>JARFIW010001503.1:5500000-8250000 GCA_036346225.1 Platerodrilus igneus | reverse complement strand
TCAACACACACAAACATCTATAATCGAACAAAATGCATAATTTACCTGAAGGTTACTGCACTCGTGGCTTCAATGTACATCGGACTTGCTCATCCCACCATTCCAGCTGGTTTATGTTTACTTCTTCGGATTTCTAGCCGCCTTTAAAATTTTTCTACACCACCATTCGTCTAAACGGTTTCAGGGTTTCTCAGGAACTCATCTAGATATATCGAAATCTTGTTTTGTGGATCCAATCACGTTTACGAATAACATCTGATTACTAACACTCACGATACATAGCACTGAAATTCATAATTCTTTCACGCTATACCAAAAACTGCCTACTTCTATTTATTTATTTATCGTTATTAATTTGGATAATTGGTACAGTAATACCCGCAAATATAACTAGACTTTGTTACCTTCATTTATCTTCTCTAAGTGTACTAATAACTTTTAGTGTAGCACGTAATCACCACGTATTCTACTTAAAGTATCGAATAATCAAAAAATAAAGAGCAAAACTGTTTAAAGTATCGAATAAAATCAAAAATCTAAGAGAGCGAAACACCTATAAGCACGGGTTTATATAATGGCCCGCTTGCAAGTCGAATTTGTCCCGCAACGGACAATTTTTAGAAATTCGCATTCTATTTTCCATTCCGACGGCTCGGCACAGCGATTCTACTAAAAATTTGCACACGTCCAAGTTGAAAATCTAAGAAATTTCCACGCGGCTCGCAACACGTCCGAGAACAACTAATTAATTTTACACACCAACTGATATGCTTCCCCTCTCATATCTGCATCTTATTTCAACCAATCGTAGACCTAGTGACGCTTCACAAATTACGCCTTCTATTAACAGTGTCTCTGCTTTACGCGTTCTATCCATCCCTTTCTACCCTGGTCTGAGTGGTACAAATCAATATTCCAGTCTATATGCTATTTAAATCCACGTGGATTCCTACGTGAGTAAAGTAACCCCTCATCTGGCATTTCCTGCTAAAACATCTGACCGTTTCCAATATACGTAGAAGCTGCATGTTTATCTATTCAAATTTATTAGAACGTGACATTTAAAAGTTTGCAGGTGTGCGCTCCTAATGAACGTTTTAATATAATTCTCCAAGCTTTGTTTCATAGTATTTTAACCTTCCTTTTAGCTGTTTGTTACCAACCTTGGATTTTCACAGGCTTTTATGCTTATTATATTATTAATAATGGTTGAATTAACTCCAACTAAAATAATAATGAATGGCATTGACTTCTACCCTTTAATTTTTAGCGAATACGCACTAAATATTAATTTATTATTTGTACACTTTGTTTAATACCCATTACTTAAAAATTGAATTAATTAATATAAATTTCGCACGTAATATTTATTTGTTTCTTTATACAGGGTGATTAAAATTATTTGATGTCGTTAATTAATTTTCTACTCTGGTCTAAATTTGAGTAATATATATATATATATATATATATATATATATATATCCACACACCTTGCGCGCAACCGTTGAAGCACTGCGAAACCTAAAGTTTGAACCGATTCCATACACTCCTTCCTCCTCAGAACGCGTGTCATGCGATTTTAATTTTTTTCCTCTACTCAAGAGAGGCCTCAAGGGTGATTATTACAACTCGGAGGATGAGGTGAATGAAGGCAGCTATCGCATCCTGGATTTGAGACAAGTCTAAAGAATTATTTAGTAATAGGATGAAAAATCTTGGTGCACGTTGGGAGAAATGTGTTATGCTTATCGGTGACTATGTTGAAAAATAAATAAATGATTTTGAATGTTAAGAATTGTGATTTGATTTAATTTTTTACCCGATCTTGCTATTTGCTTTTGTTCTACAAGCATGTGTGCATCGCTTTTCAGTTTACTCTCATATATGTAGGATCCGAATTATAATAGACGTTCTTAATTGGTGGATATTAATAAAATTTCATTTATGTTATTCTATAAGCTCAATCGGTGTGATTATCGTTTAATACAATATAGGTACTTTTTAGCATTTGGCAAAGTCACAGTGCATTTGAATATGTTGTATACACGTTAGAGCAGATAGCGGTTGAAAATAAAGTTCTGATTTTCTGGATTTCCAAAATCAATTGTAGTTTAGACGTTGAGAATGGCAGTAGACGATTAGACGTTGTTAATGCAATAGACTTCGTTTCTTTGCATTTTTGCGAACATTTACTATAATAATGTATATTTCTTTTTCCACCATCAGAAAGTAGAGATTTCAACGAACAAAAAGCCCACCGACTTTTTTAAAAAAGCAGATATTTTGACGTGAGAATTGTCGATTGAAAATTAGGGTGGTTTTTCGATATTAAGTCAAAATAAGGTGAAAAAATAAATATTTTAAATCAACAAAATTACAGTGTGTTTGGGATATAAAATGGTACGTTTTCACCAAATTTCGTGAAAAAAGAATTTTTTTTGTAAAAGATAAAAATAAAAAACCAAAACTTGGTTATTTGAATTTTCACATAAATTTTGAGGTTATGTGAAAAAAGTGTAAATATAAAAGTTGTAGATCTTTTTATTAGCTACAACTTTTCTATTTAACTTTTTTCCATAGGACTTGTAGTTTTGCCGGGAATCGAGATAAACCGTTTTCTACCCTTAAAAACTCACCCCCTTCTACTTCCCGATCTCAGATTGCCCGTAAATTATTTTTCCTTTCATTTTTGTTAGATTCTCTTTCTTTTTCAATGAGTTTCGTCTTATTATTGTTTTTTTCGTCTCAAAAATTTTCGACCCTGTTCTATTATATTCCTTCCTGCGATAGGAGAAATGGTCGAAGAGGATTGTTTAGTCTGAATTGTGATTTTATGTGGTGCGGTATACTGTTTAGCAGTGTTACTATAACAATGCGTAGAATTCAACATAATATTCCAAGTACTTCTGGAGGCGGTGAATGTAGTCTTGGTAGCAATGCAGCCTCTGGTAATAGACCTTTTAAAAATGGAATTCCTGGTAGCAATGCAGCTTCTGGTAATCGACCTTCTAAAAGTAGAACCCCTGTTGCTGACCTGCCATATAATTCAACAGGATATCTTGAATTAGATAAGTAAGTTGGCTTAGTATATTTTTGTGTACGCAGATATCTAAAAATACAAATTACAGCTTTCGTAATTATTATTGATTGTTGTTTATATGCATATAGAATAACGGATGAGCACCTCGAAAGTTTGTGTGGAATGTCCGACGAAGCATTTAGTGATCAGTATGAAGATGATGACCAAGATGAGTATGTACCAGCAGTAAGCGACAAAGATTCAGATGTCGATGATGTTTGCTCTGGAGAGAAGGTCCCCATCGAAATATCAGTAACAGTCGACAGTGACGAGGAACAGGAATTGGTTGTAAAGTCGGTTGAAGAAACTACAACGCCACCATCAGATAACGTGCTAAAGATGAGACTATCTGGAACAAGAAACCACTACGTTCAACTCCAACGTAGTGGTATAATATTATTCGAAAACGAGGTAAAAACTTATGCCTATTCTGCCCCATACTAATATCCTGATTATTATTTTAGGAGTCCAACTAGAATAACCGTGTTGCATTCACGTATAGATACGTTCTGTGCATCATTAGTGACATCTGAAATGAAATCGATTATCATAAAGCAGTCTAATCGTAAAGCTAAAAAACTTTATTATGATTTTAACAAAAATTCGCCTAGGGCACCACGAGTCTGGTAAGATATTTCAGGAGCTTGATGCTTTTTTGGGGATTCTACTAATGGCAAGCGTTGATGAATCAAATACTGAACATATTGATGAATTGTGAAAATGAGACGCCTTACCATTATACAAAGCAGTAATGAGTGGAGACCGCTTCAAACAGATTCTGTGTTTCATCAGATTTGATAACTCCATAACAGGACCGGATAGATTACCAACGGATAAAGCTGCGGCAATAAGCGACATTTGCCAAACCAAATTCTGCTGAAGTGTTATTCGCCTTTTGAACACCTAACTGTTGATGAGCAACTTTTTCCTTATCGTGGACGAACAAGGTTTACTCAGTATATGCCATCCAAACCTGCTAAATATAGAATAAAGGTATTCTGGGTATGTGATGCCAAAATGTTTTATACATGGCAAGGATCAATTTACACTGGAAAATTAGCTGGCAATGGACGAGAGGTGAACATGGGTGAGAAAACAGTTATACACTTAAGTCAACTTTACAAAAATTCGGGCCGTAAAATTACCGCCGACAAGTTCTTCACATCAATGCTTGTACAGTGCAATTATACATCGGTCGATAGTCCTTTCGATGTACTCAGCAGAATCTGGCGGATTGAACATTACCCTGCTGAAAAGGTTCTTACAGCATAAGAAAGTGCCTGCAAGGCACATTTCGTACAAACTACACCTAGCGATTCCGATGGCAGGTGTATAGTTTCCATTCCTTTCAAGCAATCGCCGGAGATTCTAGGTGATTCTTTCAAGATTGCCCAAAAAAGAAGCTGAAAGATGAAACAAAACGAGTTTCTAAATAATTAAAAATCCATCACATCTTGAAAATATATGACAGCTAATGAAAGTGTACTTAAGGCCAACATATGAACTACTATTTGATGTTACCCTCGTTGACTAAAACACTGTAGATGTTTTAGAACTGTGGTTGATCCAATGTACGTGTCTATAACAATTTTTACTGTTAACACATTTTTGATGTGAGCATTTTTCTTATGTCTAAGAAACATTAAGATTAATCAAAATCTTGAAGAAAAATACATATTTTTTTTGTTTGTAAATTATTTGAAAATAGAAAGTTTAGGAATTGATTGGTACAAATTGCTTAAAGAAATTTTAGAAAATGAAATTAAATTTATTGTAAAAGTATCGCGTTTATTCAAACAAAGAAGATCTAGCATTACAGTGACGGTTCGCTCTATCACTATTTTCAATAAATTTCCTGTAAATTCAATAATTTTATTTTCAGTTAATAGAAAGTTACATCCGTTTAAGTTTTTGTTATGAATTAATATTCAATTGTTTATTTAAGTCTTTCTAATAATATAACCTTCATTTAGAATTATCATTATTCATTGCGTAAATTACAAATTACATTGGTAACGTTAAACATATAAAATTAATTTAAAAACTGTAATCAAACCCGTGAAGGTGACGCCCTTGTTACCAACATAGTACAGGTACAGCTGATTCACACTCACTTACATCTATCAAATCGATCTAGATGTAGTAATTAATTTAGTATCGTTATCTTGCTACCGGATTGCCAAAGGTGGATATGAATAAGTATTTGCCTAAGGTAAATTTCTAAATCAGTTGTGATCAACGGATAGAATTTGATTATTAAATCGATCGGATATTCATCAAGGATGTAATTAAAACGAAGGCAAATTAATGCTCTTGTACTTAAAAATTGATTAAACGTGTTCTTGCGGTAAAATATCGTTATTGCAAACAAATAAATTTTTATGTAATATTTTTTAAAGCTCTTTGTTATAATTTAAATAAAAACGCCTAAAAGACGTTTAAAAAGGCTTTCTGTGGACGTTAAAGTAAATTGTACACTTTTCATTTGTTATTGTGAATATTTCTATCAATTTTCCTATAAAATATTTCTATACCTGGTTCCGACAGTTTTTGATGTACTTCAATTCTAACCAGAACAGCAATCTGATGCTTAAGTGCCGTGTATGTCGGAAAGGGAGCGTATTCATTCATTCATTCATTCATTCATTTATTCATTCAATCTTTATTTTAGCTATGCCTAGATCTGTAAGCCCGTCCTAAGTGTTAGGTACAGTGCTGTAAGGAAAGAAAATTATGTACATAAAAATGATTCAAAATAAGGTATGTAGCTTTTAGCACATAAAATAAAATCCCATATAAAATAACACGCTCTAAGTACATATAGTGTTGAGACGTCATTCAAAAACAAAGCCCAATTTTAAAACAAGTCTAATCCATAAAAATACAAAGCATCCAATGATTGAAAAATCCGTGTGTAAATATTTATTCTCTTGAAAAATATCAGTTTTAGTGCATTTACGCAGACTGAAAAGACCGTAAGCAGGTTCTGATGCAGAAAGATTCATCCTCGTTGAAAATATAGAAATGGCATTTAATATACGTTAATTAATCTAAAACGAATGGTACTGCATTTATTAGTATTCTTTTTCAAGAGTGTTCTCAGAGTTATAAATCATTTCTAAATAAGCATAGAACAGCTAATTATCTTCCGTGAATGAATAATACACGTCAATTCCTGAAACTCTATAACACCAGGAAGACTATAAAACCAGGTAATATAACAAGTTTTAAGGGCTACGATTTATTACAGAAGCTCGTAAAATTATAATACGAACATAGATAACCAGCTATTAGTTCTAAGCGTTAATAAAAGATTGGAAACATTTACGATCGCAATGGTTCATTGTTACATCATGGGATGACTCATACCTCCTAAAATGTAATCAGAAGGTTTGAGACCGAAGACCAATTTAGAACTTTATTATATAAAAACGGAAATTAATGAGAGCAGTCATTTAAGACTTGAACTTAAGTTCTTCGGCAATCGATCATCGACAGATACTTACTGTAAAGCTTTCTTTGGAGTGCAACGAAGATTAATTTACTACTGCAATATAAATGATAAATTATCTTAGTGCAAAACCATCTGCTATATTAATCTGTAAAAAAAAGTACTTTCAGAAACTGATGAAGAATATTTCGACGTATGAAGATTTATTAAAATGGAAATCTAAAAATTGGAATCAGGAATTTTTCAGCACAGTTAATTCTAAATAGAAAGAATCTTTAGATAACGATATAACAATTATAATCAAAGACAGGTGGTCATAAAGATACGAATATCAGCAAGAATTTGACAATCCAAACGCAAATATAGCTTTGTTTTAAACCTAAAAAGACAATTTATGTATTTTTAAGTAGATTAAGCTAGTGTACGTTTTTATTTTGCGTATAGAAAATTATTTTTAAAAATTTTAGGGACAAATCTTGAGGCAATATGAACTTTACAGAAATTTCTGCTCAAGGTTGCTGATCAACGGCACCCAAGCGAGGTAATGGACGAATATTAATATTGTCAAAATTTTAAAGAAAATTTTGTGACTTACTCATGAAGTGTTTTGGGGTTTTCTAATTATTACCAAGGATTAGGTGAAAATTGTATTAAAATGTAAGTAATAAAATGTTATTTCTTTCTAAAATTAAGCTGTAAATTGCATATATAAGCTTTCTTTATACCTGTGTGTGTAAGTAGGTTTCTTAAATAATGTGTGTATAAGAAAGATGTTCTTGTATGTATTGAGGGTTGTTCATAAACGTTTCTTAAGATTTCTTTGTTTCATTTCATTTTAATAAAGTCTACAGCATAATTTTCGGTAAGCCAGCAAGAGGAAACTGGCAAAATAAGATAAGAATCCACATCATATCATTTTTATCTTCCCAATTAATAGTCATTGCATCTTTATAATACAGGACGGCTGTACCCAAACATCCACAGCTATATATATATATATATATATATATATATATATATATACATATATTGCCGTAGAACCTTTGATTATGTCGTGCCCACTCTTTTACCAACAAAAAATTTTCAATAAAAAATAAAAACATTTCTTACCCTTCTTCTTCTGGACGCCTTCGAATTTCTCTGCCCACCCTGGATAGCTCAGCAATTGTCTTCTTTTGAATACCTATCTTTAAGTACATACCTCTCTCTCTCTCACACACACATACACACACACCATCCAATGAAATTACCAAAATAATACAACAACCATACAACCTTTTATTTACACATATAAACAGATAAAATATTTACACTTGGGTACAAACGATTTGGTACAATTGTTACCAGCCCAATTATTAAAAGCTTTAAAGTCCTTGGTTTTTATATTTTAAACAAATTCTACATGATATGAGTAGATGGGCCCCACATGCAACCCTAGTTTGACTTCCTACTGGTCTATTGTGAGCTCATTATAACCCAGTTTTTCTAAATGCCTTTTAAACCTTGCATTATTGAAAACAAATTTACAGACCCGTTTACTCCTTACAACCACAATTTATAGCCTGAATAAACCTTTATATATCATCAATAAACCCTTTTTTTAATAATCAAAATTAATTGTCTAGCATATGTACCTTTTTAAACAAGTTTTAACAATAATAACTACGCCACCAATAAGTCAAACTCACAAACACCAAAATATTACCACAAATGTTTATACAAAACAGAAATTTAAAGTTCCTTACTTGGAGTCACCTACGTTCCTCGTCATCGCTGCAGATGGGTACCAGAAACCTTCGTCGATGTGTCCATCTACTACGATGAAGCACAGATCCCCACTATCAAATATCTCCGCTACCACTTCGGTTCTTCTTCCCAGATATCCGCTTCGTCTCAACAATAACATTCCATACCAATATTTTATGCATATTTTATGCTTTCAGTTTCGCTTACCCCAAATTATTATCTCTTCATTTAATAACTTTGTCGTAGTAGCGGCACCTTTTATCTAATCAAGCACCAACTCGTGCAAACACTTTTATAACTTGCGGTCCGCTACTACAGCTTTTATGATTTTTAACAGGATGTTTAATGTAACCTTACTGAACACAATAATTGCTAACCGAAAGCTTTTACTATTATAGGTTGTAGATCTGAACCCGTAATTAAATCTAAATAGAAAGAAAAGAGAATTTTAATATATTCGTTCGTGTATTTATATTATTCTCAAACCCCCTAGTTGAACCTGTTCCATGTGAAAAACTTGTTTTCGAAGCGGTTTCTTAAAATTTTAAACGTAACCGACTATAATTTCTGAAAAATTTCTCCCGTCCGTCGTGCTGTTTACATATAATTTCGTTTCCTACCTTACCGTACGAGCACTTCTCGAAAACTGTCGGCTCTCAACCAATGATATAATTTCCTGTCGTCACAGCGCTCCACCTATCCGCTATCTATCTCTGTTCTACACATATTTGTTGTCTTTTTTAGAACCCCTCTTATGTTACAGAAAATCGATATTGTAGTCGTCCTTCACAAATACCCATGTACATCTTACGTGACTTCAATCCAACGCTTCATTCATACTTTTCTCTGTCTGCTTTATATTTTCGATCGTTTATTCCACTCACTCCTTAAGGTACTGGTTATTGTAGCAGCTTATCCAAATTGACCGTTGCAAACAATTTCTATGGAATTTTGTGCTAACGTTCGTTTCATGTTCTATGAACCTGAAATATAACAACAGGTGTTTCTTGAAATAACCGACCGTTGAAAATAACAATTCTCGGTTTCTTCGCTTCGTAGTATTTGTATAACCGAACGTTGGCTTTTAAAATGAACAACATTTGCGTTGGAAATTATTGATTTTCTATGCAAGCACGCTCCCTTCTTGCTTCCATGCGTTTGATTAAGAGTTGTTATAATTACTTATGCGTATCCTTGAGTTATTTATCTACTCTAAAACTTTTTTGCCTTATATAATTTTCACATTTCAATTTAAATATAGAAAAATACCTTACTACCCGTCCGTTTTCACTATATAAATTAATTAATTTGGCGCGTAAATAGTTTGCTCTAATTTCTATATACACGGTTGCTAACATTTTATCCACAACAATATGTATATATATATATATATATATATATATATATATATATAATTCAAAATTTATTTGTGGGTTTGAGGTCTCTGGATTAAGGTGAAAACTCTTTTTTATGGCCTAAATTTTCGAATTTATTTTAAATTCTTGATCACAGGCATATCTAAAAAAATTTTATACGCTAGATTATAAATGTGGTACATAGATTATAACTTACAAACTTGAGGTTAATTGAAAACTAGCATAACAAACATAATAAAAATCTTGGAAAAACTCGTAAAACTAACAAAATTAAAAGTTCTTTAAAAATCTTTTTATAAAATCAAAAATAATAACCTAAACAAATTTAATGACATTTTAAAAAAGCAAAATGTCATGATATGTCATACAGACAAATGGCTTAAAAATATTAGTGATCTTGAAATTCCAGTTGATATACAACAATTTTTGTCATTAGGATCAAAATTTAGTGTTAATCCAAAAATAAATAGCAACTTAATTTCTAACATTTTAGCCGAATTAGAAGATGTTATACAGAATACTAATAACGAAGAGAAGAGAAATTTATACAGAACTTTCGTTACTAATATCATTACAAATTTTATTCACGAAAACTCAAAAAAGAAACCAAAAATGTTAATGAGATTTTTAAAATGCCAAAAATTTTTGAAAGAAAACAATAATTTAATTATTTGTAAAGCCGATAAAGGCAATACAACAGTGTTAATGTCCAAAGAAGACTACACCAATAAATTATCAAACCTATTAAGTGATGAAATGACATATAAAGAATTAAAGAAGGATCCCACATCTTCAATTCAAAATAAATCTTTATGTATAATAAGAAATTTAAAAAATAAAAATCTCGTAAGTGAAGCAGATGCCAAAAATCTTAATAATTACAGCAGCACTGCACCTCGACTATATGCACTTCCAAAAATTCATAAATCCGAATACCCATTAAGACCAATTGTATCATCCAACAATTCTCCAACAGAAAATTTATCTAAATACCTTTCACAAATTATAAAAATCAGTTTAGAAAATAAATACAATGTCAAAGATTCATTTGAATTTTCCGAATTTATAAACAACTTCCAATTACCGGAAAATTATGTATTAATTAGTTTAAACGTAGTTTCATTATTCACAAACATACCTAAAAACTTAGTAAAACAAAATTTATCACTTATTTGGAATAAAATAGAATTGAACTGCAAAATTAACAAAAACCTTTTTTTAGATATAATAGATTTTATTTTTGAAAGTAGTTACTTTAGTTTTAATAATAAATTTTTCAGCAAATATTTGGATGCCCTATGGGTTCAAACATCAGTCCAGTACTTGCTGATCTAGTTATGAATACTCTGTTAGACAATGTTATAGCTAAATTACCATTTAAAATACCTTTTCTCAAAAATTTGTCGATGACACCATAACAGCAGTTCCTGAAGATAAAATAGACGAAACTTTATACATATTTAATAATTATAATCCTCACATACAATTTACGGTTGAAAAGAATGTAATAGAGCAGTTCCATTTCTTGATACATTACTAATAAGAAACAATGAGAACAAAATTATTTTGGATTGGTATAAAAAGCAATACATTCAGAGAGATATTTGAATTTTTATTCCTATCATCCACTATCAACAAAAATAAATATAATATTAGGTTTAAAACAAAGAATAAAAAATTTCTCATCCTCTTTGTATCCAAAAACATAAAAATTCTTACTGATATATTAAGAACTAACAGTTATCCAATCCATTTAATAAAAAATTACTATCCGAACAATTTAATCCTAACACAAACAAATTAAATGACAGTAATCAAAACAGTACCAATCAATTATTCACTTACAAAACAATATCATATATTCAACATTTAACACCAAAATTAATAAAAGTTTTAAAATGAAAAATAAAGTTTGCTAAACGTAACGTACTAACATTACAAAATATTTTACTAAAACTAAAGACAAAATATCTAAAATGAACCAAAGGAATTTAATATATAAAATTAATTGTTTAAATTGCGTTCACTCGTATGTTGGGCAAACCTCTCAACTATTAAAACAAAGGATAACTCAACATAAGAGTGACATAACTATCAAACCAAAAGCATGTGCATTAACCACACATGTAATAGACAAAATCACAGTATGGATTTTGAAAATCCAGATATCTTAGAAATAGAGAGCAACAAATCAAAAGAATTTTTTTGGAAATGTATCATATTTATAAAACTAAAAATACAATAAACAAGAAAACAGATATTAGTAACTTAAGTTCCATATACACATATTTATTAAATTTTGAACAAAATTAATGACAAAAATTAAACTAGACATGCACACACACACACACACATGCTCACACACACACGCACACACACACACACACACACACACACACACACATACACTCATAACATATAATATACATGAACACACACATACATTTATGCACTCGATACTCTGTCATCAAACAAATCAGTTATCTTATATCCTATGAAACAAAAATTTTTACTTCAAAATTTATGACATCAAATTGATGTATATACAAGTTTAATGTTTACAATTTATTTTTAAAGAACTTTTAATTTTGTTAGTTTTACGAGTTTTTCCAAGATTTTTATTATGTTTGTTATGCTAGTTTTCAATTAACCTCAAGTTTGTAAGTTATAATCTATGTACCACATTTATAATCTAGCGTATAAAATTTTTTTAGATATGCTTGTGATCAAGAATTTAAAATAAATTCGAAAATTTAGGCCATAAAAAAGAGTTTTCACCTTAATCCAGAGACCTCAAACCCACAAATAAATTTTGAATTACAAATATTTAGGTCGTAATTATTATCACTTTATATATATATATATATATATATATTGTAGCGGTTTTTCTTTTTAAAATTTCCTACTCGAGCCACTAGGGAGAAGATAGAACAACTATTTAGAATTTAAAGGAAGTTCAACTTTTTACAAGAGTGAGTTGGAACTATAAAATCTTGCTGCCACGGCGTCTAGCTTGACTATTATCCTGTGAGAGATAATGAGAAAGGGCAGGAATAAAATATCCTTCGTGAAACGGAAAACTAAATAAAGCAAATTTGGGCGCCACTGTTTGTAGCTAGTATTAAAGATAGACGATTTTAAGATAGATAGCGAAACCCTATTGGAGTGGATCATTCAAAACTTTTATTTTACCCTTCTTAGAAAATTAAAGCTGTTATATTCAAAAAGTGCATATTGTATAACAAACAATTTATATCTAATCAAAAATTAAATCGATTCACAAGGCTTAGTCATAAAACTTATTATTTAAACAACATTTTGCCTCTTAAAACTTAAATAAGTATCAGATCTGATAATAACGTACATACTGTGATTTAAATTATTTTACAATAGTTATTGCTAAAAATTCCAAGTGTATAAAATTTGGATCAATTATTACTTTCCAGAAATCGTATACTTTAAGTAAAAAACTTAATTATTTAGCATAAGATTTTTATGTTTGACAATGGGTTGCAGAGTTTTACAGACTAGAACTTGGCGGCTCGGAGTATAGCCATAGTAAAAGGGGGTTGCGAAAACAATTAATAAACCCTTTTGGGGTACAACAAAAGTCGCTCACCCTTAATCACTAGTTGTTTGCGATTGCTTTTAAACTGGTTAGGCACAGGTTCCAGCTGGATTACCAAAAGGCGTGGGCTTCAGACTAATGTGGTACGTGATGGATCTGCTTCGGGATTACGAACCTACGGCCTATTGTCTGGCTGTCTATTTGTCGTGGTAGTTAACCCTATTGGTAGTTAGCGCATCAACGACTTTCTAACCAGTATACCTCGAAAATGTTGTGGAAGTGAGCAAATTTAGAAAATTACTTGTCAGGGCAGTTCAAGCGGTGGAAGCCTTATCAGAACATAATTTTTAAAGCCCACGCGCCGTGTATATGATACAAGTTGGAAACTATGAGGTATTTCTTGAACAATAAGGTGTTTACACGGACTTTTGGAGAATTAAATAGCGATTTATGACTTTACAAACTAAGTTTCATGACGGCTGGATTGTTTTTTGCAAGATTGTGGGAACGAAATGTTGAACGCGGCCTTGTAATTGAATCAAATTAGAAAATAACAACGAACCTGTTGTTTTCCATATCGGACCAAGAACTTATTAAAAATTGAGGATCGACCTAATCCTGTAAATAAATGGTCTTGGCGGATTTTTCAATTTTTTTCTCTTCGCTCATTCCTGTAGATTTCTAATTTTCAACTAACAATTTTCACCTTTCAACAAAAAAAATTGTTACACTCTCCCTCCACAAAAAAAAGGGCAAACAACAGTATCAAAGCTGAATAAAAAATTTATTAAAGTAGTTAAGGCAACTCTTAAAAGTTTAATTACAAAATTATTTCCATAAAATCTGTTATTTTATTATAATTTCTTGGACTATTGGAAGACTCAAAGGGCTAGAAAGACTACTGAATAAAATTATAAATTTGAAAAATTATTCTTAACGTTACTATGGGACCAAGGAACCAAGAGGTTTAATGGATTAATAGATTATTAGTTATTCCAACAAATGGAAATTTCTAAATGAATCATTTAAAAAACAATACACTAACAAACGAACAAATGTATAAACGAATAAATTGATAAACGATTAACTTGATAAACGAGTGTGAGAGGAGCTTTACGTACCACACCTCCACAAGGCGGTAAAATTGATGTCATAATCGATAGAAGTCACAATCGGTAGATGTCTTAATCAGTAGAAGTCATAATCGGTATGTTTACGCTCGTATAATACACTGGGATTATAAGGATGAACAAAAAAATTTTTTTACGTCAAAGGGGTTTATATATTAATAAACACATTTTTTGAAACTGGGAAAAATTCTAGTTAATGTCATCAAAATATTGCTTAAATACCAATATTTATCATTGGCATACGCTATCAGAAAACCTTTCTAAGACTTGAATTTCTATCCCACATAAATATGAACTAAAAAAATTTTAGTTGCCGGCAAAATATAGGCTTCAGCTTAGGTGTACTCAATATTCTATAAACGACAGAGTAACATTTAAACGAAGCATTGTTTCCTTGCAATTCTCCACATCAATAAAAAATTATTTCAATCAACCAAAAACTAAAAAATTTTCTTTCAGCAAAGAATCTTCGAGTATTCTTAACTGAAAACTTCTAAACATTACTAAAATTTACCTACAATTTCATGATAAATCACAGAGAATCAAGAAAAATATCTTATCTTAACCAGGGTTCTATAGCGACTACTTCCACTTGCTGATGCGCGAATTTGGACATCGACCAAAAACATTAAAATACTAAAAAGAAAGAAATTCAAAGGCTTACAAATTTAAACTGTTGAGTTGATAGTAACTTCTACCTACAATTAATGAGTTACGATATCAGTAATCTCCATTTATAGTTAATGTGCAAATTTAAACATTGACCATAAGGGATAATATTTGATACTACCGCATAAGATTTTTACTAAGCAAAATAAAAATAGAAGGCCTACAAATTTATAGCTGTAATTTACGTAATAAGTTTTCATTCACGCGATACTTTACTAAAAGATTGGAATTAGAATAAAAATAGAACATTAGTGTTTCAACAAACCAATTTCCAGATCAGTTTAAAAAATATTTTACCTTGTAAAATTTAGTGTTCTACGAGCAAAAATTAAAAATTTTTAAAATATTTTAAGAAGCAGGGATATAACCTGGAATTTATTAAACAAATTTTCCACACAGGTTAATTAGTATAATGGCTAATTATCGCTTAAAAAATTAGAGCATTCTCCTCCAAAAAATGATGTACCAAACTCGAGAACAAACTTTTTTGTAAGTTTTGACTAGACCAAAACAAAAAACTGCGTTGCAATGCCGATAGAATAAAAATGAACCGGTAATAAACAAAATTACGAAAGGAACTGATCCCATAACTTTATTACGACAGCAGAGCTAAACATATCAAATTTTACAAAACACGCCATTAATTCACTTGTTATTCGCGTTTTAACAAATACAAAATCAAGGTATCAAACTACGCAAAGATAGATAATATTTATTGTCTAGTATCCTACTTAGGTACCAACAACCCTTCCAAATTAAATTCCCCGTCTGAAAAATGTTTGTAAATACCATGTAGTCAAAGTACCTAACGCACAGCTCAAATTAAACAATTTGTACAGCTGGATTTTAATAATTTTTGATTAGCAGTTACATCAAACAAATTTCCGCAGCAACAAATTTAAAATATCACACTCTCCATGTTAAGCTCGCCTAAACAGAATTCAAATTCAAGGACAAGTTTCTACAACTCACAAAGTAACCATTCATGGCATAGATAATCAAACACAACTGCTTTTAAACTGTGATAACCCACCAGATAATTTTACAACAAATAAAAAGACTATTCTATTCGAGAGATTTTCTCTGCAAAATTAAATACACTTAACTATCTGTGTGTTCGCCAAGTGCAACCATTTTATCCA
Source organism: Platerodrilus igneus (assembly GCA_036346225.1). Taxonomy (NCBI): domain Eukaryota; kingdom Metazoa; phylum Arthropoda; class Insecta; order Coleoptera; family Lycidae; genus Platerodrilus; species Platerodrilus igneus. Next base: position 8,233,839 of record JARFIW010001503.1, on the reverse strand, counting down.
ATTTGGGCCAACTTATACAACAAACTTAAACAAATAATCACTATTTTTAACATTCTAGCAAGGAATAGCCGCTTCCTACTAATTACTGAAAAACAAGTTTTCTATGGTATTTGAAACTTTATCTTAAACATATATTTTTTACATTAAGACATAAACATTCGAGTTCATATACATCTAAAGATTAAACTGGTCTGAAAATAACTAAATACTGTTAACGTGGAAGTATTTTGTTTCAATCCAATTTAATAGCTCGCCTTGAAAGATAATAATTTAAATAGCAGTTGTTTTCGTACAATTGAGAGATAAAAATTTTTAATTATTTCAAGTGAAGTGAAAGTTAAAAGATGACGTTCCTTCTACGAATAAATTTTAAAATACTTAGAAAAATCTTCTTCCAACCGGGCTCGAACTTAAGAGATGTAGATTCTAATATAACAAAGAGTAAAAATGGAAATTCTTCCTCATAAATATTTAATAAGATGTAATTTACTAATTTGAAGAGAATATTTCGATACTCTAACGTGACAAATTGATATAGATTGAAAATCATGCAATTTTCTGATGTGGTATATTGAAAAGAATATTACTGACTAAATGTAAGAAATAGGTTTTAAGAAAAATTATGTGATATAATAATATTTCGAGCATCACGTTGGGCGCCAATGTACTGGTTTCTATTTTCTAGATACAAAAACTTTATTAGAGTGGATCATTCAAAACTTTTAATTTACTCTTCTTAGAAAATTAAACTTTCTAATGCTCATATTTGCTGTGTGTATCAACAATTTTTTTTATAATTATGAATGACTTTTGTGACACGCTGTTACTACAAAATTTGATGGACATAATTAATATGTTTACAGTCTTGTGTTTTAACATAATTTACAACCCCTTTTTACAGTTCCCCTATGTATTTACAGAAAGAAAACAAATATATTTGTGGTTTTCAGTTTAATTGGAACGAAAACACGGATTTACTTGCAAGTCTTGTTTTTAAACATTATTTTATATGAAAATTAAAATTATACTCGGTTAGTCCATTCAAGATGAAATATTATTTTGTTTCACTCTAATTTAACATTAACGTAAGGCATCGCGTCACTTTTAGTAGGGCATTACTAAATAAAGCTATGGCTAAAATTTCGATCCCTTATTTTCTAGTGTTTGAACTTATTAAACGATAACATAAAATTTTATCAAATTTTTAACACCATGTGATTTGAACACGAAAATCCGTAGAACATAACTTCATATAAAAAAATTTTTAATTTCTTATTAAGAAATAACACCGTTTAATTTATTCCCTACCTTTATGTTGCACCCTACATATAAAAGTCAAGTAGGATAGGCAATAGTATGCGTCTCTACATTACACAGTCTATATAACTTTGATATTGTTTGTAGAGTTGTCAGCAGCTCTAACTTCTTTTCTACTCTGTGCTAATCTAAAAAGTTCTACATACCCTTCAGAACCTAAGTTTCTAACAATTTGACTAATATAGTGTAGTCTAGGTCTTCCTATACTCTTCTATCTTCATTTCGACTAATAAATTCTATTCTAAGTAATGACCTTACATTCCAAGTCCCAATCACTAAATCAAACATTTGTTTTAAACGCTTACGATGACGAGCCCCAAGTACCCTCTCCCGAAGAATCGAATGAGGAGGTATATTACCTTCGGACAAGAATTTTACTTGTGAGCTCTCCATCGCACATAGTTCATGTTTTAGGTCACGCATACCTGAGAAATATTGTGGTAGGTTCCCATACCTTTCCACAACACAGTTTTTAAATACTTTAGCAAAAAGCTGTATCTGTCACGTCCAACCCCCAACAATCTTGTAAATTATTGAGGATCGCCCAAGACCAACCGAATCTCCTCCAATATGTTTTAGCCAGCAAGGCTGCTGTCCCTTGCTGCGCCTTTTAATCGCCTTTTACGATAAGCAGGCTTACTAAAGTAGTATTCTTTGTCCCCTACTATATGGATTCCTCTTAACCAATCTCAGGTCCCACGAATTGGGTGCCATAAAATTTCTGAAATAAAATTAATAAAAAAAAATTCTTACAATACCTTTGGAACGCCTCCTTATTTCTGCACACCCTGGCTAGCTCAGAAATCTGCCTCTTCTTGAATTCCTACCATCCTAAGTACATTCCTATCTCACAAACACAGGCAAATAAAACTACCACTCAAATAATGCAACAAGACATACAACCTCTTTATTTACACATATTAACAAGTTTCCATAAGCAAGAAAATATTTACACATTGGTATATACAGTTTGATAAAAACTGTTACCATCTCAATCTTTTAAATCTTTTAAAATTTCTTGATTTTAATATATTTCAACAATTGTATTTTAGACGAGTAGAAGGGCCCGTCGTGCAACCCTAAATTGATTTTTATTCTGGTCTATTTTGAGCTCAGTATAACCCAGTTACTCTAAATGCTTTTACACATCGCATTTTTGTTTACAATAAAGCTAAAGACCCGTTTACTCCTTACAACAACATTTTTCTGTCATTACTAAACATTTTTAAATAATCAATATCGATTGTCCTGTACATATACCCCTTTAAATGGGTTTTTATGGTAATAAAATGCACCCCCAATAAGTCAAAACACTCAAGCACAAAATATCAGCACAAATGTTCAAACAAAAGCAAGAAATTAATTTTCCTTACCTGGAGTAAGCTTCGTGTATCGTTACCTCTGGAGATGTGTACCAAAACCCTCGTCGTTGTGTCCATACACTTCGTGATTATGCCTGGATGCAACTGATGTTCACTATCCAAATCTTTTCCACCACCTAGAGTATTTTTACCCGGATAATTGTCCTGACCAAACTCAACTGTCCATAACCACTACACTTCACACATACTAGTTTAAAACTTCTCGATTCGCTTACTCAAGTACCATCCTATCATTATATTGTATCGTGTAGTAACAGCACCTTTGATAAGCTAGCGCCCACTTGTGCAAAACACACTTTTAATACATTTCCGGTATGTTACTAACAGCTTTTTTACACTTTTCAATATGATGTACAATAATTTAACTAATAAGCGACAATCAGCACGTAATAGCAAGTAAGTACGAGATCTCAGCGATATAAGATCTAAGAGATGTAAGAGTGCTTAAATAAATCTCCCAGTGTATTTATACGCTTTTCAATGCCCCTCACGAAATCTCTTTTCATTGAAATGCTTATTTTCTAAAACCGATTCTCAAAATTTTGTTCGTAACGAACTTCAACGTCTGTTTTCACTATCTAAACTGATTAATTTGGCGCGTAAATAAATTGTTCCTATTTTCTATATACATAGTTGTTAAAAATTTATTATCTAGACCTATTTAACCTATAATTTCCACGATAATATATATATATATATATATATATATAACATATCTTGTCAAAATTATCGTATTTGATTAACTTGGGTTCAACAAAACCCTAACTCTGATATTATCTAAGATTTCTTTATCACTATTGTATTAGTATACGATTTAAACCGTTTTGAACTGATCTGCACCTTGAAGATGTTCTACAGTACTAGAGCGCAAAGAATGGTTTGAGTGTTTCAGTGAACTAAATAACCAAACTGTAGTTTTAACCAAATTAGTGGGACCTTTAGTGAGGAACCATACTAAGACAGGTGCCCGAAAGAGAACAGCAGCTTTCTTGGTACTTAGAGCGGCAGATTTCATAGGGGTTGTTATGGCATTCTAATGCATTCTACTGCGATTTGGAGAGCAGGTTGCTCCGTGGCGTAGTTGGTATGCGTGTAATTACTACGCCCAAGGTCCTGGGTTAGGATCCCGACACGGTCCGCTTGGAAAATGTTAGGTAAGCATTTTTCACAAAAATACGCCTTTGTTCGGATGAAAGGTAAAATGGAGGTCCGGTGAGTGTTTTTACCCACGTTAAAGATCCTTACCTTGCTTGGAACAGCAAGGGTTTGGCAAAACTCAAAATTTTTCAGGTAAAAAGAACTCGCTTCCTGGCCAATGTAGTACCTTCGGGTGTAGCATGGGAAAATCACATGTAGGGGATGTAGAAAGCAACGGGAAACCACCACATTATTTCCAACTACACAGCGTACTAAAATCGATGAAGAAATTATGACTTCCTTTTGGGTAAAGGATTTCGCGGTTAGAATAATTCCCCAATCGGATCTCCGGGAGAAGACTACTTCGGAGGATGTGATCCGTAAGTTTAATAAGAAAAAAAGAAATACCGAAAACATTTTGCGAGTCGGGACATAGGATGTTAGAATAATGAAGCAAGTAGGTAAGCTAGAGAATTTGAAAATTGAATATAATACAGATTAGCGAAGTTTGATGGTCAGAAGCGGGAGATATTTCAAGCGGAAACTGTCGGATAATGCATACAGAATAAGAAGAAGTAAATTCTGATGTGGTGATAGTTATTCAGAAAAAGATAAGACACTGTGTAGAAACTACATACAGAAGAACGAAGAGGCACTCGTCGTTTTACTAGAATCAAAATACAGCAATCATGTAAGTATACATGCCCACCTCTAGCTACAATGAGGAAGGGGTACCAGCGATTCACAAAGATACCGAAGACATACTAAGATTCGTAAAAGGACGCGAAAATTTATTAATTACGGGAGATGGTAGGTGAGGGTAGGGAAGGAGAGGCAGTAGGTTTATTTGGTTTACGAACGAGAAACGGTAGGGGAAATTTTTTGCGAAAAAAACAATTTAACCATCACAAACATATTATATCAACATCGTGCTAAAAAATATTATACACGTGGAAAATGTTAGGAGAATCAATTAGATTACGTTCTTGTTCGAAAACGGATTTGGAATCAAATAAAAGACTGTAGAAGCTACCCAGAAGCAGATTTAAACATTGTCCACAACAAACTAATTATAAAAGTCACGCTTAAATTTAAAAATTTGAAAAAACGAACTGAGAAAAGCACTTAGATTTAGAGAAACTAGAAGAAAAAGATATCCACAAAAAAATATGAAAAACAATCAAACGAATTGCTGAAACACATCGGGAAGTTTCTGATACCAGGGAAGTAGAAACGGAATGAATAACATTAAATCCAGCTTAGTCATGAAGGCCAGAAATATTCTGGAGTATTATAAACAAAAAACCATGAGGTTTCAAAGGATGTTCAGAATTTAATAGAAGAAAAGCGAAGCTACAAAAACGGACCAGACGAAGCAGGAAAACAAAGACACAAAGCCATAAAGGGAAATTATTCGCAAACGCAGAAATGCTAAAGAACAATGGATTGATGAAAAATGCCAAGAGGTACAAGCTAAGCCACCAGAGCGCGACTTCAAAGGTTAGACGACATATCTCTGAGTTAGGTCAGACGACTGCTCCCTCGGTTAGATTAGGTCAGCCCCGGAGCCGATCTAACCTAAGAATTCTACTTCGAACAATATTGGGGCTAACATAACCTATCCGGGGAGGAGTCGACTGACCTAACTCAGAGATATGTCGCCTAATCGCTGACATCACGCTTGGATGGTGTAACTGTCTCATAGCGTGTTTGGATTCTTTAGAAATGTAGTAAAAGCGTGTCATAAAAAGCTTTCATAATTGTAAAGAAATTTGTCGATATACATCGGAAATATGAGCTTTGGGAGGTTGGTTTAATAAATTTCATGCAATATGACATACTTGCTAATAAACAGTTTCAATAAAGCATAAACAGGGTTCAATTATCATAAAGTACCTCACAAATACACTTTACTACAATGTATTAACCAGACATTGTAAAAGCATAATATCAAAGTTAAAACAGTTTTACATATCACATACACGTGCTAATCATACGGTTTACCTGCCAAGATTAGGAATACCTTGCGATACGGCGTTGATTAACAGATACTAATTAAAAAGTTTTGGGGAATATTGACAGAAGGGATATTGCCTTAAGAGAGGAGATTCAACAACAATTCGGGCTCCACGTAACTGGATGCCAAAGAGTATTAAATAAATAAAGCTTGCTTATAGAAACTACGCCCTCGTTATGGACGTTAATGAAACGGGATTTATATAAAAACGGGTGTATTAAGGGAACAAATTAAGATCTTGTTACAGTTTTCACAATTCTTGCACGCGACACGCGATAGTAATATACTTTTAAAAAAATTAAAGTTCTTACTCTTAAAAGATAGAATGGCTAAAAACTGTTTTGCCGACGGCTAACTTGACTATCACAGCAAATGGAGAATTTGAAATGGGTCTGGGCTGAAATTTTCTTAGTTGAACAGAAAACAATTTAACTTAAAGTTGGACGCCACTGTATCCTGCAAATATTAATCAAAAAAAGGGTAGTTACCGAAAACCCTTTCGAAATTGGTGGTTCTAAATTTATGTATTTAAATTCTTGGATTATCTTACAACATAATTGATCAGACATCTTCAGTATAGAAAGAATTACCAGAGTGATAATACATCTATTCCATAACAAATAATTTTAATCAAATAACAGCGACATTTAACAAATAAATTATATCACAGACCCTTTAAAATACTAGAAAAAAAAATTCATTACATAATGGTTATGTTTATAAATGATTGTCAGATCTGACAGTCACGTTACAAATTTAATAAGAACTGGAATTTTAAGTAATCTTAATATAATTCTTATTTTGTTACTAGTAAAGCTTAATCTCGTCTAAGCTTCTCGTAAGTGAGAACTTCAAATATAACAAAATTTAACGAAAGATTTTTCTTTATCCTCCGGGAACTTTATGCTAATCAGAACAAATGCTTGGTGACCACGCGCCGTGTTTAGGAAACAAGTTGAAAATCTTAAGAAATATGTGAATAATAAGTTACTTACACGGACTTTTAGCGATAAAAGCATGTTATTTAAAACTTTCAAGCACGACCGCAAAACACAACAAGTATTATTGGTACAAAATGTGGAGTTTAGCCTCGCAATTTAATTAAACCAGAAAATAACAGAACAATTTGTTATATTCTGTCCCTTTAACTAAATAATTTGGCTCATACTTATTTAAAATTTCATATCCATTATTATTTCTACGGTTATTTTGCATGTTTATTAGCAAGTCGATTTCCTTTCAATTTAAACAATTGTTTATCTAACATCCTGTAAAATTTTTTAAAATGTTCAGTTAAATAATAGAATACTTAAACCTATTCTATTTTGATAACCTGAAAACCTAAGATTTTATTATTAACGAAGTACGGAAATCTATTTTATTTTGGATATAGCGTTAAATTTGGTATTTATTTTTAACCACATGTATTTCATAAATATGTTGATAAGCGTGAGTTTTGGTTATTTAAAAACATTTGCTTTGGAAAAATTCTAATAAGTTTCAAATGTGGTAATCGATTATTAATAACATTTGTTGCAAATTTTACAAATAATTATGTACGTGTTTCTACAAGGTTATTTTCATTTTGCCATCTTTATACGAATTATTAATTGATCGTTAAATTTCTACAATTTTATAGGAGACGTAGGCCACCAGTCTTACACTTACTATATGATTCAGCGGGATTGGTTGCAGATACTCTTTAACTGGTTAGACACGTGTTGTTTCGGACGCGCTACGACTGGTTGTACAAAGCAGACGTAAACGTGAAATTTTACGTTTCATGGAAGGGAGTTTGCGCAGTTGTCTTCTTATAAGCAGATGATGTTTTGAAATTATCTTCCATGCGGTTGTTTTATCAACAAAAATGTTTTAAAGGTAAATTACAATACTTTCAGAGGGTTGATTATCTACGCTTTGATGTTTACAAGCGAACCTACGATCGAAATAAATGATGATTACTTTGTCAATTTTCCGTGAGTGAGGTTATTGTTGTCTAAACAATGGCCTAAGACGATATAAAAGTGCGTTTGAATACGGGTGCGAGGTATTTACTTTTGTGTCGATCCCTTGCTTTTAAGAAGCCTGCATTGCGTGTGCTACTTCTGTAAAACATAATTTTAAGGGATGTTTTAGTGATAACTTTGAGGTGCACATTTTGTATGTCTACTAAATTCTAAATCTGAAAGCAAAATGACATTTGCGCGACATTCGCAATAAATACAGTTAAAAAATTTGTCGTGTTTACCTGAAAGTGAATCGCATCCTTCATATTGAACTCTGAAAGTGGAGCTGCTAAGAAATACTAAAACGTTAAAATCGCTTTCACTAGGGTTGGATTTTCATTTTTCAAGTTTTTGGTATTGGGGGTGGATTCCACTTTGCTTCAGACCATCGGAATACAATATGGTGACCGCTGTTATTGGTATTAATCACTGAAATTAGTATTAACCCTTACTGTCTATTAAATTTTTTTCTTATAATTTTTTTTATAGATACCATACTGATTAGATATAATTTTATCACCTGATCCTGCTGAGAAAATGCATTTCTGACGCCTGGAGGCTACCTATAATTTGCGATAAATACGTAAATAAGCCCTTTTTTTTCTAATAGCAGTTTAATTATTTTAATATCAAAGACATAATAATGTAAAAACAACAGGACTTATTAGATACTAGATTTTGTTTATGCACATGTGAGAAGTTATCATTTAAATTAATTGTCAGGGAGTTTAAGAAAGAAATTATATTTTGTGAAAATTTTTACACTATGTGTGGGATATTTTGAATAAATGTTATTTTCTATGCGAGTTGGTTTTCCTTTTATAACATGTTGATTTCTTAAGAGTTGTAAATAAATTTTCTTTTTTGAAGTTTCTTTTTTCTTTCTGTGTTACCTACCCCACTCTGGGACGTTTTAGCTATTACGGCATTACTTCTTTCGATTGCTTATTTTTTTAGTTGCGGTACTCGATACTGGATATTTCTTTACTTATTTTACCACTTTCTTTCATGGCCGCACGGATTACCGTAACAGTTTGTTGAGTTCCACACGGGACCAAAGATTTAATAAGAATTCAAAACTTATATAGGTTTGCAAATAAATAATTTTTAGCGGATTTTTGATTTTTTTGTTCCTACCTTACTATAGCTTTGTTACAGTGTAAAGAAATTTTGTTACATTAAAAAAAAATTCTACAAAGTATAGTTTTACATAGATGATGTAATCTCTTCTTTTTCTCTCTTGTCATCGCCCAATAATTAAACTTTTTGTCACCATCATAATTTTGTTTTCGACCTTACTTAAAGTCGGTTTGACGCAGCTCTAACTTCTTTTCTATTCTGTGCTAATGTAAAAAGTTCTACATACCCTTCACAACCTAAATTTCTAATAATTTGACTAATATAGCTTGGTCTAGGTCTTTCTATACTCTTCTAACTTTTTCCTATCTACCTAGCTGTACATAGATATTAGCTACCTGATGGTTGTTAAAGTACTCCAACATGTTTACATGATTCCCATTTATAAGGAAATAAAATATTAACTAGTTTTCCCCTCCAAAAAAGGAAAAGTGTTAAATTATATATTATGGCAAGGCTTTAGTAACGAAACGCTGCCAACATGCCAGACCGCTACCTAATTGTAAGTTATGTCATGGAGACGTTTATGAAGATATATGTTATGGTAAGGCTTAAGCAACGAATCGCTACCAACATGCCAGATCGCTATCTAATTGCGAGTTATGTCAAAATGACATTTAGTTAACTGATTTTCATTTATTTACTTTTTGTTTCGTTTTCGAACTTATTTAAGGTCGGTTTGATGTAGCCTAAATTCTTTTCTATTCTGAGCTAATCTAAAATAGTCTACATACCCTTCACAGCCTAAATCTCTAATAATTTGACTAATATAGCTTTGCCTAGGTCTTCCTACTCTATTTTTATTTGGTAGTGTATAATCTAAGACCTTACTAAATAGTCCCTCATGTCTTAACTGGTGCCCTATCATTCTATCTCTCCTGACCTTTAATTGTTTCCACATACAGGGTTCCTCGCCTATCCTTCTATAAACTTCATCATTTGTTACTCTATATGTCCAACTAATCTTTAACATTCTCCTATAACACCAAGTTTCAAAAGCTTCTATCTTTTTCTTATTTACGTTTTTAATTGTCCAAGTCTCACTACCGTATAATAGAACGCTCCATACGTACAACTTTAAGAAACTTTTTCTTCTAAACTAATACTATTAGCTATTAGTAAGTCTTTCCTCTTTAAAAACATTTTCTAGCTACCATATCCCTTCTGCTACGTCCGTCCTTTGTAATTATACTACCTAAATAGCAAAATTCATCTGCCTCCTATAACTTGGTATTACCTATTTTTAATTTTGGTTTAGAATTAGGCTGTAACTCACTTGTCATTGTCTTTGTCTTTCTTGGGTCAATTCTCGTACTATAGTTACTCGGTAGTATTTCATCTAAAATATTTATAAACTCTCCTAACACTTTTCTAGACTCTGCTACAATGGCTATATCATCTGCAAAACGCAACATGTTTTTTCCTGTCCCTGTACACTAATACCTATCTGTTCTCTCCCTCTAGCTAAGTTTAATGCTTCCTCAATATAAACATTAAAAATCAAGGCAGACATTATACAGCCCTGTATAACACCATTTCTAATCTTAGCTTTCTTTTCTATTTCGTCAAATCTAATTACTACGCTTTGTTTTTTATATAGACAGTAAATAATTTTTCTATCCCTATGAGAGGTTCGTATTTTTGCAAAACCCTGAACACAACAATCCAATTAACCCTATCAAATACTACAAACTACAAACGCGAAATGAGTCTTTTTATTTTTTGTAACCTTTTTCGATAATTACCCTGATCAATAGTATCGGTTCTCTTCGCCTAAATAATTTTCAGTCAAGGCTTCTACTCTATTTTTAGTTATTATTGTTAGTATTTTGGAAGCGTGGGAAGTTAAACTAATCGTTCTAAAATTCTCACACCTATCACCTCCTCACTTTTTTGGGATTGGGATAATATTTTTTTCAAAATCTATTTAGACCTCACCTGTGTCATATATTACTTTTACTAGTTCATATAGTCTGTCTAAAGTTTCCTGACTTGCATATTTTATTAATTCTGCGGGTATATCGTCTATCCCCGGCGCTTTATTTAGTTTAAGATCCCTAACAGCTCTATCAAATTCCTCTCTTAATATTGAGAACCCTATTTCTAGCTCCTTTTCTTAGTCGTTCTCTAGCACATCCATATCGCCTCCCTTATATAAATCTTCTAAATATCTTTTTCATCTATCTGCTACCTCAACTTTATTTGTTAGAAGCTCATTATTCTCATCTTTAATACCATTATATTTTTTCCTATCTTTCCCGAAAAACTTTTTAACTGCCCTGTAAGCCATGTCTGTCTTACCTACTATCAAATCATCTTGTATTCCCTTACAATTCTCCTCCCTCCATTTATTTCTAGCTTTTCTACACTCATGTACTTATTTCTAACTTAGTTATTTGTTTTGCTTACTTTCACTATCCAATTACCTGAAAGGTTTAAGCTTTCTTCTATTCTCTATTAAATCTAATATCTCTTTCGTTACCCCAGTGTCTTTTGCTTCTACTTTTTTCTTATCTATAGTCTGTATTGTTGTATCATGTACAGCCCTTTTTATTTCTTTCCATCTATTTTCTACGTTCCTTCCTATAGCTATCTCTTTGATCTTATTATCTAATACTTGTTTATATTCCTCTTTTACCTCACTATCATTAAACTTACCTAAATCCCATCTCCCTTTCTTTTAACCGTTCTCAATTTTTTGAATTTTAGATAACACTTCATTTTAACTAAGTTATGATCGTTATCTATGTCAGCACGTGGATAACTACGACAGTTTTTAACTTGGTTTCTAAATCTTTGTTTAACTAAAATATAATCTATTTGATATCTAGCCCTAACACCTGGGGTTTTCCAGGTGTATCTTCTTCTAACATGCTGTTCGAATAGGGTGTTTGCTTACTAGTCTATGTTCCTGGCAAAACTCAACTAATATTTCTCCTCTATCATTTCGTCTACCATACCCAAATTTTACTACCATTTTTTCTCACTACCTTATCCCATTGACGCATTAAAATCGCCCAAAACTATTAAATTCTCGTCTCCCTTTACTTTTCTCCCTATATTATTTATAACCTAGTATACCTTTTCTACTTCCTCATCCTCGAACTGAGTTGTTGGCATGTATACCTGTACTAAAACAGTGTCAGTGGGTTTCATACTCAATCTAACCATAATTATTCTATCACTAAATTGTAAGTGCTCTTTAACTTTACGTCCTAATCTTTTACCTAACACTATTCCTACCCCTACCTGTCCATTAGTTGAAGAAGTTGTAATTATTCTATAATTATATTTCCAAAAGTCATTACTATCTGGCCATCTCACCTCACTAATACCTAAAATGTCCAGCTTTCCTCTTCTCATTTCGACTAATAAATTCGTTAACTTAACTACTCTAAGTAATGACCTTACATTTCAAGTTCCTATCACTAAATCGAACCGATGTTTTAAATTCTTACGATGACGAGCCCCAAGCACCACCTCCCGGAGATCTGAATGAAGAGGTATTTTACCTCCGGACAAGAATTTTACTTGTGGGCTCCCTATCATACATAGTTGGTGTTTTAGGCCACGCATACCTGGGAAATATTGTGGTAGATTCCTATATCTTTCCACAACGCAGTTTTTAAAGATTTTAGCAAAAAGCCGTATCTGTCACGGCCAACCCCCAACAACTTTGTAAATTATCGAGGATCGCCCGAGACCAACCGACTCTTTTCCAATATCTTTTAACCAGCAAGGCTGCTGCCCCTTGCTGCGCTTTTAAATTTTCTTTTACGATAAGCAGGCTTTCTATAGTAGTATTCTTTGTCCACTACTATAGGGAGCTTTTTATAAATACCATTTTTCACTACTACATATTTTTGAAAATAAGGACAACAGAAGCATAATGGTGTATGCTTAGACCAGAATGTTGTCAAAACATCATTGTCGATTAGATTTAGCTTTCACTAGACTTTGTAATTTGGTTAATTAGTATTTTATTATTGTTAATACACAATTTTTAAAAATTTTTAATATCCTGTAGTTTGTCACGAACATCCGTAGAGCATTAATTAATATAAAAAAATATTATTTTTACTAGGTAATTCAACGTTTAATTAATTCCCAGCTGATGTTACATCCTGCATATATCAAATTATATAAATGTTCTTATCTCCACCGTAACCGCTATTTATTTAAATTAAAAGTGCGATCCCCGTAAATTTGCCTAAACATAACATCCCTAACGTTTCTAGATTTTATTTTTATTTTCACTTACTTCCAAATGTGTATAATAATTTTATGATCAATAATCTTTCCAATAAAAACGTTTGAAAATCAGGATTCAGGGTCATCATGAATAATCATATAGTAACAAATACACCCAAACTCCAAAAATATTCATCCAGGGTGAGGTCCATTGTTGAAAAAGGATTGAAGCTTCGGCAAAAAGTGTAAACATCGGTTTTTAAATCTCATAACGTGGAGGAAAAATCGAAGTTTCGGATATTTAAATCTTGAAGTTTCTACCAAAAAGTCTGTTTTTACTTTTCATATATCGAAGCTTCGACTATATTTAAAGAAGTATGTAGCCCCTCTAAGTTTTCGTAAGTTATAGATGAAATATCGCCAAATATAAAGCAGTTATCAGACTGTTTGATACAGAACTTTCATTCTTGAGAATTAATCAATTCAGTATCAAAAACTCTTTAAAATAGGAAATATACCTGTCATCTACTGGCTGTAGACTGAAGTACATGACGATATTTGTAGAAACCTGTATATACCATGCAAGAACCGAATACTTTACAAATTTTACAATAGGATGTCGAACCGCTAGATATAGTTGTTGACACTAGATTACGCATTTAGCAAAACCTTTAAGTATTTTGTTTAGATTGTTTTAATAAAAATGCGTTTGTAAACTTTTATAAATAACTCAGGTTAAACGACAATTAAGAAGCATTCATTTAAACCGTAATATTTGAACGTGTTGGATACGCTAAAGTACAAATTATGTACTGCCCTATTACGGTCTCACTCGGTATAGTAGTGTTTTATAAATGTGTTTGTGTAGGACAACGTTTAAAATGGTGGATTGCTACGGTATGAAAGTGATTGTTTTGTTTACGTTTATACACATGACATTTATTTTATAACAACGAATGAAAGTGTTGTGACTTTTTTATAAACATTTTTAACGGAAGACTGCATTGAAGACTGAATCAACCGCAAAATACTACAATTAAAAAGGTCAGTGACATTCCTGAATTTTTTTTATATTGCAGTAATTTTACACGAATGCATAAAAATTATAGATATACCCTGAATTATTCTTGTTATAGTTTGTCAAGCATTTATTGTCGTTATAGTGTTCAATAACTTTATTGTTGTAAATGATTACACTGCCCAATAGGCGCCTTGTTAGCTACATTAACTAACATTATATGGGTCAGAAATAAAATGCATTAAGAAGGTCAACGGCCGATGCACTAAAATGTTTTGTAGTGTTTATGAGTGAGTCGTTGATAAAATAAAGTTTGATGAGCTGAAGTGAACTTGCGCGTAGTTTAGAAATATTTGATTACGTCCTGTAGCGTTGAGGCTCACAATCTTAGCTTAATAGACGTTGAAATTGGATGATCGTTATCGTTATACATCTTGAGAAATTGTAATAAATAAACCGATTCGGAAAGGCACCCCAACTCATACCACCCTTAGCTACAGACTAGACAGTATGACGTCATGTAATATGCCTGACGTACCATGATTTGCATTTCTATTTCCACTGTACTTTCAAAAATTCTTTGAATATCTAATAAGCTACGTACCAGGAGACACCGGTAGCTAATTTTTAACTGCATTTTCTGTTTTTTGATCGAAAATTTTCGAAGAAGATTCCAGAAAGGTTTCATTTTTAAGCTTGAAACTTGCTGGACGCATTTTTAATACCGTATGCATTCTCAGTGTTACTGTGAACTCACTATTTCGATTCTTTAATTTACTTAAAGTTTCCTCATTGCGCTGTTATTGGACTCTTTTTGTAATACATATGGCAGAGATTTTAGAACTCGTCCCAAATTTTCCTGCTGTTGCTACATATTTTCTTATTTCCTTCTAGTGTGTTATCTAATGTATCATCAAATTTGTAATTCTTTCTTAAGCAGGGTCGTCTTTTTATCCTTTCTATTTTTATTCCTTTATGTATTTCAACTCCGAGATCGTTCTTCCTCTTTTACACTTTGTCGGAAGGACCCTGTTGTTTTTAATCTTAGCTGTGCAACTCATTCGATAGTCACTTTTTTCTACATTCTGAGAGTTCATTTTTATTAGTCAAGCAGGTCCGACCTTCCACGAAGCATGCTGAGTACTCTTTCGTATTTCTTTGTAGCAGTTCTCAAATGATTTTCACTTCCTTTCAAATGTTTGTGTGTGGTATCTTATGCACCCTAAATCATAGAACACGTGCTTTACTTACAAATTGAAATACCCTCTCTTTGTAAACGTGAATTTGACGATTGGTGCCCACGCGTTTTAATTAAAACCAATTGGCTTGTAAATATACAAATATATTGGCAGTAATAGACATGGGTTTTAGTATAGTGCTACATCGAACTATTATTATTATTAAAGTTTGCCTACGAAGCACATAAACTTAATAACGGAATTAAACAAAATACTACACCACTTGCCCTAACACGTACAAAGTTTCATATGTTAGTAGTACGAAACTACGACGATTGCTATCAAACTTTCCTCCCATAAGAAATGCGCGTGCAAATCTTATTTTGCTCCCATAAGGAATACGCAGGAAAATTCATTAGCGCATATATATATATATATATATATATATATATATATATATATTGCTGTGATAAGGGGTTGTTTAAGGGTGTATTTTATAGCAAAGGTCGTGCAGGAATTAGAAATCATAATAGGAAGCAGAAAACTGCATTTATTTAATAGAAAATTGAGAAATGGAGATAGTTTGTAAATAGTAAGCAGTCAACACCCTGTATATAAAGTATAAGTAGTTTTAAGCGACGCAAATAGACACATCTTAGGACAATAAGACGCATAGTTAGCGTAGAAATAAGGAATACAGGCATTAAGTAGATAACAAATATTTAACACCCTGTAGATAGAGTTTTAGTTAATTTAGGTAATGCAAATAACGATATTTTTCAGTAGAAGCATGCGTATTTATAAGTAAACATAATAAAGGTAATTAAATAAGCATTCAAAAGAATCCCGGTCAGTTGTGATATTACGGAGATAAGAAATAAAGCTTCAAGAAGCATAGTGTAAGTGCGTACAAACAATTAACGATTTTTAATAATAAAGGTGATTAAAAATTGCGTAAATAACAAGCATGTATGAAAATTGAAAGCCGAATTGCATCAGTTGTTTGTGTACAACATGGAAAAGCGATTATATTTCTCAAAACACCGCATGTCTGATAACGAGGCAGCTGCGAGCAAGCAACAATTACTTGAAGGTTACATCAGAATGTTACATCAGAAACTACTTTAAATGCAAAGACTTGATTGGTTAAAATTAGCGACGGGCTTGTAGGCCATGCCTACTGACGAAGTGGGATATCAAGCATATATTAACAGGGACCATGATAACGAACTCAGTTTTCAACTCAACAAAGGCCAAGGTGCGTCACTTTGAACATTAGTGCAATACGTAAGAATAATTTAAAAGTGAACATTGTTTAAGTGCGAAGAAGATGAAAATTACGATTGCCGATTAAACGTAAGTAGATTTTGGAGAATTTATTTAAACTAAAATATGATAATAATAGGGCTCTGAGTCCGGGGAGTATAGAAGGTTATCTGAGGCCGGTGAGAATAAATTACAAGTTCGAGTCCGGGTAGAATAGATGGTATTCTAAGTCTGGGGAGATTGATGAGAATAAATTCTGAGTCTGATGAGAAGAAGTAATAAGTCTAAATGAGACGACAATAATTTGGGGTGCATAAGTCTAAGTTTAATAATGATAGTCCAGAGGGTGATGACAATAATTTAAATGCAATGGTTCAAGCGTGTGGATAGACAATATTTCGAATGGGTATACAATAATTCTGAATTGGGGGAGAATAATTTTGATCCAAATGGATGGTATAATGCATGGAAAATATTAGCTGATAATGGATGCGTCGATTGCGAGAAGGAAATAGCGAAGAAAATAGGCCAGGTTAGAATTTTAGTTTTAAGACATTTTTTTCTCTATTTGAATTTAAATATTGAATATTGAATTTGCTTATTTAATATAAATTAATGTGACGGAGTCAACAAAACAACGAACTTGCATACGTATAAAGTGCGTTATATGATAAAGGGGTTTTGAACGTTCCCGGCTTCTTTTTATAAAAACAATAGGTTTTTTGGTGACTTTAGATTGATTGAATAGCATATGGTTTTTGAGATAAATGAAGTTTACAATATTAATTAATTGAAAAGTGTATTTTAAATAATTTACAAAAACTGTACATAATATTTGTTTTCATTATATGGAATTGAATTAACTTCATTTTATAATTCAAAATAAACGCTGGTCGAGGTCAAAAGATAAAATTTATGGAAGTGTAATTTTTATAATTTAATCAGAGATGAGGAGTCAAGTAGAATACGCCATTGATATCTAGTGAAGGCGTTATCATATCAAGTTTGGTTATTGGTCGACACAAGGTCGATACACGATAAAATCCTGCAAATCCTTTTCTTCCTCGAATAAGAAATACACATGCAAATCTTATCCTCCCATAAGAAATAGACAGGTACAATTTTTCGCAATATTAGATCATCTATTTTTAATTAATCCCAAAGTAAATAACGTTGCTCAATATTTGCACAAAGTAATTTTTTAAACGCTTGATACATTTATTACCTACATGAGAGATTGACATGAACCTAATTACATCGCTAATTACACCAGTTTGTCTATCCCGCAAGTTTTCACGTGCAAATAATTAACTATAAGTAAGCAATGTTAATCAATTTGTGCACAAAGTAATCTTTTGAACTCTTCGAATAACATATACGATTGTTTTTAAATTAACGTACGATTCGTACCTATAGGTGCCAACATTTTCTTATTTTATATGGTGTACTTGCCGATATTTAACTTTTTCTGGTTTTGAAATAATTTATGGACCTCAGTACGATCAAATATGTATGGTCCAGACAAAAAACTATAATTTTGTTGTTTAAAGTGTACGACTTAAATTTTCTTTAATAAAATTAAAAATGTATTAGAATGACATGCATAATAAACACTACTATTCATGAAATCAGAATATACAGGGTACATCGATATTAATTCTGTTCGTTTAAGATTAATTTTCTGTTTTTACATCCGGTTTCTATTTAACATAACGCCAACGCGTGTTACATTTTGGGTCTTAGGAGCGGTGTTTTTGAAAACTACTTCCAAAATTTGTAACAAATTTTATTAGTTTAAACAGACATTAATTATGGAATTTTGATAAACTGTTGTAATTATTCTAAGTCGAAAAATAAAATAATAGTTGAACTAATATTAGAGCGAGTAGCATAGGTAAACAACAATGCTGAAGCTGTAGTACTCAGACTGACTACCTGGTCTTGGGGCTCCCGGGGTATTCATGTTGTCCCTGCCCTTCACATATCTGTGGGAACTTGCAGAGCTCATGTCTGCTTATTTTTAATACTATTCATGATACAATGTAACAATCTTAATTTCCAAGTAATTGCGGTTTCTTAACCATCTGTGACCTGCCACCTGCAGTATTACTATCGTCTGGAATACAATGTATTGCATCCGTTCTCGCAACTTGCTTGTGAATTTTCATTAACCTTTATTTAATTATCCTTAAGATACAATGTTGCATCTAACTTAGTAATTCTTTATAATTTTTGATACTTTCTATTAATGGTACATATATAATGGGGGATACATAACTCCTCCCAACGTAAATGAAAAATTAAGGTTTTCTTGGCTTAATTTTGAAACTCATTGTTTAAAATTCATTGTTTCTAAAGGTACATTTGTTATTTCTTTATTTACCTTTGCTTCTTTATGTCTAAAATTGTTTTCTTTATTCTTATATCTAAGATACATTTTGTAAAATACATATATAATTAGAAAAATTAGTAAAATGATTAATAAAATTGTCCAAACGCTTATGTTGTCGTAGTGTAACTTTGGCACTTTTAATTCACTTAAGTGTTCTTTATCATCTAAATCCAGGTGTTCTAATTGCATGGGTTTCTTGATTATTTCTTCGTCTTCTGTTCGTTCCATCTTGAATTGTAGTTCTGGTAAATTTGCGTGTTTCTGGGTTACTGTGTGGTCTTGATATACTCTGAGGATTTCGTCCTTCAATTTTAAATAACAGTCTTCCTTAAGGGTGCTTACTTTGCTTCCGGTTATTGCTAAGTTGTTCTCATCTTGATTGCAGTGGACGGTTGCCATTACTTCTGTTGGAAATATGGCAATCCATTTGTTTTCTGTAACCTTTTGAATATTCATATTGGTGATTTGTACGGTTTTTGTTTCACAATTGTCGTAATGGTTTAAAAATTTTAGTGGTTGTTGTTAACGATTGGCATAAATATTGATTTGGTGTTACTTCGTTACATCTTTCGTTTGTATAACCATATCTGAGTTCATTTAAGGAAAGGAACTTGGTTTTGGGGATGATAACTTGATACATGCTAGTAATTTTCATCGGAAAAGCAAATAAATGATAATAATTATAAATATTACTCTCTACTATGGGGATTTCTATTAAAAATGTGATTTTGTTGTTTTTTATATAGCCTTTAACTAAAGCTATTTTTTTTCAAATATTAGAATATTTGATTCTTTTACATCAAAGGGTAATTTACTATTAGTTATAAATGATCTATTTCTTAATAATTCTTTTAATAAGTCACTTGTTTCAATGATTCTAGAGTGTAATGTATTTAATTTTGCAAATGTTACGGCGTTTTCTATTGTGGTTAAATTTGTTGGATTACAGTAAGGGTTGATATTATCTGGATGAATATTGTATTGAATCTAATTAAATCTCGCATTCCTAACATGGTGGTTTGCATGTTAGTTTCAAGGGTTTGTATTCTATTGGCTATACTATCTTGGTTTCTTACTAGCTTTCTTAACGTTTCGTTGAATTTGATTATGGTTGATTGGGTTAGAGATATTTGGTCGCTAACAATGGTTTTTATATCGTTTTCATTTTCGATTAATTGTTGTATTGCGTTGTCATAACGTTCTGCGTCTTGGCTATCTAAATTACCTACGATAGCTTTTATTATGTTACCTAGTCCGTTAATTAGTCCTTTTTTTGTCTTGCAATTTGTTCTGTGGGTATTAATCTGTTAAATTTGTCTTCTATGTTTATTAAAATACTCTCTATTATACTGTTGTAGTTCATCATTTCTATTGCGTATTCTTTTCCGAATTTGGCTGTGTCCATTGATTGTTTTAGTCGATAATAATTGTCTTTGATTATTTGAAATTTTTGTTTTAGTTCCATTAAATCGAATTTTTGTGCGAATGTCCAGTAATCTATTATATTTTGCATACTTCCCAATTTTATTGGTAGTATACCGGAGTTGTTTTTTATATCTTCAATTAATATGTCGTTGTCCGTTCTACTTGGGCGGAGGTTGACGGTAAGGGTGATGACCGTCCATCTGAAATTACAGGGTGTCTTAAATTCTTTAAATATATGTATTTTACTGTCTTGCCGTTGTCTACTACGGCTATATTTTTGTCTAATATTCTTTTAATTTTAATCGGGCCTAAATTTGTGGGTGCCGTTTTGTGTCGTTTACTTTGGAAGTTTTTCTCGTACACGGTTTGTCTTATTGAAAATTTGTTTGCGTTGGTATTCTTATAGCGGGCTGTTGTGATACGTTCTTTGTCGCTATCTAATTTGTCTTTAATTTATCGTAAGTTACTTTAGTTCCTCTTTGTGGTCTTTAGCACATTGCTGATATACATCTTTGTTATAGTGGATGTCGTAAGAGTTACGGGAATCTGAATGTCCTAATGTGAATTCTAGGGGTGTAAAATTGGTTGATGAGTGAATTGTAATGTTGTACGCTATTATTGCGTATGACATTAAATTGGGGATGTGTTCTTACTTGTAAGTTATTTTTAGTAATCTTATCTGTTCTAATAGAGTTAAATGTAATCTTTCAATTAATCCGTTTGATTCAGGGTGGTTTTCAGTTATAAAATGAATTTTTATTTTATGGAGTTCTAATGTGTTTTGTATCGTTTCATTTTTAAATTCGCTACCGTTATCTAAGGTTATTGTTTCAGGTGTGCCATAAATTGTAAAGTATTGTAGAAATCCTTGTGTTACGTCAATGCTATTTTTAGAAATGATGGGTTTTGCTTGACCTATTTTGGTGAATGCTTCTACAATGGTTAAAAAATTTTGTGTTTCTACTGCTAGAGTGTCGGCATGTAATTTTTGGAAAGGTTTGTCGGGTGTTTTGGTTAACATTAAGGGTATTTTTTGGGGTGTTCTGTCGTATTTTGCTTTATCTTATAGTTCGCATTGGTTGATAAAGTTTATGGTTAACTCTTTCATGTCTTTAAAATGTATCGTCTTATAAGTTGCTTTGTTGTTTCATTAATTCCACGATGGTTGGTTTTGCCTTTGTGTTGGTTTCTAATTACGTCGCTTATTTAATCAGGGTTGTCTAAGGTTATTAATTTTCTTGTACATCGGATGAGTTCAGAGCCAGAGTTATTAAATAATTAACATATAATTCTGAGAATCGTTTATACAAATGTTCGGTGTTGAAGTAAAAGAACGATCGTTTTTTCTCGGGGTGTATTCTTTTAGAATTTTAATTATTTGTTCCTCGTTGTCGTCTTTGGATATTTGAATTTGGTATATTTTCTTATTGTCTACTTTTGTGTATTTTACAGGATTGGGGTTAGTTAAAACTTCGGTAATTATAAATTAATTGGGTTTTATATCGATTGCTTCGTTTAAAATTTTAATCGCGATTTTTGGTTCTTCGTTTTGTGTCGAATGTATGGTGCCGATTTCTTCTGGGATTTTTCTTATTTCCGTCTTGTCTACGTTTCCTATAATTGATTCCGTTTCTAGTGCGTTGAGTTGTATTCTACTCAGTGCTTCTGCGTTATTGTTATACATTCCTTTTTTGTATATAATTTCATAATCGTATTCTTCTAGTCTGATTATCTATCGTTGTAATTTTGAGTTTGGTTCCTTAAGTTTGCATAGCCATACTAATGGTCTATGGTCGGTGTATATATAGAATTTTCGACCGTAAAAGTATGGTCTAAAATATTTTGTAGCTCAAATTATGGCTAATAATCTTTCTCTATTGTACTATATTTCTGTTCAGTCTCATTTAGGGTTCTGGATGCGTAGCTGATTGGTTTATCGCTACCTACTTTTCCTTGGCTTAGTACTGCGCCTAGTGCTATGTTTGATGTGTCAGGTGTCAATATAAATGGTTTTGAAAAGTCCGGGTATTTTAATACGGGGTGATTCATTAGTATACTTTTAATTTTGTCTAGGGCTTTAATGAATGTGCTGCAGTAACCACTAAGTCCTAAAAATTCTTTAATTTCTTTGTTAGTTTTTGGTAGGGGGTAATTTAGTACGGCGTTTGTTTTATCGGGGTTTGGCATGACTCCTTGAGGTGTTATTATATGTCCTAAAAATGATACATCTTTTTGTAAAAATTCGCTCTTATCTAGTTGAACTTTACAATGTGCTTTTCTCAGTCTTTCAAATACTTCTGTTAATCTTTTTATGTGTTCTACCTGTGATATTGAATAAACTATGATGTCGTCTAGGTACACTAGACATTTTTCGTTTTGTATTCCTCGTAATATATTGACCTCCATTAAGTTAGACCCCCCACCAGCGATAAATAAATTAATACCTATAAAAAAATTAGGTGCTAATTAGGTGCTACATTCCAAAATTAGGTGCTCGAATAGTTTGGCAGGAAATTAAATTTGAAATGGGGGGGGCTGACTTAACGTTAAGCTGGACCCCCCCATATGAAAAAACTAATTTGCAACATGCAAACTGAAAATTAGATATACCAGAATTAAGTGCTAATTAGGTGCTCTTAAAATCAACAAAACATATCACTAAAATAACCTTTATCTTAATAATTAACTATATCATGTATAAGTATATGATTCGACAAGAGTAAAGTCCCATTAAATAATTAGGTGCTCTTACGACTGTGGTCTCAAAATACTCGTCTAGTAGCGCACTGTCGATATATCCAGTCGCCGAATTAAGTGCTCGTAAGGTTTAAATTTGCCTTATGTCTAACGCGTAGGTAAGTCCTTAATAATTGGTGCCTCCTGGGTTCAAATTCGTCTGTCTACTTCTATATCATCCATTAGTGCGTAGGTTTCCAAATTTTGCATTAACTGTCCTGTAAATAAATCCATTAATATTGGTTCTACGTGTGTTAAATTGTCTAGTGCATGCATATATCGTCCGATAGTGTTAAGTTTCGCAAAATTTGCAATATGTCGTACCTAGGTAAATCCATTAATAATTGTCTTTCATTGTTAAATCTGTCGTAGCTATGTCGTATATTCCAGTCGCCCATTAGGTGTGTAGGTTCAAAAAATTTTGAAAAGTCCGGGTAAAACGGTACAAGATAAAGTCATTTAATAATGTGCTCTACCACTAGTCTAAAAATTCTTTCGTTAGTAGGGTAATGTCGGTTTATCGGGTCGCCGAATTAAGTCCTAGTAATTTTGAAAATTGCACTATAACTTTGTGCTTCCAGCTTTCAAATATTCTTTAATTTTTAGTGTTCTACCTGTGTTTAAAATATTCGTCTAGTACCTACTTTTTCGTTTTTATTCCCGAATAATTGCCTCCTTAAGTTCCCCCGCAAAATAATTATCCTATAAAAAATTGGTCATGGTGCACATCCAAATAGGGTAATAGTGCAGAAATAATTTGAAATGGGCTGACTTAACGTTAAGCTGGATATATGCTTAGTTAATACCTAGGTTATCAAATTCAAATTCAAATATAACGTCGCTAAGTACAAGAGTAAATCCCATTAAATAATTAGTGCTCTTAGACTGGTCTCAAAATACTCTTAGTAGCGACTGGAATATCCAGTCGCCAATTAAGTGCTCGTAAGGTTTGCAAAAATTTTGCATAACTGGTCCCGCACAGCGTACAAAGTAAAGTCCCATTAAATAATTAGGTGCTCTTACGACTGTGGTCAAAATATCGTCTAGTAGCGACTGTCGAATATCAGTCGCAATTAAGTTCGTAAGGTTTCGCAAAATTTTGCACTATAAGTGTCGCGTCACACGCGTACAAGGTAAAGCCATTAATACTTAGGTTTGTCTTACGACTGTGGTCTCAAAATACTCGTCTAGTAGCGTAGTCGATATATCCTGCCGAATTAAGTTGAAGTTTCGAAATTTTCTATAACGTGGTCCGCGTCACACGCGTACAAGAGTAAAGTCCATTAAATAATTATGCTCTTACGACTGGGTCGCAAAATACTCGTCTAGAGGTACTGTCGATATATCCAGTCGCCAATTAGTGAAGGTTTCGCAAAAATTTTCTATAACGTGGTCCGCGTCACAGTCAAGAGTAAAGTCCCATTAAATAATTATGCTCTTACGACTGGGTCTCAAAATACTCGTCTAGTAGCGTACTGTCGATATATCCAGTCGCCGAATTAAGTGCTCGTAAGGTTTCGCAAAATTTTGCACTATAACGTGGTCCGCGTCACACGCGTACAAGAGTAAAGTCCCATTAAATAATTAGGTGCTCTTACGACTGTGGTCTCAAAATACTCGTCTAGTAGCGTACTGTCGATATATCCAGTCGCCAAATTAGGTGCTCGTAAGGTTTCGCAAAAATTTTGCACTATAACGTGGTCCGCGTCACACGCGTACAAGAGTAAAGTCCCATTAAATAATTAGGTGCTCTTACGACTGTGGTCTCAAAATACTCGTCTAGTAGCGTACTGTCGATATATCCAGTCGCCGAATTAAGTGCTCGTAAGGTTTCGCAAAATTTTGCACTATAACGTGGTCCGCGTCACACGCGTACAAGAGTAAAGTCTCATTAAATAATTAGGTGCTCTTACGACTGTGGTCTCAAAATACTCGTCTAGTAGCGTACTGTCGATATATCCAGTCGCCGAATTAAGTGCTCGTAAGGTTTCGCAAAAATTTTGCACTATAACGTGGTCCGCGTCACACGCGTACAAGAGTAAAGTCCCATTAAATAATTAGGTGCTCTTACGACTGTGGTCTCAAAATACTCGTCTAGTAGCGTACTGTCGATATATCCAGTCGCCGAATTAAGTGCTCGTAAGGTTTCGCAAAATTTTGCACTATAACGTGGTCCGCGTCACACGCGTACAAGAGTAAAGTCCCATTAAATAATTAGGTGCTCTTACGACTGTGGTCTCAAAATACTCGTCTAGTAGCGTACTGTCGATATATCCAGTCGCCGAATTAAGTGCTCGTAAGGTTTCGCAAAATTTTGCACTATAACGTGGTCCGCGTCACACGCGTACAAGAGTAAAGTCCCATTAAATAATTAGGTGCTCTTACGACTGTGGTCTCAAAATACTCGTCTAGTAGCGTACTGTCGATATATCCAGTCGCCGAATTAAGTGCTCGTAAGGTTTCGCAAAATTTTGCACTATAACGTGGTCCGCGTCACACGCGTACAAGAGTAAAGTCTCATTAAATAATTAGGTGCTCTTACGACTGTGGTCTCAAAATACTCGTCTAGTAGCGTACTGTCGATATATCCAGTCGCCGAATTAAGTGCTCGTAAGGTTCCGCAAAATTTTGCATTATAACGTGGTCCGCGTCACACGCGTACAAGAGTAAAGTCCCATTAAATAATTAGGTGCTCTTACGACTGTGGTCTCAAAATACTCGTCTAGTAGCGTACTGTCGATATATCCAGTCGCCGAATTAAGTGCTCGTAAGGTTTCGCAAAATTTTGCACTATAACGTGGTCCGCGTCACACGCGTACAAGAGTAAAGTCCCATTAAATAATTAGGTGCTCTTACGACTGTGGTCTCAAAATACTCGTCTAGTAGCGTACTGTCGATATATCCAGTCGCCGAATTAAGTGCTCGTAAGGTTTCGCAAAATTTTGCACTATAACGTGGTCCGCGTCACACGCGTACAAGAGTAAAGTCCCATTAAATAATTATGGAATTAAACAAATTCATTATTGTTTAATTTTAATCGGTTTTCGGTATGTATTTTGCTTATTTTTCAATGTATTTAACTGCATTCATTCAATATTTTACGTACATTGTACTCTGCGTGTAATATTTCTTCTTTTTATCATCGCGTCATGTATTAGGTGAAGTAATCAAAGCCGCCACTTGATATTTAGTATTATTATATTAACATTTTTAATGATAATTTTAATGTAATAATGTAAGGGTAATTTTAATACTATATCGTGATTAATGAAATTTTTAAATATTTATTCCTTATCATTTTTAAATATTTATTCCTTAGAACATAATATACATTTACACTTTTGTTATTTATTTTCACAATCTTTTATTTAATAACATTTTGTAGAGGCATCTTGAATATGAATATATATTTTTATATTTATGTTTTACATATTCATATTTATAATGTTTTACATATTCATATTTATAATTCTATATTTATAATGTTTAAAAAGAAATTAGAAACATTTTAATTACAGAACAAGCAAATATAGAAATAACTTCACAAGCATTGTGAAGAAAGCTATATAGTAAGCATTGATAATGTTTAAAAGTATTATTAATATTTTGATTATAATTTCCAACATTATTTATTCATATATATTAATAATTATAAAATTCGTAAATCATATTTAATAATTTCTAAATATCTTTTAAACATTAGTCGCGCACAAGAGCGTGAACTGCTATTCATACTATATATGAAGATATGAAGATTCCAACATTGGAATATAAATGAAAACGATAGAGGGAACGGACGAGCACGCGGATGGGGATGCGGACGTGGACGAGGACGTGGACGTGGACGTGGAGGACAATGGCGAGGAAGAGAACGCGGACGAGGACAAGCAAACGTCCATATTTATAAATATATATATATATATATATATATATATATAAATATATATATATAAATATATATATAATTAAGAAAATATTTTATATGTTTATATTAGATATGTTTTATATGTTTATTTTTTATATGTTTATATTAAGAAAATATTTTTATATGTTTATATTAGATATGTTTTATATGTTTATTTTTTATATGTTTATATTAAGAAAATATTTTTATATGTTTATATTTTTTAAAAATGTATAAATTTTATAAGATTAAATATAAAATATCTGTAAAAATAACAAAAATAATTAATATAAATCCTTTGTAATCCTTTAACTTTCCTAAAATAAATTATCCTTACATTATTACATTAAAATTATCATTAAAAATATTAATATAATAATACTAAATATCAAGTGGCGGCTTTGATTACTTCACCTAATACATGACGCGATGATAAAAAGAAGAAATATTACACGCAGAGTACAATGTACGTAAAATATTGAATGATATGCAGTTAAATACATTGAAAAATAAGCAAAATACATACCGAAAACCGATTAAAATTAAACAATAATGAATTTGTTTAATTCCATAATTATTTAATGGGACTTTACGCTTGTACGCGTGTGACGCGGATCACGTTATAGTGCAAAATTTTGCGAAACCTTACGAGCACTTAATTCGGCGACTGGATATATCGACAGTGCGCTACTAGACGAGTATTTTGAGACCACAGTCGTAAGAGCACCTAATTATTTAATGGGACTTTACTTTGTCGAATCATGTACTTATACATGATATAGTTAATTATTAAGATAAAAGGTTATTTTAGTGATATGTTTTGTTGATTTTAAGAGCACCTAATTAGCACTTAATTCTGGTATATCTAATTTTCAGTTTGCATGTTGCAAATTAGTTTTTTCATATGGGGGGGTCCAGCTTAACGTTAAGTCAGCCCCCCCCATTTCAAATTTAATTTCCTGCCAAACTATTCGAGCACCTAATTTTGGAATGTAGCACCTAATTAGCACCTAATTAGCACCTAATTTTTTTATAGGTATTAATTTATTTATCGCTGGTGGGGGGTCTAACTTAATGGAGGTAATATATTGTCCATGACTTGTTGAAAAGTATCGGGTACGTTCTTTAGTCCAAATGGCATTCGTTTATATTCATAATGTCCTCTAGGTGTGCTAAATGCGGTTTTGGCTGTGTCTTTCTCGTCCATTTCTACTTGATGATATCCTGAGGCGAGGTCTAGTGTTGAAAAAGATTGACATTTACCTAGTTTGTCTAAAATTTAGGTGATATTGGATAGTGGATATTTGTAATCTACCGTTTTTTCGTTTAGCTTTCTGTAATCTATTACCATTCGATATTTTTTCTCTTGCCTGAGGCGTATAATTTCTTAGGTACTATTAATACGGGACTGCTCCATGGTGAGTTGGAGTGTTGTATGATATCTTGTTCTAATAAGTGTGCTACTTGTCTGTCGGCTTCTTCCTGGTTTGCCTGAAGTAGTCTGTATGCTTTGTAAAAATTGGTTTGTTGTCTGTTAGTTCTATATTATGTTTAACTGTATGGGTAAAGGTTAAGGGTATTTCTTCACAATGGTATATATCGCGGGATCAAAACATAAGTTTTTAATTGCTCTCTGCTCTTCCTTGTTGATGTCGGTATTGAAGCGAATGTTACTTAAATTTTCTCTTAACATTTTGTAGTGTTCTACGGGGTTGTAATCGTTTTCTAAATTTTCATCTATTTCCGTTTCATTAAAATTTATTTCCTCTATGTTAATTGGGTTTGTTAGAGATTGTTCTACGGGGTAGTTATTTGAGTTTAGAATCGTCGTAGTGGCATAATTATCTTTTATTTGTACGAGTGCAGTGGGGATTTCTACTCCTTGTTGAAATGTTTATTTGGTTTAGATTCGTAATTTGTTCTTTGAGTTTACTGGGATTTTCTTTTTTTGTTCGGGGTGCGATCGTGTTTTTTTGCTCGGTTTGGGTATTTTGAAATTTAATGGGAATTCGTCCGTGTTTCGTTCTTATTAATCGGTTTTTTATGTCAATGTTGGCTCCTAATTTTCTTAGAAGGTCCATTCTTATTACTCCCTCGTATTTATCGTTGCAGAAATGCAAAATTTGTGTTTCATTTTTACATTGAAGGTGTTTGGTACAGTTATATTAGATACGAATTGGTGTAGGGTCGTTTGATGGGCTGTTTTAATTTTAAAGTGTTCTCTCTCTACGAAATTTAAATAATGTTTTTTACGGTTTGGGGGCTAATTAGTGTTTTTGAGGATCCGGTATTAATTAGTAATTTAAGTTCTGCGTGGGGTATTTCTATGTATGGTAATACTAGGTGATTAATATTATTTAAGTTTATTAGGTTTGGTCGTTTATAAATCGGTCTATCTGAAAATTTGAGCACGCGTTTTCTTCGTTGTCCTCTTCGTAGTTTTTACATGGTTCGTCGCGTTCATAGTTTTCTAAGTGGTTTGAATCATCGTTTGTACTGAGGTGAATGTAATTATTCTGGTCATTGTCAAATTCTTCTACTTCTTGATGAAATAGTTCTTCGGAGGTAAAGTTTCGTTTTTGGTTATGGCTGGGTCGGATTTGCGATATTTTTGTGTTTTGTCTGGTGTTACCAGATGAGGTAGCCATAGGTGTTGGTTTATAATAACTGTTAGGGTTGTTATTGTTATTTGTCATTGATGTATTTCTAATAGGGTTTGCGCTGAATGCTGGTCTTTGTTGGTTCATATTTTGATTGAATCTTGGCGGAAATGCGGGTTTTGTAAAATTTGAGTTGAACGTTGGTCTTGGAAATTGTTTGAATAGGTTATTAAAATTCGTGTTATTAAAGTTTGGGTTGTTAATTCGTGGTTGATTTGTTTGTGTGTTAAATGGAGTGAATTTTGTTTGGGTGGGTGTTTGTCTCTCGGCTTGTATGGTTTTTATCAGTGAATAGCTTTTATTCGCGTTAGGGTTATATAGTCTGTTTCGATAGTACGTAACGTTTTCTTCTTCTCTTATCATATTTATGGCTTCTTCTAGATTTTGGGGATGTTGAAATCTAATTTTATCTGATAGTCGTTCTGGTAGTGCATTATGTAGGTGTACAGTACCATTTCGTCATACATTGTTGTCTTTAGTAGGCCGATATTTTGTGTAGATTAGACTTCTTACGTCTTGACATTTTATTCCGAATTGGTACGGGGATTGGTTACTTTCCATTCTTAAGTTTACTAGGTCGCGGATAAGACATTTTATGTTGCGTTGATCGCCAAAATATGCAATTTATATGCGTTTGAAGTCCTCCCACTGTTCTAAGTCATCTCGGCTGGCTATTAGTGTTAGTGCCCGCCCGGTCAGTTTACTTATTACAGGCGTTAAAGTAATAAATACATTTCTTTTGTTCTCTCCTGGTTTGTAAAAGTTTTAAAAAATATTTCACACGCTGTAATGAAATTTCGTAACAGGCATGATCTCCGTTGAATTGAGGTATGGTTTCGAGATAAATTTTCATATCTGAACTCATGATTATTAAGGGTTGCTTTGACTTTAATTAATTTCAAATTTTTTTTTAAAAATTGAGATTAACTTTACAATTTGTATTGTTACTTTTCAATTTGGATTGTTGGGTTATTTAAAGAATCGTAGTTATATGGTTTTATAATTAATTTTTGGGATTTGTGCCTGGTAATGTCTCTTTAGTTGCTGTAGCCTTAAATTTGTACTTTTATACTTCGCGAATGCTAAAGTTGTCACGGTTTTTAATTTCTGAAAGGTTTCTATGTCGATTAATATTCTTGCAATAATTTGCTTTATACTTTGTATGTTTTTGCGCCAGTTATGATCTTTATTTCAGTTTTGCTGATTAATTAATTAAGTGTTTGCTTTACTTATCTCGTCTTCATAGGTGTATACACAACTTATGTTAATTTTCAAGATGCTAAAAATGTTCACTATATTCCATAGTATATTTGTAATTATCACTCTTTTGAAATTTCTTCATAGTATACAGGGTGTGTCAGGTTTCGCAAAATGCAATTTTTAAAACTTTTTTTAAATGGCACCCTACCAATTTTATTGCTACAATGGATAGTTCATTAAGTGTCCTTTCATTTTTGTTAAGCATTCCCTATACCTAAATCCATTAGTTTCTGAGATATTTTTGATTTTCTTCAAATTTCAAGAATGTTTTTAATTTGCATAACTAAAATAACTTACTATTGGAGAATATTATAAAACAATTAATACATTTTGATTAACAATTAACTACATTTTTCCAATAACAATTTTCAGTAAAGATATTACAACCTACAATAGTACGCTATCAACAGAATTCTGCCAGATCAACAATATTCATTTTATAGAAAATGTTCAAACAGAAAATCAGGCAAGCTTTGAAAAAATAACAATTACAATTAAAATGTCATTTAGGTTTATTAATTGCAGTGTGTTGTCATTTAACACATTATCAGTTCTATTTTAAATGTAATCTTTGAAGGAGTTTTCAAAATGAATTTTACCGTGGAAGAACAAATAGCTATGATTTGGGTATTGGGAGAAAGTTTAAAAAATTGCCTACTTGCAGCAAGAATATACCAAGAGAGATATCCTGTTAAATGACAACACACTACAATTAATAACCCTAAATGACATTTTATTTGTAATTGTTATTTTTTCAAAGCCTGTCTGATTTCCTGTTAGAACATTTTCTATAAAATGCATATTGTTATTCTGGCCGAGTTCTGTTGATAGCGTATTATTGTAGGTTGTTATATCTTTAGTGAAAATTCTTATTGGATAAGTGTAGTTAATTGTTAATCAAAATGTATTAATTGTTTTATAATATTCTCCAATAGTAAGTTATTTTTAGTTATGCAAATTAAAAACATTCTTAAAAATTGAAGAAAATCAAAAATATCTCAGAAAGTAATGGATTTAGGTATAGGGAATGCTTAACAACAATGAAAGAACACTTAATGAACTATCCATTGTAGCAATAAAATTGGTAGGGTGCCATTTAAAAAAAGTTTTAAAAATTGCATTTTGCGAAACCTGACACACCCTGTATACTGTGAAGAAATTTCAAAAGAGTAATAATTATAAATATACTATGGTATATAGTAAAATTTGTGTATTAGTGCAGTGGCAATGTATTTAATCAGGGTCATTTTTTCTAAAAACAGTTGAATATCTCAAAAACTAAGAGGAATAGACAGATACAATTTGATATCAAATTAAAGCTCTTTTTATGGGCTTTTCAAAAATGTAATAATTTATAGGGTGTTCCATTAAAAAAAACATAAGTTTAATATGCCCTGGACTTATGAAACACCCTGTATGCTTCAAAATATTTTTAGGATGTGCACTTTAGGCATGCCTAATACGCCTCCAAATTTGGTTTACATAGCTTTTATAATAACGGGGTTATCGACCGTTGCCACACTAAAAACTCACCCTGTATATATATTGCTATGATATCCCCTTTACAAGCCCCACCTTGGTCGTTGATTTTTGTTTGCTATGAAATGTGTCTTACCAGCCCTACGATTGGGCGTACCAATTTTTATTGCTATACGGTTACTTTATTTCCTTTAAGCCCCAATATTGGGCGTCATTTTTATTGCTGTGAAATTGCCCTACTATTTAAGCCCCTATGTTATTGCTGTGATATGCCCTAATAATCCCCACGATTTGTACGTTATATTTTATTTGTTTACCACGACTAGCTCACTGAATGCTCGACTTCCTAATAATAAATCTTATTTTGCCCTTTAAATGGATTCAAATAAAGCAGTTCAAAATCACACAATATAATAATTGCTAATATGTACAATGTTGTGTACCCTCAAAATTTTCCCCTGTATAGAATATTTACATTTACCAAATTTATGCTTTCCTGGAAGCCAGCAAAAATATCTTTTAATTACTCTCAAGTATCTTCGAACGTTCTAAGATGATTTCCCTGTTTTCATATTTTCAAATGACGTTTTTCATGACTCTTACAAATACATAATGTATAGCAAATAATAAATTTGAAACAGTCTTTAAATAATAAAATGTTTAAAAATCGCTAACCTGGAACGGTCACTGGAGTTCCCTCATAGTGTCTGTGGTCTGCATCCCTTGCTATGTCCGCTCTACTTATTGGCCAGAATTATCCATTTTTAATTTCTGGTATTTTTCCTTGAATTAACTTTGAGTACCCTTTTGATCTCACTTTCAGACGTATTTTTAGATTTGTGTTAAGGCTTAGATCTCGACATGAACATCGACTTGCATATAATCTTAAATATCGACTTAGTACATATGACATCAACGAAACTGACATCAACGAAAGTGGCATCAATAACAGCCGTCTATTTGTAGATCGGCTTTTTTCGTCGCACAATTTTTGCACTTACAAATTTTACTTTTCTGAATTTTAACGTTTCACTAAAATTTCATCACGTAAATTTCTACTGCATTTGAGCATAGTTTGTGCTTGGTTGAATATGAACTGAACTCTTTATTCATTTCCTATTGTATTTATAAGCCCTTTTTGCCAATCGTTTCCATTAGCGTGTTTATTGATCAAGGCTTGTACTTTGCTTTGTCTCTGGCAGAACTCGGTATTTTGTCAAAACCCCTGTCTAATTTTTGGTGACAATGCTTTATCAGTCACGTAAGCGTTCTGTATTATATAGTTGTTTCTTAGGATTCCCAATTATTACCCACATTCAATCACGTAATTTTATGTTTGTAGTTTAAAAGTCCAAAACTTATCATATAATGAACCGCCTGGTGTTTATTTGTTTGTTACGGAATGTTGGTTTTCTGAACAAATGTATTTTTCGTAGTCACGTATCCATTTTCTAATAATGACGTATTAAGATGCGTTTTCTTATACATGCGTTGATATTTTGGATGTAATTATTAAATATTTGGAAGGATAATTTATTTATGTTTCCCGATAATTTATTTTTGATGCAATTAGTTGCCTCTAAAACCTTATCTTTACTCGTAAATTATACTTAAACATATTATATGACGTACACATTACTATTCTAATTAAATGGTATCGGATTATTACTAAATGAGCTTCTTTTTCATGCATTAAATCGAATATCCTTTATATACAGTGTCCTCGCAATTGACTTTTTGTAGAATGGTCAATTTACTCCTATAATTGATGGAATTATTTGATTTTCTTAAAATTAAATTAATATACCCTTAAACTGCCCTCTTATCATAGCAATATATATATATATATATATATATATATATATAATATATTGCTGTGATAAGGGGTTGTTTAAGGGTGTACTTTATAGTAAAGGTCGTTTAAGAATGAGAAATTACCATAGGCAGCAGAAAACTGCAGTTATTTAATAGAAAATTGAGAAATGGAAATAGTTAGTAAATATTAAGCAGTCAACACCCTGTATATAAAGTATAAATAGTTTTAAGCGACGCAAATACACACAGGAAGACGCATAGTTAACGTAGAAACCAGGAACACATGCATTAAGTAAATAGTAAATATTTAATACCCTGTAGATAAAGTTTTAGTTAATTTAGGCAATGCAAATAATAATACTTTTCAGTGGAAGCACGCGTACTTTATATGTAATCATAATAAAGTGTAATTAAATACGCATTCAAAAGAGTTCCAAACGATTTGGTTAATACGGAGATAAGAAATAGAGCTTCAGGAAGCATAATGTGAATGCGTGCAAGTAGTTAAGAACTTTGATAAAGAAAGGAGATTAAAAATTGCGTAAATAACAGGCAGATATAATAATTAAAAGTCGAATTGCATCAGTTGTTTATGGAAAAGCAATTAGTTTCATCAAAACACCGCATGTTTGATAACAAGCAGCTGCGACCAGATCACAATTATTGGGAAGCATAGCAAATTACATCAGAAACTACTTTAAATGCAAATATTTGATTGGTTATAAATGAGCGACGAGTTTCTAGACCATACCCACTGACGGAGTAGGGGAGAAAAGATATATTAACAGGTACAGTGATAACGAAGTCAGTTTTGAACTCAACAAAGGCCGAAGTGCGCCGCTATGAAATATAGTGATACGTAATAATTTTAAAGTGAAAGATAGTACAAGTGCCAAGATGAAAATTATAATTGCCGATTAAACGTAAGTAGATTTTGGGGAATTTTATTTTAAACTAAAACATATTAATAATAGGGCTTCGAGTCATGGGACAATGATAATAAGAATTCTATTCGAGTACGTGAAGAATAAATGTAACTTCGAGTACGGGGAGAAAAATTCAATTTTTAAGTCAAGGGAAAATAAATGATGATAATCCAATTCTAAGTTTGAGGAAATTGATGAGAATAAGAAGTAATAAGTCTGAATGAGATAACAATAAATTGGAGTGCATAAGTATAAGTTAATGGTAGTCCAGAGGGTGATGGCAGCAATTTAAATGCAATGGTTCAAGTGTGTGGATAAACAATATTTCGAATGGGCATGTAATAATCCTGAATTGGGGGAAAATAATTTTTATTCAAATGGATGGCTTAGTGCATGGGAAATATTAGTGGATGCGTCAATTGGGTAGAAAATAGACCAGGTCAGATTTTTAGTTATAAGACATTATTTTTCTATATATTTTTTTTTTTGAAATTGTTTAATATAAATTAATGTGACGAAGTTCACCAAAACAAAGGATTTAAATACGCATAAAGTGCGTGATATGATAAGAAGTTTTGAACGTTCCAAGCTTTTTCTTTTATAAAGATAATAGGTTTTTTTGGTGACTTTGGGTTTTGAGTAAATAGTATATGATTTTGATAAATGAGATTTGCAAACATTAATTAATTGAAAAGTGTATTTTAAATAATTTACAAAAGCTGTACATAATATTGGTTTCATTATATAAGAATCGAATTAACTGAATTTTACAATTGCAAATAAATGCTAGTCGAAGTCATAAGATAAAGTGAATGGGAGTGATTTGATAATTTAAACAGTTCAAGGAGAGCTATAAATTGAATACGAAATTGATAACAAGTAAGGCGGTAACGTATCAAATTTTGTTATTGGTAGACAAGGTTGGTTCAAGATAAAATCCAGTTAAGTTTCTGGAGGGAATTTATAGCTTATTAATAAGACAGCCCAACGTCGGAGATAATTACAATCTTGTTTATACATAGTAATATTTCAAAAGAGTTAGTATTACAAAATATTGATAACTTATGGTTAAACATCACAAACAATTGTAATATCTCAAAACTGGTTTTTATAGAAATTATTAATTTTCTCTTTGAAACAAGTTATTTTAAATTTACTAATAAATTTTATCTTCAGATATTTGGCTGTCCAATGGGCTCCAATTTTAGTCCTATATTAGCCAAAATTGTCATGGACACCCTACTAGATAATGTGATCCCTAAACTACCTTTCAGTTTACCATTCATAAAGAAATTTGTAGACGACATAGTAACAGCTATTCCTAAAGATAAACTCAATGAAACCTTACAAATTTTCAATAGTTATAACAACAAAATACAATTTACCATAGAAAACGAAAATAATCGCTCGATTCCTTTTTTAGACACTCTACTAATTAGAAATTCAGAAAACAACATTATTTTAGATTGGTACCAAAAACCTATTAATTCCGGCAGATATTTAAATTATTTATCATATCACTCATACAACATTAAAATTAACTTCATCTTAGGTTTAAAGAATAGAATTCAAAAAATTAGTCATCCATCGTTATACCAAAAAATTTAAAAAACTCTTTATCATACTAAAAACAATAACTATCCATCCAATTTAATTAAACGTCTTCTATACAATCACATGACACCTCATGCAATTCTCAATAATAACACAAAAAACCAAAACGATACTACTTTAACATTTCAATCTCTCCCCTATATAGAACATTTAACCGTCAAATTAGAAAATATTTTCAAAAAATTTAACATAAAAATTGCGAAAAGGAATAGTTTAACTCTAAATAACCTATTCTCTAAAGTAAAAGATAAAGCAACTCCATTATACCAACGAAACGTTATCTACAAAATTAATTGTTTAAATTGTGACCAATCTTACATAGGACAAAGCTCACAAAAGTTGAAACAACGTATTACTCAACATAAAAGTGACATACGAGTCAAACCCAATGCATGTGCTTTAACTACTCACGTTAATAGCACTCATCATGAGATAAATTTCAACACACCAAAAATTTTAGACATTGAAAGTCATAAAAAGAAAAGAGAATTTCTTGAAATGTGCTACATTTTTCAAAATTCTAACAGTATGAACAAAAAAACTGATTTTGATAGTTTGAGCTCTATATATACTTATCTTCTAAATTTTCAAACCACTAACAAATAAATTAAAAATATTCAGTAATCTACACAACAGCTGCTAACATACACA
Source organism: Platerodrilus igneus (assembly GCA_036346225.1). NCBI lineage: Eukaryota > Metazoa > Arthropoda > Insecta > Coleoptera > Lycidae > Platerodrilus > Platerodrilus igneus. Next base: position 8,196,328 of record JARFIW010001503.1, on the reverse strand, counting down.
CACACACACACACACACACAACATGCTATTTAAAATTTAAATAAACATATAAAAAACAGAGGGGGAGCTTTCAGTCAAAAATAAAACACCTGTCAAATGTCAAACTTTACCTAACTTCCTACAAGTTTATATCTTTAATGTTTGTATTGCTAAACAAATGTATTTTTAATTTATATCTGTAGCCTCGCTTTAGTAAGTACCAGCATACCTTTATAATTGTACAGTATTATTATTTCTGTATATTTTAGTATCTTTGACAAAGGTTTGAATATATCCGAAAGCTTAGATTTATAAAAAAGAGTACTGATTATTTAAGAAGACCTGAAACCTACAAAAAGAATACCATTTATATATATATATATATATATATATATATATATATGCCTTATCTGTATCACTTAGTGGAGTTGTATATGTATGTACTAATAAACGATATCGGGTATCATTCTATTCCAGAATGCTGCCTTAAAAAATTCGTCACTAGTAAACAAAATATATAATTATTGGTGTCCAGTTGTGAAGCATCAATCATATTATTTGACGTAAGCAACCTTTAAGCGATGATCGTTAGATACTTTCTGAAGTACTCAAAGGCGTAAAAACTTTTACGGAAAATCTAAAGGCATAACTATTTGCCGTTAACTGCGCAGTTCTCTATAATGATTTTAGGATTTATAAAACTTTTGATCGTTTTACGTAAGCGCTCTACTGCGTCATATTCTGTACACTTCAAATACAAAACCGTTTTGAGAAAATATCTTGTTTATCGTTCCCGTCTTATATTACTTTGATTCAGCGTGGGTATTATAAATAAATGTAATCAACCCTATGATGTCAAAACAACTTATATTCCCATTGAGAGTAATATTACTTGACCCAGAAAATTCTTAATATTAAAAAGGTAGAATCAAAATATATGATGGTAATAAGCGTTAACCATATTTTCAGTCGATGTCAACGAGTTGTGAATGTATCATTAACCACCTAAGCAAGTAATCAGCTCAACAGGATATGCCACGTGTACTCGGTTTGGTTTTTCAACGTCTGAGAAGTTATTGTCTTGAATTTCATTAAAGGCTTTCCCTAAAGCCCTAATTTATTACTGCAATATGATCAAGATTTCTATAAATATCCGGCGCCTGAATGTAGAAATTCGCTTGAAGTGAAATTTGAGTATTTACCTCCTAAATCACCAGTTTGTAAAAAAAATGCATTACGTGAACTGCTTTTTGAACTATTTATTCTCAAGTAATATAGAATACGAATTCGTGATGAATCTGAAAATGGAATAAGGACATCTGACTATTGTTAAGGAAATGAGGCAAATATATACAGAAAATATTTACTTTCTACGTAGTTTACAGTTTTGCAAACCAAACATGAATGTTTCTATAATAAATAATCAAATCTATTCCAATTTAGGTCGCTAAAAGTTAAGATATCTCTAACTGACCTAGAAACGTTAACTTACTTAAATGTAATTCTAATGTTGAGTCGCTAAAAGCTTGCAACTGCATTTCTAAAACGCGCCCTTTACTTACAAATTTTAAAGACGTCTAGAGTGGTACCTTTAAAATTAAAACATCACTGGAGGGTTTATTTAAAATAGCGATACTTGCAATAATTAATGCAGAAGAACGCAAATGTGAATTTGTCTTGCAAGTTTTACTTAGCCTTACTTTTAAATCTGAATACAAGTATACTAAGGGACGCTTTGGATCAATTTTCGTTACCAAATTGCTTGTTTAAAGCTTTTTACGTTTAACAAAGATATTATACAGAAAATTATTAATATGTTATCGCCTTTTACGAGAAAATCACATTATGCAAATGCGGTGCAAAATTATCTGAAAGTTTTAGCAGCACTAAGTTTTTTTGCATCATATGATTGTTGGACAAGACTTTAATTTAGGATTAAGTCAATCAACGGTAAGCCGTGTTATTACTGAAGTGTCCGATGTTACGGTGACACGTTTATTAAACGATCATATTTTATTTCCTGTTGGTGATGTTACGGAACGTGCAGAAAAAGATTTTTTTAAATTTCAAATTGGCGGTGTAATTGGTTGTATTGATTGCACGTGTTTTGTCATTATAACCCCGTCAACTGAAAAGCAGGAACATCTAGCCATTACATACCATAACAGGAATGGATTTCTCACTACTATCCCGTAATGCACTTCTTAGGCATTTAAGAACGGGTCAATAATAGTACTCGTTATTCTGTAAGTGTATATGAATTCATTATCCAACATCTTTAACCAAACAGGAACATCCGAGTCGTGGGTTATGATCATAATGTAACATCTCTGACCAACCAGTGCAAATCTCCATTTTTTCTAATTCTATTCGAAGTAGACTGTTAGACTTTGACAAATAAATTTTCGCTTGTCAGTGTCTGTTATGTTGGTTTAAACGTTGAAATCCTTAGTTATGTATGCTTATTTATTTCAGTTTTCCTATATATTGATGCAAATATTATTCCCGAATTTAGATCTTCTTGGTACTTATTATATCTGGTGTTTAGTTAGGTTGGCAACACTATCGAGAAGTGGTTACTAAAAACCTGCTATGGCATTCTTATTCTTTTTCCCACGATAGCCGCCTCGAGAAGCAATCTTGTTCATCCGTTTTTATCTCGCCTTGTAGCGGTTTTGGATGTGTTAGATATTATTATTAAGGAGTAGAATTTAGTATTTCATTAGTCTATAAGTTTACCTTCTACTTTCCTATACATACCTCTTTGCGGATATTCTCTGATTTTACCTCACATTGGGTAAGCCTCGTTTATAGTTTTTCCTATATTAATCTCTTGCATTTCAGAATTTTGTATTGTTCGAATTCAAAGTTGCTCTGTGTTATTTGTTAATTCATTAAAACCCACACCTTTGGTAAAGTATACCTTTTTGCAATTTTAAGGTCCTTCTGCTTTCTCTACTGGTATCAGGCTTGTGTATTAGTTACTTTCTGCTACCAATCCGGTAGAATAACTACTATGCACCTTCCCTAGAATATCCACTTGCTACTGAAGATGTATGGTACTGTATCTAATATCTGCATTGATTTGTACTCTAGTTGAAAGTCAGTTTCCTGTGTGGTTTAGCGTGTATTCGTTCCATTAATTTATTAACGAGTTATTGGGAAGCAGCGAACATTGATTCCCCTGGTTATCGGTTGTATACGCAATTATATTGTATGTATTGTGTGTTGTATTAGTAAATAATTGCTTAATCCCTGTTATTCGTGATTTTACCCATATGTAAATTAGTTTAGTAATTGAAGAACCGAGTGGACGAAGGAGGTTAGTAACAAAATCTTACATTTGAGAAAAATGTCTTTCAATTTTATTAAATACATTTCTTAAATATTTTGTTTACTCCCTCAAAAAATAGATTATAAAGTTCTTTTTTATTGTGCAGTAATAGAAATTGAAATGCATTTGAGGAAAAGACAAATTTTGAATAACATTGCACTTGCCCCCTTCATCCACTTTAAGGTGTCGCATTCAATATGGAAATGCTGTATGAAAGAAGGCATCACGGAAAATATTACAGGAAAAGCCAGATATCCTAGTTACTTGCAAAACTTTACAAACTATAAATCGAGAGTAATATTAAGAGTGAACTATACTAAAATAATAAAATAAGCATACCTACCTAAACTTTTTAAATTATTGCTAACGTCTAACATTATCTTTGTTAATTAATTTAATACAAATTTAAAAATAAAAACATTAACAAACATAAAACTTAGTACTTAATTATGTTTTAAGACTGTGCCAATATTGAACTTTATTAGGCTCGGTTTTCCTGTTCGGCTATAATCATATTGCAATACCATTTAAAACGGCCGGGTTTTAAGATTTGCTATTTTTTCTTCCGTTAATTTTCCAGTTTTTATTGCGATTCTTTGAATTGCAACATTTACTAGGGTAGCAATTCGTGCTTTCCGGATAATGTTGACTTTTTTAAAGGGCGTGTATGGATCAAAGCTTTCCTATATATATATATATATATATATATATATATATATATATATATATATATACACTGAGTGGCAGAAAAGTCCCGGAACGGTCAAATATTTTGGGAAATACTCATCGCATCAAAAAAAAAAAATACGTGTTCAATATTTTTTTAAAAGCTATCCAATGACATCAAAATTGAACCCCCACCCCCACCCCCTGGGGGTAGGGGTGGGGCAACTTTAAAAGTTTAAGTGGAAACCCCCATTTGTTATTGCAGATTCGGATTCCGCAGGATAAATTACCCCAAATTGACCTACGATACAAGCCATTTTGGATGATAGAAGTCGTTGTAATTGACAAAACCAAAATAGGGTACAAAAACATTTGAAATCGAAAAATGTCAGAATTACATTCATTTTTAGTATTTATTTCGTTACTAGCTTTTGATATTATTTCGTGATGTCTCTCTCTGAAAGAGAAAGAATAATTGTCCTGATGATGCGGGGTATGGAGATAAAAAAAGATCATTGCAGCAAGTCGCAGATTTATTAAATGAAGTCAATGCGGAACGTCAACCGATTTCTAAATCTACTGTGAGTCGAACAGTGAATCGTTTTGAGCGAACTGGTTCGGTGAAGGATGAACCAAGATCTGGAAGACCTAAAAGCGCGACAAATGATCAGAAAGCATTAGAGGTGTTACTGCATTTACAAGAAAACTGTCATACATCGAGTAGAAAAGTAGCTCAACAGGTAGGAGAGAGTCATCATTCAGTTCTTAAGGTTATGAAGCTGCACAGATATCATCCCTATAAAATTAATCTTGTACAAGAACTTTTAGAAAATGATTTTCATCGTAGACTTGAGTTTTGCGAAACGATAATGCAACGGTATGATAATAATAATAGACTTTTTTTGGACTTGCTTCTCTGATGAAGCTACTTTGAAATTAAATGGTTCTGTAAATCGGCATAATATGAGATATTGGGCTGATGAAAATCCTCATCGAATGAGAGATTCTCATACCCAGTATCAGCAAAAAGTCGATGTCTGGGCAGGAATTTTGTGTAATAAAATTGTAGGGCCAATTTTTATTGACGGAAACTTGACTGCTGAAAAATATTTGCACATGTTAAATGAACAAATAATTCCTGCTATACAAGAAATTGTTGGAAATGCATTTGGCCATGTATGGTTTCAACAAAATGGAGCTCCACCACATTACGCTGTTCTTGTTCGAAATTTTCTAAATAATGTTTTCCCAGAAAGGTGGATTGGACGAAGAGGTGCATTAGAATGGCCACCAAGGTCACCTGATTTAACTCCTCTTGACTTCTTTTATTGGGGTTATTTAAAAAGTAAAGTTTATGAGACAAAACCGGGAAATATTGATGAACTAAAGAGAGAATAAGCAATGTTTCAAATTCAATACCTCTACAAGTATTGGAAACTCTTTCTGAACAAATGTATTATCGGTTAGCACTTTGCCAAGAGCAGAGAGGTGGTCAATTTGAACACCTTCGGCGGTAATTTCGTTATGTATGAAATAAATAATTTATTATTTTACTTCTTTTATTTTCTGATCCATCAATTCTTCTAGAAATAGTTAATTTTTGTCGATTGCAGCGCCATCTACAAAAAACCTAAAAAAATTATGACTAACATTTTGTGGCGAATCCGAATCTGCAATAACAAATGGGGGTTTCCACTTAAACTTTTAAAGTTGCCCCTCCCCTACCCCAGGGGGTGGGGGTGGGTTCAATTTTGGTGTCATTGGATAGCTTTTAAAAAAATATTGAACACGTATTTTTTCTTTTTTTGATGCGATGAGTATTTCCCAAAATATTTGACCGTTCCGGGACTTTTCTACCACTCTGTATATATATATATATATATATATATATATATATATATATAAGATCCGTAACTGGTTACTCTGATCCATTTTATGCCATCGCGAAAGGGAACACTCTGTTTTAGTGTTCTTTCTTCGGTTGATCAAATTCAGCGTGATGCCCAGATCTTCAAACCGTCTGAAGTTCTGATACATATCTGTCACTTTACTCACTCTGCTAGACTGACGGAGTTCGTTACGCTTCTGGCAACTATATGTTTTCAAGTCTTCGTAAACCCTTTTCAATGCGCCTGAAATCTCGATCAGAGTCCAAATTGATGTGTCCTACCTCAGGAAATTTTTTGATCAATGATTTTGACGATTCCTTTCAGAATGAGGTATTGATAAAGACAGATAATTAAATAGTTTTAGTTCTGGCCTGCACAAGAGTCAGTCTACAGTATCAAGTGTGATATTGCAATGTCTTGAAAAATTTGGTTATATTCCAACATAGTTAATAACGAGCTGCATACTTCAGAACTTCCACGATGAGCTATATCTTCAGTCCAAGTGACGAAGTTACTAGCTTTTGATATTATTTCGTGATGTCTCTCTCTGAAAGAGAAAGAATAATTGTCCTGATGATGCGGGGTATGGAGATAAAAAAAGATCATTGCAGCAAGTCGCAGATTTATTAAATGAAGTCAATGCGGAACGTCAACCGATTTCTAAATCTACTGTGAGTCGAACAGTGAATCGTTTTGAGCGAACTGGTTCGGTGAAGGATGAACCAAGATCTGGAAGACCTAAAAGCGCGACAAATGATCAGAAAGCATTAGAGGTGTTACTGCATTTACAAGAAAACTGTCATACATCGAGTAGAAAAGTAGCTCAACAGGTAGGAGAGAGTCATCATTCAGTTCTTAAGGTTATGAAGCTGCACAGATATCATCCCTATAAAATTAATCTTGTACAAGAACTTTTAGAAAATGATTTTCATCGTAGACTTGAGTTTTGCGAAACGATAATGCAACGGTATGATAATAATAATAGACTTTTTTTGGACTTGCTTCTCTGATGAAGCTACTTTGAAATTAAATGGTTCTGTAAATCGGCATAATATGAGATATTGGGCTGATGAAAATCCTCATCGAATGAGAGATTCTCATACCCAGTATCAGCAAAAAGTCGATGTCTGGGCAGGAATTTTGTGTAATAAAATTGTAGGGCCAATTTTTATTGACGGAAACTTGACTGCTGAAAAATATTTGCACATGTTAAATGAACAAATAATTCCTGCTATACAAGAAATTGTTGGAAATGCATTTGGCCATGTATGGTTTCAACAAAATGGAGCTCCACCACATTACGCTGTTCTTGTTCGAAATTTTCTAAATAATGTTTTCCCAGAAAGGTGGATTGGACGAAGAGGTGCATTAGAATGGCCACCAAGGTCACCTGATTTAACTCCTCTTGACTTCTTTTATTGGGGTTATTTAAAAAGTAAAGTTTATGAGACAAAACCGGGAAATATTGATGAACTAAAAGAGAGAATAAGCAATGTTTCAAATTCAATACCTCTACAAGTATTGGAAACTCTTTCTGAACAAATGTATTATCGGTTAGCACTTTGCCAAGAGCAGAGAGGTGGTTAATTTGAACACCTTCGGCGGTAATTTCGTTATGTATGAAATAAATAATTTATTATTTTACTTCTTTTATTTTCTGATCCATCAATTCTTCTAGAAATAGTTAATTTTTGTCGATTGCAGCGCCATCTACAAAAAACCTAAAAAAATTATGACTAACATTTTGTGGCGAATCCGAATCTGCAATAACAAATTGGGGTTTCCACTTAAACTTTTAAAGTTGCCCCTCCCCTACCCCAGGGGGTGGGGGTGGGTTCAATTTTGGTGTCATTGGATAGCTTTTAAAAAAATATTGAACACGTATTTTTTCTTTTTTTGATGCGATGAGTATTTCCCAAAATATTTGACCGTTCCGGGACTTTTCTACCACTCTGTATATATATATAAGATCCGTAACTGGTTACTCTGATCCATTTTATGCCATCGCGAAAGGGAACACTCTGTTTTAGTGTTCTTTCTTCGGTTGATCAAATTCAGCGTGATGCCCAGATCTTCAAACCGTCTGAAGTTCTGATACATATCTGTCACTTTACTCACTCTGCTAGACTGACGGAGTTCGTTACGCTTCTGGCAACTATATGTTTTCAAGTCTTCGTAAACCCTTTTCAATGCGCCTGAAATCTCGATCAGAGTCCAAATTGATGTGTCCTACCTCAGGAAATTTTTTGATCGATGATTTTGACGATTCCTTTCAGAATGAGGTATTGATAAAGACAGATAATTAAATAGTTTTAGTTCTGGCCTGCACAAGAGTCAGTCTACAGTATCAAGTGTGATATTGCAATGTCTTGAAAAATTTGGTTATATTCCAACATAGTTAATAACGAGCTGCATACTTCAGAACTTCCACGATGAGCTATATCTTCAGTCCAAGTGAAGAAGTCTGCTTTTTCAGTTTGCTTTGTGATAGAATGTATTCCTAAATTATACAGCCACATTTGGCGCAGAGAGAAAGCCTTACTTGTACTTAGTCGACGAAGAGGTTGTGTTTGTTGTAGGTCCATGGTAGGATAGCATACAACTTCATTTCCTTTTGCATATTCTTTGTCTGTTCGTTAAGTGCAAAGGCTGCCTCATAATTTTCTTTATGTTTTTCATCACAGTACCCACTTTCGCACTTATCGCAAGTATTGCTACGAGGTTTACCAAGGGAATAATTGAATTCATTGGAGAAAATTCGACTATATGAAAAATATTTTATTTTAAAGTGAGCATGTTTATTATCTTCTGTACATCGTTCAAGATACAAACTATACATTTTTGAAATGTTCAGCAATGGCGAAAGGTATTGCTTGTGTGGATTTTTATTTCTGGAGTAATGCGACTGCGTCACAGGAAATTGCTTGATATGTTTCATTGCATAGTTCTTAACTTCGTCAGCTAATTTATGGGATCGATTCTCATGTTTCTCTCTCCTATCGGATACAGAAGTGTGCACACCTTTGTTTATTGATTGCTGGTGGTATTCAACTTTCTTTTTACTAATCTAGTATAAGGAGCATAATGCTTTTTTGCATACAAGAACAGTAGTGTTATTAATGGTAACCGTATAGTTAAAAGATACAGACTTATGCTTAGCAGCATCTTTTCAACACCTTTTAAACAGTAGCAAATTTTTCATGTCAATATTTATTTTATAGTAATTAGAGAAGATTTCTTTTCTTTGTTCAACGTTAAACTGGTCTCTGCACTTTTCTTGCAGGTTTCGTTGCATAGTATGTCTAAATTTACAACCTTTGCCGGTCTTTGTTCTTCTTTTTCGTTTACATACGTCTCACTATTTTGCCTCGCTATTGCAGCAACATTACGTGTCCAAAAATTTGGGTTTCTGGATTTTGTCGAATGGTTTAAATGTTTTAGTTTTTGTTTTGCTATCTTGTTTTCCCTACTTCACTACTATTTGGTAACACTTCATGAACTACATTTTCACTTTCTGATGTTGCATTTTTAAGTTTTTTCATTTGTGGTAAACCATCAGGTTCTTCGGTGTCTGAGGAATCCTCATAACTAGTAATATACTAATCGCCATCATCGGACGGTTGAAATGAGTCGTCAGCATCAATTTCAAAATCAGCTGCAGACACTATGTAGAATAAGTTTTAACAAAACTACATTTTAATAAGACCAACTTACTGTTATTTAAACCATTATAGATAGGACCAGAACTTGAAGGCCCCTCTAAAAGGGTAAAATATACTGAACTAAACTGTAACTCACCAATGAACAATACCCACCTCCTAATTCCAATAAATCGAGCTACTGTTCATATTCTACAACTACTCGAGAGCATTTAGAAACTGTTGCATTTTTGAGGTTAGGGTTTGAATTTTCTTTGATATCCTGATCTACAAGCTAATTTTTTCAAAACACGTTTATCCAAGGTCCTCTGCACAATTAGTCTACTCCTTATGGACATAGTTAGATGATTAAAACAAATAGTACACTGTTATTTCACAGGTTAGCTTCACAGATGAACAGGCACAGACTTCTTGACATGAACTGACTGGATAAAGGAGATATGTGCTGTTTGTATAATAACCTCTCATGGATGAAGGAGGTATGTATAGGTTGTGATGGATAAAGGGTGTATATGTTGCTACTTACACCTTTCATTCAAATACATCTTATTAACGCACTGTTACATACGTCCTTTATCAATTTGTATCCCCTGTTTTGATTGATATTTTCATATTAAAATCAGGGTTAAGTGAAAATTATCACTTACCTCCTTCATTCATGAAGATAGCTCAATTTTTGAAAAAACGTTAAGTACCTCTTTTACCCACTCGACTCTTCAATTGGGATACTGTGATAGAATCCATTCGCTTTAACTTTAGGATGACGTCACAACTGGAGAGAATGCTACATTACCAACGTTAGTATAAATTCTAATATATTTAATGAAAGATTCACGATACTCCCATTGGCAAGAAGAATTGATGGCAACATCGTACAGAACTACCAACCTTTATGTGTACAATGACAGTATACTTCAAGCAGAATTCTAGGTATTCATTTGCGTACAGTTGCCAACACTTTATTACTACATTTGACGTCATTTTAAAGATAAAACGAATGGACTATACTATCTTGTTCTTTGTATTTGAAAACTGTGGCAGGAATAGTCTACCACGAGCTACCGCATCTTAGCTTATGTTTACAGATTTATAAAAGCATGGTGATCTACTAGCTAGTGATTGCAGTGTCTAGATAAGTTTAATCTATTATTGCAATATTGTATTTACGTAGTGGTGAGTAACTGTCGGCTTGTAGTTTATGTATTATCCCGACGAGTTTCTCATTCAAATTAAAGTTTGTTGCGTACCCGTAGGCGAAAAGCCAATTATTTGTATTATTGTAAGGCCTTTTCCTTACTGGTATTTTATGATTTGCATACTAGTGAGAAATCTTTTACAGCTAGTTTTGAATATTATGTGTATTCACCAACAAGCGAAAGTTACCTTCAATATATTGCTCGTGGTAAGATTTATATCTATATTACAGTGTATTTTATCATTTTGACGCCCAACCTGCAAGTCTCGAATGTTAGTGCTTTATTTAGTGTTTTGGTGAGTCCGTACTGGTGAGTTACTGTGCAAACGTTATATGTTATTTAAATTTGACTTTATTAGGTATTGAAGTTATTTTGGTAGTAGTTGTTTGTTATATTCTCTTACCTTATTTATATTGTTCTCGTAGTAACGTAGTAGGCTAACGTTGAAGTTAGTTTTCATAATAATTGTGATAACAAGCTTCAGGTATTTATTGTACTCTTGTTTTGTTGTTCTGGTTTTGTACTTTTTTCGTGCCGCGTCGGAATTTAAAATGGATATTAATAGATTGCGCACGCACGCACACACACACACACCAAGGTGATTTCGAACACCTTAACAACAATAAATTTCCATTTTAATTTTCAACAACGGTTTAGTTAGATCTGTTTTAATTTTTTAGGTAACAGACTAATAAGAAATAAAGTTTATTAAAAAAAATATTAACGATGGCTGCTATAGGGTTAGAATCTGACGGGTGGGCATGTATAAGGGAATTCGTGTACGGGGCAGGTTGGGAATTCTGTTATTAACTAGGTATGATTCTTGAATGACGGCTAGGGATATTCTTTGTTCGGTAAGGACATAAACTAGTTTAAGTGTTGCGGAGCGGGATTGTTGGAGATTGGCTTGAGTGACTGATATGTAGGAAGGTATTAGGTGGGTATAGGAACGATTTGTGTGGAGGGGTTAGTAGCCATAGTTGGTTTGTAATTTAGGTATCTCAAGGGACTGCTTGTAGGCAAGACAATCGAGACTGGTCACAGGATGGTTATGGGGGGCGGCTGATTCGTTGGCAGTTGGAACCGGTGGATTGCAAGGACTTCTGGTTAGGACACGCTCTTAATATGTGGTCTTGTGCACAATGTCCACAGGTGGTGGTGGATCGACAAACTATAGCTGAATGTCCAAATCGTTGACAGTTATAGCGCCTTGTTATTGATACTAAATCTCGTACTCTTCATAATTTGTAGCCGATGTAAACGTGTGATCTTGATGTTAAGATTGTTCGGAGAGGGGGAGAGACATTAGGATGAGCTTGTCGTTGGAGTCGGATCTGGGATGGCGTATGGCTACGGATATTTCGGTTCGGCACTCATTTTCTGAGATAAGGTGCTGAAAGAAGTTTTGACGGTAAAGGAATGAAAGAGTATCTGGAATGGGTATTTCGCGGTCTATATCGAAGATGATCAGTTGGTGTTGTCTAGGTTTAGGAATATGGACGGAACAGATTTGTTGGTTGAGGTTTAGATGATATTGACGTTAGAAGGTTTGTCGGTGCAGATGGTTACAGCGGATATTACGAATGGGTAGATCTGGTAGGGATGGTCGAAAGTTTTGCTTGACAATATTTAAAAGCTGGGATGGGTTAGTTTCGATGGAAGTAGGCTTCAGGGTAATGACTTTAGTAGGTGGTTTGGTAGGTGGTGCGTGTTGGGAGGTGGTTATGGCAGAAACGTGAGCGTAAGTGGACGGTATGTGTGTGGATGGTTGTTGCGGCGTTACCTGTTGCGTTGTGACGGTCTTCCTGTTCTTCTCTAGCTGGCGGGGTTTAGTCTTGTAGATCTCACAGTCCTGGGAAGCGGCGGAGGATATCAAAGCGACATCTTCTATGCGCTGAAGGGTGTACTGGGCATTGCTACGGTTACTTTTATTGCCGTCCCTGAAAACATATTCGGTCATATCTTTTTTAATAGCAGTAATATTTTTTATATTTATGGTGGTGGAAAACATCTTTTTGTCCCCTGCTCTTTTACTCTTGCGGGTATCCGAATGGACAGAGCTAACTGATAAGGTGGTGAGTGACATTCTTGGTGACTTTTGAAATGACACGAGCGAATCTACGGAGGCTAGAAGCGGCGTAAATGGGAATGTCCTAGAAGTGCTAGGTGTTGGTCTTGGTGTTGTCCTTGCCCCGTCGTGATTTCCTTTATCTGCCATAGCACTTGTTGTTATTGAAATTTCTGAGGCGTATCACCATGTGTTGATAATAGCAACTATTTGTTTGTCGATATCAGTGCGCAGCTGTTGGATAATTCCAATAGTTATTATGTGGAATATACGTGACCTAAACTGGCGAAGTGTTGTTATAACTGTTAGGGGTTCTTACCCACTTATAGAGGTTACCTCAGAAATTTTTAGTGGTGTTTACTTTTTAATGTAAATTATTGCAAAGTCTAACCACTTGATACACTTGGTGCACTACAAAAGTTCTATACTCCGTTCTCTGGTTTTTACCCTGTCTTAGGGTTTGACGCATTATACGCACTTTATATATAGTTCAACTGTTTTGTTGTTTGCATTAACAACCGGATACTGTTATTTATAAAGAAAATTTGTATCTTTGAAACTAATAACTAGAACTAAATAATCGCGAAGGGCTCGTAAGCACGCCTTGCCCGTACGAAGGTCTAAGCAATTTATCTGATATCGTCATCCCTAGGTCAAATACTTGTCTTAAGTGCCTATGAAAGTTTCGTTTTCAGGAACCAAGATAAATCTGAATACGCAATAATTTCGCTGTCTTATGGGGGAGCCTCTCAATAACAATTTGGCCGAATTTAAAATTCAAAAAACTATATTTTCCAGAAACTTCTAGGGTACATCTCTTAGTTCTCTACAGGAATCTCGAGGACCTAAAATCTAAATAAGCAAAACATGTTAGGGTTTCTCTAATCACGTTTTCTGACAATCGCAAAGCAACCAAGATCGCACATAACCAGTACGATCTTAATAATTTTAAATTTGGAAACTAAATGCATACTCTCTGCCATGAATTTTAAATTGTAGTTATGTACGGTAATGCTGAAAAATTTATAGGCGTCCGGAGATGGTTTTTGTTATTGTGGTGTTAGCATTTCTGTTGCCCCACCACATTAAAAAGTCGACTTTATTTCTTGTATTTCAACTTTTAATTTGTGTCTTATTTGGTTTATAAGACACTTATACAATAAATAACTAGGACCCTCGTGACTCAGACGAAGTGCAGAAGGTTATAAATTCAATTCATGTCGGTGGCTCATTAAAACATCGGCGTTGGAGGAGTGTTATCTCTTAGTTGGGAGCTTCATCGTCCTAGCAAATGATGCCTGGGTAGTCTTATCAATTAAAAAATTAATAAATAATTATAAACCGGTTAGTAAGAATTAAAAGTTCTGTTTTTCTGATCAAAACTGATTTCTAGTACTTTTCAAACAAAGCAGGTAATTGATTCTTTAAAAGTATAGCTGTTTTTGAATTTGTATGGAAGTATTAGTTGCTTGATTTCTATGTTGATACAATGTATACATTTTGTAGCATTTGCCATCTTACAGTTTTCGGAGGAATAACTTTTTCAACACGCATACGAATTGTTTCAGGATTTGTTGGCTATAAAAAAGCTTTGCTAGTGTATCGTCTATACTGAAACATATATCACGATCTCATATCTATTAGCTATTTATTGTTTTACTTAGTTGTCGTATTTTACCTTATGCTGAATAAACACTAAGAAAAACTGCTTTTGCTTGCCTTTTATTTTTCTTGTTTAGGTGTGAGACGTATGCTATTTATAGGTTACAGTTTTTAGCCCTCCTTATTCATACTCAACTACATCAGGTTTCATTTTTTCACTTGCAATAGTTTTATTCGGTAAATACGACTGGACAATTAGGCGCCAGCTGTGTTAGAACATTAATAAAACCGCAATTTTCGTATACTGTCTGTTTCCATTTCGACGCCCGTCGTGGAGATTGTATAATTGGGTCAAAGGTGACAGACATAATGGTACATTATTGTAACAAGAATGCAGGTAACATTTTTATTTTATTATCCCAGCTATTTTGACCACAAACCTGTATACCTACTGAAATATTTTCAGAATATTTTTAATATTACTTAAAGAAAGGAAAGTCTTTTTATGACAAAGTTTACGCCATGTGCACTCGCATCGTGAAATTTTTCACACTTTTTGCATTTTAAAACACTGCGAACTGCTAGTTTGAAATACCGACTTAGATATTAACTTCATTTTTGTAGAAAATTGCATAAGCCTACCTCGACGACGTATTGCAATTTGAATTTTCTGATTTTGCACAATAAAACTAATATTGGCCTCTGTACTCTTTCCCTTAGTGCGACCCTGTATATTTTTGATAAGCATCATGTGCTAAAATATCGTTTTGCATTGTATTGCACTTACCTAAGTGGTTGTGCAACGCCACAAAATATTTCGCACCAATATTTACTAAATATTTTACAAAAAAAACTTATTTTTTTGTCAAACTGTACATGGTGTCCAAGAGAAGAACTTTCATTAGAGGTATATCGTAAATAACTAAAGATATAAATCCCGTTAAATGGGAAACTAAATTTCCAATTTCGGGACTAACAAAATTGAGGTAAAAAACTGACGATGCAATTTTCTTATATCAGAATACTTTGTTACGATAATTTTGAACATCCCGTACATTTTTTTCTGTTAATAAGAAATACGCGGTCTAATAATTTTCAACTCAAATCCCTTTGGCGTTAAAAACGAAAATTAATTCAGTAAATTAAAATAACCCTTTCACGTGTTAATTCATTTATCTATTGGTATAAATTCGACTCCTATTGTTAAATCCTAGAGCCTAATTAATTAATACTCCTTCTAAGAATTCCTCAACGTCAAGTTTATGATAAAATTAAACAGGTGATAACTGATTCTAGGTATCTGACAATTGATTCTTATGTGTTTTCCATTGAAAACCGTGTTTTTCCAGTTTTATTTCCTTAACAACAATATTACTTTGAGCTCTGGTCATTAGTGAAACGACATTACTATTAACTTGCTTTTCAATTTACACAACGAAAACACGTGCAGAATGGTTGGTTGTTTCCGTTTTTCTGTATGAAAAGTTCGAGCACGCTTTACAGCGTGGTGAGTATTATGGGTTTTATAAAATTGTACTTTTCAACGACAATAATAATTTTATTTATAATTACTATAGCTCCTTCCGGTGGCCCTTAAAGCCACAATGAATGGTCACCCCTTGTTGTGGTGGGAGGACGACCCCAAGGCGGGATTACGCGCACCTAATTTTCGCACCTTTTTTACAGACGGTTAGAGCCAACCCGACGGTGGAGACTCGAGGGCGAGTGTTCATACACTAATTTTCTTATATGGCTACCCGGTAGTTGTTGGAAACAACATATGTACACGGGTCTACGGATGCATTACCTTGTTGGTGGTAAAATGGTTGTTTTTATGTGCGAGGATATTATAATGTTTACAGATTTCTTTATTAGGATAATTTTATGTATAGAATTCCGTACTTATAATGCTGATTTCGAGCTGTGATTTATAGTGCGGCAATTTTGTTTCTTTTTTTTATTTGAAGATTAATATAGGGGGTGACCTAAAAACTGCAGCTCGCCATTTTAAAGATGTTTCTTTTTTATTTCGTAATTATGTATATTGTGTACCTACGAACTGTTCATTTTTGGTACTAATGTGTTTTGTATATAATTTTGTTTTTTTTTAATTAGAGGTTTTGAGTTTGTAAATGTTTGATTGTGCGTGAGTGAGTATATTTTTATTTCAGGCCTCCCTTAATTTTTATGTAGGTATAATACCCCGCCCACTCGCCGATTGAGCCCAGTCAATTTCTTCTTTTTCTTCCTCGTTTCTATTTTCTTTTTTTTTACTACGTCGCTGAACATAGCAACTTAAAAAATTTATTTTGAATTCCTATTACTTTTTCTTGGCGTTAATATCAGTGTCATAGAGGAATAACAACTCTGATTTATGGCAACTTTTTACAGACTTTAAACTTTTCCTACTTTTATTATCAGCTTTTTGTTAAATACGCTTTTTTGAAAACAAATCTTTAAGTTGTTTAATTTAAATTCAGCTATGTATCAGACTTGGCGATCTAGTTGCGTTTACAACCATTATGGACATCATCAACAAATGTTTTAATGCGGACCTGCATTTTTAATAAGCATATACATATACATATACATACATATACATACATATACATACATATACATACATATACATACATATACATACATATACATACATATACATACATATACATACATATACATACATATACATACATATACATACATATACATACATATACATACATATACATACATATACATACATATACATACATATACATACATATACATACATATACATACATATACATACATATACATACATATACATACATATACATACATATACATACATATACATACATATACATATCATATATCATACATATACATACATATACATACATATACATACATATACATACATATATCATACATATACATACATATACATACATATACATACATATACATACATATACATACATATACATACATATACATACATATACATACATATACATACATATACATACATATACATACATATACATACATATACATACATATACATACATATACATATAAATACATACATATACATACATATACATAATATATACATATACATACATATACATAATATATACATAATATACATATATATACATATATATATACATATATATAATATATATACATATATATACATATATAATATACATACTATATACATATACATACATATACATACATATACATACATATATACATATAATACATAATACATACATATACATATATATACATACATATACATACATATACATACATATACATACATATACTATACATATACATACATATACATACATATCATATACATACATATACATACATATACATACATATATACATATAACATATACATACATATACATATATACATACATATACATACATATAATACATATACATACATATACATATATATACATACATATACATACATATACATAATATACATACATATACATACATATACATACATATACATATATATACATACATATACATACATATATACATAATATATATACATATAATACATATAATAATATACATATATATATACATATACATACATATACATACATATACATATATATACATACATATACATACATATACATACATATATACATATATACATACATATACATAATATACATAATATACATATATATACATATACATAATATACATACATATACATATATATAATATATACATATACATACATATACATACATATAATATATATAATATAATATCATATACATATATATACATATAATACATATAATAATATAATATATACATACATATACATATCATATACATACATATACATAATATACATACATATACATACATATACTATACATATATACATATACATATATACATACATATAATATATACATATATACATAATATAATACATATACATAATATACATACATATACATACATAATACATACATAATATATAATATACATACTATATAATACATATATATAATATACATATATATATATATATACATATACATAATATACATACATATATATATATATATACATAATATATAATATATATATATACATACATATACATATATAATATATATACATACATATACATACATATACATAATATACATACATATACATAATATATAATAATAATAATATACATAATATACATATATAATACATATAATATATACATACATATACATACTATATACATATACATATACATATATATACATACATATACATAACATATATCATACATATACATATATATATATATACATAATATACATATATACATAATATAATACATATACATACATATACATACATATACATACATATACATACATATACATAATACTATACATATACATACATATATATACATATATATATATACATATACATACATATACATACATATACATATATATATACATAATATAATACATATACATACATATAATCATATACATAATATAATACATATACATAATATACATATATACATATAATACTATATACATACATATATATATATACATATACATAATATACATACATATACATACATATACATAATATACATACATATAATACATATACATAATATATACATATATCATATACATATATCATATATCATATAATATATAATATACATACATATACATACATATACATAATACATACATATACATACATATATATATATACATACATATACATACTATAATAATATATCATATATAATACATATACATATATATACATATATATATACATATACATACATATACATAATATACATATATAATAATAATAATATACATACATATACATAATATACATAATATAATAATATAATAATATACATATATATACATATAATACATATATACATAATATACATACATATAATACATATACATAATATACATATATATATAACATATATATAATAATATAATACTATATATATATATATATATATATCATACATATAATACATATACATACATATACATACATATAATACATATACATACATATACATACATATACATATATATAATAATATACATAATATAATACATATACATACATATACATATATACATACATATACATAATATACATATATATACATATATACATATAATACATAATACATACATATACATACATATAATACATATAATATCATATATACATATATACATATACATATATAATAATATAATATATATATATATACATATAATACATATACATATATATATCATATACATACATATAATACATATATATATACATATACATACATATACTATACATATATACATACTATATACATACATATACATAATATACATAATATACATACATATACATACATATACATACATATATATACATACATATACATACATATACATATATACATACATATACATACATATACATACATATACATACATATACATACATATACATACATATAATAATATACATACATATACATACATATACATATATACATACATATACATACAGACAAGTTAATTAATACTAAGATAAAGGGTGTCTCAGAATGTTTTTCGTTTTTGAATTGACCAATACGCACCACTCCGCATGTAGCAGGGGGAGGGGAGTGGACTCAAATGCTTGGCCGGCTTGTTAAGTTTAGTAGCCATGAATCGTTTCACGGGACCACAGCGCGCGTTTTGCGTGCGGGCGTTTTATAAAAATAACGATTCCTACACTATTGTTCGTCGTCTCTACAGGACACATTTTAATTTAACAAGCTTAAGACATGTGCAAGTGCCAATTTAATTAAACATTGGGTGTGCAAGGTTGAAGAGACTGGGAATACAATACCGGACAAATCGCCTGGGCGCAAAAGGACATCAAGAACGACCTTGAACGTCGACCGCGTTTGCCAGTCTGTTATGGACGACCCACGACAGTCGTTGAGATTGCGCGCAGCTTCTCTTAATTTGAACAAATCTACGGTTCATCGCATTATTTCGAAAGATTTACATTTTCACCCCTATAAAATTGTAGTTGTTCAAGAAATGAAGTCTGATGCTCCTGATAAACGAGTCGAATTCTGCAGGACAATGAAAAATCGTTTTAGGAGTTTCAATAAGATCTGGTTCTCCGACGAATCGAATTTTCACATCAACGGTCATGTGAATAAACAAAATTGCAGATACTGGGCTCTCGAGAATCCGTTAGAACTGCATCAGAAGCCCTTGCACTCGCCAAAACTTGTTGTTTGGGCTGGCATATTAAGTCAAGGAATTATCGGTCATTATTTTTTTGAGGATGACCGAGGTCGAACTCAGACCGTTAATTCTGATCGATATTGCCATATGATCCGGACTTTTTTGGCTACAGAAATGCAAAACCAAAACGGCTACAACCGCAACAACTTTTTCCAGCAAGATGGAGCCACTTCTCATGTTACAAATGACTCATTAGCTGCTCTTCACGATTTATTCCCTGGAAGAGTGATAAGTCGCCGAGGAGACATCAACTGGCCACCGAGGAGCCCTGATTTAACGCCTGCTGATTTTTTCCTATGGGGCTACCTAAAAAGTAAAGTTTACAATCCATTGCCACCCAACCTGAATGTTTTGAAGCAAAGAATCACTGTAGAAATCAACTCTATTCCAAGAGCGATGCTCCAACGAGTGATTGAAAATTTTAGCTCCTGGTTAAATGAGTGTGAACAAGTGAATGGTGCGCATTTGCAAACGATTGTTTTTCATAAATAAACTTCAAGAATTGCTCTTTAAATAAACCATAAATAAAACGAGTTTTAATTGATATTGTTGTTTAAAAACGAAACACATTCTGAGACACCCTTTACTAGTCAATAAGATGAAATAATAACTTTGACATTTATGCAAAGCACAGATGCTCATTTCCACTCGGGCTAGTTATTGATAAGTGGAAAATATAATGTTCCGAACAGGATTCGAACTTATATTTTTGGTTTTCGTGATCGATGCGCTAATCAATTCTGCCACCTGGACGGGTGATTACAATCGGAAAGATATACAAATCTATATCATGCACACCATGCATCAATCTAACTTTTAATTACGTTTGGCATTTTTGTCAATCATATCTGACAGTGTCAAGTTTCTACTTATGCCAGATATGGACAGGATCACGTGATTTTCAACTTCGCTTCCTGTCCATGTCTGACACAATTCGAAAACGTGACGCTGTCAGATATGATTGACAAAAATTCCAAACATAATTGAAAGTTAGGTTGATGTATGATCGCGTACATGAATTTAGAATTACATATATTACCAATTGTAATAACCCTTTCAGGTGGCGCATTTGGTTAACACATCCATCGAAAACGAAAGATATAGGTTCGAATCCTGTCCGGGATCTTACATTTTCCATCAATCAATTACTTGCTCTATTTAAAATGATCATTTAGGCTTTGTTACTAACTAATTATATATATAATTGTAAATAATTACCAAAATCAACACGGATTAAAAAAAAGGTAAGTTCGACTGAAACGTCTTATCCAAAACGTTTTAAATAAACTAGAGAAAAATATTTTTATTAATTTGGCCAAACGCCCAAGAACTATACATTGTATAATAAAATAAAATAGACAGTTGAAGAACGTAAACTCCTAATTCTATATATAATACTTAAAAGGCATGCTCCGTTGACCTTGGTTTATTTCGGGTGCGGCTCCGTATCATTCATCTTAATATTTATTTTGTCGTTTTTCTGCACGGCTGATTTAGGGATATATTCTTTTCTGATGGTTGCTTAACGATGCGTGCATTTTCTAATTTCCATACCTACTGTAGTTTCTGAGAGTCATTTCTTGTGTTGAGAATACATGGATGCTTTTCTATTTCAAGAGCTTCTCGGTTTATTCTCAAGGTGTAGTATTCAATCTTAGCTAGCGTTCTTGGTGTTTCTCGATCTTCCTTATTGGGTTATTATGCTCTTCCTTCTTTACACTAATTCTTCTGTTTATCCAATTTAAGATTTGTTGCAGCCTGAGCATAGTATTTCGTAGACTCCGTGGTCTTCTAATGAGATCTCGTCTCCGGGGTTTTAGGTGGCGCTGTTTTTCTATTTGTGTGTTGAATGTGGTAGCTACTATGTGTTTCCGTAAAACTCTGATGATTCTATCTATTGCCTCTTTAATGAGTGGTATATATGTTGTAGTAAGCTGACTCCGGCTTTGATTTAGGTTTGACTTGATGACCTCTGAATGGCTTGTTGTGAGTATTCATCCTTTAAGAGTGTCCAAGCAGGCTTAGTATTTCTTCTTTTCTGTTGGCGTTCTGTACTAGTCTTTTGGAACGTGTAATTTAGGTTTTCACTACAGTGTTGCGCATTAAGAAGCACTTCAAAATTATTTTAATCAATAATGAATTTTTGGGATTTTTGTATAATTAATGTAGGTTATTATGCATATTTGTGTAATATAGACTAGAAAAATAGGTTTGGGTGAATTACCTTTATGTTTTCTCAGTAACTGTTTTTTGGTATCGTGGGAAAGGAATGTTAAAAATAATTCTCACGTTTGTGGAATAGACGCTTTATATATTTCCAACTAATCAGAAATGTGGAAACAAAGGATTGCCATCGAGAAGCCGACCGCCATGATTCATTGTTGATGTGACATTTTATTTTTAACTACTGGTGCGAGAGCATTACAAAATATGATGAAGTTTTACCTGTCGATTTCCCTACCTTCACAACGAACGACCTAGATATTGTACAAATTTTGCAAAAGATTTAAGTTTCATATCTACCGACCGAAGGTTAGTTACAATGACTTTAAAATGATTTGTGTATAATTCAAAATCTTAAGTTGGTTGTATTGCAAAGAAGATACGTCCGGTGGCGAGCTGCAACAACAGCGAAACCGGTCACTGGCCTTTCTTTTCAAAATAACCAACAATATTACATTAATTTTCGTCCTGTATGCTCGAATTACTTTTCTCAATGCCAGATAAAATTATTTATTACTATTTAACTTGGAAATGTATTGATTTCCATTGACAAGCTTTTTCAATTAGGATTGGGTGCGGTACTTTCTTAGAAAGTCTGTATGCTAAGTAGATAATCGGTAATTCTTTTATTTTCATTAAATACTAATGTAATAATTTGCATACATCGTTTGTTACGGGTTTAGTGAAAGTTACGAAATAAAAATAATAAATAAAATGGCTGAAATACAAAATCTGCGTTACACTATCACTTACCCTAAAAAGGTTTTCTATTGTCATTTTGCATCTTTCTATTGGGTTCATGGAATTAATCCCGGCGAAAATACTTTTGGTATCATGTGATTTACATAAGTTAACCTTTTTGGTTCGTTCTGTTCAGCAATATAAAGGAATGCACTGTATTGTATTGAAATGATTAAATTATATTTGCAGTTTGATATTTGTGAATTTGACTACTCAGCGTCTGTTTTTAGCATGTAACTTTATTTCTAATTTATTTGGCTTAAATTTGTAAAAAAGTTCTCTTATATTTGCGATGTATATTAATAAATTCGCTGTTTTTTCATAATTATATAACTTTCTTTTTAAAGATATAAAAGTTTACTGAAATAAATATTAGATTTTTGTTTTGTGTATAAAATAACGTAAGACCCTAAGTTCGGTTCCAATATGTATTTAACAAGGATAAAACCATTATTTTGTCATTTTTAAGTTTATGATTTTAATGGAACTAATTGTTTATTGCATTGCCATGCTTACTGGACATTATTATACATGAAATCAGAATTATACATGACGCTTCAATATTAATTTATTCATTGGTTTTTATTTTGTGTTAACTTTTACATTTACCCGAAATTCCCACAGCCTAAACCTTTTACTATCTGTGTGCAATAGTCTAGTCTAGGTGCGCTTCTACCTCTCTTATTTCCTTTTTCTGCTTCAAATATATTTCGCACTATTCCACTGCGCCATAAAACGTGTCCTATTATCTTATTTTTCCTACTTTTTTTACTGTTTATTTTTTGCATAACAATCATCTTATTACAGAAGAATTCAAATTGTATAATAAAATCAATCGGGTTATAATACTTTAGCGACTTAAACTCGTACCTCTACTAAAACTAACTTACCCAATTTTTAAAAATCTATACTTAATACAGTAAGAAATATGTAAAAAGTGCACTTGATTTCTAAGTTGATCGCTTTGATTTACTAGCGCACGCGAGATAGGTTTTGGGCCTCTTGGAGCTTCTTTTTAAAAAGGCTTTCTTCCAAAAAACTCTTTTATCAAATTTATTTATACAGAAATTACAAAGGTTTCAAAAAAATAAGTAGTTATGTTCATTGACGTATTAAATCAAAATTAATGAAAGTTATTATTTACTAATTAAATTAATTAAAACAGGATGAGTAGCTTGAACAACCAACAATGTTAATGTTGTGAAGCTCGAGACTGACTCTAAACTAATAATTACAAATTAATAGCTTTGAACAACTAACAATGCTAAAGTTTGAAGTACTCAGACTGACTGGCCATCTTGGGCTCTTGAGAGTATTTATGCTATCCCTGCTCTTACATCACTTGTGGGAAATGCAGATCTCGTGTTTGCTATTTCTTGATAGAATACAAAGTATTACATTTTAATAATCTTAATTCTAATAATTGCTGTCTTATAACCTACTGTGACCTGCACCTGCAGTATCGTGTTACGTTTGGAATACAAAGTTCTGATGTTTGGTTTATGAACTTCTATTAACCTTTTACAGTGGGTCCTTCAATTATACAATGTAACAATCTATTTCTTAAGACTTGATAGTCTCATTTAAATATACATATATATTAATTTGGGGAATATATAACTCGCGCTAGAATATCAAGGAATCAGTTATGCCCTTGCGACTTCCTCGAATACATATACGCATTTCGGAAGTATAATTTCCCATCTTCCAACAAAAGTTATTTTAATGAGCAATACATATTTTCTCACATATAATAGCTTTCGAGCTGCATAGTTATATATTGTTGCGTCTCACATCCTAATACCATGTTTATTGACTAAACTAGATCTAAATGTAATGTATATTCGAACACCCGACGACCGATAAAAATCCACTATTTGATTCCCTGTTTGCCATTGTTTTTAACTGCGTGTTTGGTATATAATTGATCGAAATCTTAACAAATTACATTTTTAAAATCTGTTTAATATAAACGGGTTTTGATTCTTTTATTGTTTAAACTAGTACCGCTACTAAAACTACCTTGCCACATTTTTTAAAAATCCATACTTAATGCAATAAAAAATATATAAACGCTTGCTCTTGCTTACAAGTTGATCACCTCAATTTACTAACGCAGCGCTACAATAACAGGTATCAGCTACGTCGTCGTGACTGCTCCGATTACATTTGTGCATTTTGGAAGTATAATTTCGCATCTTCCAAAAAAAGAATGTTAGTGTATAGGAAATTAGGCTAATGCCCGGGCATATACCTAGGGTTTGGAGTGTAGGCTCGGTTTTTGGGGTCATCTGTGGTCATTTAGGACGCATTTTGTTCTCATTCTATATCGGAATATCCATTAAAATTAATTTTTACGAAAGTCTTGTAACAGATATTAAGCATCTTTGTTTCTATTCTCCACTCCGAGTCGAAACATAACAACACGCGCCCGCAAATTCTTTATGTTTACTGCTGATTGTTGTAACTTTACCATTATATTTCTTATTTTTGGTTCTTTTCTAGCCAGTAATTGGATATGTGCAGTATGTCCAGATTTTCAATCTGCAAATATAACCAACTTTGTTTCTATATAGGTTTTTCTGTTTCCCCCAATAACAGGATCCGTTACTCCATATATTTCCTCCGCCCAAAGATGGTGCATTGTCTTTTTGGGTTCGTGTATTTTCTGCATAACAATCATTGCAGAGGAATTCCAATTACATAATAAAATCAATCGGGCTATAATTGTTTAACGGCTTAAACTAGTACCGCTACTAAAGCCAACTTGCTCTGTTTTATTTAAGTCTTCGTATTACAATAATAAATATGCAAGAACTGCAATGGCATTTATCTCGGTTCCCGGAAATTAAACGACATCGGTCAAACTTGATTCAGACGACTTCTCTTGCATCTCGCATAAACAGGTGGTGGGAGTGTGTGTGGTGGTGGTTTTTCAACCGGCTTCCTGCGTCTACTTGAAACATTCCACCGTATACACATATCTGTGCAGATATTCCTCAATATTTGCAGTATCTACATAAATAATTAGTATTTCAACATAAAGCCTTTGTATGTAATATGATGATCTACTCTACAGCATACCAAGTCTTGTTTCTTTTATAACCTAAAATTATTCACAGAAACATTACAGCATTTCTACGTATATAACCTATAAATGCGCACCTAAGATGCGAAGCTATAGCATCAACTTGTGCTAAAATAATGCTCTATAAGTAACAGGGGATTTAAACTGGCAATATTTGTGTTATATTAGCAGATGAGTAACAAATATTTATGAAACAAAATTATTGTTTATAAAACGCTCCCACTTGTGCCAATTTCTTTAACATTTTGACATAGACTAACGCATCCTGTTTTGTAGCTTTAACCGAATAGTAAAACGTACTCGGTTGATTTTAAAAGTTTAATATTCGGTGTTTCGTTTGGCAATTCGGAAGCTGAGATACATAATCATGCAAATTTCACAAATATTAAAATGCTGTCTACCACTATATGTAAAATCATTTACAATGACTAACATATAATTCAAAAGCGTCGATAATGTAATCATTGGTGGAGGAATAAGTAGAATGTGTTATTCAAACTAAAATTGACTGCGTTTAAATCGCAAATTTGGCGTTCGTTCTGTTACTTTACGTTACGCCTATCAAATACAAATCGTTGCTTGTTAAAATGTGTCACATTTTATACCTAATAACACTGTTTCTTTTGTTTAATTGATTCTGTTTCGTATTTTGTACTAAATGGTAGGTATTGGTAGAATGGTCTATTAAATCAATGTTTTAACTAGCTGAGCATATTGTAACGCATAGAACAAATTCCTAAATTTCTGCTCTCAAATTTTATTTTTACAAATCATTGGTCATCATTAGGTTTTCAGTTCTGGAACTGGTCGAGCGCGTATGTCCATTGTTTCCTATTCTGAGCTAACCTGCACATTTCGCTTTTGCACTTTTCCCATCTTGCGTTATTTGGCTTCCTAGGTAAAGAAATCCTTAACAGTAGATAGGCTACCTTCGTACGAGATAAAAAAACCGGTTTTCTTATGGGATTTAACATGGGAAATTCTAGGGTCCAAGAAGACCATTTTTGGTAGATACAACGGTAATTCATCCCGGGCGATCCTCCATTCACAGTTCACGTGACTTTCGCTTAATCGTTTTATATAGGAATTTTGGTGCAGTCCGATCTACAATCACCCCCACTCTGCCACACCCTCTCTACCTAAATAAAAATGTGCTTTCATTAAAATGCTTTATTACACATTGCACTTACATACATTGATTCTATATAATCTAACATACATATTTTTAATATTACATATATTGTATCGGTTTATCCGAAATAACATACACTACACATATATCGATTGCTTATATCTAAGTTAACATTCTTTAGAATAACATACTTTAATACTACATTAACAAATAAAAGTACATTTACAATACGATTGGAGGTACCAATTCAATTAACATATAATATATAACTCTACGCGTATTACATATAAATTAAAATTTTATTTATATATTTACACTTATTTACTTGATGAACATATTTACACTTACATACTACATGCATATATTGGAGTAATTTATTATAATTTGAACTGCCTCCTCAATTTCCATGCTATCTATGGAATAATGACCTATGGGTAATATACTATATGATCTTTTATCGTCGTGTGGACTTAGGGCTATTTTATCTTAAATGCTTGTATGAACAATGATGTTTGGATGAGTGGATCAAATTTTGTGAAATGAACTTTTTTTATACTGTAACGGTCACTTTGTTACGTTACAATGACTCTCACTGTATATAACTTAATCAGATTAAAAGTAACAATTTATTTGTAAAATATTGATTCAGGGCCAAGTATTTAATATTAATAATAATTGTGGATAAATAGAAATACGAATTAATACATTCTTGATTAGACGTTGTTCGTCTTGAATGCGCTTCGTGAAGTGATCTACACGTTTTCGTTATCCAAGGGTTAGTGTGTGCTAAAAT
Source organism: Platerodrilus igneus (assembly GCA_036346225.1). Lineage (NCBI taxonomy): Eukaryota > Metazoa > Arthropoda > Insecta > Coleoptera > Lycidae > Platerodrilus > Platerodrilus igneus. The sequence goes on along the minus strand of JARFIW010001503.1, from coordinate 8,167,581 downwards.
ATATTTCCCTAGCTGCGTTGCAGGATATAAATATAACGAAACGTTAATTTTCTGGAGTTGCATATAACGTGGGCTGTGCTTATTTGGAAGTTTCTGCAACTTTGGTTCAAGTATTTGAATGTTATAGGTCGATGGTTCACATTCATTTAATTGTTTGACGTTGCTACCTGTTTGAAGATAGCGTCGCTATAAAAATATTATTAAACCCTTACGCTAGTTAGCGTTGAAGGGTTTTATTTTTTTTTTATCCACTGGTTTATTTATTTGTTTATCCTCTTCTCTGGTATTTTCTTGGTTATGGTTCTCGTTTTGGTTTTCCTTTATTGGAATTGCCTTATTGTATTTTTGGTGCACGTACAGCAGATACAAGTTTTATCCAGATGTTACATTTCTTGTTATTCATTTGTACATTGATCGTTTAGTTACATATCTACAGCGAGGGACAAGTACTACATGCAGAGAGCAAAACACCACACCAGGATGTATTAACGTATCCTTTTTTACGTAAGTGGCCTGGGAAGAATAAAGAATACTCCGACGGACTTAGTTGCTTACTTTGCAACTTACTAAATTTTCATATATAAGAATAATAATTTTACTTTGTTTCATTATCACTGTTAAAGCAGTTGAAAGGGCCTATAGTGGTAATTTTCCTATATACATTTTGCTATATATAAAGTGTTGTTTTGCGCAAACCAACCCCTAGTACTGGTTTTTAACTTTATGCGACTTATAAGGAGTTGCAGATGCAATCAGCTGTTTCCCTTCAATCAGTGTTAATTTGAATGTTTACAATATATACATATTTAAATAGCGTGTGCAAATATTAATCGTAATTCTCATAAACCTGAAGTTCACGCAATATCTACAATAATATTAGTCCTGGATCAGCTAATTAGGCAGGTAAGGTTGGTTTTATATTATAGTTGCCTTTTTGCGCGGAGCCCGCCTTGGCGCTCAGCAAAATATCAGTACCATCTCGCTTTCAGAACCCGACCCATTATGCTTCTGACTAGCCGCGGTACAAACAGGCAACGTTAGTAGGTAGGTAAGGCCGGTCCTAATTCAAAACGCGACAGACGTATTTTCCATGTGTAGAATACACCTGCACCGTTTTGAATTAGGATCGGCCCAAAACGTGCCCACAAGTATTTTACATTTGAAAGTATATAAGAATTCAGGTTTTCACATTTTACATTAAAAGTATATAACGCCGATCCTAATTCAAAACGGTGCACGTGTAACTTCTCGCTAGAAAACCGAATTCAAAACAGCTACACACATTCTTCTCTGCACTTACATTTTTCAACATACGTGTGTTTCATTGAAAGTAATATAAAGCCGATCCTAATTCAAAACGTGCCCACAAGTATTTTACATTGAAAGTATATAAGAATTCATGTTTTCACAACTATTTTACATTGAAATGTTTTCACGACTATTTTACATTGAAATTATATAGGGCCGATCCTAATTCAAAACGGTGCAGGTGTATTCTACACATGGAAAATACGTCTGTTGCGTTTTGAATTAGGACCGGCCTTACCTACCTACTAACGTTTCTTTTGTTCCAGGTCTTAAATCTACGTAACAATACTCGTCTACACAACGAGCAAAGTCCTCAAATGTGATATGGTTTTTAATGAAAGATTGTTTAATTTCCTTGACTTTTTTAGTTACGCCGAAATTAGAGAGAGCCGTTGGCGGTATAGAAATATTTTCTTGTATACGCTAGCGTTCAGCTTACTCCTCTTCCGATGTTTTGAAAACCTTCGTCACATACATTTTGGATCTCAGCTCGATAAAGTTTGTCATAACCCGTCCATTGTTCATCTTTCATCATCCCCATTACTTTCTTATTGACTAAAGGAATTTTATAGACGTTATATTGTGAATAGTCTGAAGCGTCAAAATCCAGTCCCGCCTAATAGGGATCATGGTTTATTATTTTATAGATAAGGCTATCGATATCGGTATATAGAATACTACAGTCCTTTCCAAAGGTAGATAACATGTATTTATAAGGAAAATCATAGATCGTGAGCTTGGATAAGTCTTGTACACACATGCCTATGTATATCGGTGTATTAAAATATACTTCTGATTTATTTAATTCTACCAAAACAAGATTTTCATCAAAAACTGTACGATTCTTAAGCAGAGGATTGGATATACGAGCTTCGACACCGTACCTACCATCCCAATTTTGAACGAGCTTAACATTACAATGTTTCCCTTGTTCTCCATTGTTTTACCTAAACAACAGCGTTATTCATCAATTCGAATAGATTTTTTTCAAACTCGTTCCTAGCTCGCTTTCGGAGATCCGTATTTAAATCAATATATGACTTTAACCAACAACTCTGCTTAAATTTAAGTACCCTATGAATAGCTTTTAATCTAAGCCTATCTGCTAACGCCTGCTTCAGATTTCTATAATGGATGACATTTATATTTTGAATGGAACGTCGCCATTAATTTAGTATTTTGGATTATCTCCACAGGTGGTTTTCCTGTCATTGGGTCAATGTGCTTCGGACAAAAGGGAATGTCTTTATGTACGTCATGCATGTGCTCGGAATACTCCAAATCGACTTCCAAGATATAATCTTCAGGAGAATCGTCAGAAATTAAAGTTACATCAATGCTGGTGTCACCCCATTGAAAGTCTTCAAACGGAAGAGGTTGACTCATGGCCCACCTATACTGGTTGTTTATATCGAAATACATTAGATACTCAGCAGGTTAGCAAGTATCATAAGTGGGCAAATATTTATTGTTAGCAGAAGCATATCGTTCTGAACATACTTGACTAAGACCTCCAAGTATACCTTTTTCAATGAACAGGAGTTGATCAATTTCCGTTAATAACTCAAGTTCCTGGCTTGTATGTTTCATCATTGCCTCCCAAGTATACCCAGGAAGTGTATATTAGTGGGCGGGGTCAAGTCCATATGTGGAGTCATAACTTGATCGGAAATATTCAAAAACTTCTGCCAACAACAATACGGCAGTTTCCAGATATAAATCAGAATATTGACCCAAGTTTTGAATATTAAATGCTACCCACACTTTCTGGGCATGCGCATACTGTTTGCCAGAGATTGCCTTATCTTCCAGTGTATTATAAAATTGCAGCCGGCTAGGTAAGCAGGTATTGTTAAACTTTGTAAAAGAATCAATGAAGTCATATGGATAGACACCTTTTCGAGTCAATAATTGAAACTGTTCATCATTTAAATGCGAGAATTGATTTTTTAACAGCGGATAATCAGTCAAAAATAAAGCAAGTGTGTCTAAAGATGAACTCATAAAGCGAAAACTGTCAATAAATGGAAAGTTAACCAAGTTCTCGGGAATATATTTAGTGAAAGAAATATACTTTTCTTTAGTTACAGGTAGTAGCTCTATACGACCATCTAGATTAACCGCAATGTCTTTAATTAGAAAATGACAATCATAACCACTTAGGTTGTGAAAAAGGATGGGAATTATTCGATAGTCTTGATGATTTATATTACAATTCGAATGTGCTTGGCCTCTATAGTTATTAGTTGGTATAAAACGATTATGATCACGAACCTTTATATCTCCATCATCAAATGGTTTATCACAGACATAACAATGCGTTGCAGCTATGAAATCGGCTTCCTGTTGCAATGTTAATGGGGTTATATCATACGGACACATAAAAACTGTTTCAACATCCTCTGCAAACTGTCATAGTTCTTTTGAAAACCAATTTATGCAGTCTTCACCGCGATATGATCGATAAAACGATAACGAATTATCATACTCACACTTGACATAATATCCCACACTACACGGTATATGTTCTTGATATTTTTGAGCATCCCCAGTGGGCTTCAAAAGACATTCTAAATCGGCTTATACTTTGTTTCGAAAATTTCTAAAACGGAGGATTTTATTTTCTTCTGTAGGCAACCGAGGTACACCCAATTGTTTCATTTTATAATCATCGATATGCTTTATTAATTTGTCCTCTGTAGTGAAGTAGTCGAGACAACGATCACAAAAATGTTTCTTGGCATTATCAGAATTAAGTTGAGAAGACACTAATCGACTTAAATCCTTGAACCATACATAATGAGAATTAAACGGTTCAATTGTGGGTTCATGGATTTCCAAATCGTCACCATAGTACTGGTTATGAATCATCAAGAGATTGACATGTCTATTTTTCTTCTTATCAAGGTAACGGTTGTAAATTTATTATTGTTTAGTATAAGAGTATATACATTTACAGATATATCATTCCGTGATTCAAAATGTGCAACTTGGTTTATAGTCATCGGAAACTGGATTCGTTTTAGATTTAACACAGATGAATAATGAGGGTAGGATGAGGTACGATTAGTATTATGCTGTTTAGGATACAAAGCAGATACTATAGATCATGCAAAACATGCTTGGTCAGTATTCCTTACGTTAATACATCCCTGTTTACGTTGTATTTGAGGTGGCAGCTCAATATATGATGATCCCCGCATGGGGTTAAACTTATTTATATTAATACCTAAATTATAAATATTAATCAATGTCCAGCCGCTGTCGCGTCTTGAAAATCTTCTAACTCTGATATTATTGGATTCATGACTTTCATATAAAACCAGTTATTTAGATTGGTGTATTATTAATTCTTCTTTTGAAAACACTCTTACAGTCTGTTAAAAAGGTCTTCACATCTTTATGTTTCAGATTACTAATTACACCAGTATGAAGACGTGCTTTAAAGGCAGAAATCGAATCCTCCCAACGCACTCGATGGTTAGCGGTTTCTGTTTTTACATCAATTCCAGCTCCGATTTTTTGCGCACCTTCAATTGACTACGTAAGGTTTTAATATTTGCCAATGACGCCAATAACTGCTGTTTTTCCCCAACAGACTTTGCATTTTTTATAGCACTTTTTATTCTGTAAACTCCAAATCTACATAATCGTAACCCTTCTTCAATCCGCTTATCATTATTATGTTGCACTATCCCAAACAGAGCAGCAATATTTTTAATCAATTCAATGAAACAATTCATTTTGGTAGCTCAACGTTCTGCAACAATAACACACGATCAACTTTTTACATTTAACAAAGACTGTTGTATGTTTTAAAGATAGATCTGCCCATTGCAAGGATGAATAAGAACGGACACTCCTCTCGATAACAGCGGTTTATATACCCGCGGACGAGACCATTTGGCGCGGGGGGGGGGGCAGAATAATTTTAAACTTTGACTTTTAGGCCAGTGTTCGTATCGGTTCATGCATGGAAACTTCTAGAATGTTTACCAAAAAATTTCACTCTATAAGACACTTTCACCCTATTCTGATGGAGAGGAATTGAAGGAACTTTACCATTAATGCACCCACAACCAGACCTAGATCTGATTATGCAAATAAAGGAATAGTTTAATATTATTTCAATATCACAAAAGTTATACGCAACAACTAACTTTAAATAAATTGTCTTTGAAACTTAAATGGATGTTATGACTAAGTTTTATCATTGCAGTGGTACTATATCTGGTTGAACCGAGAAACGGTGCAATTAAAATAATGGCGAGGACAAAATCAAATGAATTGGTGTAGCTCTGACTCCCAGCAGGTGGGATTGGGTCTGTCTGACCGCAAAGTCATCACAGTAAGCCACCAACTCAAAGGTACGATTTCGAAAGTAACCCAACTAGGTCGATTCATCATGAAGCCTTCAAACCTACACCGTTGCATAAAAAGAAGTATAATACACCCATTTTATTCCTATTATATGTTGAAACATGCTCATAATAGAGTATACAACAATATGAAGTCTAGGGGGATCCGGTAGTTCTTTATAGCCACTGGCCAGTATTCTCTCTATACTGCATATACCTGACATTAGTGGATGACAACCTGGTTTGTATGCAGGGTTAAAAATTATCCAATGCCGATACACTCCCGCATTCTGGTATCTGTCGTATTAAGAATGGCTGATCACCAGTTTAAACCCCAATTCATTTTCCCAGTAGCTTTGTACCTAATCATAATGCTATTTTTAAAACTATGTGTTTGCTTATTGTCATGATATTTGAATGCAAGGTAGCACAGTGCATTAACGTTTACCTCATATTCCAGTCGCTAGACTTTAGATGTTGAATTGGAACTATGCCGTAAGCACCATATATCTAGTTTTGGTCAGAAGCACGTGCAAAAGGGCAACCAAAAACGCAATTATCATTACATGTTGTGCAATTATAACAACATAGTTAACCATAGCAAAATCATTTTTTTTACTAACAAAATATTGATGCATATTTCGAAAATTACAACACTATCTCGGTCAAATATTATTAATCATAAATGTGACGATAACACACAAATCCATAAACCATACTTAAATATGTTAATAATTATCTAGACAAAATATAAATATAACCTAATTTCAAATTATAAATTAAAAACCAAAACGGCACTAGATATAAATATAACAATTACACCAATCGATGCGTATTACTAAAATAATGATATAATCAACTTTACAAAATTTTTATATTTTGCACCGTTTTCAAGTCATCGTCAAAAAACCAAAATGGCACTACGTACCAAAACGATAATTACGCCCATCCATGCAGCCTACTTAAGTATGTAAATGATTGTCTTTATGCAATGTGAATATCTCCATCCGTTTTCAAGTTATATGAAGAAAACCAAAAAGGCACTACATACCAAAATGATAATTACACTCATCGATTACCGTACTTAGGTATATAAATAATTGTCTTTATACAATGTGAATATCTCTATCCGTTTTCATATTATAAGAAGAAAACCAAAAGGGCACTACATACCAAAATGATAATTACACCCATCGATGCACTGCATTTAAATATATAAATAATTGTTTTTATACAATGTGAATATATCCATCCGTTTACAAGTTATATGAAGAACATCAAAAGGGCACTACATACCAAAATGATAAATACACCTATCGATGCACTGTACTTAGATATATAAATAATTGTCTTTTTAAAAATTTAAATATCTCCATCCGTTTTCAAGTAGATAAGCTACCTTTGTCCGAGCACAAAACCACCCATTTTTACATGTATTTTCCCATAAGAGAACCTAAGGCCCATGCTAGTCATTTTTTATAGATACAAAAGTTGTTCACCTCACCATTGACCTGCCACGTACAGACCTCCACCTATGATACCATATAAATCTGTGACGTCGCAACCCAATTTATAGCTTATACCATCTTGTTAGAAACTCAAATGCTTACTTACATATACTGTTCAAAACAAAGAAATATATTACAAGAATCACAAAAATGTTTTATTACGCATATCTTGCGTTTGAAGTCTTTCAATGGGGTGACACCAGCATCGATGTAACTTTAATTTCTGACGATTTTCCTGAAAGTTATATCTTGGAAGTCGATTTGAAGTATCCCGCGCACATGCATGATACATAAAGACATTCGCTTTTATCCGAAGCACATTGACCCAATGACTGGAAAACCACCTGTGGAGATAATCCAAAATACTACATTAATGGCGACGTTGAATTCAAAATGTAAATATGTCATCCACTATAAAAATCTGAAGCAGGCGTTAACAAATGGGCTTAGATTAAAAGCTATTCATAGGGTACTTAAATTTAAGTAGAGTTGTTGGTTAAAGTCATATATTGATTTAAATACGGATCTCCGAAAGCGAGCTAGGAACGAGTTTGAAAAAATCTATTCAAATTGATGAATAACGCTGTTTTTTTTTGGTAAAACAATGGAGAACAAGGGAAACATTGTAATGTTAAGCTCGTTCAAAATTGGGATGGTAGGTACGGTGCCGAAGCTCCTCTGTTTAAGAATCTTACAGTTTTTGATAAAAATCTTGTTTTGGTAGAATTAAATAAATCAGAAATATATTTTAATAAACCGATATACATCGGCATGTGTGTACTAGACTTATCCAAGCTCACGATCTATGATTTTCATTATAACTACATGTTATCTACCTTTGGAAAGGACTGTAGTATTCTATATACCGATACCGATAGCCTTATTTATAAAATAATAAACCATGATCCCTATTAGGCGGGACTGGATTTTGACGCTTCAGACTATTCACAATATAACGTCTATAAAATTCCTTTAGTCAATAAGAAAGTAATGGGGATGATGAAAGATGAACAATGGACGGGTTATGACAAACTTTATCGAGCTGAGATCCAAAATGTATGTGACGAAGGTTTTCAAAACATCGGAAGAGGAGTAAGCTGAACGCTAGCGTATACAAGAAAATATTTCTATACCGCCAACGGCTCTCTCTAATTTCGGCGTAACTAAAAAAGTCAAGGAAATTAAACAATCTGTCATTAAAAACCATATCACATTTGAGAACTTTGCTCATTGTGTAGATACAGATGCTTTCTGAAATAAAAATTACTCTTCAAGTTAAAATAATTAATACTCCTTTTTTTTGTTAAAGGGGTATTAATTATTTTAATTTGTATCGTGCCACAGTGTTTTAATTTATTATTATTAACCATGACTTCCCGGTCTTTGGAACTTAACAAGTAACATAGTTTAACTCGTAGAATTAGTTTTATTAGAGCAGATATTAGATTTCTAAAACGTTCAAAGTTTTTTCAAATTTTATCAAGTTCGTAGTAATTGCGAGCGCGGGAATGCAATAATCAATTTTGCTAATGTTAAATGGTTAAATTTAGAAATCAATTATCTGTATAGCAAACTTAGTAGTTTGGAACTGGAAACGTACAAATTGCACCTAGCTTTGACGCACTATTTCTCAGAGTCCAGTTTTCAGGAATGAGTAATTTCCAGAAACATTCTCTAGAGGTTAACTATCATAATTTGTTAATTAGGATTGATATTCAAAATGCCAAGCTAGAAAGACTACTAAAAAATCAGAATAAGCTCCCCAAAAAACTGGAATTTGCTTCACGTCCAATAGATTCAATAGTGGTTAACGAATCGTCAAAAATTTTTATTAATGAAGAATTGACTTTTCTTGATCGAGGCTTAAAATTTGGGTTAGAACATACGAAAATCCCTATTCGAAGATATAATTGTAGGAACTGTGAGCGCTATTTCAAAGTTAGATGACGAATCAAAAAGTTTCATTATGAACCCGTGCAAAATTCAACTTTTGGGTAACTTACGTTCCTCCGCAGAAAAGTCTCAAAACAGACAAGAAAAGACTTTCTGATTATTAAAGAATTACGACAGAAATATTGATTTCATTTAAAAGCGGACAAGGATAATAGGCAGGTCATCCTAGACAAACAGGACTATGTTGATAGAGTGGAAACTTTGATATTTAAGGGTCCTTATAGAATAGACCTGAGGAAAAATGAGATTCCTTTAAATAAAATGATAAAAACGACAGAGTCTGTTTTGAAGGAATGCCCAAACCTAATTTCGTGCACACTAAAATTAAAATTGACAGTTTCAAACCCTGAAATTCCAAAAATGTACTCCTTGCCTAAAATTCACAAGAAAGATAAATCGATGTGACCAATTGTTTCAGGTATTAACTCATCGACTTATCGGTTATCACAGTGGTTGTCAAATGAACTCAAGAATTTAAAGATAAATTGTTTGGCTGTACAAGACACTTTAGAGTTTATTAATAAAGTTAAGGATATCACATTGAAAGAGAACGAAAACTTAATTTCATTTCACGTCAACTCATTATTACCTAGTGTTCCTATACCACGTACTTTGACATATTTAAAGGATGCTCTAACAGATAGTAACGTTAATGACGATAAAATCGAAGAGTATATCAAGCTCGTTTCACATTGCATGTCCTAGAACTGTTTTCAATTTAACAACAAATTGTACAAATAACATGAAGGAACGGCAAAGGGAAACATCCTTTTACCATTCATAGCTAATTTGTTTATTCGCGCTTTGAAACTGAGTTTAAAGAGAATTCCAAATACATCCCAAAAATATGGATAAAGTACATGGATGCCATTTTGGCCGTTTTTGACACTTCCTTATCAAATGTTGACGATTTCCTTAATGAATCATATTCAAAAATTAAAAGTATAAAATTCACATACGAACTACAAAATAATTGACAATTGCCATTTCTAGATACACTAGTAATTAGAAACGATAACAAACTAGAATTTGATTTTCATAGGAAAGAAACTAATTTGAATCGTTTTATTTCATCCTCTTCCAACCACAGTTTGCAACATAAACTGGCGGCTTTGAAATTTTTTGTGAACAGATTAATTAATTTTCCTTTAAGTAGCCACAGGTTTAATAAGGAGCTTGCACTTATTAAACAAATAGTGATTCACAATGGTTTCTCTGCTGTTATTGTAGATAATATTCTAAGAAAATGTAAGAATAGAAATATCATCCGTAAATCAACGACTTTGCAACCTAGCACCGCTAATGAATTAGTCAAACTTCTTTTCACAGCACCACTAAGGTTCTTAATAAAACATTTAAACAATTCAACTTCAAAATTGCTAATAATGATACTAATAAAATTAGAGATCTGTTAGGTAACCCAAAAGACAAAGTAGATAAGTTGCAAAGGTCGGGATTTATAAGATTAGCTGTTCGGGACCAGGATGTTCTCAAAAGTATATTGGCCAGACTAAGCGAAATGTTACAACTAGATTTAAACAGCACATTGCTTATTTCAATTATGGTAAATATGAAAGATCTCAAGTCGCCAAACATTTTTGAAATCAGCCACCCGTTTAAACCAGAGAATGTCAGACTGTTGAAAACGGTGCCAACGTATTCCTCCTTAGATGCGTATGAATCAATCAAAATAGTTAAACACTAAGAACCCCTCTTAAATACTGACAAGGGTCCAATAGCGTCATGTGCATTGCTTTCTCTATTTGCTTAACAACCAATGGGAACGTATGATCAACTTTGGTTCCGCTGAAACAGCTTTTATTTTAGTATAAATTATGTGGTTTGTATATTAAGGCAACAATTCACTTTGTTTTGTAGAGATCATTAGCCTACTTGGTGAGCAGAATATCCTCAGGTGTTCAAAACAAATTTTAGTAAATTGTTTGTTGGGAAGGAGAATATCCGCAGAAGGGTTTCCAAAACAACTTTTAATTTGTAATGCGTTTTATTTTTAGTTTACTACTAATGATGACCACATAGTGGTCGAAATACGTATTTAGTTTTTTAAAAATATTGTTTTTGGTAAAGGGGTATTAATTATTTTAATTTGTATCGTGCAACAATGCTAATTGATTATTATTACTTTCTAAGAAATTCTGAAATATAATTAACCAATATGAAATACAACTGATGCTTTTTGAATGTAGTTTAAATTTTCTGAAATAAAACTGTAAAAGGTGTAGTACTTTAGTATTATATTTGTTAATTTTCATACCGTATCTCTCTGTTAGTATTGCTTCCATTTCATTAACAGCAGTTTTTCACTATACTAATACCGCTGTATCGTCTGCGAATCTGAGCATATTAATTAATCTTTTGTCTCTGCATTTGAAGCCTTTTCGATATATGTTAAATTTTAAAGAGGATAGCGCACATCCATGTTTCACCCCTTTCCTAATATTTACTTTTCTACGTTCCTGCTCAAATTCTATTACCGCTGTTTGCTCTATGTATAAAATTGTAATGTCCTCCTATCCCTGTAACTCATTCCTATCTTTTTAGTATTTAGAACATTTTTCCCATTCTGTATTGTCGAATACTTTTTCCACATCTACAAACCTTTTTTATTGTTTTCTCTATTATCATCTTTAAAGCTAAAATGTCCTGACTTTTTCCCATGTTTCTTCTAACCCCAAATTGTTCTTTTCATAGTATTTCTCTATCCCGTTTTCCCATCCGTCTTTGTTCAATTCTAGTTAATATTTTTGACACGTGTGCTGTTAACTTATTGTTCGAAGATTTTCACATCTATCTGCACCTCTCTATTTTAGTACAGTGACCATGGTGTTGTGTTTGAAATTCCCTCTCTCATACATTTAGCTAAAGAGTTGGACGACACGTTCTATTACTGCTTGTCCAGCAGCTTTTAAAGTTTCTGCTTGCACTTAATCTGTACCTGGCGCCTTATTTTTGTTCAGGCTCATAGTTCAAACTCGTCTCTAACTATAGAATATTCCAATTCATTCTTTTCAATATCTGTTTCTTGTTCCAGATTTTCTATTTCCTGTCCTGGATATAAATTCCTTTATTGTTCAGGCTCTTTAATGCTAGTTCAAACTCGTCTCTAAGTATAGGATATCCCAAGCCATTCTTTTTAATATCTGTTTCCTGTTTCAGATTTTCTATTTGCTGTCCTGGATATAAATTCCTTATATAAGCTTGCCATCTATCCACCTTCTCTACATAATCTATAATGATGTCTCTTTCTGCGCTACGTATATTTTTGCTATACGACTTTATATCCCTTAAATTCCTTCTAATGAAAATGTAAGATTCGTTTGTTTTTTTAATTTCCATCTTAGTTTGTAGCTCTTTGCATTTTCCCTCAATCAATTGTTCGTTAGCTTTCCTGCATTTGCGAATAATTTTCTATTTTATGGTTTTGTATCTTTGTTTCCCTGATTCATCTGGTTTGCTTTTGTATTCTCGCCTTTCTTCTATTAAATTCAGAATATTCCTTTTTATTCATGGTTTCTTATCTTCTTTTTGTTTGTACCCTAGAATATCTCTGGCCGCAATGTATAAGTTGAATTTAATCTTTTTCCGACGACCACTTGTGAAAACAACAGATTACGCACTACTTATTTATGTAGAAAGTAAAGTATATCACTCTAGAGTGCGAAAGTACATATCACTCTAGTGTTGAAATACTTTTCAACTCTAGAGTGATATGACTGATGTTAGTATGCTAGTTACCTAGGCAACCCAAACGACTACAGGTTTCTACCTTTTTGCATTCATTCGTTTCGTTTTGGCTAATAACAGTTTAAAATACCCATAGTTAAATCGATACTGACAGTTTCCGTTTTACTTAAAGATGTAATTACTCATATTAGTTTGTAATTGAAATGATTTCTTCAATAAAACTTGAGAATGCATACGCTAAAAGCAACAGATTCGCGGATTTTATAAAAACAAAGTAGGTGTTCGAATTTTCAACATCAAAACGTCAAATAAATTTTATAGGTGTCTGTCTGTCTTGCATTATTGCGTACACATTTATTGCAAATAAGTATAAAAATAACTATTTCGTAATTGTTTTTAGTGGTGGTCGTCGGAAAAATAGTGTACAGTACTCGCGTGGAAAGTGACATTTCACACTCGTGGAATAGTCGCACTCGGCTGACGCCTCGTGCGACAATACTCTTCCACTCGTGTGAAATGGGTCACTTTCCACGCTAGTAATGTAATATACTAATTCCATTCTCTTTCTACTTCTTTAGTATTAGAAATTTTTCCCGTTTTTCAACAATCCATTTGACTTTTTCTTAAATCTTTTGTGGGTATCTTATCTTTTAGTTTCTCAAAGTTAAAGTGCCTTTATTCTTTCATTTTTCAAATTTTTTAATTTAAGCGCGGCTTTCATAATTGCTATGTTGTGGTCAGTATATCTGCTTCCGGGTAGCTTCTTTTACTCGATTCTTATACCGTTGTCTAACAAGAATGTATTGTATTTGATATCTCCCCATATATCCTAGCATGATATTGAAATAACGTATTTGTGATAGTTAACTTGTTTTGCCACAAAATTCTACCATCCCAATTTCCTGGTCGTTTCTCGTTCTTAAAACAAATAAACCTACAACAACTTCTTCCGTACCCCCCATCCTGCCATTGCATTAAAATTTCCTGTAATTATTATATTTTCATTCCCTTCTTTCGAATCTTAGTAAGTCTTCGAGATTGTAGATTGCTTCTACCCTTCGTCACTGTAGCTAGAGGTGGGCATGTATACTTGTATTATCATCGTTTTTACCGGATTAGATTCTAATCTAACCATGAGAGCCCATTTCCTTTTTTTGTGAGTAGTTTTCTACTCAATTCCCTTTCCGGATAATTAACTCCACGACCCATTTCCTTCATTTGATCCTGTATGAATTACTCTAAAGTCTCCGCTCCAAAAACTCGCTGCCGCTGGCCACCGATCTTCGCTAATACATACTATGTCTAATATTAACCTATTCGTTTCAATTTTCAGATTCTCGAGCTTACCTACTTGCGAGTCCACTTGCGTGGAATGTTAGATGCATGAAGCTTCTAACATTCAATGCTGCGACTCGCAATATGATCCCTGTTCTTCTTTTAAACTTGCTGATCACATCCTCCGAAGTAGTCTCGTCGAGGAGATCCAAATGGGAAACTATTTTAACTTTGGAATCTTCTACCCCAGAGAATGACATCATATTGAAAGCAAATTATGCACTCTGCTTACTTGTAAGGTCAAGTGGTGGGTTCCCGTTGCCTTCCACATCGCAGTGGCGTGCCTTAGAATGCCATAATGACCCCTAGTGTCTCTGCCACTCTAAGTACCGAAAGAGATGCTGCCTCTTTCGGGAGCCTGCCTTAGTCTGGTTCCTTGCTAAAGACCCCATTAATTTGGTTCTTTAGCACTTCAGCTCACTGAAACACGCAAGCCATTCTACCTGTTGTATTATTCTAGAACTTTTTCAAAATGTAGGTCCCTCTAGAATGGTACAAATCAGTTATAAATAAGGTAGAAAATCTGTATTTCTTACTTCTTTACTACAAAAGGTAATTCAACGATTAGTCACAAATGCTTAGGTTTGAAAAGTAAAATATGCTTACACAAGATAACATAATTTAAAAGTAAGCTGAGTTGAAAACAACAATATTTGTATTGAGTAGTTAAGAAATCAAGTACTTTAATCGGTTTATAAATAAATCCACTGGCAAATCATAATAGAAATGTTTACCAATAAACTAACGTATTTTTATTGATGTTTTTTCAAACCCTATTGAAGTTAAGCTGTATCAATAACTTGAAGATTGATGTTGTCTAGCTAAGTTCATTTCTTGGGGTAGCCTACTTTTTGCAATGAAGAAGCAGAATATACACTTGTTATTTTTTAATTTTAATCTATAGGCGGGTCAAATTAATTCAAGCGGTATTTCTTAACTATTTAAACAAAACGGAGCTTTTTCAACATTTTAGATTTTGTTCCTATATAAATTTCACAATCTATTTTTTTCACAAACTACCATGTTTGTTTTTTTAGTCACATACATTGTTTTAAAGATTTAAGAGTTTACACAATTGTAAATTGTTTAGCTCACTGAGTAAGGTGCTAGTTTATAAATTGGTATTATTGGTTGAGGTAAGAAATACGTTATTGACCAAACAAATATATTGAAAACGATGCTTTAGCATTTACATTTTTAGGTCTCATCTAAACCTAAAAATTGCTGGCATATGTACAGAAACAACACGCCACGCAGTAAAAGCAATAATGTATCACATGCAGTTTTGGCTCACAGAAAAAATTCAGTGAAATACCTCTAAAAAATAATTGAACACGCTAATGCTAAAATCAACCTAAGATAAACCTTAACAATGGGGACACTAATATACCTATTTAAAAGCTGCTAGCTGAAGAGAAGGTTTCAAAATCAAACGCTAAATTACCTGTATGTTAATCACGCCTCTAGATAATTGCAATATATTTTTTATATTAAGACTGGAACTATTACTTTTGTTGTGAAGAACGCCAATATAGGAAAGTCTGTATTCTATTATAAAATTATGCTTTTAGCACAGATCCATGTAAACATTCTTAAACAGAAGCCAAATATATCAAATATTACTTAGCTTATTGGAAAACGTTTTCGACGAACAAAATTACTTTCTACCTACTTAAACTAATAACAACAATCTACTGTAGGTACGTGTATAAGTTAACTCAGTGTAAAAAATAGTTATTAATTTACAGTTTCTGTAGGTTATAGTTCCAGAAGTTTTATTATAAGTACTTAGAGCAATTTGGCTGTATATGCCTTTGGAGACAACTAAAATCAATGATATTCTGAACTCGATTCGTTCTAGCCAGATCCTACGGGACTTTTAGGACTTTGGTAAAAAGTTTGATGTACTTAATTAGCATGCCTTTTTTCCAGCATGAAGTTATCTAGTTATGGGAACCAATTGTTCTTAAAATTAAAAGTCGCCTGGTAGAGTATTATTCCGAACTTCCTTGATTAATCGCATTAATCAGTTCGACACCTTATTCAAGGTTTAACTGTACCTACTCAAGTTTGGATGTTGTCTTTCTGTGGTAATGACGAAGTGCTCAACAAAAAACTTATCGTTTCTCGATACACGACGAGATTATCTTTAGTAGCATTCGGACAAATAGAATTAAACAAATTGAAATTACTTTTGTCATTTTTTTCTATCTGAGATGTAAAAATATCTTACTGAAACATTAACTTGAGCAGAGAAAAGGGATTTTCCAGATACTGAATCTTCACAACTTCGTATGTAAACCTTCTTCATTCCAAAACGATGCGTTATAAACCATTAATCAAAACAAAAGGATGATAAAACTGTACTACTTTAGAATACAAAGAAACAATAATATCATTTTCAACCATAAAAACCGTCAATATGAATGTAACAACCTTTGAGCATGAACTATGTAAAATACAAAAATAATCTTTCCTTAGATCAACAACGCAGGTAAACTAAAATTGTATTTCTTAAAGGAAATAACCCATGCCCTATTGGTGGGATTGACCAGGACACAAAGTATTAAAATGAAATGTGATTGTAAACATTTTATAAGAACGTTACAAATATTATCAAAAAGATTAAAGGAACAGTGCGCGGTATAACTTGCTAAATATAAACACATTCGCTGATGTAAAAGAAAAACCACAAGACTTTCAGAACCCTCCATTATTTTTGTTATTGATGTCCTAAGGCAATATTGCCTCTTCTACAACGCATTTCACTGCACACACTATCAACATCTTATTAAGTATGAGTGTATTGTTACGTTATTGTCTATCCCGACTCTCTTAGAGTCAACTTCGTTAAGCAGCGTAATTTGGACTTTTGGTTCTTCGCGATTGTTTCTAATAGAATTCTTTTGTTTTTGTTGTAAAGTTGTATTATCGGTCTTCGTCTTTTCTTAATTCGCTTTCGTGTGCCATTCAGTTGTGCGATGTTATGAATAGTAGGAAATTCTGAGTTATCCGTCTTTTCGAATGTGTTTTCTTGCAATTTGCACACAATGGTTACGAAATGTAGTTAGGTGGGGGATTTTTCTTGTAGTGTCGTTTCTGACATACCATGATGCTACTATGATTAATCTAAGAGTGGTACCTTGAAAGGTTTGCATTTTTGATTTGTTCGCATCTGACATCGGTGAACCATACCTCTGATACGTAGCTCAGGAGTGACCAAATGTACAGTATAATATAAGTAAGGGCCGCTACACATACGGCCACGTCTTCAATGCTCCACCCAAGGGTGTTACAATACGTGGCTAAATGTACACTACATTTGATTTTCCAATGCTCCACCCGAAGGTACTACATTGGCCAGGAAGCGAGTGTTTTTTACTTGGAAAATTATTGAATTTTGCCGAATCTATACTGCTCCAAGCAAGGTAGGGATCTTTAACGTTCGTGACAACACTCAGGTACGGAATTTTATCTCTCATCCAAACGAGAACGTATTTTTGTGAAAAATACTTGCCTAACGTTTTCAAGCGCAACGTCTCAGGATTCGAACCCAGCACGTTGGGTGGCTAAAAGTACACTACATTTGATTATCCAGTACTCCACCCAAAGGTACTACATTGACCAGGAAGCGAGGTTTTTTTTACCTGGAAAATCTTTGAATTTTGCCGATACCTTGCTGTTCTAAATCAAGGTAGGTATCTTTAACGTCGGTGACAACACACACACGGAACCTCCATTTTACCTTTCATCAGGGTGTATTTTTGTGAAAAATGTTCGCCTAACATTTTTCAAGCGGACCATGTCGGGATTCGAACCCAAGACCTTGCAGTTAAAGATACACTGCACTGTATTTGATTTTCCAATGCTCAACCCGAAGGTACTACATTGACCAGGAAGCGATTTTTTTTAAATAATTTATGGGTTTATGAGTTATGTTTAAATATGCGTATAACAAGAATAGTGGATGCTTTTGTGGTTCTTAATTTTATGATTTTAATAGAACTAAAAATTTATTTAAATGTCATGCTTAATGAATACTACTATTCATGAAATCGGAACTGTACAGGGTGCATCAATATTAATTTTGTCCGTTTAAGATGATATTTTTTTCTTTCCGTCCGTTTTCTATTTAACGTAACGTCGACGTGTTACAACTTGACCTTAAACTAAATCTACTTTTATCTTTTTTATTACAAAAATCGTCTACATATAGTGGTGATTTACCTCTGACGATATCTTCCATTTTTGTTTTATTAAATACTTCATCATCATTATTATCATCCTCACTAGTAATGCCTTTGTAACTATCTTAGTTTCAATAATTTTCTCCGATGGGGAAAAGTAGTTTTTTCAGGCAGATCTTCTTGTGACGCGTTTCATTTTTTTGTTTAATATTTAGATTTGGTTTCTTCACCGTAAACGTTTTCTCGAAATTTGCTCTATAAGTTCATAGCAGCTTGAAAGACTTTTGTAAAGCAACGCCCTCTTTACTTTTTCCCAATTTGGATGGCAGGCCCTTTTTTCTAATAGCTTTAGAAAGTTAATTAACTTTGGCTTTATGCTCAGAATCATTCGGATCAGAATTGTAAGCCACTTGATACCGCTTATTTGACAAATATATTGAGTTACAATTGAACCTCTACACACTTACCAAATGTGACCAATATTGACAATATTTAAATCGAACGACTTTGCTATCATCAAGCTGCCATAATTGTTATGCTAGCACACCGAGTATCTTCCCAAAAGCAGCTCATAAAAAAAAATTAGACGATATATACAGGGTGTTTTGAAACATCGTTTAAAGATTTTAAGGGCATGTAGTACGATCGAAAATAAGGTTGAAAGTCATAATAAACATATGCCCACAAATTAACTGTTTACGAGATAATAAATAAGTAATCGATAACATATCCCAGTTAACAGGTGCTTATCAGATTTTGTTGTATGACAGTTTAATTTGACGTTTTGTGCAATTTCTAGCAATTACAATGGTCGCGTATTCTAATGCCGAAATGAGCAATATGGTGTTCATGTACGGTCGTGCTAATGGGAATTCTTTACAAGCATGTCGCTCATATGCTGAAACGTTTCCTGATCGCCATCTGTCTTCGCATGTGATGTTTCAGACGGTGTTTCAACGCCTAAAAGAAACTGGTTCGTTTGAGAAGCGGTCTTATGATACTGGACTGCAGAGAATAACATGTACTCCACTAGAAAATCGGATGTTGAATATTATTGATGAAAATCCCGAAACTAGTCTTGCTAACAGCTGCTGATTGGCAAGATTTCGCTGATAACATCCTTTTTACTGATGAAGCTAGTTTTACTAAAAATGGAATATTGGATTTCCACAACAATCACGTTTGGTGTAACGAGAATCCTCATGCTATCTTTGAAGTCAGACACAAGCAATGTTTCTCTCTAAACATCTGGTTAGGCACGATAGGGGAATGGTTGTTAGGACCGATTGTTTTGCCACTATGCTTAACAGGTCTTGCATACCTTACATGTGATTTTCCAATGCTCCACCCGAAGGTACTACATTGGCCAGGAAGCGAGTTTTTTTTACCTGGAAATTTTGGAATTTTGCCGAACCCTTGCTGTTTCAAGCAAGGTAGGGATTTTTAACGTGCGTGATAACACTCACACAAGGGACCTCCATTTTACCTCTCATCCGAACGAGGGTGTCTTTTTATGAAAAATGCTCACCTAACATCTTTCAAGCGGACCGTGTCGGATTTGAACCCTGGACCTTGGGCGTAGTAATCACACACATACCACTACGCCACGGAGCCGCCTCGGTCTTGCATACCTCGAGTTCTGGGAAAATACTTTACTTGAACTTTTGGAAGATTTACCTCTAAATCTGAGACTGAACATCTGGTTTAGGCAAATTGGAGCTCCACCGCACTTTACGCTTGCTGTTAGGGAACATCTAAACATTGAATTTCTTGGGTGATGGATAGGGCGAGTAGGTCCCATTGCTTGGCCTACAAGATCTCTCGATCTAAACCCGTTGGACTTTAGTATCGGGGGTATTTGAAAAGTTTAGTGTACGCAACACCTGTAAACGATCTTCCAGAATTGCGCCAACGAATAGAACACTGTTGCCAGATAATTTGAGGAAAACCCTTGTTGTTTGAAAGAGTGGGCACTTCCTTTGAAAGAAAATGTAGATCCCATGTCGAAATGGAAGGACGTTATTTTGAACAACTTTAGTTATAATCTATTTTTATTAAAATGCAATAACATCTTAATAAAGCAAACTTACTCTGCAATTGCGATAAATCGCTGTTATCTCGTAAACACTTAATTTGTGGACATATGTTTATTATGACTTTCAAGCTTATTTTCGATCGTACTACATGCCCTTAAAATCTTTGAACGATGTTTCAAAACACCCTGTATTTGTTATATACATGGCATAGATTGACATCCAATTTTTAACTAATACAGTAATATTACATTTCGCATATTGTTTTAGAATTTTAGAGTAGGTCTTCGAAGATATATAGCATATACAGGTTTGTGACCTTGAAAAGTATTCTTGATATTGGTTTGCCTATTACAGGCAATGATTAAATATAGATATGGATAACTCGTCTGCACGACTAGAATTAACTGTTTTTTACGATTCTTAAAGGGCGGAGTATTGGGTTTTCTTCAAAATATTTTGCAACTGTTGATATTAGGTACACGTGCATGTTAACAAAACAAACACTATTCAAATTTATTTATTTATTTGTTCCAACGTTTCAGAAGTCTGCTATCTAAAATTTAAGCAGACCTGGCTGCTCCCCAGGATGTAACCATGAGTAAGGTATGTGTACGTTATTGTGTGTGTTTACACGCGCGCGCTTGAGGGTATGTGTTATGTGTGTGTATGTGTGTGGGTGAGGTTGTGTGTGTGTGTGAATGTGTGTGGTGTGTGTAGTGTTGATATCCGTGTTACGTTCCCTCTCTAGAACCAGGTCCATCGGCAGCCGGAAATCCCAGTCGTCAAGGAATAACGCTTAATGGATATTGTCATATCAGTCGGGAACATCGGCAGCCGGAAATCCAGATGTTGGAAAGGCAATGTAAGTGTGCGAATAAGGTGTGTGTGTGTGTGTGTGTGTGTATGTGTGTGGGCGGGGTTGAGGACGTGTGTTTTGTTTGTGTGTGTGTGTGTGTGCGTGTGTGTTGTGTGTGTGTAGGGCGGGGGTTGTGCATGTGTTGATGTCCGTGTTACGTCCCCCCTCTAGGACCAGGACCATCTACTGCCGGATATCCCAATCTTTAAGGAAGAACACTCAACGGATATTGCTCTGTCGGTCCGGACCATCGGCAGCCGAAAATCCAGATGTTGAAAGGCAATGTAGTGTGTGAATAGGTGTTTGTATTTGTGCAGTGTTTGAGAGGTGTTTCGTGTATGTGATGTTGATATCCGTGTTACGATCTCCCCCTAGAACCAGGACCATCGGCAGCCGGAGATTTCAGTCTTCAAGAAATAACGCTCAACGGATATTGCCATATCAGTCCGGACCATCGGTAACGGAAAATCCAGATGTCAAAAAGGCAATGTAAGTGTGTGAATATGGTGTTTGTGTTTGTGCAGTGTTTGAGAGGTGATTTGTGTGCGAGTTGGTGTGTTATTTGCATCCACCTTGCATCCCCTTCTAATACTAGGATCATCGGCAACCGGAAATCTAGTCTTCGGGGAAGAATGCTTAGCAGATGTACTTAAGGTGTATTTGAAATGTTAATTTGTGTATATGTTTGCCCAGGGTGTCAAAAGGTTGGATTAAATTGATATAATTTTGTACATGTTTGAACTTATACTATTACATAAAAAACTGGTTCTTTCAGAGGAAAGGATTTGTTTGTTGTATTATTTACCTCAGGTATGTTTAAGTTTGATTCTTAAAATTTAGCGTTAGTAAAATGAAAAGAAATTCCTATTCTACTACTTAAGGTTAACTTATACTACTACTGTTATTATTTGTTAGAGACGGGGTTGCTAATATGTAGGAGCATGCAAATTCTACATATTAGAGGGTTGGGTTTGATCTTGTTGCTGCTGGTCGTCAAGAGCGGAACTCTTGGAATTCCAGGACTACTAACTATTCAAACTAAAAAGTAGTGTTAGCATAACGTTTGTCTTTCCAGAGCCGCTTGCCTGACGAAATATAGCTCCAAATCAATGGCTCAACCGTCGCCATGTACAGACGTTTTATTCTTTGGCAGTTCATAAACGTATAGCTATTCAAGTCTGTTACGTTTTTTTCGTGGCAGCCACGCTGGGCGCCAAATTTATGCTACGTAACATAAAGAAAGTCAAAGAAATGACCGGGCTCAATCGGAGAGTAGGGGGGGTTGTAGAAAGCAGACCAACATATAATGTATGCGGCGGTAAGGAGTTAGTAACAGTACCTGCAATAAAAGAAATTAGAATAGCAAACCTGAAAGATAAAAAAAGATTAGTCCTGCAAACCTGAAAGAAAGAAAAAGCATAGCAGCAATGCATAGTCTAAGTTATTCAGTACTTGGTAGAATGTAAAAAAAAATGTTTAGATAATCTATATAATATAACAACGGTAAAGGCAATACAGCCAAATGTTTCGTACAAAGTGAGGTAATATTGGGGAGTAGCAGAAACGTTTCCTCACACACCAATTAAACATAAAGCAGACAAAAAGTTAACAAAAGATAAATAGGTAAGTCACAATTGATATGAGTAATTCAGTAGTATTGATTGTTATTTTTTCTTTCTTTTTTTTTTCTTAATAGCAGGCAAGGCTATAGTAAAAGGTATCAGGACGACGAAGACATGGCAAAACAACGGATAGATATTTAAAGTACTAATAAGTAGGAAATAGTTCAACTTACAAAAAGTCCTTCAGGAACGCTTCCTCGCATTTGAAGTGTGGGATTCACGAGGTCCTGCACTAGCGAAGCACTTCACCCTTTACTGGGAGGGTGCTGATGGAACTTATCACACGTTACCCTAATCACACCTACGTATTTCACTGGTGTTAGCAACAGACATTATCACGCGACGGAACTATGTAGCATTGATAAATTTCTTGTTACTTCTATTTCCTGAGGCAATAATTTCGAAATATGTTGTAGCACTAGTTTAATTTCAACTGGGACCAAATGTTTATTATCTTGTAAATACTCCCTGTATGTTTGTTGTGGTTTGTTTAGTATTCTTCTTAATCTTCTTTGGGTATTAAACCACTCATAGTTTTTAAAATTATTTTGAAAACGATCCTAGGTTATGGATCGAAACGTTAATAAAGATAATTTTAAAAACTATGAGTGGTTTAATACCCATAGAAGATTAAGAAGTTTATTATCTTCATAAACATCTCAAAAAGCAGTGAGAAACTTCAACCGATACCTTTGTAAGCCGGTAATCGGTTATATTTCGCAAACACGAAACTTGCACAAGCAAAGATCTGTTGTAGATTCTTTGGGGTTAGAAAATTCAGAAACTACCGTATCCACAGTATTTGGATAATCCAAAGTATGAACTACTCAAATAAGAAAAAGACAACGCTACAAAAACACAATTAGCAAAGCAACACGTATCACTAAAATCGTATTAATTCTCACTATTTTCAAAGCAAACAGGACACAGGATTTTTAACGTCATTACTATATAGGAACGAAGAACAAAAAACACACAATTAGTACAGCAACAAGGAAACAGTACTTTTCACGTAATTAATATCTAGGAACGAAGAACAAACTACAACTCCCAAAGCAAACAGGACACAGTATTATCAACGTAAACAATATATAGGAACGAAGAACAAACGACAACTGCCAGTCTGTAGATATAAAATCGTTGTTATTACAACCGCTTATCGCCTATCAACTCGACTCGTATATCCACATAAGGAACAAAAATGTATATCTACTAATTACTTACGAGCTGTTTATCATTTTCGATAAGTTTATTAATGAAAATCAATCTTCAAATTAATACACTTTTAAAGTAATACACACGAGTTAAATTGCATACAATTCTGCATTATTCTGAAGTATTTACTTGATACAAACAAATATAAAATATAGAAATAGTAATTGCAGAAAGGTATTTACGAATTGAGTAGTGTAAAATGTTTAACTATAAAAAAATGCCCGTTACAAGTCGAATTACATTAATTGACTAATCTTACGAATCAATAGAATCCACAAAGCAAGGACACCCTGCTTGTTACTGTTTTTGTCATTGTAGCGTTTAAAATCTACATATTGAATGGAAAGTGTAAATTGTTTCCAACAACTTACATTTTAAATTTGTTTGCTAATTTACCACCTTATGGGTACTATTCATAGAGCATACAGTATACAGCAAGGGTTTTTAACGTTATCATAAACATACTACTGCTTTGACTACACATTCATGGATATTAATACTGTGGCCCTGAGACACCTCTTAAGAAGTGATCACTGTGAAGGTAGCCTTTGGATATTGCTTGTCATCAACACGATATTGCGTATATTCAACAAACGCGTTTTTAGAGAATTGTCTTTTTCTATGTTGCATTATTTTCAAAGTTATAATACATTACCGCTATACAGGATCCTGTGATCTGAATGTGGTAATACAATAAGTAATGGAGGTCTGCGTTTTTATTAATTGTAAGTTTGTTTTCAAGTGTACTGACATTTGATCAGTGGCGCCCTCTATGTTCCAGTATGCAAAACATAAAAGACTTCACTTATACAAAAATTTGTGTAACCTTTAGTTGTTGATTTCTCTGCTGTCGTTTTAGGCACTAGTTCTGAATCTTACTAAACGTATATTATGAATTCTGACGCACTAACGGGTTTATTTTATTTTTATTATACCCGATCATCTCATATATTAGATTTTCGGTTCAACCTGTATACGCTTTTATAATTTTAAGCCGATTTTCTTACGCAAGACATTGGAGGAGGCTACTCCTTACCAAAATCGTTTATAGAATCTAGTAAAAGTGTGAAGGCATTAACTGTAGTTCCCTATTTAATTTATGAGTCCGCACTTGTAGGATGTTTTCCTAGCTGTTCTACAATAACTCAGTTTACAACGATAGGGTTGTGAAACTGTAATATAGTCCTGTGAACTGTATTTACTTTACTTTTATCTAAAAATAGTTGCTACGTATTTTTATTTACGTCAAACGTAATATATGTTTTTTACGAAATTTACCTTATTTATCGTTCTTGTTTCATGACACATTTGAAGTGCGTAGGAATACGTTAATAAATGTAATCAGTTTTCTGATGGCCAAACAATATTGTATTCCCTTCCAGTTAATGTTACCTGACCCAGAAAATGTTTTCGCATTAAAAACATACAATCAAAGTATTTAACAGCAAGCGTCGGTGGCATTTTCCAGTCGATTCCGTAACGAGTTGTGAATATATCGTTAACCACCTAGCGTAAGTAATCAACTCTACAGGATATTCCACGTGTACTCGAATTGGTTTTTCAGCGTCTGAGAAATTATTGTCTTGAATTTCGGTTAAGATCTCTTTTCTATTCCCACGTAAAATCCTTGATTTCTATAAATATCTGAAACAAGAACACAATGTAGAAATTCGTGTGGGAGTTGAATTTATGTATTTATTTATTAGTTAAATTTTAGCAATATCTCTAATATTCTTTTAAACAGCTATCAAATTATTGGTTACAGTTTGCGATTGTAAAGGACTATGAAATTATTATTAGCTATAACTTTGCCTTTGTTTCAATACGCATACGATGCTGGAGTTTGGTAAACCACCGGCGAATGGTAGATTTGTTCTAATTGTCGTCAGTACAACTGAGATCATGTTTGTTCATACTGTAATTACGTTGCCATACATTCATACTTTACATCATTTTATTTAGAGGTCAAAGAAATTCCATACACGCTTGCTTATAGCTCGAATGTCGCATTATTTTATTCGCTCTTTTCTGCCTTTCGCTTCTACACCATTGGTTGTACAGTAAATACATGCATACCTTACTTTTCTGAACTTGTACACAGACGCACGACACCAGTACTCGCGCACGCACACACGAGAGGTCATTGAGTTTCAAATTCCATGAAAAACCATTCCAACGACAAGAAAAACCGAGAAGAGTTAAAGTTTCTCAAATTTAAATTTCACCCTGTATAAACACATAAGCGTATTCCATTAGCACATAAAATAAGACTCGTGTAAAATAACACTCTTTAAGGACACATACCATATAGAATGAAGCTAAATTTTAAATTCATTAATTGTGTTAGTTCAAAACCCGTAAAAATAAAAGCATTCAAATCCGTGTGTAAATAGTCGCTAGAACACGTTTCATTACCGTAAAACAAATATTATTGCATTTATGAAGCACAAGAACGAATCCATCATTAATTATGTAATTATAATCCGTATATATGCATTTATTGCAGAAAGTGAGCCGCACACACTTTTAAGTATTGAACACATTTTAATTCGTACGTTCCTGAAAGACAAATTGCATAAAGTAATGCATCCTCGTTAAAAATACCATTTTTATGAACTTTTAATAAAGAATAGCTTTCTTTCAAAGAAGTTAACTTCGAATTAGTTCTAGATTAACTCATGTTTACGTGGTTTACTAAAAGAATACGTCTTTGCTTTCGAGAAATGTTCTACTATTAAATAAGCAAACTAATGAATAAACGCTCCAATTTGAAAGAGCGCTACTATCGGAAGATTATAAAAATATATAAGAGGATGATTTTAATAGCTCTAAGAGAGAGGTATTAGCGGTCCGTTTGTTCATTAACAAGGAATGAAAGATTTTTATGACCGCAACAACTTTATACTAATAGCTTATTAAAACGCCAAATCAGGGTAATTATTACATCACCCGGATGTGTCATGCTTCGAGAATATAATCGAAGCTGACGTATTGAGCTTGTATTATTGTATAAGAATGAGATTTATCGAGAAGGAGGTCATTTATTCTAACGTCAAAAACGTGTAAGTCACGAGTATGTATAATCCATTTTACGACATGCGATATGTAATATAGAACTTTAAATAAGTTATGAAGCAGAATTATTTCATAAAATATAACGAAAATTTATTACATTATTATAAATAATCTTGCTACAAGATTAACTGCAGATTTTAATCGATTAAAAATAAATTCACTTTGCAAACTAATATTTTAAAATCAAGATTACTTATAAATGGAGATTTGAAGTGGAACCAGGAAGTATTTAATGCCGTTAATTACAATGGAAATGAGATTTTTATAAGCGCTATTTAACAATACTAACTGCAAGTATAATTTTTTTTTCTTTGTAACCTAATAGAATATTTGAGTAAATTAGGCTAGAATAAGATATTAATTTTACAAAAATTTTTGTCGAGGGAATAATTTATTCTAGCAATTTTGTGATCAGAGCTCAAGGCAGTTTGGCCTTTTCCAAAATCTTCTGTCCAGCGTCGTTGGCCAATTACTCCGACAACCGTGATATTTAGGGGTTAAAAGGGCATTAATTATTCATTTGGTAATTTATTCCGTGGTTCAGCATGCGAAAATAACAAACAACATTGACAGGCGTTTATTAAGTCAATAGTTTTGAATTTAATTTGTTTAGAACAAAATTTCAAGAAGTTAAAATGTAATTTAGCCTAATTCTTACAGATAATTACTCATATAGGTAAAAGGCATGGCATTTCGGTATTTAATTCGTAGAAATATTTTCAAAAGCTTTAACTTCATTTCAAACCTTTGTAGTTTTCAAGTAGTGTTAAATGAAAGCAATATTGACGGTTATATTATTTGTTGAAAGTTTTAAAAATGCTTTGAAGAAGCTATTTACCCGTGTATAAGGTAAATAACGTTGCACAAACAACAGCAAATTCCAGGGAGTTATTAGTTCCGACATCAATTAAAGAAATGTATAACTTCTTAAAACGATATGAAACTTGAGTTGGAGTGGGTTATTGTTGTACGTTACGAACGAAACTTGCAAATAAGGTAACAGAGAGAGGTTATTCGATAGCGTGTGTAAAAGTGGGATGAAACTAAAACGTGTTAAGATAGGCGTAGTTTGAACGTTAGCGTTCGTTGACTTGGATGAATACACAAGGTTATTAGAGGGGTAGCAGTTGTTCGTTGTACAACGGAGATTGAAAACAAAGTAAGAGATGGTTGATTTTTAGCGCAATGCAGAAGTGGGATGAAAATAACAAATGTCAGGATAGGCGTAGTTTAAACGGTAGCTTTCGTCAGCTTGAGTGGAACACAACGTTATTGGGGCGAGATGTTTGAATACGACGAAACGATTTAGTACGGGAGTGTTATTGTGAGCTTGAAACTTGTGTTTTCGAAGAAAATCGTGTCGGTTAGAGGATGAAATACATAGAATTGATATACGTGAGTTTTGTTTGGGTCAGTTTTTGGAAAACTGTAGCCATTGGAAGTGAAGTGATTTTAAGAATTGTGTACGAATGTTTGTATTGAAGGAAATTTGAGAAATTATGGCAGGCTTTGATGGGTGCAGAAACTAAATATAAACCGCCGGGCATGGATAGGAGGCTCTCTTAGTTTTCAACCAGCTTACAGCTCTTATGTTTTGACAAGAGTAAGTCGCTCTTGATTTTCGATAAGCTGACGGCTTCAAGACTAAAATGCTTTTACGGTTGCATAAAAGTTCAATTAATGTACGCCAATTGATGTAAGTAAAAACTGTTTGATTTTAATTTGCAGGGACCGTGCCAAGTATGCGATTTGAAATGGAGTAGATGTCAGTATTTGGTCGGTTTGGTTGATTACCAACAATTTATGGTATTAGTAGAAGAGGTTTGGAGTTTAGATGTCCTATCAAATTGGTAGCTGAGATGAGTTCTTGGTGATATGGTTGCAGCTTGCAGTTGCAGTTATAGCAATCCAGATTGGGGTGTTCCTGAATGCAGCAGTTCTCGATTCAATGATAGCTGGCCGTGGGTGAACATGGAATCCAAGTAACTGATGTTTTTCGTTGTATATGTGTGTAAATTGGGGCTTAATGACTTTGTGCATTAAGGATATAGTACTAAAAGGACAAACAAGGGAAGAGGTACTGATTGAAATTTTCAACTTTTATGTGGGAATTTATGCCAAGGAATGATTTAGGACATTTTTAATATTTGATTTATATACAAGGTAAAAGGGTCTTTTTAATTATTGATCTGCAAACATCAGCGCGAATGGTTAAGGTTTTACTATGAGCTCATATTGAACCAGGGTTAAAGTAAGAAATGTGGTAAAACCTTATTACTTTCTCTGACTAATTAGGAGGAAAAATTTATCTGGGGTAATTGTTGATATGAAAATGTACTGTTAAGGGAGTAATTTTAACTGCGATTTATATAACTTTTAATTAAAGTGTGAAAGGAGAGTTTAATTTTGATTTTGGTGTGTACATTCTTTTTGTTAATAAATGTAGGCTATTTATCGTCCCAGCGTTTTATTGTCGAGTAGTTAGTTTTGCATTTCAGGAGGCAGCTGAGCAACCTTAGGACTTTTAAGCGGAGGTAGTATTTAAAATAGATACATCACATCACCACAACATTTATTGTGCCCTAACCTCACTCGACCATACGTACGTTTCGGCTATTTGAGCCTTTTTTAATGGTTCAGTTTACTAATATACTATACTGTACTATACTATACTTATATACTAGTACACTAATATACGAACCTACCCTCATATAATTTTGTCACTTATCTTAAACTATTCTATCTGTTATAAACTTAACAATTAAATAAACTAAGCATATTTGTATATGAGTCAATGCCATTTAAAAGTATGTCATAAAATTCTTAATCTATCTTATTTAGTTGTTATTTAAAGATTGCATCTATAAAGTGTTTAGGGTAATTGTTTTCTACAAGAGCATGTTTAACTTTTATAACTTCTTTATGCCTGTATTCAAGATTAAACAGTTTTATGGCTCTGCCTGCCAAACTATCACTCGCAACATCAGATTGCCCATAAAAAGGCTGCGGTAATAGGTTTGACAGACAGGGTCATAAAATTGTCAAATTCTGAATGCAGACATAAAGCAATTATAAAAGCGAAATATGCTCTTGTGGGGAAAGAATTACCCTAAACACTTTATAGATGCAATCTTTAAAAAACAAATAAATAAATACTACAACATAACAGTAAATAAAGGCGAAAATAAAAAAATGACAAACCGTATATAACTTTACCATATATTTATGGGTTATCTGAGAATATCCAAAAACTAGTTAAAAAATACAATATAGATACCACTCATAAAAGTGTTAATCTAAATTAAAATTTATTTATTAAAATAAAAGATAGAATACCTAAAAATAAAACCCATACCGTATATAAGATCCCATGCCGAAATGTATGTGATAGTGTGTACATTGGCCATAACATGCAGCATCCTGAGAAACGTCTGAATGGACACATATATAATAAAAACAATGGGACTACTCTAACTGAACATGAAACACAAAATAATCACAAATGTAATTATGAGAAAACAAAAATACTCAAAATTGAATCAAACCAAAAAAAGAGTTATGTGAGATGATTTTATATCATTAAATCCCACAGCGAATAATGATAAAACATAGAAAATTTGAGTAAACTCTATCATAACTTAATTAAATAAATAGAAAAATAAAGCCAAAATGCATAACATATAAAGGCTAAAATTGAAAAATATTGTGTATAAATATATATATTTAAAATAGATGATCGGGTTTACTGGGGTGATAACAATATATTAGTAGGTAATAGATATAATAGATAGTTAAGTATAACATATTGTATTAGTGCAACACATGCGGTCATATAGACACATTCAACAATAAGATAGGTTAAGAATTTTATGACGTACTTCTAAATGACATTGACTCATATACAAATATGCTTAGTTTATTTACTTGTTAAGTTTATAACGGATAGAATAGTTGAAGGTAAGCGACAAAATTATATCAGGGTAGGTTAGTGTATTAGTAAACTAATTTATAGGAATGACTGAACTATTGAAAAAGGCTCAAATAGCCGAAACGAACGTATGGTCGAGTGAGGTTATGGCGCAATAAATAATGTAAAATTTTGTATAAATGTTTCGACCTATAGCCCAACCAAAGCATCCTTAAACATATATATATATATATATATATATATATATATATATATATATATATATATATATTGACATACAGTAGGAAAGCGAGAATGTGTACGTAGAAACGTCTGATCTAGAAAGCAATTCGGGACAACAGAATGGAAGCGAGTGGATGGAGGTTAAGGTAGGGCAGGAACTAGATGTAATAGCAATGTTTAATAAATTAATGGAGAAAATGAAGGAGAATTTGATAAGTCGGATCTACATGCAACAATTAGGAGAAAAATTGGAATTTGAGATTAGGAAATTGAGCTTAGCACAAAAAGAAACTAATGACATGATGGTGGAAATGAAATTGAAAGTTAGGGGTAAGGGGTTGCAAACATAGGAGGATATTGATATTATTAGGAAAATAACAGAAAAAGATGTGGACAATAAAATAAAAATTTTGGATTAAATGTAGAGGAGATTGACATGGGTAGTCAGGCAAGATTTATTACAATACATAGTGACTTCAATAATCTCAGGATGGATGTAGGAAACAGGTATGAACATTTAGAAGGTGCGGTAGCAGATTTTAGAAAGGGAATTCAAATAGGAGAAGAATTTACGATTAATCCAAGCAATATTTCTTTAGATCATGTAAGCAAATTTTATGGGGACAACAAACTAAACCCAAAAATCTTTTTGAATAATTTAAAAACTTTAATTCAGGGAACACATTTTGAACGACAAAAATTAAATATGACGCGAGCTCTATTAAAAAGAAATGCTGAAAGTTGGTATAATTTAATTGAAAGTGAACTTGATATTTTTGATGATTTTGAGTGTAATTTTTTGCGATATTACTGAAACGAAACAGCTCAACATAAAGATTCAGATAATTTGATAATGGGGAAGCACAATTTAGAATTGGGAATGACGAGGGAACTATATTCAATTAAAACGTTCAGCACTATGCAAATGCCAAGATTTGGTAAAAATTATAAGAGGTATTCTTCGATTTTGCCATCTCAATTATTAGATGTCACTGATGTTATCGAAAATTCACCTTGTCAATACGCCGTTTCTGGAAATTTAGGTAAATGATATTGTAGTCATTATTTTTATCAGTGTCGTATAGGTTTAGAAAACAAGACATTTTGCTGTAGATGTTTTGAAAAAGCTAATACACAGAAGAAAGGAGCTACACATTTTCAAAGGAGATTCGCTGTGCCTCAAAACTTTTCAATATTGTACTCACTCAAGACTTTTTATGAAATTATTTGCTGTTATCTATATTAAATCTTCACATTATGGAGCATTTATTAAATTGTTGCAGGTCACGAAGCTCCTTGGTACTTTTTTGACTCGATACCGTAAAGGTTACAATATCCCTGAAATGAAAGCATACCAGATTTGTCCAAATGGTTGTCCGATAAACAAAGCTGTAGACTATTACTCGAGAAGGCATCCTCAGATAGGATCATACCTGAATACACACGAAGATTATTATGTGATGCATACATTTGTATGTATATGCGCCAAAATCCAAATGTTATGCTACATTAACATTGTCATTTACACTTACAACTTTTTCACATTTTTAATTGTAAAACAAAAATTGATGTATACAATATTATTGAAATTTAAAAGAAAAAAACATGTATATTTAAAGTATATAGATATAAACTATGTTGATTCGAAATAAAAATAATAAAGTGACTGAAATGCAAACAAACTACATTGCATTAAACATTTACCCAGAAAGCCTTTTTCTCTTTATCGTAGCTGAGGGGCGCCAAACCTACTGTCTCAGCAGTCCCTTTGATATTATTCTTACACGGAACACGTCGTAGTGTGAACTCTCAAATTTCTTAACCCATTTATCTCGGTTGCTACAACATTAAATTCACATTTTTATATATGAAATTTACCCTGCCATTGCAAGTGTAATTGAGCTTTATGTTGTGCGCCTTGTATTTATCCCCTGGGGGGATCTTCATACCAACACTAACAGCTCCCCCTCCAGGTTTTTTATTTAGTCGTACAACTACATTCTTACGGTTCTAATTTAACTTTTTTGAACGTGAACCTTTCGAACTTAACTTGCAACTGTCGTGCTTGTTATATTCATTCTCTCCCTCTATAGAAATCCTATTTATTGCGGTCAGCATCCAGCAATACAATATATTAACTTTAATTTATGCTTAATAGAAAGGGTCATTGTCCCGTTAATTACATAACGATCATATACTTTTGCAATTGTTCTTCACGTCTAGCCATGTCTCCAATATAAATTTTCCCTCTAACGGTTTTGATATTTCTCACGTATTAATTTATTTCATTAATGTATAGGCTATGGTTTTGTTTATTGCATGACGCCTTGCGTTACATGCCTATTTAACATTCTTGTATTACATATTTATTACATTGTATGATTTATTAAATCTTTTATTTGAGCAGTTTTTATTGTTAAATAGTTTATTTTCTTTAATGATTAATGCGTTTTTTTTAGTATTGTATTAAATTGTATTTATTTGTTTTAAGAAAATGTATTTTTATTCTATTAATTATATCAACAGTCCTAATTGATATTATATTTTCTGAAAACAAAAGAATTAAAATATCTTCAATTAAGATTTATTATTCCTGAAATCTACTTTTCAGGGTGTGTTCATACCTGCTCCATCCTAATATTAATAGTTACGTCTTTTTGTCTGATTTATAGTTCACGTAACTCGAACGCATTATAAATGGACTGGTGAAAGTAAATTGAGCACATGGTTGGAATTAGTATATGAAACTAAAGTAAATTATGTCAAAAAATAGAAACAACTTTTAAAAAATTCAGCTTTTTATGAAAATATAATTTGGTCCAATGAAGCTTACATTAGTAACGCAGGAGTTTTTAATCGACGTAACGAGTACTGGTGGTCTGATGTTAATCCTCATCGTGCTTTCGCTTTCCAACAGCAAGGAGGTTTGGTTTTAGCGTGTGGTGTGCTCTGATTGGAAATCCGATTCTGGTTTATAACATTTTTCAAGGCAATTTAAATAGGCAAAGATTGTAAAAAAGGGTTGCTCCATAATAAAAAGAAATACGCATTAAAGGTTTATTTAAAATACCAACTGAACTAATCGGCTACCAATACAAGACTGACTTTTAAACTTAAACTAGGTAACGCAGTTTCAACATCCACGCCTCTTTCCTTTTACCCTAATCCTAGCGGCGCCAGTACCTGACCTTAATTTTCTACATCCTCCAGCGGCGCAATTAAATACTTTCACTTATTACTTCTAAAGGGTATAATAACTGAATGGGGCGTCGAAGAGTACCGTCCGCACATTTTATATAACAGACACGCACTTTTCCGTCACGTCCGATAATTATCTCCTTCACTAGTCCGAGCTTCCACAGTAATCGGCGCTTATCACTACCATGTACTAGCACATCACCTTTCTTAATCGAACATTCACGCACATTATCGTTGTGATGGGCACCTCTTAATAATTGCGGATAGTCTACATTCCATCTTTTCCAGAAACTATCGATTGCTTTAGTTCTTTGCTTCCAAAGCTGTCGAATTTCTTCACCTCCTGGACTACGATTAATAAATGGTATTCTATTTACAACAGGTCCTAACAAAAAATGTGCCGGAGTTAACGGAATTAAATCCTCAGGATCACTACCTACGTAGGTCAACGGCCGAGCATTAATTGTAGCTTCTACTTCTGTAAGGAATGTATTTAACTGATCGAAACTTAACAAGGAGCGTCCAATTGTAGATTTAAGCCCATCGTTTACGCTTTTAACAAGCCTTTCATAAAATCCACCATGCCACGCAGCACGTTCCACAATAAATTTCCAACTTATTCGATGTTCACTTATAAACTCAGCTAATTCTTTACTGGCTAACACTTTATTTAAATCAGCTAATTCTAAGGAGAGTCTTTTAAAGGTTTTTGCGTTGTCTGAGTAAATCACTCTTGGAATTCCTCTGCGCGCAAAAAAAGTCTGAATGCACTAACTGTAGAACTAACATTCATATTTACAACTAATTCTAGATGAATCGCTCGAACGACAGCACTGGTAAATAAAACGATGTAACAACGTTTTAACTGCTCTTTGTTCTTAAAATATAGCGGCCCTGCAAAATCTACTCCGGTTACCTCGAATGGGTTCGCTTTCTGAATACGATCTCTAGGTAACGGTGCAAACGGCCCCCCTCCTGGTTTTCCACGAAGTCGCTTTACATACAACACATTTATTTAAGATTGACTTTATTAACTGTCTTCCTTTTATCATCCAGAAACGTTTACGTAAGGCGTGGAGTGTTGAGTTTACCCCACTATGATGTACACCATTATGAAATTTGTAAATTAATAATTTACACAAATGTGCTTTCGTTGGTAAAATAATAGGGTGCTTTGTATCAAAACAATCGTCCAAATTCTGTAAACGCCCTCCTAAACGTATTATCTGATCTTCGTCTAAGAAAGGATTTAGTGACGCAATAGTCGAGGACCGTTTGAAAATGCCACCTTCTAATAAACTGTTTACTTTGTCACAATAGACCTCTCGCTGTGCTTGCTTAAGTAAACACTTCTCTGCACTTTCAGTCTCACCCGCGTTTAAACTACCTGTCCTTTTATTGTTCTTGTCTTTCAGGTTTGCAAGGAACCGTAAAACGTAGGCAGTAATTCGTATTAAGCGGTCACAGTCACTAAACTTAGACATATCTATCAATTTATCTATTAACACCTTATTATCACAAGTCAATAAACACATTTTAGCTTCTATTGAGGCCCCTAATTTTATCACCATTTTCATTAATTGAAGGCCAAGAGGGTTCATTTTCGCGTAACCATATCGGGCCATGTTGCCATTCATAAGAATTTATTAGCGCACTTGCTTTAATTCCACGCGTCAACAAATCGACAGGATTGTCGCGGCCGGGACAATGGCTCGATAGGCCGTTTGACAAACATATGCTATCCATTTAGAGACGTCACCTTTAATCCAGTACAGTGTAATTTGTGAATCAGTCCAACACACCACTTTATTTATTCTAATTGAAAGATTCACCGTTATAAAGGTTAGTAGCCTAGCCGCTAGCAATGCGGCAGTCAGCTGTAAACGCGGTAGCGTTAACATCTTATCGCTGCAATTCTTTAACGGCACCACGCGGACCCTTTGAGCACAGTAATGTAGTACTAATTTCACCGTTGAACTTAATCTGTCGAATATACGCCACTACGCCATATGCTCTTAAAGAAGCGTCCGAAAAAATATGCAGTTGTAATTCGCGGGACTCCCTTATTCTACACACGCAGCGCGTAACGGAAAAGTTCTTTAAAGCGATTAATTCTTGAATACCCACTAGCCACTCCTTTGCCATATCCTGGGGTATGGAATCATCCCAATTAATTTTCTTTATCCAAATATCTTGAAACAGGATCTTTAGCCTAACTAAGCAGGGTGCTATGATACCTATAGAATCATAAATCCGAGCAATCGTCTGTAACACATGTTTTGTTATCCTATGCACTGAATTTATATAATCTATCGTATTATTTAAGTCGACACTAATTCTATCTTTTGTTTTACACCAATTAATCCCTAACACTTTCTGGGTCGATGTTTTTTGTGATTCACTTCTCTTGTCAGACTCCATATCGCCATTTACGTAGATTCATCGACGCTTGTTCAAAAAGTTTCGTTGCGAAAATCCTTATACGTTCCGCCTCTTTACTATTATTAACACTAACAACAAGATCGTCTACGTAAAACCCTTCCCTTAAAATGTTTATTAGTCTAGGATCGAGGTTTAAATTGACATTCAAATGCTTTCTTATCACCGCACTTAATAAAAACGGGCTACAAGTCACACCGAATGTTAGGCGGTTCATACGATACGTTTGCAGTGTTTTACTATCGTCCTACCACACAAAACGATGCGCGTCTTCATCATTGGTATTCATAGCTATCTGTAAAAACGCCCTTTCAATATCCGCTGTTATACCTATTTGACCCACTCGAAAGTTAAGCAGAACTTTAATTAATTCGGGGTTTATGTTAGGGCCTTTTTCTAACAGGTCATTTAAAGATTTATTCCTGGTGCATGTGATGACGCATCAAAAACCACCCGTAAGCGAGTTGTTTCTTTGTCTTCCCTAACAACGGGTCTGTGCGGCATATAATACACGCGGTCATTTCTTAGCGTTTCGATTGCGTTATCAGGAATTAGTTCCGCATAATTGTTGCTTATCATATCTTTAATAGCAGCATTATATTCATCCAATTTACCGGTATTGTTCAATTTAAATTTCAGTTTTTTAGCACGAACTCGGGCACTAATAAGATTATTATCCTTTACGATTGTTTCCTCGCTTTTCCACCGCATCGCAACTTGATACTGATTACCATTTTTCACAATGCAATTCTGCACGAAATTTTCGCAAAAGCCGTTCTTTTCGTCGTTTTCTTTACCTATACCAATTGTGTCCAAATCCCACATTTTCTGCACTGCTTCCGCGTCAATGTCCACAAAACTCGCGTGTAACATCGTATGCAAATTTACTGCTACCTTAGTAGTATCCACAGGAAATGGACC
Source organism: Platerodrilus igneus (assembly GCA_036346225.1). Lineage (NCBI taxonomy): Eukaryota > Metazoa > Arthropoda > Insecta > Coleoptera > Lycidae > Platerodrilus > Platerodrilus igneus. The sequence goes on along the minus strand of JARFIW010001503.1, from coordinate 8,129,715 downwards.
ATGCAGCGTGTACCCGAATTTAGTATCTACAGCTACTAAACGTTGAGTAAGACGTATATTATTTCCCGTTACCACTGACCATTAATTGTCTGCTCCTATAAGCATGCTAATTCCTTCGATAATTAGTTCCTGATCAGAATCGTAAGGTTTACTATCTGCCAACTGTAAATGTTTATATTGTTCAACGCTCTCTGTAGGAACATTTAAATAATCGGTACAAATTTCTGGAACTTCAACTGCTTCTATTCTTAGTAACTCATCAGTATGCTGGCCCTTTAAAGTAATTAACACTCGATTATACAGTTTTGGCGGAACCGTTGCATTATTTCCAAACGCGGCAATGCTGAAGCGGTGCTTACCTACGACTGGTAAACTTAAATTTCGCGAAACGGTTTCCTTAATGAAGGTAAGTTGACTTCCACCATCAATAACCAATCTAATGAGCTTTCTTTCTTTGTCACCGTATGTGTAAATACAGGCCGTTTGTAATAATACACTTTGACTTATATTTGTCATTAAACTAGATACAGTTGATGGGTTCACTGCACTACTATTGTTCAATACCTCGGCGTTAATCCTTCCTTTATTTGTTGTTGGGTTACTTCTACCTGCTTTCTAATTTGGGTCGCACATAGTCGTTGCATGCTCTCCATCACAGCCTTTACATTTTAAAAACCTGTTTTTACAATCTTTGACTCTATGGTTCCCTTTCGTACAACGGTAACAAACACCCTTGGATTTTAAAACTTCACGTTTCTTTTCTAAAGCGATGTTTGCCATACAAAATTCTGTTTTATGGTCTTGCTTGCAGAATAAACAAACTTCAGTCCTTCTATTAGAAGTAACTAATAAACTAGACGCCGTTCCTCTAGCTGGATTTCTTGTCCCTGCATTTGTTATCTTATCGTTTCTGTCTGCATCCGGCTTTAGAGCTTGTTCTAAAGACTCTATTTCGTTTTTGACAAACTACAACAAATCTTTCACTTGTTTGTCTACGTCATCTTCTCTTTTAACAGACCCAGACATGGCAGTTATTGAAGTTTCTTGTGACGTATCTATTTCGGCGCCGCCACAGTCTGCTACATTCCTATTGTTTTGGCAAAAATACTCCAATAGCACTTCATTAGGCAACGAGTTCGTTAAACTAGACTTCACAATCATGTTATACTGCGTGCTCGCTAATTCCAGAATTGTAAGTGCACGCATAGCCGACGTAATACGATTGTAATTCTTGCGTAAAGTGTTCACGTCAGTCTTCGATTTCATCGTTTCAATTTTTATGATGATTTTAAAATATTGCTCTATTAGCCGTTCAGAATTCCCAAATTGATCTTTAAGTACCTTCAGTGCTTCTTCATAGAATGCTCCTGATGGCGGAAAGCCTTCGATTGCTTCTGCTGCTTTATCGGTCACAGACATTCGTAAATAATTAAATCGATCGCCCTTTGTTAGTTGTGGATTTTCATGTACCATACTTCGAAATTGCTCCCAAAATGGAAGCCATCCTTTTGCGGTACCGTCAAATTTAACTAATTGTAAGCGCTGAAGCTTCACAGATGTTAATGATGGTAATGTACTTACGTCGTTACTTGGCGGTTGCGTAATAATGCCATCAGATTGAACTACTGATTGTGATTGCGTCTGGTCCTCTGCACTTAATCGAAACCTCAACTTCGACTCTGTAGTAACAGCAATCTCCTCGTATTCATATTGTTTTAGTAGCTCTTCTTCGATATTTTCCTTAAGTAGAGGTTCTACTTGTCTGTCGATTTCTTTCAAGTTATCACTAGCCAATTTTAACTTTGATAAAGCCGTATAAATATCTTCGGTACTGTAGTCCTTGTTTTCTAACATTACGTTAATATTGTTAACTGCCTTAGTCAACTGCATTCTACAGACCGTCCGTTTTGCTAGTTCCATTGTTGAACCTTTATTGTAATCACCGATTATAAATAGCTACGATCGCGATAAACCTCAATTTGTAATTCTTTGATCCGGTCGGAATACTTCCCGGGTTTCGGCACCAAATGTAAAAAAAGGGCTGCTCTTTAATAAAAGAAGTACGCATTATCATCACTCAATAAGTCCGTAGGATAACTAAGAAAAACACATTTTTTTGGCGAAATTCGATTTTATTCATCAACATACATTCCTTCAAGAGTGATACAATCAGTTCAACGCCGTTCTAGCATTTCGATACCTTTTTTGTAAAACAATTCGTCTTTGGCCTCAAAATAAGCTTCAGTTTCAGCGATCACCTCTTCATCCGAGCCAAATTTTTTTCCGGCGAGCATTTTTTTCAGGTCTGCGAACAGGTAGTAGTCGCTGGGGGCCAAATCTGGAGAATACGGTGGGTGCGGAAGCAATTCGAAGCCCAATTGGTGCAATTTGGCCATCGTTGCGATCGACTTGTGACACGGTGCATTGTCTTGGTGAAAGAGAATTTTTTTCTTCTTCATGTGTGGCCGTTTTTTGTCAATTTCTTCCTTCAAACGCACTAATAATGCCATGTAGTATTCGCTGTTGATTCTTCTTCCTTTCTCAAGATAGTCGATGTACAAAATTCCGTGCGCATCCCAAAATACAGACGCCAAAACCTTACCAGCCGACTTTTGCGATTTTGGTCGCTTTGGACGTGGTTCTCCGGCTGCAGTCCACTCAGCTGACTGCCGATTAGACTCTGGAGTTTGGTGGTGGATCCATGTTTCATCCATTGTCACATACCGACGCAAAAGTCCTTTTATTCCGGTTGAACAGCTCCAAACAGCTCTCAGATTCATCGACACGTTGTTATTTTTGGTCCACTGTGAGCAAACGCGGCACCCACTTTGAGAACAGCTTTCTCATGGACAAATGTTCATGCAAAATAGTGTGCACACTGCCTTCTGATATCTTCAAGGTGTCAGCTATCTCACGCAATTTCACTTTTCTGTTTTCCAAAACGATTCGGTGGACTTTTTTGATGTTTTCCGGTGTAACCACCTCAATTGGCCTTCCAGAGCGTTCAGCATCGTCAGTGTCTGTACGGCCACGTTTAAAATCAGCAAACCACTTCTCCACCGTTTGTCTCGATGGAGCAGAGCCCGGATAACACTTATCAAGCCATGCTTTGGCTGCGATGGTATTTTTACCCATCAAAAAGCAATGATAAATCAACACGCGAAATTGCTTGGAATTCATTTTTTTGAAAAACTCAAAAGTATCGTCACTTGAACCTCTGTAACTTGTAAACTAATCGTCGGATTGTCATGAAATTTTGACAGATATCTTTTTAAGGTTAGTACTTCCTACAAATCATATGGATTATTACATAGCAACGCCATCTATGTATCATCCTACGGACTTATTGAGTGATGTAGTAGGTTCATTTAAAATACCAACTGAACTAATCGGCTACCAATACAAGACTGACTTTTAAATTTAAACTAGGTAACGCAGTTTCAACATCCTGCTCCTCTTTCCCTTCTACCCTAATCCTAGCGGCGCCAGTACCTGACCTTACAATTTTCTACAAAGATTCTATGAAATCCTGAACCAACGTGTTATTGAAGATTTTTTTTTTGGATGACATGCCAGTAGATTAGAGAGGAAATATGTTTCTTGAATAAGATGGTGCACCGCCTCGTAATAGTGCATAGATAATTATTTTATAAATAATTGGATAGACAATAATGGACTAGTCAAATAGCCACTGACTTAGCACCACTTGACTTCTTTTTTTGGGACATATTAAAAGGATTTTATACAGGCGAACTGTTAATAACTTAAGAACTAATAGAGAATTATATTAAATGTTTCAAATCCGTTTTAAATTTCCATATTGTCAATCCAGTTGGTGTGCTACAAAGTGTAATTAATATGTTTCCAGAGATGGAGAATATCTTGAAAATTTACTTCGGTAATGTGGAATATGTGCTTTTTATAAAAGCTTCAGTTTTTGAAAAAATTACATTAATAAGAAATAATAGATCTCTCATGTTATATATTATTGAAAAGAGAAAAAGAAACGGTTTTAACTGTGTAATAGCCAAGTATGATTCGTATTTAAAAAACACAACTTTGCGTTATAACTCGAAGAAAGTACTTTATAAAAAACCGAGTAGGCCATTGCATTCTACTCAAAAAAAAGTACCAGCAAGCACCTAAACCGTTTTTCTCTCATTTGATCAATAACCGAAGTATCGCCATATATCAAAAATTAAGAAAATCGATCATTCGGTTATAACTTAAAAACAAAGAACACAAACTAAATTTGGTTTAGAAGTTAACTTTTTCTTGAAAAAAGAAATCAAAGATGGGTGGTCCATTTTCTATAATTGTTATAGTTAACGAGTTTCTCTATTAAAACATTCTATTTAGAACACCCTGTTCAGACAGCTTGCGTTTACTACAACCGGAAGATGTGTCGAACACGTTTGAAACGCGTTCTAAATGATTCAACAACTTTGATGATAAGAACAGGTTATGAAAACATATTTATATTTTTTGTGTGATCAACCTCGACTGTTCGAGAACAATCCAGAGAAGTTCAGCCGTATAAATATAATATTGGCAAAATGACAAAGTCGTTGTAGTAAACTACAAATTCAGTAATGAAAGTGCTTTTACGGTTACACGTAAGAAAACCTAGTGTAATTTAATTGCTACCTTAAAATTGGTGATATAATCCGTAGGAAGACTTTAATAAACTTTCGTACACAACTAGCAAGAATGCTAAATAAGGTTGTGTTGTTTATGTGTTGATAAAAATGAAAATATCTAAAAAGATATTCGGAAAAATGTGGAGCACCGTAGATGCTTGATGTTTAGTTGATGCTGTAACTTGACCTTGTAAGTTTATGATTCTTTAGACTAAAACTACAGCATCAACAATTTTGATAAAAGAAATCGTTTATAATACCTATTTTTTGCTGTAACTGGAATAGTAGTCATTTGCTGTGATTTTCTCTTCGTTATCCTCTATATTTTTTTAAAAGAACAAAGTCGTTTTTACGTCTATTATATAATTTTTTATTGTATATATAAAAAAAAGGAAATAAAGACCCATTCTGTCCTACACTAAATTGTCGTTATAAAACAACCTTCCATTTCTTACCCCTGCTCTACTCCATCTGTTTTCATATAGGTACTTGATTGTTCGTTTTTAACCTTTCACTGTGTATATAGTTTATCTTTGTGGTACAGCCTTTTTTCTTCTCTCTTGTTTTTCTCCTTGCCCATAAGTTTCCACCTCGGGATCGTGTAGAAGGGGCTTATAAATTTTATCCTGAAAATGTTCAGAATTGTGTTGACACTTTCAAAAATTGTACTTATGTCGATTTTAATTCTAAACCCTCATCACATTTTGCTAATGAAATTCTTCATTATTCGATATTTCTGTAAATCACGCATTGAGTTTAAATTCATCATTATTGGTCGTTCCTTTAAGTCAAGTATTGTATACGAGTTGTGGCAATTAAATAACGAGACTGCGCACTTTCCACAGCGTAGGTGCAGGTAATAATTTTGAAAATCGTTGACCTTGATACTTTCGAAGCAGTATCTCATAGTTTCCTCAGTTGGTTGTAGCGAATTGACTGAAATTCTTTGAAATTAAATAATTCGTCACCCGAATGTTTACAAATGTTAAAGGTGTTCGGTGACAATGTTGTATCACGTACACGGATTTTTGAATGGTAAAAACGGTTTTCTGTAGTCAGGAAGAAGTCGAAGTTGTTGATCTTTTTTTTTTCGATCTCAGCGGCATTATCATGACTGACTAGGTGTACCTGAAAGTCAAATCGTCAATAAAAAATACTACTACGAAGTCCTAATCAAGATATGGGAGAAGGTATCGAAGAAAAGACGACCGGAATTATGGAAGAACGACTGATCGATTCTGCATCAGAACAATGCCCTTGCTCACAATGTTCTATCTATGAAGCTGTTTTTAGCGGATAAGCGTATTTCTGTGCTTACTGTCTCCCGTAAATGCCAGATCTCGCACCTTGTGACTTGTACCTGTTCGCAGAAGTGGAAAATGCATCGAACGAACACTTTCAGTCTGTAGAGTTGTTGAAGAGGCTGACAACTGATGAGCTGCAGCATTGTTTTGAAGAATGTACAAACGTTTACAGCCCAGGAGAGTATGTTGAAGGAGATAAAAGTTAAATATAAGTTTATTTGAAATAAATCACACCAGCCTCGTTATTTAATTGCCACACCTCGTCTAGCTACTTTCCAGTTCAAGTGCCGACAAACATGTATAATGCATATTATTTGTGAATTACCAGGAATCGCGTTCTTTTACGTGATTTTATTTGATACAATAGCAACGAATTCATATTTCACCACCAAGCGATTACAATAAAGCGGGTTCGCCACGTGGAATGCAAATAATGTGAAATTTTTTACCAATTGTTGATTCACTTTGTTAAAAATGCGTGGGGTTTACACACAGATGACTGTTTTTACACATTTTTCTTTGCAATTCCGTGGTGACGAAAGTTTACTACATTTGATTGTAACGTTGAGCAGTGATGGTTTCTGTTTTTACGCCGTTTTGCAATTAGTTCTTCAAAAAGTAGGATCCAAATAAAGTTTATTGTAATATCGGACTAAATTGTGACCTTTGAATGTGAAGTAACTTCTTAGTAAGTGCGTGTGGATTTACATCAGCCCATGTCGTTGATATTAACACCGCTTTGTCGATCCACATATGTTTTCGAACAAACTTTCGTGAAGTTCGACACGCACTAAAAATTTAGTGCAAAATCTAGGCGTTTCTCCGCACCCACTTCTTACAACTGAAGATTTGCGAATGTATACAAGCGCGACGTAATCAATAGAGTTTTCCATTACATTTAACTATGAAAAATTCAGCTGTCTAGACACCGATCACGCACATTATGTTCCTACACTATTTGTATCAGCAGACAAAGAGACAGTAGAAATTCTATGGGTATTTTGGATTTTCAAAGAGCTTTGCGTATGTTAAGCAATTCGAATTCTGGGTTTGAGACTTATCGCATAAAGGAAGACTATGAATTAATGATATCTTAGCTCGTGCAAAGACTATTAAATACAGAAAACATATTTTCAAGTATCCACTAAATTCTGAAAATTTTCAGGATTAAAGGTTTCATCTACACAAACCTGCGTTTTTTGAATGGTGCCTACTGATAAAAAGATTTTAAAAGTTGAAAACTTACTGTATAACTACGACCTACTTTCTACATATATTCACATGAAGAAATTTATAATAAAACTAAAAATCAACAATAAATTAGTTGGATGTTTCTACTATTCAAGATCCTTTGAAAAAAACTGCACACTCACTTCCTATAGTTATAACTATTCACTAAATAACTATAACTTCGTAGTTTCACAAACTACCATTCAGCATGAAGGGAACTATTTTTTTACAAGATCGTACCACTTCTCATAACATCAGGAATGCATAGGTATTAACAGTACAATCAAATGGTGCCGTCATACTACGGTTATAACCCTTTTGTTGCGCCCTGTGAAGCGAATTAAAAGATAAAGTGGCATTTATAAAATTGAACATTCTTTCTTCATATTTCATTTTTCATATAAAAACACTTTTTTAAAATAAATTGTTCGTTATAAATGCAGTTGGAAGTTAACGATTAACGGTTTGAATGACCTTGCTCATTATTATTTTGCTTTGCTGTGTACATCGCAGAGCACTAAATTCATTTCATTTCACAGCCGGTGTGTATTGACTTGCCTTATGCCAATACAACTGCACGAATGTCAACTAACTCAAACTCTTCGCGAGTGCATAAGTGTTAGTATCTGATCAGGTTGCGTCAATTGGGAACACGCTACCTTCGTGAGATTCCAAATGGTGAAGAGTAATTACAAGGTAAGCTAACTGTTTGGCCTGTATTAATGTCACGCCAACGCATCTTGTTGTTTACTATATCATTTTTTACTTATAACTTTCATTTACTAAGCTATTACGCTTTGGAAATTGTTGTGGAACTCTTTCTATTTTCAAAACACTTCAACGTTTTTCATACCTAAAAATATTTTATCTTTTGATTTTAACAAATTAAACCAATAAACATATTATTTTATTAATTGTTGATTTCTCACTCGAGCTATACTTTTCGGGAAGAGTTGACTTAATGGAGCAAGTTAGCAATTTTTCTAACTCTCTCATAGAAAAATTTAGTAGCTGTTAAATTTATTATAAAATTGATTATATTTGAAATTATTCAAACTTCTATAGAATCGCACACTTAACTGTATTATTCTGCAAATAAGCTGTAATAAAAGCCATGCTGAACAATTACTTAAGACTTAAAGGTCCCACATGACTTATTTTACAAGATTTATCAAACAACATTACTTTGATACGTGGGAATGTGACACTAATGACCTTTGAATTTAGTTTACCACGAAAATGCAACAGAAAAATTGCATCAGCTAACCTACAATGGCGAAGGGCAGATTCTATGAAAACAAAAGGAATTCTTTTAGGGGTATACAATTCCAACATTTGTACCTACCTATACATAATAGAACACTACCAAGTTCTAGGCTCATAAAAAACAATATGTACTCTAAGAGAGAACTTGGGATCTCCCAAAGAAAATTATCGCATTCGCTATATGAACACGGTTATCAAAAAATAATACAAAGCACTCGTAATAAAACAATATAGTTAGAGCATCTTACTACCTTGCTATTGCAAAAGAAGCAACATATAAACGCTAATGAAATATTTTTTGGTTGTTAATGCAAATGAAATATCACAAAATCATCTCCTGTAATAAAAATATATGTTATCAAACCATACTATTGGAGCCACTTGTAAACTACTGTCAGATAAGATTACAAAAGAGCTTGTCGTTTTAAACTCTCACTAATATGAAGAGCAAGGAGTATTACCGACCAAACCTAATGGAAAATATTATAAAATTGATTACCAGCAGGTCACCATTTATACCTCACCTAATTAGGAAGAATTGTTTTAACTTCCCAATTTTTGGACGCATTTGTCCAAAATAAAACAGTACAATTTGTTTAAGTTATTTGTTTAATCAATCTGTCTTCTTTTTATGTTTAGTAATTTCATTTACAAAATATACAACAAATATTCGTAAAAATGCAAAAACTTTCAGAAAAACGCAACAGATTTAATTTTAATAGAGCATACTTTCCCTAATAAATTCATATGAAAACAATAATCTTTTTATACAGCAACATTCAACAACATCCTCTAATATGCAGATCTGTGTATGCAGACTCACAACAATGCTTCAAATTTCTGAACTACAGGTTGAACGTCCGTTCAAAGTTAAACAATTCCTTAAAATATTACTCAAAAAGCTATACTAAATTATAAGTCTCGATTATTAACTTAAGTTTCAGCTACTAATTTTTAATAATTATTCGCGGAGCCTGCGCAGTGCAAACTAGTTTTAAGTTAAAAACATTACTTTCAACGGAAACATTAATACTTTGACTAGAAATTCATATTGCATCATAATATAAACAAATGTGTGTTAGGTTAACATTCTCGTGTAAATATTATATCGACTTCCTTTTCAAACTTCAAATTGAACGTCACCGGACAGTACGTATAAAGCTACTCGCTTACCTTGAATTGTTAAACAAATGTTTAGAGTTCACAGGATGACTAGAGGGAGGAAACGAAACAAGCAAACTTCTTACAGAAATTTTCGGGAACTGCAAATTATCAAGAAATTGAATAATCACCCTGTTTTGCTTTATTCTTGAACGTAACTTTTTAATTAGATTTGTTATTCGTCATCCGCCAACTAACCAACTGGACCGACGTAATACAAGTCGCCTATTTATTTATTAGGGTATGATTTAGTAGCTTAATTAAATCTTCCTAATTTAGAGCGCTGTAATTGAAATCAAATTAGAATAACGAATTAAATATTTTTACCCGACTACCCAAACCTTAAATGGGACGTTCCCATCTAACGGTAGGAATTAAAATGATGATACGCGTATAGCTGGATGGATTCCTTCCAAAACCCATTTTACTTGTTTCAAGAACCGCAAACGAATGTCTGAGTTGACGAACAAACAAAACTAGTCTATGTTGCTGTCATATTGAGCAAAGTTCAGACAACCGTACGATAAAGCACGAGTCTTCAATATTCATTTTAAATCGACTCTTTATTGGATAATATTGTAAACGCTTGAATAGTAATTAATATTAACACACTAATTACTGATTCGATAATTGGTACACTAAATGTAGTAAAACAAAGAATCTACGTACTTATAAATATCGTCAAAAAAATATGTTACGATAATAACAGAGTTTCTTAACCGTACCCAATTTGATAAATGTTTATTCAGTAAAAAGTTATTCCCTGCCAAACAAACATTTGGATTTACGCGAGTTCTACTATCAATATTAATATGAATGCAAAAATTTCCTAAACCTTTCGTCCTTTTATGTCCCATATTAATACGTATCAAATAGCTCTTCGGTCTTACAAAAATTGCGTATATATGCTGTTACTTTCAATTAGTTTTTCTGTCTCCGATTTTCACAACATCGTATTTTTGCTTGCGACATTAGTGCGTTGTAGACAATGGCTGATTTTTCTTTCGTAGGTGTTTTGCAAACAGAAACAAGGAGAAATCTGTTGAAAGCATATGTGTGGAGCACAGCACGATACGTCTATGAAATAGGGGCAGTAGGAGAAGCAGACAGAAATACGGTAGAAGCCTTTTGGAATGTTCTGATTCAGGTGTATGAGGATGATAGCATGGACAGACAAAGTTAATAACAAAGAAGTTATAGAAATAGTAGGGGAATAACGATATCTGTGGAAAACAAAAAGAATAGGAGAAATACGAGGGCAGGATACGTTCTAAGGGGAATAGTGCGGGATATATTACAAGCAAAGATGGGAAAAAGGAGGTAGAGGTAGACCTAGATTAAACTATTGCACACAAATAATGAAAGACGCAGACTGGAAATTTCCGGGAAATGTGTAGGTTAGCACACAATTGGAAACAATGAGGATACGCGTCGAACCAGTTCCAGGACTGAAGACCTAATGATGATGAGATGTTTCGCTTCCTCTACCTCATTTAAAATCGTATTATAACATCACTATTAAAAAAGAAGCTTCCTTCATTGCTAGACTCAATCAGAAGTCGTAGTCTTTTTTCGAAAATTATCTTCTCACTAATTACGGTATACATGGCTCTAATCCTGCAATTTCACGACGTTCATTCGTTAACTGAATAGTGGAAATAAGTCGACTAATAACTTGGTTTTAAGGCGGACAAGCTCTAACTTGTCATCAACAATTTGGAAGCCTATCATAAGTTCAACTTGTGTTGTGGGTAATATTAACTAACCAGAACGCGTTCTGATTGTTTTGGTAGAATTCGTAATGGGAATTTCGCGTTAGGGTTGTTTTTAAAGTTCCAAAACTCGTGTTCTTAAAAAGCCACGACCTTAAATATTTGTGTTTGGTTGTGTTCGTTCCATTTCATACTTGTAAATTTATGGCCTCTTAATTCTGTTAGCGTTCCTGTTTCATGAAATTTATATAGGAAATTAAATTAAAATTTTTAATCAAATATTTATGCGGGCACCGTGAACTATGATTAAAAGTAACAACAGACCAAGTACTCTAAGGGAAGATACGAAAACATAAGAAACTGCGGTGCCTTTGAACCATTTTGATCTGGGATTTTAAGTAGCATCAGCCCAAGTACCTAATAGCAAGAAACGATAATGTAAAAATTCGTTGTGCCTTATAGAACCCTAAAATATAACAGTATTAGATTTAAAATGGCAGTGTGTTTCAACGAAAAACAGAAATTAAATTCATGTGCATCACACTATTTTTGATATAAAAATGAGTTCATTGCAGCTCTGCACACAGATATCTCTTCTTAGAGAACTCCTACAAACTATTTTGTAAGGAACAAACCTAATAAAATACATACCTTTACTGGCTTCGTGTTTAGAGAATTAGGAAAGACAAAATACTCTCAGATTATCATAAATCAGAAAACCAAATAGACCAAATCAACCATCAGATCAGCAAACAGGTATAGCCAAGATAAAAGAAATAAAATGATACGAAGGTTGAAATAACAAATAGAATTGTATTACTTGTCAAATGACTGTTACAGATAAACGTACTTTAGTTCCAAGTGTGGTTCTACAGAGGGCGTAATATTGGACATATTATTCAATAATGAAAGAACAATAATTAACTACAGAAAGGTTTATTTTAAATTATAAAGGTAGTTTAAAGTAGGCTCAGCTTCCTTTGATCTTTGTAAATGGGTTTTTGTTGGGTATACGAATGGCAGTGTCTTCATTGGAGTCAGCGGCGTTTTATTGCAAATTTGATGTGAAATTGTTGCTGATACCTACAACATTCGGAACAAAGATATTAAGGTAGAGGCAAAAGGAAAGGTAAGGTAGTTCATAATTACTTCATTGCATTCATTGCGCACTAACTGATACCACGTCTGTTCGGTAAGGTAGTTTAAGATACTCCATCCGAAAATCTCGCCCGTTTACACGAACTGGTCAAAATTTCTCCAATCATCCAACGTTCTCATTGGATGAAGCGGTGACGCACATTACTTCGAGCATGAGAAAGGGTGTATTCGACTATATACATGTAATAAATTACAAGTTCTTCCTCTACAGTGCGGACACCTTAAATCACACATTTTGCTACGTACCTAGACATAGCCGGAAGGAAAGTAAATACCAGGCTAACTACCAAACGCGGAGAGTGGGGGGATTCGCCTACTTACCAAAAATAAACAAAAAACACATCGCCCACGATTATCTATTAACACATAAAAATAAATAAAGGATTCTGTACAAACAAGCAAAAAGACAATAAATTAAGTGTTATTATTTCACAGCAAACAATTATATTATACGGACAATTTAGGAATTTAGATACAAAGTGCGCATCTCGTATTTTACACAAAATAAAATTAATCAGCAATAAATAAACCTGTGAGAGCTTTTGTCAAGCGTTTTTAAAATTTCACCTAATACTTTTTGTAAAATAACTAATTAGTAGGAAAGAATTAACCTGTGGGAGCTTTTGTCAGACATCTATTAAATCGTACATAGTACCGTTTATAAAATAAACCAATCAGTATAACAGAGTAAGCGTGTGTCGGTCCAACATTTTTAACAAAGGTACATCACACCTGTAAACGAACAATAGTTCTACAATGTCACGTAACTACACCAAACGTTGATACGGAATATGCCATTGACACACCGAAAAGAAAACTAGTTGCATACCTGTAGGTGTCCGGATACTAAGCTCGCAAGCCGTCGGGGTGAGTCAGCACAGCAACGCCATGGTCGTCAGGATCTATTTACCCTACTACCATAACTGCAGCAGCGGTCTATAGACAAAAGCGGTTGGTCTACAGAAAGAAAGAACCCATTTGGCATCCAGCTAAAAAAAGCTAAAAAGAGAATCTGATTAGAATAGGTACGCGCGGGTAGACTCACCAAAACACGCAAGACACCTCCTAGTAGTCGAACAGAAAAAACAAACGTGCATTGCTTTTGAAATACGGTGACGAATACTGTAGAAAATATTTCGACGTACAAGCTGTAGAATCAAATTCAACAATGGTTCAACTAACACGAAGTCGAACTGCAAACTCTCGCTTATCGAAGCGCCATTGAAACTAGAAAACCCGGGTTTTATCGGATAGTGCGCGACCTTATTTTAACAAGTCTACATCGGAACAAGGGAAAAAATCATTACATGCGGTCGTAATGTATACCAAGATAACAGGTAACAATTTATAATCCATCCTAACCTACTTTATAATACTTAAATTAGTGATGGGAAATAATGCTTTCAAATTCGGATTGGAAATCCCCTCTACTATTGTTAAAATAAAGCTTGTAACCTCAAGAAGTGTATGAATCGACAAAATTCAAATCCATCTATATTATGTAATGGGTAACATCACTGCTAATGGAATTAAAGTAACATACGCATTAGCCAAATGTATTAATTTATGTTATTTTAATTGCAGTAAATAGTTAAATATAGTAGAAGTTAATTACTGAGGACTTAAATTTATTTGTATTTAAGTAAATTCAAAAGTTTTGTGTAGAAAAAACCTATGTAAGACAGAAATAACTAAAGTAAAACTGACAAGTTTACTTAGCTGGAACATGGCAATTTGTATGTTACAGACTGGACGACGGAAACAATTTTCATTATTTGTTAAAATAACAGTTTTTTTGAGAGCAATAATTTTTATTCTAATACGAAAAAATCACAACGCAAATAAAAAAACGTTTAAATTTGAAAATTACTTTAAAATGCCTCTGCCTTCCAATTTGCCTAAACGGGTTATTGCACTTTTACATATCTTGGCTTGTTCTAAACTTACATCCGATTTTTCGTTTTTAATTTGTCATCCTGTATATGGAAATTAAGTATTAAAGGTGGTTTGAAATATTAATTGGTTCGGGTCTTATACCTGCTTTGTGCCATGACTAGACTGTCTAGCAATATCCTGTGTGTCGTATTTTAGTTTGATGGTAATTGGATTAATCGGTTTTATTTTAAAAATAGCATTTATAGTTTTGTTTATTTGACCTACTTACTGTATATAGTCGTATATAAGCATATTTATTATCCAATTTGCAATTTACTACATACTATGATTGCACTTCTGTAAAATTGCATTTGTGTCCTTTGAACTTCGTCTAAATTATTACTGAACAGTTAAGGTTAGGTACAAGGCAAAGATAAAATTATCCGACTGTTATTGTGTGAAGGTTATTTTATTTTAAAAAGATATGGGTTACATTCCTGACTATTTTAAAGTGTGCTGAACGAACAAAATAAATTAATAATTGTTACTACAAACTTTTCCCATAAAATTAATACTCTTCACTTTCTTTTCCCGTAAATTTATGGAAGCATCACTGTATTCAAATTAGTTGTTTTAACAAATTCCCAATCGATCCGAACTAAATAATGCGTTTGTCACCATTTTTTCCATTTGAAAATTTTACAATCAACCTTTGACTACGATTTGGTTACCCGTGTAGAATCTTGCAGAAAATTTTGTGTTTAATTTTAGCTTTCTCTACTCCCTTGCTCCCTATTTTTCAGTTTAGTCAACTTATTTAAACCGTTTTAGAATCCAAAAATTCATTTCTACCTTCTTCATCTGCTGAAGTGGTTTGACCAACTTGTTAGGCTTGTTTTAAAAATCTAAAAATCCCTTCTTACAATAGTGCGTTAGTTTCATTTATTCAGGAAATAATATTTTTTGAGAGGGTTTCAATAAAGTTTTGGACACATTCGTTTGCTGACTTAAAATTACGTGTCAGGGTAAAATGAGCATTAAGTTAATAAATATTGATTTGCCTTAAGGGGTGTAGACACGTAGCAATATAAGGGTGCGCAGTTAGCTACAGTGGTGCGGGAGTGGGTTTTATAGAAAATTATTGAAGAAATAGAAAGATTAAAAAATGGTTAAAATTCAAAGACTACGTTACACACTTACCCTAAAAGCTTTTCTACTTTTCATAATTGAGGGACGCCAAACCGTCTAATCACAGCAATTTATTTTGATATTATCCCGCATAGGTCTACTTTGTTTAGGTATTCTAAATTCTATTGCCTTAATGTGTTACATATCGTTATAATATCTTAACACGCTTATTAAAATTTTGGTCCAATTAAATAAAACTGAAAAATAAAATGCCCTTTCAAATGCCTATTAATCAGAACAGAAAGTGAAGTGGAATTAGGGTCCTTTCTAACAAAGGAGTTTAAACTGAAATAATTAGCCTTCACTAACGAAAAGATGTATTGCAAGGTAAATTAAAATTGTTCAAAACTTTATCGGTCCACAAATCTTCATTGAGATTTGACTTCGCCAGAAAACAGAGATATCTGTATACTAAAGTAATTGGACACAAAACTAGAACGAGACAGATCAAACAAACTACAAAACTCTCGACAATACAAGAAATCTTATAATAAAATTTACAGACATTTAAAAGTTTTCATTTTCCTATACACAAAAACTGTATACAGACATTTTAAGATATTCTTTATATAGAGTGATTCATTAATAATGGGCATTCCCTAAAGCACAGACACGAGATACCAAAATATTACGATTTAGCCCAACATGTACTATACCAATGTCGCTGATTTAAGAGATACAGGGTGTTCAAAGTTAAAAATTTATTTGAAATTTTCTAAATAATTTTAAGTTTTGATAGGATCTAATCGAAAATTCGCACTTTTATGCTTTTTGGCATAAGAAGTGCGAATTTGAAGCATAGATTAACATTGCTCGTCGAACCCTCCAGTTACAGCCTGTTTCCGCATTAAATCAAAACATAACTCTTTGAATGTTGAATTACGGTTGAAATAAATAAAAAATATGAAAGATGGTTCTATTTTACATAAAACACTACTCTTGTATAATTTATGTAACTCTGTCCGTTTTTGCGTTATTATCTTTTAAAAGGTCTAATGTATTTTACCTATAAAACTTTTTCTTTTAAATTACCATGTAAGACTGTGGTAGCAATTAAATGTTATGGTTATTTTGCATGTTCTAATAGTAGTGTTTAGTAAGAAACCTCCATTTTTCTGATTTAGTAGTTATTTGTACTAAAACTCTTGGTACTAGTTAAAAAGTCACGGCATAATAATTCTTTCACAAGTGAGATGCGTGATATCGTGTGTGGTTTTGCTCAAATCAACCGCCTGACATAAGTCAAAAAGCTTGACAATGTCATATATGATTGACAAAAATGTCAAACGTAATTGAAAGTTTGGTTTATGTATACTTGTACACGATTTAAATTTGTAAATTTCCCAATTGTCGTCATCGGTCTCGGTGGCGTAATTGGTAAACGCATGGTTCCGGCAAAACCAAAATACACATTCAAGTTCTGTCCAAGACCTTATATTTTCCATCTTTCAATTACTAGCTCGATTTGAAATGATCATTTGGGCTTTGCATAAAAGTCTAAGTTATTATTTCATCTTATTCAGTGTAATACGATAGTATTTATTAACTTACCTTGTGTAATTAACTACCTAAAATATTTATATATTTAATACTTGGCTTATAGCCGTAATTTAGAGCGTAGCTTCCTGTCTATAACTGACATAAGTCAAAAACTTGACAATGTCAGATATGATTGACAAAAATGCCAAACTTACTTGAAAATTAGGTTTATGTATAGTTGTGTAC
The DNA here is from genome assembly GCA_036346225.1 of Platerodrilus igneus. NCBI lineage: Eukaryota > Metazoa > Arthropoda > Insecta > Coleoptera > Lycidae > Platerodrilus > Platerodrilus igneus. The sequence continues at coordinate 8,112,456 of JARFIW010001503.1, read as the reverse complement.
ACGATTTAAATTTGTAAATTTCCCAATTGTCGTCATCGGTCTCGGTGACGTAATTGGTAAACGCATGGTTCCGGCAAAACCAAGATACAGGTTCTAGTCCCACGATTATCTATTAACACATAAAAATAAATAAAGGATTCTGTACAAACAAGCAAAAGACAATAAATTAAGTGTTATTATTTCACAGCAAACAATTATATTATACGGACAATTTAGGAATTTAGATACAAAGTGCGCATCTCGTATTTTACACAAAATAAAATTAATCAGCAATAAATAAACCTGTGAGAGCTTTTGTCAAGCGTTTTTAAAATTTCACCTAATACTTTTTGTAAAATAACTAATTAGTAGGAAAGAATTAACCTGTGGGAGCTTTTGTCAGACATCTATTAAATTGTACATAGTACCGTTTATAAAATAAACCAATCAGTATAACAGAGTAAGCGTGTGTCTGTTCAACATTTTTAACAAAGGTACATCACATCTGCAAACGAACAATAGTTCTACAATGTCACGTAACTACACCAAAGTTTGATACGGAATATGCCATTGACACACCGAAAAGAAAATTAGTTGCATACCTGTATGTCCGGATACTAAGCTCGCAAGCCGTCAGGGGTGAGTCAGCACAGCAACGCCATGGTCGTCAGGATCTATTTACCCTGCTACCATAACTGCAGGAGCGGTCTACAGACAAAAGCAGTTGGTCTACAGAAAGAAAGAACCCATTTGGCATCCAGCTAAAAAGCTAAAAGAGAATCTGATTAGAATAGGTACGCGCGGGTAGACTCACCAATACACGCAAGACACCTCCTAGTAGTCGAACAGAAAAAACAAACGTGCATTGCTTTTGAAATACGGTGACGAATACTGTAGAAAATATTTCGACGTACAAGCTGTAGAATCAAATTCAACAATGGTTCAACTAACACGAAGTCGAACTGCAAACCCTCGCTTATCGAAGCGCGATTGAAACTAGAAAACCCGGCTTTTATCGGATAATGCGCGACCTTATTTCAACAAGTCTTTACATCGGAACAAGGGAGAAAACCATTACATGCGGTCGTAATGTATACCAAGATAACAGGTAACAATTTATAATCCATCCTAACCTACTTTATAATACTTAAATCAGTGATGGGAAATAATGCTTTCAAATTCGGATTGGAAATCCCCTCTACTATTGTTAAAATAAAGCTTGTAACCTCAAGAAGCGTATGAATCGACAAAATTCAAATCCATCTATATTATGTAATGGGAAACATCACTGCTAATGGAATTAAAGCAACATACGCATTAGCCAAATGTATTAATTTATGTTATTTTAATTGTAGTAAATAGTTAAATATAGTAGAAGTTAATTTCTGAGGACTTAAATTTATTTGTATTTAAGCAAATTCAAAAGTTTTGTGTAGAAAAAACCTATGTAAGACAGAAATAACTAAAGTAAAACTGACAAGTTTACTTAGCTGGAACATGGCAATTTGCGCTAGGCAAAATGTATGTTACAGACTAGACGACGGATACAATTTTCATCATTTGTTAAAATAACAGTTTTCTAAGAGCAATAATTTTTATTCTAATACGAAAAAATCGCAACGCAAATAAAAAAACGTTTAAATTTGAAAATTACTTTAAAATGCCTCTGCCTTCCAATTTGCCTAAACGGGTTATTGCACTTTTACATATCTTGGCTTGTTCTAAACTTACATCCGATTTTTCGTTTTTAATTTGTCATCCTGTATATGGAAATTAAGTATTAAAGGTGGTTTGAAATATTAATTGGTTCGGGTCTTATACCTGCTTTGTGCCATGACTAGACTGTCTAGCAATATCCTGTGTGTCGTATTTTAGTTTGATGGTAATTCGATTAATCGGTTTTATTTTAAAAATAGCATTTATAGTTTTGTTTATTTGACCTACTTACTGTATATAGTCGTATATAAGCATATTTATTATCCAATTTGCAATTTACTACATACTATGATTGCACTTCTGTAAAATTGCATTTGTGTCCTTTGAACTTCGTCTAAATTATTACTGAACAGTTAAGGTTAGGTACAAGGCAAAGATAAAATTATCCGACTGTTATTGTGTGAAGGTTATTTTATTTTAAAAAGATATGGGTTACATTCCTGACTATTTTAAAGTGTGCTGAACGAACAAAATAAATTAATAATTGTTACTACAAACTTTTTCCCATAAAATTAATACTCTTCACTTTCTTTTCCCGTAAATTTATGGAAGCATCACTGTATTCAAATTAATTGTTTTAACAAATTCCCAATCGATCCGAACTAAATAATGCGTTTGTCACCATTTTTTCCATTTGAAAATTTTACAATCAACCTTTGACTACGATTTGGTTGCCCGTGTAGAATCTTGCAGAAAATTTTGTGTTTAATTTTAGCTTTCTCTACTCCCTTGCTCCCTATTTTTCAGTTTAGTCAACTTATTTAAACCGTTTTAGAATCCAAAAATTCATTTCTACCTTCTTCATCTGCTGAAGTGGTTTGACCAACTTGTTAGGCTTGTTTTAAAAATCTAAAAATCCCTTCTTACAATAGTGCGTTAGTTTCATTTATTCAGGAAATAATATTTTTTGAGAGGGTTTCAATAAAGTTTTGGACACATTCGTTTGCTGACTTAAAATTACGTGTCAGGGTAAAATGAGCATTAAGTTAATAAATATTGATTTGCCTTAAGGGGTGTAGACACGTAGCAATATAAGGGTGCGCAGTTAGCTACAGTGGTGCGGGAGTGGGTTTTTATAGAAAAATTATTGAAGAAATAGAAAGATTAAAAAAATGGTTAAAATTCAAAGACTACGTTACACACACTTACCCTAAAAAGCTTTTTCTACTTTTCATAATTGAGGGACGCCAAACCGTCTAATCACAGCAATTTATTTTGATATTATCCCGCATAGGTCTACTTTGTTTAGGTATTCTAAATTCTATTGCCTTAATGTGTTACATATCGTTATAATATCTTAACACGCTTATTAAAATTTTGGTCCAATTAAATAAAACTGAAAAATAAAATGCCCCTTTCAAATGCCTATTAATCAGAACAGAAAGTGAAGTGGAATTAGGGTCCTTTCTAACAAAGGAGTTTAAACTGAAATAATTAGCCTTCACTAACGAAAAGATGTATTGCAAGGTAAATTAAAATTGTTCAAAACTTTATCGGTCCACAAATCTTCATTGAGATTTGACTTCGCCAGAAAACAGAGATATCTGTATACTAAAGTAATTGGACACAAAACTAGAACGAGACAGATCAAACAAACTACAAAACTCTCGACAATACAAGAAATCTTATAATAAAATTTACAGACATTTAAAAGTTTTCATTTTCCTATACACAAAAACTGTATACAGACATTTTAAGATATTCTTTATATAGAGTGATTCATTAATAATGGGCATTCCCTAAAGCACAGACACGAGATACCAAAATATTACGATTTAGCCCAACATGTACTATACCAATGTCGCTGATTTAAGAGATACAGGGTGTTCAAAGTTAAAAATTTATTTGAAATTTTCTAAATAATTTTAAGTTTTGATAGGATCTAATCGAAAATTCGCACTTTTATGCTTTTTGGCATAAGAAGTGCGAATTTGAAGCATAGATTAACATTGCTCGTCGAACCCTCCAGTTACAGCCTGTTTCCGCATTAAATCAAAACATAACTCTTTGAATGTTGAATTACGGTTGAAATAAATAAAAAATATGAAAGATGGTTCTATTTTACATAAAACACTACTCTTGTATAATTTATGTAACTCTGTCCGTTTTTGCGTTATTATCTTTTAAAAGGTCTAATGTATTTTACCTATAAAACTTTTTCTTTTAAATTACCATGTAAGACTGTGGTAGCAATTAAATGTTATGGTTATTTTGCATGTTCTAATAGTAGTGTTTAGTAAGAAACCTCCATTTTTCTGATTTAGTAGTTATTTGTACTAAAACTCTTGGTACTAGTTAAAAAAAGTCACGGCATAATAATTCTTTCACAAGTGAGATGCGTGATATCGTGTGTGGTTTTGCTCAAATCAACCGCCTGACATAAGTCAAAAAGCTTGACAATGTCATATATGATTGACAAAAATGTCAAACGTAATTGAAAGTTTGGTTTATGTATACTTGTACACGATTTAAATTTGTAAATTTCCTAATTGTCGTCATCGGTCTCGGTGGCGTAATTGGTAAACGCATGGTTCCGGCAAAACCAAAATACACATTCAAGTTCTGTCCAAGACCTTATATTTTCCATCTTTCAATTACTAGCTCGATTTGAAATGATCATTTGGGCTTTGCATAAAAAGTCTAAGTTATTATTTCATCTTATTCAGTGTAATACGATAGTATTTATTAACTTACCTTGTGTAATTAACTACCTAAAATATTTATATATTTAATACTTGGCTTATAGCCGTAATTTAGAGCGTAGCTTCCTGTCTATAACTGACATAAGTCAAAAAACTTGACAATGTCAGATATGATTGACAAAAATGCCAAACTTACTTGAAAATTAGGTTTATGTATAGTTGTGTACACGATTTAAATTTGTAAATTTCCCAATTGTCGTCATCGGTCTCGGTGACGTAATTGGTAAACGCATGGTTCCGGCAAAACCAAGATACAGGTTCTAGTCCTATCCAAGACCTTATATTTTCCATCTTTCAATTACTAGCTCGATTTGAATTGATCATTTGGGCTTTGCATAAAAGTCTAAGTTATTATTTCATCTTATTCACTTATATATATATATATATATATATATATATATATATATATATATATATATATATATATATATGGGAGGCGATTCTTATATGGGGACGGCATTCTGTTGATGTCTTAACGCAAACGAAAAAATACCAATTTGCAAAGTGGACACAGCACGGGGATGTAGATCATAGGCTAGCATGGAACTCCAGAACCGATCCCAGGTTAGCAATTTTTAATACACTGTATTATTCAAAGATTGTTTTCAATTTAATAATTGCTATGCATGGTATATTTGTAAGAGTCATCAAAAAGGTCACTTAAAAAAATATGAAACAGAGGAAGTTATCTTGGAACGTTCGAAGATCCCTGAATGTAATTAAAAGATATTTTTGCTCGCTTTCAGAAAAGCATAAATCTGGTATGTGTAGATATTTTGTACAAAAAAGGAAAATTTTGAGTGTTGTAAATATTATCAATTATTATATTGTGTGTTCTAGAATTGCTCTATTTGATTCAATAAGATTTATTGAGTAAGCTAATCGGGGTAGCATCCTAATTTAACATTTCATATCAAATGGGGCGAATAGCACAGCAATAAAAGGAATATCACAGCAGAAAAATGGCTCACATCGTAGGGGCTCGATGATCCTAAAATACGGCATATCACAGTAAATAAATATGGCATGCCAAATTGTGGGGCGAATATCACAGCAATAAAAATGGCGACCCAAACCGTTGGGGCTCGAACACCACAAAAAAAAAATTTAAAAATTAAAAATCGTAGAGGTTCGAACACCACAAAAAGAAATTTAGAAATTAAAAATTGTAGAGGCACGAATAAAATTTAATTTAAACGCATAAGGGTTATGAAATTTAAAATATGCAAGAAATTTTTGAAATATTAATAATTGTACAAATTTTGAAATTAAATAAAAATGGATAAACGAATAAAGGAAACTATAGAAGCATTAAGGAATCAAGGGGTAGAAATAGGGTCTCAAGAAAGCGTAATTTTACAGGATGTATCAACGGAAATGCAAGGGCAACAATTGACACGAAGTCAAAGTGAAGACAGCAAATATCACAACAATCTGAAATGATGTCAATTTTATTAGCGTTAACTAAGAAAATGAACAAAAGCGAAAAGGCCATCAAGATGCAAATTAAGGAAAATGGAGAAAAGTTAGGTGCCGAAATAAAAATTATAAGCGACGGATTAAAAGAAACAAATCAAACAATCGCGGAAATGCAGGTACAATTTGAGAATAAATTTATTAGAATGATGGACGATGTGGATAAAGTTAGGGACGAAGTTTGGAAAGTTAAATTAGATCAGGTAACGTGTGAAAAGGAAACTAATGCTAGGATTACAGATTTAGGTAAAAAGATGCACGAAATTCAAGGAAATTGTGAGATAGGATTTAATGATGTAAATAGAGAATTAGGTAATTTAAAAGCAGAATTCGAAAATGCTGGTAGGAACCAGGGGCAATACACTAAGATAAATAGACCGGAAATATCAGTTGAACAATATTCCAAATTTTACGGAGACCATAAGGTGAATATGAAAAATATTTTTGAATAATATAAGAAAATTAATACAGGGATCAACGGATGAAAGGTACAATTTAAATTACGTTAGATCAATGTTGAAAGGAAGCGCGGAAATATGGTTTGACTTGATAGAAAATAAGATAGGAACATTTCAGGAATTTGAGAGTAGATTTTTAAGAAAATTTTGGGGGGACAATCAACAATACAAGTCGCGAGATAATTTAATTACAGGAAAATATAATCCGAATTTAGGAATGACACCAGCAGTATACGCCATACAAAAATTTAGTATAGCTAAGCAATTAGATCCTCCGATGGAAGAAACACAAACCATAAAGTACTTAGCGGGACATTTTGGAGAAGAGATAAGACATTATGTTATAATTCAAAATATAGTAAATAGGGAGATCTTCCTGAAATATTTACAACGTTGTGATGAGTTAGGACAGAGTCGTGTGGCGGAAGGTAGGATGATACAAAGACAACGAGAAAACATAGTTAGAATGCAAAGGAGTACTGATAATAATAGACTAAATTATAGGGGAAATTTTTATAGAAATAATTATAATAACTGCAACGATAATAATTTTAGACGGAATTGGAATACAAGAAACACGACAAGAAGAGAAACAGAGCAAATGAACCAAGACAGGAACAAAAATCAGTATACACTACAAGCACGACATCGGGAACAATCAACACAACCAATAAAAACGAACCGTACCTATGCAGAAATTACGAGTCAGGCAAGACCATCTACGTCGAATCAGGATTTTTGAATGAGGACAAACCAAGTAAGCCCTTAAGAATTAATGGATATGAACACCAGCGCGAATATATAAAATGTGAAATGGAAAAGGATTTGAATAAAAGCTTATTACCGATAATTAAATTGAAAGTTGGAAATAGTAGAGGTGGAACACTCATTGATACGGGAGCAGAAGCGTCGTTAGTGTCTGAAGATTTTGTTAAACGGGAAAAGTTAATGGGGCGAATGATATCTATTAGGAAGTTTAATTTAATAGCACCGAATAGCAAGAGATTTGCAAGTGTGAATAAGATAATAATTCTGAAATGTAAAGTGGGTAAAATGAAGTTTGAGAATGAATTTATAATAGTGCCGGGGTTAAGAGTATATGTAATATTTGGTATGTACATGATTGATAAGTTGGGATTAAAAATAAATGCCGAAGGAAAGATAATAGATGTAAAAAGGGAATATATAAAATGGGAGAATGAGGAAAGTGTAGAAGTCGAAGGAGACTGTATAAATATTAATCAATTTGAGGGTGAAGTTAATGTAGAGGGGGATGTTGATGATGAGATTAAATGTCCAGAAGAGATAAAAGATGGGTGAAGGTAGTATTAATGAAAAATTCCGAATTAATAGGATCAGAATCCAGAATAGCAACGGGGTATGTGCATAAATTAGAAGTTGTAAACACGGAGCCGTTTAACAGTGTAACATATGTTATTTACTTTTCTTTAAAGAGAATACAGAATTAATTTATTGGACTTCAGTTCATTTCTCAATCATACTAAATTCTCCAAAAATTGGTACGGTGTTTACAAAGTAAACTTATCCGAAAAGGTATCAAGATAGTAGATACAATTGAAATTAATTTAAAGATACTATATTCATATTGATCCGTAATATATATATATATATATATATATATATATATATATAGGGTGTCTATGTTGATAGAAACTATGTTTCAGAGTCACCCCACTCAACATTAGATCTTTGAAAAAGACCAACAGATGTAAGTATGATATGTGTGACTATCAAACTTAGTATTCAAAGTGGTTTATGGTAATATAGGTTTCCAAATTTTCCTTCAAGCAAATTCACTTAGTCACTTGCTGTATAAAAAATTTAGGTGGCGTCTTATATTCTGTTTCTTTCAATTCAAATATACCCACTGACACAGTCTCAAGCGACCGTGGGCCAAAAAACCCAGTTAGCTCAATATCTTTAGAGTGTTCTTTTACTATAAGCCAATTTCCATCCAAACCTTACCCTGGGCTTAATACAAATAATAAGAATTCTCGAAAGGTAATGTTAATCTACCACAATTTGTTGTGGTATAGATTGACAGAAAAAATATAGATAATAACACGAAGTTATATCCTATTCCAGCAGCGTACAGGGATAGAGTGAGGGTGGAGATAGATCAGATGTTAAGTGAGGGTATCATTGAGAAAGCAAACACATTATGTTAATCCGTTAGTTGTTAAAAAAGAATGATGATAGCATCAGACTATGTTTGGACGCTAGTAAAATCAATAAAAAGACCAAACCTTAATATAACAGTCTACAAACTATGGATACAATTTTAGCAATAATAGGTAATAAGAGAATATTTTCAAAAATTGACTTAAAAAATTCATTTTGGCTTATTCCATTAGAACGCGAATCAAGAAAATATACGGGGTTTTCAATAGATGGGCAAATTTATCAATTTAAAGTGGTCCCTTTTGGTTTGTCCTCAAGTACGGCTGCATTAGTGAAGGCTATGCAGGGTATATTGGGACCATATGAAGAATTCTGCATACATTATGTAGATGATGTTTTAATTTTCAGTGATGACATGGAACAACATTTCGTACACCTTGAACGGATTTTGTTAGTGTTAAACTTAGCGGTACCAAAGTAAACTGGAAGAAATGTGAATTCTTTCAGGGGGAAACAACATTTTTGGGATACGAAATAGGATATATTAAGGGGAAAAATAGCACAAATAATAAATTAACTTTAGAAAATAATTTCGAAAAGAGAGTGTGTAGTGGAAATAAGAAGGATAAGATAATTGCAGAGAAAAAGCTTTTAATAATGGAGAAAAAGTGTACATACTGTAATATAAACTAGCGTAAATAAGGGAAGTAAATGGGGATACATTATAAATTAGGATAGGTATAGACAAATAGGAGAATTAAATAGAGATATAATTACAAAATAGGATAGGTTAATAATAAATTAGGATAGGTTTGGGAAAAGTAGGTGTAGTATAGGTTGATGCAAATGGAAAGAAATATGTAAATAGAAACTAGTTTAGTAGAAATATTTAAAGAAAACAATATTTAGTAAAGGCTGATGTAAATAAGTAAAAGTATAGATAAATAAATAAGAGTAATAAATATTAAGTATATTAAGTATTACCCAACAGAATAATGTAATTTTCTACTGTAATACACAACAATAAACGAAATAATTTAAAATACATTCCATCTAGTTAGTGTGCATTGAAATTGAAATGTAATTGTAACTGATGTAAACAAAATTGAAAACATCAGTGTATTAATTCTACTTCAAGAAGTAGCAAAAATGCCGTTGAAATTGACTCTTTACGAAAAAATTGAAATTGTACTAATTGTCGGAGATAACTACAAAACCTATAGGGAGGCTGCAGTAATATTCAATAACAGACATCCCGATAAAAATGTACATTTTGCAACAATTAGTAAAATAATGAAAAAATTCAGGAGAGATGGAAATGTCAATAATAAATTCAGAAAAAAACATCGGTCATGGAACGCGACTGAAGATATTCAAAACCAAATAATGCTCTCAGCAGTAGAAAATCCTAAAGATTCGATAAAGAAAAGATCGGACGCATTTGGTGTAAATAAAAATGTAGTTGCGAAGATATTAAGATCTAACAAATTTAAACCCTATAAACCCCAGTTCATTTAAATCCTAAAACCCGTAGATTTTAATAAAAGGTTTGGATTTTGTGCTTGGTTCCAAGGTGAGTTAGAAGATAATCATTACATAGAACGGTGCATACTTTTTTCGGACGAAGCAACGTTTACTTCTAATAAGACAGTTGCCGCTGGTGAAACGACACTAATCCGCATTTTACTGTCGAATGTCGCGACCAATATTGTTTTGAAACAATTGTATGGTGTGGAATATTTAAGGATAGAATAGTTGGACTTTTTTTCAAAAATACTATGAATTCAGAACGTTACTTAGAATTTTTGAATGATAAAATTTCCGATTTTATTGATAACCTACCAATAATAGAAAGACAACGCATATGGTACCAACATGATGGGGCACCACGTCATAGTACCAGAAATTTTGGAGAATATCTACTGCAAACTTTTAATGGACGAGTATTAGGAAGATTTATGAAATTTGCTTGGTCTGCAGGATCTCCAGACTAAACCCACTAGACTTCTTTTTGTGAGCGATACCTAAAGCAAAAAGTGTATCTTAAAAGATCATTCGACAATATTGATCATTTGGAAAGAACAATTCAGAAAGCATGTGACGATATTACTCCGGCTGGTACTAGAAATGTAATAAAATCATTTTCTAAAAGAATAATTAAATGCTTAGAAAGAAACGGTGGACAATTGAGATGCTTATTTAGTGATGAAAAAGTTAAAACGAATTTTTCTTGTTCATGCACATAAAATTTGATATTACGTTTTCGAAATAAATAATTCTAATTACGTATTTGTCTACATATTTGAGATAATTCTTAACAGATAAAGCAAAAGTGTATCATAGGCCATGCAAAACTTTTTATAAACAATAACTTTTTTTCGTGACATTACAAATAAAAAAGTTTTCCATATATTGCCAACTTTTTTAGATATACTGTATATATATATATATATATATATATATATATATATATATAAAATAAGATGTATCTGTAAACAAACTCTTATGAAGATAATAAGAGCTATTGACAAATACAAATCGGGCTAGTAGTTATATAGCCATTAACAAAACATTAGCTTTATTACTTCACAGGGGAGGAAACATCCACTGACCAACGGTTTCGGCTTGTTAAGCCTCATTAGAGCAGATTAGTTTCTAGCCCTATGAAGTAATCGAGGCTATTATAATGATATAATTTCGAAACAATTTCTGTACTATGGCAAAAGTAAATAAAACCGCCATCAGGTGATAAAACACCAACACTACTAAGTGTGGAAGTACAGAATTGAATCGAAACTACATAATAAATTCTATAGATTGCTATAAAAGTACGTCTGACCTTTGAAATTTGCGGAATGTTACAGCAAAATTTATTTGCAAACGTAACAAACCTTCTCGTGGCGACACCCGGATCTTGCCCCAATGGCAATTTATAATAATAAAAGACAAGTTATTTGCAGTCTGAATTTGGCGGTAATAATAATAATAATAATAATAATAATAATAATAATAATATAGCATCACTTCTGTCATAATATAACCATACTTTCATCGTCTTTAACTGGCTTTTTCTTGTTTACTTACTTCATTGTATTCATCGTCAATTTAATGAAAAATTCCTTATTAGAACTAAATATTGGAAAATAACCAAATGTACCACTTTGGGAGGACAAATACGACAGTTGGTGTTGAACTTATTGGCATATTTCATACACGAAAAGCTGAATGGGGGGAACTTTGATTTCAGTACAGACTGTACAAGAGGTAAGCATTTTTACATAACAAATTGTATTTACTCTATACCTATTAGAGGGTGGTAAAAGCTTTGCAAATTAGTACCAGCACAGGTACTCGCACTAAATCACGGCAGATGGCTAAACTAATTGTGCGCAGTCATGAAAAAAGAAAACTTTGAAAGAAAACCAAAACTGTGAATCTTCCAGACAGTGTTCAGAAATATCTTGTATACAATGTATGACCAAAATAACTATAATTAACCTTTAAAGTAAACGATAGTATAATGTTCATTATTTACAGAAAGCACTTAACTCTCCAATCGTTAAATATGGAACTTTGAGAAAATGAAATGACATTAAGTAATACCAGTTTCAAATGAGTATTGTTTCAAATTGTATTCGAATTCAAAAAAGTAAAACATCATAGGGTTCTGTTAGAAAAAATATAGCTAGTTCAGTGATTAAATTTCTAAGGACGTATAAAGACAATATAGACTCCACCACAAGACGACAAGTGTGTTTTGTGGACAAAAATTGGCTCTTTTCAAAAGGAAGCACGAAAACTCCATGGTAAGACGTTAATATTTGAAGTCTGAAGAAGCCTTGCGGGTATGATGAAAAATGTTTTGTAGTACTTCATGCTGGGTCAAAAGAAGATTTTGCAGAAAGGGCTTCTTTGTTGTTTGCTTCCAAATCGAACAGTAACGATTATCATGATGAAATGAATAGAGATAAGTTTATGCAGTGGGTTGCAGTAAGTATTAACAATTTAGAAGATCCATCATTAATCGTATTAGATGGTGTACTTTATCATTCTGCATTACTCGACAACGTACTAACAGCATCTTGGATTAAGACTGATATAATTCAATGGATTATTATTCAAAACTTTTGGTATACTACGCAGATGTTTAAAAGTAAATTATTAGTTTTGGTTAAATCTCACAAACCACAAAAGCGTTACTAAGGTAGACGAGCTTCTAAGAAAGCATGACCATGAAGTTCTGCGTCTACTACCATTGTTGTTAATTTAATGCAATAGAGATGATTTGGGCACATGCAAAAGGTAATTATAATAAGCATATCGGATGACGATGGCCTCGACAAGGTATTCGGTATGTGGACTTAAGCTTTACAGCAGTGTCCCAACGATTTATGGCAAAAATGTATTCAACATACTGAAACCCTTATCAGTGAAGAAGCACTAGATGGGACTGTTGATGAGTTAACACTACATGCCTATTGCGACAATGATACGTCAACAGGAATAGACAGCAGTTACAAAAACTCTGTATTCATTTTAATAATATCACAATATCTTACATGTGATTTTTCTAATTGATCCACCCGAAGGTACTAAATTGGCCCAGAAGCGATTTTTTTTTACCTGGAAAATTTGGAATTTTGCCGAACCCTTGCTGTTCCAAGCAAGGTAGGGATCTTTAACGTGCGTGACAACACTCACACGGGACCTCCATTTTACCTCTCATCCGAACGATGATGTATTTTTGTGAAAAATGCTCGCCTAACATTTTTCAAGCGGACCGTGTCGGGATTCGAACCCGGGACCTTGGGCGTAGTAGTCACACACATACCACTACGCCACGGAGCCGCCTAATAGCACAATATCACTGTACATTTTTGATACCCTACTATGTATTCAAAACTATTGTATTATATTCTAAAGAAATTCATCAAGTAAAAATATATCATGGAGCGTTATTATTTTATTTGTTAACGTAATTGTTCTAAAATACATATTATGCTTTAGGTGCCATTTAAAACCAATCCTAGTTGTGTAAAAACTGTTTAGGAAGTCATTGTACCTATTTATATGTATTGTAAATATGTGATACTTATAAAAACAAAAATAAACCTAGAGAATTGTAATACATTAACGTAAGTTACATTTCGCTAGATGCCGCGTTTCAATTAAGATAAACGACTTTTTTCCTTATTAGTTGTACGTAATACGAAAAATTTATTTGTTCTGTATTACATGTCTATTTATTAACATTTATTGATATAGAATATGCTATTTTGTACGTTTTCATTATGCCAATTGTCATTTATAATATGTTGAACCTGCGCCGTTGCAAGTTAAATTTAACTGAGTTTAAAACACAAATACAATACTTGTGTATTATAGAATTTCAATTTCCTTGCAAATATTTATTAGTATACGCATGTATTTCTTTTAGAACAAAGCTTAAGTTATAGGCATGTTACATATTGCGATTATTATAATTTTAGAGTGACTAATTAAATAAAAGCATATTAGTTATGAGCACTAAATTGTTCAATAATCAAAATGTTTGGAAGTAAAATCGAGTTGGCAACGTTGCTTTTTCCTATAACACGTCTCAATAAATGTAAGTGGACGGTCATTTGATATTAGAAATTCGTTGATTCAGACAAATACAAATGATGACGTGATAGTCTTCTTTCGTGGTGCCGACTATAGGTATAATAGCTATCTTTATCGTGCCTGACAACAGAAATACATGGATTTACTTTCATCCGATAGATGGCAAATTATTTGGATACAAAATTTGTTTCAGCACAGTTTCGTCTTCATCATATAAATCTATAATTGTGATACGAAAAACATTACGATGCGTTGCTCTAAAATATTAGTCAGAGCAATGATTAAGTAACCCTTAGATATTGTTTTAGTTACAATTATAGAATTATAAACAATTTGCCTCGATCTTTATGTTAAATAATTGGCAAATCATGTTTCTAAAATGTTTTCCAATTTGCTGATCTTGCGGTAATACTAATAAGTATGTTCCATGCTATTGCATAAGCAACTTAATTATAAAATATATTATAGTAATAATAAACGACCATGATCCTTTGCCTCGTAAACAATATTAGCTCCATTTGGTATTACTATATTTCTTTGTATAAGTAATACTCTTCTAATAATGTCTGTCCTTGGTGACAATTTATTGCAGAATTCAAAAGTCTTAAATTAAAGCATCATTTTTATAAAGAGTCGATTTTACACTTCTTATACACAATATTTATTAGTATTAAAATCACAACTCCACAAACTCAAAATTTTGATATTTTTAGGTATTTGCAAGTTTTTGAGTAATTTCTAGTAGTTACTAATAAAACCGTCGCTACAAACTTTAAATGTCATTTGGTAAATGAAGTAACAAAGAAAAAAGGTCTTTTTAATTTCCATTAGGGTAAATTTTTGATTTTGTATCAGTTGCTTTATAAAATTGCCTATTCTAGCTTTATTGGTGCTAATAGTTTGCTAAGTTTTTCAGTTATTAAACATTATAAACAAGTGCTTTAGAAAAGATCTTCATCATCATTAGGTCTTTCAGTCTTGGAACTGGTTGGACGCGTACCTCTATTACTTCCCACAGCCTAAAACTTTCACTATCTGTGTGTTAGTAGTCGAATCTAGGTGTACCTCTACCTCTCTTTTTTCTTTTCTCTGCTTATAATATATTCCCGACTTACCCTCATACCTTAAAACGTGCCCTACCATCCTGTGTCTCGTCGTTTTTACTGTTTTCCACACATTTCTTTCTTCCTCAACTATTTCTAGAACCTCTTTGTTCTTAACTTGGTCTGTCCTTGATATCTTCAACATTACATCTGTAGCACCACATTTTAACGGCCTTTATATTTTTCCCGTCCGTTTTTTCTACTGTTCAATTTTCACAACTGTACAATACTCTGCTCCGCACATATGCTTTCAACAATTTTTCCTTGTTTTCTATGTTTGTTGTCTTCCAACATAGCAGCTGCTTTTTCTTGTTAAATGCAGCACGGCGTTGTGCTAATTTTTTTAAATATCTTTGCACTATTCTCATCTTGCGTTATTTGACTTTCTAGGTAGCAGAAATTCTTAGAAAATGTCGCGTAAGAAAGATGTACCATAATTCTTTTATTGGAAATTCAATGTGCGCAAACATCAAAAAGGTGTGAAATCGATCGTCTTAACAAAAAAATTGTAAAGAAAATGAACGTTGCGCATATATACAGATAAGCAACAATGTAACTCATTCCTTGTTGTACTTCTACCTTTACCTCCATATACAGGATATCTTAGACTTGATCCCTCAGGTCTACAACTTGCTTATTTTGAAATATAGCCGTAATAAATTATATACATCTGTAAATGGGCGGAAGTTTTCCGTAAGATGGCGCTAACAAAATTTCAGAATTTGCAAGGTTATAAAGGCAGCGATCTTCATTTGTTTTTTTAAAATTGGTCCCTTTACCTTTTTCATGTATTTATTATGAAACATTTTGTTCTGTTTTCAAACACTTTATACGAATATATGCTTGCATAACAAAGTTTCCAAAAAAAAGTTTTAATATAGGTTTATGATATTATTATCTAGTTTGCGATGGAAATAGTGATGTTGTTAATATTGCTTTTTGATTTTAGGGTAACAAAAAATTATTAATATAAAAATTCTTCAGAATTTTCTCCAATATTATTTGAGCACACTTCAAGACGATGCAGGAAATGTCTAGTTGTCACTTTCAGTAAAACCTGTCTAGGAATATTTGTACATTCTGTCAATATTATGTTTGTTAATTAATTAGAATTAAGGACAGCGGTCTTATAAACACGATTCTTTAAATATCCCCAAAAAAATAATCCAAAGGAATAAAGTCGGGAGAGCGTGCTGACTCTGATTTTTTCCTAATGCACTCAAACATATTATATTGACCAGGAAGCGAGTTTTTTACCTGTAAATTTTGAATTTTGCCGAACCGTTGCTATTTCAAGCAAGGTATGGATCTTTAACGTTTGTGACAACACACACACGCAACATACATTTTACCTCTTATCCGAACGAGGGCTTATTTTTTGTGAAAAATACTCACCTATCATTTTTCAAACGGTCCATGTCGGGAATGGAACCCAGGAACTTGGGAGCAGCAGCCATACGCGTACCCATCTGAGAAGGCGTGCTGGCCATAATACTGGGCTATGTGTTTCTAACCATCGCTGAGGATCATGATCGTCTAAGTAATTTCTTACACCATCTTGTTAAAAAATATTTACTCTTGAACGAAACCCACTTATTTGAGCTATACCAGCAGGTAACCCTTTCACTACGGCACATGCGAGTTTTTGTAATCCCCTATAGGGATAAGTCTTTGCCAAATTTGCAAAAGAACTTATACAAAAACTCTTGCTCCGTTTAATATTTGCCGGTGGAGAAGTCTACGTTGAATTTTGAAGCAGTGTTCCATCTACTAACTTTTAACCTGTCTTCATACCGACCCCATGCTTGTTGAAATCTACGAATCGTGAGGGAATCTTTTTTGTACTTGACCGCAGCAAAAGTCTCAATCAAAGTTACGCGGCCTCCCTTTCCGCCTATTACATGCTCATAATATCACATTTCGATCTATCTAATTACTTTCTGAACTTAACCTTTGTCAATGGTAACCTTTCACATGTTTTCTCGTTACCAGCTTGCGAGTAATTTATAGCTTTCGTCCGCTGTCTAGCTAACGTCATTTTCTTTCACTCCACGTTTTTTTAGATTATGTCATTGTATTACGGTTTTAATATTGAGCTTGTACCGAATCATGTGAAAAATGTGTGATTAATGCTGTTATATCAATTTAACAGTCCTGCAAATGGATACATATTAACCTCTTCAATTGTATGATATGCTTGGCTAAATCATGTATAGCCTGATATTTGTGAATTATACTAAATCAGCATTGTAATGATATTGCTGTTATCGTGTCTAGGCGGCTCCGTGGCGTAGTGGTATGTGTGTGACTACTACGCCCAAGGTCCCGGGTTCGAATCGACACGGTCCGCTTGAAAATGTTAGGCGAGCATTTTTCACAAAAATACACCCTCGTTCGGATGAGAGGTAAAATGGAGGTCCCGTGTGTGAGTGTTGTCACGCACGTTAAAGATCCCTACCTTGCTTGGAACAGCAAGGGTTCGGCAAAATTCCAAATTTTCCAGGTAAAAACTCGCTTCCTGGCCAATGTAGTACCTTCGGGTGGAGCATTGGAAAATCAAATGTAATGTAATGTAATGTTATCGTGTCTGAGGATTATTTTGTAATATTATTACACATGTTTCTCTGTAACATTAATTTTACTTAATTCTACTATTTTTGGAGTAATATCTTCATGAAACGTGCATATTGTTAATCCTACAGTTATTTACTCCTTTTATTATTCTGAAAGCTTTCTAAAAGTAAATTGACTACATAATGAAAGTTTACTTCTGCAGTAATTCTGTTTTTACAACTAACTCTGTTAATTACCCATGCTTGTATCTTTCTATTTGACTTCGTAACAGGTAATATTGAAAACTGTTTTCCTTTTTGCGGATTTGAAATAATTTGTTGACCTGAGTTCCGTTCAATTTTATATTACACAAAAATATATAACTATGGTTTTGCTCTGTTAATGTATTGCCTGAATCCTATTTACAGAACTAAAAATTATTGAAATTTGAGACTTAATGGACACTATTATTCATAAAATCATAATATACAGGGTACATTCGTATTTATTCTACCCGTTTAAAACTAATTTCCTTCTTTTCCATTTGGTTTCTATTTAACGTAGGTGAACATGTTACGTTTTGATTTGGTTATACAAAAGAAAGTAAAGTTGGCATAAATGCAAATTATTGTTTTCAAACATTTTCTTTAAGTGTAATAAATATTTAAGTGATTGGTTACCGTAATATTTGACAAACGGATTTTATTAAAATTTTTCCATTTCTGAATATTTCCAAGTGATAACTTTTTGCCCTATAAACCATGTACTGTTGCTTATGTAAAACTATAGTTACACGTACCTAGTACACTAAATGAAGAAAATAAATAATATATATATAAAATATTCTGTATCGCAGGAATTCGTCATTATTCTCTGTCCAATTAAAGTCATGTTTCTTAAGAGATTACGTGAAGTACTATTAAAATGTATCATGCTTTGTTCTGAAGTTAAAGAGAACTTCTAGGCAATAAGAAATATATTTCCAAAATCATGTCAATTTAAATTACAGTGTTCTTTTTTTAGGTGAATATTTGGAGATGAAGAATATGCCAAACCTCAATTTGAACTACTGTGTAAAATCCTCGTAAGTACTATTGTATTTAGTAGATATTACACACTCCTACGGCGAACCAAGTAACAAATTTTAATTCTAAGGAATTGTTTAGTATAGCGAAATCACTACTTTCAGTAGAACACAAATATTTGTAGAATTTTCTTACTTTTCTAGCTTTCCACACAAAAATTATGTAAGAGACAAGAATTCCATTATTAAAAATTGTTTTGGTTCTGGTTTAATTTTGTTCTGCCTGGTACATTCCTTAATTTCAGTTGGAAATTTACGTAATAATGTTCTTGCTATAGCCTCACAATTGAGATTTTGTAAATTGTAGTAATACGAGGATGTGAGTAAAATGTTTTAAAAAATACATTTACATTTTAGTATTGAAAACGTTACTAAATGAAAACAGAATCTGCATACTTTAATTTTTCGTAGTAATTACTCCTAGTGTAATAAAAATAAAATACACATTTTAATAATTTCGCGCAATGCATTGGCATTATCTATTTTTTATGGGTTTGACAACTTCAAAATTTAAATACTGGTTTGGATTTTATATTGCTTTTTTTTAAAGCATTATACAGGGTGTTCCTAATATTACGTACATACGGAAAGATGTAATTCTTTGGCTTATGTTATGACTAAAAATTCATATAAACATAGGTTTACAAATGATTCATTACCGATCTACACTGTGTTGAAATTTCAAGATTTTTATTTTTTCTTTATATCTCCTGCAGTTTTTGAGATACTTAGATCAAATTTGGGATATAGATTTCACTGTAGGGCTTACATCATTGGCCATGTCAAACGGTTGTGAGAATCTGCAGGATAATATTGTTTCAGGGGTCGCGAGTTACATATCCTCAATTCAATATATATGTATATTTAAATGAAACTATTAAGTCTTAAGAATTATTGTTACATTGTATATTTGAAGGACATAATAAAACGTTAATGAAAGTTCACAAACCAGACATGAGAACGGAAACAGTTACTGTATATTTCAGACGTACTATGATACTGCAGATGCAGGTCACAGTAGACAATTAGAATGAAAATTATTAAAATGTAATACTTTGTATTGTATCAAGAAATAGCAGACATGAGATCTGCATTTCCCACAAAGTGGGAAATACCCTCAAGAGCCCAAGATGGTCAGTCAGTCTGAGAACTTTATAACTTTCGCATTGTTAATGCTTTAAAGCTACTCATTTGTAATTATTAGTTGTTGGTTTTAATTATTAATTAGTGATATTAACTTAGATTATTTTGAAACCAAGTCGTTAATGAATATAACGTACAATAGTCAAAATTATTGTAATTATTATAAAAATACACTTGATAGTAGTGTTTTGGAAATAAAGTCTTTTTTAAAAAGAAGCTCCCAAAGGCCCAAAACCTATCTGGCGCAGTCGGTAGTATTCCAGAAGGGAACTAGCGAATCCAAAATTGAGGAAACAGGTGGTCTTGAATTTTAATTTTTTGTCTCGAAGAAAACCAATTGAACGAAGTACAAAAATCGACCAAGTCCCATAACAAGCAGGAAAGACTATAATGGAACTGGCAAACAAATTCTTGTGAGTACCATAAGTTCATCTTACCAACCATTTCAATTCCATATTGATATTAGCTAGTAAGAAAAAAAGGAATTTTTATATGCGCATTTATGCACAATTTATTATGATTTATTAATTAAAAGATTTATTCAGCAAAAGTCTAAAGCTTTATTGTATAATTAGAAAAGAATTCTTTGTGCCATTTTATTACAGTAATTATTATTCAGAAAAATCTGAAAACTCGATTTTCATCACATTTATAAAGGTTAATAATTAAACACTTTCAGTGCAAATAAATTAACGAAGGTGTATAATTATAAAAGCGTTTTCTGTACTTTATAAGTGCAACAATTTAATGAAATAATTATTCAGCGGAAGTCTGTAACCGATGTAATTATAACCAAGGTGATTATAATTACACACAATATACGTAAAGATAAGTGATTCTTTAAATAACGCCTAATAATCAGCAAATTAACCGGCAAAACATGAACATTGATTGCGGGCCGCATTGAATTTGTCGAATGGGACGACTTCAGAGGAATATTGATGGCATATTTCGGAGATCAAAGGAATATCAAATGTCTTGTCCGCGATTTAATACATTTACGGATGAAAACTAATCAAGCGCCCTATCAATTCGGTATGAAATGTCAGGACGTACGAAGTTTAATTTTGACCAAGCTAAAAATTGAAGAACCCGACGAAAACATACGATTACTAAAGACAAAGATGTACGACGAAATGGCTTTAGACACATACATCAATGCATTACCGGAACGACTATCGGACAAAATAATATTTCAACACCGCCAAAATTTAGAAGAAGCGATGAACATGATTGTAGAAGAAGAAAACGTTATGTATTACAGAAATAGACCATAATCCAAACGCGAATAAAAATTACTCACCAATGAAAAAAATGCAAGCCGCGAGACAAATACCAACACAACCTAATAGAATGACAGAATAACCATAGTTAGAAATCAAATATCTTTAACTCAATCAACCCTAATAAAATTTAATGATACATTAAGAAAGCTAGTAAAGAACCAAGACAGTATAACAAATAGAATAATAACTCTTGAAAGTAACATGCAAACCACAATGCTAGGAATGCGTGATTTAATAAGATTTAACACGATGTTCAATCAAATGATATCAACCCTTACTATAATTTAACAAATTTTAGCCACATTAGAAAACGCTGTAACATTTGCTAAATTAAACACATTACACGCTAGTATTATAGAACCAATCGATTTATTAAATGAATTATTAAGAATTAGATCACTTATAACTAACAGTAAACTACCATTTGAAGTAACAGAATCCAACATACTTATATTTGAACAAATAGCCATAGTAAAAGGTTATGTAAAGAATCGTGAAATTACGTTTTTAATAGAAATCGCCATTATAGATATAAACATTTATAATTATTATCATTTATTTACGTTCCCCATGAAAGTTACTAGCCAGTATCAAGTTATTATCCCTAAAACCAAGTTTCTTTCCCTAAATGAACTTAAATATGGCTTCATGAATGAAAGTGCAAAGAAGCAGCACTCAGCTAATATTTATGCCAATCATTAACGACAACAGCTATTCAAGCAGATAGCCCTTGTAAAGTACAATTATCCAGATTTTCTAATCACTATGAGAACTGTGAGCCAAAATCAGTACAAATTACGAATATGAAAATTCAGAAAGTCACGGACAACAAATGGATTGCTGTATTTCCGCAAGAAGTAATAGCAACCCCCATTGCAACCAAGATTAAAAGCGGTTTAGCTTTAATTGGAAGTAAAGTAATCACCTTAAAAGAAGATTGCTATTTAAAATTAAAAAACGAAATTCGCAAAATTACCCGAACTACAGTTTAAGATTACACAAACCGAAGACGACGAAATCATCAAGAAACCAATGCAACTAGAACATCTAGACCTAGACGTACTCAACCAAGCCGTAAGTTAATAGACAGTTATAAAGAAGACTTAAGCGAATTAAAAGTGCCAAAATTACATTACGACAATATCAGTGTTTGGAAAATTTTATTGATTATTGTAATAAATGTATTAACTGTTATTTAGTGTATAAAATGTATCTTAGATATAGAAACAAGGAAACAAATTTTGGTCATAAGAAACAAGAAACAAAGGTAAATGAAGAAATAACAAATGAACCCTTAGGGACAATAAGTTTTAAAAATTAACCATTAATTTTCATCTACGTCGGGAGGAGCTACATATCCACCAAATCAATATATATGTATATTTAAATGAAACTATTAAGTCTTAAGAATTATTGTTACATTGTATATTTGAAGGATATAATAAAAGGTAATAAAAGTTCACAAACCAAACATTGGAACGGAAACAGTTACTTTGTATTCCAGGCGTAATATGATACTGCAGGTGCAGGTCACAGTAGACAATAAGACAGCAATTATTAGAATTAAGATTATTAAAATGTAATGCTTTGTATTGTATCAAGAAATAGCAGACATGAGATCTGCATTTCCTATAAAGTGATGTAAGAGCAGGGATAGCATAAATACCATCAAGAGCCCAAGATGGCCAGTCAGTCTGAGAACTTCATAACTTTAGCATTGTTAGTGGTTCAAAGCTACTCATTTGTAATTATTAGTTATTGATTTTAATTATTAATTAGTGATATTGACTTTGATTATTTTGAAACCAAGAATGAATATAATATAAAACTGTCAAAATTATTGTAATTATTATAAAAATACACTTGATAGGAGTGTTTGAAAATAGTTTTTTTTTAAAAAGAAGCTCCCAAAGGCCCAAAACCTACCTCGCGCTCCTCTTTTTCCTCTCACCTTTTTTGCGGTGCACCGCTGGTGCAGTTTAAAGTTACAAACTGGATTTTCTGTTTTATTTAGTTCTCTCGCCGTTTTTTCGTACCTGCGACAGTTATCGAGGAAAAAAATAATAAAGGATTTTCTGTAAATCGCTAGATAAAATTAAAATTTTGAAAATGGATAGTGGTCTCTGGATTTATCGTGAACAATCTCTTGTGTATATTAATTTTGAGGGTTTGCATTTGAAATCGTAACTTGTGTCTACATATGTTTATTACATTAAAGGTTTAAGTTGTAAACTTGAAGGTGCAGAAGTGTTTTAAATAATCGCCATAAACTCACAACAATGCGAAATTCTGAAATGGCTGAGATGCGTTGTATCTATGACATTGCAAATGGAAATGCAAGAGAAGCCATACGTCTGTACATGGAGCGTTATCTCAATAGAATGATACCTGATCAACGAGTATTTTCGAATTTTTATAGGGGTCTTGTATAAACTGAAACTCTTAATAAGAATACTAATGGTACAGGTATACGACGTACTGTTAGAACGCCACAAATCGAAGACGCTGTTCTAAATAAAATAGAGGAACATCCACACACTTGCACCAGAAAAATTTGTGAATATTTAAATATTAGTTATCAAATTGCTTGGTGTAACGCTACGTGGTTCTCTACTATACCCTTACCACATTTAACGGGTACAGGCGCTCCTTTCTCAAGATTTCTCTTTAAGTACTGATTTCTGCCTGTGGTACCGTAATAGACTAGCAGTAAACTCCTATTTTAATTGTAAAATCCTTTTTACCAACGAAACCGATTTTACAAGGAATCTGATTTTAAATTTTCACTACATATGGGCTGAAAAAAATCCACATGGAATTGTAGACACTTATTTTCAAGAGTAGTTCTCATTAAATGTATGGGGTGGTATAATTGAGGATTATTTGTCAACGTACTGGTTGCTCATACAGGCATTTTTTGCAACACGAATTGCCTTTAATACTCGAAGAATTACTTCTTTTGCTGAGAAATCAATTTGGTACATGCACGATGTCGCCCCAAGACATTTTTCTATTTTGGCTCGAGAGTATTTAAATGAAGTGTACGAGAACAAGTGGATAGAACGCCGTGGACTTCAGTCATGTCCCCTAGGTCCCCTGACTTGAATAGCCTAGATTTTTCCTACGGAGACATCTCGAATCTCTAGTAAATGCTGTTGATGACTTACGAAATCGAATAATAGATGCATTTGAAACCGTAAGAAATACTCTGCGGGTGTTCGAAAGAGTACGGGCATCAATGAATAGAAGAGTGGAAGCATACATAAGGGTTGGAGGAGGTTACGTTCAACAATTGCTGTAACGGTTTTTTTCAAACACCCTGTAGAGAGCTGTTAAAACACTTTTTTACCATACAATTTACAACTTCAACCTCTAATTTTATAAACATATGCTGGCACAAGTTAGGATCTCAAATGTAAACTGCCAAAATTAATAAAAACAAAAGATTATCCGCAATAAAGCCAGTGGATACTAGATCATTTTAAAAATATTTATTTTATCTAAGATTTACAGAAAATCGTTTTTTATTTTTCTCCTCGGTAACGGTCGCAGGTAGAAAAAACTGCTATAAACAAAAAGTTTTTAAACGAAACAAAAAATTCACTTCGTATTATAAAATCTGCCAGCCGTGCACCGCAAAAAAAAGTTCAAAGGGAGAAAAGGGAGCAAGACCCCTGAAAAAAAATCACTTTGTAGATTCTTACAACCATTTAATATTCCCAATGATGCAAGTCTTACAGCATAATCTATATTTGATCTAGGTATCTCCAAAACTGCACGAGCTATAAAGAAAAATCTAAAACACCGGTTGGTCGGTAACGAAGCGTTTACGGACCTATTTTTATAAGAATTACACTCTTCTGTATGTACATGATATTTAGCAACATCGTGGATAATGGACGACATCGGTGATTTATTGCACTATGGCATCTGTATACCTTTTTTCGCTATACAATTATTATAAGGTTTAGTGTGACCTTGTATGTTGTTGATGCCAAAATGCTCTTTTGCACAAAACATAATTGCTTTTGATTGGTGTACTATACTTAAGCATGATAATTCCTAATAACGATTATTTAATATTTTGGAAAGGAATCGCCTTAGTAACACAACTACATTCGACTCTATAAACAGTGACACAAATCATACCAACCTACAACAAATTCTGTTACTCTTTAAGGGTACAGATTTAGTTATTCGCGTGCCTGAATAGAGAGCGTGATATAATACACAGAATCTAGTAATGTTAAAATAATATAATTTACGTTTCAAATTAACAATGTAAATTAATTATTAACTCTGCTAACCTTGTAATTTAATGCATATTAGCAGGCTATGTATCAGATCAGATATTGATAAATCAATCAAGATCCATCATGGATGGGGTTAGAAATCGAGGAGTTGACGTCTATGTGCACTCCCGCACACGTCGTTCAGATTAAGTGGTCACGTCGAGATGCCATCGTGGCGACGCTTCAAAAACTTGAAACCCACCACTGTTTGTACTTGTCCTTATCGGTTGGAAAACGTCATACGTGCGTTCCGCAACCCCTGAGAACCGTCACTACCACAAAATTACACAATAATAAAGATATTGGATAAAATAAACTCTCAATGATATTATCAAAGTGAAAGATTAATAAATAATTTACGATTTGCAACATCGATTAGGTACAGTAAAATCTCAAAAATATTTTCTAAGAAAACGCTAACAGATAACAATGTATGATTCAGAGGCCCCACTCTTAGCAAGGTACACCGCAGCTCCTATATATACATCAGTAAATGGACTCCCAAGGAGTAGAGTGATCTCAGAAGATCCTGAAAATTAATTCTTTCTCGTGCCCTCCAGACGGAGAGGTTCCGTACAACGGCACCCGTTTGTGATAACGATATGAGGAACCAGGGATGAATGTGGATGAAAACTGCTCCCCTGCGTTGATTAAGAGAAAATATGGCCATTGTTTTTAATTTTTATAGCCTCATTTAACACATTTATGGAAACCCTTCTTGATGGCGTCTTCATTGTATTAAAGTATTATTAGTTCGTATAATTTAAGTAAGGGCCGCTAAGTTTACGACCACCTCCAATGCTCCAGCCGAAGCTACTACATGAGATCTAGACAGATCGTCTTCCTACCGAGCGTGTCCACAGCGATAAGAATATCAGACAAAAGTTAAAATGGCTAACACGGTAATTTCAAAAATAATAGCTACCACAAACATAAAAATAATTGAACGATAGGCAGTTAGTCAAAGATAGAAGTAGAAAAATTCCCAATGTACCGAAAAACTAACAGTGATTAACGATGGAGAAAAACATAAGTCGATGGTCTTCACCTAAACGTTCAGGAAAAACAGGAAACAAATATACGAACGTCCTTATTACACAGAAAAACAGTTGATAAAGGAAAATAAAAAATAATTGAGACATTTGCCAAAGGAAACACATCGAGTCTAAAGTTTCTTGTAATCGCAACTGTGGAAATCGACTCTTTACTACAGAGGCATATTTCGCGAACTCATGCGTGTCCAAGTGGTATAGCACCAAATCAACATCAGCTAGTTCAAGTCTCAAAGATATGTTGAGTTATTCAAACGGAAGATATATCAACCACGACAGAAGAATGCGATGCGTTGTGTGACAATAAGACTAATAGGAAAACTAAAGTTGAAAATTTAAGAAAAATAAAAATTATTCAAGTATAGTCACTAATTTTTTTTTAAATAGCTAGGGACGAAAGTACTATGAAATTTCTAAATGAATGATGAATCAAGAAAACGAGAAGGTTTGAAATAATTCAGAGCTTAAGGGTAAGATATATTTATACACGACAAGATAAATTTATAAGATAGAAGTTCAATTTAGATATCGACAGAAAGGACAAAATATATTCAAATAAAGGTAGAAATAACGGTACTAATTACTAATCGTTAGACATAAAAGAAAAAGCTTTTAAATCATTAATATGCCATCGCTTTGAGGTTATCCCATCAGCATTTTTGTAATTCATAAATTAATGGAGAACCTACACGAGATATTTTACACGTAAAATAAATTTCGGAGTTAATTTTGCAGAGAACTTTTTAATTGTATTAGATAAGAAATGGTTTGGTTTCATCTTTAATTTCAAAAGCGCAAAAGTGGCTTTATCTGACTTTACATGTAGGTAATTAATGATGCTTAAAATAATATACAAGCTAAGATCAAATACAAAAAGCGTTCAAGTAATAACTAATACAGATATTTTATTAAGAGCTTCTACTCTTTCACAATAAAGTTAAAAGGTTTTTACATAAAAGATCAAGGTTCAAACACCTGATAAAAATAAGTGATTACATAGATTTATGAAAGCAATTACAGTACTGGAAGTTAATTAAATAAAAGGTTTTCAAGTTAAAAATGCTTTAAAGACTGTTTTGGTAGAACTTAAGTTATATTATTATTCCTGACAAATTTTAATTTTTTAAAGATTGGGAATTATTTGTCATTATTGTAGATACAAAGGAAACTTATATTGGAAATAATAAAAACTACTTACCCGTTTATCAAAATACGGATTATCCAAAGAACGTGCACTCAAACAATAGAGTTATATGATAGATTTTATAGATATAGAGAAGATCTCCAATGATTAAGTACACCAATACTGGGTTTTTCTTCAATGGATAAAGATAAGGGAGTTAAGGTACAATTAAGTTAGGTAAATAATTACTAACTAATATTTTATTTAAAAACACACGAAACACGTATTATTTAGAATTTAGCCAGGTCAACAACCACTCGTAAGTCATATGTAATGCAGTATTGAAATTTGATTTTCATGCCAAATTAATTTAATTTTTTTTTTAAATGTGAAAAAAGGCTACACCTTAAAAATATTTTAAATGAATACATAATTAGTACATTATAGAAGTTAGAACCACAAAAATAAGAGGTATCGCTATTCTTTAATGGTACAGAATTAATTACTCGCTTGCCTGAACAGAAGGCGTGATACATTACACAGTATCTCCAACTGTTAAAAAATATAATTTACGTTTTAAATTATAATATAAATAAATTAATAACACAGTTTACCTTCTAATTTAATGCATATTATCGAGCTGTGTATGGTAACATATTTATAAATCAAGCATTAATGCGGTTTGCCGCTCTGACTCAAATTCCTGCGACGTCGTTGCTGGCTTCCTGCAACAAAAACGGATAATAGGCCAGGAAATCCGATAGGAATTGACAGGTTTACTTCATCACAGGTCTATATGCAATCCCGCACACGTCGTTCAAATAGGTGGTCATGTTGAGAATGCCATCATTGCGGCGATTCAACTTGAAAACCCACCACCGCTTGTACGTTTCAAGTTCTCATTGGTTGAAAAACGTTGTGTTCGTTCCATGACCTGTGAGTATCATTGTTACCACAAAATCACACAATAATAAAGATTTATTCCCCTAAGGCATTGCTTGGGAACAACTAGACCACATTTCTAAGCGTAGTAACCCTATAAAAAATGTATACCGAATTGTGGCGGTTTTTTTTGGCGCAAACTCAAAGGAAGAAACCAAAGTTCCAAATAATAAACCAATACAGACAACGTGATCTATTAAAAACATGCGTTAAAGTATTATTTTTTTCTCATTATTCCTTAAATATTTTACCTACAAGGAGACAATGTACATCAGCGTGGTAGGTGTAACATCAAATATAAGTAATAGGGTACCTGTCCAAATCAAATGACGCCTTCACCAAAAAAACAAGCAGAATGGCAAGGTATAACATAGTAACTTACAATATTGTAATCAAGTATCCCTTTAGTGTTGTTTAATTTAAATTTACGTGTATTTTCATTTTATAATATAAAGATGTAATTGGCAAAAGTTTCGTTTTATAAACCAATGCAATATTTTTTGTTGTCTTTGTTTTACGAAAAAATTTTCCAATTAAAAATCAGTATATTATTTGTTGTTTCATCTTTACGTCTGCTTACAAATTCGAACTCGGATTTAATAACCAGGCTCGCCGAGCATGCATCCCGGGATTGACTTCTGAAATATCCCGAAAAACCCCAAATCTACGTTTTTTCTAATTGATCTAAGTTTTGCTTTCATCTGTGTAGTTTTAATTAGGTACAAGTGTATGTTAAGAGCTAAAACCTAAATTGTTACGGTATACCGGGCGGACAAGGAAGAGAGCAATGAAAACAATCACTTTCTTACCGTAATAAGTCGCCATTTTAAACGTTGTCCTTCACTTCATATTCCGTCTGTTTAGGATTAAAACTGTTTGGTAACACCGACTATCATGTCATATCTCACTTGAAGCGGTTTCGATGTGTTTAAAACTGCAAACAAACACTTGTTTATGGAAAATTCACAAATATTGTCGGTTTCACATAAGATAGAGAAACTATTAAGAAAAATACAACTTTTGTTTTGAAAAGTAAAAGACAACTTCTACTAAAATGCACAAATTTTATAGGTATCGCCTAACAAATTTCTAACAACACTCACGAATAATATATCTACTTCAAAGGTATGCATGTATAGATAAGGAATCAGTAATTATAAACATAAACAACATACAGACCTTGAATTAAATAAAGGACGAGTAAAGTGGATCGCCTATCTGCGCGGTTGAATTTATAGAAATGTAGTAAACGTAAATTTATTCGAGTAGGAACTGAAAGGGTTTTTAGAATAACCAGATAGTACGTTTTTAAAATATGAAATAGAACGTAACAAATCCTCACCAGCAAAATTGAAAGGTCGGTGTAGAAAACAGAAGCAACGGACCAAGCAGTACACCACAAGACAAAACACGAGAAAATTTGTTTCAAAAACAGGAGGAAAAACAAAAAAAAATTATCCGTCTTGAAGGCCCAATATCCTGGACAAATCCAAAAATGCAGAAGAAAAGAGGATAAAGATTGAATGGCCTTAACAACTGCAAAAGTCGTCGACTGACGGATATCTCTAATAAATATATAGCAAAATTTTCAAACCTCATCTCGCGAGAAAACCAAAAATAAAGAAAAAAACAATAACTTATTGAGCTTCAAAGTATGCCAAAGAACGTCAAGAACGCTGGATAAAAAATTGATGTACTTCAAGCTGTGGCAACAAAGAATCGTTTCAAATGGACAATCGAAGGATGAATAGCTAAATAGATCGAAAAGTTGACTAAGTCATAGTTAATTTCCGAAGAAAAAAAATAGGTCTAGAAAGCACATACCAACGGAAGTGGGTCGAAAATTAAACGAAGTCACTGTGAGGACTGACACTAAGAAAACCAGCCAAAGGAAAATGGAAGCGTGTTCAGATGGTGTTGGAGCGCTTTAGTCGCCTCTTACGACGGACAGGCTATACCGTAGGGCTATTCTAATCCGGACCCACTCGCAAATGAGTACGAGGAGCAAAACGAAAGAAAAGGCAAAACAAACAAAAATATGTGTGTGTTGGTATGGAGTGTCTGTCGTTGGGCTATTCGAATCCGGACCCACTCGGGTATGATGTTGCACTAGGGTAGTGCAACCAAGACCAAGAGGCTGTTTGGCAAAGGTAGTGGAAATAAGGAAATCTAAACGATGTTGGAGTAAAGTCGGACACAATGTGGGCTGGATCAGAAGTGGCGATGACGAAGGAGGAAAGAGAAGCAAATATCCATAGGCCATCGCAAAAATTAAGAACACATTCTACCGATTTTAAGAAGTTGATACACATAAATAAGGTGGTGATTGATTTCAGGAATGACCAGAACGTCTCAGATAGCGATGGAGTTTTGAAGAGTAATGGGAAGGAAAACGAAACCTAGGATGGTACATTTAGAATTGTCAGCAAAGTTACAGAAGGAGGAAGAGAAAGTATGAAGAGCGTAATATGGAGACCGTAAATGGTGCTAACCGGGACTACCAAGAGTAGTACGAGTGGTTCCAGAGTCCAAAAAACCAGAAAAGGAAAATCCAAAAATTTGGAATGATAGATATAGGCGTTCGTCGACACGTACATTTGCGCACGTAAAATCTAGAGCGAAGTTGGATTGATCGTTGGAATCAAGAAAAGGAGAATCCGAGATCAATGAAATGATATGGCTGCGATTCGGTTCGAAAATCCTATCGTTGGTTTAAAGAATTTCGATATTTATGACAGTTGCGTCGAGTAAATCCCTTATGCCCCAGTCATTGCAATGAAATACTTGAGGACGAATACAATCAGAAAATTTCAAATTCCATTTTGACACTAGTTGATCATAATTAGAAGTAGAAAGGAAAGGGTTTGACTTAGTTTCAGAAGCATAGACCGGTTCAGGTTCCCCTCCGATTACGACAAATTTGTGTAACAAATAAGAAGTTCTGGTGTTAATAAAAAACTTTTGAATCATATAGTAGATTTTCTACGTTGTCCAGATGTGCGTTTAAGGGAAACATTCGCGTCTACTTTGGCTAAAAATCATGGTATTACGCCATTGGAAGCGAGAATATGCAACAGCCCGACTGAAAATTATGTCGGTGCGGACCAGGTCTATCATCTCTTGAAAGACTGCTTAGCCTTACTGCGAGAATGTAAGTTGTACTTCCTAAAAGCTCAATTGTACTCGGTACAGCTTGCTAATATGTGGACTAAACTGTCGGACAAGCTACTACAGTACGCATATTGGGGTACAACAATATAAAAAAGTTGACTGACTTGCAAATTAAGTTTCCAAAAACCAGAAGAAAGGGGAAAATTGTAAAGTATGCGCTTTCCCTTTTAGTTTTAACTATTTACCTGTAAATTACTTGGAGCTAGTAGTTGTAAGAATACAGTCAAATTAAAGTAAAAATCTTACATAGGTGCTACATTGAAGCAGGTAGTACATATTTTACACAATCTGCAGCGGCATATTCTACAATCCCAGCGTTGATTAATACACGTACCATTTGCCCCAAGGTTGTAAGACAACGTATAACTATTGGTAACTAACTCTGTTCGTTTACGATAGACGAAGTTGCCTCATTATGCGCGCCATACGCTGTAAGTGGGAGAAAAAGGCTTCTGAAATGGGAAGAAATGAATGTAGAAAGACGAAAGTTGGACTTCATAGAAAATGATGCGGGATACGAAAACAATACAAAGATGTATTGGACAAAGATCATTTTATTAAAGAAAATGAAGGAGAATTAAAGATTAATTTATTTGCCGGTGGACCGATTTAATTACATTTAGGTTTTACGAGCCATATGCATTTTTGGTTAGTAGGAAAGACTCTTTTAGTTGTGTAAGTGTCCTTGCGGAAAGGATAACTACTAAATTGGTATACTATTTAAAAAGTTTTTCTAGGAACATATTTATCAAAATGGCAGACAACCTACACGAACTAAGGAAGGTGGGGTTCGCCACATTGGAGTACACCACCCGTAAAGGGGTTCCGCTAAACATTGTCTATTTGTCCAACAAAGTACCTTTCGGATCATTTAAAGCCGAGGGTCTCACAACCTATAAGGGTAATATATTCCTAAAATTGTTGGACATACAACTATACATTACATGTGATTTTCCAATGCTCCACCCGAAGGTACTACACTGGCCAGGAAGCGAGTTTTTTTTACCTAGAAAATTTTGAATTTTGTCGGGCCCTTGCTGTTCCAAGCAAGGTAGGGATCTTTAACGTGCGTGACAACACTCACACACGGGACCTTCATTTTACCTCTCATCCGAACGAGGGTGTATTTTTGTGAAAAATGCTCGCCTAACATTTTTCAAGCGGACCGTGTCGGGATTCGAACCCGGGACCTAGGGCGTAGTAGTCACACACATACCACTACGCCACGGAGCCGCCCATACAACTATACAACAGTGTGGGAGAATCAGGATTGCCTCTAATACCAGCAAGAGAATATCGATCAAGCCAACAAGTTACGTATGCAGGATATAGTTGGAGAGCCACGACTAAAAGATTCCCACAAGCTGCAAGAAATACACGAAGGAATGGTTCTGGTTGTTTATGGAATTAAATACTTTATATATAGAAAGTATATATAGTATATATATTACTCATATTTAGACCAGGGTAGAAAATTAAATAATCACATCAAATAATTTGAATCACCGGGTAGAAGCTTTGGTAAAAGGTACGCGTTATTAAAAAAACCGTGGAGAATAAAAATTCATTCGTTTCATTAAAAATAAGAGATTTAAATCATTTACAAGACGCTTGCTATAAAAGGAAGCAGTATTAAAATGCTCTACGTGTAATTTAAATCATTTCGAGTAAAGAAACAAATGGAAATTACGTGCAAAATTTATATTAATTAACTCAATTTTAAGTAACCGGTATTAAACAAAATGTACAGATAATAATTAATATTTGATTAGGAGTCACTAAAAATTAAAGGGTATTATTTTAATTGAAGTTAATTGAACCATTAGTAACATAGAATATTTATAAAAGCTTGTAAAAACCCAATAATATTCAAATCGTAGAAGTATTATGTTTCAACACCTGCGTATTCTTAAAAGGCTCATTCTGCGTAAATTTGGCAGATAACAAATGGTTACAGAGAACGCTGGAGAAACCGTAGCTTAATAGTTACGGGAAATGCTAATAAGGTCGGTTATTTCATAGTCCACATGGACTGAAATAATCGATAATAAAGAATATCAATTTGTACCACTCGGAACAGGGTAGATAGAGACAGATAATATGCGCAAGACAGAGACATATATAGAAAAAGGCGTGAGTGGAGCAACGTCACTGGGTTGCGATTGGTTGAAAATAAAAGGCAAACTTGAGAGGTAAAAATAACATTTCTGTATAAAAATTAATTAGTTATTTCCAGACGTTGCGAGCAGTGTCGAAATTTCTGAGATTTAACTGGGGCGAGTGCAAATTTAATAAGAACCGACGCACAGGCGGGCGAGATGGGAACATAGTATACGAAATTCTAGAAACTGGCCGTTTTGGGGACAAGACCGACAGACGGGCTAACCTCTATATATACCCGGGTTAATATGAGTTTCGCTCTCTTTGATTTTCGAATTGATTCAATGCGTTAAACAGTGCTTTTTAGTTTTCCGAATTTGATAGAATAATTTAAACAGTTTGCTCGTATATTTTGGTGATTTAAAACAGTTTGCTCTTTACGTGCTACAATGAATGTAATTTAGTGCACTTAGAAAAGAAGATACAAGGTAATAAAGTTTAGTATCACTGTACCAATTAGTCAAATCTGCAACGACAAATGAATACACAAAAGTAGGCAGTTTTGGCGTATATTTCTGAAAGAAGTATGAATTTCTTTGCAATTTTTCGGGGGTGTTAATAATTAAATGGTTCGTAAACATGACTGGATCCACAAAACAAGGTTCAGATATACACAGATGAGTTCCGGAAAAGCCCTGAAACAACTTTAGATGAATGGTGGTGGAGAAAATTTTAAAAGCGTTGAGAATCAGAAGCCGTAAATATAACCTAGTTGGAATGGTGTGATTAACAAAGGGACGATGTACATTGAAGCTACGAGTGCAGTAACCTTCAGGTAACTTATGCTTTGTTGTTCGATTTTTGATGTGTTGGTGTGTGTTGAATAACTTTATAATTGATTTACTTAAAATGGACAGTAGTGAAATTGTACTAACAGCAAATTTCTAATTTTAAGGTGAAATTTTCTTGTTTAAGTAGAAAGGGTATTTAGTATTTATGTTCTGGATTATGATGAAAATTTGGGTATGTCTTTGAGCTCAATTAGACGAACCTGGTTAATTAACGTAAAGGGGTGGTAGATGCTCCTTTGTACTCAGACTCGGTCTGCATATATTGTTATATTAATTAGTAGGCATCCTACAAGGACTTTAATTCTGGATGCACATTAAAATGATAACAAAATTTAATCTTGAAATTTTCTGATACTGAAATTTATGCTGAATTTTAATTTTGAAATTTTAATGTATTGTGAATATTGATGTAAATAGAGTTAACGTTGATGTTTGTAGTAGGAATGTGTTTGTTTTTTTTTATGAATGAGGATGAAGGTTTAACTAGGTGAGCAGCCGAGGCGGAAAAGAGTAAAGAGGCGATTAACAGAAGAAAGACAACGGACCAGTTAAGTTAATAGCTTTTTTTTTACGTTTCACAGCATTCTTGACGCCCAATTCGTGAGGCTCGATTCGAAAAGCGGAGTACCCGGATTTTGGTGGTTTCACAGCAATATATATATATATATATATATATATATATATATATAGTATATAGATAGTAAAGGAAATTCAAGACTTGGACATCGAGTTGAATTTTAAATTACGGATAAAACTGTATAAAAATAAAACTACCTCGAACAAGCATAAAGAAAAGACTGTTTTCTGTGCGTAACTTGGTACTAAAATTAAGTTTTATTGGGTTCATGCTTGGCTTGTTAAATGCTTTCAAATTATGTTATTTACCTAATGTTACAATAAAGCTTTAGAATAGCATTGCTTTGCTTTTTACTTTTAGAAGACTGCTATGTTACATATATAAAAGAATTGTTTCCGAATAAACTTCAGGAGTGATTATTATCTGATTAATACTAGAGAATCCAGTTTTTAAAATACAACTAAGTCATAAAAACTCTAGATAATCCATTGCAGGTTTAGAAAATATTTATAAATAAAGCATTTAGAGATTTAAGGTTGAGGGGCTGTAACTCTGTAGGGCTTAATTCTATATTAAAATTAATGGTAGATTCTTGATCAATTTTTAATAAAATGTATAGATTAAAAGGAATCATGCGATACATTATGTAAAATAACTGAATTAACCTTGAAGTTCTTGGACTAGACAAGCACACTAAAACGCAACCACTAGAACATTCGAAACCTGGCGAAAATAAGCTTATTCGCATATACTTCCTTTCCGGTTATATACTATATGAAAGCAATTAAGAATTTTTGCTTGTATGGACATGTCAACTTTACTAAGAATGAGTTTCTAATTATAGGTTATTAAATTTCTCATTATTAAACCTTAGATAATAGGTTTCCGATTGTTAAACTATTAGTTTTCCAATTAATAAACTATTAATCATTAATGGTATTCGAATTACATTAGTGCCTCAGTCTGTGCGAGGACATGAGACTGATATGCAAAATTGCGTCGTAAGCAAGAGATGGCGCATGTTAAAGATTGTGAATGTAACAAGTGATAATTGTGACGTCAGAGGCTAGAGTGGCGGCGGCGGCGCCGCGCTAGAACCGGCTTCTTCTACTGCTAACATTTTTCACAAAAATTTGCCGTCATTCGGTTGAGAGATAAAAAAATGTAGGTCCCGCGTGTGTGTTTTCACGCACGTTAAAGATCCCTATCTTGCTTGGACTAGCAAGGGTTCGACAAAATTCAAAATTTCCATGTAAAGAAAATTTGTTTCCGGGCCAATGTAGTACTTTCGGGTGGAGAATGGGAAACCAACTGTAGGATGTCCTGATTTACCATATTTGCAGCAGGAAGCTTTTTTCTTTGCTTTCTTTTCACAAACTTTTGAAAAGTAACATCTAATTAACATAGTGACTTTCTCGGTCGTATACCTTATCTGACCAATTAATATTTCTTTTTACTAGTAGCAAACTGACAACGATGACAGAAATCAATTCTTACCTTGCACGCTTTTAGCCGTTTGAAGAACAAAATATTCTGAGGATTTTTTAAAATTTAAGGATTATAGGAATGCAACTGATATGCGTTTGGCTAATGTGTTTAGTTCTTGAATCACAAATGGTGCAATAGTTTTCATAACATGGCAAATAGGGTAACATATTGCCCTTGTGATCGAACAAATTTCTAAAGGTTATCTTTCTTGATTATTTTCTAACACTAGCGTACAAAGATCGAGTGTAAGGGAATTTTAATTCTAATCTATGGATAGAAATATTTATAAACTTATTTGTTGCACCGCGGAATTTTTTTCCTACAAAAGTTTTGAAAGATTTTAACTTCAATGTTGAATCATTACAAAAAAAAAGGGTTAAAGATTGCTGTTGGAAAACTTCAAACTAACTACATACTAAAAGTGCTTTTTTTAAATAGGTATTAGTGACGGGAATCCTTTTTTATCCTAGTAACCAAAACGTCAACAATTTCAATCTAGATGAAGCAAAAAAATGTATTCTAAGACTTTTTAAAATCCTCTCATTTATGGAAGTAATGAACAATCTTGAGCAATCATTATAGGAATTTAATGTGGATAATCAATTAATATTACGATGAAGTAAATCTTTCAAAGCAAAACTAAACTCAAAATATATGATCTAAATAAATTATACACAGTTATGATGAGCAGAATTTATTTCTGTTACAATACACATAATCTCAGTAATTTTTTACATACACAGATAAATACCGCTTATAAATACAATTTACAACTTAAGCTTAAACAGAAAATTTATCTGAATACTTACGTATTAAAATAAGCTTTACCTAATCCTTGCTAACTAGTACATAACCCCAAACATCTTATATGTGAACCGCAAAATTCTCTTTAGAATTCTCTGGATAATTTACCTATCCTTGTTTTATTCCGTTTGTCCGTATACTTGGCCAACGACGGTGGGCAGAAAATTTTGTAAAGGTCAAAATACTTCGAGCTCTGACCTAAAAATTGCTGGAATAAATTATCCCTTAACAAATAATTTTTATAAAAATAAGAACGTATTCTAGCTTAATTTACTAAATGATACTTAGATGTCCTTTTAGATCACAAAAAACTAAAATATACTTGCAGTTGGTATCGTCAAATTCTTCTCTTTAACGGCATTAAATACTCCTTGATTTCATTTCAAATCCCCATTTATAATCAGTTTTGTGGAAATATCAGTTTGTAAAGTGCATTTACTTTTAATTCAGTAAAATTATCAGTTGATCTTGTACCAAGATTATTTATATTGATGTTATAAATCTTCATTATACTCCTCAAATAATTATGCTTCATAACTTTTGTTATATGTAGAAACACCCACAGAATAGATTACCAATCTTGAATAAATTACAAATTACTCGAAACTTACATGTTGCATGCCGTAAAATGAATTAAAGAATGAATGACCGTTCCTCAATTACTTCCATCTTATATACTAAAACAAACTCAATACGTCATCTTCGATTATGTTCTCGAAGCATGACACATCCCGATGATGCAATATTCCACCGATTTCGCGTATCAATGAAGGGTCAGTTTTAACTTATGGCGGTCATAAAACATCTCGCATCCTTTTGATATAATTAAAGCTTATTAAAACGCGACTCTTTGAATTGGAGCGTTTATTCATTGATAGAAAATAATTTGCTTATTTAATGGATTTTAGAACATCTCTCAAAAGAATGACGAATTCTTCTATTAAATAACGTAAATGCTCGAACTTTCTGGACTATTTGTCTTTCAATACATGCATTAAAACTTGTTTTTAGGTGTTTTAAAGAATATCTACACACGGAAAATATGCTTTGCTTTATAAATTCTTATAACTGATATTTTAACGTTGATGCATTAAAGCTCGTAATTGTTTTGAATAAACAATGTTTATCGTAAAGTACGGATTTTAGCTTCACATATCTTAATGAAGATTGCTAAAAATCGAAGTTACTTAAAGTGAATGTTTTTCAGTCTGGATAAGCAATAAAACTTTGATTGTTCAGGAGAATAATATTTACACACGGATTTTCATATTAATGTAATGACTGAATGCTAATTTTACAGTTGGGCTTCGTTTTTATGCATTATTTAAAATGAAAAATTGTTTTAAGGTATCCGTCAGGAATCATGATTTACATACGGCTGAAATGAACTAACATAATCGGTGAATTTAAAATTGGGCTTTGTTCTTAAATGATATGTGTTCTTGCAGCGTGTTATTTTACGTGTGCTAATGTAATACGCTTAAGTTTATACAGGGTAAAAAATTAAATATAGGGAAATTTTACTTTTCTCCGTTTTTCTTCTTTTTGGGTAGTTTCTTTTCACAGAATTTAGTACTCAATGACCTCTCGTGACTTCATTATCACAAACATACATATATTGCTATGATAAGGCCTCGCGTTATGGCGTCACTAAAGTGACAACGCCGCGTGTTGTGGCGTCACCAAAAAAGTGTGCTGTAAAAGATACAGCAAATTGTAAAATTTGAAATTATTCACTTACCTTCCTTTCCAACTTTACCTGGCTAGCTCAACGGAAATGTTGAAGTTTTCAAAGATGAAACTAAACACAGCAATATTAAAGCATACAGTATGAAATATTTTTTTTCATACAAAAGCGTATACAACATTTACAACATCGTTTCTTTCAAACATCAAATAATTTCTATGAAGTACTTGTTTATTTAATTATAAAAATGTTTCTTACCTTATTTTAGTTTTACAGAATTAAATTTCTTTTTATGGATAATTTACCTGGTTATGGTTCTCGCGCTTGTAAGGGTTGTTTTAGGCAAAAAAAAATCCTTGATAGATAATCTATTAAAAGGTCAGAGTGTTTCGAACTCTGAACACAATCTTTCCTGGTAAAGATCTTACAAAAATAAAATATTATATGATTATCCCTCATTCTAGTTTAGATTTAAATGACAAATTCTCAACTATCAGTTACTAACAATTAATACTCGCAAAAATCCAGCAAGCGCTTTTTTATCCAACTCGTAATTAAATATCTTCTTATTTTAAATTGACGTCAAATCAGCTTACAAGATTCTCCATAAAAAAAATTCTCATTTCAGACAGCAATTACCAAAGTACATTTCTGGTTAAATCTTACTTTCGATTATTTAATAAAATCTTTAAGAATAGCGTTATCTTGAAGAATTTTCTCTCTTGTAATTAATAATTTTCCAAATCAGCTTACCAGGTGATGCATAAAATTTCTATTTAGAAACCAATATGCATCCTCGGTATGATTATTCAATAAAAATTTTAATAGCTTTTTATATCGAAGCATTTCCCATCTTCATTGTATATAATTAAATTTAATAATTTTCGTTTTTTTAACATAGGTTACGTTTAATACATCACTTCATTCTTCACTTCTTCACTTCTATTCATTGTAACATCATAATTATTAAATTACAGTATACTTACTACATACTTCGAATATCATCTTCGCAAAGTAACAGCTCGCGACATTATGTACAATTTTATTTTATTGAATCAATTTCACCCTTAACAAGCTTTAGAGTAGGGGTGAAGGGACAACAGTGCTACACAAATATTATTTATATATTTAAATAATCTGCTATAGTTCATAGATTAGCGGCATTTAAATGTTTCAGGTTTGCGTTGAAGGTAACTAAAAATTGAAAGCCTTAATATTTACGATTTATTTTAAAGAAATTGTTTATAGTTTTCAAATTTTTGTAACACTGTTCACCTTCATCGAGATACACTGATGCACACAGTTGGAAAGAGTGTTACAAAACTGTACACAGGAAAATATAGTATAGTATAGTATATAGTATAAGCAAATATGTTATGACTAAAGTTTATTTTAGTACACTTTTATAATGATATAGATTTATTGTAAATATCTACATTTCTGACAGTCTAGCACTTTCTCCAAAAGGCTTTGGCAGTGGTAATATCGCAAATGCCCGAAATTTTTGAACCAATATTCATCTGTTATGGGTATAAATCTGAACGAACGAAATAAACGGCGGATGACTACATTAATCTCAGAAGCGGGTTTAGCATACTATGCCCTATAGACAAAACGTAATGTGTTTTCATTATTCCTTCTTTAATTAACACATAGTCTCCGATTTGAGTGGTGTCACAATCAAAATCAATAT
Organism: Platerodrilus igneus; assembly: GCA_036346225.1. Classification (NCBI taxonomy): domain Eukaryota; kingdom Metazoa; phylum Arthropoda; class Insecta; order Coleoptera; family Lycidae; genus Platerodrilus; species Platerodrilus igneus. The sequence continues at coordinate 8,071,430 of JARFIW010001503.1, read as the reverse complement.
ATTCATCAAAATCAATCGCACCATCATTAACATCACTGTCAACAAGTGAAATAGAATCTGAATCTGATGTGTTTTGCTTCGTGCATTTGGTTGATGTTGAAGGTTTTGATTTAAAAATCTTTCGCTTAACTGATTTTTTTTGTTTTTTAGGTTTTATATAATTTCGTCTTCTATAGGTGTTTCGGTTAGGATTTTTCTTTTACGCTTTTGGCTTCTTTTGTTATTTTCATTTCTGGTAATAGCTTTAGGAAATGGGCGTATATTGATTGGTGATACAAGAGTCCATGAAGTACCAGGTTTTGAACCTTGTTCACGTAAAAGCATTTGTGATAGTTTCAGTCGATGACACATGTGAGCGTGAACCAATTGATAAAACCCGTGGAGAGGATTCTATTAATAGAGCCGAATACTTTTCTGGAGACATTGGAAGTTTGTTTTCTCTATAAGGCTTTTGGGATATCGAGGGTTGTGTTCTCTCCGTTGTTGCTGAAGATAGAAAGTCGACGTCTGTAAAAATTTCTCTTTTAAATGGCCAAATTCCGGTGGATTTAAAACCATTTGTGATATTATTTGCAGTAAATCTAAATGGATAAGCCCTTTCCAATAAACCAGCAATATCATATACGGTGATTGTCTTTCCAGGATTCATAACCATCCAGTGTTTACATACTACAAAAATCTAGAGAATCAATGGTTATATACAAATATATATATATATATATATATATATATAATATACAAATTATCTAACTACGTCATGGTTCTCCAGAGTTTTCGCGATTTAATTAGAATCTTGGTTACATACATGATGTAATTTTTCTGGGAATTCGACAGTTATAATGGTCTAATTAGTGTCAAAACGCTTCGGCCGATTTGATTTACGCACAAAGTCAATGGTTTGCGGTCTTCTTCACTAATAGGTAAGGCAATTAAACCACGTTCTTATCTATTTTTTTATGGCCGGTTTAACAATAAAGCTAGTTCCATGAACCTCTGTGTTTTATTGATAATTGGTTATTAAAAGCATTTCTTAGGATTTAACGTATTCGTTTCTGATCTAATCAAGAAAATTCGAGAATATTGTTTTGCAAATGCAAAAGGATTTGCATCTTATAATTGTAACAAAATATTGGTTTTTAAGGTAAATAAGACTTTTTTATATACAAAATTATTGATTTAGTATTTTAATTAATAAAGGTAATAATTTGATATTGTTCTTGCGCGGATTAATTGACTTTTTGTATTTATCTCTTAAAATAATTACTTACATACACGGGAGTCAATTTAGCTAATTGAAGCTTTAATTTGCTAAATGCAAAAGATTGATATAGTTTTCTGTGGATATTTTTAATGGCTTTTTATTTACAATACGCTTTAAAAATGATTGATTTGCATAAGGTATAAAGTTTATATAAGGTTTATGATCTTGTCGCTCTCCATCTAAATTTAATCACATAATTAATAAAGGTGTTGTCTTTTAATGGCAAAGAAGTACGCTTGTATTTATATCTTAGAATAAATTTGCATACACGGTAAGTGTGTTTTGTTTTGCAGTTTAATGGTTTTGTAGTTACAGTACGCTTATATTTTTATACAGGGTGGAACAATGAACTTTTGAAAATTTCAACTCTTCTTAATTCTTTCTATTTGGGTGGGTTTTATTTATGGAATTTGTGTTTCACTCACCTCTCGTGACCTCTTTATTACATCAATTTATATATATATATATTGATGTGATAAGGGGTCACGAGATGTCATTGAAATCCAAATTCTACAAATAAATCCCACCAAGATATAAAAGAATCCGAAAAACGAGAAATTTCCGTAAATCCATGGATATGCTTTGTATAATACAAGCGTATTTGTATTCATTGTGGTACAAGCGGAAAATCAAATTTCCCTTGTTTAAATAATCACCCTGTATGATATAAGCGTATTGTAAATACGTAGCAAATAATGTAGGCAGCATAGCAAAAATAGTTATTCGTTTAGATACCTTAAACCGTACTGAATGCGAATGCAAATCGATCATTTTAAGATAAATACAAAAGCTATTTGTTTATAATAAGAAAAAAATGCACCTGTCGGTGTATACAAATAAATAATTTTGTGTCTCAATTTTGGGTATTAAACACGTTTTGCCGTGAAAGCAAATATTTTTAATAAAAATTTAAAAGTTTAAATTAATTACCCTGTGTATTACATAAATTCATTCTAAATAAAGAACTTTTTAGAATAGTAGGAATATAGGATGAATCATCTATACTTAGAAATACGTCGTCTTTGTATGGCCTAATCAACAAAGAAACGTTTATTCCCAGAAGCGGCTGGAACTTTGAAAAACCCAGAAAATGTAATAAAAATTGATAAGATATATTTATGATTTTTTGCATTCACTGTAAGAAAGAAGGAGACCCCGATCATTAACTTTAGGTATTAAATATAGACGGCCAACGCACATAAATCAACACTAACAAGATAATGAAACACTGCGATTTTAGACGCTAATGAGTTTTTCTGGGAACCTTGTGTAATTACCGTGCAAAATATGCCATAGGATACTAGTAGGTTCTAGAAACTAGATAATTTTGTATATAAAAGGAAGAATTTATTAAATAGATTCATTCATACATTCCATCGTGAAAATGACACAATGAGAGAAGAATTTCGTAGCCCTTGTTTTAAAATATGCAATACTCATACTATAATTAATATTTACCATGGAACAGTGAATAAAGAAGTAAGTTAAATGTACCCTACACAGAAATATGAAAATTGATAAGTGCAATTATTTAATCTTGTGATATATCATGAAGATGGAAAATGCTTCGATATAAAAAGCTATTTAAAATTTTATTGAATAATCAAAACGAGGATTCACATTGGCTTCTTAATGGAGATGTAAATAATATGAAATCTTGTAAGCTGATTTGAACATCAATTTAAAATAAGAAGATATTTAATTACGAATTGGATAAAAAAGCGCTTCGTGGATTTTTGCAAGTATTTTTTTTTTAAACATTGTTTGTAACTGATATTTGAGTATTAATCATTTAGTTTAAGATGTAATAAGTCCTAATCATTTTATTTTGGTAAGGATTTTTACCAGGAAAATTTGTAATCGGAGTTCGAAATAGTCTGACCTTTTAATGGATTATCTGTCAAGGACTTTTTGGCCAAACAAACCTTACAAGCCTGAGAATCAAAGCCAGGTAAACTGTCCGTAAGAAAAGAGATTTAGTTCTGTAAATTTAAGATATAAATCATATTTCTAACGGGAAACAATGCGTTATAGTGATGCGGCCCGTATATTTGGTTCGACGAATTGTTAGATTCGGGATTCTGGGAGTAGAATAAATTGAAATGTACGTGTATATCTAATATCGTAATTGATATGTTTCGTGGACCGTATCTACTGGGACTAGTGAAGTTTCGGTCTGTTGGCATTTAGTTATTTTTTACGTTTCATTCTTAATTTTTTTGTTTCGCCTGGCAGGAGCCCCTTTAGCTCTGCGCCATTGCACAACGGTAAAACCGACCGTGACTTTAGGCAGCTCGAGTGGATTTACTTTCTCGCCTAACAAAAGTTTATGCTCCTGTAGAAAATTTATTATAAATTCCTTTTGTATTTTTGTAGTTATGGTAGCACGAAACTGAGATATTGTTAAAATTTAGATGAGAAACACAAAATAGCCATTTTTTGTTTTATATATACGTGGTCATCAGTGGCGTGCAGTTCAGGGCAGTAAGATAATCACTGTTGCACAAAGGATTTCATATTTAATTGATAGGGCCGTCTACGAGATGTGATACCTTTCAATAATTTATTTTTAGTAAATTTGTGTATTTGTAGTACTGCAACATCATAGTTGAAAGATCTACACATAAACTATAATTATTGCTAGGTTCCAGCAAGGAAGCATTTAGAAAACACCAATATATATATATATATATATATATATATATATATATATATATATATGAGTGAAAAGGTCAAGAAAAATAAAAACATTTATATATATATATATATATATATATATATATATATATATATATTTATATTATAGATTAAGGAAATGTAGATCAAACAAGTATTTTAGTTGGACATTCTCTTTATTTGTGATGTCTAGCTTTCGAAATTTGCTCCAATTTCTTCTTCAGGACACTAAAATATAAATAACTAAATAACACATTTAAAATACAATATTTAAATCTTACACAAACGTGAGATAGGTCAAATAAATAAAACGTTCAGCATATTTAAAATTTTGGCAAATTACAAATACTCATATGATTATATAAAGTTACAGTTACATCCAATTTGAACACTAAATTATATTATCAAAATTTTCTTTTACACATTATCAAATGTCAACAATATCAACCAAACAATATTAGAATTTACAATTGACTGACAAAATTTCTTGATAGTACCTAAACATATGCGGTAAGCAGAACTTGTTAAACAATTATTAAAATAGTCCTGTATGAAACATTCACTTCTAATGTATTATGTGACTCTATTACTCATTTAAGGCACCATCATACCCATGTAAATGTGGCGATGTCAGAAGGTAGGTATATATAACACTTAATTTGTCAGTGTCTGATTTTTGTTCATCCGATTTGTCTCACCATTAATAAAACACATTTCCAGAAATTTCCTTTTTGTCAAGTTTGCTTCTCTAGCTAGAATCTTTACTCCATCAAAATCAATTTTATGTCCTAATTCGAACGCATGTGATGCTAAGGCACACCGCTCAGATTTCAGTTTGACATCACTTTTATGAAGCGAGATCCTTGATTTCATAATTTGTGACGTATGGCCTATATAAGATTGTACACAATTGTTACAAGAAATTAAGTACACTACACGTGATTGTGCGCATGCCGGTAACCTAGTAGGTAGGGAGTATTTTTAGTAGATTGAAATCTAGGTTACCGGCATGCGCACAATCACGTGTAGTGAACAAAATTTCTTGTAACAATTGTGTACAATCTTATATAGGCCAAAAACATGGAATAAATCGGCCATTTGAAAAAATAATTATACTAAACTATATATTTTTGAAAAGCTGTCAAAAAGAGCTTTTAAATAAAGTGACCACCAATTGTGGTTTCCATTTAAAAAAATGCAAGTTTATATTATAACCTCAAAAGTGTTATAAATATTAAATATTTGCGTACGCCACTGTATTCTACGTAAAAACCCGTATAAAAGACTTATACAGTATTTTTGGATATTTTTGCAAACAAACGAGTTATGAGAATTAATAGAATTTTAAAAAATATCAATTTTTGGCTATAACTCGAAAACAAAAGAAGATCGCTCATTTGTGATTTCACCATTGAATTGATCTCAAAAAGTTGGCACATAACTGCGCACACAGTTTTATTGTATCTTTAATAACATCTAAGTTACCCATTTAATACATCCAATTTGGGACACACTGTACTTTAAGAATTAATGCTGATTTTAACATGTAAAACATCCACTATCAACTTAAAAAAATTGTCTTTTAATTAATAACTGAGCGAATTTGGGCCGTACAGAAATGAATAAAAAACGAAATTGTTCGTAATTAGATTTTTCTACAACTTTTATTTAAAACATTTCTCGATTCAAGAGTCCATTTTCGAGATATTATCGAAAATTGCGCGACACGCGTACGCGATTTCGTTGCGTCGCAAAACTATCGGTGCTTAAAAAAATTATATCTCTGCTCCATTTGGTCGTACCGACTTGATTAAAAAATCAAATTGTGCGGGATTTTGTAAGCTACAATTTTGATATCTACATAAATTTCCGTAAAGTTGATATTTTCCGAGTTATTTGCTAAAAAACTAATTTTTTGGACTCTCCCCTGCCCGCAACATAGCATCTACACGTAGTGACTTTTAATATGTTGAATAGTATCCTAAAACAAGCCTGTTTACAAAGTTTCAGTCCAGTCAGTATTATTTCCTCCAAATCGACAAATTTCGAGTCATTTACTGGGCTACAAGAGTAATAGGAAAATTCGAGAACCTTTGATCATTTCTAAATTATGTTTTGTGAAATAATCGATACAATAATCACTAAATAGACATGCGCTTTAAAAACTCAGCTCTTTAAAATTTTTGGAACTATTTAATGCTGCTAAGTAATTGTAAAATACATTACCTACTTGACTTCCGGATCATCAACGGATGACCGTCGGAGTGCACTCTGGCCGTCGCGCATGCATAGTAGTAGTGTGTCTGAAACAGATTGTATAAGAAACAAAAAAATAAACTCATAAGCGGTAATGGTTAAACTTAATCCATTTACAACAAGAAAAAAGCCTGCAGGAGATTTTCAACCGCGTTAGTTTTTGCTTGTTTTCCAACAGCAGTAGACTAAGATATAAAAACGTGTAGAACATTGGCTGCAATCGGGTTGGCTTTCTTGGCAACAGTAGATATACACATAGGAGCAGGCAAAACATTTTTTTTCAGCATTACACGTTGCCATTATTTTAGTTACAGTTATCGTGTCAGACACGATAAAAATTGCTTTGGCAGAATCATTGCGGTCTACAATAATCAGCTTTTTATTGGTTACGGTGAAGATCCAAAGGGCTCTGTGACTAAGGACAAATGAGACTATACCGGAGAGCTAAAAAGATCAACTCGCTAGTATGAATTAGTGCTCCTGAACTTACCAATGCATCCAGCAATATTTCTTGATTCGTGAAACCGTAAACTGGCTGCATTGCTCCTGAAGACAAGAACGGTGTTAACCCTGTAAAGAAGAGCAGGATTGAAAATGAATGAAATTCCGAGCTACGAAAAGATAAGGAATCATCATGTTTTATTAATGTGTTGTTAGAACACTTTCAAACATTGTTGTTAGATAACGAAACTGGCAAATTTAATTACAATTGCTCTTATTAAGTACTTTTGAAGGAATTTTATTTTATTTAAACTCGTATTCCTGTTTAAAAATAGAACGAATGCATGCTTTAGAAATCATCAATTGTAGATAATCTAATATATTTGCTAAAATAATATTTCTGAGAGCCACGCTTTGATAAATAAGCTGTTGTTCTATTACAAGAGCAATGTTTATATTCACAAGATAATAGTTGTACAAATTAAATCATACAGGATGTTTAATATGCATTTATTTCCTGCATTTTAGAATGCGCTTTAAAGGAATAGATTGATAGTTTTAATTAACAGGTGTAGTCAGCAGCGTTTCGTATGACAGGTAGTTACGGAATATTGAAACGAAAGCACAGGAGTATTTATACGGAGCCTTAAAATAAACAAAACCGTTCGGCAGGGTGTAATTGAACGTAACAAATTGTTTGGAATAGCTTGCCTATCTGGTGGCAAATCTGTTAACTCCTAGGTATTGTTTTCTTTTAACACATTAATTTCTTGTTTGGTAGCACTTTTTCATTCTACGTTATTACTTTACCTAAATTTTCATCAACGGTCTGAGGAACGTTGTCCACGAACGAACAAAGAACAAAAACTGCGTACTCATCCAAGTGTTTCTGCCAACGGACAACTTGTCCTGAACTTGTTTTAGTGGCTTCTTCTTCTTCCTCTTCTGTTGTCACTTTTGGTTCTCTTTGGATTTATTGAATTCATCATTCGGTTCTTTATGTAAATTAACTTCTACGTATTTCCTAGGTTTATCTCCGCTTGGCATGGATGCTTTAGGTATACTATTGACTGATTTACAGTTTCGTTTCACTCTCATTCCACAAGCAATAACTATTTATGCCGAAAACTCAATACCAATTGTTTTCCTGTACTATAGTTTAGCTGGTACTTTATTCTCGAGTGCAATCGTAGTGGCATGATTTATTAAATGCACTGCAGAATAGATTGCTTCAGACCAAAATGTTTTTGGTGCACCACTGTCAAGTAATATGCGCCTACTTTTTCCATAATAAAACTATTCATATGGTCTGATGCTGCGTTTTGCTCTGGAGTGTATCATTCAGTGCATTCAAACGGTATGCATTTACTGTTAAATATTGTACCACTACTTTATTCACATATTCCTTCTCATTATGACAGTGGAAGCGACCGATTTTGAAGTTCAAGAAGTGCCCTATGAGCATAGCTTTATGTGCTTAAAGTATTCTAGCACCTTCGATTTGACCTTTATTGGATAGGTTACTGTGAAACGAATACAATCATTGATGAGTCACGACATATCTTGCCCCATTTTGTGCCATCGGCTTGATTGGTCCTATTACGTCACTGTGTATTAACTCCAAGGTTTGTTATTATGAGGCAATTTTGTTTGTTTACTTTTCACACTTTTCACACACCTTCTTTGGTGCTGTTGCAACTGCAAGTTTATCCACTTGCTTCTCTAGAACTTTAAGTTTACGGTTGCTTATATGTCCAAACCGCTTGTACCACAGTTCCGGAGTAAGCCTATTTGCCACGAACATTGGTATTTCTGACACTAGTTCAAAATCAAAGACGTACAACCATCCAGCACGCTCATCTTCAGTGAATTCACATTTTGTTTCGAAATAACTGCTTTTCTGTATTCAAACGTGATTTTATGACTGTGCTTCTAGTTCAACTGATAGCGGGTTAAATGTTAAGGGTTCAACTCTTTTTCCAATATTAACTAACACATGTAACTTCCCCTTCCTGATTATGCTAACCTTCTTCCCAGAAGCAAGGGCGATATTTTGTGGATGAGACAGCTCCACCACACTGTTTAGCAAATGTGCATCCTCACTACATATAGTATGTTGAAATCCCTAGAATCCAGATAGTGCTGTTTCTGAACTTGTTATGTCTTGAACAGAAGCAGCTGCTGTAAACATTGCAACAAATGCTAGATTTTTAGAATCTTGTTTAGCAATCTGCACTTTAGGCCTAGATAAATTCTTCAGATTAGGACATTCCCACACGTCGATAACCTACCCTTTTACAATTGTGACATGCAAAATAGGAACTGTTCTTCTGTTCTGGTTTAGTGTTCCACTTCTTTGTGTTTTGTGCACTAAACACAATTGATGATGATTAATGTTGCCTATCATTATCTAATGTACGCTTGGACTCTCCTTCCTGAAGGCAATTTTTTACAAATGACAAGGACTGTCTGTGTTGACAAAATATCTATTGCAATTGCAACACTATCGTATTCAGAAGGCAACGTTTAACAACAAGTGGCAAACTATGCCAATTTCTTCAAATGTAACACGTCTGGTTTTACTCCCATACAAGCTTGCTAAATTGTAAAAAATTGCTTGATGGATTTTCAAAGGTAGGGTCAAACTTCATCAACAGCAACTTCTTACACAGAAGTAGTTGACTGGCCGCACCTTTTTTTCTTTCAAAAGGTGTCGGAAAAAGAGGGGACCCAAACGATTTGAAATTCATCTACCTTTTGTATTACTGCTGTTGTTCTTGCAATTGCTGGTATGACCAATGGAACAAAAGCTTCTAAATCGATGAGGACTATATTGCGATAATGTAACTCAAACCCATTTGTACAGCTCTAAATACTACTACTATAACACTACAATAACTATGGGTGCACATGTGCAAAAGGCAGACAGACATGTGCATGTGACACCGGCTGCAGCCTTTTGAAACACTGACAAACTTAATGTAAAAAATATGCAATTATGGTGTATTGTAACATTATTTTGTAATGTTAACAATTAAACAAATTAATTAATTAAAAATTCAGTAACTTGAATAAAGTATAGACAAAAATTCCCACAATAAATTAATTTACATTCAGTCAGGCTCCCTTATAATAAAAGAGCACATTTACCGATAGCTTCGGGCTACTAAATTCCAGCGGCAGGTCATAATAATTTAAAGCTCTAGACCCCATCGTAAGTCAACTACAATAAACTTCTTAAAAGTTAGGTCGGTAACAGACTAACAAATCCGATAGAATTAAAATGTAATAGTACCTTTTTAGCGTAAATAAAGGAAAACCAATTTCAGTTTGAAAAGCTTAACCTTCTTAATACTTCGTTGATTGACAGCGGGTTAGACAAAACAAAACATTATAATAGCGGACACTATTTCCAATTTGATTTGTTCAAATATTACAAGTAATCTTAAGTAGTCTGGAGACATCCATTGTATTTAAAATCCATTTCGGCTCAAGTAGGTTAGCCGGTCTTTGTTAATGGCAGACACTGTCGCCATAAGTAGGTTCCACATTGCAATAACTAAGTAATTCGTAGAAGAAAAAATATAATTTAAATTCGTGGGAAAGTGATTGCATCCGTGACCATCATCTAAAAAGGGTTGGATTTGGTTTCTGAAATCTTGTTTTGTGGGAGGTTCTGTTCAGTCATTGGATAACAGAAAATGACGCTCATAATTATTAGGATAGGAATAGTCTATATATTGGAAGGCTTTAGCCAAAGACGGGGAGTTCTTCCAATGGGGTCGTCTGTGGTCAAGAAGTAGAGAGAAACGTAGTTTGCGGGTAGCGGTTCTCTGGCATGACATAGAATATTAAACTTCGTATCACGTTAGTAAAAAAATTGGAAAGAAGTGTTACTCTTCCAGTTTTGCGAGGGTTATGCCCATATGTTCGCGGATTTATAGTGATGCAAGATAAATATTGAAAACTTGTAGGCGTGTGACGCACAAGTAAGTGATATTGTCAAAAATTCTGCCGGGTTCGTGTGCCAGTAAATTCTTAAAACATTACAAACAGAAGCAACAAGCGAGATTCTCTCCCAAATTTAATAACTGCTCTACGTTGGAAAACAAACCCTCAACCAATGGACAATTATTAGTAAGTAAGCTTTTATAGTTAAGTAGCATGACCAATTTTTAGTTAGTTTATTTGTTAGGACGTTTTGGCCATAAACCGTAGGATTAATTTATTGTACGATTTATAATATAAGTTTCTTTCATATACAAGTGTTTGATAACTACTTATGTACTCAAGATTTTCATAAATTCCATAGTCACCTATTCACTTAAATTTCTAAATCAATGAATGTAAGAGGTTCACGTTTATTGCTCTGTGAATTAAATAGTTTTGTTTGCCGTTGATTAAGTCAATAGTTTTTCTTATTTTTTTTTATATAAGTAGTAAAAAAAGTGAGGAATTGATTAAAAGAAACAATTGTCCTCCTTGGGATGACAAGTCTCTCAAGGATTTTTGCGAACATTTGGACATTCTCGACTTGTCTGGCGCCCTTGGCAATTGTCATTAAGCCACAATATTTTATGAAAGGTAAGTGCCACATTTTTGTAGTATATTATAAATTAATTTAACCCTTTTTTCAAAATTTCACCCTCTATACGATCCACGACCTCCCGCTAGCTAGTGCCGGTGACCCCCCCTTTAATTTTTGTTTTACAGGCCGCCCCCATTTTATAACTTGACTGGAAAAGATACACTTAGTAGCTTTTCCGCCTGTAACAGTATGAAGCCTTAACAATGATGTTTTGCAGTTTAATTCATATGGTAAAGCACAAGTCTTTGACATACTCTAAGGACGAATCAGCTATATGCTGTTGTGTATGTATGTATATCCCTATGCGACGGATTTTCTAGAACCTTTTATAAATTATTAAAAAATATATCCAACTCACTTTGAATTTGTAAAATTAACTAATGAATTGATTGTTTTATTAGTAAGGACTTTGAAAACAAAAATGTAAATTTTATAAATGATAACTGTCTAAGCGAAGTCATATCGGAAGTCTACAAACTTTACTGCTTAATATGTGTAATATCATTTAGAACGGCCGGTGTGGAAATGTTTCTCAACATTAAAAAGAATTAAAACCTGTGCTTGGAATTCAATACAGACTCTCGTTTCAGTTTGCCAACCATTGACAAAGAACTTAAATACTTTCTAAAATCAAAACCAGAATATTATAAGTGTTTTATTTTATTTTGATAAAAAGATAATAACTGAAACTGAATTTTTCTAGCTTCTCGTTCATTACAAATTCTAGCATAATAAATTAGTCACCAGTTGCACGTAGTTTTCAAACCGTCATAACAAAATACTTGTATGACGAATGGAATGCAGCTCAGCTCCCATTCCCCCTGTTATTATAATAGAAATAAAACAACATGAAATGCAAATATACCATCTGGCAATCCTGTACAGAAAAGAACCTGAAAACGCGACATAAATAATATTGCACGTATTTTTTGACCTTGATCTTGACTGCTGTTTACAAATTTTATTACAGCCTTCTACTTACAGGTTTTTAAAGCATTGCGCACTTTAGTTGCAGTGTAAAAATAGAACTGCATTTCCTTCATTCAACCTTCAATATTAAGGCAGGACATGAATGTGGTTTGTGGGTTGCTTTTGTTTAGTGTCAACGTATAGCAGAAGTGTCCTCTACTTGACCTACCGTAACAACAACCTTTGTGTTCATTTAAGCGAAAACACTCATTACTATTTAAAGTCAGGCTGCAATACTGCAAGTGAATACCAATGACTCGCATATTAATATAAGCTTTAAAGCACGTAGTGTAATAAATAGATTGCAATAGACAGGGGCAGTTAGTATATAAACGACAAAAATAGTCATAAATATCTGCATCGCGTCAAAAAATATCATTTTGCTCGTTTAAGCGTTATCATTATTTTTTCAACCACCATATACAACGTAATTGCTTGTTCATCCTATTTTTGTTCTGATTGGCGAAATGCAATAATAATTTTTATGAAATTCTTTCTAAAAACTAATGCTTTTACATAATGATATGAAACATTAATTTTTGTTAACTTCTACATCTGCTCCGGTACTAGACACGCGTAAGTTGGCGGGCACGAAGTTCAAATCACTTTCGCTAGACTGAAGATGCGTCCTACGCATCCCAAAGTAAAATTCGATAAAGTTACGAACACAAAAAGTTATACAGAAATTAAGTTGGTTGGTGCTAAAGTGCCAACCTAGAACTTACCAATAGCCTAAACTGAAATTATTCGGGCATTCACATAATTTTTGTTGACGTTTGTTACGCCCGAAAACACGTTAATGGCCACAGAAATTTAAATCTCTATTATCAAAAAGAAAGACATTACAAATAATTTACAATGGCGATTTCTCCCAGTGAGCTGGAAATAATTGAAAGAATGGTTATATTGTATACCCAGTAGGAAAAACTCAACATTCCCGGACGACGTGAAGATTGCTTGTCGAGGCGCAAGCCGAGACAAGCAACACGAAGTTCGGGAATGTTGCTTTTCCTACGTGGTATACATACTATTTTTTCGCAAATCGTTAAAAAACGACAGAAATTAAAATACCAACTTTAAAAAAACGTGATTAATTTTATTTATAAATGGTGCTGTCAAATTCTTAGTAAAAGTTTTTGCGTAACCATGGAAACGTTCCTATCAAGATATTGAATTGTCAAACTTGATACATTGAAATATGATTGCTGGTATTTTTGAAAGTAACAATACAAATTCTAAAATTGTACTAATTGTAAAATACCTGAAAATATCACACACAACTTATTTCAGAATCAAATACATTCTGAAGTTAGTTGTTTGTTATATTTACATAATGTGTTAATATTGTTTAAATAGAACTTACCATGAAAGCATGTTCTCAGTCATTTTTGTAGGCCACATGTATACACATCTTATTTCTGTACAGTACAGTAATGAATATTTCCATACAGTGATTGGTGTTGCTTGACAACGTCTAAACACTTGGAAATATTCAACTTTTGTTTAAGACATTTTATCAGAAATGTCAAAATTTCTTAACGATTTGCGGAAAATTTAAATTCCGATATTATATTTATCATTATCACGGCAAAAAATAGAAACAGTCGAGTCTAACATTTCTGCATATACTTATTTGAAAATATACCAGAATAGTCAAGCATTAAATATAGTAGAGAGCAGCAAAGTTTGGTGGCCAGAGGCGGGAGATTTTTGGAACAAAGATTTTAGGGTAGGTAATTCGGGTGAGGGGATGTTTATGCGGAAAAAGATAGGACGCTGTAATAAACTACTTACAAAAGCACGAAAGAGTACCCGCGGTTAGATTATAATCTAAACCGGTAAATACAGTGTAACGTGCATTTTTGTACCTTAATATTTTACGCTTTTTCCCAATTAGTAAATACATCGTTTCTTTGGGATCGCTGTTTGTATAAAGGAAATACTTCAGAATAATTCAGATTTGTATGCAATTTAACTCGTGTGTATTAATTTAAAAGTAGATAATTGAAGATTGATTTTCATTAATAAATTGCGAGGAACGAGTTTTAAATAGGATTATTCGTAAATTACTTGCCAACTTATCGAAAATGATAAACAACTGTAATTAGTTATTAGATATGATGGTGCATTCACTTATTGGATGTTCCTTATGTTATTAACGAAGTCGATAAGAGGTTATGGTAACAACTAGTTTATATAACAGACGAGAGTGCAGAGTAGTTTTGAATTTGCTCTTCGTTCCTATATATTAATTACGTTAAAAATATTGTTTTCCTTGTTGCTTTGAAAATAGTGAGATTTCTGTTCTGTGTTCCGATATATTAAGTACGTTGAAAATACTGCTTCGTTCTGTTTTGAGAACAGTGAGTATTACTGCGGCATCAATTCTCGTATTGTTCATGAACAAGCACGCCGTGTTTTTTTAGTTGATTTTCGTTTGAAGATAAAAGTAGTAGAGCTTGTTAAACTCGAGGCACGTGTGCTTTACGGAACATTTGACGGACGGTTTTATTGCTTACGCGTGTCTTACTAATTGTTTTTAGTTGTTTTTCTTGTGAGATAAATGTTTAAGGAACATTTGACGGACTTGCTTTAGTGATACACGTGCTTTACCCGTTCTGGTTCTTTTTAGTTGTTTTGTCTTTTGATATTTAAACGGTGTGTGTGTGCGATCTAGTTTCGCGGTCCTGTTCTTCTCAGAGTAGCGCATACTTTGGATTATTTAAATACAGTGATACTGTAGTTTCTGAATTTTCTAACAACAAAGAATCTAAAATAGATCATTACTTGCGCAAATTTCGTTATTTGCGAAATATAACAGATTACAGGTTTACATAGGTATTGGTTGAAGTTTCTCACTGCTTTTGGGATGTTTATGAAAATAATATACATTTGGTCCTAGTTGAAATTAAACTAGTGCTACAGAATATTTCGAAATTATTGTCTTAGGAAATAGAATTACCAAGAAATTTATCAAGGCTACATAGTTCCGACGCGTGATATTGTCTGCTGCTAACCCCAGTGAAATACGTAGGTGTGATTAGTGTAACGTGTGATAAGTTCCATCAACACCCTCACAGTCAAGGGTGAAGTGCTTCGTTAGTGCAGGACATCGTTGAATCCCACACTTCAGTTGCAAGGAAGCGTCGCTGAAGGACTTTTGTAAGTTGAACTATTTCCTACTGGTTATTACTTTAAATATCTATCCGTTGCTTTACCATATCTTTGTCGTTCTGATACCTTTTACAATAGACTTGAATGCTATTTTAAAACATAGAAAAAAAAAGAAAGAAAGAAAAATCAATACTACTGAATTACTCATACCAATTGTGTCTAATCGATTAATCTTTTGTTAACATTTTGTCTGATTTATGTTAATTGGTGTGTGAGGAAACGTTTCTGCTACTCCCCAATATTACCTCACTTTGTACTAAACATTTTTCTGTATTGCTTTTACCGCTATTATATTATATAGTTTATCTAAACAGTTTTATTTACATTCTACAAAGTACTGAATAACTTAGATTTTTCATTGCTGCTATGCTGATTCTATTCTTTTTTTTCAGGTTTGCTTAACTAATTTTCTTGCAGGTATTGTCACTAAATTCCTACAGCCGCATACATTATATGTCAGTCTGCTTTCCACAACCCCCCCTAATCTCCGATTGAGCCCGGTCATTCCGTGATACCTTTGTGTTACGCACGGCTACGAGCCAACGTAGCATAAATTTGGCGCCCAACGTGGCTGCCACGAATTACGTAACAACAGTAATAATACCAGTATACATACCCAGCTCTAGTTACAGTCAGGAAGGGGCAGAAGCCATCTACAAAGGTATCGAAGACATATCAACATTTGTAAAAGGGCATGAAAATTGAATTATTACAGGAGATTTTAATGCAGTTGTGGGTGAGGGTATGGAAGGAATGGCAGTGGGTTTATTTGGATTAGGCACGAAAAACGACAGGGGAAATAGGCTGGTAGAATTTTGCTACAACTACATTTAACCACCACAAACGCATTACTTCAACATCATGATAGAAGACAATACACCTGGAAGATGGCAAGAGACAGGGAGATTTCAAATAGGTTACAGAAGCAGGTATAGACACTGACTACAATATAGTAGTTTTGAAAGTCGTTCTTAAATTTAAAATTTTGAAAAAAAGAACCCGTTCCAAATGGACCTGCACCTTGAAGAAGTTCTAGATTACTAAACGGGTGGAACGGCTAGAATGTTCCAATGAGCTAAAGAGCCCAATGAAAGGTTTTACCAAATTGGTGGGGTCTTTGGTGAGGAAACAGACTAAGACAGGTTCTCAAAAGAAAACAGCAGCTCGTTCGATATTTAGATTGGCAGAGAGCATAGGGGTCGGTATTGCATTCTAAGACACGCTGCGATGTGAAAGGCAACGGGAAACGACGACATTACCTCCCAAGTACACATTATAATTTGAATTAGGGCCGCTATACTTGCGGCCACGTCCCCAATGCTCCACCCGGAGGTACTACATTGGGTTTAAACGCGAAAAATAGTCGTGCTCCTAATTTATTCTTACTTCATAGTTGATTCGCCCTAAATAAAAACTAAATAAAAATCTAACAAACCTAAAAATCTAACAAACCTAACAAACTCTAACAATCTAACAAACCTAAAAATCTGACAAAAACTGGAACAAAAACAAAACAAAAACTAAAAACAGGGTTGTAAATAATGGTATCCCTAGCGCTGACTTTCGAGTGTACCCGATCAACAAGCAAAAATGAGAGGGGGAGGGATCCGTAATACCGGATAGCAGACGCCAGTTCTGCTTACCAGTGCGACCTGAAGGGTCGTCTTAAAACTATCCAAATCTAGCTAACTAATTTAAATCCATCCCTAGCTTTCCTATCGTTCCCTAACTGATTTACATTATGATTACAATCTTCGCAATTCTGCTCGTCCTTCCCAAATATATACTGCAACCAAAATGGCGACAGAACGTCAAACAAAACAAATAAGCCACATAATACATGCTATATATAAATAAATATAAAGTGTAAATATAAAATATAAATAAATATAATTATGTAAATATATAAATAAATGTTTAATAAGCGTTAAGCGTTAAGCATATAGCAGTGCACAAAATAGCAAAAGCATCACCCTATTTATCAGGTGCACTCGCACAAGCATTATGTCGGCTAGCGCCTTTACACACCAAACGTGCTTCTTAAATTATTTCAAAAACTACTAATTAATGTAAATCAATGCTTGTGCGAGTACAGCCGCCACAATTTAAGTCTTACCTTGATAATAAAATTCTCCAGCATCCGAAGATCTGGTCGTCTGTAACTTACTTCTAAAGGTGGGACGGGGTGCACTGCTAAAGTTCTGGTGGGTATGCACTAAATGTTCTTGGGGGGATCACAATCACTATCACTATCACTTCACTTTCAAGTCCTGGGGGGATGCGCGGTTGCGCTCTGTTTTATTATCCTTGTTTAGTTTATTGATTTAATTTAATGAGGGTTTATGATTTATTTGTTATTGTTTATTTGGTATTATTTATTCCCGATTTTCCGCACATAATTATGAAGATAGGCAGTGATTGTATTAATGGAGTGGGGGTTTCTCGTGCATATTGGACATTTTGATATAATTTATTTTTTTTTTTTTTTTTTTTTTTTTTATTTAATATCAGGTTTTGGTTATGCTCGTATCCTTACTCACGCCAAGTCAATCTAAAATTTTTCAATCCTCCCACTAACCCCACCGAATTTTTACACGCGGTCGTCATTGATTGTCTAATCTCGCGACCCTTCCCGCGAATTCTTTTAAGGCTGTCCAGAACGCCTTCTGGTTAACAACTTTCGCGACTTCCTCTAGGCTCTTTGGCCATGCCAGACCTAGGATAGCTAGTTTGCTATCAGCCAACCCTCGATTTCCCGCCTCAAGCGGGCAGTCGAAAAGCACGTGCTCTGCGCTTTCCGCGCCCTCACCGCATTCGCAGCGGTCGTTGTTGGTTAGACCGAACCTTTGTAAATACGCCTTCAGGGCGCCGTGCCCTGTTATCAACTGCACCATTTTGTGATCGAGCTTAACCTCGATCTTACCTCTGGCTTCTATGCTCGGTATGAATTTGTGGGTCAACCTGCCCGTGGCAGCGTTGTTCCACCTCTCTTCCCATTGTCGAATTGATTTTCGCGCAGCTTTCTTTTGATTAAAGACCTCGGTATCGACGAATGTGATATTCGAAAGTCGCCCGTCGCGGCCTCTTTAGCTAATTCGTCAGCCCTATCGTTTCCTACGTTACCATTGTGCGACCTGACCCAACAGAACTTTAAACGTCGAAACACTAGCGCCGTACGCGCTATCCTCCAGACGTCCGCTTGGAGATCTGTCGAGGTGTTCATGTTTGTTAAAGCCGTTAGCGCCGATTTACTATCACTGATTATATAATACTCGTCTCTGTCCGTATGGTTTATTACGTAATCGATAGCCTCTCGTATGGCTACCAATTCGCACTGGAAGATAGTGCACCAGTTCGCGAGTTTGGTTTGAAACCGAAACACCTCCCTTTCCTGCTTATACACGACAAACGCCGCGCCTGCTTGCCCATCGTCCATACGTGAACCGTCCGTATAAATTCTGATACCCATCGCGTCCTCATCACCTGCGACAAACTCGATCCCTCTAATATCAGCCGGGTGCCCTAACTCAGATACAACAATCTTTCTTGCAATTTCCCTATTACCAAGATTAAGATCTTCGATAATTTCGCGCCCTTTTCCTATATTTATTAATCGTCTATCTCTAATCTCCTAACGACATATTCGATAGGAGAGTCCTACTGATCACCAGGACAGCCTCCGTGGAGGTGGTCCTGTACGCCCTCGCCGCTTTTACCGCGGTTATGCGTTGTACGCTCGTCAATTGACGCATCTCCCGGACTTTACAACCTTCTGCCCATACAGAAGATGCGTACAGTATTGCCGGCTCAATTGCTCCGGCATAAACCGTCCCGAGCGATTCGCCCCTGAAACCCCACTTTATTTTAGCCGCCGCCATCATTTTGTTTGATATTTCGCCGCCCTTACTTTTTACGTATTGTACGTGCGCTTTCCAATTTAATTTATTGTCGATCTTGACGCCGAGGTAGGTAATGCAATCTTTAAACGGGATTTTCTCCCCTCCTAGCTCTAACCTAGGAGGTGTCTGTCCTGGTTTCGTGCCGAAATAAAGCGCCTCTGACTTCGCCGTGTTAAATTTTAATTTTAACGCCTGCGACCATTCGTGTAATTTATTAAGCGCCTCGTTCGGTTTTGTGCGCATATCCATTAACAATCTCGATCTTACAATTAAAAGTGTGTCATCTGCAAACCCAACGATTGAGCATCCTGCGGGCAACTTGACCCTAAAGATGCTCTCATACAACAACTTCCAAAATGTGGGACCAGAACATGACCCTTGCGGGCATCCCCTTTCCACCTCACGCGACAGAACTTCACCCGGAATTTCAACCTGTGCTAATCGCCCCGAGAAATAGCTCTTGACCAAAGACATCAAGTTTCGCGGACAACCCCTACGATCTAACTCGCAAACGATTAATGGCCACCAGGCAGCATCAAATGCTCCTGAAATGTCCAAAGCAACAACGACACAGTACTCTTTGGCATCTCTTGCCTGCTTAATTTCCCCGACAACGAACTCTAAGGCGTCGATAGTCGACTTGCCCTCCACGAAACCAAACTGTCGGTTATTAAAACCGCCGCTGTCTCGCACTAGGTATTCAACACGCGTAGTCATAACGCGATCTAAAACTTTCCCCAGCACCGGTAGCAAGCTAATTGGACGATAGCTGCCCGGATCTGACGCATCCGCCTTTTAGGTTTGGGTATAAATTTCACATTCTGGATTTTCCAGCAACGCGGAAAACGCCCTTTCTAAACAAAGATTAAACAACCCAACAAAGACACACGGGGCTAACAGGCACGCCTGCAGAGCTGCGTCTGAAGTGATTCCATCATGCCCCGGTGCCTTCTTAGGGTTCATCCTCCTAAGAGCCCTGACGACCTCGTGAACTAGGATTGCCTTATCGGCACCTGTTCCTTGCGCCTTTGCAGCTTCCCGACGTATTAAATCGTGCGACCCTTCATCCCCCTCGGGATTAAACGATGGGAAAAATTTCTCTAGTAAATATTCCGCTGTGGTTTTAAAACCTTCCGTGTATTCGCCATTTGTTTTCTTTATATTACTGAGCGCGATTTTTTGTTGTTTCCCTCTAATTACGCGGTATGCGGTTCCCCAGGGTTCTTTCTCTGAGTTTTGCGTGCAGAATTCTTTAAATTTATTCGTTCGCGTTTCTTCTATTAATATTTTATATTCGCGGTAACTTTGATTATATTCTATTCTCCGTTGTTTTCTTATATCTCCCGAGGCGCGTTGATAGCGGCGCCTTAGGTTACGCGTTTCTGCCCGCTTGGTGGTTAGTTCCCGGGTCCACCAGGGTACGCTGTCTTTAAATGTTTTCTTTTGCAGCATGGAATACGACGACGCGTCTACCACCGCGTCGTTCAATTTTTTCGCGAGTGTTTCTACTTCGTCTGCCTCTCGGCAGTTAAATAGCTCATTTTCGAGCGCAGGGATACTTTCGCCAAATTTTTCTTTAAACCGCTCCCAATTTGCTTTTTTATTACAGAACCGCGGAAATATAGTTAGCTGCTCGTTTGCGCTTGTTTTGGTTTCAACGTCCCATGTTATTAATTTATGGTCAGAGAGCGTTTCCTCGTCCGACCTTAGTTTCCAATTACAAATCGTTTCTAACATTTCGTGCGAGACTGCAGTAATATCTATAAAACTGCTGCCTCTATGCGTCTCAAACGTAGGTGAATCATTAGTGTTTATCACACTAAGGTCCCATCCGTAAAAGATCAGCAACCTGCGAGCCTCTATTGTCTTCGATAGGGCTGCCCCATAATGACGACTTAGCATTAAAATCTCCCCGATGATTAAATTTTTATTCCTACCGATTTTGCGCAAAATGTTTTCAACTTGGTTTACTAAGTCCTCGGTTTGAGGATTTTCCGCCGGGAATCAACCGGCGGAAGATACGCGCTGATCACGTAAAATGTATTTAGCCCTGATTTAATTTCGACCGTTGTTAAAAATTCGTTGGATAAATTATTTAGTATTATTCCGGCGCACGTCCCATTATTTATTATTATACCGCTACGCGGTCGTTCGCTGTTTGCGTTTAAAACGGTGACCCCTTCCCAAAACCTGTTATTTTATGGCTGTACAGGTGCGGTTCCTGTACAAGCCCGATGTCGATATTATTTTCGCTAAATAACTTTACGAAGTTATTTGTAGCCCTTTCCTTTCCGAGATTTAATTGCGCGAATTTAATCTTCTTGCTTCTTTTAAATCTATCTTTTCTTCACGGTCCATAATCGATGTTGCGTGTGATTGCGTTCTTCAATCTCAGCATCGTGGGGCATCTACTCGACTTGGCGTCGTGGCGCGTATCGACCTTCGCGCCACCGCCAGTTCTGTCGTTTGCCCTAGCGCAAACCACACAGCAGGGACTGCCCTCCGGCAATTCTTGAACTCGTGACCGACTTCGGCACAGTTACCGCACCACTGTACCTTCTCCTGCACTCCATCGATCTATGGCCGTACTCGTAGCACCTGTAGCACTGGGTCATCGAGAAGTGGTCCCGGGCCCAGACTCTTCGCCACCTGAGGTTTATAGCGTCAGCTAATATACGTCTCCGAAGTGTGGGGGTCACTTCGAAGACTACGTTGACGAAGGGATCCCTAGGGCCCTTTCCGCCAAACCTAAATTTCTCCCTCAGGTGGTCTTCAATCTTCAAATCGCCGAAGCGGGGATTCTGGCACGCGATCAACCGCACCAGCTCTTCCGCCTTCATCCCCGCTTCGACCCCCGGAAGAACGACCCGTGGGCGCTTCTTCTCGATGGTCTTCGCCACGAGCTCTTTGCAGTCACCGAAGTACACCCAAGTACACAGCGTACTTACATTGTAGTGAACATGATGGCATTCTCTGGGGTAAAAGATTTCCGAGTTAAGATAGTCCCCCATTCGGGTCTCCGGGAGGGGACTACTTCGGAGAATGTGATCGGAAAGTTGAAAGGAATAGCTGAGAATAATTTGCGAGTCGAAGCGTGGAATGTCAGAAGTATGAAGCATGCAGGTAAGCTAAAGAACTTGAAAATTGAAATGGATAGGTTAGCACTAAACATAGTAGTGATCAGCGAAGTTCGGTGGCTAGAGGCGGGTGACTTTTGGAGTGGACACTTTAGGGTAACTCATACAGAATCAGAGGAAGGAAGTTCGGATGTGGGGATAGTTATGCGAAATAAAATAGAACACTATGTAGAAAATTACTTACAAAATAACGATTTTGTTTTCGGCAATGAAACACCACATCAGTCAACAATTTCTCGTTAATATGGAGAATTCAAACGTGAAGGAATTAGTCTCAACGACGATCCAAGAGCACGTGCACCAAAAACGGCAGTCACACAGGAAAACGTCATTGCTGTGCGCAAGCTCATCAGGGAAAATGGCATGTGACACATCGCAAAATTGAGGCATCGTTGAGGATTTGAAAGACTTCAATTTAAAAAGTTTTGCCTGAAGAATTGTGTTTAAAAGAACAAGTTTCCCGTTGGATATCGCATCTGTTTGCCGAAGAACGGAAAGCAGCTAGGGTAAATTGGTGTCAAAAATATTCTAGAATGGTTCAACGCAGGAAACTCTAAACGTGTACAACATCGTGAGTTTTGATGAATCTTGGTGTTCCGTTTGTAATTATTGTTAAAATTAACCAGCCATTAGAACGAAGTCTAATACGAATCCAAGCAAATTAATATTTTTAAGCAATCCCCAAAGGTGTGGAAAACATGATATTCGATGATAGACGGAAAGCTATAATTTTTAGAATAAAAAACTTTCTACTGAAAAGTGTAGGCCTTGAAAGAACCTACAAAACTAGTGGCCACATTTTAAAATTGGTTACTTTGTTTATTTGCAATTGTATTTAAAGTGTCTAAAATGCCACTTTTGTAAATCTGCTATTGTTTAAACAATAACTGACATATCGAACTGAAACCATTTGTAAAAGTATACCTCTTAGAGCTCTTAAGTTACCTTTAAAATTTGTTGAAGATTTATTTTAAAAAAATTCTCGCTAGAATTTCTACAGAATTTGGAGTGAAACTTGAAATAAAGTAAGGAAATTTACTCAGAATGAGTCAAACCATAACGTACTCTTAAGGGACAAATGGATTTTTACAGTTAAGTCGCAAATAAACGTAATGGAATGTTTTTCACTATAAACAATTCATACATTCTATTGAATCGGGACAAAAACCATACGAAAGCCACTTTTCCGGAAAAAAATGTCATCTAACTTGAGGGAGGGGGAAAATATTTTTTTATTTTCAAGATATTCCTGCTCGTATAATTATTAACATTTTTTTATGAAATTTTAAATGCTGGAAAAGACGAGTTAAATTATTTGTTAAAAATTTCACGCTTCTGTACACTCGTTTTTTTATTAGTGAAAGTTTTATGTAAAATGACGGCAGCTCTCGGAATGCCGTTGAGCGGCAGAGTGGGGATGATCGTACGACTCGTTCGGTCGGTATGCAAGTTTTTGAGCTGTCGCGGCAAAAGCACTGCAAGTATAAATATTTCGGCAAAAAATTGACATATTGAGATAATCTTTTTTAGCTCGGGTACTTTTCATTGATGATTTGAAATGTATTGAAAATTTTTCAAATTTGTTTCTTGCGTCTTAAATTTAACATTATGTATTTATAATATTTATTTTATATATAAATAATAAGATTTTCCTATTAATTCTTACCCTAGCCTCATGTACTTAAATACAAAACGTTAAATAAGGCAAAATTAGTTTATCTAAATTAAATACAGAAAATAATTATGAAGAGTTTAAATTTACTGTGGTGTGTACTAATTTCCATGTTTATTGCTCATTTCAATGTTATACTAGTAAATTAATTTTAATTTCAGATGCACATGAAGTTTAGGTAAGAATGAATGTGAAAAGCTAACTATTTATATAAAATAATCATTATAAATAAATAATTTTAAATTTCAGATATAAGAAGCAAACTTTAAAATTTTCAATACGGCATTTATAATCTGAAGTAAGAAGTACTCGAATTTAAAAAAATCATTCCAATGTATCAATTTGTTGCCAATATATTTAAAATCGCAGTCATCTTCGTTATTATTTTCGTCATCATCTTCGTCTGGCTATAGTCATTTTCTTCTTACCTTCAGGTAATTTTTCTTTTCTGGTAATTTCTTGTCTCGGGATTCTTTTCTGGCTTCTTTTTCCAATTTCCTTCTTTTATATACGCTCCAATTCTTTCGGGCTAGGTATCAACATCTATGGGTGGAAATGAGAAATGTAGTCCGCTCTCCTGAAGCTGGACCTGAATCCTTTGTTGCCTTTTCAAAAGCGGAAGGCAAGGGCTCAGGAGCTACTTCTGGTTGAGGTGCAGGTACGGAACTGGAGGACTGCTTTAGGTTGGAATACAGGTCCACAAGTGGAAAGCTGGAGCTCGCCAGCGTCTTCTGACACGTTGTTAGTTCCTTAACTGGAAGGCTGCGACTCAGTAGCTGCTTCTGGTTGAAGTGCACGTCCACAAATAGGGGGTGGAGTTCGGCAGCTACTTCTGGCCTATCTGTGATATCGGTAGGTGCTGCATACATATCTTCAGGAAATGTATTCCTATTCAAGGATATGTTCCCGATTTTTCAAACTCGCAGATACTAGTATGGGATTTTTCTAGCGAACTAGCTGAATCAGTGCCGAGCTCTTGGTATGGGATTCATGCCCATCCAAGTTGACCAACACTGGCTTGTTTTGTGATGAATTTGAGAAATTAATAAACTTGTTTAATCGTGCTATAAAATAATTCTTGTAGATCCAACCAGATTCTTTATAGTATGCAAAAGACCCAGGAAGTGCATCGTCCATGACCAGGGAATTTTTCGTTTCCTAGCAAAGACAAACGTTGGTGCCATGAAATTGCCAGAGGCACTCATGCACGTTTCAACAGTGAGAAGGGCGCTTCGTTCTGTGGACGATGAACACCCAGTTTTTCCCTCGAAGGGCAAGAACTTTTGAAGGCTCGTTGGGTACAGTAAGGCTGCTTTTTTTATTAACATTATAGATCTTATTTGGTGAAATCTTTTTTTCAGTGTAAATGGATTCTAACAGATCATAAACTTCCATACAGCAACCCTATTGAATCTCTTTGCTAAAGAAGTGTTTTCTAGAGCTCAAAGCCTTATGGCAGAGTCTGGCATGAAATCCATAAAGCCAGTTTTTCCGTACAATTTTCTTTATTTTGTCGAAAGAACGGTTGATGCCATTTTTTTCAGCGGGTTCATATTTAAGGCGGCGGAGATCAAACAAAGTCAGTCCAAATATCTTCTATGCCATCAACAAAATGTAATCAAGCAGTTCTCTTTCTTGTTTCTTGGAAGAAAACTGTCTTGTAACCACCTACAAATTTATGGGATGCTGCCATAGGTGACAATGCATTCATTCGGGCAAATTTTACCTTCTCCACAAGCATTCTTCGTGATTTAAGACATTAGAATGACCTCTTCGATGGCATTTGTCATTTCGCCTTGACTGTATGTTGGTAGTTTCTCACTATGTCTGCAAAGAAAAATACAGACAGAATCTCATAGCTTCATGCCTATTACAAAGTAGCCTACCTGTCGTGTAGCTTACCTTAAATTGTTTTAAAGTTTGTATGCCAATTTTTACGTCAATCGGTTTAATAGTTTTTGCGCAATTAGGTAACTGACAGACAGACAGACTTCAAGTCGGTTCTGCCCCGCATGAAAGTGTCAGTGAAACCCCGCGGTACACTTTTTAACTAAAATTAGGATATTTAGGTTAACAACATCAGTTATGACATTCGACCTTAGATACACTAAATTAAACTACAAATCCAACCAACTGAAGGTTGTAATTACCGGTGGTGAACGTTAACATCCGTAAAATGTGTGATGCAAGGTCTACTACTGTGTGAGTAGAAATTTTCATAAAATTTCTGCCAAGTAACAACGCATCTATCACGAACGGCTACTAGTTTCTCATATACGTAATGACTTCTTCTCTAGCAATTTTAAATCATGTCACAAAATATCAGTACGCATCACGTTTATTTTAGAGGGGTCAGTTTGACCCGCCAGCTCGGTTTTGCCTAACTCTCCCCTAAGCAAACTTGACGCCCAAACTTTTAAAGAATGGCACTATAAACTTTGTGCAAATGAAAATGTAAACGATACATTGCCTACGTTATATCAATTTAAAGATTTTTTTAACCAACAAACAAAACTTGTTAGAAACCTTAATAGTCAAAAAGGATAACCCTGAAACACTAAAATTTATAAAATGCAAACCTTCAAAACCAAAAGGAGAAATTTCATTTACATCATTTTTCTACTAACACAACCACGGTTTATCATACTATTAAAAAATGCAAGGCCTTTCTTGACGTACGCCCTGCCCTACTGACCGATGCAATGCTGTAAAAAGTATAAAACTTTGTGTAAATTGTTTACTTCAGGGCATTTTGTTCCCGAATGTAAATCGTGCAAACTTTGTCAAAGAAAACTCAATTCCTATCCACATACTAACGAAGGACATACAAACATCTAAACACTTTAGAAGTTCAAAGGGCAACTGAATCTCGTAATGCCATAATAAGCGAGTCAAATGTAACTGCTAAGTATTCTTCACAATTGTGCAATCATCAAATTGTACAATTTTATTATCGACTGCAAGGGTCAATGCAATTGATGCCAATAATCGAGTTGTTACTTTGAGCGTTCTTTTTGATTCAGCATCACAATCACATTTTATCACAGAACGAGTATTCAAATTACTTAATCTCGAACCTGAAGCTATACCGTATCAGTTTCAGGTATACAACGCCACAAGTGGAAATTGCATCATATGTAAATAATTTTTCAACATCTATACCGTGTCTTGTTAATTCACAAATAACAAACATTATCTATCACTCAAGTTGATGTTTCAAAGTTTAAATTAGATCCTAATGTAAAAGTGATTGATCAATTGTTCTATCAACCCGAGTCCGTGAATATGCTAAATAGGGCGTGCTTGAATTATGATTTGATGTACATAGGCCAAATGAAGCAGATCAATGTCCCTATATCTCAGTAAACTAAATTAGGTTGAAGTGTCTCAGGAAATGTCTACTTTTTTAATACTGAAGCGTCGATTGGTCTGCTTCTGGCTAGAACAATTACATAAGAAAGTAAACGAAGGGTTTGTATACAAAAGATGATTAATGGGCCCTAAGGCACCATATCTTCCGGATGGATTGATTGAAAGGTACAAGGGTTTTGCATTTGAGAGTTATTTAGCTTACAATAGGAAATCTCGAAAATGCTACTTGCATAATTTCTGGTATGTTCTCGAATTAACTAATAAAATTGAAATTTTTATAAATTGCCGTCATGAATATTGGAACTCAGTTTTAAGTGAAGCTTTGATATGAGTTCAGATGGAAGATTTAATTATGATACTTGTTCTAATTTAATGCTTTAATAGTCGTACAATATGTGTGATGTAAATTACTGTTTATATAAATTCTTCAGTGTGATATAAACGTCTGTAGTGACTATATGAATTAATATTTAGTACTTGGATAGTTAATTATAGTACTTCGATTGTAAGTAATTAAGAAGATAGCATCGTAGTTTTAAGAAAATAATATTAGTATTATTAACGATTAGCTGGAAATACATTGTTGTGAGAACATTTCGAATTCCATAGTAGCTACGAGTTTTTGAAGAGGTTTGCATAATCAGTTTGAAAATAAAGAACTGTTATTGGTGCAAATACAGTTTTCGTTACAAGTAGCTCTTGTATCATTGCAACAAACAAGGAATAGTTGGAAAACATTTTGGAAGGTAAATGAATTTATTTGGAATTCAGGCACTTAAATTCCAGAATAAATATCTGCGAATTATATTTTTTTCAAATTATTATAAGGAAATGTAACGAGAAATTTTCGGTTAGATTACCCTTTAAAGAATATGTTGCTGTGATAATTCGTACTGTATTTCACAAGCCTCGATGATGAATATATTGAATTCGTGGAAGAATATCGTGCATAAATCACAGGTCAATATCAGACGACGAAAGTAATTCTTTTTTCTGGACACATCATGCTGTTTTTAAAATATTCAGTGATACCACAAAATGTGTAGTTTTTGATGGCAGTTGAAAACCTTCTTCAGGTCTTTCGGCAAATCAAGCACTGTTTGCAGGTCCTACTATTCAGAACGATATATTATCACTAATAGGCAGGTTTCATATCCATAAATTTGTTTTTGCTGCAAACAGGAAAAATGTATCGGCAGATAGGATACATGAAAATGATAGGAACTCGCAGAAAATTTTGTACCAGAAGACCAAGTGAAAATAAGATTTGTAAGTTAGATATTGTAACTTATGGTTTGACATGTGTTCCATTTTTAGTTGTTTATATGAAGGTAGACGAGCAAATTAAACTATCACATCCCGTAGAATCTTCAATGATACAAAACGATTTTTACATAGATATATTAGAGCTCATCAGAAATTTTATTATATCGTATAGAGGCAAACTTAACAAGTATTTGAAAGGATTGCTGGTTTGTATTACACCAATTTAGGAGCAATCTACAAGGAATTGTTACCTAGAAGCATGTAATATCCTATCACCAATTCAATCTGAGTTTCGAACAGGGCATAGTTGTGCTACCGCAATGTCGAATATTACCGACGACATATTGCGTGCCCAAGATAATAATAAAATAACTTGCTTAGTCCTGTTAGATTATAGCAAAGCGTTTGATACGATTAACCATGAGTTATTGGTGGCTATTCTTCATTATCTTCATATGGATAATAACTCGCGGAATCTGATCAAACACTATTTAATAAATGGAAAGCAAGCTATGGTGCATTATGAAGCTGGGCCAGACTTGTTGTGTATCATCGCCGGAGTTCCACAAGGTTCAACCCATGGGTCATTTTGTTTATTTTATATATTTCACAACTTCAGACTGCATTAATATCATGTAATGTTCATCTTTATGCCGATGATACGCAGATCTATTTATTTGCAGCGATTAATTACGATCTGACGAATTTAGTTCATATTTCTGATGGTGACTGCTTGAATATTAATCCTAATAAATCTTCAATGATCATTTTTGGCGCTGAGCATTATACATCCATTACGAACGATAAATTTAAAATGTCTGTGGCAGGTAATTTATTAAAACAATCGTATCATGTTAAAAGTCTAAGCATTTATTTGGATGAAAGATTTTTCTAGCCATGTGTCTAAAATTGTACAGAAAGGTTATTTTAACTTAAAAAGTATATATCAGGATCGCAATGCTTTAAGTATTCGTACCAAAAAAAAAACGTTATGTGAATCGTTAGTGTTATCACAAGTATATTTTGTAGATGTGGTTTCTGGCAGCCCTTCTCTGAGAGTAAGTGATATACATAGAATTCAAGTGTTGCAGAACTCTTGCCCTTGGACTAATATATGGGATAAGGAAATATGAGCACATAAGTCATAAACTAATTGAAATAAAATGGATTAAGTGCAATTATTTTTTTCGTCATTAGGTTTTCCGTCTTGAAACTGGTTGGACGCGTATCTTCATTTATTTCTATTCTGAGCTAGCCTACACCGTTCCCTGAAATTCCCACAGCCTAGATACAGCTCGGTTCCTCTTCTGTTGTTTCCTAATAATATGCCCTATTTCACCAAGATTCAGTTGTATGTGAAGGAGGTTAAGCAGCCTGTGGCAACCAAGGATCCCCCAACACGTGGACATTATCCGAAGTAATAGTTTTCCAGTAAATCCTTTCGCACAATTAACAATAGTTGAGAGTATTGCAAAACCAATATCTGTAGTTGCTTATATTTATCATCAGGTTTAAGTATAGTTATTTTTTTCGTCATTAGGTTTTCCATCTTGGAATTGGTTGGACGCGTACCTCCATTGATTTCTATTATGAGCTAGCCTGCAATTTCCCTGAAATTCCCAAAGCCTACATCTTTCACTATCTGTGTGCGACAATCTAACCTAGGTCTACCTCTAGCTCTCTTTTTTCTTATCTCTGCTTCTGTTATATCGCGCGCTATTCCCTCATGCCTTAGTATGTGGCCTATCATCCTATCTCTCTTATTTTTACTGTTTTCCACATACTTTTTTCTTCCCCTACCATTTCTAGCATTTCTTTGTTTTTAACTTTGTCAGTCCATGATATCTTCATCATACGTCTGTAGCACCACATTTTAAAGGGTTCTATCTTTTTCCTATCCTCTTCTTTTACTGTGCAGGTTTGACAGCCGTACAGTGCTGTGCTCCACACATATGTTTTAAGCAATTTTTTCCTTGTTTCTATGCTTGTGTCTTTGAACACAGTAGTTATTTTTTCTTGTTAAATATAGCACGACCTTGTGTTAATCTTTGTTTTATAATTTTTGCGCTTTTCCCATCTTGCGTTATTTGGCTTCCTAGGTAGCAGAAATCCTTAACCTCTTGTAAGTTCACGTTACCTATTTGTATTCTAGTCTTTAATTTATTTTCCCCTCCTTTTCATACTAGTACTTTAGTTTTATTTTTATTAATTTTCATGCCGTATCTCTCTGTTAGAACGATTTCCATTTCATTAAGAGCAGCTTCTAACTTTTCCTTGCTATATGCTAATACCACTATATTATTTGCAAATCTATGCATATCACTCTTTTGTCCCTGCATAATAATTCCAAATGTCTTCTTCTGTTTGACAGTATGCATTGCCTCTTCGGTGTATAAGTTAAAAATTAATGGGGATAGGGCACATCCCTTTCTCGCCTCTTTCCTAATATTTACTTCTCTACTTTCCTGCTCTAATTCTATTCCCGCTGTTTGCTCTATGTATAAGCTATGTACTATGCGTCTATCCCTAAAACTCATTCCAAATTTTTTGAGTATTTCGAATATTTTTTCCTTTTTACATTGTCGAATGCTTTTTCTAGATCTACAAACCCTATGTACACGCTATCCCTTTTCAACGAACTTCATTCGTTTATGAAATCTATTTGTCTGTGTGTCTGTCTGTCTGTGTGTCCGAGGCCTTTCTAATGGTCGGACATCAATGTGTGATACATCAATCGATTCAGCTCGGTGTCCAGAGCTTAAGTTTTGATGTCAGTTAAAATCGGGCCACGGGGACGCCCAGCCCCCGGGAAAATCCACAGGGATAATTAAAATTTTAAATAAGTTTAAAATCAATATGCGACACATATTTGAACAATTTATGGCATTTCATGCCAATTATTCCAATATTATAGACATTGTTTAAACTTAAATTTTGATTACCGTAAATAATTAGATTCATATAAAAAAAAAATTTATCTTATTGATGAGAACTAATATATAGCTTTTAAAATATGTATTCAATAAAATAAAATATATTAAAATGTCTCTTTTGTTGTTTATAAATTTTTGTATTTTATCTGAATACTTATAATTATTACAACATAATAATTTTAATTTCTTTAAATTGTTTTAAAGTAAGTCTACATTTGGAAGTTCGTTGCGGCAATGCCTTGCATTTTCAACTTGTTTCTATTGTTTTCTCCTTTATCACTCTTTGAACTAAAATAGCCTCCCGTGTTCCCCTGTTTCGCCTAAACCCAAATTGGTCTTCTCCTAGTATTTTTCCATTCGTCTTTGCACAATTCTAGTTAATATTTTTGACACGTGTGCTGTCAAACTTATTGTTCGAAAATTTTCACATCTATTCGCGCATCTCTTTTTGGTATAGTGACTATGATGTTACGTTTGAAGTCTTTGGGTATCTTGCCTGTCTCATACATATAGCTTACAAGTTGGAGGAAACGTTCTGTTACTGCTTGCCCAGCGGCTTTTAGAGTTTCTGCTTGCACCTTATCTGTACCCGGCGCATTACCATTTTTTAGACTTTTTAATTCTAATGCAAACTCATCTCTAAGTATAGGTTATCCCAAGTCGCCCTTTTCAATGTCTGATTGCTGTTCTACTGCTATTATTTCCTCTCCTGCATTTAAATTCCCTATATATTCTTGCCATCTATCCACTTTCTCTACATCTTCTATATTGAAGTTTTCTCCTGCGTCCTTTATATTTTTCCTATACGGTTTTATATTCCTAAAATTCATTCTAATTAGTTTGTATACTTCGTCTGTTTTTTCTATTTTCATCCGAGTTTGTACCTCTTTGCACTTTCCATCAATCCATTGTTCTTTAGCTATCCTGCATTTGCGAATAATTTACCATTTTATGGCTTTGTATCTCTGTTTCCTGTTTCATCTGATCTATTGTTGTATTTTCGTTTCTTCTGTTAGATTTAGGATATCCTTTGTTATTCATGGTTTCTTGTTTTCCTCTTGTGTATACCCCAGAATATTTCTGGCATGGGCTTAAGCTGGATTTAATGTTATTCCATTCTGCTTCTGCTTCCTTATTATAAGAAATTTTCCCGATAATTTTCAGCAATTCGTTTGATTTTTTTTTCAAATCTTTTGTGGACATCTTTATCTTTTAGTTTATCAAAGTCAAAGTGTCTTTTTCAGTTCCTTTTTTTCAAATTTTTAAATTTAAGAGCGACCTTCATAATTACGATGTTGTGGTCAGTGTTTATATCTGCTTCTGTGTAGCTTCTGCAGTCTTTTACTTGATTCCTAAACTGTCTAACAAGAATGTAATCTATTTGATATCTTCCTATATTTCCGGGCATTTTCCACGTGTATCATTTTCTAGCATGATATTGAAATAATGTGTTTGTGATGGTTAAATTGTTCTTGTCGCAAAATTGTACCAGCCTATTTCTCCTGTCATTTCTCGTGCCTAACCCAAATAAACCTACAACCGCTCCTTCTATACACTCCCCTACCACTGCATTAAAACCCTCCGTAATTATTAAATTTTCATGTCCTTTTACGTATCTTAGCATGTCTTTGATATCTTTGTAGATCGCCTCTACCTCTTCCTCACTGGAAGCATGTATACTTGTATTATTACTGTATTTACCGGTTTAGATTCTAATCTAACCATAAGTTTCTCTTTCATTCTTTTGTAAGTAGTTTTCTACACGTTACCTTATCTTTTTCTCATAACTAACGTATTTTCTTCATATGATCCTGTATGAATTACCCTAAAGTTTCCACTCCAAAATTCCC
This sequence comes from Platerodrilus igneus, assembly GCA_036346225.1. NCBI lineage: Eukaryota > Metazoa > Arthropoda > Insecta > Coleoptera > Lycidae > Platerodrilus > Platerodrilus igneus. The sequence goes on along the minus strand of JARFIW010001503.1, from coordinate 8,037,936 downwards.
CGTCTCTGACCAGCGAACTTCGCTGATCCCTACTATGTCTAGTGCTAGCCTATGCATTTCAATTTTCAGGTTCTCTAACTTACCTACTTGCTTCATACTTCTGACCTTCCACGCTCCGACTCACTGAATTTTCACTACTCTTTTTGTATACTTTCCGATCACATCCCCGAAGTAGTCCCCTTCCGGAGGTCCGAATGGGGGACTATTTTAACTCCAGAATGCCATGATATTTATTAAAAATTTGAGTACGCTGTAAAGTTGGGAGTTAATGTGGTGGTTTCCCATTGCCTTCCACATCGCAGTAGTGTATCTTAGAATGCCATACCGATCACTATGGTCTCTGCCGCTCTAAGTATCAAAAAAGCTGCTGCCCTCTTTCGGACACCTGTCTTAGTCTGGTTCCTCATTAAAGACCCTATTACTTTGGTTGGACCTGTAGTTTGGCTCTTCAGGTCACGGGAACGCGGATGCCACTCCATCCGTTCTAGTAATCTAGAACTTCTTCAAGGTGCAGGTCTATTCAGAACTTTTATTTAAAACTATGTACCTTATGCATTAAAAACAGGAAACGCGTGTGCTTTGATTATTTTTATTAATATTAAGTTACTACAAATTCTTTCGAATTCTGAAATGATTATTGTACCTCATAATATTTGGCACCTAGATTTGTAACAATGTGATTTAGTGTGAGTGTTTTATTTTAAGGAGAAGATAATATATTATACATATAAATAAACATGAATAATATAGGAAGTTGCAAACTGACTATTTATTAGATTACAGCTTGTTCATTTGCTAAATATTGCATTGTAATACATTATAAAGGTTGACGGACGTTAAACTCTATGTAGGAAGCCATTTAATCTTACCGATAGATATGCTGGGCGTGTATTTCAGATGGCACAATTTAACTTTGAATGCTTCAGGTATTGCAGAATAACTCTTTTAAGAAAAGTTGAGTGGTTTATTACCTCAGTTCTAGTTATTTGCAACAGGAAATGTCTACAAGAGGTGTATAGGAGGTGGTTATCTTTCAAATAGTATATGAATCGTTTTGAAAATTAATTATATTGTAGGTAACGTCGAATAAATGATAATCCAAGTCACTGCTTTTGTTAGATAACTTAACAACATAAATATTTTGCAAAGTACTAAATTATGTTATAATGATAGAACATACCTATGAAACGAGCTTTGAAACAACACCACTAGTAGTTGTTGAATGCGGTGGAGTTAATTACGGAGTAGTTTTTGTTCCTGTTAAAAAGCTTATTAACCTCAAAAAGACTGGTGTTCTCAACCGTAGGGCGGCTCCGTGGCGTAGTGGTATGTGTGTGACTACTACGCCCTAGGTCCCGGGTTCGAATCCCGGCACGGTCCGCTTGAAAAATGTTAGGCGAGCATTTTTCGCAAAAATACACCCTCGTTCGGATGAGAGGTAAAATGGAGGTCCCGTGTGTGAGTGTTGTCACGCACGTTAAAGATCCCTACCTTGCTTGGAACAGCAAGGATTCGGCAAACTTCAAAATTTTCCAGGTAAAAAAAACTCGCTTCTTGGCCAATGTAGTACCTTTGGGTGGAGCATTGGAAAATCACATGTAATGTTCTCAACCGTATCTGCATGTATCCCGTATGGTGTAATTGAAAAGGTTCTGAAATTTAATAAGAATCTCTTCTACCTATGCCGTTCATTGGTGTAGGGGCGATTTGAGTGATTATCGATACGTAATGAAATTTAGACGTCAATTTTATGTAGTGGAAAACAAGCGAGTTTCTGAAACTGTAGTAATTCCAAATCGAGCACTAACGGGATACCCCTGCACTGATATTCGACAGCATATGTACAACAAATGGAACTTTATCTAGCAATACTTAAACTCGACTAGGTATCTGCTTTCGACCAAGTTCACCATGAATACTTATTTACCATCTTAGAGAACTTTGGATTTGGGAACACATTTATCAACTATATAAGAACAGCAGATAAAAATGGAAGACTGCACATAAAATTTGGCATGCTACTAACAAGCGAAATAAAACAAAACGAAAAGGGCGTATGTTAGGGATCTCCTTTTTATAATCTACTGTTTGTGCTATCCATAGAACCCGTGTTGTGTTATTGTCGAAATGGTCTAAGTAGCTTTTCTCTTCCTCATTGCGTTAAAAAACTAATAGTAAGCGTTTACTCAGACGATATTTCCATCTTTCTCACAAAAGAAGATTTTCAAACATTCAACGCTGCGTACTAAGTATTACCAAAGTGAATTTGGAGTAAAGCTGAACACCCTTAAAAGCAAAGAATTTTGGAATTGATATTGAAAAATTGGAAAGAACCGGTCACTTAATTTTGAATGGTCATCTAAACATACCAATATGCTTGTAGTTGTGCTACCGGGAAATGTTGAAGAAGATACAAGGAAATCATATAATAAATGTCTTGAGAAAATTCAGATGTCTATAGAAACGTGGAGAACTAAACTTTCGGCATTGACAATAAAAAGACGTACAGTAATCGTAAATCTACATATTGCACCTAAACTATGCGTCATATGCAAATACTTTCTTTTACTTAAACCCAAATCAACACGTTACAAAAGCATTTAGTTGACTATGTTTAGAACGAAAATCACCGGACCACAATACTACACCCACATCTTCCAATAGCAACCTGAGAAAATGAACTAATTCACCTTACATTTCGGATATTTTTAGGGTATAGAATAAATTATTAACAGTATAAACCATCAAAATTGGGCTTTAACGAAAAATAGTAATTGCTATTGCGTTAGCTGAGAGTGGCTATTTTATATGAACAACTACCACAACAGTAACTATTCAATTCTTCTCTTAAAAGTTTGTTTCAGGTTTGATCTAAAATTTCTGGTACAATTTCAAATTATCCAGCAAACAATAAAAAACTTGCCGAAATACAACAACAGCTAAAGTCGCCTTTATTTAATTCCCTTTTGTTACGATATGACTTTAAAAAGATTGATGATTTTATGAAATACGCCAGGATTTCATCTAGATATGGAAAATGAACACTAGCGAACTCCAGAATTAATTACAAAAGAGCTAGTAGTTCAATATAAAAGAATTATGACATTCTTTACGGGTAGTCACTTTTTAAATCCAAAGTTGAAAACCATCGCGACCTTGAAAGTGTATCTAGGGTTTCGTCAATTCTTGGAAGTGATTAACTATACTTTTTCGTCACGTCATTCAATCGTTGTAGTCCACACAAAATCTGTTGACCCGTCCTTCCCCTTTACAAGCACAACCGGTGATGTCCAAGAGCTATCAGAGTGCTCAATCACTTCTTACCACTCTACGTCTCCAAGACATTTTATCGGCCTCCTCGCGTTTGACCAATGAGCCTACTCGGCTGCTGTGTTATAGATCGTGCATCTTCTGTATCGATTCTATGCTTAACTAGTGCGATCTTCTCTAAACGGTGGCTCCGTGGCGTAGTTGGTATGCATGTGACTACTACGTCCACGGTCTCGGGTTCGTATCCCGACACGGTCCGCTTGAAAAATGTTAGGCGAGCATTTTTTACAAAAATACGCACGTTAAAGATCCCTACCTTGCTTGGAATAGCAAGGGTTCGGCAAAATTCAAAATTTTTCAGGTAAAAAAATTTGCTTCCTGTCCAATGTACTAGCTTCGGGTGGGGCATTGGAAAATCACATGTAGGGAGTTTTCTCTAATCGCTCTCCGTCAACCGTGAACACGTCCGAGTAGTTCGGACATTTGATTTTTCAATGCTCCACCCGAAGGTACTAACTGCATTGGGCCAGGAAGCGAGTTTTTCTACCTGGAAATTCTTTATGTTGCCGAACCTTTGCTATTCCAAGCAAGGTAAGGATCCTCAATGTACGTGACAACACACACCTGAGCCCTACATTTTACCTCTCATCCGAACAATGGCGTATTTTTGAGCGGAACGTGTTTGGAATCGAACTCGGTACTTTGTGCTGAATAGTCACACACAAATCATCCAAACTACGGCGCCGTCTCGCGTCCGAGTAGCTGCTGCTGTTGTTGTTGTTGTTGTTGTAGATGCTGGCATGGGTTAGGCAACTTATCTAATAACTCCGTGGATCACTCTTTGGTGGGTAGTTGTGTCTCAACACTGACACGCCCCGCCATGTAGAAAACCAAAGAACATCACCCAATCACTGCATTCTTTTCATCGTAGGTACACCATCCATCACTTTTGTCAGAGCGTTCCCCACAAGTACGCATTTTTCGAGTGATTCGTCAATAATCGGTTCAATGGCGCGCACAAAGCTCTCTCGAACAGCAACATCCAAGCGTTCCAACACCTCACTTTTTATCCTTTCTGTCAAACAAACTCGCACAGACACGTCGTCTGCTTTGCAAAACGCTACTTCCTCGTTCGCTACTACAAAGACATCCTTTTTCATATCTACATTACTACCTGATGGATAAATCCAATTTTTACATCTAGCATTCCGTGTGTTTAAATTTCCTCGCCAGATACGGTTCGAAGACGCACTGTCACGCGGGTTACACTTTACCACGGTCTCGCACTACATCCAAATTAGCAATTGTCCTGGTGGTTCTGGTATCAACCAAGAACTTCACAGTCTTATTGTTAAACTATGCATATGTGAATGCTGCCTGCATGCTTAGATCGTGCGATGCGGATGATGGTCTCCTGTGCAGAATCCGTACAGGTCGACTTTCTCTTCTTCCTGTCGACCTCTTTCGTTTTCCGGCTTCTCTGTTTCCTTCTTGTGCTATTTCCATTTGGACTGTATATGCCGTAACTCGCCACAATTCCAGCATCCAAGTCCCTTCTTCTTTGTTTGGTGTTTACAAAGTATCCATCAAATCACCTCCTCTATGCTTTCTTGACCTTGCGCCTTTACGGAGCATGGTGCTTTACCATTACAACGATGTGAAACTTGTTTTGCCGCTTGAAATTACTCAGTATGCGCTAGCACATCATCTAGGGTCCTTGGTCGACACAGTTGTAGTGCTTGCTGGATCGTTTCGTCGCGTATCCCGTTACCTAAGGCCTGTAATACCAACTGTTGTAGGAAGCTATCCGTTCCTGTTGGGTAGGCTAACCTCACCAAGCGAGCAATATTCTGCTTCAAACTCTTGCAAATTTTTATTGCCCTTTTGGTTCTTCACTTGAGCGTGATGCACTTGTTGCAGATGGGAGTCGTTGTACCTCATTTCAAGTTTTGATGTTAAGACTCCATAGCTTCTTTGATTATGGTCTAGTATGGTCTGCAAAATATTCAAGTCCTTACTTCATAACACAACAATCAACGGGGTTGTCATTTCACCACCGTGCCAGCCGTTAGCTTTCGCGGCAGCCTTGAATTGTTTGAAATATGTCTACTGCGGTGTTTTCCATCAAATTTGGATGGTTTTACTTTGGATCTTGACGTCAGTTCACATTCCCCGGCATTCTTAAATTTTGGGGCGTGCTTTTGCATCACCGACTCTGAGGACTCTAGTGCTTGAACGGTTAGGAAAGTAATTCGTTCATTCATCTTCAGTACCTCTTTTCCCATTTTACCCCCCTTTTTTAACAGTTCTTTCTAATAAGTCATTTGAAAAATTCGTCTCCTGCAAACCGTCGGAAAATTTGACTTCCAGAATTTGCAAGTTCTCTTAAAGTTTTGCTTCAACTTTTTTTCGGATTTAGAATTTTCTTTTACACACTCCTCTTTTAGTTGCTTAACGGCTTTCACATTTTGATCTAATCTTTCTGTTAAAATTGTCGTGTAAATTGGCGGCGGTCGGTTTAGTTTTTCTGTCATGTTCCCACCGCTTCAGTACTTTCTGTTTCTGAGCATTTTACTGTAAATTGGCGGCGGTCTGGTTCATTTTTTCTGTGAAGCTTTCTTGCAGTTTTACGAAATTTTCAGTCAACCTCTCCGCAACGCTTCACTTGAACTTCATGAATGAAAGAATTTCGCTATTTTTTTAACCTTGAGTTACAGGAGTGCAAGTACTACAACCTCGTTGCTTGATATCAATGTGATGAAAACTCTATTTGCACAAACATCAGTTCTTTATTATCAAACTGATTATACAAGCCCTTTCAGCAACTCGTAGCTAAAAACTCTCAGGACAATTTACTTCCAGGTAATCGCTTACAGTACAAATACTAAGTTCTTAATACTACGATGCTATCTTCTTAATTACGTATATCGATGCACTATAATTAATTTATATTAATTTATAGAATCACTACAATAATTTATCTCGATGACTACTGTAATTTATATCCCATAAAGCAATTTATATTAAATAGTATGTACCAATAATTTACTTCATATCACGACTTTCAATGCTTTAAATTAGATCTCATATTGTAATCAAAGCTTCAACTAGAACTATATATATATATATATATATATATATATATATATATATACAGGGTTAGGATAATGTATGGAACCAAGTAAATATCTTCAAAACGAAATGGACTATATTTATGAAACTTTACAAATAAGTGCAATGAAGCAAAATGCATCTGACGTGATTTTTTTTGTTAATAATGTACTTCCGGTTTAACAAGTAATACTTCCCGACTTTTTGAATTTAAATGGGACACTGTATATTTTTGCAGAATTTAGTAGATCTTGTTATTTCGAACTTGTTCATACCGGGGTTAATGGAAATAATCTGTAAAAACGAGACACTAAAGCACTTTACATTTACTGAATTAATGAAAATGAGAATAATATTAATCATTTCGAGTGTTCAAAACGCCCGCCGTTTACCTCCTGATAATATGCAAGTCTGTAGACGAATTTCTGAGTTTCTCTTTTCAAGACTTCTTCATGAATTAGAGTTCATTCATCGATGATTCTTTGTCTGAATTCCTGCAAGGATGTTGGTCGTGTAATATAGGCATGTGATTTCAGTTAACTCCAAAGAAATAAATCTAACGGACTAAGGTCTGGAGAACGAGCAGGCCACTCTATGAATCCTCTACGTCCAATTCATCGATTTGAAAAATTTGCATTCAAAAAATTCATAACCCGTCTATTATAGTGGGGAGGCTCTCCATCATGTTGAAATCAAAAATCTTGTGGTAACGAACTAGGCTGGTAACCTGGTTCAATCTATTTAAGACTACTAACTAAACAATTACGAAAGCCTCAGGCCCTCAAAGTCATGGTGGGCGACTGAGACGAAAAATATCTGGCCCATCAGTTAACGACCGCATGAATCAGGAATGGAGATTTGGTACTTGGATTATCAGGGGAGTTTACGGTAAAGAGTAGAAATCATGAATGGAATGAAAGAAAGGCGCATGGATTTGCCGTGTTAGTGAAACGAAGCGGAATGGTAAAGATGTTGAATTAAATGTATGATGGGTTTGTGGTCTGGGGTAAAGAGCGTAGAGTTCGGAGCAAAAGATTGGTTTAATTTTGAATGATCAAGCGAAAGTGTGCATGAAACAATATGAATTGGTGTCTCCCCGCATTTTGTAGGTTAGAATGAGAGTGGGCTTTAGAAAATCTTTTTAGTAGCATGTTATGCTCCTGTGAATGAGGATAGGGAGTGTGAACAGTTTTGGCAAAATTGGAAAATGTATTAGATAAACGCGAGAGAAATGAGCGTGTGGTTTTATTAAGATGATATGAAAAGTTGGGTCGGAGTACGCAGAGAAAATGCTGAACATTTGGTAGGTCCGTTTGGTGATCCAAGAACTAACGAAAATGGAGATGTTAGTGAGTATATGTATGGCAGGAGAAATGTTTGTATCCAACACATGGTATAAACATAAGAACATACACAAGTACACATGGCAACGGGGAAATGCGAGAAGTATAATTGATTTAGTTGCATTTGATGAAAGTTTAAGAGAACTGCTTGAAGACCCGAGAATAATGAGAGAATCTGAGTGTGGCACCGATCATTTTCTGGTTTTGTCCAGAATTAATCTTAGTCGAAAGTGGGTGTGGAGAAGAAATCAGAATGTGAGACAATCAAGAATGAAAGTAGAACGCTTGTTAAGAGTAGAATTAAAGAGAGTACGCTACTATGTTAGAGGGATAGTTGTATGACTGCAAACAGGAATGGGAGAACCCTCTGAAATCTGAAGATGCAAAGAGAGAGCATGAGATTGTTTGAAGAACAGTGTAACGAAATGTCCTCTGGAAGTATGCGGAACGACAATGATTGGTACATGTAATAAAAGTAGAAAGATGAAGTCAAAAAGGTTGTCGTGGAAAGGAAAATGGCATATAAGAGAATGATTACAGAAAAGATGTTTAGTTAAGAGAGCAACTTCAGGAAGCATATAAGGAGAAAAGACGATATGCGAATGACGTAGTGAAGGCAAGCAATGAGGAACTGAGGGAGACGAAGGGTGAAAAAATGCAGAGTGATTTTAAAGGGAATAAAAACTTGTTTTGGAAATGGGTAAGAAGGACAAGAAAGAGTGGAAATAAGCGTGCGAATGTGTGGATCGTTTGCAACGCAACAAAGTGTATGCATGCAAGAAAGAAAATATATGCAGCATTTGTAGATCTGGAAAATGCGTATGACTCTATGAACAGAAGTGAATTGTGGAAGGCGTTTCGTGAATACGGTGTAAGGAAGTGCTTGATAAAGTCTATCAGGGCGATGTACAAAGCCGCTAGAGCGTGTGTACGTGTGAATGGTAACATGGGGCAATACTTTGACATTGTGGAAGATGTAAGACAGGGCTGTGTGATGTCTCCACGACTGTTCAATGTATTTACAGATAAATGTATCAGGCAGGCTTGTAAATTAATGGAAGGAGTGAAAATTTGTGCAAGAAATGTCATTATGCGTTGGTTTGTCAAATTATAAATATGCAGTCGTGTTGATCAATTCTTACCCGCAATTATCCAATACAGCCGGTTTTTCAAACTCGTAACGCTACAAGTGATAAACCGGCTCATAGTAGTGTCAATGTTGAAATTGAACTCGAGAAGTTAACGCGGAACGCGTTCGCTCGTGAGATAACTTGGGTTATTAAATAGATACACCGCTGCATTCGCACAAGTGCAAGATTGGAACTTGCTTCTTCAATTGGAAATTAAGGGTGTTTTCTTGTGTGCTTGTGTTGTATGTATTTAATGTATGTCAACTTGCTACCAGCCGCTACAATCCAATTTATTTATTTCACACGCTCAGGCAATTTCATAGTTTTTTTTTATTCAAAAAACCCTGCTATGTTACAGTCCACTTGCTTTTACACACCATGCGTTGTATTCAGATGATGCAGTATTGTTGGCCGAATCGTCACAAGATTTGCAACGAATGCTTGATATGTTGTTGAAAGTGTGTAAAAATATGCAATTGAAAGTGAATATAAATAGCACGAAAGTAATGATTTTTGACAGAAATGGCAGAATTGAAGACTTTATATTGTAGAAAGTTTTTGAGTATTGGAAAGCTGCATGGTAAAATAGAAAGAAGGACAAATACATGCTAGAACAAAAGTGTCTGGAAGTATGTGGGCAATGAACAATAATGAAGCATGGAGTATAAATGTAAAGCTAGGCATTTACAATAGTGTGTTTGTGCCAATTGTTCTGAATGGAAGCTAAACTTTGGTGTGGCAGAAGAAGCATGTTAGTGGTATAAATGCTGCAGGAATGAGGTGTGTGCGGAAAAACATTGAGAGATAGAGTGCCCAACGAATGGGTAAGAGCAGAGTGGGGTGCAAGTGATCTTTAAAGGGTTGAGCGAGCGAAGCGCACTTAGATGGTTTGGACATGTGGAAAAAATGAATGAGAATAGACTTACCAAGCGTATGTATGCAAGTAATATGACTGGTATGACTGCAAGGGGAGACCACGTAAACGATGGTTGGATGTAGTAGAAGAGGTTCTGAAAAAACGATCTGAGGAATAAAGGAGCATGTCAAAAGCAATGTATGAATGTTACAGGTGCAAAGGAAATGTGTAAGGACCGCCGGATATGGCGAAAGATTGTGAATGATGCTGGGGAGTAAAAGTAGTGTAGTAGTTTAGATCTATATTTTGTATATCCCCTCAGAAAGCAGTGCTAGGACGTTTGGTTACCACAAAAGTGAATACCGTGATTGGTGTGTTGTTGTTTTTTTGCCAATTCTATTGAAGTGCATGCATAATTTGGTTATTCGGTAAATCTAAATACTTGCCACCATTCAGGTTTCCATCGATAAAAAATGGGCCTATAAGCCTATTTTTCGTAATTTCCATCCAACATTCAACTTTTGTGGATGTTGGGTATGGGCTTCATGAGGGCAATGAGGATTCTCATTTCTCCAATATCTTGAGTTATGACGATTATCTGTTCCATTTAGGCAAGAAAATGCCTCATCTTAGAACACTACATTACTTGCAAAATTTTCATCGACATTACAGATGTTCATCATCTATTCGCAAAACTTCAGCCATCGGTCAAAATCATCATCTGACTATTCTTGTGACCAAGTGTATCTTATACGGATGATACTTTTCACTTTTCAATACCTTCCCTATAGAAAGTTGACTTATACTATAGTTTAGTGCCAAATCTGTGGTAAAGTTTGAGGTGATTCCTCTCATTCAATAGTAATGTTTTGTCAAATACCTTCGCTCGTTGCGGTCTGCGGTCTTTCAGCTTTTGGCAAATTTTTGACCATCTCAGTTGCATTAAAAACTTTGTAGCGTTTTAGTAACCATTGAACGTCATATAGGATTTGTTTCAGGATACAAATTATTAAAAATGTGACACAATTCTTCAAGAGTTCTAACACAATCACCAAAACCGATCATCATTAATATTTGAATTTGATCTTTTTTACTTCAATGTACCATCCTTAATCGCATAATTTATTTCCGTAAATTACAGGTAACTTTACAGTTTGCCAACAGTTACCAACTAAACAGTAGTTGTTTAATACTACAAAGTAAAGATCAATTTGTTTATCTAAATGGTTTTTACTCTAATGCGTAAAAAGTTAGAAGTGGTTTTACTAAAGTGCTTTAGTGTCTCGTTTTTACAGATTATTTCCATTAACTCCGATAACAAGATCTATCAAAATCTGCAAAAATATACAGGGTGTTTCATTTAAATTAAAAAGGTTGAGGGTATTTCCTGTTAAACTGGAAGTACATTATTAACAAAAAAAAATCACTTCAGATGCATTTTGCCTCATTGCACCTATCTGCAAAGTTTCATGAATATTGTCCTTTTCATTTTAAAGATATTTACTTGGTTCCATACTTTATCCCTACCGTGTATGTTCAAAATATCAATATTATTTTAAAACGTGCCAGAATTATTAAAATAACATGTCGAGTGTACCTAGTGCAAGTTGAATAAAGCTCTTAAATGCAAAACTCTTGTACTTGTCGATCAAGTCCATTGCTCGTAGAGGTCAATCAATCATACTTTGTGTTCAAACGTCTCGCTTTTACATTCCAATGTAATTATTCTGGTCAGAGGTAAGACTAAATGGCGCTACAATATATTTGATGATAAATGCAATCGTGCACCCTATGATAGATAGACCAGTATCTTGGGAACCGTGTTATGTTTTGTAGCAGTTTCTATTAATATTAATAATTTCTTAAACTATTTTAACGCACATATCACCTAAATAAATCGATCTCACAACCTAATTTTTATTTATTTATGACCCGTGCACTACGAGGTTTGCAACTGTATTGGACAAAACAACGTATGCCAAGAGAGATAGTTGAAGGAGTATTTGAAAAATATATTTTATAGCATTGCAGTTTAATCAATCCATAAGGGCATAATTGCATAGAAAGTCTGTTTCATTGGCTTAAGAAGACGATAGCTCTTCACCTTTGTGTCGAATGCTTGCAGTATGTATGATGATCGTGGTGACTTTTCACCACTAATTGTTATCTTCTGATATTTCCAAATCTGCACATATTTTCTCGGCTTAAGTCCTGTACAAAAATATATTTGCACTGTGTGGAAAATAATCTGAAATGATATGTCGACCTATACTTCATCCAGCTTACTCGGTTGATCATATGGTATCTGGCACTTTTTGAAGCAGTATAATCATTTTTGTGTATTAGTGTCCATAAACACAATCGCTCTATAAATTTTGAATTTTAAACCATTTTTTGCAAATGCGGATTAGTTTAATACCAGGTTGTCCAAAAAATATTCTTACCTGGGAACTTAGTAAATGATCATTTGACAGATATTTTTGAAGATATATATATACACGACGTTCGTTTTTTTATAATATAAAGAATGAAACTAAGAAGGATACTAGAGAAAAATCCTTCACGACAAAGCATAACTAAAACCTTTAGCCGCCATAATTTTGATATCATTTGAAAGATATTTCCATGTTTTGAAATTTACCGATTGGTCATTCTCGACTACAAACAAATGCGAATGAAATATTGGGTCAACATACTTTCTGTCTTCTATAATGAGCGCTATTTTCCAACTTCTACAAAATGACAAAATTTAAATTTTCTAGCCAAAGTAAAAGTAGCTTTTTACGCAAATGTCAATGATAAACAAACAGCTTTTAGAGCATCACTGACTTCTTGTATTCAGTTATGTTATAGAGTGTTACTACAACGGAATTTTCATAAGGTGCACTTCAGTTACGTTAACTTATATACAATTATCCTGAAATTTAGCAACCTTATATACTTATGAAACTTCTTAATCCTAAAGATGGTTGTTTGCAAGTTTTCCTTTTGTATCATTGAAGAGTGCCAACAAAGGCGGCAGTTTTCAACCTTCACCTCTGATTGAAACTTAGCTGTAATTTCTAACCTGAAACTGAACTATACAAGATGTTAACATATTGATTTACCGAAGAACAAATATGACATAGGTAAATCAACAACCGATAGAGACTCACTCTACATTATTAGTGTTTGTAAACTAATTTAACTTTAGCAGGACTACCAATTCCAATCTGCCCCTGTGGACAGTATACAATAATGCAAGTTGTAAAATCTAAACCTAATACAAACATAATTTTTGTCTTACGTTTTTGTCATTTTCCCGCTGTACTGCTAATGAGCCTTATCGTAATGAACAACTGTGAAACCACTACATTCAACGCCTTAACGGCGGAAATAATAGAATGGCTTTCCTATAACTATACAACTTATTCGCCAACTACTATGTTCAAACCACAACTTTATAAAATAATCCAGGACCCTAGAAAGTAAGATAATTGTAACAGAATCGATGAATTGATAGACGCGCACGATCATATGATTTCATGGCTGTCTTAGTATTATCCGGGTTTAAATGCAATCAAAAAAATTGACGAAAAGTGTAGGGCGATATTGTAAAACATTGATACTTGATAATTCATATACTTTATCAGAAGATGCATTTGCTAAGGTGTCTCATTATATGAGCAAAAAGTGCTGACTATATTGCAAAAGAACACATACTTGACATTGCAGTTGACCTCATCATTATAAATAATGATGAAGATTGAGCATAGCGTTCATTGTAGTAACAACTAAATGAAAACGAGGATGAATCAAATTGTTATAGTACATACAGGTTAACGTAATTCTAATAGATAAAATTTTAAAATGTTTAGTTATTATAAGAAAATATTTTTCTAAAAATGTGTTGCATTCCTTTGAAATGTTTATAATCATATTTCACTTTAATAGTTTTCATATTAGTAATCCCACCAATAGGATTAAGGTTTACTTCTTTTACATGCATTCTTGATCTAAGTAATTATTATTTTACCATTTTAATTTATATAGTTCATATTCAAAGGTTGTCAAATTCATTGCGGTGGTTTTAAGTAAGGAATCTCAGTACTACTTTGTATTTCAAACCATTGCAGTTTTATGATTCATTTGTTTTGACTAGTAATGTAAAACGTTGGTTTTTATGACATCACCGTCATGGGACGAATAATGTTCACACGTTGAATTATGTCGATTCAGGAAATGGTAAAATCCTTCTTTGGTTCAGGTTAATGTGTTATAAAGATAATTTTACATGTGTAGATTGAGAAAAACAACAAAAAGAATTTCAATTTTCAGTCTTAATTCATTTCTTCGAATTCAACCGAAGATAATTTCGAGTTCGTTTTTATGAAAAAAAGATATATTGCTGGTAACTATGCGAAGTGCATTGAAAGAGATAACATACAAACCTTAATAGATACAGTTAACCTTTGAATAATTGGTATTGAACTTGATTAATGTGATTAGTCAATTAAAGTTCGGAATTATATCCTACCAGATTGGTGAATTTTACTTTTAGGAAGAATTGGTTCCTGATGTAAAATCAACTTCTTGTTGGAAAGCATGTTGATTGAGAAATATCTAGGTCTTAACGAAGTCCCAAAATTTCCATTACGATCTGGTTAAAATAGCTAGATTGAGTACGACGCAGATGATTTTAGTTGTTTCCGAGATATCTACAGTCAAACTTGCGCCACGTATTTATAATACAAGTTTTGAAACTATAAATATAGTCACCTTTAATTAATAAATGCTTTTAACTGTATAAACTTATAAACGTACGGCGAGCACATTTTTGTTATTATTTTTAAGAAACTAAAAAGTAACTTTGTTCACCAAAACGTTTTCCATTAAGATAAGTATTTTGATTGTTTTGGCATTTGTTTAAAAATGTTTGTATCTCGTACTTAACTTTTTACTTGTGCAATAGAGAGCAGGGTTTTTTAATTTGTGTTTTACGACTAATGTAAAGTTAATAGTCTTGATATACTAGGAGATATTGCCATTGCCTGCCTAGAGGCGTGATTAATATTCAAGTAATTTAACGATCGAAGATTATGGAAACCGTTTTTTTTATAGTTACCAGTTTTAAATAGTTATATTTGGCTCCTTATCATTACGTTTATTTTATGTTTGTTTTAAATTAGTGTACTCAATTATTCTTCATGTGAATTTTAGGCTGAAATCACTTATCTAATCTCGGGTTTTTGGTATCATTTTGTTATTCTCTCTGGGGTTTTTCCATAGGAACACCCAGATGTCCCGATGGAACTGGTATTTCCCACACGATGGTATTCTAGGACCCTTTTTGAACACTTACACTACCCGTCCCACTGAGTTAGTTGGCAACCATTCTTGTTGGTACATTCGAGGTTTTCGGTACTTTATCGAAACAGACATTTTAGCGAGTCTCTCTGTGGATAGCACCATGTCTATATTCACAAAAAAGTTGTAATGGTTCCAATAATGTAGTAATCTTAAAAGTAGCAACATTAGGATTATTACATTACGAAATTCAATTTCTTACCTTTAATGATAGATAAGTTTATTCGGAAATATTTAAGACCATACATTTGATTTCCAATGCTCCACCCGAAGATACTACATTGTCTAAGAAGCGACTTTTTTACCTGGAAATTTTTTTTTGACAAACCCTTGCCGTTCCAACCATACGTGACAGCACGTACGCACGGGACCTACATTTTACCTTTCACCCGAACGAGGACATATTTTCGTTAAAAATGCACGCTTATCATGTTGGGAACCCAGAATCTTGGGATTGGCAGTTATTCGCAAAATTGTGTGATCCCAGAGCCGCCCAAATATTTAAGACGGCTATTTTTGTAAACTAACGAAAATTTTGTGAATTGAAATTGTATCAAAGTTGGAATTGTTATGTAATAAATTTAAAATTATGCCCCAATATTAGAATAGTCAACCAACCTGTTACCATAAAGAAATTACTACATGTTTAGTTAATGAATTCTAGGATACTCCTACGTTGGGGCTTCTTTTTTACATCTAGAGAGCGTTGTTCAATTAAATGTTTTTTATTATTCATTTGCATAAACTTTTCTTTGGTAGTTGTGTTAATATTGTAACAATTTTATTGCCTTAGGGTATTAATGATGGAACCCAATTACTTATCTTTTGCACTCAAAGGCTCATTACCTACTACAAAAGAGCACCTAGGTGTCAGATGGTAAATGCCTTTAGAAGAAGATATAAACCTTACCACAGCATAGCTCGAGCATGACCCCTGCAGTAGACACGAGAATAGTTGGAGGTTTGTTGTTTACTTGGTCAAATAACGAATGGAAAGGGGGAAGGAAAGGCACCACTACCTCTAATACTGCTACTAAAAGGTGGTACAATGCACAAGGGAGGAGATACAAATTCTTATAAATACTCCCTGTATGTTTGTTGTGGTTTGTTTAATATTCTTCTAAATCTTCTTTGGGGATTAAACCACTCATAGTTTTTAAAATTTATATAAAATTCACCAATAAAAATTAATCCGCTGATTTCACGTTAAGCGTATTGGCTACCTAAAAAAAGTCGGTCCTAGGCCGTAACATAAATTGAAGGCAATCATTCATTTAAACTTTAAAAAATTTTTGCATAGTGTACTCAAACCAAATATTTCGAACATCAATAAATCAAAGTCACCTTCAATTTATGTCATAAATGTCAAACTTGAAGTTTTTATTATTTTGAAAACGATCCTAGGTCATGGATCGAAACGTTAATAAAGATAATTTTAAAAACTATGAGTGGTTTAATCCCCAAAGAAGATTTAGAAGAATACAAATTCTTATGTTCAGGACACTCGATGACTGTTTCTACTAGAAGGGACTGCACCTGAAACGGAAAGTTACAGTTAGTACATATAATGGGATCACTATTTCTGATCCAAGACAAACAGTAATGCTATTAGAAGATTTAGAACTTACTGACTTCTAATATATTGTGAAAGACAACCAAAAATAATAAGAACAGTACCCAATTATAATTTGCGTTAGCTTTTCATTTGGTATAACCACGTAACAAAGAGAATTATTTTCAACATACGAGTATATATTACATATTTTTAAATCAACTAAATACGTGATGGAACAAACAATTTAGTTATCCAAAAGCAATTTTTTCAAGAGAACAACAGCTGGTTCTACATCATATGATACTTTCTTCAAAAGAAAATTTTTCAAGAATTAACAAACTAGTTCATTAGATAACTAATAAGCAACTTGCCGTGGTAACTCGATATTTAATCGATGTAATGGGTTCCTTAAAGATACGATGACAAATAGTGGTCCGGAATAACTCAGTGAGACTCATCACGTCGTTGGGTCGAGAACAACATTCAGGGACCATAAGGAACCGCCTGAAAGGTCCAGTGAGTTAAAACTAAGTAATATATAAATGGGCGCCAGGAACGGAGGAGCAAGCAGAAACAACGAGAAGTGTTCCACTATTCTCGAGCAAACCCATAGTAACTTACTATACCAACAAATTAACAGAATACAAAACAAACCTGAATTTATTGAAGAAGTAACAATATCAAATATGAAATCAAACACAAATATAAGTTTCACTATAACAAATAATTCTACCAAATAATCATACATACAAGACTCAAACTCTGTAATGATTCAGGTAAAAACTAACCAAGCTAAGTACTCATAGCAAGCAATATCTACGTTTACTCCAGGTGACTGAAATAATAATAATTAACAGCTGTAATGCAGAGGTGTTCAAAATACCTAGGCACGAGTATATGCAGGCGTAATAATTTGTATTTTAATAATAACAGGGTACGCAGACTTGGTGGCCATCAAGTTCGCTATAACCACATAACTTAAATGAGTAATAATTTTACCAAGTAAATAACCTCATGACTATACCTACAACTGTATGTATTAATCACTGGACGCACTAACTAGTTGGTAGCATTAGGCATAACAACATAACACTTACTCGAGTAGCATCCAAACATTAATATCCTAATAACTAATTAATATAGATTTTACGTTAATATCACAACCCACCTTACAACAGAGCTGTAAGTGTGGTTGCAGGCAAGACAAAATAATAATAGGGTGAATATATATTCATACACAAAAGCAGTAATCAAGTAAACTCAACATAACATGCACGACACACTCAAATAATAAAGTATACGACCTCAAGAAATAATTCCAATACACCAGTATCTGTCTAGCACTCCAAATCCAATTTAACAGGGCTGGAACAACTCGGATGGTTCACACGTGGCAGCTTCGGATATGAAATCTATCAACGGTTACCTCCAACACCATATTCTTAATATTTCAGTAGTCCAGCAGATTGAACTCGTTGTAACAATAATTAGTTCTTTGTCGGGAGCTTCAACATCACACTTGAGGTTGTCGACTATGATTAATCGTGATTCCACCAGAAATATGACTTAAACAGATGCTCACAAATGTGGAAATACTTGAAGTGGAACTGTTAAACTTAAAATTTATAATTACTCTTGAACTCGTACTTGTTCCCTAAAAATTCATGAAACACGTAGAAGAAGAAGTGCTACAAGACAATTACTTACCACATAACAAAGTGGGTAAGATGTAACAAAGGTCACAAAAATGTGCTTCACCAACTTAGTAAAGGCCAAGCCAATAATAATATAACGACGTGAAATCCGCCAAAGGCGTAATAATTAACTTTGTTACTTACAAACACAAGAAACATTCATTTTATCCAAGTGAGTAAACTAGAATCCGCTAAAATATGCGATGTAAATCTTGCTAACACACCAAATGCGTCGTTTCGATTCGAAGTCTGGTAGAAGAGAAAGCCGCTACACAAGCCCGTTATCACCTTTCGGTGAGATAACATTGTCCCGCAATTAAACAACGTTTTATGAACAAACGCAGATTAACACACATCAAAATAGTACAGCACTTATAATAATGAATTGACAAGTGACAAAGCAGCATAATATCTAACCAAACAACTAAACATAGGAGAGAATCATAGGCTGCTTGTTATAACAGTTTATTAACCACAGAGCAATATGTTTAATAGATAGTAAAAAAAAATTATGGTGAAAAATAACTTAAAACAGGACGTTCCAAACTGTGTATGAAATTTCAAACCATTGAAAATTAAATTTTGACCTAAATTTTTCATTACTTCAAATAAATGGGGTATTCAACCTCTACCAACATATTTGTAGCAATTCAAATCATAAACAAGACATTAACAGTCATAAAATCCTGGTTTACTTTATTAATCGAAATAAACGATACGCGTTGAAACTACTTTAACAAACAGTAATAATGAAGGATCAAATTCAAATGATGTGTGATCGATGGTGTTCACAACCAATTTGTCAGTTTTAATTTAATAATCAGACGTGTACTCGATGTTCTCCGTGTATTTACAACGCCAATACAACCAACAGCGGTTCCAACTTTAACTTTTATTCCTAAATCAGCACACAACGAAGTAGTCACCTTACGGAACTAACCAGGACCCGTGTTTTTAAATTCAGAGGGAGCTCTCAGATTGCAAGCTCTCTGAAAAGGCTTATGCATCTTCACGTGGTCTTAGGACACACAATCCTCATTAATATTCGTTCCTGGAAAATGGTTACAATTCAGGCGTTGGACAACACCAGAACGACTGTTTAAAACGACACACAGATGTTAATAATAACGGCGTTCTAACACCTGAATATAACACAACCCACAATTAGCGTAAGTATAGCTTGAAAGCATTTTAATTCATCCAATACTAATAATTGGACATTATACGATATAAAGTAATCGACTATGAAACCTTTGGACAAAAAGATACGCAAATTAGAGAGTGTGGTGTTTATACGTGCTATACGGTCTCTTTCCAAAAAAAGAAAAAAATCTGTCAATAAAATAACACCATAACTTAAAATAGAAAAGATTTTTTTTAACTGGATAAACTTTATTACAAATCATCCTTGCATCTGGTTATGACAAGTTAAAACTAAACCACAACCTAAACCTGCAGCTCGAATATTAGTACTAAACATTATGAGTGATTAAATAAGCCACAGTGAGTACAAACAGCAACTGAGTGGGTGAGCAACTATCGCGTATAAAACGTGTAAATGAAAGTGATATTCGGGAAAACACATTTCGGTAGGGGATCAAAACAGGTAAGGATTTTATCCAGTAATTCAACAGTCAGCCGCATAAAAATGACAAAACGAAACAGGTCCTACTACTCAACTATTTTAACCAGTAATTATCTCTTAAAAATAGAAACGAAATACGCTGATACGTACAAAGATATGTCGAAAACACAAAAAAGATCTCCTAAAACTATAATGAGATATCTTAAACTCCAAGGTACGCAACTCTACAACTTTCTACAAGTCCTAACTTAAAACATACTTCTGTGAGAATTCAGAAGCTCATATAGAATCGACTGCATCTTCAAAAAGACTCATCAACAAGGCTAACGTTCTACACTACATCGGACGCCTTTGACTAGCGGTAGACTACTAATCAAAAACTGCCTTATCAAAACGCATACTCCTCTATATTCGTTGTCCATTGCACCACTGGCGTAATCAATCACGGACAGCAACTTGACTCAACCAAACCAAATGGAACTACCGTGCTTCACGATTGTACTCATGCAATAACCAAAAACCCGATGCGGTATTTCGAGCATCATCTCTACTACAAACTGTATCTTACAGCTAAAGATCATACCGATTCCAAAGTGTACATGATCCCTTCCTAACCTGGCAGTCACTAAACTCAATTTGACCCATGGTCAAAACACCTCTAAACTACTACACCATACTAGGTCTCTATATTGCAATGAACAAAAACCAGTCCAAGCTACATAGACCTCTCCGTTTGATAAACACTGCTTGAATATTCAATAAATCGACACTGCACAACTATCAAACTAGAAAATGAATCTTAAATTAGTTCCATTGACTGGAAATAATGACCATCCATGTAGATCATTACTTAACTTCTCTTTGTCATTGCGCTACCGACTAACTTTTCAAATAACTCAAAAGTACTCTAAACGCGAAATAGGAATCAGCATTAAACTACAAAATTTGCACGCGGACTACTACAAAGAAATTGTACAATATTATTACTAACATAACTATCTAACTAAATCTGAACGACGTAATATCTGTGGTAACTATTCATACGCGAAGATCATTATTTGTACTTTAACTCAAGCTAGGAAGAAAAATAAAAGTAGCCACCATAACTATTCCAACAACTCTAAATTTGGAAGGTTTCTTACTATGGTCAGAACGGCGGAAAACAGTTTCAAATCATTCACGTGCCATGTGTGTGCATGAGTACTATCAACATTATCCAACTCACAAACCAAACTTGAATATTCCTTTCTAACTCTAAACAGTACAAACTTTGACACTAATTTGGTGGCAAACTTGTCTCCGGCGCCAGAAAGTACCTTATTAGCTCTCCAAACACGATCTCCAACTTCAAAAGAAACACACCGCCTCCTCAAATTACACACTTCAACCTTCGTATGCCAAATGAAGCTTCGCAGGAACATCCTTAAAAATCTTGAATATACCCTGACGATCTGACACATATATAGGCCTACTACGAGGTATGATTTCAACATTTTCTTGCGTTTAACTTCTGTACCATATAATTAACCACACAAAGGGACATGATGGCCAAAAACTAAAAAAAAATTGGAGAATTACTAGTGGACTGATGTTTCGTCGAGTTAACTGCAAACTGAATCTGCGGCAATTCCAAATCCCATGAAACATGCTTGCTAACATGTGAACGAATCCCTGTCCCAATAATTTTATTAATGCGGTAAGTAGACACCGTTGTACCAGAATCAAATACTTATCACATATGGCTGTAAATACTTCTCCAGATAACTGTTGGCTATTGTTGCAAATAACAAACTGCAAAACTCCGAACACTAAAAAAACTTTTCCTCTAAGAATGTCTCGACAACGTGTGCTTTTGCAGTGCGAGTGGATGGAGTAGTGTAAATTTTGAGAACCAATTACCAACTGCCACGATGCTTATTGGTACGATTAGAAAAAACATAAACTGACTTTTGCATTAACTGAGGGGCTGCCTCCAATATTTTACATAACTTGATTAATGTAGTTATGTCCTATAACTCTAACAAAGCTAATTGCAAAATGAAATCGGGATTGGGATTTTTTTAATAATCTAAACTTTTTTATTTTCAGACGGAGTATTCGACTAGCTACTAAGCAAACTTTCCATTTGAGCCACAAATAAATCAACAGGTTCTTCCTTATGCAGATAAACGAACTGGAACTCTTCTTCCATTTTCAAAGAAAACTAAATTAATTTATGAAATTTGCACAGGAACTGAACAGAACAAGCTTTCCAAAATGTCTTACACTTCCCACTTCTCCTGTTTGGAGATGACAAAATTGGGTTGTCATTATTAAGCTAGAAGCACATTAGCTTCTGTAGACCTAGGTCCCCAGTAACATTAGATCCGCTAATGTTATAGTGGGTAACAGGTCATTTATTATTTCCACTTAACCAGAACTTAGATAAACCTCGACGGGGCCTCTTCGATATATGGTTTTCCATGATGCAAACTGGTTCTTGGCATCGTGAATTGCAGAACGAATTTGACAAAAAAGGGTATGGACGGGCAGCAAAACCAACAAAATCAGTTTTTCGTTCACTTAAATCGAATATCTTGAATTGTATTGCGTTACGTAAATTTAATACGGCTTCTAATAACTGAAGCCTAAACACATCATCAATAGATCTTAGTTGTATTATTTATTCTTAACTGTGTACCATAAGTTGTATCAATTGTACTTAGTTGTAATACTCCTACATAGTTGCGCTAAAATTCGTATTTATTTTTAATATAAGAAATTCTACGAACCATTGTCTTGTATGTTGCAAAGAAATTTAGCGATATACAGGGTGTTTTTTTAAAGTGGGAGGTCACCTGTAAATGGAAGACCAATGGTAGAAGGAAGCTGAAAATTTGCACTAGGAGGTTATCGAATGTACCCTACACGTCTAAAATAGTTTCGATACGTTAGCACTTCCGGTTATACCGGAAGTAGGTATTACTATCGTTATTTTAAATAGAACACCCTGTATATTTATGCATTTTTGAATTCCTTGTCGAATTTTATGTGAACTTTTATAACACAACCATTTGCACGCTGTCACATAAATTGGAATAACTAGAAATTGAACGAACTTACAAAATTGTTTTTTTGCAATCACATTCATAATACTTGATATTATTTCTACGTGCAAAGAAAATTTGATTGCAATGTACAGGCTGCTAGAAAATTCATTTTATAATTTGACTAATAAAATGTCAAATATTCCGTTTTTTTTAAATGGAACCTACCATATTTTGTTATATTAATCGATTCTATGGAAAAAAATACCTTAGGTATGTAATTACAACAATCCATTTATTGTAAGCCGTTTTTGAGTTATTTGCATTAAAAGAGAAAATGCACTAGTTCAGTAACATAAAAACATTTGTTACTATCAAGTAGCTTTTGTCCGATACATTAACAAAAGAATAATTGGTTATTTTTACGAAACGTCAAATGTAGATAATTCTACGCAGATTGCAATTCCCGTACTGCAGTTATTTATGAGGGTTAATCGAAACTTTACAAATCAAGATTATCTCGAAATGATAATTATTTATGGCGAATGCAACAGAATTCTTCAAAGAACTTGCGATGTCTTTCATCAAATATTTTGTGTACAGCCCATTTTATTTCTTTCCATCTATTTTCTACGTTCCCTCCTACAGCTATCTCTTTGATCTTATTATCTAATACTTTTTAATTTTTCTCTTTTACCACACTATAATTAAGCTTATCTAAATCCCATACCTCTCTTTTAGCCTTTCTGAATTTTTTTATTTTAGATTACACTACATTTTAACTAAGTTATGATCGCTATCTATGTCAGCCCCTGGATAACTACTACAGTTTTTAACTTGGTTTCTAAATCTTAGTTTAACCAAAAAATTTAATCTATTTGGTGTGTAGCCCTATCACCTGGCGCTTTCCCGGTATATCTTCTTCTAACAATTTGTTCAAATAGGGTGTTTACAGTTACTGGCAAAACTCAACTAATCTTTCTCCTCTATCATTTCGTCTACCATACCCAAATTTTCCTAACATTTTCCCCTCACTACCTTCTCTCACTGACGCATTAAAATCGTCCATAACTATTAAATTCTCATCTTCCTTTACTTTTCTCACTATACTATTTATATCTTCGTATACCTTTTCTACTTCCTCAATCCTCGTACTGAGTTGTTGGCATGTAAACCTGTACTAAAACAGTGTCTGTAGGTTTCGTATTCAATCTAACCATAATTATTCTGTCACTAAATTGTAAATACTCTTTAACTTTTCGTCCTAATCTTTTACCTAACACTATTTCTACCCCTGCCTGTCCATTAGTTGAAGAAGTTGTAATTATTCTATAAATATCTTTCCGAAAGTCATTACTATCTGGCCATCTCACCTCTCTAATACCTAAAATGACCAGCTTTCCTTTTCTCATTTCGATTAATAAATTCGTTAACTTATCTACTCTAAGTAATGATCTTACATTCCAAGTCCCTATCACTAAATCGAACCGTTGTTTTAAATTCTCAGGATGACGAGCCCCAAGGACACCCTCCCGGAGATCCGAATGAGGGGGTATTTTACCTCCGGATAAGAATTTTACTAATGAGCTCTCCATCATACATAGTTGGTGTTTTAAGTCACGCATACGTGGGAAATATTGTGGTAGGTTCCCAAATCTTTCCACAACGCAGTTTTTAAAGTTTTTAGCAAAAAGCCGTATGTCATGGCCAAATTCCAACAACCTTGTAAATTATTCAGGATCGCCCTAGACCAACCGACTCTCCTCCAATATCTTTTAGCCAGCAAGGCTACTGCCTCTTGCTGCGCCTTTTAATCGCCTTTTACGATAAGCAGACTTACTATAGTAGTATTCTTTGTCCCCTACTAATAGGGACTATATGGACTAACTAGCCAAAATGCTAAATTTAGCAGATATTAAATGTTTCTCTTACTTAATCGTAAGTTATAAATAGAATGTGTTTAATATCAATAAATATGGCGATTGTCAATTGTTATTCCCACTTCCATGTTAGAGAAGTTTGGCGTCTAATTTTGTGATTGGTTGTCGTTATTTTATAAAATAGTTTATTTCTAGAATTATAAGCATAACGGTAGTTTTATAAGGGAAAAATCATGCAGCCGCAAACTCTATAATATTTTTTTCCCATGACTACCCAGTAATGAACTTCTTATGCATTTAAGAACGGGTCAGTAATAGTACTTATTATTTTGTGGGTGTATATAAATCCATAATCCGACACCTTTATCAAATCAGGAACATCTAAGTCGTGGGTTATAATCATAATCCAGTACCTCTGACACTAATCAGTACAATCCAACAACAAGGTATAATTTTCGTATCATGCAAAGTAGGCTGTAACACTTTGACAAATAAATTTTTAGCTTGTCAGGGTTTGTTGTATTAGTTTAAACGTTTAGAAAATATAGGGTGTTTTAAATTGCGCAGTTTTATTTTTAACAATAAATAAGACACATAATTTGCATTCATTCTCAAAAACTTTTTATTGGTAATTGAAGTATCACTAATGACATTTCTATGCGAAAAATAATATACGCCAAATGGCAGCTCCACAGACGTCTACTCTTTTCTTAAAATTTTCAATGACATTTTGACATAATTGAGGCTCTATCTCACCAATGACACCAATTATTTCATCTTTCAAAGCAGGAATCGATTGTGTATTGTTTTTATAAACCTGACTTTTCACATAACCCCAAAGAAAATAGTCTAATGGAGTCAAATCACATGATCTTGGTGGCCAATTAACATCACCGTTTCTTGAGATTACACGTCCGGGAAATTTTGCTCTTGAAAGGAATTGTTTCTTGTGCAGAGTGAGATGTAGCGCCATCCTGTTCAAACCAAATATCCCCTAGATCAATATTCATTAATTCAGGCCACAAAAATTCGGTTATCATCCGACGATATCGATCACCATTGACAGTTACAGCTTCACCAGCAGCATTTTCAAAGAAGTAAGGTCCAATTACACCACCTGACCATAATGCACACCAAACAGTAACTCGTTTAGAATGCATAGGTTTCTCATAAATAATGCGTGGATTTTCCACACACCAGATACGACAATTTTGTTTATTAACATAGCCACCAAGTTCAAAATGTGCCTCATCGGGAAACATGATTTTTTGAGAAAAATCAGCCTGTTGTTAATTGATGAAATTGACCAATGAACGACGTTTCAAATGATCTAATGGCTTTAGTGGCTGTGTTATTTTAACCTTATGTGCCTTCAGAGCTAAACCCTTGTGCAAAATACGCCATGTTGTTGATCCACTAAGTCCAACTTGTTGTGAACGTCGTCTAATGGACATTTTAGGATCTTCAGCAACACTATCACGAACCAAATCAATATTTTCTTGTGAACGACCGCTACGACTGTATTTTTCACTTTTTTTATCTTCCACCGAACCGGCCTCTTGAAATTTTTTAATAATTCGACCAATAGTGCTTTCAGCTGCACGATTATGTAAACCATAAAATTCACGTAGTTTTCTAAAAACACTTTTCACAGAACGCTGATTTTTATAAAATAATTCAACAATTTGAACGCGTTGTTGTATCGTGTACGGAGCCATTTTATAAATGTCATACATCACACTTCTTAAATGTCAAAATAACCAGACGAATTCAGTGCGCCATCTATATTTTACTTATTCTTTAAAAACCCGCCCAATTTGAAACACCCGTTATCTGAAAATAAACATTTGTGTTGTCGTAGGAAAAGTATAGTATTCCGTTTACTCATTGGGATTACTGCACGAGCCCTAGCGGGCTCGCGGCACAAACCTTCCGAATGAGTAATGGCTATCATAACTCGCTCGTGAATAATATACTAATGTACGTTAGCAAGAATAGGTAATAAATTATTACAATTTTCTTTAAATATGTTCATTTTTTGTCCTAAATTAAATTATGAAAGTGAAACATGTACCGCGTCCAAAAAGCTATTTGCCCGCACTTCAATATGCCGCTCGCTTGTATTGTACATTTTTCCCACATGTTACGGGGTACTGGAAGTAATTTATTATTAATTTAGATACTTGTGAGCGTTGAAACTAGTTATACTTTTGTTTTTATAAACAATGATTGTATTGTTTATTTTTCAGCGAATTTCTTGCGTTCGACCATATATAGGTGCTTGATCATCTGTTATAATTCTATTATTTGTTATTGTTTACACTCTAGAAACAAATATATGGGTCAGGTTTGTACAAAGTTAATGTAAACAATTACAATGCCCTTTTCATTTATTATTAAGCGCCATGATTTTCGGGTGCGCGGCTTTATAAGGGAAGGCAAACTTAAGAATAATCATAACCAATGACTAGCGCAATTACTGATTGATTATTTTTATTACCCTTGTGCATAATCACGTATATCATAAATGCTCGAATTATTCATGTAAGGTAACGCGACTTCGTTCAAATACTCGTACGGTCTTAGCAATATCTCTTATTCTTTAGATTAAACAACCGATTGCAATATCACTCATATTGGTTTTGTTTTCTTTAACATAGTAGCAAATAAAAAATTGTTGACAAATGAAAATGAATAAAATATTACAGGAAATTGCAATCTATCTATTTTTAGATTATCGTGTTTACACAGTTTACATAGTAAAGAATGCATTATGAATTTACTGCATAGCATCCAACGCTCAGGAATTATTAATGCGCAGTACTCGTTAAATTAAACCATACTCTTTGGAATAAATAGATCTTCAGTTGTTTTTATTATAATTCAGATCCTTGTGTTTGTTGGGGGTTTCTTGATTATATCGCCAAAAATGCCAAGGAATGTTTTTAAAATTAAAAGATGTAAATATAAACGGAGAGTCACATTATTCAGAATTCGAAGAAATAATGTTATCGGAAATCTTTCATGTTCTAAACTTCAAATGTGTATACGGGGTGACGTGTAATTCGATATACTTCATTTACAGTTATAGTAGTGGAGTTAAACTACAATCAGTTTAATTATACACTTCCCAGGTTTTTGAAATATTACTTTTCTTCTTTCAAGTATTTCCGATTTCCAAAACAAAAGAATTATTTTAAAACGTTTCGAATATGTTGGCAGTACAATTTCAAAAAGTATTCACACGTTGACTGCCAAATACGAGATAACTCTTATTGGCCATCTACACCCCGACGCCAACTACGAGATATCTCGTACTTTGCAATTTCTTCTTTATTGCCAGCTAGGACTTTATTCGTAGTAAATGCATGGGATTTGTGGTTTCCAGCGTCCACGGAAAGATCAAATAGAATCAAGATAGCGCATGCACTATTTTTTTTTCGATCATCCTTTATGGTAGATCTACAGAAAAGCCTTTTTCTGAGTTCCCAAACTATCTACAATTATACCACATAAATATTCAGAGCTTACCTGCCTATATAGTAGATTTTCAACTGTTATTTGAGAACTCTAGTATTGATGCAATACTTGTTACTGAAACCTGGCTGAAACCATCTATTCCTGATACGCTGATATCCGTGCATAACTTCAATATAATTAGGTTTTATAGACTATCTAGTAGAGGTGGAGGGATTGCTATCTATCTTCACAATACATACGAATTTAAAATTATTGCTCAGTCAAATCCAAATAACGAACATTCGTTTGAGTTTCTATTTATTGAGCTTCCAAAGTTCAAATTACTTGTGGGCGTCATTTACTGTCCGCCTGAAGCAAACTACTTTGATGTTCTTGAGGATACCTTCGAGCAGTTAAGTGCTGAATATTTAAGCTGTATTATCATGGGTGATTTTAATACTTGCCTTCTAAATATGACTACCGCGCTGTCAAACTTAAGAATATTGTTTCTTCTCTTAATTTATTCATTCAATCCTCTGACCCACATATCACTACAGCGAACACTCAAGCTCTCTTTTAGATCTAACCATTTGTTCGGTCTTAGTAAAATTATGACATATAGTCATACTGGTAACCACGATTTTTCAAAACATGATCTTCTCTATGTAGCTTATAAAGTAAAATCCATCCCTCACCGATCTAAATTCATTACATTTCGAGATATCAAAAACATTAATATCAACCAGTACAGATTCGATGTAGCTTCAATTTGTTGGAATCATATGCTACTACTAGACACAATTGATTTAAAGGTGGACTGGTTTACAAATGTAATATACGCAATTTTTGCAGAAACGCGCCTCTCAAATGTGTAAAAGTTAAAAATAAACCGGTACCTTGGATTACAAATGCAATTAAACAATTACTGAGTATACGTGATAAAGCGAAACGTAAATATCTTCAGCAAAAAACTGAAATACGATGGGAAGAATGTAGAATTCTACGTAAGCGTTGTAATCAACTATGTAGGAACGCCAAAAGAAATTTATTAATGATTCCCTATCAGAAATCCCAATAGGGAGTTATTGGAAATTTCTTAATAGGTTGGGTGTAGGGAGTCAAAAACGTGACGTACCTATAAATATGTTTGATTTAAATGAACTAAATATTCATTTTGCACAACCTAAAATAATCCTGGGACACGAAAGAAAGGCTGCTACTATTAAAAGCTTGGTTCCTAAACAATTGCCACAACTTCTGCTTTTTCGTTTGTAGAAGTAAATAATGATGAAGTACTACGTGTTATGCATGAACTTAATAATGAATGTACGGGTTATGATGGCATAAATCGTGAAAGTATTTTAATTGTTGTCGACATTATTCTTCCCATTATAACCCACCTTGTTAATTCCTCTTTGTCCAGTAACTGCTTTCCAAAAATATGGAAGAAAGCGCATGCCATTCCAATTCCAAAAATTTCAAATCCGGGCTTAATGTCTGACTTTAGACCAATATCAGTGTTGTCTTTTCTCTCACGTTGTTCCATGTACGTAGCACCAGTCATTGGGTAATGGTAGAAATGTTAAACCTATAAAAGCGATTATTAATTGTGGTTTAGAAAAATAGTAGTTTTCGTGGACTAAATAAAATAGCTTAAAGTGATTAATGTATATGGTTACATATTCTCGTACACATCCACAAATATCTGTTTACGTCCACAATGGCGATGCCGGTAGTTTTTGTTTAACAAATAGTAGGAAAGATACGTCAGGTGTTAGTGTGCGGAACCCCATAGGATCGTTGGATTCAAAAAGAACGGTGCGGCGGGATGTATGGTGGCCTCCGTTAGAATAATCGAAAGTGGTTAATCGATCGTATTAAATGTTTAAATAAGCGAAAGTGTAAAGGCCTACATAAACAAAATTTAATTATCCGACAAAAAAGTGCGCGATGTGCTACACTTATAAAGAAAGTATGGAATGATGCTTTTTAGCGGCCCTAGCAGTAAAAGGGCGACTGACTTTTTAAGCAACTACAAGAATAGCAGTAGCGCAGAGGAGGGTATGCATGTATTATACAGTGCACAGTTGCTACAAAATATGTTGGTTTACGGGTAGCTCGAACGTGTAATTGATCACGACTTATAGATCTCTCGGAGGTTTAAAAATTCTCGGCCCATTGTCGTTTGAAAAATGTTTGTAAATTATCAGAACAGGAGCGAGTCGAAGTATAATGGATGATTGACCGAGCTTTTGCTACCTTTTACGAGGGAATTGGAAGTTGACAGACATCGAGCATCTAATTCTCTATTTGGGCGATATCGAGTACTTACCGGTTCTAGAAATCATTACGTGCTACCGACCGCTATGTGGAAGATTTGTTTCTAGGAAATGAGCAACCTACGAAAGTACGGAATACTTGATATTAATGCTAATTGGTTTAGTGACCGCGCTCGTGCACTCTTCGAGTGTCTTCGGCAATCTTCGATTGTTTCCAAAGAAAATATTCAACCTGCCATTTCCGAAAATATGACGTAGAAGTGATTTAAAATTAAATTGCTTTATTAGTAAGTATTCTGTAGACAACAAGTTTGGTATTCCCTTAGTAAAGGTTTAAAGTGTTTTTGGTTATAGTAGCACTGCATCTTCTACAGCACGACTTGCACACAATTTGTGTGCGTGTGCTATCACCCTTTTGGATTTTTAATATGCACGCGATCCGTATAACATGGAAGACGTTTTCCGGTGTTTCTACTAACTGCACTCGCACCATCGACGATGCGAACCAGGTGCATGCATTGGCGCTAAATGTATTGGACGAGCAGCAAGGATTATGACGTCATTTAGTCCCCTGCTGAATCCTCAACTTCGTTCGGGTATCTTCGGAAACCTTCGGTATGCATTCTATAGGGTACATAAAGCCGGTGCGCAAGAGTAAACTCTTTAGTTATAAGTTAGTTCGCTTACAAGTCAAGTCTTATAGTGCGGATTTTGTTTTGTATTAAAATGGTACCTGCAAACGTTTTTAAGTGCAACTCTTGCGGTGCTTCCTATACCTGGAAAAATGCTCTCAAACAGCACCAGAAGAAATGTCGTGGTGTAACATTGCCCACGGTTAAGCTTATACATCCGTCGGCGGCAAAGTACTTAAACTCTGGGTCTTGCAGTATCGCTTTTAGAAGAATAGCTCACAGCGACACGAGGAAAAACAGCACGGTATGTCATTAAGCAGTAAACGTTCAGCTCCGCCAGCTGTTAAAGAGTTTTGTACGAAACAACCGACATCCGTGTAAAGCGTGCGAGATGGAGGTGTTAAAGTCTGCATACCCTAGTCATCTACGGAGCAACAAACATAAAAATGCATCAGTTACCGCTACTAACGACGATGGTGTAGAAATGGTTAGCACAGCGTTTAACAACCGTATGGCTAGCTATCGCATAAAGAACGCCAGTGTCGACGATGGAGTGTCCGAGTTTCTTTGGAAGCAGAAAGAGCGATTTATTCGATTAATAAATGAAAAAAGAATACAACATACAGCAATTAAAGTCTATTGCGAACTCTACGGCGTTTACACCAAAATGGCTGCGGCAGAGGGTGTAGAGGACGTGAAATCCTTTAACACAAAAATGTGGTTATAACGTCTTCTAGTAATCTGGAAAATATGTACGAGGTCTTAAGCGAAACCATAAGAACAAAATCAGAGGAATTTGAAGCATGTGAGTCCGGTTGGTCTTTGGAAAAAGTGCTCTATTTAGAAATAAATATTAATAAGTATACCCCGATATGAGAAGTTCTAGGTTAAGAATAAAAATTGTGAATATGTATTTAGAAATGTGGTTTACAAAATTTAAACTGTATTATTAAAAATTGTCTGTAATAAAAAGTTTTAAGAATGGCTTTTAGATTTTCTTTTAGATATGAGCTGCAGGAAAGTTATAATTTAGAGGGTGTGTGTAAAATGGTAAGGGGTGATCCTGTTTTAAATCTGTTTACAGATTCGGATTCTACATAAAATTCTAGACTAACAAGATGTGCTACATGTATAAAAAATTTATAAGAACGCTCAAAAGTCGCTACAGGTAAGAAATCTTAAAATGGGGTAGCTATCTGGGGGATGGTGCTATGTGAAAAATTTAAAGAGATTTGGGTAGCTGAGAAAATTCTAATATTAATTGATACCAAACAAAGTACATTTATCTCGTGGGTGGAAATGTGGAGAAAGATTTATCTCGCAGAGGGTATATGTGTAACTTTGCAGGGCGTGGTCCGATTTCAAATCTGTTTACAGATTCGAATTCTGCGTAAAATTCTAAGCTAATTTAATGTATCGCATGACTAAAAAAATTTATAAGAACGCTCAAAAGTCGCTACAGGTAAGAAATCTTAAAATTAGGGTAGCTCCCTTGGGGATGGTGCAATCTAAAAAATTCCTAGAAATTCGGGTAGCTGAGAAAATTCTAATATTAATTGATACCAAACAAGATAGGTTTATCTCGAAAGATGCAATGGATAGACGAAGAAAACTATTTGTTAGGTTTGCTTATAGAGCAAAGAGCAAAATTTAGAGGTTCCAGACTTTAAAGGGGTATAACTTTGCAGGGTGTGGTCCGATTTCAAATCTGTTTGCAGATTCGGATTGTACGTAAAATTCTAAGCTAATTTAATGTATCGCATGACTAAAAAAATTATAAGAACGCTCAAAAGTCGCTATAGGTAAGAAATCTTAAAATCAGGGTAGCTCCCTTGGGGGTGATGATATCTGGAAAATTCTTAAAGATTCGGGTAGCTGAGAAAATTCTAATGTTAATTAATACCAAACAAGATAGGTTTATCTCGTGGGTGGAAGTGTGGAAAAAGATTTATCTCGCGGGTGGAAAGAATGCGGGTGTGATGTAATCAAAATGGTTGGGGGGTGTCCGAGCAAGGCGGAGTCAGGTGGAGCAAGGTGGAGATTCATCTCCCTCATTTCCTCCTTATGGGAATTTACATGTAAATTTGGTCCAGATGTGTGGGGAAATGAGGGATTCTGGGGGAAATGAGGTCACAGGATTGTCAATTATACTCTACTCACAGCCAATAAGTCTTCAACTTTTTACCTACTATATTTAATACTATCAATATGCTTGTTATTGGACTCCACGATAGTGCAAAGCCTACTACCTCAATAAAATATTGCCAAATTTCTAAGATAGATTTAAGATTTTTTTATTGTTGCTTTAGCTACCGAAAAACGCTTTATAATATTTGCTGATCGTGTTTCACGTTTTTTCTAGGCACATGTTTGTCCTACTTTATCGTTTTGTCTTTTCTAAGATAATAAGCGTAAAATGAAATCCTACTTTCTTCTCCATAAGAAATATCTTCTTCAGTATCACTATTTATTGTCATTATTCTCTTCTAGCATCTCCTGCTCGCGTCTTCATCTGATCGATTTTCAAAAATCACCGCACTTTGTTCTGGTTTATTTTCCTTTGAGCATTCTTTCATAATTTCGCCTATAAATATCACAAAAATTGTTTTAACAAAACCCTTCACTTACTTTGCGATATGTACGCGGAATTCAGATTCGAGATTTCATGCACCAGCAGTCGCTGCGGATTCCGCAAATTAAATAAAGAAGCAAACTAATGCACACTTCGACAAATGGATACGTACTAAATCATAGAGAACATACAGCAGGAGTCACCAATTACATACTAAAAAGTGGGGACTACAATGGCGGCTAAAACAAGTGACGCCTCCAGGGACTACCGAAAAGAACAAGAGCTAATAGTGGTAAGTTCAAAATATTAAAATATTAACGCTAAGATTTACCTAAAAGCTTATTTTCAGAACTCAACAATATGTATTAACAGGTTGATAAAAATTCATTTAAGCATATATGGTAAATAATGAATTTTAATTCAACCTGTTTCATACATCTTTGTCAATTTTCAAAATAAGTTTGTACATGAATTTATTGATGGAAGTTATCATGGAATCAATAACACAATTCAGAAAGCTAAGCTATACAGAAAAAATTATTAATAATGGTTTATTAATGGAAATATTCTTTATTATACGTCACACTTAGCAACAATACAAACTAATGAATCAATAAATAACCTTAATGTATCATAAATATAATACTCATCATCATCATCTTAATCATTAGGTCTTCAGTACTGGAACTGGTTAGGTGCGAACCCTCATTGTTTCCTATTCTGTGCTAACTTACACATTTCCCTGAAATTTCCAGTCTGCATCTTTCACTATCTGCGTGAAATAGTCTGGTCTAAGTCTACCTTTACCTCTTTTTTCCTGTCTCTGCTTGTAATATATCCCGCACTAGTCCCCGAAAATGCCTTAGAACGTATCCTGCTATTCTATTTCTCCTATTTTTTTGTTTCCCACAGATATCTTTATTCTTCCACCATTTCTATAACCTCTTTGTTCTTAACTTTGTCTGTCCATGCTATCTTTCTCATGCATTTTAAGCACATCATTTCAAAAGGCTTCTGTCGTTTTTGTCTGCATGGAAGTTAAGTTAGCCAGGAAGTTAGGTTAGCCAGGAAGTTAGATTAGCCAGGAAGTTAGATTGGCCAGGAAGTTTGGTTAGCCAGGAAGTTTGGTTAGCCTGAAAGTTAGGTTAGCCAGGAAGTTAGGTTAGCCAGGAAGTTAGGTTAGCCAGGAAGTTAGGTTAGCCAGGAAGTTAGGTTAGCCAGGAAGTTAGGTTAGCCAGGAAGCTAGGTTAGCATTCAGGACCCCTCGGGACTATTCGGGACCAACCGGGACCGCCCGGAACGACCAAGTACCATTCCGGACCACCCGGAACCATCCGGGACAATCTGGGACAATTTTTGGATGTTGTGGGAGCACCAACCAGAGACCGCCAGGAGCAAGCATCGAGATAAGGGGGAAAAGGAAAACAAAATTTGTACGCAACAAAGAGTACGTTTTAAAAATGCAATATTAATAAACGAATCGACGTTTATGTTTTCTAGCAATGGGAATAGAATATCCAGAATAAGCAATGCAAATATAAAAGGCCCCAGATAAAACCCATTGGTGAAGTAATGAGAAAATGTTTGAGCAACTGCGAGTAACAACCTAAAGCGTGTCCCAGAACGAACACTGCTCAGCCAGTCACGGCAATAAAAAGCAAGAGCATTTGTATTTGTTGAATTAGCAGTAACGAAGCAAGGAATAGATGAATACCAACATTTTGTTAAAGACAGTAAATGGCCGATGTCCGCCAGTTCTCAAAGCAAGCCCAGATAGTATGCTAAAGCACTGCCTTAAGCGTTGCAAAAGCTTTTTCAGTAAATGCAATATGTACATTTCAATAAACGCAAGGTACAATTTAGTTATTTCAGGTAGTAAGGGCGCCAAGAAAGTTCGCGTTGTCCGTATGATACACAGTAGTAGACGAAAATGCAAAATTAAAATAAAAAGCAGACCCAGCTGAGGAACGAAACTCTGGCCCCGAACATGAAAAGCGCGGGCCCTAATTGCAACACTATCGAGGCAAATGTGAATCAAATCGTCGCCAGTTGTATACGTGGGATAAGCAAACCACCAAGCATAAAAACTATTTCTAGTAATAACACCTTCTGATGATGAAGGAATGTAGTTGGGTGGCAGCTTCGGCAAAATGCAGACGATCCAGTCTATTTTAACACGTCAACTGGCCCGTAGCATAAAAATGGATAACCACCGAAAACCTTAAATTTCTTGTGTAATATAAATAAAAGTGCTACAAAAAACCACCCACGCAACGTATGAAAAAAATTCTAAGCTCCGTTGTAACCCTAAATTCCTCGCAGCACCGATGCTTTTGGAGGAGATACGCGAATGAAAAACCAATCCCCCCTCTCTAGTTTAGAAGGAATGCCAGCTTCCATGGTTAACGCCATGGTTTATATACATTTTGGAAACAATCGAAGATTGCCGAAGACACTCGAAGAGTGCACAAACGCGGTCACTAAACCAACTAGCATTACATAGACGCACTGTTCTGCGCTCCTCATATATGCTTTCAACAATTTTCTCTTTGTTTCTATGTTTGTTGTCTTCGAACATAGCCGCTGCTCTTTCTTGTTAAATGCAATTCGGTTCCCCTTGTATTGTTTACAAATATATAACCTATTTCCCCGTAGTGTGAAGGGGGCTAAGCAGCCTGCGGCTATCAAGATTCCCCAACACTTGAACATTTGTCGAAATTAATAGTTTTCCAATATATCCTTCCGCACAATCAACATTAGTTGAAAATATTTCATAACCAACACCTGTAATTGTTTATAATAATCATCAGATTTAAGTGCAATTATTTTTTCGGCATTAAGTTTACCGTCTTGAAACTGGTTGGACGCGTACTTTCACTTATTTCTATTCTGAGCTAGCCTACACCGTTTCCTGAAATTCACACAGCTTGGTTCCCCTTCCGCTGTTTCCTAATTATTTGCCGTATTTCACCAAGATTCAGTGGTATGTTAAGGGGATTAAGCAGCCACCAAGGATCCCCCAACACTTAAACATTTGCCGAAGTAATAGTTTTCCAGTAAATTCTTTCGCACAATTAACATTAGTTGAGAGTATTGCAAAACCAATACCTGTAGTTGCTTATAGTTATCAGGTTTAAGTACAGTCATTTTTTTCGTCATTAAGTTTTCCATCTTGGAATTGCTTGGACGCTTACCTCCATTGATTTCTATTCTGAGCTAGCCTGCACATTTCTCTGAAATTCCCACAGCCTACATGTTTCACTATCTGTGCTCAATAGTCTAACCTAGGTCTACCTCTACCTTTCTTTTTTCCTATCTCTGCTTCTAATATATTCCGCACTATTCCCTCATGTCTTAGTATGTGGCCTATTAGCCTATCTCTCCTATTTTATACTGTTTTCCACATATTTCTTTTTTCTCCTACCATTTCTAGCACCTCTTTGTTCTTAACTTTGTCTGCCCATGATGTCTTCATCATGCATCTTTAGCACTACATTTCAAAGTCTTCTATCTTTTTCCTGTCCGCTTCTCCTACTATGCAGGTTTCACAGTCGTACAGTGCTGTGCTTCACACATATGTTTTAAGCAGTCTTTTCCTTGTTTCTATGTTTGTTGTCTTTGAACACAGTAGTTGTTTTTTCTTGTTAAATGTAGCACGACTTTGTGCTAATCTTTGTTGTATATATTTTGCGCTTCGCCCATCTTGCATTACTTGGCTTCCTTAGGTAGTAGAAATCTTCAACCTCTTGTACGTTCTCGCTACCTATTTGTATTCTAGTCTTTAATTTATTTCCCCTCCTTTGCATACTAGTACTTTAGTTTTCTTTTTGCTAATTTCATACCGTATCTCTCTGTTAGAACTGTTTCCATTTCATTTAGAGCAGATAACACCGCTATATCATCTGCAAATCTAAGCATATCAACCTTTTGTCCCTTCAAAATAGTTCCAAATGCCTTCTTGCATTTTACAGTATTTATTGCCTCTTCGATGTATAAGTTGAAAATTAATGGGGATAGGGCACATCCCTGTCTCACGTCTTTCCTAATATTTACTTCTCTACGTTCCTACTCTAATTCTATTACCTCTGTTTGCTCTTTTTATAAGCTATGTTCTATCCATCTATCTCTAAACTCATTCCAATCTTTTTGAGTATTTCGAACATTTTTTTCCATTTTACATTGTCAAATGCTTTTTCTAGATCTACAAACCCTATTTACGCGCATTCCCCTTTTTCTATTGTTTGCTCCATTATCACCCTCAGAGTCTCCTGTGTTCCCCTGTTGCGCCTAAACCCAAATTGATCTTCTCCTAGTATTTCTTCTTCTCGTTTTTTTATTCGTCTTCGTACAATTCTTATTAATATTTTTGACACGCGTGCCGTCAAACTTATTGTTCGAAAATTTTCACATTTATCCGAGCCTCTTTTTTTTGGTATGGTGACTATGATGTTACGCTTGAAATCTTTGGGCAACTCGTCTCTATCTTACATATAGCTTAGAAGTTGGAAGAGACGATCTGTTACTGCTTGTCCAGAGGCTTTTAGTTTTTCTGCTTGCACCTTATCTATACCCGGTGCCTTATCAAGTCATCCTGTTCAATGTTTGATACCTATTCTAATGCTGTTATTTCCTCTCCTGCATATAAATTCCCTATATATATTCTTGCCATGTATCCACTTTCTACGTTTTCAATAATGACGCTTCCTCCCGCGTCCTTTATATTTTTGCTAAACGGTTTATATTCCTAAAATTCATTCTTATTAGTTTGTATGCTTCGTCTGTCTTTCCTAGTTCCATCTTAGTATGTACATCTTTGCACTTTTCATCAATCCATTGTTCTTTAGCTTTCCAGTATTTGCGAATAATTTCCCATTTTATAGCTTTGTATTTCTGTTTTCCTGTTTCATCCGATCTATTTTTGAATTTTCGTTTTTTTTTTTATTAGATTTAGGATACCCTTTGTTATTCATGGTTTCTTATTTTCTTTTTGTGTATACCCAAGAATATCTCTGCCCGCCATGTTTAAGCTGGATTTTTAATGTTATTCCATTCTGTTTCTACTTCTTTAATATAAGAAATTTTCCAGATATCTTTCAACAATTCGTTTGACTTTTGTCAAATTTTTCGTGGATATCTTTAGCTTTTAGTTTCTCAAAGTCAAAGTGCCTTTTTCCGTTCTTTTTTATCAAATTTTTATATTTAAGAGCGGCTTTCATAATTACGATGTTGTGGTCAGTGTCTGTATCTGCTTCTGGGTAGCTTCTACCGTATTTTACTTGATTCCTAAACCGTTGTTTAACAAGAATGTAATGTATTTGATATCTTCCTATATCTCCTGGCATCTTCCACGTGTATCGTCTTTTAGCACGATGTTGAAATGATGTGTTTGTGATGATTAAATTGTTCTTGTCGCAAAATTCTACCAGCCTATTTTCCCTGTCATTTCTCGTGCCTAAACCAAATAAACCTACTATCGCTCCTTCCCTACCCTCACTTACCACTGCATTAAAATCCCCCCGTAATTATTAAATTTTCATGTCCTTTTACGTATCTTGTATGTCTTCGATATCTTTGTAGATCGCCTTTACCTCTTCCTCGCTTTAGCTAGAGGTGGGCATGTGTACTTGTATTATTACTGGTTTAGATTCTATTCTAACTACTACATACAAATTGTCCCTGCCCAAGCAAGTACTCAGAAAGCGGACCTAAGGACCGAATTGCAAGATCACCTTGCCTGAAAATTTAAAATCAAAAGAACTGTGGAATAATGGTTTGCGCGTGTGAATCGTAAGGTTAAAAGTGGGCTAGTCATACTTACTCAACAGGTATTCGACTCTAAGAAAATAAACATTTAATTTGTAAAAATAAACTCTTAGAAAACTATAATTTTGTTGCGGTTCTTTATCAATATACCGAACAATACCAATAGGTATGACAATGTAAGAAAACAAACATACTAATTTGTAAAAATAATTGTATTCTCTGTCTGACAGTCGCTGACTTACCTTTCGACATACATCCTTGTGTAAATAAAAAAGAAGCGCGGATCGCCAAAACGGAGTTCTTCCACTAGGTTATGCTCTTCACCAAACTGTATTCTTCTTTGATAAATATTTCTCACACCAATAGTTCGTATACGTTTCCTCTTCCGTAGTTGCAGACATAAATATCCGCCCAAAATTAAGTTTATAAGCTGGTAATGCCTCACAGCGGAATTCATTTTACAGCACGTTACGGCGTTCGTAATTTCACAAAAACATCTAACGCACATTCACTTCACGACCCTTTGCGCCCTGTTACGTTAAGTTAATCGTGATCCTCGCATAATACGTACACAAGTAAATTACATTTAATGGCTTAGAATAAAAATGGTATTTAAAAAATGCCTCTAGTTAACAGACTTTAAATAGCGTAATAAAAATGGCATTTTCTCGGAAAAAATTTTAGCTTTGTGACGTGAAACATATTAATTATGTCGATTTAAAGGGTATTTTAAGTCTAAGTTAGTACCAATGCAATCGATTTAGATAAAATCAAAATTTTATACGTTGACAAGAAAAGCGTGATTCCCCTGTGATAAAAAATCACGCTGTAGATTATGCATTTTCAATTAAAGTTATCAGTATTTTGAAAATGAAATAACGTGAAATATGCGACTGTCGATTTAATTATCAAAAATGTAAGCAGATTATGCAGTCGTTAAAGATAAAGAACACTAAAATAAATAACTTACTTTCGCGTATGCGATTACTGTGCAAAATTATAATGAACTTGTTCTTCTTTCATAATTAAAAATGAAGTATCTTTCTGTATGCTAAATTGCGCTTTTTTAGTAGCATAAGGTTATCGCGAAACTAAGTTTTGTTTTCTTTATTACTTTGCTACTTAGTTGTTGGCCATAGCTTTATTTACCCATTTCGGGTTCATTTTAAAAAAGAAGTACTGAAACGTTTTAAAATTTAAATTGTTTACTTTAGTAGCAGGAAAAAGTAGCCTGAATTATGACGCACTGTTTTTCATTTTAGTTTGCTGTTATTCTAGTTTTGTTGTTATGCGTGATTACGTTTATATTCCCTTTCTGTAGCAAATGTATTATATTGCAGCATTTAAGTAGTGAAGCTATCACTACTGTATATTTGGCTGCATAAAATCCGGCAATATTTCAACAACTTAATATTATTTATCTATTACTTTAAAATACACTTTTAAATACCACCAAAGTTTATCCAGTTTATGGAGTGTTTAAAACGGACATCTTTTAATATTACACATACGAAATTACTATTTATTTATATATAAAATGCCTCAAAATTTGTATAGTGGAATTTTATCACAAATAATCAGATAAGATAAATGCATGAGAGTTACCTTGCATCTTACAACAAATGCGTATTTTTCTAAACGATTATGATTATATTTTATTAATTGATAAATATACTGTCTTAAAGTAAATAAATAAATTGAATAAAACACTTGTTTCCACACTTAGTATACAAGGTGTTCTTAAATACCATGTAATTTTTAGACGAGCGTCTCGCGGCCGTAATGCCGTGGCTGCAATGGTAGGTTAGGTTACTGTTAGAAACAGATATTATTATTAAAAAACACAAATCACTTAACACACATATCAGAACAGTTGTTGCTAAAACTATTGCAGACTGTTCTGATGTGCGTGTTAAGTGATTAGTGTTTTGTGTTTTTTAATAATAATATCTAATTTGGGTTTTTTAATAATAATATTTATTTCTAACAGTAACCTGTCATTATCTCCTGACTAAAAATTTATATAAACGTAGGTCCGCAAAGGCTTCGTTACCGATCTACCAGGTGTTGAAACTTCAAGATTTTTTAAGCTCCTATAGTTTTTGATATACTTAGATTAAATTTGGAATATAGGTTACGCTGTCGGGCTTACATCATTGGGCATGAAAATGGTTGTAAGAATCTACAGGGTGATATTTTTTAGGGGTCGTGTCCCCTTTTTTCTCTTCTTTTCCGGGGCACCGCTGGAAAATTTTAAAGTACAAAATGAATTTTCTGTTTTGCTTAGAAACTTTTTGGTCTCTTGCAGCTTTTTCGTACCTGCGACCGTTATCGAGGAACAAAATGAAAAACGATTTTCTGTAAATCGCTAGATAAAATTAAATTTTTTTAAATGGCCTAGTAGGCTCTGGCTTTATTTTGGATAATCTCTTGTATTTACTAATTTTGACAATTTGTATTTGGAAATGTAACTTATTTATTCAGATGTTTATAAAATTAGAGGTTTAAGTTGTAAGGTTTAAAAGTGTTTTAAATACTCTCTACAGGGTGTTAGGAAAAAACGTGCCGACAACTGTTGAAGGTCACCTCCTTCTATCCTTATACATGTACCCATTCTTCTTCTTCTTCTTGATACCCGTACTCTTTCGAACACCCCAGGGGTATTTCTTACCGTTTCAAATGCATCTATAATTCGTTTTAGTAAGTCCTCAAGTGTATTCTCTAGTGTTGTATACATTAGCAATTTGAGATGCCCCGTAGGAAGAAATCTAGGCTATTTAAATCAGGGGATCCAGCGGCCACGGCTGAGCTACACTGTTCTCATACACTTCATTTAAATATTTTCAAGTGCTGGGACCTCATCAAGCACATTTGATTTCTCAGAAAAAGAGGTAAGTTTTCGAGTATTGTAAGTAATTCGTGTTGCAAAAAATGCTTGTATGAGTGACCAGTAAGTCGACTAAGTAAAAAGAAAGGACCAACTAGATGATCCCCAAGTATACCACTCCATGCAGTTAATGAGAATTGCTCCTGAAAATGCGTCTTTTAGATTTTCTTCAGCCGATAAGTGGTTGTTGTGAAAATTTATAATCACATTCCTTGAAAAATTGGCTTCGTCGGTAAAAACGATTTTACAACTAAAATTAAGGTTTACTCCTGGCGTGTTATGGTACCACTGGTATAAGTTACTCCTTAAAGAGAAATCTCGAGGATGGAGCGCTTGCACACTTTGGATGTGGTAAGGGCATAGCAGAAAAACTCGCCTATGTCAAACAACTTGAAGACTAATATTTACATGTTCACCGTTTTTCTGGTGCTAGTGTCTGAACGTTTTTCCATTACATTTAGAACAGTTTCTTCGATCTGCTGTGTTCTAATGGAACGTGGTCTATCTGCATCATTGATATTCTTATTATAAGTAGCAGTTTCTACAAAACGCCTATGAATATCCGAAAATACTTGTTGATCAGGTATCATTCTATCGGTTTAGCGCTCTATGTACAGACATCTGACCTGTTGCATTTCCATTCGCAAGGTCATAGAAGAAATACATCGCAGCCATTTCAGAATTCGTAAAAATTGTTATGATATTATAACGATAGTTAAAACACTTTTACACCTTACAGTTTACCGTAAACCTTTAATTTTATAAACTTATGCAGACACAAGTTACGATTTCAAATGCCAACTATCAAAATTAATAAAAACAAGAGCTTATCTACAATAAAGCCAGAACCTACTAAACCATTTTAAAAATTTCAATTTTATCTAGCGATTTACAGAAAATCGTTTTTTATTTTTTCCTCGATAACGGTTATTTGCAAATCTTAATTTAGCTTTGTGACTATGCCAAATGTAGATTATTAATGAGATATGACACTTTTAGCCCTGGATGGTGCTCCAAAGATTACATTAA
This sequence comes from Platerodrilus igneus, assembly GCA_036346225.1. Lineage (NCBI taxonomy): Eukaryota > Metazoa > Arthropoda > Insecta > Coleoptera > Lycidae > Platerodrilus > Platerodrilus igneus. The sequence continues at coordinate 7,994,519 of JARFIW010001503.1, read as the reverse complement.
TGGATATACTTGAAACACCCCTTTGCAAGTACCGTTTATTGTACTTAAACCTGATGATTATTATAAGCAACTACAGGTGTGGGCTTTGCAATATTCGCAAGTTATGTTGATTGTGCGAAAAGATTTATTAGAAAACAGTTAATTCGGCAAATGTCTAAGTGTTAGGGATCTTAGTAGCCGCGGGTTGCCTAGCCCCTTCACATACCAAGGAATATCGGTGAAATAGGGTATATAGTTAGAAAACAATAGAAAGAAAACTTAACTATATTTAGGCGCTAGAAATTTCAGGGAAATGTGTAGGTTAACTCAGACTAGGAAACAATGGAGGTACGCGTCTAACCAGTTCCGGGGCTGAAGACGTAATAATGATGATGAACGGTCGCAGATACGAAAAAACTGCAAGAGTGCAAAAATTTTAAACAAAAGAGAACATTCATTTTGTGTTTTAAAATCTGCCAGCGTTGCACGGCAGAAAAGTTCAGAGAGAAAAAAGGACATGACCCCTGAAAAAATATCATTCTGTAGATTCTCACAACCATTTGACATGCCCAATGCTGTAAACTCTGCAGCACAACCGGTATGAAAAATTTATTGTAAATATCTCAAAAGTGCAGGAACTGTAACGAAAAACTAAAAAGTCTTAAAGCTGCAACATCCTGTAGATCGGTAACTTACGTTATATGAATTTAGTCGTAAATAAACCATAGAAGTACACCCTTCCGTATGTACATGATATTTAAGAACACCCTCTATATTCTATGCAACTACCATGTACATTTTAAGCATTCTATCGAATCAACCTTGTTCCTTGTTTATAAATACCCTACATATTATTCAACGCATAAACAGTCACCGCTGCCATTGTCAATTAAGTGCTTGTTTTTTTTTATCAAAGTTCAGTATCACTTTTACCAATGCATTATTGTGCGTTTTCTTAGGACCTAGCTTTTGTTTTTATCAATCAAAGTTTAGTTTTCTAGTGTTTTATTTTTACTGTACTTTTGTTTTTTCTCAATTATGTTGTAGAATTTATAACCGTTGTACTTTACTTTAACCGTTCGCTAAAATATGCTAAAGTGATAATAATGTGTTGGACGTTGTACATGTGTTTATTGGGCTATTTTATCTCTTATTTACCTCATTGGTAGAGTTTAAAGTCACTTTAGTCCGTCAAGCTAACCGTTATTGGAAATTTCAATGGAAGAAAAATAATTTGAGAATTTCATTTGGATCGAAGGGTGTAGTGATTCCACCACTAGGTGATTTTATTCACCCTGTGTCGATTATTGGCCAACTTTGATATTGTGTAGTGTCTTTGTTACTATATTTTTTTGTCCAAATTTGAAATTGCCAATGAACGTACGTTTATAAAATATTGCTGAAAGAGACTTGTGAGTAATGATTGTAGAGATAAGTGAACATACTCTTATCAACAACAACATGAAGGTCTATCTAGCATTAAGAAGCATATTCCAGCTGGCTTATTTGGGATAAATTGCAGCTTTAGCTAGTGCAATAGTAAGCAGCAGTTGATAAAAGAAATTGATCGATTTTATTTTAAGCTCTGAAACTCTCAAGTAAACCGTGCGAAACTTCAATTTTTTTTAAGAGTAAAACAAGTGGAATATATTCTAAATTAACGCGAGTTAAGGTTCGTGGCTTCGAGCGGTCCTTTTTAAAAAGACTCTTTGAACTTTAACACATTTATTTTTGATTATACAGAAATTATTTGGAATTTTGACAAACTTGAATAATTAGTCTAATTCGAAATACATTAATTAATTGTACAATGAGCTATCTACGAACTGCAATGTAAAAGCTGAACGTTTGATGAACTGACTGCGAGTGGAGCTCCCGGAACTTATATAATCTCCCTACCCCTTCACAGTTCTGTGGGAACTTGCAGACCTAATGTCTGCTTACACTTGACTCTATTCATGCTACATAGTTGCTATCTTAAAAGCTAGTCATAATTACTATGTTGCAGGCTTACTTCTGCGTAATCTCGGTACGTGACTTCCTTCGACCGTCTGTGACCTGACATCTGCAGTGTCACTTATCCTTGTGCTACTTTGTAGCGCTTCCGTTCCCATGAACGTTTATAAACTGAAATAAATTGTAACAATTTGGCTTTTATGACATTGTTGCACATTTCCTAATAACTTTCTTAAGTATTAGTTTTATTTTGATATAATAAATGGGGGATCACATAACTCCTCCCGACGTACATTAAAAATTAAGGGTTTTTACCTTTTCTTGATTTTTAATTAAATTCGTTTAATCTCATTTAAAATTCATATTTTCTAGGGGTACATTTGTTTCTTTGGGTTTCTTAAATCTAAAACTGTTTCCTTTATTATTCTTATATCTAATACATATTTTGTAAGTTACATAAATGATCAATAAAATAGTCAATATAATCAATATAATTGTCCATACACTAATATTATCGTAGTGCACTTTGGGCGTCTTGATCTCGTTCAGGTGTTCCTTGTAATCTTCCATGAGTTTCATGGCGTGGTTGAGGTTGTCTATGATTGGCATAAGTATTGATTGGGTGTGACTTCATTACATTTTTCGTTCGTATAACCATATCTTTGTTCATTTAAGGATAGGAATTTGGTTTTTGGAATAATAACTTGGTATGTGCTAGTCATTTTCATTGGAAAAGCAAATAAGTGATAATAATTGTAACTGTTAATCTCTACTATTGGTATTTCTATTAAAAATGTTATATTGTTATTTTTTACATAGCCTTTGACTATGGCTATTTTTTCAAATATTAAAATGTTTGATTCTATTACATCGAAAGGTAATTTACTGTTGGTTATAAAAGATTTTATTCTCAATCATTCTTTGAATAAATCTATTGGTTCTATTATACTTGAATGTAGGGTATTTAATTTTGCAAAGGTTACTGCGTTTTCTAATGTTGCTAGGATTTGTTGAATTAAAGTTAGGGTTGATATTATCTGGTTGTATATCGTATTGAATCTGATTAAATCTCGCATGCCTAACATGGTAGTTCGCATGTTATTTTCTAAGGTTTCTATTCGATTGGCTATACTATCTTGATTTCTAACTAATTTTTTTAGGGTTTCATTAAATTTGATGATCGTTGATTGAGTTAACGATATTTGGTTACTAATTATGGTTTTGATGTCGTTTTGGTTCTCTATTAATTGTTGTATCGCGTTGTCATAGCGTTCTGCGTCTTGATTATCTAGATTGCCGGTAATTGCTTTGATTATGTTTCCTAATCCGTTGATTAGTCCTCTTTTTCTTCTCGTCATTTGTTCTGTAGGTATTAGTCGATTAAATTTGTCTTCTATATTTTTCAAAATACTTTCTGTTATACTGTCGTAGTTCATCATTTCTATTTCGTATTCTTTTCCGAATTTTGTTGTGTCCATTGATTGTTTTAGTCGAAAATAATTATTTTTGATTATTTGAAATTCTTGTTTTAGCTCGGTTAAATCGAATTTTTGTGCAAAGGTCCAATAATCTATAGTGTTCTGCATACTGCCTAATTTTATTCGTAGTATACCGGGGTTGTTCTTTGTCTTCAATTATAATTTCTGTGTCCGTTCTACCTGGGTGGAGGTTGACGGTAAGGGTGACGATTGTCCATCTGAAAGTACAGGGTGTCTTAAATTTTTGAGGTGAACATATTTTGTTGTCTTGCCGTCGTCTAATGCGGCTACGTTTTTGTCGGATATTCGTTTGATTTTAAAGGGGCCTAAATTTCTCGGTGCCGTTTTGTGTCTTTTACTTTGGTAATTTTTCTCGAATACGGTTTGTCCTATGGAAAATTTGTTTATGTCTGAATTTTTATTACGGGTCGCGGTAATGCGTTCTTTGTCGTTATCTAACTTATCCTTTACTTTGTCATAAGTTATTTTTAGTTTCTCTTTGTGATCTTTAGCGTATTGCTGATAGATTTCTTTGTTATAATGTATATCGTACGGGTTGCGTGAATCTGAGTGTCCTAGGGTTAGTTCTAAGGGTGTAAAATTTGTCGATGAATGAATGGTGTTATTATACGCGATTTATGCGTATGACATTAAGTTAGTTATGTGTTCTTTCTTGTAATTTATTCTTAATAATCTGATCTGTTCTAATAGGGTTGAATGTAGTCTTTCGATTAGTCCGTTGGATTCAGGGTGGTTTTCAGTTATAAAATGAATTTTTATTTTGTGTAATTCCAAAGTGTTTTGAATTCGTTTCCGTTGTCTAACGTTATTGTTTCGGGTGTTCCGTAAAATGTAAAATAGTGTAGAAATCCTTGGGTTACGTCTATACTATTTTTAGAAGTGATTGGTATTGCTTGGCCTATTTTCGTAAATGCGTCCACGATTGTTAGGTAACTTTGTGCTTTTACTACTAGAGTATCTGCATGTAATTTTTGAAAAGGTTTGTCTGTTGTTTTGGTCAACATTAAGGGTATCTTTGTGGGTTTTCTGTCATATTTGGCTTTATCACATAATTCACACTGATTGATTAAGTCTGTAGTTAATTCTTTCATGTCCTTGAAATAGTAACGTCTCATGATTTGTTTTAGGGTCTCGTTTATTCCTCGATGGTTGGTCTTTCCTTCGTGTTGGTTTCTTATTACGTCATTTATTTTGTCAGGGTCGTCTAATGTTATTAATTTTCTTGTGCATCTTATAAGTTCGGGGCCAGAATTGTTGAATAGTTTAACATATATTTCTGAAAAGCGTTTGTACAAGTTTTCCGTGTTGAAGTAAAAGTAAAATCGTTTTTTCTCGGGGGTGTATTCCTTTAGAATTTTAATTATCTGTGATTCATTGTCGTCTTTGGTTATCTGAACTTGGTAAATTTTCTTATTATCCACTTTCGTGTATTTTACAGGGTTGGGGTTGTTTAAAACTTCTGTGATTATAAATTGATTGGGCTTCATGTCTATAGCTTCGTTTAAAATTTTTATTGCGGTTTCCGGTTCGTCATTTTGTGTCGAATGTATGGTTTCCATTTCTTCTGGGTCTTCTCTAATTTCGGTTTCGTCTACGTTTCCTATCACTGATTTGGTTTCTAGTGCGTTAAGTTGGATTCTACTTAAAGCGTCTGCGTTATTGTTGTAAATTCCCTTTTTGTATTTGATCTCATAGTCATATTCTTCTAGTCTAATTCTCCATCTTTGTAATTTCGAGTTAGGTTCTTAGAGTTTGCATAGCCATACTAATGGTCTATGATCGGTGTATATATAAAATTTCCGTCCGTATAGGTACGGTCTAAAATACTTTGTTGCTCAAATTATGGCTAACAATTCTTTCTCTATCGTACTGTATCGTTGCTCTGTTTCGTTGAGGGTTCTGGATGCGTAACTGATGGGTTTATCGTTACCTACTGTTCCTTGACTTAATACTGCGACTAAGGCTACATTTGATGCGTCTGTTGTTAATATGAATTGTTTCGAAAAGTCTGGGTATTCTAATACGGGGTGATTTGTCAAAATGCTTTTGATTTTATCTACTGCTTTGATAAATTCTGGAGTATGTACAATTTTGTTTCCTTTTTTTAAACAATTGGTTGGGGGCTTTGTTATTTGAGCATAACCTTTAATGAATTTTCGGTAATATCCGCTAAGGCCTAAAAATCCCTTTATCTCTTTATTCGTTTTGGGTATGGGGTAATTTAATACAGCGTTTGTTTTGTCGGGGTTCGGCATCACTCCTTGGGGTGTTATTACGTGTCCTAAAAATGCTACTTCTTTCTGTAGAAATTCGCTTTTATCTAGTTGTACTTTAAATTGTGCGGTTCTTAATCTTTCGAACACTTCTCGTAATCTTTCAATGTGCTCCACTAATGATGTTGAATACACTATTATATCATCTAGGTACACAAGGCGTTTTTCGTTGTGTATCCCTCGTAGTATGTTATCCATTACTCGTTGAAAAGTTGCGGGTGCGTTCTTTAGTCCAAATGGCATCCGTTTATACTCGTAGTGTCCTCTAGGTGTGCTAAAGGTTGTTTTTTGTGTATCTCTTTCTTCCATTTCCACTTAATGGTATCCTGATGCTAAATCTAGCGTCGAAAAATATTGGCACTTGCCTAACTTATCTAAAATCTCTGTTATATTTGGTAACGGGTATTTATCGTCTACCGTTTTTTCGTTTAATTTGCGGCAATCTATTACCATTCTGTATTTCCGTTTTCCTGATGCGTTTAGTTTCTTCGTTACTATTAATACGAGGCTGCTCCATGGTGAATTGGAGTGTTGTATGATATCTTGATCTAATAGATCGGCTACTTGTCTGTCAGCTTCTTTCTGACTTGCCTGGGGTAATCTGTATGCTTTGGTGAATATCGGTTTGTTGTCTGTTAGCTCAATGTTGTGCTTAACTGTATTTGTAAAGGTTAGGGGTATTCCTTCGCAATGGAATATGTCGCGGTACTCGTAACATAATTTTTGTATTGCTTTCTGCTCCTCGTGATTTATGTCGAAATTTTGTCTTAACATTTCGTCGTTTTCTACGGGGTTGTAATTTTCGTTTAAGTTTTCGTCTATTTCCATTTCATTAAAATTTAATTCTTCTACGTGAATCGGGTTTGTTAAAGATAGTTGTACGGGGTAGTCATTTGAGTTAAATATGGTCGTTGTGGCATAATTGTCTTTGATTTTTACTAATGCGGTTGGGGTTTCTACTCCTTGTTGAAAGGTTATGTGGTTTATTATTCCTAAGTTATTATTTGAATTTACGGGGATTCTTATCTTTTTTCCGTTCGGGGTTCTAATGTATATTTTTCGTCAATTTGGGTGTTTTGAAATTTGATGGGAATTCGTCCACATTTGGTTCTTAATAATCGGTTTTTAATATCCATGTTGGCTCCTAATTTTCTTAGAAGGTCCATTCCTAATAGTCCGTCATATTTGTCGTTAAATTCAAATATGCAGAATTTATGTTTCATCTTTACGTTAAAGGTTTTTGGTAAAGGTATGTTTGCTACGAATTGGTGTAGGGTTGTTTGATGGGCGGTTTTAATTTTGAAGGGTTTTCTTTCTACATAGTTTAGATAATGTTTTTTTACTGTTCGCGGACTTATTAATGTTTTTGAAGATCCGGTATCGATTAGTAATTTAAATTCAGCGTGCGGTATTTCGATATAGAGTAATACTAGGTGATTCATATTATTTAGATTTATTACGTTTGGTCGTTTATAAAATGGTCCATTTGAAAAATTTGAGCACGTGTTCTCTTCGTCGTCCTCCTCGTAATTTTCGTATGGTTCTTCGCGTTCATAGTGGTTTGATTGATTTTGTTCGTTATTCGTACACGGTCGATTGCTATTATTCTGGTCATCTTCATACTCTTCTACTTCTTGATGAAATAGCTCTTCTAAAGTGAAAGTGCGTTTTTGATTAGGGTTTGGTCTTATGTGCGTTATTTTCGTTGTTATGGGAAAATTCAGCACTACGACACCAAGGGACGGATCGGAATCCGTGCGCGGCCTAGCTCTAGCCGGTGAGGGGTGGGTATGATAAAAGTCGTAGGTCGGGATTGCTAAATGCCCTAAGATGACAATTATAATGGGTCGTAAACTTGGTAGTATGCCAAAAATATGGAATGACGGCAAAATTAGGTGGGCACCACCAGTAATGTCACTGTGTTAGATATAATCGGGGTCTCGTTACTGGTCGAGCAAACGCCCCTGCACTTGTTATAATAAGAAAATATGAAAGTAAAGAAAACTCACGGTGTAGAATGTACTGATTCACCCTACTCACGCAAATTACTACAACAGAATAATGCACCTGGATTATACTCTTAACTCTATTTACAAACACATGGCTGAAAAGAACACATTAATTAAGTACAGTAAGTAACATAAACAAAGGTGTATATAAGCAAATGTAGGTACGGCGTATATTGAGTACGCCACAACTACGATCAAACTAATTATGATAACTAACCAAAAGTAACAACTAGGTGTAAGTTCGCACTGGCCAGGGCTACCAAAGATATACTTGTGAGTACAATTATTTCTAAGATGGGGTAGGGTTGAATGCACCTGGGCCTCACGGCAGTACGGGTTCTTAGGTTTGACGACCAAAAGAGTGTAGACTATAGCCCGAAATATCACGCGTGTTACACCGGGTGCATGCAAACCTCCGGTAACAATGTGGACGGTAGACGTAAGTCTACTTGAACTATCTAGGCGCTACAACTGGTACAGTCTTACGTTACGAAACAAGTGGTACAATTTGGAAAAGTATCGCATCTTTAAAATTTTACGGACTAATAGATATACAATGCGCACACAAGCGGCTTTCTGTTTTACACTGTTGACTACAGTGAAAGTAGAGGGGCGAAACACACTATCTACTTTTAGCTTCACTGACGGTAGATGCAAAAGAACATTCTATAGTTCAGGGTAAAATATCCCAATACCAGCGTGCGAACTAGTTTGGTCACTTAGTAACTACTACAGTGCAACGCTTACCTTGAAGGGTTTGTGGGGTGAATCAGGTCACTATAGACACAGCGAGGAGAGTGGGTGTCGGTATAATGCAACAGCCTTTATCATAGGTGTGTGTTAATTCATCAGGTTCCCGACTAAATCGGTTGATTACAGCGTACGGCAAAGGTAATCTGAGGTCACTTTTCTTTCATTCAAATAAACTCCCACTATGAATTGGCATCTTATAGGTATAACAATGACGGTATATATCATCGGATGTTAGAGTGGACCTACAAAAGATTAATTAAAACACACCCCAAACGTAAAACGCGACTCGACACTTTTTAATAAATTTGACAATCCTCTCCTGTCACTTTCTAGCCTTCTTCGCAATTTTGAACAAGTGTACAGTTTACTTGACTGTCCTTTATCACAAATTGGCATATTTAATATGCTCGCTAAAGTAAACTATACAATACTAAACGTTGAATTAAATAGAACGTTACACCTCCCTTACGTGAAGACGAAAATCCCATTTTCGGCTTGAGTAACCAAAACCTAAATCTAAAGAAAATCAACCTGAGAACACAAAACAAAAGAAAAACATAAAACCAAAATATATCTACAACTAATCTGGATGGTGTTTAAGATCTTTGGCGTGCCTTACACCTTTAGACATGCCAGTAGAATCGGACAACTCATATGTCGAATAAGACACTTTTTTACGAATAATAAAAGGTCCAACAAATTTAGGGGCTAATTTTGCGGTAAAATATTTCGACGCGTCAGACAAAACATAATTTCTTCTCCACACGGTATCACCAACTTCAAAATCTGCGGGACGCCTTCCTAAATCATATTTGATTTTGGCGCGATCATATGCCACTTTAAGTCTCTTGACAATATCATCAGAAATTTTCTGCATCGCAGCAGAACGCGATAGGAGATCTTTCCGATCAGCAAAATCAACACCATTGAAATCACGATAATTATCAGGCACATCGGGACTTCCTTCAAGATTCATCTCACGACCAAAATTAGCAAAATTTGGCGACATACCTGTAACTTCATGAATAGCAGTACGTACGGCGCAAGTTACTTTAGGTAAATAACGATCCCAATCTTTGTGATGATCTTTCACATACGACGACAACATAGTCTTCAAAATTCTATGTACTCTCTCAACCGGATTCGCTTGAGGATGATAATAAGCATTAAATATTATCTGAATTTTATACGAGGAGGCCAACTTGCTGAATTCCTTAGAACGAAACTGAACACCATTATCGGTAAGTAAATATTGCGGAACACCAAACACTAAAATAACATTTTCTTCAAGACGTTGCACCACAGCTGAAGCTGTAGCAGAACGCAACGGCAAAAGCAATGAAAATTTCGTAAAACAATCGGTAACTGACAAAATATAGCAATAACCTCTAGAAGAACGCGGTAACGGACCTATAATATCACAAGATACCATCTGCCAAGGTTTCTTAACAATGGGGTGTCTGGACATCAGACCTGCAGGTTTCTTCTGCTCAGGCTTTTGCTCTAAACACACTTTACAATGGTTCACATAACGAGTAACATCAGCTTTCATTTTCGGCCAATAATGTAAACGAGAAATACGACTAAAAGTCTTAAAAATACCTAGATGACCTGAAGTAGGCTCATCATGAAACTTTACTAAAAGATCTTTACCGCGAAATTTCGGGACAACTTCTCTCCAACAATCATCTTCTTCAGAAACATCCGGATAATCAACTTTCATCCGCTTATACAGAGTATCACCAACAATTTTCCAACTATTATAGACAATCGGTTTAGTCTGCACAAGCTTACACATACGATTATACCAACGATCAATTTTCGAATTTACAGGAGGCTCCACCTCTTCACGCTCCTCCACAACCACATTGACAACATTAACCTCAGGCACGGAACGAGATAACGCATCAGGTACATGATGGTCTTTACCCTTCCTATGTAAAATCTCAAAATCATGCTGCTGTAACCTAATAGCCCATCTGGCTAATCTACCTGATGGCTCTTTCAAATTATTTAACCACACTAGGGAATGATGGTCCGTAATAACGGTAAACCTAGCGCCTTCAAGATACGGACGTAACCTCTCAATAGCCCAAATCACGGCTAAACATTCACGCTCGGTAACGGAAAAATTTCTTTCAGCTTTAGTAAGAGAACGACTAGTATAACATACAACATATTCTTGACCATCCTTGGTTTGAGTTAGGACTGCGCCTAAGCCATAACCAGAGGCATCTGTTTGTACACAAAACGGTAAGTCAAAATCAGGACATCTAACTATAGGGGCGGAAATCATATGGTTCTTAATAGTAGTAAACGCAACATTACAAATTTCGGACCAATCAAATTTACAATTCTTTCTTAGCAAAGCCGTTAACGGGGCGACAATTGACGAAAAATTCGGAATAAAACGTCTATACCACGAAGCCATACCTACAATTCTCCTAACTTCGCTAACAGACTTCGGTAGCGGTATGTTCAGAATAGCGGTAACTTTTTCAGGATTAGGGAGTAATCCCTTACTATTCACAATGTATCCAAGATACTTAAGTTCAGGTTTGCAAAATTGACACTTCTCACGACCTAACGTCAGACCAGCATTACTTAAACAGGTAAATACTTCTTGTAGCAATTCGATATGTCTCTCAAAATCAGGTGTACATAGGATTATATTAAAATAAACGAAAACGTAGGGTTCCAACTCGGGACCCAACACAGTATCTATTAAACGTTGCCACGTAGCCGGAGCATTATGTAATCCGAACGGCAAACGACAAAATTCAAATAAACCACGGTTTGGTACCGTAAAAGCTGTATACTGACGGGATTCCTTAGCAACAGGGACCTGCCAATACGCTGACTTAATATCTAACGAAGTAATATACTTTGCATTACGAAGACGATCTAAAATAGACGAAACATATGGCAAAGGATACGCGTCCTTCTCCGTAACTTTATTAACTTGACGAAAATCTACCCAAAATCGAAACGTATTATCACGCTTCTTCACCAACAAAATCGGACTAGACCAAGCGCTGTTCGATCGCTCCACCACACCTAACTTTAACATCTTCTCCAATTCGTCATCAATATGTTTTTGCATAACCGGCGACACCGGATAATATCTCTGCTTAATCGGTTTTGAAGAGGTCTTAATTTCGTGTTCAACTAAATTCGTGCAACCTAGAGATTCACCAGAATGTTTAGCAATATGTTCATTCACCAGCCGTTCTAATTTCCGACGTTGTTCGCAAGACAAATCATGAGCAGACTGTAAGACAGAATTACTCAACGTATCATCAACAGACAAAATATCAGGATTAGTAAACTGCCATTGACCTTTCATAATATCTGGGACTAAACCAATAGACGACCAAAAATCAATTCCTAAAATTAACGGATGCTTAACGTCAGGCATAACTAATACTTCAACCGTAACAGTTCGTTCCTTCAAAGTAATCGGTAACATGATTGTCCCCGAACTATTAACTTTTTCACCATTCGCTACGGTACAGGCGGGACGAGAATCTTTTCTTATCGGTAACTTCAACAAACGTAATAAATCCCAACCTGTCAAACCTAAAATTGTTCTACTAGCACCAGAGGCTAAAAGTCCAAGTAACTTATAACCCAAAATATCAACAGTAACATGAGGTCGCGCATCGGGTGTAGAATTCTCAAAAACATAATCAAGAATAACTTTATTCTTAACGAAATCGGCATTCCTAAACTTAACTAAATTTTGTACATAAAAAGTCGAGTTAGTAAACGTACGGGACAAAATTGCTCGACCATTCAATTGCCCCTTGGGCCGTTTTCCGAAAATCTACGACACTTATTGCAAGTATTCACGGTAAAACCAGGATTTCCACAACGGTAGCAATATTGACGACGGCGCGGTACATTGACTGGCTCTGTGATCACTTTTATCACAATTCCAACAACGGAGTGTTTTCTGACGGATATCGCCTCCAAACCTTCTACCTGCAGTTGTAGCAACTTCGGTAGTGCATAAATCACTAGAAGAACCCATATAAGCTAAATCAGCTTCCAAATCTGTGTGACGACGAGAAGGCGGTACATAAGTATCAATAGAAAAACGTCTCTCTTCCATCTTCCTACCATACGACAATAGTTCATTTACAGAACGCACTTCAACAAGCGCTAACTGATTTTGATAAAAAGGAGCAATATTACGCATTAAAATTTTAAGTTGGTCTGGTTCCGAAACAATCTCACTTAACCTACTAAACATGTTCAGCATAACTGCAATATAAATCTCCATAGTCTCTTCGGAGCCTTGGGTGCGACGCTTAATTTCCTCCATCAAGCGCTCATCATAATTAATTGGCTGAAATTCTAAACGTAACAGACGAACTAATTCTTTCCAATTACTTACGGAACATTTATTGGCTCGGTACCATAACAACGCTCTACCGGTAAAAAGATCAACCGACTCTGAAAATAACTGAACAAAATTAACATTACGAGCTACCCTCAGCTCATCTACACGTTCAAGAAACGCGCTTAGCGACATGGTTCGAGGCTCGCCCGAAAATTGAATTCTCCATTTTGCAACTGGGACTGATTTTGTCGAATAATTTTGAGACATTGACACTTGCGTTACAGGATTAGTATCAACAACTGTATCGTCCATACAACTAGTACCTTCATTTACTAATTCATCGGAATCAACTTTAAGCGACAGTAATTGATAACGAGACAACAACAATGAAACTTTCGTCAAAAGTTTTTCTTTCACAGCTTTTTCTTGATCATCGGGACGACTATTATTCACACGGTCAAGATAATGCGATAATTTAGTTTCAACAGATAGCGCAGATTCTTTACAATGCGTACATTCATACGCCTCAATTAATTTTTCTAAAATAGAACATCCTTTCTCGACAGCTTCAACATCGACAGAGAATTCTGGAATCTTAACAGCAGTTACCACGCCGCTCTCTTTCTCTTCTTTAAGAACCTTACGTAAATCAGTCCGTAGTTCTTTAACTAAACCTTCCGTTTTACAACCTCTAATACCAAGTGTATACTGCAACTCCTCTTTACTCAAACGTTCAACAATCATTCGTAAACCCATACTGACAAATCTTTAAACAACAATACCCAGAAAAAGAAAATAGTCTTCAAACGTCAAAAAAAAGTATTTTCTGCAACTTATAGGAACACAAAACAGGCCACACGCAATGGGCGCCAAATTAATTTGTTACGGGCTAATTCAGCACTACGACACCAAGGGACGGATCGGAATCCGTGCGCGGCCTAGCTCTAGCCGGTGAGGGGTGGGTATGATAAAAGTCGTAGGTCGGGATTGCTAAATGCCCTAAGATGACAATTATAATGGGTCGTAAACTTGGTAGTATGCCAAAAATCGGGAATGACGGCAAAATTAGGTGGGCACCACCAGTAATGTCACTGTGTCAGATATAATTGGGGTCTCGTTACTGGTCGAGCAAACGCCCCTGCACTTGTTATAATAAGAAAATATGAAAGTAAAGAAAACTCACGGTGTAGAATGTACTGATTCACCCTACTCACGCAAATTACTACAACAGAATAATGCACCTGGATTATACTCTTAACTCTATTTACAAACACATGGCTGAAAAGAACACATTAATTAAGTACAGTAAGTAACATAAACAAAGGTGTATATAAGCAAATGTAGGTACGGCGTATATTGAGTACGCCACAACTACGATCAAACTAATTATGATAACTAACCAAAAGTAACAACTAGGTGTAAGTTCGCACTGGCCAGGGCTACCAAAGATATACTTGTGAGTACAATTATTTCTAAGATGGGGTAGGGTTGAATGCACCTGGGCCTCACGGCAGTACGGGTTCTTAGGTTTGACGACCAAAAGAGTGTAGACTATAGCCCGAAATATCACGCGTGTTTCACCGGGTGCATGCAAACCTCCGGTAACAATGTGGACGGTAGACGTAAGTCTACTTGAACTATCTAGGCGCTACAACTGGTACAGTCTTACGTTACGAAACAAGTGGTACAATTTGGAAAAGTATCGCAGCTTTAAAATTTTACGGACTAATAGATATACAATGCGCACACAAGCGGCTTTCTGTTTTACACTGTTGACTACAGTGAAAGTAGAGTAAATACGGGGCGAAACACACTATCTACTTTTAGCTTCACTGACGGTAGATGCAAAAGAACATTCTATAGTTCAGGGTAAAATATCCCAATACCAGCGTGCGATCTAGTTTGGTCACTTAGTAACTACTACAGTGCAACGCTTACCTTGAAGGGTTTGTGGGGTGAATCAGGTCACTATAGACACAGCGAGGAGAGTGGGTGTCGGTATAATGCAACAGCCCAACTAACTTTATCATAGGTGTGTGTTAATTCATCAGGTTCCCGACTAAATCGGTTGATTACAGCGTACGGCAAATGTAATCTGAGGTCACTTTTCTTTCATCCAAATAAACTCCCACTATGAATTGGCATCTTATAGGTATAACAATGACGGTATATAACATCGGATGTTAGAGTGGACCTACAA
Organism: Platerodrilus igneus; assembly: GCA_036346225.1. NCBI lineage: Eukaryota > Metazoa > Arthropoda > Insecta > Coleoptera > Lycidae > Platerodrilus > Platerodrilus igneus. Next base: position 7,979,505 of record JARFIW010001503.1, on the reverse strand, counting down.
AAGATTAATTAAAACACACTCCAAACGTAAAACGCGACTCGACACTTTTTAATAAATTTGACAATCCTCTCCTGTCACTTTCTAGCCTTCTTCGCAATTTTGAACAAGTGTACAGTTTACTTGACTGTCCTTTATCACAAATTGGCATATTTAATATGCTCGCTAAAGTAAACTATAAAATACTAAACGTTGAATTAAACCGAACGTTACATCGTGTTGGCTCTGGTGTTGCCAGATGAGGTATCCATTGGTGTGGGTGTATAATAGTTATTGGGATTATTATTGTTTATCATCGGTGAGTTTCTATTAGAGTTCGCGTTGAATGCTGGTCGTTGCTGATTTATATTTTGATTGAATCTCGGTTGAAATGCGGGTTTTGAAAAGTTTGAGTTAAATGTTGGTTGATATGCGGGTTTTGAAAAGTTCGGGTAAAACGTTGGCTTTGAGAATTGTTTGTATTGATTGTTAAAGTTTGAGTTATTAAAATGTGGATTATTGGTTCGCATTTGGTTTGTTTGTGCATTGAATTGGTTGAATTTTTGTTGTGGATTTATTTGTCTTGCGGGTTGTATAGTTTTCATTGGCGTGTAGCTTTTATTCGCGTTGGGGTTATATAGTCGGTTTCTATAGTACATTACGTTTTCTTCTTCGATTATCATATTCATTGCTTCTTCTAAGTTTTGGGGATGTTGAAATCTAATTTTATCTGAAAGTCGTTCGGGTAGTGCATTTAGATAGGTATCTAATGCCATCTCGTCGTACTTTTTCGTTTTTAAAAGTCTTACCTTTGGGTCGGTTTCTTCGATTTTGAGTTTTGTCAAGATTAAGCTTCTTGCATCTTGGCATTTCATTCCAAATTGATAGGGTGATTGGTTGTGTTCCATCCTAAGGTTTCTCAAATCCCTTACTAAACATTTTGGGTTCCTTTGGTTGCCGAAATATGCTATTAATATGCGTTTGTACTCTTCCCATTGGTCTACGTCCTCGCGACTGGCAATTAATGTTAGTGCCCTTCCGGTCAGTTTACTGATAATAAGGTGGATAAGCAAAGTGTTCCTTTCGTTATCACCTGGCTTATAAAAGGTTTTTAGGAATATTTCGCTGGCTGAAATATAGTTACTAAGTAAACATTGGTCATTACCGTTAAAGCTGGGGATCATTTCTAAGTACAGTTTCATTTCATTACTCATCTTGACTGGGGTAATATTAATGATAAAAGCTTGAAGATAATCTCTAGCAATTGCTAAGTCGATTATTTTCAAAAAATTGCATAAAATTTTTGCAACAATAGTTAATATACATATATAAATCGTAAACTAGCAAATATCAAATGTCTTTGTTAATAATAAAATAAATTTCAATTGGTTTAAAGGAAAATGAACTTACACTAGTTGCTTTGTGATTTCATTGATTTCTTTCTTTGTTTCTGTTTTCTTTTTGGTTTCTTGGATTTGATCTATGCTTGTATCGCCTCCAATTTCTCTTTTGTTGAATTCGAACTATTCTTGTTTCTCCTTCAACTGCTGGACTTGAACGATGCGTGTTTCTCCTCCAACTTTTGTTTTGTTCTGCCAAATTCGGAATTGAAATTCCCGGACCACCAGTTCCTCGAAGTTGGATTCGCTAGTGCCCTTTTGACATCCGTTACGACTGCGCCAGTTAAGGTTCGTGGCTTCGAGCGGTCCTTTTTAAAAAGACTCTTTGAACTTTAACACATTTATTTTTGATTATACAGAAATTAATTAGAATTTTGACAAACTTGAATAATTAGTCTAATTCGAAATACATTAATTAATTGTACAATGAGCTATCTACGAACTGCAATGTAAAAGCTGAACGTTTGATAAACTGACTGCGAGTGGAGCTCCCGGGCCTTATATAATCTCCCTACCCCCTCACAGTTCGGTGGGAACTTGCAGACCTAATGTCTGCTTATACTTGACTCTATTCATGATACATAGTTGCTATCTTAAAAGCTATTCATAATTACTTTGTTGCAGGCTTACTTCTGCGTAATCTCGGTACGTGACTTCCTTCGATCGTCTGTGACCTGACATCTGCAGTGTCACTTATCCTTGTGCTACTTTGTAGCGCTTCCGTTCCCATGAACGTTTATAAACTGAAATAAATTGTAACAATTTATCTTTTATGACATTGTTGCACATTTCGTAATAACTTTCTTAAGTATTAGTTTTATTTTGATATAATAAATGCGGGATCACATAACTCGCGCTAACACGTGCGATAACCATCATGTGCTCTTTCCTTTTTGACATCAACAGTTGCACACCTTTACTTCCTCCACTTGGGATTATTGAGAAATTAAACTCCAGTTTCATCTGTATGAAATAAACAGCCACACAAGCGCGCGCACACTCACGCACGCACATATGCAGCACGCAACCACCCACACATATACATAAACGCACAGGTATACACACACACCCGCACTCGCAGTAATGCAACAAAGTACGTATGCACTTGCACACACAAATGCGCAACCGAATACGCACACGTGCAAGTTAACATGCATACATGTACGCGCTCCTGCGCGCACAGCATAAACGCTTACGCGTACATGTGCGTAGGTTTTCCCTCATTTATCTACGCACACCAACACACGCTTGCACATTGCGGATTTTGCACACACCACACACACTATGCTCACCACACACAACTAACTGTAACTACACGTGTATCAAAAAAATTTACAAAGCTCAATATTACAAAATTAATTAAAAACAGCTTTAAATTACATTTATCAGAATGTATACGGAATAAAATTGTAACCTGTTACAAAACGCTAATTCTACGTCCGTCATTTCCCATTATTATTATTATAAGTTCGAGCTTCTTTACACAGATCTCTTTGCTTCTTGTAATCTATTTGTCCATAAGTATCTATGTCGTTATACGACAACAAATCCGTTTTATTTCTTTATGTTGACCAATCACGAGTCTGTATTTTCTCTGCATTTTTAAGAATAATTGTTTGTTAGGAACACTATTAAAACTATTAATTCGACAAAGGTTCAGGTGCTGTGGGAACTTGGCAGCCAAAGGCTGCTTACCCCTATTCACATACCACTGAATATCAGGGAAATAGGGTATATAACTGTAAAACAAAAGAAGGTGACCGAACTGCATCAAACAAGAAAGAACAGCAGCTATGTTTAAAGACAAAGAACATAGATACAAGAAGAAAACTGTTCAAAGCATAGTGTGGAGCACAGCACAGTACGTCTAAATACGGGCAGTAGGGAAAGCAGACAGAAAGCGATAAAAGCCTTCTGGAATGTTGTGCTTCAGATAGATGTATGAGGAAGCATGGACAGACAAAGTTAATCGCAAATAGGGTGTAGCAATAGTATAGGAATAAAGATATCTGTGGAAAATGAATAAAATACGAGAAATAGAAGGACAGGATACGTTCTATGGCATTTCTGGGGAATATCACGGGATATACTACGAGCAGAGATAGTAAAAGGGAGGTAGAGGTAGACCGAAATCAGATTTTCGCACACAGATAGTGATAGATGCAGACTGTGCAAATTTCAGGGAAATGTGTAGGTTGGTTCAGACTAGGAAACAATGAGGGTACGCGTCCAACCAGTTCTAGGACTGAAGACTTGATGATGATGATGATGTTGAGGAACACTATGTTAGATAGTTATATTTTAGTCACTGTTGGTGACATTAATTTTAACATCCCGCTGTCAGAATTTTGTAGTTGACCTTGGTACGCGCTGCAACATCCGATGATTTTTGTTTAGAACTCTATCACCTGTTTTCGGTAATTAGGTTTTTTGTTGACGGCACGAGGCAAGGATGCTTCCTTTTACGAATGTTTACCAGGGATTTGTGGTGAAATTTTTAGAGGGGCAGAGTGATTGTTGTTGGAGCTCCTCTCGATTTGGTCCCTTTCAATATCGACACTTAGATAGAGATATATGACCAACATAATTCAGGTTGTCTGTACCCTATAATTGCAAATTAAATTCGGATATTCAACTGACACTCTGCATGTTATTATGCTCAGTTTCGGTTTGTAAAGTTAAATCAAGTAACAGTGTACTTTGTGAAACCATCTACCCCATTTTAGCATTGATTCGTGTTTCGTTTGAGAGCTACTAGGAATATCGAACAAGTGAACTACACCCCATATTAGCATATACAGGTGAACAACACCCCGGATTAGCATCAGACAGGTAAACTACATCCCCTATTAACACCGGTAAGCTAAACTACATTCTATGTTAACTCCGACTAAGTGTTCACACACCTTAGCACCCATCTTCAGCTAGTGCACCACCTCGCTGCACATGGCGAGTTCGACGTGTTGATTTACTGCCTTCCATCAGCGTTGAACGTGTGTACTCTAGAGCAGCAAAGAACCACCGCTAAAAAGCATGTTTTCTTTATATCGTTAGTGATAAGTGCATTTGTTGCCTTTGCATGCGATTTAGGACCGGGATAGCAATTTGTCTTAGAAGTACTGACCGTTAATGATGGTTAAGATTGAAGTTTTTTCATAACGATGTTAAATTATACCTGAAATTTCCCTTACTCCAGGTCGCTTTCACTATCTAAATTCGAACATGATTTCTTGTATTATCTGTGTATCAATAATTATACGTGGCTGGTTTGGTAATTTAGTGTGCCGGAGTTTAGTTAATTTCGTTTTATTGTAGAAGTAACAAAAAATTGTACACTGCTGCACCACGTTTACCGTTAAAATAATTCTTAAGTGATTATATTTTGAGTAAAATACCCATGCTTTTTTATTATTATTTTTTCAACTCAAAATATTTACAGTATGTATATGGGACATAGATTGACATACATTGTAGAGCAATGATATTCGTGTACATGTTAATAACCACCAGAATTACTATGAATGTTTTAGCCCATTTGGACAAGACATTCACTGACGGTAAAGGTTTTTGCTTTTACTATTTATTTATGTATACTGTGGAAAATATTTGTGTTTTTTGTCTGTTTATTTGTTTGTTAATTAAATTTCTTTTAGCGTTATTTTATTATGTTGTAATATAATTTGCTCAAGTTTTTTATGTATGATTTGTCGTTCACCGCTGTTGAATTTTTTTAAATGTATATTATTTTGAGGTACTCATTTCTCTTTATGTGTCTCTGTTTTTAAAATTTTCGAACTCTCATACTCAATTTTATGGTTTGCTCGGGATTCGTGTTTTGAAAGGGTTGGTTAGTTCTTTTTATCGTACTTGTGATCGTTTAAACGATTCTCCAGGTGTTGCACACTTTGTCCTATGTAGACGTGTTGACAGTCTCTCTGACATTGTATTTTATAAATGGTATGTGTATTTTTGTTATTTGGCATAAGATCTTCTAATTTAGTGAAATAATTATTTGTTAAATTAAACCTCTATGTGCAATTGCAATATTGTGTTTTTCAGCAGGTTTTGTAGTCGTTCAATTAGGGTATGGAAGTGTAATCTATGATTTGTTTGTTATTATTTTTATTTGGCTTTTTGTAGTGTTTATTTATTTGTTTCTAAAAGTACTATTCATTAGACTTTGTGAGTAGTTGTTACTAATGAGTGCCCGTTTGGCTTTATCGATTGCCTGTTCTCTAAATTTTGGGTCAGTTAACTTTATAGTTCTGTTTGCTAATCCCATGATAACTAACTTTTTTTGGTTCAGGGGGTTTGCGAGAAATAATTGACGTACCTCCCAGTTCATATTGGTTTGGTATACTATTTTGTTCTTATCTTGTCTTATCTTAACTTGTCATGTCTAGAAAATTTAGTGTTCTGTGTTTCTCAATTTCTATTGTAAATTATATTATTTAATAGTAACTATTGAACACATTTAGTATATATTCGTATTTATTCATCGGTGCCGCGCAGACACAATCGTCTACGTACCTGAAAAAAAAAGGCAACGGAAATTGAATTTTGTTTAGTGCTTTTTCTTTTAGATCTTCTAATACCAACTGGGCTGTTACACTGTACAGTGACATCCCCATTGCGCATCCATTTGTTTTGTGGTAAACCTGATTTTTGAACACAAACTATGTAGACTTGAGGGTTTATTTAACTGAATTTATAAATTCATTTTGTTGTATATCTGTATATCGTTTTATCTCATTGCATTTATTCTTTATAATGGCTATAGGTCTGTCGGTATGTTTATGAAACGAGATACCACGTCTAACGAAATTAAAATATAACCATGTGGTAAACTGGTGTTTTTAAATCTCTAATATAATGTTTGTTTTTATATAGTAAGTTTTTGCGTATATTTTTAAGCATAATTCATAATTTATTGTATGGGGATCGGATAGTAGCGTTTATTGACCTCATTGGAACTCTCGATTTGTGTAATTTTTGTGGTCCATATAATTTAGATGGGTGGTAAAGCTTTATTTATCGTTATATTTTTGCTCGCGGTTGCTAAGATGAATTCTCTACTTTCCCACAGTTTAATCATTTCATTATTTGTTTTTTGATATTTATTAGTAGGATTTATCTTATTTTTTTGTGTGCTTGCTTGTCGCTTAATAATTTTTTAATTTTGCTCTCATATATTGAGGCATCCATAATCACCGTTTTATTCGTTTTGTCCGGTTTTACGTATCATATTTGGGATTTGTTTTAAAACTATTTGGTTTTATTGACCTTTTAATTATGTTTCTGATAGTGTGATTTTCAGGGTTGTTGGGTTTACTTTTTTCAGTGCCAATTGCATTTTTGTAGTTGGTGATTATGTTACAACTAGCTGCACGTATTTTGTCATATGGTTAACTTAGTGATTGCAGTTTCAATGTTAGCGATGATGTCTGCGTGTGTTCTCCGTATGTGTCTATCTACTAGAACGGCAAAATGTTTACCCAAACTTTAGCAAAATCTGGTATCTTCTGGCCAGATAGATTTTCGACCGTTCGGGATTTGTTGTAACATTTTCTCTCTAAGGTTTTGCACTTAAATTCCGTATTTTTCTATATTACGGGCTTCTCCTCACGTCGCCATACTTTAGCTGAAAATGAAATAAAAAAAAACTTATTGTTAACCTTGTGTCTTTCCGTTACCACAATACTTTGAATTGTTTTCTCAACGTATTCTAGCCTTAGCAACAATTATTTTTCTACCCCAAGCTTGTGTTCCTTGAAATCCTTGAACGTTTTAACTTGTTTGCCATCTTAAACCTTGTAGCTTTTTACGAATGCTTTAGTTTATGATATTAAATAAATATATATTGCTTAAATTAACGTATACAAATTAAATCTACATTAATAACATGTAATTTTATTCCAATCTAACTATACTGAAGCTTAATAAAATAAATTATTGATTTTTACATACCGGGTCCCCCCAAATAAATAAATGCTTGTCCTATTTACACATGTTTACGTTTATCCGTTCACAGTAATATATATATACATATATATATATATATATATATATATATATATATATATATTGCTATGATAAGGGGGTTATTTAGGGGTATATTGGGTCATAATGGTTACACAATACAATTAAATAGTACTAGGAGTTAGAAAACCACATTTATTTAGCATGAAAAATATGTAATTTGCAAAGTATGCAATGAGCAAACATTTAGCACCCTGCATAAGGATCGCAGTTGACTTTAATTAATGCCGGGAAGCATATCATTCAACAATAAACACACATTCAGAAAAAAAAATAACTCTACGCCCAATCAAACTTGTCTTAAACCAAAAATATTTATAAATTGTAAATCAATACGCGTTAAATGCAGTAAAAAGTTAGAAAATCATAATACAATTCACATTAAACATGCGATAGTAAAAGTAGATAGCACAGCGTCCTGATAAGAAGCGCGTTCTTTGAAATAAATACGCTTTGGAAACGTAAGATGTAAACAGAAATATGTTAATTTACGCCACTTTGTCTACGTGATTTTCTGCCTGGAGTTAATGCAATTCCCAAAGTATTATTTAGACAAATAAAAGTCATAAGTGAAATTACGTGCCAAGGCGAATTAGAAGATCCTATAACAACATCAAAACACACGGTCTAAAATAAATACAAACTAGAAATCTACAGGTACCTACGTGATCAAGGAATCGTTCCGACAAGTTATTATCAGAGATATACCTGTAAAAGCCCAAAATATTCAAAACACCCTATGGTTGTTCGTAAACTTTGAACAACAGTTCAAATAACCAATGAATTTTTAGATGGGGCGTAGACTATATAACACGCGAATTTGATAAGCAGACGGTCTTAGTTTGAACGAAGTACAAGCTGCATCACCAATACTCAAGAATTTACGCGACGAGTAAATATTCAAATTAAATGATCAAATTTTTGTGAAAAGTGCTGTTAAAAATTTTAAAATAAATTATAGTGAAAATATATGAGATAAGTTTTGCCGTTTGCTGGAAAACGGCTCTAAGTGAGATTATGAAGGTCTAAGTGAGATTACGAAGACAGCACCAAACTCAAGTGAGATTACGAAGACAGTACGAAACTCTAAGTGAGATTACGAAACTCTAAGTTACGAGAATTTAATAGAGATCGCGTAAATCTAAATGACATTAAGAAAGCTAAGGGAGGTTAAGAAAATACCAGATTATTAATTAAACGGGGTAAAACTTGGAGACTAAATAAATCGAATGGAGCAACTCTACTGAATGTAATATTGGAGTACTGATCACAGTACTCAGCAGAAAGACGCACAAGGAAAGCTACAGGTCAGAACTATCTAGCATAAGGCATTATTTTCTCTTTATATATTTTTTGAACATTGATCATATTTTACACCTGAATATTTTATGTAAAGAGTCATCAAAAATTTATTTTATACGTAAAAAATTTCGTAAAAGAGGGAAAAGCTTGAACGTTCAGAGAAATTTGCAGTAGAGTACTACGTCATTTGTACTGGCTTTAAAATAAGGAAAGGGAGCTTTAATTTTTGGAGATAAACAATCTAAAATTTATTGTTATTTGATTCAGGGGCTTATTTTGTCATACAATAAAACAGATTAAGCTGTGAAGTGTATATGATTTTTTTTCTTTCTCATTATACAAATATTAATCGACTTTGTTTTATCATTCAAAGCAGGAAAAGTATTAGAGAAAAAGGGGTAAATTATTTGATTATCGCAACGTTGTGCACTCTGTGTGAATTAAACTGGGCTAGCCAAGGCATATTTAAATTTTAGGATATTAAAATACACACAGCGTTGGTGATCAGAAGGAGAGTGAGAGTATAATTACATCGACGTGCAGCGTTATCATATCAATATATATATATATATATATATATATATATATATATATAATTGTGTTGAAATTAGCAGGTTTTAGGTCGGCTGGTAATAAACAAAACTCTTTTTTATGGCCTAAATTTTCGCATATATTTTTATGCTTGATCACAGGCAATAACTAAAACGTACAAACTATTAACAAACTACTAAAGTGAATATAATAACTACTTACAGTGAGGGTATTTACGTTAGCTTATTCTGAAGAATTTTTGGAACAATTTTCTTTAATAATTAAAAAGAAATAATGTGTATATATAAAAAATTTGATGAAATAAAATATTGGTTTGATAGAAGTAAAAGTCAATTTTGATTAAATGATTTTTATATATATCTTGATCTTTTTGTTTAACTTGCATGTGTGTATATATTAATTTATTATTTTTTTTAAATTTTAATATGATACATATAATAGCGTCCTCATGTGTATGTTTATATTAGGAGGAGGGTGAATATTGAATGTATCATATTGTTTGGTGTTTTGTGTATTGTGAGTATTTATTTTGTGTGTGTGTGTGTGTATGTGTATGTGTATGTGTGTGTGTGTGTGTGTGATGTGTGTGTGTGTGAGAGAGAGAAAGGGAGAGAGAGAGAGAAGGAGTGGGTTTGTAGGTGGGTGTGTGTGTGTATGTGAGTGTGCTTTTTATTATAGTTAGATGTACTTAAGAATGCACTTGTATTTATTTTGTGTGTGTGTGTGTGTGTGTGTGTAATGTGTGTGTGTGAGAGAGAGAGAAAAGGGGAGAGAGAAGGAGTGGGTTTGTAGGTGGGTGTGTGTGTGTGTATGTGAGTGTGCTTTTTATTATAGTTAGATGTACTTAAGAATGCACTTGTAAAATCAATTCTTAGACTTATTGTTCTTTATATTTTTCTTTAAAGTTTAAAAGGTATGAGTATATACTGCTCAGATTATCAATATCACTTTTTGTATTTAATGAATTTGAATTTTTATAAACATGGCACATTTCTAAAAATGTTCTTTTAAATTTGTTAATTTCTATTTGTAAAATTTGTGGATTTTTGAAATTTATTTCATGTTCATCATTAAGTGTGTGTATTGCAAGGGCACATGCTTTAGGTTTAACTTTTATATCGCTTTTATGTTGTATGATTCTTTGTTTTAAATTTTGAGATGTTTGGCCAATATATGAACGATCACAATCTAAACAATTTAATTTATAAATTACATTTCTTTGTTGCAATTCATTGGTTTTGTCTTTAAGTTTGGAAAATAATTTATTTATAGAATTTACGTTTTTTTTAGCAATGTTGATATTAAGGTTTTTAAATATGTTAATAATTTTATGTGTCAGTCCTTGTATGTATGGAAGAGATTTATAGCTTTGGTTATGGATGTTGTTGTTTGTATTATCAAGTTCTTTATTTTTGATAATTTGTCTATGTCCTTGGTTGTATAATAAATTGTTTATTAAAGAATTAGGGTAGTTGTTATTTTTTAAAAGCTTATTCAGTATTTTTAAATTTTTTTGGTATAAAGTAGGATGTGATATATGTTTAATTCTATTTTTTAATCCTAAAATAAAGTTAATTTTTATATCAAATGAGTGGTACGAGTGATAATTTATATAGCGTCCAGGCTAGTGGGTTTGATATACCAGTCAGTAATTATTTGATTATTGTTTTGTCTGATAACAAGAGTATCTAAAAATGGTACCGAGTTGTTACTTTCAGTTTCTATTGTGAATTTTATGTTTTCGTTATATTTGTTGAATGTTTCTAAGGTGTAGTCTATTTTATCTTTTGGAATAGCGGTTAGTATGTCGTCTACAAATTTTTTGATAAATGGTAATTTAAATGTAAGATTAGGTATGATTTTATCTAAAAGTGTATTCATTATAATTTCTGCTATGATCGGACTTAAGTTAGAGCACAATTTATTGGTGTACCATGGAAAAGCACAGATATCCTAACACATATTTATTATACAAGGAACGTTTGGTACATAGAGTTAAACTACGAATTTCTCAGGAGTTTGCATGGCATATTGGCAACAATACCATTCAAAAATTTATGGATATTTGGTGTGTAGGAACAATACTCTGCTGGATTGAAAATGATATAGTTAGATATACTCCACTTTTGAATTAATCTTTTTAAAATAAAAAAAAAATTGTACAGTAATATAAGTAGAGTTCAATTGTAATGTAAATATATTGTTTTAATAAATAATAATAATAATAATAATAATAATAATAATAATAACACATACACACACACACACAAAATAAATACTCACAATACACAAAACACCAAACAATATGATACATTCAATATTCACCCTCCTCCTAATATAAACATACACATGAGGACGCTATTATATGTATCATATTAAAAATTAAAAAAAAAAAAAATTAATATATACACACATGCAAGTTAAACAAAAAGATCAAGATATATATAAAAATCATTTAATCAAAATTGACTTTTACTTCTATCAAACCAATATTTTATTTCATCAAATTTTTTATATATACACATTATTTCTTTTTAATTATTAAAGAAAATTGTTCCAAAAATTCTTCAGAATAAGCTAACGTAAATACCCTCACTGTAAGTAGTTATTTTATTCACTTTAGTAGTTTGTTAATAGTTTGTACGTTTTAGTTATTGCCTGTGATCAAGCATAAAAATATATGCGAAAATTTAGGCCATAAAAAAAAGTTTTCTTTATTACCAGCCGACCTAAAACCTGCTAATTTCAACACAATCGTATAAAAAGAAGGTCGTTACAATAAAAAAAAAGTTATATATATATATATATATATATATATATTCGTGATAACTTTTTGTAGTACCCAACAAACTAATTTTTCCAGGGGTTTCCTGTATTTGATTTGCTTCAATTATATGCAAGAGCAATCTTTTTCCATTTTCATTTCAACAAGGACACTAACCCTTACCGAAATCATACTTACTTCACCCGCACGAACGACCATCTCATATTGCCGAAACTAAAGTAATATCTTTTACAAAGACAATTTAACTACATTGCACCAAAGATCTATAATCATCTGCTACCTTCTATCTCCACTATCACAACTCATACTGGAACAAAAAGAACCATTAGGAAATAGAGAAAAACAAAAACAGGTCAAGAATTCGTATAATCACTAACGCACACTACTCAATGACAATAAGAAACCCTTTTCCAAGATAACTAACAATCAAGTGGAATTATACTCACAAATGCGCGCATGCACATCAAATACCTACACTTACTCATCATTGCACGTACTGCACATACTACAACACTCTTACTTGCCTAAACACTAACTAAGCAAAATGATAGCATAATATAGTACAAGTAGTTGTCTATCATCATCTTACTGGTACTTGTTAATAGAAATTGAACCCTCCCAAGCACATGGGATCCAGAGTTGGGCGGGTAAATTTTATACATTAAGTTAATCTTACCCTACCTTACGTTATTGTAATAAATTTGCTTCATTCTTTCATTGCTTCATAATATATTACGTATTAATGCTATCTTATGTTATATTACCTTATTGTATTTATATACTACTTTGTACATTATGTTATATTACTCTGCATAACTTTATTACTATATATTACCTTATTATATAAATTACCACGTATTGAAATATTGGAACAAATAAATGAAATAAATAAAAAAATTCAATATTGCAATTGCACGAAAAGGCTTTATTCTAACAAAGAATTATTTAACTACATTAAAGATCCAATGCCAAAAAGCAATGACCCATACTATTTATAAAATACCATGTCAGAAAAATTGTTAACACGTCTACATAGGACAAAGTGCGGAGCACCTGGAGAACTAAGCGGTCCTTTCAAAACACGCATCCCGATCCGACCATAAATTTGAGTATGAAAATACAAAAATTTTAAAAACAGGGACACAAAAAGAAATTGGAGTATCTCGAAAAACTCTACAGCGGTGAATGACAAATCAGATATAAAAACCTGAGCAAAATATATTACAACATAATAAAACAATAAAAAAAACGACAAGCAATCAAAAGACCCATGTATTCCACAGTAAACATTAATCAATAATAAAAGCAAAAATCCATATCGTCAATAAATGCCTTATTCAAATGAACTAGAATGTTCATAATAATCCTGGTTGTTATTAACATGTACATAAATATCATTGCTCTACATTATGATATCCGTACTAACAAAACCATATTTCAATATCGTCGATGTTTTGTTAAAAGGACGAATCGGCCATTTCACAAATTTTACAGAAGAAACATTTTTCATCTGTGACATTTCTACGCTATGTACTATTTTTTTTATTTCTAGAACTAATTCTGAATATTGATCCCATTACCCATATTTGGAGCAAATGTATTTGTAAAATGTAAAAAAGATTTTTTAACCAAAAATTGAGATATTCGTCTTTTATGTACATCATTAACCTCAAGTTTGGAGTATTTAAATTATTTAAATTCTGGTATTTAAAACAGCAATCAATGGCAGTTACAGGGTAATAACTATAACACAATAGGCAAAAAATGTTCAATACATTTGCATGTGGAAGTACTTCATAGTAAGTATGAAAATTTCGGGATATAACACCTGAGGAGCATAGTGTTCAGAGACCGCTATATTTGGAATCAGATGTCGGCAATATTGTACTATAAGTCCTAGAGAGATTGCATCCCAATCCAGGTTTGTCTTTTCTTAAGTTTCGTGTGCTAGCATTCAGGGAAATAGCTTTATACTCTTCGTCATAGTCGTAACGAAAGAGTATACGGTTAGGTTCGGTTTTTCAAACCGCAACCATTTTATTTTCAACCATGCTACGCTACCGTCAGAACATTTTTTCATTTTACTTATCGAAGTTATTTGTTTCCAATCGATAAGATCGTCGCAGCTGTATTCAATTATTTCATAAGGAGAAGGATTCCTCTTTGTCATTTGACAGACAACCATCTTTTCAGCTGGAGCATTGACGGTTTTATTTTTATCAGCACGTTCGATTGTAGAATGCATTGAATTGCCTTCTTGCTCGGAATGGCCTGGTTCATAAAAAACATGCTCAATAGATTCAGTATGTTTTATATTTTGCACAGCGTGGAGACAAACAGCAGAAAAGAATTGGTTACGATATTGGTTTACTATTTTAATGCTTTTTTATATAATTACAGACGCAAGTGGCAACTTCATTACATCCACGCTTGCCCTCTACTTCAGTCCATAAGTTGCACGCGCCATGATGGGAAACAATGTTGTAAATTGTTAGATGGTATGTTGCTAATTTTCGTTTGTAAAAATCGATGAAACTTTTCCTTTGGGGCATTCTAACACAGCTTGCATGTCAAAATTTAGTATGCAGTATTGGTTTGATTCCATTCCTTTTTGCACAGCTTCAATTTTAATTTCACGTGCTTTGTCTTTGAACTTTAAATGATTGTTGTATGCATCCAATTCTACCATTTTATCTTGTGCTGCAAGACTTTTAAACTTCTGATAAGTATACAGGTATCTTTCCTTGGCTTATGGAAGCACAGATTATACGCATAAAAGTATTGTTCATACACAGATATGCTTACTGCCTTCTTGTTATTGGTAACACATTCATCTTTACACAGTAGATACATTTTGTTCAAATTTAATTCTGCCGACAGATATTTTTTTTGGTCAATTTCGGACAGTAGTGCAAATGTACTGCAGATATTGACAATATGCGTTTCCTTGCAAATTCCTCATCTTTGACCGACGTTTTATGTTGGTTCAAATAACGGCTTCGTTTGTCCGGCTCTATTATTCTGATAGCATTGACTCTTTTCTTCACGCACGTACGAACAAATTTTTCTGATATTTCATGAATAAATAGAAAAAATGAACTACATACTCCAACTCTTCCAGTGTGTTATGTTTTGTCGAATGTTTTCCAGTGCGTCGCCTTTCTGGGTCTCTAACTATTAAATAATCAGATATGAACTGCCGCTTTTGATCTTGATTGCCAGTATCTTCATCACGTTTCCAAAACTGATGAAACATTGTATCTTTTTCTACTTCCGAGAGTCTATCGCTACATATAAAAAGTAAGCTTATTTTGCTTTCTACTTCTCTTCTTTTAACTTTACACAAGAGTGTGAAATATATAAGGGTGTCCCGACTTTCCTGTTGAAGCAGGTTGGTCTTCCTGCATCAAAAATGGTAGATAAGCGCAAACGTACAAAGTAAAGCAATGGTATTTTTACCCTTTACAGTGAATAATGGATATTCGTGCTTTCACAAATTAAATTTGTGTACAAGTAATTGACGGAAACATAAAGAAAGCAAATATGTCAAATTTGCCCTTTATTATAACTACTTCCTGGATTTTTCAAGCTTTCCAAAATTGTTTATTTTCTTCATTAAGATACTAAAAGTCTATAATTTAACATAAAAATAACTTCTAAAAATACTTTAACCTTAAATTACTTTTTCTCTAAAATTAAAGATAAAACTCCTATTTTAAATAAAAGAAACATCATATATAAGATTACATAGGACAAAGCAAACAAACCCTTAAACAGCGAATAACTCAACATAAGAGCGATATACGTATAAAACCAAATGCTTGGCCCTGTGTATACACGTAAATACTAAAAAACAAAATAGATTTTAACAATCTAATTATATTACAGATGGAAGACAAAAAATCAAAAAGCGAGTTTCTAGAAATGTGCCACATCTACTAACAAAAAAATACTATGAACAAAAGAACAGATGTTAATAACTTAAATTGTATCTACACGTATCTTCTAAATATCAAAAATAAAAACAACCATACAACAAGTTTATCAATGTATCTATAACTTCTCATAATAATAAAAATACACCTCACACACACACAAGCACATACCCACACACACAGACTCATACACACACTCACAATCTTAGGCGCAGGTACATGCACGGAATAGTTATAATGAACATTTGCTGAGGTTGCCTTTTCATAACAATTTCTATCAAACTTTTGACTTTTATTTATTATCAATATTTTATATACATAATAATTTTACTTCTTGTTGTATTTTGACGTTGTATATATTTTAGAAGATTTATAACGAAAATAACTTTTTATGTTAATAGCCAATTTATTATAACCTCGCCTTACTGAGTATACAATATGATTTTCTGTTTATTCGTCAATCTTGTAATTGTAGTACCTTTGAAAAAGGATTAAAATAAATCCGGTAACTCAGGTTTATAAAAAAGAGTTTTCTTAAATAATCCAGCCAACCTAAAACCCACAATATTTTTAGGAAGAAATATATATTGAGGTGATAGGGGTCACGAGAGGTCATTGACGACCAAATTCTACAAATAAATCCCACCAGATAGAAAAGAATCCGAAAAAATAAGAATTCCCGAAAATTCATAGTTACGCCCTGTATAATACAAGTGAACCTTTATTCACTAAAGTGCCAAGCAAAAATGCAATTGCGCCTGTATAAATAATCGCCCTGTATCATATAAGCGTATTGTAAATACACAGCAAATAATGTAAGCAGTATAAGTAAAAAATAATTATTCGTTAAGAAATAATGTAAAGACCATTAAATGCGGACCTTATGCTTTATGAAAACTAATCAGTTTCAAGCGTAAATACATAGACATGAATTACAATAACGGAAACACAATTATAAGCCGTGCTTGTAAATAATCACTCTAGGAGTAATGCAAAGCCATTCGTTTATTCTAAAAACATACTTTCCGTGCATAAAAATAAATAATTACGTGTATTTAAAACCCCAATTTTAATATTAATTATGTGTATTGAAACACGTTTTGTCGTGAAAACCAATCTCTTTATTACAATGATGAAGACGCGGGTCTTTCTGCATGTGCAAAACCTGTGGATATAACAATTAAAGCTTAAATTAATTACCCTGTGTATAGCATACATTTTAAATAAAACATGTTTTCAAAATTTCGAGAGAAATTGAGAAGAAATACATCAAGAAACGTTTATTCCAAGAAGCGGTCGGAACATTAAAAACCCCATAAAGATAGATAAGAATTATTTATTAGCTTTCGCTATCACTGTAGGAGAGATGCTACACCACAATAATTAGAGTAGGATGGATAGCGCACTTAATTCAACACCATCGAGGTAATAAACCATGGCGATTTTGAACGATATTGAGGAATTCTCAGAACATTACGTTAAATAGGCGTGTTGTAATTGGAATGGAATTCCCTACGACACCATTACATTCTAGAAAAGAGATAACTTTTGTATATAACCGGGAACTTTTATTAATGAGATTGAATTTGATCGCGAAATTGTTACTTTCATAAAAGATTTTCGAAGATGTTATTTTGATGTATAGAATAGGCATTCCGTAATTTAATAATTAAAATGGAACAGTGAATAAAGAAGTAAAGGTAAACGTATCCAGCACATAAATATGAAAATCGTTAAATAAATTTTTTTGATTTTGTAATCTACAATGAAGATGGAAAATTCTTCGATACAACGCTACTTAAAAATTAATTTAAATAATTAAATTGAAGATGCATTTTAAAAACTGACGTTTCTAAATGGAGATTTTATGCATGATTTTGTAAACTGGGATTTGACGTCAATTAAAAAATAGAAGCCGAAGATATTTAATGGCGTTGATTACAAATTGGAAAAGAGCTTTGTGGAGTTTTGCAAGTATAATGTTTTAAAATATTGTTTGCAACTGATATTTGAGTATGTGATTTAAATTTAAGCTAGAATAAGTCCTAAACATATAATATTTTTTTGTAAGGATATTTACCAGGAAGGTTTATGATCAGAGTTCGAAACACTCTGACCTTATTTATAGACTATCTGTCAAGGATTTTGTGGCCAAACAAACTTTACAAGCGTGGGAATCGGCCAGGTAAATTATTCATAAGAGAAGAGATTTGAGTTCTGTAAAATTTAAAACTAGATAAGGTGAGCAATATTTTGATATTAGTTAAATAAATAATTTGATGTTTGAAAGAAACCATGCTGTAAATGTTCTATAGGCTTTTGTATGAGTGAAAATATTTTAGACAGTATAAATGCTTTATGATATTGCTGTTTGATTTCATTTTGAAAACTCCGTCAATTCCTTTGAGCTAGCCAGGCAAAGTAAAGTCAGAAAGGAAGATAAGTCAACAATTTCAAATTTTACAATCTCCTGTATCTGTATCACAACATTCTTTTAGCGGCGCCTAACGACGGCCTTTGTCACAACACTAATTTAGCGACGATACAACGCGGGGCTTGTCACAGCTATTATATATATATATATATATATATATATATATTATTGTGTAAGGGAGGGGGTTAGAAGGTTTCTAAAGGTATATTTGTATTAATAGGGGTGTATGCCAAGCGATAGGGTCAATATTTCAGATTTAATAATTTAAAAACTATAAAAATTTGCTATACTTTACATACGTTAAAGTATGTACCATTTCAGATTGAAACTTATATGCCAAAAGGTAGTAACATGACTTTATGACGTTGATATAATGCACGGTACTTGAGGTTTTATACTGAGTTGATATTTCATGAGCCAATTGAGAGTACATTTGCCGTCGGAAAGCCGGACGCATTTATGGATATCTGCAATATAACAAAGCGTCCAGGTCGTGTATGAATTATTTGGCTTTTCCTTTTTATAGAATCAAACTTTTAGACGAATTGTAAATCAAAATTTAAAGTGAATCAAAATGTAAAGGTTATTGGAGTTTAGTGAAGTGTTTTGGACCAATGGTAGAAATTTAAAATTATTATAAAGACTATAGCGAAGGTATGTTGGACACTGAAAGATAGGAGATTTGTTATTGGATGTTATATATGTAAAAATGTTATTGTAGTAAGCTAAGTTTGTTTAGTTAATAACTAAGCAATATAAATAAAGGACTTCTTTTTTAAATTTGTTCAGATACAGACCTATTTATGAAACCTGCGTTAAAATTGTAAAATAGTTTTGAAATAAAAGTTTATTTGTGTATTCATCGAGTATTATTGAATTCAAGTATAAAAGGAAAGTATATAAAGTGTTTAAAAGTGAAAAGGAAAGTCAGCGTGTATGTAAAGAAGATTTTGGAAGTGGTTATTGATGTAAAGGAGAAAGCGACGGTATATTATTTGAGAAGATTAGTGTTGGTTTTGGGATAGATTTGGGTATTACGGCAGCAGGATATTGGAGTGGTTAAAGAAGGTATCGACGACGTAAAGAATTTTGGATTGATTTGAGAAGATATAACGGCAGAAGGACATCGTATGGATAATTGGTATAGCAGGATTAGGAGTGATTTGTATTAAGACAGCGGGATTGATTTGGTTGTGCGAAGAGAGAAGTAAGCGGGATACGGAGCAGAGGAACAGGAGATAGGAATACGGCGAGGAAGAATTGACGCAGGAAAGTAGATATAGGTTTTTACTAAATTCTAAATCGGGGTAACATTATTTCAGGTTTGGGGCATCAAAATTGTTTTACAAACACCTGGAGGCAGTGCGCAAGAGGACAATTTTGGAGAATCTTGTGTGAAAGTGCGTACGGCAATTTCGAACTTGAGCCAGCAGTCAAAGGAAGGCCTTCAGCGCAGTATATTTCTGGTAAGTACCGTGAATATATTAGAACGTCAGAAATTAAAGTCATAAAAGTTACATAAATTAATTTGACATCAGGCATCGTTGATCTATTAAGATTTGGCATATCAAAATAAATTTAGTACATTTCAAAAGTGGTAAAACAAACGAGGGTGCAGTTTGGTTGGGTATTGCACATCTACTCACGATTGAACCCACGGTGAGTAGGTGAGAAAACCCTGAGATTAAAGTTTCAAATAGTCGAGGCATATAAAATATAGTAATTAGTAAAAGAAAAACCAACCAAACGTTTGCTAAAGCACCTCGATTTGAAATCATTGTGATGACGACAAAAGTCGTGTAATAAAATCTTGTTTAAAGGAGGAGTAATTATATATTATATAGTAATTAAATAGATTTCAAGAAGGTGGCAAACCCAACGTGAGGCTCGAGAAAAAGGTTAAAAAGGTGTTAGAGCGAAAGAGAGCAGAATCCGGGAGCCCGAGTTAGGTGGGGCCCGCAAGTTTTTTTTTTAATTTTTTCAGGAAACGAGTTCAAAACAAGGAAACAGAGATGACGGACGAGGACACAAAAAGAATCACAAGATCGGGACTAATATACGGGGTTGAAATGGATGTAGGGAGACAAGACATAGAGCTAGACGCAGGGGGCGACCTACAGGAGACGGACACGATGCAGACAGAGTTGGAGATGACAGACACGGACTTGGACCAGGCGACGGTACCGCAGGTGAGAGCAGCAGAAGCCGACGGAAACCAGGACCTTAGGAGATTTCTGATGAGTTTGTAGAAAAATTTAACGGACAAAATGGATGAATCACGCAGGGAACAAAAAGAACTAAAAACGGAATTAAAATTAGAATTTAAGACATCACAGACAGAATTAAAGAACGAGTTGACAGACAAAATTAATGAATCACGCACGGAACAAAAAGAGGCGAATGCGGCGTTAGCCATAAAAATTATGGAATCACATAACGAGTTAAGGGACGAGTTTAGGACAGCGCACGCGGACCTGACGGCGACAATGAACCACACACAGGAATACTTACTAACGCAAATACAGATTGCAAAAGACGACGTGCGGACAGAGGTCCAACAACAAATAGACAGGGTTGACGACAAGTTAGAACACACACGGGCACATTTGCAAGGAGACTTGAACGCGACACGGACTGACCTTAGAACTGAAATTAAGACACGGGTAGACACAGTGGAAGAAACAATGATTAGCGGGTTTTCAAATTTAAGCACGGAAATAGAAACATGTGACAAACGACATAGAACCAACTACAAAAATTTAGGACAAACATTAGAAACCATACAAAACGAAAACGTACACGGTAGGACAAAACTGGACGAAAAACTTGACGACAAAGTCACGGGATTAGAAACTAGGGTAGGACATGACGTTAGACAAATTCACGAGAAACTCGACGACATAGAAAGGAGGCGAATTGGACTAGACTACGGACCGCAATTTCGATTAAACCGGGACACTTTACCGAAGTTTGAGGGACGTAAGACAGAACAGCCCATGGGATTCCTGGACCGACTAGACGAGATCGTAGGGACAGAAAATGAACGGACAAAATTACAGATTGTTGGGGCTAGTTTGACAGGAAACGCCGAAAAGTGGCATAACATTATTCGTAAACAGTATGACACGTACGCGGACTTCAAACGACTATTTATAGAACAGTTTTGGAACACTACACATCAGACCGACATAAGGACGAACCTAATTACAGGACATTATAGCAGGACTCACGGCACGCGCGAAGAATACGCGATTGACAAGTTCAATCAGGCGCAACACTTAACACCGAAACTGAGCGAGGACGACATCGTACTTCTACTGGCAGGTCATATGGAACCGGAGGTTACCAGAGTTGTAGTGGTACAAAATGTCAAGACATTGAGGAATTTTGGGAGTAATGAGAAATTTTGACCTAGCGACAGTACTGGAAGCGAAAACGCGGACACACCATTGGGAACAAAACAGGGGTTACAGGGAAGACAGTCGACGACCACCGTACCACGAAAACAGACAAAATTATAGACAGGAAAATTTTAACTACGGACATAGGAATCATTGGGGACACGAGGCACATAGACGACCGTATTTCAATAGGGATCACCGGGATAACGCCTACAATGGACAGAACAGAAACCGGCACGACAACGGCGAGGATGACGGCCGGACGACTGGGGGCGGAATACAAAATGGAAATAGCCGGACGGACAGGGACGTAAACGTCCAACATATGACGACGAGCGCAATTACAACGGACCCGAATAGGATTGAGGTGGTGGAAATTCACGAGTCGCCTCAAGAAAAAAAACGCGAATTTTGGACGACCGACTGCTTAGGAGTTAAGATTGATGTTTGCTATAGTATAAGGGATTTGTTGTTAAACAGTTACATTTTTAATAAAAAGAATTTGTTATTTATAAATATTAGTTTAAGGGACCGTGTTTATGTTGCTTTAGTGGATAGTGGGTCACAGTTGTCGCTGGTAAATGATAGGGTAGTAGTCGAACATGGAGAATTTTTAAAGGAAAGAATAGGAACAATTGAGGGGGTTAATTTATGGTCAGCGATGAACAAAAAGCTTACGACGATTTATAATGTTATCCGTGTACCGATATATATAGGAAATAAAGAAGCAGGGAATGCAGAGTTTTTAATTACGAAAGGGTTACAGTTAGACTTCATATTGGGTATGGATTTTATAGAGGATTTTGGATTGAATATAGATGGAAAGGATAGGTCAATTAGAATATGTGATAAAGATAGGTCATGGGTGGTGCCTACGGTTAGTGAGGAAAATAGGAATGGAAATGATATAGATAGTACAGGATTAGGAATGATTAAAGAGTATAATGATGGACAGGTTAAAGTACGATTATGTAATATGTTTGTAAGATTAATTAATGATGAACAGATAGGGAAAGTGAGTATTGATACTAAGATGAAGCTAGGAGAATTATTTAATAAATATGTAGGGTTATTTAATGAAGAGCCAAGATTTGCGAGGCGGTACACACATAAGTTGGAGGTCACGGAAGACATCGGATTTAATACAAGGGTGTATCCAATTCCGTTTGCCATAAGAAATAGGGTTAAAATAGAGATAGACAGGATGTTAAAAGAGGGTATTATAGAACCAGCGAGAACTCAATATGTGAACCCAGTAGTTATAGTACCAAAACCAAATAAAAGGGATATAAGGATTTGTTTAGATGCGAGGAAATTGAATGCGATTACAAAACCGCAGTATGAGCAACCACAAGGGTTGGATAATTTATTGTATAAAGTATATGAAATGAAAGTTTTCAGCAAATTAGATTTAAAGAATTCGTTTTGGTTAATTCCGTTGCATGAAGACAGTAAAAGTTTACAGGTTTTAGTATCGAAGGCGAGATTTATATGTTTTCTGTAGTTCCATTTGGTTTAAGTAGTTCTTCAGCAGCACTTGTAAGAGCGATGCAGAAGTTGTTTAATGAATATGAATGTTTCTGTTCGCATTATGTCGATGATTTGTTAATTTTTCAAGGGACGAGCAAAACACCTGGAGCATTTAGAAAAGGTGATCCAACGACTGGACGAAGGAGGTTTAAAGCTGAACGTCGAGAAATGCGAGTTGTTTAAAAGCAAGGTTACATACTTAGGGTTTGAAATTAGCGAACAAGGGATGAAAATTTGCAATAAAAGATTGGACGAGTTGAAAACATTCAGCGACCAAAGAATGTGAGAGGACTGCGAGGATTTTAGGGTGCTAAATTATTACAAACGGTTTATACCGAGGTATTCTGAAGTGTGCGTACCGTTGGTGAGTTTGTTAAAGAAAAAGGAGAGATGGAAGTGGACTGCTGAACGAGAGAAGGCGTTCCAGGATTTAAAAGATGCATTTTACAAGGAGTTAGCATTAAAATATCCCAATTTTAAAGATGATTTTATTTTGAGGACGGATGCGTCGAAATATGCAATCGGGGCTGAGTTGGTGCAGATACAGGATGGAGTTGAAGTACCAATTGTTTTCATTTCTAGGGTGTTGAAAGACTGCGAAACCAGGTATGCGACGGCAGAGAAGGAGATGTTGGCCATAGTATACGCGGTGAAGAAGTTGCGTTTTTATTTGTTAGGTAAGAAATTTCTAATAGAATCCGACAACACGGTGGTAACGTTCATGAAGAAAAGGAGTTTTAAACAGCAGATTGTATAGATGGGCATTGGTGTTACAGGAATACGACTTCGAAATTAAGCATAAGCCAGGAAAGGAGAATGTGACGGCGGATTTTCTGAGCAGACCGCAGGTGGAATCCAATCAAGACATAAACGGGTGTTTAATTGCTTTGCAGGAATTCAGGGATGTTGGTAGATGGACAAACACCAAACTTATAGAGGCGCAGAGGCACAGCGAGGTGAGCTCGATACGAGAGAAACTTACAAGAGAAAATATGGAAGAGTACAGGGGATTTACCATCGTAGGGCAGTTTGTGGTGAAAAGAATAGGGGATGCAGAGCTGGTAGTGCTATCAAGAGACGTTGCCGCTGAAATCATAAACGAAATTCATTTAAAATTCGGACACATAGGTATCAGGAAAACATTTTTAGTATTCAGAGAGGCGTTTTACGCAAAAAATGATATAACGGTGATAAAGGAAAGGATAAATCGGTGTGAAATTTGCATTCTAGGTAAAGACAAGAACGTGGTGCTGCAGAATATGCCGATGAGCGTGAGCGTAAATGGACCATTGGAATTGGTGGCGATTGATTATTTAAGCAACCTGATCACGAGTGAACAGGGGTATCGACATATTTTGGTGGTGGTCGACGTTTTTTCTAAATTTGTAAAATTATTTCCTGCAAGACGGAGTAACACGGTGCATGCATTGCAGTCAATTGGAGAATTTGAAAGCCAAGTCGGGAAGATAAAAGAATTTTGGTAGACAACGCAACGTATTTCAACAATCAAAGATTCAGGAACGGGTTAAAAGGGCAAATATTAAAGTATCATTTAGTAGCATACGACATCCGAAAGCTAATCCATGCGAACGTTACATACGAGAGGTGATAAAATATTTACGATTAGCGACACAGGAGCATCACGACAGATGGGTTAGGTATCTACCACAAATAGAAAATTTTATGAACAGCGTACCGAGTTCGGTTACGAAAACATGTCCGGTAACATTAATGCGAAGGATTATACCAGCTAGACCATGGAGGAGGAAGTCGAGGTACAAGACATAACAGAGTTGCTAAGTAATGCCAGGCGCAGAATCGAAAGGATGCAGCGTAGGGACATCGAACGAAGGTGTAAGAAAATTAAGAAAAGAACGATTTTTGGAATAGGGGATTTGGTAGTCGTCAAACGATTAAGGGTTTCAAACCGCGACAAAAACATTTGCGCGAAGCTGTTGTTTCCTTATGAAGGGCCGTACAGGATCACGCGTAGTTTTGCTGAAGGCAATACGTTTGAGCTGGAGAATATGACAGGGGGATATCGCGGGCGTTTTCATTTGGAGAATTTGTACCCATATAGAGTAGTACAGGAAGAGGGTTTAATAGGATAGGTTAAAATGTGGTTCATGCAACGGAAAGTTTAGTTTGTGTTTTTGTTTTTGTTATAGTAGTATAGTATAGGTTAGATAATAGCGTAGTGTAATAGATGTGAGAGAAAGGCGAATGCGGGTTGCCAAAGTAAAATAGAAACATCGAAAGGATGGTTTTGAATGAAAATCAGAAATTTTTGCACACCAGGGGAAGAGAAAAACATATGAAATTTCCAATTTCATTAAAAACCAGTGGGGCCAAATATTGTGTAAGGGAGGGGGTTATAAGGTTTCTAAAGGTATATTTGTATTAATAGGGGTGTATGCCAAGCGATAGGGTCAATATTTCAGATTTAATAATTTAAAAACTATAAAAATTTGCTATACTTTACATACGTTAAAGTATGTACCATTTCAGATTGAAACTTATATGCCAAAAGGTAGTAACATGACTTTATGACGTTGATATAATGCACGGTACTTGAGGTTTTATACTGAGTTGATATTTCATGAGCCAATTGAGAGTACATTTGCCGTCGGAAAGCCGGACGCATTTATGGATATCTGCAATATAACAAAGCGTCCAGGTCGTGTATGAATTATTTGGCTTTTCCTTTTATAGAATCAAACTTTTAGACGAATTGTAAATCAAAATTTAAAGTGAATCAAAATGTAAAAGGTTATTGGAGTTTAGTGAAGTGTTTTGGACCAATGGTAGAAATTTAAAATTATTATAAAGACTATAGCGAAGGTATGTTGGACACTGAAAGATAGGAGATTTGTTATTGGATGTTATATATGTAAAAAATGTTATTGTAGTAAGCTAAGTTTGTTTAGTTAATAACTAAGCAATATAAATAAAGGACTTTTTTTTTAAATTTGTTCAGATACAGACCTATTTATGAAACCTGCGTTAAAATTGTAAAATAGTTTTGAAATAAAAGTTTATTTGTGTATTCATCGAGTATTATTGAATTCAAGTATAAAAGGAAAGTATATAAAGTGTTTAAAAGTGAAAAGGGAAAGTCAGCGTGTATGTAAAGAAGATTGTGGAAGTGGTTATTGATGTAAAGGAGAAAGCGACGGTATATTATTTGAGAAGATTAGTGTTGGTTTTGGGATAGATTTGGGTATTACGGCAGCAGGATATTGGAGTGGTTAAAGAAGGTATCGACGACGTAAAGAATTTTGGATTGATTTGAGAAGATATAACGGCAGAAGGACATCGTATGGATAATTGGTATAGCAGGATTAGGAGTGATTTGTATTAAGACAGCGGGATTGATTTGGTTGTGCGAAGAGAGAAGTAAGCGGGATACGGAGCAGAGGAACAGGAGATAGGAATACGGCGAGGAAGAATTGACGCAGGGAAAGTAGATATAGGTTTTTTACTAAATTCTAAATCGGGGTAACATTATTTCAGGTTTGGGGCATCAAAATTGTTTTACAAACACCTGGAGGCAGTGCGCAAGAGGACAATTTTGGAGAATCTTGTGTGAAAGTGCGTACGGCAATTTCGAACTTGAGCCAGCAGTCAAAGGAAGGCCTTCAGCGCAGTATATTTCTGGTAAGTACCGTGAATATATTAGAACGTCAGAAATTAAAGTCATAAAAGTTACATAAATTAATTTGACATCAGGCATCGTTGATCTATTAAGATTTGGCATATCAAAATAAATTTAGTACATTTCAAAAGTGGTAAAACAAACGAGGGTGCAGTTTGGTTGGGTATTGCACATCTACTCACGATTGAACCCACGGTGAGTAGGTGAGAAAACCCTGAGATTAAAGTTTCAAATAGTCGAGGCATATAAAATATAGTAATTAGTAAAAGAAAAACCAACCAAACGTTTGCTAAAGCACCTCGATTTGAAATCATTGTGATGACGACAAAAGTCGTGTAATAAAATCTTGTTTAAAGGAGGAGTAATTATATATTATATAGTAATTAAATAGATTTCAAGAATATATATATATATATATATATTATATATTACCTTGTATAAAAAAAACTACCTAAAATATGTATATATATTGCCGTGGATCGGGGATTAATACTCTTAAAATTCTCGCCCCTCATGCATTGGGCCAACGTAAAATTTTCTGAAAAAATAATAAAAAAATTTCGTACACTACCTTTTTGAACGCCTCCTATTTTCTGCTCACCCTGGCTAGCTCAGTAATCGGCTTCTTCTTGAATACCTATCATTTTAAGTACATTCCTTTCTCACCCGCACAGTCAATGAAATTACCACTCAAATAATGCAGCAAACATACAACCTTTTTATTTAAACATATTAACAAGTTTCCATTATTAATAAAATATTTACACCTTGGTACAGACAGTTTGCTAAAACTGTTACCACTTCAATCATTAAATACTTTAAGGTCCTTGATTTAATATATTTCAACAAATTCTATTTAATACGAGTAGATGGGCCCCTCATGCAACCCTAGATTGATTTTATTCTGGTCTATGTTGAGCTCATTATAACCCAGTTCCTCGAAATGCTTTTAAACCTTGCATTTTTATTAAAAACAAATTTAAAGACCCGTTTACTCCTTTACAACAACATTTTATATCATGAATAAACATTTATATATCATCAATAAAACTTTTTAAATAATCAAGATTAAGATCAGATTTCAATGTAAAAGCACGGCGGACTGGGAATTTTTCGGATGTAGAAGTTCGTTACGTACAAAATTTGTAGAATCTGTTTTGAAAAATAAGCTTTTCGACGGAAATAGGGTCCGTGAGGGGTGTACAAAATCATATAAATACACTAGGGTAGGTGTTAAAGCACTCTTACCTCTTACTTTGTACTGATTCTCGTACGTCTTTCAGTCGTTGAATTATAGTACAACATCCTAATTTAAAAGTGTGTAAAATGCTGTAACGTACATCGATAATTTATTAAAGTGTGATTTGCACAAGTGGGTGCTGGCTGATAGACGGTGCTGTTACTACGCGCAACGATCTAATGAAAGGATAGTAGTAGGGTAAGCGAGTCGAGAAATTTGAAACAAGAATACGGAAGGTTAAGCTTGGTCAAAACAATTATCGGTGTAGAAGCACTGAAGGCGGTTGCAGAGATTTGGATAGCGAGTAAAAATGAGTTGGATCTATGTATAATAACGAAGTGTATGGACACAACGCGGAGGGTTTTGGAACACATCTTCAGAGGTAACGATGGAAGAAGCTTACTCCAAGTAACGAAATTAATTTTTCTTGCTTTTGCTTGAACATTTGTGCTGGTATTTTGTGCTCGAGTGGTTTGACTTATTGGGGGTGTATTTTATTACCTTAAAAACTCATTTGAAGGAATATGTAAAGGACAATTGATATTTATTATTTGAAGAGTTAACAAATGACATAAAAATTTTGTTGTAAGGAGTAAACGGGTCCTTAAGTTTGTTTTAAACAAAGATGCGATGTTTAAAAGCATTTAGAGTAACTGGGTTATACTGAGCTCACCATAGACCAGAATAAAAATCAATTTAAGGTTGCACGACGGGCCCATCTACTCGTCTAAAATAAAACTGTTGAAATAAATAGAAATCATGAAATTTTAAAAGGTTTAAGGATTGAGATTGTAACATTTTATGAAACTGTATATACAGATGTGTAAATATTTTCTTGCTAATGGAAACTTTTTAATATGTGTAAATAAAAAGGTTGTATGTCTCGTTGCATTATTTGAGTGGTAATTTTATTTGACTGTATATGTGAGAAAGAGTGAACTTAGGATGGTAGGTATCTAAGAAGAAGCAGATTTTAGAGCTAGACAGGGTGTGCAGAAATAAGGAGGCATTCCAGAGGTATTTGTCTTTTTTATTAAATTTTCGGAAAATTTTTATTACGGTCCAATGACACTGAGACTCGAAGCTGATCCCGATTGTTTTAGAGGTATCCACTGCACTTTTATGACGCTATGACGCCCAATCCGTGGGGCGAGAATCGAGTTTAGAGGAAATTCACTGCAATATATATATATATATATATATATATATATATATATTATGCTGTGACACCACCAAAATCCGGGTACTCCGCTTTTC
Organism: Platerodrilus igneus; assembly: GCA_036346225.1. Lineage (NCBI taxonomy): Eukaryota > Metazoa > Arthropoda > Insecta > Coleoptera > Lycidae > Platerodrilus > Platerodrilus igneus. The sequence goes on along the minus strand of JARFIW010001503.1, from coordinate 7,949,999 downwards.
GAATCGAGCCCCTACGAATTGGATGTCAAGAATGCTGTGAATCCTACAAAAAGCTATTCATTACCTTAACTGTGTTGGTCCATTGACTTTCTTCTGTTAATCGCCTCGGCTGCTCCTCTAGATAGCTTTCATCCTCATACATAAAAAAACAAACACATTCCTACCACAAACATCAACGTCAACTCTATTTACATCAATATTCACAATACATTAAAATTTCAAAATTAATATTCAGCATAAATTTTAATATCGGAAAATTTCAAAATTAAATTTATTATCATTTTAATGTGCATCCAGAATTAAAGTCCTTGTAGGATGCCTACTAATTACTATAACAATATATGCAGAGTACAAAGGAGCATCTACCACCCTTTACGTTAATTAACCAGGTTCGTCTAATTGAGCTCAAAGACATACCCTAAATTTTCATCATAATCCAGAACATCAATACTAAATACCCTTTCTACTTAAACAAGCAAATTTCACCTTAAAATTAAAATATTATTGTTAGTACCATTTCACTACTGTCCATTTTGAGTAAATCAATTATAAAGTTATTCAACACACACAAAAATATCAAAGTTTAAACAAAATAGTATAATTTACTTGAAGGTTACTTGCACTCGTAGCTTCAATGTACATCGTCCCTTTGTTAATCACACCATTCCAACTGGGTTATATTTACGGCTTCTGATTCTCAACGCTTTAAAAATTTTCTCCATCACCATTTATTTAAAGTTGTTTCAGGGCTTTTCCGGAACTAATCTGTGTATATCTGAACCTTGTTTTGTGGATCCAGACCCGTTTATGCACCATTTAAGTATTAATACCCCGAAAATAACAAAGAACTTCATACTTCTTTCACCAATACACGCCAAAACTGCCTACTTTTGTGTATTTATTTGTCGTTGTAAATTTTTACCAATTGGTACAGTGATACTAAACTTTATTACCTTGTATCTTCTTTTCTAAGTGCACTAACGTACATTCATTGTAGCACGTAAAGAACAAGCTGTTTTAAATCACATAATATTCGAGCAAACTGTTTAAATTATTTAATATTAAAACCGGAAAACTAAAAAGCACTGTTTAACGCGTTCAATCAAGTCGAAGATCTAAGAGAGCTTCTTCATATTCACCTCCGTATATATAGCGGTTAGCCTGTCTGTCGGTATGTTCCCCAAAACGGCCAGTTTCTAGAATTTCATCATTCTATGTTCCCATTCCGTAGCTCGGCATGCGATTTTTACGAATTTTGTACTCGCCCCAGTTAAATCTCAGAAATTTCAACACGGCACGCAACGCCTGGAAATAACTAATTGACTTTTATACAGAAATGTTATTTTTACCTCTCAAATTTTGCCTTTTACTTTCAACCAATCGCAACCCCATGACGTTGCTCTACTCACGCCTTTTACTATATGTGTCTCGGTCTTGTGCATATTATCTGTCTCTATCTAACCCGTTCTTATTGATGCAAATTGATATTCTTTATTATCGATTATTTTAGTCCATGTGGAGTGTGAAATATCCCACCTTTAGCATTTCTCGTAACTATTATGCAATGGTTTCTCCAAGATTCTTTGAAACCATTTGTTATCTACAAAATTTTCGCCGAATGAGCTTTTTAAACCACGCAGGTGTTCAAACATACTATTAATTCTCAGAGCCTTATTCCGTGGTATTTTAATCTTGGATTTTCACAGACTTTTATGCTTATTATTAATAATGGTTTAATTAACTCCAATTAAAATTGACTTCTATCCTTTCATTTTTAGCGAATACAAATTAAATATTAATTATTATTTGTACACTTTGTTTAATACCGGTCACTTAAAATAGGGTTAATTAATATAAATTTTGCACGTAATTTCCATTTGTTTCTTTATTAGAATAATTAAATTACACGCAGAGCTTTTAATACTGTTTCTTTTGATATAAAGCGTCTTGTACATGATTTAAATCTCTTATTTTTACTGAAACGACCGAATTTATTTATGCTTCACGGTTTTAATAAAGCGTACTTTTTCCCAAAGCTTCTACACGGTGATTAAAATTATTTGATGTGCTTATTTAATTTTCTACCCTGGTCTAAATATGAGTAATATATATTATATATATATATATATATATATATATATATACACATATATGTATTAAAATAATCTATTAGATATTGTACTCGTGTACTCTAACTATAAACTTGATAAAAATTTTAATTTATAAATCAAAGAAAAGAATTTAAGAGACCTATTATTTTCCTTGGTATGTTTGGGAATTTTGAAATGCATGTGTTGCAGTAAAAGTTGTGAAATTATTCTTAATTGTGTGGATTTATTGGTTTTTCATAGAACGAATCCTAATGACAGTTTAAAATACAAGCTAATTAGTAGATTTGGAATTTTTAAAGTGCGGGTTTGTGTATAAAAGAAATATTTGTGGTATTGTATATATAATTTAGGAATTTGTGGACAAGTTTCATTTGAGATTGAATATTATTTGTTTATAATTGTGGAAATAAATCACATACATGTGTACTCACATTGCCTGTAATTTTTATTGAGGTCGTATGTTCTTGGTTTTGAAGACGATAGAAGATCGTTTTATTGTATAGAGTTTTAAGATTTTTGTCCAACGGCACATAGTTAGACCGACATGCTGACTGAAATTATCCAGTCAGCAGTTATGCATTGAATCAAACACCACAGTACAAATAATTAGCGGCCAGCGTGTGGGGCTCGAATAATCGTTTAAAGAAGTGCTTGCAAATATGTGTGTTCGAGTAGTTACTTATGGAAATTAGCTTCTCATGAGATGGTGTGTTAAATTATTTCAGGATTTGTTTTCGTCAGGAATATTTGACATTGATTGCATGGGTTTCTTTAAAATGCAAAAGTATTCCTGTTGTTGGGTATTTTAGTGCACAGTGAATTTGTTTTGCATGCTCATTTTTGGGAAGTTTTCAAAAATGCTGAAAATCGTTAGTTTGAGTCGTGCGAGATTGAAAAAGGTGACGTTTGAAGATTGATTTGCTTTTGTGTTTCTTATCATGGCGACGGGATGTCCTAACGAGCTTAAAGAGAGGGGTGTTATTAGATTCCAACGACAACCGTTTGAGGTTAGAACAGTTAGAAGGCAAAGGTGAGAGTAAATCTGAGACAGAGAAGTCGACTTATAGATTTCGAAATATTAAAGGGGGCAAGAAGTACTTACGTCATATGCGCCGTTTAGTAAACCACCTACAAGTTCTGTCATCAAATTTTAATTAAAAAGAAATCTCGGTAGTCGAATGGTATTTTTTAATTATGCTTGTTTCAAATACAAAGTAAATTCGCTCTGTGCCTTATTACTTCAGAAGGCGTATACAATGTAGGCGTTCAAATATTTTGATCCAACCTCTTTACTTATATTTTATTCTTACCACTGGCATGTATACCTATTAACCGGGTTATTGGGCATAAAACATACTTTCAGCGTTCGTATAATTATTTCACAGAGACAGACCTGTACATCAGACTACTGCTAGAAAATAGGGTCAAGTTTATAGCTACATCATGTTCGTTACACGTTGATGTCGGTTCAAATTCTGACCTTTCCCAACGTTTTCCACATTGCGTATTGATTGTTATAATATTAACGTGCTTAGAGTTTACAGTTACATGTAATTTCATTATATTTACAGGTGAAAATGAGTATGGATAGCGGAGACTGTGAAACGGAGGAGGATTCTGCTCCAGAGGCGTGTGTGTCTCCGGAAGGCCCCCTGTTGCCAAGGTGAGTACTGTCGTATTACGTCGAGAACAAATTACTGGCGCTGGTGCGCAGTTGCGTCTCGACCGTAGAGTTGTTTGTTCGTTCGGTCTTAATTCGTGAACTTTGCTGTTTACTTACTGCGTGTTGATATGTGAAGTGTATAAATTTGAAAGTTTGAATAGAAATGAAAATAGTGTAATGTTCGAATTATATAATAAGAGTGTGATGTGTAGTAATTGCAACATGGATTTGTCGTGGATTCCGTCAACATCGGCTCCCGTTTACAATCTTATTGTAGAAAACCAAAATTTTATCAGGTTTGTTTAGCTTTAATCGTTTTATAAATATTAATTTTCAATATAATGCCAATAGCGTACGAGTTCGATGTAATACTATTATAAATTGTCGCGTCCTCCATTATAATTTAACGTTCCGCAAACATTTTATAAATGTATATTTATCCGATAGCCTTCGCTCCTTGCCTTGCCTTGCCAATGTTATTCGGTTTGTATTATCGCCATTCCGCGACTTAAAAACGTAAATATTGCGGTCTGTTGCGCATTGTGGCTGACGTTCTGTTCAATTTAATTTAAAACAACCTTGGAGTAGCATTTGTTTTTAGGAGTGGAAGCAACCTGTTGAGGATCCGCGTGGTTTAGAATAAGATTCTTCTATCTTTTGGAGTTTTTATTTTTATGTAAAACTCAATAAATACAGCAAACGACAGTAAGCATTTGGTATTCTCCACTCCTGTTTAATTATAGGACAACATACTAATACTCATGTTTAATTATGTTAATTATTTGTTAGTTTGATTATTGGAGTGGGAGGTTATCACATAATGAGGCATGTGTGGCTTGCTAATCTAGTTAAAGTAAGAAACTTGAAAATGCTTTCTATATACTGTTAAAAGTACACAAGCATTTTGTGGCAACACATTAAGATTTTAGGTACAGATCGTTGAAACTACTGAAGGCCACGTACAAATAAGTTTTTTTGCAATTTCGAAACAGTTAGTTACACCATTGCCAATATTATAAGTTGATAGTCGGCAACACTACCCTAACTTATTAAACAGATTTGCATGAAATGGGAACTACACGTAAGACGGTTGCAAATTGAACTACGGTAATTGTTGAAAACCGAGTTGAACATATTTTTCTGTTTGTTTACTAGTTTATTACAAACCTAATCTTGGGAAATCTTCAGTAAAATCAGCGCAATATGTCCCTAAAAACGACTGCCGGATCCATACTAATCGAATAATTCACTGTTACTCAGCGATCGCTTAGGAGGACGCAAATATGAAAAGATAGTAGCAAAAATGATAAAAATCGTTTTATTTAATAAACGAAACTACAAATACAACTCAAAAACATTGTTAAAATACAAAACAAAATGTCACGCCAGTAGGTTCGTGCATAACAATACCTAATACAAACTCGAAAATAGAGTAAGTACAAATTAAAACGAAAAATAAATATAAAAATTAGTAAAATTAGTGACTTTCTTAAGCCTTTCTCTCAGGGGATCGCTTTCCATTCCATAGTAATACTTTTAGAAATGAACACTCAGATCCTTTTCTATGTTAAGCTGATAGCTGTTTTTTTAGTGCAGCTACAGCAGAAAAGCCGGCTTTATAAAGATGAGTAAACTAAAAGATTTTGACTTCGGTATAAAAATTCAGTATTCACGCCAGACTACATGCCAGACTCGAAGAGAGATTTATTAGTAAACTGTCTCCTAATTTGATCACTTGCCGCAATATTGTGACAAATTATATTTATCAGGGCGATTGAGTATTTTAGTAGGGTTATCATTCCGGCTAGCTATGATATTTCCCAGGAGTAGGACTCGATCATTTATCAAAAATAAAGCTCATACGTTGTAACTGTATTTAGTGAGTGAAACTAAACCGTTAAACATACAACCTAGTTGAATGTTACACATACTAACAAACTATAAATTTTATACAAGAGGAGTAGTGAACATTAATTGTTTTTAAGGTATCTAATACACAAAGAAAGCCGGCTCATTCCCAAAACACGTGCGCGAGAGCTGCTTTAAAATACCTTCACGCCGCAAAAGCTTAAACATTACTGATTAACATTAATATTGCTATAGCACTGCACGGCACGGCGCGGCCTATAGTCGCGACTGGAGAGGACCGGATACCCAATCACTAAAAATATATGTTACACACTCCCCCTTTGACCTCTTATCCGTCTTGGCGAGGGGTCGACAACAAGGGAACATTTATTTTTTCTAGGTCTACCACGCTTCCGAATTGGAACTACTGGTGGTGCATCTTCTAAACCATGGTAAGTAGTTAGCGATGACGAATGGTAAACACCTAGGGGCATTTTTGGATTTTTCAAATCAGCGATTTGATACGAAGTAGGCGAAACCCGTTTAATAATTACGTAAGGCCTATCTTTACGCGGATGCAATTTAGAAGTAACTTATCTTGAAGCGTTACTTTGAGTATGAGTTGCAACCACATCTTTATCGTTCACTTTATATTCAGGATTAGGATTTCTTTTCCTGTCAGCATATATTTTCTGACGATCCTGTTGAATTTCATGAGTTGGTGTGGCTTCAACTCTAGTTCGAGCTATTTTATTTAAAAGGGCGTGATCTGTGGCACAAAATTTTCTGACTGCACCACTACGCATAGATCATTTTGAACTTGGTCTGGACTTCTCAGCTCTCTACCAAACGTGAGAAAAGCAGCGGTATGACCGGTGCTTTGGCTGTAAACCGAATCCATAGCAAACCGAATCCCTGGAAATTTCTCAGCACATGTAGTGTGGTTATTTTTTACCAGAATAGCCAAACGAGACTTTAAATCTCGGTTTTTTTCTTTCCACAATATTTGCGGCAGGATAGTACAACGGTATCAAGTGTTGTTTAATCCCTAAGCAATAGCAAACTTTTTGCATAACAGCTAACACAAATTGGGTACCGTTATCCGTTATTTTACGGGGTATCCCATATCTAAGGAAAACTTCATTCACAAGTACTTTCGCACATTCCTTTGCAGTAGCACGCACTTAGAGCAAATAGCTCAACTCATTTGGTACTAAGATCTTCCACAATAAAAATCCATTTTTCGCCACTAGTCGATTCGGGAAGAGGTCCAGATAGATCAATTGACAGTACTTCAAACCTCTGATTATACACGGGTGTCTGTCTGAACTAAACCAACAGGTTTCTGATTACACGCTTTGTTCCGTTGGCACTCCAAACACGATTTAACATAATCGTGTGCATATCGACGCATGCCAACAAAATAGTACTTTTATAATTCTTTGTAAGGTGCGTTCTGCACCATAATGGGCAGCAGTGGGTGCATCGTGGTACTGTTTCATAACACGTTTACGCTCATGAACAGGCGCCACTAATTGTGCTTCGTCCCCCATCCTCTTCAGAATTATAATGATATAAAATACCATTAGTCATGATGTAACCACGGTCGATCCATTTTGTAAAATCATGACACGAACTATCTTCAAAGATACGGATTGTATTAGCCATATCTTCGTCTTTTAACTATTCAGCACGACTATGTGAGGCAGGTCTCGTGGGCATGTCAACCGTATCCAGACATACAGCACACGTGGTTTGGGTATCATATCCACACGACGGTCCAGATAAACAATGCGCAATAAAATTACAACGACCAGGTACGTAATCAATACGAATGTTATAACTTTGAATCATCAATGACCAATGCGTGAGTCGTCCGGTGGGCGACCGTAAGCTTAACAACCGCTTTAGGGGTTGATGGTCAGTACTAACTATTACTGACAATGTGTCAAGGTATCCTCGAAATTTATTTAGACTCCATACAACACACAGAGCTTTGCGTTCGGTGCAATTATAATTTCTTTCTGCGGGTGTCAATAATCTTGACGCGTATTGTATTGGGTATTCATCGCACCCTTCCGTTGCAGCAAAACTGCGCCCAAAACGTACGCAGACGCATCAGTTCTCAAAATGTATGGTTTCGTAACATCATTTTGCTATAAAATCGGGGCTGTAACAAGAGATTTTTTTAAACAACGTAAGGACTTTTGATGACTTTCATTCCAAACCCATTTAACATTTTTCTTGGTGAGATCACTAAAGGGCTTAGACATTTCAGCAAATCCTTCAACAAAACGTCGATACCATGAGCAAGTCTTAAAAAAGATTGTACATCTTTGACATATCGTGGTTTAGATATATTAGTAATGCAGAGTTTTTTTCTGGATCCACCTGAATTCCATTCTGGGTGATAACATGACCGAAATATTTTATGCTTGAACAAGCAAAGCATTTTTCCCGGTTGAGAGTTAACTTAAATTGTTGCAATTTTTCGAAAACTTTTTCTAAGTCATTAATATGCAAGTCAAACGTTTCTGACAGGACTAGCATATCATCCAAATATGCCAAAATTAGCATAGCTTTCAAGCCACGTCTGAGCATATCAATCAGCCGTTGGAAGGTGGCTGGGCCATTTCGTAAGCCAAACGACAATACTTTATAGCGGAACATGCCGAAAGGACATACGAAAGCAGTTTTATTACGATCTGATTCGCGAACACTAATTTGATGGTAATCAGATCTTAGGGGTAAAATAAGCCATATAAAATGTGCGTTTTGTGGCATGTAACAGATCATCTATGCAATGGATACGAATCCGGTGTATGGTAACATTGAGCTTGTAGTAATCTACACAAACAGGAGTTGAACCGTCTTTTTTGGCACAAGGACCACCGGGGCGGCCCAGGGTGATTCACACTCTTCAATTACGTTTTCACTAAGCATTCTATCAATTTCTTTCAGCAAAATCTTCTTATTAGAGGGCGACATACGGTATGGAGGACAGTAATAGGCGGTTGGTCCGCTGTTTCTATTCTGTGTTCTGTAAATGGGGTGGTCTCTCCACCTAGTCGGAAAGTATCTTCTTTAGCTTTTAGTAAGCGTTCTAAACGAAAAACTTGGGAAGCATCAAAAATGTTTCCTTCGTTAGAAAGTAACGTACTAATGGAATTTATAGCAATGTGCGGCTGGCATTCCATTATTTCAAAATTTAACACAAATTTTCGTTTTGCGTCGTCTGCAAAATTCCACGTACGATTTACAATATCTAAAACAACTTTTGCGTCCTCGAGAAAATCTATACCGAATATGGTCGAGTTGTTCTTAGCGTGGAGTAAAACAATGAAAGACGTGTTAATGGAACGCTCGGAACGACCATTTAAAAAACATTTATTGTTAATACGATATTTTGAAACGAAGTGCTTTCATCAGCAAGTTTAATCGTAACTTGATCTTCGTAAAATTTTTGACCTTTCGATAACAAGACTTTATGCAACAAATCGTTAGCAACACTTTGTTTTGCAGCGGTATCTATAATACCTGTGCCGAAATACCTAATATTTGCACATATAAAGTAGGACGTTTAACCAGCCTGTCTTTCGAATATATACCACAGAATTCTTTAGAGTTTACTTCTTGCGTACTCTCTGTAGTTTTACATTTTGGACAATTAACGAGAATATAACCTGGGTTTCCACTACTGAAACACGAAATAGAGTTAGCACTCATTGTATTGCTTACTTTAGCAGCCTCCATGCGAATTAATTTACGACAATCGTTTGTTTTATGCCAAATGTCTTACAGTAACCACATCGAACATTGTGGGTCGATTTCGAATTTTTGGAAATCACTTTATCCACTTATTTGGAATTTTCAACGTGATAATCAATTCGTTTTTCCACGAAAGTTTCTTCAACTAAACGCACCCATTTTAAAAGTTCAGTAAAAGAAACAACACTATCGCGAGATGCTTTCTCACGTATATGAATGTTTAAGAGCCCATACACCATATCTAACTGTATGGCTTTACTCAAAGTGTTAACCGGTAAATTCGCAAAAATATTGCGACACTGACAAACGAAAACCGTCGGGTGCAAGCGTCTTGCTCCCTAGAGAATAATCCTCTATAAACACGATATGGAGGTTTTTAGGTCCATGTGTGGTACGTAATAAGGCTATAGTGTCTGACCATTTTTTTACATCAGCTTTTACACCTTGCCACCAAGACGCGGCAAATCCATCTAAAAACATAGAAAGTCCACGAAGCGCATTAGTATCACTTATCTGCGAACAAGCTTTATAAACTTCAATTGCGTCGATAATTGCGTTAACATCTGTGCCTTTTTTACCGTCGAAGCGCGAGAGACACATTGAAAAATTTCACACCGTCACTGCTGGTGGATTAGCGACGTAACGTTACTATTATTTACACGACGAATGATTTGTATTAACGCATCAAACTGTTCTTTTGACATCGTCACGGATTCAGTGGTTGAATTCTTGGTTGACTCATCCATTTTTTGCAAGTTTCACCTTGTTTACTTCTTAAAAAATAATCGCGTGACATAAGAGTTTGAAAATAAAATTATCAATATAATTATCACTTGTAAAGAAATGCTTTTCGAGCAAGCTATCCGTCCAAAGGGGTTGGTTACCAGAATCGCGGGTATGCTTCTTGATGAAACACAACGAAAACACGATCGCGAATACGTAAAATGTCCACGTTTACCGAACAAAATGTTTTCGGAGTCTTTAAATTTAGAAACACAACATAGTTTGGTTACGCACTGTTTATCGTTTCAATTATTGCAAACATTTGAAATTGCTATAATTACTTCAAAACAAAACATAAAGATAAAAGCAATTTTATATATCATATCAATAAACAGGTAGAGCCACTGAAAGATACACATAAATACCTTTTTTGTGTTGTATACATCTACAAAATCAGCAAAGCAGGTGTTAACAAACTAGATAGATCCTTGTAATCCGTCTGCACTTTGACCTTGCTCCACAACACAACACTTTTAATAGTTTATCTACAAATATGCACTTATTTTTAATGACCACGAGTTGGGTGACAATTGTGTGACAAATTATATTTCTCTGGGCGATAGATTATTTTAATAGGGTAATCATTCTGGCTAGCTATGATATTTCGGGGTAGGACTCGATCATTTATCAAAAATAAAGCACACACGTTGTAACTATATTTAATGAGTAAAAATAAACCATTAAACATACAACTTAGTTGAATGTTACACATACTAACAAACTATAAATTTTATACAAGAGGAATAATGAACATTAATAGTTTGTAAGGTACCTAATACACAAAGAAACCCTGCTCATTCTCGAAACACGTGCGCGAGAGCCGCTTGAAAATACCTTCACGCCGCAAAAGTTTAAACATTAATATAGCTATTGCACTGCACGGCATGGCGCGGCATATAGTCGCGACTGGAGAGGGTCGGTTACCCTATCAAACATTTCTAACCAACTCGTATTATGCTATAAAGTTGTTATCGGTTATAAAATTCTTCCTAAAACTTTGATTATGTACTTCTTCAGCGTTGTAGGTTTTAAACATTTCTGTGTTTCTATGCTTTATGTTTGTATTCCATAATTATAATTTTCCGCAAAAGGCGTCGGTACTTTGTCTTTCGTATTCAAAAGATATACATTTGTTCCTTGTAGTTGCAGATTTAAAATATATTTAGTTTCCCAAATGTCAACCAAGTAGCTCAATTTCGTTACGAAAATATGATCTCGAAACAGCTACAATACAATAACTTGCTACACAATACCATAACAATACTAATTTTTCTGTGTATGTTCTTGCAAAGTGCAAAAAAGTGCCTTGATGTCAGTCGTCTGATCTTTATAAAATTCACTGCAGTTACAACTATCCCTATCACGAGATTTATATCAGAACGCATTTGTTTGGCAACAAGCGCTTCTCAGTTAACCATGCAAAGTGTTTGGATATGCTGTGGTCATTTCTCTTTCACAAGTACCTGAAACCCATGAAACCTGCCTGCTACTTTTCGTTTGCGCATCATCTGTGCATTTTTCCATTAGGTACTTGCTTCATTTAAAAAATTAACCAATTTATTAAAGAATTTGGGTGCTCGTGTTCTATTTTATACAATTTTTCAAAAAGGCTACTTTTTTAGTGCTGATACTCCAGGGGAAAATCCAACACATGCAATTAGACAAGTGTTGTCGATTTCGATGGTTTCGTCGAGCTGATTTGCAAAGAGTTTATTACGCTGCCTGAAAAAAGGTTGTTGCTAATATTCCCAGATGTGTAACAAATTCTTCTAGCAACAGTATCCATTTGATAGAGGAATACATCGAAGTTGCTAGGAAAAATCATTTCCCAGCACTTTTGTACCATTTGAATTGTAGCCGGCAAAACAAGTTCTTCTCTAATGGTGTGCGACTTTTTACATCTGGCTATTTGATATGCAGCTGAAGCCAAGAGAGAACCTTTTCATTCATAAATAAAACCTTTTTAACACGAATTTTTTCATAGTTTATCAACAAAGAATTCGTGAGTAGCGTTCTCAGTTTAAACTTTTCCTATTGTCTTTTAAACTTGTTGGGTTCCATACTGCTCACTGCTAAAATTTTTAGTCACTAACACTTATATGAGTCGACATGAAAACAAAATTTAATTATTCCTTATAATATTTCCTTGATTTTGATTTCCAAATTAACTTTTCGGGGCACACGTTGCTTTGCAATCATGCGATGCTTGTTTATGTTCAGTTACAAATTTGTCAATGGTTCCATTTAAGTTTTTACACCACGCACACAGCTACATATACTACAATACGTTATATGATATTCACTCACAAGTGATCGGCTCGGTCTTGCAGAAAACATGAAATGCATTGTTAAGTCACCGGTTACCACGATACAAACAATTGAACATCTATGCAGATTTTTACGACGCGACTGTCAGTGATATCATAAACTTGTAATGACGTAGTAACGGCAAAGCAATATAGATTTATTGGTACATTACTAGTATTCCAATGAAAGGAGAAATAGAGTCGTGGTAACAATTAATTAGGAAAAATGGGTCCCAAATACTAAAAGATTAAACAACACTTGCAGCGTTCAACCAGTTAAGGCTGCTTTATGGTGGACGTTATCTTAATTTTATTCTGTAACTGTAAAACTTCACACACCGTGCATAATGGCTAGGAACAAGACTTTAACGTAAGCCCTTACTTTAGAAGTTCTCCAATTTTTTATTCTTGTGGAATAAGAAATAAGTTCAACAACAGTATCTTCATATAATATCACATGAATGACTTTGACCATATTTTTGTACATAAGGTCAGGTATGCGCGCGTTTGCAATTACAATAGTTTAGTTTGGTAAAGATTGGACGGATTCCCCAACGGGCACTTTCTTCTAGGCTTTTTTATACTGCTACCATTGTAAAAATTACTACAAATTTTGCGCAGAGAATCACGTCTGTCTCTAAATCATCTATTAGTATTTATTTTGAACGTAAATTTTTTTAGAAGTGAACAAAAATGCAGTTATGTTTTATGTTATGACAACCCAATTTAAGGTTAGCTACTAACGCGTAAATCATAGCTCACATGTTAACCATTTTAACCATGGTTTATTTTCTTGGTTAGTACGTAAGATTTTTATAACCATCAATATTTATTTTTTTATAATAGTTGTTATAAACAAAGTTGGGACATGTGTCGCAATAGGGTAAATCCACAACAAGTGGTCCAGCACTGATTGATTGACCATCGGACAAATTTGATATTTTCTGGCTAAATTCTCATTATTTAGTGGATTCAAAAATATTTTTAAAAATTTTTTATTGTTTATCATTTAGGTATTTACGTTAGGACGTATATATCCCAACAGTCACTTATGCACTGGGGAGAAGCATTTGAGATAAAGCGGCAAATTGCATATCGATCAGATGAATTTTGTTCTTTGCTCCTTTCTGTTTCGAGCGCATTTATATTAACATCTTCGAGTATTATTTTTTTAGGCGTGTGTTCGCCTACGTTTAGTTGTCGTTCACATGATTTCGGATGTCGTCCAACTTTTCGAGTGCGTTTCCTTACAGCAGGTTTCCTACCGTCTGCAATAAGCATTCAGCAAGCTGTAGCAGATATTTAATGAATGTGAACCATTTGTGGGCGATTTCTTATACAAAATGTATGATTTCTAACCTGGTATCAAGAGTAGCTTATAATATACTTGTTTTCACCATATAAGGTAGTCATTTGGTCGGCGAGGTTCATGCCTCCTATGTATTTATTAGAAAATTTAATGGCTTCTGGACAATCAACCTTTACTGATGACCGATCAGTCTATCATTTTATGCTTCTCCTTGTCAATGTGAGGTGGATGACAGTTTGTCAAGACAATAACGTATTTTGTGTCCTGACATCTGATTGGAATTTGGAATTTGGAATTTCCTATCATTTAGCATTCGTCTCTTTTCATCTTTCCTTCAAATCTGGGAACATTTCTACGAAGCACGCAGCTACAGTAGGAAAACTTACATTATCAGCAAGGTAAACTAAAGAAAAAATCGGTCAAAGCATGAGCAGGCATAGTTGTTTCTAATTGTGGATACGAGCTTATTCACGACTCTTCCTCCAAGTGTGCCCTTTTGTGTCTCTTCTTTCCCGCAATATATGTTCATGTCGTGGATGTAACTAGTTTTTGCGTCGTATCGGTGCCACATATTGGCACTCCTTGTGTGGCTTCAATTTAGTCATTTCTTTATCAATGGATTGACAATGGAATTCTTTCCGCAACTTTAAAAATGCCCTCTTGAGGCAGGAAATAAGATAATCGCATAATAGGTTTTTGAAAGGTCGTGTCGTTTACCCTTTTTGTGGCTTCAATTTAGCCTTTGCTTTATCAATGGATTTGCAATGGGATTTTTTCCGCGACTTTAAGAATGTCCTCTTGAGGCAGGAAATAAGATCATCACATAATAGGTTTTAGAGTCGTGGGATTACTTAGGATCGTTGAAATATAATTTTTCCATGAGTTGCAAACATTTATCTCTGGACATAGAGTTTATTATTGCTTGATTACGAAGCGATAGAGCTGTGAACCAATACATATCAAATGAACGAACTCGATTGTAATGCATTATGAGAGAAATTCCTGTAAGTATCATAATTTCACCGGGTGAAGTTCTTTTATATCTTTTTTTCTTTACATGAATAACTAATCTTTGATTAGTAGGCTGAAATATATATGAACGAGTTTTTTGGAACAGCAAAAAATCAATCTCACGATTTTCTCAATTCAATTTCGCATGCACATTTACTTGTCGTTCCAATGGGCAAGTTTTTCACGGTGAAAAATTGTTAGCGGTAACGCTAGATCATACTACTGAAGCATGCTCAGTTGTTGTCTTCTCATCTTGATCAATGGGATTACGATTTGCAACATCAATAGTTGCTTAGTCAATATCTATGTCCTCCATGGGCTCAGATATTGATTCGTGATCATCATTTTCAGAAGACACTTCATAATTAGACTGTTTGCTCGAGTCGTCATCATCAGATTTTGCTTCGTCCATAGATTCTAACGAATCAGAATTCTTTGCAAACCTTATAAGCTTGGCAGAAGTTGACGGTTTTCGTCTATTAGACATATTAAAAAAGCATTTTCCGTAGGAGATATAAATCCATCAATTTACCTATTGTGTAAAAAATTAGTTTTATTAAATTTCCTAAGGTTCTATAAATTTGTATTGTTAGTTGTCACTGCAGTCTTAATTCCAGTGGCTGTTGCCGCTATCTTCATTTACATCAATGACCAACGATGCTACATCCCTTATATCAAACTGAATTTCGCGTTCTTACCCTTCTTTAATGATTGTTTCTGTTTGTTGTACAGAATCTGCCCCAACTTGAGGCTTTGCGGTCGCGAATGCTTCGTGCCACATTGCCATACAGTTTTCTATAGATATGCCATCCGTACCAACGCGACGATTAAAATAATTTTTAACTCCAAATCAGTTGAATTGGATTAAAAATGCAATGGTAGGGAGGTAGTCTTAGTACCTTATGGCCATACTGTTCAGCTAAACGATCAATTTTAAAAGTTTTGGGTGGTTTGTTCCTACAATTTGGAGAAATATGTTAGTCAGATACAAAGAATACTTAGATTGCAACCACATGTAGCAGTTCACTTTTTAAAGGTGCTACTTCAAAGCGGATTCCATTTTTACTAAGCCATTCTGCTATTTCCGTTTTCTTCCACGAAGTGTTTGGTATTTTTTGTTCTGTAGTACTGTGATACGAAGCATTATCCAAGACAATTACAGATGGTGTTTCTAAATTTTTTAGTAGTTGATTTTTAAACCAACGTAAAAAATTATCCTCATTCATTTCGCCATGATAATCTTGATTTTTTGCCGCTGAACTAAAGACCAATTCACTACCATGAATAAAACCACTTGCATTACCTGCATGCAACACTATGTACCTAAAATGCAGAACTACTTTATGCATTCACATTATCAAATGTAAATCTCACTAACCTTTTTCCGTCAACTCTTGTACTTTTACACTTTTCAGATTGTTATCCTGTTTGACTTGTATATAAGTTTCAGAAATCGCACTCTTCTATTGACAACATCGGGCTACTTCATAAGTCCTCGTCTTGGATTATCTTGTTTCCACTTAAAACCCATATTATGTAGAATTGTATTCAACGATCTTTCGCTACCCTTAAGGAACCCAATGTGTGTTACATTTTGCCACAAGATATTTAAAGAAATATGTTCGCCTAAAATTATTTAATGTTATATAAATAAACCATTTTAAAATTAATAAAATTCACTCACATTTTCATTCATTCTGTAAATTACATTACGAATACCACATTTAGTAAATTCCTCAACTTCAGTAATTGTTTTTTTGTGAACTCGTTTCTTGGAAGTGAGGGTTCATTGTTTTTAACTGTCTGTGACACAACAGTTACCGTGGACAGATTGATTTTTAAAGCAGCTGCTACACGCTAAAATAGAATTAATGAACTACAAATTGAAGTAAATAATTAAATTACCTCGGGAACTTCCGTGAAAGGAATAAATGGACCTCCGTTATCTCGTTCTTGTTCAAAAAACGCTATCAAATTAGCTACAAGTAGCTTCCCTCTACTTCTTGAACGTGAACCGGACATGGTTTATTCACCCAAACAAAAATAACGCTAGTCTGTTCTGAAAAGAACAATTTTAAATGCAAGCAAGAATAACACAGAATGCAGGACAGAAACTACGCAAGAGGCTAATGACATGAAATAAGAATGCCAACGAAAATCTAACATAGCCAATACAAGTAATAGTAGTTGCCAGTAAATGTCTCAAATGAAGACGGCAACATTGCAAAAATTGCAAACCGAGAAGGAAACTTTTTCTGGAGTTAGAATAAAACAAGAATATCATTTATAGTTGATATGGCGTGACGTCATTCGTGACGAAAGTCTGTTTAGAAATTGGGAGAACTATAATTACTTATAGGGAAAGGTATTAGTTAATCGTTTGCCTGCACAGAGGGCTCAATATATTGCACAGAAGTTACAACAAATGAAATAAAATAATAAATTTACGTTTCAAATTAATAATATAAATTAATTAATAACTCGCTTCCATTATAAATTAATGCATATTAGCAAGCTGGGTATAGAGTTTAATATTGTTTATCTCATATTAACGCGTGGATACGGTTGCCGCTGTAACTCATATTTTTGTAGTGGAGCTCGTGGTTTTCTTTCTCTAAAATACAGACGGGAACACAAAATAATGCGCTCCCGCACAAATAGTTAAAAATAAGCGCGTTACAAAAAGATTGAATATCTCGCCTCGCTTCTCCAACTAGTCCAACAACCACCAATCTTCGTTCGCCTTGCTGATGGTGGGGCGCGAACAAACCCTATAATCGAGTCGCCATTAGGGGTTGAGCATGCACTGAAAGTCTGACGCAATTTGACTTTTGATTGTTTTTGGGGGTACATAGTAGATGTAAAAAAACCTATGTCGTCGCCTTCCCATCAGGTGCACAACAGGAGGGAGGGAGGGAAACAGCGCACATGAGCTGTAGACTTAATCGCTCGTATCTCAGTAACGGTTATAGGTGGAGCAATGCTTTAAAAACCATTGTTCGCACAAAACAATATTCTACAAAAAATTCCTGAGCTTTAATGCCGTATCTATAAACGTAATCAAAACAATTTAAATACTAGCAACATTTCACTTTTAAGGGGCGGTTTTATATTGTCAATAACAGGTTTTATAAGATTATATTTTTAATTGTATTTAATACTGAAAATTGTTGCGCAACACACAGTCGCTATATTAAAGCAACTTATTCAAATGTGTTTACTTAAGAATGCTACTAGTTCAAACTTGTACTTGGTGACAAGTCGTGCCGCGACCTATTCAGTACCAGATTAAAATTAGTCAGCATTCCGCGATCTGCTGATGTGTTTGAACATGGACGAGTATTGTACGATATGTTCAAAAATGACCGAATGGTTAAAATGATTAAAAGTTTATATGCTCCTATACAAAGAAATATAGTTTTGTCATTCAATGCAATAGCTGAAGAGGGAAAAAACAAACCCAAAAAAGTATGTTTCAGTTGAAGCGAACATAAGCTAAACGATAATGCTAGCCACTCTGAGAAACTTTAACATAGAAGAATAGTAGTAGAATAGGCCGGTCCTGGGACAGATCCTCCGATCCTCCTCCTCGATCCTCCCAGGTTTTTACATGTAAATTCCCACTATAAAGTCATATTTTTTAGGGATTTCCTCTTTGCTCCCTCCTTGCTTCCCTCCTTGCTCGGACAACCCAACATCAACCATTTTGATTACGTCACACCCGCCTTCTTTGATTACGTTACAGGGCCACCGCAGCAGCGATTTCTGATCGTCTTTATAAATTTTTTAGCCATGCGACACATGAAATTGGTCTAGAATTTTACGCAGAATCCGAATCCGCAAACAGATTTAAAATCCGAACACTCCTTACCGTTTTACACACATGACCTCTAACGAACATATAACGATTATTTTTATTTCTTTTTTTTTGTATCAACTAATATTAGCTTTTTCTAGGGAGCTCAAATCTGTAAATAGATTTTAAATAGGACCACCCCTTACAACCACCATATAGGTAAAATCACCACTTCACTATGCTTTCTGCTACCTATTTTCTGCTACTTTGGCCAAAGAACATGGTATTACGCGATTGGAAGCGACAATATACAACTGTACAATTGGAAACTATGTCAGTGCGGGACAGGTGTATAATCCCTTAAAAGACTGTTTAACCTTATTGGAAGATAGTAAGTTGTACTTCCTAAAAGCGCTAATGTACTCGGTACC
Source organism: Platerodrilus igneus (assembly GCA_036346225.1). Lineage (NCBI taxonomy): Eukaryota > Metazoa > Arthropoda > Insecta > Coleoptera > Lycidae > Platerodrilus > Platerodrilus igneus. The sequence continues at coordinate 7,930,973 of JARFIW010001503.1, read as the reverse complement.
ACTTGCCAAAATGTGGAGTAAGTTATCGGACAAGCTACAATATAGCTGCTGTTTAGTGTATAATAACCTATTACAGTACGTGTATTGGGGGAATAGCAATACAAAGAAATTGACTGGTTTGCAAATTAAGTTGTCCGAAAAACCACAGGAAAGGGAAAAATTGATAAAGTATGTGCTTTCGGTTTTTAGTTATAACTATTTACATGTAAATTATTTGTAGATAGTAGAGGAGGAAGACAGCCAAGATAAAATAAAAATCTTACACAAGTGCTACATTAAACCAGGTAGTACATATTTTACACAATCTGCAACACCAATCCTAAAGAAATAATCATTTCGGAATTGGGGTTGATAAATACGCCTAACATTCGCCCAGAGGTTGTACGACAACGCGTAAATATTGGCAGTAAACTCTATCCGTTTACGTTGAAGGAAATTGCCCCATTATGCATGCCATACGCTGTAAGTGGAAGAAAAAGACAACTGGAATTAGAGGGAATGGATGCAAAAAGGCGAAAGTTGGACTACATGGAAAACACTGCTACAATACGCGAACAATACAAAGATATGTTAGACGAAGAACATATAATTAAAGAAAATGAGTAAGATTTAAAAGGTTATTTTATGTGCCGATGGACTGACTTAGATACATCCGGATTCTACAAGCTGTATGCATTTGTGGTTAGTAAGAAACCCTTTTAGTTATGTAGGCGTCCTTGCGGAAAAGGATGGTACTAAATCCGTATACTTTTTAAAAGGTTATTCTAAAAACGTATTTATCGAAATGGCAGATAACGAACTATGGAATGCGGGTTTCGTAACCTTGGCGTACACCACACGCAAAGGGGTTCCGCTAGACATTGTATATTTGCCTAGTAAAGAACCTTTCGGATCATTTAAAACCGAGGGTCCTACAACCTATAAAGGCCATATATTCCCAAAGGTGGTGGACATGCAACTACGCAACAGTGAGTGGTAGAATAAGGATTCCCTTCAATACCGACAAGAAGAAGTCGATCAAGCCAACAAGATACGTATGCAGGATATAGTGGGAGAGCCGCGATTAAAAAATTGTCACAAGCTGCAAGAATTACACGAAAGAATGGATCTGGTTCTAGGTGGAATCAAAGACTTTATATATAGAAGCAAACTTTGGTACTTTTTACAATTCGAAAACCTAGACGGTCTCTATGTATCAAACTATTGACTAGAAAAGGAGATATAGGACTTGGGTGTCGATTTAAATTTTAAGCTGCGAATAAAATTAGATAAAATTAAAACCACTCCAGACAAACATTAAGAAAGGACTGTTTTCTGTGTATAACTTTGTATCAAAATTAAGTTTAAATGACTCCATTATTGGCATTAAATATGTTTAAGTTTTGTTATGTATAATGTCAGAATAAAAATTTTATAATAGTATTACATTGCTCTTCGTTTATAAAAGGCTATGACGTTTCCACGACCTTGGAAAAGTAGCTGAAAATAGTGTAACGCTTTGCCTTACTAGTGTGTTTTTTACTCCAATATTGCCAACTGAAAGGCATTAGGATAATTAACAAGGATTTCCTGATGATGTAAAGAGCCCAAGGTTAGTTTAGATGGAAAACGGTTCATAGATAAGGAAACCTCCAAAGGCTAAGCGGCTAGTCGACTGATTTGCTCTGTGTAGAACATGAGTTAGGGTCGGGGTTTGATTACGACCAAAAATATAGTGAATATGGCGCCACCGAATTTTTGAATACAATAAAGACCTGATTTTAGTGTGTTTGTATAAGGGGAATGCGGAAACCTATTCTCAAATACCGCTGTACTAAAAATATCACGTGAACATGACCCTTGCAAATTCTTCCCATCTGGCTCGATATTGATTGATAAAGATGCACTGCTACACCTGTAATCAAACTAAACCAATACTAGCACACTTTGTGCTTTCTGTTAATTAATTCAAAAAAGTTTATAATTATTAAGAATCAAACCTCATTCATTCCAACTAATAATCATAGACGTGACCGAATTGAATGTCGATTCTCTTAAGTATCAGTTGAAAATTATTTACAATGATTTCACTTAACAAAATTAACTTCAAAAAAATTAGACTATGTTAGTTATCGTTCGGAAAAATATGTACTTATATACACAATAACCTTCTCAACACCTATATCTCACAAAAATTAGATAGTGTTGTTATTCTTACATCATAAAAATTTAGCAATGATTATTCTTTTTAATATTCAAACTTGATTATTAAGAATGACTAATGGTATACTGACAGAATTTTTATTAGCCTTCGGTAGTGCTACTTAGAGACTTTACATTTAACTTGCATTTTAAAATATTTTAATTAATTAATATCATAGTGCAAAATGAAACAATTTAGTTATCTGAACTTAGATAATTTTATATTCAACATGATAGTTTCAATTTTTTAATCTTGAAAGTTAACCCTTAATATACATATATACAGTCCTCTGTAATCTTTTCATTTGTACTAATGGAAAATAAAAATGAAGTTTATCAGGTTCTCTTCACAAATAACAAAGGTATCCAAAGGTCAACAACATAACGAACTTGAAAATTTCCAAGTGGAACAATATTAAAAAACTTACTTGTTTTGTCATTCCAAATGTTGTTACAACTTGAACGTACGTAATTACATACCAGATGGTTTATCCCTCAAAAGAATAATTGCGATATACTTGAACCATTTACGGAATATTTAATGATAATTGAAACTTTCTTGTTACATCTGAATCAGGTTAGAATTCTCCAAAATCACATAAATTAAAATATCTTTTTACAGAATATCAAACGAACATTCACGTGTATCCACGTCAAGTAATTGCATGCTGTACAAATGCCAATATTTTACACTTACGTCTAGTTTAGTGCAAACATAGTTGGTAAAGCGTCGACATAAAGTGCACCAACAAAGACGATTTCGCTTTAAATCGACTTTTTTTTTCTCACATGCTTCCAACACCAAGCATAACAGCTTAGTGCCATGTTCTTATCACAAGAACGACTTTCTTGACCAACAGCCCAGGTGAAAGTGCCTGTACTCTGACGTATCCTACCGCTTGACAACAGTTACAACGATCTTTATAATTATCGAAGGAGGGAGGTCTTATAATGACGCTTGTAAATGGTATTTTATGTCACCCTCAATTTGTAATTCATACTCGCGGTTTTGAAACTTACGTTAGATTAAACAACATGTAATAAATATTACGTAAAAATGTGTAGAGATATTAGGCTTGAATTGACCTTCTATAAAAATAATAACATAAATATTCGTCAAAATATTACGGGAAAATAAACTTGTTACAATAGATAGCCGAGAGCACAGCGAAGTGGTGATTTTACCTGTATGGGGTGGTCCTATTTAACATTTATTTACAGATTTGGGCTCCCTAGAAAAATCTAATATTAGTTGATACCAAACAAGATATATTTATCTTAAAAGAAACAAAAATAATCTTTTATATGTTCGCTAGAGGGTATATGTGTAAAACGGTATGGGTTGGTCAGAATTTAAATCTGTTTGCGGAATCGGATTCTGCGTAAAATTCTAGACTAATTTGATGTGTCGCATGGCTAAAAAATTTAAGGACGGTCAGAAATCGCTGCTGCGGCGGCTCTGTAACGTATTCAAAGAAGGCGGTTGTGACGTAATCAAAGTGGTTGATGTGGGGGTGTCCGATCAAGGAGGGGAGCAAGGAGGAAATTCCTTAAAAATAAGACTTTATAGTGGGAATTTACATGTAAAAACCTGGGATGATCGAGCAGGAGGATCGGAGGATCTGTCCCGGGACCGTCCTATTCTACTACTAAGAATTAATGAAACTTGAGTTAATGTTACACCCTCCAAGCCTCTCAAATGAAAATGGGCATCTAATAAAAAGTATAAAGGCAAATTTGATGAATACATTAGATTTTGAGTACGGGTGTAACGAAACTTTGGAAAATCTTAATAAACTTGAAAGTCAGGCGCACATTTATGATGATGTAGCACTCATACATAGTATACCAAATTCAGTTATTTCTAAAATGGAATATTTTGCACAATTTGAGCGATATGAGTTACATCAAATTGAAAAAGCCTTGCACCGGGAACGCACCAACCAAGTTGATGTTGTGTATGACTGCTATCGAAATAATTCAATAAAAAATATAGAGCACCAAATTAGAGCAGGTAACAAACTTTTCCTCATTGTTAAGATTCATAATGATTTAACAAAAATACCAACACAGTGGTCACGTTACTTATTATTACCAGAAAATAAAAAATACCTTACTTAATGCATTTCTACAATCATTTTGAACCAAATACATGTTCCCACTGGAAAAAACTGTACATATCTGGCTGCTTTTCCGATGAAAGTTTGTTTTTCTAAAGGAGACAACCAAAAGATATTGTCACAGCTAAACCTCAGCAGTAATCATATTGAAGCTGATACACGGATGTTTCTTCATGTGAAAGACTGCCTGAAATCAGATTCTGTAGTCTATCATGTGATCATACACGGTCCAGATACAGATGTGTTTGTGTTAGGAGTAAGGTTCTGGCATGAGTTTAAGCATTATAATTGTAAAGGTTTGTGGCAGAAAATTGGGACCGGATATAAAAAAAAAGATGTTTGGGATGTCAGATTTAACTAACTTTGGATATTTCAAAGACGAAAATAACAAACTGCACCCATTATTGATGTTGCTTCCTGCAACACTCTCTTCTTTAATTAAGCCCTGCAATTGTAAAAGTTGCTCAAAGAAAACTTGTGGTTGTTTTTCTCATAGCTCAACTTGCTGCTCTTACTGCAAGTGCGGTGACAGATGTAAAAACCCTTTTAACGATTGTGACGAAGACGAAGAAAACTAACAAAAAGAAGAGCTGTAGTGATCTTTTACTAATAATAAGAATTAAAATGTACTAATAAACAGCGTGTGATGTAAGTAAATAATACACATTACGTTTATTTAGTTATTGTTAAATGTACTAAGTAGTTCCTTACCTACAATATAAAACCACCCCTTAAAAGTCAAATATTTACTAACATTTGAATGTTCGTGATTACGTTATAGCTCAGAATTTTATTGTAGTGTGTCTCCAAAGACAATCATAAGTCAAACTCCGTTAGACTTTCAGTGCATGCTCAACCCCCTACAGCGCCTGGACTACTAGAAAGGTATATTTAATATTGCTTTTCCACGGTATAAGAAAGTGTTACCACGAAAAACCAAAGATTTTCATACAAACCTATGTTCCTAATTATATTACACAATATTTGTAATATACCTAAATTAATTATACAGAAATCCCCTAAATTAATTATTTACTAAAAATAACTTGTGGAGCGCTTGTTAACGCGTCAGAGTACAGAACTGCTATTATTGCATATAAAAATTCCGTCTTAGATCATCGTATATCACTGTGTAATTTGACAATTTTTTATGCATTCAAAAAAATACGTCTGTTGTTGTATAGACTTAAATGTATTTGTGGTAATTACCTTGTTACTTATGGAGCTAATACCACTAGTCGGATAAACTTAGTGTGTTTCCCTAGCAAACATAATGGACTTTTACTTGAAAAGAGACACTAGGAAAAAGATCTGTGAAAAACGTAAAATATCACTACTCCTAATTAGTCTAGTGCTCTTAAAAGATGTACAACTAATTTATTTACGTGTATATTAGTTTTCAGTTTTATATGCTAGACTTTATTGAATCCGATTGAAAGCTTTATGAAATGTTTATATAGAACGAACTTTGGAGTTGAGTAAAACTGAATTTCCGTAAACTATTAGATGGTTGTCTAATATTTTTTATGAGAAATAAGCACTTAGATTTGCAATAGCACTTTAGACACCTCTGTCTAATGTATTTAATGTAACTTATGTCAAGATATTTTGGCTCGTATTATAAAACAATGGTTTGCCACGACCATCTCTACGGTATTTTAAATGATAAAAGTAATCTTAAATTAATTAATGGATGGATATTATTAGCAGAAAATATTTTTGGCATTCAGCCAAAATGTTCAAGAAGTTTTGGTTTGGTGTATATAAGAAATGCTTGCCAAAAATAACATTGCACTTTTACTATTTTATGCATTATTCACCGTTTGTTATTTTGAAGTGTTTTTACATTTTTGGGTGTTTACTGTTAAGAATTTTTGCAAGTTTGCTGCTTTTAGAAGTGCAGAAATGCCAGAATTAGAATGCGCTTTTATTTATTGTTTTTTACTGTTAGCATTGAATTTATAGTTGCGTTTTTATTTTATTCATGAGGTAGTTTAGAAATATCCAGTTTGATAAAATATATTTATTTGTGGGTGTAAGTAGGTGGCGTGTGTATAAGAATTGCATGTGGTGACGAACAATTCATTGGAGCTTATTAAGCGAAAATGAGCTACGTGTACGGTTTAACTTAGAAGAACCATTGGAAATTGTAAGCGAATGTCTACCATGCATATGTTATTTGTGTTATTCTTACTTTCTGCATTGAAATCTAATAAATGTCTCACCGCTTGGTTAACTAACCTCTCTTCGACTGTACTGATTCTCAAAGAACTAAAAATTTAAACTTCGTCAATAAATACATTACATGTGATTTTTCCAATGCTCCACCCGAAGGTACTACATTAGCCAGGAAGCGAGTTTTTTTACCTGGAAAATTTTGAATTTTGCCGAATCCTTGCTGTTCCAATCAAGGTAGGGATCTTTAACGTGCGTGACAACACTCGCACACGGGACCTCCATTTTACCTCTCATCCGAACGAGGGTGTATTTTTGCGAAAAATGTTCGCCTAACATTTTTCAAGCGGACCGTGTCGGGATTTGAACCCGGGGGACCTAGGGCGTAGTAGTCACACACACATACCACTACGCCACGGAGCCGCCTCGTCAATAAATACAGCAGAGTTTGTCTTTATTTACTGATTCAGAAGTGCTTCATCAGACACAGTTTTGACGATTAAATTTAGTCTAATTTTAAGTTGATTGTTTTCGAAGCCACACGTGAAGTTTTATACAGATTGGTATGCGTTACTTAGTTGCTTAACGTTTTTTACTCGTACACGAGTACACTACCCCAAATCTCTGGTAAACTATAAATATTTTCATTTTTCAGAACTTGTCACCCGCGTTATGCTTCAATTTATAAAAGAATTTTCTGGAGAATTAATTTTTTATTGAATTTTTGAGCTGCGAGCAATTTTTCGGTCCAAGAAGAGAAAATAATCTTTTTCGTTTTCTATACTGTCATAACTACTAATCTATGAAATCGTTTATGGAGTGGGTATGCTCTAGGGGCATTCCTTTTACTAGACTAGTAGGAATACCTGGCTTGTTGAGCATAAACGTAGTGACTTGGTGGAATGCCATCAATGAACTCCGTTGCTTATGCGAATAATCTTGTGCTCTGAATGAAACTACAGATAATGATTACAATAGTTGTTATTTATAAAAGCCTTGAATACTGCTATACATATATGAACTTTGTATAAATTGCAACACTTTTGTTTTATGAACAAACATTTAAAAAATATCAACTACTAGTCACATAAATTGCAGAAAGTGTAGTGATAAAAAATCTAGCTAAGTAATATTACAATATATTATTACATACTATCTATAATATATCATTTATTTATGTATAGATTTAAGTCCAGTTACTTCCATGACTTAAACATTTGTTAAGTTTATTAAAATGTTTATTGCAAAAGATCTCTTCTTTCTGGATCTTTCTTTTTTACTGCTTCAGAACTAGGCGGTCGGCCTGCTTGTATATTTCTTGCTCCTGCATGAAGATTTCTGTTTGATCGTCGCGCAATTGAAGTTGGTTGAACTTTAATACTTTTATATTTTTATATGTTTCCATAGTAAGACAAATATTATAAAAAGATTTGTCATTATCGATACTATTTATTATACAGTTAAATTCAACAAATTAAAGAAGTAGATAAGAAAAAGATAGAAGCTTTTAAAACTTGGTGTTATAGGAGAATGTTAAAGATTAGTTGGACAGATAGAGTAACAAACGAGGAAGTTTATAGAAGGATAGGTGAGGAACCCTGTATGTGGAAACAATTGAAGGGCAGGAGAGATAGAATGATAGGGCACCAGTTAAGACACGAGGGACTATTTAGTAAAGTCTTAGATTATAGACTACCAAATAAAAATAGACTAGGAAGGCCTAGACAAAGCTATATTAGTCAAATTATTAGAGATCTAGGTTGTGAAGGGTATGCAGACCTTTTTAGACTAGCTCAGAATAGAAAAGAATTTAGAGCTGCGTCAAACCGACTTTAAGTAAGTTCGAAAACAAAACAAAAAAAAAATAAAAATCAGGTAACTAAATGTCACCATGACATAACTCACAATTAGTTAGCGGTCTGGCATGTTGGTAGCGTTTCGTTGCTTAAGCCTTACCATAACATATAATTTAACACTTTTCCTTTTTGAAGCGGATAACCAGGTTATATTTCATTTCCTTATAAATGGTAATTATGTAACCATGTTAGAGTTCTTTAACAAACATCAGGTTGCTAATATCTATGTAGAGCCAGGTGGATAGGAAAAAGATAGAAGGATATAGGAAGACCTAGACCAAACTATATTAGTCAAATTATTAGAAATTTAGGTTGTGAAGGGTATGTAGAGCTTTTTAGATTAGCACAGAATAGAAAAGAAGTTAGAGCTGCGTCAAACCGACCTTAAGTAAGGTCCAAAACAAAATGATGATGATAAATTCAACAAACTGGTTTTAACATGTGCTTCGATGGATTTAATTCTACAAAATTACAAAGTGTATCTAATTTTTTTTAAACAGTTTCTCTTTGTTTGGTAATTTTCTATGTTCTTCAGACCACTCATTGTTGATGTCAATACATTCTTGAACATTATTGTGATCACTCAGTCGATATTTCATTGGTTTTTCAAAATCTTCCTCAATGTTATTGTTAATGATCACATTTTGATTTATATTCATAAAAAATTCTTTGTCTATGGTATTTCCCAAAATCAAAGTCGTTATCTCTACCCGATCTTGAAACAGTAACCCAACAGTAACTCAGAGCTTTTCAACAAGCTAACGCCGCCATTGTACTCCGCACCTAAATGCTTTGACACACTCACACCACACCGTTCAGTTGCAATATCTACAGTATATTAAAGCACTTCGTCAGAAGTAGAAGGGACTCTGTATTAGACTTCTAGAAATTTTAGTTACTTTGAGCAATACAGCCTTATAACAGAACTTTATAAAATAAATTTCTAGCCTAATTCCTCTAGAATTGACAAAAACAGTTAACACAGTCTAATAAAGCAACCGCATTAAATGTCTTGCACCTTTGTAACACTAAGTCTTTGAATATTTGAATTGACTCTTCAAATATATTATTTGTATTATCACCGTTTGTGTTTACTTTATTGCGATAACAATGACACCATTCTGATCTTCTTTCCCACATGTGGTTTAAATAGTCCAAATACTTTTTCTACTTTATTGTTGTCGAATTATTACAGGGAGATTCTTTATAAAGTTCACAATCAATGTTATTCTTAGCGAATTACGCATCATGCAATTGCAACATGAACGATCGTCGATTTTTCTTTTCAACATCGTTTGAGGTATTCCATAACCACCTCCAAGTCGTCTATTGAAACTAAAATGTGCATAGTAATGAGCTTGGGAAAACTTTATTTAATGCATTTTTCAGGTGCGCTGTTGTCGGTCATAGATCATGATTAATTAATTTTGAAGTCAGATTTATTTGAAGAACGTTTATTTTCACGTTTAAACCCAATGTACCTTCGAGGGGAGCATTAGCGACGTGACCGCAAGTGCTGCGGCCCTTACTTACGTTATACTATCGTCAGTCTTAGTACGGCTCTGTGATGTAATTGGTATGCTTGTGACTACTATGTCCAAGGTCCCCGGTTTGAATCCCAACACGATCCAAGTGAAAAATGATGGGCGAGCATTTTCACAAAAATACGCCCTCGTTCGGATGAGAGGTAAAGTCTAGGTTCTGTGTGTGAGTATTATCATGCACATTAAAGATCCCTACCTTGCTTGGAACAGCAAGGGTTCGACAAACTTCAAAATTTCCAGGTAAAGAAAAACTTGCTTCCTGGCCAATGTAGTACTTTCGTGTGGAGTATGGGAAAACCCATTATTATTGCTTATGTTTGGCCCACTAATGAAATTGAGGTTCCATGACTTAGATGGTTCTGGTGTGACTACTAAGCCCAAGATCCCGGGTTCGATTCCCGACATGGCTTGAGAAATGTTAGGTGAGCATTTTTTAAAAGAAAGACTCCCTCGTTCAGATGAAAGGTAAAATGTGTTACTGTTGTCACGCACGTTAAAGATCCCTTGGAACAGTAAGGGTTCGGCAAAATTTAAAATTTCAGTTTAAAAAAAAGTCGCTGCTTGGCCAATGTAGTACCTTAAGGTGGAGCATTGGACAATAAATTCCAGTGTCGTTGGTCATATTGGCGGCTCCGTGGCTTATTTGGTATGCGTGTGACTACTAAGTCCCAAGTCCCAGGTGCAAATCTCGACACGGTCCGCTTGAAGAATGTTAGGCGAGCATTTTTCACAAAATAACGTTCTATTCGGATGAGAGGTTAAATGTAGGTTCCGTGTGTGAGTGTTGTCACGCACGTTAAAGATCCCTATCTTGCTTCGAACAGCAAGGGTTCGTCAAAATTCAAAATTTCCAGGTAAAAAGTTCGCTTTCTGGCCAATGTAGTACCTTTGGATGGAGCACTGGAAAACATTAAATGTAGTGTCGTCGGTCATAATCGTTCTAGAATATTCTTTTCTGTAGAATCCGTCAGTTTCTATGAGATCTTTAAATTTCTGAAAATAGTATGTTTAAATTTCTGCAGTCTGATTATTATGCATAACACATTCTATTGGTACACCACCCACTTTGCTTGCTGCAAGAAAAAATCTTACCGAAGGTCCACTTTGATCACATGATGCACTATGAAAACAGTTTCACTGGAATATTGGCTATGATGTGCTCTTAGCATGAGTAGGGTCCGAATTCCACAACAAAAAGGATCTTCACTAGCACTAATTATGTATCCATCTGCAATAAAGTTTAGAATTTTTTATGCAGTTTTCTGTTACTCTTTTAATTGTACGCTAATTATAATTTTCTTTCCTATAATAAGGTTTTACTTTAGCAAAGTGAAATAGAATCATAAATACCATATGTTGTCTTATCAGTGGGATTGATCAGTGTGTTTGGAAGAACTTGACATACATTTTCAGTCGGTGTTGATGCTAAAAAAGAATCCTTATAAAAGTGCTTTGCATCGCTGGGTGTCATGCCATCTTCAAAATAGTTTGGAATTTCTCTTTTGTTTCTGATCATCATATACGTAAAAACTATAAACTCCTGCGACATTTATTCGGTGATTATTTTTTAATTAATCTAAAAACAAAAATGATCAATTAGCAATACATGAAAATTGATTGTACTTCTTACCAATAAAAGAGCATATAAATTACTTACAACACTACAGCGACCATTATTTAGGTGGTCGAAAGCCTAACACATGAAGGCAAATCATAACCGAAGCCATGCTCGTATAGTATAGGCAACTTGCTTTCTATTTTCTATGCGATCAAGCTACTTAACCTCATATAGGAAAATATAATTATTTAAAAACGATTAGAGTACGGATTGTATAAATCGGCTTCTCGTTTTCTATGCTTTTATTTCAGAGGATCACTGTTCAAAAGTAAAAGACCTAGATTTTAAATGTACCAAAATGTTACCAGTTGAAGCAACCGTTACTTGCAAAAGTCTAATAATTTGTGAAATTTCCAACTTTTTCTACCGTGTAAATTTATTTTTCGATCTGCGATTTCAATTATTGATAACAACCTTAGTCTTTTCCCAATACCCAATTGAAACAATTCCAGAAAACGAATTAAATATGCAGATATAAAAAGTTGTAGACGCAATCAAATGACAGCAAACGTTCAAATAAAATCTATTCCCAGGTTCAGAAATCATAATTATTAGGATTATCTGAAAAATGTTCTCCGTGCTGTCGTGGTTTATCGTAGTTGCATTTTCTGACGTCACTGTTTACTTTTTTTCATCTACACGTACCAATGCTGTTACATCTTCGGGCACTTCTGCATATTTTATTTATTCCACGCGGTATTGCTATCTATAACAACAATATTAATTGGACTTGATTAATGTTAATTACTACTTATTCACCTACAATCAGTAGCGAAGGATTGGAAATTTACCGGACAAAGTTACTAAGCGACGTCTATTTGAATAATTTTTAGCGGCGTCTGTACTGGCAATCTATACATTGTAATAAACCTGCAGCTCAGATGTTTATTTTTATTTTTATAAAATAGAAGACAAAAATAGGATGATTATGAATTAACGAAGAAAGGAACACAAAAATACTTAATAATAATAAAACTTTGTAACAACAAACTAATGAAGCATCTTAATCGTGATCCATCACGTTTGTAGATAGTAAAACACACCGGCAAATGTATTAAATCACAATCTCATAACATAACTTTCGTAAGTAAAAGCAACGCCGTAACATTTAAATTTTTATAAAATAAGACAGAAAAATTGAATGGTAGTGAAAAAACCAAAGTCGTTGTAATTTAGTTAATAGTAATTATAGTTACCATTTCTAGCTATTATGCTTATATTTAATACTTAAGGCATCAGTAAGGTAAAATGGGGGAATCCACTTTCGCCACCATGACCCTCTACCTCCACCTCCGGCACCACCTGCCACCTCCACGCATCACCTCCATCACCGTCTTCACCCCCACTTCTGTACGCCACTGTTTCTATCACTACACCTAACCTACACCACCACACACAACCGCCAACTCTACACACAACCTCCACCACCCCTTTGACAGATCATCACCTACACCGCCACACATCAACTCCACCATTACACCATAACAACTATTATAATCCGACTATCGCATATATCTCACGCTATTTTGATATAATTTGCAGACTTACCCTGTGTTAATCTCATAATAGGCAATAAATGGACATAGCTATACTTTCAACTACCATGTTTTAACTACCATTCAACGACATCGTTTAAAAATACCTCTCTTTGATTGTTGCGGGGAACCCTAAAACTAATAAGCAACTTCTAATTTGAATTTTTATTTAGATAATATAAAATACATAATATAATAAATTTATTTCTACAAACAAGATACAACCATTTTTATTTTTATTTGGAGTCGTTTTTAAGTTATCTAATTTAATTCTGATTTTATAATTTAGAGCTATATTTTCCTTTTGTAGTTCCTTTTGTAACCAATAGTTGGATATGTAGAGCGCGTCTTGATTTTCGAATTAGAGAATATAACCCACACCGTTTCTGTGCTCGACTTTTATAACTCCAGCGATAACACGTTCTGTTCCTCCATCTGTTTGCTCCAGTCTTCGGCACTTCGTAATATGAGCACACTCTCTTACTTCCTGCATTAGAAAGCTGTCCATTTGATTTACCTCGTTCTGTGTAAAGAATGCATTCTTCTTATTTTTCCAGACATCCGAAAAACCTTAAGTGCTCTACTTTCGAAAGTGACTTACCATTATATGTTGCAATACCAATAGTTCTAAATGTTGCAAAATGCTCTTCTGTAGGCCGGCAAATCATATCCATTCCGCTAAAATGAATTAACATGTATCCTTGTTTTGTAAGCTCTTCTCCTGCATCGTGCATTTTAGTAAATTGGATTTTGTAAAATTCGGACAGTTGATAAAAACCACTATATGATTTCCTATTTGCTTGTTAACACCTGGACTGGTTACTTGGCATATAAACTTGCTGTACATCTTAACGCGATTACTAGAATTTATACATTGTAAGCAGCCTTTACCAGCTGTATTAACATTATCTAAAATTACATTATCGTGTTCTGTATGTTCGCCGTGGGACGCAAAATGAAAACCTAACTGGGAGAGGTTGACGCTAACCATAAAGAAGATACAGAACACGATAATGTAATTTTGCATTATGATAAAACGCCTGGGAAAGACTGCTTAGCGTGGGTAAAATCTAATAGTCGCGTCAAGCTATATAACAAGTTTATATGCCAAATAACCAGTCCGCGTGTTAACAAACAGATGGTGAATTTTATCAACTGTCCTGATGCCAGACTAAAACAATATATAATTACGCGGTTGGAAATTGTTACGGGTTTTATCATGCATATAATCTACTAAATCATTCTTTAACTCTGTTGATAAACAGCAAATTATCTATAATACGTAAACTGGGTAGCGCTACGCTACAACCCTATACAAACCCTAAAACTATATGTTTGAACACTTCATAATTTTTCATAAATTGCTTTTTATGTTAACTAGACAATCATTTAAAGGTAACTGTTGTTATACATACTTAAGACAAATTTATAATAAGTACTTTCATAGGAGAAGCAATATATTTCAATTTAAAATTATATTTTATTTTAATTAACTAAAAGTATACATGAAAATTATCCGAGAACTTAATATTCGGACACGAACATATTTTCAGTATATTAATATGAAGTAACTAACATCTCTTTTAGTTTTGATTAGTGCCTGGATTCTTAAAGGCATTGTTAAAAAACATTTTTAACATTTGTTGATCCCAAACATCCCAAATTTCTTGAAGTTTGTTTCGCAGTTCTGTAACTACGTTGTGTGCCAACCCTCAACTGTGGTTTAATTTTGTACCACGCTGTTTCAATAATATTTACGCCAGGACTGCTTGGGGGCTACTCCATTAACCTAATATTCTTATTTTGTAATCACTTTTTAGTGGATTTTGCAACATTGCACGATGCATCGTTTTGCTGAAAAACAAAATTATTTTTCAATTTGTATTTTTACATACAACCCCAGATCGTAGCCTTTTGTGAAAATGTAAATGTACGTTTTAAACAGTTTCTGTTTTGGACCTTATAACTCGTCTACGGTAATCTCTTACACAAATGCCGAACTTAGATTCATCGCTAAAAGTTATTTTATTCCAGTCTTCTACTGTCTACTAAGCTCTAACCTTTTGTTACGGGTAAAATGTGCGGTACGTTATAAAATTGGGTTTGTCCTGAATGGACAGGGACCCAGTAACGATTTAAGTGTACACGGGCTAACTGCAGTGCTATGAGAGTAGGTTCCTATGGAAGAAATAATAAATATAAAAATATAACATTTGAAATCGCTGAAGTGCGTTACAGTATTCACTTACACCGAAAGACTTTATCTACAGTCATAAGCTTTCGGTTTCTTAAATTTATCACATTGTAGGTTATCTTCATTTTAAATACTTTAAAAACACTTATTAAATTTTGTCATATCAAAGAAATTTTTTAAATAAGATGCTGCTTACAAATTCGGCTCCATCACTGGGGTGACTGGATATCCTTTCGCAATGATGTAATTTTTATCTAGTTTACAAATAAATGCATATAATATTCTACATATACTTAATCTTTATTGACATTAAATAATTGTAATATATATATATATATATATATATATATATATATACGTTCGTTAAAAATCTCATTTCCTAACATTAAACTTGCCAAGTATTATTTAAAAAAATCCTAAGGAAATAACAATAAATTAAATCCATCAATGATAACATCACTGCAATTTTGCCGTTTCTCGTATTGAATTACATGACATTTTAAATCCTATTTTTGGAAATGCTTTCTCTCATTTCATTGTCCATTCAAAATACTACTTTCGTTCTTTAACTAATACTAAATTCCACCAAAAAAACTTAACATTTATTATCAACACCTACATATTTTTTAGTATTTTAAAATGTTCCAAACTTTCTTGCACGATAATATCATGCCTAAATTTAACCAACACTAATTCATTCACTAATTCATCGTTCAACAACATAATTACTTTAATGCTCGGTTAATTTCCTACTACATGAAACAAACACGTTTACCTTTAAAATTCACATTTACATAATTAATAAGTATAAACATAGAAGCTCATATATCTTTAAACTCAAACATGTCCGGGAAACCAACAGTATTTTTTTTCTGCCTTCCCAGCTAACACATCTCCCTTAACACATCACAACACAAAATCCAAATTATTGGAAGGGGAATTCTCCAGGTCTTGATTCCTTTTAACTGGTCGTAAGAACGTTAATTCCAGGAATCCGTGATTGAAACATGTCCTGCCCTTGCAAGTGTAGTTCAAAAAGTATATTCACATCTTGAAACTGCATTTCTTTACAACTTTCAACCTACCTTCCTCCAACTGCTTGGTCCTATTTTTACATTTTGACGTTTCTAATTAATTTGGTGAGCTTAACTTTAAGCTATGACGGGTGGTTGGTTTATCACATTTCTCTCTCTTTAAAGATTTGTTCTCACAATGTAATATTTTATCTATGCTGAATAAAAAATTAATGTCACGGTACTATGTATATAATTTGTATTATTGTTGTAGTATGATATTATCGTAAGTTCCTTGGTGGTCGGGACGGATGTGTGTTGTAAATTATTTTTCATGGAAAATGCATGCTTAGTGTGTTGTAAATTTAAAATATGCTTTTATTCGCGGTTTTAAATTAGGCCATTGTCCTGAATTGTTACGTTTACAATGAATTTAAAAGAAATAATGTTATACTGTATTACCTGAATTATTTTTATAGAAACAATTTGAAATATCATGCTTAATTAAGATTTAATATTTACATCTTCTTATCTCGTTTATAGTTAACGTTACGCGAACGCGTTACAGTTTGCCCAAGTCAGTCGTTTCTTTTTTTTGAATACGAATTAATAAAGGTTTTTCCCTTGCCTGAAGAAGCAGAAATTTCGATATCAAATTCAGACAAAAATAATCACTTTATAAAAACCACGTTTACGTATTTTTATCTACTTTCTGCAACATTCGCGAGAAATATTCAAACCAGTTTCCAAATTTCATTTACATTTAATGTCCTGCAGTGTGGATCTTCTTGAATTTTTGCAAAGTTCTATTGTTATGTAGGGTTACTCATTTAGTTCGCCCAGAACTTTTCCCACTGATGTTGAAGCTGCCTGTTTCTCTATATTTTTTCACAATATCTCCATATCAAGATGTTTAATAATGTGTCTAATTGAATGTCTCTCAGCATATATGCGCGTAGTGTTTTAGTTGTTACTACGCTTCAACCCATAATTATTTCTTGATATAACTTTACAACAATCAAATTATATACACAAACGTCAAATTATAATAATAATGTATATATGATTCATTTGTTTATGTCACAGCTAACTAACCAAAAGGAAATTAGAAAACGGTGTCAGAATATTAAGTTACCAGTGAATTTTTTAGTACTTTGTAATTAATTAAAATTATACAATTTTATCGTTAAATATATTGTTTCTTTTATAATATTACTTTATTATAAATCGATCTTAAGGTGAATATAATAACAGATAATAACTAAATCATCTCGATTAACAAATCAGCCATTTATAATAAATTCTGAAGTAGCCGAACATATAGTTGTTAGGGCTGCTCGTATGTACGGTGAACGATTTAAATTCAGACACCGTCCCAAATTCTGAGGCATATTTCCATTAAATCGTGTAAAATAATAAACCTGTAACTTTCAAATTTATTTTGAGACATCTGTTAACATATTTCAACAATATATATTTACATGCGGAATAGATACACCTATATTACTCATATTAAAACGATGTCTATACAACCTGGAAATTAGGCAATGCACGAGTTGTTTGAAATTTTGTGTTACGTCGAAATTTTGTTATAAAGTAAGTAGTTTTGGACTCGTTTAGCATTAGTGTTATACGCAAAATATTTAGTAATATTAGTACCATATTTGT
The DNA here is from genome assembly GCA_036346225.1 of Platerodrilus igneus. NCBI lineage: Eukaryota > Metazoa > Arthropoda > Insecta > Coleoptera > Lycidae > Platerodrilus > Platerodrilus igneus. The sequence continues at coordinate 7,913,069 of JARFIW010001503.1, read as the reverse complement.
TTTGATCTAATGAAAAGGTATTAAATTATTGGCTAAATAAGAAAAACTGCGTTTTTACCTTCATATCTCAAAAATTTTGATGGTGTCGGAGTTTAAGATATATCATTTTAAATGTAGCGCGTAAATCAGTCATCAAGTATGTGCACGTTAAAAAGAAATGAATTCGGTTTTTTGTCCTTCTATTCATTTACAGTAATATTATGTTATCGTTCCCAAAGCAGGAGTAATGCTCATATTTAAGCAATGTGTTCAAATTCCGACAGGGTGTGTGTAATAAGGACCGAAAATGTGTGAAATAGGTACAATTAAATTGCTTTCAGTTTTTGCTGCTTTTTATACTTAAATACAGTGTCCCAAAAGATTTTTTCAGAATAAAAAGTCAATATTTAAATAACGTATTAGTTTAATAAAAAAAGAAACCTTTTAAATCAAAGTATGGTTCCTGAGAATTTATTTCTTGAAAATAATGTTTAAATGTGTCCCGTTATTTTGCTGGCACACTTCTAAATGGGAAGCAACATTTCGACAAACTGCTCGGCACGTGTTCTCCGTGATCGTTGCCATTTCTTTTCAGATATTTTGTATTAAATGATCCAGAGAGGTAGGATTGTTGTTGTATAAGGTAGCCTAACAAGAAAAAATCCATTGGGGTCAAATCACAGCTACGTGGAGGCCAGTTTATGTCACCTCGTCTGGATATCAACTTTTCAGGACCAAGTTTACGAACAACCGGTGTAGACACGTTAGATGTGTGAGATGTTGCTCCATTCTGTTGGAACCACAGGTTTCGATTAAAACCAATAGAGTCTTGTAAAACTGGAGTGAAAAAGTTGTTAATCATCTCTACGTATCGCACTGAAGTAACAGTTACTGTGCGACCTCTTTGATCAACGAAAAAGTACGGGCTGATTAATCCTCGTGCCAACATCGCGGCCCAAAGAGTGACTCTTGGTAATTGAAGTGGTCTTTCATGTTTATGTCGGATTCATTGAACTCCAATAACTGCAATTTTGCTTATTAACGAGGTCTTTAAGATGGAAATGTGCCTCATCTGAGAGCAAAATGTTGTTAAATGACGAAAATTTATCAACTATTTGGTTAGCGAAGTTAAGCCTCACAGCGTCATCTGTGGATTGCAACTTTTGAACCAACTGTATCTTGTAGGGATGAAGACAAGTCTTTACGCATTATGCGATGTAAGGAACTTTTAGGAACATTTAAGACATTTGCCCTTTTGCGAACAGAGAGAGCGGGAGTCGCTCGTACTGACTAACGTACGCCCTACACATTTTCCTCGTTTCTCGATGACCTTGGTCGACCCGTCCGTGGTTTGCTCATCGCCGATTCAGTCTTTTCAAATTTTTGAACCAATGTTTTAATGAGTAGAGTACTCGGTGGTTCATTTACGTAATGCAGTCGATAAAAATGTCAAAATTTTCGCGGCGCTGTAATGGCAGAATTATTGTTTTTGTAATATTCACGCACATAGCAAGCACGCTCCGCTCCTGTGAAACGATCCTTAGCGACTGAATTCTCAAAGACGCAGCTAGCGATGGGCAGAACTTCCGCGCCCCTTCCGTCGTTTGCGCTCGCGCAGTAGGTAAACCAAATTGATAAAGAGTTTTGGAACACCTAGTATATAAGTAATTGTTGTATGCAGCTTTTAAGTACATAAGTATCAAAATGTAAGAGATATACACATAATGTATTTAAAGTAAGTATATTATAGAAAATAGATATTTAAAATAACTAAGTAGTTATTTAGATACTTACGACTTACTTACAAAATTATTACACAATTGTCTCATCGATACTACACTTAAAACTTGTGTAGTAAAAAAATGTAGCCTTTTCAACAAATATTTTGTTACAGAGTGTCAAGTAGAAAAATACATACTTAAGAAGACTTACGGCTTCGCGCTTTACAAGCCATTAAAGTTGAAACCCCATGTTTAACTGCAGCAAAACAATACAATGTTCCCAGAACGACGCTATCGGGGAAAATTGAAGGCATTTACCCAGAGGAACGTCGAAGTGAAGCTCCTTTGGTATTAACATCTAGCAAAGATTTTTATTAGTTCAATGAATAACTAATTTGGGACACGAAGAAACAACTGAGAAATAGTGTGGCACTTTAGTTAAAAACCTAAAGCGTCTCAATAATTTTAATTATGATGTACCAAAACGACACTGGTATAAGTTGTCTTGTAAGAGACATCCCGAAAAGAAAAGATAGCGCAAATGTTAAAAGCATCACGAACATCTAAAACCAAAATCAAAACTCAAAATTGGTTCCAAGACAACTTCTCGGGCATTACTAATCCAAGATGTATATTTAATACAGATGAGTCGGCGTTTTTATCCCCAAAAGGAAATAAATATTCCCCAAACAGGTGAGTAATGCACGGCTCGATAGAATTGGAGACATGAAATATTTGACTGTCATTACAGGAAACGCTGCTGGGCAGTTAACTCCACTGCTATGTATGAAAGGATCTCAAAGCACATTAGTATCGCAAGTACCTAAGGATTGGGGAGTTGGAAAATATTCAAGCAGTTGGATGACCTCCGAATCCTTTTATGAATATACAACCAATGCTTTTTATATCTGGCTTATTCGTGAAAATATTTCGTTCCCCGTTATTCTACATTTGGATGGACTCAAATTACACGTTGCTTTACCGCAAACAATTTTGCATAGAACAACACATTAAAATAATCAGGCTATTACCTAATTCAATACACATTCTGCAACTCTTAGATGTGAGGCTTAGAGCTTTGAAAATAAAATGGAAGACGGAAATTCAAAACTATAAAGTTAAAAATAAGTTCATGCCTTTAAGGAGGGACATGTTTGCACCAGTTTTGGAAACTGGTTTAAAATTTGTATCTAATTTAGAGAATATTTTCTGCAATTGTTTCAAAGTGTGAGGTATGTATGTACCCATTTGATTAAGAAAATCTAGACCACTGTAGGTTTATTAGTGACCATAATACTCCTTTACACAAAAAAAGCAGTCAATTATCAAATAGTGAATTATCCGGCATACTTTGAATCGTGAATTGCAATCAGTTTTATAAAACAATAGGTACATCATGGAGAACAAGAAAGGTTATCCTTGGTTTTGGTTTAAAATACACCAGCAAACGGCTTGCCCAATACAGGCGAGAGTAAAATTATTCTCGAAGTAGATGAAGTTTTACTCTTACACGATGATTGGAAAGATTTATCTGTGTTTAAAGTTAATAACCCGTCATATAAAAAATTACTTGACATAACCAATATGCCAATCTAAGAAATACCTATAATAATTATAAATGAGGAAGACGAGACAGTTATGTCAGACATTATGAACACCACATACATAAAAAAATTGGGCTGTTAATACTAGGAACGAAAGTTAAGATGTAGAACGAAAAAGAGACTTGAAAGAACACCTGGATAAAAATACCTCTAAAATAATGCTAAAAAATCGAGCATTTAATGTGGCATCAACGGATCAATACAGAGATGAACAAGAATAGACAGATAACTTGACAGAACACGTAGGTGCGAGCTTGGATAATATAGAAAATACAATAATTAACGTACCATCTGTAGATAACCTAGGCAGCAAAGAAATATGACACCAAAAAAGAAACAAAATTATGTCGAAAAATATGTAGCGAAAGAAACTGAGAAGTCTTAATACATCTAGCCCCGCTACAGTGCTTCCAGCAGTACTTAATACATGTGTAACGCTTGCACGTTAGTTCATACATTCTTCAATAGACAGGAACTTATCAATTTTAGCTAGTGCGGGAGCTCTAGTAATAAAATATCCGTACAATTTTTTAGAAGCAGGGTAGTTTACAATTAATAAATGGGCTATTTTAATATAATGTTAAATCAGAACAAGTATATAAACCAAAAAGGCACATAGTACATTTTTATATAAACCACAGTAATGATAGGCATTTTACACTCGTAGTATTCAATAGGAGAAGTCACCGATAAAACCGGGGACTTTACAGTCTACAATAATATTTGTGTACATTCAAATGCAGTTCAAGAAACAGCAACAACCGTAGTATCATATATTGTTATAAAAATATATGCGTTTACACAATCTGAAGACATAGAATTTGTGACTAAAAGAAAGCTTTAAACGTATAATGTGTGAGAACTGAATTCCGAATTTTAACAAAAGTGAGGGAAATTTTAATATAATGCTTAAATTTGGAAGTAAAGGAAACAAGAAGGAAAATTTTTCAGAGGCAAAGAACGCGTACAAAGGCCGTTGACCCTTTGACGAAAACAAGTGCGAAATTATGCGTCAATGACAATGAACGCGTACAATGGTCGTTGGCTCTTCGACGAGAAGAGGAACGAAAAGATGGTTTAATGGTAACGTACAAGGAGATTAAGGACCACAGACAGGTGTCCTATCGCGAATTGTTTTGAGCTTCGCTAAATGAATTGGACAAAAGTTCAAAAGTTCAAAAAATCTAGTGCAATGGAATGGTAATATTACCTTCAGATTAATGTTTCTTTTGGAGTTCTTTTAATAATACCTGGCCATGGGAGGTTAGATTAGGTTTGTTTTGGCATGTTTTGAAATTTATTGTTAATAGAGTCCAAATTTGTATGGAATTCTATTTGCAGTTAGTTGTAGCATGGATAAGATCATCAATATGAGAGGATATCCAATTACCCTAATGATGAAATCATATTTGGGAGAGGTTGTTATTTTCAGCACTTCTGTAATTGGATAGAAAGTTATGAAGTGTTTTAAATTAGGGTTACAAAAGGTAACAGCTGAGATAATGGGAGTTTCGAATCGTCAGCAAGTAGGCCTAACCGGAATAACCGTGTTGTGGATAACGAAAACAATCAATGAAATTGCTGAATATAGACGGTTTGGCGCCCTTTAATTTTGGACAATTAATAAAGTATTTTAAAATAAGTGGATACTTTAAAGTAGTTTTATATTTTGGCCATTTTAGATTTTAGAATTTATTATTGTTTTGTATCACTTTGCCATAGAAACTTATGCCCGCACCACCAAAAGTTAGCCGGTACATCTATAAAATTGTTATGGAGTAATCGCCTTAACTGGGCAATTCGTAACGCCATTTTTACCCATAACACATTTCCTTTGGAAAGACCGCTATTATAGCCTGAACAACTAAAAAGCAAATGCAAAAAACAGCAGTGTTAAAGTACCTACGGTGAGAACGTCTAGACGCATGGAGAGAGTATTATTTGAAAAAAAGAAGAACATGAGAAAGCTATTGAAGAAAAAGAAAACAAGAAGAGTAAGGGAAGAGAATAAGTAATCACGTGAAGAAAACATCAAGAAACGTGTTACGGGTGAAATATTTATTGTTGCAGGTGAAATATGCGTTAAAACGATTAAAATTTTGATTTGCTTTGAAGAGGCGGGGATCCCTTAATAATAAAAGGGTGCGTCGGCTAACTGCAGTGGTGCGGAAGTGGGTTCCTATGGATAAAAGGGTATAAAGTGCAATAAAGAAATACAAAAATAATAACTAACAAAGTTTCCAGTTAAAATTCTACAATACATTAACACTTGTCCTGGAAGGTCTTGCTTTTGTCAATATCTCGGGGGAATCCAAACAGTAGGTTTTCGCAAGCAGTGTGATATCCCTGACAATGTAGAAGACCTATTTTGCATAAACTCCCTTGCTTTTGTTTTCTAACAGTTGGTTCTAATTAAATTGCTTAAAATAAAATATTCCTTCCCGATATGACTAGCTCTGGGGTAGCTGGATTACTTTCACAAATTACCAATTATACTCTCATTTCTCTAAATTATTGAAATAAAAATTCACCTAAAGCTTAACCTCTATTAACGTAAAAACGTAATTTCAATACAGATGCACATATAAATATACTTTTCTAAAAATAACTTATCTGCAATCTGACCAGGTGTTGTTGAACTAAATCTTAAAGAAAATCTTAAAGAAAACTTGACCCAATACAGCAACAAACCATTCGACGCTCCACATTTTCCTATTTACCTATTTAATTGTTACATTAATAATTCCCAAATTATTGGTAATGTTGTTTCTCAAACAAAAAAACAGTCCAACATCAACATTGCATTATCACCTTGTCTTTTCCAAAATACATAACAACTACACATTTCTGAACAGTTTATTGTTAATAAATTTTTCCTTCAATTAACGTTCTATGTCGAAAAATGTCAAAACATATTTACGTCCACGTTCACATCTAAGCTATACCCAATCCTATATAAGTCTATACTATTACTTATACTTTATTTCCTCAAATTCAGGTAATGTCCAGACCACGCCAGTTTTCCTTATTTTTCAAAATAACAGCTGCAATATTACTTCAATATTTCCAAATTAATGGCTGAATGAACAAATCTAGCTTCACTTCCTTCACACGGCCATATCGAGCAAATTCCGCCCGCAGGCGTTTCGAACTTTACCTTTCTAGGCGGAAAATCGAAAAATTTGCGTATGCCTAATATTTTCTCCTCCATTTAGCTGTGTTTCGTTCCACTTTCTAACATACCCGAATTTCATTATATTTTTAAAATTGTACACTAACATACCGTTCAACGAGTTCATTCACTTATATTAATTCCCAAATCCACCTTAAATTAGCCCCACTGGTGGATCTCGCATTAAGACCCCCTCCAGCTCTTTTGTCTTTCTACATTTTCGATGTGTTCTGGTGACCGATTTCTATAAGACTGTTTTACTGAATCAATCTCAATTGTGTTTATTCTTTCAATTCCCCTTCTATTTCGTATCTTCTCCGGGGTTTTTCATATTATTGCACAATATTGCTATTTACGTTTATGCCAAATAACACGTAAGAAGTCCCTATTATACTGTAATTCACGTAGGTGTATCGGTAATTTTTTTGATCTGAAACCCTATAACTGCACACGTTGTGGTCTAATGTATAAAAGATACGTCATTTTTTGGTAACTCTGGACGTGTGTATTTTCATGATTCAGCATCCGGATGCTATATTGTATAGAGTGCTCTTTCATCGATCCCACTGTTCCAGTTTATTATTCTGACACGGTTACCTCATCTATGTAATCCTGTCTTCTGCATTCTGCTTAGTCAATGTCTAGTTAATACAAAGGGTGTGGTTTCCCTTCATGATAATTAAAGTTATGCCTATTAAAATTGTATTATATTGCATGGAATTTATTCTACTAAAACTGCAAAAGCTCATACTTAAGGTGCATTTTAATGAATTTCTTAATAATTCTGAAGCTTTCTATAAGCCGCTTTTACTACAAAAATTTATGGTTAAAATACAATTGGTTTATTTACATTCCTGTTGTTTTAAAATAATTTTCAACCCGTTTTTCGAGTTTCGTTATGTATTTGCAGAAATAAAACTATTATTTTTATGATCTTTAGTATAATTGGAATAAGAATACGGATTTAATTACAAGTCTGGGTTTTTAAACACTATTTTATATGAACTTAAGATTATACAGGGTGTTCCATCAACAAGATAGTCTATTCAAGATTAAGTACTATGTGTATCCCATCTAATTCAAGTCTCGCGTAACACATCGCCTTACAAACCTCTAAAATTTGTTTTTTTAAGAGAAAGGCAAGCTAGAGAAATTACAGACCAAAGAAGATCACTTCAAACTGAAACCGTAGCTACACAGCTTAACATCACTGATCTAAAAGACGCAGATCTTCAAAATTTGGTCAACGATTTAGGGATTTCTGATTTTATAGTCGTCAGTTATGTGGATCAACATGTTCCTGCATAAATAACTGATATGAATGAGACAAATTTTTAATCTATGGAATGGCTAAATTTGGGCCTCAATATTGGAAGCAGCAAAATGTGAAAGGAAAAATTTGGTACGATAGTTTTGAAGTTGTTAAAAAAATCGTGCCTTCTGTACAAGTAAATAAACAAGAACTCTTTTTTACGTAAAAGATATATAATCATAGATATTAACATTTGTTTAAATTTTTAATACAAATATTGTTTTATACTATTTACTTAGTTTATATTAAGCTTAGTTAAGCTTAATAATATCTTTATTTATCGGTTAATGTTATCAAAATGTCTGATTTAGGGAATCTATCTGAGTTAGATTGGTTAATATGGTGGAGTTCGGAGCAGATTGTATGTTGACTGACTGTCTGAATTCGATGATATTAAGGTAGTTATAAAAATCATTAATTACCATAATATTAACAGTTTTTTTGCAAATTGGTCACCTTTCAATGCTTTAAAATCTATTGTTCACTGACAACAACAAAATATTTGAAACATTAGATAAACAAACTTCATTTTATTGTTGAAAGTCAGTGGCAAATTCTTAATTGTGTCTTAATGTATGTCATTTACCTTATGTAAGAAACTATTGAATAATGAAGGAACGCAAAAATTTCCTAAATACATCTCATATTTCTATTTCACTGCAGTGTGTTGCTGAGAGAATCCATGAATAGGACATGTAATTATGCACTCCATAATATTGTATCATCTACAGTGCATTCAGTGGGAGTCCCGGGGTGTCTTTTTAATGGTTAACGGCTAATGTAACTATCATTTGAAAACTATTAATATGGACAAATATTACGATTTACAAATTATTGATACCTAGGTCTATCGATAAATTGATTAACAATGTATCCCATTTAAACTAATCAATAATAATTTTGTTTGCAGATAATTGGTATGGTAATACGTTCAATAGCTCATTTACCTATCGTTTGTTAAAAACTATCGATAGGAAAACAATCTGTAGTGGCCATCACTAGCTGACTGATATAAGTGAGAAAAACACGTTCATTCTTATAGGACATACATGTCAAATAGATTTAGTAATTACTGCATACTACGAGGGACACTATTTATGTATTGAGAACTGGCAACACTGGTATTGCTAAGTAAAATCTGAAATTGTCATCGTAGAGTTTGACATTTTTGAGGTTATAGGTACTCAGAACGTTTTGACGTGCGAGCACTATTTGTGTTTTTTGCAGTGTTTAAAATTTCATCTCAGCCAAAATGTGGAATTAACTCGCGAAAATTTTCGAGCTATGATTTATTATGACTTTTGACGTGGTCTAACTCAAGAACAATGCATCAATCAACTGATTTAAACTTTTGGCAATGAAGCGCCATCTACAGCCACTGTATATCGCTGGTACACTGAATTCAAACGTGGATGTAGTTCGTTCACGGACGAAGTTAAAGAAGGTCGTCCAAAATCGGTCGTTGTGCCGGAAAATATCGATGCTGTGCGAAAACTAATTGAAGAAGATCGTCATGTGACATATCAAGAAATCGAGAGATGTTTAAGCATTAGTATGACTAGCATACATAAGATTTTGCACGAACATTTGTGTGTTTGAAAGCTGTGTGCGCGTTGGATTCCATATTTGTTGACAGATGCTCAAAAAATGCTCGTGTCGATTGATGCCGTAAAATGATTTCAAAATACAACTGTGGTGCATCCAAAGCGGTATACAGCATCGTCACAGGTGACGAGTCGTGGATTTATGCGTATGAGCCAGAAAGAAAAGGCCAGCCGGCAGTTTGGGTGTTTCAGTGCGAAGTAAAGTCAACAAAAGTTGTTCGTTCTCGAAGCGTTAAGAAGCAAATGGTGGCATTTTCTTCACGAAAACCGGTCCTGTGGCAATTCTCTCGAAAATCAAAAGACCGTTAATTCAGCGTGGTATAAGTACATTTGTTTGCCTGAGCTTTCGGTAAATTGAGAGATACCAACCCCAAACGACGAATCACTTTGCATCATGACAATGCGAGCTCACACACACCACATGCTACAAACGAGTATTTGGACACACAAAAGATCGAATTGATGGGTCTTCCGCCTTACAGCCGCGACTTGGCACCCAATGACTTCTTCTTGTTACCCTTAATTAAAGATAAACTGCGTGGGCAACGATTTTCATCGCCCGAAGAAGCGGTTGAGGCCTTCAAAACGCATCTTTTAGAGCTACCATCTTCTGACTGGACAAAGTACTTTGAAGGATGGTTCAATCGCATGCAAAAGTGTATAGGTCTTAAAGGCGATTTTTTTGAAAAGCAATAAAAGTATTTTTCATCGAATTCATTTGTTTATTTTTTCTATTCTCAATACATAAATAGTGTCCCTCGTAGCTAGAGAAATGTCTCTCATATTATAATAAAAATAGCCTGTATTATGCACTTGTCCATATTGCGCACTTACCACACTCCACCATATAAAATATAAATAACAGTTATTTTCCCATTTTTACTTGAATATCATAGAAAACATATATTATGTTGCAACTTGCAACATTCATGTATTTATAAAAAAACTTTTAATAGGCAAATGCAGCCAAGTACGATTTTTAATATATTTCTAAGTGTTGCCAGCGCGAAATTTGTCACTGTCAAGATGTTACCTTTTAAAATTATGTTCCTGATAAAAATATGTACAAGCCCGTGCGCTTCAAGTACTTTCATTTAATATGGATTTAAGCTATTGAAGAGAAACAAGTCCCCATTTTTATGAGGGGTCATTAAAGGCGTTACCTTAATGCGTAATGAGTAAGTGATTACGGTTCTAACACCTACACTGTACATGCTCAATGACTTTAAAATATTTAAGCTCTCCACATTTCGCCGTGGATTTATTCTTTGTATTAATTACCAATATTAAATCAATACGTCGTAAACAGAATATGTATTAAATCATTATCCTCTGCATTTGTGTATTTCTTCTGGTGTTAAAAATGACAATGCATTTTCAATATACAAGATGTATCATCACCTGAGCCAAATAGTAGGAAGTTTTTCTAAACAATATATTGCAGGAAAATGTCATCAAGTGGGATTTTCTTGGTGATCTGGAAAGTACAATAATTTTATCCAGTGACACTTAAAACCATGAAAGGATTAAATACTAGATTAACCTCATTTTTTAAATATGATATAGGAATATTCACCACTACCTTTCTGATTGATGTATCTGTCAGTGGGTGATATAAGCAAGTTTACTACATTTTATTCAGAGTATGCATAAAACTATCATGGGGACCAGGAAAGAAGGTAGTCACGTGACCGATCCCAGATTCTAGAATCGACACGAGCATTGAAAGATATTACGATTTTGTAGCGAGTAAAATAAAGACCTGGAATCAATGACACCTGTTTTTATAATACAAATACGTAACGGGTTTTTATTGAATGTTATCTGTCTAGCTTTGCACTTCGAACACGTAACTTCATTTTTGTCAGTTGTTTGTATACATCTGTCAACGTTTAGTGTTTATATCAATTATTTATATTTATTGTTAGTTTGTTGAAAAGCAGTTCTTATTAGAACTAAATTGCGTAATGCCACCTAAAGGTACAAGCTTATGGACGCAAGCCCAACCTTACATTTGATTTTCCAATGCTCTACCCAAAGGTACTACATTGGCCTGCAAGTGAATTTTTTACCTGGAAATTTTGAATTTTGTTGAATCCTTAATGTTCCACGCAAGGTAGGGATCTTTAACGTGAGTGACAACACTCACACAAGGGACCTATGTTTAATCTCTCATCTGAGAGAGGGCATATTTTTGTGAAAAATGCTCACATAATATTTTTCCAGCGGTTCGTGTCGGGAATCGAACCCGGGACTCTGGGCTTAGTAGTCACAGGCGAACCAACTAAGTCACGGAGCTGCCGCCGCAAGCCCAACCGCTGGTATTGACTCTGTTAGATTACTTTCAATGTGAGAAGCAGAATGCCTGTCTTTTAGTTTGAATACAATTAGTACAGGAGGTAGGGGCTTCATGTTTTACCTATAAATTAAATTTAGCTAGTAGCTGCTTCTTTAAAAATCAGTGTTCGTACTGTGGCACGGATTAAATGTAGAAGCCATGAAAACTCAATTATAACTTGTTCTCGGAAAACAGGTATCGCAAAAAGATCAAGACTTGTTACGTATAGTTTTGGCCCCTCCGAATATCTAGTCGGTAATTCACAGAAAATTCGACTTCGCTAAGAATATCCTTTCGGTAAAATACCGAAAACAAAAATGGTTGCCGGCTAACTCAGTCGGACGGGTGGTATAAGTGTTTGAAGAAGTTTCCAGAATGCTATCGGGTATGAAATGTGGTCTTGATCGGGAAATACCTTGGACGCCAAAGGTTGCTAGGGAAAAGCCCTAGAATAAATAACAAGAGGGTGCCAAAATCTGAAATCAGGAGAATGATTCTGGCTTGAAATTATACCCAAAAATTCTTTACAGATAATATTACTTTAAACCTAAAATAAGCATGAAGCCTAAAAACACGTAGATCTATTTAAGATTGCTAACTGCAAAGAAGGTTCCTAAAAGCAAATGCTAAATGACCTAAAATACTCAATCACGCTTTTACGTAACCACAACAATTTATTACAGCAAAACTGTAACTATACCGTTACAATAATGGAAAAACAAAACTAATTATCTACATATCCACATATTTTTACACAATTATATACGACTTGTTTCTAATTATATAGCACACTTACGTTTTTATTACAAATTAATAATACAGTCTTAAGCAAGCAATTAAATATTAAATATATTGCACAGCTACTTAAACTGAAAACTTAATAGAAAGACAGACGTAGTTTCGGCACGTTCAGTCAGTTCATGCATTAACTTATAATTGTTTATTTTCATACTTTCACTTTCGTATAGTTTCAGAATTTTCTTCTATTTTAAGCACCTGACGGGCGATTGACTTATCGTTCCACAATAGGTTGTTATTGACTTCTTCTACCCCACCATGGTTACTGCCAACTCAGGGGTTGATTATATGGGAACCAAGTTCCCCTAAAGTTGAACTTACTCATATGGCAGGGAATTATGCGAACATACTTAAAACTATTCAGCCTTGTTCGTTTACATCTAGTCATAGTAATTGACCTGCCAAAGCGACATCATGATGGTTTGGATGTTAAGTTTGAAGTACCCTAAATAAATTGAATTTACTCTTTCTAAATGAGGCATCTTCGACGAACTTCGGGCGGATGAATTAAATGTATAAAATGCACATACCTCGTGTCGTTTTCTCCTATCAATATATATATATATATATATATATATATATATATATATATTTAATAAGATGAAATAATAACTTAGATTTTTATACGAAGCACAAATGATTATTTTAAATGGAGCTAGTAATTGAAAGATGGAAAATTTAAGGTCCCGGACAAAACTTGAACCTGTATCTTAGGCTTTCCGGGCCCATGTGTTTTCCAATTACAACACTGGTACGGGTGACCACAATCGGAAAATTGACAAATCTAATTCGTGTACACAACCATACATCAACCTAACTTTCAATTACGTTCGGCATATTTGTCAATCGTATCTGACAGTGTCAAGTTTTAGAATTATATCAGTTATAGACAGGAAGCGACGCTCGAAATTATGGCATAAGCCAGGTATTAAATTTATAGAAATATTAGGTAAATAATTACATAAGATAAGTTGATAAGTACTACCGTATTATTGTTAATAAGATGAAATAATAACTTAGAGTTTTATGCAAAGCCAAAATGTTCATTTCAAATCGAGTTAGTAATTGAAAGATGGAAAATATAAGCGTCGCTTCCTGTCTATAACTGATATAAGTCAAAAACTTGACACTGTTAGATACGATTGACAAAAATGCCAAACCTAATTGAAAATTAGATTGATATATGGTTGTGTACACGACTTAGATTTGTCGATTTTCCAGTTGTCGTCACCCGTCCCGGTGGCGTAATAGGAAAACGCATTGGCTCGGAAAGCCTAAGATACAGGTTCAGGTCCTGACCGGGATCTTATATTTTCCATGTTTCAATTTTGTGGATTACATGCAAAATTACTTATTGAAGTGTAGATTGGTTATACGGACAATTGCTAAAAATACTCTTCAGAACTGATGGCTGCATTGCAGGGTGCGTTCAGAGTGGCAACGAATAGTGCTTGAGATGTCCCAAACTTAGTGGCTAGAATTCACCACGTGCTCGCGGGAATAATTTAGTATTGCGTGATTCTCGCAATAATTTAGTGTAACGCGAATCCGTAACCAAATGCTGAAGTGAAAAACCCTCATTAGAACTAATAATTTCGAATTAATAAAAGCGAAGTATACTTACCCACTTTCGGCTTTGCACATTATTGCAAGGTGAATCAACTAACTTGGGAGTACCTAAGTACTTGATACTTTTCAGGCTAAGCTCAAATTCACAATTAGGAAGAACCATTTTCGTGCAGTGCTTAAATCAAAAAGGAGGACAAAATTCGCGTAACTAACAAGGTAGATAATATGCCTCCTAAGAACAGATGGTTTCTCAAATGTTGTTTTCAACCAAACACGTTCTTACGAGGTTTGTATGTATAGTTGTCTATCTATCAGAATAAGTAGAATACATTGCCTACCCAACAAAATTGGTAACAGAGAAATTTAAACTGTTACACGTTAGGAGTTTAGGGACCCAACGGGAGCACAGTTTCTTGAAGTTTAACTTTTCAGAAACAATCTTGTACAACACCGACATCGATTCCTCAGGAAAGTTTTTTGAAAGAAGAATTTTCGCTTTAACTAAAGCCACCATATCGTCTGTGATTACAGATGGGCGACCGGAGCGGAGCTCATCATGGATGTTGGCGCGGCCATCTTTGAAGTCTCTGACCTACTGACGCACTTTGCCTTCACACATGGCAGTAGCTCCGTAAACTTCACAAATTTGCGGGTGAATGTCTGCAGCAGACAGGTTTCTTGCCGTCAGAAAACGTATCACTGACGGTATCTCGCACGGGGCGGGCGATTCGATAAGCTTGAACACTATAAACACACAGAACAGACCGTACAGGTTACCTACGCAGCTACAACTGAGTACAGTTGTTCACAAGGAATGCCGGGTCACGACGCAAACACTCGTTGCGGCGCACGCGCCACCTATTAGTGTATACAACAAAATTTACGTTTCGTAGACCTAGAATCAGAAATGGGAATTTTAAGATTATTTGAGTCAGTACAAAACTGTATATAATCTGTTTTTGCGCTCAGATGATCAGATCATCTGGGGCCAACATAATTCCTTGAGAATCAAAACAACTGAATCACGACTATTCTAATTACAATAATGACATCATCTCTAATCTTTAATAACTGTCATATGAATTTGGCGACCTTTGAATATGGATCATAAATGATACAAAATAAAGTCATATGTATTTGGCGACCTTTGAATATGGATCACATATGATACAAAATAATTTTCCTTTAGATCAAAATGATAGTAACCTAACAATTAATTATATTTCTTAAAGGGAATAATAATAAAGGGAATAATTTGTGGAATTTATTAATATAGAAACTATTAAAATGAAATGCGATTATACCTATTTCTAAAAAACGTCACAGACTATTGACATCCCTGAATGTATTAAACTGAGCATTAGGAATACTATATCGTCTATGTACGCGAAAAGTGTCTTAAAGGAACCGAACTGCGAAATCTTTAAACACGGAACTTCCAAAGAAATAAATAATTTTAAGTAATACCAGTTTGAAACGAGCTTTACATGATATTGGTTTTAAGTTCAAAATAGAGAGAGATTCCATAGCTTTAACGGAAAAGCTAAGCATTTTTAAGACTATAATTAAATTTCTAAGGGCACATAAGCAAAACGTTAATTCTTATAGTAAACCGCACTTGCTCTTCATGGATGAAACATGGTTGTTTTTTGAATGCAAATCCCACAAAATCATTACCAGATAATGATGTACGAAGCGTAAAAAAGCAGAAGGTTACAACTGGAAACGATTGGTTGTTGTGCATGCATGTTCAGAAGCAGGGTTTGTAACAGGTTCCTCTGTATTATTTGCTGCCAAATCTCAAAACAATGATTTTCATGTCGAAATGAATAGGGGCCTGTTTCTACGGTGGGTAAAAGAACATTTAGTAATTAATTTAGAAGAACCATCGCTAATTGTGTTGGACAACGCAATTATCATTCAGTGTTGATTGAGAAAATGCCATTATCATCTTGGTATACAGCTGTTATGTCATCATTGAACAATTTAGCAGTGGTGACAATAAATACCATTAGTGCGGGTATCCTACAGTTTTAATGGACCTTATGCCATAGTGGGAGTGCGTGAAGTAACATGATTCGTACTCGGACGGTGACAGAAAACACAGTTGAACGAGAGTCCTGAAAGCGACACCACACCAAGCGCGCGTGTTCTTGGGTGTCCGCTATCCTTTTGTGTGTGACTTCTCTTGTCCAGTGCGGCACAGGCTTAAGGTATTTATATTCTTGATTAAGTAGTTTATCGTATTTGCTCTGTTTATTACATAACCGCTACACTGCCATCGGTATTGCTACATAATAGCAATTGGTCCTTCCCTATCATTACCATTTTTCGATTAATCTTATCAACCACACCAACCAACAGCCGATATAATACAATGATTGATTATAAACAACATTCAACATAATTTATAGACAAGCGAGGTCTTACAAAGTAGACGAGTTTCTGAGAAGTCATGGACACTAAGTTCTCCGTTAACCTCCATATCGCTGTCAATTCAACTCAATAGAAATGGTTCAGGATGCAAAAGGTTATTACGATAAACATCGATAGGGATGGTTATGGTGACAACTAGTGATGGATTCGGGCCGGGCTTTTAATAAGCCCGGCCCGGCCCGACGCAATAAAGTGACCGGCCTGGCCCGAGGCCCGACTCGAAATGAAAACTGTCGGCCCGGCCTGCCGGACCGGGCCGGCCCGACTTTCATTCAGTGAATGAGAAGATATTTTTTCAGTTGTGTTCAACAAGTAACTATCACTCTTTTGTTTGATTTAAGAGTATAATGATTTTGAGTTACAATCAAGATACTTGTGGAACATACCGTAGTATATCATTGATTTTTGATTCTTTAAAAAATCTTAGAAATATGTAACAAAAGTACAAAATGTGTAGCAATTTTTAATGTTTATGAAATTCTACGCTTAACGTACCTTATAACCTTTGTCATAAATTTGCGTCCGCCTTATTTTCTCGTTCCTACTTCAAAGAATTTTACTAAAATTACCTACTTGATATTAGAGAGTTATTGCAAACTCATTCCAAGCAGACTTTACTAAAAGATTCTTCAAATAAAGTATCCTTTGCGATGGATAGTATGGGGAGGTAAAAGACGCATGTAACCAAAAGGGGGATGTATCGAACCTGGGGAAAAATTGTTTAGAACCGATGTGAATCCGGTATAACAAGTGTACCAAAAGCATAGGCAAGGTTTATTTCGGAACCACTTTAGAAATTTTGTTATAAACCGATCTTTGGCTGGGAGTGGCTAAATTGTGTAGAGATTATTGTAACTGGCATTTTAAACGTTTCATTTACGTGTTATTTGATATTTGTTATTGTTATGTATTATTATTGTATAGTCGTTATCTATTATTGTTAAGTATTGTTATTGGTATTATTAATCGTAGTCGTAAACTCGAACAAGTTTGTATTTAGAGGATATAAGATTGTAAAGGGAAAACGATTGTACCCTTTAATGAAATGTAGCATTTGTGTTATATGTTACATGTGGAAAAAGACCACATAGATACGAACTGATTGAGTGTAAAGTTATTGGACAAGAATTGTTTCACCAGTATAAAAATAGAAGGCACAGAGTTGTCTTGGTAAAAGTGGTCGTTATGTACAAAATGACAGATAATTTTATAGGGATTCTGAATTCGAACTTTGTCTAAGATAGTCGTGTATTTCGGTCCGAGTCAGAAAAATTTATTATTAGTGTTAAAATGGTATACTCCAGTAGGAGAAATAGTAACTGTTAAAACCTATAAGTGTTTGTAAGCCTAAAGGCAAGTGAAAGAGTCAAGTTTACATGTATTGAGTTGAGCCATTGGGCAATGTTGTTGTTTATGTTATATTCGGTGTAAAAGGTTGAGCACCAAAAGTATTTATTTGTTTAAATAAAATTTGTAGTAGAAGCGAAGGAGTTATTTGTGTACCGGGGAAGCCTGATACGTGAAGCAAGAGGTAGGCTGCACAGGTTAGAGAAGAGGCAGAGTTGTGGGCAGGTTGGAAGGATCTACGGGAAGGCGAATTAGAGTAAGTATTTATTGTGAAGCCCTTCCCAGAGAAAAGATTTTAGGTGAGTTAGTATTTTGGATAACTTGCTCGTATTTGATAGTTATTTATTTGTTGTACCGTATTCACGGAATAGAAAAGGTTAAATGATACCTAACCACACATTGTAAGTCAAAAGTAAAGATGACAGGGAATCTGTCAAGATTTTATAAGTATAGTCGAAATTTGTTCATTGGGATCAAGCTGAGTAAGGTCAGTGATTTTGATACGGTATCTGTTGGTTTAATTACAGAAATCAATCCTTGGGTGTTGTACTGAATCCTCGACACCCCAAGGTAGAGCGCTGATATAAGAGTACTCGTGTGATGTAGCCGTAGTTGGAAAATAGCAACGGGGCATGAACCGAAATTAATAAAAATAGAAGGCTAAACTTCAAAGTTGACAGACGAGAGTTAAAAAGTAACAAAAATTCGTAGATTCGTGAAAAATACATAAAATATATATCACATAATAAGTAGGGGCGAGCAATACAGCTTTATTAAAAGTCTACATCCAATTTAAAGAAGTGTTATTGCAAGTGTTTTTTCCTTTACTCTTTATTTTGACATATATGTTTAGTATTCTTTATGTATAGGTTATGTTTTAAAAATGAATAAAGAATTAATCTCTTTTGTGATAAGGTGACCTATAATACATGTTTAACTATATTGGAAAAGATTAAAAAAATTGTGTTCACACAAAGATGAACCTTTTTTAATTATTTGAGTCTTTCATTTTTCACTGATTCGATAACATTTGTATGTGTTGTCAAAGTGTTTTTACGGAATACTCTTCAAGTTTACTTCAAGACACTGTTTTTTTACTTCTTTCCAAGCATATAGCATATCTGTTTTCAAAATGATTTTTACACCTTACTTCTAGGAAAAGCATTACAAAACAGCATCCTCCTATATAGAGCGTTGACATTTTATATCTTTTTCGTGATATAAACTTGGACAGTATATCTCTAAATTTAATTACGGAAACAACACTACAAAAAACCATTTAATTCCACAATATTTATACAGAAAGCAGACAATTAAATGTAAGTTTGTACGTTACGCATTTGGTATATGTCAAAATTAAGGCGCCTTAAATAAAAGCATTCCTTGCCTGTATTTAAATTAAATAAAGATGTCCTGTATTTTAATAAAGTACAAACAATATAGGTGTAATTGGGCATGTGTAAATGTCAAATAAGGGAAAACTTTTTTAAAAAATTGTTAAATGAACGTTGCAATAACTCTCTAGTGTTTTAGGCGGTAGACAAACTATTCAGGCGGTTGATAATATCGACGTTCGACGCATGATTGAAATTTGAAGTATATACATATCATCATCATCATTGGGTCTTCAGTCCTGAAACTGGTTAGACGCGTACCATCATTGTTTCCTATTCTGAACTAACCTACAGATTTCCCCGAAATTTGCACAGTCTGCATCTATCACTATCTGATCTAGGTCTACATCTAGCTCCCTTTTCCTAATTCTACTTGTAATATATCCCATACTATTCCCCAAAAATGCCTTAGAACGTATTCTGCCCTTCTATTTCTCATATTTTTCCCCAAAGATATCCTTGTTCCCTTACTGTTTCTATAATTTTTATTTTTATTTATTTATTATTATTTGTTATTACCTTTGTCTGTCCATCCTCATACATCTGAAGCACGGCATTTCAAAGACTGCTACTGTTCTTCTGTTTGCTTTTCAGACTGCTCGTATTTCTTAGGCATACTGTCTGTGCTGTACTCCACACATACGCTTTCAACAACTTTTTGTTCTATGTTTGTTGTCTTTCATCATAGGCGCCGTTCTTTCTTGTTAGATGCAGTTCGGTCCCCTTCTATTGTTTTACAATTATATACCCTTTTTCTCCTACATTCATTGGTTGCGAAGGGGGGTAAGCAGCCTGTGGCTGCCAAGTTCCCCCAGCACTTGAACATTTACTGATTTAATATCTTTTCCAATATATTTTTTCGCACAGTCAACAATAGTTGCAGATATTTCACAACAAACAACTAGTTGTTTATAATAATCATCAGATTTATCTGCGCTTAATTTTTCATCATTGGGTTTCCCGTCTCAAAACTGGTTGGACATGTACCTGCACTTATTTATTTTCTAAACTAACCTACATAGTTCCCTGAAATTCTCGCACAGCAATACAGCTCGTTTCCCCTTATATTGTTTTCTAATATTATGTCCTATTTCACTGAGATTTATTGAAGGGGGTTAAGCAACCTGTGGCTGCCAAGATCCCCCAACACTTAGACATTTGCCGAAATGATAGTTTTCCAGTAAATGCTTTCACGCAATTACCATAATTCGAGAATATTGTCCATCCAATGCTTGTAGTTGCTTATAATAAATATCATGTTTCTTCTATTGCGTTCTAATATTATGCCCTATTTCATTGAGATTTATTGAAGGGGGTTAAGCAACCTGTGGCTGCCAAGATCTCCCAACACATAGACATTTGCCGAAATAATAGTTTTCCAGTAAATGCTTTCACGCAATTACCATTTTTCGAGAATAGTGCCCCTTCAATGCTTGTAGTTGCTTATAATAAATATCATGTTTAAGTGCAGCTACTTTTTTCGTCATTAATTTATCCATCTTGGGGACTGGTTGGATGCGTACCTCCATTGATTTCTCTTCTGAGCTAGCCTACACATTTCCCTGAAACTCCTACAGCCTACATCTTTCACTATCTGTGTGCAGTAGTCTAACCTAGGTCTATCTCTTTTTCTCGTTTTTCCTATCTCTGCTTCTAGTATATTCCGCACTATTCCTTCATGCCGTAGTATGTAGCCTATCATCCTATCTCTCCTATTTTTTACCGTTTTGTATATATACATATACATAATATAAATCGTGCAGACTTTTGAATTATGAATAAATCACCTAGTTTGATGTTCCTGGGCATTTTTAACTTGCTTAAAGTACAACATGAGGAACATTAAATAGGACTAAAAAAAATATTCGGGATAAGAAGTGAGTTATAATATCACATCTCCTTTACACTAAACAAGACGAAAAACTGATTATTAATGGGTTCATGAAGACACTATAATTAAGAACGTTTACTTACTCAATGTGAGATAGAAGTGAAAGGACGGTGGAGTATCTACTCGTGCGATTTTCGGCCCGAAAAGTTCGAGCCGGCCCGAATCGTTTGTTCCGGCTTGGCCCGAAAAAAGATAGGCCCGGCTCGGGTCCGACCCGAATAAAGTAATCAACAGCCCGGCCCGGATTCGAGCCCGAAATCGGGCCGGGCCCGGGCTGGGTCGGCCCGAAAGCTCGAGCCCGAGTCCATCCCTAGTGGCAACCAAATTTTAGCTATGTGGGATAAAGTACTACGTCAATGCCCAAAAGGAATTTGGGAAAAATGTATCAGCCATGCAGAGAAACTGTACATATGAAATAAAAATCTATTATGCTGCAGCTAGCTAGATGGAGATATAAAAATTTACCGTCATTAAATCTTAGAATGCATAAACTCTACGAAAATAGCTACCCTGTTGGCAGTGCTGTTTTTCAAGATAATTTGAATAAATTCTAGATGGTCAATTGACCGGGGAAATGCATAAATATTAGTTCAGTGGAATACGCTTGATCAGTTGCCTTATTTCGTGATCCCGACTATAGTAACAAAGATAAAGCACTGAACGGCAGTTTTGCACCAGAGGAAAATTACTGTGCTACCTTCTTCTTCTCTGTAAGTGCCTTGCAGTGAAACATACAATAGTCTTAAATTAACAACAAATTATATCTTACACAATGAAATTCAAATTTTCCATAAATTTACTACGTGAAGCATTAGCTTAAAAAGTAATCTTGATCTGTTTCAATACTGTCAATAAATCTAAATAATTAAGTTTACGCAATACATAGCAGTCGGATTTCCCATTGACTCATTCGATTATTTATATTCTATAATCTTGAGTTTATGCTTTGCAAGTATTAATTGCCGGTCCCTGTGTTGTAATAAAAATTTGAAAAAAAATAATATGAACAATCTTGAATCTGTTTATTGAATGGTTCGTTTTTCTCAGTACACATTCAAATTTAGGCTCTATTACCAATTTTTGCAATAGTCTATAACTTTAATAAAATAAACATTTTAGTGATTTTATAAAGAATTTAGTTCAACGTTTGTTTTTTGCGGATTATGTGATTCAAACCGGAAATATGCATCAGGAATTATAGCATACTTGTATATTTTTTTCCTAAAATTTGGCGATTAATAAAGACAACTTTCTCATTAATATGGAAATTAATTAAATACTATTTTGTTTCTCTGTTCCCAAATATTGTTTAGATGATAAATTTTTCATTATGAAACTAGCTGAAAATCAATGTTCAATTTAAAAGGTTTATACAAATTCAATTTGCTGTGTTTAGAATGCTTGTATTTTTTCTGTTTGTTCTGAAGTGACTAAAAAATGATCTGCTTTAATTTATTTTTTCAATACAGTTGCACATGAAAGTCCAACCATATCATTGGATCCGGATAATGAATATTTATCATTACGTTTTAAAGCTAAGCTAGCAGAGGTTTATATTTGTTAACGTTTCTTAAACACATTTGCCTTATTCCATAGGTAAATTTTGTGATTTTCTATAACAACATATTGCGCTTTTCAAATTGGTTTCAAAATATTTATAAATTTGCAAGATTTTTGTGTTTAGTTATTTATTAACACTGAGACTTTTCCGTAGTAGTCGGTTAAGCTTAAATTTAAAAAGTATTTGAAAAATATATTTTCTTATTTATTAGAGCATGCGCTATAACGCAAGAATGTCTAATTTTAGTTGTGATTATTGTAATAAATCATATTGTTTATTTCTACAGTACTCACTAAACTACTTCAAACTATTTTCTGCACTCGATCAAGGATGTTTACTTTGTCCAGTATACGCCAAAAAACAGTACGGGATAATACTTTCCCGTACAGTTTTTATCTTCTTTTTAAACAATATAATGCACTCCAACAATCAATCTCATCAAGTATACACAAGTGAATTTTTTATTAAAAATATTACACCTATACTACTTAAACGTATAGTACAACAACTATGATTTATTTATATTTACAGTAATGTTGCAATTTGTACAACCATGAAATAGTGGCTGAACTTTTCCAGAAAAGCTGGAGGCACTACTGCTGTCTATTGTTAGTAATTCTTCTGCACACTTGTCGGTGTATGTTGCTTTACATATTTTATTTGCCATGTCTACTTTAATTTGTATAGGATTCATTATTTTAATGCAAAAATATAATGCTTCCTTTCTCAACTTATGCACTAGTAGTTCTTAGTGGAATGCGATTTCAGAAAAATAGTGTGTGCGCCTCGTAGTAAAAGCACATTCCCGGACTTTCAATGCTTGTTCGCTTCGGCTAGCGCCTCGATCAATAGTTTGCATTGTCGTCCGGGAATGTTTTGCTTTTACTACTAGGTGATAGTGTCTGTGCTTGTTTTTGATTTAGAAATCGTCGCTTAAAGGGTATAGGAATTTAGAGAACAATATTGAGGAACTTCAGTCGGTTCTGTTGAAAAAGTTAATGGAATATGAGCATAGATCCGTCCAAGAGTTAATGTATACAGTATTGAGGGAGACCACAACTGGCATCCTATGTGAAAAGTACATATGTAAAGATATACGCTAAAGCATCCATACAAAGATAAAATTAATTTTTTAACAGAATTGTTTTCAACCATTTGTCTAATTTTCTGCAACTTTTCGAACCTCAAATTTTGCACCAGTTGCTCAGTGTCAACATGTCTGACCACCTGCACCGCTTGTAATTTGTGTATGATATTCGTATCATTGTCCATCTACGTAAATTTCCCTTCTACTTCAGTAATACCAGTCCTGGATATCGATATTGTCTCTTTACTTTACTTTTCAAATCGACCGTTTTTCATCACTTAGTTTTTGCGCCTCTTCAGTTGTTATCCTGCGCATGCGGCTAATTTTTAACATTTTCCTTCCTCCTTTTCTGTTTCCTTATAGTCCATGTTTCACAACTATATCACACAACATTATAGAATTATTTTAAATACGTTCCCGTATAGTTTGATTAATGTTTGATGAAAGAAAATTATATTTCTGGAAGAACGCGTTCTTGACTAGCGCAATTTTGCACTATATATCATTTTTGCGTTTCCCATTATTTGTAATTCTATATTCTTAATAACAAAATTTTTCGACATTAGCAAGTCTACCTGTTCTATTCCTACATTCAAAATGTCAATTTTATTATCTTTTCTGCAAGTCAATACTCTTGCTTACTGAAGCGAACTAGCTGTTCTCTTGTATTCCTCCTGAAGATATCCTCTCAGTGGATAAACAACTGTGTTCTTGTAAGCCCCATCATTTTCTCAACCAATACTTACCACTTAAGCCACGCAAATGGAGCTTCAAATTTTTTGTTATTTGTGGAGTATCAAGTTGCTTGTACGTTTGCGTTATATGCTGGAAAAGAAAATGTAGTCCTTCCAAATGAACCCGACCTAGGTGCTACTGCAAATATGGGTCTAAGTCCTTGTAGAAATATTGTACGTGGTAAACATTGTCCATATTTTGATAACTACTACAGTACAATACCACAAGTATCTTATTTATCCAAAGAAGGAATATTACGTTTGTTGGGCACTAAACGTAAAAATACGATTATTGATGGTAAGTTACCATCAGAAAAAAATATTAAGAAAGAAAGAAGAGGTCACAACGTGGAATATGTTGGAGAATTAGATGATGTAGATAATTCGACTTTTGCATGGAAGGACTCAAAAATTGTCACACTTGTCTCAAATTTTGCAGGCCGTAATTTTTGTGGTATTATAAAAAGGTTTGATAAATCTTAAAATGAAAAAGTCTATGTACCTTGCCCATATGTTGTAAAAGAATATAAGCATATGTGGGAGGGGAGGGGAGGGTCGATTTACTCGGCAGCATAATAGATAGATACAAAATATTAATTTGAAGTAGGAAATGGAGTTTCCGAATATTCTACTGCATAATAGATATGGTTCTTGCAAATGCTTGGCTCTTGTACAGGAGGGTGCACGTGGAAAGGAGAACCAATAGAAATATGCACGAAGGAGAAAGAGCGTTATCTTTCTCTCAGTATAGATCAGAGGTTGCACTATGTTTAGATAGAGAGGGCTCTTTTCATATAAAAAAGAGGCTGGCAGACGTTCAGCTGAATCAGTGGAACAACAGTTGACATCAAAAATGGACCGCCGGTGTACGTTTCGTCGAAAGCTGTAAGAATGGATGGTATTATCTACATCGCAGTAATGAAACAAAACAGAGATGCAGGTTAATCGACATGTAATAATATATCTTATATACAGTATGAAAAATGTGAAGTCATTTATGTTTGAACAAAAATAACAAAAACAGTAATTGTTTCTTTTAATAAATGTAAGAACAGTGACACAACGTATTTACATTACAATACAAAAATTATGTTTACCTTTCTGAAAATGTTGTTTTAATTTTTTTAAATTTTTTTCCTTAAATGAAACACAAAAATTGAGCTTCTTTCAATTTTATCAGCGCTATTAAAAAATCATACAGTGAAGGGTTAATGGATTGCTTACAAAGGTCCTGAACTAGATTATCAGAAGGCGTTGTCTGTTTAGATTTTATTCAATAAGTGATACGTGGTTGGATTTGGGATGCAAAGAACTTTTAAATGTCGTTAAAAAATTCCGGGCCCGTATTTAAAAAAATTAAGAAGGGGATGGTGCCATGGATACGTCTCAGAAGAAAATTGACACCGTCAGACTATAGCCCATCTGATATTTCTACGAGAAAGTATGATTCGTTTTCATTTAGTTTAATTTATAACACGAGAAAGAATATATTCTAAACTTAAATAATTTGCCTTACTAAAAGCTTAAAAAAGCTAAAATGAAATTTAGATATGAAAACACCAAATGTATACCACTAAAATTGGGCAACTTTTTCTCCATTTAACGTACTGATGACGTTCCAAAATACTCACGCTGTGCATTCTTATCTAGGACACCTTGCATATTATATTTACTATTTATTTGATAATAATGAATGACGATATTTCATTTATGTAGTGTAAGATTGTTCGACCATATGTATTCTTATGCTTGCCTGATATAGATGGAAAACTCCAAAATTATTAAACATTTGTTGAACATTACTTGAATCCGAAACCTGTAGTACTTTTTGGAGAACATAAGTATTGTAACTTTTATAAGCGGCGTACTAAATATTTTAGCTCCATTATAAACGTGTTTAGTGCGAAATGGATAAGGATAACGAAAACAAGATGAAATTAGTTAATAAGTTTGTTATTCGAAACGATAAGAAGTAAGTAAATGCTGTGAGATGGTATAACATGTAAGGACGTTTATAATTACCAAATGTTTTATCATATTTTTAGTAATGTTTTTTATTACTTTAAAGAGGGCGAAATGTAATTGAATATGTAAATAAGAAAATAATTTGCTGAAAATTTGTATGCATCATTAATTATCATTGTGAAGCATATCTCAACATTTTGAACGTTTGTTTGTAATTATAAAACTGTAGTAGAAGAAATATTTGAACTGTAAGTGGTACTTTAGGGTGGTTTTTATACTCTTGAATACGTGCCTTCTTGACATAAATGGTAGCGGCTCTAGAGTTATCTGCTAATGATTTGATATTTCAATTAGATTTATTTGTGTATCAATTGGTTGATGCGGTTGCGTAATATTTTATAGCTTGTGATTGACTTTTGATACTGCAACAATATTCAGTTCTTTAACAGATCTTAGTCTCGGAATATGTTTAAAGTAAATATGTTACCGTATCGGTAAAGTTATTAATTTTCTGTATGCTTCACCTCCTTTTATGGATCTGCGATGTAATATTTTGAAGATTTTGGAAACAGGTTTGAGGAATGTAGGTCTATTTATACAATTATAGCAAGGGATTTATTTAATACTGTTACGGGTAGCAAAGTTTTTGCACACATTGTAAATCTAAATTGTTATATTAAAAATATTAATTGTGGGTCACAAGATTGCTCTAAATCGTTAGTTGTAGCCTTGTTAAAGTGCAAAAGTCCAACATGGAAATGACCGCCATTTCTAAGACTATTAGGTATATGAAGATGAAAGTGGAATAATCATTCTTCTTTAATTTATATATAATTCGTAACTGTTTTTCTGTTGGAAAAATTTTAGAGTTTACTCATTGTTCAAGATTCGTTAGAATGCGTTTACTTACAACCTTCATATTAATTTTTTAGATTGTAAAAGTCCTTTCAAATTATATTCTAAACTCGTTTTACTGTAAAGTTAGAAATACTTCAAAGCGTCTCTCTGAAGTAGGTATCTCACAAATCAAGTCGTTGCATTAACATAATTTATACATATAGAAAATCACTTTATATAATAAATTATTTCAGTTCTATAAATTGAATTTGCCAAACTGCTAGACTAAGCAATTATGGGCTTTGTATATAAAATTATAAATTCTATACATCAATTTTATTGCAACTATAATTTTTAATGATAATAGTTACGATAGTTAACTTAGAAATGATTATTCAGCTTATTATTATACCCGAAATCCGTATCATTACAATTTGCTACTAAATACGTTAGTCACTATCAACTGTTTTTTGACCCAATCACCTTCTTTTAGGTTAACTTTGTTATTTCTGACTGAACCACACACAGGCAAGAGATTTCTGCTTAACTTAGCCCAGTTGTAAAGGTATGTGTCCTTCATCCAAGAGTCCTTACAGTAAATCTGTATAATGGTGTTGGTATATATCCACGATTACTCTTGGGCTAGTTCTTAGCATTCTCTTCGGTGTGCATATGTTGTTTATTTTATGTAGCCCTCAGAAAATAGATTTTGTTTAATCACTATTTACTAGAGCCCTTCTAGGACCCATTGTAACACATACAGCAATCAGTTTCTCCTAGAAAGTAGTTTTTTCTTAATTGACCACTGATCATTTCTACAACACATTTATTTTTACAAGTTGTTCATTTCCTTCAGTATCATTATGATTTGCCCAATGTAATAGTCCAAGAGCCCGTGAACGCCAGACTTACGTCATAGTATAAAAGCTGCATTTTTTTCTGTGTGAAGACACTATAGTAGGTAACAACATTTGGCTACTATGAACTTCGAGTCGTGGGCCCTTCGATAGGTAATAGGTAGCAAAGGTGTGAACAATCGCTACTTAATTACGTCATAGTATAAAAGCTGAAAATTTGATATGTTGTAGGGATAATTATAACAAACCATCATCCCCATTGCCAGACACTTTGCGTGGGCCCTTCCCTCCGCCAGACACCCTTGAAGTTCATTATGACGTAATTGTACTTACGTCATAGTATAAAAGCTGAAATTGAAATATGTTACTTCAGCAACTATTTGAAGATGTTCCCCAAGCAGCCAGACACTTTCCATGGTCCTAAAGCCGTGCCAGACACAGTTAAAAAAAGACTCAAAATTTCTTTGTATTTGATTTTCTGGAAGAACGGTAGGTCGTAGAGACAAATTTTATGAACAAAAATTGTAGAGAACAATTATATCTACAATTTATCTCGTAGAAACGTTGAGCTGCGATCAAAATTGCACGAACTAGAGGGCGCTGGAATTTCTAAAAATCATTTTTTCGTTTTTTCACGATAAAACCTGATTTTTTGAGGTATAATTTGAATGGGAAAGTTGTAGAGCTAAAAAATATCTACAAAATCGTTCATATACTTTTTTCTCGTACGATGCACCATTACAGAGATACAGCGTTTTTATTTATTTGTTCATTTTTTTCATGTACCATCAGTGGTTTTTCGTGAGTATCGACTGAATAATAAAAAAAATAATAAAAAAATAGTATTTATTCATATATATATATATATATATATATATATATATATATATATATATATATATATATATATATGATTAATCATATGAATAATCAATATTTGTACTATTCATTGCATCGAGATTCTTCGTTTTCCTCGTCACTACTATTCCAACCCGTCACTTCATCATTTTCTACATCATCGTCTATATCAGTTTCTATAAAAATATAAACATATTATGTAAGATAATAAATAACTATGATACAATTTTGAAGTTACTT
This sequence comes from Platerodrilus igneus, assembly GCA_036346225.1. Taxonomy (NCBI): domain Eukaryota; kingdom Metazoa; phylum Arthropoda; class Insecta; order Coleoptera; family Lycidae; genus Platerodrilus; species Platerodrilus igneus. The sequence goes on along the minus strand of JARFIW010001503.1, from coordinate 7,883,765 downwards.
GAAACAACCATAAAATACCTGATAAAGTTTTCAGTGAATCACTGACAAAGTTTGGTAGCTGATCTCCATCGAACCATTTGAAATAGTAAATATTATCTTTCTGTGTCCAACCATTATTTTCTGGTTGATATATGCTAGGAATTTTTAAGTGTGCATTGTTCCAAATAGCTGCTATATAATTTGCCCGCAGGAATTGTTGTAATAGCTCGCTTTTACATGGTGGTAGATTGCTAGCATCGAAGTTCTGTAATTTCTTGATGTTAAAAGCTTCGTTGACATCTGAGACCGTATATGTATTGATGAACATATGGAGTCGGGCAGTATCAACATCAATAAATTCACCAACATTATATACATCACATATAAATTTTTGTATAATATTAAAGATCTTCTGTTGCTCGTCTTTATTTCCAAATAACTCATTATTTCCAAGTTTGATGAAAGCTTCCTGGTATTCTTGTTTTTTTTTTTAATATTGCGTAAGGTTTCAATTTTCCTTTTCTAAAAAACGCAGGATTATAATCACATCCTGTTATGGCATGAAATCCAGGCAAGCTTTTACATATAGTTTCTCCCAATTGTGCGTGGTTTTTTGTTAAATCTACATATCTTAAGTTATTCCCTGTACCTGCGAGTATCCAAACATGTGAATTATTTTGTAGGTGATGCATATGACCAAGCATTATTGCAGCAATATCGGTATCGACACTTCTGATCATTATATTTGCTTGAAAATCGATTTTACATGCATGATAGATCACTTTGGTATCTGCCTCTTCATGTTCTTGGCATGATAATTCTTCAACAACACTTGATACTACGCTATTTGAATCATTAACAGTGAAAGAAGGACACTGTCTGAAATTGACGTGGATAGTTCTATTACCAATGAATGGTACCATTTCATCAGTGCCCCAATGTAAGATGAAGAAATCAACAAGAGCTCGCTTAAAGTTTGAATTTTTCAGTTCTCTCGTAAAATCACTCGGTCGAACTTGATCAGGTCCAGTTATAGTATAGTCCAATTGTGGTGATTCAAACCGTCGTTTTCGTTCATAATCTTTGATCGATGGTGTGAAGTATTGATCAAATATGACATCAATTCTCGACGCATGCAATTGAGTAACCATTTGTAGCATTTTCTTTGAAATAGATTCGAATTTTTTTGGAACATTTTTCATAGTGTGCAATAGAAAAAAACCATCAATTATTAGTACATCGATATAAAGTGGTGGCTGATGCTCTATTTCTTTTTCTAAACACTTCATCAGGACAGATTTATCAGTCTTGCAAATACTACCATCTAAATGGCACATTGACAAAGGCACTGAAGTGACTGGGTACGACAAAATTTTTGAAATATCTATATTATAATCGATAGAAATTCCGAGCATACGTCCAAATAAATCTCTTTGAATTTTCACTTCTTGAATTTTACCACCTACTTTAACTTTCTTTTTTTGATAATCTTTTGAAAAATTATCAATAGATGATTTTTTAATACTTTTTTCAAATCTACTTATATCTTTTAAACATTCATAAATAAACGTTCTACGTTTATCATCGCCATTTTTTTCAATATTAAGAAGGAATACTTCTACCTGATCTGACGCAGCTTTACCAGATGAAATATTAATTAATTTATCTTTCGGCACTCCCAAACTAAATGGATCTATGAATTGATCAAAGGTAGTAATGAATTCTTGCAATTGTTTAATACTATTTTTAATATTATGCGTATTCAAGTCTGCTGAAACATCTTGGTTAATTAGTAATCCTAATTCTTGATAAACTTGACTTATTATTGTTGACCTGACATCATGGTTTCGGGCCCATCTTTGACGTGCCGAAATTGAATTGGTGAAGTTTATAACACCTGTAAGTCTCCTAGCCGCATCTGCATTTATTGTCTGCTCCAATACCAAGTCAATAGGTTGCCTAGAAAACGGCTTAGAGGTCCTTTTAATACCAAAGCAACTTCGTTTAAATGCTTCATATAAATCAGGATGAGTTTCTGAAACTTTCGGCAAACTATCATAATACTTTACGGTCCATCGAGCATAATTTTGTCGATTGCATATAAAAAATATACTCGTAATCTTAGGCAATACTGATTTGAAAAGTTCGAAATTTCCTAAACGAATACTTCTTGATAGGGTTAAGTAATGATGTACAAGATTAATGTAAATCAAATAAAATTGTGGAGTTTTGCCAAATTCGCCGTTTAGAGTTTGTTGTTTGTATATACCGTAGTCATTCATTAATTCTTTCAGTTCTTCATTTTCTATTTGAAATGATGATATTTTACACTTCTGTAGTCTTTTCAACTCTGTTATCACATCATTCGTTAGTGTTATATTTTTGAGTTGTAAAAATGATTTAAAATGTATTATTTCTAATCCTAATGCTATTAAAGGATGCAGTCTCTTGCAGCGGTTGAAATGTTTTCCATCGAGAAATCCATTTTACGAGCCATTTGCCAGCAAATTACTCTCAACCATTATATTTGTTAAACCACAGTCACTTATTACTTTACCGATAGCTTTAAAGTAAGCCATCATTATATGGAATGGTCCTAAATGTATAAATAAATTATCAAATCTAGGTTTTTCGGTTGCTTGAATTTGAAAGGCTACTTTTGCTATCGCGAGATCATAAGTAACCTGTATGGAAGGTTGGTGTAAATCTTTAGCTATTTTTTTACTTTGATTCATGGTTTCCACGACTATAGATATGTTAGTTGGTGATGCATTTATTGGAGTTAAATAAGAAATAAATTGTTGCGGACTATTACTATCATCAATCTGACTATTAAATCCTACCCACATAGGAATATCAGGTAATTTTAATGCATGACTAATCATCCAAATATTATCTAAATTAGTGTATAACTTAAAGTTAGTACGAGTTATATTTTCTATTTCATCAACTGTTAATTGCAGATCATTCGTCATCTTTGGTTTCTTAGGATAAGGAGTTTCATCTATAGATATAGCTTCAAAAGCTCTTCTTTTACCTTTTTTTTTCATCTGCCGAGTTTATTACACTATTCAGTACTGGTGTTTCGGGTAATTCGGATTCTTCTGTAGTGTTCGAGTCAATGTCTTGGTAAATTATTCCTACCGTATCGTGTAACGTATCCTTACCATTTTTGGTTTCCACGAAACGGTCGAAATTATCAAAGGCAACACCAGTGCAAAATTCAGCTGATTTCTTAATCTTTTCTGGGCATAAATTAGATTTTTCTATAGAATTATAAGTTGCTTCTGTTTCTAGTTCTTCAACTCCTTGATAACTTATACAGTGGCCATATCTATTAATAATGTCAACAATTTTTCTGCTACTTGTTAAACTTTTCAAAGTGATGCCCAACATAACGTGCTTCGACGTCTTTACTTGACCATTATGTATTCCATAAACTACATCTTGACAGTAAGAATTAACTTGACGGGCACATTTTAAGCTACCTCTCCGTCTTTGATTAGAACCTCCGAGAAGAGTGAAGTAAAAATCTAATAATTGTTGCGGTAATGATGCTTCTCCCAATATCAAATGCTGTATTGAAATATTCTTATTAGGTAATTTTTTCTTTTCTATTTGTAGTATTGATTTTCGTAAAATTAATGCAGCTTTTTGTAAAATATTTTCTGATTGTAAATTTTCAAATACTGTATCATCTATTGCTTCTAGACATCGAGGTGCTAATATTTTTTTGTTATGAATAGTAAAAAATTTTATTTCTCCATCAAATTCTTTCTTTATTTTATCTTCTAAATGCTGTGCTGTATAAGTAGCGTCCATTTTCATAGAATTTTCTTCAAAAATTCTTTCCAATGTATCAATATATGATTCATATATATAAACTAATGAATAACAACGCTTTTTCTTGATGACATTTTCCTTAATGATGTTACTTATTTCATTAAAAACTGTTTGATGATATTCTCTATGGTCATGCCAAAGCACTTTTTTTGAATTTTTTGCTTAATAAAGATATTTTATTATTAAAACTTACTTTACATTTAGTATGGTAATATATTTTCGAGCCAGAAAATTTTTCTAATCTATGAAATAATTCTTCATACTCTTTAAGATTTTTTATGATAGCTGTTATATCAGATTTGAATGGCTCTTTATCAGTCTCATGAAGTGGACGCCTCTTTGATCGTAATTTCTTAAATTTTTTATCACAGAATATACATGCAATATTATACTTATCAATACTAATATCACTTTCGGTGGTAGTATTTACTTCTGAAGTTAAATCATTATTTTCACTTACTTCTCCAAAGAGCGAAGTGTCGAAATTTACTAGAGAATCTGTGGGTTGTGATTCTATTGACTGATGTATTAAAGTTGGTTTAGGCATTGGTAAAGATTCTGTGCATGAAGACTGTGAATGAGATTGCTCTTCGATCGACTCACTTATCAACGATGTAGCTGGAGATGAATTTTCTTTAGATGCACTTACTGATTCATGTAACACAACAGTTTTTTGAGAACTTGCTAAGTCAGAAGTAATATATTTTTTCATGAGTCCTGTGAATGACTTGTAACATTCTCTGTGATAGCCACTTTCTGTATATTCGGTTGGTAAAGTAATATCTTTGTATTTAAGATTATGTTGCTTTCTTAATTTTAGAATTGCTTGACATTTTTTCAGTGTCTCGACAGAGAATAATAAAATTTTGCCACTACTTTTCTTGCAAAATCACAAATTTGTATATCTCCCATTGTTATTATACTCTTTCTGAACACAAAACTACACTTATAAATGCGAAGACGCATGTTAAATGATCGCTGTCTGATCATGAACTAAAAAGAAATTTCGCAGGACATGGAGGATACGCGACAAAACATGTTTATTCGTGCTTGTTTACATATTTGTTGCCACTGCGCTCGCACCATCAGTTGACCTATAACTATGCCTGAGACGGCTGTATGAAGATGTCTGATTGTTTGGAGAACATCTTCGAATAGATGCCGAAGTACGATGTGTAAAATTCAAATATTATAATCTAAAGTTACAGTTGATTGTGATGGTGTTTCGGAAATCGAATCTAAATACATCTCGAGTTCATCACTTTTTTTAAGAATAATATAGTATAATGAAAATGATTTTAAGTGAAATTTGTACATAATTTTATGCTCTACAACTCTTTTAATATCTCCAAAAGTTGTTCAGAGCATAGAAAACGACATATTTACGAAAAATCGTCAAGAGATTGGTCGATGGTACATGAAAAGAATGAACAAATAAATAAAAACGCTGTATCTCTGTAATGGCGCATCGTACGAGAAAAAAGTATATGAACGATTTTGTAGATATTTTTTAGCTCTACAACTTTCCCATTCAAATTATACCTCAAAAATCAGGTTTTATCGTGAAAAAAACGAAAAAGTGATTTTTAGAAATTCCAGCGCCCTCTAGTTCGTGCAATTTTGGTCGCAGCTCAACGTTTCTACGAGATAAATTGTAGATATAATTGTTCTCTACAATTTTTGTTCATAAAATTTGTCTCTACGACCTACTGTTCTTCCAGAAAATCAAATACAAAGAAATGTTAAGTCTTTTTTAACTGTGTCTGGCACGGCTTTAGGACCATGGAAAGTGTCTGGCTGCTTGGGGAACATCTTCAAATAGTTGCTGAAGTAACATATTTCAATTTCAGCTTTTATACTATGACGTAAGTACAATTACGTCATAATGAACTTCAAGGGTGTCTGGCGGAGGGAAGGGCCCACGCAGTGTCTGGCAATGGGGATGGTGGTTTGTTATAATTATCCCTACAACATATCAAATTTTCAGCTTTTATACTATGACGTAATTAAGTAGCGATTGTTCACACCTTTGCTACCTGTTACCTGTCGAAGGGCCCACGACTCGAAGTTCATAGTAGCCAAATGTTGTTACCTACTATAGTGTCTTCACACAGAAAAAAATGCAGCTTTTATACTATGACGTAAGTCTGGCGTTCACGGGCTCTTGGACTATAAACATTTTAATAAAGATTTTAAACTCTTCTGCTTCGAAAGATTTTTATGGAATTTTGCATACTTCAAATTACTCTGCCGGTCTAAAAGCATTTTTTGCAAATACACAAAACAGGTCCCCTAAGGGTTATGATGGTGGTCAGAAACTTTTTAGCTCCTTGTAGTTACTTGTTGTCTATTAGCAAACTATATACATATAGCCGACCAGTTTCTGTATATTACTTTGGTGAATGCAATAACATCGAGAGGTTTATTAGAGCAAAAAATATCTGTAGATACTATATAAGTTTACTAAATATACTAATTCACATTTTTAAATACTAATATTTTAAGGCACCTTTTTACTGGCAGACTACCTGCAACAGGTATAGTTCCTGTAGCCAAAACTTACTCATCGTTATCTGTGTTATTTTGCGCTTCGGTTTTGGATGCAATATTCATATCATTACTTGAGGATGGTTTGTATTCTTCTTGTAAATCTTGACATGGTTCAAATCATTTGATGATGAAATATTTACTCATTACCCATTACCACCTGAATTAACTTTTTTTATAAAATGCTTACTTTCATTGCATGAATTAGATTTGTAAAATTTTTCAATTTTCATTACCAACCCCGATAGTGTAATTGGTAAATACCTCAGCCGCGAAAGCTGAAGATGCAGGTTCAAATCCTGTCTGGGACCGTATATTTCCCTTCTTTCAACTACTAGCTCGATTTTAAATGATCATTTGGGTTTTGCATAAAAGTCTAAGTTATTATTTCATCTTATTAACTATAATACGTTAGTATTCATCAACTTCCTTTGTGTAATTAATTTACCTAATATATGTATATATTTAATAGTTCGCTTATAGCTGTAATTTGGAGCGTTGCTTCCTGTCCATATATGACACAAGTCAAAAACTTGACACTCGGATGTGATTGATAAAAATGCTAAAGGTAATTGAAAATTAGGTGACATACACGATTTGGATTTCTAAAATTTTCCAATTTTCAGCAGTCTCGGTAGTGCAAATGGTAAATACGTCAGCCGCGGAAGCTGAAGATGTAGGTTCGAATCCTGTCCGTGACCTTATATTTTCCATCTTTCAATTACTAGCTCGATTTGAAATGATCATTTGGGCTTTGCATAAAAAGTCTAAGTTATTATTTCATCTTATTAACTATAATACGTTAGTATTTATCAACTTACCTTGTATAATTAAGCATCTAATATATTTTATAGTCCTACCTACCTACCACATTATGAGTATTTTGCTTTTACAATTAATGCCAGCACATCTTCTCCGCCTGTTATTTGAAATGGTATCCACAGAGCAACTCTAGTATCAAATCGTTGCTTGCTAAACGATTATGAATTTCCCCCTATAGATTTTGGTATTTTGTTCAGCAAAGTGTAAGGATAAATAAATATAAAATATATTTTGTAGAATTAGTATGGTATTACCTGTGCAATACTTCTTCGGAAATCAAGTTAACTTGTGGACGACCACTAATTTTACAAAATTGTCATGCATTATGGATGGATGCATCAAGTAGATAACTAAAAATAGGCCAATACCATTTTTTAGCTATTACTCCTCTACACGATAACTGAAAAGTAAAAATAATTTAATTAATTCTTTGCTATTACATAACTAGCGCATTTACTTTGATATACTTTCATTCATCAAATCATTTCTACCCAAGGTTTTATTATATTCCAAAAATACATTTGGTCTATCAACGGGAATTCTTTTTCTACCTTTACGACGAAATCTCTCACCCGTTTTAGAGGTTTTACACTAAATACTATGCTAGCAATAATCACAACATTATTGTCCATCTAGCGAATATATTTTATGGCATTGTTTCTTTCGAGCGTTGTGCTGTATGAATCTCTTTTTTTCTTTAACATCACCTTTGGAATTCTCTTGTCTCTTATGGTACCGGTTCCATTATAACCATTATTTTTTAAAGTGGATAATAAATATACTACCGTAAAAAGGTTGTCAAAATAAAAATTTAGTATTTAGAAATCGTTTATCGCGTAAGTCCTCAATCATTTGAAGCAATGCTGCAACTTCTTTTCCAACAAATTTCTCATAAGTGCTATTGCCTTAGGATTTTTGCTTTGGTATATCTCAAAGTTAACCAAATATTCACTGACGGTATTCAAACACCACACTTTGTAACCAAATATTATGGGTTAGCCACGGATGAACTGTTTAGATCCGTGGCTGGCATAATATCTAATCATTGATACATCGTATGAGAGATTCTGGTCGAGTACAAAATGCTTGGTAAACTTGTTTTTTAAAAAAGTGCTAAGAGGTCTTAATGTATACATTGATGTCAATAACGGTATTATCTGCAAAGTGAAGGAATCTTCAAATTTGTAAGAAACGATCTCTTGGCGTAACTTCATAAATCAATTCCTTTCTCATGTTTTTAGATGCTTCCCAATAGCGCCTTTTAGAAGGGACTTTATTGTAAGCCTAAGTTTAATTTTCCAATGCTCCACCCGAAAGTACTAGATTGGCCAGGAAGCGAATTTTTTTTTACTTGGGAATTTTTTTAAGTTTGCCGACCCTCTGCTATTCCAAGCAAGGTAGGGAACTATAATGTGCATGACAACATATTGTACCTCTCATCCGAACGAGGCCGTATTTTTGTGAAAAATGCTCGCCTATGCTAGATTAATAAAATACTTTTGAAAAACATTATTTGACATGTACACAGTAACAGACTACAACAATTTCCACAGACATTTTGAAGAAAGTGAATTTGTCTAAAGTATGCTAAAGTTTTGATTAATCTTACTAAACCCGAAAGAATTTGTGAATACTACAGTTTCATCTTTGTAAAATGTCCTTTCGCCATTTATGAATTTACAATCTCTCAACATTATGAGAGTGATATTGCAAAATCAAGTGTGTAGTTTCCAATGAACCAATACAGAATTAGATTTTTAAATTATATTGTATTATTTATATTAATATTGTTTATTGCATTGATGGGGGTTTTGGGGTGGCAGCATCTGCCGTAACAAAAGATTGTTTATTTAGAATGCGTCAGTAAAAATTTTTAAGTTGGCGCAAAGTATTATTTTTATTGAGAATTAAATGATGTATGTAGAAATAATGTTTAAATTACATAAAACTGTCGATTTTTGTAACTTTTTCGTAATTTTGTTTTTATGAGTTTTTATGTATCTGATATGGTCAAAGGAAGAGAAAATACATAAAATTGCACAACTAATAAGGTACCTCACACCATTCTCTATTTTACTTTTTACTGCTAGAAAAGATGAAAATTTACTTTTATTCAATGTTTTTTAGAGCTTGGAATAAAACTAAAACATATGTGTAAAGTAGTAAGGTTCCTTTCTACCAGCGCAAACTTTTTTAAGCTAGCCGACGTCTGCTTCGTTCCTGTCAATATCACCTGAAACAGCACCTTCAGAACCAACATCGCCAATGACTCCGCTGCTGCCAACATTTACGTCTTCAAAATAGGTTATAAAGAAACAGTAAGGACTGCTTTGGTTACACGAACAGGAACCGATCACATCTTGAGTGTTGGAGAAGCACTTCAAGTCCCTAACTTCAATTTGTCCATGATTTCGCGAAGAAGTATGATGTAGTTGCATTGTGGCTGGAATTGGTAATATTGATGTTGGTATTGCCTTTGATTTATAGTCTATAGTACCTTGGGTGACAACAAAAAGCTTAACATTTGTCGCTTCCTTCAAAAGCTCATAAAATTGTTTCATATCTTTTATATAATTTTCATGGGCAACTAGTCTCTCAGCTGTTCGCTTTATCAATCCCCCAATCCATTCAGCTGCACCCTTTCAGTGACTAGCTTCAAAGAATAGCCAAGTCATATTCTTAAATCCATACCAAAACAATTTAATCGTCATCAAATAAAAATTTGGATTTTGGCGATATTGTGTGTAGTGTTCGGTAGAAACTCAATGTTTTGTGTCAACTTTGGGATACTTCTTACTATTAAATTCTAAAATTGAATCTAGGTGAGCCCATATTGCAGCAGAGTTGTGAGCCAGAGAGCATGATACAGTGCAGAAGGAAGTAGTTTCTTTGGCTTAGTTTTTTCAGGCTTTCTGTACATAACAACTGTGTGTAGCAACAGTTGTTTACGAGAACTCTCAAAGTGAGAGACCTGTATTTTTTGGTTAAAATTGCAATTATAGTTTTCGCTAAAAACAATATGGAGCGCGACACTGGAGGGGAATACATTATTGTAACGAAAACTCTGTTTGCAATTAAAACAGTTCTTTATTTTCAAACAAACTATATAAGCACGTTCAGCAACTCACAGTTAAAATAAAATTTCTAAAAGCTCATTCAACGAATTATCTTCAGAACTTTAACTAACGATACAAGTTATTATCTTCTTGACACTAAAGCTACAATTATATCTTCAAAATTACTATCGAAGCATTAAAATAAATTTATATCGAAGCACTAAATACTAATTTATAATAGTTTGTATGATCACTAACTGTAATTTATATTAAATCATGACTTCAAAAGCTTTCAAATAGAACATATTACAATCAGCTCTTTACATTAGGACAAGTATTACTATCAAATCTGCAATTAGAACTGACCTGCAGTAACTATGTTTGCAAATTTGTATACATTTTAATTGTTCTCGATCAATCTACATCCCAGAATATGCAAATGGCGTTCTCGAGATATCCTATTGTAATCTTTAAATAACCCTTAAATGTAAAAGCTTTTGTACCCGTCACTCAAAATTCATCCGAAAGGTATAATGCAACGGGGAGCCATCAATCATCTTTTGTGTATTCAAACCATTTGTTTACATTGCGATGTATTATTCTGGTCACAGACAGACCGATAAGTGCTACATTATCAATACAGCCTCTGTAAGCTTTATGTTAAGTTACTATATTAAACACTTGCTTTTTAAATGTTTTCAAATCGTTCTCGAATTTGTATACCAGGTCAAACAATTTGGCATGCTATAGAAATTTTACATTTTTTGTAGCTTTTTGAGCTTTCTTGTCTTTAGTTTCTATCTTATTAGTGTTGGGGGTCCATTTTATTAAGTTACTTCTTTATTTAGATCTTAGTTGCTTTTATTAATTGCTGTTTTATTATTTGTGCATGTGCCATACATAAACTGAAATCGCATTACATTATAGATTATAGGCTCTAATAAAACACTTGTAGTAGATGTGGAAATTGTTTGTTTTTTCGTAATCAGTATTTTATAATTGAAGATTACACGATGTTTGACAAACATGTTTTCCGGGCATCTGCTGATTAAAGCAAAATATAAAAAAATCTGTGTCTTGTAAAGTATGTATAGTATATTTAAAGTAGATTTCGCTTTTGAAAGATCGATTCAAATTTTTCCTTGTATTCAAAAGGAACTTATTTCGTCTTTTGATTTTATTTTTGATAATTCTCTTTCGTGCCAGCTGTTGCACGACTCACATCATCGTGTAGGAAGAAGATTTGAATTGCCTTCCTTAAATCTTTAATTTTAACATGTTGACGTGTCCGCCATTTTTCTCTACAACGTATACTTGTGCCGCGATTCTGAATTCTGTACCAAAAACAACTTGCGTTACATTTTCTGATACAACTAATCTCTTATTTATTTTTCCATCTTTCCTAGACGTAATGGCTCTAAAATTTTCTTTAATAAACTGACACAGCGCGTCTTATTTTTCATTCCGTAATTTAGTTCGCTGCAATTTTTTTTATTAGCTTTATATTTGGGTATCCATTTATTTTTTCTTAAGTTGTCTCTGTTAAGCTTACTTTTATCTCTTCGCATTATTTCCCTACTACTTGCTTCTACGTTCTCTTTATTTGTTTTTCCATTTTTGATTTGTCAATTGCTTTTCCTTTGCATTCACGTCATTGAAGAATTTCTTATTCTTATTATACCGTTCTTTTGCTTTTCGTAAGTATTCTTCATACTTCTCACTGTCTGATTTTTTCTTCAATTTAAAAACTATTAAAGATTTTCTTATTGGTAATAAAATTTTCATTTAAGAGAACTTACTCTTAGACAAAATTTAACTTTATGTTCATAAAATACATTAGTAAATGCCACGTTTTTATGAATGGCAGATGCTGGGGACATGTTGTTTTAAAGGGGTAATCAATCTTTAACATTTAATCTAATATATAAACAGCGGTTAAACAGTAAAAGCAAGCCCTTATATGAATTCAGGTCCTTTCAAATAGCTATTTAGATATTTAGTTCAATAATAACTACGAACATTTATTTGATTCTTATTTTTACTGTTTGGGATAGGTCCGATATCTCAAGAAGGCTCTAAAAGTATAATAAACTACATTCTTATTACAATTGAAAAATATACCAAAATTGTCTAGGAATTAGATGTTTTACATTTAACTGTATGGAAGATTTTAAAGAAGCTGCCTTTCGTATATCTGTAGCTAAAACTATCCCAAAATGTGCATACTTCTTAGTAGAAATAAAAATATCTTAAAGAAAGATAAATACACAAAAAACAAAATTTTAAATCACTATCCTTTCTAGCAGTCTGTACACACTAATTTAGTAGTGTTTGTGTCAGTTTTAACCTAGAAAAAGTTAAGTTTTTGAACGGAAAATATGGACATTTTATATTGCTTTGCATTCATGACTAATGGATTTAAGTGCAAAAGTGTTCCAAAGTTCTTAAGTATGTTCAAGGTGTACAACAAATTAGTTTTGGAAAATGAAAAGGGCTTATAACGAATGTTGATGTGTTTGTTAATAATTTTCTAACAAATAGATTCTTCCCAATGGTTAGATTTTCTTATTTTGGGTTATCAGGAAGGTCTAGTGGAGACAGGAAGTAGACAAGGTAATTTTCACTGCATTATAGTGCACTGCTTCTCACTAGTCTTTTAGATGTCGCAGTTACGTGTAAAGTAAATCATGGCGATGGCTTTTTCACTTGTCAAGGCCACCACCCTTCCTCGTTTTGCGTTCTTATTACTAATAAAAACGAATTCTATAAAAACCTGAGACTTTACTTAGGACTGAGAATTGCATTCTTATTCATAAATACCCTACATTAATTATTCAAAAAAGTCCCCTAGGTTTAATTATTAACTAGAAGCTTCTGAAACCAATTGGAGCGTAACATATTATTTCAGAACCAAAAATTGGCATGGGTGTATGGACTATGACAATAGAATTTCGGAAATAAACGTAAATTACTGATCAATCAAACTAAATAATTTATTTCGCGATTGGTTTTTTTTCCTGTGATTTGTTGTCAGTTTGTGGCAATTTCGTATGAATAAACACCGCTTAGTCGCTACCGTGATTCATATGTTAAATAGCTGTATTTTCTGGAAGCATAGTTAATACAGTCTATTATGATCTTTATTTAAATGGGTATAATTATTTACCTGAATATTTCAGAATACAATGTAGCTAGAATTGGACTATGATTCTAGCATCTTATCCAATTTTTAAAAAATTTGCAATCTAGGTTTTAAACCCTGCAAGGCGAGGGTGTTTATTGCAACTTTTAATTATTTAAATAATTTTTATTCGCCTGAGTTTTCTGTCTATGGTAGCACGATAAATTAAATTTTGGTTTTAACTATCATCTATGTTTGTGCAAGTTTAAATTGTAATTAGATCAAAAATTTTGTCTGTTCTGCTGCAAGGTCATTATAACGCTGTGTTTTCTGTTTCTCTTTGCGATTCGTATCATAAATAATTTTATGCGCTTTTAACTTTTATGGTATATTATGTAATAAGAATAATCGAATTCATCTAAAATAAGAATGATATGTGCTTTGGTGTTAGCAAAATATACTAAAATTCCTCGAAAAAGTGCATTGTTCTTATATTGCTTTTATTTCATTGAAACCTCATTTTTCGTTCATTCATGATATACGTATATGCTTATAATTTTTCCAGCAGCTGTTTTAAATATTAGATTCGACGTTTTTAGATGTGACAGGGCTTAGATATACTACACGCGTATATTGATAATAATTTACAAGTTTGTATTTCACGTGAAATCGATACAATTTTGTTCGTGATGGCCAGTTTTTTTCCAAATCCAAATGCAGTTGTATATAATTGAATTTACAATGATGGCTGTCTATTTATGTAATTATCGAATAATTATCCCACTTTATTTTGATATTTTTTCGAAATGAGTTTGAATTAGCATTAAGTGTCTGAAAAATGGTAAGGCGCCGGGTACAGAGAAACTGCAAGATTACAAGGTAACGAGCACTTACAAGAGGTTAAGGATTTCTGCTACCTAGGAAGTCAAATAACGCAAGATGGGAAAAGCACAAAAGATATAAAACAAAGATTAGCACAAGATCGTGCTACATTTAACAAGAAAAAGCAAGTACTGGTTCAAAGACAACAAACATAGAAACAAGGAAAAGATTGCTTAAAACATATGTGTGGTGCACAACACTGTACGGCCGTGAAGCGTGGACAGTAGGAGAAGCGGACAAGAAAAAGACAGAAGCCTTTGAAAGGTGGTGCTACAGACGTATGTTTAAGATATCATGGACAGACAAGTTCAGAACAAAGAGTTACTAGAAATGGTAGGGGAAGAACGAAATCTGTAAAAAACAGTAAAAAATAGGAGAAATAGGATGATAAGCTACATACTAAGGCATGAGGGAATAATGCGGAATATATTAGAAGCAGAGATAGAAAAAAAAGAGAAGTAGAGATTGACCTAAGTTAGACTATTACACACACATAGTGAAAGATGTAGGATGTGGGAATTTCAGGAAAATGTGTAGGCTAGCTCAGAATAGAAATCAATGGAGGTATGCATCCAACCAGTCCCAATATGGAAAAACCAATGATGAAAAAAATAACTGTACTTAAACATGATGGTTATAACAATAACAGTAAACAACTACAGGCATTGGTCTTGCAATATCTCAACTAATGTTAATTGTACGAAAGGATTTACTGGAAAACTATTATTTCGGCAAATATCTAAGTGTTGGCGGATCTTTGGCAGCCACAGGCTGCTTAACCCCCTTCACATACCACTGAATCTCGGTGATATAGGGCATATAATTGGAAGGGGAACCGAGCTGTATATGGGCTGTTGTGGGAATTTTAGGGAGCTGTGTAGGCTAGCTCAGAACTTAAATAAGTAGATGTACGCGTCCAACCAGTTTCAAAACGGAAACCTAGAGACGAAAAAATAGGTGCACTTAAATCTGATGATTATTAAAAACAACTACAGGTGTTGATTGTGAAATATTTTCAACTAATGTTGGTTACGCGATTTTCCAATGCTCCACTCGAAGGTACTACATTGGCCAGGAGGCGAGTTTTTTTATCTTGAAATTTTGAATTTTGCGGAACCCTTGCTGTTGCAAGCAAGGTAGGGATCTTTAACTGCGTTACAACTTTCACCCACGGGACCTCCATTTTATCTCTGATCCGAACGAGGGCGTATTTTTGTGAAAAATGCTCGCCTAACATTTTTCAAGCGGACCGTGTCGGGATTTGAACCCGAGACCTTGGGCATAGTAGTCACACGCATACCAACTACACCACGGAACCGCCTCCCCCTTCACATAACACTGAACATCGGGGAAATAGGGTATATAATTGTAAAACAATAGAAGGTGACCTAACTGCATCTAATAAGAAAGAACAGCAGCTATGTTCAAAGACAAAAAACATAGAAACAAGAAGAAAATTGTTCAAGGCATATGTGTGTAGCACAGCACTGTAGGTCTATGAAATAGAAGCAGTAGAAAAAGCAGACAGAAGAGATAGAAACGTTCTGGAATGTTGTGCTTCAGATGTATGAGGATTATAGCATGAATCGACAAAGTTAATAATAAATAGGTTATAGAAATAGTTGAGGAATAAAGATATCTGTGGAAGACGTAAAAAATAGGAGAAATAGAAGGAAAAGAGAGGTAGAAGTAGACCGAGATCAGACTTTCGGAAGCAGATAGTGATAGATGCAAACTGCAATTTCAGGGGAATGTATAGGTTAGTTCAGACTAGGAAATAATGAGCGTGCGCTTCTAACCAGTTCCAGAACGGAAGACCTGATGATGATGACAAACTTAAATTGTTCTGCTTATCAGTTTGTTGTATTTTTAATGTAGTTTATTTTTTAATGTTTACAGAATCTACGTTTTCAAATATTTGTCACCTTTTTGACGTTACTTTGATAAGTTTATTATCGTTTATTAGTGCCAGAAAGAGTAGTCTTTTCTTGCTACGTCCAAAAATTTGATTTTATTATAGAAGCCGAATCATTGCCGATACGTTTTTGATTTTGTTATTATTAATCATGCTTGAGACTTTTGTTAAACGAACGATAAAAAAATTGGCCACATTCCTTTAGAAATGTTAATTTCAAAGTTGATTTTTATTTAATAAATTCTGTATTGGGGAAATTTTAAAGCATTATTTTATTATTAGTTATTTTGCAGAAAATATTTGATTAAAACAAGTCGTAAAATGATTTTTGAATTTATTATTTTATTAGATCAGATTATTTATAACTTAGTTCAATTTCATTTTATTTAATAGTTCCTGCGTAAAGACAATTTAATAATTCATTCATTATTGTCCATAGAGAAGAATAACTATTTATTTTTTCAAGGTGCTATTTAACATACTAAAGCTTTAATATGTTTATATATCTAGGGAGTTCACAAGAGCCGAATTCTTTGTAATGTTTTAAGGATTATGTAATTTAGGATTGGTTACCTATTTTATTTAAAGTCTGCCGATTTACTTTGTCATGACTTTAATTATCTTGTGGACTTTGTGTGCAAATGTCTTTTTACACAACTTAAATTGCCGAGCTGTACTGTTTATGTAGGCGATATCGAAAACATTGTTGAGAAGAATGCAATAGGTGTTTAGGTGAAGGGGTTGAATTTGCTCCCAACATTCTTGTGTTGGCAAGGTTATGATCGGTATTGTTTGAAAAATTAAAATTAACAGTCAACTTCCTCCGAATTAGTTGACGTGAACACAGGTTTCAACTTAAACACTGTTGGAAAGCCTCAGAATTGGGGTTCTAAATGACTCACTGATGATTTCGGAGTACAACAACAAGTTCAAGTCCTAGAAAATCAATAGAGGGTGGTTCTTTAATAGCCCAGTAGTCAAACGTAAAGGGTGTGCATGAAAGATTGTTGCGAGTTCACATATTGTAGACTACAGCAGTTGCGGCCAGCGCAAGTATTTTTTTCTGTAAATCCATGAGCATTATCTGGGACTTTTTTCTGCACAAAGGTACGTAAATAATTTACTTTTCTGTGCAGTGAGTATAGATTGACTGATAACGTTAATCATTATCTGGCTCAGTTAAATGTGTGTACAGGGTGGCATTAGTTTTATGTATGGGACGTAGAGACCAATAAGACAAACAAAAATTGTTAATGAACTTGTGGTCTAAAATGAATGGTTAAGCTAGAAACGGACACACAAAAAAGCATCCAAATTCTTGTAGAACCTCTGTAATGTTTAGATTCGTCAGTAATCTAATACTCAATAATATCATTCTTTAGAGTCAGCCAACAAAGTTGCGACACTATGCAAACTTGAATTATTGAAATATTGTATCTGTGAGCTGTTTAACGAAATGGCCCAATGCACTGTAGCTGCATTTAAGCTAGTTTAAAATTTTTTTAAAATGTACTGAACTTCTGATGATAATCATAAAAATAAAATTTCTTTATGCGGATTTGGTCGACTGTATTAGGTTTCTGACTCCGTAATCTGGAAATTCTAGCAATTCAGCAATAATCCACATTAAGTCGATTGTACTTTTTCACTGAACATGTTTAATATTTTGCAATCTTGTTTCTCCTGTTTGTTTTTGTTACTGGTGGCGGATGATGCAATTCAATCACCTGTTTTGGTACACTTAAAGGTGTTGTGAGTTAATTGTAATTATGCTAGATTTTTACGTAATTATGTAGCTTAGTGAAATGTGTAAAATTTGAACACGTTGTGAAATCAATTCATGTACATGATGCGATTCAGGATAACACTAGCATAGGTGAGTTATTTTTTATAAATATGTAATAAAACAGCAGTTCTAAAACTTTTACAGAGGTAGACCAAGGATGAATCATTTATCGGTCCAAGAGTAAAATGCCTTATAGGTTTTTTTTGTTTAGCCTATCAATCTCTACTACCTCCTCAATTTAATGACATGAAACTAACGCCACCCTGTAGAGGTCTGAAACTGTTTTCCGGTAGGTTTAGAACATAGCTTGAATTTGCTATAACCAGATACAAATTTGCTAACTGTGGACGATCAGAAAACTGATTAATATCGAGATATTGTGATAGGATACGATTCTGCTTTAATAATTTTTTATTCATGAGAAAAAAGTGTCAAATAATATTTTCATCGCTTGACTCAAGTAATTTATGAGTGTGGAAGTGTACGGTTTACAGTAGTCATTGTTTAGAAGGTACATTTATAAATTAGGTGTTTATAATTATACCATCACCCGTTGGAGTACTGTCAGATCCATTTTCCTGCCCCATTACCTGTTAGTTGCAATCGTGGTCAACGGTAACTCTCCAGATTAGAGAATGTGGAAAAGGTATTTCACCGAATTTCTCTGTGAAATTTTCTGGACCGCAACTGCCCGTTACAAACTGTCAAGTTTAAAAGGTTATTTTATATTAATTATATGTGGCACTAGGCTTAGTTTTATTTTGTGGCAATTGTAGTTGTTGAAAAGGTCAAAACTCAATGCTGCCTGGTATTAACTTACTGTGTTTAATGAAATATTAAGTGGTCTAAATATTTTACTGCCTCTTAAAAGACTATCATGTGCTTTAAAATTTGTTTTATTGATCTTTTTACAACATCCATGTGGAATTTAACCTTGTAACGACGGAGATACAAACTTAAATGGGCAGATAGCTGTAGAAATATTGACGACTATTCTTTTTCACTTTTAGAAATTGCCTTCTTCAGGGGAATGCTTTCAGAAATCAATAATAATATTTTACTAGTATACTTGACATCGGTTTTAGCTCGATTAGCGCCATTTATAGTTAGCAGATTTAATAAATGGTTTGATCATATCTACATGTGTTTCATATTCATCAGCTTTGTGTTTACGATGGTTTACGATCGTTTCTATGATTAGAATGTCCCACCATTCACATTCTTTTTAGAATGGTCTCAACTAATGAGAACCGCGTTTCGTCACTGTCATCAGTTACAACAGGCTTAGTTTTAGAACAATTTAAATGATAAATTTTTATCATTGGAGTGATTTTATGAATACTTAGGAAGTTATAAAATGCATTTGCATACTTATAAGTGGGTGTAATTTATCGACGGTGATACTTATGAATTTAATAGTGTCACTTTTTTTCATATCAATTTCTGGTATTCAATGTTTAGGCGGTGTTATGTAATGATTTGATCTGAAACCGTAGTGTGTGCGTTTAATTAAATCAACATAGGATGCTCAAGATGGTATCGCACTGCAGTTGTTCTGTCTTCCTTTGTTGCAAGATTAATCAGAAATTTTTGTACCTTATGGGGAAATTTGGATTTTCTTCGAAACAAGTACATGCGAACTCTTATTTTAGTTTAGACCTTACGTCCGTATTTTTAGCTTTTGGCTATTTAACCCATAATCTATTCATGAAGTTACACTGCAAAGGCGTTTCATAATAGGGACAAGATTTTAAGACACGTGGGTTTTCTAAATAAATTCTAGAGTGCTTTATTTACGACAAATCGTGTACAGGAAATTTGAATTTTCTTTCAATTTGGGTTACGTAGTAACCACACTGTAAAATTTTTTGTGAATAGTTTCACTTATTTAACAAAAATTTAAGATTTTTTTGTATTACCAACAGTCTTAAAATTTTTGAGCTTTGTTCAAAGAAACTAATATTTTTCCATTTATTGGTATACAACGAAGATTTCGCTTGCAAAGAAAGAAAGTTAACGCGAACACTCAAATTGGATTAATATACAGTTTTTTAGTAAATGAATAATTTACTTCTTCACTGGTGCATTTAGATCGATTTGAAATGTTGTAGCTGTGTCAAAACATGTAAAATAGGGAATAATTTAAAAAGTTGAAAATGCGAGAAGGAAACAATAGATAAACAATGGTACTTTGAACCCACTTTAAACAGAAAATTTATATAGAAAAACTACATTTACATACAAATGCAACCTCTACTAAAATGTTTCGGTAGTTTAAGTCTATGCCGGGACTAATTGTTTTTGAATATTTCATTTCTGGTGTAACTTTTTCCTCCGTTACCCCAAAATCTTATACACGCGTTAGATAGGATTTTTCACAACTTAAAGGTTATATTTCATTTTTTATGGTACGTCTACACTGAGAGAGTTAATTCTTGGTGAAGCTTTTACCCTGAGATCAACTCTGCTCTCAGTAAATGAGTAACCGTTTTCTCCGAGAAGTTTCGAGCCAAAGGCTAAGTATGTGGGATATTAAAATTCATGTCTTCCACTTAATAAGAAAATGCATAAATAGATAAATGGTTGCGCTATGGGCATGCTATTATCGTCGACTGCCTATGTGCCATTCTTATTGACAAAAGTAACAACTACATATTAAACCTTTTTAATAGTTTTCACGAAAAAATGCAATCCATCATCGAACTTGAAAAAATAATACATCGAACTTTCCCGATATGACGCTATACTATGCTAACCAAAAAATAAAAACAAAATAGTTTACTAATGACACGTGGTCAGGAAGGTACACAAATTTTCTGTCGCAGCACCTAATAACCAAAAAGAAAAATCTCTTATAGTAGGATCGGTAGATGGAGCTATAAAAGTATCTCACCCACATTATAGAAGAATAAATAGGAATTTATACAGTAAATTAAAAGTTAAAACACCAAAAATATAAACTCGTGTGATGTATTAAATACCTTGTCAGGGCAATTGCAATACCATATACAGGGATCTCGTTTATTAATTGAGATAGATGATATGTTTAAATTGGGCAAAGTTGCTAAATTTTACCTTGCTTTTAATTTCTAAAGCGATTTGATTTATCTCATTTGGCACCCGAGATATTTTCAAAAATGTAAAAATTTATTATGCGTAAGGACAAACAAAGAGATCTCGTAATGTTCAAGACTTGGTTGAAAAATAAGACTAATATCGTGCTACCCGAACGCGTTAAAAATACTATAGCGCTCGGAGGAAAATTTTCTTTCCCTTGTAACAAAATCGATTTTCCGACATTTCAACTTTTATCTAATGTCAAATATTCCATAGATAATAGGAAGTAACCGAAAGAACAAAAAAGCTTACTTAAACTCGCTGTTGCGACGCAATTACCAACCACCTGAAAATTCTAAAAAACAGCCATTCCTTTCACAATGACAAAATTACACCAGAATTAAATAAATTGTATCTAGAGACGAAATGTTTTTTACGTACTTATCCTGAAATAATAGTATTATAAACTACAAAAACGTCATTATGGACATCAAGCAATATACAATAGGTACTTACTAAATTGAGGTTGAATGCACATCAATATCATTGAACTATATAAAATTTAAGGTATACATCGAATTTTAAAATTGAACAATAAAACATTTAAAACTGTGAACTATAAACTATTTGCCTTGTGAACATGTAAACTGTAAATAACCTTAAACGATAATTCCTTTATAATTTTGACAATACCTGATCATCTTGTTATCAGGTCATTTGTATTTTAAACCTGTCTTGATAGAGTGTGAGTGTGGTTGAAAGCGAGGTCGAAACATTTCAACAGTTTGAACAAAAATTTCTACACTTTTGGGGGGATAATCAACGAGATATAGTTAGGAATGACCTGAGCATGGGAAAGTACAATTCAGATAGAGGAATGACGCGGGAATTATATGCTATTGAAAAGTTTACCGTAGCAAAACAATTAGTTCCTCCTTTACACTATAAACAAGTTATAAAATATTTAGCAGGGCATTTTAACGCAGAAGTAAAGAGATATATCACAACACAGAATATAGTGGATCGAGACAAATTTATAGAATATTTGCAAAGGTGTGATGAGTTGGAATCAAATTATAAAACGGAGAATAATGCTAGGGGTCGACGCACGAATTTTATGACACAAAGAGATACTGAGACTCGGAGTACTAATTATCAAAGAAACAATTATGATCATGGAAGAAATTTTAATAGGGGGAATTATAACAATTTTAATAATGATTTCAGGCGAAGTAGAAATACGGGTCAGATACCAAAGCAACAAACAGAACGAACTAATCATGAAGGAAACAATAATAGAGAAAGACAGGAAAATGAGGATCGACGCATGCAAACGAGAAATATTGATCGCACGCAAACAAGGAATACGAATCGCGCATACGCAGAGGTATCGAGTCAGGCAGGACCTTCCAAGCGAAACCAAATTTTTTAGGTACGGACGAACCAAGTAAACTTCTACAGATCAACGGATATGAACACCAGCGCGAATTTATTAAACATGAAACGGAAAATGAATCAGGAAGATTTGAAAGGAACTTATTACCAATAGTTAATTTAAGATGGAAAGTAGAATAGTTATAGTATTAATAGATACTGGGGCAGAAGCATCACTTGTTGCGAAAGAATTTGTTAAACGAGGGAATTTGATGAATAAACCGATACCTATAACGAGGTGTAATTTGGTGGCACCAAATGATAAGAAATTTTCTATAGCAAATTAGAATTTTTGAATTTTTTCAAAATAGAGTTAAATTTTTAGGATATAGGATAGATAACAAGGGTATATTTATAGAGCATGGAACAAACAAATATAAGCTAAAAGGACATAGATTCAAGAACAATAAGGGGGAAGTTATAAATAAATTTAATTAACATCCATACAAAGGGACACAAATAAGTAAATATAATGTAAAAATAAATTTAGGTATAGGTATACATAGAGTAGTAAAAATAGGATATGGATATAAGATTAGGCATAGGTACAAATAGGTTAGTAATATAGGATATGGGTATAAGAATAGGAATAGATATGAATAGTGTAGTAAAATAGGATATGGGTATAAGAATAGGAATAGGTATGAATAGGGTAGTAAAATAGGACATGGGTATAAGATTAGATAAATGTAAATAGGTGGTTAATAAAGGGAGAGTTAGATTTCTAAAATAAAATAAAAATATAAGAATTTATAGACCAATGTGAGTTTAACTTCACGTTGGACGCCAAAAATGTCATTGTTCTAAAATTTTATATTTTAATTTGGGGTAATAATGCTGTGAGAAGGGGTTGTTTAGGGGTGTATTAAATAGTAAGGGTCGTGTAGTAAGAATAAATAGCAATAGGAATCAGAAAACTGCATTTATTTAGCAGAAAATTAAGTAATTTATACATTATGTAAAGAACAACCATTTAACACCCTGTATATAGACCGTAATTAACTTTAAACGATGCAAATAAGCATATCTTACAACAATAGAACGCGTATTCAGCAGAAAATTAGGTAATTCATACATTATGTAAATAGCAAGCATTTAACACTCTGTATATAGACTAGGAAGAATATCTTTCAACAATGGAACGCGTATTCAGAAGAGAAATAATCGTACATGTAATTAAACACGCATTGAGAAGTGTTCTAGTTAGTTATAAAACAAATACGCAGTAGAGTAGATAAAACCTAACAAAGCTTTATGCAATTACGCGGAAGCAATAAACGCTTTGATAAGAAAACGCAATTTCAAGGACGCATAAATACACAAACGAAAACAGCATTAGAGCTACATCATTTATTGTGTACATTTATCCATAAGGCGATATCTTCACAAAGCAAGGTATGGCGAAGATAAGGAATAATAAGGTATCAATAACATAAACACCATTACATGAAAATCCGAATTAATTACATCAGAAACCACTTCAAAATGCAGGGAATGCTGAAGACAGGGCCTGGTTGGTTGAGATAATCTGCAGGACTGCTTGAAAACCCAGCCCACATGTAAGTGGGAAAAGGCTATTCAACACAGCACAGTGATAACACAAGTCAGTTCACAACTAAAGCACGTCAAGGCTGCGTCACTGTTAACCAGAAATCCACGCGAAAGTAAATAAAGTATAACAGAATATCAAGTGTATTTTACAGTGAAAATAGTGCAACAATTACGAAGAGTTTTTGCCGTTTTTTTATAGAAAACGGTTTTAAATCTGGGTCGACAATAATACTGGACACTTCAAATTTGTGTCGACAATTATATTGCTGGGATATTTCTGAATAATTCAAGTTTGCGTTGACGATAATTCAAATCAGCGTCGACAATAATACTGAATACTTCAAGTCTGTGTCGACAATAATACTTCTGGATTCTAAGGGGACAATTCTAATCGAATTTTGATACAATTCTGGTACAATTCTAATTTGCGTCGAAAGTATTTAAGGGAAGAGATTCAAAACATTTGCAGACAAATATAAAATAAAGAAGCACGAGGTAATTTTTGGAAAACGAGGGGTAGCTGTAGTCAAATATTGGTTCAACTAAGCAGAGCATTGGTAGACGAATGAAGACAGCAAAGGGCGTTGATCCACGACACGAACAACATATCAAAGTTAAGATCTATTTATTTTAAGATATTTTTCTATTTAAATTTTAATACTGAATTTATTCAATTTATACAAAACTTGTAATGAAGTTAACAAGAAACATTTGCATACGTTAAACTTACGTATTAAATCATAAAGAGGTCTAGAATGTTCCAGATTTTTTTGTAAGGAGGTAGTTTTTGGTGACTTTAGATTGAATTGAAAGTATATAAATTTTGGGATAAATGATACATATGATATTAATTGATTGAAGCGTGTATTTAAAGAATTTCAAAAATTGTAAATAATATTTCTTTTCATTATATGAAATTAATTGACTTCGTTATATTTATATATATATATATATATATATATATATATATATATATATATATATATATTGCTACGATATCGGGGAACTCCCGGTGTATTTAACGTTCAGTTAGTTAATTAAACAAGGTAAGTTGATAAATACTAACGTATATAGTTAATAAGATTTTGAGCGTCGCTCCCTGACTATAGCTAACAAGTCAAAAACTTGACAATGTCAGATATGATTAACAAAAATGCCAAACGTAATTGAAAGTTAGGTTGATGTATGTTTGTGTACATGATTTAGACTTGTAAATTTTCTCGTTGTCGTCATCGGTCTCGGTGGCGTAATTGGAAAACGCATGTTCTGCAAGAGACCAAGATACAGGTTCGAGTATTCTCCATCTTTCAATTACTAGCTTGACGTGAAATGATCATTTGGGCTTTGCATAAAAATCTATGTTTTTATTTCACCTTATTAACTATAATATATTTTATTAACAATTGGACAAAGGTTAACTGGAGTGACGAAAAATATGGGAAATTGCTGGAACCTCTCACAACAATAATGTGAGAGAGGTCTATATAAAACGTATAGCAGTACGAAGTTCAATATTAGTTGAAACTCCGACGTGAGCATACAGCTGTCCACAGTCTAGGTATGATACGTAAATTTTCACGCAAAATGGACAATATTTGGCAGCTAATGATTATTTAAAATGCAAGATCGACAATTTAATACAAATTAAAAACAATTTTAAGATAGTAGTTCAATTAAATATTTGAAGATTAATTGCTAGTTCAAAACGGAAGTATGTATACTACTTAAGTGATTTGGTATTGATTTTTAACAAATGGATAGATTAATTTTGCATGGAAGTTGGACATCCTAAAACGATATGCAAAGCGAATATAACATTGATATTAATCCAGACAGAAGAGTAGACTTAGGTAATTTATTAATGAATAATTATTATATGTTTAAAATTTTGTTTATTAAAGTAGTAGTATGTAGAGTAATGGAAAATGGTGTTTGTGAGGACATTTTGAACGTATTATACTTGTATTTAAAATATTGTGTATAAGAGAAATATGTTATGGACTAATATCTGTTTGTCACATTGGTGAAGCTTAGTTCAGTTTAGTTGAATTTAATTCAGAGAACAAAGAGAGGAGCATCACAGCAATATATATATATATATATATATATATATTGCTGTGGCAACGCCGCTTTGATGCGCCGCTAAAAGAGTGCTGTGATACAGATACAGCAAATTGTAAAATTTGAAATTATTCACTTGCCTTCCTTTCTAACTTTTGCCTGTCTAGCTCTACGGAAATATTTGAATTTATAATATGAAATCAAACACAGCAATATCACAAGGCATTTATACATGAAATACAGCATGTTTTTTTCAAACATCAAATTATTTCTAACAAGTATGTATTTACTTAAATATAAAAAAATGTTGCTTACCTTATTTTAAACTTACAGAACTAAATTTCTTTTCTTATGGATATTTTACCTGGCTTTGTTTATTCCCACGCTTGTAAGGTTTGTTTGGCCAAATATCATTGACAGATAACCTATTAAAGGGTCAGAGTTTTTCGAACGCTGAACACGAACTTTCCTGGTAAAGATCTTACAACAAAAATATTATATGATTAACACTTATTATTCTACCTTATATTAAATGACAAATACTCCAATATCAGTTAAAAATAAATCTAATAGTAATACTTATAGAATCCACAAGCGGCGCTCCTCCAATCCGTTATTAAATATCTTCTTATTTTAAATTGATGTCAAATCAGCTTAAAGGTTTTCCATATTTAAAATCCTCATTTCAATCAGCAGTTACCAAAGTAGATTTTTGGTTAAATTTTCCTTTCAATTATTTAATAAAATTTTTAGAATAGCGTTATATTGAAGCATTACCCTCTTGATTGCATTTAATAATTTCCATTTTTAGGTAAGTTACATTTAAAACATTACTTCTATATTCATTGTAACATGGTAATTATTAAATTACAATATGCTTACTGTATACTTCAAATATCATCTTCGCAAAGCAACAGCTTTCGGGACTTAAATCAAAATAACATTTTGCGATCGTATTTATGAATGATGTTATTTAATAAACGCTTCCTTATATAAACAAAATTATCTATTTCTAGAATGTTGTAGTATTTGCGTGATTCTATTTCTAATAATATACGCCGATCTTACGTAATTTTCTGGGAAATCCTCATTAGCATTCAAAATTGTTGAGTTTTATTGCCTCTTTATCTCCTTCTAGTTATTAGTGACGTGCGTTGCTCGTCTTTGTTTAACACCCAAGGTTATTGTGGCGTCGCATACTAATCTGGTAATTGCGAAAGGTAATAAATAATTTTTATCAGTTATTCCATGGATTTTACGGGTTTTTCAATGATGGGACCGCTTCTTGGGATAAACGTTTATTTATTAATGAGTTCAACGAAGTTGACGTATTTTTTCTCAATTCCTTTCGAATTTTCAAGAACATGTTTTTATTTACGATGTTTTTATGCTATACAAAGGCTAATTAATAAGTGAAAATAGCTTTGTATTTATTTTAAAATGATGGATTAGCGTTCGCATTGGATGTATTGTTAAGGTATCTTAAAATTAATTATTTATAAATGTACAGCTTATGTTATTTGCTATTTATTTACAATGCGCTTATATCATACAGGTTAATTATTTATACGCGCGCAATTAAATTTTTACTTGGCACTTTAATGAATAAAAGTACACTTGTATTTGTACACGGCGTAACCATGAATTTACGAAAATTGTATTTAATGACCCCGCATTGGGCATCGATAAAAGTGCTATGGATTAATCATTACTGCTGGACGTTGGACTTCAACAAAAGTGCTGTGAATGAATATTTTGAATTGTCCGTCGTCTAATTATTTTTGCTAATTTTATTATTCTTTTCTTCTAGAACTAATGAAACCACTGTGATGATACAAGCATAACGTTACGAAATTGATCTTACAATCTTTGAAAAATAAAAAATCTTTCAAATACAAAAATAATGCATCCATAACAACTTTCTCTTACAACTCTCTTAAATACAAAAAATGATGATTGGAAATAACTTCCTCGCAACACATATTTCTTATATACTAAAGTGAAGAGTCTAGAACATCTCCTCTGACTTATTCTTAACAAATCTTAAACATAAGATCATCACTCATTTACAACTTCTTGATTAAACTTTCCTTATAATTAATATTTACACTAGTTTCGTTTCCAAGTCTTTTAATTTAATATCAGTTCCTCTTAAAAACCGTATTAAACGTAGTAAATTCAATAAGTTTAATTTTTATTCTATGTTGCACCCTACCCTTTTTCAGGCGTTATAAAAAGGATAGGCGCACGACAGAGCATACAAAAATTTACACTCTGACGCAGCTAGCATCGACCGTTGAGGTTGCGGAGGCTGCAAGAGACTTAAAAATTTGTGAATTAATGACTGTAAAATAAACAACTGTGAGAAACTATGACAAGTTATATAGTGTATTTATTAAATTTTATAGAAATAAAGTTTTGAACAAAAACATCATAAATGTTCTATGAAGTCTTATAAAATAAATAGATCCGTAAAGATTATGATACTCGTTTTTATGCAACTAGTAATGTAGCTATATAAGTTTAAGAGAGTTTCCAAATATGTGAACGTAACATATAAAAAGTCGATAAAATATTTAACGTGAACTAAACGTTCAAATATACTAAGAAAAGTATCTTGTGCTTTTAAAAGCGTAACAAAATTAATAAATGTACTTGACTACCATAGGTTTCATGAAACATGTGGCTTACATTTGGACAGTATGCGTCCAGTAAGACTATAATAAGAATTAATATTTGTAAATACTAGATAAATTATCAGTAAAATTAATATGTTTCACAAGTGTAAAATAAAGAGAAAATTTAATATAGCATAAATCAGTTCATTTATTTTTGAGTAGATAAATAATATTTTAATTTGTCATACCTGACATGTTGCATTGAATAACATATTTTGTTACCCTGAAATTCTTTGAACGGAACATTTGTAGAAATCCAAATCAAATGTATAGAAACTGCAGGAGTCCCAGGTAAAACATCAAAAACAAGTGATGAGGTAGAATTCGCTAGCATTCAAACAAGTTGAAAAACATCCCGTGTTTAACTTCATAGATCCATATTAAACCAAATTTTAAGAGAATAATAAATAAAACTAAAATTGTATGTTGAGGTAGCGTAATCTAAAATATAACGGTATTGTTATCTTATTGTAAAGCGGCAGCAAAATAGGTCTGCATCATTACGGAACGGTAAGATAAATAGAGAACGACCCTGAAATTCAATACGTGAATTAGTTAACACGCTAAACCAAGTGAAAAGGAATTTAAAATACATCTATTAAATCCTTACTATCGGAAAAGTAATCCGGTGGGATTTGTAATTGATGAAGAAAAGGAAACGCTAGGCAAGATATCTGTAATAATATTTAAATGATTACACATTTATTATTTAACCAAAAGAAATACATACTTGATACGACCTCATGGTCAATTCTTGTCAACAGGAATTCAAAATGACCTGTTGTGCACAAAATCAAGACAAGAAATGATGCTTTATCAGAAAGTTTTGACAGGCAACCAACTGTCTCAAATATCAGAGCGGGATATTTGAAATTGTAAGGAAAGAAAACTACAGAGCACTTTGCAAAGTAGAAGTGTGAGAATAAATACTAAGAATACTGGATTGTAGGCAACTTTACAAAAAATATGAATATCAGAAAACAAACACGGTACTTTATGAAGTACTATAACCTATATATATTCTGAGATTATAATAAATCTATTAAAAGTCAAAGTGTATATCAAGGTTTAATGGACTTTTTAAAGTAAAATCTGAGGTTTAAAGGGAGAGATAAATCAAGCTGAAACGTGGCATTTACCATAGGTAAAATGACATGTTACAATGTGATGACAAATTTTGTGCATAGCATTGCTAGAAACCTTTCAAATTAAATGAAATTGGCCGTTACACACAAATCTTACGCTGGAACTTAAACTAATAAATGAGACTTTAGAAATCACTCAAAATATTTAAATAAATTGATTTAAATTGTACTTTTAAGTGTCTTTCTGTAGCTTGGTTTTAATTCGCCAACTTTGATTACCAATCCATGCCGTATCTTCTTTTAAATCGTTTTAATTTGATTTAAATACATATATCAATATATTTTTAAAAAATTATTGGCTACCAAATTTTTTTTGTATCTTTTCTTATACAAATTTACTTACGTAAACTCAATGTGCTATAAAAGGCAACACTCTCGTGTCGGCGATTTGAGAAAACGGAAGTCTGCATTGGCTTTAAATAATAACCAGCCCCTTCTAACGTAATCTTTCCAGGCGATTCTAGCGGGTTCGATAACTTTCGCCATTATTCCACTATACCTTTTATCACCGCTTCAGGCTATTCAAGAATCTAGTTCCTTTGAGTGCGTTATTTACCTATGCTTTATCTAAACATTCCAGTCTGATCTAGAACATGGAGTCAATAAGCACGCTTTTTATTTAGAAATACGTCTTTTTTTTTATTAAATTACAAATGAAATTCTTTTAGAATATTTATTCATGCGAGTTTCATGTTATAATTGAAAGTGTTCATATGCAACTAAAATTTTGTAGAAACCATGATCGTTTTATTACAAAATATGAGTGAAACTCCGTTTTAATGGCATTTACACAAATACGAGACTTTGATAAAGTATCGGATATGAATGAAAATTCTTTTAGTCACCACGGTTTATGCTTCAAACGTACTTAATACCTTTTATAAATAGATGTTTAAATAAATTTATCTCTTTCTCGAATTTTCACGAATTTATAAAGTAAAATCTTTATCATACGATGTAATATGACTTTGCTACGACTTTAAATCACAGTATTTTGTTTTATGACCGCTTGGAAGCCAATGATTTACCATCTTAATGCTTTTTTGTATCGAGCGGTTTTTATAATTGGTTATAATTTGCGAGTTATTGTACTTTTCATAGGCGAAATTTTCTGTACTTGTTATATAGAATATTAACTAAACACGCGGATAAAATTCAAGTGACGACTTTTTGGGCCATAATAAGAATACTTTTTGCTTTTGATGATTTTCCTTCATTTTAAAGATATTAGCCGATAAAATGTTGTGTATTCCTAATGAGTTTTTGCGATTAAGTATGTAGATTACGACACCATCGAGATAATTTTCTTATTTCTGCAATGGATAATAGATTTCACAACTGGATAGCATTGCTGACCCCCGGTGCATTTTGTAGCAATATACGATTTCGTCACTTAATCTTAAAATTAATAAATGTATGCTCTAATAGCCTTGGATACTATAAGATAATCATTGCTTGTTGGAAATTCTCAAATTTCTGTATATGAATTTTGCAGTGATGATTGCAATGGCTATATAAATGTATGGGAATGTGTCGCGTGCTAACGGTTGTACGTCGAACCATTTCTTAATCGTAATGTTTCTGATAGAAAAACTATTAGAAGTATAATTCGACGTCTTCATGAAATACATTTAAACGCAATGGGGGAGCATGGCATGTTGGAGGATAATAGTAAGAACGATAAGAATGGAAGAAAATGTGTTCAATATAATATCGCAAGATTCCAGTACTCCTACAAGACAAATCGTAAAGTTTTAAATGTAAGTAATGAAACTGTATGGAAAAATTTGAGTCGGTATTCGTTCTACCAATGTGATTCAACTCGTTCAAGCACTTTTTTCGTGCTATTTCCGTGCACGAATTGCATTTTTTCAGCGGCTTCTACAAACAATTCATATTTGCAGATTCTTTTTGAAGGTGGAGAGATTTTGTTTTTTCTGGAAATGCGATAACGAATTTCTGCAATAGTCACATATGGGCTATTGGTATTAGGTATGCCAAGCTAGTTTTTAACATAAATTCTTAATTGGCGAGTGAGCTGGAGCCTGAAGCTGTAAGTGATTCGCTAATTGAACCCGTTTTTCTATCTGTGAAGCATGCAATTTTTTGACGCAAACACTACCTTACGTGCTACATGATTGGAATAGAGGAATTTAGTGTTATTTATGTATGACGAATCGCCATCATACTTGTATGGTTCCTCGTAAGTGTTTAAATGCAAATGTTAAACCCGTTGTATTTATTGGTCGAGGCAAGCCTCAGTCGTAGTCTGCTCAATCACTAACTTAAATTCGACAGTCTTCTGTCCATGGAAATATTCGAAATTATAAGTTTATAACACAATAGATTCAAAACCAAATGGTATAAAATGTTAAATGTAGAATACTTTTTGGATATAATACAATAGCAATTTGAATATTCTTTGCATAAGTTCGTCAGTCAGTAAGAAAAGGTTGGAAAACGTATATCCTAACTGGCGGTAATTACTTTCAGTAATTTTTATAAATTTTGCATGTTTAGTAACATCCTGTATGTAACGAAAAATGAAACCAACTGTAGCTCTACAATCTTTTTCATTTTAATAACTCCTGCTTTACCGGAAAAGTAGATTACAAATCGCCACAACCTTGCACCTTTATCGTCACGATATTAAGAAGGTTTTTAAGCTTCTTATCACCTAAGAATAAATATTTTGACATAGTTTTTGCAGAGCAACGTAATCCCATATATCCTAATACTGAATTATACATCGTTATCTTTAAAATAGAGAGATAATGAAGTTTAAAGTGCTTCTGTATTTAAAAGTATAAATAATGTTTACTTGTCATAGATCATTAGTTCATTGCATGGTTATAGGTTGATCAGGATTGTATGTGATTGGACGTAAATATATAAATAAATAAATATTCAGAAAGTAGTATTGAAACTTTAAAACGTATTTACAAATAGAAATCAACTATTTTGATACAGGATTATAGTCCTAACTAATTCCGATCTTCGTTCAGTATCTCAAAAATTATGAAATACGTTTTGCAGCATTGCTGCTGATATTCAAGAATTGGTGAGATTTTAATCATGGTATTAAATTCTATTACATAAATCTGTATCTTGTTGACCACCTGTATTTTTTCTCTTATTCACAACCTCAAGGATGATTTGACGCAGCGTCCTATCCTGAGCTAACTCTTTCAGTGCCCTGAAAATATATTTCCCTGTGTCTGCCTTATTCTGGTCTACATATGTAGGAAAGAACTGCATTCCAGAACAACGTCTCCGCTTCACCACATCTCCTGGTACTCCTGCTCCTTTCTACTATACCGGTTGTAGACATCGGCGTAGCGTGACTTGCAAAATTTGGGGGAGGGCGCACACGAACGCCTGAAATTTGTCTAACAATAGGTATAGTGTACGCGCATTATAACATAATGTAAACTAATCAGTACTGCTTCCTTGTATATACTGGATTAGATCATTATACTTAATACCAACAAGTACACTATAACAAAATGTTCTAACCCAAAAATGTACCTTAGAAGTTCGTGAATTGATGCTATTACAATTATTTAGTTTTTAAACACTTTATTAACATTGCAATAGGAAATAATTTATTAACTAAGTACTAAAAATATTTATAATCATATCTTATTCAGGAGACGAACTAACAGCATTAGAACAGGAATCAGACATTGAAAATGATGACCTGGGATACCCTATACTTAGAGATGAGTTTGAATTAGCATTAAAGAGCCTGAAAAATGGTAAGGCGCCGGGTACAGATAGGGTGCAAGCAGAAACTCTAAAAGCCGCTGGACAAGCAGTAGCAGAACGTCTCTTCCGACTTGTAAGCTATATGTATGAGAAAGGCGAGATACCCAAAGATTTCAAACGTAACATCATAGTAACTGTACCGAAAAAGAAAGGCGCGGATAGATGTGAAAATTTTCGAACAATAAGTTTGACAGCACACGTTTCAAAAATATTAACTAGAATTGTACAAAGACGATTGGAAAAACGAGCTGAAGAAATACTAGGAGAATATCAATTTGGGTTTAGGCGAAACAGGGGAACACAGGAGGCTATTTTATCTCTGAGGGTGATAATGGAGAAAACAATAGAGAAGGAGGAAGGCGTATATGTATATATATATATATATATATATATATATATATATATATATAGGGTTTGTAGATTTGGAAAACGCATTCGACAATGTGAAATGGAAAAAATGTTCGCCATACTCAAAAAGATTGGAATGAGTTTTAGGAATAGACGGATAATACATAGCTTCTACAAAGAGCAAACAGAGGTAATAGATGTAGAGCAAGAAAGTAGAGAAGTAAATATTAGGAAAGGGATGAGACAGGAATGTGCCTTATCCCCATTAATTTTTAACTTGTGTATAGAAGAGGCAATGAGTACTGTCAAATGCACGAAGACATTTGGAATTAGTATGCATGGAGAAAAGATTGATATGCTTAGATTTGCAGATGATATAGCGGTATTAACATATAGCAAAGAAGAGTTAGAAGCTGCTCTTAATGAAATGGAAACAGTTCCAACGGAGAGATATGGTATGAAAATTAACAAAAATAAAACTAAAGAACTAGTATGCAAAGGAGGGGAAAATTAATCAAAAACAAGAATACAAATAGGTAACAAGAACTTACAAGAGGTTAGGGATTTCTGCTACCTAGGAAGTCAAATAACGCAACATAGGAAAAACACAAAAGATATAAAACAAAGATTAGCACAAGGTGGTGCTATATTTAACAAGAAAAAGCAACTACTGTGTTCAAAGACAACAAACATAGAAACTAGGAAAATATTGCTTAAAACATATGTGTGGAGCACAGCACTATATGGCTGTGAAGCCTGAACAGTAGGAGAAGCAAACAAGAAAAGGTAGAAGCCTTTGAAATGTGGTGCTACAGACGTATGATGAAGATATCGTGGACAGACAAAGTTAAGAACAAAGAGGTACTAGAACTGATAGGGGAAGAAAGAAATATGTGGAAAACAGTAAAAAATATGAAAGATAGGATAATAGGCCACATACTAAGATATTGGGGAATAGTGTGGAGTATATTAGAAGCAGAGATAGGATAAAAGAGAAGTAGAGGGAGACCTAGGTTAGACTACTGCACACCGATACTGAAAGATGTAGGCAGTAAGAATTTCAGGGAAATGTGTAGGCTAGCTCAGAATAGAAATTAATGGAGGTACGCTTCCAGCCAGTCGCATGTTGGAAAAACTAATGATAATAATGATTACTGTACTTAAACATGGTGGTTATTATAAACAACTACAGATATTGGGTTTGCAGTACTCTCAACTAATGTTAATTGTGCAAAAGGATTTACTGGAAAACTATTAATACAGCAAATGTCTAAGTGTTGAGGGATTCTTGGCAGCCACAGGCTGCTTAACCCTCTTCACGTATAATTAGAAAACAATGGAAGGGAATCGAGTTGTATATAGGCTGTTGGGAGAATTGCAGGGAACTGTGTAGGCTAGCTCAGAACATAAATAAGTCCCACTAGTTTCAAGACGTAAAACCCAATGACGAAAAAAAAAGTGCTCATAAATCTTATGATTATTATAAACAACTACAGGCGTTGGTTGTGAAATATTTTCAACTAATGTTGATAGTGCGAAACGATAAATTGGAAAAAAACTATTAATTTGACAGAGGTTCAAGTGCTGAGGCAACTTCGCAGCCAAAGGCTGCTTACCCTCCTTCACATACAACTGAATATCGGGGAAGTAGGGTATATAACTGTAAAACAATAGAAGGTGGCCGAACTGCATCAAACAAGAAAGAACAGCAGCTATGTTCAAAGACAACGAACATAGATACAAGAAGAAAACTGTTCAAAGCATAGTGTGGAGCACAACACAGTACATCTATGAAATAGGGGCAGTAGGAAAAGCAGACAGAAAGAAATAGAAGCCTTCTAGAATGCTGTGCTTCAGATGTATGAGGATGGTAGGATGGACAGACAAAGTTAATAACAAATAGGTTGTTGAAATAGTAGAGGAATAAAGATATCTGTGGGAAACGAAAAAAATAGGAGAAATAGGACAGGATACGTTCTAATGCATTTCTGGCGAATAGTACGGGAGTAGATGGTTGATAGCAAAATCAGGCCCACATTTGCTCCAGCATCCACATTTGCTCCCACATCTGGACCAAAAAGTTTTCTTCGACTAACAATTTTTCATCTTTCGAGATAAATATATCTTAAATTTTTCATCTTTCGAGATAAATGAGCCTCCACATTTCCACACACAAGATAAACCTATTTTTAAGATTTTTTTTACCGCTAACATTCTGAACCAAAATAGTTTTCTTCGTCTAACCAATGCATCTTTCGAGATAAACCTATCTTGTTTGGTATCAATTAATATTAGAATTTTCTCTGCTACCCGAATCACTAGGAATTTTTTCGATTGCATCATCCCCCAGAGAGCTACCCCAATTTTAAGATTTCTTACCTGTAGCGACTTTTGAGCGTTCTTATAAATTTTTTTATACATGCGATACATCTCGTTAGTCTAGAATTTTACGCAGAATTCGAATCTGCAAACAGATTTGAAATCGGACCACCCCCCTGCGAAGTTATATCCCTTTAAAGTCCGAAATTTTGCTCTTTGCTCTATAAGCAAAACTAACAAATAGTTTTCTTCGTCTAGCCATATTCTTCTTTTGTTTAACATGTTAAAAAATGTTTTCCAATTCCCAAGTTATTGAATTTGTACAATAAAAATTAATCAGCTGATTTCATGTTTAACATGTTAAAAAATGTTTTCCAATTCCCAAGTTATTGAATTTTTACAATCAAAATTAATCAGCTGATTTCACGTTAAGCGTATTGGCTATCTAAAAAAGTCGGTCCCAGGCCGTAACACAAATTGAAGGCAATTATTCATTTAAACTTTAACAATTTTTGCTTAATGTACTCAAACCAAATATTTCAAACATCAATAAATCAAAGTCACCTTCAATTTATGTCATAAATGTCAAAGTTGAAGTTTTTATTATTTTGAAAACGATCCTAGGTTATGGATCGAAACGTTAATAAAGATAATTTTAAAAACTATGAGTGGTTTAATCCCCAAAGAAGATTAAGAAGAATAAACCTATCTTGTTTGGTATCAATTAATATTAGAATTTTCTCAGCTACCCGAATCTTTAGGAATTTTTCAGATAGCGCCATCCCCCAGAGAGCTACCCTAATTTTAAGATTTTTTACCTGTAGCGACTTTTGAGCGTTCTTATAAATGTTTCTATACATGCGATACATTAAATTAGCTTAGAATTTTACGCAGAATTCGAATCTGTAAACAGATTTAAAATCGGACCACGCCCTGCAAAATTACACACATACCCTCTGCGAGATAAATCTTTCTCCACACTTCCGCCCACGAGATAAATGTACATTGTTTGGTATCAATTAATATTAGAATTTTCTCAGATATCCGAATTTCTAGGAATTTTTCAGATAGCATCACCCCCAAGGGAGCTACCCGAATTTTAAGATTTTTTTTATCAATGTCGATTTCTAATCAGCTATCTTTTTTAATACCTACAATCCTTTAACCAAACACGTAGCAGTATTAACATAAATTAAGCATGCAAAAATTTAATAATTTATTTTATCCGATTTACAGTTTAATAAACTAATTACAATTTTTACAAAGTATAACATTTATCTTCTTCGTTTAACCAAATCCAAGCAGGTTAAAGTAACCTGTAACAAAAAATAGAAATTAATGTGTTGTTTAAAAAGAGAGGAAACGTGTTTTCGGTCAATAAGACATATTGTTGTTAATCTAACAATATGAGAGTAATGTAAAAAACATTCCTATGTAATGTGTTTTAAATATGTAAATGGGAAGGTCGACTTTTACGTAATCATCCTCCGAATTACATGTGAAAGCTGCATATAATTTCTTTTTAAAAGTGTATATCTTTTCCAAACAAATACGGTTATTACAATAGGAAAGTACGCTAAATGCAAGTCAATTAATAGCAATTTAATATTGCTTACTGACCTACCTAAATTAGGTTGCTGTACTATTAGGAATGATGTACTTTTTGTTGTCCTCGCCCGACAAACTGATTTTATTAATTGGGTATAAAGTTGGTGTTTACATGGTTTCGTTTAAGACCTCGTACATATTTTCCGGATTACTAGAAGACGTTATAACCATACTTTTTGTGTTAAAGGATTTCACATCGGTAGTGTCTTCTCCCATTTTGATGTAAACGCCGTAGAGTTCGCAATAGACTTTTATTGCTATACATTTAACGCCAATGCATGCACCTGGTTTGCATCGTCGATGGTGCGAATGCCGTTAGTAGAAACATCGGAAACGTCTTCCATGTTATACGGATCGCGTGCATATTAAAAATTCAAAAGGGTGATAGCACACGCACACAAATTGTGTGCAAGTCGTGCTGTAGAAGATGCAGTGCTACGTCAATTAATAGCAATTTAATACTGTTTACTGACCTACCTTAATTGTTTGTACAAGGAAACACAATAAAATATATACAAATATAGTAACTACCTTATATATTTATGCCCCATGTGTAGGTTGCTGTACTATTAGGACCAGGGTATGCAGACTTTAACACCTCCATGTCGCACACTTTACACAGAATCCGTGGTTGTTTCGTACAAGACCCTTTAACAGCTGGTGGAGCTGAACGTTTACTGCTTAATGACATACCGTGCTGTTTTTCCTTGTGTCGCTGTGAGCTATTCTTGTAAAAGCGATACTGCAAGACCCAGAGTTTAAGTACTTTGCTGCCGACGGATGTATAAGCTTAACCGTGGACGATGTTACACCACGACATTTGTTCTGGTGCCGTTTGAGAGCATCCCTCCTGGTAAAGTAGACGTGACAGGGCTCGCATTTAAAAACGTTTGCAGGTACCATTTTTGTACAAAACAAAATCCGCACTATAAGACTTTGGTTAAACTTGTAATCGAACTAACTTATAACTAAAAAGCTTACTTTAGCGTACCTGATTTATGTTCCTTATAGAATGCATACTGAAGGTTTCCGAAGACGGCCGAACGATGTAGAGGATTCAGCGGGGAACTAAATGACGTCATAATCTTTGCTGCTCGTCCAATACATTTAGCGCCAATGCATGCACCTGGTTCGCATCGTCGATGGTGCGAATGCCGTTAGTAGAAACATCGGAAACGTCTTCCATGTTATACGGATCGCGTGCATATTAAAAATCCAAAAGGGTGATAGCACACGCACACAAATTGTGTGCAAGTCGTGCTGTAGAAGATGCAGTGCTACTATAACCAAAAACTTAATAAAAACACTTTAAACCATTACTAAGGAAATACCAACTTGTTGTCCACAGGATACTTACTAATAAAGTAATTTAATTTTAAATAACTTCTACGTCATACTTTAGGAAATGGTGGGCTTGAATATTTTCTAAATGAATCACCAAGCGAAAGTATATGCTTAGGGGTATTAAAATTAACCATTAATTTCCCATTTTTACGACCGTGGTTAATTATAGATTAAAATTTAATTTGTTCACGTTCGAGCTTCCCGTAAACTAACATATTTTATAGTAACAATGCGCTGTATAATACATTCATACCCCTTCGCCGCGCTACTGCTATTCTTGTAATTGCTAGAAAAAGTCACTCTCCTTTTTTACTGTTAGGACCGATGCAAAGCACCATTTTTTTATACTTTCTATAGCACATCGCGCACTTTTTCGTATGATAATTAAATTTTGCTTATGTAGGCTTTTACACTTTCGCATAGCGGGCGGCCGCACGTAATGATTTCTAGAACCGGTAAGTACTCGATATCACCCAAATAGAGAATTAGATGCTCGATGTCTGTCAACTTCCGATTCCCTCGTAAAAGGTAGAAAAAACTCGGTCAATCATCCATCTAACTTAAACTTCGACCCGCTCCTGTTCTGATAATTTCCAAACATTTTTCAAACGACAATGGGCTTCCACACTAACACCTAACGTATCTTTCCTATTATTTGTTAAACAAAAACTACCGGATATCGCCATGCCCGTATGCGGACGTAAGCAGATGTTTGTGGATATGTACGAGAATATGTAGCCATATACATTAATCACTTTAAGCTATTTTATTTAGTCCAAGAAAACTATTATTTTTCTAAACCACAATTACTAATCGTCTTTATAGGTTTAACATATCTACCATTACCCAATGACTGGTGCTACGTACATAGAAACTTAAATTTCTTATTGGAGAGAATTCTTATTCTTCCACGCACTGCTGCGTACTTGCATGTCCACCCCTTTTGGGGATATATGCTCGTTATAGGTTGTAGCACCCGCGGTTTTATATAACTACACTTCGTGAGACCCCTTTAATCTTTTTAATCGTATCTTTCTCGCCTACAATACAGTAGGACTTATCCCTACTACCAACAAATTCTAATGCTGGACCCCCATTAAATTCGTTTTTAAATTTTCCTACAACTTTTTTGTCGACAAGTGTTATATTGTATTTTTTATACGCGGGGTAGTCACTCTTTTAAGATAAATATATTTTGCTAGGTATCAACTAATACTAAATTTTTCTAGGGACCCCAAATCTGTAAATAGATTTTAAATAGGAAAATGATAGGTTAGGTCGGCGCCGGCGGCACCGACCTAACCTATCAATTTTTCCTTTTATCTAACCTAAGTCCATACAAGTCCAACTAACCTAACCTAACTTCAGACAACACCGACTAACCTAACTCCAAACAACGTAAACTAGTCTAAACCCTCCACCCTTACATGGTCCTTCTCTCTCCTTTCGCATCCGAAACTCCAAACAACGTAAACTAGCCTAAACCCTCCACCCTACATTGTACTTCTCTCTCCTTTCGCGTCCGTACGACATACATCCAAACTATATCCAACATACGCCCGAGATATGTCCATTTTGAATATTTTGGGGACTTGATAAAATTTGTAGTAGTTCGGACTTAGAAAAATTTTTAGTAGTTCGGGCTTAGAAAAATTTTAACATAAAATTGTAAATTTTATGGCATAAAATTTAAACATCGCTCGTAAATGCGTGGAATGGAAACCTGTTGTATTCTTCCAGCGAACAGATGCTGACTGGTGGACTACACACACCAATTAAAGAACCATTTTGTGACAATATAATGTTGGTTAAAATTTGCGACTTTTCTGACGCCGAACAAACATCTGCAAACAGAAGGATGTTTATCCTAAAAAAGAAATTTGTGGTTCATTTAACAGCTATCTACGAAGAAAGTTTGACTGATTTGTTTCCGCTAGGCGTGGTGTTAAAGCTAAGCTTCCGTTTTCTCTGGAAAGCACTAACAAGATGGGCCAGAGAGTAAAAGAAATTATCGGAAAAGAAGACCTCGAATGCATTAATAAAAAATTTCAAAATCCTATATGTGATCCATACAAAGTGGAGCTAGCAGATGTTAAGTTGGAAACTTTATTGGAGGAACTACCAGATATATTAGACGAACTCGAAAAAGATTATTTCTATCTTTTTGACATGGATGTAACCCAAGATTTTGCATGCATATTTAGCATATAAAACTGTGGGAATTGATTGTTTAACATGGCTAACAACCAATCCAAGAATTAAGATATACAACAAATTTGTGTGTCAGATAACAAGTCCTGGTGTTAATAAACAACTTGGCAATCATATACTAGATTTTTTACGTTGTCCAGATGTACGTTTAAGGGAAACATTTGCGTCTACTTTGGCCATAGAACATGGTATTACGCGATTGGAAGCGACAATATACAACTGTGCAATTGGAAGCTATGTCAGTGCGGAACGGGTGTATAATACCTTAAATGACTGTTTAACGTTATTGGAAGATAGTAAGTTATACTTCCTAAAGGCGCCAATGTCTCGGTACCACTTGCCAAAATGTGAAGTAAGCTATCGGACACGCTACAAAATAGCTGCCGTTTAGTGTATAATAACCTGCTACAGTACGTGTATTGGGGGAATAGCAATACAAAGAAATTGACGGGCTTGCAAATTAAGTTGTCCGAAAAACCAGAGGAAAGGGAAAAGTTGATAAAGTATGTGCTTTCGGCTTTTAGTTTTAACTATTTACCTGTAAATTATTTGGAGATAGTAGAGGAAGATAGCCAAGATAAAATAAAAATCTTACACAAGTGCTACATTAAAGCAGGTAGTACATATTTTACACAATCTGCAACACCATATTCTACAATTTCAAAAGAAATAGTCATTTCGGAATTGGGATTGATAAATACGCCTAACATTCGCCCAGAGGTTGTACGACAACGCGTAAATATTGGCAGTAAACTCTATCCGTTTACGCTAAAGGAAATTGCTCCATTATGCATACCATACGCTGTAAGTGGAAGAAAAAGACAACTGGAATTACAGGAAATGGATGCAAAAAGCGAAAGTTGGACTACATGGAAAACACTGCGATAATACGCGAACAATACAAAGATGTGTTAGACAAAGAACATCTTATTGGAGAAAATGAGGAAGAATTAAAAGATTATTTTATGTGCCGATGGACTGACTTAGATACATCCGGGTTGTACAAGCTGTATGCATTTGCGGTTAGTAAGAAAGACTCTTTTAGTTATGTAGGCGTCCTTGCGGAAAAGGATGGCACTAAATCCGTATATTTTTTAAAAGGTTATTCTAAAAACGTATTTATCGAAATGGCAGATAACATAGACGATCTAAGGAATGCGGGTTTCGTAACCTTGGCGTACACCACACGCAAAGGGGGTCCGTTAAACATTGTTTATTTGCCTAGTAAAGAACCTTTCGGATCATTTAAAACCGAGGGTCTTACAACCTATAACAACCATATATTCCCAAAAGTGGTGGGTATGCAACTACGCAATAGTGTGTGGGAGAATAAGATTTCCTCCAATACCGACAAGAAGAAGTCGATCAAGCTAACAAGATACGTATGCAGGATATAGTGGGAAAGCTGCGATTACAAGATTGTCACAAGCTGCAAGAATTACACGAAGGAATGGATATGGTTGTCGATGGAATCAAAGACTTTAAATATAGAGGCAAACTTCGATACATTTTACAATTTGAAAACCTAGACCTTCTCTATGTATCAAACTATTGGCTAGAAAAGGAGATAGAAGACCTGGGTGTCGATTTAAATTTTAAGCTGCGAATAAAATTAGATAAAATTAAAACCACTCCAAACAAACATAAAGAAAGGACTGTCTTCTGTGTATAACTTTGTATTAAAATTAAGTTTAAATGACTCCATGCTTGGTATTAAATATTTTTAAATTTTGTTATGTATGTCAGAATAAACATCTTAGAATAGTATACAACATTGTTCTTTATTTATAAAAGGCTGTGACGTTACCCCGAAATAGCAGTCGCACAGAGAGGGGTGCGCATGGGTAGTGCGCATGGGCAGGGGTGCGCACGCGCAGGGGTGCGCATGGGCAGGCGTGCACACGGGCTGGCATGTGTCTGGGCGTACACGAGGGAAGCGGATGTTAACAGTCACCAAGCATCCAATTCTTTATTTGGATGGTATCGAGTACTTGCCTGCGTATGTATCCGGAGTAAAAAAATACGATTTGTACACGCAACTTATTAATAAAATTAGTTTATCGAGGGAAGATGACAAAAGGTACATCATTCCTAATAGTACAACAA
Source organism: Platerodrilus igneus (assembly GCA_036346225.1). Classification (NCBI taxonomy): domain Eukaryota; kingdom Metazoa; phylum Arthropoda; class Insecta; order Coleoptera; family Lycidae; genus Platerodrilus; species Platerodrilus igneus. Next base: position 7,840,184 of record JARFIW010001503.1, on the reverse strand, counting down.
TCTACGCATGGAAGCATAAAGATATAAGATAATTGTTTATATTTGTATAGATTTTGTAAATCTATTGTGTATATTAGTTTTAAGATTCCATAATTTTTAAGTTCTTTTCCTACCTTCCAAATCCTTCCTGCTTCTATCCTGGTTGACAGAGTATACGTGTTATCTCCACGTGGTGTTCGCGGAACACAGCGGTTTTAGATTTCTCGGGAGATGGTTGGCTAAGGCATATGTCTTGCGTAGCAAAAAAAAAAGGTTCTAAGGATGGAGTTAAATAAAGATGAGCAAAAATTAGTGATTTGGGTCTTTAAAAGGCATAACTTTGTATGGGGTGGTCCTATTTAAAATCTATTTACAGATTTGGGGTCCCTAGAAAAATTTAATATTAGTTGATACCTAGCAAAATATATTTATCTTAAAAGAGTGACTACCCCGCGTATAAAAAATACAATATAACACTTGTCGACAAAAAAGTTGTAGGAAAATTTAAAAACGAATTTAATGGGGGTCCAGCATTAGAATTTGTTGGTAGTAGGGATAAGTCCTACTGTATTGTAGGCGAGAAAGATACGATTAAAAAGATTAAAGGGGTCTCACGAAGTGTAGTTATATAAAACCGCGGGTGCTACAACCTATAACGAGCATATATCCCCAAAAGGGGTGGACATGCAACTACGCAGCAGTGCGTGGAAGAATAAGAATTCTCTCCAATAAGAAATTTAAGTTTCTATGTACGTAGCACCAGTCATTGGGTAATGGTAGATATGTTAAACCTATAAACACGATTAGTAATTGTGGTTTAGAAAAATAATAGTTTTCTTGGACTAAATAAAATAGCTTGAAGTGATTAATGTATATGGCTACATATTCTCGTACATATCCACAAACATCTGCTTATGTCCGCATACGGGCATGGCGATACCGGTAGTTTTTGTTTAACAAATAATAGGAAAGATACGTTAGGTGTTAGTGTGGAAGCCCATTGTCGTTTGAAAAATGTTTGGAAATTATCAGAACAGGAGCGGGTCGAAGTTTAAGTTAGATGGATGATTGACCGAGTTTTTTCTACCTTTTACGAGGGAATCGGAAGTTGACAGACATCGAGCATCTAATTCTCTATTTGGGTGATATCGAGTACTTACCGGTTCTAGAAATCATTACGTGCGGCCGACCGCTATGCGAAAGTGTAAAAGCCTACAGAAGCAAAATTTAATTATCAGACGAAAAAGTGCGCGATGTGCTATAGAAAGTATAAAAAAATGGTGCTTTGCATCGGTCCTAACAGTAAAAAAGGAGAGTGACTTTTTCTAGCAATTACAAGAATAGCAGTAGCGCGGCGAAGGGGTATGAATGTATTATACAGCGCATTGTTACTATAAAATATGTTAGTTTACGGGAAGCTCGAACGTGAACAAATTAAATTTTAATCTATAATTAACCACGGTCGTAAAAATGGGAAATTAATGGTTAATTTTAACACCGCTAAGCATATACTTTCGCTTGGTGATTCATTTAGAAAATATTCAAGCCCACCATTTCCTAAAGTATGACGTAGAAGTTATTTAAAATTAAATTGCTTTATTAGTAAGTATCCTGTAGACAACAAGTTGGTATTTCCTTAGTAATGGTTTAAAGTGTTTTTATTAAGTTTTTGGTTATAGTAGCACTGCATCTTCTACAGCACGACTTGCACACAATTTGTGTGCGTGTGCTATCATTCTTTTGGATTTTTAATATGCACGCGATCCGTATAACATGGAAGACGTTTCCGATGTTTCTACTAACGGCATTCGCACCATCGACGATGCGAACCAGGTGCATGCATTGGCGCTAAATGTATTGGACGAGCAGCAAAGATTATGACGTCATTTAGTTCCCCGCTGAATCCTCTACATCGTTCGGCCGTCTTCGGAAACCTTCGGTATGCATTCTATAGGAACATAAATCAGGTACGCTAGAGTAAGCTTTTTAGTTATAAGTTAGTTCGATTAAAAGTTTAAACAAAGTCTTATAGTGCGGATTTTGTTTTGTACTAAAATGGTACCTGCAAACGTTTTTAAATGCGAGCCCTGTCACGTCTACTTTACCAGGAGGGATGCTCTCAAACGGCACCAGAACAAATGTCGTGGTGTAACATCGTCCACGGTTAAGCTTATACATCCGTCGGCAGCAAAGTACTTAAACTCTGGGTCTTGCAGTATTGCTTTTACAAGAATAGCTCACAGCGACACAAGGAAAAACAGCACCGTATGTCATTAAGCAGTAAACGTTCAGCTCCGCCAGCTGTTAAAGGGTCTTGTACGAAACAACCACGGATTCTGTGTAAAGTGTGCGACATGGAGGTGTTAAAGTCTGCATACCCTGGTCCTAATAGTACAGCAACCTACACATGGGGCATAAATATATAAGGTAGTTACTATATTTATATATATTTTATTGTGTTTCCTTGTACAAACAATTAAGGTAGGTCAGTAAACAGTATTAAATTGCTATTAATTGACGTAGCACTGCATCTTCTACAGCACGACTTGCACACAATTTGTGTGCGTGTGCTATCACCCTTTTGGATTTTTAATATGCACGCGATCCGTATAACATGGAAGACGTTTCCGATGTTTCTACTAACGGCATTCGCACCATCGACGATGCAAACCAGGTGCATGCATTGGCGTTAAATTTATAGCAATAAAAGTCTATTGCGAACTCTACGGCGTTTATACCAAAATGGGAGAAGAGACTACCGATGTGAAATCCTTTAACACAAAAAGTATGGTTATAACGTCTTCTAGTAATCCGGAAAATATGTACGAGGTCTTAAACGAAACCATGTAAACACCAACTTTATACCCAATTAATAAAATCAGTTTGTCGGGCGAGGACAACAAAAAGTACATCATTCCTAATAGTACAGCAACCTAATTAAGGTAGGTCAGTAAGCAATATTAAATTGCTATTAATTGACTCGCATTTAGCGTATTTTCCTATTGTAATAACCGTATTTGTTTGGAGAAGATATACACTTTTAAAAAGAAATTATATGCAGCTTTCACATGTAATTCGGAGGATGATTACGTAAAAGTCGACCTTCCCATTTACATATTTAAAACACATTACATTGGAATGTTTTTACATTATTCTAATATTGTTACATTAACAACAATATGTCTTATTGACCGAAAACACGTTTCCTCTCTTTTTAAACAACAAATTAATTTCTATTTTTTGTTACAGGTTACTTTAACCTGCTTGGATTTGGTTAAACGAAGAAGATAAATGTTATACTTTGTAAAAATTGTAATTAGTTTATTAAACTGTAAATCGGATAAAATAAATTATTAAATTTTTGCATGCTTAATTTATGTTAATACTGCTACGTGTTTGGTTAAAGGATTGTAGGTATTAAAAAGGATAGCTGATTTGAAATCGACATTGATAAAAAAAATCTTAAAATTCGGGTAGCTCCCTTGGGGGTGATGCTATCTGAAAAATTCCTAGAAATTCGGATCGCTGAGAAAATTCTAATATTAATTGATACCAAACAATGTACATTTATCTCGTGGGTGGAAGTGTGGAGAAAGATTTATCTCGCAGAGGGTATGTGTGTAATTTTGCAGGGCGTGGTCCGATTTTAAATCTGTTTACAGATTCGAATTCTGCGTAAAATTCTAAGCTAATTTAATGTATCGCATGTATAGAAACATTTATAAGAACGCTCAAAAGTCGCTACAGGTAAAAAATCTTAAAATTAGGGTAGCTCTCTGGGGGATGGCGTTATCTGAAAAATTCCTAAAGATTCGGGTAGCTGAGAAAATTCTAATATTAATTGATACCAAACAAGATAGGTTTATCTCGAAAGATGAATATGGCTAGACGAAGAAAACTATTTGTTAGTTTTGCTTATAGAGCAAAGAGCAAAATTTAGAGGTTCCGGATTTTAAAGGGGTATAACTTTGCAGGGGGTGGTCCGATTTCAAATCTGTTTGCAGATTCGAATTCTGCGTAAAATTCTAGACTAACAAGATGTATCGCATGTATAAAAAAAATTATAAGAACGCTCAAAAGTCGCTACAGGTAAGAAATCTTAAAATTGGGGTAGCTCTCTGGGGGATGATGCAATCGGAAAAATACCTAGAGATTCGGGCAGCAGAGAAAATTCTAATATTAATTGATACCAAACAAGATAGGTTTATCTTGAAAGATGCATTGGTTAGACGAAGAAAACTATTTTGGTTCAGAATGTTAGCGGTAAAAAAAATCTTAAAAATAGGTTTATCTCGTGTGTGGAAATGTGGAGGCTCATTTATCTCGAAAGATGAAAAATTTAAGATATATTTATCTCGAAAGATGAAAAATTGTTAGTCGAAGAAAACTTTTTGGTCCAGATGTGGGAGCAAATGTGGATGCTGGAGCAAATGTGGGCCTGATTTTGCTATCAACCATCTACTTACGGGATATGTTACAAGCAGAGATAAGAAAAGATAGATAGAGGTAGACCGAGATTAGACTTTCACACACAAATAGTGATAGATGCATGATTGTGCAAATTTCAGAGAAATGTGTAGGTTGGTTCAGACTAGCAAACAATGAGGGTACACGTCCAACCAGTTCTAGGACTGAAGACTTGATGATGATGATGATGATATCTTATTGTACGATAGTAACTTAAAGCAGCATCCTTCTAGTTGCGTTATTAGAAAATTTTGCTAAAGGCTATGGATGCCGATTGCTTACATCAGCTGCTCTGTCACTTGTTGCTCAATTGTGCCAAGTGCCAAGTCCTGATAAACGTTCTTCTCTCATTGTACTTCTAAGATGAGTTTTCAATCGGCGAAGACACGAAAAAGATAGTTTTGCACTGACGGTTGTTACAGGCCAACAAAAAGCTATTTCAAAAAGCTCGAGTAGGACAGGTACAGTATTCAGTAGTGACAAGGATACACATTGATTTAGCGTTCCCAACAATGTAATTTCGCTTGACTTTGAAAAAACATTTAAACTGTGAGCAATATTTTGAAAAAAGTGAAATTTGGCGAAAGTTTTTTAATATTGAAGCTGTTTATATAGATCACCTTCAAAGCCACAAAAAACCTGAATATCATGAACTGATCCTTCGTTTGTAGTAATTGACCATTTGAACAACAGAGAACTAATATTTTTAATAGTTGAGTAATCATTTTTGGAAAATCTTGCTTTAAGATAAGAGAGAATTATGTCCAATCCTTGAAAATAAATATTTACTTTAAAAAACAATTTAAGCAATTTTGCAAAACCCATAGTTTTTACGATTACTATCCAATTTTGCAGATACTTTTATTTTTTGCTGAGAATATGCTCTCGAATATTTAACTCAGGTAGTTGGGACTCAATCTTATCGCACATTTCTTTGGCGTTTCTTCACTACTGGTTAAACGATTTGTAACTGCAAATGTTTAATTAGTGGCTCTATTTTAGGAAACTATGAATGTATGTCCAAATTTTTAGTTTGTAGTTCCTTTGAAAGAAAGTCGGTCGCTGACAAAATGTTATACAAAAACTTTAACGAAAATATAGACTCAAAATCAACTATAATTTTTAATAGACCACTTGCATATGCTGATGCCTTTGCATTTAACCTGTCATTAGAAATTGTAATTAGAGTTTTTAAAATTTCCTGAACAATGATATTAAAAGCGCAGTGGCGAACTGTCCATCACGTTTTCGAAAGACTTCGAATTTTTCTAAACTTAGCAGAATCTTAGCTTTGCTTACAAAAGTTTTCAAACAGAGCATACCTTTTGGTGGAAGCACAAATAATATTATACAAAGAATTTACTGAACCAAGAGCATTCCTCAGCTCTTTTACTTCATTGTAAAACTGCATTGCCTCCAGATCAACCAAATGAGCACGGCATTGAATATATAAAGCTGTAGGCTCGTCTTTAAACCTTGCGGCAACGCTCATATTTGATGCGCCATGGTAAAGCTTGGCCTCGCATTTTAGTAAGATCAAGTCCTATGGAGTTTAAATAACTTTTGGTAACTAAACAAATCCTACGAAGCGTTCTTTAACTGTAATACCGCTTTCTGTCTTAAGGGGATACCTAACCCAAATTGAAATATGTAGTTTAGTCGCAGTATCAGTGGTTTCGTCACATATAATCGAATAAGAAGACGACAAATTTACCTCATTTATGATGATTTCCAGCATGGAAGCTTTTACAAATTTGATCATCTCATTTTAGATAATTGCGTTTGTATAGGAATTAATTTTTGATTCTATAAACCTATTTAGTTGTGGATTATTTTGGAGTCACAAATGAATAAGTTCTAAAAATTTTCCTTTATTTGCAGAACTTGAACTTTCGTCGTAGCCTCTTAGGGATATGTACTGCATTCCTAAAAACAAAATATTTTCAAAAATGAAGCTTACAATATTTCCAATTTTCTTCAATTTGCTTGATGTGTACTGATGATAACGCGTCCGCCACAGCTTTTGCTTAAGAGCGCAATTCGCTCCAAAATTGCATAAAAGATCCATGTGAATCACTATTCTCATCCTTTTTAAATTTTTCAAGAGCTTTTGTTCTTATTATCAACTACGATTGTTGTAAAAGAATCTTCAGACCGCCCTTTTTTCAAACGTTGAAGAATGCGACAAAGAAAGCAAAACTTATAATCTTTAATAATACTGTATTCAAGCCACTTGAAATTAGAATACCAGAAGATCTTAAGCAGCGTACTCTACCATTAAGTATCTTTTTTCTAAAGTTTATATTTGGTTGATACGGTCCGACAAAAATATTAGAACTCTGAATCTCATTAACAGGATCTCTAGAAGATACAATCCTCATTTCTGCTTCACTTGGAGCGTCATAGCTTTTAGAACTACTTGCTTCTGATTCATCTATTTTGTGTGACGTATCAAATTTTTGTGTAAGTGCAGTTTCTAATATTGAGACGAATCTTCTGAAATATGTGGATTTCTAGTAACAAATTTGTTCATCTTATTTTCACTATAGTTTAATCTTTGAAAAAATAAATGACATAAAACAAATAGCATTAAACTACTGGTAAACAAAACGTGGCAGAGTTAAGTCGGGACCAAATACACACAACACAAAACACTGCCGGCAGGGTACAACTAAAAGTTAAGCAGACAAAGTGTGCGGTTCACTCACTTTCTTAATTTTACGAATTTTTCCGGTATTTACCGATTTCACAATAGTGATTAAGATAAGGGGGTTAGAATGCAGTTTCGCTTCAGTTGCCGAAATACAAAAACAGACAATAGTACTTTGCAAGGAAGCAAATAGGGTACGTAGGTGCGTTACGTAAATTCTATAAAACTCACAATACTATTTGAAGATATGTCTAGCTGTTAAATAAATTATAGAAGAGTTTAAAATTAATGATGAAAAGTGATGCATGAAGCACTAGTGTGAAATATCATTTATACAATCATTTATATTAATTAGCTTTTCATAACATATACGAATGATGTAATTGCTAATATAATTATAAGATTATTTGCATTGTATAAGTTTGAATATATAGAATCTATTATGATCATATAAAATCATCGTAATTACGACGGTGGTGTAATCGCAGGTGTCAGCCTCCATCAGTGTAGCTGTGTGAGGGTTGAGACACCCCGTAGCATTTTCAAAAATCAAAGTTTGTTGGCTATAAATATGGTTTGTGATTGAAGACCACCACAAATCGTATATTTGAGAAAAATTGTAGAGAATTTTATAAACATATGACGCTTTATGTATTAGATCAGATGTAAAGGTTTATCCAAATTGGTTATCTACTTTAAAGTGTAAAAGCATTTAACAACAATACTGACGTTTACTAAAATTCTCCCGCTACGCATATGGTTGTAGACCTTTTTTTATTTTCAGAGCTAACTTAATTGTGTTTGAAGTTTTAAAGCCTTTTTATGTGAATTTTTACCCTAAAATCGACTCTTCGCTTTTAAAAATTGAAAAAAATTCTCTCGTAAAATTTTTGTGCGGTGTGCTATTTCTTGAAAACTGAAGACTTAATTTAATGTCTGGTGGAACTCTGAAATCAAGTAAGCCATATGTCGAAAAACAATTGTTAGCGTTCGGGTGCATATAATCAAGTTTTTATTGTGACGATATCGATAAAATAGAATTTCCCCAAACTTGCTTCTACGCAGTTGAAAAAAGTTAAAAATTTTGTTTTTGATTCAGATTAAATTCTAATGGCGGCCGTTATTGCCAGAATAAAAACACGCTTCCATGCCCTCGAAAAGTCAACAATGTCTGCAGCAACTATTATTATACTAGTACGTTCTTAGCAGGATCCATTTCTTTATTAACGTGCAGCCGATCAGTTAATCTATTGACAGTGTAGTTGACTATTTCAGTAACACGAGGGATGTCTTTTATGTTTTGCATACTGGGACATAGAGGGCGCCACTAACCACGGTACTAAACATTAACCTCATCTTTAATTAACCTAAATCTGAAGTTTCATTACGATACGTGTAGAGTTGTAGCTACAACGATCTGTCAAAATTAACTAATTGATCGAGAAATGAAATTATACCGCGAAACTTATTTAAACAGGAATGACTCGTCGAGGATTTCGGCAATGAAACACCACATCAGGCAACAATTTTTCGTTGGTATAGAGAATACAAAAATGGACGGATTAGTCTTAGCGATGATCCAAGAGCAGGTGCGCCAAAAACGACAGTCTCTCAGAGAGTCGTTAATGCTGTGCGCAAGCTCATCAACGAAGATCGACATGTGACATATCGCGAAATTGAGGCATCGTTGGGGATTTTAAGGACTTAAAAAATTTCGCTTGAAGAGTGTGCAAAAAATTAGTTTCCCGTTGGATATCGATTCTGTTGGCCGAAGAACAGAATGCAGTTAAGATAAATTTGTGTCAAAAAACTCTAGGCCGCTTGAACGCTGGAAACTCTAAAAAGGTGTACAACATCGTGAGTGGTGATGAATTTTGGATTTACTCATAAGAGTCAGAAAATAAACACCAATCGTCTGTTTGAGTGTTCTAAGGTGAAGAAAAGCTGACTAAAGTTGTCCGTTCTCGAGGTGCTTCAAAGAGATGGTCACAACATTTGTCTCGAAAACAGGTCATGTGATAACAATTCCTCTACAAGATCAAAGAACTGGTACTGCCGATTGATATACAAACATTTGTATGGCACAAGTTATCGCGGAGCCTCGAAAAATCAACCCCAAAGGACGAATTATCCTCCACCAAGACAGTGCAAGTTCGCACACAGCTCGCAAGACAATTGAATTCTTAATGCAACAAAACGTTAAATTGTTATACCATCCTTCCTACAATCCCGACAATTTCTATGCCTTTCCGAAAATCAAGAACGGACTACGTAGTCATAGGCTCCAGTCGTCAGAAGAAGCAGTCGATGCCTTGAAAAATGCAGTTTTGACTGTACCAACAAACGAGTGGAATAACTGCTTCCAAAGTTGCCTCGAGCGCATGCAAAGTGCATTAATTTTCGTGGAGAATACTTCGGAAAACAAACAGTCTTTAAAAGCTATCTACTGTTTTATTCCAGCTCTATATACAAAACTTAAAAGACAACTTTCGTATTGGACACAAGTAACCTTTCTTTAAAGCGCGCTTTAGAATCTCTGAACTGTATATCTGTGTAAGTCTCGTGCAGAGCTGAAAAATCTTCTATTATACCTTCTTGTATAGTAAACTAACACGCGTCATTATTCTATATTTTTGCAAAGGTTTTCACAAGCTACGCCTAGTTTTGACTTTGGGCATCCGGTTGTATTTTAGCGTGGTTTAGTTTTAAGACGATCCTGTATCAATATTTATGGTACCTTGTTTCAGATGCCACAAGGTCGTAAACATTTTGAAATCTTGCTTGATTGTCTCCCCCTAGTGCTCATAACCTTCATTAAATTTTGTTACTACATTTTTTAATTTTTGTATATAAGAGACGGGACGGGTTAGTTTTAGACATGCAGCTCAGTGGATCAGATAGGTTCGCGTATGACTGCTCCCAAGGTTTCGGGTTTGATTCCCGACCTGGATTGCTTGAAAAATGTTAGGCGGAATTTTTCACAAGAATGTATCTTCGTTCGGATGATAGGTAAAATGTAGGTCCCGTGTGTGTTGTCACAGATGAACTAGTCATTTTTAAAATCGAGTTTCCCTGAAAACAGAAGACTTGTATACTGGCTTTAATGATCGACTTCAGATCCTTCGCGACTTATTTCAATAAAAATGCACACCGTGTTTCAACTGTTTATTTTTATAAAAATCCTTGAACACGTATTGAAAAACGTAGCGGTACATGCACAGTACACTGGAAAACTCATAAACACAGTTTAATATAATGGCCGTTTAAATTTAAAGCACAATGTGCGAGCTTATGACGAACGTACAACCGTTCCTTGACTGTGAATACAAAGATACCGAATACAAGAGGCATTAAACAATTAGTCTTTTTGGCAGGTTGTATTTTACTGACAAGGTCTATGCTATGACTTTGATTAAGCAGTCGAATCACAGGCCGAAATTGCTGTTTTCTCTCTCCCCAGCGTTAGCATCGCACATAAGCAAAATAACGGTAAATCAGTAAATTCAAAAATGGTAAGTTTTACCTTTTATAGGAAAGGCTTTTACATATGTCTTAAAAATATAGGGCAAAATCAGAAATATCAAAGCAAAAGGCCTACTTATCCACATATTTTATTAAATTTATAAAAACTATTACATTTTTCAAAACAAACACAAAGTTGAACTTGGTCGGATCATTAGTAACAGAGATATTGGTTGTTCCATGAATATTAGCATTTTAAAGTTTTGCGGTAGGGTGATCTAGAGGGGATTTATGAGGAATTCTTTAAAAATGCTTCTCAAGTACTGAACTATCGAAGGTGTAAAAATTAGCTTCATTTTAACTATTTCTGAAACTTGATCTTTTGAGGGTTATTATTGACAGAGTATATTAAGTTCAAAATTTATTCAAATTTTGAGGATATGTCAGTGCCGTGTTTTATTCTAAGGTCGGATTTTTCTCAGAGCCTTTCGTTTATTATGTAGCGAAAAAGATTTAGATATGTAATCTTATATTGAAAGTTGTCTCTCTATACTGCTTCGGTTTTTAAATGCACCCTACGTTAATGACGATATAATATTTTCCATACAATACCATTATGCGCAAACAATTGAGACTTTCCTAAATTAGATATCAGGCTCAGCCAATAGAGGAATTTTGGTGAATATTGAATAAAGAAGCTTACTACGACAGCGGACGGGATGCTGCAAGACTAATTACAACTTCATATTTTTGTAGAAATCCAAGAAATCGGCTGTTGTCTAGGCGATGATGTGCCAAAACTGAATAAAAACAACAATTGAATATAATGATTTGTTATCAATGATTTGAATGGTATCATAAAGAAATTACAGCAGTTGAAATATTATATGTAAGTTATGTGTCATATAGTGGAGATTATTAAGTTTAACAAATCTGTTATTGGAAAGTCGTGAATAACTTCATACAAATTATGTTTTTGACGAATTTATTTACATTATTATCTACTTTATGGTTGTTTAGATGTGGTTTGCCTGACTAGCCAGAATTGCATATTTATTGTGTTGTTTATTTTGCCATTATTACAGTCGTTTGCTTAAAAAATTGAGAAACTTTGTTGCTTGCTGAATTGACGTTAAAGTACCCGAATTCATTTTTATTCTACCGGGGCCGAAGTTAATTAGAGAATCGGCTAGCCTTCAACGGTGCGGGAGGATTTCTATTAACGCAAATGCAAAATATACTTACAGTTTTTGGATGTCCTTTACAAATTCTGGCGACCTTTTAGTGCAGGCAATGGTAGTTGTTAAATTAACTACTCCAATTTGGTGTTGAATGAAAGCTCCCATCAGAAACTACTTTCACTATTAAGCTGTATTTTTTTATATCCGCGCCCTTTACTCCCTTTTGGGAACCTGTTTATCAACAGTCTCGTGGTTTAATACGTTCATTTTAATTGCCTCATAGTAAACCTTGTTCTGCTCGACGATGGTAGCGTATTAATCGAATTCGAAATTCTGCTGTGGTCTCTGTTCTTGACTAACTGAAGGTAATCTTCTTCTTTATTATCCGTGAACTTTACAAATTTCAAAATGCCATGTTTGTTACACTATCTACCGTTCTCACGAGGTAGTGCGTCTAAAACTGCTCAATTTTTGATGATAATATCGTTCTCTTTCTGTGCACGGTCATCTAATTACCGCACTTATACTTCTGATACCGAAGCTGCGGCATTTGTTTACGTTCCCAACACAGTTTTATGACTGTAATTTAGGAGTGTGTGATTAATATTACTGGGGTGTATCTCCCGGGGCTGCGGTTTTATTGAACCCTTGTGTATTTGTAACTTTAATATGCTAGTACTTTCCTGTAATTTTTGTAATTTTATTACGAAGGAGTGTAAAATTCCGATTTATATTATTTGAATCAAATGTACTAGGTGATTTGATATTTTAATTGTTTATCCTAATTTAGTATCATATTGGAATAGCCACGTTATTAAATATTCACTATCATAGCGTCTAAATTTTTCAGACTGCCGTCGGGTTAAAAAGCTCTTTTAGCTACCAAAATTAATAAACTCCTTTCTACTACCTAAGAATTGCTTAAATAACGCACTCGCGCTACAACTTATTTTGTTCTGTATCATGGTTTTATTTTAGTACAGTTTATTTATTAGGCTTCCGAAATATTTAGTTGTTCCCTACCTGAATGTGATTTTTAAAACGAACGTCGTGCTTAAAAAATAACTTGAAGATTGTTTTTATTTATTTTTTATTACCCAAGCAATTGCACTTTCCACTTGTGTGCTTTCAGTGATTAACTTTTTACACTTGCCTATTTTGAATTTTTATTGCATTGCTACCGTCGTTGTGATATCTGCTGAAGTATTTTTTTAATTTCTATTTTGGATCGCGTCATTCAAGAGATGAAAACTCTCTGTTGAAGATGAGAAGCGGCCAGGTAGACCGATTTCGGTGTCCACCCACGAAAATATTGCACCAGTTCATGACATGATATTATCAGACCGAAACACTAGAGTTTTCATATGAACGCCTCCATCATAGAGTTCGCGTTGATTTAGATGTTAAAAAAATTCTGAAAAATAAATTTTCAAATGCTTGAACGAGCAAGAGCGGAAGCATCACGGTCAATCTGTGCCCGTTTTGAAGAAGATCCAGATTTTTTGAACCGTCTTGTGACTGGATGAAACATGATTTCATTTTTACGATAAAGAAGCAAAACAACAATCGATAGGGTGAAAGATCATGGTTCGCCAAAGGCTTAGAAATTTATAGTTTTAAAATTCGCTGGAAAAGTTTTTGCTTTAGTTTTTTGAGATTTCCGTTGAATAATTTTGATCGATTACCTAAAGAAGGGTCAAACCAGCACTGGAGATTATTATTCTAAAGTACGAACCTCCCTGAGAGAGAAAAATAGGGAAGCAGGCCACGGCATGTTAGCGAAAGTGGTGTCACTTTTGCAAGACAATGCAACTGCACACAAATCGCGCAGTACCAGGATTTCAATTCAGGATCTACGATTCGAATTACTGGAAGATCCTCCTTGTTTCCCAATTTAATCCCCTCCGACTAACACCTGTTTCTAGGTTAAAAAAGTATAAAAGGACATCAGTTATTGAGTAACGAAGGGGTAGTAGAAGTTATGTTAGGCTAGTTTGCAGACCAAAAGAAAATTTTTTTTTGAAGGGATTAGATGCGTTCCAGGATCACTGTATTAAGTGTATTAATTTAAGAGGGAGCTATGTTGTATAATAAAATATTCTAAGTTCCGACTTGTAGCATTTTAGTTTTCCAATGCTATTTCTAAGAGTGCCTAACTTCAGGTTAATGCCTGCTTATTGGTGAGTAAGTTGATGCAATTGTCGCCATGCCACAGGTAACGCGTGCACGGATTAGATTCCCAAGCACCGTTTTATGTAGATGGCCGAGGTCATTTATTCATATGATAGTTGCACTGTGATACATTAACAATGGCTTCAGGACGTTTTGTCTGGAGGCGTCGTATTCTCATATGGTTTAGGTGAGGCTCAAGCACGATATCCTGAATAAGTGGAGGTGCTGATTCCTAATCATGTGTGTATTCTTTGATGCAGTTCCTCCCCCTTCTCTCTTTTTGCTTTGATGGTCTCATCCCACGACCACTCTCATGCTCCCGCGTGATGTAAAAATCAAGCTTGTTTAGAAGTACAGTCTGCGATTCCGTTACTTTCAAAGTCGCCCTTCCACCCTGTTTACGTGCGAGGCTTATTTCAATTTGTATGGGGTCCCTGAACCCCTACCTATGGGGCACTCATAATCTTTGCAGGTTAAGGGCTACTAACTATTAATTGTTTCGATAGTAGACTAAGAATATATCAATACCCCCTCATACTCGTTTACTTAAAACTAAATTAGAAGGTTTTGTATAATTCAATTACCTTTTAGTGTTCTAAAGTATATATTTCATATTTTTCCTGTGACTTTAAATTTTCCTAGATTATTTTGCTTAAAAACTGTTTTTTAACACGTATAATCTTTCAGTATTCTATCCAGTACAATAATTTCCAGTGTTTTTGGTCGTTTTTGCTATTCTCCAATAATAACTCGTCTCTAAATATGTTACTTTGAAATGAACAGACTTAGATTTACTAAGAGAAGAGTAATACCATAAATATTCTATAATATGTATGATGTCTATGAATTCTGACGTTACTAATAATATTTGCAAAGTGTGTACCTACATTATAGTCTATTTTGAGTAATGAATTTTACCCGTGTGCATGTCTATATAATTACAGATGTGTACAACATAATGATAGTATAAAAATCCGGTGTCCAGAATACATGTATTAGAATTTCTGCTGTTTTAATTAACAGATAAATGATAGAAAGTAATCGAAATTAACAGCCTTGGTTCATAATGCTCCTCAACGATAAAATAAATCTTGTAATCAATTTTTCTAACATGTTTTATTTCTCTTATGATAAACAGGACTAAGAAATATTTTGACGCCGTTGCGGTTTTGAAATAATCTATTACGTCAATGCTTTTTCGTAACTAACAAAAGATATCAGTTCTAAGATTTCATATCTGTGGAACACAGAATGATGTCGGGGTGTAGAGATGCCCATTGCTTGGACTACAGCCTTTTGGGGCTTGCGAATTCTGTATTAAAGTCTATTCGTTTTAACTTTAGGATGACGTCAAATATAGTAATGAAATATTGGCAACTGTATGCAAATGAATACCTGGGATTGCGCTAGAAGGATACTGTCATTTAACACAATAAAGGTTGGCAGTTCTGTATGGCGTTGCGAACAATTCCACTTGCCAATGGGAATTCGCATATCTTTCATTAAAGAATTTAAACTAACATTGGAAATGTAGCGTTTTATCCAGTTGTGGCGTCATCCTAAAGTTAAAGCTAATGTACTATATAGTCGAAATCAGGAAAGAATGAATGCACGTCATTGGTTTCTGAATTAAAAAACGACATACTTTTAAAGGATCTATCAGAGTATGCTTAATGCATAAGATTTGAAAGTATGTCGTTTTTAAATTCAGAAATCTATGACGTGCATTCATTCTTTCCTGATTTCGACTATATGTGATGCTAGAGCTGTCGGGTCATCCATCTTGTAATTGTAGTGAGTAAACGTGCAAGATAATAGTTTTCGATTCGGTAGATGTACAGGTTTGTATGTACGAAACAACATCATCCGTTGTTATCGTGCAATCAAGAGTTCAATGCGTATTTTATTACGATATAGTTAATCATTTTAATATATACTCGTTCATACACAACCTGAATGTATTATAATACAAAGGACAAACAGCTTTACCGTGCAAGGTTAGAGACTTTTTTTCTGATCAGTTTTCATGTTTTTGAAAAACCGCTAAAATATTTAATACTGATGGACTTTATGATACTCCAAACTCCTTACACGTGCTTTGTAATCTCGACCCAAACTTATCTCCATACCATTCTTCATCAGAGTCTAGTCGAATCCTATTGGGAGATGGCACTTAAAAATTTCATCTCCAGTGCAAGTTTCCACAACGTTTGTTTTATTCTTTATTTTTGATTCCATCGGGTGTTTTTTCACTATTTAAAGCTTTCGTTGTTTTAAAGTTTAAACTTTTAGAAGTGTCACATAAAATAATAACAACATATCGCAACATAGCTATAAATTAGATCAAGGTCGATGTATGGTTATATTATCAGAAGTTATAGGCTAAGGGCAAACGTAGTCAAGACCTTGGATAAAGGTATAGATTTAATCATTTCTTTATATAATATCTAAGTTGGAGGTTTGGTGTGTTTCATTCGCCAGAAATTTGCTCCTTATCATAAATTTTCTATAAGTAGTATTGTATGCAACTTGTCGTGTAGAAAACTACACATTACAGTTCAATTTCAAAGTGACAACTGTAATCAAAATTTACGGTTTATAGACACGAGTACAATCGTAGAACAAACGTACCATAAGCAAGTTGTTATAGAATATTTAATACTTTTGATTACTCGTGTATATAACTGATGTACTCACGAAGCACAGGTTAGCACTCAATACCACTAATTGTATTTTCTACACACAGACAGCTTTAATAAAAAAATACTGTGGTTTAGGATTTAAATTCCTAGTTTTTAACTATTAAACTTTAACTTTAATTGTATAGTGTGCCCGTTTTTTTCATCGCAAGGTTTATTGCAAACACTTTAAGCCAATTTATCACACATTAAAATTTGGAAGTTAGCTTTGCGTTTCGACAACAATGCACAGCGGAAAGGACAACGTTTCACACACAAGTACGCACGCACCTACGCGCGCACCCACGCATGCACCCACACATGCACCCACGCCACACCCATCACACACCCATCCGCGCCCCGACCCCCGCACGCATCCACGTAAAAATCTATTTTTTTTTCAAATGAGACATTACATATATTATTCACAAATTCAATTTACTTCTAATGGTAAACAAAAAAGTATCAAGGCGTCCATAGGTTACGATTAATATTTTGTGAGATATTTGTAAATTATAATATGGAAATTTGTTATTTTCCAAAAGAAGTATATAACAACAAACAAAACATTAACGTATTAAATATTCAAGAATATTTTCTCTCACATCAGTATATGTTTGAACTCTTCCCTGAAACTATAACGTACGGTACGTTTAATAGCACTTCTCTAGTCATACCTATGCAAGTGGTGATAATTTTTTGTCTCATATCTTAAACAGTTATCGGTTCTTTTTCGTAAGTTTTATTTTGTAGAAGTCCGTAGTGAAAAATTTTAAATTGTTCATATCCGATTAATAGTAATCACTTTAACCAATTTATCGTCTTTGGTAATTCTCATTCTGATGGTTCGAGCGATAACGGCAGAATGGCCTGTTGCACCATCTTGTTGAAACCACATATTTCATCGTGTTTGTAAGTCATCTCTAACAAATCCTCCACTTCGTTTAATAAAAAGGTCAAGTACGGCTGGTCAGTCGTGTGTCTTCGAAAAAGTAAGGTCTAATCAACACTACTCCACACCAAACATTAAGACGCCTACGATTCTGATGGTCTATGGGTCTATGCCATTGAAGATTTTTCTCAGACCAGTTGTGACGATTGATTAGAACAGTATTGCTAAAAGTCGCTTCGTCAGAAAATAGCACATAACTTGTTAGAACACAATAATTTGAATGTTGCACCAACCGCCTTAGGAAACTAAAAAGTTCAAAATCGTTCATGAAAATTCTATATTCTTACGTAAGAAGACAAGCCTATTTCTAGGACCAATTCGATCATAGACAACAACAACTAGAGTTACCTGGAAAATTCTCGATGCGTGACGTCACTGGAGGTCAGACTTTATAAACATGATGAACGGCGTGAATGAAGTTAGTTGATGAGTTGCTATTCAAACGCCTCGATGCTAATCTAACATCAAGTAATATTTAGTAGTACCGTTATTGTAGTAGACAGACGATTTTAATTGACAGTTCATTGTTACTCGGAAGGGAGTAGATAATTACAATGTTTTAAAAATGGAATAAAGAGTTAAAAATTAATGGAGATGAAACATATGGAATGGGAATGGTTTGTTACAAATTATATAAAGCAATTTGCATGGAAAGGCGTACTTAATAAACAATTTGAACGATAATGTATCAGTAATTGATGATTGCGATCTGGAAAGGGCAACGAGCAAATTTTCACGGTAACAACAAGCAGGTATTCACGCTAAAATAAAATTATATTATTTAACATGCTAAAAAGAACATATTGGTTATGTTATATGATAAAATGTTTGTTTTGTGTGCAAGTCTTTGTGTGACAATTGTATGTACAAGTCGATAATTTGATTTAAAGAGGGGTAACCTTTGGTGAGGTTTTGCCAATATATAAAAATTTATTAAACCTAGATGATCAGATACTTTTAAATCCGGTGTTAAAGGGGTAAATATTTAGTTATTTGACTTATCTTGACAAATTTTGTACATAATAGGATTTAGTTAAGGAGTTATTGGTGAATGCAATTAAAATTAGCGTGTGCCTATCCTAATTATAAAAGAGATTTTGACCTCTACTTTTAGTATAAGTGTATAAAAAGTTATATATTTTTTTGATAAGTTTAAGATATTGTTAGACTATTTTTTATATTTAAAGTTTGTATTTAGAGAAAGTTATTTTTCGTAAATGTTAGATGTAAGATATTGTTTGTAAGAGAAAAAGGTGTTCTGGATCTAGTAGTTAGTAGTGGAAAGATTGTTTGTGAAAGAATGGTTTGTGTCATTATCAATCTTATGTCTGATAATTGCTTACAAATCTATTTATAACTTTCATTACGGATATTATTTAGGCCTCAGCATTTATTGAAATGAGTTCTTCTTCATAACGTTGAATTTATATAAATTTTTGTTGGGCTTCGTATTTAATGAATAAGTAATTGGTATTCCTCCAGGTTTGAGGTAAATGATAATAAAAGACTGCATTGCAATAGTGTTCTATATTTTTTAAAAAAATTTTGAAATATACCATATAGTTGATGAAAAACTGGCTTGTAATACAGTGAAAAAATGGGTGTAGTGTAATGTAAAAAAGAATAAACAGTGAATTGTTTAATTTTTATGTCGAAGTTCATTATGGTACAAATTCACCATTCACAAACTCCCATGCGCAATTGTAATGGAACAAAATATGACAAGCTGCATGCAAAACGTAAATAAATGAAAGCAAAACAAACTTTGGACTACTTAAAAATGCAAGTCATGCATTTTGCTACGTACATTGACGTAACATAAAAAAACAAATCGAGAAAAAGAAAGAGAAAGAAAGTAAGTCCGGGCTCAGGCGGTGAGTGGGCGGGGTCTTATACCTATAGCTAAAGTAACAAAAAAAAACCTGAAATAAATAGAAAAAAATATATAAACACTCACTCATTCACACACAACACAAAACATACAACAGAAAAGAAAGAACTTATAATTAAAAACAAAATATATATACAAAAAACCGTACTCCCAAACCCAACCCCAAAAAAAGTCAATTTCCCCAATTTATAAATACATTATTACAACCCCTTAAATATTCAACAAACAAAAATTACCCAAAAAAACAAAATGGCGAGCTGTAGTTTTTAGGTAATAACCCCTGACAGTAGTTAGTAAGAAAAAAAGAGAAAAGAAACAAACGCAACCCTAAAAACCACAGCTCTAAACCATCGTAAAAGTAAACTTAAACTAAATTTACAAACATGTATAGTATTAATCAAACAAAAAAACAGTAAATACCAAAATCGTTCAATAATTTTCATATATAAAAAAAATCAAATTTGGAAATGTCATTTTAGAACGGTAACATCACAGGCGTTCTTGTTCCGCGGTAAGAAGCGGATACAAAGAAAAAAAAAGGACTCACCCTCGAGTTCCTGACATCGGGGGGAAAGCTGTCGCTGGTCCGCCTCAGCGAACAGGCCAGCTTACGGCCAAGCGGAGCGCATTGAACTTCGCAGTCCCCCAAAAGAAACGCAGCTCCAGGGATCAACGCGTCCCCCGCAGGAAGCACGCTAAATAATGCGTGCCGGAAATTCGCATCAAGAAAACGAACGAAGCAAAACAACTTGTTTTCTAGTTGGTAATCGAACAGCAAATGAATATTACATGTGTTAGGCACCAAAGCAAGGAAATAAACCATGAAAACCCTAGTTTTATTAAAATAAATTCGCCGAATTTTTTAACAAGGGAAAACACACTAGCATTTAACCATTAAAATACTTGGAAAATCGTCTAGCTAATTAAGGCGTAAATTTCACTGGACGAAATTCTGAGAAAGGATATTGATTTTTAATTACCATACAAATTTTAATATACGAAAAGGTTATTTTTAATTAACGGAATTAATTTTCGTGTTGAACGCCAAATGAATTTACGATAAAAATTATTGTACCTACACTAATTAATAATTTACGAAAATGAACGTAACAAGTCCCAAGCCCCCCAGCAAAATTAAAAGGTCGGGGTCGGGAAGCAAAATAATGGGAGTGGGTAGGACCAACAAAAAAAATTCGCTTGGAAACTAAAAGAAAACTCGTTACAACAAAAAAAACTAAAGAAAACACTCCAACAACAAACAAACAAACTAAAAAGAAATCTCATCCGGCTCGACGGACCAAGGAACCAGATCAAATCCAAAAATGAAAAGGACATAGGAAAAGGAAAAGGAAAGGTAACAATCATCGAGGACAAAGATGGAATGGCATGGACACTGAAAAAGTCGTCGTCGGACGGATATTTCTTGTGAAGAAACAGTAAGGTCTTCAACCTCAGAAGAAGTAAAGGAACGAGGAAGAAAACCAACAGTACAGCCAAAAGAGGACCCAAAGGTCAAGCCTTAAGTAAACAAAAGGAACAACCAGGGAGCACGAGAAGAAGAGAGGAGGAATGCTGGTAAAAGGAAACGATGTACTCTCAACTGTGGTAACGAAGAATCGCAACGAACGAAAACCGAAAAAGAAATGCTGACTAGTCCTAAAGTCGACTGAGTCGTGATTTCCGAAGAAAGAAAAACGAACTAGAAAGCACCTACCACAGGAGCGGATGGACGAAACACACTCGGTATAGGGACCGACGGCAAAGAAGACCAGCAAAGGATAGAGAAAGTAAAATGGGATGAAAGAAACGAGAGAAAAAGAAAAAAATATATAAAAAAAAGAATAACACCAACACCACGTATAAAACCCAAAAACAAAACAAAAATCGTACAAAAGAAAATAAAACAAAATCCTAGTGTAGTTATGTATGAGCAAGTGTGGGCGTGTACGTGCGTGTGTGTGTGTGTGTGTTTGTGGGTGTGTGTGGTGGTGTAAGTAGGGTGTGTGTATGTGTTATGCGGGTATAAAGTGTGCGTGTGTGTATGTGTTTGACCGCTGTAGTCGCCTCTTACGACAGGCAGGTCGTACCATGGGGCTATTCTATTACCGGACCCACACGGGTGAAAAAGAAAAAGAGGAAAGCAAACGAAAGAAAACCCAGCAAAACCGGGAAGTAAATCGAAATCGCAATATCCAAAAATCAAATCCGAGGAAGAGCAAAATCGTCATAAGAATTAGGGGCACGAGAACTAGGTATTGGGCTTAAGGCGTTTACGCCGCCAGAAGGAAAATGAAACAAGATTAAGGACATCAAAATTTCGTCGACCAACATCTTCAGGTTCTGAAGGAGCATAGAATAAGATCTGCCCCTTTTGGGCAGTCTTCTGCCAAATAGGAACAGCAGGGGGCATAGTAGTTCTAGCACTAGGTCTAGGAGGTGGCAAAGGTAGTTTAGAAAACTCAAAACACGTCATAAAGGGACGTCGTTTATTGTTAGGATGTGTGGTAAGAAGGTCAACGGCAGAAAAGGAAACATCATGGGTTGTCAGCATATCAACGGTGCAAAAAGAAAAAGTATTGACTGTACGAGAACCAACCTGGCGAAAAGAAACACAAGCGGAACACAATTCAGTTACTTTAGAGAAAGGGACAGAAGTAGATAAAATTTCATTGACGTTATGTGCAGGACTATAAGTATCACAGTTAGAAAAGAAAACAGTATTGGCTGTGGAAGTAACCACCTTAGGAAAATGAGCAGAATCCGATAACAGTTCAGTAACATTACATAAAGGAATAGAATCGGGTAGAAGTTCATCAACGTTACCAGAACAAACAGTATCAGGAACCACTTCAACAACAGTAGATAAAGGAACATCATCTAGAATTTCACCAACTTTAATTAAAAGAACAGAAACAAGTAGCATTTTGTCAGCCTGAGAAAATGAGTAAGAGTAGGTAACGAAACAAGATCAGGTAAAACTTTAACGACAACAGCAACAGGAATCACAGCTACGGGTTCAATAACTTTAACAGGACCTTATCTATCGGTATTAGGAATTATCTTCACTTCAGCTACGGCTGTGTTTGCCGGCAGAACAGAAATTTCTTGAGTAGAAGCATTTAAGAAAGTAGAAACAGGTAAAATTTTGACAAAAACGGGAAGAGGCATTAAAGATACGGGTTCGTGGACTTCAACAGGACCTTTGCAGGCGCAATTAGAAGTTATCGTCACTTCAGCTACGGCTGTTTTTGTAGACACGACAGAAATTTCTTGAAACGAACAATTTACGAAAGAAGGAACATGTAAAATTTTGACAGCAACCGCAACAGATACTAAAGATACAGGTTCGTGAACTTCGACAGAACCTTCGCTGATTAAATTAGTAGTAGTCGTCAACTTAGCTACAGCTGTTATAGTAGGTACGACAGCAATTTCTTGACTAGAATCATTTAAGAAAGCAAGAACAGGTAAAATTTCGACAAAAACGGCAGGAAGCATTAAAGATAAAGGTCCAAGGACTTTCGGAGGACTTTCGCAGACTGAATCAGAAATTATGGTCATTTTAGCGACCTTTGTGCTTGCAAACACAACAGAAAATTCTTTAGTAGAATCGTTTAGGAAAACGGGAACAAACTCTTGAGAAGCTAGCTGCAAGTCACTAATTCGAAGCATGGGTTGTAAGCGTGATGGAGGCACAATTTGGGGTGAGAGTGAATAAGTAGGGCGAGCAGGAAAAGGAGTAGAATAGGAGGCAGAACTAGAAACGGAGGAAATTTTGTTAGAAGCTATATTTGCCGAAGAAGAGTAAGTTTTGATAGTAGGAGCGGGAGGACCTAAATGAAGTATCGAAGAGAACGTAGAATGAGAAGTAGAAGAAGTTAGGCAACTAGAGGTGAGGGTAAAATTTGAAGGATTATTCGAAGAGCTATTAGTAGTAGAATGACAGTTGGGACAGTTATGGCGAGTAACTCCTTTATATCCGCAACCATAACAATGGAGTATTTTAGGACGAGTAAAACGGGTCGAAACATGACCAGGTGTGTCGCAATTAAAGCATACGACCTGACGAGTAGGAGTAGAAGTAGGAGGAAGAACAGTAGAACGTACGGAAGAAGTATCGGATCTACTCGTAGGCGTAGGAGAAACCTTAACAACTCGGTCATGTGAAGCAAAAGTATTTTTCTCAATCGTAGTAGCCTTATAAATAAGCTCGTTATGTTCAAAATGAAGAATTAGTAAATTAGACAACGACTTCCAGTCGGAAAACTTATGCCGAAAACCACGATACCAAAGTAAAGCTTTAGCTTCGAACAAATCCACTGCAGACTCAAATAAATCCAATTCTGACACATGGTGGGCTCGTCGGAGTTTTTCGGCTCGTTCCAAAAAATCATGTACAGTAAGAGTGTTCGGGACACCAGAAAATTTCAAATTCCACTCCCACACAAGGAGACCGTAGTAGGAAGCCGAAAAAGAAGTCATTTTGAATACGAACAAGAAAGAAATCGGTAGAAGGTAACCAAATAAAGGCTAACCGTAACTCGATAGAAACCAAAAGAAAAGAAAATTATTGCGAATACAGGGCAATCTAAAACATATCCGACGGATAAACTTCGGGAACACCAATAGGAGCGAAACAACAAAATAGAAATCAGAATAGAACTGTAGAGTAAAAGAAAAATCGGAGGGAAAAACTAACTCTGGACGTGACAAGGAGAACAAAATGTACAGAGAGGGAAGGAAGAAAAAGAAAAATCTTGGGCGCCAGCGTTTTCAACGGACTAGGACTATTGGCAAAAACACAAGACCAATAATCTGAAATAAGCCAACCAATAACATTGAACGTAAGGGACGAAACATAAGTAATATCACGCCGAGAAAATGCGGTTGATGTAAGAACTTAGACACTAACAATAATAAACAAAAAATCGGAGCAAAAATTAACTAAAACGAACTCGGAGCCAAAACCAACTAAAATAAAATCGGAGCCAAAGTTACAGGAAACAAAATCGCAGCACAAGAAAATTAACGAAAACCAAATCGCAGAAGAAATTAATCACAAAAGAATAGGAACAGAAATTAATTACAAAAAAAAAGTCGCAGCCGAAATTAAGCACCAAAAGAATCGCAGCAGAAGTTAATTACAAACAAATCGCAGCCCCACGCCAGGGCGTCAATATTTTATGCTACGTACATTGACGTAACATAAAAAAACAAATCGAGAAAAAAAAAGAGAAAGAAAGTAAGTCCGGGCTCAGGCGGCGAGTGGGCGGGGTCTTATACCTATAGCTAAAGTAACAAAAAAAACCTGAAATAAATAGAAAAAAAATATATAAACACTCACTCATTCACACACAACACAAAACATACAACAGAAAAGAAAGAACTTATAATTAAAAACAAAATATATATACAAAAAACCGTACTCCCAAACCCAACCCCAAAAAAGTCAATTTCTCCAATTTATAAATACATGATTACAACCCCTTAAATATTCAACAAACAAAAATTACCCAAAAAAAACAAAATGGCGAGCTGTAGTTTTTAGGTAATAACCCCTGACAGTAGTTAGTAAGAAAAAAAGAGAAAAGAAACAAACGCAACCCTAAAAACCACAGCTCTAAACCATCGTAAAAGTAAACTTAAACTAAATTTACAAACATGTATAGTATTAATCAAACAAAAAAACAGTAAATACCAAAATCGTTCAATAATTTTCATATATAAAAAAAATCAAATTTGGAAATGTCATTTTAGAACGGTAACCTCACAGGCGTTCTTGTTCCGCGGTAAGAAGCGGATACAAAGGGAAAAAAAGAAGGACTCACCCTCGAGTTCCTGACATCGGGGGGAAAGCTGTCGCTGGTCCGCTTCAGCGAACAGGCCAGCTTACGGCCAAGCGGAGCGCATTGAACTTTGCAGTCCCCCAAAAGAAACGCAGCTCCAGGGATCAACGCGTCCCCCGCAGGAAGCACGCTAAATAATACGTGCCGGAAATTCGCATCAAGAAAACGAACGAAGCAAAACAACTTGTTTTCTAGTTGATAATCGAACAGCAAATGAATATTACATGTGTTAGGCACCAAAGTAAGGAAATAAACCATGAAAACCCTAGTTTTATTAAAATAAATTCGCCGAATTTTTTAACAAGGGAAAACACACTAGCATTTAACCATTAAAATACTTGGAAAATCGTCTAGCTAATTAAGGCGTAAATTCCACGGGACGAAATTCTGAGAAAGGATATTGATTTTTAATTACCATACAAATTTTAATATACGAAAAGGTTATTTTTAATTAACGGAATTAATTTGTGTGTTGAACGCCAAATGAATTTAAGATAAAAATTATTGTACCTACACTAATTAATAATTTACGAAAAGGAACGTAACAATTTTTATTCTACTAGAGGAATGTTTACTGTTTCACAAACTGTAATCAAAACCCACTTGACACTTTACCTAATCATTTTTTATTAGAGATACGTTTAAACCATTATTCTGTTTTTTCTATTTATTGGCCAATTAGTTAATATAACAGCTTTGTTTAGGTTTATGACATGTTACGTGAAGTAGTGTTAAAATTTATCAATGAATTCAAATAAGTAATAATATACACGGGGTTTTCCATTTGAGAAAATTGAGTTTCTCCACCTTCTATTATCGCTAAATGAATTCAATATTGTAGTCATCCTGTACGACATTGGGAATAACACATTTAACTAAATTTTGGGTGGATTTATAGGTAACAATATAATATGTTGAAACACTGTTTTGATTTTCAAGATAGTTTAGATGTACAAAAGTCAAAAGTTTCAGAAAATGAACAATATTTTGAAAATTGTTTAATTTAGATGTAAGGTGTGTTACATTTTTTATACGTAGTAATTGTCCGTATAATCCAAGAAAGTAACAAAGTTAATAATATGCAGGTTATGCATTAACAAAGTTGACAGCTACTTCCGGCAGAACCGAAAGTAATAGAAGGTCACCACCGTTTTCAGTAGACAGCGCACTTTAACAAATGCGTATACACTAATTTTCAGATTTCAATTCGTATTACTTTTCCATATTCGACTGACGGCGAATCGTCGTGACACACCCTATATATATATATATATATATATATATATATATATATATATATATATAGTTGTGATATTGGAATTCGTTGACGATGAATTAGCCTCACGGATAGGTCGCCACTTTTCTGTTGTGATATTGGAAGTCTTTTTTGGATATTGATCTATTGGATGAGCCCCACAATTTAGGTGTAAACTTTCTGCCGTGATACTGGAAATCTACGTAGTCCTCTACGTTGTGCGCAAATTTCCTTTTTTACCGAATTTCTAGTAACTCTTCTATTTAACAATCGCAGAATCTCCTAACTAAGTAAAAGAAACCACTTCCACAACTATTTCTGTTGGTAGAACATAAACTCTCTCCTACTCAAATAATTGGTATATTAATCCTTACAGAAATTTCTGGAGTACACATATTTATGGATAATATTAATAATAAAAAATGAGAAATAGTGCAGCGCAAATCGAAAAAAAAATACAAAAAGTTTCTCAAAGTATCAATTTACACTTAGCATACACTAACATTAATTTAAAGGGTCAGAGTAGTTTAAATTTCGAGATTGTTATTTTAAATATATACTTTTGAACACAATATGCGTGTAAATTGGTCTTTATTATAACTAATTTCCGAGATAAACATTTGAATTAATTAAATTCTACAACTACAAAATTTTGCACTCAAATTATATAAACACAATGCACATTTCCAATAGTCCTTTATAGAAAAACAAAAAACTTAAAAGCTGATATGACCTTCAAAACAATCATCTAGAATTAAACAGTTTCCCAACACATACGTCTTTCTCAAGGATTGATCTCCTAACAAATTACTCGAAGCGACACCAAATTTAAATCCCAAACCCAAGTTGAAACAATTTCTATTTCAGCAGAACCAAACTAGATAGGTTAGAACTAATATTCGCAACAGAGGTAGAAATGATCCGCTGAAACTATGAAAGCATTAATAATTGAAGAAATATTTGCATTAATATTTAAAATTTTCAATTGAAACCTATTTTGAAATCTTAAAGTTGTACTTAGAGTCGTATTTAGAGATATTTGGAGTCGTAATAAAAATTGTATTTAGGATCGTACTTAAAGTGATAATCAGAGTCGTTTCTAAAATTATACTTAAAATCGTATTTAGGATAGTACGTAAAATGGTACTCAGAAACTCTAGAACAACCCCATTACCAAAATGATTCAAACATGCAGATGATACCTGCGATTTTTAATTGGTAAAATTAAACTCACTTAAATTAGACTTTTCAAATAAAATGTTTCTTTTCGTGCTTATATCGTAGCATATAATTAGTTTAAATTTTTACTAGTTCATTGAAAATGCAATAATTCTTTATCAAAGTGAATCTACCTTATTTATAATGTTTAATTCAATTACAGAACCATTTGTTCCAGGAAGTTTTTATTCCACGTCTTGTCCTAGACTTGGTAAAAGGCATTTACGCCGTGACCAATGAGCGACTATCCTTTTCAAAAATAGGATTCTTTTCGTTAAACGCTTTGTTTATTGTTAGTTTCGACGTCATTATCATATGTAGATTCAAGTAATTTTAATTTTCTCTTAATTGTGATAACAAATTTGTTTTGATTTCGCCTTTTTATCATAGCAAGTGTTGGTTTTACACGACGAAATTAACTAGTCTACGTGACTTATTTGATAGCAGTACGTTTATCATAAGAATTTGAGGCTCCACATAATCTTAACATTATTGTGTCTTTTTCTACATTAACGCAATTTTCATTGGTAACTTTCAATACTTAATCAATGAAAAATACGCATACAATATTAATTAATTTCACTAATATAAGCGCATTTTCAAATATCAAACCCCTTTAATAAAAGTTTGCTCTTTTATAATGAATTATTGTGAGTTGGAATTTAACCTTTATCGGCCAAAATGGCGTCCTTTTCCCAGCAATATATATGTAGAATCGTTACTTTGTTAATTTATAAGAGATGCCATTAATCGGTCATATTATTAAACATCATCACTTTCAGACAGAGGTGCTTGTTGCCAGTAAAAAAATATATGCAGGAAAGAAAAGGATGTAGGGCAAAAAGACATTTTTAAGTGCCTTACATCTATTGGAGGTATAGATACAAGAAGAAATTAAATGCACGTATAACCTTGGCCAAGGAAGCTTTTAACAAGAAAAAGAGGATTTGCCTGTGGTTTACTAATTGGGAAAAATAGGGAAATTATGTATAACCTTTCTTGAATTCTATGGACTATAAATGGGTCAAAAATAATTACAGGCGTTTGAAAGAAGGCGGTTTGAAAAATTGTAATTCCAGGAAGAATAAAATTGAAATTTTATCTCTTAATGCAAAAAAGTTAGAACAATCGTATAGGAAACCGCTAAAATCAATTATGAAAATACATTTTAGTCTGGAACTTTGAAGTAGTTTCTATTGCGTAGTTATATTAATAATCAAAGAGCTAAACAGTCGAAAATTATGTAAGTTAGGATGTATAAGACATCTACGAATGATACGGTAACACCGTGTAAACCATCATAATTCTATCCAATCTTCTAAGTTTCTGGCTAAACATCTAATTGATTAGCTTTAGAAATACAAATTTGTATCAGTTTCTCTGTATTCATACTTCGTGTGTTGGCGTAACGTTCCCATAGTTACGGCATGTGGCGGCATGGACTTGGAACGACGTAGTTATGCATGCTGCTAAACAAATTTTTGGCCATGAGCCGTCAGAGAATATTTCTAGACTATATTTCCCTCGTTATAACCTTTCAAACTTTTAGATCTTAACAATAGAACTTTCGATATATGATATTCAGTCAACATGTTGTTCATTATTTTAATACCTACCTTTTCTTTGTGTGCCATATTTTGATGTTAGAATAGAAGCTAATGAATCTGGCCATCAGACATTACCTTGGTTACGAAGTCGATATGAACGACAACAGTACGCATTCGCGGATAACTTTCCTTGGAAAATAAATTACTTCAGTCTTTATGTCAAGTTAAATGAGAATCATTTTGTATATTCAAATTATTTTTAAAGAAAATGAATTGAATTTAAAATTGCTTACGACTTTGTTCAGAAACTTCTAGACGAAATCACCGTATGGAAATTACTTTTAATGAGAAACTTTTCAATTAATTATTTTCCAGAACAGTTGCAATGCATGCGTATTATCATCAAATTCTTTGATGTGAACATCGAATTTTTCTAAATTTTAACGTTTCCCTTTCGCCTCTGTATTGTAACAATACGCACTGTACTTGAATGAATTGCTAAAAAGGGAAAGTCTCAGGAGTGTCTTTTTAACACTTTAATACGGTTGAGCACTATAACGTATATAGCTGTGACCAAAACTTGTAAATATTTTCTACGTATACGATTGCGAACGTTTACAAAGGTATCTTACCTAATAAATTAGTCATTAGGTTGTTTGTCTACTATATATCAGCAGATCTATCTTGAAAATTTCCTTCCTAATACATCTTAAAGGAATCGACCGTGTACACATCAAACTACAAAAAAATTGAAAGATGACAAAATTATTTTTGTTAGTGAGTCCTTAAAAATTAAGCGAGAAAACAAAATAGAGCGCAGCTATTTTGGCATTTGATTCGCCACCTTTCAAGTGTATACCTTCTAGTGCACTGCAACATATTACAGTACAAATAGTGTGTAGTAAATTGCAGACATTTTCAATACAAAAATAACCATAAATTCAAGCAACACCGATCTTCACAGTTGCCCGAGTTGGATTTAAATAAGCCAAACTCCTCTAGCGTAACTTATTCTAGGCGGTTCTACCAGTTTCTCGAACCTTCGTCTCGTCATTGAACACGTCGCTCTCCATGTTTCGATATCAACATTTCTACGTAGTTTGAAGCTGAGTGTTTCATCCCGCGTTGTATGCATTCTGCTATTTAATTTAATAGTTTAATATCTTCTATGCTTAAATTAATACGCTTTTCAATTAGAAACGCATCCTTATGTTATTAAATTATAAGTTAAAATTCTTTTAGGATAGTTATTCATGCGAGTTTCCCTTTATCGCATATAATTGATAGTATTTCAACGTAAATTTATATCACACATGATGTTTTAATAATAATATATGGATGAAACACCTTTAATAACAACTCATTTATGCGTCAAACGTAATTGATACCTTTATACAGGGCATTTCACAAACATACAAATAAATGTTTAACAAATTGGTTCTTTCTTGCATTTTCTTGAATTTGTGAAGTAAAAACTCAGTCATACGCTGTAATATGATCTTGCTATGACCTTTTATCACAGTGTGTGTGTGTGTTGGGGGGGGTGCGTGAATGCGTGTGTCCATGTGTGCGTGTGTGTGTGTGTATTGTTTTAATGTTCAGGTTTGTCCTACGTATTAGGAGTATTATTACTTTTTTTAGAATCCTTTTATAGTTTACAAACTTAAATTTGCCGTATATGTATAAAATTTTAGCTCAGTGGTTACATTGTTAACTTGGTTAACTTTTTATCTTCAGGGAGGGTTCTATGGTTTACACACAATCTCTCAAAACGTGTTTAAAAGAATTAATAAATTGAATAATAATTGTGAATCTACTTAAACAGTCTGAGTGACGCTTAATTTTGACAAGTATTTTGAAATTTTGACAGTTAGGTTATTTAAGATTTTGATAAAATTTGTGTAATGATCTTTAGACGTCCGTGGACTTGTTATTTTCCTGATTCTACCTATATATTTCCAGATTGGTATAAAACTATATCTATTGCTGAATTCTCTTCTAACTTGAAGTTACTAAGATATATACTTTAATTTTTTCTCCCTGTTCTAGAGTCTTGGTTCTTCCTTGATGCAGTCTCCTTCCTTACTTCTGGTTTCTTTTCCTTGTCTGAATTACGTTCACCTTTACGTTTATTTTTTGGTAGTCTCTAATTTTAGGAATAAATAAAAACGACATTGTCAAGTTTTTGACTTATGTCAGTTATAGACAGGAAACTACGCTCAAAATTACGGCTATAAGCCAAGTATTAAATATATAAATATTTTAGGTAGTTAATTACACAAGGTAAGTTTATAAATACTATCGTATTACAGTGAATAAGGTGAAATAATAACTTAGACTTTTATGCAAAGCCTAAATGATCATTTCAAATCGAGCTAGTAATTGAAAGATGGAAAATATAAGGTTTGTAATTAACTACCTAAAATATTTATATACTTCATACTTGTCTTATAGCCGTAACTTTGAGCGTAGCTTCTTGTCTATAACTGACATAAGTCAAAAACTTGACACTGTCAGATATGATTGACAAAAATTGCCAAACGTAATTGAAAGTTAGGTTTATGTATAGTTGTGTACACGATTAAAATTTGTAAATTTCCCAATTGTCGTCATCGGTCTCGGTGGCGTAATTGGTAAACGCATGGTTCCGGTAAAATCAAGATACAGGTTCAAGTCCTGTCTAAGACCTTATATTTTCCATCTTTCAATTACTAGCTCGATTTGAAAGGATCATTTGGTCTTTGCATAAAAGTCTAAGTTACTAAGTTACTATTTCATCTTATTCACTGCAATACGCTAGTATTTTATATAGATATATATATATATATATATATATATATACAGGGTGTCCAGAAACTCATGGACAAAATGGGTGTGGTAAGGGAGGTCATATACTACCAAAATACCTTTGTATGTTAGAATCCAATTGTTTACGGTTTCAAAGTTATTTCATTTTGTGTTTTTTTTTTTTGGAAAAAGCGTGCCTAACCATAGATTATTAAGTATTAGAAATATAATATTGACTCTTTAAACGTAATTCTTTGTTTGCGGTGTAGATGATGGCTGCTTCTATAATAAATGACAGATATTTCAAAAATCACCCATTATCACAAGAGAAAATTAAAGTTGTCGGCGTCGCTTCAGTGTTATGAAAAATAGTTTGTGTTATTCAAATCGAAATTTCTCAAAAAAGTATTTTTTACCAAAAAGTGCACACCTATCTAAAAAAACATTTTTAGTTTATCCCCTTTCTTTAGCGGTATAACTCATAAGCATAAGTTTAGAAACTAAGAAAATATTTAAGTTTAATCGTACGAACAACACGTTCTTGCGAAAGGATTCGTCTCTATTGTTAACTTTAACATGATGTAAGTTCCATTTCGTACTTTTATTATGTTTAATTGCCGTCTTCTTCAAAACTTTTTCGTTTCATATCAATCTTGTTATACACACTACTCGCCTTTTATAAAATTCTAGTTTCTTTATTGCTTATTTTTTTGCTGTATGTATTTAACTCCGATTCAGTCTTTACACTTTCTTAATGATTTCTTACCCTCATAGTTACATAACTTCTAACCTTATTTTTTGGGAGGTTTCAATTTTTTTATTTGCAAACTTTTTTCCTTCTATCTTTAATTCGCTTTTAACTATTTTTGACTCAATTTTAGCATGTTTGCACTGGTGTGGGTGTCGGTATTGCTTCTGATGTCACACACTTCACCTCATTTATTCCTAGGTTTCCTATCAGATGATTAATCAACAACTATACAAACTTTTACTTCGCACTAATTGGCAAATACTCTTAGTTACAACCAGGACCTGTGTGGGGCGGGTTCAGAGCATTCCCGAAAGCCATTTCTGAACTTTATACGGTGCACTTCAATTGACACTTGGTTATAACTTTCAAAGACATTCGACTGTGCAGTGAAAAAGACCAGAAAAATCTTTAGCGATTCTCGATGTAATAGTATTTTGTTTAATAAGGCAGGAAGATGGTACTCTTTTGGGCCGTGCCAACGGATGAACTGCCGAGACGGGCCAATCGGTAACATTACTTTCTTGCCATAAAAAAAACACACAGATTTGTAATTCAAAACAAAATAAGATGAGCAACAACAAGAAGTGTATAAATAATATGATCAAAAATAATTAATTTTTTGTTTTAGATTTTAATCAATCGCTTTTTGAATTGTCAATATTAAAAACAGTATGATTTAACTTTTGTAATTTTATTACTTTTCGAATTGTTGCAACTTGTCAGAACTTTTACTGAGTATTACCATGCATTTAAAAGTGAAATAAAAATATGCTGATCTCCTTTTTTGACCTTAATCGGCTGTAATGGATTCTCTTGATTTGAATTCTTAACACGAGGAAGAGGTGGCTATTTCTTTCGCAGAATGTTGCTTGTATTATAAATAACCACATACATATGTTAAACGGGTACTATGACTAGTTACTTTTTAAATAAATGCCAAAAGTGTATTTGTTTTTATTTCATGCGAAGTTTTGTGCCCATAGTAGTTTTTCCGAACGACTATCAACAATTGTTATTTTCTCGAAAGCAATAGCATAATTCGAAAGGAACTTTTTGTATAATGACAAACTACCCCAAATTTGAATCTTTAAAGGCGCTCGATAACCGCACGAAGGATAGTGTTCACAACACATGCATAATATGTTTTGCCGGATGAGATTTCGAAGACTCGTTTTTGACTTTGAATTTCCAGGCTCGTTTAAAAATATTCCTTTCTGTAGTAGTTACATGAATAATTCTATCTTGGACTGATTAAAAAATGAATGACGCATGCTACGTAGGAAGTACAGATGTTGACAGTAAAAAGCGAAAGGTCAATTTATATTGATATCTTTCTTGCATATTCCTTTGGCTAAATTGCTGTATTTCGCAAACTAATGGAAATGATAGCGTTCACATAGAACAATTGTGTTTAATATTTTTTGAAATTATCGGATTTTACTTTGTGTCACTATAAGCCAAATTGTATCAAATGAAGAAAGAAGTTGCAGTGCAGAAATACACAGCAAATCGTTGCACGAATAGGTCGTTTTTGGTTCAAATAATACTCGTTCCTTGTTAATACATTTTTTTACTAACTGCTAATTAAGTATTTCACGTAGGACCAGCTATACCATCACTAAGATGTATAACAATTAACTTCAATCAATACAACTTGTACTCAATGTTAATTAATTAAAAACTTTCATGTTGTGAACCGCATCTTTTCACCGACATGTCTGGACCCCACTATCTCCATACCTCCGAATACTTCCATCCTATTTGGGGCACATTTTACTCTTACCTGGGTTACAAATTCCCATTGTTAGCAAGCAGTTAAGTGACTCATAATCTTGACGTTTGATATGCCACTCGTGTACAATAAATGTATTCGATAACGCTTAATGGAAATCACTCGTGTTTTGAACGCTTTTCAATATACTTATCGCTATCTGCCCCTACAAATGATTTTCCAGTTCTCCGCCCGAAACTACTACATTCGCCAGGAAGCGAGTTCGTTCTTTACCTGGATATTTTGAATTTTGCCTAATTCTTGCCATTCCAAGCAAGGTAAGGATCTAAAACGTGCGTGACAACACTCACACGCGGGGCTTACATTTTACCTCGCATCCGAACGAGAGCATATTTGTGATAAATGCCCATCTAATATTTTTCAAGCGGCCTATGTCGGGTATCTAACCCGGGATCTTGCGATTAGCAGTCATACACGAACCTGTCTGATAGACGGAGGCGCCTTTTCCCACCTGCCCTACATTTGACTTTCCAGTGCTCGACCCGAAGGTACTACATTGGCCAGGAAGCAAGTTTTTCCTAGAAACCTTGATTTTAGCTGGATCTTTAACGTGCCTGACAACACTCACCACACGGAACCTACATTTTACCTCGTATCCAAACGAGGACGTATTTTTTGTGAAAAATGCTCGCCTAACATTTTTTAAGCGGTTCGTGTCTGGAATCGAGCCTGGGACCTAGAGATCAGCAGTCATACGCGAACATATCTTATCCACAGAGCCGCCCTTTTCCTACGTGCTGTGTAACAGAGTGGTTTCAATAATAACACTAAATATTTTTGTTCTATTTCTAGAACATACTGTTTCCGTTTAAGGCTTGTCTTCGACTACAAATTTACCTTAGTCGAAATGTTTATTCCAAAAAAATAATTTTATTTGATTTAACTAAAAGTAACATCTGAGTATACCTAAAGTTCTGAATAAAACATTATAAATGTAACTTTTCAATAAACAATTATAACTATGGAATATCAATTAACACTTAATTGTCTTCATTAGGAAGACGACATCACTTTGTAATGCTTCTTATGAATATTCCAGTTTAAGTTATCACTTTAAGGGTGCTACGTACCTCGACGCAGCTTGAAATATAAAAACAAGAATGACCGTGCTCAATCGGTGGGTGGGCGGGGCATTAGCAATATAAAGGTAAATGATAGGCCTGAAATAAAAGCACACATTAATTTAGAAGAAAATAACCATGTAACAGAAAACCGTCTAATTAGGCAACATGTTACATAAAAAAAAGGAGAACCTACTTAAAAAAAAATTCTACCCCTATCCTTTGTCATACTCTTCAAAGGAATTTCTATAGTATAAAATAAAGGGTATGACGGCAACATTATTTAATACCTTCCTAAATTCCCCACTACTAATTTAGATGGTAACATCTCCCATGTCTATGAATCTAGAAAAATTTACACCCAAAACTAACTAGGATATACAAAAAAAATTCATTCGATACAAATCAGCAAAAGAAATGAACTGAGGGTTGCTATTTAACCACCCACAAGTATACTGTATGGACAAATTATTAGTTTGGATACGAAGTGCGCATCTTGTATGTGACAAAAAAAACAAAAAAACTAATCAGTTAAACTAATCAAACTAATCATAAAACTTGTGAGTTTCTTTTGACAAACGTTTTCGTTTTTGTTTCAAAATTGCACATCGTACCTGTAGGACGATTCTAATATTTATGTATAGTAACTAACAATAGTCCTACGTTTCCAAGTTTATGGGCACATAACTACATCAAACGCTGATAAAGGATCATCTCTTGATGTACATACAAAGCAAACAAGTCATGTACCTGCACGTGTCTGGCTCCTTATCTTACACGCCAGCGGACGTGACTCAGCACAGAATCGCCCCTGTAGGCGGATTCATTTACCCAATCACCATAACGGCAACAGCGATCTACGAGTAGAAAGCACCAGTTGGCCTGTTGCGATCGAACAGTCGGGCCTACATAAAAAACATTTTGGCCCACAGTTAAGAGCTAAAAGATAACCTTATTAGTATGATACCCTAAAATACAGTATACAATAGTAAAAATATTCTTTTACCGAGAAAAAAGAGGATTATAATTCATTAAAACAAAGATGTTATAACGCTGTACAACAACATATGCTCTATACTTGTGAGCAAATCAGATGTATAGTTGGTGCAGCCCGCATAAAGCGTAATTAATATTAACCGACTACCAATCTAAGGGTAGTAAATCATACTAAACGGGAGATACTGTAAAATACCCACCAAAGGATGTAACAGAAGTACAGTATTTCCTTCAACTACGTCTGAGTTCGGCGACTGATACCAGATTAAAAGATAACAACATCCACAACAGTTTAATTATTTTAAATGGAGTAACACAATTACATTCAAAATATTCAACACTGACATGACAATTGACAGAATAATATGACGGAAAAGCACGTTAAAAATTCTAAACTACGGAACTAACAATCGTAGGCTGCAGCAGTAGTACATAAAATCATCACTCTGAGCCATAATACGCTATAGTTCAGAATGATATACCACGCATATAAATTGCAGCGCCCTACAGCTTCAAACTAGCATCACAAAATCCATGTATTTCAATTTTGGGTATGTCATCTTGCTGTGAACCCTTTTGACCTCAGGTTCAGGGTAATAAATCAACGTAGATCGTAATATATATTTATTTGTAGATTCTCGGAAACTGACAGCCATACAATGTGTAACAAGTCAATAATCATTAAACTCGCATAAAAGCTAAGCAAAACCGATTTTACATTTCTTATTATGTTTTATAGCTAAAACCCGTCTAGTCTCTCTAACCGCACTACTCATTCTTCACGTCTCGTTCATGCTCGGCTGCTTTGATTTCGTTGCCCCTACTCCAATAGTAATGAAACCTATCTCATGACCCCCCTAACTTAAACTAAATTACCATTATTAAAGTTTAAGTTACACAACATAAAACCTGCCATCAGATTGTATAAGCTAAAACTAATAAACCAAGAAATAATGCCTCCTTCACCTACACGTTCTTTTACTCGCTACACAGCTAAAAACATCATAAAACTTATTTTACATAGGAGGTAAAATCTTATACGGCTTTAAATTAACAATATGCCTGCCTACCTCCGTACCTTCTTTATTGCATAATACATACAAGTTTGACCCTGCAATTCACACAATATTGAACGGACCCTCTATAGCAAGAATAGTTTAGCCGTTGTGGTATCTATGGCAGGTGATTGATAATGGTTACGCACGAGCACCAGATCTCCTATTTTAAAATTCGTGACTTTAGTAGCACTACGATGTTTCTCGTGTCGCTTCGCCGCTTTACCATATGTATTCCGATAAGCGATTTTCCAGTGCCTTTCCAACGACTCCCAACCTCCATCCTGTTTCTTCTCGTATGACAACCCTAATAATTTTTCAATCGGATTAACCAGGACTTCCCCCTTTTGTAAAAACAATGACGTGTATCCTGTATCACTCCTACGTTATTTATGCAGCATTCAATTCTACTCACTTCACACGCCCATTTGGTATGCCTATTGAAGCAATATGATCTTAGAAGTCTTTTTATCTCTTTATTACAACGTTTAGTCGGGTTTCAATCAGGAAAATATGGGTGGGTTAGTTTTAACTTTAATACCCTGTTTTTCTAGACTCTGTACCCATACTTTTGATGCGAACTGGGTACCATAATCACTGAATATACACTTGGGTTTCTGCACCTGAGGTATATAATCATTAAGAACACGAATCACAATTACAGTAGCTGTAGCTCTCTTAATAGCATATATCTTCACAAA
The DNA here is from genome assembly GCA_036346225.1 of Platerodrilus igneus. NCBI lineage: Eukaryota > Metazoa > Arthropoda > Insecta > Coleoptera > Lycidae > Platerodrilus > Platerodrilus igneus. Next base: position 7,801,743 of record JARFIW010001503.1, on the reverse strand, counting down.
ACGACTAAAGGCATCTACCATGACAATTAATTGTGTACACACACACGCACGCACGCGTGCGCGCACACACACGACACACACACACACACACACACACACGGAGACCTCGGTAGGGGTTCCATGAGATCAACACAAACTAAATCGCCCGAGCACTCAACTATTACCGGGTAAAAAATTTCACTCGTTGGCACAAATCACACACTGCTACAATATAACGAATCACTTTCTTCATTTTAGACCAGTGAAATAAATTCTTCATATTCTCGAATGTTTTATCACTCCCAAAATGGCCAATACTAGCATGTTACTGTCGTGTTAATTCAACAACTTGATTAGCGGGCACACAAATCCTGTATTCTGGGAATCTCTCTTCTCCCTTTCTGAATAGAACTCCGCATGGAGCCTATACCACGCTAATGTTTTATTATTCATTTCCTCTACCTTCCCGGTTTCCTCTAAATTCTTTAACATCCTTATTTTATTTCTAATTTATTCCTCATTGTTCTGATCCTCTCTAATAGTCTTCAAATTATCTTTTACCTTTTTTAATTCAACGGTCAATTTCATATAAAAACCATCAGACCTAAATTACTGTCCGGCGTCTCATTTTTCTTTGCCCTCCGTGGTGTACTTGACAACGCATCTGCAATCACCTTGTCTCTGCCATTACAATACTGAATAGTTAGGCCAAATTCCTAAATCAGCAAGATCCAGCGGGATAATCTTGCAGACCCCAACTTACACGTTAATACAAAGTTCAGAGCATTATGATCCGTTACTACTATTATCTTTCTCCCCAACGCCATGGTACGCCATTGCTGCAGTGCATTTACAACAGCCAACGCCTCCTTCTCGGTGACTGTATAATGGACCTCACCACCCTTCAACGATCTACTGGTGTAAGCAATAACCTCTCGCTGATCATCAATATTTAATTGGTATAGACATGCCCCTAGGACAAAATCCGAGGCATCACATTGTGCACGCCTGCAAAAAGTCGGGATGAACCGCCATCGTGGCCTCCAAATATCTACTTTTGATGTCTTCGAAAGTAGTTTGCTCAACGCTAGACCATTTCCACTTTTCTCTTTAACTATAAGAGCGGGATAGTATGTATATTCTGCTTGGTTCTTGCAGAACCTTCTCTCAAAGTTGTTCAGACCCAAAAAAGCACTCAATTCTCTAACATTTCTTGGACGAGGATAATTCTGAATTGCTTCTACCCGCTTCGGATCAATATCAACACCCTTTGCAGATATCAAATTGCCCAAAAAGGGAACCTGTTTGACAGCAAACAAACACTTTCGTAGTTTAATCTTTATACCAGCTTCCTTTAGCTGCTTGAACACCTCACCCAAATGCATCAAATGCTATTGCGAGTTTGAGTGAACTAAAATGTCATCGACATACACACACGTAAAGCTTGAAAACCTGGCACCCAAAACCTCATTTAAGCACCTAATCAGTCCCGCCATCGCCGCAGCTAACCCAAAGGGGATAACTTGAAATTGATAGGTTTTGTCCTCAAACAAAAACCCCAAAACCTTACGGTATTCATTCTTAACTTCAACCTGCCAAAACGAAGCCGTGAGATCGACAGTACTGATAATTTGACTTCTTTTAAAAGTTGCTAGCAATTCCATGGGATTTGACGGTATAACATAGTCCTTTGTGATACAAGCATTTAGGAACCTATTATCTAAAGAAATTCTTACACTACCATCTTGTTTTTTCGCGTACAGTAACGGTGAAATATATTCAGTTTGTGCAGGATCCACTATATTATATTCTATCATTTCTGCAATTTGCTCACGAACCTCCTCCCGATGTACCATTGGTATCGGATACGATTTCTTATTAAAAGACTGTTATCTTTCATATTTATCTCGTGCTTATATTCTTTAACGCGCCTTGGACTCTCTATTACCAATATCAACTTTTCCTTTTCACTTTCCTTCAATATCGCCGACTTATTAACAATCTCTTTAATCTCGCTTTCCGTATACTTATATCTCTCAATACCTCATTTTCTTTGTCACTATGGTACTGTGGAGACTCGTCTTTCTTAAAAAAATTGATATGCACTACATTTCCCTTCGCAATACCATGCTTCAATTGTATCACGTGATATTTATCACTCATTAGCACCTTTAATTGCGATTCTCTAAAATCGACATTGACTTTGTTTCCCGACAACCAACCGCATCCCAAATTAAAACTTCTATTTAGTTTTGGAACCACCAAGCAAATCACCTCCGTCTCTATTCCCCCTATATCTAACGGTTTACACACTTGCTGCCTGATTTTCTGCGTTTTCGCACCTATTGTCACTGCAATATCAATGTTAGTAATCGGTAACACCGGAAACTCCCTTATGTTCTTTAAAATTTCATAAAAGTCGTCTGAAATGGCCGAAACCTCACTCCCGCTATCAACTAAAATGTCAACCTGTAGCCCTGCCACTTTAGCCTTAATACACGGAATTAATACTTTATCCGTATTAGCTCTTCCTCACTTTCACTCAATAACATTTGTCCGTCATAAAATTTCGTCATGCAACGTATATTGCCCCTGCTCCCTGTATCATCCGGGCTATGTTGCTCTATTTTTTCGCGATTATTCGTATCATTACCATTGTCCCTTGCTGTACTAAATGTATTATTTTGCGTATTAGAATTATTACGATTTAGTATCCCACTGTTATGCTGCAAGCCTCGGTCCCTTTCGGTATGCCAATTGCTTGGTCTATTTTCCTCCCATTTATATGTATCGTCGATTTTACTTAAATATCTTTCCACTTCCTCGGCCTTAGAAAAGCCTTGTGTGATAATACCCCTTTGAGTTTCAGCTGTAAAGTGATTTGAAAGCATTTCGATTAAAGATGGTTCAGATATCTTTTCAGCAAGAATACTAGCTTCTTTTACTAATTTTAGAAAATAGTCTGCTCTGTTATTGCCATCAAAGGTCCCATGTTTTATTTTTAAATATACATCTCTTTGTTTTTCTATGTCCCAATATCGCTGTTAAACGCATCAGCAAACTCGCCAAAAGTATCAAAACTCCCTTCTTTTACGGCGGCCCATTCTGCGGCACTAGCCTTCAAGCAATTTACAGCTAGACTAATTTTGTGGCCTTCTGGAACGCCTGCATCAGTAAAGCATTTTTTTATTTTGTTCTTGAAAACAATCGGGTGCGTAGCTCCACCGAAGGTATTAAGCTCAATTGTAACACCCCTAAGTCTCTAAAATGCGATAAAAATTTCTTATCGTCTGCATTTGTATTGTTCGAATCATTGATCCCGCGATTATTACTAGCACCTATAACCTCCGCGACATATTTCTTGTCCACTAGAACCCCTGCACTAGCTTGAAGGGATGCTATACCCTCTGTTAATCGTAACAAAGTTGTTTGTAGGTCATTGGAAGCTTTGAAATTTAATGCGGCCGCCGCTTCTTCATCTCCTTCTTCAACATTTTTATTTGGCATTGTTCGTATTACTTTTAAACCGCTTAAAAGTTTAATGTCCTGCCACCTGTCGGCACACAACTTAACCGCATGCTACAATAACACTGTAATTTACTATTAACGGCAGTTTTCAGTGCACGTGTACCATTTATTCTTCGTGGAATTTATTCCCACGATCATACAGATCTTCAACTTTGCCTCGATTTGTAGTCTTATCATAACACAATAACACTGTTTTTTATACAAGTTTAAGTTATATTTAACGACATTCATGATATTTTAACAAGCATACGAGTAACTGTATTAATTTTCCGACCCCGTTGGCGCCACAATGCTATGAACCTTTTTGACCTCAGTTTCACGGTAATATATGTTTATTCGTAGGTTCTCAAAAACTGACAGCCATACAATAAGTAGCAAATCAATAATCATTAAACTCGCATAAAAGCTAAGCAAAACCGATTTTGCATTTCTTATTATGTTTTATAGTTAAAACTCATCTAGTCTCTCTACTCATTCTCCACGTCTCGTTCATGCTCGGCTGCTTCGATTCCGTTGCCCCTACTTCAATAGTAATGAAACCTATCTCAATCTTTAATAAATAATAACCGCAGAACTCTTAACTTTGACAGCATGTGAATCCCATTTATGCATTCTGTCTATTGGAACGATAGTTCGCCAAATAAATTTCCATCCCAATGTATTCTATAACTCAAATTTTGTTAATCATAATGGAAGGAAGTATTCCTAATGGATCGAAGATTTCCGCTATCTGGAACAAAACTGTAGGTTTTGTTATAGGACATTCTTTTGAATTTTTACGAAGTGAAACTGCAAATTGATCGAGTATTTTCACTCCTGGGAACCATTCTGAATAATCCTTTTTGAGAAATTGGGAGTTATTTGAGTACCACTTGTGCATATGAAAATTAGCTAAACTTATGAGTTCTTTCAATTGGTTATACGTTTCTGCAAAACTAGCTGTTGAATCACTACCGTACAAAATATCATCGACGTAGCACTACGAAAGGAGTACGTCTAATACGAAGGGATGCGCTTCTTTATTTCGGGCTGTTAATTTATTTAAAATTTTAAATAAGGAACACTATATCATCATCATCATTAAGTCTTCGGTCCTGGAACTGGTTAGACGCGTACCATCATTGTTTCCTATTCTGAACTAACCTACCCTAAATAAATCAATTTCACTGAAATTTGCTCAGTCTGCATCTATCTGTTTGTAATATATCACATACTATTCTCCAAAAATGTCTTAGAATGTATTCTGCCCGTCTATTTCTCCTATTTTTCCCCACAGATATCCTTGTTCCCCTACTATTTCTACAACCTATTTGTTATTAACTTTGTCTGTCTATGCTATCATCCTCATACATCTGAAGCACAGCATTCTACAAGGCTGCTACCGTTTTTCTGTCTGCTTTTCCTACTGCCCGTATTTCATAGACATATTGTGCCGTGCTCCACACATGCTTTCAACAATTTTCTTTTTGTTTCTATGTTAGTTGTCTTTCATCATAGGTGCTGTTCTTTCTTGTTAGATGCACTTCGGTCCCCTTGTATTCTTTTACAATTATATACTCTATTTCTCTGACCAGTGGTTGTTAAGGGGGGTAAGCAGCATGCGGCTGCCAAGTTCCCCCAGCACTTGAACGTTTACCGATTTAATATTTTTCCAATATATTTTTTCGCACAAACAACACATGTAGTTATTTATAATAATCATTAGATTTATCTGCGCTTATTTTTTCGACATTGGGTTTTCCGTCTCAAAACTGGTTGGACACGTATTTGCACTTATTTCTATTCCGCGCTAGCCTAAACAGTTTCCTAAAATTCTCACACAGACTGTATACAGCTCGGTTCCCTTCTATTGTTTTCCATGCCCTATTTCACTAAGATTCAGTGAAGGGGGTTAAGCAGCCCGTGGCTGCCAAGATCTCCCTACATTTAGACATTTGCCGAATTTAATGGTTTTCCAGTAAATCGTTCCACACAATTAACATTATTCGAGGATATTGCCCAACCAATACTTGTAGTTGCTTATAATAATCATCAAATTTAGGTACAGTTACTTTTTTCATCATTAATTTATCCATCTTGGGACTGGTTGGATGCGTACCTCCATTGATTTCTATTCTGAGCTAGCCTACACATTTTCCTGAAATTCCTACAGCCTACATCTTTCAGTGTGCAGTAGTCTAACCTAGGTCTACCTCTACTTCTCTTTTTTTCTATCTCTGCTTCTAATATATTCCGCACTATTCCCTCATGCCATAGTAAGTGACTTATTATCCTATCTCTCCTATTTTTTTATTGTTTTCCACATATTTCTTTCCTCCCCTACCATTTTTAGTACCTCTTCGTTCTTAATTTTGTCTGTCCATGATATCTTCATCATACGTCTGTAGCACCACATTTCAAAGGCTTCTACCTTTTTCTTGTCCGCTTCTCCTACTATCTAGGCTTCACAGCCGTACAGTGCCGTGCTCCACACATATATTTTAAGCAATCTTTTTCTTGTTTCTATGTTTGTTGTCTTTGAACACAGTAGTTGCTTTTTCTTGTTAAATGTTGTGCGATCTTGTGCTAATCTTTGTTTTATATCTTTTGCGCTTTTCCCATCTTGCGTTATTTGGCTTCCTAGGTAATAGAAATTCTTAACCTCTTGTAAGTTCGTGTTACATATTTGTATCCTTGTTTTTGATTTATTTTACCCTCCTTTGCATACTAGTACTTTAGTTTTAGCTTTATTAATTTTCATACCGTATCTCTCTGTTAGAACCGTTTCCATTTCATTAAGAGCAGCTTCTAAATCTTCTTTGCTAGATGCTAATACCGCTATATCATCTGCAAATCTATGCATATCAATTTTTTGTCCCTGCATAGTAATTCCAAATGTCTTCCTACATTTGACAGTATTCATTGCCTCTTCGATGCACAAGTTAAAAATTAATGGAGATACGGCACATCCCTGCCTCACCCCTTTTCTAATGTTTACTTCTCTACGTTCCTGCTCTAATTCTATTACTGCTGTTTGCTCTTTGTGTATGCTATGTACTATTCGTCTATCCCTATAACTCATTCCAATCTTTTTGAGTATTTCGAACATTTTTTTCCATTTTACATTGTCGAATACTTTTTCCAGATCTACAAACACTATATACACGCTTTCGCCTTTTTCTATTGTTTTCTCCATAATCACTCTCAGAGCTAAAATAGCCTCTCGTGTTCCCGTGTTTCGCCTGAACCCAAATTGGTCTTCTCCTAGTATTTCTTCCGCCCGTTTTTCCATTCGTCTTTGCACAATTCTAGTTAATATTTTTGATACGTGTGCTGTCAAACGTATTGTTCGAAATTTTTCATATCTATGCGCGCCTTTCTTTTTTGGTATAGTTACTATGATGTTACGTTTGATATCTTTGGGTATCTCGCCTGTCTCATACATATAGCTTACAAGTTGGAAGAGACGTTCTGTTACTGCTTGTCTAGCGGCTTTTAGAGTTTCTGCTTGCACCTTATCTGTACCAGGCCCCTTACCATTTTTCAGACCCTTTAATGCTAATTCAAACTCATCTCTAAGTATAGAATCTCCCAAGTCATCATTTTCAATGTCTGATTCCTGTTCTAATGCAGATAGTTCCTTTCCTGCATATAAATTCCTTATATATCCTTGCCATCTACCTACTTTCTCTACATGTTCTATAATGACATTTCCTTCCGCGTCCCTTATATTTTTGCTATACGGTTTTATATCCCTAAGATTGATTCTGATTAGTTTGGATGCTTCATCTGTCTTTCCAACTTTCATCTTAGTTTGTACCTCTTTGCACTTTTCATCAATCCATTGTTCTTTAGCTTTCCTACATTTGCGAATAACTTCCTAATTTATGGCTTTGTATCTCTGTTTTCCTGTTTCGTCCGATTTATTTTTGTATCTTCGTCTTTCTTCTATTAAATTCAGGATATCTTTTGTTATCCATGGTTTCCTATTTTCTTTCTGTGTATACCCCAGAATATCTCTGGCCGCCATGTTTAGGCTGGATTTAATGTTATTCCATTCTGTTTCTACTTCCTCAGTATCAGATATTTTCTCGATCTCTTTTAGCAATTCATTTGACTTTTTTTTCGAATTTTTCTTGAATATCTTTATCTTTTAGTTTCTCAAAGTAAAAGTGCCTTTTTCCGTTTCTTTTTTCAAATTTGTAAATTTAAGTGCGGCCTTCATAATTACGATGTTGTGGTCAGTGTCTATATCTGCTTCTGGGTAGCTTCTACAGCCTTTTACTTGATACCTAAACCGTCGTCTAACAAGAATGTAATCTATTTGATATCTTCCTATATCTCCTGGCATCTTCCACGTATATCATCTTCTAGCATGATGTTGAAATAATGTGTTTATGATGATTAAATTGTTCTTGTCGTAAAATTCTACCAGCCTATTTCCCCTGTCGTTTCTCGTGCCTAAACCAAATAACCTGCTACTGCTGCTTCCCTACCCCACCTACCACTGCATTCCCCCATAATTATTAAATTTTTATGTCCTTTTACGTATCTTAATATACCTTCGATATCTTGGTAGATCGCTTCTAACTCTTCATCACTGTAGCTAGAGATGGGCATGTATACTTGTATTATTACTGTGTTTGCCGGTTTAGATTCTAATCTAATTATGAGTTCTCTTTCGTTCTTTTGTAAGTAATTTTCTACACAGTATCCTATCTTTTTCCGCGTAACTATTCCCACACTCAAATTTCCTTCCTCTGCTCCTGTATGAATTACCCTGAAGTATCCACTCCAAAAATCCCCAGCCTCTGGCCATCGAACTTCTCTGATCCCGACTATGTCTGGTGCTAACCTATTCGTTTCGATTTTTAGGTTCTCTAGCTTACCTACTTGCTTCATGCTTCTAGCATTCCACGCTCCGACTCGCAAAATGTTCCCGACTCTTATTCTGAACTTTCCGATCGCATCCTCCAAAGTAGTTCCCTCCCGGAGATCCGAAATGGGGGACTATTTTAACTCCGGAATTTTTTACCCCAGAGAATGTTATCATTTTATTATTATTTAGGTACGCTGTGTACTTGGGAGGTAGTGGTGGTTTCCCGTTGCCTTCCACATCGCGGTAGTGTGTCTTAAACTGTCATACCGATCCCTATAGTCTCTGCCAATCTAAGTTGCGAAAGAGCCGCTGTCCCCTTTCGGGGACCTGTTTTAGTCTGGTTCCTCACTATCGTCCCTACTACTTTGATTGGACCTGTAGTTTGGCTCTTTATCTCATTAGAACACGCAAACCATTTCACCTGTTCTAGTTATCTAGAACTTCGGCAAGGTGCAGGTGACGTCTTGTAAAAGGAAACTGTTAGCTATCATTGGATTTTTTTTCTTTCCCACATGCCAGATGACTTCTTGAGCAATTGGACCACCTACAATGTATCTTTAGTTTCAATTAAAGCAAAGATTTTTTTAAATCTTATTATTCCGCCTGTAACTAAACTATATTAAATATCTGCCCGTAAAAAGATCAACCTTTGACGAAATGTAAAAATCTGAATCCGCTAATTATGTGTTTTACGGACCGGAAATTTTTTATTTAACAATAACTGAGGTAAGTTATGTGAGATTCAAGTATAGAACACGTATGTTGAAGTTTACGTTTGTCTTTACAGTTGATTAAATTTTTATGTTGACAATTTTGCTAGATATTGTTACAATACCATCAACGCCAATTATCTTGTTTTTCCTATCTTGAGGAATATATTTTAGTGTCTGTAATACCCTTTCAATAATCAAAGATGTTGTACCGCATGAATCTTGTAAAAAAAATATTTTTTCCCTGGGAAGAAATTAAAGATGGACCTGAAACTCTTTTATCTATCCCTTTCAGTGGTAGGTTAAAGGTGTATTACCTACCACAAAAGAAAGCCTAGGATATCGCATACCTCTAGTAACGACCCCTGCAGGAGGCACAAGAATAGTCGTAGGTTTATTGTTTACTTGGTTAGCTAACAAGTATATGTGGAAAGGGAGGGCGCTACTACCTCTAATACTCCTACATATTAGATGGAACAATGCCCAAGGGAAGAAGTAGAAACTATTATGCTTAGAATAACAAAACAATCACCCTGAGTACACTGAATAAGTATTCTTACTAAGAGGGACTGCACCTGGATTGGATCACTATTTGTAATTCAAGATAAACAAAAATTGTATTAGAAGAATTAATACTAACTTTTAATACTTTGTGTACGGTGACCAAAAATAATTTTTTCTCATAAGTATGCCCACATTTCCTTCTTCTGATCCTGTATGAATTACCCTGAAGTCTCCACTCCAAATATTCCCCACCTATAGTCAGCCAACTTCGCTGATCCCTACTATTTCTAGTGGTAACCTATCCATTGTAATTTTCAGTTCTCTAGCTTAACTACTTGATTCATACTTCTGACATTCCACGTTCAGACTCCCAGAATGTTCACGATCCTTTTTTATACTTTCCGATCACATCCCTCGAAGTAGTCCCCTCCGGGAGATCCGAATGGGGAACTATTTTAACTCCGGAGTTTTTTACGCTAGAGGATTCTATCATCTTTAATAACAATATGAGTACGCTGTGTACTTGGGGTGTAATGTGGTGGTTTCCCGTTACCTTCCACATCGCAGTAGTGTGTCTTATTATGCCATACCGACCCCTATGTTCTCTGCTACTCTAAGTACCGAAAAAGCTTCTGCCCTCTTTCGGGGACTTGTTAGTCTGGTTCCTTACTAAATACCCTACTATTTTGGTTGGAACTATAGTTTGGCTTTTTAGATCACCCGTTCTAGTAATCTAGAACTTCTTCAAGGTGCAGGTCCATTCTGAATGGTTGATATCAACATAAAACAATAAATTATTTGCATTGTCGTTTCATTTGATATAAACTTGGTAGCAAAGGTAATATTTCAAACATATGTATGTCAAAATAGTGACTTATTTTTAACAAATAATTTAGTTATTTAAAAACAATTTTTTCGTGAGAACAGCTGGTTCTTTCTGCAAAAGAAAATTTTTTTAACGATTAACAATATAATTCGTTTAATAACTAATAATCAATTCTGGATGAAATATCTAGACAGTGACAATTTGATTTTTGTACCAAACGTTTTATTCGCTATTCAACGTGATGGAGGTATTAAATCCACGCCAACATATTTAAAAAAATTCAGATCATAAACCAAATATAATTAGTGTCCATAAAAGAACCGCCCTTACTTTATTAATCGGAATAAAAGAAATGCGTTATAATTACTTTATGAGACTGTACTGATGAAAAATCACTCAAATATCTTGTGAAAGATGATCTTCAACCAATATTTCCTAGTTTAGTTTAAATATCAAACGTACCTATACCTGAAATTCCACGAGTATTCTCGAACGCCATTACTAGCAACAACTGCTCTAATATTAACTAATCAATTTATTATCTATAAAACTTAGCGCTATAAATAAATTGTCTTACTAAAAGTTAACACAAACTTCTTACCGATCATTAACGAAGAGATCGATTTCAAAACTAATGAGGACTCATTTCACCACTTTCTCAGTGAAATTCTTAAATTGAATGCTTTCCGTATGAACTTGAACAACCATCTGGGGTTTAAAAAGGACGAACAATACTGATTCATTGGAAGAGGGCGATCATTGTTCCTTTGCACAAAGGTAAAGGCAACAAGTATGGATGCAAAAATCATCGTGGGATGAGTCTGTTGATTTTACCCAGTGAAGTGTACGAAAAAATTGTGATCAAGAGAGTTTGCAAGACAACGCATAGCAAGATATGGGATGTTCAATGTGGTTTTATGCTTGGAAGAGGGTGTGTAGATCAGATGTTCACAATGCAACAAACTGCCGAAAAGTATATGCATGCCAGAAATAAAAAGTATGCAGCATTTATAGATCTGGAAAAGGCGTATGACCCTGTGAACGAAAGTAAATTATGGAAGGCGCTGCGTGAATACGATGTAAGCAAGTGCTTGTTAAAATCTACCAGACCTATGTACAAAGGCACCGGAGCATGTGTACGTGTAAATGGTGACATGGGGCAATACTTTGACATTGTGGAAGGTGCAACACATGGCTGTGCGATGTCTCCATGGCAGTTCAATGTATTTATGGATAAATGTATCAGGCAGGCTTGCGAAGGAATAGAAGGAGCGAAAAGTGATGAAACAAATGTCAGTGTGCTGTTGTATGCGGACGACGCAGTGTTATTGGCTGATATGTCACAAGATTTGCTACGAATGCTTGACAGGCTGTCGAAAGCGTGTGAAAATATGCAATTGAAAGTGAATGTAAATAAGACGAAAATAATGATGTTTGACAGAGATTGCGGAATTGATGACTTTGTATTTAGAATGGACAATGATGCAATAGAGAAAGTGAGTGACTTTGTGTACCTTGGTAGAAAGTTTTCTGACGGAATGCTGGACGGTCAAATAGAAAGAAGGGCAAATGATGGAAGAAAAAAGTCCGGAAGTAGGTGGTTAGTGGACAGAAATGAAGGATTGAGTGTAAATGCAAAGCTAGCCAATTACAACAGTATGTTAGTGCCAACTGTTCTGTATGGAAGCGAAACATAGGTCTGGTAGAAAAAGCATGTTAGTCGTATAAATAATGCAGGAATGAGGTACCTAAAAAGTGTGTGAGGCAAAACATTGAGAGAGAAAGTACCAAACTAACAGGTCAGTGCAGAGTATGGGATGCAGGTGACCTTTAAAGAGTTGAGCGAGCGAAGCACGCTTAGATAGTTTGGAGAATGAATGAGAATAGATTTACCAAACGTATAATATTCTAGTAAGATGATTGGTAGAGCTGCAAGGGACAGACCGCGTAAAAGATGGTTGGATATAGTAGAGGAGGTACTGAAAAGTGAGAAGTCCGAGGAATAAAAGAGCGTTTCCAAAGCAATGTATGAATGTTGCAGAGGCAAAGGAAATGTGTGGGGACCTAGGGACTGTTATACTTAATGGTTCTCTACTCTAAGGTATACTTTTAAAGTCCCAGCGCGTAATGTATAAGAGCCACTACGACAGTTGGTAACACAATAAATATTTGACTAATAATGCGCAATAAAGTCATTATTACCTCACAAATTATTATCACATACAAAGAAAAAAGATAAAGGTACTCTTGTAAAATGTAGAACTCGTCACGGCATTGCAGCTATTCTCGCGTCAGGCTCTCCGCGTTGGTTGAGCGTTGTGGGCGTGGGTCGTCCTTTGCCCCCTCGTCGAAGTCAAATTAATTTGTCTTCTTTCTTTTGTAGCGGTACGGTAAAGGATACTAGTATGAGGAACGATAACAGGTACAAGGCAGGAAACCTACATATCTGCAAGAGAAGACAAGATAAAACGGCACACAGATAACCACTCGGTTCGACGTTTACTCGACTAGTCCCGACGTGATGGAAATACCACTTTCTTTTCACTCTGCGTCTGCGCAATCTCAAGCGCCAACGCAACTATCTAAAGTGACGGAAATGCACGCACAAGTCTTTTAAATTATTGGCGCGAATTCACTTACAAATTCAAAACTAAAATTCGAAATGTTTACATGCCGATTTTCGGCATGTAACAGGACGTGGAGTAAGATTGTAGATGGAGCCGGGAGTAAAAATAGTGTAATAGTATAGTGCTGTACCCTGCATTTTCCCCAAGAAAGAGGTTCTAGGTTTGGGTACCCCGAAAGGGAATAGCGTGATTGGTAATTAATTGATTGTAATTTTTCTTTTCTTATCCGATATTTGTTTCTTTTAAGCTTCTATTTTACAAATCTACTATTAGCAAAGCAATAAATAACCAAGTAAACAAGTTTAGCTAACGAGCATATTAACTAATCTATTCTGCACACGACATGAATTCTTGTATTACTTCAGTACCAACGATACAACTTAAGCTCGTAGTCAGAAATAAGATGCTTTATACAATTTACGATCATTACAGTATTAGAAGAGAATAATTATGGATTTATAAAAAATAATGAATATTTATTCAGACCTTTGATTTGCGCATAGCCTTTTATCCTTGAAGAACTAACGAACTTTCACCTTGAAATAACACTGTTAGAACTTTTGAACACTTTCAGAACGAAATACTTGTACTTGTACTGGAACTTTAACTGAAATTTATCTACACTTTTCATTAATGGAATTTATTTAAACTTTTAGTTGTGGAATACTTCTCATTATTTCTTTGCTTTCTGGTTCGTTTTAAAATCAGAAGTCCAAGCAAGTAAATTCAACTATGTAACAAAAATACACAGCGAATTGTTACACTACTAGATCGTTTTCGGTTAAAATAAAACTCGTTCCTTGCTTATATGTTTATCATTGACTATTCATTAATTGTTTCGCGAAGGACTAAGATGGTCGGCAATTACCCCAATCGATACAGCTGGTACTTAAGAAACTTTTATGTTGTATTTTCACCGTCACTCTCTCTCCATCTCCGAATACCTCAACCCTATTTTGTATCCATATTTTACCCTTAACTGGGTTTCTATAAATCTCCATTGTATGGCAAACAGTTGAGAGACTCATACTCTTGGAGTTTGAGATGTTACAGGTGTACAATAAAGATATCTGACAAAACCTACTAGAATTTAAACGTCTTTGAACGGCTTTCGATATTAGTAATCGCTTTCCCTACCTGCCGCACATTAGAGTGGTTTCTAAAATTATACTAAATATTTAGTTGTTCTATTTCTCGAACAGTTGCTATACACGTTTCTTGCACTATTTGAAAATCTATATATTTCCAACCTTACAAAATTTTAAGTTGCCTACACACCTTTATACTTTTGCTGCTAGCCTAACTTAATATTTATTGTTTTTCTCTTTTTGATAATTCAAAATATAGCAAGAAAAATTTGTAGTAACAAGTAACCTCTAGTCCTGATTCAATCTATTAAATTTTTGAATGCGTATAGTGTGCTGGTCAACAGGAGTATAATTTATGCATCATTGTTGAGAGGTATTTCTTGTTCGCTATAATGATTGGTGTGCAATATATCAATTGCTGTTTAGTGTGCATGGAATGTATAATCCAATCATGAAAATTATTAAATAGGTCATATCATACCTGCACTTAGTTGCCAGTACATCAAACGTTTAAGAAAATGTATTTCTACCTGTTTCATAACATAGTTTTATGCACAGAATTACTAAATTAGTTAATATAGCAATATGTTGGTGAAAGCATATTAACCTTAAGAATTGAAACCTTGAATCTATGTGTTGTAACGAATATTGAAAATTGTTTATCTAAATTAGCTTGTGTGTGTGTGTGTGTGAGAGAGAGAAATATTGTCTACTATTTGGTAAATCGTCATGGGTCGTCTGGTTCTTAATAAGCACTTATTTAAAAAGCCCACAAACATATGTATGTTTTATTACTCCATCCAGCATTCTAGGCTTAATTACTCTTTTACGAATCATCTTTAATATCATGTTGTTATTTAACAACATATAAGTGCAAAGTTTTCGTTAAGATAAAAAAATTAAGCAAAGGTTATCGTTGTAATTCGCGGTTAAACTACATAATGTGTGTGAACATGTATTTTTAAAGAAACTTAATTAACAATATCATTTATGTAACATACTCCATCATACATGGTCACTGTGACTTTTTATAATTTTTTTTTTCAAGAAACCGCTTGCTATTACGAAGCCATTATTTAGTATGTACTTGTGTGTACCACACATTGGCTCTACCATTTCTGTCATGTAATTTCTCCTTTACAAAAGTTATTTCAGTCTGCATTAGATTTTAACATTGTGTGGTGCACCATTGTGATGGTATTCTATTTAATATAGTATATTTTAACTTTAGCTGTGTAAGATATTATTTTCAATTATATACATATTTTTGTATTGTAATATTGGTTCATCTTATTTAATCATTATATATGTGTTACCCATGTTAAATGCTTGTAATAAACCAAACGCATTTGTTGCGGTAATCCGTGCAGACAAGAAAGAAAGCAGTAGAGTAAGTAAAGAAAATCACGTACACCGAACACCGCAACAAACCGAGAGAAGGGTAGCATAGAAATCCAAAAGAATTAGATTTCGGGCTAGCTAAAAATGTCGTAGAGGGGGGTGGGTCCTACAAAAAGAAAAATTGGAAACCTCAACATGCATTTTATTTACCCACCGTTAGTTAGACATAGTATCGGAAAAAATATTTACAGACACCAAATCAATCACTTACATATTCGTCCTGTTATAACGTGATGTAAACAAAGCGGCAATTTGCATACAGCCCAATATAAACATAAACATTTAAGCAAATATCGATTACAAAATCTTAAAATCTAAATAATACATACAGGGATACTTATAAAATGTGTCCAGCCCTAAATATATACAATAAAAAAATTTCGCATCACATATACATTAATTTGTATCTGCTTTGGGAAGGTGCACTTCTAAAAATAAGAACGTATCAGTAAACTTAAATAACGTAACCCTAACTTGAATGAACTAGATATTCACTTACCCTGACTTATAATTTGGTAAACAAGCTGTGGACGTTAGCATTAATTTATAAAAAAAGGAAACAGTAAAAAGTACTCTAACGCAAGCTTTGGTTTATATTAATTGTGACTTAGAGAATACGTACATAATCGCTCGTGTACTGTGAAGGTAAATTTGTAACGAGCAGGCTGCAATTTATTGGGTAACCACGAGTAAGGAAATTACAGCCCAACCAGCAAAAGAAGTGTTTGTCTTCCACAGCAGCACCAAAAGAAAAGTAAACAGAACAACTGTACTTAGAACAAGCTGTCTACCTCCGGAAACATCTTAAAGGATTAACAAATACGTGCTGCACTCGTCTACGGATTGGATACTGGATCAATCAATTTAACTAGATTAGAACACTAAGTACCACAAAACATCTTAGTATCGCGACTTACAACGGTTTCTTTTTGGTAAAAGAAGAATGCTGTATAGAATCGGACTCTTTCAAAAGCTCAGCTTGTATTTATATTGGATTGAGAACAAGCGGGAAATAACTAGTTTCCGATTTAACACAATTCCTAGCGATAATGTGTGAAATATTCTGCGAATACTTATAAACGTATATTTTTCAGATCGCAGCTGCAAAATATTCCTAGAAGAATAGCAAATTAACGCATACGAACATACTAATGACTTCCACTGAATTTTGTTGTACGCATGGAGAAGCAATGCCCGTTAAAATGATCCGGTAGGTTAGCAACCTTTCATGCTACGGTATGGAGAGAAATGTATAGCAGGTTGCCTAAATGTTATAAGAACGAATGCGATTTGTAATATTATCGACCTACGATACGATGAATGAATTAATTATGGGGACAATTTTGCTGCCCATAAACCCGAGCGAGCTGAACACGTGCAGATAACGAAATACCGGGTTGATTATATCCTAGTAACTGAGTAGATAACCAACCCATTAAAAGTATTTTGATTAGAGAGACGTTTTAATTTTTAAAAGAAGACAAGACCATAAAGTATTTGCTACAGATGTTTTAGAACGTGTTTTAAATATTAAACTATTGGAAATGATAAGCAGCTGTTTGCTTATTTCAACGAATTTCTAAAGCGATAAGTAAATATTTCATGGAATTTAGAAACTGTTATAGAATATTCCAAATATTTATCGTTAAGCACTTAAAGAAATTTTTCTAGGTCGGTTTTAAATACCTATTTATTTCAATTAAACTTGTTAAATGACAGTTCGTACCATTTGAAAAGTCGTTTATATTAGAATTTTCAGGAAGCGTTTATTAAGAAGAAATAGGATAAAGTAATTAGGAAATTACAATTTATTTGCAGTATGCAAAAATTGATCCATTTACGAAATTTAACGTAACACATTTCATAATAGTTATCATATTTCACTGTAATCAAATAGACTCAATAATCTTTCGTAGTGAAAAAGTACATTTTTTTAAACGTAACCAATTAACGAGAACTTTATTTTTTTGATATTTTTCCTGTGTTGATTATATCTTGATATCTTGATATTCATTTAACAAATACTTTATTAAAAGCAAATTATTGTGTGTGATATATATATATATATATATATATATATATATAAAGAGGTCACGAAAAGTCATAGAAACCCAAATCCTATAAATAAAACTCGCCCAATTAGAAAGAATCCGGAAAGATTTGAAATTTCCGAAGATTCATTGTTTCACCCTGTGTATAAGCGTATTGCATGTACAAGATTATCAAATTCATCCGCGTTGATAAAAAGCATGATTCCCATGTATTACATTAGTGGCGGACTGATATAAACTTTATACCTTATGCAAATCAATCATGTTTAAAGTGTAAATATACAAAACATAAAACACACCATGTGTGTAAGTAATGAATCGTTACTTAGTAAAAATGCGTTTCAATCTTTTTATTTATTATAAAAATACACCTCTCGTGCATATAATATTTGCTTGATTTAGTGTAAGAGCCATATCAATCTTTTCACATTTACAAAGGATAAATAAAGCAATTAAAGCTTTAATTAATTAGCTGTAATTAATTATGTAATATACTGAAAATTATTGATCAGCATGCAAAGCAAACTGCAAGCTTGAATTATTTATGTAATAAATAATTATGTGTGTAGATATGACACTTAATTTATTTAGGGGTTTTAAATGAGACAAATCTGGAGTGTTCAGTATGAATCTAGACAAATACGTCAAATCCAAAGAAACTTGCCTTATCGTTAAACAGGCATTGAAAATCGATAAGAATGAATTTATAGCTTTTCGGATTTCAATTTGAAAGAAACCAACTCCGTAGCTTAGACAAAGAGAAATGGCATGCTTCACTATGAGCACAAATCACGCCATTAAGCATCCATTGAACCAAAAATTCGAATAAATTGCTGTTTGTTATAAGTTACTTCCTAAATCAATATTGAATTAATAAGATCATACAACTACAAAATTTTATCCTGAAATTGTTAAATCACACAAATTCGCATTTTCAGTTGTCCTTTATTGAAAATAAAACTTAGAAACTGTTCTTTCCTTGATTATTATAGTCTTGAATTATACCTATTTAAACTGTTTCCCTACATAAACGCCTGTCTAACGGATTGATATCTAAACAAAGTTGCACAAAACTGACGCGCAGTTTAAATCCAAAACTCACTTCGCAATATACTTAATTCAATTGTTCTGAATCATTCTAAGAACGTTCCAGATTTATGCATATTGCATCTAGAAAGTTCCTTTTGAAAGCTTATTAAAGTCTTAAGAGCATCCTCTTGTAAACTATCAATCATTTCCGTCGGAAGATGCTCCAAGGTACTTACCAATTATCCTTTGTGTACTGATGCCGCAATTAAGTTCAGGTGTATTATTCTGGAAAAGGGTAAATTATTTTACGCCTAATTAAAATAGCTTCCGTGACACATTTATCTGGATAGTGAGCAGACGAGATTTTATATTTAATTATAAATTTAGCTGAGTTTAAAACTATTAACAGTAAAAGATCCGTCTTTTTGAAGTGGGATCACACCAGCATGTTTTAGC
Source organism: Platerodrilus igneus (assembly GCA_036346225.1). NCBI lineage: Eukaryota > Metazoa > Arthropoda > Insecta > Coleoptera > Lycidae > Platerodrilus > Platerodrilus igneus. Next base: position 7,782,686 of record JARFIW010001503.1, on the reverse strand, counting down.
TGTGATTGAAAAAATTTTGACTGGGCACTTATTTAAAAGATTTGTTAAGTGTTTACAATGATAGCACCAGTAGTAGTTGAGCAGTCGTTACCAGCACAATTTTTATTTTTAAGGCTTTTACAATATAGGTGAAATAGGGTATATATCTAGAAAATAATAGAAGGGGAACCTTTATTGAAAAGAAAACTTAGAAACTGTTCTTTCCTTGATTATTATAGTCTTGAATTATATCTATTTAAACTGTTTCCCTACATAAACGCCTGTCTAACGGATTGATATCTAAACAAAGTTGCACAAAACTGACGCGCAGTTTAAATCCAAAACTCACTTCGCAATATACTTAATTCAATTGTTCTGAATCATTCTAAGAACGTTCCAGATTTATGCATATTGCATCTAGAAAGTTCCTTTTGAAAGCTTATTAAAGTCTTAAGAGCATCCTCTTGTAAACTATCAATCATTTCCGTCGGAAGATGCTCCAAGGTACTTACCAATTATCCTTTGTGTACTGATGCCGCAATTAAGTTCAGGTGTATTATTCTGGAAAAGGGTAAATTATTTTACGCCTAATTAAAATAGCTTCCGTGACACATTTATTTGGATAGTGAGCAGACGAGATTTTATATTTAATTATAAATTTAGCTGAGTTTAAAACTATTAACAGTAAAAGATCCGTCTTTTTGAAGTGGGATCACACCAGCATGTTTTAGCTGTGATTGAAAAAATTTTGACTGGGCACTTATTTAAAAGATTTGTTAAGTGTTTACAATGATAGCACCAGTAGTAGTTGAGCAGTCGTTACCAGCACAATTTTTATTTTTAAGGCTTTTACAATATCGGTGAAATAGGGTATATATCTAGAAAATAATAGAAGGGGAACCGAGCTGTATCTATGCTGTAGGAATTTCAGGGAAATGTGTAGGCTAGCTCAGAATAGAAATCAATGGAGGTATACGTCCAACCAGTTCCAGGACTGAAGACCTAATGATGATGACAATATTGATGATTTTATTATGATCAATAGTAAAGTGTTGATTTACCAGTTTGTTTTGAAGCAAAAAGTCGATTGATTTAAAGCAATGGTTTTTTCATAATTAGTCATTCGTTGCACTAACAAAATACGCGTTCAAGGTAGATGCAACACAATCATAAGAGCAGTTTTCAAGATATATTTTGTTCTTCTGAGAGTTGCACCTCGCGGTTAATTTGTATACAATTTTCTTTTGCAGTATTTTTTTATTTAAACCATCAGACATAAAACGGTTTTATCTAAATGAATTGCCTTATAATAAATATCTTTTTGTAACTATTGTAATGTATTAAAATGGCTTAAATGTGGAATTGGAAATGTAGTGTTATATTTTTAGCAGTAATTTGGTGTCATTGGTTAAGAAACTTTTGTAGTTTGGATTGTATTTTACTAATGGAACTAATCTTTACATGCAGGAGAGATTAGCAAGTCTCGGATAGGATTCGAATATGTATCCGTCGATTTTGTACGCCGGCACGCTAACCAATTGAGCTACCAGGACAGGTATTTTCACTTGGTTAGATAAGCAAGTCTAAATCGGGTACACTACCATACATCAACCTAACTTTCAATTGCATTTGGTATTTTTGTCACTCGTATCTGACAGTGTCAAGTTTTGACCTAGATAGGTAACGACACTCAAATTCATATCTAGAGACCGATTACTAAATACAAATATTAGGTTGTTGCACAAAGCAAATTGATTATTAATACTATGATATTAGCTAATAAGATAAAAAAATAACTTAGACCCTTATGCAAAGCCTAAATGATCATTTCAAATCGGGCTGATGAAAGCTAATGAAAGATTGAAGATATAAGGTCTCGGGCATGATTCTAACCTGTAGTCCCCGGCTTTGTACTCCGACGCGCTAACCAATTGAGTCACCGGGACTGATGAATTCAATTGGAAAGATTGACAAATCTTTTAATTACTAGCTCGATTTGAAATAATCGTTATAGTCTAGGTTATTATTTTATCGTAGTAACTTGTGTGTGTGTGTTTGCGTGTGCTTGTGCACATGTGTGTGTGCGTGTGCGTGCGTGTGCGCGTGGTTTTGTGTGTGTGTATGTGTGCGTGCGTGATGTCGGTGCTACACGATGTTACAAACACTTTCCTACGTTGGACGCGTGATGGTTGGACGCATTATATGGCCGAAGCTAGAACTAATATGCGCAGTGTCAAGCATCCAGCGTTCGTGTTGGAATACTTTCGGGTTGTTGTCGGTTATTTGACTCGCTTCAAGGTTTCTTTTTTCGCTCGCTGATATTCTTGAAGAACATTTGACGCTTTGCTACACGATTCGTCCAAATCATTGAAATCAGTTTTATCAGTTTTTGTATATTTACATTATTAGTGATTTATGTTTTGATAGGTAACACATCACTCAATAAGTCCGTAGGATAACTAAGAAAAACACATTTTTTTGGCGAAATTCGATTTTATTCATCAACATACATTCCTTCAAGAGTGATACAATCAGTCCAACGCCGTTCTAGCATTTCGATACCTTTTTTGTAAAACAATTCGTCTTTGGCCTCAAAATAAGCTTCAGTTTCAGCGATCACCTCTTCATCCGAGCCAAATTTTTTCCGGCGAGCATTTTTCAGGTCTGCGAACAGGTAGTAGTCGCTGGGGCCAAATCTGGAGAATACGGTGGGTGCGGAAGCAATTGAAGCCCAATTGGTGCAATTTGGCCATCGTTGCGATCGACTTGTGACACGGTGCATTGTCTTGGTGAAAGAGAATTTTTCTTCTTCATGTGTGGCCGTTTTTGGCAATTTCTTCCTTCAAACGCACTAATAATGCCATGTAGTATTCGCTGTTGATTCTTCTTCCTTTCTCAAGATAGTCGATGTACAAAATTCCGTGCGCATCCCAAAATACAGACGCCAAAACCTTACCAGCCGACTTTTGCGGTTTTGGCCGCTTTGGACGTGGTTCTCCGGCTGCAGTCCACTCAGCTGACTGCCGATTAGACTCTGGAGTGTGGTGGTGGATCCATGTTTCATCCATTGTCACATACCGACGCAAAAGTCCTTTTATTCCGGTTGAACAGCTCCAAACAGCTCTCAGAATCATCGACACGTTGTTGTTTTGGTCCACTGTGAGCAAACGCGGCACCCACTTTGAGAACAGCTTTCTCATGGACAAATGTTCATGCAAAATAGTGTGCACACTGCCTTCTGATATCTTCAAGGTGTCAGCTATCTCACGCAATTTCACTTTTCTGTTTTCCAAAACGATTCGGTGGACTTTTTGATGTTTTCCGGTGTAACCACCTCAATTGGCCTTCCAGAGCGTTCAGCATCGTCAGTGTCTGTACGGCCACGTTTAAAATCAGCAAACCACTTCTCCACCGTTTGCCTCGATGGAGCAGAGCCCGGATAACACTTATCAAGCCATGCTTTGGCTGCGATGGTATTTTTACCCATCAAAAAGCAATGATAAATCAACACGCGAAATTGCTTGGAATTCATTTTTTTGAAAAACTCAAAAGTATCGTCACTTGAACCTCTGTAACTTGTAAACTAATCGTCGGATTGTCATGAAATTTTGACAGATATCTTTTTAAGGTTAGTACTTCCTACAAATCATATGGATTATTACATAGCAACGCCATCTATGTATCATCCTACGGACTTATTGAGTGATGTAGTATGTTTTATTTACTACTTTTTTATTTTAATTATTTATTTGCTATTAATAATTATTATATTCTCACAAAAAAAATAGAAAAAATGTTGGAATAAAATGTATTTAATAAAATATTCGTACCACTGTGTAGCAGGGCACTTGGCATCGTGTGGCGCCGGTTTGAGAGTGCGCGCTTGTTGCTTGAGTGCGTGCGTGGTGCGTGCGTGTGTGTGTTCCTGTAATATTACAATATTCATTGAAAACGTATACTTTTCTACCTGGGTAGATTCGTGCAGCTTAACCCAATGCTCAGTAGTACGTATTATGAAAAAGTGAACTGTCTAGTTCATCATCATTAGGTCTTCAGTCCTAGAACTGGTTAGACGCGTACCATCATTGTTTCCTATTCTGAACTAACCTACAGATTTCCCTGAAATTTGCACAGTTTGCATCTATAACTATCTCATCTAGGTCTACATCTACCTCTTTTTTCCTATCTCTGCTTGTAATATATCCCATACTATTCCCCAAAATGCCTTAGAACGTATTCCGCCTTTCTATTTCTCTTTTTCCCCAGATATCCTTGTTCCCCTACTATTTCTATAACTTATTTGTTATTATCTTTGTCTGTCCATGCTATCGTCCTCATACATCTGAAGCACAGCATTTCAAAAGGCTGCTACCGTTTTTCTGTCTGCGTTTCAGACTGCCCATATTTCATAGGCATACTGTGCTTTGCTCCACACATATGCTTTCAACAATTTTCTTCTTGTTCTATGTTTGTTGCCTTTCCTCATAGGCGCTGTTCTTTCTTGTTAGATGCAGTTCGATCACCTTCTATTGTTTTACAGTTATATGCCCTATTTCTCCGACCTTTAGTGGTTGCGAAGGGAGGTAAGCAACCTGTGGCTGCCAAGTTCCCCCATCACTTAACCATTTAGCAATTTAATATATTTTCCAATTTATCTTTTCGCACAGCCAACATTAGTTGGAGATATTTCGCAACCAACAACTAGTTGTTTATACTAATCATCAGATTTATCTGCGCTTATTTTTTCGTCAATAGGTTTTCCGTCTCAAATCTGGTTGGACACGTACCTGCACTTATTTATATTCTGAGCTAGCCTACATAGTTCCCTGAAATTCTTACACAGCACGTGTATTCAGCTCGTTCCCCTTCTATTGTTTTCTAATTTTATGCCCTATTTTACCGAGATTCAGTGAAGGAGGTTAAGCAACCTGTGGCTACCAAGATCCCCCAACACTTAGACATTTGCCGAAATAATGGTTTTCCAGTAAATCCTTTCACACACTTAACATTATTCGAGAATATTGCCCAACCAATTCTTGTAGTTACTTATAATAATCATCATGTTTAAGCACAGTTATCTTTTCTTCATTAGTTTATCCATCTTGGGATTGGTTGGATGCGTACCTCCATTGATTTCTATTCTGGGCTAGCCTACACATCTCCCTGAAACCCCTACAGCCTACATCTTTTACTATCTGTGTGCAGTAGTCTAACCTAGGTCTGCCTCTTCTTCTCTTTTTTCCTATCTCTGCTTCTAATATATTCCGCACTATTCCCTCATGACGTAGTTTGTGGCCTATCATCCTATCTCTCCTATCTTTTACCGTTTTCCACATATTTTTTTCTTCCCCTACCATTTTTAGTACCTCTTCGTTCTTAACTTTGTCTGTCCATGATATCTTCATCATACGTCTGTAGCACCACATTGCAAAGGCTTCTACCTTTTTCTTGTCCGCTTCTCCTACTGTCCAGGCTTCACAGCCGTACAGTGCTGTGCTCCACACATTTTTTTTAAGCTATCTTTTCCTTGTTTCTATGTTTGTGGTCTTTGAGCACAGTAGTTGCTTTTCTTGTTAAATGTAGCACGACCTTATGCTAATCTTTGTTTTATATCTTTTGTGCTTTTTCCATCTTGCGTTATTTGGCTTCCTAGGTAGTAGAAATCCTTAACCTCTTGTAAGTTAGTGTTACATACTTGTATTCTTGTTTTTGATTTATTTTCGCCACCTTTGCATACTAAAACTTTAGTTTTAGTTTTGTTAATTTTCATACCGTATCTCTCTGTTAGAACAGTAGAGGAATTGGATGGATCGAGCGCACCTCCTCACTCCTCACTCCTCACTCCTCCTCACTCCTCCTTTACATGTAAATTCCCATAAGGAGGAAATGAGGGAGATGAATCTCCTCCTGCTCTCTCCTTGCTCTCCTCCTTGCTCTACTCCTTGCTCGGACACCCCCAACCATTTTGATTACGTCACACCCGCATTCTTTCCACCCGCGAGATAAATCTTTTTCCACATTTCCACCCACGAGATAAATGTACTTTGTTTGGTATCAATTAATATTAGAATTTTCTCAGCTACCCGAATCTTTAGGAATTTTTTAGATATCATCATCCCCAAGGGAGATACCCCAATTTTAAGATTTCTCACCTGTTGCGACTTTTGAGCGGTCTTATAAAATTTTTTTAGTCATGCGATACATTAAATTAGTCTACAATTTTACGCACAACCCGAATCTGCAAACAGATTTAAAATCGGACCATCCTTACAAAGTTACACTTTAAGCTCTCAAACCTCTAAATTTTGCTCTTTGCTTTATAAGCAAAACTAACAAATAGTTTTATTCGTATAACCAATGCATCTTTCGAGATAAACCTATCTTGTTTGGTATCAATCAATATTAGAATTTTCTCAGCTATCCGAATTTCTAGGAATTTTTTAGATTGCGCCATCCCCAAGGGAGCTACCCCCATTTTAAGATTTCTTACCTGTAGCGACTTTTGAGCGTTCTTATAAAATTTTTTTAGTCATGCGATACATTAAATTAGTCTAAAATTTTACGTAGAATTCGAATCTGTAAACAGATTTAAAATCGGACCACGCCCTGCAATGTTATACTTTAAAACTCTCAAACCTCTTTAAAAATTTTTGCTCATTTATGATATATGCTTTAACCAAACAGTTAGAGGTAGTAACACAAAAATTAAGCACACAAAATTTTAATAATTTATTTACAGTTTAATAAAGTAATCATTCCAATGTAATGTGTTTTAAATATGTAAATGGAAAGGTCGACTTTGGCGTAATGATCGCGTGGTTAATAATTAAGAAAGCGCATTTTGCTTATATGAAATCTATGGAATTTCTCCTGTAATGAAAGAAGAATGCATTCGTAATTTAAAATGATTCTACAACCTTCGCTAGATACCAACCATGTTAATTAGTGAATTACCGATTTAGATTCTAATTAGAAATTTTGTGTATGACATCATTAACTACCTAAATTTCAGAATTATCAAAATGTTATAAATCACATTAAATACTGTTCAGTAATAATCATAAAACAATATTAGAGTAAGTAAATGGGTCTTATTACATATTGATATTCTACATCAATTACCTAAATTACCTTACGTGACGCGGTAGAAGCATTATAACGCAAATTCCGGAAACTTTCAATGTAGTATTAATTCATTTGTAACTCGTAATCCAGCAAATATTCTAGATTCTTAACTAACATGTGAATCACATTTGAAAGCTGTTTATAATTTCTTCTCCAAACAAATGCGGTTATTACAATAGGAAAGTACGCTAAATGCAAGTCAATTAACAGCAATTAAATATTGCTTACTGACCTACCTTAATTAGGTTGCTGTGCTATTAGGACCAGGGTATGCAGACTTTAACACCTCCATCTCGCACGCTTTACACGGATGTTGGTTGTTTCGTACAAGACCATTTAACAACTGGCGGAGCTGAACGTTTACTGCTTAATGACATACCGTGCTGTTTTCCTTGTGTCGCTGTAAGCTATTCTTGTAAAAGCGATACTGCAAGACCCAGAGTTTAAGTACTTTGCTGCCGACGGATGTATAAGCAACCGTGGACGATGTTACACCACGACATTAAATGGCAGGCTTGAATATTTTTTTTGGAAACAATCGAAGATTACCGAAGACACTCGAAGAGTGCACAAACGCGGTCACTAAACCACAATTAATAATCACCTTTATAGGTTTAACATTTCTACCATTACCAATGACTTTAATTTCTTATTGGAGAGAATCCTTATTCTCCCACGCACTGTTGCGTAGCTGGATGCCCACCCCTTTTGGGGATATATGCTCGTTATAGGTTGTAAGACCCTCGGTTTTACTTAACTACACTTTGTGAGATCCCTTTAATCTTTTTTAATCGTGTCCTTCTCGCGCACAATACAGTAGGACTTAGCCTTACTACCTACAAATTCTAACACCAAGTCACCGTTAAACTTGTCTTTAAATTTCCTACAACTTTTTGTTAACATGCGGTAAATTGTGTTTATTATTTGCGGGTACACCACTTTAAACCTAAAAATAAAAACAGGATAGTTTAATACGTCTATTAATAATTTATGGTAATGTTGGCGATACAAATATGTAAAACAAACTTTATCAAGAAAATATAATGTTTTAATAGAATACATACATGTATTGATAACATCTATAAACCGCTGTGGTAACCAGAGTCTGGCGAATCTGGGATAGCCAAATCTCTAAACATTTGCTCAAGCGATTGCCTTGCAGTTGCATCTTTTAAGTACTGAATGGGAAACATTTAATAAGTTCCAACACTGTCAAGTAATTTAAATTGCTGCAATCATTAGACAGAAAAATACTGGCACTGCTCTCCCTCTAATAACGTTTGAACCCTTTCTTCCACCGTCGTATTTCCACATACTTTTTATATCACCAACAAATTTTCGTAAAATTCTGGAAAGTTTCTACACCTTAACTCAGCCATTTTAAAACAGATCAATTCTCGCAAATTTAATAGCTTGATGCACTCGTACGCAGGTAGCACAATAACATTCCCATCTTTCGTAATCTCCATATTATATAAATTCTCTTTTCAAAATTGTTCAACAACCATATACTTCTATTAAAGGCTGTGCTCAGCTGCAATTTGAAATCTTGATCGAATTGTATGTCAACAACATCGTTTCCAGTAGTCAGACCATTTAATCTGACTTGTTTTGAGTCTTGAGCAAATTGGCGAATTTGAAATTCCACTTGAAAAGTACACAATTTCTTCCAATCGAAGTAAGAGAATGTTATCGTAGAATCAGCACACATACCACTACAGCAAATAACTTGGATGGCAGGTTGAAGACCACCATATAAATCAAAACCAACTTCTAATATATGGTGGTGATAATTTGAAGGAAATTCGCCTAACCTATAGGTTGACTTACCAACTAGTTGGTTGATATTTAATTGTGGTACTCGCACATCACTTGTAACGTCAACACAAGAAAAATCCATCTTTAATTTATAATTTTAATCCAACTCGACGATACTTTGACGACTAATGCACTGGAACATGGCTCTCGCCTTTTATGCCGATGTTCGAGCGTGCGCAGCTCCTTATTATATTAGTTGGCGTTATATGCAAGTCTTGACTGGAAAAGTGACGCGTATAATTGTTTTATAGTGGGTTTTACCTGTATGTATTTAACCACCAACGCCATTTTAGAATTATTAAACAAAATTACTCTTAACAGTATTTTTAATATACCATCGTGTAAGATTTCAATTATTATTGTGTTTTCCTCAGGTTCTCAAATCCCTCGGAAATTTTTCAAATCGAATGACCCTTACTGATTTGCAGAATAACCTTTTGCAAGCACCGTATATAATTCATCTTTAATCTATTTCTAAACCGTATCGCTCTGTCTTTTGAGATAAACCCATGATGTAACCTATAAAATTAGTATAGAATTTTCCTGGGGAATTGAAATTAATTATCACGTCTTTTAAAATTAGTTCCAACAAAGACCTGTATATATTGTATTAATATTCAAAAACCTATCAGCAAAACACCTTTGCATTTTTATTTAGATTTAGCTCGATAATAGAGTTAAACTCCAAAAATATTTATTAGTGGCTAGAATTGTTAAAATTTTCAATTAGTGAATCCACATACAAATGATTAAACCAAAAGGTATAATACATATATTAATTCTGCACGATGACCTAGAAAGTGGTTCGATAATCTATTTTAAATGTAGTTCAACATAAGACGTATATTCTAAATAAATTTAGTGAAATGTATGATCATTAGCCTTGCATTGTTTGTCGATGACGTCTGACTATTAATTTAGTAAAGCACTTTCCACAATTCTAGTTAATATACGGAATACACATTCTATAATTTGATTTAAATTGGGTTAAGTGTAAGCGACAAATTATACTTATACTGTGTGATGTACATAAATACGAGGGAAATGATACCAGAGTTCATTTTAAGTTTATTTCAGGAGGAACGTAAAGATCGTTTATAGTGTAATGAGTGGTAATACTGAATTTTCAGTCTTTGGTTTAACAATTTCGGCAGACATCGACAAAGAAACGTTAGTAATTTACGTATCAAACGTCAATTTTCAAAATCGTTAGAACGAACCAAGTTACTATTTGAAAAACCATACACTCATAATCAAAATCTTCTTCCAAAATCATAATTGTTAGGCCTGAACCCGTTCGACGATTACAAAATAATTTTAGATTTGTTGACACCATAAGCGTATTGATGTATCCTCAACGTATTTAGGAAGTTTATATCAAATCTTCGACATTATACGCACTATGGAAGTTGGCATAAACCAGATATGCAAATTCGACAACTTGCGTTTTATTTAAATAAAATTGTTTAGTGAAGATGATGACATTTGATGGGAATTATATGATATTTACCAAAGGAACTTTAGAGCACTTTTGGGGTATCTCAGATCGTTCTCAACCATGCTAATACTTTAAAGAACTAACGGAAGACTCTAATATAGATCTGTTTCTGTTAGATGTCGCAATGGAAAGATATAATAGGAATGATATTCCACAGAATCTCGCACATGATGTAATTAAAGCAAATACAGTAATAGTGATATTGGAGTCATATTATAGCAATTTATAAGAACCTACCCAAGATTGTTTGAAAACAGTATTTGTAAACAAGTTGGTATATGGAAGAATACAACAGGTTTCCATTCCACGCATTTACGAGCGATGTTTAAATTTTAAGCCGAAGACTGAAAATTTTGTAACACTATTAATTACACTTTTGTTTTCTTATAAGTTTCTAAACTGTTGTATTTCAACTACAGATATTAATAGATGTCAATGAAATTATGTTATAGTTTTAAATAAAACGATTCTGATTAATAATTTTGTAAAACGTTTATAACACCTTTTAATAAATAAATAATACACATCTTTGTTATAATTCTTTTCATAATTACTTAGATACCCATTTCAGTTACGTGAACATTTGAAAATTAAACAATACCAATGTATGCTTTATATTTTAAAACATAAACAAGCTAATATATACAAAAATAATTTCTAAATTCACATCATTCATTTCTTATGATAACAGTTGTGGTGGTTAAATTTTTATTTTAAAACTTACAATTTAGTATATATTCCATTTGAATATCTGCCAACAGTTTTATAAACCCCATCTCCTCGATTATTTCCATAAAATCATCCAGATCCTCGGGCAATGATAACACTGCAGTACAGTGCTGTATTGCTTCCTCGTATGACTGACACATAAGACATTTTCTCCTTCTATCGAAAAGCGTTGCCCACATTCTGCTTTTTTACTCGTAGAAACATTGCGAAATCTTCGAATAACCTCTCCAAAGTTTTTATACATATTTATTATATTGTCTCTTTAAACCGTACAATCAACAAATAATAACTTCTACGCGAACACTCCTTTTATATGAGCTACTCCTATTCGGATATGTACCGATTGCACCGATTTGTGTACACGTACGAAGCAACAGGTAGGAATGTATTCTATGAATTAATCTATTACATTCCTTAACAAAATGCTAAGGACTTTAAAATAATTATAACTCTTGTTAGACCTCTAGTCTCTAGATAAACGTTATTATTTTAGGTTTGTGTCACTGTTTTCTAAATCAATTTCCTACATACTTTTCCTAAACTATGCGTATCAATTGACGGTTATACTTTACTCCATAACCGACTTGTATATATTTTCGTATTCGTCTCTAGCTAACACGTCCGTATAATAAAGATGTACAGGCTCGTCGTCAACTGGTAACTTAATCTTTTTAAAAGCCAGCCTTTGATTTCAACTTTAACGCTTGTTGTAGGTGTGAAATTCTTTCCGCTATTCCTTGTGACTAGGAATCGGTAATTTTGCAAGGGATCAATCAATTGTTTGTGCACCTCATTGAATTTTGTAGAGATGTAGCGTCTCCCTTTTGTATGCCGCAAAGTTCTTTCGTACAGAATCCTGCATAAAATGAAGCTTACGTTTATTTACAATAAAATTGTTAACGTTCGTCATCATCGGACTCAGGATGGGAACTAACTTTTTTTGAATAATGTTAAATATTTATATTCTCGTCGAAATTCTTCCTATATCGACCATTATCCAAATCAAAATCTTTCACAACAGTTATAAAATTATGTTTTGAGTCACCCCAACACTGTAAACACATTTCTTTAAATTTCGGATATGTCATGTCACCACTTATATGATCCGAAAAGATATGTCTGAGATTGGTTTCATCCTGTTTCCATAATGCGATTACATTGGCGTTATCTCTGAGTCTATGTTTTAAGGCACTAGCGTAAGTTTGACATAGATAGAACGAATCTATTGCTTTATGTCGACCGAACGAGAAAAACTGACTGATTTTACTTTGCTCGTTTGCAGGTATATCATCGAAAACCATAATTGAATCTTCTTTGGTATCTCGGGTTCGATCAAATCATCGTAATTTTCAAACTCATGGTACCCAATTTCTTCTTTTAATGGTGTAAAAACGTTTCTTAACAATTCGTATTTCGATTGATATAAACTCTTCGAAAATACATAGACATTTTGGAATCTAAGACCGTTCTCGTGCAAGATCAGAGATATTAAAGCGTTGGTCTTCCCACAACTCTGGTCCACGAATATAGCTCTTGAGACGGAACAAGGACCATGTTTACCATCCTCTTTTGCATTAGCAATACAAAGTTATCATAATTCTGTATGGTATTTAACTTGGTATAACATCTCTGGATGCATCGTTGGAATTATGTATTTCTTCGTTCTGCAACCTTTTAACATATCTGCATAACGTTGTTCTGGTATATTATATTTTTACTAGCAGCGTAATCAGCCATCAGGATATCCTTGCTGCTTTTAATGTGTGAGCACTGATTGCTTGATGCACATCTTTCGAAAAATGTCTTACTATAACTAAGCTCAACCCAAAACTTTCCTTATATACCAAATTTAATCCTGCTCACATCATAACCACATGACCATATGACCATATGACCACATGACCATATGACCACTGACCAATGACCATTACTGACCACTATGACCACTGACCACATGACCATATGATCCACATGACCCATGACATATGACCGACATGACCATATAACTATACTTGCATTTACATTAATGAGTTTTCGATTAAATTACCCGCAAACCACTAATTCTTTATGGTTTCCATTAAACCTAGTGTGGACCTGGTTATTAATGGAAAAACCTTAAACAATTATTCTAATGGGTTAATAGAAACCATTAGCAATTAGGTTTATATGGATGTAATGGTCATAGTCGTGGTCATGTGGTCATGGTCATATGGTCATGTGTATAATGGTCATGTGGTCATGTGGTCATATGGTCATGTGGTCATGGGTCAGTGGTCATGTGCGTTATGTGAGCAGTAAATTTGGTCATAAGGAATAGTTTTGAGCTTGTTATAGTAAGACATTTCGAAAGATGCGCATTCAACAAGTGCTCAAACAATCTATTACAAAAGCAGCAGAGGATATCCGATGCTGAGTTTCTACGCTGCTAGTAAAAATATGATATACCTGGAACAACGTTATGCAGATTGTTAAACAGGTTGCAGAACGAAGAAATTACATAATTCCAACGATGCATCCGAGATGTTACCGAAGTTAGAAACCTCAGAATTATAACTTTGCTTTGCTATGGCAAAGGGATGGTAAATCATGGTGCCTGTTCGCCATCGAGTATTGTGTGGGACCATCGGTTTGGAAGACCAACGCTTTAATCATGTCTGATCTTGCACGAGAACGGTCGTTAGATTCCAAAACTGTCTATGATTCGAATGAGTTCTATAAATCAATGTAAATCGAATTGTTAAGAAACGTTTTACACCATTAAAAGAGATTGGATGAGTTAAATTGATGATTTGAACCGTGATCCAAAGAAGTTTGCAAAATTATGGTTTTCGATGATAACCTGCAAACGAGCAAAGAAATCAGTCAGTTTTCTCGTTCGGTCGACATAAGCATAGATTCGTTCTATCTATGTCAAACTTACGTAGTGCTAAAACATAGACTCGAAGATAACGCCAATGTAATCGCATTATGGAAACAGGATGAAACCAATCAGGCATCTTTTCGGATCATATGGTGACATGAAATCCGAAATTTAAAGAAATGTGTTTACAGTGTTGGGGTGACTCAAAACATAATTTTATAACTGTTGTGAAAGATTTTGATTTGATAATGGTCGATATAGGAAGAATTTCGACGAGAATATAAATATTTAACATTATTCAAAGTTAGTTCATCCTGAGTCCGATGATGACGAACGTTAACAATATTGTAAATAAACGTAAGCTTCATTTATGCAGGATTCTGCGAAAAAAATTTTATAAAAAAAAAACAACTTACAAAAAAAATGGGGAAAAATTTTATTTTGGGAAATTCTTTTTGTAAAAAAAGCCCGGAGAATTTTTCAAATTTCCAAAGGTTAAATTTTGAAAAATTTCAAAGTGGTTTTTAAAAATTTAAAATTCAAAATTTTAACAAAGATTTTAAAATTTAAAATTTAACACTTTACTGAGGAATAAAAATTTTAAAATTTTATTTAAAAAAAAATAATTATTGGCCTTTGGAAAAATTTATTGAAATTATGAAAAAGGAAAAAAAAAAGTTTAAAATTTTTAAAAGGGGTTATAAATTTTAAATTTTACATTTTTTTTTAATTAAATTAATTCTTACATTCCCTATTTTCTTTTTGCCATTAACGAAACAATTAATTAATATTTTTTAAAAAGTTCCAAATTTAAATGTTGAAATTGGAAAAGGAAAGGACTATAATAAAATTGTTATCTTTAAAAAGGTTTTATTTCGAAATTTTCCCAATTTTACGGTTTTGCAAATTCAATGTGAAGAGAAAATTTTATTGGGGTCTCAGGGAACAATTAAATGTATGCAGGTTAAACATTGTTTAAAAGGTTTTGATATTTTTTTAAAAATGGGGATGGGGATAAACTTTTGTTGGGGAAATTTTCCAAATTTAAAATTTTTTAATTGTAATTTTATAAAAATTTAAAAAATTTTTTGTTTTTTTAAGAAATTGAATTTTTTTTGGGTTTTTAAAAATTAATAATAAAACAGATAAATTTTAAAGCATTTAATTCGTAAATATTCAGCCAATAAAAATTAAAGTATAATGTTCATAATAACACATAGATTCTAGAAGATATATTTCTGAGGCTTGTTACCAAGCGTTGTCCAGTTAATTATCAGCACTTTTGTTCCCAACGTCGAAGAGTTCCAAAGAATGTCCCCCTAAAAATTAAAGAGTCAGGAAGAAGAGCTTGAGTTGAGAACATGGAACGATAATATACATCATTTAAGACAGTTGGTATAGATTAATACAATAAATTAAACTAATACTTTCACTTTAGTGCAATATCTTATGGACATATCTACAACAACAATTTTCAATGTTAAATTATAATAAATTTTCGTCGCAATAATTTAAAGCAGGCAGTTATGGTTTCGTTCTATCTATTTAATACGCCGTATAGAAATGATTTATTATACAAAGAATCTTGGTACTTCAAACTTACAGATGATTAATACGCTGGAAAAATACAACAGCTGACGTCATGATTTTGCACCTGCAATTTATTTGGATACACGTGAGTGTTTGAAACTTTCCGTAACTTTGAAAGTATAGTAAATTATTATGAGATTTCCTACGTTGATTATTAGAGTAACAAAAATATAAAGTAGTTTTTTAAAGTTAAAAATACACCGAATAAAAATATAGTTAGTCAGTAATTTGTAAACGAAAACAATGTGTTTTAAGATATTTAAAATGACAACTTATGTCAGATAAAAAAATAGTATAGATTCTGTTTCTAATCTAGACGCCAGATGCAGTCTTGATTTAATTTTCACATTTTGCTTAAAAACATTAATGTCATGTAAAAGCTTTTTATTTGTGCTGAAATTCGTTTATATTTTTTTTGTTTAGATTACAGTTAAATTTGAGTAGTTGCATTTTATGATCGCTATTTTTCTGATGATCAATCTTTGTTGTAAATGGTCAAGGAAGCGCTTCAATGATTATAAGTAAAAATAAATTCATGTGTTATGATCTAATAAATTATGACATGTTTGCTTAAACTAAATTTTATAGAAATGATCAATTAATACATATTTATTTTGAAGGTTAAACTTCACTAAAATTCTTTTTATAAAAAATTTTTAAGACAAGATAGTAAATATATATATAGCAGTCACATGTATTTAATCAGATTTCTACATATAAATAGAATTCATTTTGTTTCCTTTGAAAGAAGTTTTATTATACAACATTTAAATTAGGAAAGAGAAAACTAGAGCAAATCCTCCTTAAGTAAAAAGACAGAGTAATGAAAATGAATCCCTTTAGTATTTCAAAGATGTTTAAATTCATTTATTCTATTTTGGCATATGCTTTTGAAGACACAAATAGTGTCCATGTGGTGTTTTGTTTGTTCACAGGTAAAGCTGAGACAACTGTTTGACATCTGGTGGTTGAGGTTTTGGTAAGTGTGTGATAAAGAGTGAAATTCAAATTTTATGGCTATGATAGTGGTGTTAAGATAAGGTTTCCGCATTCCCTTATACAAACACAGTTAAATTTTGTTGGCACTTGTATTAAAAAATACGGTGGCGCCTATTAAAAATATTTTTGGTCGATTATCCACCCATGACCCATGCTCATGATCTACCCAGAGCTAACACTCTACTAGCCGTTTAACCCCTAAGAGTTTTCTTTGTCTAAAGCCGTTTTCCATCTGACATTACCCTGGGTTTGGAGTATAAAGAAGAAAATCTCGACCTAGTGATATCAGATTAAAAATAGAGAGTTTTAGTTATAGTTGATAGTCACGAGGATAAAGGGTAATAAACTTACAAAAAGTTTTTAATTACCCCCGTTTTTTATTACACTTACACTTGCGCTCGCAACGTGGGGCTGGAATTTCATTTAGAGGCTGGAAATTCATTTAGAGGCTGGAATTTCATTTAGAGGCTGGAAATTCATTTAGAGGCTGGAAATTCATTTAGAGGCTGGAATTTCAGTTAGAGGCTCGAATAATTTCACTTAGAGGCTGGAACATTTAGTAGTTATTTTCATCACACTTATATTCACCGACTGAGGTTTGCTTTGATATTAGTAACGTCTTCTTTTAGTTTCATTTTTGTTAAAGTTTGTTACAGTTTATAGTGAGTTCTTCTTTATATAGTTAGGACATTCGTTTGTTTGAGATTTCATCTTCAAAAATTTTATAATTGAGTTACGTTAGAGATATTCAGATATTTAATTATGGCAGAAACTTATAGCATCGTACATTTACTTAAAAATGAGTAGTGAAATTCCTGTTTCTAGATAAAATGATAAAGTTATTTGATATGGATATTACAAGTTTGTTTGATTTTGTATGTATTTCATCGATAATAGATTCATCTTTTAGTCTTATTAGTTATGTTTGTTGGTCGATTAATGGTACACTAGTTTTTACTGTTGAAATATAGTTTTGAAGATTGCTCTTGTGCATGAGCACGTTTTGGTTTAGTTTGATTGGTTTTGAGTAGCAATTTTTATGGTCGCGTTACAACGTAGTATGTTGAGTTAAGTTAGATCTGTGCGAGACTTGTTGTGGTTCATCGTGTAGCGTTATGTTAGTCTAGATGAAACTCCGGAAGGGTTGGTCGCTCAGCGTTATGTCAGTCTATGCGAGGGTCGTGGTAAGTTTGTCGCTTTAGCAGTTTTGGCATCGTCACTTGAGATTATTTGAAGTCGGTTATGATGTGATTCGTTTTGCTTATTTAGTTTGTCAGTCTAGATGAGACTCAGAGAAGAGTTTGTCATTCTAGCAATTTTGTTTATAAGTCTAGGTGAGGCTCATAAGGAGCTTGTCATACTAGCAAATTTATGCGTTGTGAAGCACTTTAGTTTATATCGACAGTTTGATTATGGGTAGAGTAAGCGTGTACCAGAACATTTATTAATGGTTATCATGAAGTAAAGTAGAAAATAATTTCGTATTCAAATTCCCCTTTTCATTTATCCGTATCTTCAAATTTAAGTCTGAAAATGTTTAGTATCGATAATTCAGCGACAGATGAATGTGAAAATGAAGATGTTAAGAATGTTTCTGATCCTTAAGTACTTCTAATTATAGTTGATGTCAGTAGTAATTCTTTTTGGTCCATGTTTTAAACTCTTAAGTAGGACAAGATTAAAGTTAGTGAAATTTTTTGGTTTGTTTAAAGTAATTTTGTTTTAGTAGTAATAGAGCTTAATATGTTTGTTGATTTAGATGTTGCATGTGTTAAATGACGACAAAGATGTGTTAAATGACGACAAAGATGTGTTAAATGATAATTTTTGATGACGACAAAGATATGTTTATGGATTTTGAATGATGATATATTTTTGAGGTGTTTGAGAGTGCAGCATATCTAAGAAATGTTGCAGTATATAGAGATGAATATGTATTCAGTGTAGAAATACGTATTCAGTAGTGAGCTACATGATAGAGAGTATAGAGAGTGTTTAGTAAAGTGTTGAGTATAGTTATATAGTTAGAGTGTGATAGAGTATTAAGCATTAAAGGAATGCTTGAGTTTTGATTTAGTAGTTTGAGACTAGGCCTGATGTGCTTATTCTTTATTGAGATGTACATGAGCTAAGAGAGTTCATGAAGAGTTTTTTGTGAGTTGCTGGTGGATGTCTCCCAGTAGGCTCAAAGTATGATTTATGAGTGGTATTTGGAGTTCTTTGGTGATGAATCACTGATGTTGTAGGATTTTCGAGAGATACGCTAGTTGAGTAAAAGCTGTGAGCATAGTATCGATACAGATAAATGTTGTGAGTGTGCATCACTCAGAAGATCAATAGGTTATCTGTTGATGAATAAGTAATTGTTAATACTTTGTCAATGATTTCTCTGAATGTATTAGAATTTGTTTCGTAGAAATGGACTGTGTAATTAGAACATAGTTTTGAGTCCGTTGTTAACATTCATCAATTAGTTATAAATGTTAATTGTTCACTCTGGAAAGTTATCTGTACATGAAACCATTTAAGACAGATTATAGTAAATTAGATGTAGACGTATTCGTTGATAATCAGATGTTTTGATTTAAGATAGTGAATGTTAATGTTATGGACATTCATTTTGTTTGATATACAAGTTGCTAAATTTATGAGAAAAAGTATTATTTGCTTCAGGTAAATTGTTAACATAATACGTTTGATATGGTTGTTGGTATTGTAACTACTAATTGAAATGCTCAACAAGCTGTAGGTTTAAAGATGTCACTAAATATAATTTACTTAATCTGATTGGACGTATATACTGATTATGATCTTCACGAATTGTGTCCCTTGTATAGATGTACGTTACTGTACGTAAAGGCATAGTTACTGGTAAATATCACTACTAATTCCCATGCAAATTAATATTCTTATGCTAAACATAATAATACAATATAGTGAATTGATTTATCAAATTGTTGACGGAAGTTTGATTAAACTCTATCGTTAGTTAATGAGTTAAAGTTTGATAGACAATGTATTTGTTGTATTGTAAGAGGTTTAGCTACAATTAATAATGAGTGTTAATTTTGGAAAGTATTCATGTATGAACCTAATTCGTAAGTTTTAGATGTAAAAATTTTTCCACCATGCGTAATTTTTTCATCTTGGAAAGATGTGCTGTGTAACATGTAATTTTTTTTGTTTACACCAAGCTTAATAAATTAATAATAAAACATGATAAATTTTAAAGCATTTAATTCGTAAATATTCAGCCAATAAAATTAAAGTATAATGTTCATAATAACACATAGATTCTAGAAGATATATATTCTGAGGCTTGTTACCAAGCGTTGTCCAGTTAATTATCAGCACTTTTGTTCCCAACGTCGAAGAGTGAAGTCGCTTTTTGTAGACTAGAGATAAAAGTCAAGATGTCCCGACTAAAACACGAGGCGTCTAATAGAGTCAGGAAGAAGAGCTTGAGTTGAGAACATGGAACGATAATATACATCATTTAAGACAGTTGGTATAGATTAATACAATAAATTAAACTAATACTTTCACTTTAGTGCAATATCTTATGGACATATCTACAACAACAATTTTCAATGTTAAATTATAATAAATTTTCGTCGCAATAATTTAAAGCAGGCAGTTATGGTTTCGTTCTATCTATTTAATACGCCGTATAGAAATGATTTATTATACAAAGAATCTTGGTACTTCAAACTTACAGATGATTAATACGCTGGAAAAATACAACAGCTGACGTCATGATTTTGCACCTGCAATTTATTTGGATACACGTGAGTGTTTGAAACTTTCCGTAACTTTGAAAGTATAGTAAATTATTATGAGATTTCCTACGTTGATTATTAGAGTAACAAAAATATAAAGTAGTTTTTTAAAGTTAATAATACACCGAATAAATATCTAGTTTGTCAGTTATTTGTACACGCATACAATGTGTTTTAAGATATTTAAAATGACAACTTATGTCAGATAAAAAAATAGTATAGATTCTGTTTCCTAATCTAGACGCCAGATGCAGTCTTGATTTAATTTTCACATTTTGCTTAAAAACATTCAGGTCATGTAAAAGCTTTTTATTGGTGCTGAAATTCGTGTATATTTTTTGTGTAGATTACAGTTAAATTTGAGTAGTTGCATTTTATGATCGCTATTTTTCTGATGATCAATCTTTGTTGTAAATGGTCAAGGAAGCGCTTCAATGATTATAAGTAAAAATAAATTCATGTGTTATGATCTAATAAATTATGACATGTTTGCTTAAACTAAATTTTATAGAAATGATCAATTAATACATATTTATTTTGAAGGTTAAACTTCACTAAAATTCTTTTTATAAAAAATTTTTAAGACAAGATAGTAAATATATATATAGCAGTCACATGTATTTAATCAGATTTCTACATATAAATAGAATTCATTTTGTTTCCTTTGAAAGAAGTTTTATTATACAACATTTAAATTAGGAAAGAGAAAACTAGAGCAAATCCTCCTTAAGTAAAAAGACAGAGTAATGAAAATGAATCCCTTTAGTATTTCAAAGATGTTTAAATTCATTTATTCTATTTTTGGCATATGCTTTTGAAGACACAAATAGTGTCCATGTGGTGTTTTTGTTTGTTCACAGGTAAAGCTGAGACAACTGTTTGACATCTGGTGGTTGAGGTTTTGGTAAGTGTGTGATAAAGAGTGAAATTCAAATTTTATGGCTATGATAGTGGTGTTAAGATAAGGTTTCCGCATTCCCTTATACAAACACAGTTAAATTTTGTTGGCACTTGTATTAAAAATACGGTGGCGCCTATTAAAAATATTTTTGGTCGATTATCCACCCATGACCCATGCTCATGATCTACCCAGAGCTAACACTCTACTAGCCGTTTAACCCTAAGAGTTTTCTTTGTCTAAAGCCGTTTTCCATCTGACATTACCCTGGGCTTGGAGTATAAAGAAGAAAATCTCGACCTAGTGATATCAGATTAAAAATAGAGAGTTTTAGTATATAGTTGATAGTCACGAGGATAAAGGGTAATAAACTTACAAAAAGTTTTTAATTACCCCGTTTTTTATTACACTTACACTTGCGCTCGCAACGTGGGGCTGGAATTTCATTTAGAGACTGGAAATTCATTTAGAGGCTGGAATTTCATTTAGAGGCTGGAAATTCATTTAGAGGCTGGAAATTCATTTAGAGGCTGGAATTTCAGTTAGAGGCTCGAATAATTTCACTTAGAGGCTGGAACATTTAGTAGTTATTTTCATCACACTTATATTCACCGACTGAGGTTTGCGTTGATAATAGTAACGTCTTCTTTTAGTTTCATTTTGTTAAAGTTTGTTACAGTTTATAGTGAGTTCTTCTTTATATAGTTAGGACATTCGTTTGTTTGAGATTTCATCTTCAAAAATTTTATAATTGAGTTACGTTAGAGATATTCAGATATTTAATTATGGCAGAAACTTATAGCATCGTACATTTACTTAAAAATGAGTAGTGAAATTCCTGTTTCTAGATAAAATGATAAAGTTATTTGATATGGATATTACAAGTTTGTTTGATTTTGTATGTATTTCATCGATAATAGATTCATCTTTTAGTCTTATTAGTTATGTTTGTTGGTCGATTAATGGTACACTAGTTTTTACTGTTGAAATATAGTTTTGAAGATTGCTCTTGTGCATGAGCACGTTTTGGTTTAGTTTGATTGGTTTTGAGTAGCAATTTTTATGGTCGCGTTACAACGTAGTATGTTGAGTTAAGTTAGATCTGTGCGAGACTTGTTGTGGTTCATCGTGTAGCGTTATGTTAGTCTAGATGAAACTCCGGAAGGGTTGGTCGCTCAGCGTTATGTCAGTCTATGCGAGGGTCGTGGTAAGTTTGTCGCTTTAGCAGTTTTGGCATCGTCACTTGAGATTATTTGAAGTCGGTTATGATGTGATTCGTTTTGCTTATTTAGTTTGTCAGTCTAGATGAGACTCAGAGAAGAGTTTGTCATTCTAGCAATTTTGTTTATAAGTCTAGGTGAGGCTCATAGAGGAGCTTGTCATACTAGCAAATTTATGCGTTGTGAAGCACTTTAGTTTATATCGACAGTTTGATTATGGGTAGAGTAAGCGTGTACCAGAACATTTATTAATGGTTATCATGAAGTAAAGTAGAAAATAATTTCGTATTCAAATTCCCCCTTTTTCATTTATCCGTATCTTCAAATTTAAGTCTAAGAAAATGTTTAGTATCGATAATTCAGCGACAGATGAATGTGAAAATGAAGATGTTAAGAATGTTTCTGATCCTTAAGTACTTCTAATTATAGTTGATGTCAGTAGTAATTCTTTTTGGTCCATGTTTTAAACTCTTAAGTAGGACAAGATTAAAGTTAGTGAAATTTTTTTGGTTTGTTTAAAGTAATTTTTGTTTTAGTAGTAATAGAGCTTAATATGTTTGTTGATTTAGATGTTGCATGTGTTAAATGACGACAAAGATGTGTTAAATGACGACAAAGATGTGTTAAATGATAATTTTTGATGACGACAAAGATATGTTTATGGATTTTGAATGATGATATATTTTTTGAGGTGTTTGAGAGTGCAGCATATGCTAAGAAATGTTGCGAGTATATAGAGATGAATATGTATTCAGTGTAGAAATACGTATTCAGTAGTGAGCTACATGATAGAGAGTATAGAGAGTGTTTAGTAAAGTGTTGAGTATAGTTATATAGTTAGAGTGTGATAGAGTATTAAGCATTAAAGGAATGCTTGAGTTTTGATTTAGTAGTTTGAGACTAGGCCTGATGTGCTTATTCTTTATTGAGAGTGTACATGAGCTAAGAGAGTTCATGAAGAGTTTTTTTTGTGAGTTGCTGGTGGATGTCTCCCAGTAGGCTCAAAGTATGATTTATTAGTGGTTTTGGAGTTCTTTGGTGATGAATCACTGATGTTGTAGGATTTTTGAGAGATATAGTTGAGTCTGTAGCATAGTAGTCGTACAGATAATGTTGTGAGGTGCTCACTCAAAGATCAAAGGTATCTTGTTGATGAATAAGTATTGTTAATACTTTGTCTGTTTCTCGAGTATTAGAGATTTGTTTCGTGAATGGACTTCGTAAAGAACAGCTTTTGGTACTTGTTAAATTCATCAATTAGTTTAAATGTAATTAGCACTTGGAAAGTTATGTACATAAATCCTTAAGACAGATATAGTAAATTAGAGAAGAGTATTCGTTGTACAGATTTTTGTTTAATAGTAATTTTGTTATACATTCGATTTTGTTTATTACAGTTCTAATTTATAGAAAAATATTTTTCGCTTCAGGTAAATTTTTTTTACTTTGATATGGTTGTTGCGTTTGTAACTATAGATGAAATGCATCCACTGAGTGTTAGATTCCCCTAAATATTCTTAACTGATTGACGTATATACTGATTATGACTTCCCGAATTTGTCCCTTTATAGGCGTGTAGTACGCGCAGTTACTAATCACTCAATCCCATGCATTAATATTCCCCATATCAATTAGTGAATGATTCTGTTTTTTGTTAAACTCATCGTTAGTTATAGTTAAAGTTTGTGCTGTTTTGTTGTGAGTTGTTAGAGGTTTATACAGTTAATAAGAGTAATTTTGAAGTTTCAGTCAAAAATTTTTTTAGAAAAAATTCTTCCATACCTCGAATTTTTTCTCTTGGGAAGAGGCTGTGTAACGTATTTTTTTTTTGTTACACCAAGCTAATAAATTAATAATAAAACAGATAAATTTTAAAGCATTTAATTCGTAAATATTCAGCCAATAAAATTAAAGTATAATGTTCATAATAACACATAGATTCTAGAAGATATATATTCTGAGGCTTGTTACCAAGCGTTGTCCAGTTAATTATCAGCACTTTTGTTCCCAACGTCGAAGAGTGAAGTCGCTTTTGTAGACTAGAGATAAAGTCAAGATGTCCCGACTAAAACACGAGGCGTCTAATAGAGTCAGGAAGAAGAGCTTGAGTTGAGAACATGGAACGATAATATACATCATTTAAGACAGTTGGTATAGATTAATACAATAAATTAAACTAATACTTTCACTTTAGTGCAATATCTTATGGACATATCTACAACAACAATTTTCAATGTTAAATTATAATAAATTTTCGTCGCAATAATTTAAAGCAGGCAGTTATGGTTTCGTTCTATCTATTTAATACGCCGTATAGAAATGATTTATTATACAAAGAATCTTGGTACTTCAAACTTACAGATGATTAATACGCTGGAAAAATACAACAGCTGACGTCATGATTTTGCACCTGCAATTTATTTGGATACACGTGAGTGTTTGAAACTTTCCGTAACTTTGAAAGTATAGTAAATTATTATGAGATTTCCTACGTTGATTATTAGAGTAACAAAAATATAAAGTAGTTTTTAAAGTTAATAATACACCGAATAAATATCTAGTTTGTCAGTTATTTGTACACGCATACAATGTGTTTTAAGATATTTAAAATGACAACTTATGTCAGATAAAAATAGTATAGATTCTGTTTCCTAATCTAGACGCCAGATGCAGTCTTGATTTAATTTTCACATTTTGCTTAAAACATTCAGGTCATGTAAAAGCTTTTTATTGGTGCTGAAATTCGTGTATATTTTTGTGTAGATTACAGTTAAATTTGAGTAGTTGCATTTTATGATCGCTATTTTTCTGATGATCAATCTTTGTTGTAAATGGTCAAGGAAGCGCTTCAATGATTATAAGTAAAATAAATTCATGTGTTATGATCTAATAAATTATGACATGTTTGCTTAAACTAAATTTTATAGAAATGATCAATTAATACATATTTATTTTGAAGGTTAAACTTCACTAAAATTCTTTTTATAAAAAATTTTTAAGACAAGATAGTAAATATATATATAGCAGTCACATGTATTTAATCAGATTTCTACATATAAATAGAATTCATTTTGTTTCCTTTGAAAGAAGTTTTATTATACAACATTTAAATTAGGAAAGAGAAAACTAGAGCAAATCCTCCTTAAGTAAAAAGACAGAGTAATGAAAATGAATCCCTTTAGTATTTCACAGATGTTTAAATTCATTTATTCTATTTTTGGCATATGCTTTTGAAGACACAAATAGTGTCCATGTGGTGTTTTTGTTTGTTCACAGGTAAAGCTGAGACAACTGTTTGACATCTGGTGGTTGAGGTTTTGGTAAGTGTGTGATAAAGAGTGAAATTCAAATTTTATGGCTATGATAGTGGTGTTAAGATAAGGTTTCCGCATTCCCTTATACAAACACAGTTAAATTTTGTTGGCACTTGTATTAAAAATACGGTGGCGCCTATTAAAAATATTTTTGGTCGATTATCCACCCATGACCCATGCTCATGATCTACCCAGAGCTAACACTCTACTAGCCGTTTAACCCCTAAGAGTTTTCTTTGTCTAAAGCCGTTTTCCATCTGACATTACCCTGGGCTTGGAGTATAAAGAAGAAAATCTCGACCTAGTGATATCAGATTAAAAATAGAGAGTTTTAGTATATAGTTGATAGTCACGAGGATAAAGGGTAATAAACTTACAAAAAGTTTTTAATTACCCCGTTTTTTATTACACTTACAACATCCAGTAAAAACATTTTCGCACACACTGCACGCAATACTTAAGATGTTCATTCTAGAAAAATTATTGATTAACAGTTTTGAATTATACATGTAAATATTAATTTCTTCTACGTTTGCAAAATTCAAACTAAGGACTTACTCTTCTTTGTCGATGGTCCTCACACGAAATTTTAAACCAAAGACTGAAAATTCAGTATTACTATTAATTACACTATAAACGACTTTACGTTTTACAAAATAAACTTAAAATGAACTTTTGGTATCATTTCCCTCGTATTTATGTACATAGAGAAAGTATAAGTATAATTTGTCCTTACATTAACCCAATTTAAATCAAATTATAGAATGTGTATTCCCGTATATTAACTAGAATTGTGGAAAGTGCTTTTACTAAATTAATAGTCAGACGTCATCGACAAACAATGCAAGGCTAATGATCATACATTTCACTAAATTTATTTAGAATATACGTCTTATGTTGAACTACATTTAAAATAGATTATCGAACCACTTTCTAGGTCATCGTGCAGAATTAATATATGTATTATACCTTTTGGTTTAATCATTTGTATGTGGATTCACTAATTGAAAATTTTAACAATTCTAGCCACTAATAAATATTTTTGAGTTTAACTCTATTATCGAGCTAAATCTAAATAAAAATGCAAAGGTGTTTTGCTGATAGGTTTTTGAATATTAATACAATATATACAGGTCTTTGTTGGAACTAATTTTAAAAGACGTGATAATTAATTTCAATTCCCCAGGAAAATTCTATACTAATTTTATAGGTTACATGATGGGTTTATCTCAAAAGACAGAGCGATACGGTTTAGAAATAGATTAAAGATGAATTATATACGGTGCTTGCAAAAGGTTATTCTGCAAATCAGTAAGGGGTCGTTCGATTTGAAAAAATTTCCGAGGGATTTGAGAACCTGAGGAAAAACACAATAATAATTGAAATCTTACACGATGGTATATTAAAAATACTGTTAAGAGTAATTTTGTTTAATAATTCTAAAAATGGCGTTGGTGGTTAAATACATACAGGTAAAACCCACTATAAAACAATTATACGCGTCACTTTTCCAGTCAAGACTTGCATATAACGCCAACTAATATAATAAGGAGCTGCGCACGCTCGACTATCGGCATAAAAGGCGAGAGCCATGTTCCAGTGCATTAGTCGTCAAAGTATCGTCGAGTTGGATTAAAATTATAAATTAAAGATGGATTTTCTTGTGTTGACGTTACAAGTGATGTGCGAGTACCACAATTAAATATCAACCAACTAGTTGGTAAGTCAACCTATAGGTTAGGCGAATTTCCTTCAAATTATCACCACCATATATTAGAAGTTGGTTTTGATTTATATGGCGGTCTTCAACCTGCCATCCAAGTTATTTGCTGTAGTGGTATGTGTGCTGATTCTACGATAACATTCTCTTACTTCGATTGGAAGAAATTGTGTACTTTTCAAGTGGAATTTCAAATTCGCCAATTTGCTCAAGACTCAAAACAAGTCAGATTAAATGGTCTGACTACTGGAAACGATGTTGTTGACATACAATTCGATCAAGTTTTCAAATTGCAGCTGAGCACAGCCTTTAATAGAAGTATATGGTTGTTGAACAATTTTGAAAAAGAGAATTTATATAATATGGAGATTACGAAAGATGGGAATGTTATTGTGCTACCTGCGTACGAGTGCATCAAGCTATTAAATTTGCGAGAATTGATCTGTTTTAAAATGGCTGAGTTAAGGTGTAGAAACTTTCCAGAATTTTACGAAAAATTTGTTGGTGATATAAAAAAAGTATGTGGAAATACGACGGAGGAAGAAAGGGTTCAAACGTTATTAGAGGGGGAGAGCAGTGCCAGTATTTTTCTGTCTAATTATTTGCAGCAATTTAAATTACTTGACAGTGTTGGAACTTATTAAATGTTTCCCCATTCAGTACTTAAAAGATGCAACTGCAAGGCAATCGCTTGAGCAAATGTTTAGAGATTTGGCTATCCCAGATTCGCCAGACTCTGGTTACCACAGCGGTTTATAGATGTTATCAATACATGTATGTATTCTATTAAAACATTATATTTTCTTGATAAAGTTTGTTTTTACATATTTGTATCGCCAACATTACCATAAATTATTAATAGACGTATTAAACTATCCTGTTTTTATTTTTAGGTTTAAAGTGGTGTACCCGCAAATAATAAACACAATTTACCGCATGTTAACAAAAGTTGTAGGAAATTTAAAGACAAGTTTAACGGTGACTTGGTGTTAGAATTTGTAGGTAGTAAGGCTAAGTCCTACTGTATTGTGCGCGAGAAGGACACGATTAAAAAAGATTAAAGGGATCTCACAAAATGTAGTTAAGTAAAACCGAGGGTCTTACAACCTATAACGAGCATATATCCCCAAAAGGGGTGGGCATCCAGCTACGCAACAGTGCGTGGGAGAATAAGGATTCTCTCCAATAAGAAATTAAAGTCATTGGTAATGGTAGAAATGTTAAACCTATAAAGGTGATTATTAATTGTGGTTTAGTGACCGCGTTTGTGCACTCTTCGAGTGTCTTCGGTAATCTTCGATTGTTTCCAAAAAAAATATTCAAGCCTGCCATTTAATGTCGTGGTGTAACATCGTCCACGGTTAAGCTTATACATCCGTCGGCAGCAAAGTACTTAAACTCTGGGTCTTGCAGTATCGCTTTTACAAGAATAGCTTACAGCGACACAAGGAAAAACAGCACGGTATGTCATTAAGCAGTAAACGTTCAGCTCCGCCAGTTGTTAAATGGTCTTGTACGAAACAACCAACATCCGTGTAAAGCGTGCGAGATGGAGGTGTTAAAGTCTGCATACCCTGGTCCTAATAGCACAGCAACCTAATTAAGGTAGGTCAGTAAGCAATATTTAATTGCTGTTAATTGACTTGCATTTAGCGTACTTTCCTATTGTAATAACCGCATTTGTTTGGAGAAGAAATTATAAACAGCTTTCAAATGTGATTCACATGTTAGTTAAGAATCTAGAATATTTGCTGGATTACGAGTTACAAATGAATTAATACTACATTGAAAGTTTCCGGAATTTGAGTTATAATGCTTCTACCGCGTCACGTAAGGTAATTTAGGTAATTGATGTAGAATATCAATATGTAATAAGACCCATTTACTTACTCTAATATTGTTTTATGATTATTACTGAACAGTATTTAATGTGGTTTATAACATTTTGATAATTCTGAAATTTAGGTAGTTAATGATGTCATACACAAAATTTCTAATTAGAATCTAAATCGGTAATTCACTAATTAACATGGTTGGTATCTAGCGAAGGTTGTAGAATCATTTTAAATTACGAATGCATTCTTCTTTCATTACAGGAGAAATTCCATAGATTTCATATAAGCAAAATGCGCTTTCTTAATTATTAACCACGCGATCATTACGCCAAAGTCGACCTTTCCATTTACATATTTAAAACACATTACATTGGAATGATTACTTTATTAAACTGTAAATAAATTATTAAAATTTTGTGTGCTTAATTTTTTGTGTTACTACCTCTAACTGTTTGGTTAAAGCATATATCATAAATGAGCAAAAAATTTTTAAAGAGGTTTGAGAGTTTTAAAGTATAACATTGCAGGGCGTGGTCCGATTTTAAATCTGTTTACAGATTCGAATTCTACGTAAAATTTTAGACTAATTTAATGTATCGCATGACTAAAAAAATTTTATAAGAACGCTCAAAAGTCGCTACAGGTAAGAAATCTTAAAATGGGGGTAGCTCCCTTGGGGATGGCGCAATCTAAAAAATTCCTAGAAATTCGGATAGCTGAGAAAATTCTAATATTGATTGATACCAAACAAGATAGGTTTATCTCGAAAGATGCATTGGTTATACGAATAAAACTATTTGTTAGTTTTGCTTATAAAGCAAAGAGCAAAATTTAGAGGTTTGAGAGCTTAAAGTGTAACTTTGTAAGGGATGGTCCGATTTTAAATCTGTTTGCAGATTCGGGTTGTGCGTAAAATTGTAGACTAATTTAATGTATCGCATGACTAAAAAAATTTTATAAGAACGCTCAAAAGTCGCAACAGGTGAGAAATCTTAAAATTGGGGTAGCTCCCTTGGGGATGATGATATCTAAAAAATTCCTAAAGATTCGGGTAGCTGAGAAAATTCTAATATTAATTGATACCAAACAAAGTACATTTATCTCGTGGGTGGAAATGTGGAAAAAGATTTATCTCGCGGGTGGAAAGAATGCGGGTGTGACGTAATCAAAATGGTTGGGGGTGTCCGAGCAAGGAGTAGAGCAAGGAGGAGAGCAAGGAGAGAGCAGGAGGAGATTCATCTCCCTCATTTCCTCCTTATGGGAATTTACATGTAAAGGAGGAGTGAGGAGGAGTGAGGAGTGAGGAGGTGCGCTCGATCCATCCAATTCCTCTACTTAGAACCGTTTCCATTTCGTTAAGAGCAGCTTCTAACTCTTTCTTGCTAGACGCTAATACCGCTATATCATCTGCAAATCTAAGCATATCAATTTTTTGTCCCTGCATAGTAATTCCAAATGTCTTCCTGCATTTGACAGTATTCATTGCCTCTTCTATGTACAAGTTAAAAATCAATGGGGATAGGGCACATCCCTGTCTCACTCCTTTCCTATTGTTTACTTCTCTACGTTCCTGCTCTAATTCTATTACTACTGTTTGCTCTTTGTACCAGCTATGTACTATTCGTCTTTCCCTATAACTCATTCCAATCTTTTTGAGTATTTCAAACATTTTTTTTCCATTTTACATTGTCGAATGCTTTTTCTAGATCTACAAACCCTATATACACGCTTTTTCCTTTTTCTATTGTTTTCTCCATTTTCACTCTCAGAGCTACAATAGCCTCCCGTGTTTCCCTGTTTCGCCTAAAGCCAAATTGGTCTTCTCCTAGTATTTCTTCCGCCCTTTTTGACACATGTGCTGTCAAACTTATTGTTCGAAAATTTTCACATCTATCCGCGCCTTTCTTTTTTGGTATAGTTACTATGATGCTACGTTTGAAATCTTTGGGTATCTCGCCTGTCTCATACATATAGCTTACAAGTTGGAAGAGGCGTTCTGTTACTGCTTGTCCAGCGGCTTTTAGAGATTCTGCTTGCACCTTATCTACCCGGCGCCTTACCATTTTTCAGACCCTTTAATGCTAATTCAAACTCGTCTCTAAGTACAGGATATCCCAAGTCATCATTTTCAATGTCTGATTCCTGTTCTAATGCAGTTAGTTCCTCTCCTGCATATAAATTCCCTATATATTCTTGCCATCTACCCACTTTCTCTACGTTTCCTTGTGCGTCCCTTATATTTTTGCTATACGGTTTTATATCCCCAAAATGCATTCTAATTAATTTGTATGCTTCGTCTGTCTTTCCTATTTCCATCTTTGTTTGTATCTGTTTGCACTTTTCATCAATCCATTGTTCTTTAGCTTTCCTGCATTTTCGAATAATTTCCCATTTTATGGTTTTGTATCTCTGTTTTCCTGTTTCGTCAGATTTATTTTTGTATTTTCGTCTTTCTTCTATTAAATTCAGGATATCCTTTGTTATCCATGGTTTCTTATTTTCTTTTTGTGTATACCCCAGAATATCTCTGGCCACCATGTCTAGGCTGGATTTAATGTTATTCCATTCTGTTTCTACTTCCTTAGTATCAGATATTTTCCCGATATCATTCAGCAATTCATTTGACTTTTTTTCGAATCTTTCTTAAATATCTTTATCTTTTAGTTTCTCTAAATTCAAGTGCCTTTTTCCGTTCCTTTTTTTCAGATTTTTAAATTTAAGTGCGGCCTTTATAATTACGATGTTGTGGTCTGTATTTATATCTGCTTCTGGGTAGCTTCTACAGTCGTTTACTTGATTCCTAAACCGTTGTCTAACAAGAATGTAATCTATTTGATATCTTCCTATATCTCCTGGCATCTTCCACGTATATCGTCTTCTAGCATGATGTTGAAATAATGTGTTTGTGATAATTAAATTGTTCTTGTCGCAAAATTCTACCAGCCTATTTCCCCTGTCGTTTCTCGTGCCTAAACCAAATAAACCTACTACCGCTCCTTCCCTACCCTCACCTACCACGGCATTAAAATCCCTCGTAATTATTAAATTTTCATGTCCTTTTACGTATCTTAATATGTCTTCGATCTCTTTGTAGATGGCTTCTACCTCTTCGTCACTGTAACTAGAGGTGGGCATGTATATTTGTATTATTACTGTATTTACCGGTTTAGATTCTAATCTAATCACGAGTACTCTTTCGTTCTTTTGTAAGTAATTTTCTACACAGTATCCTATCTTTTTCCGCATAACTATCCCCACACCCAAATTTCCTTCCTCTGCTCCTGTATGAATTACCCTGAAGTCTCCACTCCAAAAATCCCACGCCTCTGGCCACCGAACTTCGCTGATCCCTACTATGTCTAGTGATAACCTATTCATTTCGATTTTTAGGTTCTCTAGCTTACCTACTTGTTTCATACTTCTAACATTCCACGCTCCGACTCGCAGAATGTTCCCGACTCTTATTTTTAACTTTCCGATCGCATCCTCCGAAGTAGTCCCCTCCCGGAGATCCGAATGGGGGACTATTTTAACTCCGGAATCTTTTACCCCAGAGAATGCCATCATGTTTGTAACAATTTAAGTACGCTGTGTACTTGGGAGATAATGTGGTGGTTTCCCGTTGCCTTCCACATCGCGGTAGTGTGTCTTAGACTGCCATACCGACCCCCTATGGTCTCTGCCAATTCAAGTACCGAAAGAGCCGCTGCCCTCTTTCGGGGACCTGTCTTAGTCTGGTTCCTCACTAACGACCCTATTACTTTGGTTGGACCTGTAGTTTGGCTCTTTAGCTCATTAGAACACGCAGCCATTTCACCTGTTCTAGTAATTTAGAACTTCGGCAAGGTGCAGGTCCATTCGAAATGGAACTATCTAGTTATCTCTAAATTAATAACGTTTCTTAATAGATCCTGTATGTTGCATAGCAAGCAGTAAGGCTCAAATGATTTGCTGTTTTTTTTAAAAAACTTGCGTTTCTATTAATAAGTCTATGTTTTGTCCTGTTATGTGACATACAACTGTTGTGAAGCGGTAGAACAATCTATGACAGGGAAGTATTCCTCTTACGATCATTGGTTTTAATATAAACGACACTATTATTTAAGCAAATAATAAATTTTAAGAGCTGAGGGTGTAAAATTGCTTGTGGCGAATAACTGTTTACTAAATTTTCTTTCCACTGAAATTCTTGTTATATTTTGGAGTCAATGTACTGTTTATGCCTATAAAAAGATTACCGCAGAAACTTCTAATGGATAATTGTCGATATTGTTTCGATAAACACAAATTATTAAAAAAGAGGTCTTTCCAGAAGGAAGGGCTGATCAAAATCAAATTTGTTATGCCAACTTATCCTATAACAATAATTTAATTTCTCTAGATGTTTTTATGACCGGTTAGTAGCATTACTAATCTGTGGCATTGAAGTATTTGCCCTACAATAATTGTTTTTAACGTAAATGATATTTATCTAAGCAAGTAATAAATTTTAAGAGCTGTGGGTATAAAATGTGGTAAATAACTTTTACTAAAATTCCTTTCTATAGAAATTCAAGTTAAGACCATAAAAGGTGAAATATTTTAGAGTTTATGTCTGTACAAAAGGATAACTGCAGAAACCACTAAGAATGTTGTTTGGATAAACGCAAATTATTATATTAATTTTGATCTTTCCAGAAGGAAGAGCAGATCAAATCAAGTTTGTTGTGTCAACCAATTCTATAACAATAATTTTACTGCTCTAGATAGTTTTATTCTTTTAATGCATTATATGTACCAGCTAGTAGCATTACTACTATTATCTAATGAATGACCCAGTGCCTATGGCATATTTTCAATCATCTACAAAGACTTGCAGCAATCAACAAATTAAACTAGAGGTTTTCCTGGAATAACAAGCATCAGCATTCTCACACTATGTATTTATTAGTGTTATATGAAAGCAAAATAAAATTACTGAATTTTTGCTCTTATGTCAGGAAGTATAAACGGTGAACAACCGTTGGTAATGTTATAAAACAATATTTGTAAAAAATTCCAATTTAAATCCTGTTTATAATTAAAGATAATTTTAACTTGTTTATATCTATTGATGTAATGATTAAAATCATTCTTAATATGTTGCTATAAAACTTGTTTTGCAAGCAGTAGTTTTGTTTACTATTCCTTTTGGATAAGTTAATTATATAACCTACTCTATAGTTCAACTTTTACACGGTTTATGATGATAACATTATGAAGGTTGAATGCTATATATTTGTATAATTATTTTTCAGCTCGTGACGGGCACCAATCCCTTAATGATTATAAAGCGATTAACTAACATATGCCGTAACCATTTCTACTTGGCATTTTTGAAGGGCGATTTTTAAACAATGGTTAAGGATACTCTAGCTGATATTTCTATAAATTGTAATTTCAAGAACTCTCAATCTAATTAACTTCACATTTGAGTTGTAACAGTGTAATGATTAATTTTTTACAAAGTTTTCGATAATTATTCGTTGGTTGTTAGTAACCTACTTATTATTTATAACCCAGTTTGTTAGTGATATGAAGCAATTTTTGGTGATTTCCTAGGTCTTCCTAGTTTGGTGGTCCATATTTGCTTAAGTCAATCAAAACTTAAAATATAATGTGAAACATCATTGCTTAATTATATCATAATTTAACTCTGGAGTTATTCTTCTATTTGTGGATTTTCTGAATTAGATGTAGGTGAATTGCAGATTCGTGGGAAGATATGACAGTATTTGTAAATATTCGTATAATTGATTGATTTAAGATTTTATATTGCTTTAAATAGAGAAACAGTTCATATAAAACGAAATGTGACATTTTTTGAAGAAATGGTTTGTAAATCAACCAAATATTGTGGTTTTTAGCTATTTTAAAACCGGACTTTTTTAGTCACTGGGTTGAAGTGATTAGTGGTTGGAAAAAAAACCTACTGGAATACACTTTTATACTTGAACTTGAAATGACATTATTACATAGACTTAAAACATATTATGTTGTTATATGCTTCCAGTAGATAATACCTCCCAAAACACATGTGCTGTCTAACTGCAATTTTTGCAGCATCCTTTTGTGTACTCGATAAATTTCAAAACTCCGATATTTTGGCTTTTGGTCATTTGTATCACTTTAATGTGTTCAAATACGCCAACTGTAATAATCGAAAAATTAACCAATAATTCTTGTAATTACATTTTGAATAATTTTTAATATGCTCTGAAGAAAAAAATAGTTCTTATTATGGTAAGGTGACCAGACGTCCCGCTTTTGGCGGGACAGTTCCGATTTTTCACAATTTGTCCCGCTCCCGCTACGTTTTTCAAGAGTCCCGACTTTTAGAATTAAGTGTGGACATCAGAAAAATCAAAATTAAGTGTTGAAACTTTGAAAGCCATTTTATGTGTCAAATATAATTTGACAAATTCTTGTGAAGATTTTTACATTATTTTAAAAATGACAACAATCTACTAAAACAAATTAACTCAAATAAAAAATATGACAAGGAATAAAATAAATTGTACTTATGTTAAAAATAAAAAAATATTAGGATAATATTGTTATTTTGTATGAAAAATTTTGTTGACTCCCACCCCTCTCCCCTCCTTCAGAGTTGTCCCGCTTTGCCCATCTAAAAATCTGGTCACCTTATATTATGGAAATGAAATGAATTATGTTTGAACAAATTAGATGATTTTTATCTATGACCTCAAAATTTATTACATATAAATATCTCTTTGTATGTACCGTAATGTGGGGCGAATTCAAATGGGTTGGGTAAATTCGAACACCGGTCTTATTCTGCATTTATCTCAAACGAACTTGTAATGACGAGTTTAGCATATCACCTATGGTTTGCGGTTATAGAACAGTCAGATGAGTACATTGGTGGTAATAGCATGTGTATTCGCTGTTAGGTAAACATTTCGTGAATTTTATAATCATTTACTGTATTTCACCCATTTACGTAGG
Source organism: Platerodrilus igneus (assembly GCA_036346225.1). NCBI lineage: Eukaryota > Metazoa > Arthropoda > Insecta > Coleoptera > Lycidae > Platerodrilus > Platerodrilus igneus. The sequence goes on along the minus strand of JARFIW010001503.1, from coordinate 7,746,335 downwards.
CGCTGAAAAGTAACTGTTGTATCTTCAGTCTATCAAATTTATTTTTTTTTAAAACTTGTAATAATAGTCTTTTACGTATCTTTAAGATGTATGGTAAATCTTACTTAAATGTAATTTTGAGAGACACTTATACAAAATATTCGTTTACAGCAGGGTGAGTTCGAACGTATAAAAGCGACTTGGGGCAACGCATTATGGTAATTATTCTACATCATTGTTAGAAAAGGCGTTGGAAGCCTTCAAAGATAAAAAGTTGACATACAGGCGTGCTTCAGAGGTGTTCAACATTCCTGTAGTAACCCTCTGCAATAAAATAAAGAAAAATCATCTCTTACCTGCTGGAGGTCATACAGCATTAAACGAAGATGAGGAACTTAGTCTTTCAAAGGGAATTCAAAAAGCTGCAGAATGGAAACTTCCCCGTACTAGGTTTGATATACGGTTGTTGGTTAAGCAGTTCTTGGATGCTGAAGGAAAAACAGTCAAACGCTTCAAAAACAACATGCCCGGCATAGACTGGTTTTACAATTTTTTGAAAAGGCACACAGTATTAACGGAACGTATATGTCAGAATATCAAGCGCTGTCGAGCCGATCTAAGCCTTGACATAGTAAATGATTATTTTGATAATTTGTCAGTTTCCTTAAAAATGTGCCACCTTGTAAAATTGTCAACTACGACGAAACGAACCTGTGTGACGACCTCTGTAAAGCCAAAATAGCTTGCAAAAGAGGCACGAAATATGTTAACAGAATACTGGATTATTCTAATAAACCGAGTACATCGATAATGGTTACCGTTACAGAAGCAGGAAAAGTGTTGCCACTATATATTGTTTATAGAGCACAACATCTTTACCCTACATGGATGGAAAATGGTCCCGATGATGCGGTTTATAATCGTACAAGGAGTGGGTGGTTTGAAGAACTGTATACGGAGATTGGTTTGAGAAAGTAGCGCTGACGTATTTTCGAAGACGCGAGGGTAAAAAAATTTTAATAGGGGACAATTTGTCCAGTCATCTTTCAATACGAGTTATACAGCTATGTGAAAAAAATAACGATATCGATTTTATCCTCTTTCCATCAAACTCAACACATCTATTACAACCGTTGGATGTTAGTTTTTTTGCGCTTTTTACGAAAATATGGCGAAAAATATTAACTGAATGGAAACAAAATAATAGGAGCGTCCTACCAAAATCCAAATTTCTCACTGTACTAAAGAGACTTCTTCATTTTTCTTAATCTTCTTTGGGAAATAAACCACTCAAAGTTGTTAAAATCGCATTTATTTACGTTTCGATCCATGACCTAGTATCGTTGTCAAAATAATAAAAAAATTTACGTTTGACATTTATGACACAAATTGAAGATTACTTTGATTTATTAATGTTTGATTTGAATACATTAGGTGAAAATTTTAAAGTTTAAAAGAATGAGTGCCCTCAATTTGTGTTGTACCCTGGGAGTGTTTTTACGGTACCCAATACGCTTAACGTGAAATCAGCTGATTAATTTTTATATAGTTAAATTTCATATCAATTCAATAACTTCAAGATTAGAAAACATTTTTTAACGTGTTTATATTTATACGTGGGGGGTTTATTAAAGAAGTGTGCCATTACATTACTGTAGGTCATGGATTGAAAGGTAAATAAAGACGATTTTAACAACTTTGAGTGTTTTATTTCCCAAAGAAGATTAAAAAAAAATACAAAACAAACCCCAACAAACATACAGGGAGACTTCTTCATGATGTAGGTACCAAAAATATTCTTTCTGGTTTCAGAACTCGCGGGATAGTTCCTGCGACAGGAATAGCGGTCTAAAGAAGCTTCCAAAACTTACCGATGACCAACTACAGAAGGAAGCAAAATTTAATGAAATTAATCCATGTTAGACCACGACGTTCGTCAGCTTTATAAAAGAATCAAAGGCACTTCAAATCCAGCAGATCAAGAAACGAGGCAAAAGAATTAACGCTACATCACCGCACGTGACTTGAATCTGCCGACAACCTCAAGGGAACAAAGGGCCTCTGAAGATGAGTTAGAAATTCTTGAGTCTGACAAGAACGAGGATAACATCACAGAATTTAATTCGAATGACAACCATGAGTCAAACAGTAGCTTCGAAAGTGTGGATGACAGTTTGGCTGCTAACGACTTTGTTTTAGTGAGTTTTAAATGCCAAAATAAAAAAGAAAAGCTTTTTATTGGCAAAATCACCGAGGTTAGTAAGAAAGCAGATTTTGCTTTGTACTAAACTGATTTACAACAACATGTGTCGTTTTTTACTTCACGGGCTCGCCATTTAATTCTGAATAAAAGATATTTATTTTTTAACGTATCTTGTTCGAATTGACACATATGGTTTTGAAATCACAATATCGTGCATATTCAAGTGTAGTTCAAATTTACCCCACCCATCGGGGCGAATTCCGACAATGTTTATTTATTTTAAAAAAAAATGAGTTATTGTTTTTTGATCAATGACGGGTCTACATATGGCTTCACAAAGGTTTAATAAGGATATATTTAGATTTTGGTAATTTTCTAATGTAAAGGACAGGTGCAATATTGAGCAAACCACAAAAATACGTTCGAATTCACTCTAGAGTACGATGTTAATATCTTTATCAGTTTTATGTAGAGAGAGGACAGAAGCGGATATACCGTTGGTCGTGTTTACTGTTTTATAAACTGGGAAAATTTATTTAGCCAGAGGTTGTTTAAAAATACTTTGATATAAAATAATAAGACGCAATAAGCCGATCCTGGTGCTACCCCTACTACTCTCATATCATCTTCTACCTACTACTTCGTATCTTCCACCTTCTCCACCTCACACCTCCCACCTGTCCGCCACCATCCTCCTCTTCCACCTACGTCGCTTATCTAACATATAATATTACATCTGGCAGCTTTTTAACACATCTTCACTTTGGCATCATTCTTATTACGTTACAACAGTTATTTTGAGCCATCTATCGCTTTTCCCTCATGCTATCTTGGTACAATATGTAGATTTAGCCTTAGTATTTCTTTTAACTAACACCACTAAGTCACACAATTCTCGAATGGTATTAATAATCAACTCGACGATTCTTCGACAACTAAGACTCCGCAATTTACTTCTTTGTCACGCATGGCAGTTCTTTATTATGTTAACCTGTTACCATATCTGATGTAATACGCAAATTTCGACATGGAAAATACCGCACATAATTGTATTATCTTGAATTTTCATGTTTGTGTAGATTTCATCTCACTTTCCACTTCCCACCCAACACCTTTCACCTCCCACCCGACACCTCGAACCTTTCACCTCACACAAGCCCGATTTGTGTTTATTACACTCGTTACTAAAAGACGTTTAAATTATTTAGTGCTCAATCTGAATCTATTTTCCAAACAATTCTTACGGTTTGATATTCTCTAAATGTACGTTGAACTAAGGGACTGTAATAATAAAATCGTGTATTTAATAATTCTACCTTTTATAAGGTTCTCATCAACTAAAAACTTAGCTAATAATTTGACAGCTAAAATAAACATTTTGCAACCTAGTAACTAGGAAACTGGAAGGGTAAAGTGATTAAGCAAATAATTACATTATTACTACAGGGACATTATTTAACATAATAATTTTTCTAAATCATTCGTATTACATAGTAACTAGATCTATGGAAAAGTCACTGCACACGTACTATTTAGAATTAACCGAAAGTGGTCAAGAGCACCCCCAAAGTCGGCTACCGTCAGGAGTTCAATCCTTTGCAGTCCGGTACACATACAGGAGACGGCCGGGTGCGACCAGTAGGCGGCTCAGCATCCGTCCAGAAGGCGACCCAGTGTCCTGTCAAGGGTCAGACCAAGGGATGGTGGGTCGTAGGGCCAGCATGAGCCCCAGTGCGTAGCCAGGAGCTGGCCCGGTACGGCGCAGAGTGCGGCCCGGCGTTGCCAGGAGTACGACCCGGTGCGTGGTCCGACGTATGACCGCGGCTCGGTACTTTGCCAGGTGTGCAGTTCGTAGAGCGATTACCTACCACCTCCAACCTCGTGTTTAAGTTAGGATAGGTAATTTTCTCTAGCCAACTAACCTACGTTAGACGGTCTGATGTGTGTGTTTGAGTTAGCTTATATGGTTTTTTTCTAACGCCCTCTTATTTCCTGCTATAGAATTTCGTTCATTTGTACCACTGTGTAAAGGATACATTCTCCATGTGTTTCCAGACATCCGAAAGAAATCATAAGTTCTCTACTTTCGAAAGTGAGTGACCATTACATGTTGTTCTAAATGTTGCAAAATGCTCTTCTGTAGACAGACAAATCAACCCCATTCGGTCAAGAGGAATTAACAAATATCTCTGTTTTGTAGGCTCTTCTCTTGCACTGTACATCTTAGTAAACTGGGTTTTGTAAAATCCCTTTAAAAAATACACATCCTTATGCCTATTCATCTCTGCAAGAACTTCGATATAGGCACATATTCTTTGGTTATTAACTGTAAATACAGAAACATTATATACATTTAGTGATAGTTTTTAAAGGTGATAAATATTTTAATGCATTCTCTAGCGCTGAAGTACGCGCAAGAAACATTCTTTAGCGTTGCAGTAAAAGCATGAATCCTAGCTATAAGGAAATTCAGTTGATATCGGTGTAAAACATTTGGATTGATTTTTCCAAACGTGTGTAGGTGATTTAGAAATTCTGTTATATATATGCTATAGACATTTTCAACATGAACCATAAGGTTTTTGCGAAATACTAAAATTCACATTAGTTTGCAAAGTACTCAGCATGACATCATCATCATTAGGTCTTCAGTCCTGGAACTGGTTAGACGCGTACCATCATTGTTTCCTATTCTGAACTAACCTACAGATTTCCCTGAAATTTGCACAGTCTGCATCTATCACTATCTGATCTAGGTCAACATCTACCTCTTTTTTCCTATCTCTGCTTGTAATATATCCCATACTATTACCCAAAAATCCCTTAGAACGTATTCTGCCCTTCTATTTCTCTTATCTTTTTCCCCAGATATCCTTGTTTCCCTACTATTTCTATAACCTATTTGTTATTATCTTTGTCTGTCCATGCTATCGTCCTCATACATCTGAAGCACAGCATTTCAAAAGACTGTGTATACAGCTCGTTCCCCTTCTATTGTTTTCTAATTTTATGCCCTATTTCACCGAGATTCAGTGAAGGGGTAAGCAACCTGTGGCTACCAAGATCCCCAACACTTAGATATTTGCCGAAATAATGGTTTTCCAGTAAATCCTTTCACACACTTAACATTATTTGAGAATGTTGTCCAACCAATTCTTGTAGTTACTTATAGTAATCATCATGTTTAAGCACAGTTATTTTCTCGTCATTAGTTTATCCATCTTGGGATTGGTTGGATGCGTACCTCCATTGATTTCTATTCTGGGCTAGCCTACACATCTCCTGAAATTCCTGCAGCCTACATCTTTTACTATCTGTGTGCAGTAGTCTAGCCTAGGTCTGCCTCTTCTTCTCTTTTTTCCTATCTCTGCTTTTAATATATTTCGCACTATTCCCTCATGCCGTAGTATGTGGCCTATCATCCTATCTCTCCTATTTTTTACCGTTTTCCACATATTTCTTTCTTCCCCTACCATTTTTAGTACCTCTTCGTTCTTAACTTTGTCTGTCCATGATATCTTCATCATACGTCTGTAGCACCACATTTCAAAGGCTTCTAGCTTTTTCTTGTCCGCTTCTCCTACTGTCCAGGCTTCACAGCCATACAGTGCTGTGCTCCACACATATGTTTTAAGAAATCTTTTCCTTGTTTCTGTTTGTGGTCTTTGAGCACAGTAGTTGCTTTTTCTTGTTAAATGTAGCTCGACCTTGTGCTAATCTTTGTTTTATACCTTTTGTGCTTTTCCCATCTTGCGTTATTTGGCTTCCTAGGTAGCAGAATTCCTTAACCTCTTGTAAGTTCGTGTTAAATACTTGTATTCTTGTTTTTGATTTATTTTCCCTACCTTTGCAAACTAGAACTTTAGTTTTAGTTTTGTTAATTTTCATACCGTATGTCTCTGTTAGAACCGTTTCCATTTCATTTAAGAGCAGCTTCTAACTCTTCCTTGCTAGACGCTAGTACCGCTATATCATCTGTAAATCTAAGCATATCAATTTTTTGTCCCTGCATAGTAATTCCAAATGTCTTCCTGCATTTGACAGTATTCATTGTCTCTTCTATGTACAAGTTAAAAATCAATGGTGATAGGGCACATCCCTGTCTCACCCCTTTCCTAATGTTTACTTCTCTACGTTCCTGCTCTAATTCTATTACTGCTGTTTGCTCTTTGTATAAGCTATGTACTATTCGTCTATCCCTATAACTCGTTCCAATCTCTTTTAGTATTTCAAACATTTTTTTCCATTTTACATTGTCGAATGCTTTTTCCAGATTTACAAACCCTATATACACGCTTTCGCCTTTTTCTATTGTTTTCTCCACTATCACTCACAGAGCTAAAATAGCCTCCCGTGTTCCCCTGTTTCGCCTAAACCCAAATTGGTCTTCTCCTAGTATTTCTTCCGCCCGTTTTTCCATTCGTCTTTGCACAATTCTAGTTAATATTTTTGACACGTGTGCTGTCAAACTTATTGTTCGAAAATTTTCACATCTATCCGCGCCTTTCTTTTTTGGTATAGTTACTATGATGCTACGTTTGAAATCTTTGGGTATCTCGCCTGTCTCATACATATAGCTTACAAGTTGGAAGAGACGTTCTGTTACTGCTTGTCCAGCGGCTTTTAGAGTTTCTGCTTGCATCTTATCTGTACCCGGCGCCTTACCATTTTTCAGACTCTTTAATGCTAATTCAAACTCATCTCTAAGTATAGGATATCCCAAGTCGTCATTTTCAATGTCTGATTCCTGTTCTAATGCAGTTAGTTCCTCTCCTGCATATAAATTCCCTATATATTCTTGCCATCTACCCACTATCTCTACGTTTTCTATGATGACGTTTCCTTGTGCGTCCCTTATATTTTTGCTATACAATTTTATATCCCTAAAATTCATTCTAATTAATTTGTATGCTTCGTCTGTCTTTCCTATTTCCATCTTCGTTTGTATCTCTTTGCACTTTTCATCAATCCATTGTTCTTTAGCTTTCCTGCATTTTCGAATGAAGCATGACATATTATCACAATTTTTATTTTGAGTGATATGTATTAATTGTTCTTAGCATGGCTGTTTAAAGGAATACTTGATACATATTGTTTGTAAATAACTTATGTTTATTCGATAGGACGCAAATGAAGCTCTTACGCTATGCAGATTGTTAAACATAATTTGATGTCTTTTTGATATCCACGTTGTTATTTATAAATTCAAAAGTTAATAGGTATTGTTACTACTTCGGATATCTATAGATAGTTCTGAATGTATTTATTGCCGCTGTGGTTTGATTTGATAAGCTTGTGGACGGATTTGTATGTTTGCCGTCTTGAAGTGAAAGTATTTTTAAACAAACCTTAAAGATTTTGGTATGTTATGAAAATTTTAGAATACTTATTCAAAAAGATTGTAAAACTTTGAAAATGCATAGTACTATAAAATATCAAATGGTTAAGGCATTTACAGATGTAATAAAAAAATGTGTTTCAAGTAGCAAAGAAAAGCGCATCATAGAACGAATTTATGTATCTAAAATTTTAGTTATTAAAATATTGCAACAAATAGAATCACTTTAATGTAACTAAAAATATTCAAAAAGAGAGATCATTTCAGAAAATATAAAATTATGTTTTGAAATTCTTAGTGCAAAAAGATTTACTGTTAACCTAGAATTAAAACATGTAAACGAATATGAACTTATGTTGGAAGAAAGAAACAATCGTAAGAAGTAATAGCATCGAAGTATTTCTGTAAAATGGGCCCCTTCCTTCTATTATCATCATTAGATCTTTAGTCCTAGAACTTGCATTAGTAAGCTTTCTTTATATCTATGTGTGCAAGTAGATTTTTTAGATAATGTGTGTAAAAGAAAGATCTGTTTGAATGTATTGAGGATTATTCATAAATGTTTCTTGACATTTCTTTGACTCATTTCATTTTTGTAAAGTCCACAGCATATTTATTGCTGATCTAGCAATAAGGTAAGAATCCACATAATATCATTTTCTCTTTTCAATGAATAGTCATTGCATTTTTATAATAGAGGGCGGCTGTACCTAAATATTCACATCTTTTGTGGCGTCCCAACGTAGAGGCTCGATTAAGTCGTTTGAAAGTTAGAGTTTCTTGTCTCGTAGCGTTTTGGGGAAAATTTGTCTGTGTAATATATTTGATTGGTTTCCAGAATGACTGATAGAATGAAAGAAATTCGTGAGGGTTTGAGAGCTGAAGGAGTAGAAATTGGTTTTCAGGAAAGCGTTTATCTAGAAAATCAGAAAAAGGAAGATCCTGAGGTAAGGAAAGAACAAAGTCTAGTAGTGACTTCGGAATCAAAAACGATGGCCTTTTTATTAGGTCTAAATCAAAGTATGCAGGAACAAAAGGAATGAGTGAAAGGAATTAAAAAGGCACGAAGGAAATGAAGCAGAATATGAAAGAAGTGAGTGAGAAGAATGAAAAAAGTATGAAAGAAATTAGTGAAAAAATGAAAAAGTATGAAAGAAATTGATGACAAATTTGATAAAAATATTCAGGAATTACGAGTGGAATTTGGAGATAATCAAATAAAATTGGGGGAAGCTTAAGATTAGAAAGTGACAAGAATGAAAGGAAATTTAAACAGATGAATGAAAAACTAAATTCGGGCTTAAGAGAAACAAATAAGAAGATAGAAGAAATGGAATTTGAAATCAGGGGGAAGGTGCTATAAATTGTTGAGGATATAGATGACATGAAAAAGGAAATTGTTCAAATAAAAGTGAATCAGGAAGCACGTAAGAAAGCGGAAAAATTAAGAATTTAGATCAAGAAGTAAACGGAATTGAGGAATGTTGTCAAGCCAGCTTTACAACATTTACAGAAGACTTAAGAAATTTTAAAAATAAGTTTGAAAATTCAGTAGATGGGGTTAAAAATATTTATGTTAAGGAACCTATACGATGGAGTCCAACTAGTGTTTCGTTGGAACAGTATTCCAAATTGTATAAGGATAACAAACTCTAGTTTAAGATATTTTTAAACAACGTGGAACTTTGATACAGGGCGGTTGGGATGTACAAACGAAGTTAAATATCGTAGCGCAGAAATTTGGTTTGAACTGGATGAGAGTGAGTTAAGTTCTTGTAAAGACTATGAAGCTAAATTTTTTAAAACACTTTTGCGGAAATAACCAGCTATTTAAGGTTACAGATAATTTACATATGTGCAAATACAGCAGCGATTCTGGCAAGACAAGGAAGTTGTATGCCATCAAGGAATTTATTGTTGTCAATCAAGTAGATCCTCGTTTAGAGGATAAACAGATTATAAAATATTTAGCGGGATACGTCGAAACAGAGATAAGGCAATGTATCGCCTTACAAAACATTATAGCTAGAGATGTATTTTTGTAGTATCTTCAACGGGATGATGAGATGGGTCACCCACGTAGCATGGAAACCAGACCAAGGAGCCAGCCTATAAATTCCTTTAGATTTCAAAGAAGCAATGAATCGGAAAGGTACCATGGGCAGAACATGCGATAGGGGGATTGTACAGAGACGCAACTTGTGCTAGAATAGTGCCTCAAGAGAGACGGGGGAAGAAAGAACAATGAATCCCGTACCATTGTGAATAAAACCGTAACCTAAGGAAGGAAAACTAGTGAAAATTTACAGACAGATGGCAACAGCAATAATATACTATGTGAAGATGGTGAACAGACCAGGACCTTCAAACGCGAGGTCGGATTTTTATTAAAAGGCAAACCGAGCGTATCCTTACAAATTATCCAGTACAAGAATTTATAAAATTTGATTTAGAAAATAATGACAATGTTAACAAAAACTTATTATCTATGATAAATATAAATGTAGATGATAAATTTATTAAAGTATTTATAGATACAGGAGCTGAAGTATCGCTAATTTCAGAGGATTTTATTAGAAACAACGTACAAAAATTAAATAAAAATTCGATATCCATAAAGATACGTTACTTAGTAACACCAAACAACAGAAAGTTTGCAAGTATAAATAGCATGGCAATCCTAAGATGTGAATTTGATAAGATAAAATTTCAACAAGAATTCATGATTGTACCTGTATTAAGGATGGAGGCAATTTTTGGAATGGATTTGATTGATTGATTGGTTAAAGTTGATAATAAATGCGAAGAAGAAGAAGAAGATTATATGTGGCGAAGAATATTTTATATGGGATGATGAGATAGATGTAGAAGTATATATGTGCAGTATATGAAGAAATTAATGCAGGAGATAAAGAACTACGTGAAGTTAAAGAAGAAGTTAATAAAATAGAAGAAGTAGAGAAGGTATAGGAAGAAGTACATGAAGGAGAGTTAAAAAGTATTGGGGATCCAAGTATAGTACAAGGTAAAGTAGAGATAGCGTTGTTTGAATATTTTAAAGGTGCTGAGTTGAAAAATGAGAATTTGAATATTTCTACAAGTTACGAAGTTAAAATGGAAAAAGGTGAAGAAGATAAGATTAGAAATAAATTAATTGATGGTGATAAAGATTTAAATAAGTTTGAGAATAATTTACATGCGGGTATCGGTGATAAAAATTAGATGAGGAGGAGAGAAATTTTGCGGGTATCTGAGAGAAATCAAGTACCTATTTTGTAAATCATATAATTGTAATAAAAAGAAGCGATGTTTACGAGAAATTAGAATCAAATATGAAAGCTGTAAGTCAACGTTATAATAAAAATTTAGTTGTTCAACTTCGGTTGACAGTACTTTTACAAGATTTGGTAATGAGAAGGTGTTTTAGAAGAATCTAAAGAATTCATGTTTGGAGAGAAAGTATAAAGGACTTTCGCTAGATGGGTGTACTTATAAATCGAAAAAAGTCTTTTTTGGTTTTGTATGGGCATCGTGATGTTAGTAGTGTAGATAGGTAGTGTCTATGACAAATTCAGAAAATTTTATGCCACATCTTTTATGAGATATTGATGTTCTATAGGAGAGTTTTTCACAGTATTTTATGTAATTTATGTATAAGGGAGGAGTATTTTTTTGAACTTGATGAGACCGTGTGTAAGTAGAAGTGAATAAGAAGTAAAGGAGGACAACAAGAGAATTCAGATGATGAAAGGACAGCGTTGGGCGATGCTAAGTTAAAGTTGAGGTATTGTGAAATAAACGAATGATTGAAGAGAAAGGCTACTGGAAGAAAAGGATGATACGTGTGTATTATAAGTTTTATAGAAATAATTGTAGTGCGTTGTAACAATTTTTTTTGACGATTATAAAAGCTTATAAATTTAATTATAAAATGCACTGCACAGTTTATTCAAATAAACAATTAATTTTATGATGTTAATAAAAGTTCACATCAGTACCGTATAGCCCAATCACGAGGCATCTATTGATTAATAATAATAGTAAAGGCTTTATTCGGAAACATTGAACATTTGAATAGCATTTCTAATGTCAAACGATTTTTGTGCCCTGTGCGCATCGCGTTGACAGAAGAGTCAGTCTGGCTGGACCACTCGCTGCAGTTAGAAGCATCATGGAGATCAATGAGGTCCGAGCTAGCAATCTACGCGTGGTCATAAACGTGGCAGCGTAATCAAGTGCAGAATGCACCGACTTTTGTTTGTTTCTGATAACGGTAAGCAAGTTAAATAATTATTAAGGTAGACTAAATTATTTTATTATAGCGCTCACCCTCACCAATAACGATAACTCACACGTTTACCAATTTTTAATTTCATTAATTTACAATTTATAAGGTTACGAACTTACAAGTTCAGACATCATGTTTTATTAATCTCGCCTTGGGATAGGTTAATGAAGAGTCAAAAGTGATGCACATTCAATAGCTCGTTTTATGGATTGATTTTATGTTTTGATTTACTTCGATGGATTGCACAACAAATTGATGAGAATGGTTCCCTATATTGGTCCAGTATAATACGTTGTAATGCATTTAATTCGTCGTTAGTTTAAAAGAAGAAGCTCAAGCTTACGCTTTGTAAGTCGCAGATCTGGAAAATTCGCTGACGTCACTTGTTTGTCCAAGAATCGCAGGTTAACACATGTGGTCTCGACAAGTTACTTGTTACGATGAAATTCAAAGTACAACTAGTTGCTAAGGTAAGCGTTATCATAAGGACTTGACCTGATAACAGCTGTTCTGAATAACTTGACAGCGAGGCGAATATTTGAAACTAAAATGGTAGCGTTTTTAATTTGTTTTACAAACAAGTCGATTGGACTTTTATCATTTGGATTTCATTATAGTATAAATTTTTGCTTACATTTGATATTACTGCAAATAATTAAAATTATGAATTTTCTTTATTTAATCCGGTAAAGTATTGCACTCAAATTCAATAACGCAAAGCAATTACGAGAAGTAATTTATTTAGCATTGATTATATAACAGATATTTGTAAACCAAGTAAACAGATCTGTGCATTTTGGGTATTTAAAAACTTTGCGGTCATATTTAATTTATTGTTGATATTTTGATTCCTAGTCGAAATTACTATAATTCTAATATTTATATAGTCGAGTCTAAAAGATTAGACCACGTTTTTTATTGTTGCACATTTTTGTATATAAAATTTTACTACAGAAAGAGATAAATTTGATTAAAGAACCATCGTATGATTTAATTGAACAATTGTTTTATTTTGGACAAGTACGTCTAAAAGGTAAAGATAAATGAGTTAAAAGGTATAAAGAATATATACCCTTTTATAAAAAAATAGGTTATTGGCTTTGACTCAATAAAGAAGTACTAAACAGCCCTTTGAAGAAGTTTAATATCTATATTCCCTTTTACGATGTATACTTAAATTTTTGGTATTAATAACTACTTCTTTTCTTTATTGTGTAAGGTAGCAGAGAGTGTATCTCTTGCGTTCTTCGTTATTATAGTAACATTGTTTTTTTAGATCCTGCGTTTTGCAATAAAAGCGATGTTTTCCCCTGAGGATTTCCAAGTTCTCCCTTAGGGTAACCCGTGCTTTAATAATTCTAGGACTTGGTGGCGCCCCTTCTGCACCCCCCTATTTTGTATTTTAGAGTCAGTAAAGAAAACAATAATTTTGTTGTGAAACCCACGACCACTCCTCATAAGCTCTACCCGAGGAATAGACCCCTAGCTTAGTCGGAAGACCGATTTTCCTTCATTTTAAGGGGAGCTATATAATATAATAACATATATAGTCAGTTAGTTATAACGTAGTTAGAGATAAAAATAAAAAATTGCTTATCAGTGCACAAATATGGGACTCAACGTAAACTCAGCGGGATTGATTTCGAATTTTATATTTTAATTTGGGGGAAGTAATGTGATAAGGAGGTCACAAAGGGTCATTAAGCACAACATTCTGTGAGGAAACAGACTTGAAAATAAAATTTTCCCGTATTTAATTTTTACCCTGTATAATATTTTTTAGCAATATGTGTATTCCTATGTAAAGTAAAACGCTTTACGTACATATAGCGTTGACAAATACCATTTAAGCAGGAAGCTCAATTTTATATCAAGTATAATCCGTGAAAATACAAAAGCATTCAAAAATTCGTGTTTAAATATTTATTCTTCTGAACAATATCAGTCTTATTGCATTTATGCATACTGAAAAATGAGTTTGATGGTTCGTCCACTTTAAGAATTCTAATAACTTCAATGTCAACCTATCTTCTTTAAGTTGTATCATTTAAAAATAAGTTCTGGACGGCAGAAATATAAAAATTCGTACTTTTCTAGAATGTACATTGAATAATACATTCACTCTCTTTAGAAATATCAGTCAACATACGTTATTTAAACAAAAATAAAATTACTGCATTCTTTTGAGTGTTTTCAAAGCCATAAATCATTTGTAAATAAGCAAACGACAGTTAATTATTTCTCGTGAATAAATACACGTTGTGTGCAAAAAAATTATTTTCCCGTTGGATGCCACATTTGTTGGCTGAAAAACATAAAGCAGCTAAGGTGAATTGATGTCAAAAAGCTCTATACCGCTTCAACGCAGGAAACTCTAAGAACGTATACAACATCGTGAGTGATGATGAATCTTGGATTTATTCATACGAGCCAGAAAATAAACGCCAGACGTCTAATTGAATGTTCCAAGGTGAAGAGCAGCCGACAAAAGTCATCCATGCTCGAAGTGTCTCCAAAGAGATGGTCGCAACATTTGTCTCGAAAGCAGAGCAGTAACATTTTCTCTACAAGATCAAAGAACTATTACTGCCAATTGGTATACAACTTTTTGTTTACCGCAATTTATCGCGGAGTTTCGAAAACCAACCCCAAACGACGAATTATCCTCCACCATGACAATGCAAGTTCGCACACAGCTCGTAAGGCAATTGAATTTTTAAACGCAATAAAACGTCGAATTCTTAGACCTTCCTCCGTACGGTCCCAACCTAAGTCCACCCGATTTCTATACCTTTCCGAAAATCAAGGATGGACTACGTGGTCAAAGGTTTCAGTCGTCAGAAGAAGCAGTCGATGCCTTCAAAAGTGCAAGTTTGACTTTACAAACAAACGAGTGAAATAACTGCTTCTAGAGTTGTTCGAGCGCATGCAAAAGTATATTAATCTTCGTGGTGAATACTTAGAAAAACAAAAAAGTCTTTAAAAGGTATCTGCTGTTTTATTCCAGCTCTATATGCAAAAATTAAAAGACAACCCTCGTATTTTGTTTGTTTGGTTTCTCCATTTTTCAACTATTGGCCAACTGCATAGTTTCTGTTTATAATAACAGGCCTTTCACTCATCCATAATTCGTTTTCTTCATGTTATTATTTGTTTGGTATGTCGATATCTTTATAACGTACCTTATTGTGCACTTTTTCAGTAGGTCTTATCATATTCAGTTTCTGCATCGTATTTATAACATAATTTAATAAGAAATGGTCATTTTTTGTAGTGCACCAATAAAAATCCGCATTCATGGACATTTATAATAACGGTTAAAATATTTAACAGTATTTGTATCTTCAAAAATGTAAATCCATTAATTAGTACGTTAAGTTAAAGATGGTTAGTTATAAAGGTACCAAGAGAGCATATGAGACAGCTGTTATTTATGTAGATTGTTATCTAACTAGATTTCTGAATGATAGATCCATAGCTACACGAACTATCTCAACGTTTGAAAGAGTAATGTGAAAAATCACAATTCTTTAGATTCCTCCGTACGGTCCCAACCTAAGTCCACCCGATTTCTATACCTTTCCGAAAATCAAGGATGGACTACGTGGTCAAAGGTTTCAGTCGTCAGAAGAAGCAGTCGATGCCTTCAAAAGTGCAAGTTTGACTTTACAAACAAACGAGTGAAATAACTGCTTCTAGAGTTGTTCGAGCGCATGCAAAAGTATATTAATCTTCGTGGTGAATACGTAGAAAAACAAAAAAGTCTTTAAAAGGTATCTGCTGTTTTATTCCAGCTCTATATGCAAAAATTAAAAGACAACCCTCGTATTTTGTTTGTTTGGTTTCTCCATTTTTCAACTATTGGCCAACTGCATAGTTTCTGTTTATAATAACAGGCCTTTCACTCATCCATAATTCGTTTTCTTCATGTTATTATTTGTTTGGTATGTCGATATCTTTATAACGTACCTTATTGTGCACTTTTTCAGTAGGTCTTATCATATTCAGTTTCTGCATCGTATTTATAACATAATTTAATAAGAAATGGTCATTTTGTAGTGCACCAATAAAAATCCGCATTCATGGACATTTATAATAACGGTTAAAATATTTAACAGTATTTGTATCTTCAAAAATGTAAATCCATTAATTAGTACGTTAAGTTAAAGATGGTTAGTTATAAAGGTACCAAGAGAGCATATGAGACAGCTGTTATTTATGTAGATTGTTATCTAACTAGATTTCTGAATGATAGATCCATAGCTACACGAACTATCTCAACGTTTGAAAGAGTAATGTGAAAAATCACAATTCTTTAGATTGATTCAGGACCGCACAAGTGACAATATGACGTTCAATGTTTTATTATTATAATCCCGAGAAATCAACCACTGAATATTGTTTGTTTGAAAATATAAGGGTACTTTCATTGTTTAAGTTACTTGAATTTAATTTCAATTAGAAAAGGTTAATAAAAAACCTGTTACGAGTATTATTCTACTCTTAGATTCAAATAACAGACTCGTAATATGCTACAAAATGATAAAGTACGATTTCAAAGTTAGCGCCTCGTGCAGAAAAGAAAAAACTGCGTTAACCCAGAAATATGAAAAGTCTTTTCAAAGTCAACCTTGAACATTCAAGCACTCACGTGCCACCAAATTAATATTAAAAGGTTTCCTTTTATTGTGGGCGAATAAAAGTACAATTGTTTACATTTTATTAACGTAGTAAATTATAGTTTCCAAATAACTTTTGGCAATCTGCGAAGGGATTTCTCAGGTGATCTAGCGGCATCATGAGACAAAGAACAATAGAGTTTTCAATACGAGTTCAAATAGTTTCAAAAACTAAAATTTTCTTATTTAGATGAACCTATCGAGACTTAAGTAGGCAAAATTTATAAACCCACTCATTTAATCGGAAGAACTTTTTTTCATCTGTGTATTTAACGTTCACGCATTGCTAAATGGTTGTTTGTAACCTTACACAACATTTGTAAAACAATTTATGACAGATTACCTCGTGTACGTACGTATCATTTTATCTATTGCCAAACTCTAGATTTTGTCCAGGAAACAACTTAATAAACCCTTTGAGTTGAAATGTAACTGATTAAAGGGTTATTTTTGAAGTGTCACGCGTATAACCTTCTAAAAAGCACCTCATGAAGTATGAGCGAAAGCTTGTTTTAACCTACAATGAAAACCCGCATAAAAGTTAGTTTTATTTGAAGAATTCGTGGCTATGTAAACTCCCAATAAAATATATAAGCACGCGTAATTAACCGAAAGACGGCTACTACTTACTAGTCGAAAAATAAATATATGCATAAGATATCGCCAAATTAGACCGGACATAATTAGCAATTTTCACTCAAATTTTCAAAATCTATAAGCCTAAGAGGACTACCAGCACAACTCAACATATTCAAGAGGAATAGTTTTGTCGTGGTTTTAATAGCTTCATCTACGTTGGAGGAACGCATTTTTTAATACAAAAAATTAGCTTTTTATTATATGTAACAATTTATAGTGCTTTTACATAGTAAGAGTGTATTCTTCTTTTGATCACCAAAACTTTGACATAAAATCACTTTCCCCATTTTCTTGTGATTTTATTGATTATACTTACTAATTTACGAGCAAATCGATTAAAATTCACTTAATAAGATTAATTATTTCAAAGAACTGCATAATTATTAAAACGATAGGAAATATAAAAGACGCCGTTAAATAACAAGGATAATGTAGCGCCGTTTAGTCTACCTCTAACCAGAATAAGCAAGACGTTTATACACAAAAGGTGATTGATGGACCCTGTGGCGCGAGATCTCTAGATGGTCTTGATTGACAGGTGCAAGAGTTTTGTATTTAAGTGTTATTTTTATATTACAATAGGTATCATTGGAAATGTTATTTGCATAATTTCGTGTGTTCACGACATAACTTGTGAAATGGAATAATGGATATAAATTTCAGTCATGAATATTGGAGTTCGGTTCTGATTGCAGCTTTGATTATGATATGAGTTGTAGTGTAAAAAAATTATACGAAATAAATTAGTCCAAATAATTCTTAATATAAATAACTGTAGTGAACGATATAAATTAATAATTAATGCTTCGATAGTTACTTATAATGCTTCGATATTAAATAAATAAGAAAATAGCATCGTAGTGTTTAAAAGTTAGTATTTGAACGGTTAATAATTAACTGGAAAGAAATTATTCATAGAGTTTTTAGAATTTCATTGCACGTACGAGATGCTGAAAAGCCTTGTATGATCAGGTTGTTTGTGCAAATAAAATTTTTGTTACATTGTACATACCGCGATGCGGTGCCAATGTAGCAGTTTCTTTTTCTATGTAGATGGTGAACGTAAGTGGCTGCTTGTTTCGAGCCTCAAAGCGATAGACGTTAATGTAGCAATTTTATTCTTCAACCCCTACGAAGAAGATAGAATACTAATTCAGAATTTAAAGGGACTTAAACTTTTTGGATTTATAAAAACTTGCTGAACCGGCGGCTAGCTATCACACTGTATGTATGTGTGTGTGTGTGTGTGTGCGTGCGTGCGTGCGTGCGTGCGCGCGCGCGTGCGCGCGTGCGTGCGTGCGTGTGTGTGTGTAAGATGAAATAATAACTTAGATTTTTATGGAAAGCCCAAACGATCATTTCAAATCGAGCTAGTAATTGAAAGAAGGAAAATATAAGGTCTTGGACAGGACTTGTACCTGTATCTTACTCTTTCAACTTACCTTGTGTATAAAACTACCTTATATATATATATATATATATATATATATATATATATATTGCTATGATATTTTCTTATATTTAGCCCCTACGTATGGGCAGACCATAAAATGCTGTGATACTTCACTAGCCCCACGGTTGCGCGGATATAAAAGCTGTGATAACCCTTTTATTAATCAAGCACTTGTAAAATGTTAAGTTATGGATCTCTTTGCTTCAACTAGCTGATTCAATTAAATAAAGCAATTCTACAATACACAATATGATGATTAAATATTTACAACCTTTTTAAAATCTTCCCCTTTTCAGAATATTTACATATGCCAGATTTAAGAAGTTGAAGTCAGCAAAACGAGCCTTTTGTTATTTTTAGAGATCTTTTGAAACGTTTCAAGATGCCTATTGCCTTTCATAAATTTATCAAAGAAACCCCGGTTTTGTTGACTCTTACATTATTGAATTAAACAGTTTACAGAAATAAATTATATCAAAATATCAAACCTGGAGTGGTTCAATAGTTTCTCTGCATCCCCAAGAGTTTTCGTATCCAGTCTGAATGTTTAAAGTCGAATTTAGAAGTCGACATCAAAACCAAAATACTATCCAAATCATTATTCAAAATCCCATAAGTTAATCCAATAAAAGGTTTTCCATCTCCGTAATTAACAAAACAGTAATATAACATTTACCATGTCAGTGATCACCAAAATTAATTTAACAGGAGGTAACCTCCAGAGTCATCTCCAGAGCCCTGTTTTATTTATTTTAGAAATTGTATAATTTTACTAAATCTGGTTTACTTACGGCTTACTTACACAATTTTACACTTTTATGAAAATGATTTTCACTTTACTTTCGTTTAACTGGTTACGTGAATAATTTAGCACTTTTGAGTATAGTGACAGCCCAGTTTCGCATGTATACTAACTCATTGCTCAATTATTATCGTATTTATAAGCCTTGCCCCTTTGTTTGCTATTCGTTGTTTTCACGTGTTGGGCGACACATTTGTCTTATCTCTTGTGTACTCCGGAAATTTTACCAATTGTGTAGTTCAAATACTAGGAAGAACGCTCAAGTTGTCACGTATTCATTTACCTAACATTACATTTAATTTAGAAATCCCAGGAATCTTCGTTCATTAAATCACGTATCATTGTTATTTGCTTATTTTAATCTAAACAGAAATAAATTTGGTGTTTGTTTATTTTCTAGTTAACTTGGATTTTTGAACAAATGTAATACTTTATGTCACGTACAATTTATTCAAATAATGCATAATTTTTGCCTGCGTAATATGATGATATATTTAACGTACTTGTTGAATATTGATCTAGCCAATTCATATAGGTTTTCCGTTGATTTAATTTTGATGCATTTCGTTACATTTTTAAATCTTATCTTTGCTCGTAACTACTCTTGGATATGCGTTTAATCTTTTGTACTGTTATATACAGTGTGCGCTCTACTAACAATATGTATAGTGACCTTTTTACTCTTATAGTATCTGTAATTATGTGCTCTTATTATTTGGAAGTTTCTTGTGTTTATTCTACGACCCCTATGATTTAACCTACCCCTAAATTAATCCTATAATTATAGTAATATATATATATATATATATATATATATATATATATTGCTATGAAATTATCTTTACGATTTCAAGCCCCAATGTTAGGCGTCATTTTTATTGCTGTGATAAAACACTTATTTCATTTAAGCCCCTACGTGGGGTGTTATTTTCTTTGCTGTGAAGTGCCACAAGATTGGGCGTACCATTTTCATTGCTGTGCCATGCCTTTTGATTGGTGTCATTAAAAATTTTAGTGAAATTCCTTAGAATATTTCTTCCTTACTCTAAAAATAGATCCCACTAAAATATAGAAACTCCTGAAAAAACGGAAATTTTTGTAAATTCATGATTACGGTCTGTATAATACAAGTGTACCTTTATTCGTTAAAGTATCATGCAAAGACGCAAATTGCGCGTGTATAAATAATGACCCTGTATGATATAAGCATATTGTAAATACATAGCAAGTAACAAAAGTTGTATATGTAAAAATAATTAATAGTAAGATACCGTAAAACGCATTTAAATGCGAATACAAATCGATACATTTTTGATAACATTTGCTGTAAATAACATACAATAGTACAGTTTTACGCATTTAACTTGAGACTACAATCAATATGTATTTTAAACCTGAATTTTCATATTAAATTTGTGTACTGAAACACGAACGCAAACATTTTCTATAAAATGCAACCCCTTTTGCATTAAAAAGCAATTAAAGTTTAAATTAATTACCTCGTGGATTATAGCAATTTATTCTAAATAAAGAATTTTCTAGAATATAAAACGCTGAATCATCGAGATTTAGAATAAAGTAGATAACTCATTAATAAATAAACATTTTATTCCTAGAAGCGGCCGGAACCCGAAAAACCTGCAAAATCTTGGAAATAACTGATAAAAGTTATTTATGATTTTGCATTCACTGTTGGAGAGAAAATATTTCATACTGTATAAATGCTTTGTAATATTGCTGTTAGATTTCATCTTAAAAACTCTGTCAATTCCTTTGAGCTAGCCAGGCAAAATTAAAAAAAGAAGGTAAGTGAACTACAAGTTTTACAAATTGCTGGATCTGTATCACATCATTCTTTTAGTGACACTATCAGCCTTTTTCATATTACCCTTTCAGCGACACTCAACGCGGACATTTTCATATCACCGTTTTAGTGGCTCTCAACGCCGACTTGTCATAGCACTCTTTTAGCGGCACCTCAACGTGCGGCCATTTTCCTATCACCCTTTTAGTAACGCCCCAAAGCGAGGCCTTGTCACAGCAATATATATATATATATATATATATATATATATATATATACATTTATGTATATATTTATATATATATATATATATATATGTATTATATGTAAAAAATTGATATATATTTTTTTATATATATACACAGGGTGGCATTAGTTTTGTCATTAAATTTAGGAAGTGATGGAGATTGATTAGCTAAACAAAAACCTATAAGGCATTTTACTCTTGGACCGCTTTTTATATGCCTGGCATAGGTCAACGTAAGTAAAAGTTTTAGGACTGCTGTTTTATCATGTTTTTTAAGAACTACTTACGTATACAAGCGCTATCCTGAATCATAACACGCACTAAAATGATTTCACAATAATAAGTGTTCGAAATTTCCACCGTATCTGCAAGTAAGTTGTTGGTATAATTCTCGGGTTTTCGTATTTTTGAAAACAACTCATTAATCTACTAACGCGACAAAAAAATTCCAATTACCTATATCCGCTTACAATTAAGTCCCAACACTGCATTTAAATGTATTACGTAAGCATGTAGTTGAAACACAACACGTACTACTTACTAACCCCGGTTACGAGCTATGTAATGAAAAAGTGCATTCAACTTAAAGTAGGATAATGCATAAAAGCTGAATTGCAGCACACGCATCAGGAGCGTCAGGAACCAAATACAGTCGATCACATCAACATTATAGAATATTATATTTTGTTGTGATTATTATCTAAACATACGAATTTTAGAAAACAATTTAAACTGTTTCAGTAACAGCTAAACTACATTGAGTTATTTCGTTTGGAAGAAAAAAATGCATTCTATTTCACTAACTTAAGTTTGCTGAAAGACACAACTTAATTGATCGACTTTAAAACATGATGTAATTGTATATTTTATTGCGTGGGTGGGTGGGTGCGTGCGTGCGTGTATGTGTGTGTGTGTGTGTGTGGTGTGAACAGTAAAACGGGCCACGAACATTTATCACAATCTTATACATAAAAATAGTTGTAAATAGCAGTTTAGTTACATATTTCAGTCGCTATCAACATTTTCGAATTGTATAAATGTTTTCTGTATAATTAAATATCACTATATATTTCAAACAGTTTCTACCATTAAATACTATTAAAATAAATATGTCCTGCTGAATTACTTAACTTTACTGTTGTCATAGTTATTGAAATTACTTAATTAAAATTTTTTATAGTTAGGTTTTACAATAAACGTAACACGCTTTTTTTTATAAAATATTTACTCTGTATATTTAATTCTAGGTTAATTTTGATTATATTTTACCTATTTTTATACATATACCCTGCATGTGATTAGTGATATAGAATCCTTATCTTTATTTAATATTACAATAACAATTAAATTCACGGTACTGATGCTTTCACAACCATCATTGGAGTGTTTTAGAAATATTATATAGTGTTAACGTTGATTTACAATTTTTAACCATGTAGGTTTGACTAGTTTATTTATATATTGTTAATATTCAGATTTTATTTATATATTGTTATTATTTTATTTTAAACATGATCAAGGTATATATATTTAAAGAAACCGAAACGCGTAATGATATAAATTTTAAAAGATTAATATATTAACCTATTCCCAAGAATATTTTATTTTATTGTTATAAATCAACGGTCAAGAAATATACCAATATTTATATATATATATATATATATATATATATATATATATATATATATATATATATATCTGTATATTATTTGAAATTAGTGATCTCTCCAAACCACGACTCATCTTCGTCGTTGATAGGTCTGGAAGAATGCGACACATGTTTGTTACGAACCGCGAGAAGTTATATTTCACATTCCCTCCCACGGTATAAAAATGATTTCCACACAACCACAAAAAGTAATTCGCACAAATTTAAATTCTAAAACTACATTACACAAATATGTGTAGTACCCCTAAATTAATGATACAAAAATTCCCTAACATAATTACTTACTAGAATAATTATGTTAAGTCATTTTGGAGCATAACAACTTTGAATTCACGTGATTATTGGAGCTTCCTTAGATCTAATTCTTTTAAAAAAAGTCAACTTTTCAATATTTAATTACTGAGCTAATTCCACCAAAGTGAACCCGTCTTTATTTTTACGCATTAGTTTGAAACTAGTATTTTTCTAGTAGGCTTCAAAATTAAATTAGTCGTAGCGATATGCATACCTCTATCAGCTTCATTTCTCGTTCACACGTGCACGCTGTTCCCGAATTAATACAAACATTTATCTCGAATTACCTAACGCACTAACACAAAAAAATTTTGGTAAAAAAATGTCCCTCGTTTTCCAAATCGAAGCAAAATTCATAGATAATGTTTGTTCATTGTTAGCAGCTGTACGTTCAAATAGTAAACAAGTAATAAAAAAATATTGAATACATTCCACGCAAAAAATATTGCGACCGGTTTTATCTGAGTGTGGGAAACAATTTTCTTGAATTTTATTTTTTGTAGTTCAGCTCGGAGTGCTGGTAAATGAAGGATACTGCGTTTTATACCGTGCACATATTGATGTATTCTCATGTTAGTATTATCCAAGAAGTATTGCAATGAAGTAAAGCCTCTATATTAAAATTTGATTGTTGTGAACACCCCTAATTCCTAGTGAACCTAACAGGATGTTGTAGTTGCTTGTCTGATCTTGCTCAGTACGATTCTCCTCACTTTAAGCAACTTTTTTTATTTGAATTTTGTCCAATGCAATTTGATCTGACAATTAAGCTGTATGTAATTTCGAAACTGGTCCATGTTTTACCCCTTCTTTATCAGTTTCATCTTCATGGTAAAATAAACTATCCTGAGCTGTAGGAAAAAATTAGTATGAGAAAATGTGTAAGAATATAAGTACTAACAAAGCTACATTGAGGTGTGCTGGACCTCTATTATCTTCCAGCTACGTAACAGTACTCTAATCAATGCAAGGTGCACGAAAAAACAGTTCAAACTATTATAGGAAACTACCGTGAATGAGGACAACATCTATCCATTCTGCGGTCAAATACACAAAAAAGTAAATCGTTTGAAACCTGACTAACCCCGCTATAGTAAATAAAGTTTGATTATCTAATTCTTGTGTTAGTGGTTAATTACTGAATATGTTATAGTACAAAAGCATAGCATTAATTTACAAATTTTTCCAGACAAGCGTTTTCGTAAAAATTGTTCGATGTATTGTATCGTTTTCAATGACTCGAATGTTAAACAATTTGAGCGTGTATACAAATAACAGAATTTTCGGTATTTGCTTTCGAGCAAAGAATGTAATTTTTAAAGACCGTTTCGATCTATTTCAGGAAATCATTTTTGAAAGCGAGGCTTTTTCACATATAAATATATCTAAAAAGAATATTCAACTTCACATATACAACAATGTCATGCTACAAAAGCACTCGATAATTTAGAAAAATGTGATGTAATATTTGTTACACTTCAAAGAGTAATCCAAAACACGTGTAGTGTACATACGTATGTTCGTATTTTTATTGAATTGTAGGGCGTTTGTAAGTTTAATTGCATGGTCTCGAAATCCTCAAAAGCCAGCATTAATTGCAACAGTTCTAATGAACCTTCACTAGTGTAACATTTCCCCCGATGAATGATTGTTCAGATGTAGAGAATATGTTTCCCAAGTTGAACTTCTGTTTTTTACAAATTGACGTAATTACAATTGTATTACAAATTTAGATAGGGTATACCATTAATTGGGTCACTTTTTATCATATCTGCAAGAAAAATGTCGTGCTATAAATATAATGTAAATAACGCCTGAAAATAAATGTTATCGCTGTAATGATTTCAAGGAGTATGTAAATAGATTAGCAGAAAAAGTAAAAAGTTCAATGGTCAATAATGTTGTTGCAACAATATAAGTGAAGATTTTGATTAGGAATGATATAATGAATTTAATGAGATTGTATTGCTGTTGATAAAAGAATGTATTAGATAAAAGCACTTTTGACAAACGATTGGAAATTATAGATGTATTTCTTACGGCATAACAATGTATCTTTTTTGCAGCTACTAATAACTGTGTATTTTTGTATTTCAGTTTTGCGTAGCATAACAAATAAGGCGCGATATACTCTTGAAAGTTGGTCTACTTAAATGGCAAATTAGCGAAAATCCAATTCTAGAACCTTGGTTTTAACCGAAATTTTTGCTCACGGCTATAAAATCCTGAAAATGTACGTAGATTCTTACCTAAAAACGAATAATAAGAACTTAACCGAATTAGATAATGTTTATTGAAACGAACTTCCAAGATGGACAATAGTCATTTTTCAGTTCAGAATAGTAGCATGTTTCAGAATAGCTTATCGGGTGTCCATAAGGGAATGCATATTTAACAACCTCTAGAAAGGTAACCATAATAGTTACCAGATATTTATTTAGTACAAAATAAAAATAAAGAATGGAAATTTAAGTTTTGAGGATCACGTCGTTGAAGTGATTTCCTCTGAAGTGCACATATTCTTCTAAACGGGTTTGTACATTTCTGTCGAATATTCAACTTCAGGTGAGCGATTGTACTTGGGCAATTGAGAAAAACTTTACTCTCAAGTGCCCTCATAAGAAAAACTCCGCCGGGGTTAAATCAGTACTACGCGGAGGCCTCGAAATGTTCCCTTGTCTCGAGATTAGCTGATAGAGAAAAATTTTATTCACTGTTTGGATACTGGACTCGCTCTGTGGCTTGTGGCACCATCCTGTTGAAACCACGTATTTCTATGTAACCTGGAATTTCTTGCAATGTTGTAACTAGAAAATCTCTCAGCATGGTACAGTAGCGTTCAAAAGGCACAAGTTAGAGTGCAGCCACGACAGTCTTCAAAAAAAAAGGGACCTATGATACCCCACAATGATATTTCAACCCAAATCGTAACCTTTACTTAGTGAAGCGACCGCTGATGCTTCCAATGGGATTCTCGGCAGCCCAATAGCGATAATTTTCCTTGTTCACTAAGCCGTTAAGGTAAAAATTGGCCCCTTCCCAGAAAATAATGTCGAAATTTGGAAATCGATCCAAAGTCTCTCTTGCAAAATGTAGGCGTAAGCCAAAGTCCGTTTTCTTTAACTCCTGCACTAATTGCAGTTTATAAGGGTGTAACTTCAACTCAAGACGTTAAATGCGTTGCACAGTTCTTCATCCCAATCCAAGAGCCGCCAACAGCCTACGAGTTCACATTCATAATTCCGCGCAGACAGACGCTCTTACACGTTCAACATTCTCATCAGTTCGATCAGCCTTTGTATATCTTGGGGATCGTGTATTTTGCGTTGATCTAGTTGTGTCAAATCGTTTGTTCCATTGCTTAATCAAATAAGTGCTAGGACACTGGTTAATGGTATGCAAACCATATTCAGCTTGAAATCACCAACGAACAGTTATATGCGAAACCCTTAGTCTCGTAGAACATACATACGTGACTTTCCTGTGTAAACTACACATAGCGACTAACGTTTCTGTAACAAGGCTACTCATCAACACCATCATGGCGACGAGCGCACCACATTTCCCCAACACAACTGCACATCAACACCACCATGGCGACGCGCGCACTAGCGTTTAGAACCGACAACTGCTCCAAAAGTAGATTTCTTTATAGGCCAGCCAGTATAAAGACGAAGTGTAGTTCTACCACTCGTCAAATACTTCCGATTGTAGTGGTTTGTGCGTCATTTCTAATTATACACGAAACAGACAAAAACAGGACCTTTTTCTAAAAAACAGGTTTAACTACTTTTTAAAACATTCTCAATTGCAATCAATGCACCTATGCATGCACTGAAACTAGTTTAAGGAACAATTTTTTGTGTATCTTAAGATGTGTTATTTATTTCTATTTTAAAGCCATGTTTAGTAGCGGAAGTAAATCGCATTCTCCACAATCTGTTGGCAATCTGGGAAACAAAGGAAATCGTAATGTCTTGTTTGTATTCTGTGAGCGGGATTGCTCTTCACGTCAAATCTGTTTTCATTTATAGCTGAGATTGTTGAATAACTATACAGGGTGTTACTAAATATCATGTACATATGGAAGGGTGTAATTTTTTGGCTTATTTCATGACTAAAAATTTATATAAGCATAAATCTGCAAACGCTACGTTGCGATCTGCAGGGTGTTGAAGTTTCAAAATTTTATTAGTTTTTTCTCTATACCTCCTGCAGTTTTCGATATATTTAGATCGAATTTGGAATATAGATTACGCTGTAGGGCTTACATTATTGGGCATGTCTAATGGTTATTAGAATCTACAGGGTCATTATTTTTCAGGGGTCTTCTTGCCCCATTTTTCTTTCCCCGAACCTTTTTGCGTTCTCCTCTGTTGGATTTTAAAATACAAAGTGAGTTTTTCGTTTTGTTTAGAAGCATTTTGGTCTCGGCCTTCTCGTTTTTATAAATTTGACAGTTTGTATTTGAAATAGTAACTTGTATTTGCATGTGTTTATAAAATTATAGGTTTAGATTGTAAACTGTGAGGTGTAAAAGTGTTTTATTTACTCTCTACAGGGTGTTGAAAATTGTTACAGCAACTGTTGAAAGTGACGTTCAACCCTTATACATGCGCCCACTTCTTGTCATTGATGCTTGTACTCTTTCGATGAACACCGGAGTATTTCCTACGGTTTCAAATGCTTTTATTATTCGGTTTTGTAAGCCATCAAGTATCATCGAGTATTAAAGGCACTTCGTGTTGCACAGTATGAGTGACCAGTAAGTCGACCAGGCAAAAAGAAAGGACCAATGAAATGATCCCCAACTGTTCCACCCTATACAATTAACAAGCACTGCTCTTGAAAATGCGGGTCCGCCTGCAACGTTAATATTCTTATTAAGAGTTTGTTTCTACAAGACGCCTGTGAATATCCGAAAATACTCCTTGGTCAGGTATCATTCTGTTAGAACAGCGCTCCGTGTACAAACGTCTTCTGGGGTCTCTTGCATTTCCGTTGATAGTCGCCTTTAATTTATGTCATAAATATTTTGACAACGATCCTAGGTCAAGGATCGAAACGTAAATAAAGATGATTTTAACTACTATGAGTGGTTTAATACCCAAAGAAGATTAAGAAAAATACAAGACCATAGATGAAATGCATCTCAGCCATTTCAGAATTTATAAAATTTGGCGTTGCTATGGGATTATAACGAGTACTGGCTGCAGCAGCCGGTCTCTCCGAACGTTTGTGCTTTGTTTTTTGTTGTAATTCTTTTTATTTCGTATTCCTGGATGTGCTCGAATAAGAATGGACAGGTCGAATTTTTGAAAGAACCCTCTTGACAGCCAAAATACTGTTCCGTACAGAAGAGAGCATTCTTAAAAAATAATAAAAGGACAATATTTTGGCTGCTGACGGCATTTTCAAAAATTCAATCTATTTATTTTGATCTGCACAGAACACGATACAAAAAGAATTAGAACAATTTACAATACAGAAAAAAGGTACAGCGCTAGCAAGGAAGAAAATATTCCCTAAAAACTTGTCCAACATGTAAAAAAATTTTTTTCAAAAATTTAACCTGTCCATTTCCATCTACATACACCCAGGAACATAATACAACAAGTATCAAAACAGAGAACAATATACAAAAAAAGTTACAGCGCCCGGACGGAAGAAATCGGTCTTATAAAGAATGCTTTCTCCTTTGGGGCTCTGTAACTTTTTTTGTATATTGTTCTCTGTTTTGATACTTGTTGTATTATGTTCCTGGGTGAATGTAGATGGAAATGGACAGGTTAAATTTTTGAAAAAAATTTTTTTACATGTTGGACAAGTTTAGGAATATTTTCATTTGAAACTTTTGTGTTTTTTTATTCTAATTCCTTTTGTCTCATGTTCCAGAGTGTATGTGGATGAAAACGGACAGGTTGAATTTTTGAAAATGCCCCCTTAGCAACTACAGTACTTGTTACGCGTAAAACGAGCGTGCCAAAAAAGAAAAGAACGAAATCAGTAATAAAGAGTGAACTCGCCTGAATTACGGTAACAAAGGAAGGGAAAGAAATAAAACGAATTCCACTTTAACACGGTCGAAGGCGTGGGGGACGTAACGCAGGCCACACGAATCAGATTGTTTTTTTTAGAACATCCGCACCTGAAATAATTAAACACAAAAACACGTGATATATAACTTATAAGTAACTTTTATTAATTTAGATGGCAAAACAATATTAAAATGCTGGTTTAAAGACGAACGTTTGAATTCTTCACTCTTCGCGTAGTACTATTAAATTTTATTATATCTAAGTAACAATCAAGCGGAAGGGTGTTTTGTATTTGACCACTGTAATTAATAACATTCTGCATTGGCACAGCAAACAACTAATTAATCGTATTTACCCAGCAGCGTAAACGTACGTATAAATATCTCCAGGATCTTACCTAATTGCATGCTGTATTGTCGCAGGCGAGTTTGTTCTGTATAGAAGCTATTGAAACAAAAACACAAAAAAAACATATTTATGATATACATTTAGATGCAATCACCAAATTATTGGACAAATCTTACAGCATAAAATTGTCCACAATGGCCTACTCATAAGAACACAACAGTTTTAGAATGTAGGCAATCTACAGTAAAGGAGTTCATGATATGATACTCCCTCACGCAAGCTGTGAAGGGTTTTATAACTTTATAATATGTAACGTACAGTTATATCCACAAGAAACACGAGGTATTAATATTAAAACATAAAATATATTTTTTAAATCGGTTTACAACTGTATCTCTATTTTATAATAGTGTATTTTATAGCCTTTTTAAGCATTATATCAAAACAAAATTGATAACAAATCGCGTATACACTTTAATAGTATTGTAACACAACTTGTGCATTCACTTGACAACACCATAAAGATTTTTCTTCCTAACTGCCTGATTGGGTCAATAAACCATACCTTACAAGTGATTTTTACCAATGCTCCACCCGAAGGTACTACATTGGCCAGGAAGCGAATTTTTTTTACCTGGAAAATTTGAAATTTTGTTGAACCCTTGCTGTTCCACGCAAGGTCGGGATCTTTAACGTGCGTGACAACACTCACACACGGGACCTCCATTTTATCTCTCTTCCGAACGAGGGTGTATTTTTGTGAAAAATGCTCGCCTAACATTTTTCAAGCGGACCGTGTCGGGATTCGAACCCGGGACCTTGGGCGTGGTAGTCACACACATACCAACTACGCCACGGAGCCGCCTCAATAAACCATACCGCCGTAAAGAGACAACAGTCACAATTTATCATTTAAACCACGCGCTCCATGTATGACAAACGCGAAATACACTTTATAAAGAAAACGTGCAATAATGTATTAGTAGAAAGCCTGAATGCAAACCAACATTTGAAAATATAGTAACAACAGAACCAAAAGAGATTTTCGACTGTATTTTAAATAGCAGCATTCAGGGAATTATTGACTATGTAGCACATGTCCAAATAAGAAACACGAAAGTATAATATATCAAATGCTGAATTGTAAGTTAAATAAAAGGACTAGCGAAGTTGGTTGTCTAATTGAGCTTTTTCAAACTTGAAATAATGAAAGCGGAGCGAACCTGTATATTCAAGTACGTGGAAACTGAAAAGGTCTTTAAATCAAGGGGGCAGTGAAATTTACAAGTACGAAATGGAACGTAACATACTCTTCCTCGCAGAAGAAGCATTCTTAAAAAATAATAAAAGTACAATATTTTGCGCACCAAAAGCATTTTCAACAATTCAACCTGTCTATTTTTATCTACATACGTATAAGTACACGATACAAAAAAATTAGAACCATAAACAATATAAAAGCAAGTCAAAGTGCCCGGTCAGAAACCATTTTAGATTATATTATAAGTTGATTTAAAACACTTTTACATCTTACCGTTTACAAGTTAAACCTGTAATTTTATAAACATTTGCAGGCATCAGTTACGATTTCAAATGCGGACTGTCAAAATCAATAAAAACAAGAGATTATCCACGATAAAGCTGGAGTCTACTAGACCATTTTGATAATTTTAATTTTATCTAACGATTTACAGTAAATCGTTTTTATTTTTTCCTCGCTAGCGGTCGCAGATACGAAGAAACTGCAAGAGACCAAAGAATTTCTAAACAAAACAGAAAATTCATTTTGTATTTTAAAATCTACCAGCGGTGCACCACAAAAAGTTCAGCGGGAGAGAAGGGACATGACCTCTGAAAAATATCACCGTGTAGATTCTCACCACCATTTGACGTGCCCAATGGTGTAAACCCTACAGCGTAACCTATATTCCAAATTTGATCTCGGTATCTCAATAGTTGCATGCGCTATTAAGAAAAAACTAAAAGAATCTTGAAATTTCAACATCCTCTCTGTCGGTATCAAAGAGTTTAGCCCAGTAAAATGACTGGAAATTTGTCGATATGGAGGAAATAATACTGACTGGGCTGAAACTTTGTAAACAGGCTTGTTATAGGGTACTATTCAACATATTAAAAGTCCTCACGCGTAGACGCTACGTTGCGGCAGGGGAGGGTCCAAAAGGTCCAAGAAATTAGTTTTTCGCAAATAACTCGGAAAATATCAACTTCACGGAAGTTTATGTAGCTATCAAAATTGTAGCTTACAAAATCCTGTACACTTTTGTTTTTTATTCAAGTATGTACGACCAAAAGAAGCAGAGATATAATTTTTTTAAACACCGGTAGTTTTGCAACAAAACGAAATCGCGTACGCGCGTCGCGCATTTTTCACTAATATCTCGAAAATGGACTCTCGAATCGAGAAATGTTTTAAATAAAAGTTGTAGAGAAATCTAATTACGAACAATTTTATTTTTTATTCATTTCTGTAAGGTTCATATTCTCCGAGTTATTAATTAAAAGACAATTTTTTTTATGTTGATAGTGGATGTTTTACATGTTAAAATCAGCATTAATTCTTAAGGTATAGGTCCTACACATATCGGCCTAGTACCAAACGATTCAGAAAGACCCCAAGAATAACTTCTGACACTTCAATAATTACAGAAAAATGGTTAAGGACACGTTTTTTCATCATTTTAGGCGACTCATAGTGATGATCTGCTACATACGTAAACTTACCTGTCTTTTGAAATGCCAGTTCCTCATCACGATGCATTCAAAATTACATGCCACAAACTCTATTTTATAGTAATTTTTATCAGTTTTTTCGTAAAGTTAATAGAAACGAAGATATTTACAAAAAAAACGAATGCTAATGCAATCTTTCCATAAATTATCAAAAATACAGCAATATTGCCAATATTCATGAACTTTTTTTTAAATAAAACATTTTACGAAGGACTTATCGTACTCCAGCACATTCATGAATATATATATATATATATATATATATATATATATATGAATTGTTTTTATTGCGGGTTTTAGGTCTGCTGGTAAGTAGGTATATAAACTCTTTCTTTAACTGCCTAAATTTTCGGATTTATTTTTGAATCCTTGATCACAGGCTTTCTATAATTACATAAAAATGAATGAGCTAAACTACTCATAGAATCTGTATAAACTTACAAAACTGAGATTAATAAAATGATTGCATCTAAATTAAAATGTAGTCGTAAAAGTAGTTTGCATTTGGCTAAGGTGTAAAATTAAAAATTTGTATATTCTATTGAAGTATTTAAAATGTCTTTTTTGAAGTTTTTATAAAAACAGTATGACACAATTTGTTTATTTATCTGCATGAGCAAGTGTATGAATGCATGGAAGCGTATGTGTGTGAACGATTTGGCATGAATATGGAGGTAGTGTTTAAATTTTATTTGTATATATACCCATAAAACGCATATTTATACACAACAAAATTTTACGTGTATACACATATATACATATATAAATACGCATAAACATATACAAATACATACATACAATCGCACATAAATATACAAAAAATATATATATATATATATATATATATATATATATATATATATATACGTATACACATTCATACATAAATATACATCTATACATCTATACATACATACATAAATACACATATACATACACATATATATACACACACATACATATACATATACATACATATGGGTATATATACAAATAAAATTTAAACACTACCTCCATATTCATGCCAAATCGTTCACACACATACGCTTCCATGCATTCATACACTTGCTCATGCAGATAAATAAACAAATTGTGTCATACTGTTTTTATAAAAACTTCAAAAAAGACATTTTAAATACTTCAATAGAATATACAAATTTTTAATTTTACACCTTAGCCAAATGCAAACTACTTTTACGACTACATTTTAATTTAGATGCAATCATTTTATTAATCTCAGTTTTGTAAGTTTATACAGATTCTATGTGTAGTTTAGCCCATTCATTTTTATGTAATTATAGAAAGCCTGTGATCAAGGATTCAAAAATAAATCCGAAAATTTAGGCAGTTAAAGAAAGATTTTATATACCTACTTACCAGCAGACCTAAAACCCGCAATAAAAACAATTCATATGATTATAGCAAGGTCGTTACTATAAAAATTTTATATATATATATATATATATATATATATATATGTATATAATTAAAATATCTTCAAGAGAAATGCATAACATTACTGCCTTTAACCAATCAGAAAAAGTTATTTTCCAAAATGTACTCAAAAATGACAGTTTTTCATGTTTTTTACTCTTAACTTCAAGCTATCTGTACCAAAAAGGATTCATACATACGTTCAAAATTTTATTCTTTTCTACTTTCATTATACATACTATATGTGTACGACCTATACTTTCAGACTTAATACTGATTTTTACATGCAAAACATCCCTATCAACTTAAAAAAATTGTCTTTTAATAAATAACTCGGCGAATTTGGGCCGTACTGAAATGAATAAAAAACGAAATTGTTCGTAATTACTTTTATTTAAAACATTTTTCGATTCGAGAGTCCATTTTCGAGATAGTGAAAAGTGGCGACACGCGTACGCGTTTTCGTAGCGTCACGCAACTACCGATGCTTAAAAAAGTTATATTTCTGCTCCATTTAGTCGTACAGATTTGAATGAAAAACGAAATTGTGTGGAATTTTATAAGCTACAATTTTGATATTAACATAAATTTCCGTAAAGTTGATATTTTCCGAGTTATTTGCGAATAACTGATTTTTTGTACCTTTTGAACCTTCTCCTGCCCGCAACGTAGCGTCTAGACATTGAGACTTTTAATATGTTAAATGGTACCCTAAAACAAGCCTGTTTACAAAGTTTCAGCCCAGTCGGTATTATTTCCTTCAAATTTTGTCATTTTACTGGGCTAGTTTGCGGACCTATGCCTATATGAATATTTAGTCATGAAATAACCCAAAAAAATACATCCTTCCGTATGTACACGATATTTTGGAACACCGTGTACGTTGGCGAGCGTTTTCATGAACAAAAAAATATTACCACTATTTTGTTGCACATTGTTTTTACGAACCACTTTCGTTGAGACTGACTCATTTGAAAACAGTCAAACAGCTGATTATTGTATTTTCTGTTGAGCATATGAGTATGTATGGGATTGATCACCTGATACAATGAAGTGTTTGCCACAATTAGCACGTTGTGCTCTGTATTTTTGTAATAAATTATAAGGTATCCAAAGAATGCCCACGTGCGCGCACATACACAAGCTCACGCTCATCTACATACACGCAATAGCTTTTTTATACCCAAATACTCATGTAAAATGGAATTAATTAATTTCAAACCGATCTTCACAATTGCTGCTATCGTATGTAAAATAGCACGACTCTTTTCTTTTCTCGTGTTTCTTGCAGTAGCAATGTTTTCGTCAGGTACGGCAATTATCGAACATCGTTGACGAAAATTGTTTTTGAGAATGCATGGCATTGTGAAATTCATAATTCCATCGCTTCATTTATGAACGTAATTCGCCTCGAAACACCTTTCATATTTTATGAAAACACTTGACGAATTAATATACCCCTAAAATTATAAACATCACGGCCTCAAAATGCTCGTCATTAAACTTTATGATTTTTCTTACATCGATTCAAATTGCAGAATATGATTTCTACGAAAAAGTACAGGATGTGCGTGTGAGATTGTTGCGTAGGAGTACTAAATGTTACGAGGGTCGTTCAATAAGTCCTTAGAAAATCCAAGAGGTGGCGGTAGTAGTACCGAAAATAAATTTTTCACAGTAAGCAGCACTTTTAACTAATCAGCTGTTAGAGTTTCAGCCGTATCCATAGCGTAGTTTTATTTTTCTTGTTGATTGAAGTAAAAACTTTCATTTGATTATAAATGAATAAAAGTGAGTTTCGAGCAGTGATTAAACACTTGTATTTAAAAGGGTTAAGGGCAAAAGAAATCAAAACTGAGTTGGATGAAGTTCATGGCACATGTGCTCCTGTGTTTGCAACTGATTACAATTGGGTAAATGAGTTTAAACGTAGCCGTACATCCACAAAAGATGAACATCGTTCCACACGCCCTGTGGAAGTGTCTACCCCCGAAATTATTGACAAAATCCACCATCGGCGGCTGGACGTATGAAGCAAGTGAACCGCCGCCTCACCTTTAATTTTATGTATCTTCTTTTCAATCATAAAGAAAAATTCTATTACAACTTGTACCGTCTTCTAAACAATTTTTGGTCAAATATATCATAATTCGATTAATAATCATTATTATATAATGAACGTTTGTAATACAAAATTCATTTCTTAATTCGTGCACGACTTCTGCCAATACAAATTTATCTGAGGCGTTATAAAGCGCGCGACACTTATTTAACCACCTCTATGCATCCAAAGCTACATTATACGCGAGCGTGATGCGTCTAGCGGTTATCTCTATACATCAACCAACACTTTATACTCGGGTACTGAGGCTCTCTCATCGTTGCCTCTCCTCAGATCTTGGTAATCGTAATAACGACAGCAGCAGCTGCGGGATGGCTGGATACTTATACATACATACTTAAAGGAAGTCGGTCAATGATCGGTAGGGATGATGAGTGTCAGACTTTGTAATAGTTGTTAAACTGCACAAAAAGTCGAAAATCAAACATATGATAATGTTAAATTAATAATTTTCTATTATTATAAGAGCTTAAACTTAGGTACTAGTGCAACCATTAGCTCCGTAGTAGTCCCATAGTTTTTAACAGCTGACGTCGTTGACAAGTTGGAATTATTTGTTGGTTTCATTTTAAATTATTGTATTGTTTGAAAGCTGTGTTTTGTAAAAAAAAACCTAGTTGGGTTAATTCTTCAATAGTGAATTGATGGACCATTTGTACGTTTGGTGCTTCATGCCTCAAATAGAATAGATTACACAGAGTTCAAGTGTTAACTGTTTAGTGTTCTCGTTCCTTATTTAGTACTTTATTTCTCGTGATTAGTGGTTAATATTAATCTATATAAACAAAAACTGATTGTTATAATATAATTCAAATTGTGTAATATCGTTATATTGTTCCAATTGGAATTGATTTCAAATTTCGGCACAGGTTCATGTATCCCTTACATGATATTCTATTATCTTTATTCGAAACGCCTTTTTCAGTGCGCGGTAAGTTAGAAAAACGGCAAATTTTATTTATGCGCCCGACTCCTCCACTAAATATAGTTAGTACTGATAATCGACAAGGTCGAAGTTTCAATATAACTTTTCAGTTATCGTGGTATGCAACCTACAAATGGATTTGCGGAAGTACATATTATCAGAGTTTATATTGTTGGCCGTGCGTTTTGTTATCAAATGTCAACAACAGCTGGACTTGCGGTAAAGGTTTTTGCGATTTAAAAAACATTTTGCGCATTGCAAAAATGCATGAATGTTCCAAAGATCATATAAAAAATTTTGTTGGTTTCAAACGACTTCAACAAAATCGAACAACTATACTAGATGCACTTCAGCAACATGCTGGTTTAAATAAAATTATATATAACGAAAATGTCCGAAAAAATAGGTTGTTGCTAACTTATTTAATTGATACTACCATACAAGAATTGGCTTTTCGGGGTCATGATGAATCTTTACAATTGCTAAATCGTGGAAATTTTAAAGAAGTTTTTGAATCTTTGATTAAGCGAAACGCAGAAGTATCAGAGCACCAATCAAAATTGAGCCAAATCTGCACCAGCCAGTCAAAAACAATTCAAAATGAATTAACATCATGCATTAAAGATTATCTAAAAGAGAACACTTCCCAAGAAATAGCAGCTAGTCCTTTCTTTGCTTTAGTATCTGATCATACTACTGACATTGCAGACAAATCTCAGTGCGCGATAACTCTTCGATTTGTTACTCGAGATTGTAAATTAAAAGAAAGGTTTATGGGATTTTTTGATGTAAGTAGTGATCTTTTCGAAGTAGTTCAGGGT
Source organism: Platerodrilus igneus (assembly GCA_036346225.1). Classification (NCBI taxonomy): domain Eukaryota; kingdom Metazoa; phylum Arthropoda; class Insecta; order Coleoptera; family Lycidae; genus Platerodrilus; species Platerodrilus igneus. Next base: position 7,708,498 of record JARFIW010001503.1, on the reverse strand, counting down.
GTTTTAAACCCATTTAGTTATAAAGAAAAGTTAGTTGACCAATCTTACGACGGTGCCAGTGTTATGGCTGGCGAGCTAAATGGACTCCAGGCAAAAGTAAAGTCAATTGTACCCTATGCTTTTTTTACCAATTGCTGTGCTCACCGTTTAAACCTCGTTTTACAACAAGGAACACAAAATATTCCACAGAGTAGATTTTTTTCTCTACTTTATCAGGTATACCAAGTTTTTTCCATCATTCACTTAGGAGGTCAGTAATATTAGATCATATTGTTGGTAGACGTGTGCCACGAGCAGCGGAAACTAGGTGGTATTCAAGATCAAAAATGTTGAACATTGTCGCAAGCGAATGGGACAACTTCGTAAAAGTTTTCGAAGCAATAGTAAATGATCCGACCTCGGGAGCCGAATCCATTCGTGCAGCTAAGGGATTCCTTAAGCACTTTAGTGAATTTGAATGTACTATTTTAATTTTTATTTATTGCGAAATTTTTAATATTACTGATTTCTTTTTTAACATTTTAAAGACTAAAGTTTTAAATGTGATATATTGTTTGCAACAAATAAATACAGCTTGCGTCCGAGTTAACGAATTAAGGAGCGAAGGCAAATTTTTGAAATGTTTTTGGCGTGCCAGAAATTTAACAGAGTTACCTAATCGGCGCGGAACAACATCTGAGCAAGATATATTTCAAAAATACAACATTCTGTATTACGAAATTTTAGACTGCATTAGTCTGCAACTTAATACACGGTTTTTGGATCTCGATAGCTTAGAATTTCTCGCTTTATTTGATCACTCTAAGTATGAATTCTATACTACCAAATTTCCTAAAAAATCTCAGCAATCTCTATTTGAGACTTACCAAATATTTTTGATAGGGATAGACTTATTAATGAACTTTGTATGTTTTATAGAGCAGTTTAAAAATACAGATTTATATACAACCCTGAAAATACTTTTTTGTGACTTTTCTGATATATTTTTCCACATTCAAGAATTTCCGCAATTAATTTTGACGATTCCTGCTACAAGTGTATCAGTTGAAAGAAATTTCTCGTGTCTGAAACGCATAAAGTCGTACTTAAAAATACGATGAGTCAAGAGCGGCTGATTGGATTAAGTTTAATGTCTATAGAAAAGGAACTATTAAGCGAATTAAGTAAAAATCCATATTTTTATGAAAATGTAATAGATAAATTTGCAAAACTTAAAGACCGTAGAATACATTTGACTTATCAATCTTAATTTGCTTATAGTTAATAGTATAGCTATGTAAACCAAGGGTATTAAAATCACTTTTGTAAGCTTTTCGTTTCAATAATTACTCTTGATTCCCAATGAATTCAAGGAATAATAAGAAAAAGCACCTCTTAGATAACCTAGAGATTCATTTATATTAAATGTAGAGTTTCTAAATAGACTTACTTTGAGCCTCACCTCTTGTTCAGGTCACGAGCCGCCACTGAAATCCACGTTATGATTTTAAATGATCAACGAATAAAAGTGCGCGAAATAGTTGAGGCCACAGGCATATTGCAAGGCACAGTCGTTTCAATTTTGCAAGAGAAATTGGCTGCAAAAGAAATCTCGGCAAGATGGGTGCCGCGTTTGCTCACAGTGAAGAAAAACGCAATCGTGTGGTCGATTCTGAGACTGTTTTGGCGCTTTTGTCGTAATCCTGAGAATTTTCTGCGTCGATACGTAACTGTCGACGAAACATGGATACATCACTACAGTCCAGAGACAAAAGAACAGTCAAAACAGTGGATTTTTGAAGGCGAACGGGCTCCGAAGAAGGCGAATACGGTGAAAACGGCCGGCAAGGTTATGGTTACGATCCTTTGGGATGCACGCGGAATCATCTACATCGATTACTTGGAAAAGGGAAAAACGATAACAGGAGAGTATTATGCGTCGTTATTGGACCGGCTGAGCGATGAAATCAAGGGAAAACGTCCTCATTTGAAACGGAAAAAAGATCCTCTTTCATCAAGACAATGCACGGTTGCACACCTGCCCAGTTGCGATGGCCAAAATTATGGAATTAAAGTTTCAGTTATTACAACATCCACCGTATTCGCCAGAATTGGCCCCCCAGTGACTATTTCTTATTTCCCAACTTGAAGAAATGACTTGGCGAACAAAGGTTTAACTCTAACGAGTAAGTCATGGCCCAAACAAATGCCTATTTTGAGGAGCTTCCGAAATTTTTTTGACGGCTTAAAAAATTTTGAAAAACGCTTAGAAAAATGTATAGAGCTGAAGGGAAATTATGTTGAAAAATAAAAAAACCTACCCAAAAAAATGTTTTTTTTACTTTTTGCTAAGGACTTATTGAAAGACCCTCGTAGTTTTAAATGTCATGGTACCTATATCAAAAAGTTATGTTTTACTTGTTATAGGAACAACAAACGAAATTAAATCTTTTGGCCTGAGAATGTTTTATAGTTGTTTTTTCCCCAATCAATTTTGAGATTTTCGTCATTATAGTCTGATGGTCAAAATCATATCTACGAAAGTCTGTTTGCACAACATCAGAATCTCGAGAACTGCAGTTTTTAAATCAAGTACTGAATGAACAATGCTTGCTTTTGGTAAATTGTATTTTGCCAACGCGGAAGTAAATTTCCTGCAGTTTTAGAATCAACGGATGATGTATAAGGTTTGCAATTGATAAACGTGGGTTGTTTTGTAAACATCGGAGGAAATAGGAATTTATTTTCATCATTGCTAACTTGACCGTTTGAATAGGAGTGCAGTTGAAACAACAAAAGACAGGGAACTTGATATAATAACACATAATTATTGTCGGCTTGTAGTGATTTATCTACATCTTCTAAGTAATAATAAATAGACAGACACCTGTAGTATTGGATTCCGTTACTTGTCGAATGAATTCTGTTAAGAACGTACGCTTTTGATTATATTTTTTTTCCATAAAATTACGTTTATTCAGTTGACAGTTCGTACTCACGAGAACTAACTATTCTTATCTGCATAGCATTTTATAAAGGAATTTTGTCTAAAGGTGTAAATCTCAGGTAAAAATTTTCGTTCCCATGGGTTCTTTACAATTTTAAATGTGACTTTACGCATAAACAATGCACCGATCAATTTTATTTGAATTTTGGGCATGAATGCACTGTCCAACAGCAGTGTTGATAATTGGTTTACCTAACTTTAGTGCAGACGCCTTTAATGATAGGGATTTTATGACGGTTGTTTATATATCATGTTGCCACTAAGATTGATTCTGTGCTTAAATGATTGAGCGAGTTCGAATCTATAGCATCTAGGTTCAAGCATCTGTTACTTGTGAAATTGACGCTAAGGACCTTTGAAATTTATGTTACCGCGGAAGCGTAACAGAAAAATTGCATCGGTTAGCTAGCTTACAGTGGATAGACGCGGATTCTATGGAAAGAAATGCAGTATCTTTTAAGGGGTAGACAAACTTTTACACTTTCCCTTGGTTACTCACTATTTCTTACCCGTTGATATCAGTTACTACGACAACCCCAGGCGTAATTTATTACGCTCCAAATTTGATTGCAATGATTGCCGTTAAACTGATATAACTAACACTTCAAAGTTAACTAAAGGTTTACCTACTTAATAGCTGAAACCAAAGGCGCTTTTTGCTCGTCGTCAGGTGGATCCGGGTGGCGTGGGAGTCAGTTTCTTAGATTTAACCAACTTCGTACGGCGGAGTGCGATTATCTCATACCTTCGTATTCTTCGATACAGGTAATCAAGTCCTTTGGTTCAAAATGCGTCATTTTCACGAACTTGTTATTCTCCCCACCATAAAATGCTTTTCATCGACTAAACACGACAACCATACATTCCTTTTGGCATGAAGAACTGCTTGCTTAGCATGAATACATGCAATAATATAGGAATTTATCGTCTCTGGTTCGTGAGAAGTTATAACCACAAACTTTACATGTAATAACTTAATTAAAATAAGGATGGGAAAAGCTTTCTTGTATTGGATTCAAAAATTCCCTAGTAATATTGAAACGAATGCTTTGTGCGCCACAGGTGTAACACTTTTTACTTACCTAGAAGGTGTCTGAACTGTCGGTCTAATTACAAATGCTGGGCGTTAACTCACCTGAAACTAGCTTTATGGCCTTGATAGATGATGTATGCTCTACTAGACGACTGAAGGATTACTTCTGATCTCGACAGGCTGATGGAACCCTGTATACAGTGACTTTCTTGTACTACTTTAACCTAAACATAAAAAATCATAATACTCCACCATAGTTACTCAACTTATATTAAAACATGGAAATTGTACAACCAACACAGATAAACTAAACTCTGTTCTAGTTGGCAAAATTACCTATATCTAAATAAAGGAAAGAACATCTTAAATTTATTGCAGTTTAAGTATCCAACAAATTGGATGTATATGTAAATTGTTACGAATACAATTGTGGTGCTGGTTTTATTACATTACGCGTGCACCAACCTAGAAATCTGACTACTAATAAATTTTTATGCAAACAATGAAATATACATCAGCAAAACATGCAGCGGGTAGAAAGTTAAAATTTTATCACTTGCAGCTCTTCTCCGAGTACAAGGTTCAACCACCCTGTTTAAAGCAAAACAAACTTAGGTGTCAGTAATCCATAATCCAACTGGTGTTGACTGAAAGAATTCAATACTGAAACACTTTCACCATGTAACGGTAAATTATTTAATTTTGCAATCACCTCGCGTTCGGGAGCTTTTATACACTAGCAAACACAAATTTATAACATTAATGTTACCGAATTACTGTAAACCGGTCCATGTGCTTAGCGGAATCTACCAGCTTGTATTCTAGGTAACAAATAATTTTGTCTGGTATTAGGAAAGTAGTTTAAGCATAGTGAACGAAAATCAACTGTTGGTTATTTTACAAAGAGAAAAGCCAATGAACGGTTTTGCTGTGGTTGCAGCACATCAGATTGGCGGATTTATCTCTGCAAAATAACCAATAAAGGTCTTGAATTATAGGCGAATCGTGGTGTATTAATAAATACAAAACATTCCCATCCGCCCTCTATACTTGAATCTGAACAACTAAATGTTGCTAACTTCTTCAAATCTCCAACGTGATAGTGAAGATGTCATTGCCAAACAAAATTTAATAACTAGTCTATGACAACTAAGCTGAAAATAAACAAACGGTCGATTTTCACCTTAGTTGTCTTAGACTAGTTATTAATTTTGTCGGACAATACTATTTTTACTATTATAGAGAGTCACAAGTTTTGCGGGTGTCGACACTAGGCTTCTTAAAATTTAAATTAAACGTTCCAAAAACATCTCGAAACTCACTAAGACTAATAGGTTTGACAGCAGAATTTGGCTTTGAACAGTAAAAACAGTAACTTCTTTCGTTCCTCACGGGATTGGTTTATTCAAAACGACCTATGTCTTACATCCGAATAGAATAGAGAAAACCGCACTTCAAGAGCGAGTGTTCACATTATTTTCCCAAGAGCGATAAAAATACCCAAGGGATATCTTTACGTATTTATACATGTCTAAATCATTTTATTCTTACAATGTAAATAATAACTTATAAAATATCCAGGAGCGGACATCGGAAACAAAAGGAATTCTTCCACTTTTATACAAAATACTATAGATTTAATAAATATAAGAGATGGAAACTTGAATATTCCATTAATGAGCAGGCAGGTTATGACTTAATTCACATAACATGCTACAGTCGTTGCAAAACTACAAAAAATAAAGAGAGAAAGGTCCTTGTTCACCCAAATCCCAGCAAGTACTTATAACTTGCAGATCTTAACGACTAAATAAAGTTTTCTTAGGGACCACCTGATTTTTCTTAAAGCTAACCGTACTAAATAAAAAAACGGAAAAAAAGTTGCCACTAATTGTTATATTACCTCAGTATTGCGCGCACGATTATTTTTGCCGCAATTTCCGACAACAGCATGTCTTGTCAGAAAGCATTAACCTAAAATCTTACAACTCTAAATTGAATTTTAAATCTTAAAGTATAACTTAATTTAACTAGCTATTTTTCTCTATTTCTTGATAGAAATTTTAACTTTACTGTTTTTTTTTATTTTCTTAAATATAAACTTTTTTAAATATAAAAGATTCTACAAAAGATATTTACTAAAACACGGGTAAGTATTCAAATCTTTCCATGCCTATTTGGCATCTGAATTCAAACAAATTTTTTTCTATAATCAATTATACTTACTACGATATTACTAACACAAATTTTTCCTAACTGCCCTAACAATTTGTAATACAGTTAGGTTTTTTTTTTTAAATTTTTACCTTTTATTTGGAGTTTACCCACCTTAGTTTCAAAATATCAATCAATTAAAATTTCTAGGAAACGTTGCCCCGTTTTAATAATAGAAAGTTCATTTTCCAAAACAAGCTCAAGATAGAGGTAAAATCCCAAAATAATTCTAAAGATAACCCCAATTTATAGGTAAAGTCTCAAAGTTGTTACGCATTAAGTGAATTAACTCGTAACATACTTTTTCGTTTATTGGATAACCAGTTTCCATTTCCTTATATTTAACAAATCTATTATTTTTGAATTAAAAGTAAAGTGGTCCCCTGTTTCCTGGATCCAACCTTGAGTAGATTATAAACTAATAGTTACATTGTAGTCTTAGAATGATTTAATACATATAAATACGCTAAGATACGGTCTCGAGAGGTTTTTATTGCTCTCGAGGAAATGATGTGAAACTTTTATTGTACTTGTTACTTTTTTCTCCCGGCAATCACGTAGACACTTTAGTTCGGGATTTGACCAAGCGTGGTTGTGCTTTTGGAAGTGTCGTTCTCATGGGTGCCCTTGATGTGGTATTCAAGTTTCTTGATTTTTTACCTTTTTTGCACCTTTTCCTTAGGGCGCTACAATTGCCATCGGCTTACTCCACGTCAAAAAATCTACAGGAAACCGAAACCCATTAAAACCCTTGAGAAGGGCTCATTGTTGAGGACTGAATCTGTATATATAAATTTGCATTAATTGAATTTTAATATTTAATTAAGTAAGGGTAATAAGGTAATTTGCAAAGTTAACCCCAAGATTAAGGTAAAAATCCCAAGATAAAGGTATCGATGAATTAAAGTCTCCCTAGTGAGACTGTTCAAGCATTCACAGTGGCAGTCATTCCTTTGCCAAAATAAACATCCACTTCTCTATATTTCAATATATTTAAAACTAAATTCAATGGTTGCATAGGACCGTTAAAAGAGAATTTTTCTTTGCTCAAAACGGATGTTGGATAGGCAAGGCCCGTATTTGTTGAATGCACAAGCGACCATTTTACCATGGATTCAGGATCGCCCGTGCCTCAGGTGTGGAATCGACAAAATAAGCTGTCGGCAAACAAATGGACAGCAATAACACTACCACTGTTATAGGCAAGGACACTGGTGATGCATGGCTGAAAATGAGAGATAAAAAGAAGGAGGTTGGAATTAGATGGATGCCATAGTAACTTCCAAGACGCAGAGAGAAGAAGAAGAGCTGGCTGAGCAACAGATGGCAGACGAAGTGGATAGAAAAGCACTACTCATCAACTCACTAAAACAGAATCGGTGACCCGAAGTGGGGGAGCACCACTCTTATGTGACAAGCCGTGGTAGGAAAAATAAGGCGTAAAAGAAGACGGTGAGATGTGATAAAGTTAAGTTTTCAGACAAGCGTCCTGTAGGACAAAGTGAGAAATAATTCCAAATAAAAGGAACGGGAAGTCTTAAGAACCCCTGTCTAGCAAAGAACAAAACAAAAACAAAACCACGGTCTACTATTCTCAAAAGTAGATGTACTCCACCCAAAGACATCAAAAATCGATAAGAGAAAGATATATATGGTAAATTCGCCCCATTATAATCAAGAGCGATATAAAAGAAGCGACAGCGTCTTACCCTTAAGTTAGACAAAGAAAAATGCAATGAAGGTCTTAGGTTACAAATACAGGGAATGGGAGGAGGAAACTGAATAGAATAATGAGTGAGAACTCCAGAAGGAAAACACAAGAAATAGAAATTTCTTGTCTTTACAACTGCGAATATTAACTATTTTCAATATAGGCATGGTTGTTCGACCACCATGTTTTTACTGTATATGAAAAGAATCAACGTAACATGAGCTCCGACAAGTCCTAAGGATTTATTGCATTATTCATCCCTAAGATATATAACATTCACTAATCACTGTATTCCCTTTTGGAGTAACTAAACCTAGCACCTTTTTTGGAGGGACCTGCAGGGTACAGCTCTAGACTACTACATTACTTTTACTCCCAGCACCAATCACCATCTTTCTCCACTTACATCGGTCCCTGCATACTTTTTTTGCCTCTGCAACATTCATGCATTGTTATTGACGTGCTCTTTTATTCCTCAGACTTCTCATCTGTCGTTTTTTTAGAACCTCCTCTATTACATCCAACCATCTTTTACGCAGTGTGTTCCTTGCAGCTCTACCAGTCATCTTGCTTGCATACAGACGCTTAGTAAGTCTATTCTCAATCATTATTTACACATGTCCAAACAATTTAAGTGTGCTTTGTTCGCTCGGCTCCTTAAGGGTCACTTGCACCCCATACTCTGTTCTATCCCATTCGTTTGGCACTGTGTCTTTTAATGTTTTTCCGCACACACTTCTTAGGAACTTCATTCCTGCATTCTTCCAGCAGTTGCCCTTCTTTCTATTTCACCACCCAGCTTTCCATTACTCAAAAACTTTCTACCAAGGTACACGAAGTCATTCACTTTTTCTAGCGTGTCATTGTGCATTCTAAATACAAAGTTATCAATTCTGCCATCTCTGTCAAAAATCATTATTTTCGTCTTATTTACATTCACTTTCAACTGCATATTTTCACATGTTTCCGACAGCCTCTCAAGCATTCGTTGCAAATTTTGTGACGATTTAGCCAAGAATACTATGTGGTCTGCATACAACTGCACACTTATATTTGTTTCGCCAATTTTCACTCCTTTCATTCCTTCACAAGCCTGTCTGATACATTTATCCATAAATACATTGAATAGCCATGAAGACATCACACACCCCTGTCTTACACCTTCCATAATGTCAAAGTATTGCTCTATGTTACCATCCAGACGTACACATGCTCTACTGCCTTCCTGATAAATTTCAGATGAAAAATGAAAGTCATAGGAACGACAAAATTTGAGCAAATTATCAAAAGAATAAAAAATTTATAAAAACTAAAGTGTATTTTTTATCTAAATAGCAAAGGTAGAATAGGTTTTCAACCTTGGATGAGGAGAAAAGGGAAACGATACCAGATATTGTAAGGTATAAAATATTTTATAACAGAAGATATATTTAAAAAAGTAATTCAAAAGTATTAATTATTGTGGAGGAGCATTATCGGCAAAAGGTATTAGGTCTTTTATATGCCACTTCCCTTGTGGTTTACTATCACGCTCTTCAAGTTCATAGACGAGTGGATTAACAACCGGTGCCACTTAAGATAAAATTAATTTCAGAGCTAATTTAGCAGAAATCTTTTTAGCCATATCAGATAAAACATATTTTTTTCTAAACATGTTCTCCTGATGCTCCTAATGCTCAAATTATAGCGATTTTACTTTTCTCATAAGCTTTTAACAAATTTTTCGTAACACGGGTAAAAATGACAGGTGGCTATGTTGATCTTGATACCAATGAATTTTTTCGTCAATTTCAATTACATTAATATCGCCGGGAACTACCATTGATAGGTGTATATTTTCCAAAAATCGGGAATGAAGGTGAAAACTGAGTGGCTTCATGTTTTGCGGTACATAAATCTTTAGCAATTTTGAATATATTTTCTTCTCATTTAATATGGTCAGATTCAAAATATGAAGAGACAGTGATAATAATAACACAATTATCACGTTTTGTTGAATTTACTTCATGATAATATCTAACATTAAACCAAATCTCCTGAACTTTATCACTTTTAGCGAAGTTTTGAAACTATTTTGAGATAAATTGTGTATCATTGTCGCAGAGAATAATTTAAAGAACACCAAAAATAAGAAAAACTTGTAGCTCTAAACATTTTATAATCGCAGAACATGTACACTTTACTAGAGGATGAATGAAAGCAAATTTGGAAAACCAATCCGTTTCAACCAATAGGAACTCCAAATACTCCTTGTATGTTTGTTGTGATGGTATAATTAATGAGATTAGATTTGATATAAATATGGTAACTCTGACACTATCTTATATGTACCAAACATAGTTCCTTTTCTTCTAAACACAACGTATTGATATCATACTTTTGCATAATTGTATTAAACAGAAAAATATTGATTCGAACTACCACCATTTGATCAATGCTATACATTAATATCCAAGTCAAATCGAACTCATTACAATATGACCAAATGAAAATACAACAAATAAGATATAAAATGCAGAGTTACTTAGAAATGTCAAGTTTCTCCCAAACACCACAGATACACAATATAACTAGAATACTTCACCAGTATATAGGTTCTGGAAATCGGGTTTGTGAACAACTCGAGGACTTCGTGTATACACTACAGTAACAACATACATTTAATAAACTTATTGAAAATTATAAACGGGCTAAGATAAGTATACACAAGTACGAAGTTTGCTATTTTTATCTGAATAAAATGGCGACTGCAAAGGTCATAAGAAGGTTGAAAAAGTTCAACATTTTTGCGAAATTCGCATACTTCTATCATATTAAATGTCACTTTTGTTAGGTGCATAATTTAAGTTTCATATAACCTGCATATTGTTGATTTTCATTTTCTTTCATATTACGCAACAATCGAACTTATCTTTAACTTTCAACAAATTAAATAACTAATGTAAAATAAATTATTGGCAAAGATTTTTGACAACATGCTGATTTTATTACATTTTTTACCAGTTTTGAGGAAATTAGATATAACATCCCTAACTATTCGGGATTTATTTTCGTTACTTTTAAGGCGTTTCAAATTTCTTAATTGCGAATTCAAAAAGAAATTACGTTCCTTGTTGTATCAAGTTACTTTACACTGGTAGAAAGTGATACGTGCTGTTAACGTAATGAACAGAGGTTACTGTTACACAATCAATTGACAGTATATTTATAAAACTTTTCCAAAACGTATGGAGCCGACAGTAATTCAAACACAACATTATCTGCATAATATAGGCAAATCTTAAATCTTGCATAAATTTCATGATAAATCAGAAAATTAATCTAAAATCTGGAGTCTGTTTGATTAGGAAAAGATTGTTGTATAAAGTCTATTTATGTGAATACGTCAACATAAAATTTATTCTTAATACATAATTTAGTCGGATTTATTTTGTATATGCTTATGGTTAAACTATAAATTGCTAAAGGCTAAACCTATAAGAATTTCAAAGAATAGCTGTAAAACTATCTACTATAAGAGATATCTAAAACTAAGCATATGAATGAGGTAAAATATTCATTATAATTTATAATTTCTATTCAATTATTGGCAGACATTTAATGTACTGTAGGTTAAGGTCGTGATGAAGCTTTTTAGGTAATAAAATATTTATGCTTTTAAGTTTTAAATGGCTTTAGGATGTATCTATCAATGTAAATGTTTTATTATTGAGATCTAAAATGTTAATTGTGCATTGCGCAAGCTTAAAAGTAAAATTGGCTCTTCAAGTTGTGCAAAAAGTAAAATATAGTCGAAAGCTCGAAGGAAGACCATCATGTGATCATTTGTATTCATCTGAATCAATATGAATTTTTGAAGTGAAGTGCCATCCACTTACATTTATTTTTTGCGAAATGTTAATAGGAAAAAGCAGCATTGCCAGTTCTATTTTATTTCTAAACATTTCGATTATTATAGAGTTTAATGCTCATAACGAACATACTTTTATTTAAATAGTCACTCTAAAATTATAATATTCACAATACATAACATGCATATTCCTCAAATTTTGTTCTAAAGAGAATGAATATGTATATTAATAAATGTTTGCAAGGAAATTGTAAATCCTTATATTCACAAAGATTGTATTGATGTTTTTAATTCTGTTAGATTTAACTTTGCAACAGCGCAGGTTTAATATATTTTATTTATTTATTAACTCAATTCAAACAGGTTTAAAACCTAATTACAGGGATAAATGTCAATGTAATTAACTTAACAGCAAATTCATGTTAACACAGACATATCCATCTAAATATACGTGTACCCCTATATACATGTATAAGTGTGTACACTTATACATGCACACACAGCAGTACATAAAGCTCATTTATTAATCGTTCTATCATGCGGTACGGTGAATATGTGGAGAAATTCGCCATTGGTAATCTAAAAAGTGTAACTGTACAAGAATTTTTGTGCAGTGCGTTAGTTTAAATTTTGATAATAAATAACTTTCCGTAGTTTTGTAGTTCCGCAACTTGTAGCAGTCTTGCATCACAAAGATGTTGCGTCGAGTAGAGAGACTTTGTATTTAAATTTTTTGTCAAAGCTGTATGAATCTAACTGTTTTGTAATCGGGATATATTTTGTGTTTTTTCAGATACAAATAACACAAATTATTTTGTACTGCTTCCATTGTTTCTCTTGGTACGGTAAATGTGGATGCCATACGGTAGAGGCAAATTCAATTATTAGCTGCACTAAAGAGAAATATACAATTTTTATGGTTTTATGTTTTGGAACCAACTTGATTCTCTGGTTATAAGCCCAGCATTTTATAACTCTCAGATGTAATTTTTTCAATACGCGAATTGTAATTTAATCTACCTGTATAGATGAATCCTAATTCCGTTACTTTGTTAACTCTCATTAGTAATTGCCCCATTGATAGAATAATTGTATAGTATTTGGCGTCTTACATCTCGAAAATGTCTTCACTAAACACTTTATAATATTAAAAGGTAGCATATTTTGGCAACTTCTTTTGTAGATTTTGTTTAGATCTCGTTGTAAATTCACATAGCCTTGTGCACTTTTGATTGCTGAAAATACTTTTTGATCATCAGCGAACATTAATGGTTGTGTAAATTCCAAATTATCTGGTAGGTCATTGACGAATATTAAAAATAACAATGGACTTAAATTTGTACCTTTTGGGACTTCTGAATTTGCTTTGAACTTGTCAGATGTATTACCGTTGAACTTTACAATAAAGGTACGGGATTTTAAGTACAATGAATATAAAACACTATAATACTCCAAAATTATATAGTAGTCAAGGGGGCATATTTTATAAATACATATTGTAAACATTAAGGTCTGTGGATAAATTATTCTAATATTATTCGACTTTTTTGACCGCTTCAAAACACACAATTAGTGAATCAAAACAGAAGAGTAACTATCAATATTATCGACGGCAGAGCATTATTATAAGCCTTAAACTATGCGGCAGTAGTGACGGGCGGCTCTGTGGCATAGTTGGTATATGTGTGACTACTACGCCCCAGGTCCCAGGTTCGAATCTTGACACGGTCCGCTTGAAATATGTTAGGCGAGCATTTTTCACAAAAATACACCCTCGTTCGGTTGAGAGGTAAAATGGAGGTCCCGTGTGTGAGTGTTGTCACGCACGTTAAAGATCCATACCTTGGTTGGAACAGCAAGGGTTCACCAAAATTCCAAATTTTCCAGGTAAAAAAAACTCGCTTCCTGGCCAATGTAGTACCTTCGGGTGGAGCATTGGAAAATCATATGTAGGGCAGTAATGACGCCTAGTAGAGGATTTAGTGTGGCAGGTATTAATACCGGTACAGGTACTGGGTGCCGAAAAGTAAAAATTAGAGTTGAGAAGACCATTACCGCTCAAAGTAGCTAATAAACAGACTAGTTCCTGGAACTAGTTCTCTGCTGTGAACTATAGGAACCAGTTCCTAAGAGATTTAAGAAGTAGTTCCATAGGAACTACAGGACAAAATAAGTTGATGTAATGGTAAAATATATCTATTACCTTCAAGTCTATTTCTTTAGATTCGAATTTATAATATTTATTAACAAGGTTATAGTAATAATTGTGAATGTTTCATAGATGTGATATTTTTGTTTCGTTTTGTAATTTGTAGTGCAGGAGTTTGCCTATAATAATATAGTGATATAATTACTTTATTTTTATAATATATTTAATTAATACGGTTTATTAACTCAAATTTCCTAAAAGCATAACAATTCAACTTTCAACCTTTATCAGTACAAAATCGCATGATATATTTAAAAATTAAAATATTAATTGAAATGGCCATAGATGTCTATAACGATGGTCATCATTTGACATCATCATCATTAGGTTTTCAGTCCTAGAACTGGTTAGACGCGTACCATCATTTTTCCCTATTCTGAACTAACCTACAGATTTCCCTGAAATATGCACAGTTTGCATCTATAACTGTCTGATCTAGATCTACATCTACCTCTTTTTTCCTATCTCTGCTTGTAATATATCACATACTATTCCCCAAAAATGCCTTAGAACGTATTCCGCCCTACTATTTCTCTTTTTCCCCAGATATCCTTGTTCCCCAACTATTTCTGTAACTTATTTGTTATTATCTTTGTCTGTCCATGCTATTGTCCTCATACATTTGAAGCACAGCATTTCAAAAGGCTGCTACCGTTTTTCTGTCTGCGTTTCAGACTTCCCGTATTTCATAGGCATACTGTGCTGTGCTCCACACATATGCTTTCAACAATTTTCTTCTTATTCTGTTTGTTGTCTTTCCTCATAGGCGATGTTCTTTCTTGTTAGATGCAGTTCGATCACTTTCTATTGTTTTACAGTTATATGCCCTATTTCTCTGACCTTCAATGGTTGTGAAGGGAGGTAAGCAGTCTGTGGCTGCCAAGTTCTCCCAACACTTAACCATTTGGCGATTTAATATATCTTCCAATTTATCTTTTTGCACAGTCAACATTAGTTGCAGGTATTTCGCAGCCATTAGGTTTACCGTCTCAAAACTGGTTGGACACATACGTGCACTTATTTATATTCTGAGCTAGCCTACATAGTTCCCTGAAATTCTCACACAGCATGTGTATTCAGGTTAATCTTCTTTGGGAATTAAACCACTCATAGTTTTTAAAGTCAACTTTATTTACGTTTTGATCCATGACCTAGGATCGTTGTCAAAATTATAATAAAAACTTCAAGTTTGGCATTTATGATATAAATTGAAGGTGACTTTGATTTATTGATGTTTGAAATATTTGGTTTGAGTATACTAAGCAAAAAATTTTTTAAAGTTTAACAGAATGATTACCTTCAATTTGTGTTGCGACCTGGGATCGGCTTTCTTTAGGTAGCCAATACGCTTAACGTGAAATCAGCTGATTAATTTTTATTGGTGAATTTTATATAAATTCAATAACTTGGAATTGGAAAACATTTTTTAACATGTTTCTATTTATACAATTGAGAGGGTAGTTATTATAGAAGTGTGCGATTGCATTATTGAAAGGCTTAAGTAGTCGTTTTTTTTATATTTATTTTGAGGGGGAAAATTTATTATGATTTAAGTTACCTCTTTGGTAGATTTTAACATGGTTCTGAGGCGACCCTATGGCGGGTTTACACTTGTCAGATACCAATGTTGTTCTATGAAGATTGTATATGGATCTGAGGCGACCCTATGGCGGGTTTACACTTGTCAGATACCACTGTTGTTCTATGAAGATTGTATATGGATCTGAGGCGACCCTATGGCGGGTTTACACTTGTCAGATACCAATACTGTTCAACGGAGATTGTATATGGTTTTGAGGTAACCTTATGTGGATTTATACTTGTCAGATACCAATGCTGTTTTACAAGGATTGTTAATATGCTTATTTTTATGTAATTAGTTATTTTATGTATAAATAGAAATCCTGTATGTAGGCTGTATTTCATGTTAATATTGCAAGGAAGACCCAGGAAAAACTTGCAATGCTACCTAGATATTGTGGGCATTTGATTTTCATTTGTTATTTCTTTTGTTATTTCTTTTAGTAATGGAATCCATTGTTTACTGAAAGTCACAGATTCGTTTGCAACTCACTTATTTTTATGTAGGATTATATAAGCAGCTACTTTGATTTTGCGTTTTTGGAGGTTTTCTTCTTTTTCTTCTTTTCAGGGAGTATGTGTATTCAGCTCGTTCCCTTTCTATTGTTTTCTAATTTTATACCCTATTTTACCGAGATTCAGTGAAGGAGGTTAAGCAACCTGTGGCTACCAAGATCCCCCAACACTTAGACATTTGCCGAAATCATTTGACACTAAGTGCAAATTCTTAGCCTTCAAGGTAGCTGTCAAAAATCCATTCTGACACACAGATAGCGCCATACAAAGACGGAGTTTATTGCCTTTTACAGAAGCGAACCTAAGCCCTGATCTACTCCAATACAAGGTGCCTAATATCTACGCGGAAATGTTGGAAACTGTGGGAATGAAAAATGTTAAGGAAGAGTTGGAAGAGGCAGAATGTTTTGCTATTCAAGTTGTGGGATCAGTAAATAAATATCGGGTCGACAACAAATTCATAAATACAATTTTTTCACTAAAAATAGGGAGATGAAATCAGTATTTTTGGGGGAAATCAAATCCAAAAAACGTGGTGCACACGACCTCTTGGAAGCATTCAAGATATTGTTTGAAAATTTAAATATTGATCAACTCCTTAAAGAAAACTCACATGCCTTACAATTGATGGAGAAAGTTCCAGTACTGGAAATACCAGAAGCCTCTGGATTTGCATGTATGTGTATGTATATGTGTTCATATTAGATGTAAGAAAGAACCTTAAGGTTCTAACTTTGCATGTACACTAATTATGAATAAGTAGAGGCGGTTCAATATCAAAATCATAATTATTTACAAAGATATGTTCTCTGTATTTGGAACATTTCTCACAGATCCAATCTAGTATGTATCTGATGTTGAAATGAATGTCACAAAGGTCAAACACTGTAAGTAAAACTTGAAATTCTTAACCACTTTTTACAGGAGATCGGCTTTAAGATTTGAAGAATTACAAAGAAATAGCAATCAACGAAGAGAAAGCTGTGTACTGATTTCCAGCATTTTTTGGACTTCGATTTGCTGAACATTTTATGAACTTATCAAAAGTAGTTTCCTGTACTGCATGCAGAAACATTGGCAGCTGATCGTTGAACATTCTGACGCTCCTAAAGCTGAAATAACCCAAGCTAAGTGGTTTTTACATCTCTGGGATAAAGGGGGTCAGAATCAGAAAATGACATGCTTGATGACGGATCTATTGAGGCAAATCGAAATGCAGCAAAAAGAGGTCCAGCAATAAGTGATAGCCATTACAGATAATGAAACGGCACAGGATATTGTTAAAATTTGTAACCAAACGTTGTGCAGGCACTTTGATCTGGGATCTTAACATCAGATCAAATGCTCCAAGGAAAGAAATGAAAACTTAACAAAATGCGGGTCTTTGAACTCTGCCTTTGAATCCCGCCTTAGAATTCTGCTTTAGAACACTGACTTAAAACTCTGAAATGGAACAGTATTAGATTTAAAATTGTAGCGTAGTTCAACGAAAAAAGGAAATTAAATCCATGTGCACCTTACTATTTTTACTGATAAGTTTACTTAGATGGAACATGGCAGTTTGCCCTAGGCAAATTGGCATGTTACAGTTCATTCAAAAATTGTGATTGTGGGAGTGGGAAATGTTTTTATGACACTATTTATTTGGTTGGTTTAGTGCCGCCTAGTGCAAATTCGTTAAAATATGCACTGACCAACAGGGTTCTGGGACTGATCTAACTGTACTTACCCTTAATTAACATGAGATTGCATTCCAAATAAACTAATTATCACAAGGAAATTTTGGAATTAACATATAAACGTTTATATCTCGACAAATTTCGTTTCATACAAGTAAAGATTTATATTTACAAAATAATTTTGGAATTTAATTGAAAACATTATTCGCCTTTTACTTTATTGTGATATCACTGTTAAACAATAAATGATATGTGGTATTAGCACCATATGTATTTTTAATGTAAACAAACATTAATTAGGGCCCAAATATTGAAAGGTGTGTGATTTCTATTTACTACTAGTAGTAAGTGTGTGCATGCATGTATGTACGGTTGCGGGTGGGGGTGTGGATATCGGTTCGTAAAATCAACTTGGATAATTATTATTTTTCAAACATTTTTTTTGCATGTATACTTATAAACGTTGTTGAATTAACACTAATTTTATGCAAATATGTTATCGAAGTTAAGTTGAAATATAATCCAAAGAAAATGTGACTTTACAAATTGTAATATTGAATTTTTTTCAAATGGCCTTATTTGTTGCTAAATAATATTATCGGTTGGTGATTCAAAATTTATACTTGTTTTTTTTTGCAGCAACAGCAACAGGGAGATGAGGAACAAAGCTGAAAAAATGAGAAGAGACAAATTAAATTCGTTCATTGGCGAATTAGCTACACTGGTTCCTTTAGTTTCAAGAAGTGCAAAAAGAATGGATAAAACTAGTATACTTAGGCTTACGGCTACTCATTTACGAATAAATCAAAGTAAGTATATTGCTACACATGCAGCTATTTGCTACAGTATTCTATTTTTTGTGAAATGATATTATTTCTTGTTAAACAAAAGCTTCAATTGAATATTATCAATTTACTTTTAGAATTAAAATTAAACGTGCCCTCATACTTTGCTATTTTAACCTACATCATTAAAACGAATAAAAAATATTAATTTTGATGAACTCTCAAATAGTCTTGAGACTTCCACAAACTGATGCATGCCAATATGTTATTGTTACTCATTTAATGGTGTGCTAGCTTTGGTTTACCTATTGACAAAATGAAATGTCACTTAACGTGAAGCTTTAATGCACTGGTCAGTCATATCATAAAATATACATTAAGTTTGTCAATAATTTAGGATGTAGTCCAATAATAAAACAAATAATTGAATAATTTAATCTTATAACGTTTCGGCAAACATTTCTTCCATTATCAAAAGCTAAAATGGAAAACTACATGAGTAAAAGTACATAACAAGACGCAAATAACTTACATATGATTTACATATTTTATCAAAATATTGAAGTAAATCTACAAGATTTACATAATAAAACAAGATGAATCTAGTACCACATTTAAAAAGTGCCAGACGGGCACGTCTTGTAGTTGTGACCGTTAAAATCAGAAAGAACTAGTCTAGCATACTTATTTGAAAATGATAAGGGCAACTTTCCAAAAATGGCAACAGTTACACTTCAAACGAGTATTCATTACTTCAGCTGTGTTGGAGAAGATCTACAAATGCAGAGTAAACGTTATTTATTTTATCGACATCTATTTTGTTGTTAATAGGATTGAATTCCCTGTTAATATAAAACGATTCTATGAACAACCTGGTCTTATAATTGAGTTCACTGTCCAATATGGATAACCTATTGTCCACAGTTCTACCTGTACTAACCTTATGAGATGTCTTTTCTAGTTAAGCATGTTGATGACGTCATCTGCTCCTAACCTTATCAATATATGGACCTACTATTACAACATTTAATAATTTTAACGAACACTTCAAGTACACCTACGAAATGGAAGTTGATGGCAGATTACCTTTTCTTCATGTTCTTGTCATCAGGGGTTCAGACAATCATCTAACCTTTGATTGGTACACCAAACCAACTAATTCTGGCAAGTACTTTAATGTTGAACTACTTGGACACTTTTCAATGACTTAAAAACATCAATTGCAAAAGTGGCTAAAATTGCAAACATTTCAGTAGAAATATCTAGGGTGGTTAGTTTTTTAAATGAAAACACTGAATGGATGTACGGCATTTAAAAAATGTATAGCACTATTTCAAGGATATTGTCTTTAACACTAAATAAACAATAAAATTTTTATAAATCAAGGGAGCAGCAAGGTTTTTTAATTATCTGAAGAATCACAAAAGAGATTTTAATCAGATCTTGACCACTTACCCATCTTTTTATGCCAAATAAAATATGCATATCCAATTTTTGATAATAAGATCAAGAGCATCTAGTTGAGGGGGAGTGGGTCAAGTTTTACCCTACATTTATTTTTATAAATTCTGATCAAACAATTATTTTAATTGAATAGAACTTGATATGTACGTATGTTATGCACATACCAACAATACAACTTTAGTCAACATTAACAGTGCAGAATTATGGCAGTGAGGAAAAATATGTTACAGTACAAACTAGCAAACATGTTATTTAAGTTGAGTGAAATTTTATTACTTTTCTTAAATTATAAACCATTGTATAGGTGTTGCAACTCCATTTCTATAGTAAATATAAATTTATATATCAAATAAATATTTAAACAACATAATCATTATAAAAATGTTTATACTACAAATGTAAATATAATTATCAAATAGTATCTAACAAAATTATATGTCTAAAAATTAGATTATTGCATAGTGACAATGCATTCCATTTTAGATGTCACATAGTCCTTCCTTCCAGACATATTTTAGTACAAATAATGATTTTGAAAAAAGACCTCAAATTATGTCACGCTGGAGTCAATGTGTGGTCCTTATAGTAGTGGACAAAGAATACTACTATAGTAAGCCAGCTTATCGTAAAAGGCGATTAAAAGGCGCAACAAGTGGCAGCAGCCTTGCTGGCTAAAAGATATTGGAGGAGAGTCAGTTGGTCTTGGGCGATCCTCAATAATTTACAAGGGTGTTGGGAGTTGGCCGTGACAGATACGGCTTTTTGCTAAAATCTTTAAAAACTGCGTTGTGGAAAGATATGGGAACCTACCACAATATTTTCCAGGTATGCATGGCTTAAAACACGAACTATGTATGAATTTAAAACAACGGTTTGATTTAGTGATAGGGACTTGGAATGTAAGGTCATTACTTAGAGTAGATAAGTTAACGAATTTATTAGTTGAAATGAGAAAAGAAAAGCTGGACATTTTAGGTATTAGTGAGGTGAGATGGCCAGATAGTAATGACTTTTGGAAAGATTATTATAGAATAATTACGACTTCTTCAACCTAATGGACAGGCGGGGGTAGGAATAGGGTTGGGTAAAAGAGTAGGACGTAAAGTTAAAGAGTATTTACAATTTAATGATAGAATAATTATGGTTAGATTGAGTACAAAATCCACAGATACTGTTTTACTACAGGTTTACATGCCAACAACTCAGTACGAGTATGAGGAAGTAGAAAAGGTATACGAGGATATAAATAGTATAGTGAGAAAAGTAAAGGGAGATGAGAATTTAATAGATGTGTGCGATTTTAATGCATCACTGGGAGAAGGTAGTGAGGGAAAAATGGTAGGAAAATTTGGGTATGGTAGACGAAATGATAGAGGGGAGAAAGATTAGTTGAGTATGCCAGGAACATAGATTAGTAACTGTAAACACCCCATTCGTACAACATGTTAGAAGAAAATATACCTGGAAAGCGCCAGGTGATAGGGCTAGATATTAAATAGATTATATTTTAGTTAAACAAAGATTTAGAAACCAAGTTAAATACTGTCGTAGTTATCCAGGGACTGACATAGAGATAATAACTTAGTTAAAATGAAGTGTAATCTAAAATTCAAAAATTGAGAAAAGCTAAAATAGAGGGATGGGATCTAGGTAAGTTTAATGATAGCGAGGTAAAAGAGGAATATGAACTAGTATGTGATAATAAGATCAAAGAGATGACTATAGGAGGGAACGTAGAAAATAGATGGAAAGAAATAAAAAGGGCTGTACATGATACAGCAACGCAGACTATAAGTAAGAAAAAAGTAAAAGCGATAAAACACCGGGTAACAAAGGAGATATTAAATTTAATAGAGAATAGAAGAAAGCTTAAACCTTTCAGAGAATTAGATATTGAAAGTAAGCAAAAATATAATAGATTTAGAAATAAGATAGTACATCATTGTAGAAAAGCTAGAAATAAATGGACGTAGGAGAATTGTAAGGGAATACAAGATGATTTGAGAGTAGGTGAGACAGACAGGGCTTACAGGGCAGTTAAAAAGTTTTTTTGTAGAAGATAGGATAGCGGTCTGGCATGTTGGTAGCGTTTCGTTGCTTAAGCCCTACCATAACATATAATTTAATAAGCGTCACCATGACATAACTAACAAGTAGGTAGCGGTCTGGCATGTTGGCAGCGATTCGGTACTTAAGCCTTACCATAACATATAATTTAACACTTTTCCTTTTTTGAAGTGGTTAACCAGGTTATAGTTCATTTCCTTATAAATGGTAATCATGTAAACATGTTAGAGTTCTTTAACAACCATCAGGTTGCTAATATCTATGTAGAGCCAGGTGGATATAGGAAGACCTAGACCAAGCTATATTAGTCAAATTATTAGAAATTTAGGTTGTGAAGGGTATGTAGAGGTTTATAGATTAGCACAGAATAGAAAAGAAGTTAGAGCTACGTCAAACCGACCTTAAGTAAGGTCGAAAACAAAATGATGATGATGAGGAAAAAATATAATGGTATTAAAGATGAGAATAATGAGCTTCTAATAAATAAAGTTGAGGTAGCAGATACATGAAAAAGATATTTAGAAGATTTATATAAGGGAGAGGCGATATAGATGCGTTAGAGAACGACCAAGAAGAGGATGTAGAAATAGGGTTCTCAATATTAAGAGAAGAATTTGATAGAGCTGTTAGGGATCTTAAACTAAATAAAGCGCCGGGGATAGACGATATACCTCCAGAATTAATAAAATATGCAGGTCAGAAAACTTTAGACAGATTATATGAACTAGTAAAAGTAATAACGGGTGTTTCAAATTGCACGGGTTTTTTAAAGAATAAGTAAAATATAGATGGTGCACTAAATTCGTCTGGGTATTTTGACATTTAAGAAGTGTGATGTATGACATTTATAAAAATTGCTTCGTACTCGATACAACAACGCGTTCAAATTGTTGAATTATTTTATGAAAATCAGCATTCTGTGAAAAGTGTTTTTAGAAAACCACGTGAATTTTATGGTTTACATAATCGTCGAGCTGAAAGCACTATTGGTCGATTATTAAAAAATTTCAAGAGACCGGTTCGGTGGAAGATCAAAAAGTGAAAAATACAGTCGTAGCGGTCGTTCGCAATATTTATTGATTTGGTTTGTGATAGTGTTGCTGAAGATCCTAAAATGTCCATTAGATGACGTTCACAACAAGTTGGACTTAGTGGATCAACAACATGGCGTATTTTGCACAAGGATTTAGCTCTGAAGGCATATAACGTTTATATAACACAGGCACTAAAGCTATTAAATCAATTAAAACGTCGTTCATTTGTCAATTTCATCAATGAACAACAGGCTGATTTTTCTCAAAAAATCATGTTTTCCGATGAGGCACATTTTGAACTTGGTGGCTGTTAATAAACAAAATTGTCGTATCTGGGGTGAGGAAAATCCACAAATTATTCATGAGAAACCTTTGCATTCTAAACGAGTTACTGTTTGGTGTGCATTATGGTCAGGTGGTGTAATTGAACCTTACTTCTTTGAAGATGTTGCTGGTGAAGCTGTAACTGTCAATTGTGATCGATATCGTCGGATGATAACCGAATTTTTGTGGCCTGAACTAATGAATATTAATCTAGAGGATATTTGGTTTCTACAGGATGGTGCTACATCTCACTCTGCGCAATAAACAATTGCTTTATTGAGAGAAAAATTTCCTAGACGTGTAATCTCAAGAAACGGTGATGTTAATTGGCCACCAAGATCATGTGATTTGACTCCATTAGACTATTTTCTTTGGGGTTATGTGAAAAGTCAGGTTTATAAAAACAATCCACAATCGATTCCTGCTTTGAAAGATGAAATTATTGGTGTCATTGGTGATATAGAGCCTCAATTATGTCAAAATGTCATTGAAAATTTTAACAAAAGAATGGACGTCTGTGGAGCTGCAAGAGGAGGCCATTTGGCAGATATTATTTTTCGTATATAAATGTCATTAGTGAGACTTCAATTACCAATAAAAAGTTTTTGAAAATGAATGCAAATTATGTGTCACTTATTGTTAAAAAAACCGCACAATTTGAAACACCCTATATATGACGCAGGTAAGGTCCCAATAGATTTCAAAAAAATATTATTATCCCAATTCCAAAAAAGTCAGGAGGTGATAGGTGTGAGAATTTTAGAACGGTTAGTTTAACTTCCCGCGCTTTGTAAAAGTTTGAAAATACTAACAATAAATAGATTTCGAAAAAATATTATTATCCCAATTCCAAAAAAGTCAGGAGCTGATAGGTGTGAGAATTTTAGAACGGTTAGTTTAACTTCCCGCGCTTTGTAACAGTTTGAAAATACTAACAATAATAATTAAAAATAGAGTAGAAGCTTAGACTGAGAATTATTTAGGCGAAGACCAATATGGTTTTCGTAGCCAGAGGGACTAGAGAACTGATACTAATGATTAGGGTAATTATCAAAAAAAGGTTACAAAAAAATAAAAAGACTCATTTCGCGTTTGTAGATTTAGAAAAAGCATTTGATGGGGTTAATTGGATTGTTATGTTCAGGGTTTTGCGAAAAATAGGAATCTCTCATAGGGATAGGATTATTATTTACAGTCTATATAAAAACCAAAGCGTAGTAATGAGATTTGATGAAATAGAAAGGAAGGGTACAGGGACAGAAAATAGACATGTTACGTTTTTCAGATGATATAGCCATTATAGCAGAGTCGGCAAAAGAGTTAGGAAGAGTTTTTAAATATTTTAGATGAGATACTACAGAGTAACTATAGTATGAGAATTAACTCAGGAAAGACAAAGACAATGACAAGTGAGTTACAGCCTAGTTCTAAACCAAAGTTAAAAATAGGTAATACCGAGTTAAAGGCGGTAGGTGGATTTTGCAATTTAGGTAGTATAATTACAAAGGACGGACATGGCAGAAGGGATATAGTAGCTAGAATAGCTCAAGCTATAAAAATGTTATTAAAAAAGAAAGACTTACGTAGTTAATAGTATTAGTTTCAATAATAGAAAAAGTTTCTTAGAGTCGTACGTATCGAGCGTTCTATGTGAGACTTGGACAATTAAAGAGGTAGATAGGAAAAAGATAGTAGCTTTTGAAACTTGGTGATATAGGAGAATGTTAAGAATTAGTTGGACAGATAGAGTAACAAATGAGGAAGTTTATGGAAGGATAGGTGAGGAACCCTGTATGTGGAAACAATTAAAGGTCAGGAGAGATAGAATGATAGGGCACCAGTTAAGAGATGAGGGACTATTTAGTAAGGTCGTAGATTAAAGGTTACCAAATAAATATAGAGTAGGAAGATCTAGATAAAGCTATATTAGTCTAATTATTAGAGATTTAGGTTGTGAAGGGTATATAGACCTTTCTAGACTAGCTCAGAATAGAAAAGAATTTAGAGCTGCATCAAACCAACCTTAAGTAAGGTAGCGAATCGTTGCTTAAGCCTTATCGTAACATATAATTTAATAAACGTCACCATGACATAACTCACAATTAGTTAGCGATCTGGCATGTTGGCAGCGATTCCCTGCTTAAGCCTTACCATAGCTTATAACTTAATTAACGTCTCCATGATATAACTCACATTTAGTTAGCGGTCTGGCATGTTGGCAGCGATTCGTTGCTTAAGCCTTACCATAACATATAATTTAACACTTTTCCTTTTTTGGAGAAGATAACCAGGTAATCTTTCATTTCCTTATAAATGGGTATCATGTAAACATGTTGGAGTTCTTTAGCAACCATCAGGTTGCTAATATCTATGTAGAGTCAAAAAGATAAGAAAAAGATAGAAGAGTATAGGTAGACCTAGACCAAGCTATGTTAGTCAAATTATTAGAAATTTAGGTTGTGAAGGGTAAGTAGAACATTTTAGATTAGCACAGAATAGAAAAGAATTTAGAGCTGTGTCAAACCGACCTTAAGTAAGGCCGAAAACAAAATGATGATGATGATCTAACAAAATTATATTTGCTTCAACTCTGTGAATATTAAAAATGTACATGCTTTTGTTAATATACATTAATTTGCACATGTGGTGCACGATATTGAATCCTTACTTGAAGTTTATTTCTAAATAAAACTCTTAATAAAATCGTGGCTTTTAATTTTTTATGCATTTTTGTTTGTCATACAGAAGCATATATTTTTCAATTCTTTAAAACTCTTAATCCTTACTGCATTAATGAACAAAATTTACTCAGAGAATGCCACTCTTTGAATATTCTTAAAATTATCAAGTAGTAGTCGTTTAGTCGTAGCTTTATTTCTACAGGCATGTGTATTATTTATATATGTATTGTTTACACTACTTGAAAAAACTTTTTTTGAATGTTATAGTTGGGTTGTATTCATCTGATAACAATATTTTGATTGGGCTTGGGCAGTGTTTAATTTTGAGAAGTTTACATTTGCATTTTGTTCATTTCTGTATGGTTGCATTTAAAAACTCACAATGAACCACATTATTAAGTTACTTGTTGCTAATGTTAATAGTAGTAGTAGTTTATTAAAATGTAAAGTAATATACATGTCACAAACGAAACAACAATTTACAAATTATTATTTATTTTTAAATAGTAGACACTTAATTGTCTTTTAAAAATAATTAAAGTTGATGCACCTCTTATTCCTATAGCTAATACATAGAAAATTCTTAAACCTTAAACAAAGTGAATTTTTAGTTCCGTCCATATATACAAAGTCTACATTAAAATTTCTCATTTGACAAGTTTCATACACATGTGCATCTCTAATAAATTTAATATTAATATTAAGATAATTTGGACATTTATTAGGGACTATTTTTTAAACCAAACATAGCATCATCTATTATAGATATGTCATGATAGGCATAAGTTGACAACATTCTAACATGAGTGCAACTGTTGTATATTTGCTGCTATGTTAAATAATTCGTAAACACGTATTTTGCAATATTTGTAACTTATTCAAAGTTGGCTTATAACTTGTCTTATAATTAAGTAATTGAATTTCTAGATTAAAATACTGACTTATTCTGTCAAAATAATGAGATATATCACCAATTTTATGTGTTTGACATCTATTTATCAAATAATTTTTAAACCACTTTAAGATATTGTAGAATAGCTTTATTTCCTTAGAAAATCTCTATCGATAATTTCGAAAGCTCTTTTGAAATCTATAAATATAGTAACCATTACATTATTCTTTTTATCAAGCCATTGTTTCCATCTTGATAGTACCAGTTGTAATGTGGTTCCACATGAATGACTTTCTGTGAACCCAGATTGGTTACTACATTTCTTGAATAATTTACTCCATTGTTAAAAGAATCTCCTGCAAAAATTAGGAAATTTAAATTAATATTTGCAGAATCTGTTGAGAAAATATAATTTGTGCAGGAAATTACAAAGAAGAAGTGCTCGAACACACTGAATATGGTAATTAATCTCACAGTACCGTTACTTACATTTTAAAATATTTGCAGTTTGTCTTCTTGAAGCATATTAAACATGTTAAGCATGTTAATTACGTTTTCTTCTGTCTCTAGCATTCTTACTGTAATTGGCCTTTCGCAAGGTTCTCTCTCGGGAACATTTCAATTGGAAAATCGTCCGATGTACAACTCTACATAGTATGTGATGCATTTTCATTTGCAGTTCTGTACATATAATGTGTATCAGTAATTTCAGCATTTGTATAACTATTCATGATTACAAAACTTTCATTCAAAAAGTTGACAATTTACAACAAATGATTAACGTATAGTATCTGAGGTTATTAAAGTATATATTTATTAATTTTAAAGTATAGTATGCTGAACAAGGTAGTATAAATTGTTACAAAGTGAAAACTTTAGTTCAATGGTGTTAGTAGTTGCAAATTTTATTGCATAACTTATAGATAAGAAATTGTTTTTTTAGTTAATCATAAATGATCGCTAAGAACACAAAATTGTATTGCTCGGTATATGAAATAAATGCTTTTTGGAAAACTAGTTAAGATATAAATATTCTTAAAATTACCCAAGAAATAATCCCTTGAATTTGTGTCACATGTTTAATGTGTTGATTTTGCAATATTTTCAACAAATGTTGATTTTGCGAAAGAAGTAGTTGGAAAACTATGGTTTCAATAAATGTCTGGGGGGTAGCTATTAGGTTGCTTAAACCCCTTGTGTACCACTGAATATCGGTGAAATAGGTTATATTTTTAGAAAACAATAGAAGGGAAAAAGTGCAAATGATATTTAAAAAAAAATTAGTATAACGACGTGCTGTATTTGACAAGAAAAAGCAGCTGCTACGTTTGAAGACAACAAACATAGAAACAAAGAAACGATTGTTGAAAGCAAATGTATGTAGCACAGTACTGTATGACTGATACGTGGACAGTAGGAGAAGCGGACAGGAAAAAGATAGAAGCCTTGAAATGTGGTGCTATAGACGTATGATGAAGATGTCATGGACGGACAAGGTTAAGAGCAAAGAGGTTCTAGAAATAGTAGGGGAAGAAAGATATCTATGGAACAGTAAAAAATAGGAGACATAAGATGAAGTGACACATTCTAAGGCATGAGGAAATAATGCGGGATATATTAGAATCAGAGAAAGGAGAAAAAGAGAGGTAGACTTAGATTAAACTATTGCACACAGATAGTGAAAGATGTAGGCTGTGGAAATTTATGGGAAATATGTAGGTTAGCTCAGAATAGGAAACAATGGACGTACGCGTTTAGCCAGTTTCGGAAGTGAAGGCCTAATGATAATGATGTGTAATGAACGCACTTTATAACTTCAATATAATTGAATTTTTATTATGGCAAAACATGTTTTTTAAATATATGACATATTTACTTTATGTTACGAAAGTAAATAAATAAAGCTATCTTTTTTATTAATACCAATAGCAAAATACCTTCATCACTATATATTCTTTGTTTTTAAAACTTGTTACACTTTTAAATTTCTTTGGTAGTTAGCCAAAACCCTTTGTTTCTTCACTGTTGAAAATATTATATTTTAGAATGGTAAGAGCTGCATTCACAGTGTTCAAAATTTAATGTTGAAAAACACTTGTTTTGTACACCTAATTGTTAATAAAACCGGTGGTTGAAGAAATGATTTTCATCACATCTGCAGTTTTCTTATACAAAATTTTACAATTAAAACATTTCAAAGAGGTTTATTTTCTGTGTTTTCTCAACTAATGTTACAGTAAGGAAAAGTCTGTATACCGGGTCCTGTAACAGTGCATGGTTCTTTTATAGCTCTTATAGCAAATATGTTAGGAATTTCGTTCTTTTACAGAGGTTTAGTGCTCTCCAGACTGCTTCTCAGGAAAATATTTTCACTTATACAGTGTGACCCAAAAAAGTATTCCACTTTGGATTTTTGTTTGTTTAAATGAAATGCTCTATATATTTTCATATTTTTTTGAGTTCTCCTAAGATTCTTTAATATTCC
Organism: Platerodrilus igneus; assembly: GCA_036346225.1. Lineage (NCBI taxonomy): Eukaryota > Metazoa > Arthropoda > Insecta > Coleoptera > Lycidae > Platerodrilus > Platerodrilus igneus. Next base: position 7,678,987 of record JARFIW010001503.1, on the reverse strand, counting down.
TAGAATATTATCAAAATCAGTTCAATATTTTCAGAGATAAAAACAATATTTAAAAAAAAGGTTCTTGTACCGCTGAGTTTGAGAATCTTTAAAAAATATGAGAAATATTTTGAAATCGAAACTGAGTGAGAAATTTATTTGAGAAGGTCTCTAGTTGTCGCTGTTCTAAATATCTCAGATTTAGATTTCACAGGGTGTTCAGAACTAATGCTATGTTTTTCGCAATTCAAAGCAAAATTTCTCCACTTTTTCAAATGGAACACTCAGTATATTTTTTCACACATCAATCAGGTATTAAAAACAAACATTTTTTGTTCTTAACACTTGTTTAATATATGAAATCGATCAAGAATGTTTACTTTTTCAGCTCAAAACTAAGTGTCAAAGTACACTATTCCAGTATACGTCAAAAAATGGTACGGGAAAATATTTTTTCGGCCTAGGCCAGGAAAGTATTTTCTCGTACAGTTTTTTATTCTCATTTTAAACAGTTTAATGCACTCCAACAAGCAATCTCACAAAATATTCACAAGTGAATTTTTTTATTAGAAATATTACACTAATACTACTTATACATGTAGTACAACTATGATTTATTTATATTGTTGCAATTTGTACAACCATGAAATTGTGTTTGAACTTTTCCAGAAAACCTGGAGGCGCTACTACTGTCTATTGTTAGTAATTCTTCTGCACACTTGTCAGTGTGTGTTTCTTTAAATATTTTATTTGCTGATGCACTAATAGTTCTTAGATTTTCAAAAATATTGAATGTGATTTCCAAAAATGGTACGTGCACCTCGTAGTAAAAGCACATTCCCAGACTCTCGATGCTTGTTGGTTTTGGCTAGCGCCTCGATCAACAATTTGCATTGTCGTTTGGTAATGTATTGCTTTTACTACTAGATATACAATATACTATTCTGGGAAGTGTTCTTTTTTCTAGTCAAGGCACAATTGATACTGCTGGTGGTTATTTTGCAAGCTTTGAAACAAATCATTTTAAGCATGACATAGAATTGTTATAAATGTACTATTTGGAGATTATTCAAACATAAACTTATTTTTAAACCAAAAAAATCTTTTTACCTTTTCAATTCCAAAATTTGTTTCACAGCTTTTTTCCATTTTGGATTCTATTCAAATAAAATCATGTCTTTAGTGGGAATCCACATAAAATAGTATAAGAAAACTTTTAAACACTTTTGTTGTGTATTTTTAAATACCATAAGATAAAATCAGCATGACTAATATTTAGGTGTATAACCCAATACACAAAATATCTATCACTTGTTTGTAATTTTTGTAATGAATCCGATCCAATGAAAGTTACTTGGCAGGTAAACTGTTGCTGTATTATACCATCAAACAACTTACCAAACAGTATTCAAGTTTGTTTACAAGTAGTTCCTGTTCGTATTAGAAAAATCAATCAAAAGCCTTGATCTATATGACAGTGTTAACTTTACGGCCAGTAAAAACAATAAATTAATAAGCCATTTTTGCAGCTTAGGTATCTTACTAAATGACTTTCTATTGTTTTAAAAACATAGCATTTAAGATTTTGGTTCCCCATGTTGGTGAAATATGAGTGACGAATAAACTTCTGTAATACTTACTTTTAGATGGTATAACTGCTTTGGTAACTAATTTTTTCAGAAGTAAAGTAGTATTGATGTGGGAACAAATATTTTTTTTCAAATATTCAAAAAATATAGTGCATGGACAATGATTTAGGTTGGTTTCCGAGATAGTTACATATAAAACATATATTTTTGCAAGTCCTGCTTCTAAATGAAGCACGTGCTTTGAAAATTGAATTTTTGTTGGGGGAAAATATATTATTGCGGAAATTAAATGCTCTGTGAACAAAAAATATAACTAATTGTTTTGTTTGTGATTTTTGTTACGGGTAAAACGAGTGTTATGATAATTAAATTTTGATTTACCTTGGATGGGCTGGGACTTCGTAACAAAACAAGAGTGTCGGCTAAGTGCAGTGGTGCCTGAGTGGGTTACAAAAGTACTTATTCCAAAAGGTTCTTTTCTTATCGTAATTAAGGCGGTCCAAACTGTTTGTCATGGCAATTCTCGATATGCTCTCTACATGGGAGATGGTTTTTTCATATAGATCTCTGTTGCTTCAATTTCCTAAATTTTACCACATTATACTTTACATTCCTCTAAATTATCTTACAACATTTATTAAATTTTGTCATAGTTACATGAAATTGTAAAGTAAAATGTATCTTTCAAATACGATTCCATCACTGGAGTGACTGGATAGCCTTTCACAAATAAGTCTGTTTACCTAGTTTATAAATAAATTCAAATAAACTTCAATTTATACTTAAGCTCTATTGACATTAAATAATTTCAATTAAAATAGAAACAAACTTTTCATCAAAAATCTAAATCTCTTAAACCTCACTTCTGACCAGGTATTATTAATAAAAATTCTAAAATGACATTAAATTAAATCCATCCATAATATTATCACTCAAAATGTTTTGTTAATTATTTTCATGTTTGATTAATTTTCTAATACTTAAATACAAATTTGTTTAAAATTGTAATTCATCTATACATTATTAAAAAGTTACATAAAAGCTCATGATATTCATCACTCTTTGATTCCAATCAAAACTTTCAGGTTGTCCAGATACTTCTAATATGTAAATTTCTCATTTTCCAGCTAACACAGCTTTCTTAACTCAATACACTACAAAATTCTAAATTAATGGAAGGTTGAACTTTCATCGTCCTAATCACTTTTTGACCGGTCGTAACGATGATAATCCCACAAATACGTGAATTGAAACCATGTATTTTGCCTGTATAAGTGTAAGTTATTATAAATTTAGTCGCTTGCTGCGTTTTCCTTCCGGGTAATCTATAATCTCATATTAAAACTGTGTTCCTTTTTACCCTTTAAACTTCCTAACTCCTCCGTTTACCTTTCGTTCGTATTACTACTACTTGACGTTTTCTGATTAACTACTCTCTGTCGAGTCTAACTACTCCCGATTTCTCCCATTATATAAATTTGTTCAACAAGGTAACATGTTCAATTTATTGTCACATTAACTATGTAAGTAATTTGTATTGATGTTGCAATATGGTATTATTTTCATGTACTCGGTGGGCGTGACAGATGATATTTGTCTATTATAAATTATCTTGTTTGTGGGAAATGACTACGCAGTGTTTGGTCATATTAATATATCTTTTTATTTGTGGTTTTAATTTAAGTCATCGTCCTGGATTATTCTGCCTTCAATAACAATGTATTTAAAAGGAATGATTTTATACTTTATTAGCTGAATGACCATTATAGAAACAAAATTTGAAATATCGTATTTAATTAAGATTAATTATTTGTGAAATCTATCATACAAAGTGCATCCATATTTTAGTTTGTCCATTCTATATTATCCTTCCCAGTCTAATTTTATAGCCCGCATAATGCACCCACGTTATATTTTCTTTAATTTTTATCGTTATTCTCAAGTCATTATCCATACTTTTGAAGAAGAATTCGGTTTGTTTTCTTCTTTTGGAGAAAAGTACTTACATAATTAATTTGGAATCTTCAAGGTTTCTATAAAATTTAGGAAAAGTTTTCAGATTAAGTACTTTAGAACTGACAACAGTGGCAAGTAATTTTTTCTAAATTGTATAATATACATTGCTATTTCAGTAGTTTTCAAGCACGTATTAAACTGACCCAATCTTTAAGTTATATTTTACCTTTTCTGTAGTTTTTTAATTCTAAACTGAGTAAAACATTTTGTGCAATGTGAAAATGTTTTAGAATTCATACAGAGTAGGTTTTGAACCACTTACTGGGTATGGAATTTATTTTTTGATTTGGGGGGACGAGGAACAAAGCTTACAACATATACTTTAAATTTAGAAATAGAGGCAAAAATGCACTTTTAATATTTATTAATTTCTATACAAAAAAATCTTTTCAGGATAGCCAATCAGTTGTTGAGAATTTTTAATTTTTATCGAAATATTTAAATGTTCATGTGTCTAATTTTCATCCCAAACTTGTAATATATATATATATATATATATATATATATATATATATATATATATATATATCTATATATATATTTTATATCTTCGGTAGTTTCACATTATTAGCCCACATCACTAAATAATTTGGGGGTGTTACCATGTAAATTTTTTTTTATTTCTGAAAGGAATAAACATTCAGATTACTACTAATTTTGGTAGTTAGAATGGAATGGAATTTCTTTTACAGAAATTAACAAAATTTTAATAATATATAAAAGAATGTTCTTCTCAATAATGTTCAATTACTGAATCAGGTATATTCCAAGCTTTTGTATTTTGTACCAAAAAAATTTTAGAAACTTTCCTGCATGTTATTTGTATAGAGTTTATTTCTCAAAAGTTTAATCTGTACGTCTATTTTATGTTTTTGTAGCATTTGTGTAACCACTTTTTTTTTTGTTTTAAACTAGTATAATTATAGCAGGTTAGATTTGTAGGTCATCTATTGCAGGTGAAAATGTTAGGCAATGGTTTAACTCAATTGTTAATAAGTTTTTTATGTGTTATAATTAAATAGCTAACTGGCTGATACTTTTAGCAGTGGTAGTTAGATCATAGTTGAGGAGTTTTTAATTTCTAATTTTATTTAGTAGAAAAACTGTCTTCAGACTCAATGTATTCAACATGTATTGTATTGGAAATCAAAGTGTTTGAAGCAAAAAAATTGTAAACGTTGGAACTGTTATAATTTTAAGTTCATAATTTGAGAAATATCAAAAAATGTGCATCACTGGTTTTTTACAAGTATAGAATTCTGCAAAGTAAACTTAATTAAAAAATTTAGCAGTTATAGATGAATCTTGTAAATAGTATTCATCATTAACTAATTTCAAATAAACAAATGTTTTTATTATAATCATGCTTTACTAAAAGAATGTTTGATATGCAGACTTATTTGGTTATTAAAGACAGAAGTGGTAACTCATTTTCAAACTGAACTTGTTATGGAAGTTTGTTAAAATGAACACCTTTGCTGGACTTGAATTAATAACGTCTGGATTTCAGGTTCATCACTCTAAGGAAATGTAACAATTGGATCCTATCGGCCAACCTCTACTGTTTTAAATCTACTATGACAAGTATCTGCCGAATTTCAGTTTTAACTTTCATTATGAGTTTGATTTGAAATTGTCATTACAGGTTTTTACAAATCAGGTTCACAGTTTCATCTTAATCGTTTATATTGCATCAAAAATGATATTAAATGGTAACCAAAAGCAGCCTGAACTATTTTGATATTGCTACTGGCCGACTAGATTGAATCTCACTCCAGGGAGAGGGTATAAAGGCTATGAGAGTGGGTTGTAGGACAGGCACCTAATCTACAAATTTGAAGGTGTATGCAAACTCACTCAATAAATGATATTTTAATTTTGCTATCCTATTAAATCTAAAAAACAACATAACGTTAATATATCAGTGACCAACAGTGAACACTATTTATATCCAATAGTGCCAGTGCATTTTCTGTGATTAATTAAAGCAGTACTAAATTCATTATGAATTTCAAAAAATTCACTGCTGATGTTACCAATCTGTTGACCTCATGTATATTTTCATATTCCATGGAGCACTTTGAACCTAACTCCAAACCATCAACATGCCACTTTGCTAGGTCAATTACCTGGACTAGAGTTTATTGAACAGGGCTGTGTAGCCTTAAGTATGTTTGGATAATTCCCTGCCAAATGGGTCAGTTTCAATTTTAGCGGCACATTGTTTTCTATACAATCAACCATTGTGTTAGAAGTAACCATGTTGGAGTGGACAAAGTCGATAACAACATAGTATAGAACGATAAGTTAAACACCCGTCAGTGTTAAAGTCGAAAAAAAATCTGAAACAAACTATATCAGCGTGAAGGTTTATAAATAAACAATTATAAGTTAATGCATCAACTGACTAAATATACCGATAGTACGTCTGTGTTTAGATTAAGTTCTTTGTTTAAGTAACTGTGCGATATATTTGATTTTTAATGCTTGCTTAAGACTGCATTGTATTTGTAATGAATACGTAAATGGTATAATTAGAAACAAGTCGTATATAGTTGTGTAAAGATATTAAGATATCTAGATGATTGGTTTTGTTTTTCTATTATTGTAACGGTATAGTTACAGTTTTGCTGTAATAAATTGTTGTGATTACCTAGAAGCGTGATTGAGTATTTCAGGTCATTTAATATTTGCTTTTAGGAACCGTCTTTGCAGTTAGCAGTCTTCAATAGGTGTACGTGTTTTTAGGTTTCACGTTTATTTTAGGTTTAAAGTAATATTGTCCTTAATGAATTTTCAGGTATATTTCCTAAGCAAAAATCATTCTCCTGACCTCAGATTTTGGCACCATCTGTTATTCTTTCTAGGACTTTTCTCTAGCAATCCTGCGAGATTAGGTGGCGTCGAAGGTATTTCCCAATCAGGACCACATTTTATACCCAATATCATTCTGAACCCTCTTCAAACATTTCCACCACCTATCCCACTGAGTTAGTCAGCAAACAATTTTATTAGTACAGTTGAGGTTTTCGGTATCTCACTGGATTTTTAGTTGTGTACTTCACTAGATTTTCTTTGAATTACCAGCTAGGTTGAGGGAGGGGGGGTAAAACTAAGTGCACTTTTTGCATATGAAATGGATACAATCTGTGCAAGTGTAAAGTTCACAACACACAGGTTTTTGAGATATTAAGTTGCATAGATATTCTCTGCGAACTTGTAGTGGGACTACGTTCAACTGCTCGAAGATTACTTTCAGTATCATCTTCATGTTGAAACCCTCAGTCAGATGAAATTCTTGCGCTAGACAAACAACCAGTCCACGAAGATTAATAAAAATCCTGCTAAATACTTTATGATTTGGTACTCTACGTTGAGGAAACCGACGTTGATATTCTTCAACTGAAGCTGTAGCATTGCCATTACCAAAGCCATACCCATAAACCATATCTGCATATTCCGCGTGAGAAAATACGTGAGGCCTTATTAAGAGAATTGTGAAACAAAACCGACAAATTTCTAAATACACATGGAATTTTAATTTAATTTAAATTATTGATAAACACACTAAATGATAAATGGAATTTGAAATTAATTTTTCTCACAAATAAAAATGCAATAACACTAATCACAACTACAGTAACCAAGTGCCTACGAATAAATCAGACTGTGTTTAAGCAGCCAACAATAGTAACAGTGATCAGTGCTACCAACTTAATACTAAAGTATTAAAATAATAAATAATGAAATTTAATTGAAACTGATCAGCTGACATGCTACAGTAGCAGCTGCTGTTATTACATTCAGGCTGTTCAAAGTGCATTTGCTTCAGTGTTTGTTTTCTCACAATTAAATTTGAATTGATTAATTTGGGATTTGTTTGCTATTGACTTTATTTACATACATTTTCTCAACATTAAATTCTCTCCATCTTTGTTCTTGGATTTTATGCATTTGTTTGTCATTTAATGAAATTATAGCGCCTCAAACGTAAAAAACATGTTTTTTGACAGTAAATTTTTGCATTTTAAGCAAGTTATTTTACAAACTAGGGGACTTACAGTTCTAGGACCTAGTTTATTCAATTTTCAGGTCAAAATTCATATGAAACGATTAAATGTTTGTCTTATTTACCGTTCTAATGGTTTCAGTCAGGTTTCATTTAATCCTCGTAGTGGTAATCTGGGCGAAATCTTTTGCTAGCCTTATCTCGCTAACGAAGCATTTCCAGACATATGTTTATATGAACTTTTTGCCTTGTTTTCAGTACCACCTGTTAAAATGTTTTCCTTTCCTCCTGGTCCACTCTGTATTTTCAGCCGCATTTTATTATCAAAATTTTTTGCATATATGAAGTATCCCGTATCTAGGTAATCTTCCATCATTATTACAACTACTTCAGAAGCATGGCCCATATTTAATTTTGTCTTTTCAAATTTCCTGCAGTAAATTTGACTTTTAGTAACATTCTATTAGACTCACATAATTCGAATAACTTTATTTTATATTTATGTGTTTTGTTTTTTATGTATTGGCGGAAAAATAAGTGGTCGCACCACAACACCATTGATTTGTCGGAACGTAATTTCCAATCAGGTACATATGAATCTCTCCTTGTATCATTGAACTGATTAACAACTGACCTGATCTTCTACAATCTACCATTATTTTGCTCTGAGTTATTGACAAAATGTAAACATTCAAGTTATATCTGAAATCTGTTATAGCTCATAATAGAACTACAAAATAAGTTTTTATATAACACATTGGTGCTCCAATAATGTTCAATTGATGGATAGAAGCACGCTCCAATGTGTAGCAGTAGTCCTGGGGAAACATTCATTTCTGTTACATCAGTTGTTCTGCATTGATTCAATCTGAAATTTGTTCTCCACTGTGTTTGTTTGGTAATTTTTCGATCCGCATAAAGGTTTATGTGTTGAACAATATGAATTAGGAAGTCATCTGAAAAGAATACATTTTACTAAGGTTTCAATTGATAACTGATTTGTATCAATTTTTAAACCAGGAATTTCTTTGAAATCAAAGTTTTCCAAATCTTTGGGAATAGCAGGCAACCGGTTCTAGCACTAGTACTTAGTACTTGATTAGCTGTCGGAACATTATCATTGCTTTCAGATTCCGATAGTTCAGGTTCACTAGAATCGCAGCTTTCAATATCACTATCATATGGCTCATAATTTTTATCATCGTCCGTGTTATCCTTCAAAAATTCTGTTCCTTGTTCTTGGTCCATAGTAGTAAGTTGTTCAAATTCATTTTCAATTAGTTGTCCTTTTTTTTCTTAACATTTTCTACACACTCAAATAGCTATAATGCACTACCGATAACTAGTAAATAACATAAATTGCTACAATTTTATTTTTAGATTTTTTACACTTTAAAATTTAAAGTTTTAATACTTAGAAGATGGAAAGACTAAAAACTGTATGCTAACTTAGCTATTACCCCAAGGGAGAGTTAGAGATGGGTCAGGGCTAAATTTACTTAGTTGAATAACAGAAAATGTAATCTTAAGTTGGATGCCACTGTCTCTAGCAAGTAATAATTAATCTTGAAAGGCAGATACAGAAAACCATTTTGTGTTTGTTAATCTGTATTCTTCATCTAAATTCTTGGATAAATATATTGTGACAAAGTGTAGGGTCTCAACCAACTGACCAATATGACAACAGAATAAATCACTCACCCTTAATAGCAAGTTGTAGATAGTCGCCCCATCAGAACTAATCTACTGTGGTACAGGATTTAACTAGACTCAGATCAGAAAATTCACTAGCGGCGCCTTCGTGTAACAGAGCAAACTACTCCAGACCGAAGTGAAAAGCGATATTATGGTCCTTAGGTTTTGCGTTAAAAAACACAGGTTAAGGCACTGTCTTACTTTTTAAATTAAGTTTTGTCATCTACCCATTATGAACTTCTTGGAGGATGGAATTTAAATGACAATATAACCCTAATGGTTCATAAGAACGATTTGTCCTGGAGAATCTTTTCTACACGAAATGTATGCCAATGAAGATAGATGGCTAACAAACTGAGATGGGCCACAAGCCGTGTTTGTAAAACAACTTGGAAGATCTTGATGTTTGAGAATAATATTGCATTTACTTATAATTCCTAAAGATGAAGTACTATTTTAAACGATTACCTTGAGGCTTTAATGATCACAACAAGTTTTTAAACACCTGAAATATATAATTTGTTATAGCAACGAAATACGTAATTTATTCTTGCAATAGAATTAATAGAAAATAACGGATTGTTTGTTGTTTTTCATTTGGAATTAGAATTTTGTTATGAATATGAAAACTTACTTAGGATTACAAACAAGTAATTTTAGCAAATTTTTTAATTTTTTCTTTCCTTTATAAAAAAAATTGTTACAACGTATATATACTCCTGTATACTTTCAAGCAAATACTAGTTAGCACAAGAGTGTAAGCAGTATAATTATGCTTGCCATGCAGATTCAGTTTTTAGCTAGACTAACAAAATGGAACTATTGAAGTTGTCGTCCATGTTATCCTTCAACTGTCCATTGTTTTTGATCCATAGCAGCAAATTGTTCCAACTCATTTTCTGTTTAGTTATCCTTTTTTTCTCGACATTTTTTACACACGGCAATAACTATATTGCTGTACCGATAACTAATAAATAATATAAGTATATGTATATACACCAATAAACTCTCAAGCAAATACTAGTTAGCAGCATGTAAACAGTATAATTGTGCGTGCCGTGCAAATTCAGTTCTTTAGCTTGGTTAACGGAATTGTACTATCGAAGTCACAAGTTACACTAACTAAATTGCATTTTCAATATAATAGACTAAGAATGTGCAGAATTGACGATTATTCACACTGCAATCATTGATATAGTTATTTTATTGTCTCACTTTAGTGATACCAGAGATAAAATTAAATATGCGAGTTATTTTGTAGCCTGACATGCTCATATAAAAGTTATTCAAGTACGCTAACTACAAGATAATTAGTCTTTTTTTTTTTAAAAACTTTTTTGGACGAAAATTGAAGTAATATCAGGTTTTAAAAAAAGAGACTAGGGCTGGAGTTCGGTTTAGAAAGACAAATATTTTTATGGGTCATATATATATTTAGATTAGTTTTGGTCCTATGAGTTTAAAGACATACGACTTTTGTTTAGGAAATGACCCCTTAAAAAGTTATGGTCAATAAAATGTCCCATGTTAAGTTTATTGGAAAAATTTTAAATGACATTTTGGGTATATTTGGTGATCACTGATCACTTATGCGAAAACCTCTGGCGCCGCTGGAATTATAAATATGCTAGAGATCCTTTCGAAGCTTTACTTCAGGCTATTCGCCATGAATATGGTGATTCACGTGCTTAATTAATTTTACATTTATTCTTTTGCTTCATTCAAATTACATTCTTGAGTAAATAAAAAATTGTGAACTTCTCGTTGTTTTTGTTGTTTTTTAGGGGTTAGGTTAGGTTAGGTTAGGTTAGGTTACGTCAGGTTAGGTTAGGTTAGGTTGCGTTAGGTTCGGTTACGTTAGGTTCGGTTAGATTCGGTTAGGTTACGTTAGGTTAGGTTTGGTTTTACGAAAAAATCAATTTTTTGGTAGAAAAAAATTCCCATAGGTTAGGTTTGGTTAGGTTAGGTTGCGTTAGGTTAGGTTGGGTTAGGTTAGGTTGCGTTAGGTTAGTTTTGGTTTTACGAAAGAAACAATTTTTTGGTAGAAAAAAATCCCGTAGGTTAGGTTTGGTTTGGTTAGGTTAGGTTAGGTTAGGTTAGGTTTGGTTAGGTTAGGTTACGTTAGGTTAGGTTTGGTTTTAAGAAAAAGACAATTTTTTGGTAGAAAAAAAAATTCCCATAGGCTTAACATGGGTTAGTTTATTGGCCATAACTTTTTAAGGGATCGTTTCCTAAACAAAAGTCGTATGTCGTTAGACTCAGGGGACCAAGTCAAATCGAAATATATATACGACCCCTAAAAATGTTTGTTTTTCTAAACCGAACTCTTACCGAGACTAGTCCAACAACATTGACATATGGTTAATTCTAAAATAACCAATGGCAGCAAACGTGTTAACTGATTTGATTAGTGAAACACATTTCCTTAGTATTTGATTAGTACATCAAATTCGCTTGAAATTGAAATGAATGACATACATTATTTGACACTTTATTAAATTATTTTGTAATTTATAGAGTTAAAATGGAACCTTATTTGTCATAGAGATGACACATATGCACCCTTTTTATGGGCTTGCAAACAATGCAAGGCATCTCTGTATGGTAAAAGAATTCTACTCTTCATTTACCAAATGTAAGAATGTTTTACTGAACCCATTATCATTTATGAAAAACCTGTTGAGACCAAGATGTTTAGATAATGGAATAAAAGTTGTACTGCCAATTTTGAAGAAATGATGCTGTATCTCAAGGAATATAACTCACCAGATAGTACATGACATACTGGAGTTAAATGAGGCATCGGTGAAGGAACAATTCTAAATGTTCCTTATAAGAAAACTTTAATATCCATATTAAATGCTATGCGTTTAAGATCTTCTTAAAACTGATTGTCTGCTAGGAATCAAATATAGTCACCAGTTCCTTCAACAATGTCATTATGACCCTCAGTTTAAACCTTTAGTATTATTTACCGATAATACTAGGTTATCAAAAAACAGCTTCTACAATTTCTACAATATACACAAATAGAGTTTTGAAAATCCAAAGTTTTTTCAGCTATATATCAGGAACAATATTTGGACATATAATATTGGGGTTACTTATTACGACCCTGCTTTTTATCAAGAAGACAGTGATAACATAACCACTATCTTAATTTTTTTTAAAACAATTTATTTCACTTTTTGCACAACATTTCTCTGGCACTAGAAATCAAATGTGGTGTAGGAATGGCAGATCTTCATTTCATGTTAGCTTCTGATGTAGAGAATATTTACCTAGGGTATTTGCTAATGGATGCTAATTGAATGTGGGCAACTATTTCCATGCTCACCTTGTTTACCTGATCTGATTCTTTTGTACTTTTACCGGCATTTAAAAGCTATTGCTCGCAAAACACCAGTATACACAGTTAAAATTCTTTTTGAACATGTTGTAGATGAATTTACTAAAGTACATACCACTTAATATCTTTTAAACATATATGCAAATCCATGCCAAGAGGACTACAAGCGTATCATTGCTATTAATGAAAATTATTTTTAAAGTTTTATGCAACAATAATAATTTGTTATTTAATAAAGTTAGTGTTTAAATTTCTATTACAAAGTGTAAAATACTCGGTTCTAATAATGATACAGTGATGAAATGCACTAGGTACCAAAATGTACATAAATTATGTAGTTTTGACTACCTTGCTTACTTCAAACAGAATTTGTTACAGAACTGTCAAACAGAAGAGATTTAGACCAAACAAATAGTTTATAAAACGCATTTCATTCAGTGTGGATTCTAATATTAGTTCCTACAAATACAAAAGGGTATATAACTACCATCTTGGTGATTTCATAACATATGATTTAATAGTATTAACATTATAAATATTTCTATTTTAAACATCTATTTTGTTGGGATTTATTCAACTTGTTATTTTCAAATTAGAATATAGTTTAACGTTTAACATAGGCTGCATCTCATTATTAAAATTGGTTTAAATATAGTTAGGCCATTTTCAAATTTAACAACAAGATTCGTTATCAAATTTGAAGGAGCCTAAATCCATTCAACATAATTTGAAATGTTTCAAGTTGAAAAATAATTCTCAATTTATGTTACATATCTTTATAACACTTCAAAAACACTTTCAAAATATTATTTAACTACATAACGTAGAAAATTACAAACATAAATTACAACGTACAAACATAATTTTTAATTTGTTTAACTGCATTAATTAAACGTACTAGTTATTCAGTTAATGCAATAGTCCAAAACCTGAGGTTAACTTGTTAAATACTAATTAATTAAAATTACTTTCATCACTGCCTTTGGACATTATCAATAATTAATATCTTAATTTAAGCATATATACCTAGGCCACTTTCAAAGTAAACAGCTCACTTTTGAACTAACTTTGAAAACTTATGTGTCCAGAATTATTGTTTATACTCGGAATATAAGTAACCACAAATGCTTTTTTGATAAATAACTTGAACTTGTACATGAAACCACTGGCAACCGAAAATAATTAGCAAATGGACTTAGGCCACTTTCAAAATAAACGGCTCATATACAGAATAGTATTTTAAAATTGATTAACAATTGAGAATAATATTCATGTAGCATCTACTGGCATGTCTTATTCCAAAAATATTTATTAAAATGTTGTTTTTTCAGCACTGCTTAATGGAAAAAATAACAGCGTACAACACTTTCCCAACATTGACCAATTTGTACTTGAACAGTTGGTATATGAACAGTTGAGCGGTTTCTTAATAATACTCACCAATACAGGGAAGATAGTTTTTGTTTCACAACCTGTGGAGCAACTACTGGGCCATTTACAGGTAAGCAAATGATAGATTTAATCACTTTTTTCTTTAATAACTGTTTTCAACGAAATAAGGGTCATTAAAAAAATTATCTATCTGTCTGTTGATGCTGTCTTGTCCTCTTGGGACTTTCAGGCTCAACGTCAGGACTAAGAACTCAAGTTCTTTTTAATCCCAGGATTTAATAATGTAATCTTTATTTGGTATGTTTAAGGATAATTATTTTAAAGTGGTATATTTTTATTACATCTTTATTAGAATAATGTCATTATCGTAAACTACACTAAATTCTCTTGTTACTAATGACTAACCTCACATCTAGTTGTTTAGGCTAGTGGTAACAAATGTGTATTATATTATTAGTATGAATCTATGGATACAATTGCATTATAATGTTTTATACAAGGTGTCCAAGAATAGAAAGCACAACATGCGAATCTAGTAACAATGTAACAATTTTTTTTGACGACTACAAATCGCCTAAAAGTTATTTGTTAAATACGTCATTTTGTCTATTTGATTAAACAAGTAAATATCGTCATTCAAATAAATATTCGTATTGGGATCATGTAGCACAATCATAATGCAGAGATTATCTTCTAGTGCTAGTTTGGTTGCTAACAACAGGCGTTAGCTGTTTGAATAAATACCTTAATGTCAAGCGACTTTGAAATATTGTGCACGGGGTGCCGGCTATCATTCTGGCATGAACATTTGTTAAGAACACATCATGCAGAAGAATAGTGTTTTGGTCAGCTATTTGCGTGTGGCTTTATGCCTAGATGTTTAGTTCAAGTGCAACATGCACTTGAATAAGTGTTTTTAATAATGGTAAGCACGTAGATTTAATTCCTAAAACAAAACTAAATAAATTTGTTATAGCGCTCTTCAATTTAACCGTACGTCCTTCAATGTAATTGTAATATTTTTGATTTAATATGAATGTTCTTCAATTTAATCGTAATACTTTTGTTTTAATCTAAACGTCCTTCAATTAGCAGTAATTATTTCCAATATGATATAATTTTCTTCGGTTTGCCATGATGTTTTATTCGAAAGAAAATGCTTGGCAAATGTCCGGTATTTGCAAGTAATAAAGTGGATAATTACGGTCAACATGATTGTTTTGTAACGAATGAAATGCTGTAAAAGAAGGAAGCATAGCGTTTTTTGATAGCTGTTGGATTGGATTTTGGTTTGTTTCATTTTTGCACGGAAGAAATACACTTCAAGTTTGTATAATTGGGTCCAAGAGGCGTACAGTTGGTTGGCTGCATCACAACATGTCAACAGCGACGTCATTTGTTTATCGAGGCACAGTATGTAAGCACATCTGGTTTAAACAAGGTAACACTGTTACATAAACAAGATCCTGGCTATACAAGGTAATCCTTTTTATTATTTTCACATGACGTCCGCATTTGGGCCAACATTGGTACAAGGCAACATATTAAGCATAACAGTGTAATGGCCTACGGATTATTATGTTGCTTAACAAACTATAAAGGACTTTCGATGTTTTGTATTTATCAACATTTAAATCCAGGGTTGTACCTGTTATTATTACAAACGAACTTAAACACCTTAATTGAGTTCTGATTAAAGTTTTCGTTTATGTGTAATTATACTTAAAGCAAATATGAAAGTTAAATTATTAGATTTTTGAAATTGGCCATATACACCTGTAAACCTAATAACAGATCTGATATTTTGGGTATTGATTTGAGATAGCTTTGTAACAAAAAAAGAAATGCTTAACATATTTGATATTTTATTTGATTTTGTTATTCTACAACTGTGTAGAAGAAATTGAAGTACAATTTTGATGTATATATTTTATACATACAACCTTTTATCATGAAGCAACATTTGATTAAGAAATCATCATTTAATTCATTTAATTAATTGCTTTATTTTGAACAAGTGAGTTCAAGAATAGGGTAATTGAATCAAAGAGTAAAAGGCATAAATACCTTCAATATAATAATATTTGTAGCTCCCATTTGACGAAGGAGCACTGATAGCACTTTCAAAAATTGATGCCTAATATTTGTGTCTATAAAAGTGTGTGCATAATTGATATTTATAGCTTTTCTTCTTATGAGGTAGCAAGAGTACACCTCTTGTGTCCTCCTTTGTTCATTTAATCCAATTTTCTTTACAGCTCCTGCTTAAACAGTAAATACAATATTCCTCTCTACGAACTCCCAAGTCCCCCTTAGGGAAACTCTGTGTTTAAAACTTAATGACTTGGTGGCGCCCTCCCCATACCCCTATTTTGGTATAAGTTGAGTCAGTAAGTAAATAACGTTTTGTAAAAAGAACCACGACCAATCCTCATAAGCTCTACCCGAGGAATAGACCCCTAGCATAGTCGGAAGATAGTTGCGTTCCATCATTTTAAGGAAATCCTTCCTTAAAGTTCACTGGTTTCATCAAACTATATTAAAGAATCCAGGAACTACTTTACTTATTTAATTAACCAATTAAATAAAGTAGTCTAAGTAAGAACAACATAGATACAACGTAGGTTAAATAGAGAAAAAGTTGTGCAATTTTAGTAGTGTTCATTTGACCTTTACGCATTTAAATTTCTTTTTGTTTTTTATTTTGGTTTACTTTAAAAAAAGTAATTTTTGATTTTAGAAATTTTTTCAGTGCTATAGATTCAAGTAGTGGAAAACAAATATTATTGTCTTGTAAAATTTTCAGGTGGGTTATAACCTAACAGTATCGAGACATTTTGTATTCTTAGACGATCATAAACTTCATTTTTTAAATACAGGCATGGAATTTTTTAACGAAATTTAATGACTATTTGTATTCCAAATTCAACCACGCATCGCACTTCATGATTAAAATATGTTTTATGGTAATTGCAGTCATACTTCAACATAATTAGGTCTTTAGGCCTGGAACTAGTTTGACACGTACCTCCACTGTTTCATGTTCTGAGCTAACCTATATATTTCTCGGAAATTCCCACAAATTACATCTTTTACTATCTGTGTGCAATACTCTAATCTAGGTGTATCTGAAACTCTCTCTTTCTTCTTTTTCTGCTTCTAATATATCCCGCACCAATCCCTCATGCTTAAAAACTTATGTTATCACAATTTTTTGGAGACTGTCTTGTACCTAATTACTTGTAAGTAATTAATTTGCTATGACTGACATAACTATATCATTGATCAACTTTATAATAGCTCTTTACTGAATAAACTAAAAATATAACTATTCAGACATTTATAAAAAATATTCAACAGGATAATTATAATTGTAAATAAAGCTTGCTAGAGGTAGAATGAGCGGAAAGTTAGTAAATTTGATTTGCCCTAAAGGGACAGGGATCACATATCAATATAAGGATGCATCGCCTAACCGCAGTGGTGCAAGAGTGGGTTACTATGGAAGAATTATAAAAGAACAGAAAGATTTGAAAGAAAAATAATAAAGAAAAAATTAAAAAATGAAATGGCTGAAATTCAAAAATCCTAAGGAGACCTTAAATCTAATCTATCGACAATGCCATTCAACCTCCACATTTTTCCTGTTTTCAATATTTACTTACATGACATCCATAAATTCCAATTATTGTAAATGTCGTTAATAACAAACAAATAAAAAACAGTTGAATATCAACTCTTCACTGCATCATTTCATTATCCATTCCAAACTATTGAATACTAAATTTTGCCATTAAAATTTGTATTCTAAAATCAATATACACTATTGTGTCACTATTTGGTCTAACCCAATAAATATTTTTTCTTTGGATACTTCCTTATTACGTTAATAATAACCAATGGACATTTTCAGTTCATAAATGCATAATTAAAAATTCTTTAGCATAAAAACCCAATCTACTCACTGTGTAATTTCAGGGTATGCAATAACACCAATCTTTGCTGGCAATCATTTGTTAAATTATCCCACAAATAGAAAACTTCCTTGCACTAACACATAAAAAAATCCAATTTAATTGACGGATGACTCACCTGGGCCTAACCTTTTTTTTCAAAATAGTTATCAAGGCATTAAATCTGTGCCCCGCGTGTTTGTCAAACCACCCTCCATCGGCCAGCATATTTTACTTTTACATGTATATTGCCACATATTCCCTGCAGGAATGCAATCAAATCCTTGGAACTCTGTACTTCTAACTTCATTTTTAACTTAGCATTATATCAACAACCACCCCCACGATTTTGTCTACCTTATTACGTTTCTGTGTAACTATGCCTTGATGTGGGCTTACTATCAGCTTGTAAATAACTGAATTTTTATTCTTTTTTGGATGTTTAACTACGATATATTTTCTTCACTATATCTTATCTTTTTATGAGTTTTTGTCATAGTACTCTCATTAAGTTTATGAAATGGAACCCAGGATAGTATTTGTATTGTTACATGATTTACTTAGATTAACTTTGTACTATAAAATGAATACATTGTAATGTATTATATGAAATGATTAACTCTTATTTTCTGCAATGTAATATCCGTGAATTTTTCCTATTCAGTGTCTGGGTTTGTCCCTAATAGTGCAAGCATGTATATTGAAACTGTGTATCATTGAATAGAATTTATTTAACTAAAAATTTATAAAAACAAGCTCTTCTAAATTTGAAATGGATATAAAATTAAATTCACGGTTATTTCATTATTCATGATTTGTTGTCAAAATTTACAGTTACAAATATTTTGTTTATTATACTTTTGTTGTTTAAATTAATTTGCGACTCAAGTTTTATCCTAATTTATGTTTAACTAAGATGAAACGATGTTTTTGTGGTTTTTCAGTTTATGATTTGAATAAAATGTCCAATTTTACTGCTATATTATGCTTACTATACACTACTATATGTAAACTCAAAATATACAGGGTATATCAATATTCATTTTATCCGTTTTAGATTACTTTTCCTTGTCCTCGTAATTTTTATATCTAGTATAAAACACTCACGTTGCTAGTTGTTGCAATAATATTAAGTATTACCACAAAAAACACTGCATTACTGGAAAAATTACAAAAAGATATTTAAAGTAAGAGCCTTTGTTTTCAAAGCAGACATAGTATCTTTTCACTGTCTAGTTTAGGACATTGCTAAGCATTTGTAGAATAATATAAATTGCTTCAATTACACATGCTCATAACAGATGTTCATTTTTAAAATCAAACTTGAAAACATAATGTTTTATAAAGTGCCAAGAAAGAAAATCCAGAGTTGTTGTCTCCTGGTCTAAGTCATATGAACGGAGACAACATTTTTTTAAAATGAAATGTGTTGTAGATTTTGATACTGCAGCCAGTCGTACGTTTGATTTTTCAAGTTGAAGTAAAGGATCTTTATTAACAGCTTGTAATATAAAGTTTTCTCCATCCTTATCATTTAATATAAGTACAGGTTTTGTAAATGAGTTATGTAACTTATCTGAAAGATAGGTTACTAACTTTCGAAAAATTATTTTATGGGATTGTCTTCTTTGTAGGTGTGTTAAAATATATTTGTTCTGAATTTAATACACTTTCTTTGACTGAGAATATAGTGTGTTACCATATAAAACTTCCTTCATAAAATACAATTTCATTATTAACAGCTAAAATGCTAGAGCTAGCACGAATATTCAATAATGCACTTTGATGGGTCGTCGTAAAAGCATAAACATTTATTTTGTACCAATGTCTAGTTTTTATATTTTCATTTGCTATAGAAGCTCCTTTAATATTAATGAATGATTTAATAGTTATTTATGATACGAGTGGGGCATGGACATTATTATTGCATGCAATGTGAAATTTTCACGACTCTAGTTAATGCCCTTGTCGTGTAGCCACATGAATGCGATAATAATGTAGTATCCCATGTGTATTGTGCAATCTAAAATCATTAAAAACTTCATGAATTTCTATTAAAAGTAGTTACTAAAATTCAAAAATTTATTTGTACATATTCTAAATGATGAATTGCGACAGTAACTATGGAACAGATTGACGTTGTCAAACTAACAAATTATAAATTTTTTAAAAAGTTTATTTGATTAGCTCTAGAATATCTGATTCTGAAATTTCCTCAGATGTTGAAGAATCTGCTTTCCAAATCATGTTGTTGCTTCTTCCAAAAAATCAAGGGGTAAATATGAGATAAGGCGGCTCCGTGGCGTAGCGGTATGTGTGTGACTACACTACGTCCAAGGTCCCGGGTTTGAATCCATACACGGTCCGCTTGAAAAATGTTAGGCGAGCATTTTTCACAAAAATACACCCTCGTTCGGATGAGATGTAAAATGGAGGTCCTGTGTGTGAGTGTTGTCACGCACATTAAAGATCCCTACCTTTCTTGAAACAGCAAGGGTTCGGCAAAATTTCAAATTTTCCAGGTAAAAAAAACTCGCTTCTTGGCTAATGTAGTACCTTCGGGTGGAGCATTAGAAAATCACATGTAAGGTAAATACGAGTTGGCATATAATCATTATGAAGAAAGGTGTGGACAGAAAGGTGAATAATGTTACCAACTAGTAGGTTGTTACCAACGAGAAGGTTTTGTTAGTTTATTTTGAGCAACTATTATAAACTAAAAAACCATCCTTTCTCTGGTGTTATTATTCAATGTTGCATAGTATAATATTTATGAAGAGCAATATGGATACCAGCAAACATACCAATTTAATTGCTTTGTTGAAAAGGAGTTATGAGGGGTATAAACAAGAATTCAAAAATTTTGACATAGGAAGAAATTGTTTTTGCGTAAAGCTATCAATACATTTTTAACGCACAAAGTAGCATTGATTATTGGAGTTGCCGGAACCTGCAGCAGGGAAGAGTTGTATCTACTAGAAGATAATGTACACGATGAAGGTCTTTGTTTTTAAATTCTAATACCCTTAACGAAAACTAAAGGTTTTTGGAAATTTTTTGTAATATCAGGGGATATAGAAGGTATTGATTTGGTAGAAATTGTTTGAATGTATACCAAATTATGTCTGAGAAAGTATTGTTTGTTTCTTCTATTTTAATTTATAAAACAAAATGCAATATTTTCTAAATCCTAAAATTTACTTTATTATAAGTAACTTAAAAAAGGAAAAAGGAATTTGGATAAGTAAAGACCAAATGAATACTTCTAAAATTGTGCAAATTTTTTCTATTGAACCTAATCCAAATCTGTTGCCATTACCACGATTCCCATGCTACGTTCTTATTTTGAACACATTATCTTGTTATATTAATACACACATACAAAATCAAAATGTTTTTCTGTTTTCAAAAATCATAAATTCTTTTTACACCTGTTTCTATTGATTACTTTTTATTTGAAATAACACTTCTTTGTAGTTGCTGGCAAGAATAATTTGGCATTACTGAGATGTATTTTAATTTCAAAGGAACAGTATTCCTTTAATAAAAAAATGAATGAATCACTATTTGTGCTAAGTAATGTAATTGGTGCTGCAGGCAGGAATTGAACCTGCAACCCTTCTACATAGTTCAGATTGTATACCACGACTTTACTATCTGAACCATCTGTATTTTTTCCCCTAATTTATAATAAACTCACAACATTGGTTTACGGCCTGGTCATTACGCCAGTTTCAATTACACATATGATACCCATAAACTCTCGAAATTCTTAAACTACGAGTACTTAATAAAATACAATACGGTGTATAATCACAGAACTAATACGATTTCGATAATATGCAATCTAAAAACTCGCATGCAAAAGGCATTTTCATATTTTAAATTATGGTTATTTTTAACAATGTTGGTATTAATCTTATCTGATGGGAGATACTTATAAATAAAATCCTACTTTATATTTGTGTCTTATATACACACAACAATATTAAGAATGTGATGTTCGGTTTTAGTTTTAAACCGCTATCCACTATTTTATGTATTTTATAGAATACTCATAGTAACTGTTCTTATTGAAAATAAATCTTTCATTTTATGACTTGTGATCGTGCACAATTTCTATATATTTTTTCAAATATGCTGTAATTAAATTGGAAATGATAAAGAATATATGCTTAAGCATATGTTATTAAAAACGTATAGGTATTACAAGGAAGAGATACATTGTTTTGAAGAACTGTACCACGTTTGCTGTTTTCAAGGTCTGACAACCCCAAGTTGCGTTAATAGAGTATAGGGTATTGTGGGTGTTCGTTTTTCAAATTTTAAACAAGTATGCAATAAAGTGAATAAATTATCAATCTCATTTTGAATAATTTAACATGACCTATAGTAGTGATGCTTAAAATTATAATAAAAATTGGAACGATGGCATTTACAGCTAGACTTGGATTATACATTTCTACAATTTTGCAGTTGGATGAAGTATTTAATAACTTAAAAAATTTATTGACCTATTATTATTATATATATATAAACTAATCAAATATCATGGCCACTATATAGGAAACTTTGGTACATTATCTATTAAGAATTGAAATGAGCTGTGATGAACTAAGCAAAATTATTTGCATTTCTATGCATTTATCAAAACTTTATAAGGTATTTGCATTAAAAATGTATATTCACAAGTTGAGGTTTATCTTTTGAAAATAATTAGTTTTACCTAAATTCAATGAAGGTTGTACATTGGCTGATATAAAACAAGTACACATTTTTTGTATTTTTCTTAAAGTTATTTCTAAATTTGTATACACAACTTTTTACAGAAATAAGGTAAAGGTTCTTCACCCATCTAATAAACTTATGATAAATATTTTTGCTTATTAAACTTTTAGTATAAAACAATATTGCATTATATGTAAATGCTATGACTTGCATACTATTTACATTTTTGGGACCCCCTAGGGATTTTATGAGACTGTTTCAAGGTAGTCTGATTTGCATAACTTGTTGCTTACTACATTATGTATACTTGGTAACAGATTGATTAAAATTGGAAAGCAGTTGTTGGTCTACTAATTTCGTAGCTTAGGTATGTATTTAACAGCGGGATACAAAATTGTTTTTGATATTACAGAACATATTTTGTTTGAATGGATTTCTGAAAAGTAGCTGCGGTTTTTTTACATAAAATTTCGCTAAGCACATTTTTAGAATCAATTAACGTAGTTGTACTAAAGGATGTGTTTTTGATAGGTTTCTAGAAGCATTGTCTTAAGATGTTGAATTGTTGCATTAATTTGAGAGGTTTCTTCTGATATAGATTCTTTGGCACGAAAAAGTAGAATAAGTAAATTTGATAAACAACAAAATTATTTAATGCAAAAGGTTTTTAAAATGACTAGTCAGATAACTGTGTACAATAAAACTAATACAGTTTCCCATTCTAGATACATTTGTTTATATCTTTTGAGTCATCTATAATAAATGTTGTTTATGCAAAGCCAAAAATATATGTTTACAGATTCGTTATTTGATTTAGTGTTGATACCAAACACTAATATAAAATCTATATACTGACAGCAGTTATAGTGGAATTGAACCACATTAGAACACCGGTTGTCCTTCAATAATTCCTGACAAGTCTATCATAATGTTTAATGTATAATAAATAAATGGTCATTAACACATTCTTTAAAACAATTAATTTATTGACACTTCATAAACATGGGTTATGACACAATAGCTTGCAACATAAGTTTCTTTTTAGAAAATATTATTTTTATTTGTTATTTGTTTTTCTTTTACAGCATTATAATTCTTTACATGGAAAAATTCCACACCAGAAACATCTGTATGATTAATAGATCTTTAAGTTTCCTCTTCAATGAATTTGGAAAATTTGTGCTACTTCTTTAAACTCAGGATTCTTGAAGCTATTTTATAATTATTCTTGAATTTTTATGGCCTCTATGTTAGTTATATCTCCATTTTATTTTGAATATTATCGTAAAATGTGGTTCATCGTCATCATTAGGTCTTCAGTCCTGGAACTGGTTAGACATGTATCTCCGTTGTTTTCTATTTTGAGCTAACCTACACATATACCTACAGTCCGCATCTTTCACTATCTGCATACAATAGTCTCATATAGGTCTACATCAACCTCTCTTTTTTCCGATCCCTTCTTGTAATATATTCCGCACTATTTCCCAAATGTCTTGGAATGTGTTCTGCTCATCTATTTCTCCTATTTTTTGTTGTTTTTGACAGATATCTTCTTTCACCTACTCTTTCTAAAACCTCTTTGTTATTAATTTTGTCCGTCCAGGCTATCATGATCATACATCTGATGCACAACATCTCAAAAGGCCGCTACCTTCTTTTTTCTGTCTGCTTTTCCTACTGTTCGTATTTCATAGTCATACAGTGCTATGTTCCAAACATATGTTTTCAACAATTTTTTCCTTGTTTCTGTTTGTTGCCTTTCGAACATAGCGGCTGCTGTTTCTTGTTACATACAACTTGGTTCACCTTCTATTGTTTTCTAAATATGTACTCTATTTCTCTAATATTCAGGAGTATGTGAAGGCGGTTAAGCAACCTGCGGCTTCCAAAATCCCCCAACTCTTGAACATTTGCCGGATTAGTAGTTTTCCAATAAATTTTTTCGCACAATCAACATTATTTGAAATATTGCACAACCAACACCTGTAGTTGTTTATAATAACCGTCAGCTTTAAGTGAAATTATTTTTTTGTTATTAGGTTTTCTGTCTTGAAACTGGTTGGACGCATACTTCCAGTTTTCTATTTTGAGCTAGCCTACACATTTTTCTGAAATTCCCAGAGCCTAGATACATTATAATTTGAATAAGGGCCGCTATACTTGCGGCCACGTCCCCAATGCTCCACCCGAAGGTACTACATGGGTTGAGAGAGCCTAGATACATTACATGTGATTTTCCAATGCTCCACCCGAAGGTACTACATTGGCCAGGAAGCGAGTTTTTTTTTACCTGGAAAATTTTGAATTTTGCCGAATCCTTGCTGTTCTAAGCAAGGTAGGGATCTTTAACGTGCGTGACAACACTCACACACGGGACCTCCATTTTACCTCTCATCCGAACGAGGGTGTATTTTTGCGAAAAATGCTCGCCTAACATTTTTCAAGCGGACCGTGTCGGGATCCGAACCCGGGACCTAGGGCGTAGTAAGAGCCTAGATACAGCTCGGTTCCCTTCTAATGTTTTCTAAATATAAAACCCTATTTCACCAATATTCAGTGGTATGTGAAGTGGATTAAGCAACCTGGGACTACCAAATTAACCCATCACTTAGACGTTTGCTGAATTAATAGTTTTTCAGTAAATCCTGATGTCTTAGTGTGTGGCCTATCATCCTATATCTCCTATTTTGTATTGTTTTCCACATATTTATTTCTTCCCTTACCAATTCTAGAACCTCTGTGTTTTGAACTTTGTCTGTGCATGATATCTTCAGTACACGTTAGTAGCACCACATTCCAAAGGCCTCTGTTGTTTTCTTGTCTGCTTTTTCTACTATCCAAGTTTCACAGCCGTACAGTACTGCACTCCACACATATTCTTTCAGCAATCTCTTCTTTTTTTCTGTTTGTTGTTTTTGAACATAGTAGTTGCTTTGTCTTGTTAAATGTAGCACAACCTTGTGCCAATCTTTGTTTTATATCTTTTGCGCTTTTCCCATCTTGCGTTATTTGTCTTCCTAGGTAGCAGAAATCCTTAACCTCTTGTAAGTTCTTGTTTCCTATTTGTATTCTAGTTTTTGATTTATTTTCCCCTCCTTTACATACTAGAACTTTAGTTTTATTTTTGTTAATTTTCATACTATATCTCTTTTTCAGAACTGTATCAATTTCATTTAGATTTGCTTCTAACTTTTCCTTACTAGATGGTAATACCGTTATATCATCTGCAAATCTAAGCATATCAATATTTTGTCCCTGCATAATAATTCCAAATGTCTTCCTGCATTTGATAGTATTCATTGCCTCTTCGATGTACAAGTTAAAATTATCAGGATAGGGCACATCTCTGTTTCATTCCTTTCCTAATACATACTTCTCTACGTTCCTGCTCTAATTTTATTATCACTGCGTGCTCTTTGTATAAGCTACGTGTTATCCATCTATCCCTAAAACTCATTCCAATCTTTTTGAGTATTTCGAACATTTTTTTGCATTTTACATTGTCAAATGCTTTTTCCAGATCTACAAACCCTGTATACATGCTTTCTCCTTTTTCTATTGTTTTCTCCATTATCACCCTCAGAGCTAAAATAGTTTCCAGTCTTTCCCTGTTTCGCCTAAACCCAAATTGATCTTCTCCTAGTATTTCTTCAGCCTGTTTTTGCATTCATCTTTGTACAATTCTAGTTAATATTTTTAACACGTTCGCTCTCAAATTTACGCGTGTTTCATATTTAACCTATCGTAACTACCAAAATAAGTACATAAATTATAAGCTGCAAGGTTCATTTTGTGACCAAATAAAAACTACATGCTATTTTGGCACTCCTGATTATAGATGAATAGAAACCAAAGGCAATCTGCTTTTAATTCTGTTATTCTGTTTATTATATCCCTGTAAACGCGGTACATGCGCCACAAATGACAGTTGGTAGTGATATTACATAATGTGAAAATTTACGCGCAAATTATATGTGACGTCACACAATATGCAAATTATTGCAACACATTTTCAAAGTATACAAATTTTAGAGAACCCCCAAGGGGTACTTACGTGAATCTGTAGGGCTTCTTACAGGATTACTTCATGCTAGCGGCAGCGGGGCTCCGTGGATCTTTTTCGGGCGTCGGCTGCTTTGACTAATCTTCCTCGGGTCGTGGGAACTCTCGAGCCAGGTTGTACCCAAATCTGATTGTCTTCTTCCTATGTAGCGGGAGCGACGGGAACTGGTTATAAAGAACGATAAGAGCAAAAGGGACCTACATAACCAAAAAGATACAATAAGATACCAAACCAACTACACCTTTCTTCACATTTCGGAGGCAAGTTCTAACACGTCTCCCGGAAATTCCCCACTCCCCTTTCGTCCACACGCGTCGGCGCGAATCTCGCGCAACGCGCTTTCTGAAGTGACGGAAATACGCACACAAGTCTTTTTAAATTTATGGCGCGAAATTCTCACATATTAAAACTTAGTTAAGAATGTCTAGTGCTGATTTCGGCACGTAACATGTTTTGATCTTAAAACTAATATAAAAATAAGGTAAATGGTGTACACACAAAATTTAACCTTAAGGAATTCAAATTTTTAACAATAAATTAAAAACATAGATCCAAATTTTTCGACTTTATAATTAAAAAACGAAGAAAAACAACAAATTTAAAGGACACTTTTCTCAAAAATACTGTAGGTTGAGATAACTTTAATATAATATTATTTAAAGGTACTTCACAAATATCGTTGACATTTGGAAAAATAAAGGTATTCGTTTTTTTGTAAATATGACCTCAAACTGATTTTTTATTTTTCTCAGTTTTTAAATGCTCATCATAAGTAAATTGAACCAAAACAAAATAGTTTTTATGAATGAAATATTTTTGATCGCTGTATATGTAGTCCACTTCCTGTCTGTTTCGCTTCTATTTCTGAATTTATTTCATCAACCTCAGATTCAGGTTCCCACCAGGTAGGTAGGTTCTTCCTATTTTTTGATGGTTGAAGTTTTGCTCTGTCCATTCGTTTCAGGCATTCTTAAAAGTCTAGGGAAGCGATCTTTTGGGATAGTAGTTAAACGTAGATTCTATATTTTCCATTCGGTTAATGTAGCATGCCATACGCTCTTCATCGGGCGAAAGAAAAAAAGATATCCAATGGTTGGCATAGATGTGTAGAATTAGGCAGAGACAAGCAACATTGATTTTGTTCTCGTTGTTTTCGTGCGAAGACAGGTTTATCAACCTTTGATCTTGGTAGTTTCTAGGCATGTTATAAAAGTGTCATCATAAACCAGTCATGAAATGTTACTGCATCGATCTAGCTGTTCTTTTTCTATTGTATCGACTGCTCTTGGAGCAACACAAATGATTGCAACAAGGTGCCCTCACTGGACTATTTTCCTTCCTTGTACTATACAAAAAGTAAGGGATAACAATCCTATCAGGAAAACCACGCACCATTATAGTCGTTGTTTTAGATTGATTGCAGATTTTGTCTGATTACTTTACTCCTCTTCTGCATACCCTCTTTTCCTGGATTATCAGATACGTTCGACTCACTGTAATTAAAGGTTTTGATAGGTGACATGTCTTTTAAAGTATCTAATAGGTTTGTGAAATAAGCCCCAATTATTGCTTTAAAAACTTTACTTCATGCCTGTTTAATGTTTGGGGACTAACATTAACCAAATGAATCTTTGTTCCGTGTCAACATACCTAGGACCCAGTCGTTTTCCGGCATATTATTCACAAATATTTAGATAATTTTTTCCTGACTTTCTAAATAGCATTTCGCAATTATTCTTAAATCGAATACGGTTAATGAAAAACTCCAAGCTGTCTACTTAGTTGATGAATTTACAAATTATTTCAAATTAATATTTGTACAAAATAGTTTAATTATAGTTCACAATTTGAATTCCAAAATTTATAATTTACAAATTGTCTACAATCTCAGTTTGGTAAGTATTGTACATTAATTAATGCCCATTTTAGTCATAATAGCCCATAATTATTGCACAAGGGAAGTTGATTAATACCAAAGTATTAGTGAATAAGATGAAATAATAACTTAGACTTTTATAATTAGTATGAATCAACTTGCCTTGTGCAAGAATTATATCCAAAAATGTATATTTAATATTTGGCATCAGTCGTAATTTTGAGCGTCGCTTCCTGTCTATAATTATTTATTTATTTTTATTTTTATTATTTATTTATACATCTATCTTACAGAAATTAATCCAATTACAAGATAGGATATAAACAGAAATGTCAAATAAAGTAATTATTATTACATCAAAGTGAATAGTGTTGTAAGTACAATTCATTTGCTTAAATTAACTTTTTGGATATTTTTAATTGAAGTGCAGAACATATCTAACTGTGTTTGAATTTTTGAGTAATTCATGTAGATTTCTTGCAAAGGAGAGAATTTAAGTACATTTGTATGGAGAATGACATTATGAAACGTGAGGGGATTACGAAAAGTCAAGCGGGGTACAAATAAGTGTATTTGACAGAGTATTGTAGGACAGTGAAACGTGAAGAGAATATTGTACAAAAATATTATAGAATGTAGGAAACAGCGTTTTTCTAAGGAATAAGCATTAACTGTGGCAAGTAAAATGTGATGTGGATAATCAATCAGTGGGTAAACACCTTACATATGCAATACTACTAACTTCAGAAAGTTTCATTGTATGCTTTCGAGTATGTTAATGTAGATATTGGAGCAATTTTTGACAGAAAATTGAGCTTTTCTGAACATATTAATTATCTAGTTAAAAAATCACATAAGACAATGGGTTTCATCATATGTAACTCAATTGGTTTCTCAAATTCTTCTACCCTACTTACATTATTTAACGCTTATATTTGTTCAAGTCTCGAATATGTTTCAATCATAAGGTGACAGACAAAGAAATAGTAGGTGAAGAAATATATCAGTGAAAAACTAAAACAAAATTGGAGAAATGGAAGAGCAGGCGTTTTCTTAGGTATACATATATAGGGCAACAATAGGGTAAATCCTGTCTCAATTAATTACATACATTTTGCAACAAAAAAAAATATTTTAATATATGCAGCTCTTAAATCACAATACACAAAGAGTTTGTCAACGTAATGATACATCTATTTCATTCTTAATAAATATTTGTTTTATTACTATAATGACGCTATTAAATTCATATTCAATAAAACCATCAGATAGTATCACTGGTTTCTGGGTTTTAAATAATTAAACACAATTTTTAAATAATTTATGCATTTACAAAGTTGTTAAGTCAATTATGGTTTGTCAGATCTGGTATACCACTTACATGTTGATTTTCAGATTTTTTTATAAAACAAATTGGCAAAATTGTAAATTATAGAATATGAATATTGAGTTGTTTGTCTACTCTTATATAAGACATATTTGTTGCAAATAATTACACAAAGAAATCTTTTAGAAAAACTCTTTAGTCCGGCGTCTCACCAAAGAGGAGGACAAAAAGAACCTCTAATTGTTACAAATTTTGAACAGGAATTCACTTAAGCTATTTTTGTTTTAACAAAATATCTGAAACTAGAGAATTGAAATTTTAATTATAATTCTTGGTTTACGAAAAATCATGTGGACTGAAAAGATGGTACTTTTACATCTAGTTGGTTTAACAGGCATGTTGATGCCTTAAGGGAAGTTGTTTAATACAATCAATTTTTTATAAATTTTTTGACTAATTCAGAAAACAGAATAAATCACTCACCCTTATTAAGATTCTCTCGATATATATTTGCACATCGGCGACTCCATTACGAACATCTTGGAGAATGGAATAAGAGTGACAAAGCTATCAAGGCAGTTCATAAGAAAGATTGGTCCTGGGAAACCCTTCCACACGGAACTATGCAAAAGAAGACATGTGTTTAACAAAACTAGGACTGATCGCCAGCGGTGTTTATAAAATAAGCTGGAAAACCTTGAAGCTTTTGAGAATAATAACATATTTACCTACAGTATTTAATGTTAAGCGACTATTCTAAACGATTATCTTGAAGTTTTGATAACTTTCAGAACAAAATTTTGAACTAATGCAATGCACTTGAAGCATATAATTTGTTAACTACAATAAAGATGGTATTCAACCTTGCACTTACTAGACGAGGAATTGAGACTATTTATTTTTACAGGAATAAATACATACAAAATTCAAAAGTTGAAGTTTAGTTTAATGATGTGATGATGCTGCGATGTTCTGGATTGTCTGGAGATCATCTTGTTAATGCTTTGTAAGAACAGAGATACTATTTATTTAAGTTTATAATACGAACTAATTATACATTAAAGGCATGACGCACCAAGAAAATATTTACAAATCTTTTTGTGCGCGTAATTATTGCAACTGCCTTTATTCACCAAAAAGACTTTTTAATTTCTAAAGTTGCTGGATGAGATTCTATTTCGAAAAATTGAACGTTGTGACTTCTCGATGAAGAGCTGGATTTGGTGTTGTGTGTGAATGATGTCCATTGTTAAATTGCATGCAATGCGACATCTAGTGGCGGTAACCGAGATAGGATCTTTGCTTCAGTACACTGTGGTTGGTAGGCGGAAATGCTGGTATATGGATGACATACTTGTTTGGTAGAAATTGAAGCGAGCTGGTGGCTTAATGTCCCCAATTCTGGAGTGCTGTTGGTGTCACATGTTCTAGTAGGAGGTCCTGATGACTTCGGAAATAGAGCGGATGCAAGCTGTGTTATGGTGGGCTCCTGCGTCCGTAATGTGGTTAAAAAGATTTTACTTCTTTTCATCTCGTTATATTTGGTGGTCACGTCGAGATAATCTGAAGGAAAATTCTTAGTTCACAAGGAGCTTGGTGACTTGCATCTTGCACTATTTTAAAATTTCTCCAATAAGTTTTGTGACAACCTTAACAAGAGAATAATTAAGATGTAATTTACTCTAGCGTTTGAAGCTTTTTTTATATTATGGGTTTGTTTGTAGTGTACGTTTGATCAGTTTTATTGTGTTTCGAGGGGTGTCCGACAAGTCCATTATTGTTTGAGGGTTGTTGTAAGAGTGTATGCTATTTATTTGCATGTTGCGTGCTTATTGGTCAGTTAGTTAGGTGAATGTTTGGTTGTACACTCCTACAATGCTAATAAAATATTTAAAAACTCCATACTCCAAACTCAAGATGAGGTATTTCTTTAGTATTGAGGTTTTATGCTTTATTGTAAAGAACGAGTGTGTGTTCTTTAAACATATTGGGCATATCTGAAATCGAACAAAAGTTTATAGTACTTCTGCTGGAATACAATTATAATGGCAAAGAAGGTCAAAGCAGAAGTTTATTTTATTTATTGTCAGTTGATTAATTCTTTATTGTAGTGTTTATTACAAAAGCAAATGGCAAAATGAGATACAAACACTGCCTTTTCTTGAAACATATTGAGACTTTTATGTTTTTTGTTTATTCGGACATAAGACGTGGTACATATAGTGTATTAGTCGAATACCGTATATTTTCTGAATGTTAGATAATATGTAAAATAGGATCATTCTAAACACTTTTTTGGACTTTGTTATTTACGTTAGTATTGGATTAAAATCTGCCTTGTTATAACTTGAACAAGTTAAGTTGTGAATAATGCTTAACCTTTACAGTACATTATATTTTTCCGAAACATTTTATATATATATATATATATATATATATATATATTTATATTTATAATCTTGTTTAAAATATATCTTTTTAATAATCTATTGAAGTTGTGTAATAAGCAGCTGAAATTAAATGTTAATTTTAAGCATAACTGAAGTTCACACTATTTTATTGTTATACATTATATGTAAGAGAGTACAAGTATATAAAGTGCTTTACTAATGTTTGAACGGTCGTGAATTCTTCTCGCTACATAAATTTAATTTTTTTTAATAATGTATGCTTACCTTGGCTATTTAAGGAAGTTAAGTGTTATTTAATTTTAATATTATAGTAACATTAAGGTGGGTTGGGTTGTATTCTCACATATTAATGTATAACGGCAGAATAGAACATAAATTTGAATGTATAGAGGATATTTATAAATTTTAATTGTTTAATTTTACAATCATTGTGGTTATTCACAGAATTTTACACTAGTAGATGTTTGACATATTATTATTAATCAGACATTTTAAATACAATTTGTTAGAAGAACTTAACAACATGTTATTTTTATGTGATCTTTGAAAGTTGAAGGTTTTTGTTTGATTGATTAATAAACCTTTTACTAATTGAAGGCTGCTGTCATCTTCCTGCGTGTTATTACAAGAAAATAAACATTTTTGCGTATGAAGTTATTTGTTCTGAATAAACTACTTCTGAAAATATTTAGCTATATTGCAATTATACTTTCTTTCGTCTCAAAAACACCAGTATCAATAATGGGTTGGACAATATATCAACAAAATTATAATAATGAAACATTGAATTTTAGAATATTTTTAATATCCTACATATTGTAATTAATATTAAACGTATATTTTACGTTGCCTTTTTTTGCAAGTATGAAACACTTTGTTATATTACACGTTTTGAATATCATGTTAACTCCTTTTACATTTGCTAATTGTTATGTAAATCGTTTATAGCAAGCATCACGTTTTTTTTTGTGACAATTTTTCTCCTGATACTTCTTTCGGCACATGGTGCCCTGACACAGATAGTATATTTACTAGATTTACTCTTATTTCTTTCTTTCTTTATATTTCTTACTATTTCTTCTACAATTTCTCCCTTTAATTAATTTATTTCTATTGATTTATCTGATTAGAATTGTATATATCACTTGTTAGTGAATCATTAATATTCATAAAGTAAGTAGAAATGTTTAACCTAATTTTCACGTAATTGGTGTGTTCAAACGTAAATACACTCACCTAATAGTTTCACTTGCAGAAGAATAATGGCAACTTTCTTGCACTTGTTTTACAAAAAAAACAAAAACACGTTGGCGGGAGTGATAACGTCCCAACAAACACAACAATTTTATAAACACAAAAGAGAATAGAAATTTAACTAATTAAATAAACCAATCATAAACATCACTATATTTGTTGTTGCAGTAATCAAATGGAAATATCTTTTACATCACTTTAGGGTGCTTCAAAATATGGCGTATAAAATATATAAGTAGCCATTTGGTTGGATAAGTCAAATAAATGGTTTGCATGTGTTGTGACAGAATAAGTAGTTTTCATGTTTGAGTATGTTTTCTTGGTCATATTGTTATATGTTATTTTATATGAGGACATCTCGTTTGTCCTGTCTCTATTTTAGCTGTAACGATGCCTCTATTCAGTAATGCATCGGCTAGAATTTTTTTCCAAAAAGTATATTTCTTTTATTAATAATATCTCTCTGATGTATAAAAATTTTTAAATTTTGTTTCTTTTAACTTTACATCCGATATTTTGTGCTGGTGGTCATTGACCTGTCTTATCAATAAATGTAAATAAATTTTAGAATTTTTATGGATCAATAATCTTAAATGATCTAGAAGGAATTTCAACAGTATTGTTTGTGCCACATTTTATTTTTGATCCATTCAAGGTTATTTTTTATTTTCAGGTAGATATACTCACAATTATAATTGTTTACACTTTTAATACTTATAAAACAACAATAAACTTAGTTAATTGCTCATCAGACCAGTAAGAGCACGGTCGCCGATATAAATTTTTTGTGTTTTAGAAGTTTGTTTCTCTGGTTTAGTGTGGAAGTTAATGCTATCTGGTAGCTGATTTACGAATAATTGAATATTTACTTTGTTCGTATCCTTAGTTGTAACCACGACTTCTCAAGAAAGTGATTACAGATGGTGAGAGTAAAATTTTTTATTAGTTTGGTTTAGAATGTGTACAGTCTATCTTAGGGACAATTTCATTAGTCATGCAGCATTACCAAATGGTTCTTTGAGTTGGATTTAGCATATTTGGTGTTAATAAAATTATTAACATTGTTTGAGATTGATTATGAGCTATTAGATTGTTATACTTGAAACGTTATCAAATGCGATTGTTTGCTGGTTTTAGGTGTAAATAATTTAGCATAAAATTTAATTTATTATTACAACTAGAAAAGATTAGATTATTGGTTTTGATTATCAAGCAATTGCGTAATTACGTAAATACGATATAATATTAATTCGAGAATTACTCCTTAAACAGAAATAATAAGTTATATAATTATACATGATAAAAGGGTTGATATTGAGATTCAGCCCATAGTATTTGTAGCAAAAAAAGGAAATATGTTTTTTGAAAATTTAGAAACCTTTTTATTTTAGTGGAAATTTAAAAAATGAAAATTTTCTACAAAATTTTGTTATCAAGTTAGTCATTAGAAATCGCACAGGATGAATACCTAAAAATTATGGAATTAATTAACAAGCTTCTACAATTGGATGATGAGTTTGTGCTTAATTTCAAGTACGGGAAGCTTTTGAAGACACATACTGTAACAGTTTAGTAGCAGCTATAGACAGACAGTCATGTAAAAGCTATGAAAGGTGATGTAAGAATCGATTCGACTACCTAACAAAGCTGTATGTCACACCATATTATGTCATTCTTGCCCAAATTATCTTTGCCTGCTTTTTCAGGTAATTTTCAGGTTTGGCCTACTTCATTTGAGTGATTAAAAAATCTTATCAATTCTATCGATAAATTAAATGACGTGGACAAAATTACTTCTTTAGTTGGACAGCTTTCAGGGAAAGTTAATAAGAACATTTGTGCTAGTTTGCCACCCATTGGGCCTAACTATAAAATCATTTGGAATGTTCTTGTTGAAAAGTATCAAGATACTTTTACTTTAGCCAACTTTAGAACAAGTTTTAAAATTATACTTCACACAAGGTTTGACTTAATAAGAACAATGTTCTATGTCGTAATCTCAAGTAGTACTGATATCTACAGAAAACAAAATTGTATACTCTTAATCAACTTGTTTATTTGAAAATGTTCAAACTAATTTATGGGAAAAAGGAAAAATTATAAAAGTTTAGTCATTCCATATACTTAGTACAACTGTACAGGTTTGCCGAGTTTGTTCATGCTAATGATATTAGACTGAATCCTTATAGTGAGGTGACTGAATCTTGTGTAAATAATGCTTCAAATAAAGTAAATGGTGATACTACATATCAAAAATTAAGTATCTTTACCAACAGATAGTGTCAGTAATAATTATGATAATACTGATAAAGACCGTTTAGTTAAATGCAATACTCCAGGAGCAGAGGAAGCCTTAAAAGTTACACCAAAGAGAAATTTTCAAACTAGGAAAATATAATGAACGAAGTTCATTCAGAACCCACTGCCTCGAAGGATTCACAACAAATTACTCACTTTGGTAGAACTTCCAAACTTCCAGTAAGACTAAATCTATAAGGCGTTAATATTTTAAGTTATTTGTTTCTAAGAAGGTGAGAAATGTTATGTACCATTTGTGATTATCTAAGTAAATAACTTGGATAACATGAGATGAGTCATGTCCACTGTTTTTGTAGTTAGTAATTGTTGTAAAGTTCGTATGAAGTTTTTGGCTAAAGAAAATTGACAATTAAAATATTTATACTGATTTATACTGATCAAAATTTAATTAACAAGTGTAACTTTGCACTAAATGACATCGTTTTATACTTGGCTTATAGCCATAATTTTGAGCGTAGCTTCCTGTCTATAACTGACATAAGTCAAAAACTTGACAAGTTCAGATATGATTGACAAAAATGCCGAACGTAATTGAAAGTTAGGTTGATGTATCATCGTGTACACGATTTAAATTTGTAAACTCCCAATTGTGTCATCGGTCTCGGTGGCATAATTGGTAAACGCATGGTTCCGGCAAAACCAGGATACAGGTTCAAATCCTGTCCAAGACCTTATATTTTCCATCTTTCAATTACTAGCTCGATTTGAAATGATAATTTGGGCTTTGCATAAAAGTCTAAGTTATTATTTCATCTTATTCACTATATATATATATATATATATATATATATATATATATATATATATATTGCTGTGAAACCTACAAAATCCGTGAACTACGCTTTTCGAATCAAGCCTCACGAATTGGGCGTCAAGAATGCTGTGAAACCTACAAAAAGCTATTCATTACCTTAACTGTGTTGGTCCATTGACTTTCTTCCGTTAATCGCCTCGGCTGCTCCTCTAGATAACTTTCATCCTCATACATAAAAAAAACAAACACATTCCTACCACAAACATCAACGTTAACTCTATTTACATCAATATTCACAATACATTAAAATTTCAAAATTAAAATTCAGCATAAATTTTAATATCAGAAAATTTCAAAATTAAATTCATTATCATTTTAATGTGCATTCAGAATTAAAGTCCTTGTAGGATGCCTACTAATTACTATAACAATATATGCAGACCGGAGTCTGAGTACAAAGGGAGCATCTACCACCCCTTTACGTTAATTAACCAGGTTCGTCTAATTGAGCTCAAAGACATACCCATATTTTCATCATAATCCAGAACATCAATACTAAATACCCCTTTCTACTTAAACAAGCAAATTTCACCTTAAAATTAAAATATTATTGTTACTACAATTTCACTACTGTCCATTTTAACTAAATCAATTATAAAAGTTATTCAACACACACCAAAATATCAAAGTTCGAACAAAATAGTATAATTTACCTGAAGGTTACTGCACTCGTAGCTTCAATGTACATCGTCCCTTTGTCAATTACACCATTCCAACTGGGTTATATTTACGGCTTCTGATTCTCAACGCTTTTAAAATTTTCTCCATCACCATTTATTTAAAGTTGTTTCAGGGCTTTTCCGGAACTCATCTGTGTATATCTGAACCTTGTTTTGTGGATCCAGACACGTTTATGCACCATTTAATTATTAATACCCCCGAAAAATAACAAAGAAATTCATACTTCTTTCACCACTATACGCCAAAACTGCCTACTTTTGTGTATTCATTTGTCGTTGTAAATTTTACTCATTGGTACGGTGATACTAAACTTTATTACCTTGTATCTTTTTTTTCTAAGTGCACTAACGTACATTCATTGTAGCACGTAAAGAACAAACTGTTTTTTATCACAAAAATATTCGAGCAAACTGTTTAAATTATTTAATCAAAACCGGAAAACTAAAAAGCACTGTTTAACGCATTGAATCAAGTCGAAGATCTAAGAGAGCTTGTTCATATTCCCCTGGGTACATATAGAGGTTAGCCTGTCTGTCGGTCGAGTCTCCAAAACGGACAATTCTAAAGAATTTCGCCTGCAATGTTCCCATTCCGCAGCCCGGCATGCGATTTTTACGAATTTTGCACTCGCCCCAGTTAAATCTCAGAAATTTCAACACGGAACGCAACGTCTGGAAATAACTAATTGAATTTTATACAGAAATGTTATTTTTACCCCTCAAATTTTGCCTTTTACTTTCAACCAATCGCAACCCTATGACGTTGCTCTACTCACGCCTTTTACTATATGTGCCTCGGTCTTGCGCATATTATCTGTCTCTATCTACCCTGTTCTTATTAGTGCAAATTGATATTCCTTATTATCGATTATTTCAGTCCATGTGGACTGTTATCTGGGTTAAATAACCCCGTATCCAACCTTCCCGTTTATATAAGCGACGGTTTCTTCAACATTCTCTGAAACCATTTGTTATCTGCCAAATTTACGCAGAATGAGCTTTTTAAAAATACGCAGGTGTTCAAACATCCTACTTCTAACTACCCTTCTACGATTTGCATTTTATTGGGTTTTTTCAAGTTTTTATAGATATTATATGTTACTAATGGTTCAATTAACTTCAATTACAATTAATACCCTTTAAATTTTAGTGACCCCTAATCAAATATTCAATTATTATCTGTACGTTTTGTTTAATACCGGTTACTAAAAATAGAGTTAATTAATATAAATTTTGCACGTAATTTTTATTTGTTTCTTTACTATGGATAATTAAATTACACGTAAAGTTTTCTAATACTGCTTCCTTTTATATAAAGCGTCTTATAAATAATTTAAATCTCTTATTTTTAATGAAACGAATGAATTTTTTATGCTTCACGGTTTTTTTTTTTTAATAACGCGTACCTTTTCCCAAAAGCTTCTACACGGTGATAAATTATTTGATGTGATTATTTAATTTTCTACCCTGGTCTAAATATGAGTAATATATATATATATATATATATATATATATATATATATATATATATATAAGGAAACATAGAAAGTATAAAGTTGGTTTAATAAGCATGGTTGTTCAGAAATTTTCGAGTTGTACGATGTTTTTCGAAACTGCAATAACTTTTTAATGGTTTAACCTATAAAGAGAATGCAATCTGTTTGTTATGTAAATTTTTATGTAGCATTCAATGGTGTAAACAAAAATTGTAATAGGACGATAGTTTTCAATATGTAAACATAACCTCACTTTGTATAAATGTAAGCCATAATTTAATATGACCGTAAAGAAAAGGTTATCTTTTTATAATTACTCGTTTGTAGGGGTTGAAAAAAATTACTTTCATTAGTTTTGTCATAATTAGTAAAAAAAAGAACTTATATATTTGTGGATGTCAATGAGCCCTTGGATACATAATTGAAATAAACAAAATAATGGTTTAACACCAACAACACCTTTGATCCTTTCAGATTGGCTTCCTGCGTTCAAGCCTGTTCAACCGCCATGATGTCAACACACAAGGACGAAAAATAAGGTGCGTTTGCACATTCACTAGATGCTGCATAACACTAACTAGTTGCACTACTATAGTTATTGCTTGTCATCACTAAATGTTTAATTATGGCAAAATAAATAGAATACACAAGAAATAAACTATCAGAACAATACAAACTAACAAAACCATAGGAAAGACAAATCAATTAACGCTAATTCGCCCCCTACTATATTGTCATCTGTTCAAAATAACCGCCATTAGCTTGTAAACACATCTTGCACCTTTTGATTAAATTATGCTGCGTCTTTTCTAGATTTTTGGTCTTGAAGTAGCTGCAATAATACTATCTTTGAGTTCCTTGATGTTGTTAGGTTTTTATCATACACTTTGTACTTTATAAAACTCCAAACAGTAAAATCTAGTAGCGATAGTTGGGATGACATTGGCGACCCTTGCATTGTTAATCGAATTGGACATTGTGAGCAGATGCAATGAAATGGCATTGTTATCTAGCATTTCTTTCCATTTGTTTCGTAAGAAGTTCAACTGACAACTGCGTTTAAATTATAATTGTATAAGAAAGACCCAAATATTTTATTACCTAAAATGGCTCACAACACATTCATACAAAATTGATATTGATCCTGCCTTTCTGCTATTAAATGTGGATTTCCCTGATTCCAACAGATTGTATTTTTTCTTAGTTTATATACATTTTTATAACAATCAAACAAATTTAAGTCTTGTACACAAAATTTACAGCCCAGAACGAATAAACACTTCAACTAATAATGTTTGATAAGTAACAGTTGTTTTTTGTTTATTGAAATATGTATATAGGTGATGTCCGCGAATAAATAAATTGTTTTTTTCTTATTATGAAAAACTACTGAAAATAAGTATATTAATCCCTACATTGTAATGATAAAAAAATAACTTTTCTTTTATGGTGATATTAAACTATGTTATACATTTAAAAAGTAAGTTATGTTTGCAGATTGAAAACCATCGCCCTAATAAAACTTTTGTGTACCCCATTGAATTCTACGTAAAATTTTACGTGACAATAAGTTTTCATTTTCTTTACAGGTTAAATTGTTAAACTTTATTAAAGTTTAAATTTAAAAAACCAATTTTTTTCAATTATCTAATATCTTTTTGATCATTTTGGTGGGTTTTTAAAAGGACATCATACTACTCATATATTTCTGCTTATCTTTGCTCATTTAACTAATTTTGTACCTTCTATAATAAAAAAAATTACCCATATAAGGAGTGAGATTATGTGGCATCCTGTATATAGTGTCCTAGGAACACTAGCAATGGTCTTTATTTAAAATATTATAGTTTTAGGAACAATGTTCTATTTTAATACTTATGTATAGTATTTTATTTTCAGACTGATCTTATGGGGCAATCAATATATAGTATCACTGCCCCCGAAGATCAAGAGCGGCTGCGAATGCACATTAGTTCAGATGAAATATTTGGAAATGAGTGGCGAAAATATTTCACTTTACACATAAGGCGAGCGGGACCTCGCTCAGAAGCAGCAGTTTATGAATCCGTAAGTTTTGTTGGAGTGCCCAAAGTAAATAATGGTACATTATATAATGGGGCATCTTCAAAAGAGGTAGCCAGCACAGTCAGTTCCTTCACTAATGATGTGAGTTTTTTGTCTAATTTATATAATTAAGTATTTAGTGCTAGTTTTTAGATTCTAATATTTTTTGCTAAACTGTTGCGACCTGAACCAATTACCGATCTTCTAATAGAAGCAGCCAAAGATGAATATTTGACCAGGCATCTGGTTGATGGTCGAATCATCACTTGTGATCAACGCATTTCGTTTGTGGCTGGTTACATGACTGAAGAGGTGTCGGGTTTATCTGCTTTTAAATTCATGCACAGGGATGATGTACGATGGGTTATGATCGCGTTGAGGCAAAGTAAGTTACATTACTTATTTCTGTTACATTTAAATTTACTAGAATGTTTTGTTGTTTTGATGTCAGAAATGTCACATTACTTTTAAAATAAAATTGGATTTTGTTAAGTTAACAATAACAACTTTTCAGATAAAGTAGTTATATTTTTACTCAATACATAATTTTGTGATAGTAGAAATCACGAAAGAATGCATTTACGTCATTAATTGATGATTCTTTAGCGTATACAATTGACGTAATTAAAACATAAAAGAAAGAGAGAATATAAGTAACACGTATTTCGAGCAAAGTAGCTTAGTAATGACATATGCTCTAGAATTTATGAGAAGTAAAGGAGAACAATAAGTTGTTGCATATGCTACAGTTATGTTACTATAGTACGGTTTCTGATTACATGTCGTTTTTAATAGGACATAACCTAAACATTAGTTTACATTTAATTAACTAATTGTCACGGTAATCTCCACAGTATAACCAAAAAATTACCAACTGCCAAAATTACCGGTTAAAAAAAAGGTAAAAAAATACAATGGTTAGCAGTCGTAGATTGGGGTGGGAACAATAAGAACTCTCAAAAACAACCATACGTTCAGTTGAAAAGGAAGTTATTAGTATACAATGTAACATGTAAAAATTCCGAACTGAATTATTCGTCAACATTACTGCTACAAAGCCGTTAATTTAGCATTTATTTATTTAACGCTTTAACCAATATGAATTCCAATACTTTTGTATATTCAGTAAACAATAAAATTAAAGCATTTTATTAATATAGCTGATAACACAATTACAAATCTTGTGCGTGCTCCCTACTCGTATGTAGAATATCTAAGATCCTCATGTTGTTTGCCGACTTGTGTCACTTGCTCACTTTTTGTCCTCACCTCGAGCCGAAAGGTCACTGCTCTGCGATATAAAAGCAGACGACATGTTACAGGAAATTAAGTTTTACTGGCGTAAGCGCCGAAACAAGTAAAAATTTAATCTTACAGTTATGAAGTAATTAATCTTTACAACGGTTTGTTTTATAGGTAATTAATTATGATTTTTAATAAAGTATATTACAGTGCAACTTTCGTAATCTACAATGCAACTTCAGTAATCTACAAAGGTTCTAATGGAATATTAAGATTATGCTACTTAGTTGATGTATAAATAATTTATCTACATGGAAATTCATTTCGTACAAAGAATGGTAAGCAGATTTGTTGGATAGTACCGACACGTCACAGAATGCTGACATCGGAACAAGTGCTGACAGGTTGTTAGGTCATTCACGCCGGTGGGTAAGCCCATTTGATTTCCTGAAATTTTGCTACATGTGCCGTATTTTATTTTGTATACACATATACGACTCGACGTAATATTTAATTGTTCATTTGCGAATTACTTTATGCTTTGATATACAAATACCTTCCCGTACAGATAATTTAGCAACCTATTTATTCATAGAAAAAAGCTTAACTTTTAACGGTTCAATATTTAAAATATATAGAATGATTTATTTTATTAATCACATGTTCAAATTTAGAAGTCATTCTTTGTCAAACTATGTATAAAAAGATATTAAGTTACATCAATCATAGTAACATGTTGTTTGCAGAATTTGTTTAGGCAAATGTTATTTCTTATCTTGTTTACCGAAACCTTATTTCAACATGTTGTTAGCGTGCTTTCATTCTAACAAATGAAATTTTGATTTGAGATTAATTAACAAATACATTACTGCATGTATAAAAATTTGAACCTCTTGTAAAGTTCTAGTAGCTCTACTCCGAACTACTAAGTATAAATGAATATTGTTAAATGAAATACAGACTTCAATTAAAATTCAGTAGATATAAAAATTTAATTTTACATCTCCTGAGTAACGTAATAATTATATTCATAAGAATTTA
The DNA here is from genome assembly GCA_036346225.1 of Platerodrilus igneus. Taxonomy (NCBI): domain Eukaryota; kingdom Metazoa; phylum Arthropoda; class Insecta; order Coleoptera; family Lycidae; genus Platerodrilus; species Platerodrilus igneus. The sequence continues at coordinate 7,635,687 of JARFIW010001503.1, read as the reverse complement.
TCTTTGTGGAGTTGCATTATCATGTACATAATTGTTTAAAATGAGAATATAGAAACATTTTTTTCTTCGGTTCATTATTTTATGAATATTTAATTTCCCCGAAGATTTTTTAACTGCTAAAGGAATTAATTTAATGATTCAGTGATAAGTATTTCAAACAAAATTAAGGACTTCGTATAGTCACAGAATTTTTAAATAAATTATATGCTTGCTAGTAGTAATTATGTTTCAGAGCCATCCTAGAGCTTCGTTAGAGCAGAAAGAAAAGTAAGTAACATATTTGTGACAATCAATCTTGTATTTGAAGTGGTTTGTGATAAAATAGGTTTCCAAATTTCTCCTTTAAGTAAATTCATTTATTCAATTGCTTTATAAAAAAATTTAGGTGGCGTCCATTATCTTTTTTTAACTTTAATAAATCCACTGACCCAATCTCATGCGACTGTGGGTTAAAAGCTCAGCTAGCTACAAATCATAAGGGTTTTCTTTTTCTAAAAGCCGCTTGTCATCCAATCTTACCCTGGGCTTATTACAATTTACAAGAATTCTCGATAGGTATAGAAAATCAACCACGATTTCTTTGATAACGAAGGTTGATTATAAATTTTACATTACAACAAAAAATATAAAACAATAGCAGAACTTTATTGTACCCAAAGAATAAATTAAGCAATAATGACAAAATTAAAATAAAAAAATATAGTTAGTTGGAGTTTATAACCTCAAATAAAAATAAATGCATTTATAAAATCATTTAAATAGTAATCTACTCTGAAAATATTTAATGCCACGGGTGGGCAGGGCCGAGTTAAGGGTATCTGCCGCTCCTATAGACTATAAATACAAATAGTGTTGAGGCTGGAATTTTATTACAAAACTTTGATACATCTTAGGCAGCTTTTTGTGACATATGCCTGAAAATATACAAACACCTACTGGAAATAGTTTGAATGGAACGAATTGAGAAAGGTTTAAAAAAAGGTGGCGATGATTTCTCATCACATTCTTTGTCATCATCATTAGGTCTTTAGTTCTGGAACTGGTTAGACATGTACCCTCATTGTTTCCTATTCTGAACTGACGTACACATTTCCCTGAAATTTGCACAGTCTGCATCAATCACTATCTGATCTAGGTCTACATCTACCTCATTTTTCCTATCTGATTGTAATGCATCCCATACTATTCCCCAAAAATGCCTTAGAACGTATTCTACCTTTCTATTTCTCCTATTTTCTTTTTCCACAGATATCTTTCTTCCTCTACTATTTCTATAACCTACTTTTTATTAACTTTGGCTGTCCATGCTTCCATCCTCATACGTCTGAAGCACAACATTCCAAAAGACTGCTACCGTTTTTCTGTCTGCTATTCCTACTGCTCGTATTTCATAGGCTTACTGTGCTGTGCTCCACACATATGCTTTTAACAATTTTCTTCTTGTTTCTGTTTGTTGTCATTGATAATAGGCACCGTTCTTTCTTGTTAGATGCAGTTCGCTCCCCTTATATAGTTTTACAATTATATACCCTATTTCTCTGACATTTAGTGGTTGTGAAGGGGAGTAAGTGACCTGTGGCTCCCAAGTTCCCCCAGTACTTGAACATTTGTCGATTTAATATTTTTTCCAATATATCCTTTCGCACAATCAACATTAGTTGCAGATATTTCACAACCAACACATGTACTTGTTTATAATAATCATTAGATTTATGTGTGCTTATTTTTTCGTCATTAGGATTTCCGTCTCAAAATTGGTTGGATGCGAACCTCCACTTATTTATATTCTGAGCTAGCCTACACCAACAGCCTATATACAGTTCGGATCCCCTGCTATTGTTTTCTAATTATATGTCTTATTTTGCCGAGATTCAGTGGTATGTGAAGGGGGTTAAGCAGCCTGTGGCTGCCAAGATCTCCCAGCACTTAGACATTTGCCGAATTAATAGTTTTCCAGTAAATTCTTTTACACAATTAACATTATTCGAGAATATTACACAAAATACCTGTAGTTGCTTATAATAATCATCATGTTAAAGAACAGTTATCTTTTTTGTCATTAGTTTTTCCATCTTGGGACTGGTTGGACGCGTACCTCCATTGATTTCTATTATGAGCTAGCCTACACATTTCCCTGAAATTCCTACTGCCTACATCTTTCACCATCTGTGTACAATAGTCTAACCTAGATCTACTTGTGCTTCGCTTTTTTCCAATCTCTGCTTCTAATATATTCTGCACTATTTCCTCATGCCGTAGTATGTGGCCTATCATTCTTTCGTATTTTTTACAGTTTTCCACATATTTCTACCATTTCCTACCATTTCTAGTACCTCTTAGTTCTTAACTTTGTCTGTTCATGATATCTTCATCATTCGTCTGTAGCACCACATTTCAAAGGCTTTTACATTTTTCTTGTCTGCTTCTCCTACTATCCAAGCTTCACAGCCATACAGTGGTGTGCTCCAAACACGTTTTAAGCAATATTTTCCTTGTTTCTATGTTTGTTGTCTTTGAACACAGTAGTTGCTTTTTCTTGTTAAATGTAGCACCACCTTGTGCTATTCTTTGTTTTTTTTTATCTCTTGCACTTTTTCCATCTTGCGTTATTTGGCTTCCTAGGTAGCAGAAATCCTTAACCTCTTCTAAGTTCTCGTTACCTATTTGTATTCTTGTTTTTGATTTATTTTCCCCTCCTTTGCATACTAGTACTTTAGTCTTACTTTTGTTAATTTTCATTTTCTCTTTGTTAGAACTGTTTCCATTTCATTAAGAGCAGCTTCTAACTCTTCCTTGCTAGATGCTAATGCCGCTATATCATCTGCGAATCTAAGCATATCAATCTTTTGTCCCTACATAGTAATTCCGAATGTCCTCCTGCATTTGGCAGTACTCATTGCCTCTTCAATGTACAAGTTAAAAATTAATGGGGATAGGGCACATCCTATCTCACCCCTTTCCTAATATTTACTTCTCTACTTTCCTGCTCCAATTCTATTACTGCTGTTTGCTCTTTGTATAAAGCTATGTACTATTCGTCTATCCCTATAACTCATTTCAATCCTTTTTAGTAGTTCGAACATTTTTTCCATTTTAGATTGTCGAATGCTTTTTCCGGATCTACAAACCCTATACACATGCTTTTTCCCTTTTCTATTGTTTTCTGCATTATCACCCTAAAAGCTAAAGTAGCCTCCGTGTTCCCCTGTTTTGCCTAAACCCAAATTGATCTTCTCCTAGTATTTCTTCAGCTCGTTTTTCCATTCGTTTTTGCACAATTCTAGTTAATATTTTTGACACGTGTGCTGTCAAACTTATTGTTCGAAAATTTTCACATCTATCCGCGCCTTTCTTTTTTGGTATAGTTACTATGATGCTACGTTTGAAATCTTTGGGTATCTCGCCTGTCTCATACATATAGCTTACAAGTTGGAAGAGACGTTCTGTTACTGCTTGTCCAGCAGCTTTTAGAGTTTCTGCTTGCACCTTATCTGTACCCGGCGCCGTACCATTTTTCAGACTCTTTAATGCTAATTCAAACTCGTCTCGAAGTATAGGATATCCCAAGTCATCATTTTCAATGTCTGATTCCTGTTCTAATGCAGTTAGTTCCTCTCCTGCATATAAATTCCTTATATATTCTTGCCATCTACTCACTTTCTCTACGTTTTCTATAATGACGTTTCCTTGTGCGTCCCTTATATTTTTGCTATACGGTTTTATATCCGTAAAATTCATTCTAATTAGTTTGTATGCTTCATCTGTCTTTCCTATTTCCATCTTAGTTTGTACCTCTTTGCACTTTTCATCAATCCATTGTGTTAGACGATATTAGGCAGTTTTATTGAAACTGTGCATACACTTGAAAGATAACACCCGTCCTATTATCTACAACAACTAAATAAACAGCCGTATTTGATACTTCATAACGTATGGTAGATGCACGTCTGTGTGTGCACATTTGCTGTTTGTAGATGTATTCTCTCCGTGGGGACTCATTTCTTGTGCTACTACATTGAAGACATTCTCTGCAAGTGTTGGGTAAGTATTTACACTATTCCAATTTATTGCATTTTTATTGTCGAAATTGTAAAACTTTAGCATTTATCATTATTACTATCAATTTGGTTTTCATCATTTACAAATCAGTCCACTGAACTATCGAAAATTTGCACTTGATGAGCAATCTGGAAAAATTCCCAATGCAGGATTTTTACATCCATTGCTTATGGAACAAGTATTGGTTACTTTGCATCGCCGGATTTAAAACCGGGATTTAATAATTTTAGATTATTACGAGGCTTGTTTAATTGAAACTCATCTTTGGTTCAGGAAAAATTTATTGACAACTAAATTTACAAATAATTACCACTATGATTATGGTACATATTCCATTGTTTCGTCAACCTATGTATACCCTTCCTAAAGAAATCTTGTGGCTGCTGCTCGAAGAATTCTTTTACGGCGTTTTATACTTCTTCGTCCGACTGAAAACGGTTACCTTTTAACGCTTTTTTCAGTGGCCCAAAGATGTGAAAATCGCAAGGCGATAAATTGGGATTATAGGGTGGATGCTCTTATAACATCCATTTCTTTCACTGTAGATTTTTTTTCACTACGTTAGCAACATGAGGTCGACCATTGTCGTGAAGCAGAATGACACTACGTGAAAGCTTCCCTGGACGTTTTCGTCTTATTGCTTGATGGAACTCATTCAAAGTTTCATTATGCAGGTTTGCATTGATATGCACCCGAGGTTTTGTAAATTCTATCAACAAGGGTCTTTCATGGTTGGAACAAAATGTCAACAGGCCTTCCACACATGCCATATTTCTGTCTGTTGATGCAGTACACATTGCACCTGATCGTGGCTTATCATTCGTCCCTTCGCGTTCATTCTTAAATTTTCGACACCATTCCTTGACAGTTGGATACACAAAACATGCATTTTGATAGACTGCTTGCATTCGTGTATGAATTTCTAATGGTTGCAAACCTTCGGCTGATCATATTTGGTCGGATTGTTAACAACAAACGTCATTTCAAAGTTACAATACTTAAAATCGCTGTCAAATGTATATGAGAGAAACTGACCAGTGGGAAGTTTACAAACACCACTAACGTTGCATAATGTCAGTCGAGTGATTACAATTGTTTCCAAGGCTAACCTGACCAAAGGTGTTTACAATTCCTTTATCAGCTTACTAATTGCCGATTTATTCTTAACACTTGTTAAATTCCTTAAAATGGAACCTAATAGGGAAACCCTCGCTTACTTAAAAAAATTAACTAATCGCAAAGAATGATACTGAAACGTTACAGGCTAACGTTTTTGTGCTAATGGACATGAAATTTGAAAATAATTATTTAGAACAAGAATTTCCTACATTTGAGGACGTATTGCATTTCCTGCATAATAAATGTTCAATCTCTGCTATGATTGGAAATAGTACTGCTTGTCCGTTAAAAAATATTCTTAACGCACCTCAAAAATCTATTTCACATTATTTTGAAGCAAGCGATAAACGTATTGCTATGGCTACACAACAAATTAATGTTATCGCACCCAAAGCAGCCACAACTTTTTGTCCTGGTTGCAACGAAACTCATAAATTTATTAAATGTCCAAAGTTATTGGCACTTTCACCTAAATATAGGTATGAAAAAGTGAAGCAACTACGCATATGTTACATGTGTTTAACGCCACATAATGTTGCTTCATGTCGGTCCAAATATTAATGCTGACATTGCGGCAGCAAAAAGCATAATTCTCTACTGCATTTTAACGAAGCACAACCTTACAGTGTGGGCCCACTGCGTCGTGCCCTGATGAGGAGAGCAGTTTAGTTTCCAATAATTCGAATAGTTTAGAGGAAACCCCCTCTGCTCCTATTTCTTTGGTTCATTCTAGTGCCAATGAGAAGGGAACTGTTGTGCTTGTAGCCACAGCACAAGTATGGATTTTATCTTCCGATAATAATTGGCATCGATATCGCCTAGTTTTAGACATTACATGTGATTTTCCAATGCTCCACCCGAAGGTACTACATTGGCCAGGAAGCGAGTTTTTTTTTTTACCTGGAAAATTTTGAATTTTGCCGAATCCTTGCTGTTTCAAGCAAGGTAGGGATCTTTAAACGTGCGTGACAACACTCACACACGGGACCTCCATTTTACCTCTCATCCGAACGAGGGTGTATTTTTGCGAAAAATGCTCGCCTAACATTTTTCAAGCGGACCGTGTCGGGATTCGAACCCGGGACCTAGGGCGTAGTAGTCACACACATACCACTACGCCACGGAGCCGCCTCCTAGTTTTAGACACCGGTTCCCATTTCAATTTCATTACTGCTTCTTTGGCAAACAGATTAGGTTTGAAACGTAAAAAATGTCCATTTGAGATATGCGGGGTGGGAGAATCCTCATTAGATAATGTAGGTGGTCTTGTTGATTGTAAAATTTGGTTTCTAAGCCATGGCGCTTACCTTAATTTTCAAGCTGTAGTCTTGCCTTGCATTACCGCTGAGCTACCTTCAGCAACGTTACCGTTTCAGTCTAAACAGCAATTTTCATCGCTTCAATTGGCTGACCCAGATTTTCATATAAAATCCCCTGTAGACATTTTGTTGGGGGTATAATCCATTTTAGATATTACCCCCACCGAACCGTCGTATTTAATAGGAAATCACACTATGGTTCTTATGATGTTTGGTTGGGTACTCATGAGTGAAGTACCTACGTTAGCTCATGCTGCTGGGGGGTCTTTACACGTTAGCGTGTCGTAGAAACCTTCGCTCAACAAAACCATACGTTCATTCTGGGAATCAGAAGAAATAATTTTCCAACCAATATTTTCACCGGGAGAAAGTACTTGCGAACAATATTTCAAATCCACAATAGAACGCACTAACTGCGGTTGATTAATGGTTCGTCTACCCTTTAAAGAAAATATTTCTCACGAACTAGGATCACCTAAAGTGCTCGCTGCAAATCGCTTCATGAAACTGGAAACGAGGTGCCAGCATGGTAAAATAACTGTTAGGAAATGTTTATTTTTCTGAAATCGATCAAGAACGTTTACTTTATCAGTTTAAAATCAAGTGTCAAAGTACAGTATTCCAATATTCGCATGCCAAAAAATTGTCTAAGCCGGGAAAGTATTTTCCCATACAGTTTTTTATCCTCATTTTAAACAATGTAATGCACTCCAATAAGTAATTTTACAAAGTATACACAAGTGATTTTTTTTAGTAAAAACATGTCACCCATACTACTTACACGTATAGTACAATAACTATGATTTATTTATATTTACAGTAATGATGCAATTTGTACAACCATGAAATAGTGGCTGAACTTTATCAGAAAAGTCTGTGAAAATGCTTTTATAAAAGTAAAAAAAGCTCTACAAAATGCATCTACACTTGCTCACTTTACTTGAAGTAAAGTGAGTAAATCTAGATGCATTTTATTGAGCACAATTAATGTGTGATCCATTAGGTGGGTTCGGGTACACAAAGCGCTAAAGTGCAACATTTTTTTGCTTTGCTGCAGCGCTTCATATTTCCTAAACGTTCATGTGTAGAAACACTCAGAAGTTTTGACATTTGTCAACAGCTATCTGTTACGTTTCTAAAAATTAACTTTAATTATCGCATAAAATGTAGCTTGCAGGTGAATCTCACTCTGTCATGTATAGTAAAATCTATGGTTTTACCGAAATTAATCTTCAAGTGCTTTGTGTTATGGTGTGCCGTGACAGTTGTTTTAAAAAAGCTCGTGTGATTGTAGCTACGGTACTATAAAAATATTAACGTCTGAGTTTCGCCAACGGTCGACAGTTCGTCGTCCTGCCACCGCCGCTTAAATTTTAAGTTATTACTGCTAAGTACCTGAAGGTTTCGTTTTTATAACTTTGCTTATATTTACACTCCAGTTTCTCCACCATCTGTAGTTATCGAAGTTAATATCAGACACCATCAATTGTATGGTTGTTTTGGGGTTTTGCTATTGGCCTTAATTTCATTGTCTAACAACACAATACGCATTTTATTTAACTAAAATGATTCTAAAACATTCTCCCTCAAATTCTATCTTCATTTCAATTGTCTTTTTCATATTCGACATTTAAAATATAAATAAGTTTAATTTAATCTATTTCTTCTTGTTTAAATGCTGTATGCAAGTACCTTGCAGTGAAATAATTATATGCTTGATTAATGGCCGAGTGCTGTAAGGCAGAGCTGCAGAAAGTGATAGTTAGTCGTATTTTCTAGCAATACTCTGTATTGCAGCGTTTTAATACTTTTGTTAGCTGAATGTGCCATGTCCATTGCCATAGGGCATTGACGTTGAGAGATTTCAATGAAATAGTAATAATGAACGTATTGCTATTGCATTTGCTTCAAAAGCATTAAACAATGTGCAATTAAATTATGCACAGATTAATAAACCAGTGTTAAACATTATGTTTGGGATTAGTCACGAAAAATTATGTTCTCTGGTCTGACAACCGACCCTTACTGTTAATTTCAACCCTAATGCTGGAATTGAATGCAGTTAAATTCAATGATAGACAATTTTAACAAAATTCTATTATTTGATAAATCACCATTTCAATACATAATATCAAACATAAAAATTAATATTAATAAAAATGCAGCTGTCAGGACAGAGCCGCCATTAAAAATTCGCTTAGTTTATCAGCAAGAAATTCAGAAAGGCTATATTGGCGCACATGCATGAAACGCTAGCGGAAGATGCGAATTATTTGTATTTAAATTTAAATAATGTAGTGACAAGAGTGAGACAATGTCACAAGAATTATATCTACATTAGCAGCTCGCATGCAGTTATGGTCATTAATTCTTTCAACCTACGACTACAACATAAAATATGCAGGTCGGAAGACAATGCGATATTATCATGCAATATAGCCTACATACATTAATTACATAACAATAGGCATATTAGCAGCCCCTGGCTGCTTAAACCTTATGATAACATAATAACACACTTCTTTATTAACCATCCCCTCAACCGTATAAATAGAAACATGTTAAAAAATGTTCTAATCATCAAGTTATTGAATTTATATGGCTACCTTAAAAAGCCGCTCCCAGGGCACAACACAAATTGAAAGTACTCATTCTTTCAAAATTTTCACCTAATGTATTCAAATCAAAGATTACTAAATCAAAGTCACCTTCAATTTGTGTCATAAATATCAAACTTAAAATTTTTTATTATTTTGACAACGATCCTAGGTCATGGATCGAAACATAAAGACAATTTTAAAAACTCTGAGTGGTTTAATACTCAAGAAATATTAAGAAAAATTCTACATATGATGGCATGATCTCCATTGGTTAACTAATCAATATATATAGTATTGTTTCAGTCAGGTTTCTAAGAGGGAGTACCCAAAGCGAATGCATTGTTAACAGTAATCAATCTATAGAATTTCATGGGAACAAAAAATACTTTAGTTTAAGAAAACTTATAAGGCTTTCATGAAACGATTCTAAGTTAGAAATAAAGGATACAGAACTTGTTATCATCAAATTACAGTAACAAATAAAAGTATTTAGTATCAGGTGTGGTTCTACAGAGGGCACATCATTGCGCAAATTTTAATACAAGAAAGAATAATCATTAACCATCTGAGACAACTTACCTTTAATAATATAGATATTTATGGTTGATAAGGTTGCTTACGGTTTTCTGATATTTGGATGACACTCTTCTAGACATAATCTCAGTTCTGTGCTAGGTCGACGGCGTTTTTTACAGATTGGTAGTGAAACTGATTGTTAGTCACCAACACTCAGAACAAGATACCTTGAGAATTGCATCGTTTCACATGGAAATCGGCCATCCTATCAACAATCAAACGTTTTCATTGATGGAATAATGACTGCACATTCTTTAAGGCATATGAAAAGCCTTATTCGATGGATTACATCCAACAGATTATAGGTTCTTCACCTTTTGGATTAAAAAAATTCATTATACCTAATATTAAAAATAAAATTTTCTGGAGCTAATGAAGTGTAGCAAACTATCAACAATAGAAAACTTTGCAGTAGTCAAGTTGTTCGAAATAAATACAAATCCTGAAAAGCTTTTAATTTTACTTAAAAACACAGAGGATATTAAGCATAAACCCATTCTTAGACGAGCAAGATATTTTAATAGTTCAATATTGCTTGAAAAGCTCTAATCTCAAATATGAAACTATATTTACTATTTTATCGTCTAACAGTTGTCATTTTACAGGTTGACAAATGGTAGTTCTATGGACAAAATTTTGCTCCAATGTATTTTTTGTTTTAAGTTTAATTCTATATAGCCATATCCCGATATGAGTATATCATCCATAGAAATAATTAGACTTTTTACAGTACAGGTGTTGATTATTATGCTATTTATACAATAATCGCAGAAACTGTTTTGGTTAGGCATATGGTATTTAATGTGTGTGTGACCGCTAAAGTAGTATAAATTGAATTAGCTTTCTTTCTTCAAAAACTTTTCTAGCTACACCTTAACATTTTATTGCAAGCAGAAGTTGTGTTAAAAATATCTATAGTAATAATGACAGTTTATTAGCACATATAGAGTTGTAGGAATTTATATTCTCCTTTCTGTGAGAGCATAATTAACACCTTTATTATTTGACTAAATTTGAACTCTAGTGAATTTTTATCCTACCCAGGAGCCTGTGGTAGAATCTGCAGGTTCACTTCTGACTGCTGATTCCAAACTCCCAGGTTCGATTCCCCATGGACCACTTGAAAAATGTTATGTGAACATTTTTCACAATAAAACGTCCTCGTTCGGATGACAAATAAAATGTAGGTGTGTGTGATTGTTGTTCCTGCCTTGCTTGGAATAGCAAAGGTTCGGCAAAATTCAAAATTTCTAGGTAAAAAACTTGCTTTGGCCAATGTAGTACCTTCAGGTGGAGCATTAGAAAGTCACATGTAGGGGGTAAAATCTGCAAATAACATCTGAATAGATCATTTTTTATACTCATTTAAATTTTGAACAGATGATTACAATTCTTGTATAAATTAAGTCAATTTTAAACTCACGATATTCATTGCTGTCGTATAGTGATCCAAAACATTACTCCCTATTAAGCCTAGTCACTTCCTCCTAATAAATAGGTACTACTTTTGAGTATAACTTACTGTATGTATCTACAAATTGGCTTAATAAATGACAGCTTATTCAGCAATTGTGTCAACAGTTTTGGGATACATAGTGTCCAGAATATTTAACGCATTTGTGGTATTGCACATAAATGAAAGTTTTGCTAGAGCTTTCAATTAAGAGTTTGTGAACTTATTTTAATCTCTGATGGTAACGTTTCATGAAACAATTGATTAGTTGTTCACGTCATTGAGTATCTTTAGGAGACCCACAACAAAGCCATACGTTTTACCATATGATAAAAGTTCTTTTTACCCTTTAGCATTGGTTGAATCATTTATTACACATATTCATATATTTAAGTTATAAGGTGTCAATTATGTATCTATACACACTTTAATAATTTCCTTAACTTTAAGTTTAGTATAAAACATGTTTTCCTAGTATGGGTTTATACACTTATATTTTTTATTAGGAATTTGAGCTATTTATTTGTTAATATCTGTGATGATTGGAAATTTGCATACTTTTCATTCTTATAAATATTCGTTCAAATATTTCTAATTTCATGTCAAGCAGCTCTTTGCTTTAATACTTTATGTGGCTCAGAGAGTTTTGCTATATATGTTGTTACTTTTATGTAAACATTTATTATAGTATAAACTAAATGTACTTGAACAATAAGTGTAAACTGAGCCACATTTAGAAAGAGGTCAACTGCCAGAATTTCATTTTCTTCCTTTTGCATAATGACGATTGTAAGAAGCGAGTCGTGCCTGAAGTAATTTTCCATTATAGGTTTATTGTACTGTTTGTTACGGGTAAAATGAGCATTACATGAAGAAGTTTTGATTTGCACTGAAGTGATGCAGACTCTGTATCAATATAAGGGTGCGTTGGCTATTTGTAATGGGTTCCCATGGACAACATTATAAAAGAAAATACAAAAATTTTAATTAAAATAATAAAGAAATATAAATAATAAAGAAAATGACTGAAATACATAAGGAAAAACTATGTTACACTAATCACCCTCTCCAAAAGGCTCGTCTCTTGTCATAATTAAGAGGCGCCAAATCGTGTATCACGGTACTCCTTTCAATACTATTCCTTCATGGAAGACGGTTATTCTGCATAGGTGTCTCTAAAATACCTTAAAACACTTATTACGTCTTTGTCAAATTAAATAAAATTGAAAAATAAAATGTGTTTTTCAAATAAGATTTCTATCACTTGGAGTAGCTGAATATTTTTTACAAATATGTCTGTTTATTAAGTTTTTAAATAAATTCAAATCAAATTCAGCCTAAACGTAAGCTCTATTAGCATTAAATAATTTCAATAGAAATACAAATATACTTTCCTTAAAAAAACCTAAATTTCTTAACCTCACTCTCGCTAGGTATTACTAAAAGAAATCCTAAGAAAACCTCAAATCTAAGTCATCAATAATACTATTACTACACGTTTTCGTTTCCCATATTAAATTACATGACATTTATAAATCTCAATTTTTGAAAATCTTGTTAACAATAAACATACCAAACTTTTTAATACCTGCTTTTTCATTAACCATTTCATTGTTTATGATTTTAATAGAAACAATAATTTATTGAAATGTCTTGTTTACTGAACATTACTATATATGAAATCAGAATATGCAGGGTATATCAGTATTAAGTTGTCCGTTCAAGATCTATTTTCCTCTTTTGCGCCCAGTTTTTATTTATAATAGCACCCACGCATTACATATTCTTCAAGACACCTAGCTAATATTTTAATTTAGCTAAACCATACTATGAGATGTATATTTTTAATTGATACTAATTGTAATTGTAGTTGTTTAAGTAATTATATTATTCGATTCAATTCAATAGTTCAAAGTTCAGTAAATTAGAAGGCATTTATCGTATCAGTCATTCTAGTATCAAATATAATAATTGCTGTTTCTCTAGTAGTTTGCACGCGATGCATGGTTTTAGTGGCTTATCTACGAGTGTTGCTGCAAGTTTTCTAGATCTTACTTCTATTCGTATTACTGTTTGTTTGTTAATAACTTTAGTACTGATTCTACTACACTTCATATTGCTTGCTTTGGTGCAGTTTTATGTATGGTTGGTGGACTCACTTCACGCTAGCATTAAACTCTAATTGAGTTGTATGGGATTTATAGATGAGTGTTTGAAGAGAACAGTGGCTTGCAAAAATTTTTAAGTGCCATTTGTTATATTTCCACTAACAACCACTAATACTAGTTTTAGCTGCTTGATTTCATTGCACGCTTACTAATGGTATTCTATCAAATTTCTGTTATTATCGTAACTACCCAATTAGTTGATAATTTGTACTTTCAACCTTAACGTGTCTCACATACTTATCGCTTGACTTTAACCTTTTGCTTTTCATGCCACATACTTGTCCAAAATTCTTATTGCTATACTTTTACAATTTAAATTATGTTTATGTAAGCGACACTACAAAAATGTTCTCCAAATTTACCTCATGCTATTTAATTTGTTACTTTTTCGAGTAAAGACAATTCTGTTTAGTTTTATGTAATATATGAATTATAGAAACTATAGTAACTTTTTCACATCTAATGTACCTAACTCTTTGTTTTCTTTCAGTGGTTCTTGAATACGTTAATTCAGCTATTCTTATTTCTTAGCATCTCCTTAGCTTCTTGTAGTGATTCTGCATTGGTGCTCCTGTTTGTATTTCTTATCATGCGGTTTTATAATCTTGCATGGCACATCGCCCATCCCACTCGCCGCAAGCAGCTAGTTGTGTAATGGACAACCTTCTTTTTCCACTTGTTATTCAGTCACTCTGTTCTGTAGTATCTGTTTTCCTTTTGAGCATCTCTATATACTACTTTGGGGCCAATGCTCCAATCGTACCATTGCATGTTTATCTTGTATTAGGTGCTTTTTATATTACTTTACTGCTTTCTTATTCTTATGTTGACACATTGATTTACTTTGGGTAGAAGAGGAATGGGTTACTGTTATGACCTTCATAGTGTCTTTTGTATGATACGTTTGTAACCCTACTGTGTACATTTTTTAAATATTTTTTTGAACTCTGCATCTGTATTAGTGTAGTGCTTGTGTATTGAGATTTAATTGAAACTTTAATTAAAATCAAAAAACCATGCAACAAATACATCTTCAACCTTTCACGAAAATGCACTACTTATCTTAGCTCTAGCTGTTGTCTATTATAGTTAGCTTTTAATGCATGTTACTTCCTTCATTGTAATCTCCTATACAATCCATTTAAGGACATAATAAGTAACATTTTACAGTTATCTGTTACATTATTTCAGCAGTTGCGTGTACGCCAGTGAGATTAATACCTATAAAAATTGCAGTTACTGCCTTTGAAACTAGCAGGGATTACTAATAAGCAAATATTGACTTTTTAGTTTTCAGTATGTAATTAACAAATGAGCAAAAGTTATTTGTGGTTTTGATAATATTCATTACTTTCATAACTAAAGTATATAAATAAAAAGTGGTTTTACATGAGACTGTTTTTAATCTTATTAGTTGATAAAATTTATATTAAAGTCACAGTTATGGTAGCATTTTGCTAGTATTTTCTGTACAGTAAAAGTTTATATAATTAAACTTATCAAACATTAGTAAATAAATTTATTGGTATCAGCAATTAACATTTAATTATTGAATTTTTTGTTTCAGTGTATGACAGAGGCGACAGTCGTGGCTCATCATGTTATCGACTACTATCTAGGACTGGTCAATTTATATATTTACGCACCGCTGGCTTTCTAGAGATCGACAATACTGGGACTGTGGAAAGTTTTGTTTGTATCAATACATTAGTTTCTGAACAGGAAGGTGAAAGACTCATTAAAGAAATGAAAGCCCGCTATTCTGCTTTGATTAAAGCTGTTACTCCAATTCATGTAAGTTTCTGGTTATTTATTAGAATTTTTTATTGCATTAGTGCTTTAATGCTATATGAATAAAGGATATAGTTCAAACAGTGATATATACGAGTTGTGCAGGTTGTTTTTGTTGCCACCTTGGTATGCCACTTGTTTTTTATTGGTTTATATCTAGTTTGCAATCAATTTTCCTCTTCCGATATTTAAAATTATAAAACACTTTGTCAGTTTTCCTTATGTTGATCGCAGATACATTTTTTTTTACTCATTTTGGGCAGAGGAGGGTTTTTACTCCTCAAAGCTTAGGAGTGTGTCTGTGCAATATCCAATGTCAGTTTAACTATTATGCTTGTTTGATTGTTTTGAACCACAGTTCATATTTGAACTTGTACTTGCCTGTTGCTAGAAAATAACATGGCTTTTTAGTGGTTGTTTAAGAATGTTTGTAAAATATTAAAAGCAAAGTTATACAGTGTTGGGGTGAAGTATGGAACCAAGTAAATATCTTTAAAACGAAAAGGAAGATATTTATGAAACTTTGCTAATAAAGTGCAATAAGGCAAAATGCATCTGATGTGATTTTTTGTTAATAAACTTCCTGTTTAACTGGAAATACCCTCGCCTTTTTTAATTTAAATGGGACATCCTGTATATTTTGCAGATTTTGATAGATGTTGTTATTTAGAATTTGTATATAACGGGGTTAATGGAAATAAGCTGTAAAATGAGACACTAAGGCACTTTACATTTACTGAATTGATAAGATTGAGAATAATAATAATTTAAACAAAATCATTTCAAATGTTCAAAATGCTCGCCGTTTACCTCCTAACAATCAGCAAGTCTATAAACAAATACCTTAGTTACTCTTTTGAAAACGTCTCTGCAGATTAGTTCACATTCATCGAAGATTCTTTGTCTCAATTCCTGCCAGGATGTTGTTCGTCTATCGTAAACATGTGATTTCAGGTAAACCCAAAGAAAAAAATCTAATGGATGAAGAATGTATGAAGAAGTGCAGGCCACTCTACAAATCTCCTCTAAATCCAATTCATCAATTTGGAAGATTCACTTCCAAAAAATTCCTAACCTGTCTATCAAAGTGGGGAGGCCCTCCATCTTGTTGGAACCCGACATTTTGTGATAACTGCCGATTCTGTTGAAGTGCAGAAATAATTTGATTATTCAGTAAATCTAAATACTTGTCACCATTCAAGTTTCCATCCATAAAAATTGTGCCTATAAACCTATTTTTCGCAATTCCCATCTAAACATTCAACTTTTGTGGATGTTGGGTATGGGCTTCTTGAATCATATGAGGATTCTCATTTGACAAATACCTTGAGTTAGGACGATTAACTGTTCCATTTAAACAAAAAGATGCCTAATCCAAAAACACTACATTACTTGCAAAATGTTTGTCGACATTACAGATGTCCATCACTTGTTTGCAAAACTTCAGTCGTCGATCAAAATCATGATCTGACAATTCTTGAACCAATTGTATCTTATTTGGTCGATACTTTTCACTTTTCAATATCTTCCCTACAGAACGTCGACTTATACCATGGTTTAGTGTCAAATCTGTGGTAGAAGTTTGAGGTGATTCCTCTAATTTAACAGCAATGTTTTAAGCTTTGTTCGTTGCAGTCTGTGGTGTTACAGTTTTTGGCAAATTTTTGACAATCGCAGTTGCATTAACACATTGTAATACCACTAGTATCTTAGCAAACACGTATTCATATCAATGTCAACTAGTTATACAAATAGTTGATACATTATACAACCTTTAAACATTAAAAACTAATTTACCTAAATACCAAATTCCACTTAAAACAAACTGCTTCTTTAAGACAATATGAAAACGTACCCAACCACTAAACCAATCGAATGAAAATCTATTACTAAATACATTACATTGTAAATGGTCTAATCTATTATAATTATTTGGGTAGAAGTCGCATAAAATATGTAACGGTCATAGAATGACTGTTACAGTTCTAACATTCTCGCCAAAACCGATCATCATTCATATTTCAACTCGACTTTCTTCACTTAAATCTATCATTTTTAACCATATAAGTTATATCTGTAAATAACAATTAACTTGACAGTTTGCCTTGGCAGTTTGCCAACAATTACCTAGTAAATAGTACTTGTTTAATATTACCAAGTAAACATCACCTTGCTTATCTAAATGGTTTTTATACTAATGTGTAAAACCTTAAAAGTGGTTGTACTAAAGTGCTTTAGTGTCTTGTTTTTACAAATTAATCTGTAAAAATGAAACACTAATGCACTTTAGTACAACCTCTTTTAACCCCGGTATGTACGGATTTGAAATAACAAGATCTATCAAAATCAGCAAAAATATACAAGGTGTCCCATTTAAATAAAAAAAAATTAAGGGTATTACCTACCGGTTAAAACGTAAGTACATTATTAACAACAAATCACAGCAGATGCATTTTGCACTTATCTGCAAAGTTTCTGAGTGTCCCAAAACTGCTGAGAAATAAAGCTACTACGTATTGTGGACGTCAAAACAAGTCGATTGGACCCAATTTACCTATATACCAAAATGTACCACGTGTGAGAATAGTTCAAGATGTTTACTTAAAAAATCACATTTGTGTATGCTGTTCGGAAATGTGTGAAACAAATTTATTGAAATTTTTGAAAAGTGCATTTTAGAGGATTACCCTACTTTCAGTAATCAAAGAAATCCAAAGGAAATTGTAGAATGGTTAAAACCACCTTCACCCTCGCAATTTTCGTTATACTTTTTTTATGGATGGTAATACCATTCTAAGACTTTTTTAACAGAAAGACCTACCCATCATCTTCATTTTTTTACTCTTGTATTTCGCTTAATTTCGAGGGAAAAATGTTTTCTCAAACACTGCTAAACAATATTCAGAAACATAAATGTCATAAACACAATCGAGTTTGCTTTTGTATTGCTTTCTTTAACGCAATCACCGTTATTGCTTTAGTTGTTATTACTGTAGTGTAATTTTGGCAGCTAGCACATTATGAAGTTCCCTTTTAATAAGCAGGTGGACACACAATTAGTTCTTGGATTCTGTCAGGGCAACTGCCTCGAAAGTGTCCGCGTGTATCAAGAGAAACATGCAAACCGGAGAATTCCAAATCACAAAACCTTTGCCCAAATCAAAAGACGTCTCAGAAAAACAGGAACATTGAAGCCAGTCAGAACTAATACTGGAAGACCTTGACAAGCTTGAACACCCATTACGAAAGATGCTGTTCCACATCCAGCCAGTGCAAGAACTACTGGCACTTGACCACAGTGGGTCACGTTTAAATTTCTCACAAATTATTCGGGAACCCAGGGTAGTTGACAACGGATTCCGCACTAATATCTTGTTTACCAATTAGTCTTGTTTTACACGTCGTCGCATGACAAACCTGCACATTGAGCATATGTATGCAGATGAAAATCCACATGCTATTAAAAGTAGACATTATGAATGAGAATTTAAAATTAATGCCTGGGTTGGAGTTATTGGCAATTTTATGGTTGGGTCATTCCGATTGCGTGATCATTTGGATGGCGCTAGTTCTGTTCGATTTCTTCAAGAAAGTTTATTAGAATTATTTGAAGACTGACCTCTTAATGTTTGTCAAAACACGTTCTTCATGCACGACGGTTCAACAGCCCATTTTGCATGTGCCGCAAGAGAGTATCTTAATAAATAATTTACTCGTTGATGAATTGATAGAGGCCACGAAGCACCCATTCAATGACCTCCGCGTTCTCCTGACTTAAATCCTTGCGACTTCTTCTTCTGGGGAGCGTTAAAAACAAAAGTGTACAAGATTCAAATTAATATTTCCGAACAATTGTGGAACAGAATTCAAAATGCTATAAACGCATTACGACAAAACGATGATGTTTTAAGAAGGGTGCATGTCAATTTCATATGTCGAATTGACCTCTGCATTAATGAAGGTGGAGATCATAATGAACACTTGTAGAAAAAGTGTTGTCTTTGTATCCATGGTCAACTGAATTTGTGTTTGAGCTCTTCTCATGGACAAACGGTACATTTTGGTATATACGTAAATTGGGTCCAATCGACTTATTTTGACGTTTACAATTCATGGTAGCTTTATTTACCAGCAATTTTGGGACATCCTGTATATATATATATATATATATATATATATATATATATATATATCTGCCATTTCGAATGGACCTGCACCTTGCCGAAGTTCTAAATTACTAGAACAGGTGAAATGGCTTGCGTGTTCTAATGAGCTAAAGAGCCAAACTACAGGTCCAACCAAAGTAGTAGGGTCGTTAGTGAGGAACCAGACTAAGACAGGTCCCCGAAAGAGGGCAGCGGCTCTTTCGGTACTTAGATTGGCAGAGACCATAGGGGTCGGTATGGCAGTCTAAGACACACTACCGCGATGTGGAAGGCAACGGAAACCACCACATTATCTCCCAAGCACACAGCGTACCTAAATTATAATAAAATGATGGCATTCTCTGGGGTAAAAGATTCCGGAGTTAAAATAGTCCCCATTCGGATCTCCGGAGGGACTACTTGGAGGATGCGATCGGAAAGTTAAAAATAAGAGTCGGGAACATTCTGCGAGTCGGAGCGTGGAATGTTAGAAGTATGAAACAAGTAGGTAAGCTAGAGAACCTAAAATCGAAATGAATAGGTTATCACTAGACATAGTAGGGATCAGCGAAGTTCGGTGGCCAGAGGCGGGGATTTTTGGAGTGGAGACTTCAGGGTAATTCATACAGGAGCAGAGGACGGAAATTTGGGTGTGGGGATAGTTATGCGGAAAAGATAGGACACTGTGTGGAAAATTACTTACAAAAGAACGAAGAGTACTCATGGTTAGATTAGAATCTAAACCGGTAAACACAGTAATAATACAAGTATACATGCCCACCTCTAGCTACAGTGACGAAGAGGTAGAAGCCATCTACAAAGATATCGAAGACATATTAAGATACGTAAAAGGACATGAAAATCTAATAATTACGGGGGTTTTTAATGCTGTGGTAGGTGAGGGTAGGGAAGGAGCGGTAGTAGGTTTATTTGGTTTAGGCACGAGAAACGAAAGGGGAAATAGGCTGGTAGAATTTTGCGACAAGAACAATTTAATCATCACAAACACATTATTTCAACATCATGCTAGAAGACAATATACGTGGAAGATGCCAGGAGATATAGGACGATATCAAATAGATTACATTCTTGTTAGACAACGGTTTAGGAATCAAGTAAAAGACTGTAGAAGCTACCCAGAAGCAGATATAGATACTGACCACAACATCGTAATTATGAAGGCCGCATTTAAATTTAAAAATCTGAAAAAGAGGAACGGAAAAAGGCACTTGGACTTAGAGAAACTAAAAGACAAAGATATTCAACTAAGATTCGAAAAAAAGTCAAATGAATTGCTGAATGATATCGCGAAAATATCTGAAACTAAGGAAGTAGAAACAGAATGGAATAACATTAAATCCAGCCTAGACATGGCGGCCAGAGATATTTTGGGGTATACACAAAAAGAAAATAAGAAACCATGGATAGCAAAGGATATCGTGAATTTAATAGAAGAAAGACGAAAATACAAAAATAAATCAGACGAAACAGGAAAACAGAGATACAAAGCCATAAAATGGGAAATTATTCGAAAATGCAGGAAAGCTAAAGAACAATGGATTGATGAAAAGTGCAAAGAAGTACAAACTAAGATGGAAATAGGAAAGACAGACGAAGCATACAAATTAATTAGAATGAATTTTAGGGATATAAAACCGTATAGCAAAAATATAAGGGACGCACAAGGAAACGTCATTATAGAAAACGTAGAAAGTGAGTAGATGGCAAGAATATATAGGAATTTATATGCAGGAGAGGAACTAACTGCATTAGAACGGGAATCAGACATTGAAAATGATGACTTGGGATATCCTATACTTGAGACGAGTTTGAATTTGCATTAAAGAGTCTGAAAAATGGTAAGGCGCCGGGTACAGATAAGGTGCAAGCAGAAACTCTAAAAGCCGCTGGACAAGCAGTAACAGAACGTCTCTTCCAACTTGTAAGCTATATGTATGAGACAGGCGAGATACCCAAAGATTTCAAACGTAGCATCATAGTAACTATACCAAAAAGAAAGGCGCGGATAGATGTGAAAATTTTCGAACAATAAGTTTGACAGCACACGTGTCAAAATATTAACTAGAATTGTGCAAAGACGAATGGAAAACGAGCTGAAGAAATACTAGAGAAGACCAATTTGGGTTTAGGCGAAACAGGGAATACGGGAGGCTATTTTAGCTCTGAAAGTGATAATGGAGAAAACAATAGAAAAGGGAAAGCATGTATATAGGGTTTGTAGATCTGGAAAAAGCATTCGACAATGTAAATTGGAAAAAATGTTTGAAATACTCAAAAGGATTGGAATGAGTTATAGGGATAGACGAATAGTACATAGCTTATACAAAGAGCAAACAGCAGTAATAGAATTAGAGCAGGAACGTAGAAGTAAACATTAGGAAAGGGGTGAGACAGGGATGTGCCCTATCCCCATTGATTTTAACTTGTACATAGAAGAGGCAATGAATACTGTCAAATGCAGAAAGACATTTGGAATTACTATGCAGGGACAAAAAATTGATATGCTTAGATTTGCAGATGATATAGCGGTATTAGCATCTAGCAAGGAAGAGTTAGAAGCGGCTCTTAATGAAATGGAAACGGTTCTAACAGAGAGATACGGTATGAAAATTAACAAAACTAAAACTAAAGTTCTAGTTTGCAAAGGTGGGGAAAATAAATCAAAAACAAGAATACAAGTATTTAACACGAACTTGCAAGAGGTTAAGGATTTCTGCTACCTAGGAAGCCAAATAACGCAAGATGGGAAAAGCACAAAAGATATAAAACAAAGATTAGCACAAGGTCGTGCTACATTTAACAAGAAAAAGCAACTATTGTGCTCAAAGACCACAAACATAGAAACAAGGAAAAGATTGCTTAAAACATATGTGTGGAGCACAGCATTGTATGGCTGTGAAGCCTGGACAGTAGGAGAAGCGGACAAGAAAAAAGTAGAAGCCTTTGAAATGTGGTGTTACAGGCGTATGATGAAGATATCATGGACAGACAAAGTTAAGAACGAAGAGGTACTAAAAATGGTAGGGGAAGAAAGAAATATGTGGAAAACGGTAAAAAATAGGAGAGATAGGATGATAGGCCACATACTATGGCATGAGGGAATAGTGCGGAATATTTTAGAAGCAGAGATAGGAAAAAAGAGAAGAAGAGGCAGACCTAGATTAGACTACTGCACACAGATAGTAAAAGATGTAGGCTGTAGAGGTTTCAGGGAGATGTGTAGGCTAGCCCAGAATAGAAATCAATGAAGGTACGCATCCAACCAATCCCAAGATGGATAAACTAATGACGAAAAGATAACTGTGCGTAAACATGATGATTATTATAAGTAACTACAAGAATTGGTTGGGCAATATTCTCGAATAATGTTAAGTGTGTGAAAGGATTTACTAGAAAACCATTATTTCGGCAAATGTCTAAGTGTTGGGGGATCTTGGTAGCCACAGGTTGCTTAACCTCCTTCACTGAATCTCGGTAAAATAGGGTATAAAATTAGAAAACAATAGAAAGGGAACGAGCTGAATACACATACTCCCTGAAAAGAAGAAAAAGAAGAAAACCACCAAAAACGTAAAATCAAAGAAGCTATATAACCTTATATAACCTATATAACCCTACATAAAAATAACTGCGTTGCAAACGAATCCGTGACTTTCAGTAAACAATGGATTCCATTACTAAAAGAAATAACAAATGAAAATCAAATGCCCACAATATCTAGGTAGCATTGCAAGTTTTTCCTGGGTTTTCCTTGCAATATTAACATGAAATACAGCCTACATACATGATTTCTATTTATACATAAAATAACTAATTACATAAAAATAAGCATATTAACAATCCTTGTAAAACAGCATTGGTATCTGACAAGTATAAATCCACAATAACGATACCTCAAAACCATATACAATCTCCGTTGAACAGTATTGGTATCTGACAAGTGTAAACCCGCCATAGGGTCGCCTCAGATTCATATACAATCTTCATAGAACAACATTGGTATCTGACAAGTGTAAACCCGCCATAGGGTCGCCTCAGATCCCTCAAAATAAATATAAAAAAAAACGACTACTTAAGCCTTTCAATAATGCAATCGCACACTTCTTTAATAACCATCCTCTCAATTGTATAAATAGAAACATGTTAAAAAATGTTGGCTGAAATGCAGACACAAAAACGGTAGCAGTCTTTTGAAATGCTCCAGATGTATGAGGACGATAGCATGGACAGACAAAGATAATAACAAATAAGTTACAGAAATAGTATGGGAACAAGGATATCTGGGGAAAAAGAGAAATAGTAGGGCGGAATACGTTCTAAGGCATTTTTGGGGAATAGTATGTGATATATTACAAGCAGAGATAGGAAAAAGAGATAGATGTAGACCTAGATCAGACAGTTATAGATGCAAACTGTGCATATTTCAGGAAATCTGTAGGTTAGTTCAGAATAGGAACAATGATGGTACGCGTCTAACCAGTTCTAGGACTGAAGACCTAATGATGATGACATATATGTATAAATACATATATATATATATATATATATATATATATATATATATATATATATATATATATATATATATATATATATATATATATATACATATATATATATATATATATATATTTATATATTGAGAAATGATCTTTTCAGAAGCTCAAAGTTACAAGATTTAAAGTGTAGGAGTCATATTAGTATTAGTCTGTAAATGTTTCACAACGAGCATTAATAATTTGAATTATAGTGTTAGGAATAAATACAGTAGGTTAAGAAATTAATTTTAGTGCATTAGAACGCAGTCATTCACAAAATTCTATAATTTGTAAACATTATAACATTGAAAGCATTTGTTAGTTCAACGACACATAAGTTCATGGGAAACTCTCAAAATATAATTCAAATTACAAAATGCATAAAAAGTATTTAATCTTTTCAAAATAGCAGGTTATTTAAAAGATTGTGTTGCAAACATGTAGAATTTAACAAAATTATCAGAGCAAAAGTTCAAACATTTTGCTTTTTTTTCAAGACAGATCTACTCAAGTTTGATATTATCTTGCTATTTCAATATGAAGATAATAAAGGCGAAATTAATAGGAATTATATGCATTTCAGTCGTTAAAAACTTATCAAAGTTGTGTGTTTGTCGGAAAATTCTAAACATCACAAATGGGAAAAGTTTCAATAAGACAGATAAATCCATTATCCCACGATTTAAAACCATCAAAATACAAGACAAAATGTAGGAAGAGGGATTTTGTTCTATGATTTAATGATGTAAAAGTCACTATGCCAATGCGCATGAAGAAAATAATGAAATTAATTTAAAACGTAAACTTAGTGAAATTTTCAACATAATATAGAAAGCTGTTCGACAAATACAAGTGGTAAGAATTTATGTAACTTATACAAAATTTTATAAACCTTTAAAATTATGGTTGGCGAATGGACATAAATAAATAGCTAATTTAAATAATTGTTGGCGAATGGACAGAAATTAAAGTAATTTTAAATAATGGTTGGCGAATGGTCCGAAATTTTGATGAATAGTCGAAGAAATTTAAATAATTTTAGAGCATGTTAGAAACTATGGAACAAATCCAAGCGAAAACATCACCTATGCTGATTGAAGTACCATGGACAGCAATTGGCTGCTACACACTTGATAAACTACTTCAGAAATTTACTCTATTTTAATGCTTAAAGAAAATTGATATTTTATGGTGTTATTTGAGTACTCGTTTTTGTATTATGAATATTAATTATGTTATGTGAGATGAATTTTACACCGATTTCAGTTCAAAATCCATTAATATTTTTGTGGAGATTTTTGTGCACAAAAGCCAGTCCGTTAACGAAAGTCGCATGTAAGACAAATTTTTAAGCCACAGTGTAAACATAACTCAATAATACAATCTTTATAAAGGATAAAAATAACGTTGATAATCTAATTAACATTACATTCTTTTATACTAAATTGGCGCTCTTTGAAATTATTGATTATAAATAACTTGCATATTGAATGTAATATTTAAAACGATTGTACCTGTATCACATTAATTAGAATTATTTGATTGCGCTTTAGCTTTTGATCACACCTAAAGGAAATGTTTGAAAGTATCTCAAACCAGCACCCATACTACAAAGCAAATACAAATTTCTAAAACATGATTTGAAAGGTAGTCACCGTAGTATGGCTGCTGATGATATAGAAAATTTGAGCCACTCTCCATGGATCTGCAATGTTTGACAACTGTACAAAGCCAACTTTGTTTTTTTGAAACTCCCTTGGTTGAAACAACCATATGCATGCCATGGTTGTCTGCATGGATGCAATAAGATTTCTTGACCAGTACTAGTTTTTACACATCTTCTAGGAACACAGGGGAAGAGATCAATCTTTCTATGGAACAAAGTGTGATTCGTCAATCAAATTTACATGAACTCTCAAAATTTGATGACAATCCAATGCTGTGGTTTATGTTCATTTCCAGCTATATGTGATCGACAGGAATCTGTAACTTTTCAGATGATGAAAATTTGAGGAGACTATAATGTAACGTGATAGGTCAGACTACTAAACTAGTGGAAGGAAAGCTATTACTGGCAGACTCAGAACCACATGTGCTCAGAATTCTTTGTTTGCATTGTGGATGCTCTGAACAAGTTTTATGCATTGTAATTGACCAACTTAGAGATGAACTGTGTGTTAAAGCGGACCGAATGAATTCCATTGTCAATTTTTCCTTGTCTGTTCCACATTTGTGTTAAGTATAGGTATCACTATTTAGTTGTAAAAAGCACATATAACCCATGTGCTCTTCGCAGGAGCTTATCAAATACATTCAACTGAAAAGCTCCTACTAAAAAAAATATAAAATAACTAAACGGTTGATCAGCGTGAAAAATTTCAAAAATTACGGTCCATAGTTCAATCACAAATGAATGCATACTATAAAAAATATCTCGTTAACATTCATCAATCATTTACTACTGATCCTAGACAACTGTGGTCATATATTCAGGAAAACCAGGTGGTATCCGCATACCTGGAAAATTGTTTATCGACAATCAAAGATGATTCCCCCTGAAGCAATTGTGAACATTTTTAGTAAATACTTTAGCAGTGTGTACTCAACTTCAGATGTATGTACAGGTATAACTACTTTTAATAACATGCGTATCATAAATGATGAGCATTTTATAAACAGGCAGATCGAATCAACCATCATTCAATTGGAAAACAAAATGACTTCTGGTCCCAATAATATTCCCAGTTTTCTAGTTAAGGAATGTTGCACAGTATTTTCTTATCTGCTGAGCATTATACTCAATCTCTCTGAGAACTACAATTTTTCCTGAGGTATGGGAAACTGCTAGAATTTGTCACGTTCTAAAATTTGGTGATCCATCGAAATTAACAATTATAGATCAATAAGTATACTGTGTAACTTTTCTAAAGTATTTGAAATACTATTATATAATGAAATATATCCTAAAGTTAGAAGATACATTTCTACATGTCAATACGGATTTATGATCGGCCGTTCTACTACAAATAATCTTATGCTTTGTACCCAGTTTTTGTCAGAATTGCTAAATGCCCAAGGTCAAGTTGATGTAATATTTACTGATTTTGCAAAGGTATTTGATCAGATAGACCATTCCATTATTATTACAAAATTAAGCACATTTGGCTTTAGCAAGACACTTTTATTATTATTTCGATCATATCTATAAAACCTTATGCTGTTTGTCATGTATACGCATTGCAGCTCAGAAAATTTTTTGGCATCATCAGGTATTCCTCAAGGATCCAATTTGGGTCCGCTACCATTTTTGTTGTTCATCAATGACTTATCTAACTTTCTAAACTGAAAAAAGCTACTTTTTGCAGACGATATGAAAATATTTGCCAGACTAAACACAGTTCAAGATCGTGACTTTCTTCAACGGCAAATAATGTCAGTACAACAGTGGTGTGTTGCAAACAGCCTTCATCTTAACATAAATAAATGGAAAATTGTTACCTTTACTAAAAAGATGTAACCTGTTATTTACCATTATACCCGCAACACTGTACAGCTAAGTCGATGCAGTGCAGTGACGGATCTAGGTATTACATTTGATTCTCAACCTAATTTTGTTAACCACATATCTGTAACCTCTACAGCAGCAATCAGACTGTTAGGCTTTTTATACATAACTGTAGATCTTTTACCCATGTACTAGCATTCAAAAGTTTGTTCTATGCATATGTTAGAAGCAAGTTAGAGCATGGTGCAATTATATGGTATCCTATATACCAATATCAAAAGGACGATCTAGAAAAATACAGGAAGATATCTGAAGTACATGTTTTTTAAAATGTATGGTTACTATCCACCTCTTGGTATCGATCAGAGAATACTGCTGTCTATGTTTGATATGGAATCCCTTGAAGTTTATAAAATAGCGATTAGTCTAACACTGTTGCATAAATCGATTCCATACATCTAGTGCCGTTAATCAATTTTCACATACCACGATTATCTGCCAGAAACACTTTAACATTCTATTGCAACACAGCATGAACTAGTAGATTACTAAAGTCTCCTGTTCACTTTATATGTAGTAACTTTAATGTAATCGCAGGTTTTTGTGACATTAATCACTCTAGACTATTAGACTTAAAAGTATTATGAGAGACTCCTTTTACTTATTCTAAACTCATTAATGAATTTGCAGTGGTGTATAATAGTGCGACATGTGTAGATATTTGATGAGTTATGTATTGATAGAATATCCTTATCTACTTATTTTTTTCTTTAGTTCTTTAGTATATTTAGCTATAGCATATTATGTTTGTTTATTTGTTTGATTACTGCCTTGAATATTACTTTATTTCTTCTTTTTTGACATTGTCCTATAATTGGATGTAAAAATCTGTTGGACAATAAAGATTAATAATAATCTTACGAAAGTTGCCAACATGGTGACATATAGCGATAATCCTGAGTTAGTTTCAGTATTAGTAGATAAGCTGAGCAGGATCTTAAAGCTACAATGGGTCAAATACATGTTGTACAGTACACAGATAGTTGATCTCCTTCTATTTAATGTTTGGCTAAGTAATATATCTAAAGCCACTACTGTTGTAGCTCCATGCAGGTCATCGAAATCGTCTAGATTTAAAATTGAAGAAAAATTTGATCGTTGTTCAGAAAGTAAGCCAAAACATTTTATGCTGGTCACTCTATTAACGACTTACCAAATAAGGCTAATCACAAAATGGTCACGTGCTATGTCTGTACAGGAACATGCCAAATTCCTACGGAATGCAGAAAATTTATAGAAATGTGTCCAAAAGATAGAATTGATGAAAGGAAAAGGTCTAGACTGTGTAGGAAATGCTAAATCGGCATAACATCAGGCATTGCAGGACTGTGGCATAAGTGGTTGTATCAACCACTATTACATGACCCAAATATACACAATCCTACATTAACTGTTGCAGAAGCAGAGACATACTTGCCACATCCGTCAACGCCAAGCTTTCGTCTAAATAACTTCTCTTTTGAATTCTACCGATAGCTCTACATGGGTCTACAATGAGCAAACGCACATATGCATTCCTAGATCAAGGCTCATCAATTACACTACTCAATCGTTAAACCACCAATGATATAAACCTCAATTGGCCTGAAACTAACTATTAAAGTGAACGTGGAAAACTTGTAGATTGAGCATGGTAGCAAAGTGGTTTCTTTAGAAATCTCTGGTGTGGGATTAAATTGTCAGTAATTTCAAATTGAGGAAGTAACGACTGTCGAATTACTCACTCAAGTTGCCAATAAAGTCACTAACTAGCGACAACAGGAATGCAGATCTACCGCCACTTAAAGTATGTCCCATTTCATCATTACCAGAATGCTAATTCGAGGATTCTAATTGGGTTAAAACATTGGAAACTTGGTATTTCATTGAGAGTCTGCAAAGGCAAATGGAGGAAATCCATAGGTGCTCAGAATCAGTTAGAGTGGATGGTATTTGGTTCAGTGCAGCATTTGTCAACCAATCACAAAGCGCTAAATTATATATATTTCATATTAGTGATACGCCCGAGAACAATAAATTGCATTTGCAGATTCAATAGTCCTTCTCGGCTGAAAACTTTGCCGTTAAATATTCCACAGAGCCCATTGAATCAAAAAAAATCCGAGTGCTAGAAAAATCATGGAAAGAACAACAACCAAAGATGACAGTTGCTACTTACAGGTTGATTGTAGTGCTATAACAGAGTCGACTTGGAGTGCAGTGGCTCAAGAACTTCTTCTAGCACACTGCCTCCAATATCAAATTGCAAGTTATGAGTAGAAGAGACATGTTGAGAAATTAAACCTCGACGAAATGAAAATTGTTGTGCCCAAAACTTGGTTCTTCATTTTTGCAGTAACAAATCTGAAGAGGGTTATGAACAATCAAAAACCTAAGTTGTAGAGATGATACCGACAGTGCAAAAGTTTTCGGTATGTGGTGATCTACAGCTGACGATTGTATTTATTTTCACTTAAATTTGGAAAGACTTGGAAAAGATATTTTCGGTGAGAGTATTTCGACAAAACGACAAGTGTTACAAGCAGTTATGATATTTGATCTTTAAACTTAATTACATTTGTTATTGTTTACATAGAAATGCTCCTTGAAGACTTCTGGAAAGCAAATGTGGCTTGGGACGAAACTATCTTGAACAACCTTAGTTGTTGGTTGAAGTGGACTAACCTCCTACCATACTTGCAGCAGATCCGAATTTTAATATATTACTCGCTTGTAAGGCTATGAATCAATTGAACTGCATGCATATCTTTGTCGACACAAGTGAAAACGTCTGGGTGCTATTGCATACTTTTGTATCACAACAAACTGTAATGCTAGCTGCCAAATAGTTGGTGTAAAAGCTAAAGCTGGACCCCAAAAGTGCATAACAATTGCATGTCTCTGCAAACTGCGCTTATTGGGTTCCGTTTGGCAATCTCAATTGAGAAAGCTAACATGGTCAAAATTAGCCATCGAACAATCTGCTCCGACTCAACCGAAGGTCTGCACTGGCTATCGTCGCACTAGAAATGATACAAACAGTTTGTTGCATTTGAGTGAGCGAAATTTTAGAAACCAGGTCCTTTCCAAATAATAATGGATTTCAACTCGTTTTAATGGATCATGCAATCAAGTGGGAAATGCAACCAAAGATTAACTTGAATGGTAGATGGTTTGTAGATCTAGAACTTCTTGTCAAACCAGAGAAAAATTGGCCGATGACAGAAATTCCATCAGTTACGACCAGTACCACCAAACTGTAGTCGCCGTTATTAACACATGTTGTAACAAACTCCGGTTGCGTATACCATGATCATACTACAGATAGGCGTTTCTTCACCTGGCAAAAACAAACATTAAACGTCTAAGGCTTTCTTACTGTAGAGTAAATACAACCATCTGAAAACGAATTATACCTACAAGTACAATATGAAGTGTATTCGTTCGAAGTTTTAAATATGATTATAGATTCTGAACGTCTACTAAAGAAAAATAATGCTTTGTATCACTTTACTCCATTTCTTAAAGCTTATCAAGTGCTAGGAATGCACCGACTAGCAAATTGTGTACTTGGAGTTACTCACAATGGAGCAAACCCTATCATAATGCCTGCAGATCATTATGCAACTCATTTAATTGTGCAACATTACCGCAGAAGGTTTCACCACTACCATCATGAAACAACCGTAAACGAGATCAGACATCGTACTATATTATTTTGGACGTTTGACTGTAGTTGTTAGTCGTCAAGTGTAGAAACGCTGGGTGGCCTTGTTTACTTGTCTAACACCAAGAACTATTTACTTGGAAATTGTGCATACTCTTAATAAAGGGCCGTGCATGATGGCGCTATTAAACTTTATTGCAAGAAGAGTTGACAATGAACTACATCAGATACTAGAGGTTATAAAACCAAATTTGATCAAAAACGTTGAATTTTTATTCCTGCATTAGCACTGCATATGGGCTGTTACTGGAAACATATGATATGTTCTGTTGAGAAATGTTTGTTTGCTGCAATGCCTATAAGAGAACCAGACGATAAAATTCTAACATGTTTTGTTATGGAGACGGATTCGATTGTGAATTCCTGTCCCTTGATGTATATACCAATTGATTAAGCAGAGGAAACAATAATGCCAAACCACTTCTTACTGGGCAAATCAGGCACCTCAAAATCGTTCCTACCATTCAACGATGACGATACTTTGGTCAGAAACTTGCAGCTGTCGTAGATGACGGCCAATCGATTTTGGTGGAGACGGTTTAAAAATTATCTTCTGAAATTGAATCGTACTGACAATGGTTCGACAAAGTCGATATTGTTATCATAATAGATGAGAAGGAAGGCCATTTGTGAAAAAAAGCAGTGTTAAAGGTCAAAACTAGTGACTAGTGACAAACAAAATCGACAGGTTACCATTCAAGCTGCAATGGGTATCTGTTTGTGGCCTGCAGCTAAAGTAGCTGTTCCTGATGTACGTCATAGGTAGTAGGGCGTCCAAACTCGGGTCTCCTTGCCAGGAAGGAGAATATTTGGGCGTGACTCAAACCAGCCTTATATTTAGGGAAAAAATATTTTGATTTAATGGTTATGATCTTCCTTTGTTTCCAGTGGATAATTTGAAACCAAAAAGGCTAGGAGAAAGGAATAATAAATTTTATTTGAATGAAACTATTTAGCATGACACACAAGGTTTTTATTGAAAACATAAATATGTAAACAATGAGTTCAAAACTCAAATAGAAACACATTGTAGGTTTTTTACGAGTATTTGATACAAAATATTAAATGTTTGGTTACAGGAAATTTATAAAGAATAATCATTCAGCTTTAGTTAAAATAGTGCCTCCTGCCTTGCAAAGATGTATTACAAACCAAACAGGAAATATTGGTATTTATAGATTGCATTCAAAAATACTTCATTTAATTTTTCTTATGTGGAAAAGGCACGTACAACAAATAGTCTGTCATCACATTTAGATGTATAAACTTTAGTCTTTTAGTGGTTGTTTGTGTGTTTAAGTTTATAAAAAGTTAAGGGAATGAGTACTGGTGCATTTATCTAGTAGTTTAATTATTGTTGTCATAGTTTTTTTTGTGGAAAGCAGTAAGAACTTGGTGAGATAGGATGATAGGACACATATTAAGGCATTAGGGAACACCGCAGCTTATATTAGAAGTAAGAAAAGGAAAAAGAGAGATAGAGATAGACCTAGTTAGACTATTGCTCACAGATATTGAAAGATGTAGGCTTTGAGAATTTTAGGGAAATATGTAAGTTAGCTCAGAATAGAATACAATGGAGGTACGCGTCCAACCAGTTCTAGGACTGCATACCCAATGATGAATTTTATTGCATAGATGTCAAACGTGTCAATAATTTCTTTGCCCTTTATAAAGCACAATGTTTAAGAAATTGATTATTATGTTGGGGTCCAGAACTCACCACAACAAAAGTAATACAACCCTTTTTTCTAAATTTGACTACTTTATGTTTTATACTCAGTAAAAATTAAAAAATTTCCATTTTTGGGGTTTTATAATGTGTTGCTCATGAAACGAGCAGGCCAGTAAGAATAGGATGTAATCAGTAACGGAAGCATACAATGCTTACCCAAATTACTGCAACAGAAAAGGAAGGTAAAGCAAGAGAACGAATGCTGTGCTAACAGTCGGAAATGGGGAGAGTCTAAAGAACAAAACAAAAGAACATACAACCCACTTTGCTAAGAAAAAATGATTAATATATATGCAACATATGCATGTGGAGAGAATACTAGTCTGTCGACAATAAAATACAACGCAGAACGAGTAACGCTGAATAATTATGATGTTTATTACAGCATTTTTATACATATTTATCCCCGTATAGGTATACCCCGTAATACATATCAATAAATAGAGATCACCTTTAAAATATCTATAGAAATAGCCTATATAAATATAGGTCTAGCTATAACTAGACTCTTACATGCTTATTTCTATATTGACGATGACGAACTCACCTCCAATAGAATCTATTAAACCTACGAAACAAGGGACGTATTTACAATAATGGCTTAAGTGCAATCAACACCAACAGCTAATCAAATACAACAGTTGATGGATTACTATGAAGTCTATATATAATTTCCAAACCACTTCACTTGATTATCCATCAATATAAAAAAAACAATATTACACCAACACCCACCCTAATATCCTTATTCTAGTACATAACATTATTAAATAAAAAGAAATAGTTTTCTTATCAGGTTGTTAATATTTCTGTGATACAATGAAGTGCTTTCCAATTCTTCATGATTTTCAATTTTTATTATTTGTTAAATTTGAAAGTATATTCAATATTTGTACAATAAAAATATGCACATACATTATCCTGAAATTCCTAAGTATTAACCAAAGATCTTTGATTTACCTGTACATAAATATTAATTAAAAATCAAAATACTTGTTCAATCATTCTAATCTATTCACTACATTTGCACTACTTGAAGATAATCTTGGTTTAATGTGAATTAGATTGTAGTTTTCATTTATACAATAAAATTAAATAGAATTTGTGTCTTTGAAAATTGCATCTTACGTAATTTCTTGTTTTTAAAATGGACCTGTCTTTTTGTTTCTTTGTTACAAAATAAAGAAACGTTATTATTTAAATAATCATTAAAGTATTAAATTTTAATATACATATATAAATTTTATATTCACTATACAAAAAAAGAAACTCATCATCTGACATATGATGGCACTGCCTTGAATTCTCTACTAAAAGGAATTTTTCATGTGAGCTGGTAAAATACTAACTATTTAAAAGACAAGAAATAACCATTAATTGCTACGTATCGCATCTACACAAAGACTTTCAAAGCATCCTTGACAATGTCTGGAATGAACAACTATTCACCATACCATTTCTACTAAATGAACACTTCACGTAGCTGTACTGCTTATAAGAAAACATATTTTCTTATTCTGGTGATTGAATTTTTACTTATTCAATATGAAGGAACTTAAACACATCCATAAACAAAAAACTGCTAATTAGTATTTTCATTAAAATATTTACTAACTCAATGAACAATTGACGAGGCAACCATTTTTAAATTTCAAGCATTAGCTTTTTAAGATTTGCTAAAAAGGGTACTTAACGTTATTATTGAAATATAATATTATAAAGATACGGATCTTTTTATCTATTTGAGGTGTGTTAATGTATATTCCATTACATGTAGTGCGCTACATGTTTTCAAATATTGCAATTGTTAATTTCCAAGTCTCTAAAGACATTGTTTATTTTTACCTCTCAATATACATAAAAAACAGTAACAGGAAACTTCCTAGTAGATGCAGCACAAACGATTATCGTATGAAACCAAAACAAAGTATTAACGTGTTACAACTAGCTACTGGAAATATTGCAAGTTTAGATAACTTTAGTGTCTTGGGATATTAGTTTTAGATGAGCGAATGACTTAGGAGTCAACTTACGTTGACTTCTTTTGCACAAAACATGTATTTAGTATAAATTGGTTTACTTATATTTAACTCTATAAGCTCATTTTAAAAATATATAACTTTCTTTGCACCAAGTTTTTAAAACATTGATTTAAGAATATCTCCTTTGCACAAATAAAATGAAAGTTGACAATATTTATTTTAAACTTAAATCATTTTACACTTTTTTGAACTTTTTTCCTTTTGCAATTACTCCACTTTAATTGTAATATGTTAAATATTTATTTTAGTAATATTTATTGTAATTTAGTTAACTGGTGGAAATAGCGAAACATCACTCCAAGCCGTAGAAGATCCTCAACAGTTAGAATTAGCCATCGCTCATCTAATAACAAATTTACCGTCACCAGCATCTGATAGCTGCTCAACACATTCTTCACATTCTGCCTTTGAGATACAAGACTGCCAAAACACATCTGAACGACATAGTTATTCGCCAAATCCACCATTAACCATAAGAGTCAAAAGCGTATCAAAGAGGCCGCCCAGTACTGATTTAGAAGTAAATGTACAAAAGAAACACAGGGGTGTATCAAACCATAATCATACAAATGTACAATTGTCACCTTCTTATCAAAGTGTTGGAGATATTGTAGTACGTACATTCTAGTATCATTTCTATATTAATAATAATAATTAATATTAATAATATTAATAATAATTTATAATAATTTATTTGCAGCACAAAGAAAACGATAGGTATAGAGAAGATCAACTCCTCAATCAAAGGATGTGAAGTGTTGTATATGAATATCTGTGAGTGGCCATATAGAAACAAGATTGAATTTTAATTGTATGTTACATGTGAACGTTTTGGACAAGTGTTGATGTGGTTAGTGTAAGCAACTGTATTTGATTCTGTGTTACACGTATGTTGTAAGTCTGACTGCTAAATTGTAAATTTAACATTATTTTGCAATGAAGATACATATACATCCTGTATAGAATTTTGCATATTCTCATAATATATATTATTAAATATAGTGACTGTGATGTTTAATTTGTTTTTTATAATTTTCTGAGTACTTATTTGTAATATATATTTTATACATAAATATTTCACATACAAGTTTTGAGAGAGAATTGAATTTGACACTAAATAATAAAAGCACTATAAATTTTGGCAATGCTGTAATACACCTAATGCCTTAATATGTAACGCTTTGGCAATATGTTAAACAGAAACTGGAGAAAAAGATGAAACATTAATTTAAAATGACAATTTAATATTAATTGACCCTGTATATTTTGATTATGTGAATAATAGTGTTCATTAAGCATAATATTTCAATAAAAGAAATTTTGGTTATAAAGGCTAGAAACCATAAAAGCCATCAAAACATAAAACAGACATTAATATCAGGCAATTTTCACATAAAATTCAGAAAACTTTTTTTGTTGTCATTAGAAAATAATTCCATTTAAAAAATATACCAAAATAATTACAGCTATAGTTTACAATGTATCCAAGACACGATAGGAACCAGGTTATTACAATGTTGTTAATTATAAAGAAAGATTTGAAAAGTTTGGTGAAATCCACAGATATTAAATTATCAACGAAACATCATCATACAGTACATTGTATTTGTTTATATTACATTTGCACGTGTTGCTAACTTATAAACCGTAGAAAATCATGCATCTTTCACGCAATGGGGATGTTAATAGCATACCCCTCGGATGCAGAGAAAGTGGGAGGGGTTCTTACATTTAAAAGTTCATAAATACAACACCGCAAGTGGGGTTTACTAGACACCATCGGCAGTTGGTAGCGCTAATCTTATACAGATTTTTGACGTCACCAATGCACAAAATCAAGACGCAATTATCGGGAAAATATATAAATTTAAGACAATAGATTATAATAGCGAACAAATTAACAGGAGAGTACTCACATAAGAAATCCGGCGTCCGGCGGGATTGAGTTAAAGTTGACTTCTCTAAAGTCCATCAGGGCTACGGAAAGCCCTTTTTAGGCAATTAAGGATGGCGACTCCTGCCAATGTTACTTCAAGCGCTCCGACCAGCTACGGCAGTCATGGGCTTGTTCATCTAGGGTCGTGCAGTACGGTTTGCCTAGGCGGCTGCAAATTTACTCTACCTATGTAGGGAATGGACAGGAAACATGGTAAAGGGCGACAAACAAGATAATTAGCAAGGAAATCTACATAGATAAGATAAGGCACGATACGATACCTCAAACGTCCACTCCACTCGAAGGTTCAGGCAAAAAAGCTACGTTAGAGAGAGCACAGGAAAAACCCCCACTCCTTTCCTACTCCACTCGCGTCGCGCGATCTGGCACAAACGCACTGTGACGTAGCGGAAATACGCGCCTAGCCTTTTAAATTTATGGCGCGAAACTTCCGCACATCAGAATTAAACTAAAAACAATGTTTAAGTGCCAAATGGCACGTAACAGGGTATGCATGACATCGCTAGAAAGCAATCAGAATTCAATTAATTAATTACACAGGAAGCAGTAACGAATAAATATCTGAAAAGTTATTCATGTAAAAGGAAGTCAAACAACTTCATTGCTTGGAAGTAACAACTTGATTTTAACATGGTGAATTCACAGATATATCAACAAAAACCAATATTTAAAAATTGGACCATTTGGTTCATACCACTTTGGCGGGAACAAGTAATCTTTTCTATTGTGGATGCCAGCTGCTGAAATAGATGGCCTTAATTAAATTAACATGTATTTAAAAAGGTTAGTTTAAATAATTATAAATTATTGTTTTGTTTTGGAGTGAAGCTTGTTTAGCCATACATTAAAAGTGTGAAATATTCACCTGTATTGTAGGTTATATTGTTCTTTATCAGATTTAAGAAGCCTGGAAATTGGAAGTTTGTAACACGGTGAATGATTTAGTTTAATATTTATAGGAAAATAAACAAGGGGTATGACCAACCAAAAGTGACTAAATTATGTAATGTTGAATGTTGTAGGTATACAGATTCATATTCAAAGCTGCACGTCAATTGTTGCGTCAAACAATTATGGATTTGTTTTAAAAACCGAAAGTTGAAAATTTTCAGTAACCCATTTGCTAGAGTGTAGTTGTTTTCTTTATGTTGTGTTGGTTTTTTTTTCAATCAACAAGAGTAAATGTAATGCAAATAGATTATTTAATTGTACATTAAGAAATCAGGTAAACTAATAAAAAGCAATTTCTGTCATAACATAGATAAATCAATGCTGTGCTCTGTAATGCTAGCACGTCAATAGACAAGCATTTATTAATTTTAGCTAGTTCAGGAACTTTCGTAAGAAAATACTCGTAAAATTTTATAGAAACTTGGGAAGTTTACACTTTTAAACGGACTATTTCAATATAATGATTGATATGTATTCAACTAAACATGTGTATAACTTGATTCGTATAAAGAACATTACCAAAAATAAAATATCTCACCGATATTTGACATATTACCTAATCAAATTAATTCTAGGTAACTAGGGCAACATTCTCAATTAAGCATCAATGCCCACTAATAAAACTAATTATGTAACAACCTAAAATACACAAATTAGGACAAGTAAATAAACCAAAAAGCGCATAGTACATTTTTAGATAAATAGAAATAACGATAGGAGTTTTACACTAGTCTTATTCAATTTAAAAAATTTTCAATAAAAACGGAGATATTGGCCCTTTACGATAATATTAGTATGAACTGCCATGGGATTTAAAATATCGCAGAAGCACAAAGTATCATAAAAATGTATGGGTTCACACCATCTGAAGAGATCGAACTTGACTCTAAGAAAGCAATAAACATATTATGTGAATGAATGGAATGAGATTGTACTATAACGATTAAATTTGGAAGTAAAGTGGACAAGAACAAAAAGATGGTTTGAGGGTAGCGGACGTGTGTATTTCTTCAAACAGGTAGTCAATTGCTAATTGTTTTGAGATTTGTTAGTTGAATTGGCCAGGAAGTTCAAATGTGTGTTTTGCATGGATTTAAATTGCATTGGTGGTGTATTAAAAGGGCGATTAATAATGTTTCATTTACCAGGTATATATTGGTTATTAAATCACTGGAACGAGGTGACCTAACATGCCGAGGAAATACTCAGTAGAGTGACCTGAAGATCCTTAAATTACAAAATTGTGAGTATTGTTTTGAGCTTTTCTTGATGTTTGGTAAATATGTACATGCGAACTTGCAAATATAATTGTAATTTGTACGTAAAGCGGCATCAGTTGTTTACATTTAAGTATAAGATTATTAGAAAGGAAGTATAAAATTTTTGAAACGCTAAAAAGGACGTGCATATTGAGTGCAACCCAAGCTTTAATTGTAAGATATATTATGAGTAAATTTCCTTGTGTAAATTTCACATTTGTAATAGGTCTTGGAATGGCAAAAGCAGAGGTTGGTATTAAGTTAGATATTTCTCAATATGGTTGTTAAGGAACTTTCCAAGTAAATTGAATTTAAAAATGTCATATAAAGTAATTTAGGAATCTAGTACAATGAAGTGGTAGTGTTACTTTCAAATTAATGTTTTAGTTCTGTTCAAAATAGCCAGCAGAGGTTAAATTAGGCTTGTTTTCTTTTAAGGTTAATGTATGTGAAATAATATTATAAAGAATTAGTGTTAACAGAATTTAAACTTAGATGGAATTTTATTTTGAGTTAGTAGTAAGATAGGTAAGGTGATGATCATTAGAGAATATCCTGTTATCTCTACAATGAAGAGATATTTGGAAGAGGCCGTTGTTTTGAGAATTTCTGTAATTTGATAAAAAAAGTTCAGGAGTTCTTTGTTTTTAAAGTGTGATTATGAAAGAAGAGGGAATGAGATTAAGAAAAACTGACAGCAAAGAGGTCTATCTGAAATAACCATCTTCTGAATAGCGAAAATATTGAAGAAATTGCTAGAATATGACGGTTTGGCAGCCTTAATTTTAGACAATAAGCAACATCTTTTAAGGTAAGTGGGTAATTTAAAGTAGTTTTGTATTTCCACCAAGTTTACATTTTAGATTTTAGTACTTTTTAACATTTTTCTCACAGAAATCTACTTGTGCACGACAGAAAGTTAGCCAGTGCAGTTAAAAGATTGTTACGGAGTTTTCGTCCTTTCTAGACAATTTGAAATTGATAACGTAACGTAACGTCATTTTTACCTGCAACAGCTCTAATAAGTATTGTGTTGTTTTTTGTAGGTTATTTTGAATTCACGTTGTATACATTATAGTGGTAACGTGGCATAAAAGAAACCCATAAAAGGCTGAACAAGAAACACTGTATTTCGAACAAGCTTGGGTGTAGCTCTATCTATAATTTTGGAGAAGATTGGAGTTTGTACAAAGACAGACTGGAACAGTTTTTCTTGGCAAACTATGTAGAAGAAGAGCAAAAAGTTTTAGTATTGTTAACAGTTATTGGAGAAAACATGTATTACATTTTACACGATTTATGTGGCCCGTTAAAGCCAAAAGATAAAACGTTTGAGCAACTATGTGAATTGTTAAGG
This sequence comes from Platerodrilus igneus, assembly GCA_036346225.1. NCBI lineage: Eukaryota > Metazoa > Arthropoda > Insecta > Coleoptera > Lycidae > Platerodrilus > Platerodrilus igneus. The sequence goes on along the minus strand of JARFIW010001503.1, from coordinate 7,595,326 downwards.
CAACAGTTTTAAAAAAATATTGGTGTTTAAACAACAAAATGCATTGTAAACCTAAGACACGGAGACAGCTATCAGAGAATTGCTTGCTTGTGTCAAAAATATATCAAACAATTGTAAGTTTGGGTCATTATTAAAGGAAAAAATTAAGGATAAATTTACGCATGGGTTGCGAAAGAGTCCAGTTTTAGACAAAATTTATGAATGTAACCGGAAACAACGCTCAAACAAGTAATGAAAGTAGCCGTTAATAAAAATTTTTTAGTAGGGTAAAGTACAGTGTTACATGTAAATAGAATTGGTGGTAATCATTTAAAAGACAAACAGAAGGGTACCAGAAAGGATGGAAGTAAGTTAGAAGCAAAAAAAGATAAAGTGTATTTTGGGTTAATAAATTGAACTACAGAAATATAATACTCACTATTATATTTTAAGGTACTGCTACACTTATTTTTTGTTTGTGACAGATCTTGTTTTATCTGTTACTAGATCTTTTGTACAATTCTACAATCTAGTATACTAATACATAGAAGTGCATTTTGATATATACAGGATGGTTTTCTAACTTCCACACCATTTTTAAAACTAACTTGTACACAAACGCTATAAAAATTAACAGTTCCTATTTTGCATTCGAATTAAATTACATAGTTTTGAATACCGACCAACATTGAACGATTTTGTCATTAAATCTGCAGGTTGATCTTCAGTGCTAACATTCAACTGCAATATCACCAGCTTGATATCGTTCACGAACGTATTAGTAACGAATTTAGATATGTTTCAATCATTTATTAATTTTATAGCACTAACACTATGACAAAATAAAATAGCTACATCGAGTAACATCGATGTAACCATATTAATTCTTTTGCACCTTTACTCACTACAATAAATTCAGCCTCTGGGGTAGATAAAGTGACTGAATTTTGCAACTTTGGGATCCACAAAACAGTACCAACTCCACAAAGAGACACATAACCATTGGTGGATTGTAAAGTTTTGTTATCTCCTGCAAAATCTGCATCACTGTAGTAACCGAAACCACTGTTATTACCAGAATAAAGGACCAAATTCCACTGTTCCACGTAAATAACGGAGAATGTGCTTAACTGCAATCCAGTCAGATTCAGTTGCGGAATCCATCGATCGAGCAGCTTTTGCCACTGAAAATGCAATATTTGGACATGTAGCGTATGCCAAATATAACAAAGATCTGACTGCTCTTCAATACGGAATATTCCTCTTAATAGGCGAATTTTTATTTCCAACATTAGCTGCAGTTGGAGTTTTTACAGACCTTGCTTTAAGCATTTCGTAGATATGTAAAAGTATGTGGATATATATGCCTGCTGGTATCTTGTTTGGTTTAATTTGTATTCCTAAGCACATATTTAATGCACCATCGACTGTAATTTCAAATTCCCTTTGCATTTTCTTAAAGAACTTATCAACAGCAGCTTGTAGTGATCTAGCTGTTAATCCACCATCTACATACAATGCAACTAACAACTTAACACCATCAGAACGCCGTACATAAATACACAGATTTGCATAACTTTGAATGAAACTAACATTTTTTATAAACATATATAAGCGGTTATTCCAGCATCATGGGGATTATTTTAAACTATATAGCGACTTCTTCAAGTGACATACATGGCTGCTACCATCATCAAAACCTATCAGTTGTGTCATGAATATTTTAGAATAAACAGAACCATTGAAGAAAGCCGTTTTGACGTAAAATTGTCCAAGTACCAATCCCTCTGATGCAGTAATTGCAAGTATCGTACGAATTGCATCGAAGCTTGCAACTAGACTAAACTTTTCATTGTATTCTAAACCTTGTCTCTGAAAATTACCACATGCAACTAGTATTGCTCGGTTACGGTCAATTTTGCCTTTAGTTTTGTATTTATTGTGTAACACTCATCTGTTGTCTATCATATGTTTAGCATCTAGAAGCGAAACTCAATCCCAACTTCTAGTTTCATTAAGTGCTTTAATTTCATCCTTCATAACAGTTAACCATTTATTTTTTAAACAGAGGCCATTGCCTGATTGAAAGTTTGCAGACATGCATGTTCTAATTGATCCATGTCTAACATACACATCACTGTATTATTTGACGATTGGCAATATGGAAAATTACTAACCTGAAGCTCATTATTTTTGTATCTTTCTGGAATACATGTGTGGTAGCTCAAAAGACTAGCAATCAAATTTTTGTAGTGTTTAACTATTTGCTTATGCTTTCAGGGTGGTTATTACTTATGAGAGCCTGTTTGACTGTATTGATTGCCTCTTTTCTGAATTCTGATTCAGTTAACTCTATAACTTTGTCCTTTAATGCCATGATAATTGACTTTTTCCGGGTAGAGGTTGTTATGAGAAATTGAAGATCTCTCAAACCATGTTGGTTTAGTATACAACTTTTTATCTTGTCTTTGGTGATGTGTAGCGCATGTGTAGAAAATTTAGTTGATTGAGTTTCTCAAATTCTATAGTAAATTGATTTTAGAATGGTAGCTATTGAACACATTTAGTATATATTCACTCTTATTCATCGATACGGTGCGCAGACACAATCATCTACATATCTGAAGAGAATTGATCTTTGTTTATTGTATTTTCTTATAGATTTTTAATACCAATTGGGCTATTACACAGGTACGTAGACGATTGTGTCTACGTCGTAGCAATAAATAAATGCTAATATATACTAAATGTGTTCAATAGCTACCATTCTGAAAAGCAATCTACTATAGAATTTGAGAAACACAAAACTAAATTTTCTACACTTAACACTACACTGCACCAAAGACAAAATACAGAAAATGGTATATATTAATCCAACATGGTCTGGGAGGTACATCAATTATTTCTCGCAATACCCCCTACTCCAAAAAATCAGTTATCATGGCATTAACCTAAAGAGCTATAAAGTTAGTCGACTCAGAAATCAGAAAAGAGTCAATCAATAAAGTCGAACAGTCACTCATAGGTAACATCTACCCATAAAGTATAATCAATACTATCTTTAAGAAACAAATAACTAAATATCACAATAATAGGCAAACAAAAAATAATAACAAACAAATCATAAATTATATTTCTATACCCTTTTTGCCAATTCTGTGTGAACAATTACAAAATCTGCTTAAAAATACGATATTGCAACTGCACATAAAGGCTTTAATTTAACAAATAATCAATTCACTAAATTAAACAATCCAGTGCCAAAAGACAAAAGACCCATGTCATTTATAAAATACAGTGTCAGAAAGATTGTTAACACGTCTACATAGAACAAAGTGTGCAATACTGGAGAAACGCTTAAACGGTCGCAGGTACAATAAAAAGAACCAATCGGCCTTTTTAAAACGGGAATTCCAAGCAAACCAAAAATTTGAGTATGAGAGTACGAAAATTTTAAAAACACACACATAAAAAGAATTGAAAGCACCTCAGAATGATATATATTTAAAAAAATTCAACAGCGTTGAACGACAAATCAAACATAAAGAACTTAAGCAAAATGTATTACAACAAAATAAAATAAATAAAAGCTAATGAACAAACAAAAACCAAGATTCCAGTGTACACCAATAAATTGTAAAAACAAGAATCTGCTTGTCGTCAATAAATGTCTTATCCAATTGGGCTATAACGTTCAGAATAATCCTGGTGATTATTAACATGTACATAAATATCATTGCTCTACATCATTTATTTATTTATTTTGTGACGCTATTATCGGGGCATCCACGTTGGGCGCCAAAATCTCTGTTACGTTTTTTTTTTTCGTGGCAACCACGTTGGGCGCCAAATTTATGTTACGTAACACAAAGAAAGTCAAAGAAATACCCGGCTCAATCGGAGAGTAGGGGGGGTTGTAGAAAGCAGACTGACCTATGATGTATGCGGCGGTAGGGAGTTAGTAACGGTACCTGCAAGGAAAATAGTTAAACAAACCTGGAAAAAAAAGAATAAATATAGCAGTAATGAAAAGTCTAAATTATTCAGTACTTTGTAGAATGTAAAAAAAAGAAACTGTTTGGATAATCTATATAATATAACAACGGTAAAAGCAATACAAAAATATTTAGTACAGAGTGAGGTAATATTGGGGAGTAGCAGAAACGTTTCCTCACGCACCAATTAGACATAAAGCAGATAAAAAGTTAACAAAAGATAAATAGGTAAGTCACAATTGATATGAGTAATTCAGTAGTATTGATTGTTATTATTTTTTTTTTCTTTTATTTAAAATAGCATGCAAGTCTATAGTAAAAGGTATCAGAACGACGAAGAGTATTGCAAAACCAACGGATAGATATTTACAGTAATAACAAGTATGAAATAGTTCAACTTACAGAAAGTCCTTCAGGAACGCTTCCTTGCATTTGAAGCGTGGGATTCAACGATGTCCCGCACCAACGAAGCACTTCACCCTTGACTGTGAGGGTGGTGATGGAACTCATCACACGCTACACCTATCACACCCACGCACTTCACTGGGGTTAGCAGCAGACAACATCACGCGTCGTAACTATGTAGTTGATAAATTTCTTGGTAATTCTATTTCCTAAGACAATAATTTCGAAATATTCTGAAGCACTAGTTTGATTTCAACTGGGACCAGATGTATATTATTTTCATAAACATCCCAATAAGCAGTGAGAAACTTCAAACAATACCTTAGTAAACCGGCAATCTGCCATACTTTGCAAACACGAAACTTGCACAAGTAAGGATCTATTTTAGATTCTTTGTTGTTAGAAAATTCAGAACTACAGTACCACAGCAACAAAAAAAAAACAATTAGTAAAGCTACTCGTAAGCAATAAAACCGTCTATCAATGACCTTAAAACCCGTGCGGTCGAGTAAACACATTCTACAGTTAACAAGTACAACTAAAATCGTGCCGTGTTTTTCATGTTTTCAACGTACTTCACATATAGAAACGAAGAACAAAACAACACTCCTTATCTGTTTATTCGTTTCAAAGCAAAACAGCAAACAGTAACTTTTACGTAATTAATATATATCAGAACCAAGCACGAAAACTAACAAGGTCACGTAATTAACATATAGTAACAAAAGACAAACTCGAACTCTTCCTCTGTAGATATCAATTTCTCGCTATTACAAACGCTTATCGCTTATTATCTAAACTTGTTAATAACCACATAAGGAACAAAATTTATATCTACTAATTAATTGCGAGCTGTTTATCATTTTCCATAAGTTGGACAGTAATTTATTAATGAAAATCAATCTCCAAATTAATACACGTTTAAAGTAATACACACGAGTTAATAAATATTAAATATAGAAATAGTAATTTGAAATGTATTTATAAATGGGAAAACAGCGTGAAATGTTAAAACTACCAAAAATACCCGTTACAAATTCCCCCCTAGCAAAATAAAGACGTCGGGGTGAAAGAAAAAAGAAAAAAAGAAAAAGAGAAAAAAAAACGACAGACAAGGAACCAAACAAAAAAAAAATTTTTTATCCGGTTCGAAGGACCAATATCAGTATAAGAAAAGGAACATTTTTTAAAAGAAGACAAATTCATCTATCGCAACCAACAACGACAGAACAGGCAAAGAAAGCATCAAGTAAACACCCAATGAGGATTAAAGGTTTTAGCTACTTTCAAAATTGTCAAAAGACGGATGTCCCCCAAAAGGGACATTTCTGTTTTCCACCTCAAAGAAAAGTTTTGGCTTCCCGCGGAGAAACCAAGAGAATAGAAAAAAACGAGGAAGAAAACTCGTAGCAAAACTGTCACCCTCAAGTGTGTAGCAAAGAAAGAACCAAGACAAAGTAAAGGACAAAGGCAAGCTAGTACACCATCTAGAATACTTCCAACTGAGGTAACACAAATTCGTATGAAACGATTACTCAAGCAGAGTATGGCTAACAGACCTACAGAAGCGACCAAGTCGAAATTCCTAAAGGAAAAGAAAATAGATCTGACGCCTACCTCAGGGAATGGATGTAGAAAGCGACTATACTAGTCAAATAGTAAACAAATGGTAGAACTAGCAAGAAGAGAAAGTCACGGGATGGGTTAGCTACAAAAATATGAATAGGAATACGAAACAACAAACGATACCAATCCAATCAGAACCAACACACAAAAAAATCCCGCTCGAAGGACCAAAATGTCAGACACAACTAAGAGTAAAGAAATCCACAGGGAAAGATAGGTAAGCAGTAGCAATCGGAGAGGACCAAGGTGTAAAGGCATAAACGCTGCCAAATTCGTCAAAGGACGGATGTCTCTTTAGAAAAGAAACAGCACAGTTTCCAACCTCAAGAAATTGGTTTCGCGCGCAGAAACCAAAAGAAAACAAAAGTAGCGAGGAAGGAAACCAACAGCAATAGCCAACATAAGACACAAGTGTCAAGCCTCAAGTAAGCTAGGGAACGACAAACGGAAAACTGGAAAAAGTAACGAAAGGCTTCAACTGTGGTATCAAGAAAAAAAAGTCGTATAATACAACCAGATCTAGATCGGAGATATTAGGATTATATTTAAGTGAGGTAGCGAAAGTGACGTGAATAAAAGAAAAAAAAAGCAGGTGGTGTACAGAAAACTTGGGCGCCAGTGTTTTCCAGAACCAAATTACCAGCGAAAACACAACTCGGATAATTCACACAACAAAAAAAGAAAAAATTACAATCAAGGAATTTCTATATAGCGAAGGAAAAAGATTCAAGACTACACCAGAAAAGAAATTAGAGCCAGCCAATATAGGCAGAAAAGAAAATCGAACCGATACACAAAAACAAAAAAAAAATCAAGGTCATAAAAAAAATTTAGAAAATCAAGAGCAACCAAAAACAATCGAACCGATACACCAATCGGGCCCCTCAAAAAAGTCGAGCCCCCTCAAAAAAAATTCGAGCCACTCAAAAAAAAAATCGGGCCCCACGTTGGGCGCCAAAAATCTATGTGACGCTATTATCGGGGCAGCCACGTTGGGCGCCAAAATCTCTGTTACGTTTTTTTTTCGTGGCAGCCACGTTGGGCGCCAAATTTATGTTACGTAACACAAAGAAAGTTAAAGAAATGACCCGGCTCAATCGGAGAGTAGGGGGGGTTGTAGAAAGCAGACTGACCTATGATGTATGCGGCGGTAGGGAGTTAGTAACGGTACCTGCAATGAAAATAGTTAAGCAAACCTGGAAAAAAAGAATAAGTATAGCAGTAATGAAAAGTCTAAATTATTCAGTACTTTGTAGAATGTAAAAAAAAGAAACTGTTTGGATAATCTATATAATATAACAACGGTAAAAGCAATACAAAAATATTTAGTACAAAGTGAGGTAATATTGGGGAGTAGCAGAAACGTTTCCTCACACACCAATTAGACATAAAGCAGATAAAAAGTTAACAAAAGATAAATAGGTAAGTCACAATTGGTATGAGTAATTCAGTAGTAATGATTGTTATTATTTTTTTTCCTTTTATTTAAAATAGCATGCAAGTCTATAGTAAAAGGTATCAGAACGACGAAGAGTATTGCAAAACCAACGGATAGATATTTACAGTAATAACAAGTATGAAATAGTTCAACTTACAGAAAGTTCTTCAGGAACGCTTCCTTGCATTTGAAGCGTGGGATTCAACGATGTCCCACACCAACGAAGCACTTCACCTTTGACTGTGAGGGTGGTGATGGAACTCATCACACGCTACACCTATCACACCCATGCACTTCACTGGGGTTAGCAGCAGACAACATCACGCGTCGTAACTATGTAGTTGATAAATTTCTTGGTAATTCTATTTCCTAAGACAATAATTTCGAAATATTCTGAAGCACTAGTTTGATTTCAACTGGGACCAGATGTATATTATTTTCATAAACATCCCAATAAGCAGTGAGAAACTTCAAACAATACCTTAGTAAACCGGCAATCTGCCATACTTCGCAAACACGAAACTTGCACAAGTAAGGATCTATTTTAGATTCTTTGTTGTTAGAAAATTCAAAACTACAGTATCACAGCAACAAAAAAAAACAATTAGTAAAGCTACTCGTAAGCAATAAAACCGTCTATCAATGACCTTAAAACCCGTGCGGTCGAGTAAACACATTCTACAGTTAACAAGTACAACTAAAATCGTGCCGTGTTTTTCATGTTTTCAACGTACTTCACATATAGAAACGAAGAACAAAACAACACTCTTTATCTGTTTATTCGTTTCAAAGCAAAACAGCAAACAGTAACTTTTACGTAATTAATATATATCAGAACCAAGCACGAAAACTAACAAGGTCACGTAATTAACATATAGTAACAAAAGACAAACTCGAACTCTTCCTCTGTAGATATCAATTCCTCGCTATTACAACCGCTTATCGCTTATTATCTAAACTTGTTAATAACCACATAAGGAACAAAATTTATATCTACTAATTAATTGCGAGCTGTTTATCATTTTCCGTAAGTTGGACAGTAATTTATTAATGAAAATCAATCTTCAAATTAATAAACGTTTAAAGTAATACACACGAGTTAATAAATATTAAATATAGAAATAGTAATTTGTAGAAATGTATTTATAAATGGGGAAACAGCGTGAAATGTTAAAACTACCAAAAATGCCCGTTACAATTTATTTATTGTATGTTGGAAATATACAGGTCTAAACCTAATTACATATTTTCACTAAAAATAAACTAACAAAAAAGAAAAATGTTAACTTAAGATATTTCCTTCCTCATCATATTGATGAGAATGCAATACAAATTTTAAATGAACATGTTTGATATAACTAGACAGTAAATTCATTTTATGTTATAATTCTGTATTGTGTGTAGGTGTATGTGTTGGTGTACGAATGGATGAGGGTGTGTTGTTTATGCGTATATATGCGGGTATTACATTTTATATAATAATTTTACACAGGTCTCTTTTAAAGCTCTGTAAGGTATTTCCAAACAATGGTATATGGGCTTGTTTAGAAATGTTATTATAAATCGACAATGTTTTTATAAATGGTGAGTTCTGCCTTAGTTGAGTACGATAGTATGGAATATATAAGAGATCTCTTCTTCCACCAAAGTGGTGCGGAGCATAAAAACCAATTTTACATACTGCAACTCGACAGTCAATATAGTTATTAATGATTTTGAACAAAAACGTGAGTGCGATCGCTATCCTACGCCGCTCTAATTTCGTAATATTTAACAATAATCTAGCTTCCTCATATTATTGGAACCCAATAAACTTCCCATATTTTTTGTAGTAGATATACGAGATAAAATTATTCTGTACAGTCTCTATCATTTGTGAATGCTTGCGTGTGCCAGGATCCCAGACTGTAATTGCAAACTCTAATTTTGATCTGACCAGGGTATCATATAATACTCTGATGCATTTTATATCTTGAAATTGACGTGTATTGCGGATTACAAATCCCAACATTCTATATGAAGATGCACACAGCATTTTAATGTGAGTTTCTAAACCCAAGTTACTAGTAACTACAACTCCTAAATCTTTGATGTTATCGACTTCTCCTAATTTATCATTTAACAATTTGTAAGTATACTGAATTTGATTATGATATGCATGCTAACAAAACCGTATTTCAATATATGTCCTATAAACGTATTGTAAATGTATAGGTTTAAGAAAAACATAAAAACCTAATCTAAATTTTAGTAAATAGTAGTGGAGGTATTATTTCCCATAAACAACAATTATTACAATTACCAAATTATATATATATATATATATATATATATATAACGCACCCCACGCACGTACACATGTATGCATGCATGCACACACATGCACATGCACACACTTGATGCATGGACGCGCTCAGGTGGCAATACACACACACATGCATGTGCATGCACACTGCACACACACACCTTTACACACACACATGCACACACACACACACACTTACATGCACACACAAAATACATGAATGCACGCACATACACGCACATGCACACACACACACACATACAGCATGTCCAAGTCCTCCGAGAAAGTGCTATAAATTTTTTGTGAACGGGTTGCCAACCCACAGCTATGTCTTTTAAATGGAACACCCTATATTTGGTACCATATTCTGAGAGCCCTTTTGATAATGATGAAAATTATACAGAGGTAATATGGGTCTACTATGGACAGTTTCCTATTTTTGAGTCATTTTATGTAAAAAATTATGAATATTTTGACAAAATTTTGTTTTTTTAGATATTGTTTTGTTGGATGAACACACATACTTACACACACACACACGCACACACATGCAAACACACAGATGCACGTACTCACATGCGCGCGCACATGCGCACACATGTGTGCACACACTCATGCATGTACGCACACAAATGCTCATGCATATGCACATGTCAACACACACACAGACACAAACAGTATGTCCAAGTCCTCCGAGAAAGTGTTATACATTTTTTGTTACCGAGTTGGCAACCCATAGCTATGTCTTTTAAATGGAACATCCTATATTTGGTACCATATTCTGAGACACCTTTTGATGTTGATGAAAATTATACAGAGGTAATATGGGTCTACAATGGACAGTTTTCTATTTTTGAGTCATTTTATGTAAAAAATTATGAATATTTTGAAAAAAATTTGTTTTTGTAGATATTGTTTTGTTGGATGAATCTGCGCCAGAATTTGATGCCCTGGTGAATATCATTCTCTAATGATGGAGATCGGTTATATTTGAGAGGTTGATTTTTTGGCAGATACTTTGACACAAGTCAAAGAAGTTTAGTGACTACGTTTGAAAGTAGGTTAAAGTTGTGGAGTAGATGCACGGTTACAAGCGATGAGTGTTTGTACTATGGCGGGTATTGTTAAAGCATGATGCTTCTCTTGGTGTCTGAGAGGGATGCATTGTAATGATGCCGTTTGAAGTATGCTTTTCGGGTGTTGTAGAATATTGTGTTGATCGTAAAATGTTGGTTGTGCAAGTATATAAGATTTGAGTTCTGCTTTTAACCAAGGCATTTTTTCATATTTAGAGCAATAACCATAAAATGTATTAGGTTATTAAGTTCAAAGAGCAAGAGTTGAAAACTTTCTAATATTTTTTGTAACTTAGTGTTCGGGAGGTTATGTAGGTCCTTTAGTGAATGTACCATCTGAGTTAGTAGAGTGTAAATATAGTAGTATGTTCATAGTGTTGCTAGGCTTTTGGTGGTAGATTTTTGTTTGAGTTGTAGTAGCGTAGTAATTAGTTTTGATTGGTTTAAATTTTAACCTACTCCATGTTGTATGAGAGATGTTAGACTTTTGGATTTGTTTTATTGCTTTTAATTATTGTGTCTTCTCGGCTATGTCTTCTCCTAGGAAGTTTGGTATGTGTAGTTGCCCACACATCTCTTTGCTCGTTATGATAATTTCTTTATTGATGAAATTTTAGGTTTTTGAGTCTGAGTGTTTGTTGTAATATGAATTATGGGTCGGGAATTTAAATGATTTGAAATTAGTTGGTAGGATTAGGGAGTGTTGTTGATTGTAGTATATACTACTACTCTATTGTTTTGTCAAAAGAAATATTTTTTTATTTAGAGTGTTCATTATCATAACGATTTTTTTTCGGAGAGAGGCAGTACAGCAGGGATATTTTTGCACTGCTTTATTTTGCCAATTTCATAATTCGTGCATGGTTGGGATCGTTTATTATATACTAAACGCTTCATCAGGATGTAACTAATATACAAACCTGCCTCGTGAGGGTATCAAATTACCAATAAAATAATAGGGCATGACCCCTAAATCTAAAGTACCCAAACGTTTCGGAACATTGCCTCGCAAGCTTGTTACAGTCGTTGAGAGGGTGAGGTTAATTAAGCTACAACACACTAAGATATAAATTTAGATTGTTTTATTAACTGTACAACTAATTAAACCTTAACCTAATGACATATGAGTACAAAATATATACAATATATATACAATATTTGCCGTTATATACAATAGGGCGCCACAGTAAGGGAGGGGAAGGCTTACGGACTTTATCAAGGTATTATCACTCGTTGCACTTTGTTCTTGAGAATGGGAAAAGATTGTCACAAATACGCACGCAGAAAATTATAACACTGCACTACTCTGGAGCTTTATAGTCCCCGGCTAGCTAAAGACTATATGACTAAACAAAATTAATGTCTAAATTCCTTAGGACTAGTCTACTTTTTAAGGATATAAGAAACAATTTCGGGCTCAAACACCCCAATACATTAATTAATTATATATACAGTATTCTAATAAAGTTACCTACTGTGCCCCATGCTCTAAGTTAACAAGGGTGTCTCCAATTAACGGGACAGAAACGACCTTTTCACCGGTCAACTATTACTGTAACGAAACTCGTTCAAGTACACACAAAGATTATCACTACGGAAGTCTTTTACTACTATACCCGACCTGAAAATTGCGTAATCAGGTAGGTTTCGTTGCTAAGCTATTGCGTGAAATAACAATGAAATAACAATGAAGCGGTGTACCCTGCTGAAACCTCGCTGTCTGCCGAAATAAGTACTTAGGGATTAAAATTTCAACGCGTTCAACTTAAGCCCAAGCTCAGAGCTTTAGTCTGAACGTCGGTATTTTTACAGAACGTCGGCACAATTTAGTTAAACAATTACGGATACATAATTCATAACACAACCCTTGAGTTCATTATTTAAAAAAATACCATAACCTCTGTTTTAGTAACTGGGAAAGTACTTACTCAGAATAAAATAAAAAATACACATCACTTTACTTTCAGAAGTACAGAAATCAACAACCTGTCTGTCGGAAGTATCGAAATAAAAAAAGCCCCTTCCATCCCACGCTGAACTCCTTATATACCTTTAAGTTAATTGAAAAATACCTTGTCCAGTTTAGCTCTCATAATCGAAAAGGTTAAGCCTGTCATAAATCTTAAAAGTTAATTAAAACTAACAATTGCTTTAGGATAGCCAAAATCTCCCTCACAAGAAAACTCCGAAACTATAATTTTAGTTAAGTACTCAAACTAATTGAAAATTATTCAGACAACTCAGGCTGCTTTATACATAACTAGGGTCTTAGCTACTTGATTGACATCTATTAGTAGATACTACTAATCTGACACGTTAAGTGCCTTCCAAGTAAAGCTTCATACCTTGGGGATGTTAATTAAATCTTTGGATTATCCAGTATAATGTGTTGTTCAGTTTACAAATTGCTTTAATCTAGCATTGATGTTGTTTGGTATTGTAGACACTGCTGCGTTGCTATAATTCAAATGCGGTTTTCATTTGTTAAAAAAAGAAACCGAACATTTTCGTTTAGTTACTTGGAACGTTAGGATGAAGATATTGTTTTTCCAATGAAAATGGCGAATTGCATTCTAAATGTGGTCTCAGTTAGGTTGCTCAGTCATGTAGTAGAAGCTTACAGAATCAGTTTATCAATGGTAATTAAGGTTTGAGATTTATTAATTTCGTATTTTAACGCCCGATAGGATCACTTAACATCTTTAAGAAGTTCATTAGAATGTTTAATCATATATTTGAAGTACGTTTGGATTACAATGTGATACCTGTCAATTTCGGTTGTTATTTGTATAGAACGTAAAGGATTTCATGAAAATTTTCATTCTACACGTGGTTTGATTGGAATAAGTAGAAGGTAGACCTATTATCATTAGTTTGGTAACCGGTTGTATCTCATCGTTCACTTTCAGCAGGTGACGTTCTGACGTCAAAACAGCACAGCTCTTTGTTTATGCTTTTGGTTTGTTTGAAATAGCTAGGTGGCAGTGAGGTAAGTCACAAAACGCCTTTATTCTACACGCAGATGTTAAGATTTTTGGATTCTCATTTTAGTGTTAAAAGTAATTGTCTACGTTTTATTATAACTTAAAATACGTGGCTAAGTAAAGCTCTTTCTAATGCTAAGTTAGGAGTAAACAGCAAATGCTCACTGATATGTGGAAAGCTTGTTTGGCTTTTAGCGAAATTTGAATTGTTAATTAATGCTTTAACTCTTAGGAATAAATTTTAGAGGATTTACATTTTGAGATTAATGAAATAAAGAGAGTTTGTTAACTAATCAGATATGAATAAGACTTGGTAAATTATAAACATAAATATTTTTGCAAATCAAATTATTGATTACTTTGAGAGTTGTTACGTTTGATATGAATTGAAAAGATACGACTTTGAAATTATCTGTAAATATTATCGTTTCGTAACTATTTAAAGAAGGGAAGCCCGATTCATTTATTTTATTTTGTGAAAATTAAAGTTGCATAATTAATTGTTTATACTTTGTGCACATGAAAGAAAGTTAATTTTGATAATAGAATTGTTTTGAATGTGACCACATCTTATTTTATGGCGAATTAATCTTGTCTAGGGTGAACAAAATTTAAATTGAGGTACTCTTTGGTAGCCGAAGTAAGTGGTGTATAGTAGAGTTTGAATAAACAATTAAAGTGGTAAACTTTTGAACAAAAGAATTATATTCAGAAATCTGTAGTGCTGAGACTAGTGTCTCATACTAGTGCTTTGTGGATTTGAGTTTCAATATGCTGTTATATGTTGGCCACTAAAGTTGGTTTTTGTTATAACTAACTAAAATGTTTCCTTTTCAGGTACACCTTTATTGAATCACAACTACACGTGCTTTGGTGATTACTTTTCGGTTTGGAAATTTTTAGGGTCTAAGGGTTCTGTGTTTCTCTCAGCGCGTTTAGTAATGAAATTATTAGAGTCAGTAAACGCCATGGCACCCTCCTTTGTTTGTTAGTTGTACAAGGTGACGTGGAATTGGCCTGTGCCCACTCTCGTGATCTTTCTTGAATTAATAATCAGAGTTAGCCATTTTATATTGCTAGGGGTTCCTTTTTCTACAACCATTAACCATCAAGTAACACAATGGGCTTATTTTCATATACCGTAACCTGATTGAGTTTTGCTTGGTTGTCGATCTTTTTTGTAGTATTGACTCCGCATTGTGTGACGTTCTGAGTGATACTCAACGTACTTGGTCGATCACCGTTTTTGCTACATTGGTACCAATGAGTGACTACAACGGGTTTTACCTACACTAAAGCCCAACAACGTGGGGCTAGGCAAAAATATTGTTGATCGAGGTATAGTAAATTATCAGTTTTATTGGGTAATGTGATTAAGTGTTACATTTTGTGCTGCAACAACGCCATACAAGCTGCACAACGGTATTTCAAACTGTATTTTAGTTGCCAGCTTTCTCTTACTACCTTTAAGATACTATGATAATCTGGTTTTTCTGTTAATCAAATACGATTGCAAGAGGAATTAATAGAGGAGCAGAGGTAAACACATTGGCACATGTAATGCAAAATCAGACAATTTCAACCCGTGAAATTGCAATGGAAGCAAGCAATCACAACGTACTATTGTACAAGAACTGAAAAGGCATAGGTTTCATCCATATAAACTACCAGTTGCGCAAACACTATAAGCTGATACTTACAATAAGCACATTGAATATTGTACTTGGTTTACTGACATGTGTAAAGCTGACCCACATTATATTTAAAGTTTTTTGGACAGAAGAAACACGATTTTTTAACTGTGGCATATTTAATAGACATAATGAACATTAATAGTTTCAAGAGAAACTGGATCATGCTGAACAGAGGATATCCCAATTTATGTTTGGATTTAATGTTTGGTATGGTGTCATTGGTTCAACCATTCTAGGTCCTTACATTCTTTTTTATAGTACCTTAACTGGTGATCGTTAACTTCACTTTCTGCAGAATGATTTGAAAATATGTTAGATAAATTGCCCTCATAAGCACGTGGTATGCTCGCATGGTTTCAATACGATGGGGTACCATCATATAATCAGCTAGCGGTACGAAATCATTTAAATGAAATACTCCCGAACTCATGGATAAGGAGAAACGCACGGATTACATGGCTACTTCAACCCCCAGATCTATATGTTTTAGATTTTTATTTATGGGGAATGGTAAAAATAGGGTGTATAAAAAGTCATACGACACAGTAAATAGCTATAGAGAAGCTGCGCTAGAAGTTTTTGCTAATATTGATAGATGTTCCGTCAGAAAAGCAACAAATTCGGTTTTAAACAGGTGTAATTTGTGCATTAATCATAATGGTGAACCGTTTGAACATCGTTTCCCTTAAATATTTCTTTATCTTAATTACGTTGTGTTGCTACTACTTATTTTATATCCTAATTTCCTTTATTGTTTCTGAATTTATAATTTATCATTCTGTGTTTTTAGTTTCTCAGAATTTAATTTCATTTAAAATTGTAACTCCAACGCAATAAACGTTTCACACCAAAATAATTATGTTTATATGTTCGAAATTAAAAGAAAATTTTAATAATTAACTTTAATTTTATTATTAAATGCCATGTGCATCAATTAATTGTTTTCATATCTTAGTACTTGAACAGTTCGAAAATTAACAAAAAAGAATCGTCATAATTTATTTATTTAGAAAGTTTAGTCAGTGAAAAATGAGATCTATCAAAAAACTTGTCATGATGAATTAAAAGAAGGCAAGCAATCTTTCAATAATATTGACAGACGTGAAACTTATATATTGATGATAACGAAAGACTTTTTAAACATTTGTTGTTTCTGTAACAATAGAAAAATTAATAATTTTATTTAAAGTTAATAATGATAATCAGTTAGACAACACAATTCTTTTTACTGTAATCCAATACTCAGTAATCAAATGCAATAAAAAGCACAAGCCTATATTTAGAAACTTTGGTAAACTCAAATTATCATTTTTTTATAGTAAATTGGTAAACACCATATAAGTGCCATACATGGTTGAATTAGAAGTTATAAGAACTTTCGAAATCTATAATAAACATCCAGGTCCATATTTAAAAGTTTGAAGTTGATGGTGGCCCCGAGGAGACGAAACGTGTAATAAAAGTACTAATAGTTGCACCTCACAGCTTTCAAAATTCGTACAAAAAATTCCTGTATCATTTTTTCAACATTCTAAAAATGTAGAAGTTAGAAGCAGAAAATAAAAATTGAAAATTTCCGCTTTTTTTTCCGTTTGAGGACAGTGCAAGATATCATTAATTTTCTTTTGGATTCCTGTTGCTCTCAGAAATAGGCAATTCTTTCCCATTTAACCGAATTTCTATCTCTAATGGTTTTCGAAACCCCAATACACAACATGTAGAAAATCTTATCCTGTATATAGTGTGTCCGCTTTTACGTCTCACGGCAAATATCTCGTCCATTATAAGAATTTCAGAGAAATGTTATATACAAAAGTTGTGTAACTTTTTATTTGCAATAATATGTCAAAATAAAAGAAACAATGGAGCATCAAATTTTTGAGATATAGAAAATACATTCAAAATTTTAAATGGAACATACCCATTGTTATTACATATTCGTAAAGTGTTTAAAATTTTCTTTATATATCACACAATAATAATTAAACACAGAAATCGATTATTAAATAGCGCTTAACACGTACCTAAGTGAAATAGACAAAACAATTTCTAGCGCTCACCTAAACGCTGAAATTGAAAACAACAACAACAAAGAAATATTAAATTACAAAATTAATTTAAAAACGTTAACGGTTATGTTCCATATGGCCTCCGTTATTTGCAAGACATCGCTGAGATCTAATTATTAAATTTCTACGTGCTTTTTGCAACATACATAATGTTATTTGACCACGCGCTCTTCGAATGCGATCTTTAATGGTATCAATACTCTCTGAGCACGTTACATAAACGTGTTGTTTGAGATGTCCCCAAACAAAAAAATCTAAAACAGAAAGATCTGGTGATCTTGCTGGCCACTTTATAGGACCTCCATTTCCGATTCATTTTGCATCAATCATTTCACTTAGAATATTTTTCACGATTCTTGTATTGTGAGGAGGTGCTCGCTCCATCCTGTTAAAACCATATATTGCGGCATATTTCTAGTGGTATATCGTCCAAATAATCTTCGTATTCTGTTTCAAGAAAATGGATGTATCATTCCCCATTAAGTGTTCCTTGATAAAAATAAGGTCCTATTATAGTATCACCTAATATTCCAAGCTACTCATTAATCAAAAATCTTTTGTTGAAATCTGCATTCATGAACCTGACGTGGATTTTCTGTATCCCAGAAATGATCGTTTTTTCGATTAGAGATGCCGTTATAGTTAAAATTAGATTCATCGCTCCAAAGATTTAAAGGTAATAAATTTTGAGAATTGATAAGTCAGTTGCAAAATCTGATTCTCCTATCTGAATCACCAGGTATAAAACTGCGTACTGTTTTAATTTTATAAGCATTCCTTTTATGATATTTATGAATAGAAAATATTTTATTTCGATTAATATCTAAATCTACTGCTGCTTCACGTACCGAATTTCGTGGATATGCTCTAAAATATGCCAATACCAAAACATTTTCATCATTATCTCCACCATGTTGATTTCTTGTCCTTTTTACTTTGTTGTTAAAACGTCCATATCTTCTTAAATTACTTTCAAGTCATCTAAGAGTTCGAGAATGTGGCTGTGCTTTATCTGGATACATTTCTCGATAAACTTCTGAGGATTCTCTCGCGTTATCATTACATCTAATGCACACCCTTAACATATCCATTTTTTCTTTATTGGTATAACGACGTTCCATTGCAAAAGCCTTAAGATGAAGGTCAACAATGCGGAATTAAATTACTAAGGAACAACTGTCAAGAAGCGCTATCAATTGTTTTGCCGCCCACTGTTTTGAATGCTTATTTAAAATAGACGCCTGATGTTAAGCGCTAATTAATAATCGTTTTTACGTTTAATTTATTAGATAATTATTATTGAGTGATATATTGTTGGAAAGAACATTTTAAGCACTTTCAAAATATGCAATAATAATGCATAGGTTCCATTAAAAATTTTGAATCGATTTGCTCTATCTCAAAAATTTGATGCGCCATTGTTTTTTTGCCATATTATTGCAAATGAAAAGTTAAACAACTTTTGTATATAACATTTTTCTGAAATTCTTACAATAGCCGAGATATTCGCTGTGACACGAAAAAACAGACACACTGTATATAGATATAATATGGAATAAATCTCTATTTTTTTTCTTAGGTGTTTCCTAATGAATGTGGGATACACGTTTTCCCATTAAAAGGCATTGATGACGAACATTTGTTAGAGAACTGTAAAATCCTAAGCAGTAAATTCTTATGCAATTGCATTAAGGGAGAGTTGCCAAATGCATATCACTTAATTTCGAAGGCAGTTTAAACATTCTTTAGTGAGAATTTTAGCAAATATTATGATTTACATCCATTTATTAACTACCGAAGTTGCAATTTAATATGATTCCTTAACTATTCATTCATAGATCATTGTGATATGAACATTTTACAAAGACTATGCAAAAAGTACGATTTAGATAACCGGTATCATAAAAATATCAGCCAATTTTCAAAATCGTACTTCATGATACTAAAGATACTTCCAGATACTAAAAATTATTACTCAACATTGCTGTCAACATTAATTTGGTCCTGATATGTTCCCCATTTTGGAAAGGTCGTCATATATTAAATAACTTTATACATTATTCACTTAATTGTGACTTGTACTCGCTGCTTGTTTCTGCTAAAGTCACCTTTTTTTACGTTGATATCAACACCATTCTATCATCAAAACACTTCACCAACCATTGATTATATATTAAGAATAGTGGAAAGGAACTTTTATTGTAGCATGTATTACTGATCACTAATAACTTTACCTCCAAATCTACACTATCATTAGGAATCAAAATATCATATATATATATATATATATATATATATATATATATACTGGGTGCTTCAAAAAAATGTATACACACTTTAAACTATTGTAGTTTTCCCGCACTACAAGGCTAATGTTATATTTCTTCGCCAGGTGCCAGCATAATCGTCCCTCTATGTTATATTATCAGTTGGAATTTGTAATATCAACATGGCGGACGTACGTTTGAGTTTTGAAGTTCAAAGACAGTGGAGAAGGGAGTATGATACAGAACCACCTTCAAGATTAACAATTACACGCATACGAGACAAATTCGAAGTTCATGGAACAGTGTGTGATGTGCATAAAGGTCATTCAGGTCGGCCTCGAACAGCTACAAGTGATGAGTCATCAACGACAGTCTTGGAACTGTTTCAACGCTCTCCTAACAAATCTTCAAGGCAAGGCACGTGAAAGTGATGTAAGTGTAGCAGCGTGCTACGCATTCTGAAGAGAGGCAAGTATCGTGTTTACATTCCAAGGCTGGTGCAACAGCTAAATGACGACGATCCAGATCGAAGGTTGCAATTTTGTGGATGGATTCAGGAGATGGTGATACGTGAACCGGGATTTATGGGTAGCATCATTTGGTCGGATGAAGCCCAATTCAAACTTAATGGAACTGTCAATAGGCACAATTGTGTTTACTGGTGTGAAGAAAATCCTCACATTACAATTGAAAAAGCTGTAAATTTGCCTGGTGTAAATGTGTGGTGCGGTTTGTCTTCAAGGGGACTCATTGGACCTTTTCGATTTGAAGGCACTGTAACTGGTATTAATTACCTAACAATGCTTGCTGATTCCATATTTCCTGCCATTCGTGCATTATACGGTAATGATGATTTTATTTTCAACAAGATGGTGCTCCGCCGCACTATCACAGGGACGTACGAGCTTACCTGGATCAAAATTTGTCGAGCCAGTGGATAGGACGCAGGGGGCCAATCGAGTTTCCAGCACGCTCTCCAGACCTTACACCACTGGATTTCTTCTTGTGGGGCACAGTAAAAGATGAGGTGTACAAACGTAAACCACGTAACCTAGACATTCTTTGGAATGAGATTCAAGCAGTATGTAGAGAAATCTCATTGGACGTTTTGATACGATGTACAGAATCTGTGGTGACTCGTACTCAGAATTGTATTGATGCTGCAGGTCACCAATTTGAACAGTATTAACATTTGTTATTTATGTTTCATTTACATTGGATTTTCAGCTTTCTATTTTCCTGAAATTTAACTTTGTAGAACGGTAAATAAATTTTCTATGGAAGTTCAAAGTGTGTATACATTTTTTTGAAGCACCCAGTATATATAAAGACACCAACATATAGTTCTAGGTCTTCATTCACACACTCATCACATGATATTTCAAACTTGAACATTTCTGATTCAAGTAATCGAATTGACAAACCTAATCTAGGGAATAATCTTAAAAATAATAAAAAATGTTTAGAACTATGAAACCACAGCGCCTCTCCCTCCTACTGTGCAACATACGTAGTTTGCGCAGCAAGCTTAATAACTTACTTGTATTGTTAGATAGCATAGGCTTTCCAGAAATTATATGTCTGACAGAACATTGGCTAAAGTGAGAGGAATATGTTCATATTGAAAATTATCATATTATTAGTATATATCACAGACCACACTCGAGTCATGGTGGCACCGCCATTTATTGTAGATTGACCACTGATTTCTCCTAAAACACTGATTTTAATAAACTCCAGAGTGAGCTCAATTTTGAACTTTCTCATGCCTTCAGCACAAGTCTTTTCCATTTATCGTTCCCCAACAGGTATTGTCGACTATTTCCTTTTATCCCTGGATACACTCTTACACTCGGTTACTTCTTTTTATTGTAAGGTAATCATTACAGGGGATTTTAATCTTAATTTTAATAACAACCTGGATAAAAATGTTCTTCGGTTAAAACAAATCATTAATTGCTACAACTTAGATATGCAGGTTAGCATCTGACACTAGAATAACAGCTAACTCTAGTTCCAGAATTGACTATGTTCTTACGAATATTAGTCCAAAATTAATTATTAATACTGAAATAATTAGTAGTGGTCTATCGGACGATGAAGCAATTCTTTTCAGTACTAGCTTACAAAATCCTAACTTACCAGCCCCTAAATACCACAGAATTTTTTCTCCAGTGAACATATCTACTTTTATGATTTCCTTTGATGGTCTACCCACTTCAAATTTAACTGACCTTAACTATAATTTCAATTCATAGGTTAACAAAATCTCTTCGGCATTTGACATGTCCTTCCCCCTGGTGTTAGTTAAGCCTGGGAATAAAAGTTGGCTAACTGCGGGCTTGAAAATTTCAACAAAAAACAAAAAGTCACTTCACATTTTGTACAAACATTTCTCCAATTCTACTTTCATTAAATCTTATTACCTTCACTATAAAAGAATTTTTAACAATTTAGTAAAAACAGCAAAGTCACATTCTTTATCTAAACGTATATTAAACTCGAAAAATATTCCTAAAGAAACCTAGAGAGTTATAAATGAACTGACTAATAGATTAAATACTTAGAAACAAGACATTATGCATGAGGATTGTCACGTATATGATATTGTTAAGTACACTTTTGTTGAGGGTTAATTGTGCTTGGGCGTGATGACGTAGCTTGGGGATGTGATGGTAGAGTCTTTCGTAGTGAGAGGTGGTACTTAACTCAGGTCCTAGGGACCTAGGGATCTAAAGGGGTCTTTAGGAACCGCGATGGGGTTTTGGAACAAGACATTCTTGTAAAACGATTACAGTAATAAGTGAAATGATAAGATGGAAGTAAACAACAATATTTAATAAACAATGAATAAACTTAAAGCTAAATGACATGTAACAAAAAGCAAAGCAGTAAAGAGTGAAGGAATTACTTACGTGACCATCTGTGCTCAAACGACTAGGTTACCATTTTGAGGGTTGACTCTGAGCCGATTTGCTCCAGAGCAATGGATGAACTACGACCATACACAAACTGACTGAACTGAACTTATTGACCGACTGACTCTGGTGCTCTGTCTTTTATAACTGCTGATAACATGAAATGGGTTTTCTGCCGAAGGTTGCGGCAGGCGATAAAAGTGTATGTTTAATAGTGGTAAGCCAAAACTTACCTGAGTTCTAGGACATCTGCAGGAAATCTAAATGTGGTTGTTACAAAGTAAAGACGACTAAAAGATTAAGTATACAAAAAGATAAGTGTGGTGAGGTAATTTCAAGAACATGACATTTGATAAACATGATGCAAGTTTTCCTAGAACAAAGGATGTTCGGCTTACTGATTCTGTTAGAATGTAATAAAAAGTAATCTAAAATAATGGCTTCGCTATATACAACAATATCGCAAACACCTTAAATGTACATTTTGCTAAGGCAGCAAGTGAGTTGGTCTCAAAGAACGATTCTTTGGCTACTGATGCAATTGACTTTTTGCGTAAACATAAGGATGGAAATCGTAATAGTCTCTTCCTTTACCCTACCGATCAGCACGAAGTAGTTAGGGTCCTACAAGCTTTTAAAAATAAAAGTACAGTAGGAATTGATAATGTTTCAGTTAAAATTTTATTACTTCTTCCGCTTCATGTTATACAATACCTTACTAAGCTTATAAACGATTCTTTTTTGAATAGAATATTTCCCTAGTGTTTGAAACATGCTATTATCATTCCGTTACATAAGGGAGGAGCCAACATGCTTAATAACTTTAGACCAATCTCTTTACTTTCAACCTTCTCTAAATTATTCAAAACGTTTATAAAGGAACTTATTACCAGATTTGTTAACAAATTTGATATTCTAAATTTTAATCAGTTTGGTTTTCGTTCTAACAAATTCACAGCAGATGCTATACATCAATTTTTAATGGGTCTTTATACAACATTGAATAGAAGAAAGTCTGCATCTGCTGCTGTATTTGTAGACATTAGTAAAGCTTTTGATTGCGTGCATCATAGCATTCTTTTAAATAAACTAAACCATTGCGGTATTAGAGGGATGGCAAATTCATGGCTTAAATCTTACGTAGAGAACAGAACTCAATCCGTTTAACTCTCTAGTCAACGTAAAACAATTGTATCAAATATGGTACGTGTAAATTTAGGAGTTCCCCAGGGTTCTGTTTTGGACCCTTATTATTCTTACTTTATATTCATGACTTTACATCTTCTGTTAAATATGCTTCATGTACACTATTTTCCGATGATATTACTTTGTATTGGGACTCTTCTTCTGCTCCTATACTTCACAATTGCATTTCGCCGGATCTTGTTTCTACTCAAAATAGGTTCAAAATACACAAATTCTCTATAAAAGCTAAAAAAACTTGCTGTATAATTTTCAAAACTCAAGTCACCTCTGAAACTATAAGTATATTAGACAATTTATCACTAAATATTGTCACTAATACTAAATTCTTAAGCTTAACTATCAACCATGACTTAACTATCGACCATGGTTTAACTTGATCAGATCATATATCCTTGCTTGCCACTAACTTAGCATCAGCGTGTTATGTACTGAGAACTATATCCACGGAACTAGCAGTTGACTCTACCCTTAAAGTGTATTATGGCATGTTTGAATCCAGGCTGCGGTATGGTATACCCTGTTGGGGATATACCACGCTAGAAAAGATGTCTATCATCTTCAAATTGCAAAAACAGGCTATCCGTACTATTTGCCATAAACCAAGAGATGAGCACTGCAAGCCGCTCTTTAAACGACTGAAAGTTCTCACAAATTCTTCCCTATTCATTTTGGATACGTTGCTGCTCTTTCGTAAAAATACTCTTAAATATAATAGCACCAACACTAATTCATCACACATTACAAGAAATTCAAGAATTACCTACAAAATTACACCTACTTCAACCCCAACCGGGGTTTATAAATCAATACTTTTCATGGCACCAACTCTCTATAATAAACTTCCTGACAGTATTAAAAACTCTAAGAGTACTCATAATTTTAATTGTCGCTACTAGCCTTGCTGCGTGACTGGTGTTATTACACGGTGGAGGAATGATGAGTCTGTCAAGTAGACCTATTATGGCAGGTACTTTGTTAATCATTATTGTTGATTAATTTTATTGGTTATGAGTATAATATATTTTATTGTATTTATTTTAAGACTTTCAACACTGTTGTACACTATATGTTATATTGCTTGTCTCTGCCACTACCATGTATATATGAGTTCAAATAAAATACAATACAATACACTACATGGGTTGGATACAAAAATCCTAAAAAAATTCTATTTTGAGAACTTAAAGTTTAACATACCAAACATAAAAACAAAATGTAGTATAACACTATTTAACTTAAGTACTTAGCAATTAGGACAATAATAAATTTTGTCATCTTCCAAAACTCCTCCACATGTACTCACTTCTGGCACTTTAAGCATTCGATCGTGCTGACTAAATAAGCATTATTGCAAAGAACCAATTGTTTTCATTCTTCACTTCTATGATAACTGGAGCAGCGGTGCTTGTTAAAGGCATATAAGCAATATTTTTGTTTGTTTGTTTGTTTTGTTTTCATTGCAACTAAATCCTTTTTGTAGAGGCTACTGCTAAGCAATGTTGCCGATTGCACAGCCCAATGCCTTTTCCCAGATCTTTTCGGTGATGGTTTTGGGCTGATTTCTGAGAGAGAAACTTATAAAAGAATTTTAGACCTATTAATCACATATTTAATTTTATTAGATGCTACTACAACTTCAGGTTCAAGTTTAAGTATAGACTCTGGCTCAGTTTCCGGTTTAGTGGTGTTTAATAATTCGCTAAGTTCAAAATCAGCATTGCTAAAAGCTAGCCATTTTATAGGCCAATATCTGCTACCTTTAAATGAATTAACTGCATTTGCTATAGCTATTGTTATTGAATCGGTTATTTCGTATTGAGTCACACATTGGCCTGCATTACACGTCATACATTGGCTAAGTACTTGATCATAATAGGCCTAAACACCCCCACATCAGGTGGTTGCAACCTATGAGTTGTATGACCTGGTAATTGCAAAAGAATAACTCCATCTGCCTTGGTAGTTCCAATACTTCTAAATTCTTGGTATGTGTAGTATGGCCATCGGGCATCAAAACTACTTTTTATCTACAACAAAATCAATAAAATGTAACCATTTCAAAAACAATTTACTTGTTTTGTCAACCATTTCTATCAAACTACCTTCCGGTGTTCCTTTGCCCAGTTGAGGTGCCAATCTCTTTCTTTTAAATATAAACATTAGTGGGACAAACATATAAAAGTTGTGTTTGTTCCACTTTCCCAACTAACAATCCTACCGATTCTCTTTTTTCTTTTTTGCTTTACTATTTTGGAACTTTTCTAATGATTAGTTGAAAATCCTGATTTGTCGACGGTGTAAATCCTATTAGCATCTACGTCAGATGATCTGACTATACCCTCTAGGATGTCAAAGAAATGTTGGCCGATTCCATGTTGAATCATTTAGCTCTGCAATTGAAGTATTTTCTGGTTGCCAGATAGAAAGTGTAACATTTCTTTTTAAAAAATAAAACCATTTTGTAAGCCATTTTAGTGCTCTAATTAAATTTGTGTGCAATATTATTTTGCTCTACACCTTGATATGCTGAACGTCAAACATCTGTTATAGTTAAACTAAAAAACTGAAGATTCTAGTTTAAGAATGTGGCCAACTAATTCTTTTATAATATTTGCAGATATTGTTTGTGTAGCTTCAACTATTTTTTTTTTATTGCAGAAGTAGGTCTTTTTATCAATCGTTAACGTTGGTTTTGGAATTTTAAACCACCAAGAACATTTGTAGAATTTGTATTTTTTATTTCTGTAAGCCTCTATTGCTAATTCCATTTGTTCTTCTGTCAATTTACAATATTTTTGTTTTTCTATGCTAAAAAATTAAAAATATTTTAAACGGTTTATTCCACGGTAAAATTTGACAACAGCATTTTAAATCATACCAGTACAATTTAGGAAGCACAGTGTGGTACGATTTAGGAAAATGACGTCTTACCAAATATTTGAAGCTAACCTTACAACATTATCAGCATGTTTTATAAACTAAATAGAAATAAATAATATAACATAGCTAGTTTTCAAAAATAGGTAAGGTAATGGGACATAATTCTGACAGTGACCACAATTCCGGCATATTTTACTTTATTTTAATATAATAAGGATACAGTGGACTTCATTATACATTCCTTTTACTGTAGCCACCTTGCAGTGTTTGTAACAAAATTTTTAAAAACATTTTTATTTTATGGACATTCACTGGCAATTCACATAAACTTCAACATGTATCTACTAGCTTTTAGTCTGGATGATGCTGTACTTGTGATAACGTATTATAAGGTAACTGAAAAATTAAATTTTGTTTAAGTTCAATAAAATTATAACTTTGAATGGTGTATCAACCAATGTTATCATTTCTATTAACAAAAGTTCATAAATTTTTAGCAATTTTCCCATGTAAACAATAGTTTTCATATAAAATTTTTCTTCTCTGATTTATGTACTATATTTTACACAGTAACCTAATTCTGACACCCAGTGACGGCATTATGTACACTATCCAAAAAACAAAATTCTGAGATTTGTCATTTTATCTTGTTGGAAGAACATCGTTTTCTTTTTTTATCATATATTTTCAAGTGTAATTTTGTTGTGATGTAATTCCGACAGGGGGTGTCATATTTATACCCTTATAGTGTCTGAATTTTGAACCAAGACCTATTCATTTAAACTAATGGTCAAATAAATGCTAGATATGAGTTTATCACTTGCCTGTTTCCATGTCTATTTTACTTTTTTTCATTACAGTTATTTAAATTTTCATGATGTCTTTTAGAAAAAATGTTCAATATTCAAAGGAAAGCTTAAAATCTGCTCTTAACACCATTAAATATGGCACACCTTGCGCTACTGCGCCTAAAATGTTTAATATTCCTTGATCTACTTTAATTGGAAAAATTAAAGAGATTTATACGGAAGTCTGCAATTCTGGTGTAGCAACAGTACTCACAATTGATGAAGAAAAATTACTTACAGTATGGCTAATAAAGGGTTTCCCATAACAAAGGAACAATTGTTAAACAGCGTAACTTTATTGGTGAAAAATCTAAAATGCCCCAACAAATTTCCTGATGGCCGACCTGGGCGTCACTGGTGCGAAAGCTTTCTACACCGCCACCCTGGAATTAATTTAAGGGTGTCCCAGAATTTAACCGCCACCAGAACTGAAGTTACAGAGAATAGTATAAGATCTTGGTTTAAAGAAATTAACGAGCACTTCATAAACACAGGCACGATTATTGATGACCCTAACTGTATCTTTAACGTCGACGAATCTGCATTTTTTCTGGCACTCAAAGGAAACAATGTATTGGTCAAAAAAGGAACTAAAACTGTTTATAAGTGAGTAGGAGGTGATGAAAAGGTATGTTTAACAGTTCTAACAGGTCATAAATAACGATTTTTAGAATTTCTATTAAAATTACAATTTTTTTCTTTTTTTAGGCAGTGTTGCAGGTCAACTATCACCTCCAATGGTGATGTATTGTTACGAAAGAATAAAGAGTATTGTTAATCACGTTTCATCTGGCTGGGGCATTGGGAAGTCGGATAACAGGTGGATGACATCCGAATCATTTTATGAATTTATTACAAATATTTTCTACACATGGTTTCTTAAAAAGAATATAATGCTTTCCATAATATTATGTGTCGATGGCCACAAATCACATGTAACCTTACCATTGAGTGACTTTTGTAGAGATAAAAATATTGTCTTAATTAGTCTCTTACCCAACTCCACACACTTATTACAGTCGTTGGATGTTGGTTTATTTAAATCTTGTAAAAATAGCTGGAAAAAGTGCATTCATAATTGGAGAAAGAAACGTGGTCACAAACATATTAAAAGAGATAATTTTGCAATGGTACTGAAAACAGTACTAGACAAAATTAAAGATATTAAATTTATCCTCACTAATGCTTTTCGAGTCTGTGGTTTAATTCCTTTTAATGCTAGCAATGTTGATTATAGCAAAGTTTTGACACAAGTTAATAAACTCAACCCAAATCTGGAAGATGATATAGTACATATTAATCCTGAAGTGGAAAAGAATTGAAGAAACCAAATTAGATCATTTTTATCAATCATGAGGGGAGAACTGGGAAGGGGATATTGAAGACAAAAACCTGTACATACTTTGGTTGACTGTTTTTAGAGCTGCTGGTTTAACTTTTACATTACAGCAACAAAATGTAAACATTCCTTCTGATACAGACAATGACAAGCTGCTACTAGCATCATTATCTCAGTCACCATTACAGTATTTGACAAAAATGTGGTAATAGAAATAGAAGATGATTTGCTGTTAAGTGGTGAATGGATAAACTCCCTTGTTAGTACAGATAATGAAGAACAAGTAAGAGGGAATAGTAAATTCACAGTAGGAAGTCAAATTGAAAATTCAAATTGTGACAAATCTACACTTTCAGCGATTATTAACGAGGAAGATCCAAGCAAAATCAAAAATCAAAACGAAATGATTAGCATTATTATTAACTTTGTTCAGAACAAAGCGTTAGATCTGCCAGATGACACCAACAAGGAAAATATCCAGCACAATGGTAATCATCAGGAAGAAGTAAGCAAGTTGCAATTAAGTGCTTCAGATATTAGAAAAAACTCATATAATGCTAATGGTCAGATGAGCAATAGTGTTGCGATTGATGAAATAATCGAAAATATGTTGGATAATTGTTACGAAAACAGCAATAAAAATGTTAACGATATTATAAATGTACTTGAAGCAAGTCCCAGTAGCCAGGAAGAAAATGTAGATTGTGCAGAAAGTAGTATTCCATCTCTGTTTAAAAGATCACTGTTTTGGCCTGGAGCCACTTCCCAAAAGAAAATATCAAAAAATAAAAAAGAAATGCCTGGAGGGAATACTACAATAGAAAAAAAAAGCAAAAAAGCAACAGATTGATGCTGAAAAAGAGGCCAGAAAATGCAGGAGGAAAGAAAATAAATAGAAAAAGGAACAAAAAAGGAAGAAGCAATGTTAAGGTAAGAAGCGCTAAAGGTGCTACAGACACTACAAATCTACAGAATACTGATATAGAGGTTAATGCAACCCTAGATAACAATGAGCCAGCTGTTGACGACAATGTATTAGTAAAATATGAGGGAGAGTACTATCACGGACATATTACCATTATACAAGATAAACGTGCCTTTATAAGTACTCTGCAAATGAGCGGACTCAACAAATGGAAATGGCTTCAGGAGAAAGATGAAATTTGGTATGAGCTTGAAGAAATCATTGAAAAAATTAAACCTCCGCAAGAATTCAATAAACGGGTTTTTATAATTCAGGAAATAAAAAATACCAAACTTTTATGTCATAAATCTATAAGGTGTAATTGCATATTTTGATTTTCAAATGTTTTAACTTTTTGCTTTAAGTTTGTTTGAATGTGTGCAATAGATTAGTAAGAATAAGTTTCTTTTAATTAAATTTTCAGTTTTTTTCTCTTGTCGGAATTATGGTCGTCTGTCGGAATAATGCACCCTGTTGCAATTATGTTCTCCTACGTGACTGTATTCTGTACAATTTTCAAATAAACCTGCTCGAAATATGTACTCGTGTAAGACTCAAAAATTTGATATATTTTTAACTGTTTTCAATGAAAGTTTAGGAAAAACTAGATACAATTCAAATATTTATAATCCAAACTACACCACAAAAATAGTTCCTAAGACATATTTTTGTTTTCACCATTTTAATTGCTTTATTTCTGGCAATAAGTCCCTTAAAGTGTTGGAATTGTGTACAATTACCTTAACACTATCTCAGAAACCAGATTTATTTTAAATTTAGCGGATTAAAATCCTTTAAAGTTAATATCAAACTTACCTGATTTTTTCTGCTTCTGTCATTCACAAGAAAACACTTATAGCAACTGACTTTTTGTTTCTACTTAATAGATTTAGATAAAGGTTAGTATTTTTACCACCAGATGGTATCAAAATGCATTAATTTTTGAATAAAGAACCTGGTACAAGTTAATTGCCCTTATGCATATGGCACCTCTTCCCTATTACACTCTTCTACTGTCATCAGCAAATCCAACAATTACTGCAGTTGATGTAAGTAAGAATAATTACAATATATACAAATTCCATGTTGTTGGGTTAGATTTTAACAACAAATAGAGCAATTTAATATTAATAATTTAGCATTTTTTTTTATTTTAATTATAAAACCAAATTTGATAAATACTTTTTGCAATCACACTATTAAGCTAGTAATCTTTCTTTCATAAAAAATAATTTAATTTTTAATTATGTTACTAAAATTAAACTGATAGCTATTATTTAAACAATTATTGCATTTTATTATTCTATGTAGATATCTTCAATCGGATAAGCAGTCTCAATAAATTTTTGATAGAATCTCTGAAAGGCACGCCTACAAACAAACATTATATTAAACGATTTTGATTTCAATGTGGACTCACCCCACACTTTCTGCAACTGGTCGTGTTGAATCAGTACCGCGAAAAACATGACAAGCAAATCTTTGTAACGTCGGATGTTTTGTTATAAACCCTAAGTAGCGATGATCCCGTGGATGAAATGCACAAAATGATACATTTTTGAGCGAATAAAAATAATCTATACAGGGTTCATTTTGATTACGTTTTCTTCTATCAACCATTCGCAGGCCTTGATCTGATATTTCTAAAATACACGGTTGAAGTTCTGGGTCCATGGAAGTTCCAACAACACGTCGAACTGCTTGACAAACGACAGAAGTACCTTTGTGAGCTAAAGTTTCTACAGAACCCAAATAACCTAACAGGTATCGTTCTCTACGTCCTTGTTCACATGTTGTATCCCAATCACTATAATCACTATCTACCGCATATGCTGATGGAAAAATTCCTATTCTACCCGTTCGCAAGTTTACTCCTAAAAAGATACTAGAATGTATAATAAAATTTATTTAGGCAAACCTTCACTCCAAAGATCATCAGCTTCTTTTTGTACATAGACTGGATCTCCAATCTCAACTTCTATTTCGTCTTCATGTCGCGGAACAAATTTGTGAAGTCCTCTATGAGTTGCTTCTAATATATCGACATCTGGGTATGGTAGTCCTCCTTTCATGCTAGCTGGTGAAACTCCCATTATAGGAGATAGTGATTTAGGTCCATCAGTTGGGGAGTGAGCTGTGCTATTACCGCTGTCTCCATCAGTCAGTAGGCGTTCTGAATCTGGAGAATCTGTCTCTCGTAAATATTCACATTTTAATAATACTAAAGAGCTTGGTCCATTATTCGATCCTACTAATTCATCAGCTAACGAAACTTCCCGTGATAGTTGGTGTGCATGGTACATTGTTGCTATTGCAGCTAAAAAATTAATTAAAACCTATGATTTAGCAAACATGTGCATAGTGATCATAAATAACAAATAAAATTATAAAGAAAACACGCTGTAAGGTGTAATTCTTTGGCTTATTTACCGACTAAAAATTTAAATAAATATAGGTCTGCCACCGCTTTGCTACCGATCTACAGGGTGTGTAAATTTCAACATTTTCTTAAATTTTTTCTTTATAACTCCTGCAGTTTTTGAGATACTAATATCAAATTTGAAATATAGGTTACGCTGTAGGGTTTATATCATTGGCCATGTCAAATGGGTGTGAGATTGTACAGGACGATATTTTTTTAGGGATCAAGTCCCCCTTTCTCCCTCTGAACTTTTTTACGGTACACCACTGGTAAATCTTAAAACACTATGAATTTTCTGTTTTGTTTAGAAACTTTTTGTTTTTTTGCAGTTTTTTCGTACCTGCGACCGTTATCGGGGCAAAAATAAAAACAATTTTCTATAAATCGCTAGGTAAAATTAAAAATTTTAATGTTCTAATAGGCTTTGGTTTTATTGTGGACAATCGATCCTTTTCATTAATTTTGACAGTTTGCAGTTGCAATAACTCGTGTCTGCAAATGTTTATAAAATTAAAGGTTTAAGTTGTACGCTGTAAGGTGTGAAAGTATTTTAAATACTTGTTATTGTTTCATAATTCTGAAATACCTATGATGCATTTCATCTATGGCCTTGCGAATGAAAATGTAAGAGAAGTCAGAAGTCTGCACATGGAGCGCTATCCCAATAGAATGATGACTGATCATTGAGTATTTAAGGATATTCATAGGTTTTGTAGAAACCAGAACTCTTAATAAGAATACCAATGATGCAAATAGACCATGTTCTACTGGGTGTAACAAAATAAGTGTAAAACATTTCAGGGGGTGATTCCTCATCGTAAAAGAGATAGTCTTTCATATAAAGAAACTTCATTGGAGCATCCCTTGTTAAGATACAGCCCCTTAAGGGGGGTACATAAAATTTGTTTTAATTTTTTTTTACAAACACTAAAAAGTTACAAATTGAAATTAAGGTGACATTTTTTACTATCAAAAATACACTTACTCAGTAATTTATTTGGTTTACCCCATGGTTGTAAGGGGTGGAAAACACAACACCTAAAATTTATTTCCAATGTAACTTTTGGTCTTATTATTTGTTTGCCATTTAAAAATTTATTTCCAATAGCTTATTTCATTCTAAACAAAAAATGTATTTTGAATTTTTTGCCCAAAATTAACCAGTTCGCAAAAAAAATTATTTTACAAACAACTACAGAGATACATCGTCATAAGATGAAAATGCGAAACTAATTTATCTAATAGATCGTTATTAGTGATAGTGACAATTAAATTGTTATCACGCTGTCAGTTTGTAAATTTTTGAAATTGAATTAATAATTGTGTGTCGTTTCGTTCTTAATTTGTTAGTTTAATAATTCACTTGTTATTCAAATGGCATACACAAATGCGGAAATGGCTGATATTCATTACGTTTACAGTCTGTCGCAGGGTAATGGGTTAGAAGCTTGCAGAAGGTATGCTGAAATGTATCCCCAACGGCAGCTTCCTTCGTATAGAATATTTGCCCAACTTCATCAACGATTACGAGAATATGGTTCATTCGAGAAAAAAAACAGAGGATTGTGGTCGCCATCGAGAAGTTAGAACACCACAGCTTGAAGAAGCAGTACTTAATTTGGTTAAAGAACAACCCACTAGCAGTACTAGAAAGATTGCTTTCGAGTTAAATGTTGATCATATGACGGTATTTCGAATTTTAAAGGAATAGCTCTTATACCCCTACCATCTACAACAAGAACAGGCACTATTACCGCGAGATTTTCCGAACCGTCTTGAATTTTTCAATTGGATGCTGGAAATGATTAGAAGAAATCCTGATTTTCTTAAGACGATCGAATTCACAGACGAATGTACTTTTTCTCGAGACAACATTATTAATTTTCATAATAACCACATATGGGTTGATGAAAACCCTCACGCTATTGTCCAAGCTAACCATCAAGAATATTTTTGTGTTAACCTGTGGGTCGGAGTTATTGGGGATTATTTAATTGGCCCTCATTTTTTACCTCCTCGATTAAATGGTGAGGCATATACTCAATTTTTAAGACAAGTGCATCCAGTACTGCTGGAGGAAGTTCCTTGTGGTATCAGAAGGGTTATGTTTTTATGCATGATGGGGCTCCCGCCCATTTTAGTCAAGCAGCACGTCAGCATTTAACTCAAACATATCCAAATTATTGGATAGGTCGAGGAGGACCACAGAATTGGCCCGCTCGATCCCCGGATTTGAATCCTCTCGATTTCTCTACTTGGGGCCATTTACAGAGTTAGGTTTATTGTACTCCTGTTTGCGATTTAGAGGACTTAAGAAACCGCATCATCGATGCATGCAGTGTAATTAGAGAGACTCCGGGAATATTTGAGTGAATACGTGGCTCAATGCATCGACGTCTAGACGCATGTGTAATGATTGAAGGTGGTCATATTGAATGTTTACTATGATTTTACATGTTGTATGTTTTATTATTAATAAATTAATTTTGTTTATTCATCTTTAATCATACTTTGATGCAGGTAGTAACTACAAAACAACAATAATAATCCATTTCGCATTTATGACGAAGTATCTCTGTTGTTGTTTGTAAAATAATTTTTTTTGCAAACTGGTTAATTTTGGGCAAAAAATTCAAAAGGGATTTTTTGTTTAGAATGAAATAAGCTATTGGAAATAAATTTTTAAATGGCAAACAAATAATAAGACAAAAAGTTACATTGGAAAGTTACATTGGGGTAAACCAAATAAATTACTGAGTAAGTGTATTTTTGATAGTAAAAAATGTCACCTTAATTTCAATTTGTAACTTTTTAGTGTTTGTAAAAAAAATGAAAAACAAATTTTTTGTACCCCTTTTAAGGGGCTGTATCTTAACAAGGGATGCTCCAACGAAGTTTCTTTATATGAAAGACCCTATCTCTTTTAGGATAAGGAATCACCCCCTGAAATATTTTACACTTATTTTGTTATACCCAGTATTAGAACACCACAGATCGAGGAAGCTGTTCTAAATAAAATAGAATAACCTTCATACACTAGCACCAAAAAAATCGGTGAACACTTAAATATTAGGCATCAATTTACTTGGCGTATACTGCGTAATTCTTTTGCTATACCCTTACCACATTCAAAGGATGCAGGCATTTCTCCCTCAAGATTTTCCCTCTAAGGAATAATTTCTACCATAGCCAAAGAATATTAACTAGTTAGTATTCTTTGCCATAGCTACAATAATAGGCTAGTAGTAAACCTCGATTTTGATTGTAAAATTCTTTTTACCGAGGAAACCAATTTTTCGAAGAATTCGATTATTAATTTTTAACAACCACCTATAGGTTGAAGAAAATCTATATGGAATTGTAGACATGCACTTTCAAGAGCAGTTCTCATTAAATGTATGGGGTGGTATAATTGAAAATCATTTGATTGGACTTTCCTTTTTGCATGGTATTTACTAATCACTTATGCAGATGTTTTTTGCAACACAAATTGGCTTTAATACTTGAAGGCTTACATCTTTTGCTAATAAATCAAATGTGGTGTATGTACAATGGCACCCCAGCACATTTCTCTGTTTTAGCTAAGGAGTATTTAAATGAAGTAATGAGAAAAAGTGCATAGAATGGGATGGACCTCAGTCATGGCCCCTAGAGCCCCTGATTTAAATAGCCTAGATTTTTCTATAGGCGCATTTCAAATCTTTAGTATATACAACGTGTTTGCCTTTATATTGAAAAAATAACTAATTGTATCTATAATACCTATATTAAATACTACTTGTGTTTAATCTTAATTTGCATATAATTTTTAATTATCATGAATAGCCTACATGTAAATCAGTTGAAGCTACCTTTGGGCTTTTGAAATTAAAAGGAGGGTAGCTTATTAAGGATTAAAAACCCATTTATTTCATTCTTAGCCATTAGTAATCAGTCGTACCTTTATTTCTATCCTTAGTTGAATATATTTTGCCTTCTCTATTGTTATTTAATTTGAATTTCTGTCTTTTGATTTTATCTTGTCATGTATAAATACATATTACCCTTAGATTATAAATTACTTCAAATTTTCTCATTTCCTCGATATCTTATTCACCTCAAATTTTTTTAGTTTCCTCGTCCATAGTTCTTAAAATTTACTTGAGGTTACACTTAAATAATTTCAATTTGTAATCTTTCATTTTCCTATTATTCTTATTACCACACAACACACCGCATTCTGTTATTGGATTGACATATTTTTCGTTTGAACCACTCAGTGAATCTTTAGAACTTGTACTAGCTGATATCGGGTTATTGCTCTTCCTTCGCACACACCTAGTACCTGCAAAACATGCCTCTGCATTAAAAGTCGATTTCCACAGTTGCGACTACAAGAATTTTTATTCGATGTGTCTTCTTTCGCAAATATCGCAATCATTTTTCTTATAATTTCCCTCAACAACCATTTTTCTGTATCATAGAGACGTTTGAACATTTTTTCTGCTTTTTCCCGAACGTGTTAGTGAGGGGCTATTACCTTTTGTTATTTTCAACATTAATTCTTGTTGTTTTCAGTAAATTGGGATTTTTCAACTTTTATGTTTAAAAATAACTACTTATCGTTTAGTTGTGTTTGTAGTAGCTATTGTTTTTGAAATTACCATGAGGGTATATTTTAGTTGATCGTTTTAACTTTATCTGATTTTTTACAACAGTGGATATGCTTGGTAGAAAGATGATCTGCCTAGGTCTTATCTGGTGCCTAATTATTTTTAATCAACGACGTGTTAGAATGAGCACCTTATTTTGTCACTAACAATACAGGTGGTACTTCAGACCGATCTGTTTTAACACGGATATTTACTACTCTCTACCCTTTTTCTGGGACGCTTATCCTAAAACTCTACCTTTTCGCATCCTCTATCTCCATTTCAGCCTTATATTTCCTCCGATAAACCTGTCTTTGTCCCGAAACAACCGTCCATCACATAAGAGTGGTCTTGTCTACTCCTGGTTGCGGGCTACTTTTTAGCTGGTTGAAGTGCTTTGCTATTCATCTTTTTTTATTACTTTTGCTCAATGCAAGACATTCTTCTTCTCTATTCTATCTGGTTGCTATGCAGCTCCAAACATCCCACCTACCACTTTTATCTTTTCTATTTTTTCTGCTTTTTCCCTTCTTTTCTAGTCGCTGTATAGTTTAAAGGGTTGTGTTACCTCACGACATTGGGTCGTGGGTATGTGTGTCTTTGTTTGGCTTTGCATTATCGCTGTCTTTCGCTATGCTTTACGGAAAAGCCGCCTGTGTTCGTGGGAAGATGAACTTCTTCTCACGCCAGAATCCTGCGTCAGCACTTACGTTTGCAATGATAAAAGCAACGGCGCTGAGATCTGTGTGAACGTTGCTAATCCCAGGGTTTCACAACATCAACGGAATTGTACTATTTAAACTGGGATTTTACAAATACTAAAATGAAGTTCCTAACTTCTAAATTATTAACTCTAATTTTTAAGCTTTAAAATAAAACGTAACAATCACCATAAAGCTTCAAAAAGAAAACAAATAAGAAAAAAGCCTCTTTGTACGAGGGATTGCATAATCATGGGGACCTACATTATTTTTGTCTATTGGCACTACTTGGATTTTTAAACTGTAGCAAATGTTGCAATACCAGGGAACGGAATTAAGCAGCCACTCAAAGTTGAGGCTTACCCAAACTGAGTGTGCACAGATGTTGTTTGTTGCATCACCGACCGCACAAATTTAATCGGAGACATGAGACACATACTTATTGCTAAGTATAAAACTAGTTACAAAAGTTTTGCTTGCACATTTAATTATGAATGCGTGCAAATTTCATTTGTCTCGCTGAAGCTAAACAAATTTAACGTAGTTATACCAAAATAAAGCAGGTATAATGCGGCAGTTGCAATGTTACGTTAACAAATTAACAATATTACCGCAGTTATAATACCTAATTCCTTAACCTATCCTATCAAATACAATACTAAAGTGCGAATGTGCTCCTTTATACAACAATAATAAATTCTATCTTAGGTCATGAATACCAAGGGTTCAGAACAATAAATTAATAAAGTGATTTCTCAAGGTATTTTATTTTAAAAAAGGATATCGGTAATTGACTTATTGGTAACGGCACGGTAAAGATAACATCTCAAAGATAAAGACAAAGATAACGATAAACCCCTAACCATCTATGGATTGAAGCGTTAGATAAGATACGATAATGTTTCCAAGATATTTTCGAAAAGATAATTAACCAATCATGCTTACATAATAAGTCAGTAAAATAAAATTGTGAAAACATTCTTTAATAAACGATAGATACTGAGCATTTATAATTTAATCTAAAACTTGAGGTATGATAAAATGTTACGATAAAAGAAAATTTTTTTTTGAGACGTAAAACCTAATTTTGATTTGTGTCCCTCTTTCTCGAGGCACACCGCACCACCTATAAATGTAATAACAAAACACGGGGAGATTTAAATTTGGGAGTTTCTTACACATGCCCTCCAGAAGGGAGGGGCTCTGTGAAGCGGGCTTGTTCACTTGAACGCATGTGGGTCCAATTCGCTCGGGCATCTCCAAACCCCAGTATCGAGTAGACAGGTCGGTGAAGCCAAAACAATAACAATGTGCACTGTCCTCGTATATCAATGGTAGACAGTGGCGCTGCACGGCTACACGGACGTCCTCACACCTGGCCCAATGTTGTGAAGTAACAGCCCTCTATCCATGCAGCGACTTCAAAAAATAAAAGAGAGAAGAGGAATAGGGAACACCACTCTTATGCGATGAACAGTTGTCTCGGGACTTAAGACAGGTCCACCAAAAGAAAAATTAAGAATAGAAAAGCTATAGAGAGAAGAGAATGTTCCTATTAAAACAGATTGATCTAAGAAACCACCTGTTATATTAACAATACGATAAAACTTTTATCACCACGTAGGTGCTTAAAAACAACTAAATTTCAAATAAACTTAGACAAATCATCTTCCTACAGAGCACATTCGCTGCAATAAGAAGGTCAACTCAAGATAGCATAAACAACTTTACTATACCCCACGATAATTTCAAAAACATGACTGCCATGAAAACACAACAGTAATTGTACTATAGACTGTTATTTAAAGAAAAATAGGACATTTCGGTACAATAATGAGATAGGGAATAATAGTTAAAACAAAAGGACCATTGCCTCTCACCAACAGGTTCAGGAAAAACAAAAGAATGCTTTAGCATTCCTATAATAGAAATGGTTGATAACGGAATTATATGCACATGATTGAAGTATATGTGTAAGAAAACACATTGAATAGGAATTTCCTGTATTCACAACTGCCGAAACTGACTTTTTACAACAGAGCGATCCTATGTGTATCTTCTTAGAAAAGCATCAGCCCTAAACATCAGCTTAGGATAGGTCGTAATGATTTGCTGGGTTGTTCAGACAAAACATAAGTCAACCAGGTTAATAACTATAGTAAGCTTTGGAATAATAATCAAATTAAAGGTAAGAATTTAGAGGATTATTTTTCGCATCCAAATTTCAGCGAATACAATTGCACCATTCGACATTATTTCGTATAGCCTACACGCAATTCAACTGATAATTTTTGATAATTTCACTGGTAATTTTGCCTATATAAAAAAAACAAAAGGTTTCCAATCTAGTTAACCCTCCATTTAATCTGACAGATTGAATTATATTATGTCAATTGATAAGCTCTAATATAAAATGAGTCGATTTGGGGATTTGTCTTTGCAAACAATTGATGAAAAAGTGAAAGGAAATGTACCCATCAACACCATCAAGTCAAACACCTCCGTGTGGAAACAATTTTCTGCGTTTTGTGATCAGAAATATGTCGTATTGAAGGCTGACACCACTGAAGAGGAACTGGCGGATATTTTAAAAGACTGGGGATACAACATGAAGAAGTTTAACGGGATGATTATAAGGAAAGTACAGTGAAGGCAATGTGGAATAAAACTGCGAAGTTACTCCAAGATAAATATTCGACCGAGTTCAACGTGAAAATAAATCCGTTCTCTGATGCTGTTTTCAAAGGAGCCAGAGGGGCTCGTGATGCTAAACGCAAGGCTCTGCAAGCCATACCAGAAAAACGAAAGGCGAGTGCAGTAGCTCTAGAAGACAAGGATTGGGATACATTGGTTAATGCATGGGACGAAGAAACACCTGAGGGATTACAAAAAAAATTTTTCATGATTGTCTCAGTGGAGTTAGCTTGGCGAGGTGGTGAAGGATCCAAGACAATGATATATCACTTCCGAGAAGAGAGGCAAAATGATGGAGAACTCACTGGCAGAATTGAATACAATCCAATTTTCAGCAAAACTACGCAAGGTGGTGACAAAAGTTGTCTGATAGTAAGTGGTTGGCCGAGAATACAGTAGTCCCCAATAAGTGTCCAGTGAGACTCTTTAGAAAATTACAAGTTAAGAGAACTGAGAAAATAACGACAGATAGATTTTTCCTGACTCCAAATCCGAGCTGGGAAATCCAGGTAGCAGTGGCTGGTATAAAGATGTTCCAGTAGGCGAGAATATGATTGCGAAGTGGGTGAAGGAGTCAGCGAAAAGGCCGGTCTTGATGTCGGAAACAAGAGAATCACGAATCATTCAAGTCGTGCAACAGCTGTTTCTAATCTGGCGAAATCAGGAGTTGGAGAACAACAAATTATTAAAATTACTGGGCATGCGACTACTCATTCAATTCGGCCTTATCTACAACTGGATCAAGAACATCATAAAGCGATTCTGAAGAAGCTGCGTAAATATGAGCGCAATGAAGTGAATATAATGCAAAATTCCATTCCCTTCCCGTTGCACACCCACAGCCTTCCACTTCCTCTGGACCGATCACCAATAACGCTGATTTGAATAAAAATTGTTCTAATGTCTATAACAATTGTATTTTTAATTGTAACACACTGAATATGAATTAAATCAATAATTGTGGGTATTTAATTTTGAACTATGGATTTTGTCTCATGATGGAATTGTATTGGACAAAATTTGGATGGAAAAATAATCCCGAATACCACTCGAGCTTCAAAATTAATCGGTATTTCCTCTGGTTCCTGCAACCAAACGAAGTCGTCAAGTTTTCAGAAAATCACTGCGCTTGCGCTCGTGATTTTTAAACTGAAAACTTGACTCCTTCATTTGTTTGCAACGAACCTATCGGGAATTACCGATAATTTTGAACCTCTTGTATTACATGTGAGAATTCAATATACTTGTATGTAATCATCATGTAGAGGAAATTGTACTTTGTATGGGAGCTATTTTAAAGATGATTATGATGGCATAATAAGGTTTAAAAGGTTTTGGGTTAAAGGGTTAATAAATATTTAGATAGAAAGGGGTTCGATAAGTAGATAATGTTCAAGTAGGGGAGGTAAAACTAAAAAACTTGGACAAAATAAGGACAGGAAACCAAAGAGAGATATATTTAGATAAGAGTATGAAAATAAACGTAAGTTTACATTACTTGTTAGGATCAGATCAAAAAGTTTTAAGTCTTTAATATGCCAACGTCCTTAAGGTTTACCATTTAAATCTTGCAATTCGTATACTAATGGAGAAATTATTTGAGTGATTATACATAAGATAAATTTATGGGACAGTTTATCGGAAAATTTTTTTGTAGCATCGGATAACAAATGATATTTCTTCCAAACTTGTTCACTCAAGGCAAAAGAAATATCTCTTTTACGGAGATTGTAATGATTTTTACTTAAGGGGTATTGATGTTGTTTAAAAGGTTTGGAATCGACAGTTAAAATTTCATGCAAAACAGTCGTTACACAACCTAATTCTGAGGTAGATAATAATTGACGGAATCTATTTATAGTTTTATTTAATGAGACCGTTTGTTCTTCAGTAAGAGAAATTTTGTTTGCAATTCCCAAAGAAGCACATTTGTTTTTCTTAAAGTTTGCTTGCCAAGTAAAATCTAGAAAATTTAACGATAAGTTAAAGTGATGACAAAAATCAACAGCCAGGAAAAAACTATAAGCTAGATTGGGCACTATTAAAAATTTAACTTCACGTTCGAGGGATTCTATACGACTTTTTATTTTAATAGATCTTGTTACTTTAACGTGAGCAGAATCAGCAATAATCATAAATATATTTTGAGGTTTTATTTCAAAATCTATATTTGGTCTTTTAATTGTTGTAAACCTATGGTGTTAATTAAAGATGAATTAGACCCAGTGTCTAACAATGCATCTACAGAAAGGAAGGCATTCGAAATTGGTACACGTGGACGATTAGTAAACGGTTGTGTTTTTAATTTCGCCATTTAGCTGGTGTTGTACGACATATTTCATTTAAGGGAATAGGTAATGAAGAGATGTCATTAGAAGCATAATTATTGGTTTTTTATTGCAAGAGTAACGATATAATGGGTTTTGAATTTAATTGTGGCGATAACGATTGTTGTGTGGGCTTGGGTGTTTTTTCTGCAATAAAGAGACGCTTACACCCTGAACAAAGACGTCCCT
Organism: Platerodrilus igneus; assembly: GCA_036346225.1. Lineage (NCBI taxonomy): Eukaryota > Metazoa > Arthropoda > Insecta > Coleoptera > Lycidae > Platerodrilus > Platerodrilus igneus. The sequence continues at coordinate 7,552,369 of JARFIW010001503.1, read as the reverse complement.
TCGGTAGTTTTGCGACACCTTAATGTTAGCAATTATTCTTATAAACATTTGGATTTCCACAACCATAACAAAAGATATTTCTGCGCTCTTTACAGTTAGCGTAATTGTGGTTACCTTTCCGACAATTCCAACAAGAAAAATAACTAGTTTTGGGAGCATTATATATAGGTGAGGAAAAATGAACGTGAATGTGAAGATTCGTTACGGTAACATACATTTGGTGACGAAGGTCTTTATGGGGGTTCTGTTGAAGGGATATATTTTTCTAAACGGAATTTTACGGCAAAGTCGTTAGTTAATTAACTGATTCAATTTTTGTAAAGCAAGGTGTTCCGAATAATAAGCGTTTAAATTTTGAATAAGTTGATTTAGGATGTCTGGTTTATTACATTTTATATCTAGTCTATGAAACAAGGTTTGCATATCGATAATAAATAATAAAACATTTTCATCAGGGCCTTAAAAACGAGCACGAATTTGCGATCGAATTTCGTAATCATTATCGAAGGTAGAAAAATCCTGTTTCAAAAGATTAACTAATTCAGGCCAAGAGTGTTAATGTTTCGAAACCAATCTAAAGCATTGTCCGAAAAAAGTTCCACCGCACTAAGAAATAATTGTTGATCCGTACAGTTCCGAGAAATTTTAAAATCCTCTATGCGTTCGAAAAACAAAATTAAAGAGATTTTTGAGTTATATCCAGAAAATGTAAGATTCCATTTATAGATCGGAACATATTTGGAAACGCCTATGCTTTCTATGCGCAACGGTAAGTTATTTGCATTAGGACTTGCAACAGAAGGTTCTGAAATAACATCTAATCTTTCCAAAACAAAACCTTCAATAAGAAATAGGTTGGACATAAGTTCATTTCGTATTTTATCAAATTTATCAGGGTCTGTATTTTCAAATAAATTTAACCGCTGCTTTACATGAAATATACGAGATTGGACTCTCATTAATTCTATTTTAGTAGGCAGGGGATCGCTAGAATAAATGATCGTTCTTATATCTTTAATAATATCTTGTATTTCAATTAAATCTTTGTCGGGATTTATAGAATATGCGTTAGGATTAAACTTGGTATTTAAATTTTGCAAAATGGAACAGTACTGTAAGCGTCTTTCGTTCTGCGTGGGAGCAGAAATTATATTATGAGCTAAAAGCTCCCAGGTAAGTTTTTTAGATCTTAAATGATGTGATTCATAGTTATTAGTACTTTGAACGACACACAGTAAGATATTATCTACTATTTAAATTAACGAGTAGGTAAATTTAATATTATTAGCAAAAAAGCTTACTAAAATCAGTTATTTCTGTAGATGATTACAAGGAAATCTTTACTAGAGCCCCAAATATAACGAGATTAATATACTTGAACAGGAAATGTATAAATTTGCACTCTAAATGAGATCTTGACCTACTTATTTTTTAAAATTAACTGCCACATTTATTGTGTCTAACCATCAAGAGATGTGACTTTATCAGATATTATATTAAAAAAATATCATCATCATCATCATCATTAGGTCTTCAGTCCTAGAACTGGTTAGACGCGTACCATCATTGTTCCCTATTCTGAACTAACCTACAGATTTCCCTGAAATATGCACAGTTTGCATCTATAACTGTCTGATCTAGATTTACATCTACCTCTTTTTTCCTATCTCTGCTTGTAATATATCACATACTATTCCCCAAAAATGCCTTAGAACGTATTCCGCCCTACTATTTCTCTTTTTCCCAAGATATCCTTGTTCCCCAACTATTTCTGTAACTTATTTGTTATTATCTTTGTCTGTCCATGCTATTGTCCTCATACATCTGAAGCACAGCATTTCAAAAGGCTGCTACCGTTTTTCTGTCTGCGTTTCAGACTTTCCGTATTTCATAGGCATACTGTGCTGTGCTCCACACATATGCTTTCAACAATTTTCTTCTTATTCTGTTTGTTGTCTTTCCTCATAGGCGATGTTCTTTCTTGTTAGATGCAGTTCGATCACTTTCTATTGTTTTACAGTTATATGCCCTATTTCACCGACCGTCAATGGTTGTGAAGGGAGGTAAGCAGTCTGTGGCTGCCAATTTCTCCCAACACTTAACCATTTGGCGCTTTAATATATTTTCCAATTTATCTTTTCGCACAGTCAACATTAGTTGCAGGTATTTCGCAGCCATTAGGTTTTCCGTCTCAAAACTGGTTGGACACGTACCTGCACTTATTTATATTCTGAGCTAGCCTACATAGTTCCTGAAATTCTCCCACAGCATGTGTATTCAGGTTAATCTTCTTTGGGAATTAAACCACTCATAGTTTTTAAAATCAACTTTATTTACGTTTCGATCCATGACCTAGGATCGTTGTCAAACTAATAATAAAAACTTCAAGTTTGACATTTATGACATAAATTGAAGGTGACTTTGATTTATTGATGTTTGAAATATTTGGTTTGAGTATACTAAGCAAAAATTTTAAAGTTTAACAGAATGATTGCCTTCAATTTGTGTTGCGACCTGGGATCGGCTTTCTTTAGGTAGCCAATACGCTTAACGTGAAATCAGCTGATTAATTTTTATTGGTGAATTTTATATAAATTCAATAACTTAGAATTGGAAAACATTTTTTAACATGTTTCTATTTATACAATTGAGAGGATGGTTATTAAAGAAGTGTGCGATTGCATTATTGAAAGGCTTAAGTAGTCGTTTTTTTTATATTTATTTTGTGGGGAAAATTCATTATGATTTAAGTTACCTCTTTGGTAGATTTTAACATGGTTCTGAGGCGACTCTATGGCGGGTTTACACTTGTCAGATACCAATGTTGTTCTATGAAGATTGTATATGGATCTGAGGCGACCCTATGGCGGGTTTACACTTGTCAGATACCAATACTGTTCAACGGAGATTGTATATGGTTTTGAGGTAACCTTATTGTGGATTTATACTTGTCAGATACCAATGCTGTTTTACAAGGATTGTTAATATGCTTATTTTATGTAATTAGTTATTTTATGTATAAATAGAAATCATGTATGTAGGCTGTATTTCATGTTAATATTGCAAGGAAAACCCAGGAAAAACTTGCAATGCTAGCTAGATATTGTGGGCATTTGATTTTCATTTGTTATTTCTTTTGTTATTTCTTTTAGTAATGGAATCCATTGTTTACTGAAAGTCACGGATTCGTTTGCAACTCAGTTATTTTTATGTAGGGTTATATAAGCAGCTACTTTGATTTTGCGTTTTTGGTGGTTTTCTTCTTTTTCTTCTTTTCTTCTTTTCAGGGAGTATATGTATTCAGCTCGTTCCCTTTCTATTGTTTTCTAATTTTATACCCTATTTTACCGAGATTCAGTGAAGGAGGTTAAGCAACCTGTGGCTACCAAGATCCCCAACACTTAGACATTTGCCGAAATAATGGTTTTCCAGTAAATCCTTTCACACACTTAACATTATTCGAGAATATTGCCCAACCAATTCTTGTAGTTACTTATAATAATCATCATGTTTAAGCACAGTTATCTTTTCGTTATTAGTTTATCCATCTTGGGATTGGTTGGATGCGTACCTCCATTGATTTCTATTCTGGGCTAGCCTACACATCTCCCTGAAACCTCTACAGCCTACATCTTTTACTATCTGTGTGCAGTAGTCTAATCTAGGTCTGCCTCTTCTTCTCTTTTTTCCTATCTCTGCTTCTAAAATATTCCGCACTATTCCCTCGTGCCCTAGTATGTGGCCCATCATCCTATCTCTCCTATTTTTTACCGTTTTCCACATATTTCTTTCTTCCCCTACCATTTTTAGTACCTCTTCGTTCTTAACTTTGTCTGTCCATGATATCTTCATCATACGCCTGTAACACCACATTTCAAAGGCTTCTACTTTTTTCTTGTCCGCTTCTCCTACTGTCCAGGCTTCACAGCCGTACAGTGCTGTGCTCCACACATATGTTTTAAGCAATCTTTTCCTTGTTTCTATGTTTGTGGTCTTTGAGCACAGTAGTTGCTTTTTCTTCTTAAATGTAGCACGACCTTGTGCTAATCTTTGTTTTATATCTTTTGTGCTTTTCCCATCTTCCTAGGTAGCAGAAATCCTTAACCTCTTGTAAGTTCGTGTTAAATACTTGTATTCTTGTTTTTGATTTATTTTCCCCACCTTTGCAAACTAGAACTTTAGTTTTAGTTTTGTTAATTTTCATACCGTATCTCTCTGTTAGAACCGTTTCCATTTCATTAAGAGCAGCTTCTAACTCTTCCTTGCTAGACGCTAATACCGCTATATCATCTGCAAATCTAAGCATATCAATTTTTTGTCCCTGCATAGTAATTCCAAATGTCTTCCTGCATTTGACAGTATATGTATATGTGTATGTAAATATAGAAAAATATTATTTATTCTATAAAAGGTACGATAAAAGACAATATTTTTTTAGTGCGGTTACATTAGTTAAACATCAATCTATATAACAAATAAAACTAATAGCTATAGACAAATAATTTTAGATTTGTTTTATTTTAATTTTAAAACAGCAAACTCGTTTTTTTCAACAAGTAGCTACTAGGCTGGGCGCCAAATTATAACACTCAACCTTTGCGATAAATCACCGGCAAATGAATAAAAGTTATTACAAACACTTACCCTGAAGTATTATCAGGAGTCGCTGCTTCTGCAGGTAGGGCTTCACTAACAAGGCGACAGGAAAGGTAAAAATGGTTGAGAACGACAGCACTCGCGCTAGCAACATCCGGTAACGGTACGATAAGTAAAGATAAGGTAAATGTGTCGGTACTATAGAATCTGCTTCACTAATTGGTTGTCCTCGCTTTTTACGTCACACCAACCGAGGTCGACGCACTTCCGCCTATATTCGTGGGAGGATGAACTTCTTCTCACGCCAGAACCCTGCGTTAGCGCTTACGTTTTAATTGATATTTCCTTCCTTTGCATACTAGTACTTTAGTTTTATTTTTGTTAATTTTCATACCGCAACTCTCTGTTAGAGCAGCTTTTATCTCTTCCTTGCTAGAAGCTAATATCGCTATATCATCTGCAAATCTAAATATCAATCCTTTGTCCTTGCATAATAATTCCAAATGTCTTCCTGCATTTGGCAGTTTTCATTGCCTATTCGAGTCAACAATTAATGAGGATAGGGCACATCCCTGTCTTACCCATTTCCTAATATTTACTTCTTTACGTTCCTGCTCTTAATTCTATTACCGCTGTTTGCTCTTTGTATAAACTATGTACTATCCGTCAATCTTTAAAACTAATTCCAATATTTTTGAGTATTTCGAACATTTTTTTCATTTTACATTGTCGTATGCTTTTTTCAGTTCTACAAACCCTATATACACACTTTCCTCTTTTTCTATTGTTTTTCTCATTATCACCCCGAGAGCTAAAAAAGCCTCCCGTGTTCTCATGTTTCGTCTAAACCCAAATTGATCTTCTCTTAATATTTATTCAGCTCATCTAGTTAATATTTTTGAAATGTATGCTGTCAAACTTCTTGTTCTAAAATTTTCATGTCTATCCGAGCCTCTCTTTTTTGGTAGTGACTATGATGTTACATTTGAAATCCTTGGGTATATTGCCTGTGTCATACATATAGCTCACAAATTGGAAGAGACGTTCTGTTACTGTTTGTTCAACGGCTTTTAGAGTTTCTGCTTGCACCCTATCTGTAGCCGGTGCCTTACTATTTTTTAAACCCTTTAATGCTAATTCAAACTCATCTCTAATATAGGATATCCCAAGTCATCCTTTTCAATGTCTGATTCCTGTTCTAATGCTGTTAGTTCATCTACTGCAAATAAATTCTTTACATATTCTTGCCATCTGTCAACTTTCTCTATATTTTGTATAATGAGGTTTCCTCACGCGTCCTTTATATTTTTGCTATACGGCTTTATGTCTTTAAAATTCATTCCAATTAGTTTGTATGCTTTGTTTGTTTTTCCTATTTCCATCTTAGTTTGTACCTTGCACTTTTCATCAATCCATTGTTCTTCCCATTTTATGGCTTTGTATCTTTGTATTCCTGTTTCGTCTGATGTATTTTTGAATTTTCGTCTTTCTTCTATTTTCCTTTTGTGTTTACTCCAGAATATCTCTGGCAACCATGTATAAGCTGGATTTAATGTTATTCCATTCTGTTTCTACTCCTTTAGTATAAGAAGTTTTCTCTTTATCTTTCAGCAATTAATTTGAATTTCTTCCAAATATTTTGTGGACATTTTTATCAAAAATTTTATCAAAATACCGCCGGTATAAGTTCAGAAAAGTAGAGAAAATGTAAATGGGTATTTATGAGAATTCTTCATCTGCGAACAATGGCGATATGTTCTCTACCTTTCTGTGGTCGTAGAACCGGGGGGTTCTTTTTCCCGATAGCTCTTTCGTCCGGGAACCCTTTCACATCAGAAACCATTTCCCTACGAACTCCTTTCGCTGAGTCTTGCTTTGACAGCATCGTATCCGCTTATGCTCGTGGCTATTGGTATATCGATATACATTTGCAGCTTTTTAAAGACTGGCTTCACCCATGCATTCTCGTCCTTCGCGCTCGAAGCAATTTTCTTTAGGTATTGGTTCGTTGATGCACTTTTGCGGTTCGCGGTGGACCAATTATTTAAAAGCTGCTTTAGCTTTACATCAAACAAGTAGCTATAAGAATTACTTTAAAGTAGAATGAGTGTTACTCCCACTTGTTAAATTAAGAAATCTACATTCCATAGTCAAACATTTTAAAATATATTTTCTGCACATCCCCGTACCTTCATATTTTTTCCGAAAAATGATTGCAGTGTTTGATGCAAGATGGCGTCGGTGTATTTTTAAACGAATAAATGTATGTTAGATTTCAATATAATTTTATTATTTTTTTTTAAAATTGGACTTTATATTTTGGAAATTACCACGGAATGGAATCTAAAATCGATTTTTAGGCTTGCCACTGTAGACGTTTTACTGCATCATATTTGTGTATTGTAAATTGGAAAGGACATTTCAAGCAGTGAACGCGTTTTTAAGCGCTTTTCTGCGTGTTCGTTCGTCGACCTTCGGGAGTTTTTAATAAATTTTCTCAAAAATTTAAGACATATTAAACAGTACAGAAATCATATAAAAAGGAATTTAAAGTCTTCAGTATGTACCAAATATTTAATAGCGCCATAGTTTTGGATTGAATTTGAATGACGGATAATTAATTAACAAACGTAAAACCAAGCAAAAATCCGTCCTTGTTGTAGTTGGCCATGTATTCTTCTTTCTCTTTTTGGGAACAAAAAATCACATAGAGTTTTAAATTGAATAATTATTAACATTTCGATTTATAACCTAGGATAGTTGTTAAAATCTTGACAACAATCCTACGTCATGTATCGAAACGTTAATAAATATGCAATTAGAAACTGTATGTGGTTTCATTCCCAAAAAGAGAAAATCGACGCGTGCGCGATTCCCGTATAAAAAGTTGTAGGAAATTTGTAGCGATGACTTCCGTCAGAAAGTTTACGTTAGCTGTCCTATGAAATGTTAAAAAAAATTTAAACGACTTTAGCATCGAACCCAGGACCCCGCGCAGGATATCCGAGGGCATTAGCACTGAGCTATCATGTCAGACAAACCCCAAACATACAAGCATACAAATTTCTATATGAGAGTTATAACAGATTATCACTTACAGTTGTCTCCTGCAGCGGGATCGAATACTCAGGTTATCGTAGCCCGGTTTTCAGCAGATTTATGACGTGGTGCTTACTAGTAATAACTGTTGTGCCCTAAAGGAAGGATGAGAAGGGAAGAACTATAAACTGCGGGCACTATAACGATACTCGCGGTAACACACACTCCGAAAACGCAGCCGCTTCCCCGAACTACGCTACCGGTGATCAATTTAAATTCAAGTAAATTACCTCTAACGCTTCAACACTCATTCGTCACTCCTTGGGATTATATTATTCAACTTGGCTGAAGTGCTACATCCAATTGGATTAAAGAACTTCGACGCTTCAATAATGTATGTTCACAGTACATTCCTGGAAAGGGTTAAACTTATGCAGGGTATCTTAACGTTTTTATACGTAGTAAAATCATTCTAATCCTACAAGGTAACTAATGATATATAAAATAAACAAGACCAAATTTAGGAAACAAAAGGAATTAGTTTATTTTTATACAAAAAAAAACAATAAATTTATTAATATAGGAAATGAAAACTGGTTATCCAGCAATTAAAAGGGAATCTTACGGGTTAATTCACTTAACACGTAACACATGCCAAACATTTGTCAGTGTCAAACGTTTTACGCATGCATTTTCTAACGTCACCCAAAAATTCCTTAATTTTCTGGCAAACTTACAATTGAATCTAACTATTCGGGCGGGTTCGCTCATGTCTGTGGACGAAATTTAATATTTTTTTTAAAAAATAGAACTTCTATATTAGAAATCTGTACGAAATCGGATTCTAAATTGATTTTTAAAGTTTATAATACATATTACATATTTTATAGCGCCGTAATGTTCGAATTAAAAAAATTGTGATCCCTTGGATATGACACTAACTGTTTGAACGCGTCCGTTCGAATCTGCGGGCTAGTTTTGACAGAAGTCAAATACTTTCGTATAACTTTTCACTCGCAAATTTCTCGAAAAATATACTTCCTATACCTGAAAACGGCATCAAATTTAAGTTGTAAATCGCTTATCGAGTCTCTCCGTGCATATTAAGTTTTTTTTTATAGAGCATCAGGCTCATTTAGACTAACGCCTTACTGATTCTCTTGCACCGTGCGTTCGGCTTCTACGTTCGAAAGAATCGCGACTTTTTTATAAGCATGACGTAACCGCAGAACCAAAAACGGCCGAAAATACCGATTTCCAACGAAAACGTTCCGTTTCCCGTTACAAAACCGTGGTTATCCCACGTAAAACTTAATTCTGTAACGGGCTACTGCTACCGCGTTTCTTTAATTTAAAACTAGTAATAACCAGAGTCTTTATTACTCACTGTTCACAAGTCTAATTAACAGTATATGCCTTATTTATAGATGTTTTCAGTCCACTTAACAATGAAGCACTATTACACTAATGAATTTACAAGCACTAATATCTTCTTAAACTAACTTATTTAGGATCGGTCCATTAACAACCCTAACACAACTATTTATTTATTATACACTTTGTCTATTTATGTACACTACAAACTGCATGTACATTAGACACAGCATATAACATTTATGTATACACTTGAACTTCCAAAAGCTCAACTACTATTACGATATAATTTATATTAGACATTCTAGTATAGACTGACTCTTGCATTTATTAGCGGTCTTACATATACTCTGAGTTAAAGATATGACTCATCCTCTAGTAATTACGAGAAGCTTCCCGGTCTATTGAGAATACACAGTGCTGGCGGCGTTTTGTGTGTTTGATTGCTAGAAGAATTCTCGAATCCTGAAGACTATGCAGAGCTTACAGCGCTTGTGTGTTTGACGGGTTGCCTAATAGTAGCTCGCAACAATTCTTTTCCGATCCGCTACTACCTTCGCTCTCGGAGGAGATACGCGATTAGCTTCCTCTCAGATCTATCAAGTATCGAAGCAAGAGCCAGCAATCAAATCTTATAGTAGTGTGTTGGAGTGGTGGATAGTGGATATCATTTTGTATTTCATATGTAAGTACTTTGGTTTAATTCTTTATTCGTAATATGAGCCTTTAAGAGAGAATTATAACGTGTTAAAACGTCTATTATGTTCAAAAAAATTACCAAATTCAGGCTCTATGACCACAGAAAGACAGGGAACATATGGCCATTGTTCGCAAATCAAAAACTCTCATAAATACCTATTTACATTTTCTCTACTCTTCTGAACTAATACCGGCAGTATTTGATTTTTTCCAAGTAGTGTAAGTTAAATGAGATTGGAGATGGCCCTAGTAGTTTCATGTTTTGAATCTTTTTACTAAGGCTGTTCCAATCACTAATACTATACTGTCATACCAACTTTGTGTGCAACACAGCATGGATCACAATAAACACTGTTTAGGTTTGATGAATAACACAACCTAAACCTATCAGCTCCTTGTCTTGTTACGGTTTTAAATGCATACTGCCCCAAATGGAAAGACCTATTACTTTTTCATCTTTTGGGAAAGACCCCTTCGATTGAAAAGGTTTAGATGTTAAGTTAATTTTTCGTTTCTTTAGATAAGGTTTTCGAAAATTACTTATATCGGTGTTTAGTTTAGATTTCAAAATAGTAGACCTATTTATAGCATTTGTATCAGAGCACCAATCGATTAAGTCATTTTTAAAATTATCATTAAAAGCGTTTAGGCTTATATCACTGTTTTCCTCAATTGAGTTGAAAGAACTTTCATCGCTTGGCTCCGTCTGAACAGTTTTAAATTGCTGTCCAGATTGATATTCATTATTTAGTGGCTTTTTAGAAAGTGTGTATTTTACTGGATTCAGATTTTTGTTTTTTAGTTTTATTTTTGAAAACCGCATAAGTATTCAAGTTTTTTTATACGGTTGAGTGACTTGATCGGTTGACATAATTTACCGCACTCGAATAAAACTAGTACAATAAAATAATAACCAAGTTGTCCAAAAAAAAAAAATACCCACAAAAGATCACCTAACACACAGCGAATAAATAGGCACAAATACAGGATATCGAACAATTGACAAAGATAACTGACATTGACAACATGTATGTTTGTTATACTAACAAGGAAGAAGGTAGAATGGTGGGAAGCGATGACTTGTTAATCTAGAAGGTTTTGGTCCGTATCTTTCCCCACAGTTATCGCCCCCATCCCTTAGTTTTAGAATGGTTAAAACTTTCCTCATGTAATTTGGACTGTTTATATAAGAGTAGGAGTAATATTTTTGACAGGGACATTATAGTTGGAAGTTTCAAATTGACATATGGGCGCCATTTTAAAACTTTCTTTCTCATGGAAAAGAGGATCGAGCTATACATCAATTTAAAGGTATTTTAGTTCTTAATTTAGCTTCTCAATTTGTTCACATTCGATTCAGTTGTTTTGAAATGACAACCAATTAATTTGATATGGTGAAAAAATTTAATAACGGAAAATAACAAAATGTTACACATGACACTAACTGCTTATTTTAAGACATATTCGAAATACGCGGGTATTGCGGTCTCTGCTAGCTGTTTTATTGTTATCCAAAATTATATTATTGCGTTCTGTGTATTCGTCTTGGTTAACAAGGTTAAAATTATTTGTTAATTATTTGATCAAATACAGCTTGTTAAATATACCAGAAAAATCTTGAGTTATATTCAAATCTGGTAGATAGAAATCTTCTTTTTTGAGCTGGTTTAATATATCCGGCAGTTCCTCCAACAAAAGCTCTAATTATTACATATTATTACATATTGATCACCACTCTCCTTCACCCACCTTCCACTACCTTCCTACTCCACGACGCTCCTCTACCACTCTCGTCCACGATTCTTTTCTACCACCATAGTCTAAGTTAGGTTAGATGACCTTACGCATATGGTAACCTAGGTTTGTTGACTAGAAAAAATTATCTAACCTAACTTAGAGGTGAGTGGTGGAGGTTGATGGTGGAGGGTGGTGTAAGAGAGATGTGGAGAAGAGTGGTGGAGAAAGATGGCGGAGGATGAAGGTGGGGGAGTGCCGTAGGAGGGTGGTGAAGCTGGGTGATGGAGGGTACGATAAAAAATCCGATATATGTATGAGGTGGAAACATTAGAATCGTAAAACAACGAACAAGGGGTTACTACTAGAAGATTTAGGTAACATTTCCGACTTTTCGCAAAGCTTACAACTCCCTCATCGACAATTCCAAAAGATGTAAACATTGACGAATTAGAACTGATCGCTTCTAGAAATGCATTGCTATAGATTTTAAGAAAAAGAGCTGATGCATGTAATAAACTTTATATTTCACCTCGTTGTAATTTAGTCGTATCACCTAGGATACGAGATATGTAGACATATCCTTAACAACCGGGGCATAATGGAGGGCGTAATGGTTTCATAACGCCCGCTCATTATGCTGTCAGAAACAAATCAATTTTTTAGCTACTTATGCACCAAGTGTTTTATTAAGCTTTATCATAGCTCTGTTTAGATTTAATGGGTAGCAAACTTTCAGTTGCTTTTAAAGCTTGCTTTGCAATTATTGCTGGCAACTCTTGATCAGCCATTTTGCACTATTAATATTAAATAAATGTGACAAATGTCCAAAACTTTATGAACTATTAATTAAAAAAAAGTGCTAGAATTTGAAAAAAAAAGACAGGTAGAGTACGGGGCAAAAACAACCTCATTAAAGCAGCACTATAAAGATCAAGTAGAAAAAGTATGCAAGGTGGCAGTATTAAGGAAGAGGTTAATAAATTATTTTAAAACTTATTGGAAAAATTTGGATACATCCGACATATATATGGTTTCTGCATTAACAGCGAATAACTGAGAAACGTATTGCTATGTCGGAGTTTTCCAGAGAAGAAACTGGCATAAGGATGTGCATCTTTTAAGGGGATTTTACGAAACCCAGTACGATGCAAGAGAAGAGCTCACTCTTAAGGGAATGAATTTGATCTGTCTATATACAAAGCAGAATTTTGCAACATTTAGAGCTAGTGGTATTACAACATATAATGGTCATTCCAAAGTAAAGTGCTTAAGGTTTTTTGGATATCTGGAAAAACACAGAAAGTGGAAGTAAACGAAATTATAATGCCGGAAGCAAGAGGGAGTTAGAAAAAATTGTATAACCTAACACAAATAAGACCGACTAGTATGGGTTAGCTGGCTACCCTAACTCAAACACGAGATGTGAGGTCGTAAATGACCGCTATTCGAACCACACACCTGACTTCGCAACGGAGGTGGTGGTTACCTGCCGGGCCGCGCACTAAACCGCACTCCCGGCCGTGCTTCTGGACGTGCCGAGTCGGACTCCTGGCCGCTTCAGGCTGTATTTCAGGATGCACCGCGTCGTCTGTTTGCGCACCGGGCCGTACTTCTGTCCGCGCAACAGGTTGCACTCCAGGCCGCGCCGGCCGCTTCTGTCCACGCACGGGACTACGCCGAAGCGTACTCCTGGCGATCGCCAACTTTGTTTGGGAGTGCTCTTGACAATTTTCAGTTGATCGTAAAAGGTACGTGTGCCGTGGCTTTTACATGTAATACAAGTGATTTAGGAAAAGTACAATGTTTAATAATATCTCTCAATTTAACTACATTTAGGGAATATTGAATTGATAGCATTTTTGAAAAAATACCTTCAAATTAAGCATTAATTAGTTAAAACATCATTTAGTAAACGAGTGTAATAAATCCAGCTTGTGGGAGGTGAAAGATGGAAGTTAAAGGTTAACATAATAAGGAACTTCCATGCGTGACAAGGAAGCGAATTGCGGAACTTTGGTTGTCGAAGAATCGTAGAGTTGATCAGAAGTATCTTTAGACAATTATGTGACTTAATGGTGCTTCTTAGAAATGTACAGCATAAGTCTACAAAGTGTGTTGATGATGTGGAGAAAAACAATTCTGGGATCAAAATGGTTTTTGTGACGTAATCAAAATGATGTCACAGTGACATGTGTTAAAAAGATAGCAGATGTAGCGTTATAGGTTAGATAAGTGACGTAGGTGAAGGTCGAGGGTGGAGATGGAAGACCGGAAGGCAGGAGATGGGTGGTAGAAGGTGGGAAGTGGAATAGGTAGGAAGTTAAAAGTGCATTAAATGCCCGTGTTTTAATTGAGTTTGACACACCACAACTAGACGCAGGATGTTTCTGAAATACAATGAAGTAACTAGGAAAAGGTATACACTTTAAAATATCGATGTATCGATTTTTTAGCTCGGCATGTTGAAAGGAACGTGTGAAAGGAACAATGTCATTAATGTAAATTAAAAACAGGTTTGAACCAAGGACAGTACCTTTGTGGATGCCACTTCCGGCAAAACAAGGCCAAAATAATATATTGTTATAACTACTGTTACAAAAATTACAAGACAAAGCCTCCTTGACTGGAATCCTCATTGCGTTCTGCTTTTCTACTGCAACGAGAAACACGTAAATAAAATTCCTTTCATAAACCGAATTCGGTGGCCAGAGGCGGGGGGAGGCGGCTCCGTGACGTAGTTGGTATGTGTATGACTCCTACGCCCAAGGTCCAAAGTTCGAATCCCGACACGGTCTGCTTGAAAAATGTTAGGCGAGCATTTTTCACAAAAATACACCTTAGTTCAGATCAGAGGTAAAATGGAGGTCCCGTGTGTGTGTGTTGTTACGCACGTTAAAAAACTCGTTTCCTGCCCAATGTAGTACTTTCGGGTGGAGCATTGGAAAATCACATGTAAGGCCAGATGAGGGGATTTTTAGAGCGGAAACTAGGGTAATTCGTACAGGATCAAAGGAACAAAATTCGGGCGTGATGATAGTTATGCGAAAAAGGTAGGACAACGTGTAGAAAACTACTTACAAAAGAACGAAAGAGTACTCATGGTTAGATTAGAATCTATACCGGCAAATACAGTAATAATACAAGTATACATGCCCACCTCTAGCTACAGTGAGAATGAGGCAGAAGTGATCTACAAAGATATCGAAGGCATTCTAAAATACGTAAAAGGACATAAAAATTTAATAATTACGGGGAATTTTAATGCAGCGGTAGTAGGTTTATTTGGTTTAGGCACGAGAAGTGACAGGGGAAATAGGTTGGTAGAATTTTGCGACAAGAACAACTTAATCATCACAAACACATTATTTCAACATCATGCTAGAAGACGATATACGTGGAAGATGCCAGGAGATATAGGAAAATATCAAATAGATTACATTCTTGTTAGACAACAGTTTAAGAATCAAGTAAAAGACTGTAGAAGCTAACCAGAAGCAGATGTAGACACTGACCACAACATCGTAATTATGAAGGCCGCACTTAAATTTAAAAATTTGAAAAAAAGAAACGGAAAAAAGCACTTTGACTTTGAGAAACTAAAAGATAAAGATATTCAAGAAAGTTTCGAAAAAAAGTCAAATGAATTGTTGAAAGATACCGGAAAAATATCTGATACTAAGGAAGTAGAAACAGAATGGAATAACATTAAATCCAGCTTAGACATGGCAGCCAGAGATATTCTGGGGTATACACAAAAAGAAAATAAGAAACCATGGATAACAAAGGATATTCTGAATTCAATAGAAGAAAGACGAAAATACAATAATAAATCAGGCGAAAGAGGGAAACAGAGATAAAAATCACAAAATCGGAAATTATTCGCAAATGCAGGAAAGCTAAAGAACAATGGATTAATGAAAGTGCAAAGAAGTACAAACTAAGATGGATAGGAAAGACACATGAAGCACACAAACTAATTAGAATCAATTTTAGGGATATAAAACCGTATCGCAAAAATATATAGGACGCTGGAGAAAACGTCATTGTAGAAAATCTAGATGACAAGAATATTTAGGGAATTTATATGCAGGAGAGGAACAAAACAACATTAGAACACGAATCAGACATTGAAAATGATTACTTGGGATATCCTATACTGAGTTTGAATTAGCATTAAAGTGTCTGAAAAATGGTAAGGCGCCGGGTACAGATAAGGTGCAAGCAGAAACTCTAAAAGCCGCTGGACAAGCAGTAACACAAGGTCTCTTCCAACTTGTAAGCTATATGTATGACACAGGCGAGATACCCAAAGATTTCAAACGTATCATCATAGTAACTATACCAAAAAAGAAAGACGCTGATAGATGTGAAAATTTTCGAACAATAAGTTTGACAGCACACGTGTCAAAAATATTAACTAGAATTGTACAAAGACGAATGGAAAAACGAGTTGAAGAAATACTAGAAGAAGATCAATTTGGGTTTAAGCGAAACAGGGGGACACGGGAGGCTATTCTAGCTCTGAGTGTGATAATGGAGAAAACGTGGAAAGCGTGTATATAGGTTTTGTAGATCTGGAAAAAGCATTCGACAATGTAAAATGGAGAAATATGTTCAAAATACTCAAAAAGATTGGAATGAGTTATAAGGATAGACGAATAGTACATAGCTTATACAAAGAGCAAACAGTAGTAATAGAATTAGAGAAGGAACGTAGAGAAGTAAACATTAGGAAAGGGGTGAGACAGGGATGTGCCCTATCCCCATTGATTTTTAACTTGTACATTGAAGAAGCAATGAATACTGTCAAATGCAGGAAGGCATTTGGAATTACTATGTAAGAAAAAAAAATTGGTATGCTTAGATTTGCAAATGATATAGCGGTGTTAGCATCTAGCAAGAAAGAGTTAGAAGCTCCTCTTAATGAAATGGAAACGGTTCTAACAGATAGATACGGTATAAAAATTAACAAAAATAAAACTAAAGTACTAGTATGCAAAGGTGGGGAAAATATATCAAAAACAAGTATACAAGTAGGTAACAAGAACTTACAAGAGGTTAAGGATTTCAGCTACCTAGGAAGCCAAGTAACGCAAGATGAGAAAAAGCGCAAAAGATATAAAACAAAGATTAGCATAAGGTCGTGCTACATTTAACAAGAAAAAGCAACTGCTGTGTTCAAAGACAACAAACATACAAGCAAGGAAAAGATTGCTTAATACATATGTGTGGAGCACAGCACTGTACGGCTGTGAAGCTTGGATAGTAGGAGAAGCGGACAAGAAAAAAGTAGAAGTCTTTGAAATGTGGTGTTTCAGACGAATGATGAAGATATCATGGACAGACAAAGCTAACAACAAAGATGTACTAAAAAGGTAGGCGAAGAAAGAAATGTGTGGAAAACGGTACACAATGGGAGAGATATGATGATAGGCCACATACAACGGCTTGAGGGAATAGTTGCGAAATATATTAGAAACAGAGATAAGAAAAAAGAGAAGTAGAGGTAGACCTAGGTTGGACTATTGCACACAAATAGTAAAAGAATTTCAGGGAAATGTGTAGGCTAGCTCTGAACTTAAACATGATGATTATTATAAGAAACTACAGGTATTGGTTGTGCAATGTTCTTGAATAATATTAATTGCGTAAAAGGATTTACTGGAAAACTATTAATTCGGCAAACGTCTAAGTGTTGGGGGATCTTGGTAGCCACAGGTTGCTTAACCTCCTTCACTGAATCTCGGTGAAGTAGGGCATAAAATTAGAAAACAATAGAAGGGGAACCGAGCTGTATATAAGCTGTGTGTGAATTTCAGGAAACTGTGTAAGCTAGCTCAGAATATACATAAGTGGAGGTACGTGTCCACCCAGTTTTGAGACGGAAAACTTAATGACAAAAAAATAAGCACAGATAAATCTGATGATTATTATAAACAACTACAGGTGTTGGTTGTGAAATATCTGCAACTAATGTTGACTGTGCGAAAAGATATATTGGAAAAAATATTAAATCGGTAAATGTTCAAGTTTTGGAGGAACTTGGCAGTCACATGCTGCTTACCCCCGTTCACAATCACTGATTGTCGGAGAAATAGGGCATATAATTGTAAAACAATAGAAGGGGACCGAACTGCATCTAACAAGAAAGAACAGCGCCTATGATCCAAGACAACAAACATAGAAACAAGAAGAAAATTCTTGAAAACGTATGTGTGGAGCACAGCACAGTATGTTTATCAAATACGGGCAGTAGGAAAAGCAGATAGAAAAACGGTAGCAGCCTTTTGGAATGCTGTGCTTCAAATGTAT
This sequence comes from Platerodrilus igneus, assembly GCA_036346225.1. Taxonomy (NCBI): domain Eukaryota; kingdom Metazoa; phylum Arthropoda; class Insecta; order Coleoptera; family Lycidae; genus Platerodrilus; species Platerodrilus igneus. The sequence continues at coordinate 7,534,612 of JARFIW010001503.1, read as the reverse complement.
GAGGATGATAGCATGGACAGACAATGTTAATAGCAAACAGATTATAGAAATAGTAGTGGAACAAGGATGTCTGTGAAAAAAAATAGGAGAAATAGAAGGGCAGAATACGTTCTAAGGCATTTTTGGGGAGTAGTATGGTATATATTACAAGCAGAGATAGGACAAAGGAGGTAGATGTAGACCTACCTCAGATAGTGATAGATGCGGACTGTGCAAATTTCAGGGAAATGTGTAGGTTAGTTCAGAATAGGAAACAATGATGGTACGCGTCTAACCAGATCCAGGACTGAAGACCTACTGATGATAATAACTATTGTTACAAGAATTACAAAAGGAAGCTTCCTAGACTGTAATCCTCATCGCGTTCGACTTTTCTACTACATCGAGAAACACGTAAATAAAATACCTTTCATAAACCAAATAATCCTATAAATTCGTGTTTATAAAGGATTTAAAAAACGCAATATCCTATTTCTATGAATTCTAATTCTAAAAGATTACACCAATGATATAAAGAAACTGTAAAGTTTTCAAAACTATGTACGTAACTATTTATAAACATATGTTATCAGTTTTGGAGATTATAATTTTAGAAATCATGCAGGGGTCCCCAAGTCCTGGGCTCCCGTGTCAAGGATCTTATGGGCACGTTATCGTCATCAGTGTTTTTAGTTTTCCTCAGTGACTTTTAACAAAATTTCGATATAACAAATTCTGCTTGCTTGAAAAGACTAGAAAAAGCTGACGTGTATTTGGGTTTTTCTTTGCAATATTTAGTAGTTAAACTTATTTTGAAACATCTTTGCGTGTCTTCCGACACAAACGAATCATTAATTAATTAGAGACCAAGGATTATTACTCTGAAATACTACACTTTAGTAAGCAGGAAGATTTTAATTTAAAAATATTGGGATGTAAGCTCAGCGTATTGACAGCTTTTGGTTTCCGGAAGCTTTTTAAGTCATTTTTTATAAAAATTCAAAATAGATAGTATTACAAAAAAGTTTCGCAAAATTGATAAAATTGGCGTGCTAAAAATCAACATTTTGTACAATATATTCTCAGGCTGACATTTCAGTTTTAAAATGAAAAGCTGCGTTAGCGGAAATGACACGAGTCTTAAAATATATTATTGCAAATTTGTAATATAAATAATTTGTCACAGTGCCTTGTTTTCAATTTAATTGTATATTTACAATACTTACATTTTTTATTTTTAGGAATTTCCGGGAGTTTACGCCTTCGTCGTTCAACGGCGCCGCCCCAAACTTCATGTGTAGTAGCGCCTCTTGACGCTTTAGGTAAAGAATGTCCTTCATTAGCCATCTCAATGACAGGGCCATCATCTCCAGGTGTATCACAGTCCGTTTCAACATCACTTTTGGAAGACGTAGGGGAGTCTTCATCAATAAGAACACCATGTACTAATCTGCGTAATATGTAAAATGGTTCAAAGCATAAAGAAGGCTATGAAAATGTTACTCACGAGTAGAATGGTGTTGGAGCTTTACTATGCGATGGTAATTGTTCAAAACTTTGTCTAAATTCTTCAAACTCAGAATCAGCCATATTTATTTTCTGACGTTATATATTGATTTATAGTGGAGCTGTTGGCGGCAATTCTGCGCATACGCCACCAACCCCTTACGATGTAGGTCGAGAAAGGGTCTTTCCTTACATTTAGTCTGCTTGTTTATGCGTTAAATCGAAAATTTATCTGCTATAGCATTTCAAATACAGTAGTTTAGATTACATTGTGTTAATGCAATTAGCTTGAAACGTAGTTCAAGATAACTCGTTTAGAGCTATTCATAACCCCTATGAGAAAATCAGATTTAATTTAGATCAAAACCAAGTTAGCTCTAGAAACACATTGCATTTCAAATGCAGCTATAAAACAAGAAAATTCAATTTCCGAAATGTTCAAAGAACTAACCTATACCCAACAATTTCCGATTGTAAAAAAATATTAGGCATAGCGTTCTTTCAGAAGATGGGCGCCTTTTATAACTATGAATTTTAAATAATAGAACCTAAAAATAGATGCGTGTAGTTGAAACTAAAACACAAAGCGCAAATTTTAAAATCAATTGTATCTTATAGCAGATAAGATGCGGTAGAACGTTAAACTGATCACAAAAAGTCCTAAAAACGCGTGTTAGGGGTAAAATGAGCTGTTATCGTAGGAGTGGGCGCTGTCTGAAAGTATGTAGATTTAGCACTGTTATGTTTAATGTATACAAGCAAACAAATAAAAGAAAGTTCATAAGTAAACAGATATATAAGTTAAATAGTTGAAATGAACAGTTTATGTAGCTTGAAGCACTTCGGAAGCCTTCGGTAATCTTCGGAACGCTTCGCGGTTGCTCGTGGAACCAAGTATAAACTTAAATACTAAGTAAACGAATATATTCACAGTTCGGAGAGGTGCAGAGGTCTTCGGTAGTTTTCGGAATTCTTCGGAAGGCCTCGGGATTTACTTGTGAGGCTGAGTAGAATTTGAATAACGATAATTAGAAAGTATTTATAGTTTGAAGAAGTCCAGACATCTTCGGCGGTCTTCGAGACTCTTCGGAAGGCTTCGTGTTCTACTTGTGGGACAACGTAGAGTTATAAAGAATTATGATATGAACACAAGACCTATATCTAGATCCCTAAACTCCAGTATCTAGCATAACACACCTCATCACGCACAATCTTGAGCTACTAAACAAATTCCTCACCGACATCCTAAACACAAAACCCCCAATAAACACATAAACACTCCAATAAAGGGGGACTTGTCTCGCCGAAAATCAGTCACAACAGCAGACCTCCACACACCATTATCAACTATCAACTTTTTATATATATATATATATATATATATATATATATATATATTATATATTTTACTAACCAGTATGGATACTCTATCCAGGAATGGTTATAATAGATAATATATATATATATATATATATATATATATATATATATATATACATATATATATATATATATATATATATATATATATATATTACTCATATTTAGACCAGGGTAGAAAATTAAATAATCAAATCAAATAATTTTAATTACCGTGTATAAGGAATTTCATTAAATAATACGCTTTATTAAAGCCTTGAAGCATAAATAAACTCGGTCGTTTCAGTAAAGTAAGAAATTTAAATTATCTATAAGACGCTTTACATCAAAAGAAGCAGTATTGAAAAGCGCAGTGGATAATTTAATTATTCCTAAACAAATGGAAATTCGTGCAAAGTTTATATTAATTAACCCTATTTTAAGTAACCGGTAGTAAAACAAAGTGTACATACAATAACTAATATTTAGTTAGGATTCACTAAAAATTAAAGGCTATTATTTTTAATTGGAGTTAATTGAACCATTATTAATAATAAGCATAAAACTTGTAAAACCCAATAAAACGCAAATCGTAGAAGGGTATTTAAATGTTACGTTTGAAAACACCTGCGTGTTTTAAAAGGCAATTTCAAGTTAATTTGTTTGGATAAACATATTGATTCTAAGGATATTGGAAACGATCAGATGCTTTAGCAGGAAATACAGAACACCTGCGTATTTTTAAAAAGCTCATTCTGCGTAAATTTGGCAAATAATTAATGTTTCAAAGAATCTTGGAGAAACCGGGACTTAGTATTTACGAGAATGTGCGATACGGGTTTATTAAACCCAGATAACAGTCCGCGTGGACTAAAATATAATCGATAATGAAGAGTGTCAAGTTGCACCAATACGAACAGGTTAGAGAAGGAAAGAGAAATGCGTCAAGCAAAGACACATATTTTAAAAGGCGGGATTTAAACAACGTCAGGGGTTGCGATTGGTTGGAAATAGGATGCATATATCAGAGGTAGAACAACAATTTCTGTATAAAAGTAATTAGTTTTTCTCGGACAACTTTGCGAGCCGTGTTGAAATTTTCTGAGATCTCAATGGGGTGAGGACTAAATTCATAAAAATCGACGTGCAGGCTACAGACTGGGAACGTAGAATGAGGAATTCGTTGGAATTACCCGTTTTAGGAACAAAGCGACGTGTCGGCTATTCGCTATATATACAGGCGGGAATATGTGTTTCTCTCTTAGACTCTTAGACTTTCGACGATTCGATGCGTTAAAAGCTCGTGCATCCGCGACTTCATATTAAACAGTGCATTTTAGTTTGATTAAATAATTTAAAGTGTGCTAGTATATTTTAGTGACTCAAAATAGTTGGTTATTTTACGTGCTAACATGAATGTACTTCAGTGCACTTAGATACAAGGTAATAAAAGTTTATTATCACGGTACCAATTAGTAAAATTTACAACGACAAATGTATACCCAAAAGTAGGCAGTTTTGGCGTATATTGGTAATATTGGTAAAAGGAAGTATGAATTTCTTTGCTATTTTTCGGGGTGTTAATGACTAAATGGTTCGTAAATGTGTCTGCATCCACTGAACCAGAGGCAGATATACACAGATGAGTTCCGGAAAAGCCTAGAAACAACTTTAAATTAATGGTGATGAAGAACATTTTAAAGCGTTGATAACTTGAAGCTGTAAATAGAATCCGGTTGGAATGGTGTGATTTACAAAAGGGACGAGTACACTGAAGCTACGAGGACAATAACCTTCAGGTAAATTGTACTATTTTGTTTGACATTTTTGTGTGTATTGAATGACTTTATAATTGATTTACTTTAAATGGACATTAGTGGAATTTTTCTAACCATAAAAATTTAATTTTAAGATGAAATTTGCTTGTTTAAGTAAAAGGGGTATTTTGTTTGATGTTCGGGAATAGGATGAAATTTTGGGTAGGTCTTTGAGCTCAATTAGACAAACCTGGTTAATTAACGTAAAGGGTGGTAGATGCTCCTTTATACTCAGACTCCGGTCTGCTTATCTTGTTATATTAATTAGTAGGCATCCAACAAGGACTTTAATTTTGGATGCACAGTAAAATGATAATAAAATTAATCCGGAAATTCTTTTTAAAACTGAATTTTATGTTCAAATTTAATTTGAAAATTTAATGTATTCTGAATATTGATGTAAATAGAGTTAACGTTGATGTTTGTGGTAGGAATGTGTTGTTTAATTTTTATGATTGAGAATGGAAGTTATCTAGAAGAGCAGCCGAGGCGATTAACAGAAGAGGAATCAACGGACCAGGTGATTTAAAAGGTATCACAGCATTCTTGACGCCCAAACTGTGGGGCTCGAATGTTTTTTTTTAAAGGGCCAGTACCTGCAGATAATGAGGAGGAATCACAGCATTCTTGGCGACCCAAAAGTGAGGCTCGAGTTCCAAATAAAATTTTTGTTATTTTATTCCAGGAAACTGGCGATCTGAGAGAGAGAGTTTCTGTTTGTGGATAAATTTAAAAGTATTTTAGAGTGTGTGAGAGTGATTAGAACGTATGCAGAGAAAGGAGTGGTTAAGGAGTCAAGGAGTGGAAATTGGAAGTGACGATAGTGCATTGTGTGGGAAAAATTCGAAAATGGAAGAAGCTGGAGGCAGTAGAGATCAGTCGAGGACGGAATCAGGGGATCAAGGAAACGAGATGATATTGAGAATGTTAGAGAGGATGAGTGAAGAATCTAATAGAGCTAGGGAAGAATCGAATAGAGCTAGGGAAGAATCGAGCAGGAAGTTAGAAGAGATTAGAGAAATGAGTGAGGAATCGAATCGTAAGTTTGAGCAAATTAGTCAGAAAATAGATAAGACGAATCAAGAAGTTTCAGAATTTAAAAATAGTCTTACCGTAAAGATGGGGGAAGTTGAAAATAGGGTTGAAAAAAATGAACGTGATATTACAGGTCTTCGACAGGAAATGGGACATTTAAGGTCCGAAGTACGTATTTTCTGTGAAGAAGAAATAAACGTAAAAATGACTGAAGTAACGGACTCATGTAGGGATCAGTTAGGCAGGGTAGAACGTGAAGTTAGTAGTATTAAATACAACATGTCAAATTTAACGGGGATGGTCCCAGATTTTATACAGGTGAGTATCATTGGACCAACACATGAAGTTTTATGGCGATAACAGAGTAAATCCACAAATTTTTATTAATAGTGTAAGAAATCTAGTGGGAAATTTATTTGATGAACAGACTAAACTAAATACGATAAAGGCTTTATTAAAGGACAACGCGGAAGCATGGTACAATCTAGTAGGACAGGACATAGACACGTATCAGGACTTTGAAGACAAATTTTACAACATTACTGGAGTGATCACAAACAGGATCAGATTAGGGACGACTTGATTACAGGAAAATTTAAGGGAGAGTTTGCAGGTTCTAGGAGCAATATGCCATCCGCAAGTACAGTGTGGCCAAACAACTGAATCCACCATTGACGGACAGACAGATTATCAAGTACCTATCACGACATTTTGAACTGGAAATTAGACAACACGTGGCCTTACAAAACATCACAGAACGGGAGACATTTTTAGAGTATTTACAGAGATATGACGATGTATGTGTTGGACGGACAAGAGAGATACGAGAACGAAACGTTAACACAGTTAGGTTTGACAACAGGACACCGAATTATCCGAGACGGCCTGACTACAACAGAAATTTTCGACCGAATTGGGAACGACGAGGACAGGAATACAGGAGCAATAGTGCGACTAGGGGACCGACGCCAAGACCTAGTTACACGAGACAGAACAGTTTACCGGAAGTAAACAGGACTGTGACCAGCACGCCGAATAGAGACAGGGACACGGATATTAACACGAGGAGGACGTACGCACAGGTTGTAGAAGGACAACCAGGACCAAGCACGGAAAACAGGATGAGACAGGATTTTAGAACGCGACAGACCACTAGATTTCTGTGTAAATGTATACGAACATCCACGTGAATTTTTCAAAATTGAGGAGGAAGTAGAGCCAGAAACTGAGGAAAAATTATGTTTGCCAATTATTAATTTAGAAATTTTTGAGAATAATGTAGAAGTATTACTTGATACAGGGGCAGAGGCGAGTTTAATATCGGAGGAATTCGTCAGCAAAATTAGGGATAAGGTTTGTGATAGAATTATGCCTATAAAACGTAGCCATTTAGTAGCTCCAAATAAAAAGAAGTTTGCTGTAGTAAATAGTGTTGTGGTGCTTAGGATAGATATAGGAGGTTTAAGCTGTGAACAGGAGTTTGTAATTGTACCTGGACTGAAGTTTCAGAGCATTTTAGGTGTTGACTGTATGATGAAGTTAGGGGTTTTGATAGATATGGAAAGGAAGGTAATAAGAATTAAGGATAGGGTAGTGCCATGGAAAGGCAGTTATGAAGTCACAGAGGATGACACGGGGTTTAGTATTAATGTAGTAGAGGTAGAGGATGATGAAGGTAAACAGATCAACACGATAAGATGTCCAGAGGATAAGAAAGTAGAGGTTCAAGCTTTAGTACAAAAACATGCAGAAGTAGTGGGGGTAGAAGCAGCATATCGGGAGCAGGTGAAGGCAGAATTATTTTTGACGAGGTTAATTGGCAAGTTTGTTTTAATAAAGTAGATTTGAGGAATTCATTCTGGCGGATTCCATTACACAAAAATTCTAGAAGGTACATAGGATTTTCCATAGAGGGAAAAATCGATAATTGTAAAGTAGTATCGTTTGGTTTGTCGGCAGAAAAGGAAATAAGAATAAATAAGAAACAGACAAGTGTAGGGACTGAAGAAGAAGTAATATTTAAGAGTCAGGATAATAGGGATGATAAGTTTATTGTATGTGAGATAATAGAGGATAAGTGTAGGTATAGAAGGGGAGAGATAGGGATGAAGAGTATTAGGTTGGTGAGAAGAAAGACTTGGAGGGTCAAGAAGAGAGTTAGATTTAAATAGGATAGGGATAGCATAGGTGTATATAAAAGAGTAGAAGTAGGGTTTATAGAAAATAAAGCTAAGTATAGGATAAATATGGGAGATAATTAGGAATAGGTTTAGGATGAGGATAAAGAGTAAATGTAGGAAGAAAATAAGATAGGTTAAGTATAGATATTTTATATAAGATTAGTGGAGAGTTAGGAATAGAGTAAGAGTAGGATAGGCATATAGGATTAGGTAGGGGAAGTAAAGTATAGTGAAGAGTAGTTAAAAGTTAGGAATAGGATAGGTATATAGGATGTATATAGGATTAGATGGATAAGTAGGATGAAGTTAGGGATAATTTCAGTTTATAGAAGTAGGTGAGAGTTAGGAATAGGATAGGGATATAGGATAGGTGTAAATATTTTTTGGATTGGAGACAAAGTAGGTAAGTTAGATAGATAAGGATAGAGAGAGATAGGCAAAATTTTGTAAAGATTTTTGGCAGTCTAAATATTTGATATTTGCATTCAAATAAGTGGGATTATTTGTATTCAAATAGGGGAAAATACTCATATTTAGACCAGGGTAGAAAATTAAATAATCAAATCAAATAATTTTAATTACCGTGTATAAGGAATTTCATTAAATAATACGCTTTATTAAACCTTGAAGCATAAATAAACTCGGTCGTTTCAGTAAAATAAGAAATTTAAATTATCTATAAGACGCTTTACATCAAAAGAAGCAGTATTGAAAAGCGCAGTGGATAATTTAATTATTCCTAAACAAATGGAAATTACGTGCAAAGTTTATATTAATTAACCCTATTTTAAGTAACCGGTAGTAAAACAAAGTGTACATACAATAACTAATATTTAGTTAGGATTCACTAAAAATTAAAGGCTATTATTTTTAATTGGAGTTAATTGAACCATTATTAATAATAAGCATAAAACTTGTAAAAACCCAATAAAACGCAAATCGTAGAAGGGTATTTAAAATGTTACGTTTGAAAACACCTGCGTGTTTTTAAAAGGCAATTTCAAGTTAATTTGTTTGGATAAACATATTGATTCTAAGGATATTGGAAACGATCAGATGCTTTAGCAGGAAATACAGAACACCTGCGTATTTTTAAAAAGCTCATTCTGCGTAAATTTGGCAAATAATTAATGTTTCAAAGAATCTTGGAGAAACCGGGACTTAGTATTTACGAGAATGTGCGATACGGGTTTATTAAACCCAGATAACAGTCCGCGTGGACTAAAATATAATCGATAATGAAGAGTGTCAAGTTGCACCAATACGAACAGGTTAGAGAAGGAAAGAGAAATGCGTCAAGCAAAGACACATATTTTAAAAGGCGGGATTTAAACAACGTCAGGGGTTGCGATTGGTTGGAAATAGGATGCATATATCAGAGGTAGAACAACAATTTCTGTATAAAAGTAATTAGTTTTTCTCGGACAACTTTGCGAGCCGTGTTGAAATTTTCTGAGATCTCAATGGGTGAGGACTAAATTCATAAAATCGACGTGCAGGCTACAGACTGGGAACGTAGAATGAGGAATTCGTTGGAATTACCCGCTTTAGGGAACAAAGCGACGTGTCGGCTATTCGCTATATATACAGGCGGGAATATGTGTTTCTCTCTTAGACTCTTAGACTTTCGACGATTCGATGCGTTAAAAGCTCGTGCATCCGCGACTTCATATTAAACAGTGCATTTTAGTTTGATTAAATAATTTAAAGTGTGCTAGTATATTTTAGTGACTCAAAATAGTTGGTTATTTTACGTGCTAACATGAATGTACTTCAGTGCACTTAGATACAAGGTAATAAAAGTTTATTATCACGGTACCAATTAGTAAAATTTACAACGACAAATGTATACCCAAAAGTAGGCAGTTTTGGCGTATATTGGTAATATTGGTAAAAGGAAGTATGAATTTCTTTGCTATTTTTCGGGGTGTTAATGACTAAATGGTTCGTAAATGTGTCTGCATCCACTGAACCAGAGGCAGATATACACAGATGAGTTCCGGAAAAGCCTAGAAACAACTTTAAATTAATGGTGATGAAGAACATTTTAAAGCGTTGATAACTTGAAGCTGTAAATAGAATCCGGTTGGAATGGTGTGATTTACAAAAGGGACGAGTACACTGAAGCTACGAGGACAATAACCTTCAGGTAAATTGTACTATTTTGTTTGACATTTTTTTGTGTGTATTGAATGACTTTATAATTGATTTACTTTAAATGGACATTAGTGGAATTTTTCTAACCATAAAAATTTAATTTTAAGATGAAATTTGCTTGTTTAAGTAAAAAGGGGTATTTTGGTTTGATGTTCGGGAATAGGATGAAATTTTGGGTAGGTCTTTGAGCTCAATTAGACAAACCTGGTTAATTAACGTAAAGGGGTGGTAGATACTCCCTTTATACTCAGACTCCGGTCTGCTTATCTTGTTATATTAATTAGTAGGCATCCAACAAGGACTTTAATTTTGGATGCACAGTAAAATGATAATAAAATTAATCCGGAAATTCTTTTTAAAACTGAATTTTATGTTCAAATTTAATTTGAAAATTTAATGTATTCTGAATATTGATGTAAATAGAGTTAACGTTGATGTTTGTGGTAGGAATGTGTTGTTTAATTTTTATGATTGAGAATGGAAGTTATCTAGAAGAGCAGCCGAGGCGATTAACAGAAGAGGAATCAACGGACCAGGTGATTTAAAAGGTATCACAGCATTCTTGACGCCCAAACTGTGGGGCTCGAATGTTTTTTTTTAAAGGGCCAGTACCTGCAGATAATGAGGAGGAATCACAGCAATATATATATATACATATATATATATATATATATATATATATATTGCTGTGCTCTTTCTTCTTGAATCGGGCACCACGAAACGGGCGCCAAAAATGCTGTGCTTTTTCTTCTTGAATAGGGCCTCTTACGAAACGAGCGCCAAAAAAAAGCTGCGTATCTCCTCTGTAACGCTCTATCGAGTTCTGATACTCCCCAACATTTTTAATGTAATTACAAAATTTTCCACATACCTGAAATTGAAGTCCTACCACCTAGCAACAATATCCTCTGAATATGCTTTTCACTAGGACGCCAAAACCTCCAGCTTCCTCAGAGATATTTGCCACGGCTGCTCACTCGTTCCCTGAAAATTCTACCCTACTAAAAATAATGCTGACTGCCAAAGGTACATCAATATTTATTAACATTTCGTATTTGTTACGTATAAATTCAATTTATATCCCTCATGTATGTCAAACTCAAAAACGTTTTATTACTTGTGCAAATAATATCTCAGTTTAAAGAAAATAAATTTAAAATCATACTACATCACTCCTGAAACAAAGCAACTGGGCTTATTTCCAACTTTTACTTTATACCCTAGGTCAAATACGAGCTCATAGTACACCTCCTTTTATCTAAGTGCTAACAACGGCGCTGCAATTTCCTAAAACCTTTTTACCTTTTACAAAAATTAAAGTTTCACCTTCAAGTGATATCCTCAAATTATTACATAAGATTTTCATTTAGTCCTTTCCAACTTGACTCATTAATTAAATGTCTTTATAACATAATAAATACACAAAAACACTAAATTGTCACCCAGAAAATCACCAACAAAACAAACAAAAGTTTTATAAGTAGAGTTACCTGGATTTTTGTCTCAAGTGCTCTCTACTGGACACCATCTTCAACGTGATCCTCCTTCTCGACTGCACTTCAAACACAGGTTCTTTTACATGGTGACCATCTTCAACGTGATCCTACTTCTCGACTGCACGTTTAAATACTGTCTCCAGCTAGCCTCTCACCATCAGGAAAACACTGTTTCTAATTAAATTCTTCCACAAAAGTGCACGGTACTACCATGCTCTCGTGCACTTGCTGGTCCATCCATACATTTGCTTGGTACTCATAGAACATACGCCGCCTTCAAACACCCAGTACTAAAATTGTACTTACTTGTTTTATATTTTTGATTATATACAGCATAGCCAAAAAATATTAGAGCACCCACTTGTGCTAATTTAACCAAAACTTCACTCAATCACTTTGCTAAGTAGTTAAGTAGACGATCGTAGGTAAAACACAAGAGAGACAAAAGAGCGATTCACCACCTTCTACGGGTTTATATCAGCTCCAAAAGCCACCCCCCTACATCAATTTCCAACATCCCTGGAGCACTTTTCCTAGTATAACAGCACAAACGAGCCAACGGTTGAACAATTGCACAAACTATCCAATTATCTTTGAAAAATTCTACGTACACTTTCCTACCCGTTGTCAAAAATCCAAGAAGTTCTCGCTCTAAACAAGCTCGATACGCAGAAATCCTTATTAAAAATTTTACCCGGCGCTGTCTTCCACGAACTCCCGATAACTGTCGTTCTACTTTTAGCCTCTCCAATACGCCTTCTGTATACGCGTATATCTTTCATTTCATTCCCACTTATGAACAAAATCTTCCGTCCTATTTTATCTTTAGACATTGTTCTCCCGCTTATTCACAAGCGCTGTTTTACATAACCTATGATATCGTCGTCGATCCTACTCTTGTTTATTTAATGTCACAGTCGTACTCTGTTAGTAAAATATTCCCAGATTTCTATTCCTTTACTGCTCAATCTATTCTGAAAACATAGCGTGTCTTCGTTTCTCTCGTTAGCTCATAACTTTTTTGTCTAGCAAGCCTTTCAAAATCAAACGTTACACTAAACATCTGTTATGCTCTTTCCTTTATTAAAGCATGCAAACTATAGTCTTTCTCGGTAATTCGATATTGTTTTCGTACATGCCATCTGCACCTGTGTTTTGTCCCTCACTATATTTTTCTAGCTATTATTTGTTGACGAGATTTTATGTTCGTTACCTGTCTACGACTATAACATTTTATAACACGTGCAACTCGAATAACAACCGCCGCTTTAAATATTCTATAAACGTGAAAGCATTTATTATTTACACCATTTATATTCTAAAATATTAAAACAAATCTTAATTATGCTTACCGTAATTTACGTTTTACAAGAATTTGCACAATTATGTGCCTCAAATTAAGTTTCCTATCTAATTACTAATTAATATTTACAATAAAATTTTATGGTATATTCAACTAACCCTAATATTTACTGTTAATTTGTCAAATACGAACCGATTGTGTTCAAACATGGCTCAAACTTCGCGTGACCCATTTGTACACTTTCTTATTTGTAATAAATACAAATTTGAGCTTGCTAATGCCCTTTATGACCCCAGTAATATATATATATATATATATATATATATAGAGTGAAGAAGAATAATCCACATTTGGAATGCAAGTGCATGTTTCTTAATATATATTAACAGTTATAAGATGAAATGAAAACCCAACTTTATTATGTAAAGTTGAATTACCATTTCAAATCGAACCGGTAATTGAAAACCGCTAAAAGAACAGCCGCAGCAAGATTTGAACCTGCGACCATTGATTTGCTGTATCAACGCTCTAACCAACTGAGCTATGCAGCCAATTGCTTAGAATGTGTGTTATAATTTATACTACTGAAGCTTATTCTTAATTTTGATTTTCAATTACGTCTTGCATTTAAGGAATTTGATTCAAGTTATATACATAATTCATGTACCAATAACTTGATCATCCTATTTTGCTGCGTTCGGATAATTCAAAGATGTAAGTATATTATTAAATAGGGAAGAAGAATAATCCACATTTGGAATGCAAATGCATGTTTGTTAATATATATTAACAGTTATAAGATGAAATAAAAACCCAAATTTATTATGCAAGACGTAATTGAAAATCGAAATTAAGAATAAGCTTCAGTAATATAAATTATAACACACATCCTAAGCAATTGGCTGCATAGCTCAGTTGATTAGAGCGTTGATCCAGCAAATCAATGGTCGCAGGTTCAAATCCTGCTACGGCTGTTCTTTTAGCGCTTTTCAATTACCAGTTCGTTTTGAAATGTCAATTCAACTTTACATAATAAAGTTGGATTTTTCATTTCATCTTATAACTGTTATATATATATATATATATATATATATATATATATATATATATATATATTGCTGTGAATCCTCTCATATCTGCAGGAACTAGCCCTTTAAAAAAAAACATTCGAGCCCCACAGATTGGGCGTCAAGAATGCTGTGAAACCTACAAAAAGCTATTAACTTAACTGGTCCGTTGACTTTCTTCTATTAATCGCCTCTTTACTCTTTTCTGCCTCGGCTGCTCACCTAGTTAAAACTTTCATCCTCATTCATAAAAAAAAATTACATTCCTACCACAAACATCAACGTTAACTCTATTTACATCAATATTCATAATACATTAAAATTTCAAAATTAAAATTCAGCATAAATTTCAGTATCAGAAAATTTCAAGATTAAATTTGTTATCATTTTAATGTGCATCCAGAATTAAAGTCCTTGTAGGATGCCTACTAATTAATATAACAATATATGCAGACCTGAGCCTGAGTACAAAGGGAGCATCTCCCAACCCTTTACGTTAATTAACCAGGTTCGTCTAATTGAGCTCAAAGGCATACCCAAATTTTCATCATAATCAAGAACATAAATACTAAATACCCCTTTCAACTTAAACAAGAAAATTTCACCTTAAAATTAAAAATTTGTTGTTAGTACAATTTCACTACTGTCCATTTTAAGTAAATAAATTATAAAGTTATTCAACACACACCAAAACATCAAAAATCGAACAACAAAGCATAAGTTACCTGAAGGTTAATGCACTCGTGGCTCCAATGTACATCGTCCTCTGTTAATCACACCATTCCAACTGGGTTATGTTTAGGTCCTCGGATTACTGGTCGCCTTTAAAATTTTCTACACCACCATTCATCTAAAGTTGTTTCAGTGCTTTTCCGGAACTCATCTGTGTATATCTGTATCTTGTTTCGTGGATCCAGTCATGTTTACGAATCAGTTAATTATTAACACCCCCGACAATAGCAAAGAAATTCATACTTCTTTCACGCTATACGCCAAAACTGCCTACTTTTGTGTATTCATTTGTCGTTGCAAATTTGACTAATTGGTACAGTACTCGCAATTATAACTAGACTTTATTACCTTGCATCTTCTTTTCTAAGTGCACTAAATTACTTTCATTGTAGCACGTAAAGAACAAACTGTTTTAAATCACCAAAATATACGAGCAAACTGTTTAAATTATTCAATCAAAATCGGAAAACTAAGAGCACTGTTTAAAGCATCGCATAATCAAAAATCTAAGAGAGCCAAACTGTTTAAAGTCCGGGTTTATATAATGGTTAGCCTGTCTGTCGGTTTTGTCCCCAAAACGGCCAGTTTCTAGAATTTCGCATACTATGTTCCCATCTCGACCGCCCGTGCGTCGGTTCTTATTAAATTTGCACACGTCCAAGTTTAAAATCTATGAAATTTCGACACGGCTCGCAACGTCTGAGAATAACTAATTAATTTTTATACAGAAATGTTATTTTTACCTCTCATGTTTGCCTCTTATTTTCAACCAATCGCAACCCAGTGACGTTGCTCAAATCACGTCTTTTACTATATGTGTCTCTGTCTTGCGCATATTATCCGCCTCTATCTACCCTGTTCCGAGTGGTACAAATCGATACTCTCTAGCATCGGCTATTTTCAACCCACGTGGACTGTGAAATAACCCACCTTATTAGCATTTCTCGTGAATATTAAGCGACGGTTTCTCCAACATTCTCTGTAACCATTTGTTATCTGCCAAATTTACGCAGAACGAGACTTTTAAAAATACGCAGGTGTTCAATCGTCCTACTTCTAAATAACACTTCTACGATTTGAATATTATTGGGTTTTTACAAGCTTTTATACATATTATATGTTACTAATGGTTCAATTAACTCCAATTAAAATAATACCCTTTAATTTTTTAGTGAATCCTAATCAAATATTCAATTATTATCTGTACATTTTGTTTAATACTCGTTACCCAAACTTGAATCAATTAATATACATTTTGCACGTAATTTCCATTTGTTTCTTTACTCGGAATAATTAAATTACACGTTGAGCATTTTAATACTGCTTCTTTTTATAGAAAGCGTCTTGTAAATAATTTAAATCTCTTATTTTTAATGAAACGAATGAATTTTTATTCTCCACGGTTTTTTAATAAAGCGTATTATCTAATAAAATTCCTTATACACGGTGATTAAAATTATTTGATGTAATTAATTAATTTTCTACCCTGGTCTAAATATGAGTATTTTATATATATTTTATCGTGTAATTAAGGGGTCATTGGAATATAAGTTAACTCGTAGGTTGAGAGCTGTTGAATAAGATAAAATATATTTATTCAGTTAAGGAGTTAGAATATTTTTTAACAATTATTTTTTTAGTTAAGTAGTGTATAGTAATGTAGGGTCAAGTTAATTTAACTAAGGATAAACATAGTACTTGTGTAAATATAGGGCTTAATAAATAATAATTGGGGTAAAATTATTCTAACGTATTTAAATTTGTAGTGAAGTATTATATGACAATCTAAAAGCATGGAGCAGGTATTAAAATAACATGTCTATTTTCAAACGTAAAACCCAACAGGCTTAAAACAGAACAAACAACAAGGGGAGAAAATATTTCTCGGTAGCGTAGCAATAAACAAACTTTAATGGGTTATTGGAAAAGAACAGCCGTTGGAATTAATATAAACGCAGTTTGTTGGTTAAAATATTCATTTTAATCTTGAAGGTAGTATAGTAAAGAACCAAGAAAAGACCAAGATAGAATAAAAATGTATTGAGTACAAGAGAAATGCATATAATTAAGTTCAAGGTAGCAAGACAAGATAGGTGGATCATGATGAGGATCAAAAAGAGGGTTAGATTTAAATAAAGAAATAGAGTTAAGTGTAGATAGACAGTGATAGATAAAGAGAAATAGAGTTTGGTGTAGATAGTTAGTGATAGATAACGATAGACAGAGTTAGGTGTGAATAGATAGTGATAGATAATATAATAGTGATATGTATAGAAGTATAGTGATAGGGTTAAGAATAGTGGTAGGTGTAAAATAACTGAGCTGAGTGAGTCATGTAGAGACCAGATAGGCAGAGTTGAGAGAGAGGTGACAGGGATTAAACAAAATATAAGTGCTTTAGCGAGGGAGAGCTCAAGGATTTTTGCGGGTAATATTTCAGTAGAACAACAAATGAAATTTTATGGAGACAATAGGGTGAACCCATAAATTTTCATAAATAATATCCGGACATTAGTGTGTAATTTATATGACGAAAAAGCTGAATTAAATGTAGTAAAGGCTTTGTTGAAAGATAACGCAGAAGCCTGGTATAATTTGGAGGATCCCGGGAACAATATGCGATTAGAAAATATAGCATTGCGAAGCAATTAAATCCACCTTTGACGGATCGTCAAATCATCAAATATTTGTCGAGACACTTTGAGAGTGAGATTAAGCAACACGTTGCTCTACAAAACAGTAGAGAGGGAGACATTTTTGGAGTACCTACAAGGGTATGATGATGTAAGTTCGGGAAGACATCGGGAGAGCAGGGACAGGAATATAAATGTAGTACGATTCGAGGGTAGGAGAAATAATGCGTATACTCGAAGGGGAACAAATCAAAATTTTAGGAATAACTGGGGACCAAGGGGAAATTATATCAAGAGCAACAGCAGCACGAAGGGAGTTATTCCAAGACCCAAGATACAAAGGCAACATAGTTCACCCGAGATCAATAGGATGTCGACAAATGTGGATAATAGGGAGAGATCTTAGGGACAGGACACGAACCGAAGTACGTATGCACAAGTTGTGGACAGACAATCAGGACCTAGTGGAAAGACCAGAGCTAGACAGGATTTTTAAAGAAGGACAAAGCACTAGAAATTAAGATTTATAAGTATGAACATCCACGCGAATTTATGGACATCGAAGAAGAGAAGGAACCAGAAGAAGAAGAAAAAATTTGTTTGCCGGTGGTTGAAATTAAAATTTTAAATAGGTGTGTAGGATCGTTGCTCGATTCAGGAGCGGAGGCGAGTTTGATATCGGAGGAATTCGTCAAGGAGATTCAATATGAAATTAGAAATAGAGTTATGCCGATAAAAAGGAGTCATCTAACAGCTCCTAACAAGAAAAGGTTTGAGGTAGTCAATAATATAGTCATGTTAAGGGTAGAAATTGGATTAGTAAGCTGTGAGCAGGAGTTTATCATCGTTCCTGGACTAAAATTCAAAAGTATTATAGGAGTGGATTGTATGAGGAAGATGGGGATTATAATTAATTGTGATAAGAGTTTGGTGAAGGTAAGGGACGTAAAGTTGCCCTAGATGAGTAGGTATGAGGTCATTGAGGATGACACTGGATTGAATATAAATGTGTTAGAGGTAAATGAAGAAGAAGGGAAAATAATAAATACTTGTAAATGTCCAGATGAGAAAGTTGAAGGAGTACAAAATTTATTAAGAAAACATTCTGAGCTAGTAGGAGTACAAGCGAGCACAGCATTGGGGTACGAATATGTGTTAGAGGTTGATAACTCGGAACCATTCAATACAAAAATCTATCCTATACCCGCAGCATATAGAAATCAGGTAAACCAAGAACTGGTAAAAATGTTATAAGACGGCACAATAGACATTTTTTGAATCCGTTGGTGGTCGTTAAAAAGAAACGCGAGAAAGATCAATGAACGAACTAAACCACAGTTTCATTGTCCACCGTCCATGGACACACATTTAGCAAGGTTAAGTGGCAAACGTATTTTTAGCAAGCTTGATTTGAGAAATTCGTTCTGGTTAATTCCTTTGCATCCTAATTCTAGAAGGTACACAGGATTTTCCGTAGAGGGAAGAGTGTATAATTTTATAGTTGTACCGTTAGGTTTGTCTACATCAAGTGCGGCATTAATTAAGGTCATGCAAGCAATTTTAGGAGCATACGAAGAATTTTGTATACATTATGTTGATGATATACTAATTTTTAGTGAGACAGAACAAGAACACTATTTCCATTTGGAAAGAATTTTATTAGAACTAAAATTGGCCGGATTGAAATTGAATATTGTTAAATGTGAATATTTTTCAGAAACAGTCAAATTTTTAGGGTATATAGTTAACAATCAAGACAAAGAAAGATTTTCAGAAATTCTTAAATATTCGAGGCCAAATAATATTCAGAAGTTAAGGACATTTTTGGGGGTCCTCAACTTTTATAAAAGATTGTATCAGCTTTTTCAGAAAAGGCGGGTCCACTATTTAAACTTCTTAAAACGGGAGTAAAATGGAAATGGTCTGATAGTCAGGAGGCGTCTTATTTTTATTGGAACAATTTCACGACCAGTTGATTCTAAGGCAGCCAAGATTTGAGTTGGGATTTATACTGCGCACGGATGCGTCGGATTGTGCATTGGCAGCGGAATTGTACCAAATCCAAGATGGGGAAGAAGTGCCGAAATCTTTTGTTTCCAGAACATTGAAGCCACATGAATTAAATTACACCATTAGTGAGAAAGAAATGGCTGCCGTAGCTTTTGGAGTTGGTAAATTGAAATTTTATTTGATAGGCAGACATTTGACAATTGAAACCGATCATTCTGCATTGTGTGCGTTAATGAACACCAGGTTTTCAAATAGAGTGTATAGATAGGGCTTGTTGATACAAGAATTTGACTTCGAAATAAAATATATTAAGGGTGAGAACAATTTTATAGCGGATGCTTTTAGTCGCAACCGAGACAATGGGAACAAAAAGTCGTCAGATATATTGATAGCAATCAACAATCTATTACAAGATGGATCTATACACGGGCAAGAAGAGATTTTGTTAAACCAAGAGCAGAGTGAAGAGTTGCAGGTCATTAAGAGGAGGCTAGTGAGTGAGCCTGGATTAAAAATTATATTATAATAAATGGGTTTTTGTGTAAACGCATACATAATTTGAAGGTGTATGTAGTTGATCGAGAACATGCGAAGGTGATTATTCAAGATTTACATATAAAATATGGTCATGTTGGGATTCGAAAACTTTGGTTAATTTTTAAGGAAACATTCTTTTCAGTCAAAGACATTAATATCGTTAAATTAGTAATAAATACATGTCATCTATGTACAGTAGGAAAGTACAAGAATCATACAAGTCAAGATGTTGTACAAAGTATACAAGTACAAAATCCCCTAAAATTGATTGCGATCAATTATCTAAGTAATTATGGCGACCCGAACGTGAGGGGCACGATTCCAGATAAAAAGAAAATATTTTTTTATTTCAGGAAACTGGCGACTTGAGAGGAAAGGGTGGAAGTGTTGTAAATAATTTAATTGATTTACTCTTCTTCATTTTCCTGATTTTCCACACACTATCGTCTTCAATCTCTACTCCTTCACTCCTAGATTTTCTCAACATTGGTTTAACACACACTGAATTAAATTTAAAACTGTGTTAAACCAATGTTGAGAAAGGAGTGGCTTAGGAGTGAAGGAGTAGAGATTGGAAGTGACGATAGTGCGTTGTGTGGAAAATCAGGAAAATGGAAGAAGCAGGAGGTAGTAGGAATCAATCGAGAACAGAATCGGGAGATCGAAGAAACGAGCTGATAATGAGAATGTTAGAGGAAATGCGACTAGGTAGAGAGGAATTAAACCGGAAATTGGAGCAGATGAGTGCAGAATCGAACCGGAAATTTGAGGAAATTAGGGAGACGTTAAGCGATAAAATCGACAAATCAACTAAGAAATTTTCTGATTTCAGAAATACGTGCCAATTTGAAATAGGGGGGGGGGCAAATTTTACTTACTTAATCACTGGCAGAGAGGGGTCGAGCTCTCTTCGATTTCATCCATTATTCGTGATAATAGTTACTTTCAAGTGAACTAGTGCAATTTAATAAAAATTTATGTAGAAGCTAATAGAGCACCTTTTTGTTAAAACGTTAATTAAAGTGATATGTAAGTACAAAGTTTATTATTTTGGTATTGGACTGCACGGAAGTATTAGAATTTGAAATTGTTTGGATGATAAAAAAAACGATGTTTGAATAAAGAAAAGTTAATTTTGGAGATTGGAACTTTTGGATTGGAAATTGTAAACAGGGGCATAAATGGCAGATATGGTAATTCCACCGAGGAGTTAGCTCATGGACTGGGAACCTACTAGACGGCAGCATCTACAAGAAGCTAGGTGGTGGAGCACATTTAGAAGTTAGAAACCAGGTAGGCGATAGAATAGAACATTGACTGGTGAATATTTTCATGTTTGTGATTATTTGGATTTCAGTTTTGATGTGTTTTTATTATTATTTGATATTTTATGAACAGACATTTATGGGACTTTAAAAGAAAATTGATTTTTGAAAATTAATGAATTTACAGATAACCAGATGTTGTAAAGAGGTATGAGGGCTTATTGATATTAGGTAGTGCAGGAAATTTATATGCACAGTTGTAGAGTTTTACTATGAGCTCATGCTAAGACAAAGGGTAATGTAAGATATGAGGAACGCCTTCTTACTTTATTAAAAATATACAGAGTGGTAGAAAAGACCCGGAACGGTCAAATATTTTGGGAAATACTCATCGCATCAAAAAACTTTATCTTACTGTTTCTGCTAGAAATACTCGTATGAACTGAGCAATTAAAACAGTAAATAGGTATGACAATACTATCGATTTCTTTTTGATGGCACGTTAAAATTCTTCAAAAACAAAGCTCTCAATATTAAGATCTATTTAGAGTAACAAATATTGTAGCTTACCTGTACTTCTATATTTTTATTGTAAATTTCCTCTCACTTGTACATTTGTTTATCTCCATAACTGCTATATGCATATAATAAATAAATAAAAAGATATAAAGTATACGTAATAAATACAAAGCTAATGATGCTTTGTACACATGTCAATTAATTTGACAGTTTCATTAAACTATTTAATGAATATCAGGGGTCTCTCGTGTTATGTATTTTTGTATATAAAATGCACATGGTCTCTGGACTGTTGTCGACCCTGACCAGAGTTAGTTTTGTAACTAGACTACACAGGTAGGGTAGCGGTGTAGACCGGAACGTACGTTAGACAACATCAGAGGGTAAGGTGAAAAGTTCTCGGCCTGATACAGAGATGGCGTTCCAATCAGCAAAAAGTTGTGTTTCCCGCCTGCGTGCACATATTATTAGTCCGTATGACAAATTTCAACTTGCTATCTCAAGTAGTTTGTTTACACGAATTTTTTCAAGCAGACGTCTTATGCGTTTCCTTAAGATGGATAAACTTGAATATCGCGCGGTCATAAAATTCTTCGTTTTGGACGGATTAACCCATCACGAAATCCATCCGAAGTTGACAAAAGTTTAGGGAGACTCTGTCCCTTCCATGTCAACCGTTAAAAAGTGGGCAGCTGAATTTAAACGTGGTCGCACGTCTCTCGAAGATGACCCACGTGAAGGACGACCAAAAACCGCAACCACACCGGAAACGATCGAAAAAGTGCATGATATCGTGTTGGACGATAGGCGAGTGAAAGTGAAGGAGACAGCTGAGGCTGTAGGAATATCGGACGAAAGGGTGCAAAACATCTTACACAAAGAGTTAGGGATGCAAAAGATCTGTGCAAGATGGGTGCCGCATTTGCTGAATGCCGATCAAAAGCAAATGCGAAAACGAGTTTCGCAGCAATGTTTGGCCCGGTTCAATAAGGATCCGAGCGATTTTGTGCGGCGATTTGTCACTATGAATGAGACATAAAGCCACCATTACACGCCAGAAACGAAACAGCAGTCGAAGCAGTGGATGGAAGCCGGTTGTTCAGCGCCAAAGAAAGCGATGTTGATCGCATCTGCCGGAAAGGTGATGGCCAGTGTGTTTTGCGATGCGAAAGAATAGATTACCTTGAAAAAGGCAGAACAATTACAGGCCAATATTACTCCACCCTTCTTGACCAGCTGGATGCCAAAATTCGCGCGAAGAGGCCTGGCTTATAGAAACAAAAATTATCTTTCACCAAGACAACGCATCTGCACGCAAGGGTGCGTTGGCGATGGGAAAATTGACGGATTTGTGGTACGACTTGCTCGGCCATCTCCCCTATTTCCCTGATTTGGCGCCCTCGGACTTCAATCTGTTCCCAAACTTGAAGAAATTTGCTTCTGGGAAGTGCTTCATGTCCAATGAAGAAGTTGAGAGGGCCATAGACGAATATTTTCACATCCATCCAGACTTTCACTTCCGAGAAGTAATACTGATGTTGGAGAAACGCTGGACCAACTGTGTTGAAGTTAAGGGCAATTATGTCGAAAAATAAAATCATTTTTTTACTGAAAATTTCAGTTTTTCATTGTAGGCCGAGAACTTTTCATCTTACCCTCGTATGTACTTGGTAGTTAATAGTCTTACAATTTATTACTAACGTTATGAACAATATGGAATCTAATAAGTATAAGTGTTTTATTGACAACGTAAAAACACAACAATCTGGCGACGAAGATGCGATAATCAAACCTATTAGCACGGATTGGATTCGGCATATGGAAAAATAATTTCGTTTTTCTTAGTAGTTGGTATTACCTAACCTATGGTTGGCATTCTGTTTCTGTTTGGGGTTATGTAAAGTTATAAGCGAACCGGCATAAATATTAGCAGAAGATGGTAAACAAAAGCAAAAAGGTACAGCTATAGGTACACGTGTGTTACAAGACAAAGTAGCAATGGCACTAATCGGAAATACTGAACCGTTTAAAGGCGGAGCAGAGGAATTTGTAGAGCGTATTGAGCACTAGTTTTTGGTAAACGTGGTTAAAGATGAAGTAAAAGTGTGCTTATTTATTACGTTGGCCGGCTCAGAAGTGTATCAAACGCTGAAAAATTTAATTGCACCGCGAAAGCCGACAGAAGTTACATACACAGAAGTAATGAAAGTGCTAAAATCGCATTATGCACCACCCATTTCGGAGATTTACGAAAGACTTGTGTTTAATACAAGCAATCAGAAACCTGACTAGGAGTAGCTGAGTATATTGTAGAACTGCGTGAGTTAGCCAGCACTTGTAATTTCACACAGTTTCTGGACGAGCATTACGAGATAGGTTTGTATGTGGTTTACGTTCTGAAAATATTCAGAGGAAGTTATTGTCCGATGATTAGCTGAGATTCCAAAGCGCATCTGAAGTAGTACAGGCGGTAGAATTAGCAGAAAAACAAGTTAAAAATTTATCTGGCGACGGTAGTGTACACTATGTGAAACCACAAATTCAAATAAAAAAACTATGAAAAAAAGATATATCAACCTAGTGGTAGCAACCCTAGATGTAACAAATGTAATAGGATCCACTCTAAAAAAAGATGCCCAGCAAAAAAGTGGAGATGTTTTGGATGCTCAGAAGTAGGGCATGTTAAGGGTCTATACCCTAACAAGCTGTCATCAAATGCTGGTTTTGTTGAGGAACATGAATCTGCAAGTAAGGGTGAAGAGGTTGACGTAAACAATGAGTGGTTTAACTTGAACAAGGTAAGTTCGAGTAGCGTCCCTCCACATACTGTGGTGTTGAAAATTAACAATCAACCCATACAATTTGAAGTCGACACTGGAGCTTGTAAAACTGTTATCACCAGAAAACAGTTTGTTCATAATTTTAGTTACCATTGATGAAGGTAACGTAAAAGTTAAATTCAGTGTCTAGTCAAGGTATTAAAGCACTGAGTGAATGTATTGTAAATGTTGTCGCTGCTACACAAACTATTCAGTTGTTGTTAACGGTGATTGAATCTGAAAAAAAGTTTGTTCCAATACTTGGGAGAAATTGGTTAAATATTTTGTTTCCAAAGTGGCGAGATAACTTTGGGATTAATGTAATAAGTGTTAAAGAGAAACCAGAATAATTGAGAAATTTCAACAGGAATTTAATAGTGTTTTTGATAAAGATTTTAGCACTCCTATAATAACTTTGAAGTAAAACTTAACATTAAATAAAATATTTTACTTGTTGTAGAAAAGGCCTATAATATGCCGTATGCATTGAAGTCGAAAGTTGAAAAAAATTGACTAAATGGTCCAAGTAGGTATTTTAAAACCAGTAAACTACAGTGAGTGGGCGTCTTCTATTGTGGTAGTGCCAAAAAAGGATGGTAACGTGCGTATATACACTGATTTCCGGGTTACTGTTGTAGTGTTCCGTAGTGTTTCTAAGTCGATTTCTCATTGGTTGATAATTATTACAATTATTATAGAGTATATTTAGATATTTTGAAGGTATTTCTTCGAATAGCTCAGTAACCACTTGCAGGTTTCTGAACGCATTTCGTGATATCAGAACTTACATTATATGAAGCACATGTGTAGAGGGGATCGAGCGAGTTGACAGGGTTGAAAGCACTTTGTTTTAAATTTCAAAAATGGCAGGTCTAAAAAGCTTTCACTTGGCGGTTTTTTTTTATTAAAGGTAATGTTTTTATGTTGATAATTAGTTGCTATTTAAGGTAATCTGATTTCATCTTGTAATTAGAGCATTGTTTGAATGTGATGTTGGTATTTATTGTAAAACTGTTAGTTATTTAATTATCGAAGGAAATATTTATGGGTTACCTGTTGCTTTCGACTTAGAATTTGATGTGGATTGTTTAATATGTAAAATTTCATGTGAATTTACTATTTTATTAAATATGTTTGAGGTATGAAGGTGTGTTGTTTGGTTTAACACCCGAAAACTAATATTTATTTATTTAAACTGTTTATTTAATATTTAAATCAGAGTAAAACTAATATTTATTTACTTGAAGTAATGTTTATTTAGTATTTAATACAGAGTTGTGACTCCAATTGCATTGCCCCTGTTACTGAATCAATAGTAAATGTACCCTTACTGTGATTTTACGAGCAGTTAATGATAAATACTGACATCATATTAAATCACATTTTTAAGGCAAGTTTGAATACGAACAGTATTATATTTCAATGTTGTATTTGTTTTGGGTTTTATTGAATTAACCACAAAGTTGTGTATATTCTTTTGTTTGTAACTTGTAATGCCACTATATGCTTAATTTTTTAAAAAACATGTTTTAGCCGATGCAATCATAATGATAATTTTTAACGTTTGCTTACCAGATTTCATATATTCAACTAAAGTGCATTTATATAAACATTTAGCGCCTGCATCTGGACTTGTATTTATGATGTAAAGTTTTGATTTGTATTTGCTGCCTACATGTTTTATAATGTTTGATATTTGTGATGCATTTGGCATTTTTATTTTATGTGTATTTGTTTTATTTCAGCATATTAACTACATATTCCACTGCATCGCTCATATCTCTGTTTAAACGTAATTATATGTTTGTTGTTTTGTTTATCCTATTATCTAGCCGATGTTCCTATATAATTAACTAGTATTTAACGTTTGTGATAATTGTTGTGATGTAATTAAATTGAACATCTGGTATGACCAACCATCCTCGTGCCTTTCGCGTTTGCATTTATGACTATGTTGGAGATAGTCTATTCAATAACCAGCGCCTTTTTAAATTATGCGCAATCATATCATAAGTGCATTTCAGCAAATTATATTGTCTTGGCAATGTACTTGTAGTTGTACTCTTGCAAATAATAGAAAGTCGGCTAGCCTTTGTGAAGTATTTTGTAACACGGGCTGGAAGCTATTCATGCATGTATGTGGGCGCGTGTGATTGAACCTTGTTGAATCTTACTAACATTTTATGTCCGTGCGGGGAGGAACATTGGTAGTCAAGGCAGATTTTACCTTCCTGATGTTTCCCCTCTTCAACTTTAGCTGGGTAGTATTGGTTATTCGACCTCAGTACCTACCAGAAAGGACTAGCTGGTTAACACTAACGTTTCTTCAGTTGTCATGTGTGGTATGTCTGGGTAATAGTAGACATCCCCTCAATTTCAGTGTTGGTAATCTGGGTACTTGTACGTTACCAGGCCTTGTCGAGATGCGCCAAATGCAGTTGCAAGTGAGGGCAGTTTAGGGTTTTTTCTGCCGTGCTCTTTCCCCAATCGCCCAGGTTGAGTACGGCACTGTTTGCTTTAAATGTCATTTTTTATGCTTTCATGCGAATGACCTATTTATTGGTTATTCTTTTGATTAAAAGTAAAGTTAGGTAAATACTCTAGTTTTATTTCAAACCTTCCCGCCTTAACGCCATCTTCCCAGTGTGAATTTGGATTACATTATAACAACACAACGTAGGAATCATCGAGCCACTGCCACTAGATGTTAGATCATGGAGCCAGGTGTGACGTTTATAGAGGGCGTTTGGGTCAGCCTTCAGGTCGGTTACACTACACTGTTAATAAAGCACTAAAGATTAATCAGTACCCGTTGCCGAAACCGGAAAATATTTTTGCTAGCCTGGCAGGGGGGAATATTTTTACGCTTATAGACCTTTCTGGTGCATACCAGCAAGTAAAAGTTAACCCCAATTTTCAAAAGTACTTAACGATCAACACACGTAGGATAGTTTCAATATACTAGATTAACTTATGGCATAGCATGCGCGCCAGCTATATTTCAGGCTATTATGGACCAAATTTTAAGTGGTATTTCGAAAGTACATTGTTATATAGACGATATTCTCATTGCAAGTACTTCAATGGCAGAAATGGAGCAACATGTAAGATTAGTTTTAGGAAGGTTAGCATCCTTTAACGTAACAGTCAATTAAGAAAAATGCAAATTCTTTGAACAGGAAGTGGAATACCTGGGTCACATCTTACTCAAGAAAAGTTACGGGGCATTAGGTAGGCGCTGTACCCAGAAAACATAACGCAGTAGCGTGCTTATTTGGGACTCATTAATTATTATAATCGGTTTGTACCGACGTTATCAGACCAGTTGCATCCGTTACATAGTTTATTAGAAAAAGGGATAGATTTCAATTTTGATGATTCGTGCAAAGAAGCATTTGCTCTAAAAAGTAAAAGCTTAATTATAAACAACCAAGTTTTAACTCATTATGATCCAGCAAAAACTATCATAATTTTATGCAACGCGAGTTCATATGGCATAGGGGGTGTTTTGAGTCCCCCTGTATGTGATTTTTTTCCAATGCTTTACCCGAAGTACTACATTCGTCAACAAATGAGTTTTTTTTACCTGGAAAATTTTGAATTTTGCCGAACCCTTGCTGTTCCAAGCAAGGTAGGGATCTTTAATGTGCGTGACAACACTCACACACGGGACCTTCATTTTACCCTTCATCCGAACGAGGGCGTATTTTTGTGAAAAATGCTCGCCTAAAATTTTTCAAGGGAACCGTGCCGAGATTCGAACCCGGGACTTTCGTGTTTTGCGCCACCGGAGGTGGCGGAGCAAAATTATTCGCAGTTAGAAAGAGAGGCTTTAGTCACAATTTTTTGTGTAAAACGGTTCCATAAATATATTTATGGCGGATTGTTCATATTGGTCTCAGATCATCAACCTCTCACGATGACTTTTAACCCTGATAAGAATATTTCCGTGTTATCAGCTTCAAGAGTTATTAGATGGAATGTCATTATGTCAGCCTATGATTACAAAATCGAATATAGAAAGGGGACACAGTTAATCGAAGCTGATTTGTTATCGAGGTTACTTATGATTGCGGCCGTTCGATTAGCGACAGTAAAAAACACTGTTGGAGGCGTCCGTCTAGTACGGTAAACAAAAGTAGACTCTTCTATATAGCGACCGTCTAGTACGGAGTAAGAAATAGACTCTTGTCGTCTGCTCAATGGCAGGTGATAAAACAGTCCTTGCACAGGCGAAGGACAACATAGTTTATTGATATCGCGGCACTTACAATACAGGTTCAGTGTTTGAAGTAAATACACGGTACATACAATAACAATTTGAATATACCGGGCGGAGGTAAATAATTAGCAAGTTCTAAATGCCGAAATAATACAAGCGGTGAATTATATATATATATATATATATATATATATATATATATATATATATATATGCAGTGGATACCTCTAAAAATATTAGGGTCGCCTTCGAGTCTCAGCGTTATTGGGCCGTCATAAAATTTACTAAAAATTTAAAAAAGCAAATATTTCTGGAATGCCTCCTTATTTCTGCACACCCTGGCTAGCTCTAAAATCTGCTTCTTCTTGGATACCTACCGTCCTAGGTTCATTCTTTCTCACATATACAGTCAAATGAAATTACCACTCAAATAATGCAACAAGACATACAACCTTTATTTACGCATATTAAAAGTTTCTTTAGCTAGAAAATATTTTCACATTTGTATATACAGTTAGCAATCAGAAACCTGACTAGGAGTAGCTGAGTATTTGTAGAACTGCGTGAGTTAGCCAGCACTTGTAATTTCACACAGTTTCTGGACGAGCATTACGAGATAGGTTTGTATGTGGTTTACGTTCTGAAAATATTCAGAGGAAGTTATTGTCCGATGATTAGCTGAGATTCCAAAGCGCATCTGAAGTAGTACAGGCGGTAGAATTAGCCGAAAAACAAGTTAAAAATTTATCTGGCGACGGTAGTGTACACTATGTGAAACCACAATATCAAATAAAAAACTGAAAAAAAGATGTATCAACCTAGTCGTAGCAACCCTAGATGTAACAAATGTAATAGGATCCACTCTAAAGAAAGATGCCCAGCAAAAAAGTGGAAATGGTTTGGATGCTCAGAAGTAGGGCATGTTAAGGGTCTATACCCTAACAAGCTGTCATCAAATGCTGGTTTTGTTGAGGAACATGAATCTGCAAGTAAGGGTGAAGAGGTTGACGTAAACAATGAGTGGTTTAACTTGAACAAGGTAAGTTCGAGTAGCGTCCCTCCACATACTGTGGTGTTGAAAATTAACAATCAACCCATACAATTTGAAGTCGACACTGGAGCTTGTAAAACTGTTATCACAAGAAAACAGTTTGTTCATAATTTTAGTTACCATTGATGAAGGTAACGTAAAAGTTAAATTCAGTGTCTAGTCAAGGCATTAAAGTATGTATTGTAAATGTTGTCGCTTGTCGCTGCTACACAAAATGTTCAGTTGTTGTTAACGGTGATTGAATCTGAAAAAAAGTTTGTTCCAATACTTGGGAGAAATTGGTTAAATATTTTGTTTCCAAAGTGGCGAGATAACTTTGGGATTAATGTAATAAGTGTTAAAGAGAAACCAGAATTAATTGAGAGATTTCAACAGGAATTTAATAGTGTTTTTGATAAAGATTTTAGCACTCCTATAATAACTTTGAAGTAAAACTTAACATTAAATAAGATATTATAGTTGTTGTAGAAAAGACCTATAATATGCCGTATGCATTGAAGTCCAAAGTTGAAAAAAATTGACCAAAAGGTCCAAGTAGGTATTTCAAAACCAGTAAACTACAGTGAGTGGACGTCTCCTATTGTGGTAGTGCCAAAACAAAGATGGTGACGTGCGTATATACACTGATTTCCGGGCGACTGTTGTAGTGTTCCGTAGTGTTTCTAAGTCGATTTCTCATTGGTTGATAATTATTACAAATATTATAGGATATATTTCGATATTTTGAAGGTATTTGTTCAAATAGCTCAGTAACCACTGCAGGTTTCTGAACGCATTCCGTGACATCAGAATTTACATTATATGGGGCGCATGTGTAGAGGGAATCGAGCAAGTTGACGGGGTTGAAAGCACTTTGTTTTTAGATTTCAAAAATGGCAAGTCGAAAAACTTTTACTTAGCGGTTTTTTTTTATTAAAGGTAATGTTTTTATGTTGATAATTAGTTGCTATTTAAAGTAATATGATTTCATCTTGTAATCAGAGCGTTGTTTGAATATGATGTTGGTATTTACTGTAAAACTGTTAGTTATTTAATCATTGAAGGAAATATTTATGGGTTACCTGTTGCTTTTGACTTAGAATTTGATGTGGATTGTTTAATATGTAAAATTTCAGGTGAATTTACTATTTTATTAAATATGTTTGAGGTATGAAGGTGTGTTTTTTGGTTTAACACCCGAAAACTAATATTTATCTATTTAAACTGTTTATTTAATATCTAAATCAGAGTAAAACTAATATTTATTTACTTGAAGTAATGCTTATTTAGTATTTAATACAGAGTTGTAACTCCAATTGCATTGCACCTGTTACCAAATCAATAGTAAATGTACCCTTACTGTGATTTTACGAGCAGTTAATGATAAATACTGACATCATATTAAATCACATTTTTAAGGCAAGTTTGAATACGAACAGTATTATATTTCAATGTTGTATTTGTTTTGGGTTTTATTGAATTAACCACAAAGTTGTGTATATTCTTTTGTTTGTAATTTGTAATGCCACGATGTGTTTAATTTTTAAAAAACTATGTTTTAGCCGATGCAATCATAATGAATAATTTTTAACGTTTACATATATTTAACTAACATGCATTTAGCGCCTGAATCTGGGCTTGTATTTATGATGTAAAGTTTTGATATGTATTTGCTGCCTACATGTCTTATAATGTTTGATATTTGTGATGCATTTGACATTTTTATTTTATGTGTATTTGTTTTATTTCAGCATATTAACCACATATTCCACTGCATCGCTTATATCTCTGTTTAAACGTAATTATATGTTTGTTGCTTTGTTTATTCTATTATCTAGCCGATGTTTCTATATAATTAACTAGTATTTAACGTTTGTGATAATTGTTGTAATGTAATTAAATTGAACATCTGGTATGACCGACCATCCTCGTGCCTTTCGCGTTTGCATTTATGACTATGCTGGAGATAGTCTATTCAATAACCAGCACCTTTATAAATTATGCGCAATCATACCATAAGTTCATTTCAGCGATTCATGTCGTCTTGTCAATGTACTTGTAGTTGTACATTTGCAAATAATAGGAAGTTGGCTAGCCTTTGTGAAATATTTTGTAACACGGGCTGGAAACTATTAATGCATGTATGTGGGCGCATGTGATCGAGCCTTGTTGAATATTAGTAACACTTTATGTCCGTGCGGGTAGGAACATTGATAGTCAAGGCAGATTTTACCTTCCTGCTGTTCCCCCTCTTCAACTTTAGCTGGGTAGTATTGGTTCTCCGACCTCAGTACCTACTAGAAAAGACAAGCTGGTTTACACTTACGTTTCTTCAGTGCCTGGAATTAAATTTTTGAGAGGATATGAGAAAACATTAAACGACACGTGGTCTTTATATATGAAACATTTATGTTTTCGAAAGGAAATCCAACAAAATCGTGACAGGATAATGATGTACGAAGAGTAAGAAAACCAGGTTATGACGAAACGATTTGTTGTGCATGCAGGTTCAGAAGCAGGGTTTGCATCAAGTGCCTCTTCATTATTTGCTTCCAAACCTCAAAACAATGATTAGCATGGTGAAATGAATGGGGACATATTTTACAATACATAGGAGAACATTTAGTGACTAATTTAGAAGAACCATCACTAATTGTGTTGGACAATTCAATACTGATTGAGAAGAAACATTCTTCGAATAAGGTGGTTGATTACAAACAACATTCAAAATAATTCACAAATATTTAAAGCAGAATTGTTAGCTTTAGTAAAATTACACAGAAAGGAGGTGTTACAAATTGGAAGTGTTTCTGAAAAGTCATGGACACGAAGTTCTCCGCATACCTCCATATCACTGCCATTTCAACCCAATAAAAATGGTTTGGGCAACACTAGCTTTACTAGGTGCGATCTGACGTTTCTAACCTAAAGTTTGGTATTTTTGACAGTATACATACTTATAACATTTTGCCATATGGACACTGTTTTGTTTTGATTGAGTTGAAAATTTCTTCTCGGCTAAAAATGGAATTAACTCGTGAACATTTTCGTGCGAAGATTTTTTACGATTTTCGACGTGGTATATCTCCACAACAGTGACTGAATCAACTTATTTAATCTTTTCGGGAAGAAGCTTCAACTAAAACCACTGTATATTGTTGGTATAGGAAATTCAATCGTGGTCGTAGTTCGCTAGCGGATGAATTTAAAGAAAATCGTTCAAAATCGAATGTTTGCCAGAAAACATCTATGCTGTGCGCGAATTGATAGTACAAGATCGTCATATAACATCGTGAGATTCAGGTATCCTTAGGCATTAGTATGACAAGTATACATTCGATATTACATGAACATTTAGCTGTGAAAAAGCTTTGTGCGCGCTGGATCCCATATCATTTGATAATCTCTCAAAACAGACTTGTGTCAATTGATGTAAAGAAATTCTTAGAAAATACAATTGCGGTGCATCAACCACAGTGTGCAACAACACAGGTGACGAATTTTGGATTTATTCGTATGAACCCGAACGTAAACAGTAGTCGACTGTATGGGTCTTCCAAAATGAACGAAATCCAACAAAAGGTGTCCACGCTCCAATCATTTTGAAAAAAATGGTTGCCTATTTTTTGGAATAAATGGACATGTTACGACCGTTGCTTTAGAGGATCGTAGAACAGTTAATTCTGCTTGGTATACAACCATTTGTTTGCCACAAGTTTTTGGAGCAATAAGAAAATTAAACTCACGACGCCGAATCATTCTCCATCATGACAATGCGAGCTTTCATACATCGGCTGAAGCAAGTGACTATTTGATCACTAAAACATAGAATTGATGGATCATCCGCCGTATAGTACTGATTTGGCACCTAATGATTTCTTTTTGTTTCCACATGTGAAAAACAAACTGCGTGGAACAGGATTT
Organism: Platerodrilus igneus; assembly: GCA_036346225.1. Taxonomy (NCBI): domain Eukaryota; kingdom Metazoa; phylum Arthropoda; class Insecta; order Coleoptera; family Lycidae; genus Platerodrilus; species Platerodrilus igneus. The sequence continues at coordinate 7,501,022 of JARFIW010001503.1, read as the reverse complement.
TCGACACCAGAAGAGGCGGTTGATGCGTTCAAAACCCATGTTTTGGAGATATCTCAATCGCAATGGAAAAAATGTTATGAAAATTGGTTCCAACGTATGCAAAAGTGTATCGATGATCGTGGAGAACATTTTGAAAAACAGTAAAGAAGTTTTCACATCTTAAGTTTTGTTTTTGATACTTATTCCCATTACATGTCGAGCACCCCTCGTATCCCACGTTGTATTATTTGTCCTATATTAAGACTTATATGACAATATAATACACATGTTTGTGAAAATTATGTCAGAAATTATTAAACTAAACAATTGTTCTTGAAATTAGGGTGGTTGATTATGTGTATAGAACACTTGGGCAAGCAGTAAATATTCTATGATTTATGACTTCTCATTTCAGTATAATATCAAATTGACTTGTTTCTGAAATCACAAAACGTGAACGATACAGCTCGTTAACAAGAGATACGTATTTTCCATTAATCATCCCAGTTTCTCCTTGTTTAAAGAAAAAGTGTGGGTGTAAAATCTAGAATTGTGAAAAGAATAGAATGGGAATTTCGAACGTCAGAGTGCTTCAGTAAAGTAATTGAAATCGTTATATGTATTTCACTGAATAAACCATGGACTTCATTCCTCTATCTCCAGCTCTTAAAAGATCTCACGTTAGTTAAACACTTGAAAGAGGGCTATTTTTGTTCAGTCGAGAGCAATCTTTCTTGACCGACTTTTAAAATCAGTTTCAATGGAAAACTTTATATTTGCACTTGAAGAATATTCTGATGCTGAAAATATATTGTTGTTAAAGTTTATGGCAACAGAAATAATTAGTTGAATGCGTTATACCTCATTTCAAACACTTTTTTTATAACCTACATAGGGTATCTCAAAATAGCTTCTAAAACTTTACTAACTGATTTTATGTTTAAATAAAATGTACAGGGTGTTCAAACTTAATCGTTGCTGCGGTGTGTAACTGTATGGCGTTTTGTGTAACTGTTTGATGCCAGGTATAACTGTTGAATTTAATTATACCTGTTGGTGAACAAAACGCCCTTCGGAGTAATACCTACTAATGCCAGTGGGAACAGTTAAATGTATACCGGTGTTATCGTCGGAGTGGGCGGCGTCTGAAAGTATCTAAATTTAGCCCTGTTATGTTTAATGTTCATAAGCAAAAAATATAGAGAAAGTTCATAAGTACACAAATATACAAGTAAAAAGTCAAAATGAACAGTTTATGCACTTTGAAGCACTTCGAAGTCTTCGGAAGTCTTCGGTAGTCTTCGGAAGGCTTTGTGGTTGCTCGTGGAACCAAGTAGGAACTTAAATACTAAGTAAACAGATATATACAGAGTTACGAGAGGTCCAAAGGTCTTCGGTACTCTCCGGATTTCTTCGGTAATCTTCAGAAGGCTTTGTGGTTGCTTGTGGAGCCAAGTAGGGACTTAAATACTAAGTAAACAGTTATATACAGAGTTCGGAGAGGTTCAAAGGTCTTCAGTAGTCTTCGGACTTCTTCGGAAGGCTTCGTGGTTCACTTGTGGAGCAACGCGGAGCTATAAAGACTAACGATATACATACCAAAACTATACATTGACTATATACACAATATTGAGAGGTTTGGAAGTCTTTGGTAGGCTTCGGAAGTCTTCAGAAATTCTCGGGTTTTACTCGTGAGGCTGAGTAAGAGCTTGAATAACAAAATAAGGAAGTATTTATTGTTTGAAGAGGTCCAGACGCCCTTCGAGGTCTTTGGGACTCTTCGGAAGACTTCGTGGTTCACTTGTGGAACAACGCGGAGTTATAACGAATAATGATATACATACAAAAACTATACATTGACTATATACACAATATTGAGAGGTTTGGAAGTCTTCGGAAATCCTCGGGTTTTACTCGTAAGGCTGAGTAAGTGCTTGAATAACGAAAATAAAGAAGTATTTATTGTTTGAAGAGGTTCGGACGTCCTCGGAGGTCTTCGGGACTTTTCGGAAGGCTTCGTGGTTCACTGGTGAAACAACGAGGAGTTACAAAGAATAATGATATACATACAAAAAATATACATTGACTATATACACAATATTGAGACGTTCGGATGTCTTCGGTAGGCTTCGAAAATCCTCGGGTTTTACTCGCGAGCCTGAGTAAGAGCTTAAATAACGAAAATAAGGAAGTATTTATTGTTTGAAGAAGTTCAGACGTCTTTGGCGGTCTTCGGGACTCCTCGGAAGTCGTGGTGCTCTAGGCCTCGTCGAGCATATTGCCACTGAATTCCATGGAGGTGCTATCTCGGAGATACAGCGCACAGATGCATTCAGCGTCACCACAATAGATGATCTCTCGCGACGTTATTGCTGTGGGGGCGGCTGAGATGAATTCTTGCCGCAGCCCTTGGGAGTGCTAAAGCTGCTCTGGTGACGGCGGTAGAAGCGACAACAGCTTTGGCAGCGGTAGGGTGTCTCGGAAAGCACGCCGGAGAGCGTTTTGTAATTGCTTCCGCTGAACCTGGTGGTTCGAATGGGGTTTCCTGCCCAACCTAAATGGATTATTATAGACGAATTAAATGCAGCGTGCCCAAGGCACGGCGCCGGGCAGCGTAACTGGTCAGGTATTGAGCAGACTATGGAGAACACTGCTATACGAGCCCCAGGTACGGCGTCGGGCAACGTAGCGGGTCAGAATTTTAGGCAGGCTATGGAGAGCACTGCGGTACGTGCCCCAGGTGTGGCGGCGGGCAGCGTGACTAGTCGGATTCTTAAGCAGGCTATGGGGAGCACTACTTGTTGAGGTAGTTCACAGGCTATAGCGAGCATTGTGGTTGAGTTCTCAGGTGATGAGCACTAAGGGTATTAAATTTTGCAGGATTCGCAATCATATTTATTTGCTTTCTTCCCCTATGCAAGGTATGTTGAAAAAAGGTTAGTAGGATGGGCATCCAATAGATTCGCTACTTTTAGGGTAGCACAAAAAATGCGTTGGAGATCCCGATTTTCTAAGCACGTGTACTTTGGTATAGGGTAACATCGTGTCACAGACCTTGTTTCGTGACAATCCACATCTTATACGAAAGGCGCGCGACCACAACACCCGTATATATAGCTTAACGCGGCTCGCCCCTTTTACGATGACCACAACCCCAACATTTCTTGCAGCGGCCACCCTTCCCTCCACGACCAGTGTCACCGCTACCCCCACCGGCTGTGGAGTGGCAAGTCGTCCTCCTTGACACCAGTCGGATCCCGTACCACGGTGTAGAACCGTCACTCGTCCACCCGGACGACCCCAGAAGGTTCGCTGTGAGGAAGGCGTACCGAGACGCCGCGGACCGACGCAACTTCTTGTAAATACTTCACGTGTTAACTCTGTCATCACACGCAGAGCACTGAACGAACTGCGAATGTAAATTTGACTATATCAGAGTACAGGTGCTGGAAATAGAACAAACCAAAAATTCCAACCAAGTTTTGTTCTAATAAAATTTGGATAATTTTGTTTCGAAATCAAAAATCGAAAACGCAATTCATTGGTTAAAGATTTGATAAACGTTTTTTAACTCAGAACGGATAGCAACCAGAACTGTATAAATATAATTTCGAATTCTGCAGAAGACATCCTAGTGCACACCATAGCCTGGGATTCCTCTCCTCTGCAGTGCTCTCCATACCCTGCAAGACCTTTTCAAGCAGCGCTCGCCATAGCCTGCTAAATCCTAACGCAGTGCTCATCATAGCCTGCGTTCTGTCCAAACGTTACCCTATCCGCCGCGGTACCTGGAGGCCGTCATCGTAGTTTATCAATCCATAATTAACAAACACGTATGAATTTTAGACTCCGTTCCATACTTTACCAACCAGTCGTCATTGTGATTGCATCTGTCAAGCTATACCACAGGGACGACATCCCCGTAGAAGTATCACCCCACGAAGCCTGCCGAAGAGCTCAGAAGACAACCGAAGACCTTCTGAACCCTTTTTTCTTGTATATATTGTAAATTAGTAGTTTCTAAGTGCATATAATTTCATTTCATAATTTATTTTAACGTAACATTGACCCACCACCAAAACACGAAGCCCACCGAAGAGATCCGAAGACCACCGAAGATGTATGGACCTCGTCGATCTGTATATATGTCCTAATCATCAGTGTTCAGTTCACGCTGGGCCTCATAAGCAACTTCTGAAGCTTCCCGAAAAAAACCGAAGACTTCCGAAGACTTATACACCCCATTAAATGGTGCATACAGACATTTAATCAGTGTTCAAGTTTAATTCTGGCTCCACAGCAACCATGAAGCCATCCTAAGACTTCAGAACTGCTAAGTCGTTTAATTTCACTTTTATATTATGTAATTTTGGAACTTATAAGGATTTTGCTTATGTTTATTAAACAATTAACTAAGCCAATCCTACTTACTTTTAAGACGCCGCCCCCGTGAACGATAACACACCCCTGTATATATATATATATATATATACTGTGGATCTCAAATTTTTATCGGAATCGCCTCCTTTGGGGCTGTCAAAAAATTTTCTGAAAATTAAAAAAATAAAAAATAATTTCTTACACTACTTTTGGAACGCCTCCTGATTTCTGCACACCCTGGCACGCTCAGAAATCTGCTTCTTCTTGAATACCTATCACCCTAAGTACATTCCTTTCTCACAAACACAGTCAAATGAAATTACCACTTAAATAATGCAACAAAACATACAACCTTTTTATTTACACATATTAACAAGTTTCCATTATCAAGAAAATATTTACACATTGGTACATACAGTTTGATAAAACTGTTACTATCTCAATCTTTAAATCTCTTAAAACTTCATGACTTTAATATATTTCAACAATTTTATCTTAGACGAGTAGATGGGCCCGTCGTGCAACCCTAAATTGATTTTTAATCTGGTCTATTTTGAGCTCAGTATAACCCAGTTACTCTAAATGCTTTTAAACCTCGCATTTTTATTTAAAATAAAGCTAAAGACCCGTTTACTCCTTACAACAACATTTTTATATCATCAATAAACATTTTTAAATAATCAATATTAATTGTCCTGTACATATACCCCTTTAAATGAGTTTTATGGTAATAAAATACACCCCCAATAAGTCAAAACACTCAAACACAAAAATATCAGCACAAATGTTCAAGCAAAAAACAAGAAATTAATTTTCTTTACCTGGAGTAAGCTTCGTCCATCGTTACCTCTGAAGATGTGTACCAAAAACCCTCGTCGTTGTGTCCATATACTTAGTGATTGTGCCTGGATCCAACTAATCCCCACTCAATATCCAAATCTCTGCAATCACCTTTAATAATGCTACCCGGATAATTGTCTTGACCAAACTTAACCTTCCATACTACACTCTTACTGCTCTGTCCCGCTGCTACTGCTATATGTTATTGTAATTTTTAAATAAATTATCTCAGGGTTCTATACTCAACTATTTACATTCGATTTCAACCTGCGTGGGTTCGTTGCAGAACAAAATCTACTAGGTGTCCCCAACAAGAATACTTACACGCCCTCTCGTAGTACAGGCCTTCAATACACTTGAATCTGCAAGATCGGTATACGCCCTGCAGATTGTGACGTTACCGCAATACTCAAAACTAAAATGGTTGGAGGGTTGCTTACACTATTTATTTATTCAATGATGCAATTTATCAAAACAAGAATAAGCTTTTAGTTTAAATGGAATTTGGTACCTGATATTCGTTCCAACTGATGGTGGCTTCCTCGCTGTGATGTTAAATGCTCATGGATTGCCAATTGATGTAAGTAATCTATGAAACAAATATCGTGCTTTAGTCTTATGAAATGTTTTAGGATTGAACTACTACTATAACGAAATGAATATAAATAAATGGTGGATACTCCTTTTTATACGATCCTGATGCTGGAATACGTTTCACGGTGTTGTGAAAGCTTTCTTCGCTTGGGTTTGATTGTACGTCCTATTGCCGGCTTGTTTATATGTATGGGTTCTCCTTCGGGGTTACTAGTGCTGCGTCGAAATACCTGGATGCTCCTATAATGACTGTGGCTCTGCTTTGTCGTTACCTTTTTTAATTAATTTTGAGATACTGCGTTTCTCCTGTTTAAATGAACTGTAGTATGCTCGTTGGCCTTTTAGATACTTTTAACTTATTCACATTTATAATTTTAGGATACCTTTTAAATTAAAACTACAGAGCTTGATAGAACGACTTCTTTTTTATTTAAATATTTTCATCAATCAATACATAAACAAACTTATCACCTAGGTACTTAAATCCATTTTTTTAAAGCACTCTTACATATTAAATTGCATGTTTTGTTCATTCTCTAAACACATTACTTCAAAACTACCTTAATTCGGTATTTTACACTCAAATATAATTGCCATCATTTTTAGAAAAACACCAAAGTTGTTTGCATTTGTAAATCCTAGCATTGAAAACATGATTGATATCTGTCGTCATGATAAACATAATTTAAACTTCATTTCCTATAAAATAATACTAAAACTACTTCCAAAAATACTATAACTAACAAATATATACAGACATTTTACAGATGTTTTCGACCCCTAATTTTAATATAACTATTTAGTTTGGCATTGCACGAGCATCTCAACTTTATCAATTCAACTACTGGCATCATTAATGTTCTGCTCGGATTTTTACCATCGTTGGAGAGTGTACCTGTACTTATTTTAGAGCTTAATAAATATATGTTCTAGTTTAGCTTGTAATCACTGTAAATATATATATATATATATATATATATATATATATATATATTCTTAGTTCTTGGGAGTAGGTCAATATCAACTAGATTAGATTGAAATATTCATATACTACATGCAGAATCTTCTCTATTTACGCGTTTCGGTCCAATGGACCATTTTCAAAATAGCTACAACTTCACAACATATACAATAAATAAATACTAAAATATATGCTACATACACTGCTGTATATTATAATTTAATACGAAATTCCAATTAACATTTGCAGCTCAGTAAAAATTGCCTTAATACTAAACTATTACAAAAACCTGCCTTTATATTATAGATTTGACAGGTGTCCAATAAATACTATCACCACAAGAATAATAAGTATACTTATAGTAAGCATATGCAGCATTTTATAAATTAACTTTGTAATTTAAAACCTTCTATTTTAATATGTATATAAGTTTTAGTAAAAATAAGTTTCAAACATGTAAATTAATTTAACAAAAAAAAAAGTATTCAATTGACAAACTGGTATGTAGCATATATTTTAGTATTTATTTATTGTATATGTTGTGAAGCTGTAGCTATTTTGAAAATGGTCCATTGGACCGAAACGCGTAAATAGAAAAGATTCTGCATGTAGTATATGAATATTTCAATCTAATCTAGTTGATATTGACCTACTCCCAAGAACTAAGAATATTTATCTATATAAGGTCAAAAGAACATACATTTACATTTATATATATATATATATTTATATATATATATATATATATATATATATATATAAAAGACAAATTATTTGCAGTCCGCAATAAGAAATTGTATAGAACAATATATAAAATAAGATGTATCTGTAAACAAACTTTATGAAAATAATAGTACAAATCGGGCTGGTAGTTATATAGCCATTAACAAAACATTAGCTTATTACTTCATAGGGAGAAACATCCACTGACCGACGGTTTCGGCTTTATTAAACCTCCTCAGAGTGAAATAGTCTCCAAAACCCTATGAAGTAATCGAAGCTATTATACTGGTATAATTTCGAAACAATATCTGTACTATGGCAAAAGTAAATAAAACCGCCATCAGGTGATAAACACCAACACTACTAAAGTGTGGTAGTACAGAATTGAACCGAAACTATAGTAAATCCTATAGATGGCTATACAAGTACGTGGGATTTGAGATTTGCGGAATGTTCAGCAAAATTTGTTGCAAACGTAACAAACCTTCTCGGGTTCATGCAAGGCAAATCAAATAATAAAAGACAAGTTATTTGCTACAAATCGGGCTGGTAGTTATAAATAACTTGTCTTTATTATTGATTTGAAACCTGTATTCGAACATCAATTACTTTATAATTTATAATTACTAATTATTTCGAATTCTGATACCACACTTAATTATCAAACCGTTTTATTTATTTGCCTAGTACAGATATTGTTGATACAAAATAATATTTATATTATCAATAAACCCAACGCGGATAACATTGTTATCCAATATTTGTAAATACCAGGAGCTGAAAAATTACAGCTCTGAGACTTTATTTGCAGTAGATTCTTTGATTATATTCCTGCAATCGTAAGTATGTCATGGTTAAGCAAACAAACACTAAGAATAAATCAAGTCAACTACCATATAAACTTTGTCAAATTGTTTACTACAAAAATTAGAGGCAAGGAAATATAAAATTCTCAACAAAGAAATCATCTGCAATACACGTACACATTAAAAAATACAAAAAAATACGTTTCTATTATTAATGGTTGCCTTTAGTTATGCATGTAAATGTAAATAAAATGAACTCATTTCTAACACAAGAAAAAATTTTATGGCAATATTTAAATTCAAGAAGTGGTATCATACCTCGATGAGAAATTAAACAATGATTATGCCTATATCATCGTTCCAAATATGAGTCGTTGGTCTGTTAAAGAAAACCATATGGCGCAAATAGGAACCGGTTGGTAGCGAACGTGTTAAACAGCAAGTAGTAAGCTGGTACCATTTGTAACACATATAGCAATTCTCAACAAAAGCAAACCTTAGCCTCACATACTATTCCAGAAATACCCTGGAATAAGTTAGGGCGTGAGGTAGATTTTGGGTCGTTGAAAGCTTCTTTTTAAAAAGTTTTATTTCCAATAACATTTCTATCAAATTTGTTTTAATTATAAAAAATGACATATTTTCTTTACAACAGTTGAACGTTTATGTTTCTTAAACATTAAGTAATCGAAATTGACAAATACTATAAATTAATATTTTAATAAATCAATAATAATAATTATAATGAGTAGTTTGAACAACCAACGATGTTAAAGTTATGAAGTTCAAAAACTGACTAGCGATCAGGGGCTCCTTACAGTATATACGAAGTCTCTGGTCTCACTTCATCTCGTGGGAAAGTGCAGATTCTACTGTCTGCAGTTTCTCGATAATCATAAATGTCTTATTATAAGTAATTTTAATTATGGTTGTTTTATTGCAGTTCATTGTTTCTGCACCTGCAGTATCAGGTTGTGTCTGGAATACAAAGGAGTTGTTTCCTTTCTTATTTCAGATATGAACTTTGTTAAACTTTAATTATATAACCTTCAATTAATACAATGTAACATTCTATTACTAAGACATAATAATTACATTTATTTTATATGCATTTTAATATGGGGGATATGTAACTCCTCCCGACTTATATGAAAATTAAGGGTTGTACTTAATTTTTAAAAACGCATTGTCCCTAAAGGTTTATTTGTGGTTTCTTGGTCTTTCATTTTGTTACCTTGATCTTATATCTACTATACATCTTGTACAATAAGTGTTCAGTTAATAATTATAATACAATGATTAATACAATTGTCCAGATGTGATGGTGTAGTAGCCGAATATCCTAATAATTTATAGTTATTATATTGAATTAAGTTTTATGCCTTTAAAAGGTGAGTGACTTATTATAGGAAGTGCAAAGTGCGGAATTGTACAGTAAGACAATCAATAGGAAGTACATGTGCAACGAACTCTAGGCTAGGTGTAATTGGAATTATTAAGTAAGCATAATTGCATAATTATTGTTAGCAGTTAAGAACTAATATAGAATAAGGACATTAAAAGTCTAACCCTAAGATGTAACGGTTGTACTGCACCTTAAAGCGTTAATTAAATTAAATGTGAAATGGTCTTCGACTTTGTTTCTAATCACCTCTACTAAAGACCCCAAGAGAACACTACACAGATACTAATATTATCATAGTGTAACTTTGTCACTTTTAAATTGTTCAAATGTTCTTTATAATTGTCCATTAATTTCGCTGCATTGTTGAGATCGTCGAGATCTAGATGCTCTAGTTGCATCGGCTTCTGGATAGTTCCGCTGTTCTCGGTTTGAATTAGGAATTGTAGTTCGAGTAGATTTGCAAATTTCTTCGTCACTGTTGGGTTTTGATATACTCGAATAATTTCACTTTTTACTTTCAAGTAACAATCTTCCTTTATGGTGATCACTTTGCTTCCAATTAGGGCTAAACTGTTTTCGCCTTTGTTGCAATTGGCGGTTGCTATTACTTCTTGGGGAAATAGAGCAATTCATTTGTTGTCCGTAACTTTCTGAAGTTTCATGTCTGTATTGTGTACTGATTTTGGCGCACAATTCTCGTAGTGATTAGAGAATCGTAATAATTGCACTTTGCAAGGGCTATTTGTTTGAATAGTTGTTGTTAACGATTGACATAAGTATTGGCTGAGTGCCACATCTTTGCATTTCTCATTTGTGAATCCATACCTAAGTTCATTTAAGAAAAAGAACTTGGTCTTGGGGATAATAATTTGATATTGACTATTAATTTTCATAGGGAAAGCAAATAAATGATAATAATTATAAGGGTAAATTTCTACAATTGAAATCTCTGTTAAAAATGTAATTTCATGATTCTTTACATAACTTTTTACTATGGCTATTTTTTCAAATACAAGTATGTTAGATTCTGTTACTTCAAAAGGTAGTTTACTATGAGTCATAAATGATTTGATTTCTATTAATTCGTTTAATAAATCAAGTGGTTCGATAATGCTAGCGTGTAAAGTATTTAATTTAGCAAATGTTACAGCATTTTTTAGTGTAGCTAAAATTTGTTAAATTACATTGAGGGTTGCAATCATTTGATTAAATATCGTGTTATATCTTATTAATTCTCACATTCCTAATGTCGTGGTTTGTATGCCACTTTCAAGAGTTAGTATTCTATTTGTTATACTGTCCTGGTTCTTTACTAATTTTCGGAGTGAATAGTTAAATTTTACTATAGTTGATTGAGTTAATAAAATTTGGTTTCTAACGACAATTTTTGTCATTCTGGTTGTTGATCAATTCTTGTATTGCATAGTCATATCGTTCAGCATCTTGGTTATCTAAATTACCTGTGATAGCTTTTATAATGTTACCTATTCCATTAATAAGTCATCTTTTCTGTCTTGTGGTTTGATCTACACCGGTATTAATCGATTGAATTCGTCGTCTGAGTTCTTTAGGATATTTTCCATTATACTTTTGTAAGACAAAGTTAAAAAGTACTACAACAAAGGGTTTGTAAATTTAAATTCTACGATGGTAGGAACAAGAATACATGTACAAGTTACACTACATTCAAATTGGGTGAAAGGAATAGTTATATGTAAAATAAATTTGCGTGGATATGAAGTTAAACTACATAGAGAACTGATTCTATTCAGAAACGGGAAATACGAGGGTCGTTCAATAAATCCTTAGAAAAAAGTAGAAATACATTTTTTTTTGGGTAGATTTGTTTATTTTTCAACATAATCTCCTTTCAGGTCTATACATTTTTCTAAGCGTTTTTCTAAATTTTTTAAGTCGTCCAAGAAGTAGAATTTCGAAAGCTCCTCAAAATAGGCGATCACCTCCTCGTTTGACGTAAACCTTTGTACGCCAAAGCATTTATTCAAGTTGGGAAATATGAAAAAGTAACTGGGGGCCAAATCTGGCATATACGGTAGACGTTGTAATAATTTTGGCCACCGCAACTTGTAATTTATATATTTACCTACCGCTTGAGGGTATCCAATTAACAATAAATAATAAATGGCAGGACATCTAGCACTATTGTACCCTCACGTTTCGGGACGTTGCCTCGCAAGCTGCAGCAGTCGGTGAGAGGGGGGGTTCATTAAACAAACACACTGAGACGAAATTCCGATTGTTTTATTAAATGGGCTACTAACTAAAACTTCAACTAATAACATATGCATAACAAAATATACAGTAAATAACATTATTTACAATAGGGCGCCACCATGGGAATTAAACGGCCCATGGACCAATCGCGGTAATAGCTCTCGTCGCACTTTGTTCGTGGACGATGAACCAAGATTGCAGGACAGAAAATAAATCACTTCACAGGGGCTAATCTTTTAAAGTCTCCGGCTAGCACAAACACAACTTAACTAAACTAAACTAAGATCCTTATTTTATGAATATTAATAACAGTTCTGGGTGAAACCACCCCAATACAATAATTAATTAATTCTACCGTAGTCTACTTAACTTGCTTATGGCGACGACCCTCTTTTAACCACGGGGTCATCAACACCAGGAAAAATACGACCTTCTCAAGGGTCAAATAGTACAGTAACGTGACTCCTGACCTGAGCTTTGCATACTCAGGTAGTCTCGTGGCTTAGTGATTAACGGCCTCTGACACCGTCGAAACACAATATAATAGTAGATCCTTCTAAAACGATGCGGTCTCCAAAACAATAATCTAACGGATCAATTTACTTGAACTGAGTTGTATTTTATGGAAGTCGACAAATACTGTATTTAAACAAATAACTGACTTATGCTGCATAACACAGCCTTGAGTTCATGGTAAAACCACATATACTAATTACTTACTCAGAGAAATAATTAACTTAGAACATAACGGCACGCACTTGACTTCAGAGAAATAAAACACTTCACTCAATCTGGCAAATAACAACCAGCTTTAACCTCTAACGCGTCTGGAAATAAACAACCCCGATTACCACCGGCTGGCATCCTTATATACATTTAAGTTAATTGAAAAATAACCCCTTTCTTGGCTTTCATACTCGACTTAGGATACGCCGGTCGTAAATCTTTAAGATTATTTAAACTGCCAATTGCACTAAGATAGCCACACAAGTAGATCTCGGAACTAATTTTTAGTTGAGTACTCCGCTAATTGAAAAATTGCTTCCGACCACCCTGACATAAATAGGATTCTAAAACATGATTGACATCTAATTATAGATAGCAACTAATCTGACATGTTTAGTGCCTTTGAAGTAAAGTGCCTTTAGAAAAATTAATTAACTCTTGGATTATATCTTCCTGGAACTTCGCTAGGACGCTCTTGGGTGATCTTGCAGCCGCTTACAATTGCAGACATATTTATGCTACAAGACCTTCATTCTAATAATTAGAATGCTAAAATTAAACTAGAAAATAACTATTTTTAGAAATAATAGAACTATTAGAGCGTATTAAAACAGTATGTTACAAACTGCGCAGGTGTGCACCCGTGCATTGTCTTGATAAAAGAGGATCTTTTCCTTTTCAAATGAGGACGTTTTTCCTTGATTTCTTTGCTTAGCTGGTCCAATAACGACGCATAATACTCTCCTGTTATCGTTTTTTCCTTTTCCAAGTAATCGATGTAGATGATTTTACGTGCATCCCAAAAGACCGTGACTATAACCTTGCCGGCCGATTTCAACGTCTTCGCCTTCTTCGGAGCCAGTTTGCCTTCAAAAATCCATTGTTTTGACTGTTATTTTGTCTCTGAAGTGTAGTGATGTATCGATGTGTCGTCGCCAGTTATGTATCGACGCAAAAAATCCTTAGGATTGCGACGGAAAAGCGTCAAAACAGCCTCAGAATCGACCACACGATTGCGTTTATTCTCCACTGTGAGCAAACGCGGCACCCATCTTGCCGAGATTTTTTACGCAGCTAATTTTTTGAGCAAAATTGAAGCAAGTGTGTCTTGTGATATGCCTGTGGCCTCAACTATTTCGCGCACTTTTATTCGTCGATCATTTAAAATCATATCGTGGATTTTGACAATCATTTCGGGGATACACACTTCCACAGGGCGTCCGGAACGATGTTCATCTTTTGTGGATGTACGGCCACGTTTAAACTTATTTACCCAATTGTAAACAGTTGCAAACACAGGAGCACATGTGCCATGAACTTCAACCAACTCAGCTTTGATTTCTTTCGCAGTTTACCCTTTTAAATACAAGTGTTTAATCACTGATCGAAACTCACTTTTATCCATTGTTATAATCAAATGAAAGTTTTTACTGCAATCAACAACAAAAATGAAACTACGTGATAGATACAGCTGACTAGTTAGGAGTGCTGCTCACTGCGAAAAATTTATTTTGGGTACTACGGGCGCCATCTTTTGGATTTTCTAAGGACTTATTGAATGACTCTCGTATATTAGGTTAGACTTTAGCTTTAAGAATGACTCGAATTATAGTAGGTAATTAGGAGAGAGTGAATTTATGCAAAATGCTGCAAAATCAAGGGAGCAGAAAGTGCTATTCTCATTGACATCGAATTCAAGACATGATGAGCAAAAACAAGAGAATCGTTTAGAACCGTATAGGAAGCTGTGACAATAAAACCAAGCTTTAGGGGAAGAAAAATATTTCCATCCCAGAGATTAAATTTCTAATAATTTATGTTATACTTAAAAAAGAGGAATGTCAGGATATCTATTGTAAATAATTACACTTCACAACCCATTGCGTATTAATATGTTTAAAAGCGAATCAGAGAAGCCAAGTGTAGGTTGATTGTTGTCATAATAAATATGATAGTTCTACACATTCTTAATTGCTATTAATTTATTATAAAACATATCTAGTAATTGCAAGATATAACACCAACCACTGATTTGAACCATTCCAATGTCCAATAAAAGAATACAACATTTTTACAAAGAAATTAACTAGCAAACACATTTCACACGTAAAGTTTGCGTTTAAATTAATACGTACGTCTTTCTTAACGTTTTAAAAATTTCAAACTTCCTTTCAGATGATATTATGTTTAGATGTAAACAAAACTAATTCCATCGGCCGAACCAATTACAACTTATATTTATAAGGTCGTGAGTACATATTTATCAAGCGTAAACAAAAAGAGAAAAACTACACAGTACTCACAGTTAAATTCTATTTCTTTGTTTTTATTTTGAATTAATTAAGCAAATATAGAAACACCAATCATTCACTTGTTTACTTCCTCGGCACGCTACGTAACCCATTCCAGCTATTAAAATTCCAATGTTTAGTTGCAGAGTGAAAACCTACCATCGCTCTTTTATTACATAATTTTTTTATATGCTGCGCCACCGACACAATTCAAATTCTACGTTTAACAAGCGTGCTTGAGCTATCTGACTTAATTATCCAGCGAAGCTCAAAACAATTTGTCATTGGCCACCTACCGAAGGGCCTACGGCCTACTTGTTTGCACTTGCTCTGTTTTTACACCATAGTTTCCTTCGTAACTGAATTACTAACTTTCGAACCTAGTCTTATATTTCAATCTCCTTCCTTTAAGGATTTCGTTCTCACACTTTCTGCGTCTAAATTTGTCTTATGGTCGAGTTCAATATCAGTCATCCGTGTGAACGGCTAATGTTCCCACGCTTACGTTTAGCACCGATAGCTGCTCTATTTGTTTATTGCTACCCATTACTTCAGTACGGCTGAAAATTTATGTTTTTATGATTATTGAGGTTGTTTCCATGGTTAAGGGTTTTTGAACTCCTGTGAATGGGTTCAAATAAGCCGAGATTTATCTGCTGTTCCACATTTAACACAAAGAGTGTAAAGTCTCGATCATTATTGCTGTTTGTGTAAAAATGTACTAGATGTTTTTCGGTTTATTTATTTGTCCTAATTTGATATTCTATTAAAATAGCCATGTTATTAAATATCAACCACCCGAGCTTGCATAAATTTTTCAGGATGCTTTATTGATAAAGCTCGTCGAACTAACTGAAATTAATAAATTCTCTCTTATTACCATATGTTTGCTTAAACAACGCGCTAGCACTACATGTATGAGAACGTGAGTTTGTAATGGAAACAATTTGAGACCTGTTAGATATATATGAAATAAGCCAACGCAACATACGTGCTACGTATAACCATATATCTAGAGTTCTAAAATTAGTGTTGGTAGACGGACTTTGTCGAAAACTTTTAAGAAGTCTTTATACACCGCATCAATTTGCATCCGGTTATCTAAAGGTTGAGAAATGTGGAAGATTTGTATCGACAGACTTGCCGCCATAGAAATCTTGCTGCTAATCAGTTATTCGATTTTTAACGTAAAAGAATGATTCTTTATAAATAATTGTTTCATATACTTGACTAACATTGGGTAATATAGAGCTTGGCTTATAGTTTTCAACTTTGGATTTGCTTCTGGATTTGAAGACTAGAGAGATGTGTTTTTATATCGAACTTGTTTATTGTATTAAATATTTGAACTCGCGTGGTATAAGTAATTTAAATAGAAGAGAGAAAAATAAGTATCGGATAAAATTGATGGATTTACTGGAGTATCTATAGGTTCATAAACGGGTTCAAAATATTTAGAATCAGTTTCGTTATTGTTAGTTAATGTGTACAGAATTTCCATTTGCTTTTACAAAAGTCCAAAATAGTTTAATATTTTTAGTCACTTTTAGCACATTACCTCAGTTTTCATTTGCCGCACGTCTAGAAATCCTAACCGCTATTAACCGACAAAGGCGCAACTATAAGGTACTGCCGTCAAAGAAAGCCGCCTGTATTTTATCAATTGTCGGTCGGCTTCTAGTCTCCAGACCTTTCTAGAAGACGCATGTTAGTGGTGGAAAGGAAATATTCAAAATAAATTTAGTTGCTACTTGTTAGTCGATCTAAATTACTTGTAGTAAAATACAGATTGTCGAAATTAAGTGTTGTATAATTATTAGTGTAAATATCAATTACGTTAAATAAATTAAGAAGGAATTGTGAAATTTAGTTACACGGACGCTACAGCATTGGGGTAATAGACTATTTCAGCTTATAAAAAATTGATGAAGCGTAAAAGATTTTCTGGTGCTCAATATAAAAAGAAGAGGATGGCCAAAGAACAAGAAAAAGAAAGAGAGGAGATTGCGATTTTCAAATGTGTGAAAACCGAAGAATCGCCGCTTACGAGTCACGATATTAGTGCTACCTTTCAAGTACATGAGAATAGTGATGGAAGAGTATGTAAGGCTAAGGCGAATATTCCATCAGATACTATTCATGATGCCTCCACGCTTTGCTTATTTAACAAACCCTCTTAAGTGACGGTCCAGGTAAATGGCCAGATAAGCCTTTTGGTTAAAAATTGTTCTATTTAAGTTAAAGGATACTCATACTCAAAAACTAAGAATGGCAGAAAATTCTCAGATCATTTTTATTCGCGTACTTTGGTAAATGGTAAAACATGCGAAAGGAAGTGGCTTTTGTATTCAGTGTCTAAAGATTGTGTATTTTGCTTTTATTGCAAGTTATTTACTTCAAAAAAAAATTTTTTTGTGGAAATTGGTACATATGATTAACAACACTTATCTCTCCTGTTATCGCGTCATGAAAAAAGCGAAATGCACAATAATAATTTTATACCATTTCTAA
The DNA here is from genome assembly GCA_036346225.1 of Platerodrilus igneus. Taxonomy (NCBI): domain Eukaryota; kingdom Metazoa; phylum Arthropoda; class Insecta; order Coleoptera; family Lycidae; genus Platerodrilus; species Platerodrilus igneus. The sequence goes on along the minus strand of JARFIW010001503.1, from coordinate 7,483,571 downwards.
ATCTGGCACTTGCTTTAAAGAACAAAATCACAATTGGTAATCAAAAACTTTTTGATCGAGAAAAAGCACTGCTATGATGCAATACTGAGAAATGTGTATTTTATACAATTCCTAACTAGGCAAAATTTATCTTTTCGTGGAGAATCAAATCAGTTGTTTAAACAAAACAAGGGACACCTTTTAAAAGCAATAGAAGTAATAACAAATTTTGATACAACGTTATATGAACACATTTGAATGATTCAAGCATCTTAAGAAACGAAAAAATACATACTTACATATTTAGATGACAGGATTCTAAATGGTATTGTACATTTTCCAGTAAATGGAGTAAATTACTAGCAGGTGCTAAATATTACTCAATAATTTTAGACTGTACACTAGTCAAAAGTTACCAGGAACAATTAACAACCATAGTAAGTTTTGTTAACATGAATTTTCAAACAAAGACTGCAGAAATTTGCGACCATTTTCTAGAGCTTTACGAAATATTTAGCACAACATTCGAAAATCTATTTCAAGAGCTTCATAAATATTTAGAGTCTCTAACTTTAGATTCAAGAAATATTCGTGGTCAGGGATATGACAATGGGTCAAACAAGAAAGAGAAGCACGATAGGCTGCAAAAAAAGATTGTATGTTCTAACACTAGAACGTTTTTTGTTCCATGCGCATCTCATAGTCGTAAATGATGCAGCTAATATAAATTTCGAAACTGTTGACTTTTTGGTATCGTTTAGGAACTTTACATATTTTTTGTGTCTTGAACTCAACGTTGGGATGTTCAAAGGAACCGTATCCATAATTTCACATTAAAACCATTATTCGACACACAGGAGAGTTGGATAGATTCGATGCCCTCCCTGAGACACGGTTTAGAAAGAATATATGAAGCATTAATCATGATCTCAGATGACAACACCAAAGACATTAAAATTCGTCACCGAGCAGCATGCCTGCGCTAAGAAATTGAAACTATTAAATTTATATGTTCTTTAGTAATATGGTATAGTATAATGTTAAAGATTAATATAGTAAGTAAGTTGTTCTTCAAAAATATCTTATAATATTACGGAGTGCTTGAAACTATTGAATAAAATGATAGTGTATTTCGAGCGAAAACCAACAGATGACAGCTTCGAAGAATTTGTTTAAAAAGTTATAAAAATGGCTGATCTTCTTGAAATAGATGGCTCATTTTGTATACAAAAAACTGTTCATTTTGATTCTCAACATACGTGGAAAATGGCCAAAAATTAATTATAAGCTGAATTTTTATTTAGCTGTTTTAGATATGGTCATTAACTAACTGCAAGAACGATTGCACTACTAAATGTGCATTCTAATTAGTTTGGGCTTTTATACAACACACCGGAATTAAAAAAAAACTGAATCAATGTGAAGAGATACTATCTGTAATATAAAACAACCAAAACGTCATCACAGGAACCCGCTCATTTAAACTTATGTACAAAAGAAGGAAGCTCCGCTTATTAGAAATACACGGAGATTGTCTCTATATGGACTATATGCGAGTGGGGCAGAGATAGACATACATTAACCTAATCATGTTGTTAATTAAACCAGGCGGCTCCGTGGCGTAGTGGTATGTGTGTGACTACTACGCCCAAGGTCCCGGGTTCGAATCCCGACACGGTCCGCTTGAAAAATGTTAGGCGAGCATTTTTCACAAAAATACACCCTCGTTCGGATGAGAGGTAAAATGGAGGTCCCGTGTGTGAGTGTTGTCACGCACGTTAAAGATCCCTACCTTGCTTGGAACAGCAAGGGTTCGGCAAAATTCAAAATTTTCCAGGTAAAAAAAACTCGCTTCCTGGCCAATGTAGTACCTTCGGGTGGAGTATTGGAAAATCAAATGTAATGTTAATTAAACCACCCAATGTAGTACCTCCGGGTGGAGCATTGGGGACGTGGCCGCAAGTATAGCGGCCCTAATTCAAATTATAATGTTAATTAAACCACCTTGTCCGTCTCACAAGCCCTGAAGGCATTTTTATTAACTAGCCTTTATAACACGCCATTAATGTCACAACTTAATGTTATCTCACTCTTTAGTTTTATAGTTGCCAACTTTGAACAATAATTGTGTATACGGTAAATTCTTTTGCAGTATTGAAGCAAATATGTTTTTAATTAATCTTAGAATAAACAAGCCCTTCTTACCAAATTTTAGTACTACTGTATCACTGATGTTGTATATTTTACAATCTACCGATGACGTCACACCATTTTGCAAACTTAGCACATAAATATTTTGTAGTACACATCTTTTTTTGCCTTCCATTACGAATCTACAGACAAATTCTTCTACAATATTAGCACATATACTTTTTAATTAACCATGTTGCAAACCCTTTTCTTTCTCCCATTACAAATACACAAGAAAATACTTTTACAATATTAGTACATATATATTTTACAATACACAGGCAAATCTTTTACAATATTAGCACAAAGTAATCTTCTAAGCTTGAAGAATGTTTATTTTACAGAACCCCTTTTTACTGAATACTTTTGTTTAGAATCATTTTTAGTTCCATAAATTTCGTATTGGTAAAATATTTAATCTTATATAATTATAAAACACCCGGTATAATTTATCCCTCATAAACAAAGTTTCACTTTCGTAAAACTTTCAATTTGCGATTAAATTCTGTCCAAGCTCAAATAAGGTTACCCCAAATATCTTGCAGTTTTGATACATGGTCACGCCTGATGTTGTTTCTTCGCTACACGACACCAAATCTACAACGTTCAAAACTAGTCAGTCACTTTTATCTGTCATAGAAGAAGGATGTTTTTTCCGACTTCTAAGCTAAGCGAATGAAATATCGCATTAAGTTTGCGATCTCCGTAATTGTATTTACGTAGAAAACAGGGGTGATCATAATCAATGCGCAGTTAGATGAGGTTATATGAAATTAAACAGAATTATGCAACGTTATACGAAAACATATGAAGCCATTTTAATTTATATCAATTTATAGCAAATGAATCTAAGGTATAAAATTCATAATCTTTACAACTAATAATGTAATAAACTTTTACAACAAGAAGGCAATTCTAAAATATACTTCAATTTAAAATATGGTTTATCGTATTAAATTTCTACAGCGAGAAATATTAGGGGAATAAAGATATCTGTCTGAAACAAAAAAAAAATAGTAGAAATAGAAGAGCAGGATAGGTTTTAAGGCATTTTTGGGGCCATATTACAAGCAGATATAGGAATAGGCAGGTATATATATATATATATATATATATATAATACATATATATATATATATATATATATATATATTACTGTGTATCCTGTATTAGATTCGAGCCTCACGAATTGGGCGTCATGTATGCTGTGAAACCTCCTAAATTAACTGGTCCGTCGACTTTCTTCTGTTCATCGCCTCAGCTGCTCCCCTAGATAAACCTTCATCCTCATTCATAAAAAAAACAAACACATTCCTACCACAAACATCAACGTTAACTCTATTTACATCAATATTCACAATACATTAAAATTTCAAAATTAAAAATTCAGCATAAATTTCAGTATCAGAAAATTTCAAGATTTAAATTTGTTATCATTTTAATGTGCATCCAAAATTAAAGTCCTTGTAGGATGCCTACTAATTAATGTAACAATATGTGCAGACCTGAGTCTGAGTACAAAGGAGCATCTACCACCCTTTACGTTAATTAACCAGGTTCGTCTAATTGAGCTCAAAGACATACCCAAATTTTCATCAAGAACATAAATACTAAATACTCCTTTCGACTTAAACAAGAAAATTTCACCTTAAAATTAAAAATTTGTTGTTAGTACAACTTCATTACTGTCCATTTTAAGTAAATAAATTATAAAGTTATTCAACACACACGAAAACATCAAAGTTCAAACAAAATAGTATAATTTACCTGAAGGTTACTGCACTCGTAGCTTCAATGTACCTCGTCCCTTTTGTTAATCACACCATTCCAACTGGGTTATATTTACGGCTTCTGATTCTCAACGCTTTTAAAATTTTCTCCACCACCATTCATCTAAAGTTGTTTCAGGGCTTTTCCGGAACTCATCTGTGTATATCTGAACCTTGTTTTGTGGATCCAGTCATGTTTATGAACCATTTAATTATTAACACCCCCGAAAAATAGCAAAGAAATTCATGCTTCTTTCACCAATTTACGCCAAAACTGCCTACTTTTGTGTATTCATTTGTCGTTGCAACTTTGACTAATTGGTACTGTGATACTAAACTTTATTACCTTGTATCTTTTTTCTAAGTGCACTAAAGTACATTCATTGTAGCACGTAAAGAACAAGCTGTTTTAAATCACAAAATATTCGAGCAAACTGTTTAAATTATTTAATCAAAACCGGAAAACTAAAAAGCACTGTTTAACGCATTGAATCAAGTCGAAGATCTAAGAGAGCTTGTTCATATTCACCTGGGTATATATAGCGGTTAGCCTGTCTGTCGGTCTAGTCCCCAAAACGGACAATTCTAAAGAATTTCGCATGCTAGGTTCCCATTCCGCAGCCCGGCATGCGATTTTTACGAAATTTGCACTCGCACCAGTTACATCTCAGAAATTTCGACACGGCTCGCAACTTCTGGAAATAACTAATTGAATTTTATACAGAAATGTTATTTTTACCTCTCAATTTTGCCTTTTATTTTCACCCAATCGCAACCCAATGACGTTGCTCCACTCACGCCTTTTACTATATGTGTCTCGGTCTTGCGCATATTATCTGTCTCTATCTACCCTGTTCTTATTGGTGCAAATTGATATTCTTTATTATCGATTATTTCAGTCCATGTGGACTGTGAAATAACCCACCTTTAGCATTTCTCGTAACTATTATGCGACGGTTTCTCCAACATTCTCTGTAACCATTAATTATCTGCAAAATTTACGCAGAATGAGCTTTTTAAAAATACGCAGGTGTTCAAACATACTATTAATTCTCAGAGCTTTATTTCATGGTATTTTATTGGGTTTTTACAAGTTTTTATAGATATTATCTGTTACTAACGGTTCAATTAACTCCAATTAAAATAATACCCTTTAATTTTTAGTGAATCCTAATTAAATATTCAATTATTATCAGTACATTTTGTTTAATACCGGTTACTTAAAATAGAGTTAATTAATTATAAATTTTGCACGTAATTTCTCTTTGTTTCTTTACTAGGAATAATTAACTTACACGCAGAGCTTTCTAATACTGCTTCCTTTTTTATAGCAAGCGTCTTGTACATAATTTATCTCCCTTATTTTGAATGAAACGAATGAATTTTTATGCTTCACGCTTTTATTTAATAACGCGTACCTTTTCCCAAAGCTTCTACACGGTGATTAAAATTATTTGATGTGATTATTTAATTTTCTACCCTGGTCTAAATATGAGTAATATATATATATATATATATATATATATATACCTAGATCAGAATATTGCACGCAGATAGTGAAAGATGCAGACTGTGGGAATTTTAGGAAAATGTGTAGGTTAACTCAGAGTAGGACTCAATGGAGGTACGCGTCTAACCAGTTCCACGACTGAAAACTTAATGATGATTTGTCATATTTAATGATTTAATATAATAGTAACTATTGCAATACGTTTGAAAGGGACACACGTCGTGTTATTGAAAGAGACATGTCCCTTTCAATATTGTATATATATTTTCTGTTAATAATGTCATAAAAATGTATAATGTGACCTTATTTCCTATTTTAGACGCAGAATGGAGGAACAAAACGGTGAATCATCTAACAAACGCAATAAAAAAGATAACGCTATTATTCTAGCAGCTATCAAATTAGTTTTGGACAATAAAATGTCTAATCGATCTGCTGCCAAAGAATATTGGCGCCTCCGTTGCGCAGTTGGTACAAGTGTGACTACTATGCCCAAGGTCCCGGGTTCAAATCCCGACGCGGTCTGCTTGCAAAATGTTAGGCGATCATTTTTCACAAATGTACAATTTTGGTAAAAAAAACTTGCTTCTTGACCAATGTAGTACCTTCGGGTAGAGTATTAGAAAATCAAATGTTATGCCAAAGAATATGGGCAAGATATGCCCAAGATCGTTCATTTACATTTCCAATGCTCCACCCGAAGGTACTACATTTGCCAGGAGGCGAGTTTTTTGTTGCCTGGAAATTTAGAATTTTGCCGAACCCTTACCGTTCCAGGCAAGGTAGGGATCTTTAACGTGCGTGACAACACTCACACACGGGACCTCCATTTAACCTCTCATCCGAACGAGGGCGTAATATTTGTGAAAGTGCTCACCTGCCATTTTTCAAGCAGTCGGCCGTGTCGGGATTTAAACCCGGGACCTTGGGATCCGTAGTCTTACGCTTACTACATTGATCCACGGCGACGCCCTATGCCCAAGATCGCGGGTTCGATGGGTCCTGACAGGGTTCGCTTGAAAAATGTTAGGTGAGCATTTTTCATAAAAAATACGCCCTCGTTGGGGTGAGAGGTAAAGTGGAGGCCCCGTGTGTGAGTGTTGTCACGCTTGGAACAGCAAGGGTTCGGGAAACATCAAATGTAATGCCAAAGGATATGTGATAGCAAATTCCACACTAGCTCACTAAGTTAAAGAAGCAACAAACGATTCTGCGTTTACTTATGAACCCAAATATTGGGAATCAAAGAAGTTATTTAAAAACACCAGCGAACATGACTTATGGCTTGACTTATGTCCAGAAAAGAAAATTAATTTTATATGCAATTAATCGGAACCAACTTATTTCGCAAACTTGGCAAAATAATAAAATGGTGGCTGTAGATTGGATGAAGAGGTTTAAGCATTGTAATCAAGATTTATGCTTGCGACATCCAGAGAAGACTAATTTGTCAATTACAGCGAAGGCATTTTTTGATAAATTGGAAACAGTTTACCAACATTATAACTTTAATGCAGATCGGATATTCAACACCACGAAACTGGGTGGTCTACTGTTTCAGATTTTCCCCAAATTATTGCAAAATGCGATTCCAAACAAGTTCGCAAGCAATTTCTGTAACTACTTTTATTTAGTATTCAAACATTTAATAGACAAGGTCAGACCATCAAAAGAAAGTCATATTAACATTGATGTAGTGTCCTTGGCTCGTGAATCGTGTGTTATACTACTTATCTTTGTTCTACATTGCAGTCATATGTTGCGGCCATTAGATGTGGCTGTATATGAGACGTTTAAAACATACCGTTGCGAGCTACTATTAGGCAACCCGTTAAACACACAAGCGCCGTAAGCACTGTATATTCTCTATAGACCAAGAACCTTCTAGCAATTACTGGAGGATGGATGAGGATGGCATTAAAGACAGCGAAATACAACAAGCGCTAAGATTAGCACGGCCAAAAATGTTAGATGATGCACTGGCTCATGCGCTTGAATTTGAAGCAGCTAAGCAGACATCACACAGGATGAGCCACAAAGTTCGGTCTGCCTGAGAAGAACCTGAGCAATCGCAGAACAGCATAGAAGAAATAATCAACCGTGTATTTGAAAAGCAAAAGGCAGGAAGGCTGGAAAGACAACGACCGCGAAGATGGGTCTGCAATGCTGGAACTGCGGGGAAGTTGGTCATATACAGAGACGCTGTACTCAACCAAAAAAACAATTGGTTGAGCAGCAGGAAAACTAGAGCAAGTCGACGTAAGGGGGCGAACATCAACAGCACAACGTAGTGCCCCGGAGATTATCATCCGTGCTGCATCGTCGATGGGAAGTCTGGACAGCATCTAAATTGATGGTAGAATTAATGGTAGGGTTGTCCGATTACTCGTGGATACAGGAGCGACAAGAACTATTGTGAGACCAGATTTGGTTGGTCGTGGAAAAGTGCTACCTGTATCGGTATGTTTTCGAACGGCAAGTGGTGAGAAAATTTCTACTCATGGAAAAACTGCCGTAACGTTGGCAATTGGAGACAAACTAATTAATCATCGCGTGTTGGTAGCTGAAATCACAGAAGAAGTGATCTTGGGAATGGATTTCATGAGAGAATATGGGTTTCATGTGAACATGAAAGAATATGTGCTACGGATAGATGACGATGAGATTCCATTTCAAGGTACGAGTAACCAGACGATGCAAGTTCGAATGATTTGTGATATGAAAATACCCGAGAAGGCAGAAATGATAGTAATGGGACGACCGGATGGTACGCTCCGGGAAGGACAAATATGCATGATGGAAGCAACTGAATCGAGAATGGGTCAGGAGGGATTACTGATTGGAAAAACGCTGGTAAAGTTTCGAAATATGATACCAGTAAGGGTGCTAAACATTAATCCGCATACGGTGACCCTCAGGAAAGACATGATTGTGGAAAATTGCATTTCAGTAAGCTATATTAAACGTTGTGTGGACGACACGAAAGATTAACCAGCCAACGGTTGCTCACAGAAGTTGCTGGATATGTTGATACCTTTGTGTCAAGGATTAAATGGCAACCAACTGGGCAAGGTAAAAGAACTGGTCGGGCGATATCGAGGTGTGTTTGCACTGGATGATAGTGAGAAAGGAAGGACGAATGTTGTGCAACATAAGATCAATACTGGAGATGCGCAACCGATAAGACAACACCCCAGGCGGCTTCCTTTGGCAAAATGTAAGGAAGCCGAGTAAATTGTCACCGATATAGAAGAACAGGGAGTGACTGAACCTTCGAATAGTCCATGGGCATCCCCGGTAGTGCTTGTCAAAAAAAAAGACGGGTGATGACACCTTGGATACTCAATCCGGATCTAAATCTTTTTCGACCTTGGACTTGAAAAGCGGATACTGGCAGGTAGGCTTGGAGCCAAACGATAAAGAAAAAACTGCGTTTACAATTGGAACTGGATTATGGCAGTTCAAGGTCATGCCATTTGGATTGTGCAATGCCCTTGCTACTTTTGAACGATTGATGGAGTCGATACTGCGTGAACTGTCCTGGAAAACATGTCTGGTGTACCTAGATGACGTGATAGTGTTAGGTGGGTCTTTTGAAGAACACCTTAAAAACCTAGAGGAGATATTCCAAAGATTACGCGGGGCAAACCTTACATTGAGCCCCAAGAAGTGTCACCTATTTGGAAAAGAGGTGAAATACCTAGGACATGTCGTTTCGGAGACCGGGATAAAAGCTGACCCTGACAAAATAAAAACGGCACAAGAGTGGCCTACACCAGTAGATATACACCAACTACACAGTTTTCTAGGATTGTGCACATATTACCAACGTTTTATACTTGGGTTTGCAAACATTGCCAAACCGTTAACAAAATTAACCGAAAGTGGACAAGAATATGATTGGAATGACGACTGCCACAGTGCATTTGAACAACTGAAACGGCTACTAGTTACAGCACCAATTTTGAGTTATCCACGGATGAAGAGGAAAGCCTTTTTTCTCAAGTGCAGGACGGACAAGAAAAAGTTATTGGGTATTTTAGCAAGGTCTTGTCGCGGCCAGAAAGGAACCATTCTGTGACAAGAAGGGAGCTGTTGGTCGTCGTCAAATCCGTATCGCACTTTTATAAATACTTATACGGCCGTAAATTCCTGTTAAGAACAGATCATGCTGCACTAAAATGGTTACTGCAGTTTCGAAATCCTGTTGCAAGGTGGATAGAGCGGCTGCAGGAATATGACTTTGACACAGAACATCGGGTAGAAACTAGTTATCGGAATGCAGACGCTCTATCAAGGAGACCTGGTCCGGTAGACTGCAATCATTGTTCCAAGATGGAAGAGAAAATAAGTGTCATCCATAGAATGACGGTAACCGATGATACTTGGCAACTCGAAAAAATACGAGAAGACCAGGAGAATGACGCCAAATTGGGACGTATTATTGAGTGGAAAAGTAGAGGGCAGCGACCAGCTTGGGAGGAAATTAGTATTTCAAGTAGGAGCCTGAAGGCATATTAGGCACAGTGGAACTCCTTGGTAATTGAAAATAGAATCTTGAAACGACGCCTGGAATGTGAAGATGGCACTGAGAGACTCCTAGTGATAGTGCCGAGGAGCAGGGTGCCGGAAGTGTTGCGGCACTTGCACGATGGTATTTCCGGAGGGCACTTTGGCGCGAAAAGAACTCTCGAAAGAGTGAGGGAAAGATTCTATTGGGTGAACTGCAAAGAAGATGTGAAGGAGTGGTGCCAGAAATGTGAGTTGTGTGTCTCTGCAAATGGCCCGGTCACAAAACGGAAAACCCCAATTAAACAGTATAACGTGGGGAATCCTTTTGAGAGGGTAGCCATTGATATAGCTGGTCCGTTTCCTGAATCAAAGAAAGGAAATATATACATCTTGGTTGCAATGGATTATTTTACCAAATGGCCGGAGGCATATGCTATACCTATCCAAGAAGCCCAAACGGTTGCAGATGTACTAGTGAGGGAGTTGTTTTGTCGCTTTGGAGTTCCGTTGGAATTACACTCCGATCAGGGTCGGAACTTCGAATGAGCGTTGTTCAAAACGTCTGCAATCATCTTGGAATCAGGAAGACTAGAATCACGCTACTTCATCCTCAATCGGATGGAATGGTTGAAAGAATGAACAGGACGTTAGGAAAGTACCTAGCCAAAGTTGTCTCTGAACATCAACGAGACTGGGATCAATATTTACATTTGTTCCTACTGGCGTACAGTACTTCGGTACATAATAGCACAGGATACTCTCCCGCTTGCGTGATGTTAGGACGTGAAATGCGGCTACCATGTGATCTTTAGTTTGGACTTAAACCTGGAGAAGAGATCGCAGGTGAAGATTACGTTAGTAAGCTTTGTGAAAGATCAAATAGCATTTACGAAAACGTCCGAAAGAATACCAGGCAGCAAGCGATCGAATGAAATCACAATATGACACGAGAGTTCAAGAAGGTGGTTATCAACCTGGAGATTTAGTGTGGTTGTATAATCCACAAAGAAAACGTGGATTGTTGCCAAAACTTCAAAGACAATGGGAAGGTCCGTACAAAGTGTTAAAAAGAATTAATGATGTAGTGTACCGGAACAGAAGATCTCCCCGTGGTAAACCGAAAGTCGTACACTTTGACCGTTTAACATCCTACGCTTGCAACAACCAGGAAGGCTCGAATAATGAGAATGGTGTTTGGCAAGTTATTAATCATGAGCCAAATGTAGATTTTGGGAGTTTTATGGCGGCGTATGGTGGTTCCGCTAAGGCGAGATTTGGCGTTGTTGTTGAAAAACAGCAAGATCTGTTTAAAGCACCAGAAGAGTATTCCCTTGCACATTGCGTAGCTCAAGATTTGGAAATGTCAAGGGGAATAGCTGTTGTTTTCAAGAAAAAGTTTGAATGTGTGGATGAATTAATACAACAGCAGTCAAATGTAGGAAAAGCTTTGGTTCTTCAGGATAAAAATCGTTATGTTTACTATCTGGTCACCAAAAATTCTTCATCGCAGAGACCTAGTTATGGACATCTATGCGAGGTTTTGCTAAATCTTAAGTCTCAGATGATGGAAAATGGAGTAACGAGACTAGCGGTGCCCAAGCTAGGCTGTGGACTGGATCTAAAATATGCTAGAAGTAGTTTTTCAGGGAACCAACGTCCAGGTCCTTGTTTGTTGTTATCAACCGGTTGCCTACCAAGACCAAGAAAAGAGTGTTGACTGTTATTTTCAAAGACGCGGTGGATGCACCAGAGGAGATAGCTGCCGATACCGTCATCAGTCATCGAATTGGCGTCAAAATGTATTTACAGTTACGAGACGTAACGGTTTTAAAGAGGGGGCAGTGTTGCGAGCTACTATTAGGCAACCCGTCGAGCACACAAGCGCCATAAGCACTGTATATTCTCCATAGACCAAGAACCTTCTAGCAATTACTGGAGGATGAGTCATCCTTTTTAATTCACGGTATATATAAGTCCGATGATGAAGTACAGAGTTCAGTCTATATCAGAATGTCGAATATAAATTATATCGTGTAAAGTTAAATAGTTGAGCTTTTGGAAGTCCAAGAGTATACATAAATGTTATATTATGTGTCACAAAAGTGTAATAAATAAATAGTTGTGTTAGTGTTGTTAATGGACATATAATTAAGAAATTAGTTTAAGAAGATATTAGTGCTTGTAAATTCATTAGTGTGATAGTGCTTCATTGTTAATTGGACTGAAAACATCTATAAATAAGGCATATACTGTTAATTAGACTTGTGAACAGTGAGTAATAAAGACTCTTGTTTTTATTTGTTTCAAAGTAGTGAAACGCGGTAGTAGTAGCCCGCTAGAATACTTTAAGCTACATAAAATGACTGGATCGTAATGAACTCCGGAAAAATAATAACCATTTATAACTTGCCAAATTTTGCAAAAATTGCTTTTGGTAATACTTTTACATCAAGAAACATTAGTTTTGTTTTACCAAAACTGGTATGTATTATATAAATACAACAATATTTCGAGAACATGATTTTCTAGCAGCCTCTGTTACTGACCATCCAGATCCAAATATTCACAATGCGTCAGATTCCAGTTCAATTGAAAATATTGATATCGATGAAAATATGACAACTACTATCGATTTTTGACCTTAATCAAAGTCAGAACTTCGGAGAGCTGTTCAAAAAGTCCGAAAAAGGCAAGAAGTAGAATTATCAGGCAAACTTCGGAAAAAATGAAATAGAAGCTGTCCTAATTGACAAAATAAATATGAAATTTAATGTAGCTAAAAGAAATTTAAAACCTAAAAGGAAAAATGGCAAAAGTATTAATTTAGACTAGAAAAAGAAACAACCACAAAAATACGAATCAGTAGCAGTGACCCCGAAACAGACGAAAGTATTAATTATGCTGAAAGAGTCTGACGGCACCAGAGAATAAAATTAAACGATTTTGTTATCGTTAAATTTTCTTTAAAAAACGCAATAAAACATTTTATTGGAGAAATTATTGAATTTCTGTCTGATGAAAAATCCAAAATTAAATTTTTAATGAAGACTGTTGGCCAAAAATTTATTTATCCAAGCAATGAAGACCTCGGTGATGTTCCTAAGCAAGATATTATAATAAAATTACCTGCCCCAGTTAAAAATAATGGAAAAAGTAGAATTTAAGCATTTTTATATTTTGATGTAGACACATTGAGTTTGCCCCTTCCAACCCACTACACATGTGTGAAAGGGACACTAGCATTACTTGAACAAATTTATTACTTACATGTAATACTCATTGTATATTCAGAAAAAATGTGTGCCCTTATTGAAGCTAATGTTTAGTATTTTCAACGTTTAATTTGAATTTGAATTTTGCTATACAAATTAAAAAAATTATTTTACGTGGAATGCCTCTTTCATTCCACCTTTCTCCTAGTGCAAAATACGCTTATTGTATTTTCAAGTTTTTAGAAAAAATCGTATTGTATCTAGTAAAGTTCACACAATAAAGAATCGATACCAAAATAATAGCAATGCCATGTGGAAGGTTTGAATAGAAAACCTTGGGATCCTAAAACAGTGAACTATAAAATTAACACGCACTGAGGACTATTGTGAAAGTTAACGAAGTTATAGATTCCAAAGCGCACTCGTCTGCAATTAAAATTCAAATCTATTTTACAAAACGCTAGGAAGACAAAATATATATTAAAAGTGTGACTTTTTTCTAGCAAACTAAAAAAACCTTCAAAAACGTTTTACGATTTCATTTTTGTGATGAGTTTTTAAAAGTGCTAAATGCGAGTTGTATATAAACCTCAAGCACTCTAAGATGCACATGTTTTGAGACAGTGTGTCAAGAGGTTCAATTTTACTACAGACTAACGCCCTAACCTAATTTCTTTTGTACCCTAAAGGAACGGTTCGATTAAAATTTTCCATGCGGTCTGCTTTACGTCACTCTTCCGCGATAAAGTACTTGCATTAATGCCATCTCATGACAGAAGTATTTGTATAGGTAATGGATGATAAAGTATAAAAGCCAGTTAGACTTTAGTTTAATATTCTGTAAATTCAAATGCAGGGCTATTGTTTTTCACTTTTGTCGCAAATAAAGCCTTAGAATTGTTTTATAAAATCCTTTTCTATAAACCGGTCATTTTGTTAAACTCCAGAAAAGAATCATTTCCTGAGCACATCGAGAAGCGTTGCGAAATACTGATTTAGTTAATCAAAGATACGTGATGCGCACGAACCAATAGCTGGAGTAGCAGAGTTTATAAAGGTAGGCCAGCTAGAATATGCGCCAGTAACTGAAACTTTGAAATCGCAACAAGAAACTGCACAATTAACTACAACAGCGCGCTTAAATTTGTTATCAATGAGTGCATCAGGAAAATCACTTCTTGGGTTGTGGTTATATAGGAGTGGAGAAGAGTGGTCACTCAAAGAGGATTGCCCAATTCCTACAACTAGTGCAACTAGCGTGAGTGTTTTTATATAATAAGTGAAGCATTGCCAGATAGGCGTTATAATTATTAAGTTATAATACTGATTTTGCAACTTAAAAATATCTGATAATAAACTATCCATGATAAAAACTCATTCAAGTTATAGGAAAAGGGGTTTTAAAATTTTATAATAATTATTTCTGTGATATTAATTTACAGAGATTCCCTTGAATTGCTATGATTTATAAGACGGGTTATAAAATCTCACTAAATACAACGAAAATCGCATCCACAAGTTACTTGAATGATTTTTCCCAAAATAATCTTGAGAACTTTATTTTTTGTAGCGGAAATTGTCAATTGCTACTATGCAAAATTTTGCTTTTGTTGTGATTCTCTAACATTCTTGTAGCACCAAAAATGACATTTTAATATACTTAAAATGGTAACTAATAATAGGTAACTAAATAAGTAAGTATTGAAGTCCGGGAATGTACTGTTCTTACACGGTCACATACTATTTTTCAAAATTGCAATATGCAAATTAAAAGGATTTTTTTCCTAAAATCACAATAAATGTAAGAAATTTCCCTTGATAAATTTAGTCGTATTTACAAGTGCGATTTTTCCCAAAATAAGTATTTTAAAAAGTATAGTTTTGTAAGAGATATTGTCAATTGCTAATGTGAGAAAACTTTACCTTTTTTTGGAGTTCTTTAACATTTCATCACGCTTAAAATGGGATATTTTTCATCATCGTCATTAGGTCTTCAGTCCTCAAACTGGTTAGACGCATACCATCATAGTTTCCTATTCTACTAAACTACACAATTCCCTGAAATGTGCACAGTCTGCATCTATCACTGCCCATCTATTTCTCCTATATTTTTTCCACAGATATTTTTATTCCCCTACTATTTCTATAACCTATTTGTTATTAACTTTGTCTGTCTATGCTATCATCCTCATACATCTGAAGCACAACATTTCAAAAGCCTGCTATCGTTTTTCTGTCTGCTTTTCTTACTGCCCGTATTTCATAGGCATACTGTGCTGTGCTCCACACATATGCTTTGAACAATTTTCTTCTTGTTTATCTGTTTGTTGTCTTTGATCATAGGCGCTGTTCTTTCTTGTTAGATGCAGTTCGGTCTCCTTCTATTGTTTTACAATTATATACCTTATTTCTCCCACATTCAGCGGTTATGAAGGGGGGGCGTCGCCGTGGATCAATGTAGTAAGCGTAAGACTACGGATCCCAAGGTCCCGGGTTCAAATCCCGACACGGCCGACTGCTTGAAAAATGACAGGTGAGCATTTTACACAAAAATTACGCCCTCGTTCGGATGAGAGGTTAAATGGAGGTCCCGTGTGTGAGTGTTGTCACGCACGTTAAAGATCCCTACCTTGCCTGGAACGGCAAGGGTTCGGCAAAATTCTAAATTTCCAGGCAACAAAAAACTCGCCTCCTGGCCAATGTAGTACCTTCTGGTGGAGCATTGGAAATATAAATGCACGATTGTGAAGGGGGTAAGCAGCCTGTGGCTGCCAAGTTCCCCCCGGCACTTAAACATTTGCCGATTTAATATTTTTTCCAATATACCTTTTCTCACAGTCAACATTAGTTGCAGATATTTCACAACCAACAGCTGTAGTAGTTTATAATAATCATCTGATTTATCTGCGCTTAGTTTTCCGTTTCAAACTGGTTGGACACGTACCTCCACTTATTTATATTTTGAGCTAGCCTACACAGTTTTCTGAAATTCCCACACAGCTTATGGGAACTTTTTAGACGTGTTCGACTATCTATAGAGCAATCGGAAACGAACAAAAAAGGCAAGTCAGAACACTCGGCTCGGGTGGGTGATACCTTGCGATCAGCTCCCGATGCATTCACAAAGGTCATGACACATGTAGATTTATCCGTAGTTGATGTGACCTTTGGAATCTTCCGAACTAACGTGGGACTCTAACTCCCGCGGTTTTTTGTAAAGACTTTCAGGGGGTTCTTATTCTACGAGTATGGCGCCACTACTTTGTTAAATTTTACTTTCCTAGACAACACTTCAGGGTAAAAGTAGAAACCTTCTAGTGTATAAATATGTCTTACAGAAACGATTTTAATTTTATACGCTTAACCTCACAATTGCAAGAGAATACAATCACACATAATAAATGGAATTACTGTGAACATTTAAAATCTCATTACCATAATTGTGTAACTCTATTTACGATTTCGATTAATTTAATTTCAACTAAATGATATTTCTTTTAACAACATTTGTGATAGCAAGATGAATGGTACTTATAATAATTGAGTTGGTATCTCTCTAATCCTAGGTTAACGTTCATTACCAGAACTGCATGATCTAAACTCCTCTTTTTTTTATGAATATATCAGCATTAATAAAATTAAGTCAACTCATTGTATCTATTTCTAATGAAAATTTTACCTTTACAAAATCAAATATTAATTTAAAAATTGAATTTGCATTTCATAAAAAAACATAATTAATTATTGGAGGGATCAGATCTGTTTCATACGATTCACACTTGAAATCGTTTAATGTTATAATTATCTAAATTCGTATTTTAGATAGCAAGATTTCTAAAATTAATTTCAACTTATACGAAATAATTTATCTTGTAACTGACTTTTTAGATCATCAATATTAAATTATAATTTCACACGGTAATCAATCAGTTCGATGATCAAAAGAAATGTTTTTGGAACGAATCATCCTCTATTATTTCTTGCGACGCATCATGACCTTTCCATGACGTAGAAAGCCTACAATCAGATTGTAACCTAAACGGTGCCTCTAACTTACATTGTGGATTACAACGACATCGAAAACGTGTCCTTGCGCGGGTTAAACAGGATCAATATTCTGCATCAGTAAATAGTGACGTCTTGAATAAAGCGTGCTGCTGCGTCTATTATTTAACATGTAATTCTATCAGTTCAGGATTCTTTTGTTGAACTTTAAGGTGACATCATATACTGTAATTAACAAATACTTCTCATTATTGCATTAAATTTTGTTGATCAATATCTAAAGGTAGTTACGCATTGATTAAGATTGGTTTGGTTAATTATTCAGGTGTGCCATGAATACTGCTATTCGAAGACTTCCCGCCAAAGCACTAAGGAACAACATTTTAGCGTCTTGGTGGTTGAATTACAAGCGATGCGTTTTCTTTTGCAACTAGCGGTATCTAACGGAACAAACAACTTGAGGCGTGTTTTAGAACCGGTGAATACACAGTCATACCGTGACTTTATTTGACTTGTCGTAACAAATTTATATTTCTGGTTTTTAGAGATTATTAAAATTTTATTTATGAAAATCATAAGATTTTTGGTGTTGGGCAAATTTGTAATACGAAATATTTTGTCGAGAAGAATTTTAAAGAAACTAATAATGACCTATACGTTGCAATATTGATTCGTAGAGAATTTAGAAAATTAAACTGCCTCAAGCCTATATACAGCTCGGTTCCCCTTATATTGTTTTCTAATTATATGCCCTATTTTACCGAGATTCGATGGTATGTAAAAGGGCTTAAGCAGCCCGTGGCTGCAAAGATCCCCCAACACTTAGACATTTGCC
Source organism: Platerodrilus igneus (assembly GCA_036346225.1). Lineage (NCBI taxonomy): Eukaryota > Metazoa > Arthropoda > Insecta > Coleoptera > Lycidae > Platerodrilus > Platerodrilus igneus. The sequence goes on along the minus strand of JARFIW010001503.1, from coordinate 7,465,559 downwards.
AGATTAATAGTTTTCCAGTAAATCTTTTTACACAATTAACATTATTCGAGGATATTGCACAACCAATACCTGTAGTTTCCTATAATAATCATCATGTTCAAGTACAGTTATTTTATTCGTCATTAGTTTATCCATCTTGCGACTGGTTGGATGCGTACCTGCATTGATTTATATTATGAGCTAGCCTACACATTTCTCTGAAATTCCTACAGCCTACGTCTTTCACTATCTGTGTCCAATAGTCTAACCTAGGTGTACCTCTACTTCTCATTTTTCCAATCTCTGCTTCTAATGTATTCCGCACTATTCCCTCATGCCGTAATATGTGACATATTATCCAATCTCTCCTATTTTTTACAGTTTTCTTTTCTTTTCGTTTTCTTTTTTTCCCTGCCATTTTTAGTACCTCTTTGTTCTTAACTTTGTCTGACCATGATATCATCATCATTCGTCTGTAGCACCACATTTTAAAAAATTCTACCTTTTTCTTGTCCGCTTCTCCTACTATCCAGGCTTCACGGCCATACAGTGCTGTGCTCCACACATATGTTTAAGCAATCTTTTCCTTGCTTCTATGTTTGTTGTCTTTGAACACAGTACTTACTTTTTCTTGTTAAATGTAGCACGACCTTGTGCTAATTTTTGTTTTATATCTTTTGTGCTTTACCTATCTTGCGTTATTTGGGTTCCTAGGTAGAAGAATCCTTAACCTCTTGTAAGTTCTTGTTACCTATTTGTATTGTTGCGAGCTACTATTAGGCAACCCGTCAAACACACAAGGGTTGTAGGGTCTGCATAGGCTTCAGGATTCTAGATGCTTCTAGCAATCAAACACACAAAACGTCGCCGGCACTGTTCATTCTTGCCAGAACTGGAAGCTTCTCGTAAGTACCAGAAGATGAGTCATAACTTTAAATCTGAGTATATATAAGACCGCTAAGAAATGCAAGGGGCAGTCTATACTTTAATGTCTAATATAAATTATATCGTGTACAGTAAACGTAGTTGAGCTTTTAGGAGTTCAAGAATTTATACATAAATGATATATGCTGTGTCTAATGTACATGCAGCTTGTAGTATACATAAATAAATAGAAGCGTATAAACAAATAGTTGTGTTAGTGTTGTTAATGGACCTATGGTAAAGAAGTTAGTTTAAGAAGAAATTAGTGCTTGTAAATTCATTAGTGTAATAGTGCTTCATTGTTAAGTGGACTGAAAACATCTATAAATAAGGCATATACTGTTAATTAGACTTGTGAACAGTGAGTAATAAAGACCTTTAGTATTACTTGTTTTAAATTAAAGAAACGCGGTAGTAGTAGCCCGTTACAGTATTCTTGTTTTTGATTTATTTTCCCCTCCTTGGCATACTAGTACTTTAGTTTTATTTTTGTTAATTTTCATACCGTAGCTCTCTGTTAGAACCATTTCTATTTAATAAAGAGCAGCTTCTAACTCTTCCTTGCTAGATGCTAATACCGCTATATCATCTGCAAATCTAAGCATATCAATCTTTTGTCCCTGCATATTAATTCCAAATGTCTTCCTGCATCTGACAGTATTTATTGCCTCTTCTATGTACAAGTTAAAAATTAATGGCGATAGGGCACATCTCTGTCTCCCCCTTTCCTAATGTTTACTTCTCTACGTTCCTGCTTTGATTCTATTACTGCTGTTTGCTCTTTGTATAAGCTATGTACTATTCGTCTATCTCTATAACTCATTCCAATCTTTTTGAGTATTTCGAACATTTTTTTTCCATTTTACATTGCCGAATGCTTTTTCCAGATTTACAAACCCTATATACACGTTTTTTCTCCTTTTTCTATTGTTTTCTCCATTATCCCTCTCAGAGCTAAAATAGCCTCCCGTGTTCTCGTGTTTCGCCTAAACCCAAATTGATCTTCTTCTAGTATTTCTTCTGCTAGTTTTTCCATTCGTCCTTGTACAATTCTAGTTAATATTTTTGATACGTGTGCTGTCAAACTTGTTGTTCGAAAATTTTCACATCTATCCGCGCTTTTCTTTTTTGGTATAGTTACTATGGTGTTACGTTTGAAATCTTTGGGTATCTTGTCTGTCTTGCTATCTGGGGATAGAGCAAAATCCTACGATGAAGTGCGCCACGTCTTCATTGATTTTTTTCATCAACAACCACCAATTTCTAAATCAACGGTCGAAAGACTATTCGAAAATTTCAAGAAGATGCAGCTGTGTAAGATTCTCCGAGAACTGACAGACCGAAATTTATAACAACTCTAGAAACCGAAGAAGTGTTAACTGTCTTTTATTCAAGCACCTTTAAGTCCCATATTAAAAGCGTGTCAGGTACATGAAATTGGTAAAAGTTCTTCCCACAGAATTTTGAAAAGAAAGTGACTATTTTCTCTATAGGTTTCACCTAGTTCAGGAATTAAACGAAAGTGACTTCGATAGAATATCGGAATTCTGCGAAATAGTAAGTGAAAGATATGATATTGACAGAAATTTTCTTCTGAATGTTGTTTTCTCGTATGAGGCTACTTTCTACTTAAATGGTAAAGTTAATAGGCACAATTGCCGTTATTGGGCTGACGAAAATCCATGTTTAATAAGAGAAGATCATATTTGCAGACTGCAGAAAATTAATGTATGGGCTGGTATTATGCAAATTGTCACGGTAATCGGTGCGAATAAGAAAAAGTAAAATACAGTAAGCAAAGGACCAGTAAGCCTGCACCGAGTACGGTAACAAAAACAAGAGAAATCCAAAAAATTAATGTCGTGTTAGCTAAAACATTTCCGATCATTAGAGCAAAGTAAGTTCAATTTCACACTGTAATATCTCCACTTGGATGATGAGTAACCTTATAATCTTATGGAAAAGGAACCCAGACCCAATTTTTTATGAGAAAACTCAGCAGAACGATCCAGAGAAGAAACAGCAAGTCTTACAGTTTATTATGACGTTCCTGCTTCAAGCTTATCACAGCGTGATCTTGAAGGTTGTGATAAGTCACTGTTGGATCACAGCAACTTTTTGTAGCCGAGAGCTGTTATACACTATTAATTCGAATATATAGGATCATCCACTTGAATTAATAGGAAAATATCAACACGCGGATTTATTTATCTCTCGTCAAAAAACGTCAAGCGTTTACTTCTAGGTACTTATCATCATTTTGTTTTCGACCTTACTTAAGGTCGTTTGACGCAGCTCTAACTTCTTTTCTATTCTGTGCTAATCTAAAAAGTTCTACATACCCTTCACAACCTAAATTTCTAGGTACTAGAATTGCTTAATTAAAAGTATAATTCTTCGGAATTGTAAACAAAAACAAGAAGCTATTTAAATCTAAAATACCAATAGCATCTGTCAAAGGTGTAGCAAAAAAATGGAACCAATAGTCCCATGATTTTTACGATTATAATTCATTGTTTCATTAAACATTACACAAATTATACTTTTCTGTATTAAAAGCGATAAAAAACTTCTCATTTTCCATAAACAAACTAACTGTTCTGCGATCATTCGTACAACCAACTTATGGTTTTATTCTGCCAAACAGGACTACTGTCAACACTCGAAAAATCTCGCCAACGTCTCTACAGGGGAACCGATCGTAGCGATGAACAACGCGTAAGGAAATTGCCCAACTTTTTGCATAAAATTATATAAAGTGTAACATCTCAATAATACCGTATAAGATCAGCAAAACGGAAATTTTAATAAATAGAAATGGTTAATAAATTCTCAAATAACCGTAAAAAGAAATAGGAAATATAAGATTTAATTAAGTAAGAACAAAAATATTTTGTGCGGATACTAAACGTAGCAGAGTGAATGCAATTGGTTCATTTTTTATTACTGGAAATTTGGACGGAGACAAATATTTGCAACTGCTATAAAATTAAGTGGTTCCAAATGTAAGTGCCGTATGACCTAATGGTATTTACAATAAGTGGTTCCAACAACATGGTGCTGCCCCACATTTTAGTCCCGCAGTCCGAGACTTTCTGAACCGCACGTTCCTAAAGTGTTGGATTGGAAGAGGAGGAAATTAAGTGGTCACCGCGATCTCCTGCTCTAACATCACTCGATTTTTTTCTTTTAGGGGTTTCTAAAAAGTAGAGTGTTTGCAACAAAATCAAAATCAGTAACTGATTTGGAACTCACATACTTTAGAAAACCACCAATATCACTTGGAAAATGCTCCTGATGGTTCAAAATTCTATTTCCGAGCGTTTGGGTAATTGCAAGACCGGAGAAGGTCGACAATTTAAACATTTGTTATAAAAATCGTAATAACCGTACAAAAAACATTAAAATTTTATTTTCCCATTTGGTACTCAACCCCTCATAATTCTTAAAGGAATTAAGGTATCGGGTTTTAACTTATGGGGATGTGTTTCTTTTTTCATTATCGTTATATAAGATGAAACTCGACAAGAGTTGCTATTTAAAAATATTGGGGTGGTTATTGTCTTAAAAAAACCCACATTGCATGAAAGTTCTAAGCTATCTAATAATATAGTTTTTATGACTCTTTAGTGATTCCCAAATTTTCAATTTTTTCTTTACTCGTTCAAAATTTATAGCTCAGTCTCGAGGGTTTTGGGAAACCTGGTATACCTCAAATCTATGGAAAAGTCTCCGGGAACCCAAATAAATGCCAAAAAGTAAAAATGGGCCGACTGCTTAAAAAAACGTCTACTGACGTATTTCAAAGTTGAAATAAAAATACTTTGTGGAAGGTTTTTAAAATGAGTGTTCATTAAACAGTGACGTTAACGAAATTCCTACTTGTGTTTTAAAGCTTGGGAATGTAACGGAAGGCATTGCAGTTTCAAATCTAGAACTTGAACTTGGGTTTTCCGCTACCAACCTGATAGTCACTTCTCTATTACTTGTGAAAACGGTTATAAATTTAACGTGCATATGAATGGGCAACTCACCGTGCGACGTATTTTTTCCGCCATCTGCTATTTGTTCAAAATTATAAATTCTGTCAAGTTAATGAATTTATTTGTTGAAAACAATTCTTATCTTTAATGTTGCCTGATTCAGGACCCGTTATCTTCTTACTGTTAGTGATTTGATGTTGTTTTCGTGTTTGAATTGTTAGTAAGATATGCCTTATCGCTTTTGGAGGTGGTTCCATTGTTACTTAATTTGGACAGTCAAAATTTCTATAATAGTTCAGAACGTATTGGTTTTTGGCGGAGTAAAGTGGTGCCTAACGAGCGCAAAGTGACCGTACTGGTTTTTTCTTTTGTGATATGATTTAATTTCAATGATTAATTTTAAAAATTTTAATTATTACCGGCAATGTTCTATATTTTGGCATATTGCATGTACAATTTTTAATTTTTTTTGGGTACCGAAAGTTAAAATTTGTGTTGACTTTGCGTTGGGTTTGTTAGTATAAAGAATGGAAGATTTTTTATATCGAAATTACTTTTAATTGAGATTGGAAGACTTAATAAATGGTAAACCGATATATAAAGCACAACTGCGATAACAGCTACCAAGGTTATAAAAGGCAAGGTTAATTAGTTCTTACTATGAATTTGGTTTGCCCTACAGATGATAAGTTTAATAATATCCCACTGCAGGAGATATGTTACTAAAAATTATTTTAGGTTTAAAATATTCTATCAGTATACGTGTTAATGAAGCAAATTAGAACTGTTTGATTTTGTTGAAATTACATATTGTAATTTTATTAACAGCTTTCGACGAAACTATTGTTCACTATTTTTGCTTACACATGACCTTTTTATCTAATATCTTTTATAATGAAAATGAATAAATGAATAAGATCTGAAGCATTAAATAAAGGTACAGACTTGTAAAGATTTTTGTAAAAGAAATGCGCACACCGTAAACAAAAATACGTTCCTTCTTGTATGAGATCTAAATTTATTTATGTTTCTCGGAACGCCTTGCATTAATCAATGGCATGTAGGTTTACATAAATTACATTTTAATAAAGTCATTGTTTGACAAAAGTGATTTAAGGTTAACCGTAAGTTGTATTTGTGACACTATATTAATTATATAAAATATATTTGTTAATCGTGACTTGCTTCTTGAATGTCGTATGTCGTTTGCTAAGGAAAGTCGTCTGTTATATTTCTATAATAAAGTAAGTTAAAATGTGTTCTTTACCTTAATTAAATATATGGACAATAATATTAAAACATGGCGTAGTCTAAATAGAACCTTTTATGTGAAATATCACAGATATACAACAATTCACGGAAGTAGGTATAATTTTTAGGTGTTATTGGCCGAGTCCGTTATCAAGTTTAAGCCGGCCACAGCTAGCGGTCTTGTGAAATTACCGCCAGACTGTGACCTCCAAGGGCAACATGTCGCCATTGAGTGGAAATTTTGGAAAATTGCTTTTGAGAATTAGTTAGTAGCAACAGTACAGTATGAGGCAGCCGATCGGGTAAAACTTTTAATTTTACGAAATATAATTAGCAACGACTCTACTAGAATTATGTCTACCTTTATTATATAAAAAAAAAAGAAAATAAATATAAAGTCACAATGGAGCTTTTGGGTAATTATGTAAATCCACGTGTAGACGAGTGTTTTGAAAGGTGCAATTTTATTAAACGTAGACCAAAGGAAAGTAAAAGTTTTGAACACTTCCTTACAGACTGCGGGCATTTAGTAAAATCTTGTAACTATAATAATGTAGATCATAACGAATCGGCTGAAGAAAAAGTTTATGGGGAAAAGTTGTAATGAGTATTCGAGATCCTACTACAAGAGTAACACTATTAATTTTTGTCGCACCAGCAAACAAAACAAATCACAAAGTTTGCAATTTGAATAAACCAGTGATGTTAGTAGAGCTGTTACGGAAAAAATATGTCGCAAGAAGAAATCCAATTCAGGGATGACCAGAGCACATCACACGAGAAATTTTTATGTCGGAGATGCCAAAGAACACATAGACCACCTGAGTGCTTTGCCTACGGCAAAAAGTGTGAAAACTGTGGTACCTGGAATCGCCTTGCGGTAGCATGCAAGGCAAAGAATGCAAAAGCTACAGAAAAAAACGACGAATCCAGCGATCCTGAAATCTTTATGCAAAATATAAATGTTAAGTTTTGTAAGTGTAATAGAAATGTTTGTGAGCATTCTAATAAGAATATTTGGGAAGAATATTCAGTTATCGAAAACGTTAAGCTTAAAAGTAAGTTAGATACAGGAGCTGATGTGAACATTATACCCTTATCAATGTTTCATAAATTTAAAAATAAGTGTAAGGTAAGGCCGACTGAATATATATATTGAAAGCATTTGAAGGTACAATTTCTAAATCTGTTGGTATTGTAAATTTAGGCATTAAGTATAAACACCCAAATATTTTTGAAGATTTTGTAATTGTTGATAGTGTTAATTAGGTTCTGGTTGGTGGTCGAGCTTACCTTCATTTGATAAAAGGGATAAATAAAATTAATTTGAGTCAACATGAATAACCAGACAAAATTTGTTAGCAAAAATTTAGATATTATTACAGGGTCGGGTAAATTTTCCGATAAGGTAAAAATAACAACTATTAAAGATTTTGAGTCGGTGTGTTATCCCCCTACTTGATGTTCGATACAGATTCGGGACGACTTACAAAATGAACTGAACCGTAATGTTTGCTACCGAGTAAGGGTTGCATCAGCAGCATAGTAGTTAATATGTACCTATATGTTACGTATTGTATTAGCTGCACGTGCATTGTTTTGTCAATCCTGGCTAATATTCGCGCCTACCCTTAGACTAGTCCACACCTCCCTTGAGAGGCTCGCATCCCAATTTGAAAAATGCCGATTTACGGTATATATATATATAAGTTAAAATGTCCCCGTGGGTTTACGTGATGTTCTAATCCAGAGGGTTCGCGCGATTTAAACTGTACTTGTGGTTAAGGTTAAGAGATTTTCGGTGCATGAGAATCTCTTTTTTGTTATTTTCGCGCTATCTATTTAGTAACACATCTGCGCCATTGGGTTTAGTTTCAATGTATTTAATTTTATGATGTTTTATGCGTCCGTATATTTAAATAGCTTACACTGTTTTTGGTGTCTTTGCAATTCGTGAGAAATCAGTTGTGCGATAGCAATATGCTTAGTCATAGAAAATAGGTTGATGCTTGTCGAATTTGGTATGGTTATGGTGAATTTCCGGTTTTTAATTGTTGGTTGTAAAATAATGCACTAAGTACTTTACTATTTATTTCGATATTTTACTTTAATAAATGATGAAATAGCCCTGTTAACAAATAATTTTTACAAAATTGTTCGTATATCTTCTTACTAGGTTCATAAACTAACCAAAATTAATAAATGTTTTCCTATATACAATATATGTGTAATTAATGCGCGAACACTACAAACTTTGTAGACATATTCGATGTATCAATAAGTACCGTATGTCGTTATATTATCAGCTAAGTACTGAAGCTCCGAGGCATGAGACAAGAGCAAAATTCCATCCTAGAAGCGTGATAGTGACAATATAGTAGACTTGTGAAAGAGTAATTCATTATTCTTTCCTACAACCCCGTCAACATATAACAGCAGAATCATATTGTAGGAAATTACAAATTATGCAAAAAAACTACAAATTAAGTAACCATCTCTAATCATTCGACGCACGGTAACACGAAACCACACATATCACAATTGATCGTAACAAAATTGTTTAAGTTAGAATATGATGTTCTTGAATCATAAACCACGTTCCATTAAATTGTCAGCTACCGATTACCGGTTTTGCGAAGCTTGGAAAGCATTTGCAAAATTATCAGCGAAAATCTGTAATTGAAGAATCTGACAAATTTTTGGGTCATAAAATTAAATTTTTTCTATCGAGGAATTACCTCATTACCAAACATACTATCGACGCTAATGACAGTTTTTTTAACAAATAAATGCCTTTGAATCAATAACGTTTCATCTTTATCTAAAAAATCTGTCATTGTAACGCTAAAGGTGTGCATAATCTTTGAAAGTTCGGAATTTTAATTCACGTTTTTAGGTATGGACAATATATTTTTTACTTAGGTTACACTGTAGGCTGACTAGCAATCGGGTGAGTTTTGTGTATGTGTATGGGCAAGGGTGAGGGTGGAGAGGAGGTGGGTCTCTCGCTTGCCTTCTGTGCTCAAAATTAATCGCCGCTCACACGTTCACATGTGTATTTTTATTATATACTGAAGCCTAAAATTCTTTGCAGATGACTTGCGTTCATGGATTAAGAACATACTTATTTTGTCAGTACCACGAGATCCTGCAAACCGACCCTCAAATATAGAAACATAAGTTAATTAATAAAGTCCAAAATTCCTATTTAACTTTTAGTTTCGAAACTAATATCCAGTGAATCATATTGCACCGAAAACTCTTTTGCAACAACAACAGTTCTTTATTATCAATTGATTTCATAAGCCTTTTCAATACTCGTAGCTATAGTAAAATTCTAAAGCACTCTCGATAATTTATTTCCAGCTAACTTCCTAAAATCATAATACTGTCTTCTTAATTACTAGCAAAGCACTATAACTAACTATCAAAGCACTATTTGCTAAAATCACTATTATCACCTAGAGCTCTTTATTTTAACGCTGTGTTAACACTAATTTATTTGATATCACGACTTTAGAGATAAGGCTCGCATAGGAGCTGGAATTATAATCAAAGCTTTAATTAAAATAAATTACATGTTCGTGAATGGCAATTTATATACATAATCGATAATTCCGGACCATTATAAAAACGTTCTAGAATTACGCAGATAACATCTAGAAGGTTCTATTGTAAGCTTAATAAAGTGCTTAAATGCAGCCATTTGCAAACTATCAATCAAGTCCATCTGAAGATGCCACGCCTCAGGGTGGTTATCAATTATCTTTTGTGTACAGATGCCTTGTTTACATTCGGCTGTGTTATTCTGGTCAAGGGTAGATTAAGCAACGCCTTGTTGCACTATTTCAAACAGATTCTTGTAAACTTTTTTGATTAAGTTGGCTGTTCTTAAAATCTCGCAATCTGATTGATAGTATATTGTTTATTTTTTCAGGCAAAAGGAGAAGAAAAGCAGGAATCGGAGCGAATTTCAATTATATTTACTTTGAAAAATCAAGTAGGAAGTTTAGTTCGAGCTTTGCAAGCAGTTCAAGATTTAGGTATAAATGTGCAACATATTGAATCTAGAGCTTCTAATGAAAGCAGCAATCAATCCGATATTATGCTGGAAATTGACTGCGAACCCAGAAAACTTGAGCAACTTGGAAGTCTTTTGAAAAGGGAAGTTCAAACTATGGTAATTGGAAAATATGGTAGTAGTGATAGCGAATTTCCACCGCCCACTCCACTTTCAGCAACTGCTAGTTTTGGTAGATTACATTAATCGCATTTTCATTTTCATAACTTTTTCTATTTAGATTTTGAAGAAATGCCTTGGTTTCCTAAAAAGATTTCTGAACTTGACCACGCTCAGAATGTGTTGATGTACGGAAGCGAACTGGATGCTGATCATCCGGGGTTTAAAGACCCTGTTTATAGAAAAAGACGGGAACACTTTGCTCAAATAGCTAAGAATTACAGACAGTTAGTTACCACCCTTTTTTCGTTTTTCTTGTTTGCTCTTACTCACTTATATTTTAGTGGACAACCGATACCGAGAGTGCAGTATACACCTGAGGAAATAAAGACATGGTATGTAACTTACATTAAAATGTATTTTGTACATGCTTGATTGCAATATAATATTTATTTTATCGCAATCAATGGCCAAACAGATACAGGGTGTGTTTTAAATAAAAAATTTAATTGGCTATTTTATCGTTATGTATTTGAGTGGAGAAATTTTGTAAATTGTGTTTAACGAATATAATAGTTCAGCGAAAACTGTTTGAATATGTGACTAGAGAAGAGGTTTGAAGATTATAACAGCTCTTGCCAGGGGTTGTAGGGCTCTCTTAATCTTTAGATTCGCTTTTAGTACATCAAGTAGCATTGAGAAGACTACCTAATTTAAAATTAAAAGCCGCGATATAGTGCAATCCGTCGAATATTTTTACAAGTGTTGTAAATGCACGAGTTAGTGCTAACAAATGAAGCGGGCTGAAAATAAATTAGTAGAAATAATTGTACGAGTACAGCAGAATGCTACTAAGGTAAGCGAACTAAGTATTTATCGGACGAGAGTGCTGGTGGCACTTTAAATTAAGATGGAAGCATAATTTGGATTTGGATTGATGGTGGTATGAAAAGCATCCACTAATAACTGGGGAGAACTGAATGAACGAGTTGAGATCTCCGTGTAGGAGTAAGAACGAGGGAAAATCCAAGTACGTGAATTTGATGGAGGTCATCCGAGGAGGTGGTGCGTCCGAAGAACACACCAGATAACGAATTTGTTTTATTGTTGAACTGTGGTGATGACATTGTGTTATGAAGCTAGGTGTGTTTAAAATTATGTGATGAAAATTTTATAAACTGAAAATTAATTTGATTTCCGTATATAAAAGACAATTTTCCATTATTATTTGAGTAGTTAAAACAGGAGTAATAATTTTTGATGTAAATAGTAAACGGGTCTTTAGAGTAATTTGACCATGCAATATTTAATGCATATCAGCATATACTGAGCTCACCATAGACCAAGTAAAGGTAAATTTAGGGCCCATCTACTTTGAAAAATAAAAAGGTTGAAGTGTAATAATTCACAAACAATTTAGAGCGAAAAAAAAGGTGAAATGTTTTATTATAAACATAACAATGTAAATATCGAGATTGTCAGAATAATCATTCATGTCATACGAATAAAAGAGTGAATGTTTGTCCAAGGATCATTTCTTGCAAATTTGCAAACAGCCACTCAATTCCACAAATTACACCTGCACGTAAACACAATGGTCTTTTAAAACTCAGAAATCGTCAATACAAACACTTCATTACCGCGAAAAGTTGTCTAACCGTGCCAACCGGCTAAATATTTTTTGAAATTTTCCCTATTCTGTTAACTCCACACAAATACAATCACGCCTATCGTGTGCACGTTCATCCAATTATCTCCCTTGCACTCTCATAATAACATCTCTCAGTCTTGTCTTCCTTTCCTACCTAGTGTCTACGTTATTTCTTCCATTCTGGTATCTCTTTCTGTCCAGTGTTTTCTGTCTCGCTTGTAGTCCCTCTATTACATTATTGTTTACGGATATTTCTCCCTTCCTTTATGTGTGTCTTGAAAAATCGATACCGTCCACAAACATGTTGCATCTTCGTCCCGCTTATTGCTTTTTAAAGTATACTTGTCTGACACGCGCTTGAAAATGTTTGTCATTTAAACACCGGATGTCATTTATTTGCCCCTGTTACGTGTTAAATATTGTCTGTCTCCTAATTTTATTGATCTGTTTTCAACTAGTCGACCGTTGCTGTTAGTCTTGCATTTTCCCGTTCACAATGTACCTCGGATTATATTCTTAACGTAAACTAGCTTTAAAAGAATCGTTTATTTACCCCAACTTCTGTTATATAAAATCCTTGATTATTTTAACGTGTTTACAAATATCAAACCTTCTAACGTTTGTTGAACGCTTTAGCTTATGCTATATTGACTAAATATATTTTGCTCAAATTATTGACTTTTATACTGAAAAGCTCTAACACTATTAACCTTTGTACACAATTTTTGACATTGACATCAATTTTAATTGTTGTCCTAGTACTAAATTAACGTATACAAATTAAACCTACATTATAATATGGAATTTTATCCCAATTTGATTATATTGAAGCGTTTTATATAAATTATTGATTTCTATCTACAGTGTACCTATAAATACATAAATGATTGGCTTATGTACACCTTTCTAAGCTCTAAGCCTACCCTATCACTTGCCAGCTGACCTGAAACCCACAACCAATAATTTATTTATAAATATATATATATATATATATATATATATATATATATATATATTACTCATATTTAGACCAGGGTAGAAAATTAAATAATCACATCAAATAATTTTAATCACCGTGTATAATGAATATTATTAGATAATACGCGTTATTAAAACCGTGAAGCATAAAAATTTATTAGTTTCATTAAACATAAGAGATTTAAATCATGTACAAGACGCTTTATATCAAAAGAAGCAGTATTAAAAGCTCTGCGTGTAATGTAATTATTCCTAAACAAATGGAAATTACGTGCAAAATTTATATTAATTAACCCTATTTTAAGTAACCGGTATTAAACAGAGTGTATACATAATAATTAATATTTAACTTGTATTCGCTAAAAATGAAAGGATAGAAGTCAATTTTAATTGAAGTTAATTGAATCGTTAGTAACAGATAATATCTATAGAAACTTGTAAAACCCAATAAAAGCAAATCCTAGAAGTGTTAGTTAGAAGTAGGATGTTTGAACACACCTGCGTATTTTAAAAGGCAATTTCAGTTTAATTTGTTTAGATAAACATGTCGATTCTAAGGATATTGGAAACGGTCAGATGCTTTAGCACGAAATACAAAACAGGGTTTATTTAAAAGCTCTGAGAATTAATATTATTTTGAACACCTGCGTAGTTTAAATATCACGTACGGCGAAAATTGTGTAGATAACAAATGGTTTCAAAGAATCTTGGAGAAACCGGGGCTTAATATTCACGAGAATGTGCGATACGGGGTTATTTAACCCAGATAGTCCACATGGACTAAAATATAATCGATAATAAAGAATATCAATTTGCACCAATACGAACAGGTTAGAAAAGGAAAGAGAAAATGCGTCAAGCAAAGACACATATAGTAAAAGGCGTGATTTAAGCAACGTCACGAGGGTCACAATTGGTTGAAAATAAGATGCAAATATCAGAGGTAGAAACAACAATTTCTGTACAAAATTAATTAGTTTTCTCGGACATGTTTGCGTGCCGTGTGAATTTCTGAGATTTAAATGGGGCGAGTGAAAAATTCGTAAAAACCGACGCGCGAGCGACGGACTGGGAACAGAGAATGAGAAATTCTTTAGAATTACCCGTTTTGGGGAACAGACCGACAGACAGGCTTTTTGCTATATATACCGGTGGTAATATGAATTTCGGCCTCTTAGACTTTTGACTATTCGATGCGTTAAAAGCTCTTACATCCGCGACTTGATTCAAGATGTTAAACAGTGCATTTTAGTTTGATAAAATAATTTAAAATTTTGCTCGTATATTTTAGTGATTCAAAATAGTTTGTTATTTACGTGCTAACATGAATGTACTTCAGTGCACTTAGATACAAGGTAATAAAATTTAGTATCACTGTACCAATTAGCAAAATTTACAACGACAAATGTATACACAAAAGTAGGCAGTTTTGGCGTATATTGGTGAAAGACGCATGAATTTCTTTGCTATTTTTCGGGGGTGTTAATAATTAAATGGTTCAAATACGTGTCTGGATCCACGAAACAAGGGTCAGATATACACAGATGAGTTCCGGAAAAGCCCAGGAACAACTTTAAATAAATGGTGATGGAGAAAATTTTAAAAGAGTTGAGAATTAGAAGCCCTAAATATAATCCTGTTGGAATGGTGTGATTAACTAAAGGGACGATGTACATTGAAGCTACGAGGACAGTGGCCTTCAGGTAAATTATACTATTTTGTTTGACATTTTTGTGTGTGTTGAATAACTTTATAATTGATTTACTTTAAATGGACATTAGTGAAATTGTACTAACCATAAAATTTTAATTTTAAGATGAAATTTGCTTGTTTAAGTAGAAAGGGTATTTAGTATTGATGTTCGGGAATATGATGAAACTTTGGGTATGTCTTTGAGCTCAATTAGACGAACCTGGTTAATTAACGTAAAGGGTGGTAGATGCTCCTTTATACTCAGACTCCGGTCTGCTTATATTGTTATATTAATTAGTAGGCATCCAACAAGGACTTTAATTCTGGATGCACATTAAAATGATAATAAAATTAATCTTGAAATTCTTTTAAAACTGAATTTTATGCTGAAATTTAATTTGAAAATTTAATGTATTCTGAATATTGATGTAAATAGAGTTAACGTTGATGTTTGTGGTAGGAATGTGTTGTTTAATTTTATGAATGAGGAGGTGTATAAAATTAGGTGAGCAGCCGAGGCGAAAACAGGATCACAGCAGTTTATGACGCCCAATCGGTGGGACTAGAATTTTTTTGTTGAAAGGACCCAGTTCCCGCATTCAAAGGAGTATATCACAACAATATATATATATATATATATATATATATTTGCTGTGTTTCCTTATAAGAATCAAGCTTTGCGTTGGGCGCCATAAGATTGCTGTGTATCCTTATAAGAATCGAGCCTCACGAATTGGGCGTCATAAGATTGCCGTGGAACTCGGGTAAAATCCTCACCAACCATAAATATATTCGAAAATTACATTAAATTTTCAAATTCGAAAATAGAAAAATTTCCAAAAATTTTAAAAGTAAAAAAAAAATTGCTTACCCGTTTTCCTCTCTTCCTCGGTTGAATGGCCTTCTTCAACTGCTTCCGGCTAGCTCCTTAGGACCTCTTTTTGGATAGCTATATTCATTCATAAATCATATCATTCACGCACACGCCCAATAAAACCACAAAATACAACAAACATACAATCTTTTATTTATTCCTATTTACAAATTCAATTCATTATTATTCTATTGTTCACGATACACTTCAGTAACCCTTATTTTGTAATGTCCTTTATTTAATTTTAAACTCATCAAACACATAAAATGTACGCGGAGTAAATGGACCTTGAATAATACCTTCTCTAAAATTCCTTTATTATAATTTATTTATTGATTTTAATAATTTAAGTAAACTCTAGAATATGGTGAGCTCATAATAACCCAACTACTTCTGCATAATGTATGCCTCTCTACTGTGCATACTCTAAAAATACAAAAAAAAAACAAAGCCATGTACTCTTCACAATATTTCACGTTCTGATCGAACGTTTAAAAGCTTTCTAGACACCTTCAATTTCTAGTTGAATACCGTAATAAAGTTATTTACACATATTCAGTTCAATACGCAAATAATTCACACTACCTTGAAAAACGCTCTCATACGCCACCCCAATATTTACAGTTTATAGGAATCACAATGTTAAATCGTTACCTGGAATTTCTAGATCTTCGCTCTGTAGATGCTGCATGTAAATTTCTATCTGGTCTGCAGGTCGATTCTCTCAATTACTAGACGATTTCCATTTCAGTTGATCTGCCAACGCCTTCTTCTCGGTGTAACCAAATTCCAAATTTTATTTTACAGTAATCCACGTTATTTAATGTCCCGACACGAGTTGATAATAAATTATAGGTGATACCTCAATAAAATAATCTCGGCACATTAACCACGTTTTAATTAATTTAGAGGCTATCACTAAGCAATACACGTTAAATTATTTGTTAATACTTACAACTCATGTTTAACTTTCATATGTGCTTTCGGGACGATCGAAATAATAAGGCACGCAGTTAAAAGACAAGAGAGCGAGTCCTAGTCCTCTAGAGTATTTATGTCGTTCGACTGTAACCTCTCCAGGCCCCCAGTTATCCGAAATCCCCTGCACACAACACACATTCTCACAATTTTGCACTCAACCCCAATTTCAAATCTGCGAACTTCAATACCTCGTTTTAAAATTTCAAGAAAATCACACTACACTATCCTCGCGTCTATGCCAAGTTGAACTAATATATCGACCAATCGTAGACTTAATGACGTTTCTCAAATCCCTCCTCTACTATTGTGGTCGCATGCTTATACGTTTTCTCCGTCTCAGTTTAACCTCGCATGAGTGGTTGAAAAATCAATATTCTCGTTTGTTCACTGTTTACACACGTGGACTCTGTACGTGAGTTAAATAACCCCCTTATTAGCATTTCCCGTGAATATAAGCGACGGTTTGTCCAACGTTCTCTGTAACCATTTGTTATCTACACAATTTTAAGCAGAACTTGACCTTTAGAAAAATACGCAGTTGTTCAATCGTAATATTTTAACTAACACTTCTACGATTTGGATTTTCCACGTATTTTAACCCCCTTGATATATTTGTACGTTAGCAAATGCGTCTCATTTTGTATTATTGGGTTTTTAAACGCTTTTATGCATATTATACCTCAATACTCGTTCAATTAATTCAAATTAATTAATAAATTTATGTCATTGGCTTCTACCATTTAATTTCTTTGCAAACCTATTTAAATTTCATTAATTATTTATAAAATTTCGTTAATACCGGATACTTAAAAATGAATTAACTAATATAATTTTCGCCCGTAATTTCTGGTTGTTTCTTTATACAGGGTGTGTTGAAATTGTTTCGCTTATATTTATTTTTGATCTTTTAAAACCACTATAATATATATATATATATATATATATATATATATATATTTATATATATGAAGCGCACGTTGGGAGCTAATATAAGATGCCGTGGTTTTGACCTCATGAAAATTGCTTATGATGAAAGTTTTAAATTTGCCCTTTGTCAATTATTTTGCTAGCTCTCTGATTAATAAAACCACTAGAGTGATACATTAGATTCATAATAATATGAAATATCCATTTATAAACAGTTAATACATCCACAACAGTTTTGTTTAACGAACATCGAAGAAAATATAACTTCCTCGACACAAATCTTATATACTAAAAGTAGAGTCCAAAATCTCTTCACAACAGCCAAGTCTTACGATCAATAATAAACTCGCTTATTCTACACAAATCTAATATACTAAAATGGAGTTTAGAAATCCCTCTATAGAACTAGGATGATCACTCACACATCTTAAGCTCGCAATTTTCACTCATAAACGACTCCCTAATTAAATATTCTTCGATATGTACAAAATTTGCCCAATTAAGTCGTATAGTTAAATATTCTCCCTTTTAAACCGTTTAAAACTTATCTGATATGTTCGACTAATTATTACCTTCTATAATGACGAAAACCTTATTCATAGGTTTGCCAACGCTTTTCAAAATTAAATTATGTTGACTTTTTCACACACCATTCTAAATTCAAAACACTTGCTCACAAAAAATCTTATCATACAAATTGATTAGTTGATAGACATGTCCTTTAAAAAAATTTAAACAATATATTTTTGTTTTACCGTTATGGCTCTGCCGTTGTTAGTTTTGTTGAGGACGTAATCATCAATCCGTGCTCCAAAATCGTTTATATCTTTTTACAAAGTAAGCCATTTCATGCAAACTGCCCCATATACCATACCCCAAATAAATCCAATCACTTATGCTTGAAAAGAAACAACACAGATACGACCTACTAGGAAGATGGGTGTTCCAAATAACTGTATAGAGCTTATCACAGCTGCCAGAGGTTGATTAAGTCTCACTTAAACTCTACTTTTCTACTAGTTTAAAATAAATGCTAATAAAAGAACTCTACATCTTGTATACCTAACCTATACTCTAAAACATGATTATAGCTGAATAAGAAGAGAAAAACTAAGATCTACCACTAATTGGTCCAATATGAGTTTA
The DNA here is from genome assembly GCA_036346225.1 of Platerodrilus igneus. Classification (NCBI taxonomy): domain Eukaryota; kingdom Metazoa; phylum Arthropoda; class Insecta; order Coleoptera; family Lycidae; genus Platerodrilus; species Platerodrilus igneus. Next base: position 7,446,993 of record JARFIW010001503.1, on the reverse strand, counting down.
GCTAAAAAATAATAATAAATTATATCAATGCTAGAAATTTAACCAATTTATTTTCACTTACTATTTTGCCTCTATAATAATTAACGTTTCCATATAAAAATTATTGTTTACACTACATTTTAAATTAGCGTGCACCAACGTGAATAATCCTTATTAATAAACTTTACATATTATGATTATTATTATCATCATCTCAGTTATTAAATACCAGAGAAACAAACAAACAGCAAATAATAGTTATTAGCCGTATAACAAATATTTGAATGGCACTTTATTTATTTGCTCAAAACTCTATGAACTCCAAGGCGAAAATCTCTGCAGGTGTAATAAAAGTTTTATTACGCTAACTACTGATATGCATATCCGCATTTTATTTCCGCGTCCAAAATTCCATTCTTCTACTAACAGCCTCGAGTATGATACTGTCACGTTTACTATTGCACCTGTTTCTAGCGTCCAATGATTGCGTGTCGAACGAATTTGCAAATCACGTTCGGATGTTTTGTTGTTAATAATCTGATCTGACTTGTCCCCTTTTTTACTATTCGTCTGTTTTATATGTTTTGCGTTTCAGGGTTAGTGCATACTATTTTTTTTCTCGCGGGTGCGTCTAAACTATTCTAATTTCGAGGTCAATTTTGTTCTACCTGAGTGACTTGGAATTTTGTTTCCGCATATTTAAAATCGAAAGCTGCGTCATTCATCGTCTGCTACGCATTAATTTTATGGCTGTATTTTATGAGTTTATGGTTACTGCTGTGGTCCGATCCCATAGTTAATGCTTTCTTGAACCGGCGTAAATTTGTAGAAATAACTTTAAAATGTCGGTTATATTCCGAGTATTTATCTGTAATTTTTTGAATTTAATAGGAAGATGTATTAAAGTCCCAATATTTATTACGTATTTTATTCAGTAAACTGGGCACTTTACTATTTTGAATATTTTATATTAATTTACTATTACGTTGCAATGGTCACGTTATTAAATGTAAACTACCACAATTTATAAATTATACAGATTGCTTTCATGCAAGCTCATTTAGCTAACTGAAATTAATAAACTTATTTTTAATACTTAATGTTGGCTTAAGTAGCGCTCTATCGTTAAAGGTACGACAATTTTTTTCTGGTTATACGTAACTAATTGGGTTTATTAAATTGTAGCTTTCCCTTTTGGCCAGTGATTGGGCGTGTTAGTCAGTTATCGTAGCTCACGGTAATATAATTTAATAGAGCTTTTTGAAGCCATACTTATTTCAAAATTATTTGTAACTTTCTTGGTATCTGATATTTTTACATCTATATGACATATATTACTCTAATTATATCAAATTCTTAAAACAAATGCTTCTGTTCTAAAGCACACCCTGTATAAAAATTTACAATTTTACAATTTATTGATGAATTGTAGCAGAAATTGTGCAACTCCTTAATTGAATTGCTAAATGTAAGGCTCTAGGCTGAATAAGTAAACGCATTTAGGATTCTGATTGAAGCCAATTTTGTGTAGACTTGTTTAGCGAAGCTTCTGTATTTGATCAAATTAACGTTGTCATTGATTGAAAGGGGAACCGTTTTCCGAGAGCTACACAAGCTTTACGTTAAGCACGCTTGTAAAGAATACCTAGAAAATTGGCCGCAACTTGTTAAATATTGTGGCTATAGAGAAGACAATGTTCCTCAGCTGCAAGACCTTAATGTGTATTTGAAGAGGAAAACAGGATTTCAATTGCGACCAGTTGCTGGATACTTAAGTCCAAGAGATTTTCTATCTGGATTGGCTTTTCGAGTTTTTCACTGCACCCAATACTTACGCCATTCATCGGATCCATTTTACACGCCCGAACCGTACGTACAAAGTTATTTATATTATTTTTATAAAGCTGGCTTATGCTGTTCTAAGTAGTTGCTACCTTTTACATACTATTAGATTTTAAGGGATATAAAATTGCGAGAGATATATTATACAGGGTTGGGATAAAGAATGGAACCAAGTGAATATCTTTAAAACGAAAAGGACGATATTTATGAAACTTTGTAGATAAATGCAATGAGACAAAATGCATCTGATGTGATTTTTTGTTAATAATGTACTTCCGGTTTAGCCGGAAATGTCCTCAATTTTTTTTTAATTAAATGGGACACCCTGTATATTTTTGCAAATCTTGATAGATATTGTTATTTCGAATTCATACATACCGGGGTTAATGGAAATAATCTGTAAAAACGAGACACTAGAACACTTTAGTAGAATCACTTTTAAGTTTTTACGCATTAGAATAAAAACCATTTAGATTAGCAAATTGATGTTTACTTTGTATTAAACGTGTACTGTTTAGTAAAGCAGCTGTTGGAAAAATGTCAAGATAAACTGTCAAGTTAATTGTAATTTACGGTAATAAATTGTACGGTTAAACATGGTATATTTAAGTGAGAAAGATCGAATTGAAATATTAATGTTGATTGGTTTTGGCGATCGTGTTAGAACTAGGGAAGAAGTTTGTCATATTCTTAATGATTTGCATCCTGAAAGAAATCCTATATCACGTTCAACAGTTACTAAAACATTATAACGTTTTAATGCAACAGGGATGGTCAAAAATTTGCCAAAAACTGGACCGCAACGAACGAAGCTATTAGACAAAACATTGCTATTGAATTAAATCACCTCAAACTTCTACCACAGATTTGGCACTAAACCACGGTATAAGTCGACGTTCTGTAGGGAAGATATTAACAACTGAAAAATATCATCCGTATAAAATACAATTAGTTCAAGAATTGTCTGATGATGATTTTGACCGACGGCTGGAGTTTTGCGAACGAATGATGGATCTGTAATGTCGACGAGAATTTGCAAATAATGTAGTGTTTTCGGATGAGGCATCTTTTTGTTTAATTGGAACAGTTAATCGCCATAACTCAAGGTATTGATCAAATGAGAATCCTCATTGGATTTATGAAGCCGATACCCAACATCCACAAAAATTGAATGTTTGGATGGGAATTGTGAAAAATAGGATTATAGACCAATTTTTTATAGACGGAAACTTGAATGGTGACAAGTATTTAGATTTATTAAATAACCAAATTATTCCTGCACTCCATCAAAATGGGCAGGTACCACAAAATGTTTGGTTTCAACAAGATGGAGCGCCTCCTCACTATGATAGACGGGTTTTGAATTTTTTAGACGCAAATTTTCCAAATCGATTGCATTTATCTACAAAGTTTCATATATATATATATATATATATATATATATATATATATATATATATTGTCCTTTTCGTTTTAAAGATATTCACTTGGTTCCATACTTTATCCCAACCCTGTGTAACGAAATCGAATTTCTAAATATTAACTATGCACAGGGTCCTCGTAAACATATGTGGAAAGCGTGCAGTGCACGCGGGCGGTCTTTTAGCTACGGTACATGTTTCACTTTTATAATTTAATTAGACAAAAAATTAATACATTTAATGAAAGTTATAATAGAGGAAGGGGTGGTAATACGAACCCACACTTTTATAATATGTTTGGGGAAAAAAAACCCATTATTTTTACGTGAACTTCAAGACTTTATTTAACATGTTGCGGATTGTCCGATTTGGGTCAAATATGCACCGTTTTGTTCCATAATTTGTTGCCATTTTAAAGCTAGCTTCATAACGCCTCTCTCATAGAAGTCTTGGTCCTTGTTGGTGAAAAATTCTAGCAATCGATTTTCACAATCTTCTCTTGATGCCAATTTCTTATCACTCAAGAAGTTTTGCAATGCGAGATAAGGGTGGTAATCGCTTGGTGCCAGGTCCGAACTATATGGTGGATGCATTAAAATTTCCCAACCAAGCTCTCAGAGTTTCTGGCGAGTCACTACAGACGTGTGTGGCCTGGCGTTGTCCTGATGGAACACAATACCTTTTCTGTTGGCCTATTCTGGCCGTTTCTGGCCAATCGCTAACTTCAAACGGTTCAGTTGTTGACAGTACAGATCCGAATTTAGTGTTTGGCCATATGGAAGCAACTCATTATAAATAATTCTTTTTCAGTCCCACCAAATTCACAGCAGAACCTTTCTGGCCGTTAGTCCTGGTTTGGCCACCGTTTCAGCTACTGCACCGCGCTTTGACCACGATCGTTTTCACACAATATTGTCGTATGTGACCCATTTCCCATCCCAGTCACCATTCGTTTAAGAAATGGGTAGATTTCATGCCGTTTGGCCAAGGCTTCGTGCAGATGGAAATTCGATCCATCATGTTTTTTGGTGTTAATTGGTGTGTCACTTAAACATCAAGCTTGTTTTTGAATCTAGCTTTGTGCAAATGGTTTTAAACTATTTTATGGTCGATCTTTAGCTCCTGGGCGATGCTAGAACTACGAACATGCCGGTTAACTTCGATTATTTCTGTGATTTTATCGACATTTGTGACGACAGGCCTGCCTGTGCGAGGTGCATCTTTAACATCAAAAATACCTGAACGGAATCGATGAAACCAAAATTGCACGTGATTAGCTGTTACAGTATCGGGACCATAACACAATTCACAATTTCAGCCGCCTGGCTTGCATTTACGCCTTTATTAAAGAAAAACTGTAAAATGTACCGAATTTTCTCTTTGTTGACTTCCATTTTTAATACCCTGTAACTTACATTACATGTGATTTTCCAATGCTCCACCTGAAGGTACTACATTGGCCAGGAAGCGAGTTTTTTTTACCTGGAAAATTTTGAATTTTGCCGAATCCTTGCTGTTCCAAGCAAGGTAGTATCTTTAACGTGCGTGACAACACTCACACAGGGACCTCCATTTACCTCTCATCCGAACGAGGGTGTATTTTTGCGAAAAATGCTCGCCTAACATTTTCAAGCGGACCGTGTCGGGATTCGAACCTGGGACCTAGGGCGTAGTAGTCACACATACCACTACGCCACGGAGCCGCCTACCCTGTAACTTACAACTGAATAAACAAAAAAAATAACAGCAAAATAATTTTTGAGTGTGAAATGCCACCTTGACAACGAGCATACATCTGAAATTGTTTGATCGATACTTTACGAGATATCGATCACTATAGCCATCTACCAAAAATAATGGATTTCTTTTTCCCCAACCTTATATTAATAAAATATTGAACAGTATGACAAAAAGATTACCTTATTTGATGCAGTTACATTTTTTTGATGGATACATAAGACATATTAGTAGTTAAGTGTTTTTAAATACAAAAGTGTATTTATATATTCAGAAGACAATTCTGAATACAAACCAGATGTGTAGGTATATGTCTCCATGGTGTTCGTAATATGGACCCCGTATTATTTTAAAAAGTTTCTGTATAAAAAAAAAAGTTGACATTTATATTAAAATATATGTATATTATTCAATAAAAAAAACAATGTACAGTTGATGATAGTATAGTACTACCGACGGAAGTCACCAACGTAGCCCTCTTTCTCCGTCTCCGCATATTTGTAATGAGTTCAGAGAGCACATTAAGCATTGCACTCACAATTCACCATGAACATCACTCGAAAATTCCCTCCCTACATTTTGATTTTCCAAAGCTCCACCCGAAGGTACTAGGTTGGCCAGAAAGCGAGTTTTTTTACCTGGAAATTTTGAATTTTGCCAAACCCTTGCTTTTGCAAGCAAGGTGGGGATCTTTAACGTGTGTGACAACTCTCACACAGGGGACCTCCATTCTACCTCTTATCCGAACGAGGGCGTATTTTTGTGAAAAATGCTCGCCTAACATTTTTCAAGCGGACGGTGTCGGGATTTGAGCCCGGAACCTTAGGCATAGTAGTCACACGCATACCAACTACGCCACGGAGCCGTCGTGAAAACTTCCCTACGCAGAAAAGGCGCAAAGCGTAGTCTTTATCCGACTGGAATTCATCAACCGGAAGTTTAAAAGAGATTCACCACAGCAAGTTGAGAGCCGTCGTCGTTAACAGTTTCTGAGTGGTCACTGCTATCAATTTTATGTTTCTTGGTTAAAGGCTTCTTACCATGCAGTTTGCCACCAGTTCGAGTAGAAGTTCCAGAACAAGAAAAATGTGAAAGATAGGTCAGAATCCTCTTAATATTTCATGTTGATTTTCTTCATCCACGTCCACGACCTCGAAAATTTGCAGCAACTTCTTTGTTTGCTTTCGATCCCTCTAAGTTATTCTTAAAAGATTACGCCACAAGACTAGCCCCACAAGGTTTCCGCCCACGAAATGATTTTTTTTCTTCTCAGGTACCGGATTGATTTCCGTTGGAGACACAGCAGTTCAAAATATTTTACTGCTGCCGGAGCAGGTGGGTGATTAATCATACAATTTGGAAACTAGATCAGTAGAGACATTAAGATCACGTTGAGTAGGCCAAAGGTCATCAAGTTCATTAACACCAGGGACTGCTGAATGTTGAACAATCTCTTCGGCAATCAGGTTTTCTTCTCCAGCAATAAATTCATGGTCGGCAAATGTATTCCTTCCTAATGGATAGATTCCTGCCACACAAAAAATATTTACCGTGTTCATAGCTGTTGCACACTTGCCCAAAAAAGGAAGCTATGCCATAGGGTCCAATAAGTTTTCTCTTGCTCGTATGTTTTCACTGTAGTGAGTTCAATCCAAGGTTGTAATTTGTGGGTGGTGTGTGAGGGTAGTGACAAAATGACGATATGGCGATTTCTTGCTATATCAGTCGCATTAATATTGTTTTTATTGGAGAAATGACTTTCAAGGATTAGCAGTATAAACGAAGTCTTACTTGGTTTGATTTTTACTATAAGTACTCAAATCAGTCCTTGGAAAGGTGTGATTGAACTTATCCAGATGAGTGAGCTGTCTCAATCGATCCTGAGAAAGCACCATTTTATAAGGACGCTTGTCATGTTGGTCCTAGGTAATATTAACATCAAAGGAACATATTAACTACCTGCACCCATCGAATAGATTACTGTTAGTAACACCCACACTCTGCAGCAGTGGTAGAACATATTTCTCGTTTACCTGTACTCCCAATTACTTGTAATATGTTAGTCCGAACAATAGTAAGGCCTTTTTCGTCAACATTTCAAATGCGATCTGCTGGATAGTTACGTTCTCCATATTCCACTTGCAGTAGATCGTAAAACAAATTAACTTTATCGCGTGTAAAGCTTTTTGTTCGATCATACGATGTTCCAGTTGGTTTTCTAATCGACAACATTTTTTTGAAGTTGAAGAAAATAGTTAAGCCACGCCCTTTCAGCAATTACACTATTGCAATGCATTTTCTAACTGCAAGCTGGTAGGTAATTTTGCGGATATTCATACAAGTAAACTCTTAGAACTTTTTCTCCATATATTGCAAGTAGTCAACAAGCTCATTTTCTAACGTTGCTGGTAGGGTCGACTTTCCTCCCAGTTTCTTTGTGGTGACGTCTTCCCTAGAGGCATTAGCCTCACGCACATTTCTCCGTACAGTTGCTTTCGGAATAACAAAATGTTTAGCTGCTTTTCTATTTTCTATCTTTTTCCTACGATGGCAGCATTTTCCTCTAGTATTATGTTTTTACTCCAGACCTGCTTTTTGAGGGTTGGTGTAGGTGCTAAGTTAGGTCGCAGCATCTGCAAACAAAAATTAAAAATATGTTTTCAACTGGTCGTAACATGGACCCAGAGGTCCTTATTAGAAGCACAAAAGGGGATAAATATTACAAATATCGCCATCTTGTAAAAGTATGGAACCTAACAAAAACTAATAACATTACAACCGTTTGATCAATGTGAAATTGTTGGCAATAGCGTCTAGGTTGCATTCATAACGCTTAAATCTCGTTTTTACCATATATGGTAGTTGAAATTATGGAATTTACACACATAAAATAGTTTTGCACAAGAACTTAAAAAAAACTATCAGACTGTCACTCAACTGATCAACCGAACTACCTCTAGCACACCTAGTTCCAGCTGTCACCGCTAGAATTCAACTCAATGCGCTTGAGATATTAGAGGAGGTCACATTTCATGCGGGTTCATATTACCACCACTTCCTTTAATTTATTACAAACTTATTCTTGCCCATAAATAGAATATTACTTTATCTTAAAAACTTCTAAACAATTTTATTTCTTTTTAATTCAAAGCAAGGAAGCACTTCGATTGTATAAAGCATACATATTGTGTGTATACATGTGGGTTATGAAATATAGACCTTTGATTTTTTGCTGAGATAAATTTTCTATTTTGACTAGAGATATCTTAAATTCTATAATTTAAAAAAAAGAATAGTGTTATTGGGGTTTTTCTTAATCTTCTTGGGGAATTAAACCACTCATTGAAATTTTTATTATTTTGACAACGATCCTAGGTCATGGGTCGAAACGTAAATAAAGACGATTTTAACAACTATGAGTGATTTAATTCTCAAAGAAGATTAAGAAAAATACAAAACAAACCACAACAAACATACAGGTAGTGTTATTGGGGGTTTACAAATAAAAAAGCTTTATTATTTTGAATAAAATAATTCATGTATACTGTTCCGTTTGCAAATTATAGTTAAAATTAACTTTAGTTATCGCTAAGATGCAGCTTGAAGGTCAATTCTCCTCATTTGTGTGTATATATAATCAATGGGTTTTACAGCGATTAACCTTCAAATGTTTTGTGCTGTGGTGTGCCATGACAGTTGTAAAAGACGGGTGTATCGTAGCTATGGTGCTACAACAATATTAACTTTTGAGTTCCGCAAAAGGTCGACAGTTCCTCGTCCGGCCGCCACCGCTTAACTTTGAATTATTACTGTTAAGTACCTGCAGGTTCCGCTTATATAAACCTTGTTCATATTTACACATCCACTTTTTTACCATCTGTGGTTATCGAAGTTACGCAAGACATTTACTATAACTCAAATTAAAAGTTGTCAAACATGCAGTGATAGTTCATTAATAACAAGACACCATATGTGTACATTAAAAGAATCAACTTATAATTTTGCTTTTCTCTGTGAGGAACAGTTTTGTCGTTGCCAATGGGCATATAAAAAAATTCAGTCTGTCCATTTTAATTCACATACACCCAGAAATACGATACAAAAAGAGTTAGAATAAAACACGCAACACAAAAGAAGTTACAATGTCCGCAAATGAGAAAACATTTTTTATAAGACTGATTTTTTCCACGCGGGCGCTGTAACTATTTTTCTATATTGTATATTGCTCTAATTATATTGCAATTTGTTCCGGTGCGCGTCCGTTGTGGCTTCCTGTTCCTTCTGTCTGTGTTGCTTCGCCGTAGCCCTCGATTGTCGGCACGTTGGTACGATATAAGGATAAGGAAGGGAGGTGGGAGTCACTTAATCGGTAGCACTACTAACACGCCAACACTAGATGGAAGCAAGTAACGGGTTTCGATACCTTCTCTCCCATGAAAATGTTAGAAGATGTTGAAGTAATCTGACACACGTTAGTAGGAACAACGCCGTTTAAATCGTGAGAAATGCCAACTTAGTATAATCTCAGACCGTGTGAACTCTAACTTTATGTGGTTTTCACATGCGTGGGCATTACGGTCTCAATTTGCTGAGAATTTCCCAATGCAAGGTTTTAAAAAACCCCCAAACTCAATTAATACACTAAACGTTAAAGCTTTATGAAAAAAAGCGTAATATACTAAATTTTCAATTTAGTAACGCAAGTTTATTTTTAAGCTCTTAGAAATTTTAAGTTCGTTGTGCTTTTGTGATTATATTTCTTCCTACTAATGTTAACAATATAAGTTTAAATAAATAAGCTTTCGGTTCAATTTATTTTAATTGATGATTAAATTGTTACGGGCAAAAGTGACATTACGCTATAAATTTCGATTTGCTCAGGAAGGATCTGAAAACCGGTAACAATTTTAAGGGCGTGGAATGAGTTCGTATGGGAAAAACGATAAACATACTAAACTTTACCTTTCTCTGCCATATCTTAAAAACACTTTTATATAGATACACGTAGATACACGTGCATTAACATTAAAAATAAACAAACATAAAGTAACATCCAACCGGCCAGGTATTGCTAACAGATATCATTAAAGAACCATTAATATAGGATAATATAGGATTACACAAAGGGTTAGTGCTCTTACGCACAACACCTAATTTAAGAAGTTTATCTATCTCACTATCGATATGTTTTTGTACAGCGGGACTGACTCTATAATAAAGTTGTTTAATTCAATCTTCTTCTACTTTAAACGCATGTTTAACTAAAGAGGTGACGCCAAATTCTGGCAAATTTTCAAAATATTTACCTATTATATCTTCTAACAAATTTCTTTGTTCGAAATCGAAATCTAAGGTAGAATGTAATATCGGAGGTAAAGTTTCTGTTGAATCTAATTTAAATTTAGCACAAATAAATTTGTTTTTATAAATATCTGAAATAATACCTGTGTATGACCAACAATCAATACACAAAACTAAAGTTTGAGCTACGCCAGAAAGCACTATACCAGTTAAGACTATTAACCTTTCCTTTAATCGGATTTGTAAAAAAGTTATTGTTCTTACAGATTGTAGAGTTTGTTTAGAATTTCACAATTAGGAGAATTTTGTTTGAATTTTTACACTATAACGTGGAAATAATACGAAACCCTAAAATTGCAGTGTCAACATGCAATGGATTATTTAATATAGTAAAAGTGTTTGCAAATTTTGTTTTTCAAGAAAAGTCATTAGTACTCTATTACACAATTATGTTTTCATCACAAGTACATATAAACATTCTTAAGCAAAAAAACTAAATAAATCAAAAATTACTTAGCTCAATGAAAAACGTTTTCGGCGAACAAAATTACTTTCAATGTTCTTAAATTAATAACAAGAACATACAAAGGGTATGTTTATAAGTTCGTACAGTTACAAAAATGTTCATTAACTTACAGTTACTGAAGATTATAATTTAAGATGTTTTATTATAAATGCTTGGAGTAATTTGACTGTAGATATCTTTGCAAACAACTGAAATCAATGATATTTGGCACTCTACTTGTTCTTACCAGATCTTATGGAACTTCTATGATTTTCTTATAAATTTTGATGTTATTAATAAACATGCGTTTTTTCCAACATAAAGTTGTTCTTAAAATTCCTAAAATTAAAAATTTTGCACCTGGTATGGTATTATTCTGAACTTCATTGACCAATCATATTAATCAGTTTGATACCTTATTATTCGAAAGTTAGCTGTACCTACCAAAGTATACATGTTATACCTTTCATGTGTAATGACAAAGTGCTCAACAAAAAGTGATCTTCCCTCCATACACGACGAGATTATCTTAGGCAGAATTCTGACAAGTAAATTAAAACTGCAAATTAAAATTGTTTTAACGTTTTTCTTTATATAACATATTTAAAATTATCTTACTGAAACATTAACCTAAACCAAAGAAAAAAGATTTTTCATTTTCTGAATCAGCATCGTTAAACTTCTTCGTTTCAAAACGATGAGATCATAGGTGCCAGCGTTATACCTAATTAATCAAAACAAATGAATCATAAAACCGCACTACTTCAGAATACAAAGTAACGATATCATTCCTAACGTTAATAACCGCCATAATGAATTTGACAATCTTTGAACAATGTAAGATACAAAAATAATTCTTTCTTACTTCAAGAAGACATGTAAACTAAAACTGCATTTTTTAAAGAAAATATCCTTAATCCTATTGGTGGGATTTACTAATACAGAAACTATTAAAATGAAATTTATTATAAACATTTCAAAGGACTATTACAAAGTGTCCTCAGAGCAAGTTCTCAAATTCGAAACGAGGACACAGGCTATAATGGAAACATCTGGCCGAAAGTATTAACAGTACAGTATGGAACTTTACCTAAACTCAAATGAAAGATGATAATTTCGCAAATGAGGTTGCGACCAATATTTTACGAAAGTAGTCGGAACATGTATAATTTGCATAAACAGTATGTTGTAAAGAAATAAGAATGGTTAAATCTTACGTAAACTGATACATTGGAACGGTCATTTGTCAATTGCATGAACTGATTTTTTTACTAGCAATGCTTTTATATATTTAAGTTCCTGCACCCCTGCCCCTCTTTAGTAATGCTTGGCTGTTTGATAACATTATATTTTTTTAAGAAACCGTATTTTACAGAGATTGTTGTCACGAACTACTGGGTCACATGCCGCTTTTAGCAAACCCCAGCTTTGCACAGTTTTCTCAAGAACTGGGACTGGCCTCACTAGGCGTTTCTGATGATGAAGTTGATAAACTAGCCACTGTAAGTACTAATAACAAAAGCCATGTGCATATTTATACATTTATTTAATATTTTAGCTATATTTCTTTACTGTTGAATTTGGGTTATGCAAGCAAGATGGAGAAATGAAGGTTTATGGGGCAGGTCTTTTAAGTTCCGTAGCTGAATTACGTCACGCCGTTCAGTACCCAGAAAGGATTAAAAAATTCGAACCAGATATAGCGTGTAAACAGGAATGCATAATTACCGCTTTTCAACTGGCATATTGGTACACAGATTCGTTTGAAGAAGCTAAAGAGAAATTGAGGTAGGTTTTTTCAACTAATTTTAATAAACAGTTATATGTTCCTAAAATAATTTCCACAACACTAAAAAGTAATATATTGCATGACAAAATTTGAAAATGAAGTGATTCTCCTGGAGAAGAAATAGTACTCATCAAAACCACGTGTACCTATATTTGTAAGAGCCGATGATAAATTTGCGTCACGTAAATCGCTTTCTTGCTTCTCAAAATATTCCTCTTTCGTGAGTACACACTTTTACAATGCATAAAAACAATCTTCAAAACTTCTTCCTCTCTGAACGAGGTATTTAAAAAATTAAGTGAATCGACAGCCTCTTCAGGCAATGAACAGCTCCTGCCACGCATTTTAATTTTGATATATCGGAATAAGAAGAAATTATTGGACAGTAAGTCCAGCAAATATGGGCCATGGGTCATTATTTCGAAGTAGCTACTGGTCAAAAATCGGCAGTTCGTTGTGGCGTGCGCGCTTGCATTGTCAGGATAAACTATGATTCGCCGGTTTGCATTGTTCTTTCTGACAAATTGTAGTACAGCATTTCGCGTTAACTGTCCTTTGATCTCCTTATGCAACAGTTGCAACATGGCCCGTTTTTTGAATAAACAAACAACCATTTTTTTCGAAACCCTACATGAGCGCACGTACTACTTTTGTTGGCTTAGGCTCGCCTTGTAACACCCATACACTTGATTGCTGTAGGCACATATGAATAAGTCTATCATTCGTCACCAGTCACTATGTTATATACAGAGTTTGAACGATACCGTTGATTTTGTTTTATCGTTTCTTTGCACCACTTGGCACTTGCCTGTTTTGGAGGTATTTAAATTAGCGAGGACTCTATTGACTTCAAAGCTTTTTAAGATAATGTAAAATTGTATGTCGAAATTCATAAAAATTTCTCCATTTCCCTATATGTCACATGCTGCACTGGTAGACTCATGTCTTTCTCAGCATCGATAGTCGTCGCGACAAAAGAGGTGCATGAACGACCTTCGCAAACATCATCAAAAGTTGGCCTTCCACAGTTGAATTCTGCGAACAATTTGTAGACCATAATTTAAGTGGTCCTTCATACCCAAATAGTGAAGAAATGTTTCCACACTTGGTAGAGATGTTAAACCCTATTGAAGATTACAAAAAGTCATCACTAGAAAATCATGAACCGAAATTTCTATTTTTATGCAAAATATTATGTTGTTAAATTTGGAACGAACTTACTAGGTTTTAATCGAATTCTCAACTGATTTGCTGGTTAAAAATTTCAAATTTTACAAATTTGACAATTGCGGAACGTTCCCAGTCCGTAGACTGATTTGATGCAGCTCTCCATGCTAACATATCCTAAGCTAACTTCTTCTTTGATACTTAACTAATCCATCATACATCCATCTGAATTTATTTATCATATTCAAGCCTCGGTCTGTCTCTATCATTTTTATTCATTACATTTCCCTCTTTTCTTAAGTTAAGCAATCTTTATGCCTCAAGGTACGTCCAATTATCCTGTCGCTTATTTTTTACACTTCGCCACACAGTTCTTTTCTCACCAATGCGCCGGAATACTTCCTTATTTGAGACCCAATCTACCCACTTAATCACTGAAATTTGTTTATTATACCACATTTCGAAGATTTCTAGTTTTTCTTTCAGTGCTGCCTAATACTCACGTTGACCAATTAACTTTGATTTTAAGATTTGTTAACAAATATGGAGATATAAAGAACGATTTTTTTTGTTTCCTTCAACTTGAGAAACACAAATGCCGCGTATTTGAAAAATCTCGTAATAAAATCACCAAGCGGTATAGGCATAGACATTTAAAACTGCCGAGGTTAAACGTATGGCAATGCAGCAAACATGTCTGGCATATATAATGCACTACAAATTCAAATAAAGGAACATATTGAAGCAGCTACATATGCACTATGTGACAGGCATACTTTAAATTATTTGGAAACTGTGACGCGGAATCATGTTCAGTAACGGTGTATTATTTTGATTTTATTCAAAATTTATTTGCATATTTTTTGTTGTCTAGTCGACTATGGAACATTCTCATAGATATATTCCAGATGGACGCTCAATCTAAACATTTAAAGATGGTCAGCTAGTAACATACTGTTTTAGTACAGTCGGTTATGTAAAAATAACTCTCTATTATTTCTCAAATTGGTTTATTTTCTAGTTTAATTTTAGCGCCCCAATTAATAGGATAACGGTTTTGTAGCATAAATATGTCTGCGATTTTAAACGGCTTCACAAGCTCCGTTCCCAAGTAGCCAGAGCAGGGTTCTTGGAAAATATAATCCAAAGATTTAATTAACATTCCCAAGGTACGAAGCTTTACTTGGAAGGCACTTAACGTGTCAGATTAGTAGTATCTACTAATAGATGTCAATCAAGTAGCTAAAACCCTAGTTATGTATAAAGCAGCCCGAGTTGTCGGAATAATTTTCAATTAGTTTGGGTACTTAACTAAAATTATAGTTTCGGAGTTTTCTTGTGAGGGAGATTTTGGCTATCCTAAAGCAATTGTTAGTTTATATTAACTTTTAAGATTTATGACAGGCCTTTTCGATTATGAGAGCTAAACTGGACTGGGTATTTTCCAATTAACTTAAAGGTATATAAGGAGTTCAGCGTGGAATGGAAGGGGCTTTTTTATTTCGATACTTCCGACATACAGGTTGTTTATTTCTGTACTTCTGAAAGTAAAGTAATGTGTGTTTTTTATTTTATTCTGAGTAAGTACTTTCCCAGTTACTAAAACAGAGGTTATGGTATTTTTTTAAATAATGAACTCAAGGGTTGTGTTTTGAATTATGTATCCGTAATTGTTTAACTAAATTGTGCCGACGTTCTGTAAAAATACCGACGTTCAGATTAAAGCTCTGAGCTTGGGCTTAAGTTGAACGCGTTGAAATTTTAATCCCTGTGTACTTATTCCGGCAGACAGCGAGGCTTCAGCAAGGTACACCGCTTCATTGTTATTTCGACGGTAGCCTGGAAGCTCACGCAATAGCTCAGCAACGAAACCTACCTGATTACGCAATTTTCAGGTCGGGTATAGTAGTAAAGGACTCCCGTGTTGATAATCTTTGTGTGTACTTGAACGAGTTCCGTTACAGTAATAGTTGACCGGTGAAAAGGTCGTTTCTGTTCCGTTAGTTGGAGACACCCTTGTGAACTGAGAGCGTGGGTCACAGAAGGTAACTTTATTAGAATACTGTATATATAATTAATTATTGTATTTGGGTGTTTGAGCCCGAAATTGTTTCTTATATCCTTAAAAAGTAGACTAGTCCTAAGGAATTTAGACATTAATTTTGTTTAGTCATATAGTGTTTAGCTAGCCGGGGACTATAAAGCTCCAGAGTAGTGCATTGTTAAAATTTTCTGCGTGCGTATTTGTGACAATCTTTTCCCATTCTCAAGAACAAAGTGTCACGAGTGATAATACCTTGATAAGGTCCGTAAGCCTTCCCCTACCTTACGGTGGCGCCCTATTGTATATAACGGCAAATATTGTATATATTTTGTACTCATATGTCATTAGGTTAAGGTTTAATTAGTTGTACAGTTAATAAAACAATCTAAATTTATATCTTAGTGTGTTGTAGCTTAATGTACCTCACCCTCTCACCGACTGTAGCAAGCTTGCGAGACAATGTTCCGAAACGTTTGGGTACTTTAGATTTAGGGGTCATGCCCTATTATTTTATTGGTAATTTGATACCCTCACGAGGTAGGAATGTATATCTAGTTACAAGCTAAAGCGGACGCAGTTTCAGCGTTAAGATTAAATTACAAAAATATAAAAGAAATCTTAATTGAAATTAGCGCAAACTGCAATGAAAAACCAATCAGTATTTTGGAAGCAAAAAAATTAGCAAAATATTTTGACTAACATAAAAAAGCTTTGCTGACAATTCAATGGGATAGGCTGCTGCAACAAATAAATAGTACTAGTAAATCACTACAAGATATACAATCAAATTTGTTGAAAGGAATTACTCACCTAACATCTCTTTCAGAATTCATTAAGGATGTTAAAAACAACTTCGAAGATATTGAGAAAGCATCGAATTTACTGACGGAAATCAGCAACTACAAGGAACTTAGGATGAGAAAACCCTAATTACCATTTGAGGAATCATTTGATAACGACACACGATCAACTATCGTTCAAACTTCTTCTGTTGGCACTTCTTTGAAATGGACCAAGAACACCAAGACATCTGTATCTTTGCAAATAATTATACAACGTTTGTTTTCCTCAGATTTAACAGAAAATACATGGAGTTACAGGAGAACTCGCGTAGACTACTGGATGAATTGTAACTTGATAGCCAAAAGTTAAGAATCACTAACCGACACCTTGAGTTTAAAGTATGGCTAACAGCATTACAGTCAATTAAAAACTACTTGTTAAATATCCTAGACAAGTGCACAATTTACTAATTAAATCAACTTAAATGCCCTCAAGACGAACCCGTTCTATTAAAGTATTGGTGATTGATAAATAAGTTGTTGACGTAAGCAACCTTGACACCTGTTGATCCCAGATGTTGAATGTTCCGGTATTCAAATATTGTTTAGTGCAAAGCTTTTAAAATACCAAAGTAAGAAAAAGATTATGATAACATGCACCTATAGAACAATATTTCTAGATAGCATTTCGTACTAAATGCGTTCAAAGGCTAATTACTAATACCAGCCCAAATTTATAGGAGGCTACAACCATTTAGTGATTATAATTTCGACCCTGCGGCAACAACATGACGCTTTGAATAAAATGGAAAGCATTGAAAGTAAATTCCTTCATAGGTGCTAAAAAATTTACATCCTTATGAGTCAAATTATATTAGTAGCACGCAAAGATCATCCCGTACAGGACTTGAATGATTTCAATTGCCAGTTGGAGAAACTGGTCAAAACCTTATAGAAATACCAAAAACAGTCAAAAATGGTGACGGCAATCCATCGTCCACCATAATACTAAAAAAGGGAAACAAGACGAAGCGTGGAACTGCGCTTTGCATAAACTAGCTGAACTGCAGATCCTCACCCAATCTCACATGTTAGGATGACAAAATGCAGCTGTTTATCGCTCTTACACACATAATAAATTCTGCACGTAAAGTTGCCTAACTTTACAAATCCGTAACAGGGAATCATATTGTTACACTACCCCCTTCCCACATACGAAACTACCATAACAAATAGACACACCAACAAGTATACTGAAGCGCTTTCAATGAACATGGGTCCCACTATTGCTAACCTAAACGGACATGCCAGCATTCCTTACTATACATAAGTTAGGTATCTGGCTTCAGATCCTTTACTAGCCAAACGCCCATATCTTTACCCTTGCTATCTCCTAGACGGTAAATGACAGTTCCTGTTTTTAATAATTTGGAAAGGAATATTTGGGTGCTAACTTCTGAGAGAAAGGCTCCGAAGTCTTAGACACTACACTAAGAAAGGAAAGCAAAACGATACGTGGGACAGCGCTGTGAATAAACAAGTTAAACTGCACATGCCTTTCTATCTGCATATGATAGGAGGCCAAAGGCAACTTCATCTGACTGCTACGTCCATAATAAAACACGCTCATAAGGTTGCATAATTTCTCAAACTCGTAACAGGGTATCTTACTGTTACATCGTTTCACAACCGTACAGTGCTGTGCGCCACACATATGCTTTCAACAATTTTTTGTTTATTACTATGTTTGTTGTCTTCAAACACGGTAGCTGCTTCTTCTTGTTAAATACAGTACGACCTTGTGCTAATCTTTCTTTTTTTAATATCTTTGCACCTTTCCTCTTCTATTGATTTTTAAAAACTATACCCTATTTCATCGTTATTCATTGGTACGCGAAGGGGTTAAGCAATCTCACGGCTACCAAGATCCCTTACCACTTAGACATTAGCCGAATCAAAATTGCTCCTTTCACACAATCAACATTTGTTGAGAATATTGCAAAACAAACACCTGTAATTGTGTACGATAATCATTAGATTTAAATACAATTACATTATCAGCACTAGGTTTTCCTTCCTGGACTGGTTGGACGCGCACCTCCATTGATTCTTAATCTGAGCTTACAAATTTCCCTTAAATTCCCCTTGAAACATTTTTCCTCCTAGAAAGAATGCATTGCTACGTTTGCATTAAAAGATTGGGGTTAACAAACGCGCCCTCTCCTAAAGTCATAACCCAATAAAAAGAAATTTTAATCCGTGATGAGGGACTTTAAGGAGACTTCCGAACTAACTCTGAACCCTAACTTCGGCGAAGTTTGACGAAACTAACAGGGGGTTCGTTACGGATTGATCTTAAGCGCCACTACACTTAATAAGAGTTTACCAAGAATACCGTCCAGAAAGTGTGGAAAGTAAACGGTAATTAACAGATCTAAGCACAATTGCTTAAGTTGTAATATTTTCGTATAGAACCTGTAATAAAAATATATTCATAAGCTTATGAACCTTAATTATCAATATTAAGTAACAAGATATCGGTATAAAAGATAAGTAACACAAAGCGTAAATGTACTAACTATGTATACTTGTACTCACACCTACACGGACGCTCTTCTTACTACGAGAAAGATCAGTTATCACTTTTAATATAAACTTTTTATCGATAACCTTTCTCTTTTGCTGGAAAATTTATTGACAGGTGTTCGTCATACTTTTAGCATAGTTGCTTACTGAAATCATAAGACCAGACAAGGAAAACCACAATTCTATTTCTTCTCTTAAATAACGATAACTACATTCAATTGGAATATTTACACAAATACATCAAGTACTTTCTACTAGAACAAATATAAGTTATTGCATTTGTTATCTAATTAAAATGACTGAGTGGTTAAAATTCTTACAGCCATGATTGGCAAAAATTTTGCTTATTTTTCAGATCTGGACTATAACATTACGTAAACTGTATATAATAATTAAAATGAACTTTTAATAAGAATATTGTTTAGTATTCCAAATATATAATCTTCTACATTAACCACACTTTGTCACCATATCAAACAAAATTATTTTTCATCATTTTTATCATAAGTTAGATTTTTTTATAAACTAAGAACGCAAAGTTATTTAATTAGTTTAAACTAGTTTTTATAACCCAAGGTTCTTGAAAGAAGCAAAAATAGAAAAGAAAACCTTTAAACATCGTCAAACAGTATGTGCAGTGTAATTTGAGAATATTACCAACTAATACGAAAACCATTCGTCTCGAGTCGGCCTCGCTTCTGCAAATGTCGACTAATCAAATATTACTGAATTTCCATAAACAATTCCATAATGGGATTTCTTCGAGTCGCTTCAGGCGGTCTGCGGTATGTCATGCAGGAAACAACTCATCTCGAACTTGATAAAAATCTCAGCATACAAAATATTATGTTGTATCAAAAGATGTTAGAAAAGAAGGAACCGTGAATACCTGAAAGTAGTAATGAAACGTAATTATTTATTATAACTCTAAAAGGTTTTGTAAATATAGCGTACATAATGGCGTGAAAGATTAAAATTTAACTTTCAACTGACTTAATACCCTCGAACAAAATAGCTGGTTTAATGCCAATTTGATTTTGATCGATAGCTGCAACTCATGTTTTAATGCTGACCACGAGACACGGCATTCATTTGGGCAACGAATTACTTTAACCGTAAAGGCGACAGCAAAAGGTCTCCAAACATACAACTTGCTAGTGCACTGTTGTAGAATGACGCTTTCGTGTTAAGTACGAGGCAACGAAGGAAAGCAGGTCAGGGTGGTACATAATAATTTTTGTACAATTAATATGCAATTTATATATCACTCAAAAAGTATTAACATATAGCGCTATACAAAACTGCTTTGTTTAAAAGTTTGTTTAAAAAAAATCTGCTAAAAAATTTTGTTGCGCTGTAAAAAGAAAACAAGGTTAGATGTATTTAAATTAAATTGAAATTACTAACCATTTTGAGTCTATTCAGATACCCACACAAATATGTTTTGGAGACAGTCCCCAGTCGCTCGCGGCCAATTTCATTTCCATGTTGCTTAGCTTAAGGGCTACGAACAACTGTCGGATTCTAGTACGACAACTAACATCTGTTTTGCAATGAGCATTAATTTATAACTTCGACTTAACAGGAAATAACTAAATATAATACAGAATATGTTGCGTACAAAAACGATTTAAAACCAAATCTATTTACAATCTTTTATGCGTACGGAGAATAAAAACGTTATATCATAATCAACATGTTTCACTATCGGTCTACAATAGACCAATCTATGTCTACCTTTACATCTCTTTTACCTTTCTCTGCTTCTAATATATTCCACACTATTCCCTCATGCATTAGTTTGTGTACTATTGTTTAATCTATCATATTTTATACTGCTTTACACATGTTTCTTTCTTTCTTCCCCTGCCATTTCTGGAACCACTCTGTCCTTAACATTGTTTATCCATGATATCTTCATCATACGTCTGTAGCACCACATAATGCTCCTGTCCTGTCCTGTCTACTTCTCGTGTTCACGTTTTACAGCGGTATAGTAATGTGCTCCACGCATATGCTTTGAGCAATATTTTCCTTGTTATTATGTTTGTTAAATGCAGCACAGCCTTGTGCGAATCTTTGTTTTCTATTTTTTGCACTTTTCCCATCTTACGTTTTTTGACGTTAGGTAACAAAAATGCGTAACCTCTTGTGAGGTCTCGTTACCTATTTGCATAATACTTTTTGACTTATTTTTCCCTTTTTACATACTAATACTAATCGGATTTATGTTTGTTAATTTTCAAATTGTATCTCTCAAATAGTAGTATTTCCATTTTATTAAGAGCTGCTTCTGACTCTTCCTTGCTAATTGTTAATACCGTTAAATCATCTGCAAATCTAAGTAAATCAATCGTTTGTCCTTGCATAGTAATCCCAAAGGGAGGTTCATATTAACGGATAAAAACATGGCGCCACTACTTTATAAATTTTTGTCTCTAATGGGAAATATAATGGGAAAAAGTAGAAACCGCTTAGCGCATAAACGTTTCTGGGAACAAAAGTTCAGTTGTTGCACATCTAACCTCGTACCTGCAAGAAGAGGTAAATATTTAAATCAAAAAACGTATCACCCTCCACTGCTGTACTGGACCTAAATTTTATATACCTCCTAGTTCGGTAAATATGTTTGAAGTTGGAGTAACATTTTTATGTTATGTTTAACACCTTTTATATAAAATTTTATGACTAATAATTCCTCATTCGTAAACACCTCGTGTTGTTTAGAACAACAAGAATAAGAGTTAATATCAAAATTTATACATCTATTTTAACTTAAAATTTATCTGTACAATTTGCAATTGATAATAAAATTTCTAAATCGCCCCTATTTGGGCCTCTATAAAATTTTATTGACAAATCTAGATATTATCGTAGAGAGAAGATCTGGTATCTTCGATTTACACTAATATTTAAATGTTTATTTCTTATTATAATAACAGTACATCAAATTACGTGTTCAATAGTTAATCAGATTAAATATTTAATTGAATCTTACTAAGCTTTTATTCAACCCTAAAACCTAATACGTTAAATTTTTAACTTACTACTTTTATTTCAAATAATCTTTTTATGTTCAAATAACCTTCTAAAATTTAAATTGTCTAACTTGGACAACAAAGGAGATTTTTAATTCAACACTCACCATCTGTTTTTACGTCATTAAATATGGCAAGCCTTGAAATAGACGGACGAAACCTAACACTAACTGTATCCCATTAGGGCACCTTAGAATCAAATTCCGGATCTCAACGAGAAGGGTAGAATGCGTATTCTGATCAGTGCTAGTCAAGGACATTGGATTCCACTACAACGATGTGCGGTAGGATTTTTTTTTGTTTCATTCAATCGCTGCTTCAATACGCCTTAACATATTTGCGGTCTTAGTAATTTTATAAGATAACCATCTTTTACAAATGAAGCATATTTTAAAGATGCCATCTAGTTGTGAGATTTATTACATTATTAACTGTAAATGTAATAAGTTTTATAGCTGAGATTAATTTGCTATAATTGTACGTAAATTAACATGGCTCCACGTAATTTCATACAACTTCACATAACTCAATTTAACTGGATATAGTTTAGTATAATTTCATAACTGCGCTGCAAGAAAACGGAAAAATTAGACAGGGTGTTTAATTAAGAAATATACGAACCATTGATTAATATCACCCCAGTTTCTATTGTAACAACATTTGAGGTCGCAAACTTAATGCTATTCTCAAATCTGCTGTTCTAGAAGTTGGGAAAGGCATTGTTACGGTATTCCGCGCAAACACGAAAGAAAACAGTAAGAATAAGTAAAAAAATCATTTACGCCGAATATCGCAACAAAATGGGGACAGAGTGGTAGAATTTGGGTTAGCTCAAAATATATATATATATATATATATATATATATTAAATTACTCAAGTGTCAACTAGTTTTAAATTTATAAGTAAGTGGTTTACGTTAAAAAGACAAAAGAAACAATAAAAACGGATTCTAACATAAACATTGATTAATTAAATTTTAATTTGAAGAATGATTATTACATCGTCGCTTGTGCACTGTGAATGTGTTTGGTAACGTGATGTTGGTAATTTATCGGATAATCATGAGTAGCAGCAAATAAAATGTCTATACTCCACAGCAGTATAAAAGAATTGCAAAAATAGAAAACTGTACCTTGAACTAGTTGGCTTCGTATCATGTTATAGATGAAAAAATGCGACTGCATTTCTTTATTGGCTGCATGCTGGAACCACCAACTTTACTTATACTAACACAGAAAGCATTTTAGTAGCGCGACTTTACAACATGTATCTTCGGTAAGAAGATGGTGTCTTTAATCTCCTCTTTCAAAGCACGGTTTCTATTTTATAAGGATAGAATCATGTATGGGGGTAGGATATTTGGCTTTCAAAGATATCGCCGAAGAATCATGTGTGCAGAATTCCCAGACAACAGCTGCCGAAATACAAACTGTAACAGCTTGCCAACAAGCAGATAACGCAATTATCAAAGGATTTTTAGACAAAGGAAAACAATCTTGTTACTTTGTAACATCGTAACAGCTGCAGAATACCAGATAACAAGTCCATTGTAAGCAGATGTAGGCAGGTGGTAAATAGTCTTATCTTTTAGAAGAAAGCTGTGCATTTACATGCAGCTTTTAATTAAAACGTAATCACTGCAGGTGCTAGGAAACATTGCAATTACTTTGTAACATAATGTTTCCTAAGCAGCTGTTTGATTTATAAGGCAAACTTTTGTATAGAGTAATTACTTGAGAAATTTTATAAAATAACACTAATTCAAATGGCGGGAAATCGAGCTTGTTGTGGAATTTTAAGGCGTTTTAAAAATAAATGCAGGAAAAATTGTTTGCACGGTTTTGAACGTAACAACATCTTTCTTCTACGACAGATAATCGACGACTAACTAGTTTTTTAACGTAAACGACGAGTATCGCATAGCGAAGCAAACAACATCAAGCGTTACCTTGAATTGTAACTGTCTGGTTTCTGTAGTATTTGAACTTGGACAAAATTTATTTGTACTTTGAGAGTTTTAATAAAGTGAAACTTTATTTATGAGGGACAAAATTATACCGGGTGTTTTGTAATTGTATTGTATTAAATGTTTTACCAAAACTGAAAATTAATGAAACTAAAACTAATTCTAAATTAGAAGTATATAGTTGAAGGGGTTTTCGGAAATAAACATGCTTCAATGTACTATCCGTCTATCCCTATAAGTTATTCTAATCTTTTTGAGTATTTTAAACATTTCTCCCATTTTACATAGTCGAATGCTTTTTCCAGATCTACAAACCCTATATACACGCTTTCTCCTTTTTCTATTGTTTTTCCATTATCACCCTTAAAGATAAAAAGGCCCCCGTGTTCCCTTGTTTCTACTAAACCCTAATTGATCTTCTCCTAGTACTTTTTTAGCTCTTTTTCGATTCGTTTTTGTACAATTCTAGTTAATGTTTCTGACACGTGTGCTGTCAAACTTTCTTCAGCCCGTTTCTCCATTCGTTTTGTACAATTCTAGAGTTATTGTTTTCGGCACGTGTGCTGTCAAATTTATTGTTCGAAAATTTTCACAAAATGTTCTATTATTACTTGTCCGGCAGTTTTTAGAGCTTCTTGGAGTTTATATTTCACTGTATCAGATAAAACTGACGTTCTTGTTTGTTACCAAGAAACCTTTTGCCTTGGGATTATTGATTTTCTTTACCCTGGTGTGTTTTCTAATGCTTTTACATGTTGAATTAAAATTAATTAAATTAATTATGCGTGTTTATTTGTTTTTAAAACTTTTTCTTTATGTACCTTTACCTTTCAATCATTAATTATAAAAATACGTCAATACTTGTCCGTTTAAATTAAATAAATTAAATAAATTTTGCGCGTAAATAATTTGTTTGTTTCTCTATACAGGGTAGTTGAAATTGCATTGCTTACCCCAAATTTAACTCTTTGAATCCATAACAATATATATATATATATATATATATATATATATATATATATATAATGACAAGTTATTTGCAGTCCGCAATAAGAAAATTGTATATAAAGTAAGATGTATCTGTAAACAAACTCTTAAGAAAATAATAAGAGGCTAACAAGCCGAAACCATTGGTCAGTGGATGTTTCCTCCCTGTGAAGTAATAAAGCTAATGTTTTGTTAATGGCTATATAGCTACCAGCCCGATTTGTATTTGTCAATGGCTCTTATTATTTTCATAAGAGTTTGTTTACAGATACATCTTACTTTATATATATATATATATATATATATATATATATATATATATATTGATGTGTTCTGATAATGTTGGGGTTGCATATTTTAAGAGTAAATAATTCATAAAACGTAGGTATTCTTTAGTCATGCCAGCAATTAATTTTTTTAATGTACTTTACTCTTGTAGATATTGATATTTATTGTATTATCTGAAAATTTAATTTTTTTTCTTTTGCAAGTGGTAGCAAAAAAATAGCAAATAATTTATATACTGTTAATTTTTTTATTTATTTTGTGTAGGTATATTTTTTCAGTTGGTTAGATAGCTTAATATTAAGCTATCTAGCCATTTGTAACTTTTTACAGATATAGCAGAAAAATTGGTTTTATCAGCAAAAATTAGCAAATAATTAGCTAATAATTCTTATATATATTTTGGTGTGTTCTGATAATTTGGCTCAGACAGCTTAACAGACCTAGTATAACACTAGCTTTGATGAAATCGGAAATGTCAGAAAGTGGGTATTTTGAAATCTGTTAGAAAACTACTACACGAAGTGTATCAGCTGTAAGAAAACATGAGATCATCGCATAACTGTGTTATATAATGCCTCCTACTATAGTCCATGCCAGATAAGAATAAAGTAGATGACCTTGTACGCGAAGGGGGATTTACACAGCTTAAAATTATTTTAAAATGTGGAAAATTTGAAACTATAGATATTGGTTAGAATTTGTTACGCATATCTACATGTGAGAGATATTTGTTGTAACGCATGGGATCGTCCCTAAATTAAATTAATTCGTAGCACTCCTGCTCCTATAATTGCGTATTTAAATACAACTTCAAAGATTAAAACATACCAAATTGCTTAACATAAACAATATGGCAATATATGATAAAAAAAGACACCTCGCAATTAGTTAGCGGTCTGGCATGTTGGCAGCGATTCGCTGCTTAAGCTTTACCATAACATGTAATTTAACATTTTTCCTTTTTAATAATAATAACAAATACAACCAGTTTAACACGTTGGCTGTGGCACCAGATATTCTATAAGCACCACTGGTGCGGTTCAGGACATAGGACTTGTTCGTGTTAATCAGGTAATATTTCATTTCCTTATAAATAGAAATCATGTAGACATGTTAAAGTTCTTTAACAACCGTCAGGTTGCTAATATCTATGTAGATCTAGGTAGATAAGAAAAAGAAAAGAGTATAGAAAACCTAGACCAAGCTATATTAGTCAAATTTTTAGAAATTTAGGTTGTGAATGGTAGACAGAACCTTTTAGATTAGCACAGAATAGAAAAGAAGTTAGAGCTACGTCAAATCGACCCTCAGTAAGGCAGTTTGTTAGTACATCAATCGCCTAATAATTTGTCGATAAGTAACATCTATAAAAGTGTAGTTTGAACAGTCACAGGGCAGATTTGCTAAATTGAGTCATATAGTTGGTTTACAATTGTCAATTACAGACTATATGAATACACAGTCAAAGATACTTGATATCTCCGCTCAATGTAATTTTAAATTTTAGCTCATCAAGAAATTTCTTTGTTGTTTGTTTGTTTATGGATAAGACAAAACCATCAACACAGAAATATCTATCATAAAAGTATTTGACTATTGCAATTACAGTAAACAAGGAGGGGTCAGACTTACTTTGTATAAGTTCATAATTCAATAGCACTGAAGTGAATTTGAAATTCCAGGAAGTTAACCATACAAGCTTTTTTGAAGTAGACACAAGCAACCAGGAACATCACTATGGCCATCAGGTTGTTTCGTGTAAATCCTCCACCGGAAGGTCACAATAAAGGAATGCAGTTGAAAATCAAGCTGATGTGTAAAGAAATCAATGAAATTGCATTTTTATTTGAACAAGAACACACAAAACAAATTAATGACAACTTTTGTAAAACAACAGCAATACTGTCAACACTTTTTAACAAATAACATAGTGCTAATAGTTTATTGCAACATCACAAATATATATAGTGTGTACATCATCCATACACTACAATATTTCACAATAAATAATTAATACTCAACAAACGTAAAAATATATTTAGTTCGGTTTTTGTGTACAATATGTAAAGTCTTGATACATTAAAACGTGTTGAAAATAGTTCAAAATTCTATTTGATATTGGTACATTATCAACACCCATACTTAGTCGCTCAATTCATCATTGGATAATTCTTTGCTGGAACTTTCCACTCCTAAATTGATGACAATCTTTTCTACCATCTCTTCTACTATTCCGTCTATATCCCACATTCGCTTTTCCTCCTTAACTATGTGGTCAATACAATTTTTCCATTGCTCTGCAGTTATAGCTCGATTGAAAAGCACTTTCACATCAGCAAGTTTATATGTTGTGTTATTAGCTGCTACATAATCTTTTATTTGGGCCCATATCAGCTCGACTGGATTTAAAGTGCAATGGTAAGGAGGCAAAGGTAATATGGTTCTTCCAGTACCCTTTACCAATTCATCGATAACATATGGTGTTGGATATGAAAGGCAGTATTGTTTGATTTATTCCAACAATTGTAATTTTAATGAATGCACCTCAGCTGAAATATTTTTACTATGAGGCCAGTCGATAATGTCTTGTTTTTTCCAACTTTGAGTTGGTGTTTTCTCTGATTTCATGCTATGATTTGGGGTATTATCTATCACAATTACTGAATTTTCCTCTAAAGCAGATAATACGCCTTTGAGCCACTGTTTAAAGACATCACCAGTCATGTCTTCATGATAATCACCTAATAAAGATTATTATAGAAACACAAAGTAAGTATATTATTAATCCTACCAGTTTTCTATAATTCGAAGATCAATAAATCTCCATCAACGAATCCTGTGTCGCTACCAATATGTACAATTATCATACGCTTTCCTTTGCATGAGGGATTCTTTACACCAGAAGAAACCCCTTCAATTAAAGCTTGCCTTGCAGTTTTAATTGTTGTATCATACCAACCTTTATTTTTTACGTGACCTGCATTTAACCATGTCTCATCAGTGTAATAGACTTTTGTCCCTTCGTCGCGATATTTTTTGATTGCTGTTAAATACTTCCTCCGCCAAAGAACTATTTCAGGTTTTTCAATTAAAATAGGTTTTCTTGTTCTTGTCGTATTTAAATCCTAATTTCTTCAACACTCAGTAAAAGGATGTACGACTGAAGTTAGGTACTGAATCAACACTATTAACGACAGCTAACACCTTTGATACAGGTGGCGCAATTCGTTGCAAAAATAGAATGAATGCACATGTCTTCGAATTCCCATTTTCTCAAAATCATCAAGTTTTTCAAAGACCGTTAAGATTGTCTATTTTTCTTTGGTGAACGTGCGATACCAGAACCTATAATTTGTTTAATTGAATTCCACACTGTGTTTTATTCAATACCTGTGTCTATAGCAGTACTCAGTTTTACTGAGGCTCTTTGCAATGTATGTTAAATACGTTATATGCCACTAATTTCCACTGTGAATTATCCTTTGCCTTCGATTTTTAAATAATTGCTGCTCTTGCTCAGCCATCTATCGAATTGGATGCTAAAATAATAATATGCGTGTATTTAACCCATAATCAGTGTAAATTAATCGACATACCTCCACAATAATAAAACTCCGAGGAAGTGAGTTCGTACAAGAACTATTGGTTACCAGTTTACAAAAAGAAACGAAATTATAAATGAAAATTGAAAATGACTAAGAAAAACAAGTGGAATTTTTATTCTCCCCAACACATAATTAAAATTTAGTGGGATAAATTAGCATTTTGTCGAGATGTTGTAAATACAAATTAATTCATCATTAGGTCTTCAGTCTTGAAACTGGTTAGACGCGTACCATCATTGTTCCTATTCTGAATTAACCTACAGATTTCCCTGAAATTTGCACACTCTGCATCTATCACAATCTGATCTAGGTTTACATTCACCTCTTTTTTCCTATCTCTGCTTGTAATATATCACATACTATTCCCCAAAAATGCCTTAGAACGTATTCTGCCCTTCTATCTCTCCTATTTTTTTCCAAAGATATCCTTGTTCCCCTACTGTTTCTATAACCTATTTGTTATTACCTTTGTCTGTCCATCCTCATACATCTGAAGCACGGCATTTCAAAGGCTGCTACTGTTGTTCTGTCTGCTTTTCAGACTGCCCGTATTTCATAGGCATACTGTCTGTGCTGTGCTCCACACATATGCTTTCAAAAACTTTTTGTTCTATGTTTGTTGTCTTTCATCATAAGCGTAGTTCTTTCTAGTTAGATGCAGTTCGGTCCCCTTCTATTGTTTTACAATTATATACCCTATTTCTCCAACATTTAGTGGTTGTGAGGGAGTGGGGAGAGCAGCCTGTGGCTGCCAAGTTCCCCCAGCGCTTGAGCATTTACCGATATTATATTTTTTCCAATATATCTTTTCGCACAGTCAACATTAGTTGCAGATATTTCACAACCAACACATGTAGTTGTTTATAATAATCATCAGATATATCTGCGGTTATTTTTTCGTCATTGGGTTTTCCGTTTGAAAAATGGTTGGACACGTACCTGCACTTATTTATCTTCAAAACTAACCTACATAGTTCCCTGAAATTCTCACAAAGCAATACAGCTCGGTTCCCCTTCTATTGTTTTCTAATTTTATGCCTTATTTCACCAAGATTCATTGAAGGGGGCTAAGCAGCCTGTGGCAAGATCCCCCAACACTTACACATTTGCCGAAATAATAGTTTTCTAGTAAATGCTTTCACGCAATTACTATTATTCGAGAATATTGCCCACCCAATACTTGTAGTTGCTTATAATACTCATCATGTTTAAGTGCAGTTACTTTCTTCGTCATTAATTTATCCATCTTGGGACTGGTTGGATGCGTACCTCTATTGATTTCTATTCTGAGCTAGCCTACACATTTCCCTGAAACTCCTACAGTCTACATCTTTCGCTATCTGTATGCAGTAGTCTAACCTAGGTCTACCACTTCTTCCCTATTTTTTCTATCTCTACTTCTAATATATTCCGCACTATTCCCTCATGCCATAGTATATGGCCTATAATCCTATTTCTCCTATTTTTTACCGTTTTCCCCATATTTCTTTATTCCCCTACCATTTTAGTACATCTTCGTTCTTAATTTTGTCTGTCCATGATATCTTCATTATACGTCTGTAGCACCACATTTCAAAGGCTTCTACCTTTTTCTTGTCCGTTTCTCCTACTGTCTAGGCTTTACAGCCGTACAGTGCTGTGCTCCACACATATGTTCTAAACAAACTTTTCCTTGTTCCTATGTTTGTTGTTCTTGAACACAGTGGTTGGTTTATCTGGTTAAATGTAGCACGACCTTGTGCTAATCTTTGCTTTATATCTTTTGCGCATTTTCCGTCTTGCGTTATTTGGCTTCCTAGGTAGCAGAAATCCTTAACCTCTTGTTCTTGTTACCTACTTGTATTGTTGTTTTTGATTAATTTTCCTCACCTTTGCATACTAGTACTTTAGTTTTAGTTCTAGTTTTGTTAATTTTCATACCGTATTTTTCTGTTAGAACCGTTTCCATTTCATTACGAGCAGCTTCTAACTTCTATATCATCTGCAAATCTAAGCATATAAATTTTTTGTCCCTGCATAGTAATGCCAAATGTCTTCCTGCATTTGACAGTATTCATTGCTTCTTCAATGTACAAGTTAAAAATTAATGGGAATAGAGCACATCCCTGTCTCATCCCTTTCCTAATGTTTACTTCTCTACGTTCCTGCTCTAATTATATTGCTGCTGTTTGCTCTTTGTATAAGCTATGTACTATTAGTCTATCCCTATAACTCATTTCTTCTTATTCTTCTTATTGAGTATTTCGAACACTTTTTCCATTTTACATTGTTGAATGCTTTTTCCAGATCTACAAACCCTATATACACACTTTTCCCTTTTTCTATTGTTTTTCCATTATCACTCTCAGAGCTAAAATAGCCTCCCGTGTTCCCCTATTTCGCTTAAACCCAAATTGGTCTTCTCCTAGTATTCCTTCGGCCCGTTTTTTCATTCGTCTTTGTACAATTCTAGTTAATATTTTTGACACGTGTGCTGTCAAACTTATTGTTCAAAAATTTTCACATCTATCCGCGCCTTTCTTTTTTGGTATAGTTACTATGATATTACGTTTGAAATCTTTGGGTATCTCGCCTGTTCCATACATATAGCTTACATGTTGGAAAAGCCGTTCTGTTACTGCTTGACCAGCGGCTTTTAGAGTTTCTGCTTGCACCTTATCTGTATCCGGCGCCTTACCATTTTTCAGACCGTTTAATACTAATTCAAATTCATCTCTAAGTATAGGATATCCAAAGTCATCATTTTCAATGTCTGATTCCTGTTCTAATGCAGTTAGTTCTTCTCCTGCATATAAATTTCCTATATATTCTTGCCATCTACCTACTTTCTCTATATTTTCTATAATGACGTTTCCTCCCACGTCCTTTATATTTTTGCTATACGGTTTTATATCCCTAAAATTGATTCTAATTAGCTTGTATGCTTCAACTGTTTTCCCACTTCCATCTTAGTTTGTACCTCTTTGTACTTTTCATCAATCCATTGTTCTTAGCTTTCCTGCATTTGCGAATAATTTCCCATTTTATGACTTTGTATCTCTGTTTTCCTGTTCCGTCTGCTTTATTTTTATATCTTGCGTTTTTCTATTAAATTCAGTATATCCTTTGTTATCCATGGTTTCTTTTTTTTTGTGTATACCCCAGAATATCTCTGGCCGCCATGTCTAGGCTGGACTTAATGTTATTTCATTCTGTTTCTACTTCCTTAGTATCAGATATTTTTCCAATATCTTTGAGCAATTCATTTGACCTTTTTTCGAATCTTTCTTGAATATCTTTGTCTTTTAGTTTCTTTAGGTCCAAGTGCCTTTTTTTAAATTTAACTTCAGCCTTCATAATTACGATGTTGTGGTCAGTGTCTATATCTGCTTCTGGGTAGCTTCTACAGTCTTTTACTTGATTCCTAAACCGTTGTGTAACAAGAATGTAATCTATTTGATATCTTCCTATATTTCCTGGCATCTTCCACGTATATCTTTCTCTAGCATGATGTTAAAATAATGAGTTGGTGATGTTTAAATTGTTTTTGTCGCAAAATTCTACCAGCCCATTTCCTCTGTCGTTTCTAGTGCCTAAACCAAATAAACCATCTACCGCTCCTTCCCTACCCTCACCTACCACTGCATTAAAATCCCCCGTAATTATTAAATTTTCGTGTCCTTTTACGTGTCTTAATATGTTTTCGATATCTTTGTAGATCGCTTCTACCTCTTCGTCACTGTAGCTAGAGGTGCGCATGTATACTTGTATTATTACTGTGTTGAGCGGTTTAGATTCTAATCTAAGCATGAGTACTCTTTCGTTCTTTTGTAAGTAATTTTCTACACAGTATCCTATCTTTTTCCGCATAACTATACCCACACTCAAATTATCTTCCTCTGCTCCTGTATGAATTACCCTGAAGTCTCCACTCTAAAAATCTCCCGCCTCTGGCCACCGAACTTCGCTGATCCCTACTATGTCTAGTGATAACCTATTCATTTCGATTTTTAGGTTCTTTAGCTTACTTTCTTGCTTCAAGGTTCTAACATTCCACGCTCCGACTCGCAAAATGTTCCCGACTCTTATTCTTAAACTTTCCGATCGCATCCTCCGAAGTATTCCCCTCCTGGAGATCCGAATGGGGGACTATGTTAACTCCGGAATCTTTTACACCAGAGAATGCCATTATTTTATTATAATTTAGGTACGCTGTGTACTTGGGAGGTAATATGGTGGTTTCTCGTTGCCTTCCACATCGCGGTAGTGTGACTTAGACTGCCATATCGACCCCTATGGTCTCTGCCAATCTAAGTACCGAAAGAGCCGCTGCCCTCTTTCGGGGACCTGTCTTTGTCTGGTTCCTCACTAACGACCTTACTACTTTGGATGGACCTGTAGTTTGGCTCTTTAGTTCATTAGCACATGCAAGCCATTCCACCTGTTCTAGTAATCTATAACTTCGGCAAGGTGAAGGTCTATTCAAAATGAAAATTAATTATAATTTATATATTTACATATAGAATAATTATTAATTCCATATTTGAGTGATTATAAATCGTGACTGACCTAAACTAATTTCCATAACTCTTTTTTTTTGCAAATCTAATAACGGCGCATTACATATATTTTAAATACAAATTTTTAGTATTAAGCTGTGTAAATCAGCATCTTGTTTTAACCAATCAAATCGAAGGCTAAACTTTTCCTATACCTTTCATCGCTTTACTCTTAGCTGGAATGGACTATAGATTAGAATTTTGGACGAACCTTCCAGTAAACAGCGAAGGGCAGAATATGGATGTATCCGACGCTGATTTATTTATGGAGGATTAAAATTTATTCCGCATCTGTGAAAATTTATAAATACGTATAAAATAGATAAGGATTAGTACACTCTACAATCATTGTTTAATAAAAATTTGATTAGTAAAAATTGCACTATGTTTATTAAAACAACGTCGGTTACGCCTTTTCAACGCGGTTCATTAAGCCAAAAGGGTGTATCTATCAAAAACCATCTTTAACAGTAAATAATTTAAATATAAAGGCTGTTATAAAAATTTGATTATATTTTTATCTACATATGTTATATAAGCCGCTCCGATTGATTTAAACCTCGACCTATAACCCATAAGAGTAATATTGGTTTTTCTCAAATGTGTTTTCTGCAGATGCGCCCTTTCGAATTAACAGGGCAGTATTGACTACCCTTAACAACTGATTGGATATACTCTTCCATCTATTTACCAAACCTCCGCTCCATTTCATTGTACTTCCGTAAAATTTCAACAAACATTTGTGGACTAAGATTTTGACAATACCTGAGAGGTAAAATTTCAGCAATCCTGAGTTGCCAAGGAGGGTATCCACATAATTGTAAACGATTTTCGCAGTATAAGGCTAAATCGGGATCAGGAAATGCATAGCTTTGTTTTAAATAGCTGTCTAATGTTTGCTGAGTAATTTTATTTTTCAATGTTCACCAATTTTTTGGTGGTATTTATAATGTCTAGTAATCCATTTGATATAGATAATGATCTTATAAGTATTTCTTTGCGTCTGAAGTCGTTGCCATAAAGACATTCTTCGCTTAACCAACCGATTTGGTACTGATTCTCATTAACGCTATCTATTGTCTTTTTAAGTTGTTGAAGAGATATTCCTACAAATTATTCATTAACGTACTAG
This sequence comes from Platerodrilus igneus, assembly GCA_036346225.1. Classification (NCBI taxonomy): domain Eukaryota; kingdom Metazoa; phylum Arthropoda; class Insecta; order Coleoptera; family Lycidae; genus Platerodrilus; species Platerodrilus igneus. The sequence continues at coordinate 7,412,285 of JARFIW010001503.1, read as the reverse complement.
TGAAAATACAAACATAAATGCACATACCTTTGCGATTGTAGAAACTAATAAATCTTACGTTTGATGTTAAGCACCATATAACCAAGTTTGCCAAGTTTTTATAATCAAGTGGCGTCTCTCCCAAGAGTACCGTTATGTGTATTGGAGTCTTCCTGAGCTTGAGTTTTGACACATGCCTCCCGATATAATTACACTTGTTTGGAATAAACAATTCGAAATAATATTGAATACATTTATTTTGCATGTATTTCAAAATATTTGCAACTTTTTCATAAACTGTAAAGAAAATATGTGATAATAAAAACAGTGCTTTGAATGTAAACTATATTAAATTATTATTTTTGCTAGACATTGTATGCAGTTAGTGGCAACAAACGTAGTCCCGCGTCATTGTAAAATTATAAGTCATCTCATTATGAACCGAAATTAATTAGTTGCGATAACTTTGTGGTATGTATGTCGATTTTTAATTTCCTCTCCACGATCAGGTGAATGCCTTTAATATTTTAACAGAAGATATGAGACTTTTATACAGAACTTTTGCAAATTTCTTCCAAAATAAATATGTTTTCATCTAGGGTCTAGTTGAAGCTTTTGTGTATGTATAAAATTAGTAAACAAAAATGGTTTTGCAAACTTAAATATTTCTGAACTTTATCTCAACATTCACTTGCGCTGCAAAGCTAAAACGTATAAATCATAAGTAGACAAGCAATCTTCCTTCTGGGCCACAAAACAGGTTTTTACGTGTATTTTCTTACGGAAAAATCTAAGTCCATTTTGAAAATTTTTGTATCCTTCAAGGTCATTTGTCGAAAAGGCGGGTTTATTATTTTTACCTTTTCGTAAGCAAAGTCAAACCTATTCCACTTCTACCCTATTCTTTGCTACGTACCTAGACGTAGCCGGAAGAACAGTAGATACCAGGCTAACTACCAACCGCGGAGAGTGGGGGGTTTCGCCTACATACCAAGAAAACAAAAAAAAATAAAGTACATCACCCAGAATTATCTATTAACACATAAAAATAAACAAAGGATTCTGTACAAACAAGCAAAAGGAAAATAAATTCAGCGTTACTATTTTACAGCCAACAATTATATTATAGGGACAATTTAGGAATCTAGATACGAAGTATGCATCTCGTATTTACACAAAATAAAATTAATCAGTACAAATAAAAACAGTGAGAGCTTTTGTCTAACGTTTTTAAAATTTCATCTAATAATTTTTGTAAAATAAACTAATCCGTAAAGCGAATAAACGTGTGGGTTCTTTTGACAAGCATGTTCAAAAATAAAACATCGCACCTGTAGAGCGATAATATCGAATCGCAACAACAAACAATAGTTCTACAATGTGACGTTTCTTGTCACGTAACTACACCAAACTTTGATACGGAATATGCCATAGACGCACACAAACGAAAGAAGTTGCATACCTGTAGGTGTCCTGATACTTAGCTCGCAAGCCGTCGGGGGTGAGTCAGCATGGAAACGCCATGGTCGTCAGCATACATTTACTCTGCTACCATAATTGCAGCAGCGGTCTACGGACAAAAGTAGTTGATCTACAAACAAAAGCAGTTGTTTTGCTTAAAGAAGGAACCCATTTGAACTCCAGCTAAAAAAAGCTAAAAAAAGAATCTGATTAGAATGGGTACGCGCGCGGAAACTCACCGAATACACGCAACACACCTCCTAGTTGTTGAACAGAAAAACGTGCATCGCTTTTTGAAATACGAAGACGAATATAGTGTGGAAAATAAGAAAAAAAGAAGAACTCTCGTACGGCTCTAAGCACCAATATAAAAGAGGAGAAAAAAAGGAAGGAAGGAAGGGAAACAAGCAACGAGGACTAAGATAAAGCGGCATGGACACAAAAAAAGTCGTCGGAGGACGGATACTTCTAGTAAAGAAACCGGAAGGTTATCAACCTCAAGAGAAGAAAAGGAACGAGGAAGAAAACCAACAGTGTACGCCAAAACAGGACCCAAAGCTCAAGCCTCAAGTAAACAAAGAAACAACAAGGAAGAACAAGAGGAAGAGTGCTGGTAAAAGAAGCGATCTATTATAAACTGTGGTATCGAAGAATCGCAACAAACAAAAAACCCAAGAAAAGGAATGCTGACTAATCCTAAAGTCGACTAAGTTGCGGTTTCCGAAGAACGAAAAACGGACTAGAAAGCACCTACCACAGGAGCGAATGGATGAAACACAATCGGAATAGGAACCGACAGTAAAGAAGGCCAACAAAAGGATAGGGAAAGAGAGGTGGAAAGAAAGGAACGAGAAAAAAAGAAAAAAAATCAAAAAGAATAACACCAACACAAAGTACAAAATCCAGTTCGAACTGTTATTTCCTTTTTCTTTCGGCTCTTTGCTGTCCCCCACATAAGATTCGATCTTCTTAAATTTTAGTTTTGTTTTCTTTCCTTATTGCTCAATATTATTGGTTGCTTAATTTCAGATTATTGAATTTGTGTTTTAGCCAATAATCCTAGCCCATTGAAAACGCAGGGGCCCAAGATTTTTCTTTTTCTTCCTTCCCTCTCTGTATATTTTTCTCTCCATCAAGTCTAGAATTAGTTTTTTTCCCGAGTTACGGTTAGCCTTTACATAGTTACTTTCTCCCAATTTATTTTTTATTCTTACTAAAAATGACTGATTATAGATCGGTAGTGTTTAATATGATCTGTAAGAGACTGCAGAAATCATCCGAGAGCTTTACTAACTATTTCGCGTGTATGGCAGGTCTATTTGGGAACTATGGTGCTTTTAGTGAAGCTGTTCAATTGTGCGTTTTGCTTCGTAACGTCAATCCATTTTATAGAACCCATTTGCCTACCGTCTACTCCTTACAAAAGTTAAAGGACCAATGTCTGAAGTTGGAACCGGCAAAGATTCTGGCCGATAATTCCGTATCAGCTGGTCACGACCAACATACTATTACTGCTGAACCGGAATCAGCCCCTGCTACAGTGCCTAAGTCAGTTGCTACTTTTTTTCGGCTTCCTACCAAGGTCTTCCTGTGTGAGAGTGGAAGTTGAAATTTTTGGTAACCCAAACACCCTTTCCGTACATGATTTTTTGAGTAGGACCGAAGAACTCCGACGAACTCACCATGTGTCAGAATTGCAGTTATTTGAGTCTGCAGTGGATTTGTTTGAGTCGAAAGCGTTACTTTGGTATCGTGGTCACCGGCATAGGTTTTCTGACTGGAAGTCGTTGTCTAATTTACTGATTAAACATTTTGAACTCCCGGATTTTGCTTATAAGTTTGCTACTATTGAGGAAAATACTTTTGCTTCACATGACCGAGTTCTTAAGATTTTTCCTACGCCTACGAGTAGATCCAATACTTCTTCCGTACGTTCTACTGTTCTTCTTTCTAGTTCTGCTTCTACTCGTCAGGTTATCTGCTTTAATTGCGACAAACCTGGTCATGTTTCGACACATTGTACTCGTCCTCAAGTACTCCATTGTTATGGTTGCGGATATAAGGGAGTTTCTCGCCGCAACTGTTCACACTGTCATCGTACTACTAATAGATCTTCGAATCATACTTCAAGTACTGTCCTCACCTCTAGCTGCCTAATTTCTTCTGCTTTTCACTCTACGTTCTCTTCTGTCCCTCATCCAGGTCATCCTGCTACTACTATCAAAACCTACTCTTTTTCGGCGAATACAGCTTCGAACAAAATTTCCTCCGTTTCTAGTTTTACCTCCTATTATACTCCTCCTTCTGCTCGCCCTACTTATTCACTCTCACCCCAAACTATGCCTCCACCACCATTAAAACCCATGCTTCGAATTAGTGACTTGCAGGTAGCTTCTCAAGAGTTTATTCCCGCTTTCTTAAACGATTCTACCTAAGATTTTTTTGTTTAGTCCGTAAGCACACATGTCGCTGAAGTGACGACAATTTCTAATTTAGTTAGCGAAGGTCCTGTTGAACTTCATGAACCTGTATCTTTAATTTCTGTTGCTGTCAAAATTATACATGTTCCCGCTTTCTCAAATGATTCTACTAAAGATATTCCTGTCGTGTCTGCAAACACAAATGTCGCTGAAGTGACGATAACTCCTAATTTAGTCAGTGAAGGTCTTGTTGAAATTCACGAACATGTATCTTTCGTGTCTGTTGCCGTTGCTGTCAAAATTTTACATGTTCCTGCTTTCTTAAATTGTTCTATTTAAGGAATTTCTGTCGTGTCTACAATAACAACTGTAGCTGAACTGACGATAATTTCTAATATGGATAGAGAAAGTCCTGTTGAAGTTAGAGAACCCGTGGCTATAATGCTTGTTGCTGTTGTCGTCAAAGTTTTGCCTGATCCTGTTTCGTTACCTACTCTTACTCATTTTTCTCATGCTGACAAAATGCTGCTTGCTTCTGTTCTTTTAGCTAAGGTTAATGAACTTCTAGCTGATGTCCTGTTATGTAATGTTGACGAAGGTGAACCTGAATCTGCTTCCTTATCTATTGTGGATGAAGTTGTAACAGTTTTTTTGACCGCTACACTATATCAACGAATTTTAGTTTTAATAACTCAAGTATAGCTATTAAATCATGCAAACCATTTTTAAACAAACAAGTATCGATATTGTATGCGCTAACCGTCATACAGAAATGTTAGTTTGGTTGTTAACATCAGGCGCAGAAAGTTAATACAACTATTATTAAGGCCAAACACCTTTCCTGTTTAGTGCATAGCACATTTGCGGCACTTTCGCCAGAGCTCTCGTAGAGTAAATAATGGAACCACTAAAGGTTCTGGCGTGTAACTTACGCCTAGCTTTTTGTGCGGAGTACAGCCCTAGTGCGCTAAAACACTAGGCTTTGTGATTTTAACAATGGTAAGCATTAAAAAAATAATTAATTAGATCAACTAAATAATTTGTTGTAGCGTTCTTTTGGAAATTGTTCTTTTGGTAATTGTTCTTTTGGTAATTGCTCTTTTGATAATTTAACTTATGGAAGATGTTCGTTTGATAAATTTCCCTTCTCATAATTACACTCTTCGTAATTTTATTTTTGATAATCTTCAATAATTTTGTTATAAAGTTCCGTTTAAAAGTCGATTGTAAATGACTTTTAATAAATAACTTCGTTTCGATAATTACTGAGATAAACCCATTTAATAATTCTTTGGACATTTGTGTAGATAACACAAAAAACAATTCTTTAATGATTTTGTAAAAGTACGATAAGATATGTTTTCAACGCTTCGTAGAATTCGTCAACTAGATTTTTATATTATAATTAACAACTTTAAGAAGTCGTTTCGTATTATCTGGTTTTACCAAAACTAAAGCAGCGAGTAGGCTGTGTTTAATAAAAGATAAAATTCTACTTTTACATCTGTGAATGTAAAATATGAACGTCATTTAACCGTACGATGCATAGTTGGATTTTGTGTTATGTTATGGAATAGCAACAAGTTGGAATGCTAGAGAAATGTCCTACAAAGTAGGTAGAAATTTGTATGGTTTATAAATTAAGTCCGAAGACGTTTTTGAGAGTATTGGAATTTTGTGGTCCACTTCGTGCGTATAACAAGAACGCATGGAAGTTAGCATGGTTCAGTCAAAGGGTCACGCAGCTGTTCGTGTTCCGTGGAACATGTGGATTTGACGTCACTTGTTTTCTGAAAATGTATGTATAAACACCTGCCCTAACATGTTGTGAAGACAACATGTAAAGAACACCTGCAGAGCCAAGGTAAGAGATTAAATTATTCTTGCACCATGTCTACATTTGGCGATCTTTAATACCAGGCTGCTTCAGAAAATATTTTAGTAACTATCTATTTTGACAAATCCATTTCGCATATTAAAAAGGACCTTAGTAAATTTTTGTTGACAATATTAGTTCAATACATTACAGTTATTCAATTTTATAACATAATGTGAACTTAAAGAGTTTTTATTGATGTTTCATTTATGCATGATTTCGCTTACAAATTTTAAATAATGAATTAATAAAGAAGTAGTTAAAGTTTTGTAAAGTGTAAACAGAAAAAGCAGATCTGACATTTCTGGTATAAATTCAAGTTAGATTTTTGTAACTAAAGTAACATTTGAAGTCTTGATATTTTTCTTTGTATATATAATTCTACCTTATGAGTAGATGAAGCTTGTATTATCTTTTCTTAAACATAAATTTTATATCTACAATTTTATGAAAGTACTATTTTTAATTAAAGAAACAACATTTAATTTTCTTAATTAATTGTTTTATTCTGAACAAGTAAGTTCAGAAGTAAGGTGACAAAGAATAAGACCAAAGAGAGTAAAGTGGTAAACCCAATTTAATAAGGAGCTTCAATTGCCTTTTCAGTATTTAAAGAACAAAATTTGTTTTCATATTATTGTTGCCTGATTGGTCTTTGTTTTTTTTTTTTTTAGATGAGGTAGCAAGAGAAAACTTCTTGTGTCCTCATTTTAGTATATTTAATTAAATTTTCTTTACAGCTCCTGCGTCAGCAGTTAATACGGTATTCCTCCTTAAGGACGCCCAAGTCCCCCTTAAGGAAACCCTGTGTTTAAAATTACAGACTTGGTGGCGCCCTGTTTAAACCCCTGTTTTGTCGAGAATCTAGCCTTAGTAATAAAATAATGCTTTGTAAAAAGAACCACGACCAATTCTCATAAGCTGTGCCCAAGGAATAGACCCCTAGCATAGTCGGAAAACAATTGCGTTCCATCATTTTAAGGGAATCCTTCCTTAAAGGTTACTGGTTATATTTGGGGATATAAAAATAACCCCTAACTATTTAACCCCACCAGTAAAGTAAAACACGTTATAAAGTTCTTCCTAATACTGTTTATTCTTGTAACGTTGATGAACTTCTACCTGATTCTGTTCCTTTATGTAATGTTACTGAAGTGTTAGCGGATTCTGCTCCTTTTCCTAAGGTGGACACTCCTACCGCCGATGCTGTTTTCGTTTCTAACTAAAAGAAAAATGTTTTTGAATGCTTATATGTTACTTGAGGTTTTTTGTGTTTCATTTCATTTTCGTAAATTCCACGACATAATTTCCGTTGAGCTAGCCAGGTAGGGTAAGATAATAATTCCATATTTCCTATTGCGTCCTCACTAATACAATTTGGTGTACCTAAGTGATAGCATTAATTTGGGCTTCCCCAGCCATTAGGCCTATCACAGCAAAATTAGCGACAACCTACGAGAGGTGGTATAATCACTGCAAATAATAATCTATAGGAACACTGTGGCACGATTTAAATAAAATTAAATAAAAACCCTTAACCACAAAAAATATTTAAATTACTAGATACGTATTTCGACCACTATGTGGTCATCATCAGTAGGGAAAAAAAAAATAAATTAGCTGTATAATTTACTATATTGTTGCTTTAAACACTATCGAGGATATTCTCCTCACCCGCAGGCTGGTGTTCTCAACAACAAACAAGTGAATTGTGACATTATAACTTAAATCTACCTAATTTATACTAATTCTAAATCTACTGAAGCGGAACCAGTTTAATCTTGCTTTCTCATTGGTTGTTGACCAATAGGGAAAGCAAAGCAGATGACTCTATTGGCCCTTTATCGGTGTTTAAAAGGGGTCCTTTATGTTTAACAATTTTAATTGATTCATAGGCATTTAAGGAGGAAAACGTTGGTACCGCTTTTAACAATTTAACATTTTCTAGTTTAACGGGGTGGCTGGTTTCAAATATATGTTTGGCGACCTGAGACCTTTCATATTTACCATATTTGAAGTGAGCAATGTGTTCTTTAAATCTTGTTGTTATATTCCTCTTGGTCTGACCAATATATTTTTGAAAACACCCTGGCCCTGCACAACTAATTTCATAAATCCCCGACTTTTGCAATTTTTCCACCTTGTCTTTTGGATTACCTAGCAAATCTTTAATTTTATTAGTATTAGTGAAAGCAATTTTGAAATTACACTGTTTGAATATTTTATCAAGACCCTTTGTGGTTTTGTGAAACGGAAGTTTAACATATTTAACATTAATCTATTAATTAAAAAGTTAAATGAAGCCAACTTATGTTGTATGCTATGATTAGAGGAAGACAAAATAAAGCGATTTACATTGGTTTCTTTTCTATAAATGTCAAATTCTAATTTATTACCATTTCTAATTACTAATGTATCTAAAAAGGGTAATTGTTCATTATTCTCTAGTTCATACGTAAATTTTATGCTTTGAAATTTTGAATTCATTTCATTAAGAAAATCATCAACATTTGATTTAGAAGTGTCAAAAACTGCAAAAATATCATGCACGTACCTTAACCATATTCTTGGGAAGTATTTGGAGTTTTCTTTTAACTCGGTTTCAAAACGAGACATAAATAAATTTGCTATGAAAGGTGATAAGCTATTTCCCATTGCTGTGCCTTCATGTTGTTCGTACAACTTGTTGTTGAACTGAAAACAGTTCTGGGACATGCAATGCGAAACAAGCTTGATATAGTTCTCAACTTTATCATCATCAATATCACTATCTATAAGAACATCCTTTAAATATGTTAAAGTACGTGGTATTGGAACACTAGGGAATAATGAACTGACATCAAATGAAATTAAGATTTCGTTCTCTTCTAATGTGATATTTTTAATTTTATTAATGAACTCTAAAGAGTTTTGTACAGACAAACTATTAAACTTTAAATTCTTAAATTCATTTGACAGCCATCGTGATAAATAGTAAGTCGGTGAGTTGATACCTGAAACTATTGGTCTCATCGATTTATTATTTTTGTGAATCTTTGGTAAACAGTAAAGCTTTGGCATTTCAGGATTCGAAATTTTTAATTTTAATTCTGCGTAGAATTTTCTTAGAACCAATTTATCTCTGGCATTATCTTGTATATTCTAACTCCAATATTATTTAAAAATTTAATTCTAAAACTGACTAAAATATCCGTACCTCACTTTCTACCACCCTAACCCAAATTTCTGCATTACCTTTTAACATCGCTCGTAAAATGTTTAACTTTTGTACGTCATCACATACCGTTTGCAAAATCGTTTTCAAACTATTTAAACAGATTTGGGATTCAGTTTTCCATCCGCATAAAATTTTGAAAATTGCTCCATGGACACATTTGGTGTGTACGGGACACTCCCTCCACCAACATGCGTTGCCCTTGATCTGAAATTTAAAACTTCCGTTTGCAGACTTCTCAGTTCTATTTAAACTATCCACCTGATCCTCGTCCACATAGGCCCTAATCTGTTCTTGTGTCACGTCAACCCTATGCTCCTCAATTTTGTTTTCGACCTCCAAGATTTTATTTGTCCGGTTTCATTTCTTTTTGTATCCCAGCCAATATGAGCATTATTTCATCTCTAATCGTTCGATGAAACTTTTCCGTCTCCAATTTACTTGCCTCTTCAGCCTCTATCAGGCAACCAGCATCCGATTCTAGTGACACCACTTGATCTTGCAGCCATTTCTTCTTAGCCTTGTTACGTGTCGGATTGACCTAATTAATTTTACTCTACAGGAGGAAGAGTGACGTAACAGTTAATTGGTGCACTATCTAGCTTTCAGTGGTGCGGGGTGGGTTTTATGAAAGCAAGGATAGTCTTTTAGGGTATACAAATTGTGACACTTTGACTAAATACTTGTACCCTGATCTTGAAAGGTCTATAAACTCACTTGTCTATGTTAAGTTTTTGAGCACCAACCCACCTGAGAAAAACAACACAAATAAAACCTACTCGGAAAGTCAATGTTTCGAGTAACTGTTTTGCGATTTTTACTGTCGCAGGAGTTTGATGGAGCCTCACTCACAATTTTTAAGAATAAACAAAAGAAACTCGACTCCGTGTATAACTAACTTATATTCCAAAACATAATTTTGACAACAAATACTAAAGAAAGGAAGCACTACGGTTTACCTCTAATTGACCAAATACGTGTTTAGCACGGAAATGACATTATTAATCGTTCACCTTTATAGAAAATTAACTAATTTGATTTTTACGTGCTAATTTGCGTCTACAATAGTGAACTTCTCTTTATGAGGATTCTGTACGTACAATACGCTTTAATTAAGCGTGCTCCAACGTTAGTAGTTTTGGTTTAATAATAAGCTTCACACATTATACCATCAATTACAGTAATTAAGTACAATAAAATAGCATATAATATTTATAAACTGGATAACAAAATTTAATCGACTTACAGTTTAGGTTCCCTAAAAACTCTATCGTCACTCAGTGCTAGAAATCGTTACAGGTTAAAAAATACAATTTGTTGAACAAAGCTACAACCTGGCAATTTGTACGTTTAACGGTATATTCATATCTACGTTTCATCGTGTCCGAAAACCTGTTTTTTATTCGCAGTTTGAGATATGAATACTATTACATTACACTATTGTACCTGGTTTCCAACGTCATCCCGCACCGCGATTTGAAAATTTGCTGTCTGATGTTTGGTATGCAACAATAATCGGATCTGATTATGATCCACTCTTGCACTATCCGTGTGTTTTTATAAGAATGTTTTCCGCAGAGATTCATTGCATGCTGTTTTATTTGCTATGATTGTGTCGAAGCTGTTCTATTTTTGATGTCATTGTCATTCTATCTGTGTGAACACTGATTCATTCACACAATTTTACATTCTAATATCGATAGTCTGTGTCATTCGTTGGGTGCTCAACATTTTTTGTTACTGTTTTATGTGTATCGTGGTTTCAGGACGTCTCATCTCATGGTTAATTTTTCTTAAACCCGTGTAAATTTGTACAAATAACTTCAATACGAACGGTTTTTTCCGGTTTCTATCTGTAATTTTTTTATATTTAATATGAAGCGTTGTACTTAACGTTTGTATTTAATGTACTGGGCGTTTTCTAATTTAATTCTTTATTTTAATTTAATATTATATTGAAATGGCAACGTTATTAAATGTAAACTATCAAAGCTTAACCAAGTATAATCAATTTTTTCTACTAACTATTATTTCCTTAGATAGCGCACTAGAGTTACAGCTTCACCAGAACTTACCATTACCATAAACTAATCTCTTTCAAATGCTACCTTTTCCAACTTAGTAGGAGTAAAACTAATGATTTTGAGCTTCCCTGAAAAATTGAAATACAAACGAACAAATCATCACTTAGAGCAAATTACCGCGCGCTAAAATACTTCTACAAAATACCTAAGTATCCATCTGGACACACCTTTAACAAAAATGTCAAGACCCCTAAAGGATTTCTGACACAAGACTGTGCAACACTTCTCCCTCCTTCCTGACATACGTAGCAGTCAAAGAAACAAGGATCGAGTTACCTAATACATATATAATCGAATGCAAACTCTATATCACTTTTGATGGTTCAAAATTGCAATATAAGGGTCCACTTACATATTCCAATAATCTTTACTTTACTTTCTTCAAACGCCTCGGTTACTCTACAGCGGAGAGTACATGGACATGTCCCAGGGTGGATAGGCTTAGAATTCTGAAACCGATACTGGTGAGTTAACTTACCCAAAAGATTACAAAGTATCTGTAACTAGACGTATTTCAGCAAACCTCTTAATTGTAACATATCTCAACATTTGTATTAAGTAATGAATTTAATAACCCTTTAATATGGCGATATAACTATTTACATTTACTATATTGACATACTTGAATGCAATAAAAATATCTCTTATTTAACTAAAGTTCCCTTAATCTGGGTTGTTAAATATTGTACTAAGCACTGCAAATTCTACAGTTAAAACAAATTGACTCCAAATTAAACATAGCTAATAACTCTTGATATTCTACACAAAATTCATAATAATAAGCGGTAACGTTAATAAAGTCCAAAAATTCCAACCTTAATCTAGCAACTTAACATATTCATGTAAAGCATATATATTATTATATAAAAGTTCATGCTTACAACACCACGTGTATGCATGCATATTCACGTCCGTTCTCTCGAAACATTTATTCAAAGATTCACGCAATACCTGTTCGGATATACAATACCCGCTGTTGCTCCATTCTCTATAATGCCCTGAGGTAACTTATTCTCACCAGGGTTGATAATGCTTAACACGGGTGTTGATACATTTTGTGCTCGAAACTCAATATCTCCCTACTGCTGTAACAACTTATGGTTTGGAGTCGAACTTCCAAAATCCAAAAAAAGGTATGTTTAAGTGTCATTTTCTTTGCCGCTAATAAACCTGCACTTTCTACCATTAACTGCTTTACAGCTGAACCATTTCGTTTTTTTTTATTATACTTAAATTTATTACGATTTACTTTTCCTTTACGAGCCAAACTTATCTGTGTTCTTTATCCATTATTCAAATTCACTACTCGTCCCGTAATAAACGTACTAATACATAAATTTGTTCACGACATCCATTTAATATACACGGGCCTATACCCAATATCGCTACGCGATCTTGTAGCGTAACACGCACTAGCTCCGAGCTAGTTATGTTTCACATTTCTATCTTTTGTCTTTGTGCGTCTTGTTTAGTCTCTGTGTATCGTGTGTCGTCTTTTTCCACTCCCCATATTTAAATACCTTTGATCACGTGATTGTTCTAGTCAATTAAAAATCTTACATATTTCACAATCGTATATCATCCTTACATGTGCTTTTAGGTTAATGGTTTAAATCCATTTTTATTATTGCCATTGCTAATTGAAATTAACCTATAATTAAGTTTAAGTTATTCTGCAATATTCTAAAGTATTTCCTGTTAATATTTTTATATATATCACGAAAAATTACATTTTATTACGTACTTCCGGTTTTGACTTTTCTAATTTAAAATCTTCTAAATTTCACGGGATGTCAGATATCAGTTGATAGGTTATGTTCATTTAAAGTGTCAATTGTCACCCAAAATCAAACTAGTATTGGATAACTATCTTAATTCAGGTTACATTTTAGATAGAATTGTTTATGATTGGCCGAGAATATTATTTGAAATTTAAATTAATTTAATTTATTATCTTGGGTGTTACAACTGAAAACTTTAAAATACCACCCAACCCAAAAAACGCCCCTTCAGTCTTAAAAACTTCATACAATCAATGCCAACTGCTGAAAAACAAATCCTGAAATAACTCAACACATTATCTCCTGAAAAGCTAAATTGATTTAAACGATTACTAAAACACAACATTGGGCGATTGTTTATTTTGTGCTATGATATTACCATATTCACAACTGCTGCATGTTACCAACCATCTTCAGAATGTCCTAGCGGCATTCGGCGCCATAGATGAAAATATGAAAATTTAGCACAAAATAAAAACATTATCAGGTAAACGTGCGTGTAGATGATGTGTGATTTATTTATACACGAACACCATCATGAAATAAAAAAAATCATTCCTCGAAATTCAAAAACACAAAACCAAAACAATCATTGTTCTTTACAAAATCAAAATTGATATTTACAAAACCAAAATCCTAACTCACAAAATTAAAAATTATCCCTTTCCATACTGTTAATAAACGTTTCCTAAAACTAGAAAATTATAGACAACATAAAAAATAGTTGTTTTACAAAATCAAATTATTACTTACAAAATCAAAATTTCGTACTGTTAATAGATGTTTAACACTTCGTCATTACCAAGGACAAATATTACAAGTTACCTTTTTTAAACCAGCACCTCATTTTATAATTGATCAATTATGAGAGTAAGCCCTGTATAGTAAATCATAAAATATGTGACTTTTCATAAACCTTCATCGTAAACAAAAAGAAATAAAAATTCATCAAATAAAAATATCTTATATAACAAATAGCTTAATTAAAATACTAAATTCACACACAATCAAATTACATAAAAATGGTTTAAAAATACCTGGATATAAATGTCAATGGCCTAGTAGCGAAAGAAGACTACGTGTTGTAATATCTGTTTTTAATTACAACAATATATTTCTTGTACTATACATCCATATTAAATTCTCTTCTTAACCTAATTCCAAATTTAAGTGCTACTCAATTTTCTTCTGTGAAACGCCTGTTTGATATCGGTATAGTAATTACATTGTAGTCACAAACTGGGTTATCACCTTTTAATTATCACATTTTATACTCTAAAAAAAATTCACCTGGATATAGCAACCCTTAAACACACTCTTTAAGAGCTAATCGACTTACGACGAAAAAGGGAAATGAAATAGCAAACCAAAACGCCAAAAGAGTCGTGCCCGAGTTATCCTTTAATTTATATTTTAAAAGGCCCTGACGTTGCGAAAATAAACAGTATCTTTCGACCAATCAGCTTTTGTTATGGTTACGTGAAAATCGCGACCCCGTCATGGTAACAGCTTCCAAGTAGATATTGTTTTCTGCGATTCTCCACAGTTCTAATCGTGTCATTTTATACTATTACAACACTTAAAACCTGGTTTGCACAACGAAAAATTTCTTTACTCAAACTAAACTCACTAATTGTTTTAATCTATGATTGCATAGGGACGTATTACAAAGTTAATACTATGTCATTGGTTTCATATACTACCCTATTTACGGTTTTGCCCATTTTGACATCGATATACTAATATTCTTCATCTTTTCTTAATTATTGTATGCTATCTACAAATATAAAATTTATCATTTCTTTAGAAAGATATGCGTCCTGATTTTCAAAAATTATTATCAAAATGGTGAAAGTTTAATTGCCACTATTCATAAAGTGCGACCAATATTCGTTCAAAATAATGTGCCTAATTCATCTACTGTGAAAAGAATAATAAAAAATTCGAAAGTACTGGTTCGGTTAGTGATGTGAAACACACGATACGAGCTCGTAGAGATCGTTCAAAACAAAACATCACGGCAGTTTACGAGAAAGGCCAGAGACGTCAATTCGTCATCGGGCCCAAGAATTTGACATTTCAACAGGCACTCTTCAATGAATTCTGACGAAAGATTTACAGCTGCATGCCTACAAAATCAAACTGACTCAAATTCTGCCAAGAGAGCATGTGCAGCGAAGAGAATTCACCAGTTGGATCCTTGAGCAACCTGCTGATTTTGCAAACAAAATCATTTTCAGTGATGAGGCCCATTTTCACCTCGATGGCTTCGTTAATAGGCAAAACTGTCGCATTTGGGACTTAGAAGATCCACGAATGACTCATAAGAAAGCAATACATCCACAACGGGTCACTGTATGGTGTGCATCATGGCCTGGAGGAATAATTGGACCGTTTTTCTTCGAAAACGAAGAAGGAAATGCAGTAACGATGAATGGCGAACGTTATCGTGCTATGATAACACAGTTCTTTTGCCTCATTTGGAAGCTATTGATCTTGACGACATGTGGTTTCAACAGGACGGTGCCACATGTGATACCGCCCGTGAAACATTGACGATCTTGCGCAACTTTTCTCCTGGTGGTGTCATTTCCCGATTTGGTGACGAGTATTGGCCTCCACGCTCTTGCGATATAACGCCTATAGACTTCTGGCTGTGGGGTTATTTGAAGTCACAGGTTTATGCCAATAAGCCTGCAACCATCGAAGCATTGAAAGCCGAAATTATACGCCGTATCAATGAAATATCACCACATGTACTCAATAAAGTTATTGAAAATTTCTTCAAAAGAGTACGCATATGCCTGCAAAGCCGTGGCGGCCATTTACAAGATATTTTGTTTCATACATAATTCCCAAATGTATATTTTCTAAATCAATAAATATTTCAATACTTTGCTACAGAAAATCATGTTTTATTGAACACTGAAATCTTGCGCTCTTATTGAAACACCCTTTATAAGAACTATATATGTATCTAAATGTTATGTTTACTTTCAGAAAATTTGCAGAACAAATTCAACGTCCATTTGGTATTCGATATAATCCTTATACTCAGAGCGTCGAGGTATTAAGCAATGCCCAAAAAATTACTGATTTGGTATCCGAATTAAAAGGAGACTTGTGTATCATTAACAGTGCTTTGAAAAAAATAAGTGCAAAAGATTCAACTTTGGATGTGGCAAGCATCACTAACTTTTTGCAGTCAGGTCTAGAAGACAGTACGACAAATGGTGACACAGTGGAAGAAAAGGATGAAGCTGAGCAAACAACAAACGTATAGAAGAATATTATCTTAAAATTTATATAAGTATTGCTGCGGTAATGTACCTTATGCATATATGTAAAATTAGTTCCAATGTAGCTATTGATTATGTAGTAGAATAATGAATAAAAATATTTATTCAGTAAAGTACGAGTTGAATAGAACTGATTTTTGGGTATTTTGCATATTTTAGTTATTCTTATCTAGCATATTAGAAAATTATACAGTGTATTTTGCATGTTTAGCTTGTTGATTTTTTTCTAGGGATGATGACTTTTGGGATATGACGGAAACATCTGAATATTTTTTTCAGTGCAACTTAATTCATTGTTGCCAACGGGTCCGCCAAGTTGTCCTCCCCCCAGTTGACCGATTTGCTCCAAAACCTAGCACCCATTTGCTTATAGCTAGCACTAGCTAGCACCAAAGTTTGTTACGTGCCATTGCCACTTAAACATTGTTTTAGGTTAAGTTTTGATATACGGGAGTTTCGCGCCATAATTTCAAATACGCGGTGCGCGGGAATTTTAAATAGACTAGGCGGTACTTCCGTACGTCATAGTAGTGAGTTTGCGCAGATCGCACAACCCTAGAGGGGTAGACCAATACTAGACAAAGAGTGGGGACGAGTTTTGGTGACGCTCTGAATCGTGGCTGTTTTCCTTTGATCTTCAAGTGAAGTAGTCGTGCCGGGTATCATATCTTATCTTATTATGTAGATTCCCTTGCCTTGCTTATCTTTGTTTTGTCTTTCCTGATTAAACCTTTCCTGTCGTTCCACTACATTTAGGACTCTGATACGACCCTGGAGCAGCCCACGACCCTGATGTCCATGCTCAGCCAACACCACCGGAGGCGGAGCAATACCATCTTTATCGACCCGGAAGGATGATAGGCGTACCTGGGAAAAACTGGACCTATCATGTGAGTAAATTCTATAATTTTCATTGTCCTAATTTTATGTAAATTTTCCAAGTATTGTGCAATGGGTGACGTCATGGTGGTTTGCAACGCGGAATCTGTAATAAGGTTCGCGCTTCCGGCCGCCAGGGCGTTGCATTGCTTTATCCATTGCGCTTGCGCGATGTATCTTATGAACTTTGGTAACTGTATTACCGACTTTTAGGAACTATCACCATATAAATGTATCACCATCTAAAGTGTAATACTTTGTTAACTGTTTTATCGACCATATAAACTATCACCAAGAGAGTGTAATAAGAATGGTGCCTTTAATGTGGAGGTTAGGAACCGGGGAATTTTCCTTTGTTTTTTTATAAACATTCAATGTATTATCAATGTTATTTATAAAGAAAAGCTTTTTCACTAAAAATGAAGTAATTAATATCTGTAATCTTGAAACTTATACGTGTTTTGAAACACGCATTCTTTTAGATGTCAAAAAGTAAACTTCAACTATTTAACCCTACCTTATGCAAGTAAGTATATAAATAAATAAGCTTTTATCTTATTTTATGTCTTTAAACACTGTTTATTATGGAAATTATCTAGTTCTATTAAATTTAAAACATAACCCTTCCTGTTTTTAAAAACCGTGCTTAAATTTCCTTGTATGTTTTAAACAGTATAACCTATAAATGCGTTTTATAAAGGTTTTGCCTTATATATAGTAACGAAATTACCTAGACCATATTTTACCTTTCAAAATGTTGTAATAAACTGCATCCCTTTTATCTGTTCCTTTGAATACATAAATAAAGAAATTTCCGTTAACGTTTATTATTTAAACTCATTTACGATACTTGTTGATAACTTCTCTAATATTGAAAGAACATTCCAATAATTTGGAATACTTTTGGATAGGTATCGTGGAATTTTTCTTTCATGTAGCGAGTTTGATTTTGTCTGATTGCATATTTTTTTTAGTTATTGATATTTCAACGTACCTTAACATCTGTTAAGCGAGGTTTGCTGTCGGATTTGGTCGTATAGCTCTGTAAGTCTAAAACGAGACCCAAAGGCCAGTCGTATAGCATTATAAGTCTAGACGAGAATTCGGTTGGTAAGTTGTCGTTTAGAATTTGTGAATCATTTTTTTTTAATAATGATGTTGAAATTTTTCCTTATTGGTTTGGGTAGAACTCAAATGAGAACTTCCCATCCCAGTAAAAGTATGCTTTATAGAATGTCTTTTTGTTTTTCAACAATTTTATTAGTGAATCGAGTTTTAATTACTATTATCTCTTCACATATCGATTTAAACTTCATTAAATGCCTTAAAATTATCTTTAAAATCGTTTAACCTTACGTATATCTAAGAGCTTGTCACGTTTACTTCTTTGACAATGTACCTAATGTTCTTAGCCCACACTTGGCTTAATAACTTAAAATAACCCGCAGGTCGTTTGGCAAGTTGGAACTTGCGTATATCTCAATTTACTTTTGACGTTAGGCATAGGCCTGGCAAATTAAATATCGTACTTGATGCCTTATCTCGTGATGTCGTTTCTCTTAACCTTCCAAATTTAACCCCTGATCCCTGGTACCTTAATATGATTAAACCCTCACGATTTACCTAATATTTTTTTGTTCTCACCATCAATTAGTAACTTCAATTACTTATTCCTTCTCTCATATAGTGTATAATCTCTTATACGTTTAGCTTTACTTCCCTTAAATTAGCTATCTTTTTCTTTTGGTTGACTTTTCCTTGACCATACCGTTAGATATATATCACTTCATTCTCTACACCCCCCAATATAACTCTGTCGTTTCATTTAATCAACCTTCGAACTTTTCCTACTGCATATTATTTGGTTTTTAGTATTTTTCTTACGTCATTTAATTTTGTGTGGTAATTGTCGTAACTTTGGTTGTAATAACTCATTGAATTTTTATGATTGGTTTTAGCTGATGTTGAGTGAATGCTTTCTTCTTTGGGCTCACATAGGACACGCGCGATCTATGCCATTGAAAGAAATAGTTCATATTCGCAGTTGCAAAAACTAGGATTGTCTATTCCATGTGTTTTTCTTCTGAATTATTGCAGTCGCCCACATTATACTACAGCATTATTTGTTTCTTTTTCTACTAAATCAACATAACTTATAAACATTTTTTTTCATTGTTTTTTTATTAAACTTTGTGCTATTGTTTCTTATTGTTATCTTATTAAATTCTCGGTTGTTTTAGCATATGGGGACAGTGTACCTGTATTTAACTGCTTATAATTGGGCATTTTTGTGTGTTTAGGGTGCTACCGTTTTAAAAACTACCTTAAAACAGTTTGTTTTTGTGTGTTTGTATCTGTAATGATACTTGTAAGTTGTTGTGTCAACTTTTGTCTGATTTTCTTATCGTAGTCAATGCACTCGTGAGGAAAATGATCGTACTAGTTCTCTTAGGAGCCTAGTGAATGTTAACATATGTGATACCTTATCTTGTCGGATTAATATCGCAGGTGGTCCTTCAGACTGCGCTGTGTTTAATAGGGACAACTCTCTACCTTCTCTTGGACGCTTGTCCAAAACTATACTTTTTCTTATCCCGCTATCTCCGCTATGCCTTATTCTTCTTTCGGTGGACCTGTTCTTGTCCCGGAACACCCGTCTGCCACATAAGAATGATGTTCCCTCATTCCGAGCTACTGGCCACACTGGTTGGTTGAGTAGCGCTTTGCTATCCACCTTTTTCTCTGTCGCTTTTGCTCAATGTGAGCCCTTCCTCTACTTTCTTCTACCTGGAAGTGCCTCTAATGCATTCCAAAAAACCAACCTCCTTCTTTTTTACCGTTCCTGTTTTTCTACTGCCTTTTCACTTCTGTTAGTCACCGTGTGGTTGCGCGGGAGGTTTTCACAGACACCTGGACCATGTCTCTGCGAATCTTTCGTGGGGTCATGCGGTGCCGCTGTCAGTGCATGGACACTGGCAGTGAAGGTATGTATGAGTGTGTGAATGTGTGAGTGAATGTGTATATATTTGTATATCGTTATATACCGTGTGGATATCGGGTGATAGTATCACCGATATCGATTATCGCCGGGTGCAGGAATGCACCCAAATGTCTTTGCCGGTCTCTCGTGCTGTTTATTGCAAACGGACCTGCTTCACGGGTTTCTCTTTTTAGAGGGCACGAGTCAATCCCATTTAAACGGCTCTACTGGAGCCACTCTATTTGTTGTTATCTATTGTCTTGGGTAATAACTAGGCCAATATCTTTGTCTTCTTTATTATCCTTGATAATACCCTTAGTTTTAATATCGTTATCTTACCGATTACCTTTAGTAATAACTTTAGTTTAGTCTCGTTATCTTACTGACTACCGTTAGTAATAATTTTGGTTTAAATTCTCGTTATCTTACCGACTACCGTTAGGAATGACTTCGAGTTATTTCGCGTTATCTTACCGGTTATCTTTAGTAATAACTTTTTTTAAATTCATGTTACCTTACCTACTATCTCTTATAATCACTTTAGCTTAATATCGTGTTATCTTATCTAGTATCTCAAATAACAACTAAAGCTTAATACCGTTATCTTGTCTATTACCTTTGAGGATAACAATTTAAGCTACATATCATTATCTTATCTATTATCTTTAACAACAATTTGAGATCTTGTCTTATCTTTTTATCGTCCTAACGTGTGGTATCTATGACCAGACGTGGGAATTATTTTTCTTGAATTTAAGTGAAAAAGCTAACCCGATATAGAAATGTAATTTGTTAGGTTAGCATATAAGGATTTAGTAGGTGGTACTTTTGGTAAATTTGTTGATTCACAACTAAGTCATGGACAAGTTTTAAATGTGCATCGTTGGAAAACCAAAGTACCAGTAACAAAATTTGCTAGAGTGCAGAGTGACTCACTGTATGAACATTTTAAATTTGGGCACTTCTTGCCAAAAAGAAGAATAGTTTTGATGCAACACTCATGTGTGTTTGCACATAAGAACTTTATGTTAGCTTTAGTTAGATAGGTTTAGATAGTTTAGGCGACTTGTCGCACCCGTGTTAGTTTAAGTAGTGTTTCATGCTCCCCGACAAATTTGTGCTGTCGATGATTAGTGTAGTCAAAGACTATGGGGCTACCTATTCCGTTTCCTGGTACTTCGGTAGACGTGTTATCGGTCGAAAAAACCAGGTGGCGCCTTATATAAACATTTTGTAGGTTTTAAGTTAGGTTTTATATAGGGTAGTTAGGACTTAGATTTCAAGCTGTTACTGTGCTAACAGACTTTTTCTTTTTTTAAGTTTTTTCTTTTGTGGCTTTGTCGCGATTGTTACGTGCCATTGCCACTTAAACATTGTTTTAGGTTAAGTTTTGATATACGGGAGTTTCGCGTTATAATTTCAAATACGCGGTGCGCGGGAATTTTAAATAGACTAGGCGGTACTTCCGTACGTCATAGTAGTGAGTTTGCGCAGATCGCACAACCCTAGAGGGGTAGACCAATACTAGACAAAGAGTGGGGACGAGTTTTGGTGACGCTCTGAATCGTGGCTGTTTTCCTTTGATCTTCAAGTGAAGTAGTCGTGCCGGGTATCATATCTTATCTTATTATGTAGATTCCCTTGCCTTGCTTATCTTTGTTTTGTCTTTCCTGATTAAACTTTTCCTGTCGTTCCACTACATGTAGGACTCTGATGCGACCCTGGAGCAGCCCACGACCCTGATGTCCATGCTCAGCCAACACCACCGGAGGCCGGAGCAATACCATCTTTATCGACCCGGAAGGATGATAGGCGTACCTGGGGAAAAACTGGACCTATCATGTGAGTAAATTCTATAATTTTCATTGTCCTAATTTTATGTAAATTTTCCGAAGTATTGTGCAATGGGTGACGTCATGGTGGTTTGCAACGCGGAATCTGTAATAAGGTTCGCGTTTCCGGCCGCCAGGGCGTTGCATTGCTTTTTATCCATTGCGCTTGCGCGATGTATCTTATGAACTTTGGTAACTGTATTACCGACTTTTAGGAACTATCACCATATAAATGTATCACCATCTAAAGTGTAATACTTTTTAACTGTTTTATCGACCATATAAACTATCACCAAGAGAGTGTAATAAGTTGTAAAGCTAGCACCAAAGCTGTTTCAGAAATATGGCCAATTATATTCGGGGGGGCCAATTTGACGCTAACCCCCTGATCCCCAGTGCTCCGATTTGCTCCAAAACCTAGCACCATGTAGCATAGAGCTAGCACCGGCTAGCACTCAAGTAAGAAAGCTAGCACCTTAAAAACAACATGGCGGCGATTTTTTTTTAAATTTTGCTAGCCTTCCCCAATTGTCCAATTTGCTCCCAAACCTAGCACCAATTTGCTTATAGCTAGCACTAGCTAGCACCAAAGTTGTAGAGCTAGCACCAAAGCTGTTTCAGAAATATGGCCAATTATATTCGGGGGGGGCAACTTGACGTTAACCCCCTTCCCCCCAGTGCTCCGATTTGCTCCAAAACCTAGCACCATGTAGCATAGAGTTAGCACCAGCTAGCACTCAAGTAAGAAAGCTAGTACCTTAAAAAAAACATGGCGGCGATTTTTTTTTAAATTTTGCCAGCCTTCCCCAATTGACCAATTTGCTCCCAAACCTAGCACCAATTTGGCTTATAGCTAGCACTAGCTAGCACCAAAGTTGTAGAGCTAGCACCAAAGCTGTTTCAGAAATATGGCCAATTATATTCGGGGGGGAGCCAACTCGACGCTAGCCCCCCCACGTGCTCCGATTTACTCCAAAAGTTAGCACCATTTAGCTTAGATCTAACACCAGCTAGCACCCAAGTAAGAAAGCTAAATCTTAAAAACAAGGAGGTGGCAAATTTTTTAAAAAATTTGCTAGTTGTCCGATTTGCTCCAAAACCTAGCACCCATTTGCTTATAGCTAACGTTAGTTAGCACCGAAGTAGTAGAGCTAGCACCAAAGCTGTTTCAGAAATATGACCCATTATATTCGGGGGGGACTTGTCGCTAGCCCCCCCCACCCCGTGCTTGGATTTGCTCCAAAACCTAACACCATGTAGCTTAGATCTAGCACCGGCTATCATCCAACTTGCAAACCCTTTTAAACTACATGGTGATACGTTTTGGAGCAAACTGGGGCACGGGGGGTGCTAGCGTCAAGTTGCCCCCCTCGAATATAATTGGCCATATTTTTAAAATGACTTTGGTGCTAGCTCTACAACTTTGGTGCTAGCTATAAGCAAAGAGATGCTAGATTTTGGAGCAAATCGAACAACTGGGGGCTTAGCAAATTTTTTTTTTTAATTACCGCTATCTTGTTTTTAAGGTGCTAGCTCTAAGCTACATGCTGCTAAGTTTTGAAGAAAATCGGAGCATTGAAGTGGAGGGGGCTAGCGTCAAGTAGCCCTGTCCCCCCGAATATAATTGGCCATATTTCTCAAAAGGTTTTGGTGCTAGCTCTACAACTTTGGTGCTAGCTATAAGCAAAGAGGTGCTAGATTTTGGAGCAAATCGGACAACTGAGGGAGGCTGGCAAATTTTTTTTAAAAATCGCCGCCATCTTGTTTGTAAGGTGCTAGCTTTCTTACTTGGAAGCTAGCTGGTGCTAGCTCTAAGCTACATGGTGCTAGGTTTTGGAGCAAATCTGAGCACTGGGGGGCTAGCTTCAAGTTGGCTCCCCCCGAATATAAATGGCCATAATTCTGAAACAGCTTTGGTGGTAGCTCTACAACTTTGGTGCTAGCTAGTGCTAGCTATAAGCAAATTGGTGCTAGGTTTGTGAGCAAATCAGACAACTGGGGGAGAGGGCTGGCAAAATTTTAAAAAAAAATCGCCGCCATCTCGTTTTTAGGTGCTAACTTTCTTACTTGGGTGATAGCTGGTGCTAGCTCTAAGCTACATGATGCTAGGTTGCAAATCGGAGCATGGGGGGGGGGTTGCGTCAAGTTGCTCCCCTCCCTCCGAATATAATTAGCCGGAACTCATTCCAGTTTACATGATAATGTAAGACATAGTAAAGTTCTGATAAAGAATTGTTTTCAATAGGGTCCATTAACGTCTCTTCGTGTCCTTCGTCTATTGTGTAAGTGGACTGGTGGATAGGAATTTGATTTCATTATTTCTTTGAAGAAAAGGTAATTAGAAATTAAGAAGTTGATACTTGGAAGAGTGTGAAGGGATTTGAATTTAATTGATATTTGGGATTTGTTTGCAATGAGAGCACGTTCGGGCATGAGTAAATTAGGTGGATAAGATTTTGCGGTTTGGTTTGTGTGCTACAAAGTCAGAGAACCGGTCAGTAATAGTAGAGAAATTTTCATATGTGTATCGTCAGTAGTGAATAGGGACCATTAGAATTTCCAGGAATGTATTAAGAAAAAATTTGATTTCAGTTTTAGCAGGGATATGATGTTCGGTGGAATTTAAGATTATTTAGTCAGTCGATAGAACATTTGCTCCTAAATTTAAGCCAATAGAAAATAATTTAAAAATATATTTATAAGTACCCGACGCGATGAGAAAAAATAAAAAGAGATATTGAATTGAATACGGAACTGAGATGAGAACAATGTGAACGTGGAGAACTAGTTACCGGAGAGTGGGACGTGCGGTGTAAAGGAAAGACCGTCCTCAGTTCCTGGTTCGCGGCGCTGCAGACGACTTGACATGACTTGACTGGGATACTAACCGATAAGTGTCGGTCTAATTTGAAGTAGCATATTACACGCTTCGTAGTAATGGTGTCTATAACTAGTACATTCCGTACATTATTTGTCTGAAGATCTATTAAGCAGTGTTTCCTATTCTTGACAATTGAGTTCTGGAAATAAGTAATATATCCATAAGCGGCGCTGCAAAACTAAAAAAAAACGAGAACAAAATCAACAAGAAGAGAACAAATGCAATGTTATGCTTTTTTGAAAAGCATTAACGTTTATTATACTAGTTAGGTTCCGGAGATTTTTTAAAACCCCGCCTGGGAAATTCACAGTTTATTAATGTGGTAATGCAGACGTACGTGAAAACCACACAAAGTTTTGATTCTCACGGAAGGTTCAGTTATCGGTTTACCTTTGTGGTCTGAGAACATGCAACGTTGTCATTTCTCACGCCTTGTACGTCGTTATACCCACTAATGTGCGTCAGAGAACTTAAACTTTTCTTAGAGAGGATAGACATTTTTGTGGGAGCGAATGTATCGAAGAAAGGACTCAACTACCGACTTCCCTTGAGTGTTATCGTTGGTTATAGCGCTTTGAGTTGTCGACAAATGATTCCTCCCTTTTGTACCTATCCTATCGTTCAACACATATTGTATCGGTACTTCGTCACAGAGTACAGCCAGGCAAACACTGGGACAACAGTACGCCACCATGAAATCTATGCAGAACCATGGAAGTCGCTGCATTAGGGGGAGTAGCTGTGGGTAAGTGTTCGTTATAATAACTTAACGACGCATTAGGCCGTCTCGTGGAATTTAACCCCTGAGTAAATTTGAGGTTATATGTGTTAAATACTATTTTACTGAGCTATAAAGGCGGTGGTTTTCAAGATATTTTAATTGACGCCCAACAACATGGAGGTTCTGTTAAAAATTTATGTTTCTAGAAAGAAAGGTTTGCTTTTTCACACACGTAAAAATTAGTTTGTTTAACGTATATTCATCTATAGAAATTTTCAGGTTTGCGTATCTAATATGTCTGAAAAACATTAAAAGATGTGCATTTAAACCTGAAAACATTCTAAACTTCGATCAAAATGCTTCAATTATCGCCCCTAGTAATATTTTTAGTAACTTTCGTTTTAGATATTGTTTTGGCAACCGTTAGACTCGGCTCCTCATCGTTAAGCCGTAACCTATTATTAATAAGTAACTTTTTTATCCAAAGCATTTGATTATTTAGAAGTGATACTTGATAAATTTTTATATTTAAGGATTTACAACTGTAACTATTATAAAAATATTCCAATTAAAATGTGTACGTGATTATCAGATCTGATGTTCGTCTAAGTTTTAAGAGACAAAAATGTTCTATAAATAATAATTTTGTTTCATATCACTAAACTTTGTGATTTAATTTAAATTTTTTTGGATAAAAGTTATTAGTTATGCAAAAGGTATTTTCTGATCCTAAAAGGTTTAATTTTCTAAGTAAAGTAAATTAAAAGTTTTAAAAACTTAATTCCAATAGGGTTTCTGTATATACCCTAAAACACCCTTTTTAATACTTGCTAGATGCAGTGGCGTCCAACTTTACTTTATTTAATTTTCGCTTTAACGAAGAATATTTCAACCCTGCCATTTCTCATGATCTCCCAGGGGTAACAGCCAAGCTAGCGGCAGAAGCGGCAAGTTTTTATATTCCCAACTCAATTTTATTTAATTTTTAGTACTTATTTCCTCCATTGCGAATGGACCTGCACCTTGCCGAAGTTCTAGATTACTAGAACAGGTGAAATGGCTTGCGTGTTCTAATGAGCTAAAGAGCCAAACTACTGGTCCAACCAAAGTAGTAGGGTCGTTAGGAACCAGACTAAGACAGGTCTCCGTAAGAGGGCAGTGGCTTTTTCGGTACTTAGATTGGTAGAGACCATAGGGGTCGGTATGGTATTCTAAGACACACTACCGCGATGTGAAAGGCAACGGGAAACCACCACATTACCTCCCAAGTACACAGTGTACTTAAATTGAAATAAACATGATGGCATTCTCTGGGGTAAAAGATTCCGGAGTTAAAATAGTCCCCCGTTCGGATCTCCGGCAGGGCACTACTTCGGAGGATGCAATCGGAAAGTTCAGAATAAAAGTCGGGAACATTTTGCGAGTCGGAGCGTGGAATGTTAGAAGTATGAAGCAAGTAGGTAAGCTAGAAAACCTAAAATCAAAATGAATATGTTAGCACTAGACATAGTAGGGATCAGCGAAGTTCGGTGATCAGAGGCGGTGGATTTTTGGAGTGGAGACTTCAGGGTAATTCATACAGGAGCAGAGAAAGGAAACTTGGATGTGGGGAGAGTTATGCGGTAAAAGATAGGATACTGTGTAGAAAACTACTTTGCAAAATAACGAAAGAGTACTCATGGTTAGATTAGAATCTAAACCGGTAAACACAGTAATAATACAAGTATACATGCCACTACTAGCTACAGTGACGAAGAGGTAGAAGCGATCTATAAAGATATCGAAGACATACTAAGATACGTAGAAGGACATGAAAATTTAATAATTACGGGGGATTTTAATGCAGTGGTAGGTAAGAATAGGGATGGAGCGGTAGTAGGCTTATTTGGTTTAGGCACGAGAAACGACTGGGGAAATAGGCTGGTAGAATTTTGTGACAAGAACAATTTAATCATCACAAACACATTATTTCAACATCATGCTAGAAGACGATATACATGGAAAATGCCAAAAGATATAAGAAGATATCAAATAAATTACATTCTTGTTAGACAATGGTTTAGGAATCAAGTAAAAAACTGTAGAAGCTACCCAGAAGCAGATATAGACATTGACCACAACATCGTAATTATGAAAGCCGTACTTAGATTTAAAAATTTGGAAAAAAGAAACAGAAATTAGAGAAACTAAAAGATAAAGATATTCAAAAAAGATTCGAAAAAAAGTCAAATGAATTGCCGAAAGATATCGGGAAAATATCTGATACTAAGGAAGTAGAAACAGCATGGAATAACATTAAATCCAGCCTAGACATGGCGGCCAGAGATATTCTGAGGTATATACAAAAAGAAAATAAGAAACCATAGATAACAAAGGATATCCTAAATTTAATAGAAGAAAGACGAAAATACAAAAATAAATCAGACGAATCACTTCACGACGTAGAAATCCTTTCAGTGGCGGAAAAAAAAGCTGAAATTATTTTCAAAGAAACTCATACGCGGACAGATTAGGGCCGTTATGTAGTTTCTTTGCCGTTTAAGGATGCTGCTCCCACGTTTACCGGAAGCCGTATTTAGCAACACAAAGATTTTTTTCTTTAGAACGACGCCTTCTCAAACAGCCCCTTGTATATCAACAAATAAAGATGTTCTTCAAGAATTCATCGATCTTCAACACATGCAGCCTATCCCTAACAAGGGTCACATTGATCATTCTGGTTATATACCTCATCATTGTGTTATAAAACCTAACAGTGTTAGCACTAAACCTCGCGTGGTTTTTAATGCCTTCGCTCAATGTATTTCCGGAGGTTCACTAAATGATCATTTATTAATTGGTCCCAAATTGCAAAGAGATCTCACTACACTGTTATTACAATTTCGTCTGCATCGTTACGTTCTCACTGCAGATATTCGTCAAATGTATCGGCAAATTCTTATTGCACCCAATCAGCGTGATTATCAACTGATTGTGTGGTGTTTCTCTCCTGATAATCCTATCCAGGATTTTCATCTTAATACAGTTACTTATGGGGTAAACTGCGCTCCATTTCTTGCCATACGTACTCTTTTGCAACTTGCCGACGATGAGGGTGGACCCTTTCTTCTAGCCGCTTTCGCTCTTCGTCATCATACTTATATGAATGACGTAGTGACAGGTCGAGATACTGTAACAATTTTATTTTTTGGTTATTAAATCCGTTCATAAAAGTGCAAGAATTATAAAACACTTTTATTAAAATAATAAGTAAAATACATTTAACAACTTTGGTATTACGCTAAAGCGGCATTTTTATGTAGCATTCTATGTATAGTCAAATATCTGTGTCTTCGATAGCAATTTGCAAGCGCGTTTTGGTTGACAGCCCCCTCCTGGGACACTCCGTTCGTCCGAGTGAGATTGATAACCAGTCGGCCATACGAGATAGTGGAGTCAAGATGTACGAAAAAACGCAGGCCGGCAATTTGCGTATAAATTTTGAGCAGTCGTGACACATCTTTAAATAGCGCGCAAAAACAACACTAAAAAATGCAACTTTGAAAACAACAAATCCAATCACTGATGTTAAAACCACTTTGTATTACAACCTGTAAAAAGCAACTTAGAAGATGGAAAATTTGACTAATTTATAGAAGACCATTTTATTACACAACGTAAAGATGTTATTTGGTAAGGCAGCGTGATTCAACATATTGCAGCAGCTGACGGATGCATTGTGACTGCATTTAATTCGACACCTGGAGCAATTCCATGTGCTAGGAGCTGTTGAGGATGAGTTGGGTCCACACAACATACAGTAAATTCCGCTTGATATTACAAGTACCTCTTCAAGGCCACAAAAAGCAGTTTTGGTTCGTAGTTAGTTTTAAGAATCTTTTTTTGATGGTTTATACATTAGAAACACTTTAATTTGTTTGATTGTGTAAAAGTACGAATGTTATAAAAATTTCAATTATTTGTTGAGCTGGAATTTTCCAGTGTTAAAATTATAATTCACTATTTTGATGGTTTTAGAAACCACACACCTGGTTCATTATGTACCGTTAGTAACAGCAACAGGTGTTACTGACGTCACTTGTTTGTCTGCAGTATACTGCTGACAGATGTGTTCTAGAAAACAAATGCTTTGAACAGCGTTTGCCCAAGTTGAGTAAACAAGAATATTTTTGTGATCTGCTTTTTTTAGTAGAAATTAAAACTAATACAAGTAATTTAGAAAAGCAAAAACTTGAGTAACAACGTTTTTAAAATGTAATCCTCCTGAACAGATCTGCACGGGTCGGACCTTTTTAGTGTAACAAGTTTACACTAAGCTGTAAAATGTTTGATTATCAACAATTTTGATAAACCTTAATTTAAAATTCACGAACTCATTTAATTATTTATGAAATTTTGTTGCATTGCATTTTGTTTTAAAAGAGAATCTTTTGAGTAAATTATTGGTTCAAGATTAAAGTTTTTTATTTTGATCAAATATGGTCAAACCTAACCACAGGAAACTAATATCCTTAAGAGTAGAATTTTGATGCCAATTTTATATAGAAAATATCTTTTTAATATTTCTTTAGGTATGTTTGCGGGACACAAATAGTGTTCCACCTTTCTATTAATCTAATTATTACAATTTCTTACAGGAGCAGCGTCTTATTTTGTTACGACGGGTTTTTGTCATCGAAGGCGATTTTTTTTCTTTGGGTTTCCACGTCCGCCCCTAGAAATATACCAAGCAATTATCACAAATAAGTCAGGACTTGGTGGCGCCTAGTTGTTTTGGATTAAGTTTGACTTACAATCAGATTTCGACTTACCCCCCCATTTCTCATAGCTCTACCCAAGGAATAGACCCCTAGTTATGTCGGAAGACTTCGTTACACTTGCCCATGCGCGAGGCTAGCCTTGTAACCATTTAGAAAAGAAAAATAAAAACCAGTTTCAATACTTCTCAATACGCCTTGGATTTAACCATGCAGCTTGTTGCCCTTTTAAAACGCGGTGGCTTCGACCTACAGAAGTGGTCTAGTAATGATCCCAATTTGCTTAACGGCAGTCTCACCCTCATCCGTGTTTGCAACCGCATTGCTTTGAGGATCCTTCTGACCCTACCGTGAAAGTTTGGGTCTCCAGTGTAACCCCTCTTTTGATAATTTCGTTTTCGTGGTCAACCCTATACATATTTCTTGTACAAAACGTATTATTGTTTCTAATGTAGCCCGCATTTTTGACCCGTTAGGAATTCTCTCTCCTTTTTTCTTTTTAATAAAGCATTTCCTCCAACGTCTTTGGACTAACAAACTAGATTGGTATGCCCGTCTACCACCGGAGTTTTGTCGTTTATAGGAAAGATATGTTGAGAACCTTCCTCTTCTTATAGCATTTTTCTTACCTCGCTTTCTAATCCTTTCTCACTACGATTCGTGTGAGGTGCATTGTTTTGGGGACGCTTCGGAACGCGGCTACTGCGCCGTCGTTTATTTTCGTTTTCTTAACGGTTCTAAAGAACCTATAGTTCGTTTGGTATGTACGAAATCTAAAGTAGCTCTATTGCCACCCCATTCCCTGTCCAGGTTAGAATTACTAGCCGCTGCTTTATCTGTTAAATTACTAGATTTTGTTCTGATTGTGTTTTCTTTTCATCTCACCTTTAATAGACTGTTGGTCCGATTCGATGGTTGTACATTCATAGATTTCCGTTCCGCCCCAACGATGGAAAACTTTCGAGGCCAACAGAGTAGCCTATATCCAAGATAAAACTTCTAACGCCATGTGGCTTCACGTGCCTTCTAACGATAATCCCGCTGACGTTGGGTTACGTGGTTTGTTACCCGCCGAGTTGTTCCAATGTTTCTTATGGTGGGCGGCTTCATCCATTTTAGTACATTTTTAAGAAATAAATCATATTCCACATTTTTGTTCTCTGAAACCGCAATAGATACTAAGTGAGGAACGGTCCGTTACACTCACTACTACTTTGTCCTGTAATGTATTGGATGCCCTTCTTAAAAATCAGTCTTCTTTTCGCTTCTGTCGTTCGTATAACCGCTTATATCTTCCGCTTTATTAACAGTGTCAGGCATATTTTAACTAAGCGTACTGGATTTGTATCCGCTCATGAGTTCGAGCTCGCTTTAGAATGCCTTGTTAAACATACCCAACAAGCATCTTTTACGGTCGAGATCAGGGCTTTTCAATGCGGGACACCACTTGCTAAAAGGTTACAAGAATTATACCCCTTTCTTTTAAATGATGTGCTTCGTGTAAGTGGCCGGTTAAGTTACGCCCCTATTTCTTACGATAAACGATTTCCCAGTTTATTGCCCATTAGGAGTATATTCAGTACATTCATTGCAAATATCATCAAGCAGGTATTCAAACAACACACAATTCCTTATAAGCCAAAGATTTTTGATAGTTTCTGCGAAAAGATCTATTCGCCGGGTACTTAGTTCTTATTTTCCTTGTTGGAAAACATATTCCAAGTCTTTTCATACCCTCACCGGGCAATCTTTCATATGCTAGAATAACTCAAGTTAAACCATTTTTGCATACCAGCGTGGACTTTCGCGGTCCGTTTACAATAACCATGAGCCGAATCCGCGGCGCCAAAACTTTAAATACCTACCTCTGCATTTTTATTTGTATGTGTATCAAGGCTCTTCACCTGGAGCTAATTTGTGATTTAACTGCTGACGCATTTTTGACTGCGTTTCGTAGGTTTCTTGCTCGTCGTGGTCGGTGTGAACATATGTACAGCGACTGTCGTTCAAAGTTTGTCAGTGCCCATCGCCAACTGATTTCCTTTGCTAAAGCCGCAGCTTCCCAAGAACTAATTACTTGGCATTTTAACCCACCTTCCGTGCCCCATTTTGGAGATCTTTGAGAAGCTAGCGTCAAATCCGTCAAGATCCTGCTACTTCGTGTTGTAGGAGAGCAGCTTCTAACCTGGGAAGAGTTGTCAACCGTTTTCATCCAAATTGAAGCAGTCTTCAATTCGCGCCCTTTGACCCCAGTTAGTAGTAATCCTAGCGACCTTAGTTATTTAACACCAGGTCCGTACATCCTGGTCCCGACGAGATTGTCCGCGTTGCCACCGTTAGAATAGCTCGGGGTGAGTTTAGGCGTCCTGTAGTCAAACTCTGCCCCCTCCCTCTAGATGAAAATTAAAATATTTCCATGTTGGTGGGCGTTATGTTCCGTCCAACCCTGTATATATTTATTTAATTTCTTTATATTATTACTATAAAATTTAAGTTTATTTGTTAATGGTAATATCTGCTTTTTTAATTAAATTTGATATACTCGGTCGCGTTTCACCTTCAATATTCTATCTTGTTTTCCATATGTTTGGTGACTGCGCGACCTAACACAGTCTATTATCACCGCTTGGACAATAAGTTTCTGTTTCGGAGGTCAGTTCCCGTATAAGACTACCTCACTGCTTTATATTATTTTTCTAACTGGACATCAGGTAAGATTATTAAAGGCCATATTTGTTTAATATCTGTTTGGTTATACTCCCGCTTTTCTTTCCTGAGTATCTTTTTATGTACTCAACAGACATATTGACAGAAATAAATTTTCATTCAAATTTCGATAACTTAAACTCAATTATATTAACACGTACTCTAATAATCTTACTCATTGATTAATAAAATAACTACTAAGTAGATTATTATCTTTATTAAAATTTATCATCAAGCAAGAACTATTAAGTACCATTGCCATAAACGCTTTTGTTTATAGTTGAGTAATTGAGAGTGAGAGACATCACCCGTTAAGCGTAACAAGAATTACATTTTTCATGTGATCAATTTCCTAACCTATAATATATTTTTATGTGGCCATATGAAACGTAAATATTGTTCTAATATAATATCGTTTTATAAGAGATGAAAAGAAAAAAGTTTGCAATTAGTTTCGATAATGAACAATTAAAGAAGCTTGTCTTGGACGAAAACACCTGTGTTATCTTGAATCATTGTACACACCATTTAGCTTTACATCCATATCATTTAGGCAATATTACAGAGTCTCTTAAACATACACTTTATAAAGGAATTGCTAAATTTGACAAAACGTTAGTAAAATTGTTACAAAACATTTTTATTATTTTGCATTTTGTAGGCTAGGTGGAATTTTATTAGGATATCAAGATATAAAATTGTTATCAACCGTAGGTTCCATCAATAATGATGCCTGTTTTATTCACGTGGATATTTCAGCAGATTTTTTCTTGTTTAAGCCAGAAGTTGGGAAGACCGTGACAGGTATTGTAAATAAGAAAAGTGAAGATCATGTTGGATGCTTAGTTCATGAGGCATTTAACGTATCATTACCTAAACCACCTGAAGATGATGATTGGATGGGTTCTTTGGTACAGATTGGTCACCAGATTTTATTCCAAATAAATTTTACTAATTTAGAAGGAAGATTACCCTATATCAGGGGAACTTTAATGCAAGTATACATTTATTTACATTAACCTTATCATACAGAGGGATGTTAGGCGTCCCAGATTTTGCAACACACTTCTGTCTTACTAACATTTTACTATGCAGCAGATGTATGATTTTGCAATTATCACAATCTGACTGTTAACGTGTATACAAACATACATTTTAAATATGTTGCATAGTATTTTGCAACAGTTCTGTGTTTTTGTAATCGTGGTATATACCTTAAAATATGTTTAATTCACTTTTATATAGGTTATTAACTTTATGAATTGATACTATTTGAATCAATTTTTATTGTTGTTTTTTTTACTTTATTATTGAACATAGCAGTTACTTTCAAATTAGTGTCACTTTCAATAATTTTACATTTGTTGCCATTTGAGCAATTTGATGTTTTGTTTCCGTTAGGGCATTAGCGTGCAATTCTGTCCCCTGGGAAGCAACCTTTTATTGACTTTGAACACATTCCCACCAAACTAGTGATGATAATGGTAACATATTGTGGTTTTGCTTCGTCGGGCATATATGCTTGTGTGACAGACTACACTAGTGCCTAGCTAGGGCTGAAACAAGACTCATATACCGGTCTTATAGCGACAGCTGTAAAAGCACAAGTGCATGTGCTTGATCCAGTGAAGTCGAAGTTAGCAACATAAGTGACGACAGTACATTATTTCCTGTACAATCAGGAACAACATCACATTCTCTAATGCACAACCAGCGCAGAAAGATTAGGCTTAATTTTTGTTGTAGAAATATCTTATATTAACAGTGTTGACACACATACATTCTAATTATTAATGCATAATTATACAATTCATTCAACGAGAGAATAAAGTAGAGGGCAGGTCGTACTGAGAGCCATTCACACCACTAGAATATCTTGGGTGGAGAATTCAAAATAGTCAGAATATCGATCTCTTCACACTTGTAAGGTCGTAAAGGCAGACATCATTCCTTGCTGGATACACAACCCACTCAAGAAAAGGTATCAAATCTCGGATCCAGTACAACCAGCCAACCTAATAATAACTGCTTACAAAATCAAAATCAGCCTACTGAGGGTTCTGTGGTCCATTTAACAAACTTGTTATATTCCCATGAGCATCCACAAAATTTATCCTGCACTAGCTTGAATCCTGATTCGTTCATCTTACTATCAACTGCCCAGATTTATGTGTATGATAAAGGTTGTAACCCTATTTTATGTCGAGCCATTCTCGACAATGGTAGTCGGTCTAACTTCATCACTGAAGGTTTATTTAAGAAATTAAACTTACCTTATAAATCAACACACATGTCGATTTCAGGTATAAGTAAGGGTGTCACTGCCATTTCAAAAACAACTAATATTGAAATAAAATCTTTGCACGATGAACATACCTTTAAAATGCCCGCTCTGGTTATAACCAAAATAACTGAATATACACCTCAGTATCATATTGATTTATCTGAAATAAAAATCCCAAAAAATATAATCCTTGCCGATACTGAATTTCACAAACCTTCTGAAGTGCAGATTCTTATAGGTGCTGGACTCTTTTTTGATATTTTAGACACAGCTAAAATAACAACTGGAAAAATTAACCCATTATTCATACAAACGAAACTAGATTGGACAATTAGTGGTCCAATAGCCTCAGAGACTCTGCGTGCTGCTAATATGGCCTCAACTTCTTTACATTGTGCTAATCATGGCATACTGAAGAACCAATGGAAAATTCACCCTAAATTCTTTCTGCCAAGGAATCTAAATGTGAAATGTACTTCAAGGCGACAACAAGTCGGGATCAATCTGGTCGATTTATTTTCAGTCTTCCCTTAAAATCCAACGTTGTTGAACTAGGCGATTCTTTTCAGTCAGCTTTGAAACAGTTGCATGGTCTAGAACAAAAATTAAAAAAATATCCAGAAATTTAAAAATCCTATGTGGAATTTATGCTGGAATACTAAAATCTCGGCTATATATTGATCCAAGCCCGACCCTGGATTTTAATCTAGTTATTTAATATTATATTTTTAGTACTTTGTATTGCTTTTCCTCGAGTCCTAACATTGGAATTTGCAGGCTTGTTATAGATAATACGTTATAGTTTAAGTTTGAAAGCCCGGGCTAGCGATTTTAACAAGGAGGGTTGTTCAGCTGTCCGCATGTGCGCGAAGGTACGGGGCAGTTACATCCAGTGTGTTGAGAGCATAGGATGTTAAAATGATCACTAGTGTAGCGTGAAAAATGTTCGGTTGAAACGATTTGGGATAAAGTAGAGTGCCTTCTACTTCTAGTTTTGAGTTCTAAAGTGTCTTTGTCAAAGTACCGCGTTCAAGAATTAGTAGATTTTCAACAAGGGGTTGAGAATTTATAAAGGAAGCAGTGCCACTTAGAATAAGTAAGCGGCAATTTCAAAGCAATGTGAATGCAGGAATTTCCACCTTTTTTTATAGTTTAAAATTTTGAATCTGCGTTGCTTACAAAGCATTTGCTTATTAAGTAGAGTGTGTATCTAGAACGTAGACACGCAAATTGACGCGTTATTGTACTTTTGGTTTGTTACCACAACGTATGCTGTGTTGAAGGGTTGTACATTTTGTTTACGAGATTTTTGTGTCAGTTTACTGGACCCTCGGCGTATAAAACGTTCTCGGCCGTAAGGCACGTGTTTGGTACCAACGGTTAATTAGGGAGGTAGGAAGTTTAGATATTATTTACTTTTAAGGCTACCTTCTGTAATCGCAAGGTTACTGAATCCGTTCTTGTCATTGCGATCTTTCGTTAGTAGAATTAGATATAGGAATTGTTAGGCTATAAATACAAAGTGTGTTTATTTAGTAACTGTTTTGGTTACCTTACCGAAATTAATATTAAGTTTAATTCTAGTATTAGTTTAGTTGAGAAACATTAGCTGGGCGGCATTTGTTTTTATCTTTGTGTGTTGTTTGTCCTAATTTTGGCTACTGAATTAAAAGTAAGTTAAGATGAAGTCGAGTGCGTTTTGGTTGTAGATTTCATGATCCTAAAGAATCCTCGAAGAGAACCTATAAGAAACGAGTTAGCGAAACCCTGAGTCTAGTTCAATGTCTGAGATAGATTCTGATTATTCCTCTGACTATCCTGACTATCTTTACCGCATCATTGCATGGAGAAGCATGATAGCGTAACCACCTATCTGAGGGTCGTCTGTGATGGTTCAGCTGCCTCTTCTATCGGCTTATCTATAAACGATACACTTAAAATCGGTCCAACTGTACAAAATGATCTATTCTCTATAATCTTCAGATTTCGGCAGCACAATTTTGTTCTTACTGGAGATATAGCTAAAATGTATAGGGGCATATTAATCAACGCAGTCTTCATCGCATATTATGGCATAACAATCCTCATGAAAAAATCTCCCATTTCAATCTTAATAGCGTTGCATATGGTATGGCTAGCTCCTCGTATCTAGCAACACGTTGTCTCAAGGAAATTGCTCTCAATTGTGCAGACGCATTTCCTACTGAAAGTTGTATCATCAGCCTAGACTGTTACGTTGATGATATTCTCACGGGTATTTCAACCCTAATTGACATTTTTAAGTCTTATTGCCTAATGTTAAGAAAATTTTCCTCTAACAGTCATGGCGTTCTCTCTGATATAGTTGCTGAGAATGCAACTGATAAGAATTACATGTTAGTTAACTCTCACAGCACAAAAACTCTAGGTGTATATTGGAAGTCCCAAACTGACACATTCATTTATGCGTCTTCAATTAATACACTGTAACTAAATGAGTAATTCTATCCATGGTTTTGCAAATTTTCGATCCTCTAGGGTTGCTCGGGCCTATGACTATTCAAATAAAAATTCTTCTTCAGAAATTATGGCTGCTGAAGAAGGACTGGGACGATCCACTACCCACTGATTTATATAAAATTTAGCAAAATTTTATTGATAATCTCAAACTAGTTGATTACTTTGAAATTCATAGATACATAACCATTAAAAACCTAACCCTCATGGAACTGCACGGGTTCTGTGATTCCTCGATCAACGCCTTTGGTGTATGTGTTTATGTGTGAACAGTTGATGCTAATGGGTGTCTAGCCACCAACCTTCTTTGTGCAAAGAGTCGGGTAGCCCCTCTAAAAGCGATTTCTTTACTACGTATGGAGTTGTGCGATGCGGTAGTTTTAGCAAGATTAATGAAAGGGATTCTACAGTGTTTAAGCGCTCCTATTGATAAAAGTTTTTATTATACAGATTCAACCATTGTACTATGCTGGCTTTCGTTAGAGCCCGGTCGATTAAAAACTTACGTCTGCAACTGAGTATCTGAAATACAGCAAATTTCAAATTGTGATAACTGGTATCACATCCCCTCGTCTCATAATCCTGTCGACATTATTTCTAGAGGCATTAATACAGAAGACCTGCAAACATGCTCGTTGTGGTGGCACGGTCCACCGTTTTTATCCCAACCACATCATACTTGCCCTACAAATGATCACATTTCTAATTATGTACGTCAGAAACACAAATCTAATAATCTAGAATTAAACCCTAAATCAGTTGTTCCTAATTCTACGGCAACATTTCCAATTTTTGAAAGGTTTTTGAGTTACACAAGGCTGGTGAATGTTACGGCTTATTGCTTACAATTTATCGCTAATTCGAGGGTCTCTAAATTACTCCGAACAACTGGTTATATAACTTTCAATGAAAAAAATAATAGTATATGCGGTTTAACCTTACTTGTGCAATATGAGTCGTTTAAGCAAGACTTTGTAACACTTTGCCCTCCTCCCTGACCTATGTAGCAGTCAAAGAAACAAGAAACAAGTTACCTAATACATGTATAATCAAATGCCAACTCTATATCACTTTTTATGGTTCAAAATTGCAATACAAGGGTCCACTTACCTATTCCCTGCGGTTGTCAACTATTTCTGATCCAATAGTCTTCACCCTATTTCCCTCAAATGCCTCGGCTACTCTACAGCGGAGAGTACATGGACATGTCCCAGGGTGGTTAGGCCTAGAATTCTGAAACCGATACTGGTGAGTTAACTTACCCAAAAGTTTACAAAGTATCTGTACCTCAATGTATTTCAACAAACCCTTTTTAATTGTAATATATATCTCAACATTTGTATCAAGTAATGAATGTAATAATCTTTAATATGGTGATATAACTATTTACATTTACTACATCGACATACTTGAATGCAATAAAAGCAATATCTGTTACTTAACTAAAGTTACTTTAAGCCGGGTGGTTATATATTGTACTAAGCACTGCAAATTCTACAGTTAAAACAAATTGGCTCCAACTTAAACATAGCCAATAACTCTTGATATTGTACACAATTCATAATAATGAGCGGTAACGTTAATAATAATGTCCAAAAATTCCAACCTTAGTCTAGCAACTTAACATATTCATGTAAAAGCATAGGTATAACTATATAAAAGTTCATACTTACAACCCCACGTGCATGCATGCATATACACGTCCGTTCTCTCGAACCATTTATTCAAAGATTCACTCAATACTTGTTTCGGGTATGCAATACCCACTGTTGCTCCAATCTCTACAATTTCTCCTAGGTAACTTATCCTCACCAGGGTTGATAATGCTTAACACGGGTGTTGATAAATTTTGTGCTCGAAACTCTTGATATCTCTCTACTCCTGTACCAACTTGGTTTGGACTTGAGCTTCCAAAATCCGAACTTCCACAATCAATCAATAATGAACCATATAGGTGTGGTTAAGTATCATTTTCTTTGCAGTTAATAAACCTGCACTTTCTACCATTAACCGCCCTACAGCTGAACCATTACACTTAAATTTATTACGATTTACTTTTCCTTTACGAGCCGGACCTATCTGTGTTCTTTATCCGCTACTTAAATTCACTATTCTTCCCATAATAAGCATACTAATTTATTAGCTCTATTGACTAACCATTGATTTAATTTACACGGCCATATAACCAATACTGCTACGCGACATTGCAGCCTACCCCACACTAGCTTTGGGCTAGTTAGTTTTCATTTCGTACCTTCTTTCATATCTTTTGTCTTTGTGTGTCTTGGTAAGTTTTGTGTGTCGTGTGTTTAAATTTTTCCACTTCCCATATTCATATACCTTTGATCACTTGACTGTTTTAGCCAATCAAAAATCTTACATATTTCACAATCGTACATCATCCCTACATGTGGTTTTAGGTGAATGGTTTAAATCAACTTTTATTATTGCCATTGCTAATTGTAACTACCCTATATTTAAATTTAAGTTATTCTGCAATATTCTACAGTATTTCCTGTTAATATTCTTATAGATATCACGAAAAATTAAATATTATTACGTACTGCTGGTTTCGAATTCTCTAGAACAATCTAGCATTTCCTTTGGCGCATTAATTTAAAATCTTCTAAATTTCGCGGGATGTTAGATATCAGTTGATAGGTTATGTTCATTTAAAGTGTCAATTGTCACCCAAAATCAAACTAGGATTGGATAACTATCTTAATTGTGGTCAGTGATAGGTTACATTTTAGATATAATTATTTGTGATTGGCAGAAAATATAATTTAAAATTTGGATTAATTTAAAAATGTTCTTGGGTGTTACAACTTGCATGAAATAAATACAAGGGGTGGTGTATGGGTTAATAGCAAACTAAGTTCCTTGAATCCTTTTATGGATCAAAATGGTGTTTTACGTGTGGGTGGCCGACTAACAAATTCAAACCTCACATTTGATTCTAAGCACCCCATTTTGTTACCGACCAAACGCCCTTTTACTAAATTGGTAATCACACATGAACATATTCGAATGGTACCCAAGCCACCTTAACTTTCATACGACAAATTTTGGCCTCTCAATGGCAAGATGGAAGTAAGAAGCGTTGTTTGGAAATGTCTACCTTGCTTTTCCCAGAACCCTAAAACCGTTATGCAACCTCCCTAAACATCGCGTAACACCTTCTGGGCCATTTTAAATACTGGCGTGGACTACACTGGTCCTTTCTTAATAAGGGATTTCAAATTTCGCAACAGAAGGTGTATTAAGGCATATATATGCATATTCGTGTGTTTGGCTACACGCTCAATTCATTTAAAACTTGTAAATGAACTCACTGCCCAAGGCAGACGTGGTTTGTGTCAGAATTTATATTCCGATAATGGAACGAATTTTGTAGGTGCCCAAAAGGAATTGCTTGCAATTTATGATATCCTAGAGCTCAGAATTTTATAATCAACTTTAAAATAAACGCTTAATTGGCATTTTATTCCCTTGCGTTCGCTTCATTTTGGTGGTGTATGGGAGGAAGCAGTAAAATCTGTCAAGCATCATTTGCGTCGCATAATTAATGATAAAAATCCATCAAC
This sequence comes from Platerodrilus igneus, assembly GCA_036346225.1. NCBI lineage: Eukaryota > Metazoa > Arthropoda > Insecta > Coleoptera > Lycidae > Platerodrilus > Platerodrilus igneus. Next base: position 7,371,048 of record JARFIW010001503.1, on the reverse strand, counting down.
CTATGAGGAATTTTATAATCTCCTGGTTCAAGTGGAAGCGGTATTAAATTCCCGTCCTCTTACCCCATTAACCAGTGATCCTGACCTGGAACCACTTATCTCGGGACACTTTCTTGTGGGTCACCCACCAAAGATGGTACCTGATCTTGATTTTAAACAAGTACCCATGAATCGTTTAAGTAGATACCAACATTTGCAGTTTATGCTTCATTATTTTTGGAAAAGATGTTCCGGTGAATAATTTGCACCAAAGGACTAAATGGAGGTTTAAAACAAATCACCCAAATCTGCTTAATTCATTGGTGTTGCTCAAGGAAGATAACTTTCTCCCAAGCAAATGGATTACTGGTTGAATCATCGCATTGCACCCTGGGAAGGATGGTATGACTTGTGTAGTCAGTGTAAAGACTACTAACGGCGCAATGAAACGAAGTATAGTGAAGGTGTGCATCCATCCTATCTACGAAGATGAAATTGTTAAACTCTAAATGTTACTAAACTATTTTTCTATTGCAATTATTGTATTTGATTTATTTGTATTTAACATTATTTGTATTTAATATTATTTGTTTTGCAGCCGACTACTGTTTAATTTTAAATGAATATTAGCAATGTTATTGAAAGTTACCCTACTACTTTCAAGGGTGGGGGTATGGTTAGTATTGCATTATTACGAATTATTATTTTGAAGCATCATTTAGTCATGTTGGCTGAACATTATTGCACTGAAAACGGCAGGGATGTAGAAGTTCAGTTAACCTCCAACCTTCGTACTGTACTTGTCAGAGTTGCCTGCAATAGTTATAAAAATTGTATTTTATAACAAATTAAATGACGTAAAATTGGTCGAGCTTGTTTTGAATATTAACGAGAAGTTACCCTACAAGTTTAATAATGACAGTATATAGTTAATGATTGGATGAAAACTATAGGACATATGAAGAAATGACACAACAGTTAGGGATTCTAAGTAAATTAAGCTGACATTTTGCAAGACATTTTGGCAAAGTGTAATGCATGCCATAGTATTGCATATTACTTTGTCATGTATATACAGGTGCATTTATTTAACGCCCAGAAGTGAGCTGTCCCTGATGTAACAACCGATTACCTACACCATTACAGGTTTTAGAACCATCTGTAAATATAATGCATACTGAAGGGTATTCTAAAATGATACTATTGAATGTAGTAATGAAGAGTAATGGTGGTGTATCGTGTTTCGAAAGCTTGGAGCTATCAAGACGAATCTGCATAGCTGTAATTGTTCATGGTGCTATTTCTATGTACGATTTCCAGATTTCAACATTGACAACAGTTTATGACATCTCACTCCAAGCAGTCTGCACGGAGAACAGTTCTAAATGCTCTGAAGAGAATATTGGTGGTTGAACGGAATTGAGTACTTGAGCACAACTTTATGCTGTAGTTTAAAAAGCCTTTTTTGTGGACTTAGTTCTAAAGGCAAGAGGTTAGCTTTGCAGCGTGAAAGTCAATATGGCGATGTTCTAAAAGCCTCTGTTGCTAGACGAACTACTTGTCCCTGAATAAAATGTCATTTAAGTGTGACTTTTTTGGGTAGATGAATACAGAGCACTTCTGTAGTCCATTTTAGTTCGTGCCAGAGGTTTTTATATATTTAACAAAATTTCCGTATCGGTTCCCCAATTAAAGTTAGATACACATCGAACAGAGTTCAGGGCCTTATAGCAAGGGTTAGCTAAATCGTTTTTATGAGGTTGCCATGTCCGTTTCGGGATCAAAAATAACCCCAAGGAGCTTGACAATCCTAACCCTTGATTAGATAGAATGGGATCTTCATGCGGATGTCCAAGCCTGCACAAATGCATGTAGTGTGATTTGCTGATAGAAAAGATAAATCCTATAATTTGCTTCTATAACTAATGTTGTCGAAGGCACTTTGAAACATATCTTGAATTTTGTTCATCAAACTAATGCAGTAGGGCATCCATGGCAACGACGAATAATGTAACGCTGCTAATTATTTATATAATTGTTATTCCGCTTACAGTAATTCGTTTTTCTCAAACTTTCCTATGTAATAGTAATGTTGGTGTATGCAGATGTGGAGAAAATGAAAAGAAATATAAAAAACCTTAAAAAATTTAGGTAGCAAGATTCGAAAAGGTTCTACTGCCATTTGATACAAAAGTTTGATGAGCGAATTAACTTTGGATACTCAGTTTATGAGTATCGTATTTTATTTTTATTAAAATATCAAAAGTGATTACTGCACTAACAATTATTTTTTATTTTTAGATCAATTTTATCAGAATTAGATAGTGGTATTAGTACCGGCGAAGATACCAAATCTAATAAATTGTCTAAAAAGAAATCTAAAAGAAGAAAAGTTATTTTTGATAGTCATTCAGAATGTGAAGAGGAAGAAACTACACCAGTAAAGAAAAAGAAAAATCGAAAAAGCGAGGAAGGTCATAAAAATGTAACAATTGATGAATTTATTGAACCTGAGGGAACTATTGATGAAGAGAAGAAACACAAGTAAAACAAAACAGGTAAAATGAAACATATTGCAGGAATTTATTGAACCTGAGGAACTATTGAAACCGTTTAATGAAAGGTTCATTCAAAATTTAGTAATATTAATGACATAAAGAAAAGGAAACATATGCAGGATCCAGAGGTAATTGTGACATTGAAACCTAGTTTATGTAGGTTCGTTCAAAATTTCAGTAATCAGTTAATGGTGATAATAATGATACAACTTTCGAAACATAAGAGATCCAAGTAATTGTGACATTGAAACTAGTTATGAAACGTCAGAAATTTCAAAATCGAGTATTGATAATAATGATACAACTTTCGAACATAAGAGCTTAAAGAAAAGCAAAAAGAAAAAGCGACACAAACCTATAATTGAGTAATCTTTATGATTTGATGAAAAATGATTTATTGTTGAACAATTAACTAATTCATCTTGAGTTTTATACAGGTTTATTGAATTGAAATTAAACTATTTTCAATTATAAAATTTATTAGTGTGGTTCATTTACAAATCAAGATCTTAATGTTTTCGCGTAAAATTATTTTGTGAGGTGCTTTCCCAATTGACTTGAAAGTAGATAGTGACAGATTGGCTAGAGCCGTTAGGCCGCATTCACAGCCTAAGGTTTGCGATCACAGGGTCCCCAATAACCCGTTCAAAAGCGCAGTCCTGGTTCATTTACAAATCTTAAGATCTTAATGTTTTCACGTAAAATTATTTTGTGCAGAATGCTTTCACACAGTATTGACTTGAAAGTAGATAGCATGCAGCAGATTGTTGCTAGAGTTTGATGCTGTTCATTCACAATGTTAAGGCTTTTGATCACAGGGATCCCCATTATAACCTGATTAATCAAATAGCGCATGTCCTGTTTGTTCAATTTAAGTGTGTTAGAAAGTTACCTACAAAATTCACTCATAGTTATAGTGGTTCATTGAATGCTATTGATTAAAGTAGCTTGAAGCTAATGAACTTAAATGAAAATGCATGTACTAGTCATGTAATTGATTGCCAATCTGTCATCGCTGCTTCTGTTGTAATATTTAATGACATAATTAAATATTGTAGTAATGCCTTACTTTAAGATTTGTACTAAGTGTAATATCATTAATTTATTTGTATATGATTTCTGAGACATTCATATTTTGATGCATCAATGTGGGCATGAAAATAAAATTATTAAAAGTTGTAACAGCGATACTGTTAAAACGTATTTGTTTCTTATCGAATTTATTCAACTTTACATTAAACTTTTTTTACATTGAAGCTTTGGTTCGGTGGTTTTTAATGAAATCGAAGAGTTGTAATAGTATAATTCAATCAACTTAACACGTTGACTGCAGATGTAAAATTTGCTGCTTCTTTGTGTGCGATACATACCTTCTAGGACGTGTACAAACAATTTCTAAATATGCGGATGTATCCCTGGCGATATGTAAACGGTTTTAAATTTGTGGCGCTATCTAAGTGTAAAAAAATCAAATTATTTAGTATTATTTCTGCAGAATCTATTTCTACAATCCATATTGCAAATAGGGTTAGAGCAGAACATGCCCTTGGGGACTAGAACTGCATATAAATTAGGTACACTTTGTTAATGTTTTCCTATGCATAAAGCGAATTTTAAATCATTAATTCAATCCATTTTCGTGTGTACAAGCCCTTGCTTTTAATAAATGTGGCAATACCAGTAATAATGTTATAATAAAACGCAAAATCTTGTATAGATAAATGCTTCTTATTATAGCAAACTTTATAAAAATGACAAACATGGAAATTTGAATGTGAACACATATATTGCACCAACATAAAAAAATTAAGTGTGAGAATTATTAAAGCAATCTAAACAATAGCCTGCTGTCCCTCGCAATCAGCACAGTAACTAGTTATTCTCTGAACCTTTTTATTGGCTTCACGGCTACTAAGTGTTTCCCTAAGGCATCGGTAGTAACCTTTACATGGTTTCCTTTTTTTCTTCCAGTTCTATCAGGTTTTGCAAAAGTATATAATCTTTTTTTTTGGAAACTTTTGCTCTTTTGGAGGAGCTATTACTAGAGATTCTGCCAAAAGTTTACGAAATTTTGTTATTTTAATTTTGGACACTATATTAAACACAATAATTTATTACAGTGGTTCCTAGTAAGAATTCAAACACAACTTTCCTACAATACAATGTATAATTAACTTAAAAAGTTGGGCACTATACAAAAATACTTACCTGTACTACTTCATACTTTTTTGTAATACAGTATGATAGGACGACATTTGGTCAATTAAAGTCAACATCTTTTTTTGCTTTATTATAATCAATTATGCAGTGAGGTTTAAGAATGTCTTCCACCTTTTTGATTGTTTTACCTATCGACTTGAGAGTCGTATCATGTGCTGGATTTGTTGTTATCTTCAACACGGGTCTTTTGTCCATCGATTTGATTATTTTCTTTTCCAAAAACTTCACCCCTTTTCATTTTATCATTAAATTCATTGGAAATTCCCTTTCTGTTGGCTCTAAATGTTTCGCAATACATAATTTTCTTTTTATACAAATTTGTCACTAATGGAATCCCAGAATAAAGGCTATCAACATATATTATCTGCTCTTTTTTTGGGGATAATTGGTTTCAAAAGTTTAAAAACAATAGATTGAGCATGTCCCAAACTACTATCTGTGTCACCTTTTTAGTATATATGCTAATATTGAATGTATAGCCTTCAGGCGAACATAGTTTGTATATTTTTACGCCATATTTATGGCTTTTGTATGGAATATACTGTCTAAACAACAGTCTTCCTCTAAACGGTATCATGGACTTAACAATTACAAGAATTCGTCTCGATTCTAAAACTGCTTTGTAATTATTAACTGAAATCAAATTGTCTATTTTATAAAGTCTGTGGTTTGTATCTGCTGTATCGTTATTTTCAAAATGAAATCTTAACAACAGGAGGTATCTGTCTCTGGGTATCACATTTGCTATAAATTCATTACGATATAATGCTTGCTGTGGCCAGTACAAGTTTATGCATGGTATTTGAACTAATCCCATAGCCAACGTAATTCCCAAGAAAGCTTGAATTTCATTGCTGTCGGTATTGGATCATGATGTCAATCCGAATTTATTAGAGTAACGTCTATTGAGCTGTTGCTATACATATATGTTAGTTTGGGCTACAATTATATATATTACGTCATCAGTAATAAAATAATTAAAAATGTCTATAGGCTTAAAAATGGTTGAAGGATCTATGTGATTGCCCAGGGTACAATGTTCTTTATATAAGTTAAGGTAGTGGTTTGAGGTGTTATATCACTCCATGTACTGTCAGCCATATTATCACTGCCAGAACTATCATCCCTCCATGTATCATTGTTAGCAAATGTAAAGCATCATCATCGCTTATATAGATTTCTGAACTACATTCAATGTCACTTTCATTACTAGAACTAGGTTTATAGTCTTTATTATCGTAAGAATCATTATCGGTTGCATAAGGATTAGCATCACGTTGTTCGGAATCATTATCACTACTTTGTAAAAATACATTCCTATTCTGAGCAACTATGTTAGGTTGCATAATCAGTGCCGATAGTACAATCATCTTCAAGTCGTACAACTTCATTTTCAGTCTGTACGAATTCGTTAGAATTGAAATGAGTAACATTCGTTTCATCTTCCTTAGTGTTGTAAGTAACGATAGGCTGCAAAAATGCATTCACATCACTTATTACTTTGGCACTGTCTTGATGCATCTCTACTTCACGTGGTTCCGAATTAAATGTCAGAGTTACATTATCTTGAGCCGTTAAAACTAGAATTGCACTGTCTCATAAGTTCATTGTTTTGCACTAGATGCAATTGATTACATTGTTTAGCTAGCTTTACTAACTTTTTTCCTCGAGAAGGACACATTATTACGCATGCGTACCATTTGTCATCACCTAACCGTCACATAACGATTACTAAACGCATAAATTCCTTATAATCTATTTCCAACATTGCCACTTAAAACTGATCAGTGCATATCTCCGGCGATATTATTGCACATTACTAAAAAGGTATGACCCGTGTGCGTTACATACCCCCGGGGTATATACGAAATTTGATTAATGCCTTACAAAATTTTAAGTAAACATAAAGTACGTACCTATAGGATAAATAAAAAGTAAAGGTTTACAGCAAACGCACGTTCGAGTAGATTAGATAATTTCAACACCGCATATCAATCAAGTTTGATACATGCTCAAGTTTGATACATGCCTCCCAAGATATGTATAGCAGTTAATGTGTTAAATATGACATATGAACTATCTAGATTCTCAGAACAATTAATTTTCTGTTCAATTGTTTTGTATGATAGGTACCAGCTTTTTATTTTTGCAGGAATCGCAAGTGATGACTAGGTTAGAAGAATTTACAAATTTCATTTTTAAAGAGAACACGAATTAAAGCAAAAAAAAATGTAAAAGAGAACAAAAAGGCCATAGAAGATACTGCAAAAGATACAGATGAAGTAAACGATGAATGAGATGAAGAAAGCAAGGGGGGGGCAGATAAAGACAATAGTAATGTTTCTCTGGTGGATCGAGACCTTAACCTTGTACCTCTTCACGAGACTGAGCCCATAAACGTAAAAATCTTTTGGAAACTCGCTTTACAATAATGCATATTAACATATATTTACATTCTACTCGTATCGCCAACCATCCATTTTGCTATATGTCTTCTTAGGAATTGCATTTTTTAATAGCCATTTTCAGTTTGAAGATATAGAAAACTACAAGTATTATAAAATGATGAAGGATGCAAATATGAGAATTAAGCCTGGAGTCACTCCTCATACTTTTAATTGTCAAAAAGGCAGGAAACCTTTACATTTAAGCACTCTTAGGAAACATCATTAAAACGAGCTGAAAGGCAGATGATTGAAGAAGCGTTTTGTAATTTTAAAAAATGCTCTTGTCTGAAAACGATGTGGCATTTGCTGCAATAGAAAAACTAACAAACCACCATCAAAAGTTACTTCAGCAGCTAGTTTTGATGACAAAGTAATTATAAAACGAAAAAGAAATCCAATTCTATTTAGTGTAATAAAAAATGAGCCAAAAGGATAGTTTTAAAAAGTGTTATCGGAATATAAAAAAATGCAATACAATGGAACTTCTAATTTCGAAGAAATTTTGAGGAAGGACTACAATAGAATGTATTACAACCCCGTAAACGAGGTACGCGAGACACTACGTAAGTTGTTAGCGATATTAGATAATGTAAAAATGACACGCAAATTATAGATGACGTCACACAACATGCAATTTATTGCAACATAATTACACAAATTTTAAAGAAAACCCCCATGGGGCACTCACATGAACATGTAGGGCTTCCTTCAGGATTACTCCATGATGGTATTGGCCTCGCCAGTCTTTCGGGCGTCGCTACTTCTTTGATCTTTCGGGCGTGGAAATTCTTAAGCCAGGTTGAATCCAAATTCGGATGTCTTCTTCCTATATGTAGACAAATAAGGTAGGGAAGGCAGGTAGAGGCACGATAATTGGGATCATAGGAAACCTACGTATCAGAAAAAAGACACAGTAAGATACCCCACAACTACCCTTGTTCACGTTTCGGAGGCCCGTTTTTAACACGTATCCCGGAAATCCACCACTCGCTTCTTGGCCCATCGCGTCGGCGCAAATCTCCCGCAACGCGCTATCTGAAGTGACGGAAATACGCGCACAAGTCTTTTTAAATTTATGGCGCGAAATTCTTACATAATAAAACTTAATTAAGAATGTCTAGTGCTGAATTTTCGGCACGTAAGAAATGATGGTAGAGAATCAGGTTTTATTGAACTTCTGGAACATGGATCCCATGTAATGGCAGTCCGAGGATTCAAAAATATGGAAGAGCTGTTAAAGGCTGGACATAATTCTTTAATCCGCTTCCTGTTTTACAAAGCAAGAAAAGCACTAGACAGGAAGTTAAGCATTGTGCCCTCAAACGTGCGTGCTTTAAATCACAGGGGTCAAGTATTTTTTGCCTTGACAAGCCCGTGTAAATTGTTAGACAACTTTTAAATGATCGTATAAATTAATACGAGTTTATGACTGAAAAAAATACATACACATCCATGTGACGAGCATATCCGTTGGTTTTTGTGTGTATTTTATTATAGGATATACTGTATATTATCATTAAAATATTGTTATTTCTTGTTACACCTACAGAGGTCACTGCAAGCCCTAGGACCTGCAATACATGAATGGCGATGGCTTTGGCCATTTTTTCCATCAGCTTTCATTTATTGTAAATGGTATACTCTATACGATCATTTAAAAACGCATTTTGCATGGAAATTTAAATTCAATTTTGAATTTCAAGTTCCCGGCGGCACCCTCTAATTTCTATCTTTCATCAATCAGGACATAACTGATGTTCAAAACACTACATGACATACTGTATACAATCATTGCACAATTTCTGTCACGAGCTACTGGTTCAATAACATTAAAACTTACTGCTGTAATTTTATTCCTCTGATTTCTGCACTTATAAAATGCGGTTTGTATTGAAATAGTTCATTACAATTATAATATTCACTTCTGGTAAATTAGAAGAATCGGCCTTAATGTAATCAACATCACACATTTTATAACCACAAAAATACTTGTCTCTATTACTACGAATAGAATAGATGTTAATACTGTAATGTTTTTTATTTTTTTCTAACTGGGCTCAACTAGCCTCACACATGGGCGCTAGTGTTACGTTTTTCTTCTTAATATATATATATCTGACTCTAGAAGTTGGGTGTCAGCAAAACGAAGTCTTCCGACGTAACTAGGGGTCTATTCCTTGGGTAGAGCTATGAGAAATGGGGGGGGTAAGTCGAAATCTGTTGGTGGGTCATACTCAAACTAAAACAAATAGGCGCCACCAAGTCCGGACTGATTCACGTTAATGGCATGGCATATTTCTAAGGGCGGACGTGGAGACCCAAAGAAAAAAAGATCGCCTTCGCTGACAAAAACCTGTCTTAACAGAATAAGACGCTGTTCCTGTAAGAAAGTATAATAATTAGATTAATAGAAAATTGGAACACTGTTTGTGTCCCGCAAACATACATAAAGAAATATTACAAAGATATTTTCTATATAAGGTTGGCATCAAAATTCAACTCTTAAAGATACTAATTTCCTGTGGTTAGGTTTGATCACATTTGATCAAAATAAAAAACTTTAAGCTTGGACTAATAATTTACTAAAAAGAATCTCTTTTTCTTTAAATAAAATGCAATGCAACAAAATTAAATAACTACTTGAATTACTTTGTAAATTTAAAGTAAGGTTTATCAACCTTATTCATGATCAAATATATTACAGCAAGGTGTAACTTATTACACAGATATTCTAACCCATTCAGATCTGTTTAGGTCGATTACATTATAAAAGCTACTATACAAATTTTCCTCTTTAAGTTAAAAGTACTAGTTTTAGTTTATAATGAAAATGATCACAGAAATATTCGTGTTTTCAAAAGTGGTATTAACGCAGTGCTAAGCATTTGCTTTCAAGGATACATGTGTCAGCAGCATATTCCAGACAAACAAGTGACGTCAGTAACACCTGGTGTTGTAACTAACAGTTTATACTGAAGCAACGTGTTGTTTCTTACAAAGTCAAATGAGTGAATTTTAAGTTTGATACTGGGAAATCCAGCTTAGCAATAGTTGAAGCAAATATCAAATTCGTACTTCTACACATCGGAACAAAATAGCGTGTTTCTAAAGTGAAACACAAAAGAATTTCTTAGAACTACTACGAACGAAACAAAACTGCATTCCTAGCCTTGATTAGGTACTTGTTTTACCATGCGAAATTTACTGCCTATATTCTACCAGTAGCATCTTTACTCTGTGTAACAAACGATCCTCTATAAATTAGATCAACTTTCCATCTTCCAAGTACACCGTACACGTCGTAAAATGAAGTGGTTTTCTTAAAGTCGATTAAAGTTTTCAAAATTCTAAGTGCATCGTAGATTGTAGTGATGTTTCTCGTCGCCTAATCTCTCGTCGCGCGCTATTCAGAAAATGTGCTCACTCATTAAAATTGATACGCAGATTACTGGCCATCGTCCTTTCATACATCTTGTTACTTCTACTACGTATGGCCGACTGATTATCATGCTCGCTCGGACGATCGGGTGATCCAAGGGGGAGGTTGTCACACCTAAACGCGCCTGCGACTGGCTGTGGAATACACCGACATCCAACCACAAATAGACTAACAAATCAAGATGCTGTTTTAATGTATTATTTTACTTGTTAAATGTATTACGACATTATTTAATAAAAGTGTTTTATTATTTTCGCACTTTTAATGAAGGGATTTATCAACCCAAAAATAAAATTGTTACAATACATCTGGTGCTACGCTTATGAAGTCGACGGACACGTATTGCCGGAAAGTCCGGTTCAATGTTTGATAATGAATAACTTCCGCATCATTTATAGAATCTCTATGAAATTTTGCGGGAGTAATGTAAGTAATATATGTTTCATAACAAATAAAAAATCACACTTTTCAGTTATTGTGAAATAGCCTTAGTGTATATTAAATATATAATCTGTTTCTGGTTTGGATGGAGATCTGTAAATTGCATTTATGAGATATGTACAGTACATCATCGTTTTTAATAATATCTGTTGTTACGGTTTAAATTTTCATTACACTTCAAATTAATTTTATTGCAAACACTTATCTTACATACATGTTATTTACAAGAACTTAATTCATTTTGGCTTTGGTATTATAAATTTTTAATTGTCTATTTCTTATTTGAAAATATAAACAGCATTAATTACAATAACTTTCATTCGGACCAATTGAATTCATCTAGAAATTTGTTGATTTGAAACTTCATCTTAATTGAAATAATATCTATTATTGATTATTGTTTATTAAGAAAATAAGTTGACAGTTTTGATGTGATTGATTTGAAAGAATAAACACAGGTCTGCATTCAGGGAATTGATAGTTATTTAGAACTTGAATGCATTACATTCTAATAAATATATCTCAAAATAAAAAAGGATATATCATGAAATTAATTGTAAATGTTATGGAATTGTTACATGTACCTAACAAGAATTCTTTTGTTTTTAAAAGGAGTTACTCAATGTTATAATTGTTTAGCATGTGAAATGCTGCCCTGTCATTGATTTTAATTATTGAAATTTAATCTCTTTATATTGCATTCCTGTTTTGATTTGGATTATCTGAGAAGAAGGTATTTCCTTTCTGATTGTTTTGTGAACAGCTTGGTTAAAGCATGGTGTATGCTAGTGCGAATTTTCTGACTATATCAGAGTAAGAGAAAGTCATCCAAAATATTGGGATTTATCGCCTAGCATAACAAAAAAGAATATTGCTGAAGAGTAGAATATTTTTTGGAACAGTTGAACTGGATTTTATATTTCAACTTTGCTTGTTTGGTAGCACATGGTCGCATGCATTATTTGTTATATATTTCTTTCATCCTGGTTTCCAGGGTAAGTAAATCCTTAAGTAAATTAGACAAATTAAACACAATTATTATTACAGATCTTTATTCTTATTTTTATTTCATTTTTGTTTGGAGTCTTGTCTTTGTCTTGGGTATATGTTGTACAATAAGAAACCATTTTGAACTGGAGTTTAAAGGCTGCAAGTGGTGGTTGCAAAAATGTTAAGGATGCTGATGGCGTGCCGTTCCATGTCATGTGTATCTAGATGAGTATAACTAATTAGGATTAGTAGTTAAGTGTGGATCTCTAACTCGTAAATGACTTATTTTTGTGGAAGTTAAATTGTGATTCAGGGTGTATTAAATTAGTTTAAGGATTAGAATATCGTTCTTGTTCAGTTAAAACGGAAACGAATTAATCTATATATTATATGTGATTTATATGTAAATTGTGAGCTTCGAGCAATTGCTTCAAGTGAAACAAGAAAAGGCTTTCTTAAAATTTGTGTTGAGACCCGTAAACCAAATTACGTTTAATTATGTCATGCATTTATTTCATTTTTATCAATGTACAAACAGTAATTGGGAATATTTTACAATAGAGATCATTGAGTTAGATTGACTTATTTGTAGATTATCTTTTGCCATTAATTAGCGTACACTTAGGGTTGTGAATACATTGCTATGTTTACTGGTTGAGTATATTGGCTAATTGAGGTAACATTCATTCAATTATAACGCAACGGGTAAGTTTGCTGGATTCAGTTACATACTCTGTGGTGGCATGTTAAGTCTTATCCCCTCTACAAAGTGTATAAAGAATTAAATTACGTTACTGAGTCTCATGTCTATATTTAAATATTATAGCGTAATAAAAGCAGTGTGGAAAAGCACGATAAATTGTGATTAAAAAAATATAGTGTAATACTGTATAGCTGTACTAGACCCAATAATGACTATACTATGTTTAAATTCAATTTTATCTTTTAGATAAATAATTACACCATTTTTATTGCGTGCTCCGCTACCTATACAACATTGAAGAACTGTGTAGGCAAAAACGATGTTTTATCTGAAATTTGATGTTTCAATAAATTCATGACACTCGCATTCGAATGGAAATTGTCTCCATGTAATAGTTAATTTGTTAAAATTTAGTTTTAGGTTATCAATATTTTGGTGAAATAATTCAAAGTTCATATTCTTCCAGTAATTATTGTGATCCTATATCTTATTCTTGGCAGTGGTAATTTGGTTATAGTTTACATTGCAAATCTATGCGTCCGTTATTTTGCAATTGTAATATATTTAATAACGCCTAAATGCTGTTTTTAGAAATGTAATACTAATGTGATAGGAAGTATAAATGCATACAATTTCTTGTTATTGGACATAGTGTTGAGCATTAAGAAACCGAAAAATATTCATATGTTTTTGTGTAAGTGGATTGGATCATATTCACTATAACACCTAAATATTGGGAAGTGTGTCTATTTATAAACTTAACAATAACTTAGAAATGGAAAATGGAAGTATTCAACAAATAATTACCCGCATACTTAAAGAGAAACAAACACTTTCTAGTCATTAATTCACTAAATATATTGTTAGTATTGTAAGGTATTGGATTGAAAAATATTTTTATGTAAGTGTGGGCCGATAATATTCTATATATTGGTTAGGTTATCACAAAATTATTTTTAAGAAATTTACGCTAATCGTAAATTGTGAATTAAGTTTTTGTATAATCAGATGCTCAATGAGTAGAAAAGTGTAAAATAATTCAAGATGTGTTTTCTCTATAATTAAATGATAACCGGTTTTGTATTTTAACTAGTATTTTTATAAAATGTTTTACTATACGAGCAGCTGTCTTGTTATGTAAGATTGTCCAAATGATTGGAGTTTGTCATTCTGTGCACCTTATTCGGATACTTAATTAAAACCGTTCCGTTGTTTGTCCAGACATTATTTTTACCAAACTTTGTCACAAAATTAAACAACTTATCCATAAACGTGTGGGAGTGCATTACACTATATTAATGCTTCCTTGTCTTCACTTATAATTTTTGAGCACAAATTTAGATGGGTTTTATCGCTACGGCTCATAGTTACTTGTTAATTCTTGACTTTAGGACAACAGGAAATAACCAATAAAGTCAAGAATTAACAAGTAACTATGAGCCGTAGCGATAAAACCCATATAAATTTGTGCTCAAAAATTATAAGTGAAGACAAGGACGCATTAATATAGTGTAATGCATTCCGACACGTTTATGGATAAGTTGTTTAAAAATAAAAGAAGCTATTACTAAGGAATTCGAAAAGTTAATAGCAGATTATAAGAATATTGCAACAAAATTGGAAACAAAATTAAGCGAGTCCCAGAAGGAATGGAACAAGTATATGCAAATGTGTGATAACTTGGAACAATATTTTAGGTACGATAACCTTATATTGTATAAGGTCAAAGAAAGCGATAATGAAAAGCAAAGAGACGTTATCGTCACCAAACTGGTTCAAAAACATCTAGGTATAAATATCCCATCAAATATTATAGATAAGAGTCGTAGGGTACATACTAAAAATAATGATGGAAAGAGGCCCATCATGGTTTTCACAAGCTACAACTTTAAAAGGAGACCTTCATCAAGAAATCTAAACTAAAAGGTATGGCTACTATATTAAAAACCATTTAATTCAAAAGCGATGAAAACTCGTTCAATTAATTGTTTCAAAGTTTGGTAAAAATAATGTCTGGACAAACAACGGAAGGATTTTTATTAAGTATCCGAAGAAGGTGCACAGAATGACAAACTCCAATCATTTAGACAACCTTACATATCAAGACAGCTGCTCGTATAGTAAAACATTTTATAAAAATACTAATTAAGATACAAAATCTATTATCATTTAATTATAGAGAAAACACATCTCGAATTATTTTACACTTTTCTACTTATTGAGCATCTGATTAAACAAAAACTTAATTCACAATTTACGATTAGTGTAAATTTCTTAAAAATAATTTGTGATAACCTAACCAGTATACAGAATATTATCAGCCTGCACTTACATAAAAATATTTTTCAACCATTACCTTACAATACTAACATCATCATCTTTTGTTTTCAACCTTACTTAAGGTCGGTTTGACACAACTCTAACTTCTCTTCTATTCTGTGCTAATCTAAAAAGTTCTACATACCCTTCACAGCCTAAACTTCTAATACTTTGACTAATATAGCTTGGTCTAGGTTTTCCTATACTCTTCTATCTTTTTCCTATCTACCTGGTTCTACATAGATAATAGCAACCTGATGGTTGTTAAAGAACTTCAACATGTTTACATGATTTCCATTTATAGGGAAAAGAAATATTACCTGGTTATTCCTCCAAAAAAGGAAAAGTGTTAAATTATATGTTATGGTAAGGCTTAAGCAGTGAATCGCTGCCAACATGCCAGACCGCTAACTAATTGTGAGTTATGTCATGGAAGCGTTTATTAAGTTATTGTTATGGTAAGGCTTAAGCAACGAATCGCTACCAACATGCTAGACCGCTAACTAATTGTGAGTTATGTCATGGTGACATTTAGTTAACTGATTTTTATTTATTTTTTTTGTTTGTTTTGTTTTCGAACTTACTTATGGTCGGTTTGACGCTAACTAACATATATTTAGTGAATTAATATGGGCTAGAAAGTGTTTGTTTCTCTTTAAGTATGTGGGTATTTATTTGCTGAATACTTTTCCATTTCTAACTTATTGTTAAGTTTATAAATAGTTACACTTCCAAATATTTAGGTCTTCTAGTGAATATAATCAAATCCACTTACACAAAAACATATGAATATTTTTCAGTTTCTTAATGCTCAACACTCTACGTCCAATAACCAGGAATGTGTATGCATGTGTACTTTCTATCACATTAGTATTAAATTTCTAAAAACAGCGTTTAGGCGTTATTAAATATATTACAATTGCAAAATAATCGACCTGTAGATTCGTGATGTAAATTATAACCAAATTACCACTGCCAAGAATAAGATATAGGATCACAATAATTACTTGGAGAATAAAAACTTTGAATTATTTTACCAAAATATTCATAACTTAAAACGAAATTTTAACAAATTAACTATTACATGGAGACAATTTCCATTAGAATACAAGTGTCATGAATTTATTGAAACATATCAAATTTCATATAATACATCGTTTTTGCCTATACAGTTATTTAATGTTGTATAGGTAGCGAAGCACGCAATAAAAATGGTGTAGTTATTTATCTAAAAGATAAAATTGAATTTAGACATAGTATAGTCATAATTGGGTCTAGTATAGCTATACAGATATTATTAAAAATGACGATACACTGTACATATCTCATAAACGTAATTTACAGATCTCCATCCAAACCAGAAACAGACTTTATATTTAATATACAATAAGGCTAGTTCACGATATCGGAGAAGTGTGTTTTTTCGTTTTTTATGAAACATATATTACTTACATTACTCCCACAAAATTTCTTAGAGATTCGATAAACGATGCGGATGTTATTCATTATCAAACATTGCGAACCGAGCTTCCCGGCAATATGCAACCGTCGACGTCATCAGATCTCTTGAATATAGTAAGCGTAGCACCAGATGTATTAACATCTATTCTATTCGTACTAATAGAGACAAGTATTTGCGTGATTATAAAATGTGTGATGCTGATTACATTTAGGCCGATTCTTCTAATTTACCAGAAGTGGATATTATAATTGTAATGGACTATTTCAATACAAACCGGGATTTTATAAGTGTAGAAATCATAGGCATACAATTTCAGCAGTAAGTTGTTTTGTTTTTTAATTTCACTTTTATCCGCTTCCACCTTTACAGTTATTAGCAGAGGTTGGAAGTATTATTTATAATCTATGCTACAATATATGTTTATCTTTGTATGTGTTATATACTATGTAACATATCTATGTCTTTAAGATATTTCAGCAGTGGTTCAACATTGGGCGTGTCTCTCAGGATAGTTTGTACATCTTGTTGTATGTTGTATTTGCGTCTGTTTTGTTGATATTTTTCACAATTCGTTAGGATATGCTCTACTGTTAGGTTTGTTTTACATTGTTCACATATAGGTTGAGCTTCTTTTGTCATCAAGTAGTTGTGTGTATATGCACTGTGTCCTATTCTTAATCTTGTTAATATTATTTGTTGTCTTCTTATTTTGGGATATGTGCATACAGTTCGGTTTTTAGTTTTATTTGTCTAAGCTTGTTATTTTGGGTGTTCTTCCAGGTTTCTTCCCATTTTTGTCTATTTTGCTTGAGATAATTGTATAGATGTCTGTTATTGGAGTTTTGAGTTGGATGTTGGTATTGGTTATTTGTTGTTTGGCTAATTTATCTACTGCTTCATTTCCTTGGATTCCAACGTGGGCTGGAGACCAAAACAGTATTATTTCAGTTTCGGTTTCTTCTGTTGTTTTGTGTATAGCATCATGTATGTTGTTCATTATTGGATCTGTTATGTACCATTTTTCGAGTGATTTAATATTGCATATTTGATGTGTGTTGGGTTTGATGTTATGTCTTAGATGGCTGTTAAAATTGCTACTTTTTCGGCTGTATAACTGCTGCTATATGGATTTAGTGTTACTTGGATTTGTTTGTTTTGACTGAGTACAGCCGCAGCTACTTGGTAGTTTTTTGAACCATCTGTGTAGATCAATTCATGTCTCTTGTATTGTTCCTTTAGTTCTTTAAATCGTTGATGATACTGAGCTTTGCTTGTGTGTTTTTTTGAATAATTTGATAGTGATACATCTGTCGTTATATGTTTTCTAGTCCATGGTGGGAATATAGGTAGATATTGTGGAAGGATTTCAGGTAGAGATAGTTTTAGTTGTTTCATTATGTTTTTTATTGTACGGCTGTTGGAGTACTGGTATCTAATCTTGTATTGTATGGTTTAATTTTGAAGATGTCATGGTTTGCTTCTATTTTCCGGTTTGATGCTAGTTTTGCAATATATTTTATGTTCAATTTATTTCTTCTTATATCTAAAGGTGGTATATTTGCTATGTATTGTAGATTATTGACTGGGCTTGTTCTGTAGGCACCTGTTGCTAATCTGAGAGCAGTGTTTTTAATTGTGTCTGATTTATATTATACGGTTTGGCAGTGCTGTATGTGATACAACTGTAATCAAGTCTTGATCTGATGGTAGTTGTGTATATCTTTAATAGCTGTTTTGTGTGCGCTCCCCAATCTGTGTTTGAGAGCATTTTTAAGATATTTATTTTTTGTTGCAGTCCTTTTTTAATCCTGATATGTGCTTTCTCCATGTTAATTTCTTATCAAAGTAGATGCCTAAAAATTTGATGTTATATGTATATTCTATTTGGGATTTGTTTATTAGAAGTTTTGGATCCGTATGTTGTTTTCTTTTTCTGCAAAAATGTATTGCTTTTGTTTTTGTGGACGAGAATGTGAAACATATTTCTTTTGCCCATTTTTCTATTTCTGTTATGTTCTTTTGTAGATTTGTTTGTATTGTGTTGGTTTCTTCACAATTTTTGTTATTTTGTTTATTATTAGAAGAAATAGTGTGGGACTAAGTGCGTCCCCTTGTGAAACTCCATTTTCTTGCTTTCTTGGTTCTGATAGGCATCCATTTGTTTTGACTTGGAAAAAGCGGTTTTCCAGGAATTTTTGTATGTAGCGTAATAGTTTTCCCTGTATGTTGTGTTCTATTAGTGCTTGTATTATCGCATATTTCCATGTGGTATCATATGCCTTATGTAAGTCTAAGAATATTGCCACTAAATGTTGTTGAAGTTCGAACGCTTTTTCTATTTTTAGTTTAAGTGTTTGATCTGTTGTTGTTCTGCCTGTCCTAAAACCTGCTTGGGTATTGCTTAATATGTCATTATTTTCTATATACGACATTAGTCTTTTATTTACCATTTTTTGTATAATTTTTGATAATACATTTGACAGTGCTATAGGTCGATAGTTTGCTGGGTTTGTCTTATCTTTTGATGGTTTTAATATTGGTATTGCGATGACTTTGTTCCATTCTATAGGGTACACATTGTTGTTCCATATGAAGTTATATATGTCTAATAGGTGTTTCTTATTTTCATCTGGTAGGTGTTTGATCATTTTTGGAATTATTTGGTCTGGCCCTGAACTTTTTTTTGTTTTTTTGTTGTGAAATACTGTTTTCTAGTTCGTGCATTGTAAAGGATTTGTTTAATGGGTTGTTTTGTTCTTCAATTTTGATAATTTGGTTGTATCCTGTATTTGTTTTTATTATATTGAACTCTTTTTTATAATTTAAATTGCTTGATATTTGGGCAAATTCCTCTGCTATTTTTTCTGCTATTTTTTGGCGCTCAAAAATAATTTTGGTGGGTCCTATGAATATTACATCTGTTGCACGTGGGATGTTATTATTTCATCGATAACATTATTATCAGCATTGTCTGTGTTTGACAAAACAACGGTAAATGCAAAAATGTCAACATCACCATGCACTTTATTGTAAGTATCATTAATGCGATACAACAGTAAATTTAAGTTTATTAGTTCTTGGTGTTTGTTGTACTATTTTTTTTATAAGGCTTTTTAAACCTCGCATGAGAAAGTTTTCCTTCATCATTTTTAATTTAAGCTTTTACGAGTAAGTCCCGCGAATACTAGGTTCTCACGCATTTCAGAACATTAGCCTACGATTTGTGGTGTAAAAAACCGCAAATGTTGCATTCCCAGGCCATGAAAATGCAACCACGCTTAGCAGTTTTAGGCGTGGAAGAAATGGTGAGGAACTGTAGCATGTTAGAACTAAGCCTTAAAGGAGAGGATTTGACTATCAACCATGGTCGAATATGCACATGCGAGCATGAAGTTAGGAGTTAACGAAGTGATTCGCTTCCTTGCTATCACTTATGTCAATAAAATTATCTTGGCTTCGTCGACGAAGACAGCTGGATTACATCGGGGAAACCCTCGTTGAAGGATCCGTGAGCCTATGATTTACTCTTCAGACATAAGATGCAACCGGGCTTTTGGCGATTCACCCGATAAGTTTCCGTTACTATTAATCTGTGTACTCACATGTCACACCAGTTATGCAACCTCATGTGTGGTTATAATATTTTACGTCAAAGTTATGCAGAAGTGACGATGTGGGGGAATTTAATCTTAAATAAATTTGACCGTATTACTTAAAAATATAGCATGTTGGAAGATAAAGAAATTTGCATATCCAGACGAACCTCTTGTATTATTGTAACAAAGCATTCAAATAAGTTTTGCAATCTACTTTACTGACGAGTATTTTTTGTAAGAATAGCAACATAATGTACGTTCTTGATACATATAGTAGCTGGAAATTATGCGTTTCCAAGATGTCGTGGGGATAGCTAGTGGGAGGGTATGCTCCTTCGAATTTAAAAGTTAGAAACTTTAAAAATCTGCGTTCAATACGCTTGATGCTAGTCAACTGTCTTCCATAATATGGTTGCCATATCTGAACACTATACTCAAGGATGGGCCTCTCATGAGCATTGTATAACATTAACTATATCCTTTGTTTAAAATTCTGGGTATCTCTTATAATGAATTCATAAAATTTATAATATCTAGACATAGTGTGGTTAATGTGATCGACAAACAATAATTTGTGATCCAATAAAACTCTCAAGTTCCGAACGGTTTTCGGTCCTGATAAAATTATTCCAATGATTCTACAGTCAAATAAAGTTGAAGTTAGGGATGGGCTGAAGGACCTGGTGTAGCATTTCTCTACATTTAAGGTTAATGTGTTTTGATCACATCCGGAAATACGTATATTTAAGTTCCCTTATAGGTGGTGACAATCTTCGATACAAGAAATTGAAGAATATAACTTGAGGTTATCACTACATTTGATTTTCCAATGCTTCACCCAAATCTACTATATTTTTCTTACCTAGAAATTTTGAATTTTACTGAACTCTTGCGGTTCCCAGTAAGGTAGGAATCTTTAATGTACCTGGCAATATACACATGGGACCTACGTTTTACCCTCATACGAGCGAGGGCATATTTTTGTGAAAAATGCTCGCCTAACATTTTTTAAGTGGACCGTGTCGGGATTCGAACCCTGCACCTTGGGCATAGTAGTCACAACTTGAGGTCATCGGCATATAAAAGACTGTTTATATCTAAATCAAAACTTTGAATGATGTTATTGTGGAATAGGTTGAATAGAAGTGGGCACAGAATGAGCTTTGTGGGATACTGAACATAATCCTTATAAGATGCGAATTGTACCCACGTATTGTTACAAATTGCTTCCTGCCATGTAAATAATTTCTAAATAAGTCGATCAATTTGGATGAGAAACCATTTACTTTTAGTTTAGGAATCAGAAATTCATGGTCAATATGGTCAAACGCCTTTGAAAAATCAGTGTAGATGACATCACATTGAAGTTTGTCATCGTGTGATTGGCCGGTATGCCATGCAATGCAAAATAAGTTTGTATTGCTCGATTGACCTCTGACTAAGCCACGTTGCTGCTCAATAAGGTTTTTCTTAAAGTATAATGTAATTCGATCAAACATAACCTATTCAAATACTTTGTTAAAGTTATTTATTATGGTGTTAGGCCTATAGTTGCTAACCAGAGACAACAAACTGTGTATTAAGTATAGATTGAAATTATACATTGTATTAACAGGATGTTGACAAAAATTAACAACAATAGCAGTGAGAGAAAATAACAATAGTAAAACCCGACAGGAAAAATAAAATTAATTATTCGCTCACCGAGAATCCAAAAGAGAGGATATGAGAGCAAGTTGTTAAGATTAAAAGCTTTAAGCTCGCAAAGTTAAATTTATAGAAGTTCAGTTAAAACATCGAAAATGAAATAATAGGCATTAAACAGCTTTAAGTATGTAATATGGCCTTCCCCTCAGTGGAAAAATTTAAACATTGTGTGTTTTTTTTTAGGACTTTGCTTGCAGGTTTGGCAAGGAATGTCTTTTCCCTGCATGGGATTTCGAAAGCTTGTGCCATAATAAAAGAGCTACCTGCATGGATAGCTCAAACAAGTGGATTGTGTGTGTCAAGTACGTAGATAATGGCAATATTGATAAATTGGAAAGCTGATGTGGTCTGGACATTCTTAACCTTGTAATAGGTGAACTAAACCATGATCAATTTTAAGCTTTTATGTTGATGTTATTGTTAGTATATGTGAATTTTAAATATAACTTTTTTTGTGAAATTTAGTGATAATTAAAGTATAAACCTTTAGTAATTCAGAATGGACAATGGAAAACGGGATTTAAATGTTTGCTGTTTGTTATGAACGACATTTTCAGAAATTGGGATTTATAAATTTCATCAATTTAATATTCGAAATAGGAAAAATGTGGAGTGAAGATAGTTTTGTTGATGGATTCAATTTAAGATCTTTTTAGGATTTTTTCTTTTAGCAATACTAGGAGGTTAGGAAAGAGTTTTTAAGTATGTTTGTGGTAAATAGCAATTATTTTATGTTACTTAGGTTAAATTTTATTTGAATTTATTTAAAAACTAGGCCAACAGACATTTGTACCTCAGTGGTGGAATCTTATTTGGAAGAGATATTTTATTTTGAGAAATTTCTTCAATTATGACAGAAGTATTGTGTTTTTAAGGTAGTTTCAAAAAAGATAAATCTGAGGTGATGAAATTTAGTAAACCAAAGCAAGGGCGGCTTATACGGAATAACCGTTTTTGGTATAGGGATAATATCAAAAGGAATTGCTGACAGACAGTTTGGCGCCCCTCAATAATGACAAGTAGAAAAGACTTTCAGGGTAAGTGATAATATAACAGTTTTTTTTGTATTTCAACCCTTTTTTTATTATATTTATTTCTTTATTGTTTTATTTCAAACTTCTTTATTTTCTTGTATAATTTGTCCATAAAAACCCATTTCCACACTACTGCATTTAGCCGTCTTACCCTAGTATTGTTATGGGATCCCCCTCCCTTCAGGGCAAGTCAAAATTCATTAACGTAATGCTCATTTTACCTATAACACCTTGTGAACTAGTACTGAGAGTAGGTTGCTCAACAATGTTAATCCGTCTAGTAGACTTAATTTATAATGCTTTGGTTTTGCTTTTCCGGTTATTGACTGAGTGTTTCACAATTTGGTGTGCAGTCATGTAATATATTAGGATCTTAGTTGTTACTCTGTTTGTAAATACATAGAGGTCAGGACTTCACCTGCGTATTCTGACCCATTAAGTTAGGGTTAATAAAGGTATTTAACAAGTTAATGTGGCTTGTTATTTTCAGTATTGCTACTATAAACAGGGTACAGTAGCACAGCATATTTAGCCCCTTTGCAAGTAAAAAAATAATGTAGTAGACTCATTCGGATTAAAGCTTACGAACTCACAGATTACATTAAGGATGTTTTATTAATTGAAATGCCGATTATTGCTTTCTACTAAAGTAATGTTTGCAGTTAAATTTTATTTAAATTATACTTTTTTAAATATCAGATCTTATATTATCAAAACAAACAACACTAGGAAAACTTATAGCAATAGATTGTTAGAAAACGGTATTACTAGATTTATTGATTAAACACCACAACTGACAATTTATTTCACTGATATAAAAGCAGAACAAGCACATACACAAATAGGCAAGTATATTTAAGCAGAACGTGTTTATTATATGCATCATCAAAAATATAATAGTTTAAAAGATATACTTAAAAATATCTTCAAAAATACATCCTTATTACATATTTTCACGAATAAGGTATCTTGTCAATAAATTTTATACTACACATTTAAAACTAAATGGAATAAATTAAATTAATCGATATATTTCTAGTTCCTATCGCTACTATATGCTTACATATCACCATGAGCATTATTAATTGAAAAGACGATAAAAATTTTTTATACCTATTTATAGAATTTTACACATCTAGATTGTAAACATTACTCATTACCTTGCTTTTGATCAATCTTAATAAAAATTACTTGTTTAGTCCAGTTAAAGTTATCTAATTAAAATATTTTTATATTGTGCCAGTTGTTTGTAATAATTAATAAAATTAGTAAAGTTCTGAAAGTAATGATTTCAAACGTTTGCAAGTGAGCTTTTATGCAAAATTTAATAATGATAATAAGTTAGAGAGAGAGAACGAAGGAAGATTTTATGATTAACTGAAGATTATAAATTCATTCCTTTCTAGATAATGTTTTTAAAGCCAAAGCATTTTTGATTTTGAAGCATCTTGCCTAAAATTCTAGTTTCAGTTATGGCACATAAAAACGTAATACTGCAATATCTTTTACTGATCACAATGTTTATCAGTTCATGTTATGAATGTTTTTCTAGTTTATGGCCTAATTTTATATTGCACTACATATTCATACCAAATGACAATGTTTGGGTGACATCACTGTAATTTTATTTACAAGTCCTATGGTAGCATCAACAACAAACTATTTTATGGCGACTCATTTATAAACTTTTGTTTTAGTTAAGGTAATGGCCATGGAAGTCCGGAAAAATCTACAGGACCTCCAAGACCTGCATCAGCTTCCAGTAAACTCATTATAACTGCCATTGCTGCTTCATCGTTTCCATCAGTTGGAGGTTCATTAACTGGAGAAGCTAATACCGCATCTTCCATCATTCCGATTATTCCCCTATCCACTTTTTCAGGTATACCTGTTTAATGTAATCTTTATTAATATGATTTTTACATGAGAAGGAATTCTTACCTGAATTATTGTTCATGTTTTCTATGGGATAGCCATGCGAATGGTTAAAAGCTGGAAAGTGATGATCGTTTTCCAATTGTTGATTAGATTGCTGACTTTGAGGGCTTGCAGATACAGACTACAATTGAGTAATTTATTAGATATAGAAGATTAATACTACAAATTATATTTATGAGTGTGTTATTAGCTATATTTTTAAAATGTTAAATACTGTGTAGAATAAGCTTAAGCTTTTCTTGGCTATTTAGATCATGAAGTAATTCCTTTTTTCATAACATTTACAAGTATGTGTAGCAAGTATTTATGGAAACAGAAGACAGTAACTTAACATTCTGTTCATAATTCTAAATTCAATAAATTTCTTTCCATAAAACTAAATATGTCCAATGCTTTATAATTTGTTAATATAAGGAAGTCGTACAACTATTTTGCAAATCAGGCATTTAAAAATAATTTTTTATTTGTTAATAAATACATTTATTCTAAGTTTGGAAATATCTGGTGATTTATAAAATGTACCGATGCTAAACTGACGACTAAAACAATACAGTGACCAAATGCAAACTGTTAGTTGCAACATTAAACTAATTACTTTTCTGCTGTACAACCTTTTGAAAAATGATATACCTTAGTTACAAAGTCTCGTGTGATAGTTTTGCAAGTACAAGTATGTTCACATATTGAACTAAAAATAAATGTAAAGTTTAGTTCTTTAATCAAAATATTAGATAATAATAATAATAAACCACACGTGGGTTCATATCAGAGTAGCTCCATGGTATACCTGCCTCTCGTAAGAGAACAGTAAAGTTGTCTGTATATGCACAAACACATGCAGATCCTGTTATGCATTAAAAAGTCCTCCACAAATTATTTTTAGTAAATAATTATGTTAGCGAATTTTTGTACAATTAATTTAAGCATATTACACATATTTGGGTAATATAGTGAACTACTTTTCTGTTTTCATTATAACAGCTTTTTATATCGTGGGAAAAGAATATTAAATATAATTTCCCATGGTTCATAGTAGATGTATGTCATTTTTCGAAGCAATCAAGATGGCAAACAAAGAGGAGTGGTACATTTACAGTTGACGTGACTCGCTTGTCTTTGTCTGCTTAAGCAGGAGTGCATATAGATTGTGTGATGGAGTGTTTACCAGTTGATTCCTTTACCTAGGTCCTTTCTGTTATGATCATGTATTCCCATCTTTGTTGTATTTATCTAATGAGCTCTGCTACAAGAATATAATTAAAGTGTGTTACAATAATGCAAATTGCAAGTACATTTATGTTTTACACAGTCACCAACCATCCATAAGCCTGGACGTAATTTCTACGTCCTCAAATTTAGTTGCATGGGTTGCTGTCACGGGTAAAGCCCACAGGTTAACAAACAAGCCAGGAGCTTCCCTGGTTTTTACCGTAAGTCTAGGTCACCTCCTGCTTTTTAGGTCAGGATCGTCTCGCCTGGTAGTTTCTTCTGTGTGGACCAATTCTAGTGGTGAAGTGAATGTGCCTGCACTGTGGCGGAACACGAGTTAGTCATTCTTAGGTAGAGGGAAGGTCCAGGAACCCGAGAGAAATCACTGTGCTAATCTAACCTGCACACATACACGTCCGACTTCTTCGATCGCTGATAGTAAAGTACCTTACTTTAAGATGCCGCGTTCCCACAAGCTGTAGTATCTCTACGATTCCATGCTTCTTGAAGCGGATCGTTTTAACCACATCACATTCCCTTAGCTTCGGAACGCGAGCGTATGCGGTTTATATGCCATGAATCATGAGGTGATCACCTCGGGTTTGTGAGAAACTCTATTCATGAACTTCGTACTTAAATATTTAATATAAGGATGAGAAGAAAGCTTTTCCATGCTGGATTCAAAAATCTCCTCAATATAAATATTAAAATATAATTTGGTAAAGCCAAAAGACACAACTATCGCCTCAAAACTTCAAAAAAAAAGAAAAAAAATCTCCGTACGAGAGCTCACGCGAACGGAAAACTTAAATTAAATAATGGCTTTAGGCGCCACTTGGTTTTTTGCACCGTAGCAATATCTGCGATACTAGGAAACGGAAATAAGTAGCCACATGATAGTCAGACTACTTGAACTAAGCACGCAAAGCTCTTGTTTGCGGCTGCACAAAGTTAGTCAGGAGTTTGAGACTCAAACATTTAAAGCTAGCATTTAAATTCGCTATAAAACTAAATTCAATGTTCATCATTGCATAACGCATGCATACAAATTTTCATTAATACCTCTTAAGATATTCCCTTCAGCTAAAGAAATTTCTGGCTGACTTTTAACAGGATAAGGTCCAAATATGTTGCAGTAACCAAAATGTTAAGTTAACAATTAGACAGTGCTACTGAATTAATGATTCATAATTCACTTAATCCTATCCCATCAAATATAATAATAAAAGGCAAGTTAGCTTTTTTCATGCTTCAATAATAAATCCTGCCTTAGGTCGCAAATACCAAAGGTACGGAATAGCAAAAATAAGATAATTTTTCAAAGGTATTTTTCAAAGAGATAATTTATTTACTTTAAGGTGAAGGTAAGATAAAGAAACATCTCAGAGATAATTACAGAGAGAAAGATAAATACCTATCCATTTATGATTTAATGTATTTTTAGGTACGATAAAATCTCAAAGACAGTTTTGACAAAAAAGATAGGTAACAAACCGCTTGCCGTTCGAAACACGAACCAGGTAAAGTAAGATGTCTGAGATATTTTCAGGAAAGATATCTAACCATTTATGGTCATTTATTAATTAGAGAAGATAATGTCTCCGATATAACTTCGAAGAGAAAAATAAGTAACAAACCAATGGTGGTTTGAAATATTAATTAGTTAAAATAAAATCTTCAACATATTTCAGAGAGAAAAATAAACACTAAACACTAGTGGATTAACCTAATAATTATGATAAGATAGTGTCTTAAGAAAATATTTAAAGAAAAAATAATGTAAAATTAATTTTTAGTTCGGAGACCTTATACTTGTCAAGGCATGCTGTCACTCCTACAAATATAATAACAGAAGAGGGACTCCTGAGGGAGTACAGTGACCCTATAGGAACCTGAAAAGGAGTTTTTTACTTATGCCTCCCAAAAAGGACAAGTTCCGTGAAACGGTAGTTATTTATTCAAACAGCATGAAGGACCAAATAGAAAAGGGAATGCAGTCTCTGCAACCCGACGTCGATTAGGAGAAGATCAGCACATAGACAGTGACGATACACAGCTAGACGGACGTTCCCCCAGACACATGACTCAATGTCGTGAGGCAACAGCCCTTTAACTTTGCAGCTACTTAGAAAGTAAAAAAATAGAAGATAAAGAAAAGATAAAAGAGGAAGAAGCGATTTTTTGAGCTTTATAGAAACTAAGTAGAAGATAAAAGAGGAAGGGTTCGCATTGAGCAATAGCGGTAGATAAGGTGGTGAATAGCAAAGCACTACTTGACCAATCAGCAGCCCAGAGGGGGGTCGGGGAGCATAACTCTTATATGATGGACGTTTGTCTCGGAACTAAGACAGGTTCACCAGAGGACCAAAATAAGGTTGAAGATGGAGGAATGAGAGTGATAAGAGAAAGTAGAGTTTTAGAATATGCATTCTAGAGAAAGAGTAGAGAATAAAGAATGTCCCTATTAAACAGATTGATCTGAATGATCACTTGTTATGTTAACGATGTCATACTCCAACACGTCAATGCTTAAAAATAACTAGGCTCCAAATGAGACGATGGACAGATCATTTTTCTGTCGAGTACATCCACTACGATACGAAAATCAAATAAAGGTAACACAACCAACTTAAATATACCCACACAATAATTTCAAAGACACGGCAAAAATGTACGATAGACATTTAATTGAAGATAAAAGTACGAAAATTTTCAATACACAATACCAACACGTTTAGAAAATACAGGAAAAAATGCATTATGACCCTATGATATAAAATGATTTATAATGGTATTTATAACAAATGATTGAAATATATGCGAAATAAAATACAGCGAATAGACATTTTTTGTTTTTGTAACTGCAGAAATCGACTTTTACTACAGAGACTTAGGTCGCGATTTTATATGTAGTCATGGAATAAAGCAGCAATTCGACATCTGCTAGTACAAGGCCTAAAGATTCGGTGGGTTATTCAGACGAAAAATATGTCAACCACGATAAAAGAATGTATTGGATATGTTAGAATAACAAGATAAAGCATGGACATTTAAAAGAAAGAATTATTTTCGTGTAATGACCAATAAAAAAATTTTTGTTAGCAGGACTGGGGATCTATCTTTTAAAACTAAAAAACTAGTTATGACATGATAAAGTTTGTATTGCTTTAAGGTTCAAGGACAACACCTATTTAAATGTACTATAGGACAAGCCAAAGGTTGTAAAATAAATGTACGTAGCTGTAAACAATATGAAAGTTCAATGGTAAGGTATGTTCGTATAGGCCAAAATAACAAATTGGTGGACATAAAGATAGAAAACGGAAAATATATTTAGATGAAGGTATGAACACAAGTAAATACTACTTGTTAGGGGCAGACAAAAATGGTTTTGAATCTTTAATATGCCAACGTCCTTGAGGTTTGCGTTTGAGTCTTATAGTTCATAAATCAATGGAGAAATTATACAAGATATTGTCATAATATGAATTTAGGAGCTAGCTTAGCAGAAAACTTTTTAGTGTCATCAGAGAGAACTTGATTTTTTACCCAAATGGTTCACCCAAGAAAAAGAATGTCTCTTTTATGGAGGTTGTAATGACTTTTTCTTTTTTCATAAGCTTTAAATAAATTTTTCTAACATTGGTAAAGATAGAAGGCATAGCTGTTGATCTTTGTCCCAACATATTTTTACCTCAAATTCAATTACATCGGTATTATCAGGAACAGAACCAACCATTGATTGGAGTATAAGGGACACAAAACTAAAAATGGAGGTGAAAATTGTGTAGTTCATACTGGGTGATACGTATTGCTTGTGCAATTTTAAATATTTTTGTCCCATTTAGTATGGTCAGATTCGTTATGGGAAGAGATAACGATAATGATTACATGATTAGCACGTTCTGTTGGATTTACTTCGAGATGGTATGTGACATTTTCTGAACTTTATAACTTTTACGAAATTTTGAATTTCCTTTGTAATGAACTGTGTGCCATTGTCACAAAGAATAATTTGAGACATGCTGAAAATGAGAAAAACTTGTTCTAAAACTTTAATAATTGCCGAAGAATGCCTTTGCTGAAGGATAGAGGAATACAAATTTGGAAAACCAACTTTTACAATTAACAAGTATTGGTTACCTTTCTTCAATCGAGGAACTAGTCCTAATAAATCAAGACAAATTGACTGAGAAAGATAAGAAACTTTTTTTAAACGCATCCATCAAACCAGGCCGAGCTTCTTGCGAACTCTCCTGTGCACCTCGGATTTTACAATTTTTAATATATTGGCAAGCATACTGTCTTAAATTGGGCCAGTAATAAAAATAAAATATTTTTTCTGTAGTTTTTGTAATGCTTAAATGTGCGGAGGTAGGATCATCATGAAACATTTTCAAAGCTTCGAGCTTATTAGTTATAGGTATTACTAATTTTCATTCAGGTATATTTGCAACTTTTTGTGACGAAGAGGTAACAAATTTATATACACAATCTCCTATAACACGAAGCGATAGTAGTTTTCGGAATGTTTGGTAACTTTTTTCACTATATTAGAACACTGGGTTTTGGGAGTTAAATTATGAAGGTTTAAAGCAGCCATATCACGAGAAAGAGTGTTAGGAATGATATTTAATTTTCCTGGTCTATAGCAAACGGTAAAAGTGAATTGTGAAATACGTAAACTCCATCTGGCAAAACGGTCAGCACAATAGGTAATAACTGTAAACTCGGTTTCTTCGACATAACACCTAAACTTTACATTCCAAAAATTACTCTGAGAAGCTCTTGTTTGGTAACAGAATATTTTTGTTCAGTGGTAGTTAAAGTACGACCAGCATAAGCAATGGGATGGTCTAAAACATCTTTCTGTTGAAATAAAATGGCACCTAGGTCAGTAGGTGAAGCGTCGGTTTAAATGTAAAATTTCTCGTCAAAATATAGTGAAATTAGAATAGGAGGAGAGGTAATTGAAATTTTTAATTTTTGAAAAGCTGTTTGTGCATCGGAAGTCCACTCAATAGATTGTCCTCTCTTTTTATTTTTAATTAGAGTGGTAATTGGAGCAGATATGGTAGATAACTTAGGTAAAAAAAATGCGATAATAAGATACCATTTCGATTAAACGTTTAATTTCGATTACATCTTTAAGTGTTTTTTAAATTGGAGATGGCATTTACTGTATCGGGGTCAGCTTATAATGCATTTTCATCCACAATAAACCCTAGAAATGAAAGAGAGGAGCAACAAAAGTTACGTTTTTTCCCAGTAGACTTTAAAATCAACATTACTTAGGCAATCAGCTACTTCATTTAAAGTTAAGATATGTTCTTCAATAGTATTAGAGATAACTATAATATCATCAAGATAGACAAAAGCACGGTCTTGATGCAAAATTTGACCTAGTGTCAGGGTACGTTGGAGTGTTTGGGGAGCATTAAATAACCCAAAAGGTAAAAAGTTAAATTAATAGGTGCATAAAAGATGATTGATTTGATAAAAAGCTTGTTTAAAATCTATTGAAGATATGTATTTAGCAGTAAGTAAGCGGCTTAAGATGGAATCGGTATATGGTAAGGATTAACTGTCGGAAGTTGTAACGGAATTTAGTTTACAGCTATCTCTTAGGTTGAGTTTTTGATTTATAGAATCTGGAATCTTTACAATATGAAAAATTAATGTGTGGGCATTGTAACTTTTTTGTATACAGTTCTTGTTCTGATACTTTTTATATGTGTCCCCGTGAGTGTGTAGATGAAAATGGGTAGGCTAAATTTTTGAACAATGTTTTATTTTGGTGTCTGTGTGTATTTTTGAATGTTGGAAAAGTTTTTGAGGAATATTTTCTTCCGTGCACGTGTTGAAACTTTTTTTTGTATTGTTCTAATTCTTTGTATCGTGTTCCTGTGCATGTGTAGATGAGAATGGACAGGTTGAATTTCTAAAAATCCCCTTTGCAGCCAAAATATTGTCCTTTTATTATTGTTTAAGAGTGTTTTCTTCTGTGAGGAACAGTGTTGTGGGTGCCAAGGAGATATTTTCAAAAATTCAGCGTGTTCATGCTCATCTGCAACACATCCAGGAATACGTTACAAAAAGAATTAGAACAAAAATCTAAAAACAAAAAAATTGTTGGCAAAGCCGACTTCTGCAGCTAGTTCGATATATTTCTGCACTAATCCAACTTTATTTGAAGAGCATAATTTTCCTATACCACACGCTTGATTTTCAATTCATTTGATATGAGTCATTTGATTATAGAATTTTCCTCTCATATTATGATAATAAATTTACAACAGGTTAAAATGTTTAGAGCTGGAGGTTAAAGAGATTGGTTTTGAATGTATTCATTGATCAAAATCAAGGGGCATGTTCATGTACCTATTTATAAACCAATAATTAAAACAAAATATATGGTATTAAACCATATTGTATTAGAGTTAAGTTAAGTTCACAAATGAAAATGAACCTTAAAAGGCACCAAGAAGTAATATTACTCAAAAGAACACTTTTGTAGATTTATTGAACTTTAAGTATGTTTATTTGACAGATAGGCAGATATAATTAAGAAGTAGGCATGTGTTGATGTAATAAAAAACTGTATAGTAGGGTTAGGATCATGTAGGCTGATATGAACTGTAACAGCAACAATAAAATGTAGTAGGCAGACATCAGAAAGAAAGGTTGCCTGGGGAAACAAGAGAATTAATTAATTAATGATTGAAAGAAAAATAAGTTCTATGTGAGGGTCAAAAAGATTATATTTTAGAATATATATATTATTTAAAAATGTGCCAGGAGTCTAATTAGTTATTCAAAGTTATAAAATTTATACAAAAAAAACTGGAATTTGTGAATATTCAAACTGAGAATTAAACCTGTATGTATAGCAAAATTGTCCCAAAATCAGAAAATAGAATCAACCAAGAATTTTGTGGTTTTATTTACCCTATGGAAAGTGCAGTTAATAGGAGCAAGTAGAGGATCAATTTACCGGAGTTATTTGACGGAGTAAGAATAAGCGGCTGAAGAAAAGCATATAAAAGCAGAGAGGATTTCAAGATCGGAGGGCCCTAACAAACAAGGAAAGTAGAATTTGATTTATTATTATAAGAAGTTCGGTTGTGAATGACTGTAGTTAAGGACAAAATAATATTTAAAAGGATTGGAGTGTGTATGTGCAACTAGTATTTTGAGAAAGGGATACATTCATTATAGGAAGGAAAATTAAAGGAGTTAGATTTTGGTTGTTCGTTATTTGCAAGTTAACTAGGAAATTAACTGCACAATAATTTGTAGGATTGGTAAGGCAGTGAAGCGGTCACAACAACGCAAGTTGCAGATCGGAGATTGGACAGTACGTGCCAGCAGTCAAGGACTCTCCTGGAACGGTGGTAACGTATAAAATATAAATTCTATTTTGATTTATTTTGTGAAACTGGAGCTTGATGTTACGGGATTGAACTGATTGATAGCATAATTAATTTGAATTAAAAGAGTAGAAAATCAGACTTATCTCTTCAAAAGGGGGAACCGCCTGTGAGTCGTAGTGCTGAGGATAAGGCTGCCAGAGCATTATTAAAATAGAACAAAAAGGGGGAGAGTGTAGCATAAGAAAGAAAATAAGTAGATCAGGATAGAGTAATATGTGGCGCCCAACGTGTGCGTGAAGAAATAAGGACTGGTAAGAAAGAATAGATATAGACTGTAGGTAGATCATTGAAACCTTTTGTAAAAGAAATAAAGATTAGTCATTAGTGTTGTTTTATTTAAAGTTAAGTTAGAGTTTAAGTGGGGCCCCTATATACATAAAATTCAGTAAACTGATACCTGCAACAAGAAAATGAGCACGCCAGAGAAATGTTGTACTAGGTCAGGAAAGGTGTACGGTGTAGAAGCGGATCGAGGATGAGGCAAGAGGAACAGGGTTTAAGCGGACAAATAAGCACGGAAGCAGAGATACATTTTGAAGAGAGACAAGGAGATAGCCCTGAGCAGACAGAATCAGAGATGGTAACATTTGAATCCAAGTGACAGGGTGAAGGGACTGAAAAACAAAAACCAGGAACAGACTTAGAGATGATTCTCGTGTTACTGAAGGAAAATCGTGAGTTTCAAGAAAAGTGTAAAATTTTTCAGAGGGAGAGCAAGAAGTTTTGAGAAAAATCAGGAATTTCAGGAGGAACTTGAAAGGAAAATAGATGATGATATATAGGAAAAACAACGTGATTTTGGAAAGATGATTGAAGCAAAAGTAGAAGGGGTTATCAATACAATACAGAATAATTTTGAAGAATTTCGAAAGGATATTAACAAGGAAGTGAATAAGAAACTTGAAATGCGTGCAAGCAATGGAGCATGAAGTGTCGGGAGTTCATAAGGAAATCAAATTGATTGATGAAAAGCACGA
Organism: Platerodrilus igneus; assembly: GCA_036346225.1. Taxonomy (NCBI): domain Eukaryota; kingdom Metazoa; phylum Arthropoda; class Insecta; order Coleoptera; family Lycidae; genus Platerodrilus; species Platerodrilus igneus. Next base: position 7,336,596 of record JARFIW010001503.1, on the reverse strand, counting down.
ACAAAAGCATGAAGCGGTATTGAAGGAAATGAAGGATATCGAAGAAGATGAGAGAAAGTTTCGAAAGGATTTATTCGAGGAAATGAAGAAACAAAACGCGAGTGGAAAATTAGAACTGCAGGAAAAAATGGCGACACTAAGGACGCGTCTAAATGAAAACGTTGAAACAGTTGGAAAAAGAATGACGGAGGTGCAGGAGAAAGTGGAGTCATTAGAACAAAGTAGAATGAACACGTGTCAAGGAGCATACAGTTTAAAATTGAACAGAGAAATCTACCAAGATTTGATGGGAAAAAATGGGAACAACCTATGGTGTTTTTAAATAAATTGGATGAAGCAGTAAAAAACGAAACGGAGAGCGTAAAAATACAAATGTTGAATGCGCGTTTATATGGAAATGCAGAAAAATGGAATAATATAATGAAAAACAGTTATGGATCGTACCAGGAATTTAGGGAAGTATTTCAAGACCAGTATTGGGGAAACTCACAACAGATGGGTGTCAGAATGAACCTGATAACTGGGCGTTATGAGAATTATCAAGGGACTAGGGAAGAATACGTAATAGAGAAATACAATCTGGCACAGCATTTGAAACCGAAAATGATGGAACAAGACATCATACAAATTCTGGCAAGACATATGGAAACCGAAAGTGAACAGGGGAGTGGCTGTACAAAATGTTAAAACCCTGAAGGAATTCATAGAAATCGTACGCAATTATGATATTGCTAGGACACTGGAAGATAATGACAAGCGAACGCGAAGTACGGAGGAAAATATGGGCAGGAACAGTTATATGTACGATTATAGAGAAAAACCGGGGGAACCGAGAGGATTTCAAGATCGGAGGGCCCTAACAAACAAGGAAAGTAGAATTTGATTTATTATTATAAGAAGTTCGGTTGTGAATGATTGTAGTTAAGGACAAAATAATATTTAAAAGGATTGGAGTGTGTATGTGCAACTAGTATTTTGAGAAAGGGATACATTCATTATAGGAAGGAAAATTAACTGCACAATAATTTGTAGGATTGGTAAGGCAGTGAAGCGGTCACAACAACGCAAGTTGCAAATCGGAGATTGGACAGTACGTGCCAGCAGTCAAGGACTCTCCTGGAATGGTGGTAACGTATAAAATATAAATTCTATTTTGATTTATTTTGTGAAACTGGAGCTTGATGTTACGGGATTGAACCGACTGATAGCATAATTAATTTGAATTAAAAGAGTAGAAAATCAGACTTATCTCTTCAAAAGGGGGAACCGCCTGTGAGTCGTAGTGCTGAGGATAAGGCTACCGGAGCATTATTAAAATAGAACAAAAAGGGGGAGAGTGTAACATAAGAAAAAAATAAGTAGATCAGGATAGAGTAATAATATATTTATAGCAAGGTCGTTACTAAAAAAATATATATGATCAACACATATGTAGTATTTTACATTATTATCAGGTAAGTATGTTTTTACTTATAATACGAGGAGTTGAGAGGCAAGCTGATAGGCGAGCCTGTTATCTCATTGAACCAGTAAAAACTGTTACCTGGCATATAATGTACAATATTTTACTTGTTAAGCATTCGTAAATTGTTCTTGCATTTAGTTATGGATTTCTATGTAATTTGCATTTATAAAAACTCACCAGTTCAAAAACAAAATCCTAGACGTTTCATGCAAAATTGTTTCTATAGTAACAACTAATCATTGCTTACTGTCAAATACGTCCATTCAAAATTATGACTGCAGATAAATATTATTATTTAGAGCGATGTTAGAGCTTTCCAAAGTTCAATTTTAATCAAACTGAAGTACTGTATGCACTGTATGGTGTTGTTCAACATAACGTAGTTTGCATATTAAATAATTCACATTGTTATAAGCAGAAAACTTTGACGTTTTGTACAAAATTGTAACTACAGCAACAAATACTTACTGTCATTGGGTTCTCTCAAATTCATAACTGCGCTTATTGAATAATTTTAAGCAGACATTGTAAAGTCAATTATGTTGTACAAACTTGTAAAGTAGCACTTTGACGGGTTAGTATTGGGACGAAGAAAGTGCTGTTTATGTATGAGTAACAAGTAAAAGAAGTTGTTCATGGCATTTGCCACTTCTATTGGTTTCTTTAATGTTGGGTTGTTGTTTATAATTTCACTAATTTCACTACGAGTATATTTATTAGTATTATTAATAATTTTCAAAAAGTTTTTGCAACGTTCTTAATTATTTCTATTTGATTAACATAATATTTATATTTTCTAAGTTTTATAAATTAGGTAACAAAATTTCAATGAATCAAGAGTATCAAGTTGAACTGCTATGCTAATTTTAGCTCTGGAGTATTTAGGTAAAAATTAAAACCAAAATATTTACAAAAGTAGCAATCATTGGTGCACCACTGGTACTAAACTTTCTCTATGAAAATAAATAAGTTAATAAATTATAGCTAACAAAAGCAAGAGAGATGTACTTTAAAGTCTGTTAAATTTATCCTTTAAAAAACTTCCACCACCTCTAGTAGTTTGTCCCGGATTTAACCCTTTTTGTTGTTATTATGCAACCTTTCATAATCTTTATTTTTCAAAATTTAACTCATCATTATCGAATTAATCTGTAGCACATTGTTTTATTAAATGACTATGTTGCTTTTATTGCCATTACGCTTGGTGAAGTTTTTTGTTTTTATGAAGTATATGTCAAGTAAGTTTTCAACTAAATAAAACACAATTTGTATTCATCATCATCATTTTGTTTTCGACCTTACTTAAGGTCGGTTTGACGCAGCTCTAACTTCTTTTCTAATCTGTGCTAATCTAAAAAAGCTCTACATACCCTTCACAACCTAAATTTCTAATAATTTGACTAATATAGTTTGGTCTAGATCTTCCTAAATCCTTCTATCTTTTTCCTATCCAGCTGACTCTACATAGATATTAGCAACCTGATGGTTGTTAAAGAACTCTAACATGTTTACATGATTACCATTTATAAGGAAATGAAATATAACCTGGTTATCCGCTTCAAAAATGAAAAGTGTTAAATAATATGTTATGGTAAGACTTAAGCAACGAATCGCTGCCAACATGCCAGACCGCTACCTAATTGTGAGTTATGTCATGGTGACGTTTATTAAATTATATGTTATGGTAAGGCTTAAGCAACGAAACGCTACCAACATGCCAGACCGCTACCTAATTGTGAGTTGTGTCCTGGTGACGTTTATTAAATTATATGTTATGGTAAGGCTTAAGCAACGAAACGCTACCCACATGCCAGACCGCTACCTAATTGTGAGTTATGTCATGGTGACGTTTATTAAATTATATGTTATGGTAAGGCTTAAGCAACGAATCGCTACCAACATGCCAGACCGCTACCTAATTGTGAGTTATGTCATGGTGACGTTTATTAAATTATATGTTATGGTAAGGCTTAAGCAACGAAACGCTACCAACATGCCAGACCGCTACCTAATTGTGAGTTGTGTCCTGGTGACGTTTATTAAATTATATGTTATGGTAAGGCTTAAGCAACGAAACGCTACCCACATGCCAGACCGCTACCTAATTGTGAGTTATGTCATGGTGACGTTTATTAAATTATATGTTATGGTAAGGCTTAAGCAACGAAACGCTACCAACATGCCAGACCGCTAACTAATTGTGAGTTATGTCCTGGTGACATTTAGTTAACTGATTTTTATTTTTTTGGTTTTGTTTTGAACTTACTTAAAGGCGGTTTGACGCAGCTCTAAATTCTTTTCTATTCTGAGCTAGTCTAAAAAGGTCTACATACCCTTCACAACCTAAATCTCTAATAATTTGACTAATATAGCTTTGTCTAGGCCTTCCTACTCTATTTTTATTTGGTAGTCTATAATCTAAGACTTTACTAAATAGTCCCTCATGTCTTAACTGGTGCCCTATCATTCTATCTCTCCTGACCTTCAATTGTTTCCACATACAGGATCCTCACCTATCCTTCTATAAACTTCCTCGTTTGTTACTCTATCTGTCCAACTAATCTTTAACATTCTCCTATAACACCAAGTTTCAAAAGCTTCTATCTTTTTCTTATCTACTTCTTTAATTGTCCAAGTCTCACTACCGTATAGCAGAACGCTCCATACGTACGACTTTAAGAAACTTTTTCTATTATCTAAACTAATACTATTAGCTATTAGTAAGTTTTTCTTTTTTAAAAACATTTTTCTAGCTTGAGCTATTCTAGCTACTATATCCCTTCTGCTACGTCCATCCTTTGTAATTATACTACCTAAATAGCAAAATTCATCTACCTCCTCTAACTCGATATTACCTATTTTTAATTTTGGTTTAGAACTAGGCTGTAACTCACTTGTCATTATCTTTGTCTTTACCGAGTTAATTCTCATACTATAGTTACTCCGTAGTATCTCATCTAAAATATTTAAAACTCTCCTAACTCTTTTCTAGACTCTGCTATAATGGCTATATCATCTGTAAAACGTAACATGTCTATTTTCTGTCCCTGTACACTAATACCTATCTCTTTTCTCTCTCTGGCTAAGTTTAAAGCTTCCTCAATATAAACATTAAAAATCAAGGAGACAGTATACAACCCTGTCTAACACCATTTCTAATCTTAGCTTCCTTTTCTATTTCATCAAATCTAATTACTACGCTTTGGTTTTATATAGACTGTAAATAATTTTTCTATCTTTATGAGAGATTCCTATTTTTGCAAAACCCTGAACATAACAATCCAATTAACCATATCAAATGCTTTTCTAAATCTACAAACGCGAAATGAGTCTTTTATTTTTGTAACCTTTTTCGATAATTACCCTAATCATTAGTATCGGTTCTCTAGTCCCTCTGTCTTTACGAAAACCATATTGGTCTTCGCCTAAATAATTCTCAGTCAAAGCTTCTACTCTATTTTTAATTATTATTGTTAGTATTTTGGAAGCATGAGAAGTTAAACTAACCGTTCTAAAATTCTCACACCTATCAGCTCCTGACTTTTTTGGGATTGGGATAATAATATTTTTTTCGAAATCTATTGGAACCTCACCTGTGTCATATATTACATTTATTAGTTCATATATATTTGTATTAATTTGTATTTGTATAATTTGTATTAAGTAATCAAAATATTTGGAGGTAATATTGACTTACGTTTGACATGGAAGATTCTGGGTCAGGACTACTTTCTAATGAAGAATCTCTCTCTTGTCTTTGAGTATCTAGAACTTGCTCCACTATTTGGCCACCAATTTTACTAGTTTCCACTTGGTTACTAATTATTTGACGCATATCACTCCCTGTAACTAAAAAAGATATTGATATGGCAAAGGTATAACTCTAGATATTACTTAGCTGCAACTCGCTACATTACCTTCAGAAAAGACTTCATATGCCTTGTGTGCAGCTTTTCCATGTTCAACACTGCTTTCTACCATTTCAACATCAATGCTACTTTAAAAAGGTTTTGAAAGGAATTTTTAGAACATATTTGTATTTACCGTATTAAATTATTCTTGGCTATTAGGCATTCAGTTTCTCTTGTCCATGGATTTGTAAAAGCTTTCCATTCACTTTGCAACTTTATGAAACCCCTGTCTTTACTTCTAAATCTGTAAATGTTTGTGATGATAGTGCCAGAAACTAGCAAAACATTTTTGTGGCATTCTGCTAATGTGTCAATATCATCATGATGGTAATATTCATACACACTCGTTCCTAATAACTCGTGAGGCAAATAACCAAGCACTAGAGTCACCCTGTAACACAATATGCAAATCTAAAACATGAACATAAATTTGTGTTACACCTTTGATCCACAAATAAAAATTTTCCATCCATTGCATGGCGTGATATAAACTGGATAGGTTTTAGATTCAATTTCCTTTGGATATTATGCACATCCGTAGAAGTAGTTGTTGGAGGCGATAATAATCTTCCGATTGCTACCAAGCATGAAAGATTACAGGAATCATCTACTTCAGGATCATGTTCATCCAATCCTACTTGTGCGGGAGCCCATGATGTAAGATATCCAGTACACTGAATTATGTTATAACTCTTATCTGTTACAGAAATAACCATACAAAGTATTGCTCTGCATATCTTATCACAAACCTGGCAACTGCTTCTTCTTTTTATGGCACCTTGTAGTTGTATCAGCTTCTTCATTACCATGAGTTGAAGAATTACACTTCATTCTGCAGAAGAATGACCGCCGTGCACCAGGACATAGTTTAGTTACACCCAAAGGCATATCTGCTTTTACAGGTAACATCGCTGCAATAAATTGTCTTAAAAATAAAAAATAAATTAATAAGGTAATACTTTTTGCATCTACCAGACGCTCTCTTGGATTTAAATCTGATGAAGAAAGTTGTTCTTTTACTTTGGCTACATCTTTGGGATGTAAAATGTCAAACCAACTTTGTCCTAATAGATCTGCCTATAAACAAAATTTATTTAAGTATTTAGAATTTGTAGTGCCTAATGTAACCATGAAAGTAGTAGTGGCAATTCATAAGGTCTAAGTATTAAAAAAAGAATTATTGCTATATAAAAATCAGGTTTCTGATAACCTTTTATTACAAGCAAATTGTATGTACAAGGAGAACATAATTCACACAATAAACATCTTTCAGAGCACTTTAGCAGTAAAAATTATAAAAATTCTAAATGAATTAAAACTACCCATAATGGTAATTGATTATATATTATTCGCTATTATTCTCTAAAAAATAATTTTACTCCTGCATCAAACTTTTCATTTAACTAGTTTTATTAGCAACTTTTGTATAACCTTTCAAAATATGAAGATGTAAACAATTATTGTTTTTTCTCAAAAAGCTCTAAGCTAATTATTTTATTTAACTCTTAACACAATCAAAACTGTTTGGTCATCACTATTATTATTAATAATTATGTTGGTCCTGTAACATCCTCCCAACTGTTACAATAAAGAATGTTACGCCTTTTTGGGCTTCACAAAGTTTTGCTCTAATATTAGGAATATGGGATTTTGATTTCAATTTATAAGTATTATTTCCCATCATTAATTTAAGTAGTATACATTATTACGCATAGAATTGTGCTTTCCAAGTATCATGCCCTGTTGGGGAAAACCTTCAATTTTATTGTATATATTCCATTAAGCATACATTTTCACACGCCTTAAAAATGGGCGATTATCGCCCTAACCAATGAAAACGCTGGAGGTGGGTAGAGAACGACGAGACGAGTTCATGAGAAAGATGCGTTTTCTTATCTTAAACTATCTTACCGTATGGACGTGAACACAGTAAAGTTTACCCGCGAATTCTTACCTTCCTATTTAAATACCGCTATTTTTTGTGTCCTGTAAAGTTGTAGATTCAACAACCAACTTCACTGCTCGAATTTGATGAAAAACAAACATGAGTACCTCATGAAACTCATTGAACATTTAGATGCCAGCACTAGGGTTTCTGAGAAGCAAAGAACGCAAAGACTACCTCAAACTACGACTTTTAATTAAAGGTTGTTACGTTGTATAACGTTCACACGGATCTCGGCGTCAGCGGTTTATCTTTGTAATCGTAAGAGCTGATGCAGGGTTCTGGCGTGAGATGAACTTCATTTTCCCACGAACGCAGGCGGAAGAACGTTAATCTTGGTTGGTGGGGGAATATATTTAAGGCGACGACCACCGATTAGTTCGGCAGATTCTATCATACTGCTCGCCACATCTACTTTACTGACAGACTATCGTAATTATATCGGGCAGTGTCGATGCAGGTGCTTTTGTTCCTTACCTTTTTTACCTATCCTATAGTCTAGTGAGTGAAGCCCTATCTGCAGAATCAGTGCAGCGACTCCAACAACTTAACAGGACTAAGCAGAATGGACCGCCTCTGAGACCACCAACATCAAATAATATTTCAGGGTGTGTTTGTTATAACTTTATTTCATTTGCCGGGGGATTTATTGAAAGGGTTGAGTGTTATAAGGTAAGGTCTTTTTTGCTTAAAAATTGAATTTCATTGTATTTAAATTTGTGCAATGTTGCGCCATCTGCTGAATTACGCTTGGTCCAAATGTTTATCTTTCACTATCATTTTGCTATAATATATCATCATCCTAAGAGAGAACCCACTTAATGAGAAAATCTTAAGGACGGTCTCACAGTTTGACCACTAAGCATCACTTAAGGAATGTTAACATCAAGCGTTTTATTAGATTTTTCAACATCTTCACAAAGTTCCATATTCTTAGGTAATATCCAGCAATAGTTTAATCCCTTCTAATTCTTTACATTCTAAACCGTCTGTACATTCCAGAGGGAATAAACGCTGAACAGGTTGTAACATATAACCATATGCAGATTTTAAACGAACTACACCTAACGCACCACCAATTGCCGACAACAGTTCATCCACAAGTTCCAACTGCTAATCTAACCACTTCTTATTATCATCTTTGATTATCTCAACTTCCTGTAGTGCAACCTCTCGACTAGGTTACCTACAGTACACTTGTTGTCCCAAGTTTTCACTGTGAAGTCGTGACTTTCACGCAATTGCTGATGATACTGTGCTCTTTTGTCTAGAGACTTAGCATCCATTTAATCACAATCTGGTATTCTGGTTTTCCGAATATTCTGAAGATACATGGCTGGTATTAAACTTACAAGTTCTAGAGGATGGTTTGATAAATAAGTAATAGGACGGGTATTCATAATGGATTCGACATCACATAAAATGGTAGAAAATTTCTCTAAAAGTAGCACCACCCTTCTTAAAAAAGTCTCAGTAATTGTTTTAATGTTTTGAGAAGCCAATAAAATGTTCTCATCATCCATCCCACGAGGCGGCGGTAGCAGGATTAAACTTCCACTCAATTTTACGAAACTAGAATATTTCGATATACATTCTCAATATAACATTCGTAATTCATTATCTGCTCCCATAAAGTTTATTCCTCGATTGCTACATATAACTTTAGGTCAACATGGACTTGCTACAAATCTTTGCAAAACCTGTACGAAACTATCCATAGACAATAACATTATACATTCCAAATGTACAGTTTTATACACTGGTCATGTAAATTGACTAATCCAGGCCTCTTGTGAACCTTTCAAGAACATCGGACTAGGTCCCTGCCAGTTATTTCAAATGCCGTTGCATTTTGAACTCTATTCAAAGAGAGCAGAGCTGAGCCTTAATGAAAGTGTTTAGGATTATAACGTTTTCATGCTACGCATTTTGGTACAACACTTCTCAAAGATTTTCTACCTTCTAAAATCCAAAAACGTGCTCTTAGTATAATTGCCAGTCCCTGTAAACCAGCGTGACTGTTCTTTAAATGATATTGTCGTATCAATCGTGTCAATGTCACCAATATCTGTTTCTTCTTTTCTACATTCGTTTGGAGTTCATCACACTCCATGCCAGCTTGAAATTTAGCATTTGGAAATTTGTAGAACTATTTGGACTCTTCCGCTATTTCGATTCTGAGAGATATTCTTGAGAGCATCTGCATGAAGGAAGATGAATGGGATTTAACTTGCCACGAACGTTGTTTCTCTCTTCTATACGAGTAAAACTCCTAATTTCTGACACTCTGTTCTAAACAAACGTGGCCCAATATTCTTCTCATGTAATCCATAACAGCAATGTGGAGTCAGTCCAGAAATAACGTTTCATAACAGGCCGGTGTAGCAAATAATGTGTAAGATTAGAGAGTTCATGGTATAGTACCAACTCAATAATACTTTTCTCCAACCACTAATGAAAAATCTCTTCATATTCATCATAGTAACCCTTCAGATTCAACAAGTGTTTCTAGAACATCTTTTTGCAATCAAATAATTCAATGATAGTGGCGGGTGTCCTTCTAACCATAGTAGTTGTACCATATCTTCCAAGGTTATCAGTTTTAATGGTTTCTAGAAAGTTGCTGTTTATAGCGGCTTGTAGTCTGTTCTCTGAAGGATTGGTAATACCAAGCATGTCTAACCTCTAGAATTCGGTAACATTCATGTCTTGAGCTAACAAACCCGTAGTAGCAGTGATCTTCGTCTGGTTGTCACTGGGAACCTTGTCCATTAACGGACATCTCTGTAAGGTTTTAATGGCCACAATACACTTCAGTATATGCCATGATCCAGTTAAAAGTTTTTCGGCTACATTTGCCCCAATTAGGAACTCGATTTTCCAGAATCACAAAAATCGGTTAAATTTATGTTTATCTTTCTTAATTCTTCATAACAGCTACTCTCATACAGTGAAGCAATCCCATCACATATCAAAAACTTCAAAATGACAAGCATAAGTGTCATCTAAACTTGAAATAAAAATGACATTGCTCTGGCTAAAGCGCGCCGCCAAGGAAGGCGTGCATAAGTTTTTCCTTTTGCTTAATGGAATGTTCCATTTCCGTGACCATAGATTGAAGGATATAAGACTGCTGTATCAAACATTACACGCACTTCACGTTCTGAAATATCGTTCTTTACTTTAATTCTAAGTGTTTGCAGAAACATGCATGCATGTTTGGAATGCTAATACTTTCTCAGTTATACATATCTTTTCTATAGGACCATGGTTATCAATTTTATCACCCTGTTGTAATAGATCTTCTTGTTGTTGGGTAAGCTCTCTAAGTAAAGTACAATTAAATGATTCGTACCACAAAAATGACAACGTGCTTGTGCTTTACATTTATGACTTAAATGTCCAAGTTTTAAACATAAAAAACAGGCTTCTTTAGATTTTAATGCTTCTGTTTTCTTCCAAGTGTCATCTTTTGTGTCTTAAAACATTCTTCACTATTATGCGTTGCACTACAAAAACAATAAAAACGATATTTTGGTGAGAATTGAGAATTAATCAATTCAACAGCGCTGGAACCGACGTACTTGTTTGCTTGTGGTCCACCTTCTTTATTTTCGTTTGCCATGTGGACACCTTGATCAAAACCTTTGGCAGCTGTTCTTACGCATTCCTCGCATTTTTAAAAACTGCATTAACCCTTCTAGTTCGGTTATAGTTTTCTCACTTCTGTATTGAATACAATGGATAGTACATCGTCAAATTTGTAATAAGTCTTCTGGTAAGCAAGATTCCACTAATCGATATAACATAGCCCAAAGACACCCAAAGACTCTAAGGCACTTAATTGAGTTCCGATTTTGTCATACAAGCTAATTAAAGGTACATCTCCTTACAACAACACTTTGTTGAGAACTAGTTTCAATAATTCGCGAATGCAAGCTTCTACTTCCAGTTCTTCGCTACCAAATCGCGATTTTAAACTTTCTACTGCTTTTCATAATTATTTGCTGTTGGAAAAAAGCTTTCAATGAGTTCTTATGTTCTGGAACCAGGTATAGTAGCTTGTGATAAGTATTCAAATTTGTCTTTCTTGTCTATATCTGAATTATTATTTATTTTCTTAAATAGACTTCAAAACGGTAATCAGTCTCTCACATCTTCTTAGATTCAATTCTTGGCAATTTAAAACTACATCGTTGTATCGGAGACTAAAGTGTCTTTTTACAAACAGCTTGTATATTTGTGGACTGCGAATCTTGTTCTGTAATTAGAGTGTGATAGTTTATTGACAATTTCGTAAATGTGGACAAATATTCATCGGCAGAACTTGTTTCACCAAAACGTCTTCAGATTTGTCAGCTTCTAACATAAGGTCATATATTTGCCAGTCTTTTCCTGAAGTAAATTGTGCTTTTGTTGCTTTCCTTTCCAGTGCAAGAATATTTATGTCTTCCATTATTTGTGTTAGTAGATGTGCATTTTCGTAAAGATGATGTGTTTAACAACTCTCAACTTCTTCATTCGCTCCATTTACAATAAAGTTAAAACATTGTCTACTATCTCGTAAATCAATTAAAGAAACTCACTCTTGCACACAAATTCTATATAACTTGTCCAATCATGGTCGTCAGTATCGTATCAATGAACAAAAACTTCCCATAATGATAATTGATTATATGTTATTCGTGTTCTCTTGAAAATAATTTTACTCCTGCTTCAAACTTTTCATTTAACTAGTTTTATTAGCGTGGAACCTTTCAGAATGTGAAAGTTTAAACAACTGTTTTTTCTCAAAAAAAATCAGGGCTAATTATTTTTTTAACTCTTAACAAAACCAAAACTCTTTGGCCGCCACTATTATTAATAATAATTATATTGGTGCCACAACAACGTAAGTTAATATCTTGGAGAAAATTTTTCAGCCAAAATATTTTAATTAGAAGAGGTCACATTTTCAAAAGAGTATCCCTGATTTTATGGCAATATTGTTCTTGTAAATACCAACTACTTTTATGGCTTTTATTCAATTATGCTTCATACAGTGTAATATGGTACCACCATTCCCAATTCAAATTCAAAATTATAATTTTTTAAATACTTGTTAGCTACAGTTGCGTCCAGCTTCACTTCATTTTGTTTAGCAAAGAATATTTTGTCCCTACCCTTCTTATACTCTCCCATGGGGTAATGTCCAAGTTAGCCGTCGGAACACCAGTTGTTCTAGTTTCTATTCGTACACGTAAAAGTTTTAAGTCCCTTTGAAGATCCGAATTACAGTGTCTCATGCACTATTATTTTAAAGGTGTTCATTATTATAATTAAAAATTTAGAACCATTACAACCGTTTCAACTCTAAAAGTTCAAATGTTTTTGAAAACTTGTTACGATTACGCTCGGATGGTGAGGCCCAAATGGTTGTTCTATCTCCTCCCCTTGGGGCAAGGGCATGAAATGCGGTTTAAATTAAATAAATAAAAATTGAACTGATACAATTTGAAGAAAGTGATGACATTGTTTCTGGCACTGATCCAGAATTTATTCCTCAAGATCTCAGTCATATTTGCTTACACAACGATTTAGTTCATGATTTCATCTTAAGTAAAGGTAAAACCCAATTACTTGGCTCCAGATTGCAAAGTTGGAACTTATTGGAACACAGTATCGAAATTAGTCATTTCCGTAACCACGAGAAGAAATTTGTTGAATTTTATTGTATGAAAGACAATCTTTGCTACTGCAATGAAGTTGACAATTTGATGGAAGCTCTTACACGTAAACACACGCCTGAAGAATGGCGAATGTTCGTTGATGCATCTAAATTTAGTTTGAAAGCAATTTTATTGCATAATGGCAGTGCATTGACTTCAGTTCTCATGACTCCTTTAGGTGATTTGAATTTTCAGGAACATAAACTATAAACGATACGGATAGAAAATATATGAAGATCGGAAAGTTATAGCTTTGTTATTAGGAATACAACTGAAATTCACAAAATAAAGTTGCATTTTGTGTGAATGAACAGTCATACTGAATTGTAGTATTATAATGCAAAAAGATGGCCAAGCAGGTCAGTGGGAGAAAAAATATTTTACATGAAAACTTTGTGTATAGAAACAATATCTATTTTGACTCTTTGCATATAACGTTAGGACTGATGAGGAATTTTGTAATAGGTATGGACCGTGGAGGAAGAGCTTTTTGTACATAATAAACAAATTCCCAAAAATCAGAAGAGCCAGGATCAAGGCAGGCATATTCATGGGTCCTCATCCATCAACTAATGAATACCAGCGACTTCTATACGATTCTGCTAAGAAAAGATATCATGGAATTGTTTCAAATCTGTAGTAATCAAATTCCTGAGCAACAACAAAGCAGAAAATTTCAAAAACCTTTTCAATGAAATGTTGACCACTTGCCATAAAATGAGGATGTAATGTGTCGCTAATGGTGCATTATTTACATTCCCAATTGAATTTTTTGCCAAACAGCTTGCGAGGTGTAAGTGTTCGCATGGCGAGCGTTTAGATCAAGACCTTTCAACTTTGGAAAAGCGATATCTGGGAAGATGGGATGCAAATATTTTGGATGATTATTGTTAGTCACTGTTTAGAGAAAACCCCAGGGCATTGTTGCACAAAAGAAAACTATAAAATAGAATACTTTAATGGGTTTTATATACAATTGATATATATGATATTTTAACATTGCTATACGAGATAGACCATTTCGAATGGAGGACCTGGGCACCTTGCATCAGACAGTTCTAAAAATTACTAAGAACAGACTGAAATGGCTTGCAATATGATAGCATTCTTGAAAGATTCGAGCTTAAAGTAGCCAAACTACAGGTCCAACCAAAGTAGTAGGGTCGTTAGTGAGGAACGAGACTAAAAGACAGGTCCCCGAAAGAGGGCAGCGGCTCTTTCGGTACTTAGATTGGCAGAGACCATAGGGGTCAGTATGGCAGTCTAAGACACACTACCGCGATGTGGAAGGCAACGGGAAACCACCACATTATCTCCCAAGTACACAGCGTACTTAAATTGTTACAAATATGATGGCATTCTCTGGGGTAAAAGATTCCGGAGTTAAAATAGTCCCACATTCGGATCTCCGGGAGGGGACTACTTTGGAGGATGCGATCAGAAAGTTAAAAATAAGAGTCGGGAACATTCTGCGAGTCGGAGCGTGGAATGTTAGAAGTATGAAGCAAGTAGGTAAGCTAGAGAACTTAAAATCGAAATGAATAGGTTATCACTAGACATAGTAGGGATTCAAAATTAAACAGTTACCAAGTAAACGCAAATAAAATTCAAGCTAATCTTAACCTCTATCGACATAGAATAATTACAATATAACTACAAATATACTTAAAAACCTAATTTCTCAACCACACTCTGGCCAGATATTACTAAGAAAGGAAAACTTAAAAGGAACATTAATTTAAATCTATCAATAATGCTATCATTCCAATTTTTTCATTTCCTATATTAAATAACAGGACATCATAAATCTTAATTTCTGGAAATGTCTTTAATAACAAACATAGACGGCAGTTAAATACCAACTTTTCCTTTTACGCTTTTATTGACCGTTTAAATTAATTTAAATTCAATATGTACATATTTTGATGTTTTCTAATTTCCTGCTTGGGAATAACTAATTCTAGTTTTCTCCGTCTACTTTTATACGGTGGGGTTGTCATTGTATAACATTTTTATTCCATGTAAATCAGGCATGAACTCATACGATTTTATCAAGCAAAAGCCACATGCGCATGGCTATTTTATTATTCTAGCAGTTCGAATTGATACCTTGAGAACCTTGTTACTTTGTATTGAGTAATATAATTTATTATCTGTAACTTGATATTGATGATCTCCACTACAAAGTGCCGGGATTATTTACTACGTTGTATAAATCTGCTTATTTTATGGTCTAAAGTTTATTTTATACTGTAACTATGTAATATTAATTCTATTTCATATTACTACAATTTCTAGACAGTTCTGTTTTATTTAGGATTAATTGTGGAACACGTTTATTAAAAGTTTCATGGCTTTTTACTTCTTTACTTTAAAAGCTTCTCTAAAACGGCATGACCACGCTATGAAAATTTACTACTATAAATAATGTTTTTACACTTTTGTGGTTTTGAAATAATTTATGGAGCAGAGTTACGTTCATATATGTATTCGACAGAAATAGAACGATGCTTTTGTGGTTTGTAAGTTTGCGATTTTAATAGAACTAATGGTGTATTGAAATGTTCTATTTATTGAACATTACTATTCATGAAATCAGATTATACAGGGTGAATCAATATTAACCCTTAAATGAATAGTTTTTGAAAGTTTAAAATACAATTGATAAAAATTATTTTACACATTTTTGTGAATAGTTAATAGTTAGAGGGAATTAATTAAAAATTGAAATTTTTTTAAGCGATTTATTGACCAATAAAACAAACGTTGCAGATATACAACATTGAGCGTTGTGATATATAATAATTGCACACATTACTGTTTGGTATGAAACATTTTAAAACAATTACTTTTCTTAATACAGTACAAGTTTAGCCCACATTTTTCACATGCAGTTTGGGAATATCCTGAACATTTCGGAAACTTAGACCTGTTTCTGTTTATTCATATGATTCAGTGCTCTAGTTGATCCAGCCGTACATTTTCTGGAGGTGCACGTTGAGATGGTCCACCTTTTTTCTTCTTTGTCATCATTTCTTCCATGTTGTTTGAAGATAGACGTCCTTTTTTGACACTGATTGATTGTCCAACTTGGCACAGACATATTGCAACTTCTCTACGAAAGTCAAAGAACGTAATTTTTTGATCAAGAGAGGCCTTTGAAGTGGCTATTCTTTGATATAATATCCATGCGTTTGCTAAAGTCATATCTAGTAAATAGTAGATTATACAAATGTACCATTTTTTACTCTATGTGAATATTTCATTTCGAGCTATGTTGGCTTCAAAAAGATCGATATTACTCATATGCTTGTACTCTTTAATTATGCAGGGTGTTCCTAAATATCATGTACATACGGAAGTGAGCGATTCTTTGGTGAATTTTACGACTAAAAATTTATATAAACATAGATCCGCAAACGCTTTGTTTCTTATCTACAAGGTGTCGAAGTATCAAATTTTTTTTTGGTTTTCAGTTCGATGGCCAGAGGCGGGAGATTTTTGGAGTGGAGACTTCAGGGTAAATCATACAGGAGCAGAGGAAGGAAATTTGGGTGTGGGGATAGTTATGCGGAAAAAGATAGGATACTGTGTAGAAAATTACTTATAAAAGAACGAAAGAATACTCATGGTTAGATTAGAATCTAAACCGGTATACACAGTAATAATACAAGTATACATGCCCACCTCTAGCTACAGTGACGAAGAGGTAGAAGCCATCTACAAAGATATCGAAGGCCTATTAAGATACGTAAAAGGACATGAAAATTTAATAATTACGGGGGATTTTAATGCCGTGGTAGGTGAGAATAGGGAAGGAGCGGTAGTAGCTTTATTTGGTTTAGGCACGAGAAACGACAGGGAAAATAGACTGGTAGAATTTTGCGACAAGAACAATTTAATCATCACAAACACGTTATTTTAAAATCATGCTAGAAGACGATATACGTGGAAGATGCCAGGAGATATAGGAAGATATCAAATAGATTACATTCTTGTTAGACAACGGTTTAGGAATCAAGTAAACTTTCGGTACTTAGATTGGCAGAGACCATAGGGGTCAGTATGGCAGTCTAAGACACACTACCGCGATGTGGAAGGCAACGGAAACCACCACATTATCTCCCAAGTACACAGCGTACTTAAATTGTTACAAATATGATAGCATTCTCTGGGGTAAAAGAATCCGGAGTTAAAATAGTCCCACATTCGGATCTCCGGGAGGGGACTACTTTGGAGGATGCGATCAGAAAGTTAAAAATAAGAGTCGGGAACATTCTGCGAGTCGGAGCGTGGAATGTTAGAAGTATGAAGCAAGTAGGTAAGCTAGAGAACTTAAAAATCGAAATGAATAGGTTATCACTAGACATAGTAGGGATTCAAAAATTAAACAGTTACCAAGTAAACGCAAATAAAATTCAAGCTAATCTTAACCTCTATCGACATAGAATAATTACAATATAACTACAAATATACTTAAAAACCTAATTTCTCAACCACACTCTGGCCAGATATTACTAAGAAAGGAAAACTTAAAAGGAACATTAATTTAAATCTATCAATAATGCTATCATTCCAATTTTTTCATTTCCTATATTAAATAACAGGACATCATAAATCTTAATTTCTGGAAATGTCTTTAATAACAAACATAGACGGCAGTTAAATACCAACTTTTCCTTTTAAGCTTTTATTGACCGTTTAAATTAATTTAAATTCAATATGTACATATTTCTAAATATTCTGAAATGATATCATGCTTAAGTTTAACCAACACTCATTCCGTCGCTATATCGTTGTTCAACAAAATAATTACTTTAACTTCCTGTCATAAAAATCAACCATTTAGATCTACACTTCACAGGTACATAATTAATAAGTATAAACATACAAGCTTATTATTACTTAAGGTTTTATTCATCTGCTATGAGTTAAGAATATCCAGAAAACACAAGTTTTCCTATTTTTCATCCTTCAAACAATAACTCGTTTAACTCAACACAACACAGAATTCCAAATTAATGACAAGGTGAACTATTCAGGCTCTAACCCCTTTTCAAGTTCGGTTTTCACAACATTATATCCCCGCCCCTTGCGTGTGCGAATCTACTTTGCACTTGCAAGCGAGTTTAATTTCATGTCGCCCGCCGCGAGTCCAGCAGGAAATCCAATCGCATTTTTCCTTAAAGCTGTTTGGTTTACTTTCAAACCCCCCCGTACTACTTGGTTGTATTACTATATTTTGATGTTTTCTAATTTCCTGCTTGGGAATAACTAATTCTAGTTTTCTCCGTCTACTTTTATACGGTGGGGTTGTCATTGTATAACATTTTTATTCCATGTAAATCAGGCATGAACTCATACGATTTTATCAAGCAAAAGCCACATGCGCATGGCTATTTTATTATTCTAGCAGTTCGAATTGATACCTTGAGAACCTTGTTACTTTGTATTGAGTAATATAATTTATTATCTGTAACTTGATATTGATGATCTCCACTACAAAGTGCCGGGATTATTTACTACGTTGTATAAATCTGCTTATGATATGGTCTAAAGTTTATTTTATACTGTAACTATGTAATATTAATTCTATTTCATATTACTACAATTTCTAGACAGTTCTGTTTTATTTAGGATTAATTGTGGAACACGTTTATTAAAAGTTTCATGGCTTTTTACTTCTTTACTTTAAAAGCTTCTCTAAAACGGCATGCCCACGCTATGAAAATTTACTACTATAAATAATGTTTTTACACTTTTGTGGTTTTGAAATAATTTATGGAGCGGAGTTACGTTCATATATGTATTCGACAGAAATAGAACGATGCTTTTGTGGTTTGTAAGTTTGCGATTTTAATAGAACTAATGGTGTATTGAAATGTTCTGTTTAATGAACATTACTATTCATGAAATCAGATTATACAGGGTGAATCAATATTAACCCTTAAATGAATAGTTTTTGAAAGTTTAAAATACAATTGATAAAAATTATTTTACACATTTTTGTGAATAGTTAATAGTTAGAGGGGAATTAATTAAAAATTGAAATTTTTTTTAAGCGATTTATTGACCAATAAAACAAACGTTGCAGATATACAACATTGAGCGTTGTGATATATAATAATTGCACACATTACTGTTTGGTATGAAACATTTTAAAACAATTACTTTTCTTAATACAGTACAAGTTTAGCCCACATTTTTCACATGCAGTTTGGGAATATCCTGAACATTTCGGAAACTTAGACCTGTTTCCGTTTATTCATATGATTCAGTGCTCTAGTTGATCCAGCCGTACATTTTCTGGAGGTGCACGTTAAGATGGTCCACCCTTTTTCTTCTTTGTCATCATTTCTTCCATGTTGTTTGAAAATAGACGTCCTTTTTTGACACTGATTGATTGTCCAACTTGGCACAGACATATTGCAACTTCTCTACGAAAGTCAAATGCAGGGTGTTCCTAAATATCATGTACATACGGAAGTGAGCGATTCTTTGGCGAATTTTATGACTAAAAATTTATATAAACATAGATCCGCAAACGCTTTGTTTCTTATCTACAAGGTGTTGAAGTATCGAATTTTTTTGTGGTTTTCAGTTCGGTGGCCAGAGGCGGGGGATTTTTGGAGTGGAGACTTTAGGGTAATTCATACTGGAGCAGAGGAAGGAAATTTGGGTGTGGGGATAGTTATGCGGAAAAGATAGGATACTGTGTACAAAATTACTTACAAAAGAACGAAAGAGTACTCATGGTTAGATTAGAATCTAAACCGGTAAACACAGTAATAATACAAGTATACATGCCCACCTCTAGCTACAGTGACGAAGAGGTAGAAGCCATCTACAAAGATATCGAAGGCATATTAAGATACGTAAAAGGACATGAAAATTTAATAATTACGGGGGATTTTAATGCCGTGGTAGGTGAGGGTAAGGAAGGAGCGGTAGTAGGTTTATTTGGTTTAGGCACGAGAAACGACAGGGAAAATAGACTGGTAGAATTTTGCGACAAGAACAATTTAATCATCACAAACACATTATTTCAACATCATGCTAGAAGACGATATATATGTGGAAGATGCCAGGAGATATAGGAAGATATAAAATAGATTACATTTTTGTTAGACAACGGTTTAGGAATCAAGCAAAAGACTGTAGAAGCTACCCACAAGCACATATAGATACTGACCACAACATCGTAATTATGAAGGCTGCACTTAAATTTAAAAATCTGAAAAAAAGGAACGGAAAAAGGCACTTGGACTTAGAGAAACTAAAAGATAAAGATATTCAAGAAAGATTTGAAAAAAAGTCAAATGAATTGCTGAATGATATCGGGAAAATATCTGATACTAAGGAAGTAGAAACAGAATGGAATAACATTAAATCCAGCCTAGACATGGCGGCCAGAGATATTCTGGGGTATACACAAAAAGAAAATAAGAAACCATGGATAACAAAGGATATCCTGAATTTAATAGAAGAAAGACGAAAATACAAAAATAAATCAGACGAAACAGGAAAACAGAGATACAAAGCCATAAAATGGGAATTTATCCGAAAATGCAGGAAAGCTAAAGAACAATGGATTGATGAAAAGTGCAAAGAGGTACAAACGAAGATGGAAATAGGAAAGACAGACGAAGCATACAAATTAATTAGAATGAATTTTAGGGATATAAAACCGTATAGCAAAAATATAAGGGACGCACAAGGAAACGTCATTATAGAAAACTTAGAGAAAGTGGGTAAATGGCAAGAATATATAGGGAATTTATATGCAGGAGAGGAACTAACTGCATTAGAACAAGAATCAGACATTGAAAATGATGACTTGGGATATCCTATACTTACAGATGAGTTTGAATTAGCATTAAAGGGTCTGAAAAATGGTAAAGCGCCGGATACAGATAAGGTACAAGCAGAAACCCTAAAAGCCACTAGACAAGCAGTAACAGAACGTCTCTTCCAAATTGTAAGCTATATGTATGAGACAGGCGAGATACCCAAAGATTTCAAACGTAGCATCATAGTAACTATACCAAAAAAAAGACGCCGATAGATGTGAAAATTTTCAAACAATAAGGTTGTCAGCACACGTGTCAAAAATATTAACTAGAATTGTGTAAAGACGAATGGAAAAACGGGCCGAAGAAATACTAGGAGAAGACCAATTTGGGTTTAGGCGGAACAGGGGAACACGGGAGGCTATTTTAGCTCTGAGAGTGATAATGGAGAAAACAATAGAAAAAGGGGAAAGCATGTATATAGGGTTTGTAGATGTAGAAAAAGCATTCGACAATGTAAATTGGAAAAAATGTTTGAAATACTCAAATACTCAGAGATAGGAAAAAAGAGGTAGATGTAGACCTAGATCAGATAGTTATACAAGGTGTCCGGAAAATACGTGTACAACGTAAGAACAGAGATTCTTTGGCTCGAAATAGATCGATTTGAGCCAACTTACCTATTATACAAGTTGCTTCATTTAGCTGCTAGAAGGCTTTAAAAATCGTGAAAAATATTTGATATTTTAAAATAACTCGAAAACGCGTCGATAGATTTTGACCATTTCTGGGGTGCGAGTTTCTACTTTCAATTGACATCTTTTGGTGGTGTACGCAATAATTTTAAACGCATACGAGTGTCCCAAAAATGATGTATTGTATAAATATCCAACCATTACTTTTTTCCTGTTTATGCAATGACTATCAATTTTTTTTTATGACTAGCCGACTTAATTTGGACACTTTTTTGTCTCTTGTAAAATTTTGATTAGACGAGCGGTTTGACAGAAAAAAAGTAATTTCAAATGTCTGCATACTTTCGTTATCATTGCTGCATTAACTGTAAAACGGGGCAAATAAAAGAACATAGTATAGTAGTAGGCTTTGCTTTTGTTTTGTTATTTAATTTGAATATTATTTAACCTCAGTTTGCCTGTCAAATCGTGAATTTCTGCTTAATTCAATAAAAGTTTGCATCTTTCATCTTACATTATGAGTACTTACACAAACAACGAACAGGTGGATATGCTTTTTTTCGGATTTTGTCAAGGCAATGGTAAAGCGTCAGAGTCTATAGGGAAAGATTTCCTAATCACCGAATTCCAAACCACCAAATATTCGCAAATATTAAAAGACGTCTTCGTGAAAATGGTAGCTTTCAGTCAAGAAATGCAGATCGAGGACGTGAATGTACCACAAGAACTGCGGATCTGGAGAAACAAATTTTGGATAGAGTTGAAGAAGACCCAAAAATAAGCACCAGACGCTTAGGACTTGAACTACAAGTTCCTAAAAGTATTGTTCATGACGTTTTAAAGGAACAGTTATTATACCCATACCACGTTCAACAGGTACAAGACCTTTTGCCTATCGATCCTGAGAGGCGTCTACCTTTCTGTCAATTTATTCAAGATCAGAGAATTCAAAATGCAAATTTCAATCGCAAAATTTTATTTACAGACGAAGCTTCTTTTACTAGATCTGGTATTACTAACATGCATAATAAACATGTTTACGCTGTAGAAAATCCTCCTACAACTAAAGTGACTCACTATCAACATGAATTTAAGATTAATGTCTGGACTGGAGTTATTGATAATTTTATTATCGGTCCTGTTGTGATACCAAGTCGATTAAACGGAGACAATTACTTCAACTTTCTACAACAAACATTGCCGAATTTATTGGAAGATCTGTCATTGTTACTTCGGCAAGACATGTGGTTCATGCACGATAGTGCTCCTCCACACTTTACTCTAGCTGTTCGACAACATTTACACGAAAAATATCTGAATCGATGGATCGGAAGGGGATATGATGCTCCTACAAATTGGCCAGCACGATCGCCGGACTTGACGCCCTGTGATTATTTTTGTGGGGTACCTTAAAATCTAAGGTTTATTCGTCTCCACTTGATAGCGAAGAAGAATTGTATAGACGAATTTTAAATGCAGCCAACTCTTTAAAAAATAATGCACAAACAATGCAGAGTGTTCAGTTAAACTTCTTACGAAGAGTTAATTTGTGCATTGAAGAAAATGGCGGCTATTTTGAAAATTTATTGTAATGGTCCAACACTTGTACCGCGCTGTTAGTTTTCAATGATAGTAATAAAAAATAAACAAAACAATGAAATAAAAATAAAAAACAGACATTTGAAATCATTTTTTTTCTGTCAAACCGCTTGTCTAATCAAAATTTTACAAGAGACAAAAATGTTTCCAAATTAAGTCGGCTAGTCATAAAAAAAAATTCGTAGTCATTGCATAAACAGGAAAAAAGTAATGGTTGGATATTTATACAATACATCATTTTTGGGACACTCGTGTGCTTTTAAAATTATTGCATACACCACCAAAAGATGTCAATTGAAAGTAAAAACTCGCACCCCAAAAATAGTCAAAATGTATCGACGCGTTTTCGAGTTATTTTAAAATATCAAATATTTTTCACGATTTTTGAAGTCCTCTAACGGCTAAATGAAGCAACTTGTATAATAGGTAAGTTGGCTCAAATCGATTTATTTCGAGCCAAAGAATCTTTGTTCTTACGTTGTACACGTATTTTCCGGACACCCTGTAGATGCAAACTGTGCAGATTTCAGGAAAATCAGTAGGATAGTTCAGAATAGGAAACAATGATGATACGCGTCTAACCAGTTCTAGGACTGAAGACCTGATGATGATGATGAAATGCATATAATTATTTTAGGGTTTTATTTCAAAACAAAATTATGTTTTTCTCTGAAACTATACGTTGGAAAAACCAAAGCATATTCGGATTTAGCATAAAAATACATCAAGATCACCTATTTATAACTAGGAACCAGAAAAACTGTAAATTTGTTGAACCAGTGTTGTTATTACTTCTAAAAAATTAACTGCAGGACAACATGCTACCTGAAATGTGTAAGGCACGGTACACAATTCTTATTTGGTTAGCTTTGCTTAAATTACAACATAGACGTCTAACACACACTCTATTTCTTTACATAGCTGTACAGTACTTATTTAGTGCAAATATATCTTGCTTACCTGACAATAGTTTAAAATCTTTAATACTGATTTCGAAACATATAGAATTCTTCCTCTGTCACAGCCAACAACAAACAAAAATCCATCTGCAACCTACAACATAATTTTAATTATAAAGTTCAGAGACTTTCTGATTTAAATTACAGGTTAGGTAACAAAATTATTCAAAAGTAAATCAAGTTATCAACTATAGAAATCTTTTCTTAATCTGCAGCCTACTTCTGGTGCATTTTAACATTTCAATTATTGTACAACTTTAGTCAAAAATTATAGTATGTTGAAGATAGTCATTGAAAATAAATGCTTCATAATATTATGACAATTAATAGTAAGCACTTGTGAATAGGAATTCTTTACAGCTTTGAGGGTCCAGTCCTTTTGTTTATCGAATGTATATTAATAATTTGAGTATAATTTGAATATTTCTCAACCGTTTAGTATTTGGTCATTGTGTCATGTGCAGTGTCTTGTTGCTACACCTTTCGGGCCATTATCAGTTGTTAATTGACAGTGATTGTGTTTACATCCTAGAGTTCGCAGTAATGGGCTAGTGATACAAGCTGCAAACTCTAGGATGTAAACACAATCACTGTCAATTAACAACTGATAACGGCCCGATATACGCCTTATTAAATATCCACCAAAGCAAGATGGAGGAATTCTTTTGTATATGTATGATGTCATAAATTCCAAAATGTAAAAACAAGAAGCAACATAGATGAACATTTTGTATTCACCAGGGCAACAAGAAAAGCAAATGTATGTTTCTGTCAATCGCTGTTGACCAAGTAAATGAAAAAAAGTGTATCTACCTAGTAAACAAGGTTTCTGTCGCAGTACAGTTCAGATTGAACAAGTTTTTTAAAATGATTCTAAGAAGAAAATATTGCGTTAGCAGCAGCAGCTTACACTATTTAAAGCAAAAAGGAACAAGAAAAATAGAAAGCATAAATTTTGGATTTTGCGCTTTGCGATTTAAATTTTTTCCTCTACTCAAGAGAGACCTCAAGGGTAATCATTACATCTCGGGCGATGAGGTGAAGGCAGCTATCACTTCCTGGATTTGAAAGAATTCTTCAGTGACGAAAGGAAAAAGCTTGTTACCCATTGGGAGAAATGTGTTATGCTTAACGGTGACTATGTTGAAAAATAAATATATAATTTGAACCTTAAAAATTGTACTTTGATTTAATTTTTGTCCAATCTTGCTATTTGTTTTTGTTTGTGTTCTACAAACATGTATGCATCATTTTTCAGCCTACTGTCGTAGTTATAAGTAATCCTATACACACTTTTAATTTTAAAAGAAAAAATTCAAATTTTCAGATATTTTTGTACAATTTAGTAAACAATCAAAGATTTAAATATGCAAACACACGAAATTTATTACATTGTACTTTAGAGTAGAAAATTATGTGGAAATAATTGTAGGTCATGTTTTGTTTTATATGTCACCCGTACCTTGCGTTATAAGGCGCTGAAGTATTCAAAGAAAAAATATATATAGAGAGAGTGGTTGATGTTATGTAAAATAAACATGCATCGACAAGAAATTTCTAATTTAATTCTGATCTTGGTAGAATATAGTCAATGCCCGAAGATTTTCATAGCGTGTTAAACAGTTTTATATCCTATTTAAAAAAGTGCAAGATTTTTTACAAAAGTTCACATAAACAGTATTTTATACAAGGTTAAAAGGATTGTTCTGGATGCAAAAATTTCAGTGAGGCTATGGAGTGGTGCATTGTGATAGCCAATGAACCCGAAAAAATGGAGGATTTTATAGATAAACTGGTGTAATTATTGTTACTGGGAGAACTTCTTTAGTGTCAAATGAAGTACTTAATGTATTGAAAATAAGTACATTCTGCATTTTTCACTTAATCTGTCTGTTAAACATCAAGGGCTAGAAACCTGTCGATTTCTGTCTGTGAAAGAGGAATACTGGACTGCAGCCTGTTGCCAAAGGCTCGGGCTTGTGCTTAGCTTACGGATAACTACAAAGTCGTTCAATGTTTTTGTGTTTTTTCTATATAAAATCGTATGTGTGTTGTTTGTTTTTTAACTAATATATAAGATCATGTATTCATAGTTGGTATTCGGGTGTCGGTTATGACGCTCGAAAGGTTCCGACATGTCGGCGTAAGCTCGACATACCGTCATAAAAATGAGCAAAAATACAAAGATTTAATAAAGATATACTGCACATTAACTTAAACTAATATACGCAATATCTACTACTGCAACCTTAAATCTATATTATTATGTTCCCGTGCCCAATGTTGATGAGTTTCCAGGTATGACATACCTCTTATCATCGTCATCCGTTAAGCTAATTTTGTTAATTTACATATTCTAAAATCTCTACCACAATCGCTTTCTATTTTAAACATTTTCTTTGAGTGTAAAGTGTTGGGTAGCCTCAAATTTCCTTACAAGTCTAAATCTGCAATTAATTTAATTGTAGCAGTTCTAAGTCAACACCTAAAAATTTACAAAGATTGTGCACCCGCATACAATCTCAATCATATGCAATTATTTGAATGTGGGATAATTATATATTTTGTAAGTCTTATGGAGGTAATTTCGCGTCGATGAATAAAATACAAAGTCACACTGCAGAGACCATGTTCTGCGAGGCGACTAATAAGATCGCAGGATTTTAAAAAATCGAAAAGAGCGGCAGTCTTGGTAGATGGTTCTGTAGACCAATAGGATCCCAGGAATTAAAAAAATTTGAAAAGAGCGGGAACTGGACAGGGTACTCCTAAGGAAGACAAACATTTTATTCTTAACCATCCTCCTGAGTCTTTTCGCTCCAACGAGTCCCACGATAGGCTTTTTGAGGTTAGGTTACTGTTAGAAATAGATATTATTATTAAAAAACACAAATCACTTAACACGCCTATCAGAATAGTCTTGTTTGTTTTGTTGTTGAAACTATTGCAGACTGTTCTGATATGCGTGTTAAGTGTTTTGTGTTTTTTAATAATATCTATTTCTAACAGTATCTTGATCGAGGACCCGTTTGAGCGTAAAGACTCGGGAGGATGGTTAAGAAAAAAATTACTGCTTTTGGAAGTGCCACTGGGATATTTTTTAACAGTGTGGTGAATAGAGGAATTTTGTGGTAGTATTCTCTAGATGATTCTAACCTAAGACTTTGGCGTTTTTTTTAAATGCCATTTTTAAAACATGTCCTGAATTTTGTCGCTACATTATCAGAGCCATCTTTTTAATAAATACGATAGAATACTTCTTTCGACTTACCTGTACATTATGGTTTTAGACTTTGAAAGTTTCGGTACATTTCCTTTCATTTGAAACTGTTAGTACCAATGGGGGTACCCGATTCGCGTCATCCATGTTCTGCAGTAAACCAATAAAAATACAACAATTCGAATTATCGAGAGAACGGGAACAGGACCGGGTGCGGGTAAAGAAAGTGTAACATCCGAGTATTTCTTAAGCAATATGGTAGATACGCGAACTTTGTAGTAGAAATCTTTATAATTTCATTATTTTAAGATTTAAGCAAGCAATGTATGCAATAAAAACACTTGACAATTGTAGTAGATGTGGCGTCTATATAGTTTGGTGTTTACTGGCTTCTGATTGGTCGATGGCTCCGCCCCAAGCCCCTCCCCCTATTTCCTGATTGTCGATGGCTCCGCAGCAAGCCCCTCTGAATGGTCTGTAGCCCCGCCCCAACGACCCCCACCATTTTTCTGATTGCTCGATGACTCCGGCCAAACAACCCCGCTGCGTTCTGATTGGTTGATGACTCCGCTCATTTACCCTACCACTTTTCAGACGTCAAATCCCCACCTTCTGGCTCCGTCCAATCACCGGCCACCATTTTCCACGCTCTCCTCCAGTCTGAAGTCACGACCTTGACTGTGATAAATAATTTAATTGCTTTTTTTTGTACACATTTTATTTTCAACAATAAATTGATAGAGACTTCCCTGGCCGTTGACCCCAGACCGGTGATGAATCGATGGCGTCAAAGGTATACAAGCTATTTTAAAGATATGTTTGGTACACTGCTTTTGCAGTATTTTGTCGGTTTTAGATTGCGTAATAAGTAAGAAAAAGGAGAGCGGCCTTTTATTTTATTCTTATGATGTGTATAGTAATTGAAATCTTGCTGGATAGTTGACCATGACAAAAATGTGTACTGCAAGATATAACAAAATTTGTACAGGTATATGGTACTACGATTAATTAATTACCGATACCAGAAGGTGAGAGCTACGACACCTGGAATTTTAAAATTTTTAGTAATATGCAAGGTAGGATTTTGACGTACATGACAAAAATGCGTTCATAAAAGTTCAAGCACGAGTTTCTTACCCGGATAACCTTGAAGATTATAATGCATATCGAACTACGAGTCTAATTAATGCATGCGTAAATTTCTTCAATGAATATTATGCTTGACCTATATACTTTGAATTGCCGGGTTTTCAAACAGCTGGTGCTGAGTACATTAGATATTATACATATGACGCTCTTGTAAACTACATGCGTTATAAATGGCTATTATGATTAATAGAAGGTATGAGTCATACTAAGCACGTCAGAACTTGCAGAGCTATTTTCGCAACGGTTCCTACAACAATGCATCGTCATACGTATTGTACGCCGACTCTTATTGTAATATTGCGGTTTGACTAAGAGTTTTAGTGATCAAGGCTACACTAAGTACACAATTTAAGTGGAACATTTATAACATACCTAATTATTTTTTCTATGTACTGTATTAAAATGTAGGATATCTGCGTAGGTGAATATTTGTTTTTTAAAACTAGCACCTAAATGCATTTGTATCAAAAATTCTAAGCGAAATGTAAGGATGTGACACACAGGTATATAACGCGCATAATTCCCTAAAGAATTTCAGTATTGTTTAGTCTGCAGTAGCAGTCGGTCAAATTATTGTTTTTATTCGTGCTGATATTTATATCACAAGTTGACATTGTGTTCTTTTCCAACAATGGCGTTTTCAATAGTAAATCAGTCTACAAAAGTCAATAAGCGTTACAAATTAACCCAGCATTGTGTTAATTTTAAATTAAATGCTGTCGATAAAGAAGTCGAAAACGCAGAGGAATGGTTAAAAAATGGTTTTAAACAAATTTTTGAATATATTACGAATAACCTGAACGTCGAGGATAAAGTTGGAATTACGTTTACTAGAGACACACTGGAGTCAGATCTGCATGTTCCTTTTACGCCTGTGTTCGATCTTAAGTTTGAATCATTATGGCAACTAGTGATAAATTTATATCAAAGTAACAAAAGTGCTGTAGAGGACGATAGCTTTACTATACTTTCTACAAGTTTTAGTCCACTTTGAGGCTCTGGTGGAATCCATAGCCAATTTACTACTTTCCAAGAGGAGTGCTCAAAGCGAAGAGGTATAATTTCAATCAAAAATAGCGATAACCTGTGCTTACCGAGAGCGAACACGGTAGCAAAAGCTTGTGCTTTAAATCTTCTTGTTCTACACCAAATTAAGCGTAATATTGGCAAAATGCAGAATCGGGAGGTTCAGAAATTGTTTCAGGAAGCAAATGTTCCAATTCCACCGCAAGGTGCTGGTATAGCAGAACTCCAGCAGTTCCAACAGTATCTTGAACATTTCAAAATCACAGTTTACGTATATGGTTACAAGGGAAGAGAAATTTTATTTGAAGGTCCCGATGCACCTAACAAAATCAACTTGTTGCATCACAACAACCATTTTAATGTTATCACTTCCCTTACTGGAGCATTTGGTTGTTATTACTTTTGCGAGAGATGCCATATTCCTTACGAGCACAAAGATAAGCACAGATGTACTGGTCAATGTCCTGAATGCCGACAAGAACCACCGTGTCCAAAAGTAAAAGACAAAATAATATGCATCGATTGTAATCGACAGTTTAGAGGCCAGCAATGCTATGATAATAATAAGGCTGGCCGAAGGCACACTAAAAGCACGTGTGAACGTGTAAAAAGATGCGAAGAATGCCTCAAGACTGTACAGGTCGGTAGAAAACATCTGTGGCGAAATATTTTGCAGTATATGCAATAAACACCAACCTACAGGACTTAACTGCCATGTACAATTAGATACGGGTAAACCCATAATTACGAACACACTTTTTATTTTCTATGATCTAGAAACTCGTCAAGACGACCAAAATATGAAAGGCGAAAATGTACATAAACCGGTTCTTTGTGTTTTTGAACAGAGATGTAACAAATGCTTTGAAGTAGTTGGCAAAACGATCGAATGTCTTAAATGTGGAATAGGAAGACATGTGCTGAAAAACAAGGACGTTGTTGCTCAGTTTTTTGATCACTCATTGACGGTTAGTAAAAAACAGTTTAAGAGTGTTGTTGTAATTGCACACAACGGTCAAGGATACGATCACCAGTTTATACTTAAATACATCATGGAAAAAACTGATCTTAAACCTGATGTTATAATGAAAGGAAGCAAGATTTTAATGATGACCGCAGGGAAATTAAAGTTCATAGATTCGCTCAACTATTTCCCAATGAAGCTTGCCGCCTTGCCCAATTTTTTTGGTCTTTCGGAGCTAAGAAAAGGATATTTTCCTCATCTGTTTAACACCAAAGCAAACAAAGATTACGTAGGACCCATGCCCTCTCAGAAATTTTATAACACAGATAAT
The DNA here is from genome assembly GCA_036346225.1 of Platerodrilus igneus. Lineage (NCBI taxonomy): Eukaryota > Metazoa > Arthropoda > Insecta > Coleoptera > Lycidae > Platerodrilus > Platerodrilus igneus. Next base: position 7,305,834 of record JARFIW010001503.1, on the reverse strand, counting down.
ATGAACTCTGCAGATCGTCAAAGTTTTCTACAATGGTATGAACTGAACAAAAGAAATGTCTTTAATTTACAAAGAGAAATGATAGAATATTGTATCAGTGATGTAAACATTCTAACACAGGCATGTGTAAAATTCCACAAAATGTTTATGGAACAGGGTAACGTATCCCCATTTACCAAAGCAATTACCATAGCAGGAGCATGCAATAAAGTGTTTAGAAAAAATTTTTTGGCACCAAGTAGTATTGGTATTATTCCTCCAAAGGGCTATCGAAATATTGACAACTAGTCCGAGATAGCTTGTCAATGGTTGCTTTATGAAGAAATAAAAAGAAAAATTGATATACAGTATGCGTTAAGACAGAAAGAAACCGTTGTAGCCGGTACCAAAATGAATGGGTTTTCATCTGCAACAAACCAGATATTTGAGTTTCATGAATGTTACCATCATGGTTGTCCAAAATGCTATGCATCTGTTTATGATAGAGACGCTCCTATGCGCGAAGATCCCACCGATAGTCTAAACGCTAGATACCGGCGAACTCTAAATAAAACAAAAAGACTTAGGCAAAAGGGGTATGAAGTTATTGAAATGTGGGAGAATAAATTTCACGAAGTGCTAGACAAGAACAGTCGTCTAAAAAAGACACTGAACAACCACCCGCTTTTGAAATGTTTGCCTTTGAAAGCGCGTGATGCATTTTTTGGGGGCAGGACAGAATGTTCCAGGAGCTACTATAAAACAAAACCGAACGAGAAAATTAAATATGTGGGCGTCTGTTCATTATACCCATGGGTATGTAAATATGGCAAATTTCCGCTAGGGCATCCTAAAATTCACATCGATGCTGAATGTGAACAACTTGATCAGCATCACACCGAGGGTTTAATAAAATGCAAAATTCTTCCTCCACAAGATTTGTATCACCCCGTTTTGCCTTTAAAAATAAACGATAAATTGATGTTTGTTCTATGTAGAACGTGTGGTGAAAGTTTCAGTCAAAATGAGTGTAATCACAACGATGAAGACCGGGCGTTATTGGGGTCATGGGTCGTTGAAGAAGTTAAAACATCATTACAAAAAGGATACCGCATTATGGAAGTGTACGAGATATGGCAATATGACGTCAAACAATTTGATAAGGAAACAAACGTTGGCGGGTTATTTGCTCAAATGATGAACAAATTTATTAAAATCAAGCAGGAAGCTTCTGGTTGGCCCTCTAACTGCACAACAAAAGAAGAACAAAACGCGTATATAGAGGCATTCCTAAACACTGAGGGTGTACAGTTAGGGTACCTTTAGTGCTATGGAGATTTGGCGATTTGGATATTTGGGGAATTAGATATTTTCACTTTTAATCATCTAGGGTATTTTCTGCTTCGGGTATTTGGAGAAGTTTGACAGATGATATTTGTTATTGTTTTAGGTTACTGGATGTTAAGTTTTCAATGTTTGTTACTAAGCTATGAGTATCTAAAGAAATAACAGAATTCCTATTCATTTCCCGTATGTTTAATAGGCAAAACGCAAACTATATAACGTCGAACGAAAAGGTAAGGTTAAGGTTGTAACAAAACAAACAAATCACGTGCTTTTCTGAACAAACGCGCATGCTCCGATCTCAAAATAGCCAGAAAAGTTGAACTTTTGGGAGATTGGAGATTCGGTGATTTTGACGTTTCTCGGCGGTGTCACGTGATCAGTTTAACCAATAGGATCATTCTCCAAATATCCAAATCGCCAAATCTCCATAGCACTAAAGGTACCCTTAGAATTCAACAAAATTGTAAAAAATACAGGATAGCGGTATTTGGCCAATAGCTTTTGGTAAGTATTATTACCTGTTTGTGTTTTAGAGACTAATTATATTCTGTTTTCAGGGGAAAATTTGATCAGCGAGAAAATCAACTCAAATGTTCTATAATACGTCAACCTTCTGAACTGTATGTCATGGATGCCAATCCAGCCATCGATATAAATCATATAACGATTATCAACGAAGAGGTTTTGCTTGTCTCCTGGATATATTAAAGAAGAATCAGCTGTTTCGCTAAATACTGTAAATGTGTCTGTGGCTGCCTATGTTACGGCACAAGCCCGGCTTAAGTTATATAGTTACCTCGAGAAGTTGGGTGATAGAGTTCTTTACAACGATACAGACAGTATATTTTATATCCCGGCAATTCAAAGTATATAGGACAAGCATAACATTCATTGAAGAAATTTACGCATGCATTAATTAGATTCGTAGTTCGATATGCATTATAATCTTCAAGGTTATCCGGGTAAGAAACTCGTGCATGAACTTTTATGAACGCATTTTTGTCATGTACGTCAAAATCCTACCTTGCATATTACTAAAAATTTTAAAATCCCAGGTGTCGTAGCTCTCACCTTCTGGTATCGGTAATTAATTAATCGTAGTACCATATACCTGTACACATTTTGTTATATCTTGCAGTACACATTATTGTCATAGTCAATATCCAGCAAGATTTCAATTACTATACACATCATAAGAATAAAATAAAAGGCCGCTCTCCTTTTTCTTACTTATTACGCAATCTAAAACCGACAAAATACTGCAAAAGCAGTGTACCAAACATATTTTTAAAATAGCTTGTATACCTTTGACGCCATCGATTCATCACCGGTCTGGGGTCAACGGCCAGGGAAGTCTCTATCAATTTATTGTTGAAAATAAAATGTGTACAAAAAAAGCAATTAAATTATTTTTCACAGTCAAGGTCGTGACTTCAGACTAGAGGAGAGCGTGAAAAATGGTGGCCGGTGATTGGACGGAGCCGGAAGGTAGGGATTTGACGTCTGAAAAGTGGTAGGGTAAATGAGCGGAGTCATCAACCAATCAGAACGCAGCGGGGTTGTTTGGTCGGAGCCATCGACCAATCAGAACAATGGTGGGGGTCGTTGGGGCAGGGCTACAGACCAACCAGAAAACAGGGGGAGGGACTTGAGGCGGAGCCATCGACCAATCAGGAAATAGGGGAAGGGGCTTGGAGCGGAGCCATCTACCAATCAGAAGCCAGGAAACACCAAAATATATAACGCCACATCTACTAATTGTATACTGCTTTTAATTACAGATATACGAAATTGAATGCAATAAAAATAGGATTTAATTTTAGATATAAAATTTAAATTTTTATCGTCTTGTGAGGTTCATCTTTTTTAATCTGTTCGGGTAATTCGATACACTAGTACACATATGGCTGATCATTCTTGTTCATGTTTATTTCTAAGTAGAGTAGATCACCGGACTCGCGGTGCTCAAACTCTTCTGATTTTTGTCGCATAATCTCGCAAAAGTTCTCGCACTGGCTTTGTAAACTGCTGCGAGGTTTCATAATCACATTTTTCACATTAAACAATTTTACAGTCAGGATCTATTATACCCCCGTAAACGCGGTACGCGCTACTAATGACAGTTGGTAGCGATATTACATAATGTGAAAATTGAGGTGCAAATTTAGATGACGTCACACAATATGCAAATTAGGGCGACGCAATTTACGAAGTATACAAATTTTAGAGAACCCCTAAGGGGGACTTACGTGAACATGTAAAGCTTCCTTCAGAATTACTTCATGATGGCGGCGGCTTCCTTGAGGATGGTCGGCCGTGGCTTCGCTAATATTTCTCTGGTATGAGCTGCTCGCGACTCTTTCTCGGGTGTGGGAACTCTTAAGCCAGGTTGCATCCAAATTTAATTGTCTTCTTCCTATATGTAGACAAATAAGGTAGGGAGACAGGTAAAAGGTACGATAATTTGGGAACACAGGAAACCTACATATCAGAAAAAATACACGGTAAGATACGATACCACTCTCCTCGCGTTTCGGAGGCCAGTCCTCACGCGTCTCCCGGAAATTTCCCACTTCCTTCTGCCGCCACAAGCGTCGGCGCGAAATCTCGCGCAACGCACTTCTGAAGTGACGGAAATACGCGCAACAAGTCTTTTAAATTCATAGCGCGAAATCCTCACATATTAAAACTTAATTAAAAATGTCTAGTGCCGAAATTTTTGGCACGTAACAGATCAATAGCCTCATTTTTGGTATATGAGCTATAAAGTTCTCAATTAAGCTGTACCGCCGTATGATTGTTTAACATTGTAGGGACTAAACGTATAATTAGCTCATTCTGTAGGTGGAAAAATTCGGGCACTCCGTCGCAGTCGGTGTCTGCGTTCTATACTTGAAAGTTAACCAGGTGGTTCTTAAATGTCCTGCTAATCATTTGAATAGTATCGTCTCTTTCGGTGGAAGCAGCTGCAGTATTCTTGTACCTACTGCTTTGTAGATGTCCATAATACGTAGGCTAAACCACATCCACACCACACGCATTGCATCGATTACTGCCATACCATTGCTATTTGGAGGTAGATTCAGCGACCGTCAACCAGTCAAACGTTTCTCTCTCGATACAGTCGAAGTTACACCATGCTGTTCCACCCGGCTCTACTGTAAATTATACATTTTGGAAAAGGCGACACCGAAGGGTTCATGGTTAAAGTATTTCTTCACCGGTAAAGTCGAACGCTTAAACTCCGATTCAGGTGAACAGGAGTCATGCTGCGTAACCCGATGCATACGTAGGTTACCTTCTCTAACAAAATAGGCATAACAGGATTCGCAATTGAAAATTTTGCTAGATTAATTTTATACACAATGGAAAAGAAACTCTGCTACTAGACTTTAGTAAAAATATGCAATAAATGAGAATTATAACTAAAGACGTACACTTCCTGGTTTATCCTGGCCCTCTCAGGGCGCGTCTAGTAGTCAGCGTTAACTTTGTGGTTTTTGCTGTTATGTGTGTATCGTTATTATCGTGCGTGTGTTCTATGTGTTTGTTTTCTCACCTAGTGGTCTACGTCTTGTGTTGTGTTTTAGTTTTCTTTTTTTATTTTGCCAACTAGTTACGGTCTGTTGTGCTTTTGTCTGATGTTATGTTGCACATTTAGTAGTCGGCATGGGCGTTTCTGTATGTTTGTTGCGTACCTTGTAGCGGTGCGACGTCTCATATGGATGGGTGTAGTGAGTCGTCTATTGTTTGGTACGTTTTAAGGCGTTTGTTCTACAGTATTGGTATACTGTGGGAATGTTTAAGTCGTTTCGTATTGTATCGATGGCATGGTATGTCTTGTATGTAGGCGTTGAATAGTGCCGCTGAGAGACATTCGCCTTGCGGAACTCCAGCCGAGATAGGTGCTACGTGTAATAATTGTCCGTCTACTCGTACTTGTAGTTTTCGGTTTGTGGGGTAGCTGTCGAGTAGCGTATGTATTGTAGTGGTACTTGGTGTATGGTCGCTAGTTTGTACAGGAGTCCTCTGTGCCATACCATGTCGAATGTGTTTGATATGTCCAGAGATACTGCTGTCGTGACGTGTGCTTTGTTGTAATTCCCTGCGATGTGGTCTATGGCGTGTATAACTTGTAGTGTGGTTGAGTGATTTTCTCTGAAGCCAAACTGTGCTTGTCGGTCTCGTAGGTGATGTTTCAGTTTATGTAGTAGTAGTCGTTCGAATATCTTTGATATCGCTCTGAGAAGCGATATCGGTCGGTAGTGGACGGGTTTGGGATCAAAACTGTAATTGCGGTGTTGTAGTAGTATGCCTTTGAATAGCCTCGTGATGTATGCTAATGTTTGTTTCGTAATATTTTTGAGTGCTTGGTTTGTGATGTTGTCTTTCCCGGGTGTTTTTCTGTTACTGTTACTGAGGATTGTTTCTTTTGTGTCTTTTGGTGTTATAAATGGTATGTGGTCTTCTAGATGCGTTTGTAGTAGTTCGTCCATAGTTTGTTTACTTGTGTTTCATGTTGCTGGTGTGTTGTTGGGTTCGGTGAGTATGTTTCTTGTAGTATTGTGGCGAATACGTTTGCCTTTTCTTGGGCGTTGTAGATTTTTCCGTCTGGTCCATCTAGTGGTGTGTTGGTTAGTTGATGTCTCCTTATGAGTCCTCTTTTAAGTCGGTGTAAGTTCCATTCAGTTTCGAGAACATTGTTGTTGTTAATATGTTCCGTCCACTGGTGCGTATTGTGTTCGTCTAGTAGAGTTTTGAGCGCGTCTTGTGTTGCGTTTAGTTGGGTTTTAATGGCTGGGTCCCTCGTTAACCGCCATCTCCGGACTAACTTCCTTTTCTGTTTGATTATTTCAGGAAGCTGTGGTCTGTTAGTGTTACGGATTCTTGTCGTAGTACTGCGATTTAGTGGTTTTTGTAGTGTATTGATGATGTATTCTGTGCCTACGTCAATTTGTTCGTGTGCATCGACGGTCGGGTTTCCAGATGTTATTTTGTGTTGTAGGTACTCGTTGAACTTCCTCCAGTTTGTTGATGTCACGGTGCTAGTCATCTCTTGTGTATGTGGCGTTGTGTGAACCGTAGTTGTTATCGGTAGATGGTCGGAGGTCAAGTCTTCTATAACTTCTGTCGTGAAGTTGTACGACATATTTTTCACTAGTGTTATGTCTAGTACGTCAAGCTGATGATCTGGATTTGGAGGTATCTTTGTTGGTGTGTCTGGTCCAGTGATGTCGAAATCTTTACCCAATGAGAGAGTGAAAAGCGTCAGTCCGTCGTGATTGTTTATGCTGGAACCCCATGTAGTGTGTGTTTAAGTCGCCCGTGATTATTGTAGCGGTGTCTGCTTGTGTTAGGTAGTCAATGTCTTGCATAGATAGTGCTCTGCTTGGACTACGGTATACTGAGATGATTCTCAGTAGCCCTCCGTCTGCATTGATGTCCACGCCTGCAGCATCTAGCTGCTTTTGCGGAAGGTCTAGTGCGTGATGTGTAATTCGTCTGTGAACAAGTACGGCTACTCCTCCGCTTGATAAGTGTCCTGGTTCGATAATCTTGTTTTTCTGTGAGTTGTGTAGTTGGCGATCTTAAGTGCGCAGTTGTGGTTTAATTTCGTTTTCCCGAGTAGTGCAATGTCGAAGTCGAATTCGGCGAGTAAGTGTCGTATTTCAGTTGGTTTGTTTTTGATTCCTTTGGCGTTCCAAGAGAGTAGTCACAGTTGTCGTCGTGTTCGTTGTTTATCTTAAGCGTCGTGAAGATGTCGCACAGTGCCTTCAGAAAAAGCGGTATAACAGGTTCCCCAGCCATGTAAGTCGATATTAGTCTTTGTGCTCATTGTAGTGCCTTGTTTAGTAGTCTGTTGATGTTGCTTTCTTGGTTGGTGTTTGTAGGGGACGAGACTACTTCAGGTGCTGAAGCTCCTGGAGTAGTCCTTTCGGTGGTGTGTGTTTTGTTGTAGGGGTCGTGGTGGTAGTCGGTGTCGTCTTTTTATCGACTTGTTTTTAGTGAATCGTCTGCTCCTTCTTTTCTCTCGTTTTTTGCGAGCGGGGTCCATGCTTACGTTGGTGGAGCTGTCAGTTCCTGGTGGACAGTGCGTGCTGGAAGTGATTGCAGTAACCGCTTCTGTCGGTGCTTCCTGTGGGGTCTTGCGTGAGCTTATTTTCTTGTTACGGTCGACTCTAGTCCAGTCTTCCTCTTCGTCTGTGTCGGAGCTATCTGATGTGTTTTGTACCAGTATAGGTGCTGGTGGTTGGTGTGTCTTCTTTTTCTGTTCCAGTAGTTGTTAGTAAGCTGGTCAGTTTCTGAAGTTTGCGAGGTGCGGTCCTCTACAGTTTGTATATGTCGGTGTCGTTTCGCGTTTCTTGATGCATTCAGAGGCGTAATGTTCTTTACTGCACTTAATGCATTGCGGTCTGTATCCACAGTTTAAACTTGAATGTCCGTAGCGTTGGCATGCAAAGCATTAAGATATCTCCACCCTCGATTAAAAGGCTGCAACCCTGACGTCGTGACAGTATAAAAGTTTACGTATGTCGTAGATGGTCTGTGATGTCGGTTCGATTTTCAGTATCACTAGGAATGTGTTGCTGTATGGTTTGTCCTTTGATTGCAATCTTGTCACGTGTTCTATCTGGTCGTTCTTGTCCAGTAGTTCGTTCGTGACGTCCTTTGGTGTGATGTTTGGGGTCAGTCCTCTGATTACAAACTTCAAGTGTCTTTCCGATTTAAGTCAGTAGGTGTGAAATTCTATTGCATGTCTTTTCAGGTAGTTCTGAACGAATCTGAACTCGTGTGCGTGTATTCGTGCAAGTATTCCTGATGCTCGTATGTTGATCTCTCTTTTCGATATACGTTTCATCGTTTTGGCATATCTGATAAAATCCGGAAATGTTGATATAAAAATGGGCGGGATTTCGGTTGCTCATCATGTCAGTCTTGTCCACGTTTGTAGGATTTCTATTCGTAGGTCTTGTAGTGCTTGTGGATGGTGAAGTGGAAGTCTCTGTGCCGTAGGATAGTGGTTTCAGCGTCGGCTCAGTGGATGGTTCTTTGGGCACGACTGTAGTTGGTTTTTCAGTTGTGTGGTCTGTTGTATTTCGTATCGTTTTGTTTCTGTTTCTGCGTTGGAGTGCTGGATCTCTCGAAGTCTTGGTGCATTGGTCGATTCCGCGTTCATGTCAGTGTCGGTAAATGTAATCGAAGCACGCTACGGGTTCGTCGTATCTATTGCCCTGAGAAGAGCAATGTTTAATTCATATAAATGCTTAATTCTTATAAATTTTGTACTAAAAAGTACAAATATTCGCCTTAGCCTAAGCTCAGTTGTAATTTGAGAAGAGCTCGTATATCGATGCGTTCTGTTCAAATTATACCAGACGAATACCAAAGATGTACACTAGTGTTAACGCTATGATCCCATGCAATGCACTGAACGAACTACGAATGTAAATTTGACTATATCAGAGTGCACGTGCTGAAAATAGAACAACATCGAAAAATTCCAACTAAACTTTGTGTTAATAAAATTTGAATAATCTTGTTTGAAAATCAAAAATCGACAACGCAATTCATTGGTTAAAGCACTGATAAACGTTTTTCAACACAGGAAGGATAGCGACCAGAATTATATAAATATAATTTCGATTTCTGCAGAAGATAATCCTGGTGCTCGCCATAGCCTGGGATTCTCCTCTTCTACAGCGCTCAATATAGCCTGTAGGATCTTTCCAAGCAGCGCTCGCCATATCCTGCTAAATCCTAACGCAGTGCTTACCATAGCCTGCATCCTGTCTAACGTTACCCTATCCGCCGCCGTACCTGGAGGCCGTAATCGTAGTTCATCAATCCATAACTAACACACACGTATAAACGCTAAACTCCATTCCATACTTTGCCGACCAGTCGTTATTGAGATTGCATCCAGCAAGCTCTATCACAGGGACGACATCCCCGTAGAAGCTCACCCCCACGAAGCCTGCCGAAGAGCTCAGAAGACAACCGAAGACCTTCTGAACCCTCTTTTTCTTGCATATATTGTAAATAGTAGTTTTTAAGTGCATACAATTTCATTTCATAATTTCTTTTAACGAAACATTGACCCACCACTAAAAACACGAAGACTTCCGAAGATATCCGAAGACCACCGAAGATGTCTGGACCTCGTCGGCCTGTATATATGTCCTAATCATCAATTGTTCAAGTTTACGCTGGGCCTCATAAGCAACTTCTGAAGCTTCCCGAAGAAAGCCGAAGACTTCCGAAGATTTATACACCCCATTAAATGGTGCATACAGACATTTAATCAGTGAGCAAGTTTAACTCTGGCTCCACAGCAACCATGAAGCTATCCGAAGCCATCCTAACTGCTAAATCATTCAATTTCACTTTTATAATATGTAAATTCTGGAACTTATAATGATTTTCCTTATGTTTATTAAATAATTAACTCAGCCAAGCCTACTTGCTTTAAGACGTCGCCCCCTTTGAACGATATCAGAAGAGGGTTTATATAGAGCATAGAAGAAACCGAAGGATGTCGAAGACATCCAAACACAGTCGGAGGTTGGGCGAGAGAAAGCAGTTGCAATATACCAATTTTGCATATAAACACACAAGCACAACAGAATATCGCCTTATTCCTATACGGATTTGAATCAATACCATTTGCGGTCAAATTATTACCGAACCGCTTTTGCTAACTTATAACCCACCACTTAACAATATTTTTTAAATTCGTTTACGATCAAATAATAATGCAACTATAAGACAAAATAGCTCTACGTCTAAGACATCATTCTACTACTAAGACGAATTGGCCTTCGCACTGGGACGAATTTCGGAACGGGACGTTTTATTGCCGCCACTTCATTGCCGCAATTTCATTGTCGGACCATTTCATTGCCGATCAATTTTATTGGTACCTTACAATAATTAGTAATAAAATAGGCTAATAATGCAAATTTTTTCTATTAAAAAAATCAAAAATCTAAAATTAAATATCTAATTACAATGGTGTTTGTTTTATATTATTACAAATTATTGTTCCATTACGATACATTACGATATTGTGCATGATTCAGCGCTCGCAGACTCCGCGGCATAACATGTTTTTAATTACATATACAAACTTGATCATATAATCGAATATTTGCAAAATTTTCGTAAAATATGAAACTTAAAATTAATACAAGTCAATTATTTATTAGTGCGGTAGGCAATGAGTTGGGTCTGCAATGAGTTGTTCCTGTCAATGAAATGGTCCTGCAATGATACGGCGGAAATGAACTGGCGGCAATGAAGTAGCGACGATGAAGTGTTCTAGACCGGACGAATTTTATCCATCTTGAATGAATGAAAATCAGATAAAAGTTTTTTAAGAGAACAGCTATACAAATATGTCTGTATTAAATCGTTTCACCCCGAATTTGTTTCTAATAGAATTCGCTACAAAAGATTAAGAACTTTAGGTGTCGATATACCTGCACCGTTGGTTTGTCTTTCAGTTACGCCAGAACTGAAAAGTTTGTAAATGTTAACAATTTACACGAATATTACAATTAAAATTAACTCGTGTATAGAATCAATAATTTGTAACTAAAATACTGATTATTAAATTAAATGCAGTATCAATTACAAGTAATGACTATTACCATTAATATTGTATTTTGTTCGTCACATAAAAATTAAGTTGTTTTCATTTGTTCTAGTCAAAAGCTCCCAAAATAGGCAGTGATTTTAGTTTAGATATTTAATACGCGTTGTTACAAGCTAATAAATTCTATAAACTGTTTAAAATTAGTTTATTATGTAACTCCAGGCGTAAACCATTTCTCTAAATAATTTAAATTAATTTAAATAAAAGTTCAAACGGTCCCACAAACTATTGTTTATTTTAAATAGCAAATATATACCCGATATTATTATATGTCTTAAGTATCACACAGCTAAGGCATGGAGCTGGCATTCTCGAGGTGCTAGATTCAAACCTCAAAAGTAACCTGTCCTTCTCGTCTACTACAATTGTGTGACGAATTTAAATGTATTGTTAAAAGGGCCAAATAATTAGATTCGAGACCTACCTGCATTCCGATTGGATCCTTTTAAAACGGGGACGACATACAGTAAGACGTTCCTGCATTTCGATTAGCTACCTGGGGTACAGTGGATTCTAAGCGTAAGTAGCGAGACGAGGTAATCAAAGATTTCTTCAAAGTGCTTATGAGGGAAAGCGGAGCCTAATGATATGGGTTCTTATGAGAAAAAAGTAGTCGGAGGAGAGAATTGTCCATCAGAAGCCCCTTTTTTGCCTCTCTCTGGGGATATACATGCGCAATTATTAAAATTGTAACATAACTGCGATAATGTAGCATAATTTAAATGGTATTAATATATAGAATGGGTTGAATAATTAAATTTGAGACGTTAGATTTCCTATTGGCTAGGCGCATCTACATGGACGATACACTCTGTTTAATAACGCCCGGGGGTCTTATAATTTTATCTATCGACTTACCTCAGGCGTATTCTATTGTTTTATAAGTGTCGCTCCTACTTTGCAACGACGTGAACTGTATGGCGAATTATTGGACGTGTTACGTATGCACTTTCACTGTGTTTTTTAGGGGTTTGTCGATAAATTCACATTCAGCGACACTATTGACTTCACTCGCTTTACCGAACCAACAAAACCGTTTCTGTACAATGTCCATGAGTAAGTCACTACCCCTTTAGTCCAACTTAATTTGCATCGACACAAAGGAGGTTTATGACAGGATATAACGGAATAAGGGATGGCAGTTTACTATTTGACTTACAACTACGAATTTACAATGATTTAAAATTAACCACGAAAACGTGCAACAAAGAGACAAACATCCCGCCCACCAAAAGAAGTATGAACTAACTTATTTTATATTTAAAATAATTATAGTTATTAACTAAGAAACCTAAACCGACAAACTAAGCAAATGTACGCTTTCAATGATTTTGTGCCACGACACCAATTCATCGTGACAGAAAAAGGTCCACCAAACTCGACTCCCGTATGTAAAAACGCCTTACCTGGAGTTAACCTAGAAACTGGTAAATCTCCCATAGGGGAGCATAAAGCCACAGGGTTTACACGAAAATATAGAATGCAGGATTTCAAACATTGCCAAATAGCCCTCTTTGCGGACAAGATCCAATAAAGATGAGCCGATAAGTTTTGGCAGCGACGTTACTGGCCATTCTTCGCTACGACGCACTAACCAGGAAGGCCCTGTCCACCATAATGGATAATGAACCAACTCTGAATGCAAAAGTTCACGTGAGGCACAATCCGCAGAGTTATCCTGGGACTTAACATGAAACCACGAAGATGGAGGAATACGTTCTTGAATACGCGATATGCGATTGCTAACAAATGTCTTCCACTTACGCGAGGAAGACCGAATCCAAGACAAAACGACAGTGGAATCTGACCACGCGAAAATGCTACTAAATGATAAACTATTTGTATAAGTATTTTTAACGAAATCTACTAAATCTGCCAAGAGTACGGCAGCACACAACTTGAGACGGGGCAATGAAACGCGATTAGTAGGAGCAACCTTCGATTTTGCACATACTAATGATATGGCAATATTACCTTCTAAATCGAACGAACGAAAATAGACAACAGCTGCATATCCGGCTTCAGAAGCATCACAGAACCCATGCAACTCCACCTTTTTAAAATTATTGCATACGAGGCGACGCGAAATCTCAATATTCGAAACCGCTGACAATTAATCCAAAAAAATGTTTCCTTTTTTCTACGACTTCCAATGGCGGTTCTTGGTCCCAACCGAGACCTAAAAGCAAAAGATTTTATACTAAACGTTTAGCGAAAAGTACTAAAGGCGCTACCAAACCGAGAGAATCAAAATTTTTTGTGATAGCTGACTAAATATTACGCATAGTGCAAGTGCGCTCTTCAACGTTTAAGTTGTATAAATATACATCTGTAAGAACGCGCCACAATAGGCCCAAAATTTTTATTGAACCACTATCTTTACCTTGAAATGCAATTGCTTCCGAACTGGACAGGGAATCCTACAAGTTGGACATCACTTCCGGGCAATTACTATTCCATTTTCTTAATTGAAAACCACCACTAGCGCAAATACTATTCAACTCCCCAATTAATTGATTAGCAGTCTCAATTGAATTGTATCCAGTGACTAAATCACCAACATAGGTATCGTTTGCCAATACCGATGACGCGAAAGGAAAATTAATCGATTCCAACCTTGCCAATTCTTGAACAGTACGCAAGGCCAAAAAAGGCAACGACGAAGCTCCATAAGTCACAGTATTTAATTCAAAGTCCATAATAGGATCCGACGGAGAAAATCTCCAGACGATACGTTGATAATCACTATGAGTATCTGTAACCAAAATCTGCCGATACATTTATTTAATATCAGCTGTAATTACGATAGGATGTACACGAAAGTGCAATAATAAAATTGCAATGTGTTTTTGCAGAGCAGGGCCAACAGCCAAGCTATCATTTAACGAATTTCCAGATTGATTCTGACACGAAGCGTCGAAAACCACAAGCAATTTGGTGGTAGTGCTATCACACTTATGTACAGCATGATGGGGAATGTAATACATTCTCTCATGAACCGACGAATTTTCAGGTGATTCCACTTGAGACATGTGACTGCTTTCCAAATAATCCTCCATAAATTTTTTATAATCCGAATACAATTCAGGATTTTTAGCAAACGACGTTCTAATGAAAAAAATCTTTTGATAGCAATCGATCTCGTAGCCACAAATGAGGGTTCAGAAATTTTAAAGGGCAAGGACACTACAAAACGACCGTCGTGGTTACGTCTATAGTTTTCCACAAATTCCTTTTCACACCTTTGTTCTTCAGGAGTAACGTGTTTTTTGAAGGGAATGTTTTCTAATTCCCAAAATCGACGAATGTCGCTGTCTAAGGGCTCAACGAAAGCACACAACGACGTAGTAGAATTATTCGGGGAAACGACCTTTCCCGTTAACACCCAACCAAAAGTTGTTTTAATAGCAAGTGGCTCGTTAGCGACACTCCAAAGAGATTCGTTCAACATAACCTGAGCAAAAATTTCAGCTCCGAGTAGCAAGTCAATCTTACCAAGAATATTAAAATTAGGATCAGCTAAGGCCAAACCTCGACTATGCGACCATTCCTTGACCCCTATAGAACACGAAAGTAATCGATTGCAAATGTTACGTAAAATATAACAATCAATTTTATATGCTGGAGACCTTGCTCCCGAGGGGCTGACTACACACGATAGTTCACCATACACCAACGACGAATTCAAGCAAAGTCCTTGAACAGTGACATTGGCTCCCTGTTTCTTTAAATCTAATTTCTGACGGCACTTTTCAGTCATAAAACTTTCCATGGATCCGTTATCTAAAATTATACGAACAGGTTGTAATTTTCCTGTATAATCGAGCACCGACACCATTTCCGTAGCTAACAGCGTGGTTGTATGTTCTAATGACATCAAAATTAACAAGCTAGTGGCAGGTTGTTCATGCACAACTGCCGACGACAGATTGTCTTCACTAGGTCTACTAGTAGAAATAAGTCTAGGCGCCGCTCTCCGAGGAAACGCTGACGTTTGACGATGAGTTTGTCTGCGTGGAGACACCGATTTTTCTCGTTTATCGAAGTGAAGTAACGAATTGTGTGACTGATGACATTTTCTACACGACCAATCTAACTTACAATTTTTCATCGAATGTGAAGTAGTTAAACATTTAATATAAAGGTTTTTACCCTTTACCACCTCAAATCTTTCTTGAGGGGTTTTATCGAGAAACTGCTTACATCTATAAATAAGATGCACAGCTTGACACAGACTACAATTTTTACCATCATTGGTGGTCCCAACTAAAGAAATTTTAGCCGAAGTGCTAACGAACTTTCCTTTTCCCTTTGTTTCACGGAATCTCGAGATTTTAAGCATGTTCCTGAAGCAATATAATTTATTTCCAATACTTTACATTGTTTTTCAATGTACGACCTTAAATCTTTGAACGAGGGAATCTCGTCACTGTTTTCTAATTCGAAACGCTTTAAAACGTGTGTATCTAATTTTTTTGATAACAGATTAAACAACATGAAATCTAATAGATCTATTTCCATCTGATTTAACGCGAATATATTTTCATCAAAACAACTAATTAATTGCCGAGTTTCGTATGCGAGTCTGAGGAACTTACCTTAGAGCATTTCTCGAGAGCATTAAAGTACATCGAAAGTAATAACCTCTTGGACTGAAAACGATTAGTAATGATTTTATAGGCTTCACTGTATGCACAATCGTTTAATGGCAAATGTTTTATTAACGCACGCGATGAATCATCTAGTGTATCTACGAGATAGCAAAAATTTTTGACAGTGGACAAACTAATATTATCATGAATCAATCGCTTATAAATTACGTGATAACTTTCAAAGTCCGAAATACAACCTGAGAATCGCGAGCCTGATAGGTGTTTCAAGCGAATACTACTATTTATCGACAAAGGATTATTCATATTTTCCACCTGCGCGATCTAATTCACATTGATCAGCGATAATACGAATATCTAATAGATAATCATCGATTTTCACCCTAAGAGCCGAGAATTCGTCTAATTTTCCTCATCAAAGAAAATATCCTTGCAAAAAGACTTGAAATGAGTTTCAATTTGCTCGACACTTTTCATCGATGCTCTAATTACAACAATCGATACATTTCCCGGTTTATTAATCTTACTGTATATATGATCCAATCGTTAGCTTCAAGAATAGCTTTATCAATTGATATAACCATATCTGATTAATGAACGACCATAAAATTAACGTAAAAACAATGCGTACTCAAATACGCCACGACAACAAATTAATCTACGAAATTAAATTATTAATTGACAAATGTAACTAGTTACAATGCTCGCCTGACAAAATGTTTATTGTTTCAAATAATTACGAGCAAATAACCCCTTTGTTATGGATGACCCGAGTGGTTCGTCAAACTTGACGACGAAAAATAAGGTAAGGATTAAAATACAACCCCTCATAAATAGTATCCGAAACCTCTTTCACACAAAGTGCACCGACCGACCACTAATCTTTGCGACAAAGGGAATGGGATGTATTATAAATCTACCGTTAGACCCAAATGTTTCTACCATTAAATGTGCAAACAAGATGTTAGCCTCTTTGTAACACGCCAAAAGATATCAAAACTACGATTATTATTAAATTAAAGTATAAATAAGGAACGACAGGAATAGGAACTAATTAATTAATCAAATAATCCGGTGTACGAAGGCCATATTTATTAACGCCCGGGTGTATTATAATTTTATGTATTGATTTACCTCAGGCGTATTCTATTGTTCTATAAGTGTCGTTCCTACTCTGCAACGACGTGGACTGTATGGCAAATTATTGGACGTGTTACGTATGCATTTTCACTGTTTTTATGGGTTTATCGATAAATTCACATTCGGCGACACTATTGACTTCACTCACTTTACCGAACCAACACAACCGTTTCTGTTAGATGTCCATGAGTAAGTGTCTATCACTACCCCTTTAGTCCAACTTAATTTCCATCGACACAAAGGAGGTTTATTACAGGATATAACGGGATAAGGGATGACAGCTTTACTATTTGATTTACAACTACGAATTTACAATGACTTAAAATTAACCACGAAAACGTACGACAAAGAGACCAAACAGTAATAAAATTGCCCGAAGTTCTAACACAGTTAAATAGTTTCGATCGCCGAATTTACTGAATATGTAATTATATGCACTAAATTGACTCCAGATATTTTCGCAGGCGGAGGAGATGTCCCACGCTTTCCCAAAAGCACCTACCTTCCTACCATCCTAAGACGTTAGGAAATAATGCAGAATATATTAGAAGCAGAACAAGCAAAAAAGAAACTTCGAGGTAGACCTAGATTAGATTATTGCACACAGATAGGAAAATATGTAGGCTGTGGGTATTTCAAAAAATGTGTACGTTAACTCAGAATAGGAAACAATGGAGCTACGCGTCCAACCAGTTCCAGGACTGAAAACTTAATGATGATGGCGCTTCTACTCATAAGTTTATCTATCTCGGTTTACTTCTACTCTTGTATGAACATGGATCTTCCTGTTGTCTTAAACTAACAATAAGGTTTCACTACTTAACGTTCAAACTCGATTAAAAATAAAAATTATCATAAGTGATACATACGTTCAACTTCAAATTGATTGTAATGCAATCACTTGATATTTGCAAATTAGTGGAGTCGGTGAGACTTCAGTCTCAATGTGGTAGCTTATGCAACAGCAAGCGTCGTTTTGTTAATATATCAATGAGCCTAAACTGTCAATACCTCTACTCTTAATGTGGAATTCAAATAACTGTACTATTTTGTGTGCTATAAAATGAATGTTTGTGAATTATTTTTATTTAACAAATATACCGAATTTTTATAAAATGGCCTTAAATCACAGGTACTATTACCGAAATGCTAATCCTCCGTAACTACGACGAGGTCTTTTTTGACTCCATTGCGAGGTGGTTACAACAACGTAATTAACCGTTCCTCAATCTACTTAATAAGTTACTTGGTCTTAGCCATTCACAATACAAAGACGACCTTCTAAATTATTTGCTATATCGCATAAATAACAATTCATGTGAACTGTTGTTTGTTTCTTCATGTTATTAAACAAATAAGAATACAACACGTGCTAAGAAAGAGTAGGCATAAACAAATAATACGAATGAATAGGCACAACATTCAATACTAGACACATTATACATTTATTAAAATGAACCAAATAGAATGCCAGAAATGTTTTGAAACTGACTATTATTTCGAACGTAATATTGATCCAACGTCAATGTAACGAATTTTCGGAAATTACAAGTATTACATGGTATTATCAACGTATACAAAAGTTATCTCACCTGCAGTATTACATGCTTGAGTTCCTCATCTGTTAAAAAAGAAGGCTTATAGTGACCTTCCGCAAATGAATGTGTAGCCCCTGTAATTGATTTTATATGTTGAACAGCCATTCTCAGTACGGTTAATTTATCTAGCTTCCTTGACATTGCATGACACATCGGAATCATTGAGGATAACTCGGTTATGTATGTGTTCATTTTATCTCGACGTCTCTTTTCAATTTCGCTGTGATTTTGCCTAAAACATATAAAATAAATGGCGTAATACAAAATAAGCATTTGATGTGCATTCCAGCTATGATGGGTTAATTTCTTTTAAAGGTAAGTTATGTGGAGTACTTTGTGACCTATTAAAAACTTTTAATTCAATTTTCTACCGTTTTTTATTATTATTCTAAGTTCACCAATTTATTGTTGTTTATAGTAGTCTGGTTATTGTTAAATATTTGTGTTGTTTTTCATATACTGCGCGTGTCAAGATCGTTCTTTACACAATTATTTACCACGGATTTTTGTGTAAAATCCGAATGGGGTTTGGTAGCTTAGGTACCGAGGAAAATTATTTTTTTCTCTGTCAACATCCAAGTTCAAACAATGTACATGGTCTACACGATTCGGGCTGCTGTGGTGCATGATTGTGACTTAAATTAGATATATTCATACATTCTGGTTATGTAACATTTTGTAATGTAACAATTGTCTTTGACGGATGAATTGTGTGTATGAGATCATCTAACTGTTTCCGACGTTAATTTGTGTTTCCGATTAGAATTGCTGGAAAGTGTTTATTTTGTAGATTTTATCAGGGTCCACTACCTACCTGCTTAGAATTACAAAAACACCTGCTAGCTTATAATTACCGTGACCATCATACCTGCACTCTTTTGATGCAAACCCTTACCCCTGATCAACAGCGAATATCATTTTCTCCGTAGTATCAGAAGGTCAACAACGAGAGCTGCCAATCGAACTTTTTAGGAATTACAATCTTGCTGGGGCCGCTAAGGAAATTACAGCTAAGTAGTTCGTTGTAGTACAATCGTCTACAGTTATAAGCATATCGATTGTCTGTGTGTGTAATACCTTTAGTTTACGATCAATTCTGGTAATTAACTTTTAAGTTATGTTCCTGTAGAATGAGAGTACCCATATGGCACGAGTACATAGGTTTATTTTTGGGATGATTTAGAAATTTACATGCACCCTCCTTAACGATTTACCGTAGATATAACCAAAATTATTAAAGCTACACCACAAGTTGCATATAATTAGGTTTTTTTCCACATAGATAAAGGATACGATCATATCTTGAGTAATAGTACCCGTATTTGTGTTTCCACAATTTACGTGGTGTGGCCGTTGTAACCAAGTGTATAAATAACGTTCAATACTTAGTATTTGAAAATCTCAATTTTTGTTAAGGTCAATTATGGTTGCTTAGCTATTTGTGCCTTTTAGCCTCAAGGTTAACTATTTAAAGATGTATTCCTATTATTTCTTTGTAGGTTTATTACGTAAATATTACATCAGCCGTAGTAGATCCCTGTTTAGCTTAGTGTTAGATTATCTTGGTTACGTACCTGTGCCTATGCAAACCAATATGTCAGCCCGATAGTCAAGGTATGACAACTAAAAAGTTAATGCTGTAGTTAAAATTTGGTTGTTTAGGTTTCTTATTTTTGTATAGGAAGATTGCTGTATTGTAAGTGCGTCACCTTAAAGCTGGAAGGTTGCCTATTAAAAAGGTCTCCAATCATTTCGTTATAGAGGAATTTCACTTTAAGAAGAACCTAACGCCATTGGAGAGATTGCGTAAAATTTAATATCAGTGGCGTAGTTGAGTTATTACGGTGATGGATAGGAGGGTGTGTTTTACACATATTTTCAGATACAAAGGTACTGTAACGTTAGTTTTTACTACAGAAATGGTAATATAAATATAAAATATATTCAAGTTTACACGTGTACTGATCCAACCTATTTCTTTTAGTCAATTCTCATTGATTGAAAATTATTGCAAATATTATAGTGTATATTTCGATATTCAAGAGTATTTTTGAACAGTACGGTAACCACTTCTAGGTTTCCGAACGCATTTTGTGGCGTCAAAATTTACCCGTTGTAGGGGCGATCGATATCGGTTCTCTATAGTTCTTGCAATTTCTAAACCGACTTTCGTCACAAATGACGTCACGCCATATCAACTACAAATGATGTTCTTGTCTTATTCTAACTCCAGAAAAAGTTTCCTTCTCGGTTTGCAAATTTTGCAATGTTGCCGCCTTCATTTGAGACATTTGTTGACAACTAATATTACGTGTATCGGTTATGTTAGATTTTCGTTGGCGTTCTTATTTCATGTCATTAGCCTCTTGCGTAGTTTTTGTCCCGCAGTTTGTGTTATTGTTGCTTGCATTTAAAATTTTTCTTTTCGGAACAGACTATTGTTATTTTTATTTGGGTGTATAAACCATGTCCGGTTCACGTTTAGGAACTATAGGGCAAACCTTAAAACAAACTTTCATAACTGTTCGTCTACTTACTGTAGTTTAATAAACATAACCTCTGAATATCTTGATTATTGGTGACTGTTATTCCATGCCCAGTATAACATGCGTATGGCTATTTAATTAAGTATATATAACACATTAAGAACATTTAATTAAAATATTTAAAATATGCTCACTAGTACAAATTCCTACATAATAACATTTATTATTAAGCTAAACAGCTTAGACTGCAATTTTTTCAGTATAAAATCATTTTACAAGTAACCTTTTAAAAAGAAACAAACTACATTCCGTCTCCAATTACTAAATAAATGCAAAATTTATAGTATACTGATAGCGTCATTGTAGTTAGGGGGAATTGCTAATTTGTTAGTGGCAATGGCGCCAATATATGACATCACAAATATTGATGATGAAAGTCGGTTTAGAAATTGCAAGAACTATACTCTATTCACGATAAATATGGGATGACGTCGTAAACAGTAATAAAGTGTCAGTAATTCTGTAATGTGGACGTCACTATGAACGCAGCTTTAATGATATTACGATTTAGTATGTTACAGTTGGCAGTTTTGTGCGATGTTGTAACATTTTCTGCTTCTGTATCCGTAAACACAAAATTTGTTTACAGTAAAATTTTAAGACACTGCTTTTATTACTTGAAAAATCTTACTTTTCCTTCTTGAGTTGCATTGCTACCACAATTCACTACTATATAGAAAGAAAGTATTTTAAAAATAACCTTACAATTTAAAATAAGCCAACTTTTAATAATAAACAAAAACTATACGTCTAACTATTAAATAGGCATAAATAAGTCAACCATGACAACACAGCATTTATTTGTATTGTGACGTCATCTCTTATTTAACGTTAATAGGGTATATTCAAGTCTTAACCTGCATCTTGAGGATTTGCTTCAGATTTTAAAATGGAAGGTCGAAAAAGCTTTACTGGCGGTTTTATTCAAGGTAATATTTTTAATGATATGTTATTTTGAAGTTATCTGATTGCATGGAAGCTTGATTAATTATTTAATGTTAGTTGGTAATGTTTTAAGATAGTAATTGAATTAACCACAAAGTTGTTATGTATATTTTTTGTTTGAAAATTTAATGCTACGATGTGTTTAATTTTTAAAAGGCATGTTTTTAGCCGATGCAATCATAATGAAAAATTTTTAACTTTTGCATACTAGATCGAATGTTTTTAATAAACATGTATGGTTGCTTCAATTTGTACCCTTTGTTTGGTACTATCATAGCATATGTTCATGTTTAACTTCATGTTTGTTTATAAATGTTTGTTTTTGCGAATGTATTTGTAGTAATGTTTATGCAACGATAGAATGTTGTGAACCATATTGCCAAACGGGCTTCTGGAAACTGTTAATGGTATGTACGATGAACGTGTATGTTTAAGCCTTTGTTGAATTTACTAACATTTTATGGCCGTACAAAGTGGAACATTGGTAGTCAAAGTTCTTATCTTCCCGGTGTTCTTCCTCTTCAACTTTAGGCAGATAGTAATGACTCAGCCGTCTCTGTTACCTTCTAGAAAAGATTAGCTAGACTATTTCTTCAGTCTCATATGTAGAATGTCTGAGTAACAGTTGACATCCCGTAATATTAAAAGTGCACAGGGTGCTTGTTCGCCGCCCCATCCTTGGAGAAATGTATTTATGCAGTTAGAAGCGTAAGGTTGTTGAGGTTTTATCTGCCGATATTCTTTCCTCAATACTTACCCAGGGAGTCCGGCACTGTTTGCTCTTGTAATTCATTTCAATTTTGAGGTTATCATATAATAATTAAAGTGGGGTCGTAAACTATTGTAGTTTTATTTCAAACCTTCCCGCCTTAACGCCATCTCAGTGTGTATATTTGGGTTAAGTTACGGTCACACAACTTATGTGTCACTAGCCACAGCCATAGACGACTAGATCACGAGGCCAAGTATTGTCAAGAGAGAGAGCGTTTGTTCGTCCGCAGGTAGGTTAGAGTACAGATTTGTAGCAGTTTCCCAGGTCGGTTACATTGCACACGGAGCGTAAAATGTCTCCCAAATTTTAAAGCTAACACTTACTCCGTAGTTATCCTAATTCTGGTGCGTCTTTCATCTCAAGGTGGTGTCCAGATGTCGCCTTGTTTGGTTGGCGGTAGCTCTCCTATCGACAAAACGCTGGTATTTTGTATAAGGGTAGAGGAATAAAGTACGAAAGGAAATGGGATCACTTTGCCGACTACCCGAACTCTACGAAACACGTCTGCACTGGAGGAAAGCCGGTAATAAAGTCCCTTTGTTTTGATGCATCGGCTCCCACGAGTCATCTTCTCTCCTCCAAGTAACCAAAAGTAACCTAATCCAAGAATAGCGATACGAGAGGACCTTTCCCTCGGACCGGGAACACTGCCGCAGGTTTAACGGACTGTCATATTTATTGGGGCAGTTACGACGAGTAACTCCCTTACATCCGCAATCATAACAATGTAGTACTTGAGGACGAAGACATTTGGTCACAGTTGTAGCATGTCACCTACTTATTGAAATTAGAGACAGGAGTAGAAAGAACGGTCAAAAAAATTTTATTTTGGTTTGGTGTTGGACGAGTAGCGACCGGTATGGGTTTGTGTGACATAACGGAAGAAGATACTTTAGGGTGTCTCTAAGTCAAATCAAGTTCCAATAGTAAAGGGTTGTTTCGAACAGGAGGAAATTTGAAATTTTCCGGATGGATCTTGCTCTGTTCAGGTTTACGACCCAACCGACAAAGAATCAATTTCCAACAACGGTAGATGGCTTTGGTAAAAAGGAGTAAGATTTCACAAAGTATTTTTCAACTTTAGGTATTCTGCTAGAGAAATAGTCAAGCGGAAAAATGAATTTTCCATATTAGCCAAATATATCCCACTCGTTTCTGAGAGACTCATAGTACACTGTTTGATTTAGTCCAAAAGTGTTTCGTCATAGATAGCAGGGTGAAATTCTTCGCGTAATAAATGAACAACATCGAACCACTTGGTTATCAAATTTTTATGATCTCTATATAAGATTAGAGCCTTGTCAGATAATAGATCGTATGCAGCAGCACATAACTGAGAAGTAGAAACATTGCGCGCTAGGCATGATTCGTTAACGTGTAACAAGAATGCGTTCAAAGATATCTGACAATCTACGGAAAATTTCAAATACCACTTAGCCACTAACTGAGCATAACATGGAACAGAATTGGAAATGGGAGTAGCCATTTTTATAGGTAATACGTCCAAAGGTTCTGTAGCAGGAGGATGTTTCTCTACAGAGGTCGAAAGGTGCAAAGTAGCAGTACAACCCATGGGTACGGGGAGACTTGTAGAACGATTGAACTGACCATGCAATCTGTCGCAATTATTACGTAGCTCAATAACAGTTACCAACAACTGTGGCTGTTTGTACTTTTCAGCGTCAGGAGCAACTTTCATCCGGTTAATTATACCTTCCAGCTGTATAGCGGGTGAAATAATACGTTTACCGCCGGCTGTAGAAAAATTTCCGTCAAAATTTTCTCATTTAGCGGTCAACTTGATAAATCTTCAGTCACTGAATCGTAATCTATTTGAAAATCGAGTTCAGATATAATTGGGTCTCTACTTTGAGAAGATTCTAATTTTAAAATTTTCCTTAAAGTTTTTCTAAGTTCGGTTACAGATAACTCACCATCGAACCCACGAAAGATAACATCATACTTGAGTTCGGGCTCGTGTAAGTGATCAACGTTTAATTTCCAATAACCACTAGCCATTTTTTCAGAATAATTCCATAGGAACAAAAGTAAACTATAATATTCTAAAGAAAGTCATGGATGTACGTACAACTGTGGTTGAAACGTATTCACTGCAGGTGTGGAACATATTTGTAGCGATTTTGTAACGTGTAGTTGCTAAGCAGCTGTTTGATTTTATAAGGCAAAATATTATAGAGTA
Source organism: Platerodrilus igneus (assembly GCA_036346225.1). Taxonomy (NCBI): domain Eukaryota; kingdom Metazoa; phylum Arthropoda; class Insecta; order Coleoptera; family Lycidae; genus Platerodrilus; species Platerodrilus igneus. The sequence continues at coordinate 7,281,042 of JARFIW010001503.1, read as the reverse complement.
AATACTTGATGAAGTTTTATAAAATAGCACTAATTTCAAGTGGAAGGATAACGAGCTTGTTGACCGATTTCTTTAATGATTTGTTTAGAAATGTTAGGACGTTTTAAATAGAAATAGTATGAATTAATATTTATGCAGAAAAGATTGCTTGTAGGGTTTTGAACGTTATTTACATTTTACCTGATCGGTATCTATTAATTTAAGTCAACGGTCTTTTTCGCGTTTTTTTCACACTTTAGAGTATCACCATATCCAAATTACCACTTTGTGTCGCGGGTTACCACAATATACCTTCCCCGTGATCGATGCTTGTTGATTTTATCTGGTGGACTCGACTATCAAGTTGTTTTGCATTAACCCCCACTCCCCGTGTAACGAATGTTCATCCAGCGTTATGTCGTTCTCATGGTCGTATATGCCCGATCGATTTTATTTTTGAAGTCAACCAACAGTTCTACGTTAAATTACGTTTCGAACGCACAAACTCTTTGTTTGTATACAATACAAGTGCGTGTATAATATCTAATCTAATATTTCACACGGTTTTCATACTGCTATCGCAACGTTCCGATATCTTTATTTTTGCGAATACATTGTTTCGTTATGCGTACGTGTTTATTCCAACCATATTTGCCGTGGGAATTGCCTAACCAGTGTCTAGGCCTATCGCGCCGCAAATGTCTGGTTCTTCGTCTGTTTCATTGCGCATGTTAATTTGTTGTACAGCGAATAATTGTATCACTTACGGACGATAATTAAACGTTATTATTTGAATTATATTTCTTTGTTCCAAAGTATTTTAGAACCAAACGTTCCTAAAGGAAATTTAATGAAATATTCTCAACTAATCATTCTGTTTTCTTATGTAATTTTGTAAAGTACCTTCCTAAACCTTAATTATTCTAAGATCTCAAGGTGTAACTTCAGTAAAACTTTAAACTATTAACCTTATACTAGTAAACGCATTCCTAATACATCCTGTTTGACAAAAGTAACACCCTAGCGTTACAAAGTATAATAAGTATAAACATTGTGGGGTTAATAAAATGGCAAAACAAAGAATTAAAAAAACAGAATAAAGACCTTTTGATAAGAGTTTTCACCAACTATAAATTGAATTATTTAAAACTCTTCTGTTTTTGATGTTTGATATATGAGTTGTGAATTGTTTCCTGTTACATTTTGGACGCAACAAAACTGCAGAAGAAATTTTCGAAGAAAGGTGAAAGTTCAATTGGCGAAAAGATCTATGTTAGTTAACACATACTCAATTTGATGCATAATTTTCTTCTTTATTAACATTAAACCGCTTAATTCTAGGGCGCAATAAGGGGCTCTGTATTGTGATGCCAATTTGACGAAACTACACTGCCCTACTTTTCATTTGTGAATAGCCTTTGGTACTGATCATAGAACCTCTCTTTGTTCAGATTTTACACGTTGAAATATTTCTTTACATAAAATTTATTAAACAATCGATATCCTCATAAATTTTTGTTTAGTGGTTCTTTGTTCTATATTGGATAAGTAGGTAGAAAGTGATTAGAGGTAACTGCAGTAACCTTCAAAACATTCATGTCATTAAAATGAATATGGTGTGGCTGATATGTATATTAAATCGGTAATTACACTAGTCTTTTAAACTCAGCCCTATATTGAATAATAACAAATTGTAAATATAATTAGCTGCATGTAGTAAATACAAATCAATACCATGACATTTCGAGCAGCCTCGAATGTGAGTCTATAAAACTAATAATCCGAAATGCACAGATTACCTTGAATGTACGATAGGGCTTCGCTATTACATAAATTAGCATTACTTAGAATATATACTCTAGATATACTTCTGATGTCTATTTGCATATTGTAGTTATTTTATTTTATTTAATGCATACGTAAACAGCAATAAAATATGGAAATTTGACAGTGTTGTATTTTTTACAAATTTTAATTTTTATTAATTGAGGAACTTTAACGTACAGGACTAAAAAAAAGAAGTCATCATCATTTTTTTTCGACCTTACTTAAGGTTGGTTTGACGCAGCTCTAAATTGTTTTCTATTCTGTGCTAATCTAAAAACTTCTACAGACCTTTCACAACCTAAATTTCTAATAATTTGACTAATATAGCTTTGTCTAGGTCTTACCACTCTATTTTTCTTTGGTAGTCTATAATCTAAGACCTTACTAAATAGTCCCTCATGCGTTAACTGGCGCCCTATCATTCTATCTCTCCTGACTTTTAATTGTTTCCACATACAGTGTTCCTTACCTATCCTTCTATAAACTTCCTCATTTGTTACTCTATCTGTCCAACTAATCTTTAACATTGTCCTATAACACCAAGTTTCAAAAGCTTCTATCTTTTTCTTATCTACCTCTTTAATTGTCCAAGTCTCACTACCGTATAATAGAACGCTCCAATTTTAAACTTTTTCTATTATCTAAACGAATACTATTAGCTATTAGAGTAGTAGGATAGGGGGGTTCCAGGACAGCGCCTCCTCCTCCTCCTCCTCCTCCTCATTTACATGTAAAAACCCCCTATAAAGTCTTATTTTTTAAGAATCTTCGCCTTGCTCCTCCTGCTCTCGCCCTGTGGACCGCCTTGTGGAATTTTTTACCCCAACCATTTTGATTACGTCACACCCGCATTCTTTCCACCCGCGAGATAAATCTTTCTCTACATTTCCACCAACGAGATAAACCTGTCTTGTTTGGTATCAATTAATATTAGATTTTTCTCAGCTACCCGAATCTCTAAGAATTTTTTAGATTGCATCACCCCCCAGGGAGCTACCCTCATTTTAAGATTTTTTACCGCTAACATTCTGAACCAACATAGTTTTCTTCGTCTAACCAATGCATCTTTCGAGATAAACCTATCTTGTTTGGTATTAATTAACATTAGATTTTTCTCAGCTACCCGAATCTCTAAGAATTTTTTAGATTGCATCACCCCCAAGGGAGCTACCACCATTTTAAGATTTCTTACCTGTTGCGATTTTTGCCCGTCCTTAAACATTTTTTTAGTCATGCGATACATTAAACTAGTCTAGAATTTTAGGCACAATTCGAATCTGCAAACAGATTTAAAATCGGACTACTCCTTACAAAGTTACACACATACCTTCTAGCGAGCATACCGCGACCGTACCACTACTCGCTCATCTTTCGAGATAAATGTACTTTGTTTGGTATCAATTAATATTAGAATTTTCTCAGCTACCCGAATTTCTACGAATTTTTTAGATAGCACCATCCCCCAGAGAGCTACCCCAATTTTAAGATTTTTTGCTGGTAGCGATTTCTGACTGTCCTTATAAATTTTTTAGTCATCCGATACATCAAATTAGTCTAGAATTTTATGCACAATCCGAATCTCTAAATAGATTTAAAATGGAACTACCCCTTACCATTTTACACACACCCTCTAAATTATAACTTTCCTACAGCTCATACCTAAAAGAAAATCTAAAAACAATTCTTAAAACTTTTTATTACAAACAATTTTTACTAATACAGTTTAAATTTGTAAACCACATTTCTAAATACATATTCACAATTTTTTATTCTTAACCTAGAGCTCATATCGGCTTATACTTATTAATATTTATTTCTAAATAGAGCACCTTTTCCAAAGACCAACCGGACCCGCATGTTTCAAATTCCTCTGATTTTGTTCTTATGATTTCGCTTAAGACCTCGTACATATTTTCCAGATTACTAGAAGACGTTATAACCATACTTTTTGTGTTAAAGGATTTCACATCGGTAGTCTCTTCCCCCATTTTGGTGTAAACGCCGTTGAGTTCGCAATAGACTTTTATTGCTGTATGTAGTATTCTTTTTTCATTTATTAATCGAATAAATCGCTCTTTCTGCTTCCAAAGAAACTCGGACACTCCATCGTCGACACTGGCGTTCTTTATGCGATAGCTAGCCATACGGTTGTTAAACGCAGTGCTAACCATTTCTACACCATCGTCGCTAGTAGCGGTAACTGATGCATTTTTATGTTTATTGCTCCTTAAGTGTGCGGCATACGTAGTTTTTTCCATTTCGAAATCGCATACTTTACACATAATTCGTGGTTGTTTCGTACAAGGCCCTTTAACAGCTGGCGGAGCTGAACGTTTATGGCTTAATGACATGCCGCGCTGTTTTTCCTTGTGTCGCTGTAAGTTGTCCATTCTCGTAAAAGCGATACCGCAAGACCCACAGTTTAAGTACTTTGCTGCGGACGGATGTATAAGCTTAACCGTAGACGATGTTACACCACGACATTTGTTCTGGTGCCGTTTGAGAGCATCCCTCCTGGTAAAGTAGACGTGACAGGGCTCGCATTTAAAAACGTTTAGTACAAAACAAAATCCGCACTATAGCACTTTGGTTAAACTTGTAAGCGAACTAACTTATAACTAAAGAGTTTACTCTTGCGCACCTGCTTTATGTGCCCTATAGAATGCAAACCGAAGGTTTCCGAAGACACCCGAACGAAGTTGAGGATTCAGCGGGGAACTAAATGACGTCTTTTTTTTTGACAATCCTTGTTGCTCGTCCAGTACATTTAGCGCCAATGCATGCACCTGGTTCGCATCGTCGATGGTGCGAATGCCGTTAGTAGAAACATCGGAAACGTCTTCCATGTTATACGGATCGCGTGCATATTAAAACTCCAAAAGGGTGGTAGCACACGCACACAAATTGTGTTCAAGTCGTGCTGTAGAAGATGCAGTGCTCCTATAAACAAAAACTCAATAAAAACACTTTAAATCTTTACTAAGGGAATACCAAACTTGTTGTCTACAGAATACTTACTAATAAAGCAATTTAATTTTAAATCACTTCTACGTCATATTTTCGGAAATGGCAGGTTGAATATTTTCTTTGGAAACAATCGAAGATTGCCGAAGACACTCGAAGAGCATTAATATCAAGTATTCCGTACTTTCGTAGGTTGCTCATTTCTTAGAACCAAATCTTCCACATAGCGGTCGGTAGCACGTAATGATTTCTAGAACCCGTAAGTACTCGATATCGCCCAAATAGAGAATTAGATGCTCGATGTTTGTCAACTTCCGATTCCCTCGTAAAAGGTAGAAAAAACTCGCTCAATCATCCATCTAACTTAAACTTCGACCCGCCCCCGTTCTGATAATTTTCAAACATTTTTCAAACGACAATGGTCTTGGAATTCTTTAAACCCTCGAGGGATCTATAAGTCGTGATCAATTACACATCCGAGCTACCCGTAAACTAACAATGCGCTGTAAAATACATGCATACCCCTTCTCTGCGCTACGTCTATTCTTGTAGTTGCTTTACTGTTAGGACCGATGCAAAGCACCATTCTATACTTTCTTTATAAGTATAGCACATCGCGCACTTTTTCGTCTGATAATTAAATTTTGCTCGTGTAAGCTTTTACACTTTCGCATATTTAAACATCTAATACGATCGATTACTCTAACGGGAACCGCCATACATTTCGCCGCACCGTTCCTTTTGAATCCAACAATCCTATGGGCTTCCACACACTAACACCTAACGTATCTTTCCTACTATTTGTTAAACAAAAACTACCAGCATCGCCATGTTTGTATGTGGACGTAAGCAGATGTTTGTGGATGTGTACGAGAATATGTAACCATATACATTAATCACTTTAAGCTATTTTATTTAGTCCAAGAAAACTACTATTTTTCTAAACCACAACTAATAATCACCTTTATAGGTTTAACATTTCTACCATTTCCCAATGACTGGTGCTACGTACGTGGAAACTTAAATTTCTTATTGGAGAGAATCATTATTCTCCCACGCACTTCTGCGTAGTTGCATGCCCACCCCTTTTGGGGATATATGCTCGTTATAGGTTGTAAGACCCTCGGTTTTACATAACTACACTTCGTGAGACACGTTTAATCTTTTTAATCGTGTCTTTTTCGCTTACAATACAGTAGGACTTAGCCCTACTACCAACAAATTTTAATACTAGACCCACATTAAATTCGTCTTTAATTTTCCCTACAACTTTTTTTTGTTGACATGCGGTATATTGTGTTTATTATACGCGGGGTAGTCACTCTTTTAAGATAAATATATCTTTTTTTGGAATCAACTAATATTAGATTTTTCTAGGGAGCCCAAATCTGTAAATAGATTTTAAATAGGGCCACCCCATACAAAGTCATGCCTTTTAAAGACCAAAACCTCTAATTTTGCCCATCTTTATATAACTCCATCTTTAAAACCCTTTTTTCGCTACCCAAACATATGCTTTAACCAACCATTCCCCTAGAAATCTAAAACCGCTGTGTTCCGCGAACACCACGTGGAGATAACACGTATACTCTGTCAACCAGGATAGAAGCAGGAAGGATTTGAAAGGTGGGCGAAGAACTTAAAAATTATGGAATCTTAAAACTAATATACACAATAGATTTACAAAATCTATACAAATATAAACAACTATCTTATATCTTTACACCCCCATGCGTAGATTGCTGTACTATTAGGAATGATGTACCTTTTGTCATCTTCCATCGATAAACTAATTTTATTAATTATCTGCGTGTACAAATATGTGTTTTTTACTCTGGATACATACGCAGGCAAGTACTCGATACCATCCAAATAAAGAATTGGATGCTTGGTGACTGTTAACATCCGCTTCCCTCGTGTACGCCCAGACACATCCCAACCCATGAGCACCCCTGCGCATGCACACCCCTGCCCATGCTCACCCCTGTGCGCGCGCGCCCCTACGCGTGCGCACCCCTGCCCATCCGCGCCCCTGTGCGTGCGCACCCCTGCCCATGCGCACTGGCCATGCGCACCACTCTCTGTGCGACTGCTATTTCGGGGTAACGTCACAGCCTTTTATAAATAAAGAACAATGTTATATACTATTATAAAATGTTTATTCTGACATTATACATAACAAAATTTAAAAATATTTAATACCAAGCATGGAGTCATTTAAACTTAATTTTAATACAAAGTTATACACAGAAGACAGTCCTTTCTTTATGTTTGATTGGAGTGGTTTTAATTTTATCTAATTTTATTCGCAGCTTAAAATTTAAATTGACACCCAGGTCTTCTATCTCCTTTTCTAGCTAATAGTTTGATACATAGAGACCGCCTAGGTTTTTGAATTGTAAAATGTATCGAAGTTTGCCTCTATATTTAAAGTTTTTGATTCCACCGACAACCAGATCCATTCCTTCGTGTAATTCTTGCAGCTTGTGACAATCTTTTAAACGCAGCTATCCCACTATATCCTGCATACGTATCTTGTTAGCTTGATCGACTTCTTCTTGTCGGTATTGGAGGAAATCCTTATTCTCCCACACACTGTTGCGTAGTTGCATGTCCACCACTTTTGGGAATATATGGTTGTTATAGGTTGTAAGACCCTCGGTTTTAAATGATCCAAAATGTTCTTTACTAGGCAAATATACAATGTTTAGCGGAACCCCTTTACGTGTGGTGTACGCCAAGGTTACGAAACCCGCATTCCTTAGTTCGTCTTTGTTATCTGCCATTTTGATAAATACGTTTTTAGAATAACCTTTTAAAAAGTATACGGATTTAGTAGTATCCTGTTCCGTAAGAACGCCTACATAACTAAAAGAGTCTTTCTTACTAACCGCAAATGCATACAGCTTGTACAACCCGGGTGTATCTAAGTCAGTCCATCGGCACATAAAATAATCTTTTAATTCTTCCTCATTTTCTCTAATAAGATGTTCTTTGTCTAACACATCTTTGTATTGTTCGCGTATTGTCGCAGTGTTTTCCATGTAGTCCAATTTTCGTCTTTTTGCATCCATTTCCTCTAATTCCAGTTGTCTTTTCCTTCCACCTACAGCGTATGGTATGCATAATGGAGCAATTTCCTTTAGCGTAAACGGATAGAGTTTACTACCAATATTTGCGCGTTGTCGTACAACCTCTGGGCGAATGTTAGGTGTATTTATCAACCCCAATTCCGAAATGACTATTTCTTTTGGAATTGTAGAATATGGTGTTGCAGATTGTGTAAAATATGTACTACCTGCTTTAATGTAGCACTTGTGTAAGATTTTTATTTTATCTTGGCTGTCTTCCTCTTCTACTATCTCCAAATAATTTACAGGTAAATAGTTAAAACTAAAAGCCGAAAGCACATACTTTATCAATGTTTCCCTTTCTTTTGGTTTTTCGGACAACTTAATTTGCAAGCCCGTTAATTTCTTTGAATTGCCATTCCCCCAATACACGTACTGTAGTAGGTTATTATACACTAAACAGCAGCTATTTTGTAGCTTGTCCGATAGCTTACTCCACATTTTGGCAAGTGGTACCGAGTACATTGACGCCTTTAGGAAGTATAACATACCATCTTCCATAAGGTTAAACAGTCTTTTAAGGGATTATACACCCGTTCCGCACTGACATAGCTTCCAATTGCACAATTGTATATTGTCGCTTCCAATTGCGTAATACCATGTTCTTTGGCCAAAGTAGACGCAAATGTTCCCCTTAAACGTACATCTAGACAACGTAAAAAATCTAGTATATGATTGCCAAGTTGTTTATTAACACCAGAACTTGTTATCCGACACACAAATTTGTTGTATATCTTAATTCTTGCATTGGTTGTTAACCATGTTAAACAATCAATTCTCACAGTTTTATCGTTGTCACCTATAATATTGCACTTTTCTTCGTATTCGCCATTATAGCAAAAGTTATGGTTTGTAGTTAAATAATTACACATCGCCATCTTGCTAAATATAACAGCAAAATCTTGGGTTACATCCATGTCAAAAAGATAGTAATAATCTTTTTCGAGTTCGTATAATATATCTGGCAGTTTCTACAATAAAGTTTCCAACTTAACATCTGCTAGTTCCACTTTGTATGGAACACATATAGGATTTTGGAATTTTTTATTAATGCATTCGAGGTCTTCTTTTCCGATAATTTCTTTCACACCCAGACCCATCTTGTTAGTGCTTTCCAGCGAAAACGGAAGCTTAGCTTTAACACCATGCCTAGCGGAAACAAACCGGTCGAACTTTCTTCGTAAATAGCTGTTAAATGCACCACAAATTTCTTTTTTAGGATAAACATCCTTTTGTTTGCAGATGTTTGCTCGGCGTCAGAAAGGTTGCAAATTTTAACCAACATTATATTGCCACAAAATGGTTCTGTAATTGGTGTGTGTAGTCCACCAGTCAGCATTCGACATAACAAATATTACCATAGCTTGATGCACTCGTACGTATTTTCTGTCCCTGTACACTAATAACTATCTCTTTTCCCTCTCCAGCTAAGTTTAAAGCTTCCTCAATATAAACATTAAAAATCAAGGGAGATAGTATACAGCCCTGTCTAACACCATTTCTAATCTTAGCTTCCTTTTCTATTTTATCAAATCTAATTACTACGCTTTGGTTTTTATATAGACTGTAAATAATTTTTCTATCTCTATGAGAGATTCTTATTTTTCGCAAAACCCTGAACATAACAATCCAATTAACCCTATCAAAAGCTTTTTCTAAATCTACAAACGCAAAATGAGTCTTTTACTTTTTTGTAACCTTTTTTCGATAATTACCCTAATCATTAGTATCGGTTCTCTAGTCCCTCTGTCTTTACGAAAACCATATTGGTCTTCGCCTAAATAATTTTCAGTCAAAGCTTCTACTCTATTTTTAATTATTATTGTTAGTATTTTGGAAGCGTGGGAAGTTGAATTAACCGTTCAAAAATTCTCACACCTATCAGCACCTGATTTTTTTGGAGTTGGGATAATAATATGTTTTTCGAAATCTATTGGGACCTCACCTGTATCATATATTACTTTTACTAGTTCATATAGTATGTCTAAAGTTTTCTGACTTGCATATTTTATTAACTCTGCGGGTATATCGTCTATCCCCGGCGTTTTATTTAGTTTAAGATTCCTAACAGCTCTATCAAATTCCTCTCTTAATATTGAGAACCCTATTTCTACATCCTCTTCTTGGTCGTTCTCTAACTCGTCCATATCGTGTCCCATATATAAATTTTCTAAATATCTTTTTCATATATCTGCTACCACAACTTTATTTATTAGAAGCTCATTATTCTCAACTTTAATACCAATATATTTTTTCCTATCTTCCCCGAAAAACTGTTTAACTGCCATGTAAGCCCTGTCTGTTTTACCTACTCTAAAATCATCTTGTATTCCCTTACAATTCTCCTCCATCGATTTATTTCGCATATACGGAGATAGATTGTGGGCACCCTGTATATATATATATATATATATATATATATATATATATATATATATATATATATATATATATATATATATAGCGATTCGTATCGGAACGTTTAGATGTGTAGATTAAGTATACATTTCGAGACGTAGTGATACCTATCGGAACGAATCGATACGCATCTTTAAATTTTTCTACTCTTTCTTTGGGAATAAAATCACAAGATCGTTTTAAAATAATGTATTTACTGACAATTCGATCTTCGTTACAGAGGATACTAAGACACCGGTTCGACTGTGTTTAAAACGACGCACATACATTTATTAAAAGGCGTTTCAGTCCCGAATATAACATAATCCACAATATGCGTAAATACAGCGTGAAAGCTTTTTAATTTCTTCAATATCAACAATAGCACCTTAGATTATTTAAAGTAATCTGTTATGAGAATTTAGACCAAAAATACTGCAAATTAAAGAGCGTAGCATTTATACGTGCTATAAGATGTGTGTGTAGCATTAAGCACCCTTCGAAGTTGTATTTTGCATTTGCATCGACAAGGAGACGCACCAGCATGTGAAGTTCAATCTGGATTTTATGATCTTGAAATTAAAAAAAAAAGATGTTTCGTATTTAGAATTTATTACTAGGGCTGGGTCGGCGTATCGATACGTATCGATACGACCCCCGATACAGCAAAAATAAATATCGATATATCGATACTCGATATGTATCGATACGTATCGATATGTATCGATACATATTCTATATCGAATATCGATACGTATCGATGCGTATCGATACGTATCGATGCGTATCGATACATATCGATACGTATCGATACATATCGAGTATCGATATTTATTTTTTGCTGTATCGGGGGGGGTCGATACGGGGGTCGTATCGATACGTATCGATATATCGATACGCCGACCCAGCCCTACTTATAACTAGTACACGACATATTTTTGACTTATACATACAAATTTATGAAAAGCGCCTATCCAACAAAATTTTTAACCTAACTAATCTTTTACAAAACACGCTAAACATATTTTTTTTCGTCCTCGAGATAAATATAAAAGAACGGCTGCTTAAACCTTACGATAACGTAATCGCACACTTCTTTAATAACCATCCCCTCAACCGTATAAATAGAAACATGGTAAAAAATGTTCCAATCATCAAGTTATTGAATTTATATAAAATTTAACTATATAAAAATTAATCAGCTTAAAAAACCGCTCCCAGGGCGCAACACAAATTGAAGGCACTCATTTTTCTAAACTTTAAAATTTTTATCTAATGTATTCAAATCAAAGATTAATAAATCAAAGTCACCTTCAATTTGTCATAAATGTCAAAACTTAAAAATTTTCATTATTTTGACAACGAACCTAGGTCATGGATCGAAACGTAAATAAAGACAATTTAAAAACTCTGAGTGGTTTAATACTCAACAAAGATTAAGAAAAATACAAAACAAACCACAACAAACATACAGGGAGTATTTACGCTATACATCATTTCAACTACTACTTTAACAGAATCAGAATGATTATAGTATAAAAATAGTCTTATTTTTGTGATATTGTTGGAGGTTTATTTTTGCAAGAAACCAATATTTTTAGAATATAACTTTATAGCTATACCAATGAAGCTTAAAATACCGAAAACATTTTAATAATTTAGACATTTGAATTAATTATATTTTTGGCCGTGGCTGTGGTAAGGCCGTTAGAGAGGGTCGCTGAAAGAGTGATATGATAATGGCCCCACGTTGAGGTGCCACTAAAAGAGTGCTGTGACACGGCCGCACGTTGTGGTGCCACTGAAAGAGTGATATGACAATGTCCCGTGTTGGGAGCCACTAAAAGAGTGATATGAAAATGGTCTCGCGTTGGGAGGATCGCTGATAGAGTATTGTGAAACAGATACTTCTGGTTTGTAAGCTTGAAATTGTTCATTTACCTTCGTTTCTAATTTTGCCTGGCTAGCTCAACGGAATTTACGGAATATTCAAATTGAAATAAAACGCAGCAATATCACTAGGCATTTATACAATATGAAATATCTTCTTTCATACAAAAGTATTTACAACATCGTTTCTTTCAAACATAAAATAATTTCAAGAAGTCTTTGTTACAAAGATATTGTTGCTTACCTTCTTTTACATTTACAGAATTGAACTTATTCTTTTGAGGATCTTTTACCTGGTTATAAATTATTTCTACGCTGGTAAGATTTGTTTTGACCAGAAAAATCCTCGACATATAATCTATTAAAGATCAAAGTATATCGTACTCTGAACACAAACTCCTGGTAAAACAATCCCTCGCACAAAAAAAAAATTATTAGGATTATCTTAAACAAGATCTATATACTCGAATATTAGTTAAAAATAAATCTAAGAGTGATACTTACAGAATCCATAAAACGCTTTTCGTAATTAAAAATCTTCTTATTTTAAATTGATTTCTAAATCGGCTTACAAGTTTTTCCAAATTAAAATTCCTGATTACCAACAGCAATTATCAAAGTACATTTTTGGTTAAATCTTCCTTTTGATTATTTATTACATCTTTAAAATAACTTTTTACTAAAAATTTTGTTTTTTCGTAGTGAATAATTTTATTTTTGTATGCAATTTGGGTTTAAAAACATCACTTCAATATTCATTGCAACCTCGCAACTATGTTTTACTGCATACTTCTATATAACGCAATGGCTAGCGTTTTAAAATAAAATTTTTTGATCTAAACCGACTGCATCGATCAAATTTAATGAATGAATTGCCTTCAAAACGGTAAGCGCCCCTTTACATACAAATTGTCCATTTTTCTAGAATTTCACCAAAATAATCTCGAACATTATGATGTAAAGGTTCCCAACATACCCAATTAGCGTAAAAAATTTCTACATTTTATTACCTTCTTGTCTGTTTTAGGTATCTGTGACACGTTCTTTATCCTTGTCTCACATATACTATAATTATTGCGTATCGCTTCTCTCCAATAGTGAATTCGAAAATCATAAATTATTTCTCATCAGTTGTTCCAGGGATTTTACGTTCTATTATCCATGTTCAAGCTGCTTCTTGGAATAAAAATGTTTATTTAATGAATTTATACAAGGTTGACATATTCCTAAATCCCAATGACTCATCTTTTTGTATTCTAGAGGATTCTTTATTTAAATGAATTGCAATATCCACGGAATAATTAATTTAAACTTTCATTGCTTTTTAATGCAAAAGGGTTTGCGCTTTATAGGAAATATTTATTAATTTTAAGGTTTTTAAATACACCTTGATTTTAGTTTCTTAAACTAAATGCGTAAAGCTGTACTCTTTTATGCTATTTACAGTAAATCAGATGCATTTTACGGTATCTTACAATTTACATATTCAATTTACGTTACTTGCTATTTATTTACAATATGCTTATATTATACAGGGCGATTATTTATACATGCGCAATCTGTTTTTCCACTTGTACTTTAATGAATAAAGGTACGCTTGTATTATACAAGGCATAACCATGAATTTACGAAAAATTCCATTTTTCCGGATTCTATTATACTTTAATTGGATTTATTTTTAGAATTAGGGTTTCAATAACCTTTCGTGACCCCTTATCACGTATATATATATATATATATATATATATATATATATTTACTTTACTTTATAATGTTATCCAACCACGCTATTACATATTTAAGGACTACTGTACGACAAGACTACAAAAGAGCTTGTAGTTTTCAACTTTCACTAATATAAATACCAAGTAGTATTACTAACCAAACACTGTAAAATGAATACTAATAGGCTAGCATTAATATCTCACCTATTTAGGAATATAGGTTAAAAAATTGTATTTAAGTTTTTTATTTTGGATGCATTTGTCCAAAATAAAACGGTAAATTTAGTTTAAATTATTCTTTTAATAAATCTGTATTTTTGTCTAATAATTTCAATTATAAAATATACAATAAATATTTACAAAAAAACTAAAGCTTTAGAAAAGCGGCAGCGTGTTGAGTTTTAGGAGAGTAATTATTTAAACTACAACATTTAATATCGTCCTTTAATATTCAAATCTGTATATCTAGGCTTACAACGATACTGATACAACTACTAGTGTTTTAAATTTTAGGTTAAAAGTATTTACGGTTTATAAATTTTAGAACTACACGTTAAGCATCACTTCAAAGTTAAACAATTAATAAAATATGGCTTAAATTTGCCACATACCTAGACGTAGCCGGAGCAAACGTAAATACTAGGCTAATTACCAGACGCGGAGAGTTGGGGGATTCACCTGCATACCAAAAAAACCAAAAAAAAAACAACACGTCGCCTACGATTATCTATTAACAATAAAAATAAATACAAATTTCTTGATTCACATGGACAAAGAAAAGTATTAAATTTAAGTTATATTGTAAATGACAAATTTGATAATGAATCAACGAAGTGCGAATTTTGTAGTTAACATGTAATAAAACTCATTGGAAAAAAAATAAAGCTTAGATGTTCTCAATAGCAAGTGTGTTAAATTAAAGTATTAAATGTAGATTTTCTCAATAGCACGCGTGTTAAATTAAAGTATTAAATGTACGTCTTATCCATAGCAAGTGTGTTAAATTAAAGTATTAAATGTAGACCAAGTTGTAGTAAGAACTAAATAAATATAACCAGAAGCACTAGCGGAGCTAGGTTTTAAACATGTACGGTGAACTGGTTTCACAACATCAACCGCTGATAAATAATAATCCTCGACGTGCATAAAAGAAAACGAGTCACATACCTCTATGCGTCGGGATGCTTATTTTGCAAGCCGTCGAGTGTAAGCCAGCACAGCGACGTCATGGTAGTCAGGATCCATTCGCCCTTTCACCGTATCTGCAGCAGCGGTCTACAGACAAAGGTAGTTGGTCTACGTCAACGAACACTTGGACCTACATAAAGAAAGAACCAATTTGGCCTCCAGCTAAGAGCTAGAAAAAGAATCTAATTAAAATGGGTAAGCGCGGGAAAACTCACCTATACACGCAAGATACCTCCTACTTGTCGAACAAAAAAAACGTGCATCGCTGTAGAAAATATTTCAACGCACAAGCTGCAGAATCAAATTAAAAATTGGTTCAAATAACACGAGTTCGAACTGAAATCCTCGCGTTATCAAAGCGCGATTAGCAAACTGGAAAACACGCTATCATCTAATAGTAGGATCTATTATTTTGACAAGTCTTTAAATGGGAAACACAAGAGAAAGCAATTATACGTTATCGGAATGTTTAACAAAATTAACGGATACCTAAAACAAGGTATTGACTATTTAACTTATCCAATAAATTTTCGTTTTAAAAGCAAAATGAATTTGAGTTAAAATTATGTTAAAACGGGCTTATTTTGAACAGATGCACGATATGAGGTATTGTTGGAGAATTTAAGAATAGAAAGGTAATTTATGTAAATGAAAAAAGCAAATACCGGATACGGTTTTACTGCCGGAAATGAACGTAACAAATCGCTATACTAAATCATAACCAAGAGTATGAATTTTGTTGATAATTTTCTTAAGTTTCAAGTTTTAATTTTAATAATAACTTGCGTAGCCCGTGCAATGCCAACCAGTTTTAGGTTACAATATTATTTGAAACATATACACTATTACTTTAAGTGGCAATTTTTATTGCAATCATAATATAAACAAATATCCATGGTTTAGTGAGAACGATGAACAAGCACCGGAAGATTTGGAGTTTGATGGCATCGATTATTTATCTCCATTTGGGATTTCATTACATTCTAAAGAAGAACTAATGGTCGCGAAAAACTTTTTAAAAACCATGGGTTCTCCAAATATATTCGTGGAAATATATAAACAGAAAGTGGCGTTTCGAAAAACTTACGAGATGTTAGCAATTGTAAAAACTTTTACATGCAGTACGGTTCTTTGTGAATATAACTTTTCAATTCTAACAAGGATCAACAGAGTGCAACGTTTGTCTATCGTACACCAACGGTTAGCGAATTTAACATTCTTAGCATTTGAAAAGAAAAGAACTAACATTTTGGATATGCAAAGTACCTTTAGAAATTTTATAATAAAAAAAATCGAAAATCAGTTGTTTTAAAGCTTCTAATAATATGTATGTAGGATATAGTAAAAGTTTTTTTTTGTTTCTTTGCTTTATAAGCTTCTTTGCCATTTAAAACTTTTTTGTGCAATAAAGTTTATTTTATGTGACTCTCGTGTAATGAAAATAGTTTGGCCCCTCTACAAATAAGATCTAGCAACGGTCCTGTTTCCAACACCCAATAGAAATGAGCAATTGCATAAAATGTATAAAATTAATACCTACAATACAGAAATAAAAAAATTATTGACTTCAATCAATTAAATCCTCAATTATTAATCACACATTGTACTATTAAATATTGTCTATTCAACAGAACTCTATTAAAAATTGTAAAATATCAAAAGTTTAATAATGGAATTTATAGTCCCGGTGAGAGTTTGATCTGTACAGAAACCTGTAAATTTCAATATCTTAAATTTCTAATAATGAATTTTCTCTCTTTATACAGATTTGTTGGTGAAAATGTTACCTTTTACACGAGTTACAGATTCGCAATATATAGTGCTAATAAAATAATATTTGTAAAGTTGCTTTGCGAACACCTTGTAGAGATGCTTTTAAAGTATATTAAGTGTTCCAAATGTTAGGGAAGCATTTATAAGCTATTATAAGTTGATAATGAAACTGAAAAGAAGTAACGTTGTCGTTTTAATTCTAGATTATTAGGGAAACCATTACCATTAAGATTATGTTTTGTATACTTTACGTATTTAGCTTTTAACACCAATATCAATAATTTAATTTAATTTATGTATGACAAAGATACCCTGGTAATTTTTCAGGAACCTTACTGAACTTTTATGACTTTCAGTCTAGCTTAAGAATTATTAATATTTCCAATAATAATTAAAGTAAATAGCCGGATACTGTTAACGACCACTAAATCTTGTTGATGAAATAAGCATAGTTCTAAGTAATCTACTGTTTAATGGAATAGGTTAAATGTCAAGTGATATGAATATATTATTGAGAAGGGGGAAAACCCAAAAACTAGTTAGAGAATAAAATAGGAAGAACAGATTTGTACTGGCGGCCGAAGCTTTAGCATTGCTTCTCTGCCGGAGTACCACAGTTTCACTTAATTGTTTTTACTACCTTTAAATAAATTTAATAGTGTTTAGATATTGTGTAATAAAGTTTAGCGACTGTACAATAAATCTTTTTTTAAAAAATTAAACAGCTGGGCCCTTCACGTCAAAAAGAATTCAGATTCATCCACGTGCAAGATTTCAAGGTGAAAATACCCCCTAGACAGCAAGAAGAACCGCATAAGGATAATCCAATTTTTAAGCATGTACCGGGTTTTCCATGCAAATTGCTTGGTCGATAACCTTTTAGATTCGAAACCTGTGTACTTTCACGTATGCGAAGTACTAATTACTCCGTAGAAGCAATATTTTTGGCATAGTAATTTCGGCGTCTGGAGTCGCTTATTACCGATGCTATCCGCACAATATAAATTCGCCGGAATCAGTGCCCGATCTAGTATATTCTTGAACCTCTTTTCTTTCACGCAGAACTACAGATTAATGGTATTTGATAGTGTCTACTTACTTTTTCTTACCGTCCTCGTTGTTGGCTGGCGACTTTGCATTGTCGGCGGTTTCAGGTTGGTTTTCCGTTTTACTAAAGTCCCTGTAACAAAAATGGTGATTAGATTAGTACAAGTTATAGGACTAGAAAATATCAACGATTTAAATTATTGATTAACGTGATTAACGTGATGTAGCTTAGCTATAGTGACACTGTGGTACCGGTTAATTAAAAGTTATTCTACGTTCTTTTTCTTTTACAATAACATGTTTAATTTATATAAAACGATAAGAGAAAAGTGTGTCATTTTGGTCAATTAGGGAAAAATTCTATTTCCTAATAATTTATAAGAAAAGCGTGAACTTTGTTACGTTCACTTTCCAACGGTAAAATTAAAACGTACCTTTTTTGTCAGGAACCGGTATTTTTACTGCCTGTTGTTGTTGTTGTCAAAATTTTACCTGTTCCTGCTTTCTTAAATGGTTTTACTCAAGAAATTTCTGTCGTGTCTGCAATAACAGCTGTAGCTGAAGTGACGACAACTCCTAATACGGATAGATAAGGTCCGGTTGAAGTTAGTGAACCCGTAGCTTGTTGCTGTTGTCGTCAAAGTGTTACCTGATCCTGTTTCCTTATCTACTATTATCAAGGAATCCGTTTCTATTGTGGCTGAAGTTTTGTCTGTTCCTACTCCGTTGTCTAACATTGATAAAGTCTTACTTGATTCTGCTCCTTTATCGGACGTTGATGAAACGATACCTGCCAATACTCATTGTTCTAATGTTGACAAAATTCTTTCTGATTGTGTTTATTTATCTAATGCTGACAAAATTCTACTTGCTCGTTTTCTTCTAGCTAAGGTTGGTGAAATTCTAGTAGGGCTCTCTTTTTCTAATGTTGACGAATTTCTTCATGATGCTGTTTGTTTTTGTAAGGTTGATGAAGTTCTGCCTGGTTCTGCTACTTTTCCTAAGGGTGATATTCTTACAGCCAATGCTGTTTTCTTTTCTAACTATGATACTTCTAGTCCTTTATCTAACATCGATGAAATTTTATCTGCTTCTGTCTCTTTATCTACCGTATCTGAAGTGTGCTCTGTTTCGCAGAAAACTGCCCAAAAGAGACATAAATTAGTCTATGCTGATTCAGAACCTGAAAATGTATGTCGGCGAAATCCTAATGTTCTTGACTTCACTGCGTTTTCCTGCTGGCGGCGCAAACGTCTTAAGCTCGATTCTTATGCCGATTTTGCTCTTCTTAGGACTTGATTTCTGGACTTTAAGATTTATTTATTTACTTCCTGCTTACTGGGTTTTCTTTCTTTTTCTTCCACCCGTGTGATTCCGGGAATAGAATAGCCCTATGGTACGACCTGCCTGTCGTAGGAGGCGACTAAAGCTGTCCAACACATACACACACACTTCACACAAACACACACACACACACACACACACACACATACTCATACATCAAGACAGACACACACACGCAGGTACGCGCACACACATACTCATACATAACTACACTGGGATTCTGTTTTATTTCCTTTTATGCTATTCTTAAGGTTTTTTGTGGTTTTTGTACTTGTTACTTGGTGTTGTTCTTTCTGGTTCCTTTTTTTTCTGTCGTTTCTTTCGTTCCACATTCCTTTCCTTTTTCCTGTGGCTGGTGTTACTTTCTGTCGGTCTTCGTGCTGACTGGGTAAAAATTTTTCGATCCAGTTCCTGTGGTATGTGTCTCTAGACCATTTTTTCTTTTTTCGAAAATAACGACTTAGTCGACTTTGGGCCTAGTTAGCAGTTTTTTCTTCGGTTTTTGTTTATGGCAATTCTTGGGTACTACAGCTTGAAGTATTTTGATTTCTTTTCTCTATCCAGCATTCCTGTTGTTCTCTGGCTCACTTTGAGACTTGACACTTTTGGCGATTACTGTTGGTTTTCTTCCTTGTTTCTTTTCGTTACTTTTGCTTTTCTGCAGGAAACGAATCGCCTCTTGAGGTTGAAGACAGTTTTGTTTCTTTGCTGAAGAAGCATGAGTCCTTTGGTGACTTTGACAGTGTTGACGCCGTTCTATCTTTGCCCTCGCTCATTGTCACTACCTACCTATTTTTCCCTGTGGTCCTTTTTACTTTTAGTTTTGTCCTGTATTTTGGTCCTTCGAACGGATATCAAATGATTTTTTGTTTGATTTTTTAATTTATTTATGCGAATTATTATTGTTTGTTTATTTTTCTTTGTACTGAGTTCTGTTCTGTCCACTCCCTTACTTTTGTTTTCCTACCCCGACCTTTTAATTTTGATGGGGGGGATTGTTTACGTTCACTTTCCAACAATAAAATTAAAACGTACCTTTTTTGTCTTTTATTATTCGTTTACATAGATTCTGCTTCAATTCTCCAACAACACAAGGTATATTAGACCTTTCTACAATAAGTACGCTTTTTAATAATTTGCATTTAAATCTATTTATTTTAAAACAAAAAGCTCTTCTACAATCGAATAGTCGGTATCTTGTTTTAGGTGTCTGTTGGTTTGGCCCATATTCTTATAGCGTATAATTACTTCGCATACTTCAATCTAGAGATTCGTTGAATTAATGGATCATACTATATTTGATAAAGCGTGGTTCGAGTTTCTAATCACCTTTTGGTATATTTGATTACGCCGACATTGAATGTAGTCCTTGCTAGAAACGAGTTCATTATTTGATCTTTTCTGTATACGACAACGACTACTCGTCGTTACCTTTCTTATTCTTCATTACCTGATAAAATTTTGTGCACACACCACTGTGTGGTGAGTATTTTTATTGTTAAAAACATGTACTTTTCTTCGTAAAGGGTCTAATTGTTACTCGTAATTATTATAGCTTCCTTCGGTAGACATAACGACCCCTTGAATGACCGCTCCTTTTGGTATGGGAGGACACCCGCACTCTGTGATCCCGAATCTATCTGTTACGCCCTGTCATTAGGGAGGGTGTAACCAAACTTACACCTTGGACACGCAAGTAAATGTTTATCCACGATTTTTTTGTACTGATCCTGTGAAATGGTCGACACAATATGTTCATCAGGTTCTATTGGATGCCTGAACTTTGTAGCTTTAACATGATTATCTTTATCTTTATGTGAGATGATATTTATTATTATGATTGTATTTATTGTGACCATTCTACATATTCAATTGTAGGTTTACGAGGGTGATTTAGAACTGTTGGTCTTCCTTCTTTTTGGGGGGTTACAAATCTTTTTTTGTTAGTTAAGACATCATAGTGCCAATGGGATGTAGGTAACTTTATGCTTAACATGATGATTTAGAGTTGTTGTTTTTAGTGTTGAATTGTTTTTTTTTGTGGTTATTTAAGATTTGTAGTGACCTAAAAATTCCAGCTCGGCATTTTAAGTAATGATCTTTTTTTTGTTTTTCTGATATACGTATGTTGGGGTTATTGATTTTTTTTGTGTTTGGTTATATTGCGCCTTATGTCTCGTTAAAATGTGATGTATAATAGTTATGAGTATTAATTATGTTCGTGTTCAATTTTTTGGTACCACTGTTCTTTTGTAACATGTTTTTTTAATGAAAGGTTTTTATGTTTTGTTGCGAGTTATAAATGAGTGTGTGTATTTTTATTTCAGGCCTGTCCTTTATTTTTGGTAATTATAAAACCCCGCCTACTCGCCGATTGAACCGGTTATTCTCGTATTGTCCGTCCAGCTACGTCGATGTACGTAGTAACTTTTATTAAAAACACTTGGTGTATAAAACTACGTTAATATTAGTTAAATGAATGAATGCTTTACTAGTACGATTCTTTCAGTATCAACGCAAAATTTTTCATAAGAAAGAGTCATTAATTTCACTGAAAATTGCATTAATCTTTTTATCAGGCGCTAATTTAAGCCAATTATTTAACAATTTTCTTTAATTTAATTATACCATTTGGTTTTATTTTAATCAAGTTTGACATGAACACCTGCTTAGCAGGATATAGTCTTTATTGGGAAGTTGAAACATATAGTTAATTTTAGTTTTATTCAAAACACCTTACAATTTAAAGATTCTAAGTGAAGTGCAAAATTGTACAAATTTACGTCACTGCTATCAGGGATCTTTTTATTCTTTCCTTTACTACCTGCTTTTGTTTATTTTGATTTTATTTGCTATACTACAGCCACAATCATTTTATGAATCTTTAGTACCAGCGCATACAGCACTTCATGTAAGAAGTCACGTAATTGTTCATTATTCCATTCAATACGAGCTAATATTTGCATGATAAGCCGTAATAACACAGATAGATTATATTTATGAATGAAACGTTTGGCCGCAATTAAAATGTTTGAAATGTATATATGGTAAATTAAGTCGGCGTTGCAATGCTGAGAGCGCTAAACGAATCAGATACTTGTTTTGAAGTGAAACGATTATTATTGGTTTCGATTACGTAATTTGTAGCAAGTCTAATAATACTACAAAACTGCGGATTTTCTGAAGATATTATTGTTTATAATCTGATCTGGATGTAAGGTTATATATACGACAAGAACACTTTGTTACGGTATTCCGCGCAGACAAGAACGAAAGCAGCAACGTTAGTAGTAGAAAATCGCCAACACCGAATACCTCAACAAAACACAGGGATATAATGATTGAATTGAACCCCAAAAGAATTAAAGTTCAGGCTAGCCAAAAAAATCTTGTAGAGTGGGGTGAGTGACCTAGAAAGAAAAGAATTGAAAACCTCAGTAACAAAGAACTATATTACGCACTTGTTGGAAAACATACAGTCCAAAAGAATATTTACAAACGTCGTTCGTTACAACGTGATGTACTTAAAGCGTCAATTTACATATTGCACAATATAAGTCTACACATTAAAAAATATCTCGAATAAAATCTTACTATCTAAAGGCAAGCATACTTACAATATGGTCTAACCCTAAATAAGTACAAGAAATGACGAAATAATAATACAGGACGTAAAAATTTGCTGTAAGAAGCGCATCTTGAAACATTAACATTTTAAACAGTCAGTTGTTGACGTTCACATAAATTAATACAGTAAAAAGTAAATAGTACAAAAGCGCTGCAACGCATTAAAATTTTAGATAGCAAGTTTTACGAATAACTACGTACCTGTTCGTGTTGTGAGCGTACGTTAACGTCGGTCTGCAATATTGCGGAATCAATTAAAAGAAGTGCCTTTCTTCCAAAACAGCAACACAAAATAAATTAAACAGAAAAATGTATTGTACCTGAAGCTGTCTTCTCTTTGGTACCATCGTAGGAAATGCGGCTGTATTAGTCTACGGTTGGGTGCTGGAACAACTTAATTAACTGTACTAGCACAAACGCATTTTAAAAGCGAGACTTTATAACGCTCAAAGGACGTTGTATAACAGAAGAGAACGAAGGAGTATTAGAGCGACGAACAAGTAAGAGAGAAATCGAATAAATAAGAAACCTTTTTAAAGTCGGACGTGTATTTATACAGCTTTTAAACCATGGAACGATAACAAAAAACCATTCCCAGCACTACTATTTTACATGTTCTACGAAAGAAAGCGAAAATATATATTCCAGACGACACCGGCAAAATCTCCGTAGAATGCGAGCAATTAAGAAAGCAAAATACGATAATTAATTCCATCGAATTTCATAGCTCGCATTTTAAAACATTCTTGCGATTTAGGCAACTGCAATCACAGCCATGCAAATAACGTTGCCTGACTTATTAGAAAATAAAACAGGTTTGTATGATTATCGATCCATGTTACAAATATACCACGAAATCAAATAATTAAAAGAACGCTTTTATTAACCATAAACTCTGAGCGACCAAACAGTGTAGATAACAAAATAGAATTTCACAAAACACCAGCAAATAAAACATTTAAAGCATTTAATTAGGAGAAGCTTTAATCTTTCGACGAATAACGATTTGAAATAACAAACTAACTGGTACGTATTTCCAAGGAAGAGTGTTTGTTTGTTTTAACGAATAGTTATTGGGCATAACAAGCAGCGGTTATAATGTTTTACAAGGAATTAAAGTGTTTAGAAGAACTTCGAGCTGTTTAACGATTTCAAAGAATTATAAACGGTTATAGGATATATTGCACGAACTAAGGGAAATTTCTACAAGACGGTTTGAATATGTATTTATTGAATTGAGAATAACATGAAAAATGTTTAGATTAGCGGTTTTTAATTAAGATCGTTGCAATTTAATGCAGAATCTTTCTATTTCAAAAAGTTATCATAACAAATTTGAAAAGCAGTATTCCTGTTATTCTGCGAACAAATGAAGTGATTTAAAAATGACACTGTTTAATAAAAATTAGTGCAAGTTAGGTATTGTAATTGTTATAAAGTGTTTGCAACTTGTTTACTTTCGCCAATTTTGAATAATTGTAAGTAGATCCGTATTTGTTGAATCTGTTTAAGTAATAAGGATGATTGCAGAGCTTCAAATTGTATGAAAATTCAATTCTGGTTTGCTTAAATTAAATTCTACTTCAATTTTACTCGTTATAAATAAATTAGATTTCTTGACTTAATGCTTGTGAAGGTCTTGTGTAATTTAATTCAAAAAATAACCACGCCGCAAAGGAAGTTTGGTAGTGATTCATTAACAAACTTCGCATTAGGAAATTCCCAGCTTATTAATATTGTAATGTAGACGTACGTGAAAATCATAGGTGTTGATTCGAACGGAAAGTTCGGATATAGGCTTTTTGTGGTTTGAGAGATTGCATTTCTCACGGTTTGTACGGCGTTGCATTCACCAATGTGCGTCAGAGAACTTTAACCTCTTCTGGATGGGATAGAAATTTTTGTGGGAAAACAAACAACTTGACTATTGACTTTCTTCTAGTGTTGACGTGTGAGTAGTGCTTCGACTTATCGAGAAGTGGTTCCCACATTCCTAATTTATCCTTATCATTTATTGTATCGTATCGGTACTTCGTCAACGAGGTCTACAACAAAGCAAACACCAGAACAATAGAAAGCCACCACGAAACTCCTGAGAACCAAGTAAACTGCTGTAACAGAAGCAAAATACCGCGGGTAAGTGATATCTCTAATAACTAGCGACGCAGTTTGTCGTTTCGGGAAGTTTAAAACCCGAGTAAGTTTGAGGTTATATATGTGTGGTAATTGCTGGTGTATTTTACACTAAATGCGGTAGTTTTTAAGGGAGAACAATTTGGAGCCCAAAAATATGTAACTCATGTTATACAATCTGCGGTTTGTAAAAAGAGAGGTTTGCTATTTCACACACGTGATAAAACGGATTTTTATCTAAAGAAAAACGTTCACTTTCGCGTATCCAACATTTATCTGAAAATATTAAATTGTTGTATATTTAAACTTAAAAACATTTAAAAATTTGATAAATAACCTTCAATTATCTTTCTAGTAATATTTTTGGAAGTTTTGTTTTTCAGGTTGATAAACTGTAAAAATTAAATATTCAATATGAGTGTCACATCATTTTCCATTATGCAAATTTAAGGAGGGCGTGAGTAAAAATTTGAAAAAATTTAAATAATTTTATTTGTTAAAAAGTATTTAATGGTTGTTAGGTATTAGTTTGTCGTGATATACAAAAAGTGTCAAATTACCTGAAAACTTAATTTCCGTTTAATTCGCTAATATCTAAGTTAAGCGTAATTTACTATTGTTTGTTTCTATCTCTTTCAAAAACCTTTAAATAAATTTTTTTTAAAATTTTAACCCATAAAAATTTACGTAAATCCAGGTGTTGAAATAATAACATTCTGGTCTTGTAAAATCAGTTATATGTTTTGCCTTTTATTGGAACTAATCCTTTTATTTAAAATATATTTAGTTACTATAATTAAACAAAAAACTAACTAATTGTTTGGTAATCTTAATTGATGTAAGTTGGTTACACTGTTGTAACTAGTTGCCATTGGCAATATTGGAATAAGCGGACTTTTACTAAAAAACTTCTCATGTACTGATGGCCGAGGCTGGACGTCTTTAATCAATGTAAGATTTATATTCATTAATAATAAAAGTAATCTGTTGCTTAACTTTACTGATATTAAATCAATACAAACAAACATGGCGCAGTCGATAATTTGAATACTGTATTTTAATGGTAACGGTTTTGGAACGCGTTGATTTCATCGATATATCAAAAGTAGGGTTAAGCACATTGCTAAAAGTGGAAAAAGTTAAAAATTTGGAAAGAATGTCCGAATACAACAAACCAGCCGAGTTAATTTTAGAGGGCAACCTCGCCGAGAATTTTAAATTGTTCAAGCAACAAGTGGAAATTTATTTTGTTGCGACGGAAACGAACAAGAAGCCAGTTGAAGTACAAATTGCAAGATTACTTAATATAATGGGTAAAGATGCATTAAAAATTTATAACACCTTTGATTCAGCAGAGTTGACCACCGTTGAGTTAATTCTAAAGAAGTTTGAAGCGTATTGCATGCCAAAGCGAAACGAGGTTATGGAACATTTTAAGTTTTTTTCAAGAAAGGAGAAAGAAGGCGAGCAGTTTGATGGTTTTATTACAAATCTAAAAAATTTAATCAAGTCATGTGGATTTTGAGAAGCTGCGGATAAGATTTTGAGAACACAAATCGTCTTGGGTGTTAATAACATGGATATACAAGCACGTCTGTTACGAGAGGATACATCTTTAAAGAAGGTCATAAATTATGGTCAAGCAACGGAATTAGCAGAAACAAAAAAACGTTAGAAGACGATAGAACCAAAGTTTATAATGTAGGCAGGTTTGACAAAACAGATAAGCAAGATTTAGCTAATAAGACTAAATTTAATAGTAATAATTCAAACAAGTTAGATAAATCTTGTAATTTTAAATGTAAAAGGTGCAATCGCAACCATTTAAAAGGTGAATGTCCTGCTATGGGGCAACAATGTTTGAAATGTTTAAAATATAATCATTTTAGGATTTGTTGTGAAAGTAAAGAGCATGAATATGATGTTAGTTTTAGTGAAGCTAGATTAAAAGAGTTTAAACAAGAAACAAAATTGGATAAAATATTAAATAAAATAGTAGGTTATTACAGGGAAGGTTGGCCGAATAATATCACAAATGAGGATGTGGATATAAAACATTTCTATGGAATGAGAAACGAAATAACAGTAGACAACGAATTAGTGTATGTTAAAGGAAGATTAGTAGTTCCAAAATCTTTGAGATCATTAATTTTTACTGTAGCTCATGAAACACACTTAGGTTTTAATAAGATAAAAGATAAAGTGTGTAACTTGTTTTATTGGCCAGGCATAAGATCGAAACTTATGGAATATATTCAAAGTTGCAAGGTGTGCCAAAAATTTAAAAGGAATAAAATTAAAGAAACTTTAATTAGTCACGAAATCCCCAATATACCATTCTTTAAAATAGGCGTGGATTTTGCTGAATTTAATGGCGTAAACTATTTAATTGTTGTTGACTATTACTCAAGGTGGCTGGAGGTCGTTAAAGCAGCACAAAAAGATACAGTTACAGTTGTTAAAATACTTAAAGAAATTTTTTCCAGATATGGTATTCCACAATCGGTTATTGCGGACAATGTACCATTTAATAGTCTCAAATTTAAAGAGTTTGCGGACGTATGGAATTTTAAAATCGTAACAACTAGCCCTCATTATCCAAAGTCCAATGGACAAGTTGAGAAATATGTAGGTATCTCGAAAGTATTGTTAAGAAAAAGTCAGGAAAGTAAATGTGATTTTCAACTTTGCTTACTAGAATATAGAAACAGTCCGGTTGCAGAACTACCATGGTCTCCGGCACAATTATTGCAAAGCAGAAATTTAAAATCTAAATTTCCAATTAAAATTGAAGGGTTAAAGCCTGTTGTTATAAAGAATGCTATGCAGGTGATGAGAAGTAAACAGTTTTATCAGGCGAAATATCATAATAAGTCAGCATTAACTAAAAGTATCGAGTTCATAGAAAACGAAAAAGTTTTAATAAGAAACCTAAAAAGTAATTATTGGGAGGAAGGAATAATTGTTAAAAAGCTTAAGTTTCCCCCTAGAAGCTATTTAGTGCGAATCAATAATAAAGTTTTAAGGCGTAATAGCATTTTCATAAAAAAGTTGTATCAGAGGTCTAATGATTTAGATGAGGATTATGATGAGGTAGAACCGGGTGTTCCCAATATTAGTAATAATAATATTAATCAAGATAAGAATAGTTTTTTAAGAAATGAAGTTTTAACTAGAGTAGGTAGAATTGTTAAGCCGCCCAAGTGACTGAATTTGTGATTAGTATAAGTATGTAGTGATAAGTTAGTTTTGTACTGATAAGGAAAAAGTGTTTGAAAAAAAAGAGGGCATGTTTGGTAAACTTAATTCATGTAAGTTGGTTACACTGTTGTAACTAGTTGCCATTGGCAATATTGGAATAAGCGGACTTTTACTAAAAAAATCTTCTCATGTACTGATGGCCGAGGCTGGACGTCTTTAATCAATGTAAGATTTATATTCATTAATAATAAAAGTAATCTGTGGCTTAACTTTACTGATATTAAATCAATACAAACAAACACTAATTATCATTTAGATGTTAAGTCATTAACTCCAATTTTGCGTACCTAGCGTTGTGAATAAACTACAAGAATATTTTTAACATATTCCTTATCCATGCAAATTGCAAATATACATTGATCCTATACGTAAAATGTGTAAAATGTCTTTAATTGATTTTTATGACCTGTTTACATGAATTTTTGTGTTGGTGTATAACCTTAAATAAAATTACTTTCTCTCTTGGTGTATTTGAGTTATCAAGTTAGTTTAATATTTTGCCTATGCAAGCCTTGCAATTTTTATTTAGTGACTTGCTAAAAACTTTAGGTTGTTTTTTGCATAATTATTTATGTTTAAAAATTTCCATTTAAAAACTGCAGAGAATACATTTAATTTTCTTCCACTTGATAAATTAACATAACCTCCAAAATTACTTTACAAACTGAAATCAAATTATTTATTTGACACAATTAGCAATTCTAGCGATATCTTATGTAAATTATACCATCCGATAGCTTCATTAACTCGGGGATTAAATGATTTTAACTGTAAAGTTGATATTAATGGCTACATTAAATTTTTACCGGTTATTTTACCTTAATGATTGTAAATATGCCTTGCTTTCTTTAGTATTCATAGAAAACAAGTTGAAAATGCAAGGCATTGTCGCAACGAACTTCCAAATGTAGACTTACTTTAAAACAATTTAAAGAAATTAAAATTATTATGTTGTAATAATTATAAGTATTCAGATAAAATAAAAATTAATTCCCCGGGGGGGGGGAGGTCGGGTATCCGTGGTCAGATTTTGTGGGGGGTACCATATTTCGACTCAACTATGTTAGGGGAGTCCAAATATGTATCGCACATTAATTTTGGACCTATTTGAAATTTTAATTTTCCCGACGGAATATCGCGGGGGCACGGCGTCCCCGATTTCAACTGACATCAAAACTTAAGCTCAGGACACCGAGCTGAATCGATTGATGTATCACACATTGATGTCCGACCATTAGAAAGGCCTCGGACGGACAGACGGACAGACAGACGGACGACAAATCGATTTCATAAACGAACGAAGTTCGTTGAAAATTTCCTTATTCATTATCTAATTATCGAGCCATTCTATATTTAAATGATTATTAATCCTTTAATCTACAAGTTTTTAAACCTTGTTATGCCATATGTAGTTTTCTGATTTTAAAAAGACGGCTCTCCCATACATACCTGAATAAATTTTGTCTAGTGGCCATTGTCTATAAGTAAAGCAAATTTTCTTTTACATCAGCGCATCTTTACAATTTGTCGTAGCTGATGTTCAGGGTTGAAGCTTTACTAATTGGTTACATATAGCAAGCGCAAGCTATACCTCTGTAGAAAAAGTTAGTTTCCACAGTTGCGAATACAAGAAATTTCTATTCGATGTCTTTTCTTACGCATATATTTCAATCATTTTTTATAATTATTTGAATACTCTTGTTCAACCAGTTTGATTAGCGTAACTGATCAGTGATCCTTAAGAAAAATCTTTTGTAATGATCAAATTAACTCGAAATTTGACCTCCAAAAATCTGGGAATTAGCCATTCACAAATAACATCTATACACCAAAATATTGTGCAAGCTTAATTTACTTAAAATTGTAGCACGAAGTGTCTATCTAAAGATCTATACAAGAAAATATTTGCGTTTTCACTGGAGGATTCACAAACTCTTCATCAAGTCGTTGATTTCATCTGCACATTGTACAATAATAACTACATCGGAATAGTTATTTTCTTGTCAAGCTCGGAAAGTGGTACATTACAGGGCAAGCATGTCGCCGTAGGCAGAGCCCTAAAAGCATGCGAGCCCTGTAACCACAAATAATTTGACAATAATAGAACTACAACAATATTTAAATTTTTTAATAATTTACAAACTTTTAACAATTAATTCACAAGAACTTACTGACAAATCAAAACCGTACTGTCATAGCCACTGACGTAACATGTCTACTTTGTTTTTAATGTAATTTTTCACATATGAACCCAGCAATCGTTGCTCCAAGCTTTTGTGTCACTTTACCGATCTAGCTCGATAGTAACGTACTTTTCGATCAGAAAAATGATCGGAAACGCGCGTTTTCTATATTATCCGCAAAAAAATCAATTTTCAATTCCTCCTTTCATGTTTACACTTATCGTATTCATTAACGCCTTAATTTTGCCTTCCACTTAAGTTGTTCAGATCTCAATAAAATTTAGTTTTGTACGTCGAATTTTACTCTATAAGTTTTAAAAAACACATAGTTTTAAAAATATTTAACGTGAGCTTGCACGTAATTTCAGATATAACTATTAGTTGATCGACAAACATATTATCGGCAGCTGCATTTATAAACAGAGTATTAGTAACTGCTTTACCGACAATTAGTAACTACCTCGTTTTAATAAATTCCCCGCTTTATATAATAAAAAGGTTATTACGTCATTAGCTACCGGAAGTTTCTATATGTTTCTCGTTGATATTAATCATTAAGCTCTTTTCACGCGTTTGTTAGATTGTTATACACGTTCATATAATTTAAATAGCTAATTTATGAAGTAGTAAAATTTTTACCATCTTTGTTAATTGGTGCCATTCAAAGATTGAATGAAAATCCTTGCTTGTTTTCGCGTTTCTTATTTAATTTATGGTCGTTGAATGTCTTATCTACTATCTTGCTAATTAGAATGTTTTCATTCATGTTGTAGAGATATTTATCTGTCATCTGTGATTTATGGGTTTTTACCATCGCTACCGTATGAATTTTAAACATTAGAAAAATTTAGAAGAATAAAATGCAGTTTCCAAGCTAAAATACACCCTTCCTATTAAATATTTGCAGAAATGAAGTTGTAAAACTGGGAGTACTTTGAAATTCATTCTACACAACGCGATTTATGTATCCCAATCTATATATGTATAACAAAATAGAATTTATTAGGAATTATTAGAAAATTATTAAAGAAACTTAAGAATATGCAACATTGTAAATTCAAGACTAAACCTGAAAGATTATTGAAAGTTCACAAGTAAGTTGTGAGAACGGATGCAATACATTGTATTCCAGACAGTATGTGATACTGCAGGTGCAGATCACAACAGTTAACAAAATGCGATTACTTAGAAAGTAAGATTGTTACATTGTATAATGAATAGAATTAAGAAATAAGCAGACATGAGCTCTGCAAGTTCCCACAAACATGTGAGGGGCAGGGACAACATAAATATCCCGGGAGCCCCAAGACCATCAATCAGTCTCGAGTATTTCAGCTTTAACATTGCCGTCCGTTTGCTTAAGCTACTCGCCCTTATTAAACTCCAATTATTATTTAATTTTTGACTTAGTATAAATCAATCCAGTTTGTCAAAATTCAATTGTAATTTCTGTTTAACTAAATAAAAATTGTTATAAGTTTTGGAAGAAGTTTTTAAAAAAACCGCTCCCAAGGCCCGAAACGTAGCTCGCGTTATCAAGTGGTATTTGGCACGGATGATTTACATTTTGCGGATATCACTTGCGTACTAGAAAATACTATTATACTAAGCCTATCGTATCGTGGGCGTTTCCTCAATGAAATTAAGTATTAAAAAATTTTAATTTTCTCTAACTTAGGATTATTTTATGTACAGAATATGGTGCTCAATGACTACTTACATCATTATATATTGATATAAAATGAGATAACGAGACGCCATTAAGTCCTAAATTTTGTAAAAAAAAACACCCAAGGAGAAGAAAAGCGGAGAAAAGTAAAATTTTCCTATATTTATTTTTTTACGCCTGTATAAACAAAAGCGTATTCCATTAGCACATAAAATAAGATTGCCATGTAAAATTTTAAGTACATATAGCATTTATGAAGCTTAAGAATGAAGCCCAATTTTAAAATTAGCATTTACTGATTATGTTAATTCATTTCAGCCGTGTGTAAATAATTACTCCTGAAAGATACCTTGAAACAAGTTTTCATTTTAAATAAAGACTTGAAACGAAGTCCAATTGTAAAATTAACATTCATTCATTGTATTAATTTGAAAATCTGTGCGTAAATATTATTTTCCTAAACAATCAAAGTTTTATTGATTGTCCAAACTGAAAAGTAATTCGCATCGACTTTAAAAGTACTGTAGTGCAACTGACCTGAGGACTGACCCGAACGCCCTCTTTAAACTGCACACCGGGTTCCATGATCTAAAATCTAATGGCAGTGGCTCGACGATACCGACGTTGTATTGTTATCATGTGACCCAAATTCACACTGGGAAAATGGCATTAAGACGGGAAGATTTGAAATAAAACAACAGTAGTTGCATAGACCTACGTTTACTTAAAACAACCACTAAATAAATCATTTGCATGAAAGCACAGAAAAATAACATTCAAAGCAAACAGTGACGTACTCAACCTGAGCGACTGGGGAAAGAGTACGACCGAGAAAACCCCAAACCGCCCTCACGCCTCCGTCTGAATTTGGCACATCTCGGCAAGGACATGTGGCGTACATGTAACCAGATCACCAATATCGAATTTGACGGGATGTCAGCTGTTACCTAGACTTAGAAAATTTGAATCCATTTTTAATATTAGCTAGCTAGATTTGGATAGTTTTAAGACGACCCTTCATGTCGAACCGGTAAGCAGAGCTGGCAGCTGCTACCCGCTATTACGGATCCCTCCCCATTCATTTTTGCTTGTGTCTTGTGGATCGGGCTAACTCCAGAATCAACGCTAGGGATACCATTCTTTAAACTCTATTTTTAGTTTCAGTTTGTTAGATTTTTATTTAGTATTGATTAGCCTGAAGTTAGATTAAATTTGGAGCACGTTTACTTTTCGCGTTTAAACCCAATGTAGTACCTTCGGGTGGAGCATTGGGGACGTGGCCGCAAGCATAACGGTCCTTAATTACATTATAATGTAGATAGATAGTGTTACCTAGACATACCACACATGACGACCGAAGAAACGTTAGTGTAGTCCAGCTAGTCTTTTCTGGAAGGTACTGAGGTCGGATAACTAATACTACCCGCTAAAGTTGAAGAGGGGTGACACCAGGAAAATAAACTCCGCCTTGACTACCAATGTCCTTCATACCACGGACATAAAATGTTAGTAGTATTCAACAAGGCTCAATCACACGCGCCCACACACACGTATTTACAGTTTCCAGTCCGTGTTACAAAATATTTCACAAAGGCTAGCCGACTTGCTATTATTGCAAAAGGATACAACTACAAGTACATTGACAAGAACATGAATCGCTGACATGAACTTATGGTATGATTGCACATAGTTACAAAAGGCACAGATTATTAAATAGACTAATTCCAACATAGTGATAAATGCAAACGCTAAGGCACGAGATGGTCGTTCATACCAGAGGTTCAATTTAATTGCATCAGAACAATTATCACAAACGTTAAATACTAATTGGTTATATAGGAACATCGATTAGATAATATTATAAACACAAACAAACATATAATTAACTTTAAACCAATATGTGAGAGATGCAGTTGTAAATGTGGTTAATATGCTAAAATAAAACAATTACGCATAATAAAAATGCCAAAGTGAGTCACAAATATCAAACAAATATAACATAGAAATATAATACTGTTCATATTCAAACTTGCCTAATAATTTGGTATAATATCTAACGAATGGTGTCGGTACTTTTCATTAATTGTCGTAAAATCACAGTAATGGTACATTTACTATTGATTCTGCAATAAGTGCGATGCAATTGGATTTCCAACTCTGTACTAGATACTAAATAAACATTAATTCAAATAAATAAATTATAAACTTATGAAACATTACCTTTAATAAAACCGCCAAATAAAGCTTTCCGACCTTCCATTTTGAAATGCTGAACTCAAGTCCTTTCATCTCGTCGATCAGATTGATCACCTCTAAATTCTCTGCGCCCCCTATAACGTAAATTGTGACGTCACGGAATACATTCAGAAACCCGCCAGTGGATACTGAGCTATTCAAACAAATACTTTCGAATTTCGAAATGTACACTATAACATTTGCAATAATTATCAACCGATGAGAATCGACTTAGGAAATACTACGGATCACTACAGTACTAAAAGCAACTTTATGGAAAGTTATCTTGTTTAAGATATGCAAAGCTAAAATCCTTACTTTTTGATAAACATCGTTTATTCAAAACAATTACGAGCTTTAATGCATCCTCGTTAAAATTCCAATATTACAAATTTATAAAGCTAAGCATATTTTCTGTGTGTAGATATTCTTTAAAATACGTAAAACAAGTTTTAGTGCATTTATTGAAAGACAAATAATCCAGATAGTTCAAGCGTTTATGTTATTTAATAAAGGAAAACAACATTCTTTCGGGCAATGTTTTAAAAGCAATTAAATCAGCAAATTAATTATCTTGTGTAAATAAACCATTCGATTCAAAGAACGTACGACTACCGGAAAGGCTTTAAACCGGGACAACAAGTTAAATAGCTTTAATTATATTACAGAAAGAAAAAGATAACAAAAGTTGGTGTTGTTTAATAACTAGGATGCAAAATATTTTACAATAACCAAAATTATACAGACAGCTCATTAAAATGCGAAATCGCGGTGGAATATTGTATCACTTGGATGCGTCATGCTTCGAGAATGTAATCGAGGATGACGTACGGAGCTTGTTTACTTATACGAAAAGAAAATAATTAGTAAGCGGTTCGTTCTTTGATCCGTTCTACGACATGCAACATAAAAGTTTCCAGTAATTTGTAAGTTATTCATTGAGCGTTTCCACATGTAATATAAGTTATAAAGCATAAGTATTTGAAAAAGTATAACGAACATTTATCACATCAATATAAATAATCCAGGTACAAGATCAACTTCTAATTTTAATCTATTAAAATAGATGCACTTGGAAAATGGAGGTTTGAATTGGAATTAGGAAGTACTCAATGCGGTTAATTACAATGGAAATGGCATTTTTATAAGGGCTGTAAAGAAAAATTTGACGATACCAACTGCAAGTATAATTTTGTTTTGTAACCTAAAATGATATGTAAATATCATTCAGTAAATTAAGTAGAATAAGTTAGTATCTTTGTAAAAATTATTTGTAAAGGGATAATTTATTCCAGCAATTTTGAGTTAGAGCTCGAAGCATTCTGACAAAATTTTCTGCCCAGCGTTCTTGGTTAACGAGATAGATAAATTATCTAAAGAATTTTAAAGAGAATTTTGTAACTCATATATAAGATGCTTTGGGGTTTTATAATTGTAATACAGCGTGTATTCGAATTTTGTTAAAAGATGTTAATTGCTAATCAATCCTAAGTAAATACGATTATTTTGCTAGGAACGGTAAACTTTAGCCTTTTGCCGTAGGTGGGGGTATCCTCCTAATAGTGGGTTTTGCGAGAACCTTATCTATTTTATGGAAAGTTCCAAAAATTAACTTGAATATTAAGAAAGTCTAGGGATGCTTTAAATGTGTCCATTGAATATAAGTTTTATTAAATGGTACGTACGTACGGCTCACTTAGGTCAGTAAAATATTTCTTTCCATCGTGCTTATTACTTTATTCTTACTTATAAAAGTACGTGGTTGTGAAAAACGTGTCAAAATAGATAGATTTCCGTGTACTATTTTATATTCCACATTCCTTACTCAACAAGAACATGCAATAGAAAGATATGTATTCTATGTTGTACTTATCTCATTTTAATTTATGAGTAGGTTAAATTGCAATGTTACACTATACATTGGCTATATAAATTAATATGTATATACAGTCACACGCAGTTTGTACAGTGCATACAACCCTTAAAATTGCAAAGCAAACCCAATTACAAGTGAATCCTCACCAGTGCGTTTAACAGTTCCCCGAGCGTACTAACACCAATCAAACTCTCTGACACTAACGTCTGAGATTTTCATCAACAAACATCGGTAAATGTAATTATTAACTTAATTAAGAGCAAGTTTTGTGAATGAGCCCTTGTATAGGTCATCTATGGGAATTTATTCTTTCAGGATAGACAAGGGGTATCGTAATTATTTTATATAAAAGGTATTAATCCTAAGCTATTTAATGCAAGACTCTTTTGTATAGCTTACTCAACTGCTTTGGGGATAGAAGTCTGTAACAGTGGTTTGGAATGAATTGAATAGATCATGCACTTGCATATTATTCCAAGTATCCAGTTATCATCTCTCGTCAAACCAGATACAGTCATACACGTTAATTAGAGATATAATCTGATTTCAGAAATTAGAGCAAAACAAGCTAACAACAGATTAATTGGCAATAAAAGGTATACAAGGGGTGCCTTTGTATTGGTAGGTTCCTTGTGCGTAAAAGATTTGAAAGTTTGTCTAAAATTTTTCATTTCTCAACAATATGTCTATTAGTTTCAGCACCATGTATTCTGAATTCAAATTTTAGTTCCACTTTACCCAAATAATTGGTTTGAAAAATTTCCGTCGTTTAACAAAGAATTGTTAAAAGAAAAATACAAAATGCATAAAAAATTTAATCTTTAATTTCACTGCAAAAATATTTAATACGTGCGTCGTGAACAGCCTTACGCTTTTATAATTAATAGCGTAAAAAAAATTTTGAAAACTTTTTTTCAGAAAATGTATGCTTATCCGAATGAGTCCCATTTCACATAAAATTTCTTCGAAAATAAGGGTTGCATTTTAATTTGTCGGTATTATTCGATACTAAAGATTTATGTTAGGGATTCAAGAGCATTGAAAACAAAAAATAAAAACGAAATTAAAGTTTTACTGCCATTGCAAAGAAAAGCCGGTACATATGTTAGGTGCGTACGAGCACAAAAAACCGGTTTCCTTATGGGATTTAACATAGGAAATTCTAAGGTTCATTCTGGTAATTTTTGTACTAACTGGTCGGTCCTGGGACCGCGCCGTCGCAGCAGCGCCGCCGCCACCACCACCCCGCTGCCCGACATGTGACGAAATCAACCCGTCATATGTTGGGTTGAGTTGATCACATGTCGGGGTTGGTTTCGTCATACGTCGGGTTGGTTTCGTCACATTTTAGGCGGAGGCGACAGCGGTGGTGGCGGCAATAGCAGTAGTGGCGGCATCAGCGGCTTTGGCACTGCGGCGGCGGCGCTGTCCCAGGACCAGCTATTTGGTACAAAAATTACCAGAATAAAGTTAGAATTTTCCATACTAAATCCCATAAGAAAACCGGAATTTTATGCTCGTACGCACTTAGCATATCTACTAAAACAAAAACTTTATTACTTACGTAATTTCTTAAATTAATCATTTTGACGGAATAATGTCGTTGTTTCTGGTGAACATTTTAAAGATAGTATCAATTTGGGTTCATTTCTTAGTTTTACCTTTTTCAAATTAGGCATTTTATAAATATTCGTCCCATTCTCCCACTCGACACAATCAATACAACTTCCGAACGTTAAAAAATATTGTCCAATTTAGTATATTTGTAATCCTCAAACGTTCTTTGAACATTTTTAATTAACTCATCAGAAACGTTTAAGTCTGAACTGTTTGGAGGTTGTCGTTTTTTTATTTAATTGCCAACTACAATATACATATTTATACATACACGTACAAAGACTACCACATCGCTTATATTTATTTGGAGTAACTTTTTAACCTACCCAACTTAATTCCAAGGGTGAGGTGGAGGTGGAGGTGGAGGTGGAGGTGGAGGTGGAGGTGGAGGTGGAGGTGGAGGTGGAGGTGGAAGTGGAGGTGGAGGTGGTGGTGGAGGTGGAGGTGGAGGTGGAGGTGGAGATGGAGGTGGAGGCAATAGTAGAGGTGAAGGTGGAGATGGAAGTGGAGGTGGAGGTGGGGGCAGGGTGGAGGTGGAGGTGGAGGTGGAGGTGGAGGTGGAGGTGGAGGTGGAGGTGGAGGTGGAGGTGGAGGTGGAGGTGGAGGTGGAGGTGGAGGTGGAGGTGGAGGTGGAGGTGGAGGTGGAGGTGGAGGTGGATGTGGAGGTGGAGGTGGAGGTGGAGGTGGAGGTGGAGGTGGAGGTGGAGGTGGAGGTGGAGGTGGAGGTGGAGGTGGAGGTGGAGGTAGAGGTGAAAGTGAAGGTGGAGGTGGAGGTGAAGGTGGATTTGATTACTAAGTGTTTTAGTTGCGTACCTTCTAAAGATGCTTTCCAAGCTGAAATTCCACAGCTAGCTCTGCTCACTGCTTCTTCAGAGATATTCACCACAGCTACTCATTCTCTCGACAACCTTTATAATTAAAAAATAAACAAATAATTCGACAAAAACATACAATCATTTTATTCTGACAACATAAATAATAAATTCGCACAATCTCAATATTTACAATATTAATTCACGTTTAACATTTCATCCCCTTACTTGGTAATAAAGTCATCGATCAAATATGCCCGTGAATTTATGCTCCTCTACGTTCATTGTTTTATTTTAAAGTAGATGGGCCTATCCCCGAACCTTAATTTATTTTCCCATGGTCTATGGTGAGCTCAGTATAAACTTTTTATGTGTGCACAAGTTTTTGCACTTAAAAATCATACAAAACACCCATTTACCTCTTACATCTGTTAAATATTATACGAGCATTTACACCCTCAGATAATTGTCCTTTACATATGTCAATAAAATTAATTTTCGGTTCATAAAAATTTTCACCAAATAAAACTCATATCACTAATAGTTTAAATAAATCATCACAAGCACAACAGTTTCAACCAAAAAATTCGTTAACTGGAGAATGTTTTTCTTCTTCCAGATCACCGCCTCTGTAGATGGTTTCCAAATTGACTGCACGTACCCGGATCACTTCGCGTTGCTGCCTTCCATTGTGAACAGCAATCCTATCTCGAACTCGTTGTTCACCCCAAATCCTCAACAATCCCTCTGAACTGCTGCTCCGGGTCCAAACATCACCTCTTCTTCCAATCAATGTGCAACAAACACCATCATTCAATTTGTCAATAACTCGCTACTTACAAGTCATCCTGCTTCAAGTATTACTATAATGATTTACTACGGTTCACTCCGTTTCAACTAAGTTGCACCTACTTGTGCATCAAAACACTTGTAAATTGTAAATTGGACTGCACTAGTCACATGGTTTGAAACTAGGATGTTCTTCTGTAGACTTGGAAAACAAGAGAAAGAATGCCGCCTCCAGCAGCGCTTATACAACCAGCCC
Source organism: Platerodrilus igneus (assembly GCA_036346225.1). Taxonomy (NCBI): domain Eukaryota; kingdom Metazoa; phylum Arthropoda; class Insecta; order Coleoptera; family Lycidae; genus Platerodrilus; species Platerodrilus igneus. The sequence continues at coordinate 7,241,320 of JARFIW010001503.1, read as the reverse complement.
CACTTAAGTTGCCTGTATTTTTCTTTCCCATTCCTTGTAAAACGACTAACGGCCACTCAATTCTACAAAATCCACTTGCACATAAACACAACGGTTTTTCAAAACTCAGAAATCGTCAATACAAACACTTCATTACCGCGAAAAACTGTCTAACCGTGGCAACCGTTTAAATATTCCTTGAATTTCCACTCTTTTGTTTACCCCACACAAATACAATCACGGTTCTTGTGTGTGCGTTCATCCAATTATCTCCCTTGCACTCTCATAATAACATTTCTCAGCTTTGTCTTTCTTTCCTATCTAAAGTGTCTACGTTATTTCTACCTTACTGGTATCTCTTTCTGTCCTGTGTTTTCTGTCTTGCTTGTAGCCCCCTCTATTATTATATTGTTTACAGTTAATTCTCCCTAATTTTATTGATCTGTTTTCAACTAGTCGACTGTTGCTGTTAGCCTTGCATTTTTCCGTTAACATATTTTACCTCGAATTATATCCTCAACGTAAACTAGCTTTACAAAAATCGTTCATTTACCTCAACTTCGGGTTCTATGAAATCCTCGAATGTTTTAACGTTCGTTAAAAATTTTAGCTTTTGCTGTATTTAATAAATATACGTTACTTAAATTATGGATTTTATACTGAAAAGCTTTAATACTAATGATCTTTGTACACAATTTTCGACCTTGTCGATCTTAATTGTTGTCCTAGTACTAAATTAACACAAACAAATTAATCCTACATTATAATATGTAATTTTATCCCACTCTAATTATATTGAAGCGTTTTAAATAAATTATTAATTTTTATATACAGGGTACCTATAAATACATAAATGCTTGGCTTATGTACACCTATCTAAGCCTACCCAATCACAGTAATATATATATATATATATATATATATATTGCTATTATAAGAGGGTAATTTAAGGGTAGATTAAGTTATAGGGGTTGTAGAATAAATGTAAATAATTTTAAAGTTAAGAGAAACAAATAATTCCACCAATTATAGGGGTAAATCGACTATTTTACAAAAGGTCAATAGCGAGCACACTGTATATAAATTAGATTTAATTTAATGCACAAGAAAGAAGCTAATTTTCAATAATTGGATAATATTTAACTAAACTAAGAATGTGTACGTCGTATAATATGTTTTAAGTTAAGTTTATAAGTCCAAAATTAAATAGAAACGAGTAAAAGGTAAGGTTATAAACGCAACAAATTGCATCAATATAAACACATTATCGGGAAAGATAGATAAACTGACATTTTAGATATTTAATAATTTCGTCAAAATGTGAACGCATGAATAAGTAAACGCATTCTAATACGTCATTATTTGAAAATGAATACGTGACTAGGAATTACATTTACATGAAAATCCAACAGATTTCAAATAACAAACAATAAATAACAGACGGTTCGATATACGATAAGCTTTGAACTATAAACGACACAAATATGAAATACGTGACAGAATTGCAATGGATATTTGGAAATTCTAAGAAGATGCTATGATGTATTGAATGTCGACGTGCGGAATTCAATGAAAGTACAACAATTGAAACCAGGGAATATGAGAAATCCTAAGGTTCTACAGAGATAGGTGGAAACTACAAACGTCTATCAATAAACACTCGATACGCGCCAATTGGAACGTTGGAAGGTGGAGCTTATAAATAGGATATGAAACTCGTAATTAAACAGTAAATCTTTAACAAAGGCACGAATCACGTCGATTTAAAGTGAAAATTACGTACCAGTAAAATTAGTGAAAGTAAATAATTTATTAAAAGTAAAAATTTGAAAGTGGTAATATGTGCAACGAAGAATAGGCCGTGTTTACGCGTAAAACGTAAGATAAATTATTAATTGTATTTTATTTTAAATACTTAACAAATTTAGGGTTTTGAATCAACATCCAAGAAAAGTAAACGGTTTCGAATAAACATCCAAGAAAAGTAAACTATTTCGAGTAAACGTATTTGAATAAAGATGGAAGTAAACGTATTGGAATAAAGATCAGAAAAAGGGGTACGTCTGGATAAATACTCTAAAGGAATATTTAAATGTACGTCTGAAATTACGTGAACATACTCAAAGTTACTCCAGAAATCCAAGGGAAAAAATATAAACAACTAATAATCCATCATTCTGGTAAATGAAGTGAAGCAGGTCGAGCCGTAACAAGCAAGGGGTGCTAACCACAGACACTCTGAGGCAATTCCAGTGACGAGCAAGGAAAACGCAGGTTAGAGTTCTTAAAATTTTTATTAGTTAAAGACTGTTTCAATTTTAATATTTGCTAAATATTATATATCTGTAAGAGTCAACAAAAAGGTCATTTGAGAATTTGAAAATAGGGAACATCATCTTTGAACGTTCGAAAGGTACTTTATAGTAATTATAAAGATATTTTTGCTGGCTTTCAGGAAAATTAAATTTGGTGAATGTGAATAATTTGTTCAGGGGCTACTTTTTGAATTGATATAAAACTGTACATATTACCAATCATTATACGGTGTAATTTTGGATTGTTTCATTTAAATTATTTCAACAGATAGAAAAAAAGGAGCATTTCAGAGCAATTTTAATGGTACGCATCGTAGGGGCTTAAATCCTAAAAAGGCTATTTCATAGCAATCTTAAGAGCACATCCAACGTAAGGGTGATAGCACAGCAATAATAATAACGCCCAATCGTAAGGGCGAGATCACAGCAATGTATATATATATATATATATATATATATATATATATATATAATAATATAAATTCTTTAGTTGTTGATTTTCTTCTTTGGGAATATGTTCGTCCACTAATTAATAAGAAAAACGCTCATTTATAAATTTGTCGACGTTTCGGGTAATTTATTCCCTTAATCATGACCTATGAATATTCGTTATAATACAAATTTATATAACTGGTGTTACTTACAATCTATGCGAGCTTTATTTGTTAAAAAACAGTAATTCAGAAAACCATAATAAATTAATGACACTGACATTTAAAAAACAATTTGTAAGATAAAACTCTAGTCATATAAATAAAATTATCTTTAAACTTACACTGTACTACACTATTTACAAATGGTTTAAATTCACATAAGTTACAAGAATTTATAGTAAGAATGATGTTTAACAAGTTAACAACATGCCATAACTGGATCAGTATAAACAATTATATGGCTGATGATTTTGTATATTTATTAAATTTTTACATTATACCTGGTGAGAGAACTTGAAAATTTAGTTTAACTCTATTTATTATTATATTATTTATTATTATATCCTTTCTGGATATAAAAATTATAAAAGACAATAATAACAAATTAATTCTAGACATTTATAAAAAACCCACAGATTCTGGTAGGTATGTCAACTTTAATTCAGATCATACATTCAAACATAAATTAAATACTGTTTTAACGCTAAAAAATAGAGTTAAACTAAATTTTCAAGTTCTCTCACCAGGTATAATGTAAAAATTTAATAAATATACAAAATCATCAGCCATATAATTGTTTATACTGATCAGTTATGGCATGTTGTTAACTTGTTAAACATCATTCTTACTATAAATTCTTGTAACTTATGTGAATTTAAACCATTTGTAAATAGTGTAGTACAGTGTAAGTTTAAAGATAATTTTATTTATATGACTAGAGTTTTATCTTACAAATTGTTTTTTAAATGTCAGTGTCATTAATTTATTATGGTTTTCTGAATTACTGTTTTTTAACAAATAAAGCTCGCATAGATTGTAAGTAACACCAGTTATATAAATTTGTATTATAACGAATATTCATAGGTCATGATTAAGGAATAAATTACCCGAAACGTCGACAAATTTATAAATGAGCGTTTTCTTATTAATTAGTGGACGAACATATTCCCAAAGAAGAAAATCAACAACTAAAGAATTTATATTATTAATAGATATAACGTCCGATAACACAGCTGTGATATATATATATATATATATATATATATATATATATATATAGTGAATAAGATGAAATAATAACTTAGACTTTTATGCAAAGCCCAAATGATCATTTCAAATCGAGCTAGTAATTGAAAGATGGAAATATAAGGTTTTGGACAGGACTTGAACCTGTATCCTGGTTTTGCCGGAACCATGCGTTTACCAATTACGAACGTAATTGAAAGTTAGGTTGATGTATCGTCGTGTACACGATTTAAATTTGTAAATTTTGCAATTGTGCCATCGGTCTCGGTGGCGTAATTGGTAAACGCATGGTTCCTGCAAAACCAGGATACAGGTTCAAGTCCTGTCCAAGACCTTAAATTTTCCATCTTTCAATTACTAGCTCGATTTGAAATGATCATTTGGGCTTTGCATAAAAGTCTAAGTTATTATTTCATCTTATGCACTGTAATACGATAGTATTTATCAACTTACCTTGTGTAATTAACTACCTAAAATATATATATATATATATATATATATATATATATATATATATTGCCGCGGTACTTTTTTAAATTAATTCGTGCACCACCTGGGCCAACATAACACTTTTCAAAAAAAATTTAAAAAAAATTGTCTTACCCTTTTATTTCGACGCCTTCGAATTTCTCTGCTCACCCTACCTAACTGATCCCTACATGAGCCTGTCACCTCGGTCATCTTAATATTAATTTCATCTTCACAGAAGATCCTCACCTCCGTCCGTAATTTTCCCATTTCCTGACTCAAACCTTTTACATCGCGTTCATTTTTATCCACCCTATTCCCGACTTCCTCTATTTTTATCGTCAAGCTATTTATAAAATCCGAAAATTCTTTGGTTGTCTTATCTATTTGTTTGCTTAATGTCTCCCTCACTCCCGTTAATGTCTCCTACATTTGATCAAATTTCCTATTCGATTCGGCACTCATCTGCTCAAACTTTCTATTTGAGTTCTCTCTAACTCCGCTTAATGTCTCGTTCATCCTTTCAAGCATCCTCATTATCATCTCGTTTTCTTGGTCCCCTGATTCCGTCCTCGACTGATCCCTACTTCCTCCGGCTTCCTCCATTTTTCTTGATTTCTCAAATAACGCACTATCGTCACTTCCAATTTCCACTCCTTGGCTTCTTAACCATTCCTTCCTCTGCATACGTTTCAATCACTTCCTCACACACTCAAAAATATTTACCAATTTATACAACACACACACTCTCTCTCAGCTTGCCAGTTTCCTGGAATTATAGAGGTAGATGAGGAAGAGGTGAAAGAAATCGACACAGGTGAATATAGTGAGGAAAAGTTAGAAGAGGTTCAATTGGTAGTAAGCGAAGAGTCTGAATTAGTAGAGGTAGAGTCAAGCGCAGCATTAGTAGTGAATAAAGAGTCTGAATTAATAGGAGTAGAGGCGAACGCAGCATTATGTTACACACAAGAGTTAAAAGTAGGCATAAAGGAGATAAGTGGCAAATATAATTTTAATAAGTTGGATTTTGGAGATTTTTACGGAGTGAATATTGTACATAGAGTCTAGAAGGGATGAAGAATTTTCTATAGAGGTCTAGATGAAGATGTTAAGGTAGTATCGTTTGGTTTGTCCGCAGAAAAGGGAATAATAGTTAGTGAGAAACAGACAAGTATAGGAACTGAAGAAGAAATATTTAAAAGTCAAGATAATAAGGATAATTTTATTTTATGTGAAGTAATAAGGAGTATAAGTATAGGAATAGAAGAAGGAAAAATAGGGATGAAGTTTATTAAGATTGTAAGAAGAAAGACATGGAGGATTAAGAAAAGAGTCAGATTTAAATAAAGGACACTTAATAGATAAAAATACAATAATAGGTGAATAGTTAGAGTAGAAGTTAAATAGATGGGGATAAAGATAGGTGAATATAGAAAAGTAGAATTAGGAATAGGATAAATAAGGGGAGATAGTTAATAGTAGATATAGAGTTAGGTGTGTATAGTTAGTATAATAAATAGATAGTGATAGTAATAGGTGAGGTTAAATATAAAACAGTGGGACATAAGTAGAAGGAAACGTACATAAAGTGAAGATAGGTAGAAAAGTATAGAAGTGAGGTACTTAAAGAGTCAATAGTCGACAAAAAGTAAAGGGAAGTAAATAAAAATATAGGGTGAAAAGCTTAGTGATAGATAGAAATAGTTAGTTAACAAGTAGTGATAGGTGTGAGTAGTTAGTTATAAATAAAGATAGGTGTAGATAGATAGAAATAATTAGAAATAGCTAGAAATAGGTAGATAAAGAGTAATAGGTTAGATAGATAGGTATAGGTAGTGTTAGGTAAGAAGATAGGTGTTTAGAAATATCATGTAAGATTAGGTAGTAGGAATTAGGTCGTATTTAAATTTAAGAAAACGTAGGTGAGTTTTCTTTGAATTGAAATAGGGAATTATGTTGTGGATTTAAAGGGTAAATAGGTGTAGATAATGAAATTTTAACAACCATGTGTATAGAAATAGAAGCAAGTTATTTACGCGCCAAATTAATTAATTTATATAGACGAAACGGATGGGTATTAAGGTATTTTCCTATATTTAAATTGGAATGTGAAAATTATATAAGGGTAGAAAATTTTAGAATACATAAACAACTCAAGAATACGCATAAGTAATTATAATTTCTTTTAATCAAACGCATGAAACCAAAAAGGGAGCTTGCATGCATTAGAAAATCAATAATTTCAAACGCAAAGGTTGTTCGTTTAAAAGCCAACGTTCGTTATACAAATACTACGAAGGGGAAATCTAGGAATTGTTATTTTCTACGGTCGATAATTTCAAGAAACACCTGTTGGTTAAATGTTACGTTCAGAGAATATTAAACGAACGTTAAGATAGAATTCCATAGAAATTGTTTTCAACGGTCGATTTGTATAAGCAGCTACAATAACCAGTACCTTAAGGAGGGAGTGAAATGAACGATCGATAATATAAAACAGACAGAGAAAATATAAATGAAGCGTTGGAATGAAAGTCACGTAATATGATATACACGGGTATTTATGAAGGACGTCTACAATATCGATTTTCTGTAACTAGAAGGGTTCGAAAGAGATAACAGATATGTGTAGAACAGAGATAAAAGCGGATAGGTGGAGCGCTGTGGCGACAGGAACTTATATAATTGGTTGAGAGCCAACAGTTTTCGAAAAGTGCGCGTACGGTAAGGTAGGAAACGAAAATTCTATGTAAACAGCTCGACGGACGGGAGAAATTTTTCAGAAATTATGGTCGGTTACGTTCAAAATTTTAAGAAGCTGCTTCGAAAACAAGCTTTTTACTTGAAACAGGTTCCATTAGGGGGCATTAGAGAATGATATAAATACGCTAACGAATATATTAAAGCTCTCTTTTTTTCATTCCATTTAGATGTGAATACGGGTTCAGATCTACAACCTATAAAAGTAAAAGCTTTCGGTTAGCAATTATTGTGTTCAGAAAAGTTACATTAAACATCCTGTTAAAAATCATAAAAGCTGTAGTAGTGGACCGCCAGTTATAAAAGTGTTTGCACGAGTTAGTGTGTGTTAGATAAAAAGTCCCGTTACTACGTCAAAGTTGTTAAATAAAGAGATGATATTTTGGGGTAAGCCAAACTGAAAGCAATGTGTATGCATGAAATATTGGTATGGAATGTTACTGTTGAGCCGAAGCTAATAGCTGGGAGGTAGCGCAGATATTAGATGGTGGAGATCTGTGGATCCATACTTCATCGTAGTAGATGGACACAACGACGAGGGGTTTCTGGTAACCATCCCCAGCGGTGACGAAGAGTGAAGGTGTCTCCAGGTAATAAACTTGAAATTTCTGTTTTTATATAAACATTTGTGGATATTTTTGTGTTTGTGTGTTTGACTTATTGGTGGTGTATTAATTGTTTTTAAAACTTGTTTAAAAAGGTACATGTGCAGGACAATTTAATAATTTTGAGTAACGAAAAAGGGTTTATTGATGATATATAAAGATTTATTCAGGCTATAAATTGTGGTTGTAAGGAGTAAACGGGTCTGTAAATTTGTTTTCAATAATGCAAGGTGTAAAAAGCATTTACAAAACTGGGTTATAATGAGCTCACAATAGACCAGTATGAAGTCAAATTAGGGTTACATGTGGGGCCCATATACTTATATCTACTCGAATTTGTTTAAAATAATTTAAAAATCAAGGACTTTAAAGCGTTTGATAATTGAGCTGGTATCAATTGTACCAAACCGTTTGTACTCATGTGTAAATATTTTATCTGTTAATATGTGTAAATAAAAGGTTGTATGGTTGTTGTATTATTTTGGTAATTTCATTTGATGGTGTGTGAGTGTGAGAGAGGTATGTACGTAAAAAATAGGTATTCAAGAAAAGGCCGATTGCTAAGCTAGCCAGGGTGAACAGATAAATTCGATGGCGTCCAAATAAAAGGGTAAGACAATTTTTTTTTTTAAATTTTGTTGCAAAATTTTATGTTGGCCTAGGGGGGGCACGAATTAATTTAAAAGAGTACCACGGCAATATATCTTTGTACTTTATAAAATTCACGAAGCTGCGACTATCATTTGAATGTTAACGTCTAAATATTGTATTATTCTGATTAGTAGTTCTTAATGGAATGGTTTAGGATTTAAAAGACAATTTTATTTTATTTGGAAATTAAATGTTGCAAGAAAAAAGAATTTGGAAATTAGGTATTTCATATATGAAATATGGAGAAACTTGTCTACCACTAATACATGACTTTAAAATTTCGGAAACATGCATTACATTTTACAGTATTGCAACTAATTCTGAGAAGCACATAACCAAATTTGCAGAAAACATACTATGATTAAAACTGACTTAGTCCATTATCATTGAGCAAGTGAACACTCAAGTTCATTTTTTGCAGATTTGTAAGTTTTGCAAGAAACTCTCAATGTTAGATGCTATTTATAGTAAGTTTTTGTTTTATGATTCTTGAAAATCTAATGAAGTTGCATTGGATATTTCCTGTAATTTAAACTTAATACGTTTTTAACTCAATCGTCAAGCTTTAATTAAATTGCCAGTAAAGTTTAATTAGTAGGAAAATCTTAGTTATTTGATGTGTGTTTCCATAAACATAATCACGTGAAGAGTAAAATAATGCTACTTTTAATTACCTGTGGAACCTTGAGGTGGTTATAAACATTACATAACTATGTCATATAGATTGAGACAAAGATTGTTGTAATCTATACAAATAAGTGGACCAATTTAAATTTACTTGCTACGATTAAAAATAAATGTATGTTTTAGTTTTGTGATAATAGATTGAGGTTTGATATATTTCAGTTTGAGATACAACTTACAACGTAAAGTTAATTGGACACGAAACTAAGGTATATGTCTTTCAAAATCTCACGGGTTGCTGCGCGCGCAGAACACCAATTAATATAATTATTTACGTTAAAGTCCATCTTAGAAAACATTAACAACTCAACTGTCAATTTGCAGTTCGTCTCTCATTTATTTGCTCATTTGCAAACCGGAGTGCAGCAAACAGCGTTTTGGCGGAGCCGTTTCGGCGCGACCGTTTCGGCGCAGGGACGTTTAGGCATAATGACATTTTGGCACAAGGACGATTCGGTTTTAGGACGTCTCGGCGCCGTCTTTTGTCCTTTGTAGTAATACATTTTGACTACTAGGCTACGTTGAAACCTCAACGCTATTTTTCGCATATGCACCAGTTTAATTCCTTTGCCTTAGTAGTAAAACATTTCGACTTATATCGTAAGTTGAAACCTCAATATTATTTTAGCACATGTACCCGTTCGACTCTTGCCACAGTAGCAAAACATTTTAAATACGAACCTAAATTGAGGCTTCAACACTGTTTTCGCACATGTACCGAATCGATAATTTTCTTTTAGTAGTAAAATATTTAGACTTCTAACCTAAGTTGAAACCTAATACTATTTTCGTCTCAAAACTATCTACGCACGTGTACCCTTTCGATTATTTTGTCTTAGTAGTAAAACAATTCGACTTTTAAACTAAGTTGAAACCTCAACACTATTTTCGCCTCCACACTATCGTCGCACATGTACACTTTCGATTATTACGTCTTAGTAGTGAATCATTTCTAATACTAACCTAAGGTGAACACTTAACTCTGTTTTTGCCTCAACACTGTTTATGCCACAACTCTACAGATATGCACAATATTGTCATATGGACAAATAGCAAGCAATTTTGCTCGTCGAAACATTTCTGCGCCGAAATGTCCCTGCGCCGAAATAGCCCGGCGCCAAAGCGTCCCTGCGCCGAAACGTCCTTGTGTCGAAACGTCCCTGCGCCGAAACGTCCCTGCGCCGAAACGGTCGCGCCGAATTGGCCGCGCTGAATCGTCCCATTCCTATCTGACTAACGGCACCAATACCAAAGGGCACCAAATCTAAGACCGAACAAAAAAAATATTCTTCAAGAATAATCAGGTAAAATTACCACAACGCTCTATGCTAACGGATCTCCCTTCTCTCCCATTTCTCTACCATTCATATGGTTTAGGTTAACGAAGGTAGTCGTTCAGTGGCTCAGTGGGTGTTAATACAGAGTAAGACTAGAATATTTTGTTGTCCGAAAAGCTGGAATCCGAGTTTCTTATATATTTAATGGTTGTAGTTGTTTGTTCGTATTGACTGAAGTTTTGATTTTAGTCCGTAATTCCCTAGTTGAAAAATAAGAATAATGTTATTTCTCTAACTATATAACTATATAACTATATAACTATATAACTATATAACTATATAACTATATAACTATATAACTATATAACTATATAACTATATAACTATATAACTATATAACTATATAACTATATAACTATATAACTATATAACTATATAACTATATAACTATATAACTATATAACTATATAACTATATAACTATATAACTATATAACTATATAACTATATAACCATATAACCATATAACCATATAACCATATAACCATATAACCATATAACCATATAACCATATAACCATATAACCATATAACTATATAACTATATAACTATATAACTATATAACTATATAACTATATAACTATATAACTATATAACTATATAACTATATAACTATATAACTATATAACTATATAACTATATAACTATATAACTATATAACTATATAACTATATAACTATATAACTATATAACTATATAACTATATAACTATATAACTATATAACTATATAACTATATAACTATATAACTATATAACTATATAACTATATAACTATATAACTATATAACTATATAACTATATAACTATATAACTATATAACTATATAACTATATAACTATATAACTATATAACTATATAACTATATAACTATATAACTATATAACTATATAACTATATAACTATATAACTATATAACTATATAACTATATAACTATATAACTATATAACTATATAACTATATAACTATATAACTATATAACTATATAACTATATAACTATATAACTATATAACTATATAACTATATAACTATATAACTATATAACTATATAACTATATAACTATATAACTATATAACTATATAACTATATAACTATATAACTATATAACTATATAACTATATAACTATATAACTATATAACTATATAACTATATAACTATATAACTATATAACTATATAACTATATAACTATATAACTATATAACTATATAACTATATAACTATATAACTATATAACTATATAACTATATAACTATATAACTATATAACTATATAACTATATAACTATATAACTATATAACTATATAACTATATAACTATATAACTATATAACTATATAACTATATAACTATATAACTATATAACTATATAACTATATAACTATATAACTATATAACTATATAACTATATAACTATATAACTATATAACTATATAACTATATAACTATATAACTATATAACTATATAACTATATAACTATATAACTATATAACTATAAACTATATAACTATATAACTATATAACTATATAACTATATAACTATATAACTATATAACTATATAACTATATAACTATATAACTATATAACTATATAACTATATAACTATATAACTATATAACTATATAACTATATAACTATATAACTATATAACTATATAACTATATAACTATATAACTATATAACTATATAACTATATAACTATATAACTATATAACTATATAACTATATAACTATATAACTATATAACTATATAACTATATAACTATATAACTATATAACTATATAACTATATAACTATATAACTATATAACTATATAACTATATAACTATATAACTATATAACTATATAACTATATAACTATATAACTATATAACTATATAACTATATAACTATATAACTATATAACTATAACTATAACTATATAACTATATAACTATATAACTATATAACTATATAACTATATAACTATATAACTATATAACTATATAACTATATAACTATATAACTATATAACTATATAACTATATAACTATATAACTATATAACTATATAACTATATAACTAACTATATAAATTTAAATGATGGATTACAAGCAACAGATAATTAATGTCTTTAAACAAATCAGTTAATCAAAGCGTTTACTATAAGCACTCACCTTGTTAATGATGCGGCTGTGCAGATGAAAAAAACGTTGGAACAAATACGACTCTTCCTTTGGCGGATGGAGTGAAGCACATTTAACGATAGCGGTATAGCAAAGCGGTTCATAAGTGTAATAATTATTATAAATATTTACAGTATAAACGGAACAAAAGACACTATAACAAACAATGCTTTGATGGCTTTTTCAAATACAGATGTAGATAAATATATCTATTAGGTATATTGTATATTGTTATACGGGGCGAGTTACAACCAGTCCTTCGTTCTCTTGTGCCTTAATAGTAGATAATATCAGATTAAATTAGGTGACATATTAAGTATAAATAATAAAGGGAGTTTTAAAATTGTTTTCAGTTATAAAGAGTGTTACAAAAGTGGGACAACCCTAACCAAAAATGTTTTCTAGTAATATATTTTGTATGTTGGAATTCTACTCGTCAACTATCAGTGATACCTGAGTAATTTGCGTGATACCTGCATTGCTTAGTAAAACGGATTGCATGTTCTTAATTAATTTTCTCGTATATTCTTATACCGCTTAGAGACCAAGGAAATAGTGATTCAACTTGTTGTATATATAGCTATTTGTAATACCCTTTTAGATTGAGCATATCAAGCGATGAAAGCTCTTTGGGTCAGAATACCGAAAAACGGCCCTAAGAAATGTGGCAAAAGTGAAAATATTAAAATCAGTTAAAAATTTGTTGACATAATCATCAATTACACTTGCGGATACATCAAAACTTGTAGCTTCAGATCTACAACATGATGATATTCTGGCAAGTACAGGTTCTTATGGTTATTACTTTTGTTTTGATATACTTATTAAAAGAGTAATGCTCTTCGCATTTATGTCAGGGACACACGAGTGTTTATTTTACGTACGACGTATCGTACGATGCTTATAGCACGCGTAATTAATAGTTGTAACACGATGCATTCCATTTCTATAGATACGGATGCACACTGGCCCTTTTAACTGCGTTTTAAAACTATTGAAATTACACATGGTGAATACCACACTCAACGTTGTTAGCAAGACGTTGGTGTGGTGTATGGAATATGGAATATAGACGTATAGGAGTGGATGGCAGTGATCGGAGCACACATCTACCGCTCGGATCCACTTGATTCACCGTCACTCCCGCTGTCTCTTGGATACACCGCCACCGCCGCTACCGACCCCGAATGTAATTTTTTACCCTAACACCAATCCCTACAGGGTTACAACCCCTAAACACAAATTTTTATTTATTTTATTTATAAAAATTTTCTTAGCATGTAAAGCATTATATGGACCCAAATTTTCTTGAAAGTCTCAATTTGAGGTTACTTTTAATCTGGGATCAACCCCTAGAAAATTTACAATCACCATATCCCAATGTTCTAACTTTTCTATTTATGAATATTTTGTAACGCGATGCGTTACGTCAATCGTGAATTAGGTAGAACAGAAATAATATTTAATATTGAATGACTAATTTGTCATGAAAGCGCCCTGTAGAACCTTTATTTCATACAAATTGTGTTAAAAAACCCAGACTTGCATTAAATCCGTATTTTTATCAATTAAACTAAAAACCACAAATGTAATCCTTTTATTTCTGTAAATGCATAGGGAAACTTGAAAAAGGGTTGTAAATTATTTTTAAACCCACAAGAATGTAAGCAAGCCAATCATAACCACATAATTGTCATTTTTCAATGTATACGTCCCAAAATATATGCTTTTGGAGTTATGATTGAATAAATTCCATGCAATATAACATACGTTTAATAGACATTGTTGTAACTATTGTAAAAGGTAAACTACATACTTTGTATTAACTAGACTTTGATAAAGCTGAATACGTACCTACAGGATTTCAACGATGTAATACTTGTATACATTAAACTACAATGTGTGCAATTATAAGGTTTCAGATCAAAAAATTACAGATACACTTACGTAGGTTACAGTATGACAGAGACTTTCTGCGTCTTATGTGTCATAAACGCAATAGCAATTTCGTGCAACAATATGAAAAACCAAATAGAAGAGGAATTTGTAAAAATAAAACCAACTGGGATCGAATCAGTAGAACAATCTTATAGAAATCAGTCACCTAAATACGTCGAAAATATAGAAAGACGAATGATCCGGATGGAGGTCTTAATGCGAGATCTCCAAAGGGGTTAATTTAAGGAAGTTTGAAAATTAATATATCTGAATGACCTCGTTAAAAGCATGTGTTAGTGTAAAATTACGAAAATGTAGCGAGGTTGGGGTATGTTGGAAAGTGGAACAAAACACAGCTAAACAGGAGAATACGCGGCATGGCAGAATTTACTCGTTATAACCGTGTGTAGAGGGCGAAACTGGATTGGTTCATCCAGCCATTAATTTGGAATTTTGAAAAATAAAAAAAAACTGGTGTGGTCTGAGCATTACCTGAATTTGAGGAAGTAAACTCTTTAGGGTTTAGTTCAATTACACCTGGTCAAATTACAGATAAGTTATTTTTAGAAAAGTATATTTATATGTATTTATATGTACGTTAATAGAGGTTAAGTTTTAGGTGGATTTTTATTTTAATTATTTAGGAAATAGGTAGTTAGAATTTGCATAAGATATCCAGCTATCCCAGTGCTATTCATATTTGAAGGGAACGTTTTAATTTGACAAAGAAACTTGACGACCGATGCTTGCGGTGACAGACTGTCAGACAACCCTCGATATTGTTAAAAATAAGACCTTTCAGGATATATGTAGTGTAGAATTTTTAAATTGAAAACTGTATTATTTAACATTTTTGTATTTCTTTATTGTTCTTTATATGCTTTTCTCATTTATCCATAGGAACCCACTCCCGCATCACTGCAGTTAGACAATGCACCCTTTTATTGTAACGAGGTCCCCACCCCTTCAGAGCAAATTCAAATAGAAATTGTTTTAACCCATAGTTCACCCGTAACAGTAAATACTTCAAACGTAACAATTTTTTTTAGAGTGTAAAGCATTGGATAGACTCAAATTTCTGTAGAAGTGGAAATCTGCAATTAATTAAACATTTGACCATTACATACCCAAGATTTAAAAACTTACAAAGGTGGCGATTCCACACCACGCCAATTACTTGCAATTATTTGAATATGGGTTAATTATGTATTTTGTATTAGTTTTAAGGAAGTAGTTACTCGTCTAAGCATAAAAACTAGTTATAAAATTTTGTCTGGCTGTGCCATTTTAACTATCCTATCGAAGACTTGAAGAAGTCACCGATAGTTAGTTGTAGATATTCAAATATAGAGGGCGGATGTAAATCTTTTATATTTATTAATACACCATAATCCGTGTATAGTTCAAGAACTAAGTTGGTTGGTTTGCAGAAAGAAATGCACCAAACTGATGAGCTGCAACCATAACGAAACTGGTCATTAATTTTTTCTTTTTGTAAAATAACCAATAATTTAATTTTCTTTCACTATGCTTGAATTACTTTTCCTATTCCAGACAAAATTATTTTGTAGATTAAGCAAGAAACGCATTAGTTTCTGTCGATCAACTTCCCGTTTAACATTAGGTGTAGTACTATCTTAAAAAGTCCGCAAGTGTTATAATGGGAAATCGGTCATTTGTTTCAAATGAACTAAGTCTCATTTGGGACATGGTGCTATACAAGTAGGTCTTAATGAACTTAAACTTACTAAATGAGCTTTCGGGAGAAGCGGTGGTATCCAGCAAAGTTAAATATAATTATAATACTGTACACAAATACGGCACACTACTATCGATAGAACAGTTTTCTACCATCACTAATTCGGTTACTTCTTTTCCTGAAAAGAGATTTTTAATTTTCTCTTTCATTATCGTTCGAAAACTAAGAAGTTGAGGAAATGTAGAAGATAAGTCATATGGATAAAATTCACAGAGTCTGTTTCTTGTTTGATGATTTCTTCATCAGGCCAAATACAAAGATGTTCTGGTGGTGGAATTGCAAATTTGTTCGAAATATCGTTCATGCTAACAAAACGTGTTGTCAGTTGTTGAATTATGACGTCTAGACATACATTGAACAGGGTTATTCTTCTGGTGTTTTTATGTGCTCATATACCGCCAATTCATCAAAAATTTTTTAGTGTGACGTTGTCGTTTAGTTACAAAAGTATAGGCTATTTTTAAGCTATTTGTAACGTGCTTGTCTTTTTCAACATATCGCTGAAAAATTGCTTTGAAAATTCAATCGTTTTATTTTAAACTGTACGTAAAAGTGATGCGACTGTTAACAAATCAATTGAAGGTTGTTATAAATATTTTGAAATTACGTTAGTAAATTGTAATATTTCACACTGGAAAACTAGAATCACGATGAACTCGAAGGAATTTACTTCATTTTTAATCATTAAAGCATTTCTGTTTTCAGATGTTTTATTTGATAAAAAAATTATAATTTCGAGACACCAACCAAATTCGTTCTTAAAGAAATCAGGCAAATAAATCTTGAAGACCGTCTATTTGGACAAAGTCTCTTGAGTGTATTTTTTATTTCGTTTAACCTATGCAAACGTGGCAAGCTTTCACTAAAGTAAATATAAATTTATTCCACAGTAGTATAGAATTTGTAAATTTCCAAAATATTACTGACAGTATGATTTAACACTAGATTTAAATTCTGCGAAGCGCAGTGTACGTAAGTAGCTGCTGGATTCAAATTTTTGATACGCGCTTGAAGACCCATATACTTACCACTCATATTGGCAGCACCATCCTACTCTAGCCCACGACACTTTTTCATATCAATATTATACTTCTCAAGGATACCTCTAACTTCGTTTTCGAATGACTGTCCGAATTGATTTTTTAGCTCACAAAATCCTATAAAAGTTTCAAAAATGGTTAACTTACTTTCCGGATTTGCTTCAACATATCGAATTACAATACTCAATTGATCTATTTTACTGACATTTTGAGTAGCATCCAGCAAAAGAGAAAAAATCGGAACTTCTCTAATTTCATTAAAGATTAGTCTTAGTAAAGACAAAAGGTTCATTCTGCATTTTTGGAGTGAAATACTTTACTCTATTGTTTTAATTTTCAATGTGGACTTTCAGTAATCGATCATACAAAGCCAACAAATCAATAATATTTAAAAATGCTCCTTATTCTGGGATGATCCACTTTCATCGTGACCCCGAAAGGAAATGTTGCATCTTGTCAAAGTTAAAATAACATTTATAATTCTAGATAGAATAGCAACTTTTACTTTAATATCGTTTTTAGCAAACTGTGATATAATTGTTTTATTATTTTTCCAGGGGTCATAAGTTAAACAAGAAGTAAAATGAACCTAAGAAGATTCGTGTTTAGCTATTTCTTATTGACCCTTGCCAGTCGTTAATGGTATAATTACACCAAGCATCATTAAAACTTTTGTTCCGAAAAAAGCCAGCAAATATAACAATAAACTGCGTTTAATATTGTTGAATCAGAAAGCCAAAATCTATGGATAGCTTGGGAAGTTTTAGCTTTAATTTGATAATACTCGTTACTAAAACTTCTCTTTGATACCGGGTCTTTAGGAAAAGGACCGTTTGGCTAATGAAGTCCTAAACTGATAATTTTTACCTTCATCTCATCATCTAAATCGTGAGCGTATCGTCTTTAGTCACTGTCGATTAATATTGCAGTTCTCTCAAGCCCAGTCTCAAAAGTATTCCCTTACAATTATTGTCAGCTTTTCAAGTATAGACATCTTCAATGTTTTGGTTTAGTTCTAATTTAATATATCACTATTATCACTATGCACATCGACACTACTACCGCTTATACCACTACAACTCGGTACCAAATCTGTATTTGCCTTTTTAAAGAAAACAACAATTTTCGATAATTTTCTAATAGATTGTTTCTTTTTACGTCTCATTTTACGTTTTTGAGCACCTTTTAAATGCTTTGACTTGTTTAAACTTATTTTTATAATTCCCTAATAGCGTCCGATTGAAACTGCTGAAATAAAGGACAACAAAATCCCACATTTTTAAACAAATTAAAATCATGACAAGTTGTCCAAGTTATGTAATTCAACAGTGACAAGGTGTTCTTTACAAAAGCGCAGAACTACAAACGCACTGTTCTACTCTCGGTTTCGTTCTGATAGCATATAATGTACAACACTAGAATACGATCATACAACAAATATAAGGACTATCATGACCAGTTATTCAACTTCTTAGAAGGAAATAACGCAAACCAAATCTTAAAATAAGCACTTTTTTGAAAACTTGTGGATTTTACAAACCAATTTATTGTACAGTATCGCACCTTTTCAGTATTTCATTTGAGTTTCTCGCAAATCAAATATTAAGAACATATTCTACCTACCCAGAGCCCACGGCATAACAAGATAAGATAACATTTTCTAGAAGTCAGTCATCATGCACACGTTTTCTCTTTCTATTACATCGTATAATACAAATACGGATTATTAAGCCCTAGAGCTTTCAAACATCTGAAAATGTGTCTTTTACGATTTTAAAGCAACACATGGTATACGTTCTTCATCCGTTTTTCTTAGAATTAGATCCTTCAAAAGAAGAAACTTCTTGCTTACACAGGAAGTTTAACGAAAAATTGTCAATAGTGATTATAGTAGCGGAGTATTATTGAATGTTTATGGGGCCTCTACGATCATCATCCCCACCTTCCCCTCCTCATGAAGGCCCTGCGGGCTCGTTAGTTCCGTCTCTGCAAAGTTGAAAAAGGAACAGCGATCATACACAGTGGATGATTATATGGATATTATGAAGAAAGCAAGAATAAAAAGACCATAAGCATTTACACAAATGAGAAAGGATAATTTTTTTCTACCAAAAAAATACAAATAGAAAGATAACTGTTTTAAAGGAGCCGGTAAACTGGTTAAAAACAGTAGAATTTCTTTTGGATCGCAATAAACTTTTCTACAATTTTATGAATCAGTTTTGTACTAGAGTCCCATAAAGATCTGATCTTTCCTGACCCATTTCCGATTCAGTTGCTTCCATCATGCATACTTGTCCTTTCCGGAGCGTACCATCCGGGCGTCCATTACGATCATTTCCGCTTTTTCGGGTATTCTCATATCATAAATCATTCGAACTTGCATCGTCTGGTTACTCGTCCCTTGAAATGGAATCTCATCATCATCTATCCGAAGCACATTTTCTTTCATCTTCACATGAAACCCATATTCTCTCATGAGATCCATTTCCAAGATCAATTCTTCTGTAATTTCAGCTACCAACACCCGATGATTAATTAGTTTGTCTCCAATTGTTAACGTAACGGCAGTCTCTCCGTGAGTAAAAATTTTCTCACCATTTGCCGTTCGAATACATACCGACGCAGGCACCACTTTTCCACGACCAACCAAATCTGGTCTTACAATAGTCCTTGTCGCTCCTGTATCCACGAGTAATCAGACAACCCTACCATTAATTCTACCATCAATATAGATGCTGTCCAGACTTCCCATCGCCGATGCAGCACGGTTGAATCTCCGGGGCACTACGTTGTGCTGTCGACGTTCGTCCCCTTACGTCGACTTGCTCTAGTTTTCCCGCTGCTCAACCGGTTGTTTTTTGTTGAGTACAGCGTCTCTGTATATGACCAACTTCACCGCAGTTCCAGCATTGCAGACTCCATCTCCGCGGTCGTTGTCTTTCCAGCCTTTCCGCCTTTTGCTTTTCAAACACATAGTTGATTATTTCTTCTATGCTGTTCTGCGATTCACTAGGTTCCTCTAAGGCAGACCGAACTTTGTGACTCACCTGATGTCTGCTTATCTGTTTCGAATTCAAGCGCATGAGCCAGTGCGTCAACTAACATTTTTGGCCGTGCTAATCTTAGAGCTTGCTGTATTTCGCAGTCTTTAACGCCATCCACAAATGTTTGTACAGCCAG
Source organism: Platerodrilus igneus (assembly GCA_036346225.1). Taxonomy (NCBI): domain Eukaryota; kingdom Metazoa; phylum Arthropoda; class Insecta; order Coleoptera; family Lycidae; genus Platerodrilus; species Platerodrilus igneus. Next base: position 7,220,756 of record JARFIW010001503.1, on the reverse strand, counting down.
TTGCTCGAGGAAGTTATCTGGTGCCGTTGAGTATGCCAATCTAACTAATCTGGCAATGTCAGCTTGGAATTCTTGCAGGCTTTCATTTGTCTTTTGCGAGCGGTTTTAACTTGTGCATGGTAAACCTGTTGAAGGTGAGCGTCTCCATATCTCATATCAATCTTCGATGTTTAGAGGCCGTAATCATTCTGCTGGTGATCGGGAATCGTTTGCAAGATGTTAAGAACTTCCTCTCGTAGGGCCACTATTAAGGAGATAGCCTTCTCTTTGTTGCTCCAACCGTTGGCTTTTGCTTTTGCTTCAAATTGTTTCAAATATGTGGGCCAAGGTATTTTACCATCGAATGTAGGTGGTTTCACTTTAAATTTGGACGGTAATGACTCGCTTCCTTCCATACTTCTTATTTCTGGGATGTTCTGATTTATAACTTGGTTTGCTAATTCAAGTGGCCGCGTTGTTAGTGAAATCATTTTTTCTTGCAGCCTCATCACAACTTCTTCCATTTTTACCAATTTACAGTCCATCTTTTGCTCAACTATTTTTACCTGTTCAGTGACATCTTCTTTCAATGCAATGGAGCTTTCCATTAATCTTTGTTCTAATGTAGCTGTCTTTTCATTCAACTATTCCATTTTCACAGTATTTTCACTAAACCTTTTTTCCATTTTCTTAGCATTTTCCCTTAACTTTTCTTCTATTTTCTCAGCATTTTCACTTAACTTTTCTTTAAGGGTTGATTTCAGTTCAACTAACCTCACTACGTTTTCATTAAGTGTCACTTCCAGTTTAGCCGACCTCTCTTTCATTTTTTCAGCATTTTCAGTAAGTGTCACTTCTAGTATAGCCAACCTCTCTTCCATACCGGATTTAAAATCCTTAAGGAAATTCATTAAGGTTTCTGCGTTCATTTTACTTTGACTTCTTGTAACAGGCATATACAAACTACTCAAATGTCTTTAGACTTGTGTTTTTCTTTTAAATTATCACTATATATCTCACACAGCCTGACACCAGTGTAGCGGGCTACTACTAACGCGTTTCACTAATTTAAAACAAGTAGTAATAAAAGTCTTTATTACTCACAATTTACAAGCCTAATTAACAGTGTATGCCTTATTTATAAATCTTTTCAGTCCAATTAACCATAAAGCAGTATCACACGAATGCTATCTACAACCACTAATATCTTCTTAAACTAAATTCTTAACCATAGGTCTATTAACAACACTAAACACTACTATTATGTATTACACTTTTGTCTATTTATGTATTCCACAAGCTGTCGGTACAATATACACTTTCACATAATACAAAATTTATATTTACTCTTGGACTTCCAAAAGCTCAACTATTTAACGTTACACGATATAATTTATATTCGACATTTAGATATAGACTAACTCTTACATTTATCAGCGGTCTTATATATACCCTGAATTAAAAGGATGATTCATGCTCCAGTATATCCTAGAAAATTCTAGGCTTCTGTAATATATACATTGCTTACGACGCTTGTGTGTGTTTGACGGTTTGACTAATAGTAGCTCGTAACAATATTAGGAGGAGTAATGTTCGAGGTCCAGAACCTGCCAATGTCTTCACGGCACGCAATCTTTCTATTTTATGTCCTGGCGGAAAAAAAATAAACGCAAAAAACTTGCAGATTTTGAATTTGAAGATGTTGATAAAGCACCACATGATAATCAATAACTAAAAGAAAAGAACTCGGTGTTTTATTTTGCATTACTTTATCAATAAAGCTTGTACTAACTGTATTAGACTTCTTTAGCAGGTTGCGTTTAAACATTTGCAGAAATGGACTTCGTGTTAACCGAGACCGAGGGCAGAAACAAATATTTAATCGAAAACTATATCCGGGCTACAAATTACCTATTTGGCGGAACAAGTGATCCAAATTGTTTAACTGCACTAAAGATAATTACATGTCGTCCCGAACAGTACGTGGAAAAAGTGAGGCTTGTCTGAGCTTTTACAAATGTTCCTTAAATAGACCCGAACGAATCCAGTTACTCCAGTAGTAGCAAAACGATGCCGTCGAAGGGATAAGCAAAACACGCACCTTTTATTGTATTAATTAAATATCTGTATACTTACTATTTTTTTTTGTTTATACAAATATACTTGATTTTAATGTGCATTGACTGTATAATCATATTTGTAATTAAAAATACATACATGACACTTCTAATTTTACGTATATTGTTTTCATATTAGCCCATTAGAGGTATCTTTGGCTCAGCCCGAAGAAGTATGGTAGGGATAATTTCTCCTTGGTTGTGATTTAACTTTGCTCTAGCACAAATATGGTGATGTTTAATACTGTACGTAATTTAAAAAAAGATTTGATCATATAACAATTTTAGAACCGAAAGTTGTTGATGACATCTGAACATGGTCGGGGATTGGGCGGAAAAAATGAAAGTAATTGACAAGTTTTGTATGTAAACACGCAAACACAACAAAATATCACCTTATTCTTACGCGGATTAGAACCCATACCTTTCGGGAGCAAATTGTTCTGTCGAACCGCTTTCTCTAACTGATAACCCAACACTTAACCATAATTCTTAAAAACGCTTTCGATCAATTAATAATATAACACATGTTTTTATTTAAATATAATACACACGCGCATGCGCACATCCACGCGTACGCGCGCATTCATGCACTCGCATACACAAACACACATGCACACACACACAGACAAAGATATAAACAGCGATTTATATAACTAATTATTGCCCACCCGGTCTGCCCCCAACTATAGGACAAAATAGTCATACTTTTAAATAAAAAATCACCCGATTACTAAAACGAACTTACCTCTGCACTAGGACGAATTTTATCCATCTGTTTAATTACTCGTCATCTTTGTTCGATCCTTTCTCCTCAACTTCTATACAATTAATCGATAAACAGCTAAAATATCGTGCGGGAATTACTAATGTATTATCTTCCCTATGTGCTTAATGCTTCCCGGCAATATAAGCTGTAATCTGGCAAGTTATCAAATTTCGGAAGCGAATTTGACATTTTCTAACAAATTAAATGTCTTTTAATGGATTACATACATTATCACCATATAACAATCTCCAACAATGTGGATGTACATCAATGTCTCTTATCCTGTAGTACCGTATCCTTTAGCGAAAATAAAATCTAAAAGCCTTACCTAATCGAGCATTCGAACCTTTGAATAAATTCGCTATATAATTACTAATCTGTTTGCTAGTTAGGTTAAGCATTAGGTCATTTTAGGATAGTTAAATATTCGGACTAAAATTCAAAATCTTTAATTTCATAATTTAATCTTTGTTTACTGGAGTTAGATATTTATATTTAATACGTTAAACGATTATTAGTTCTCTAATACTAAGCCAATGTGGTCTGTTTCTACCACCATCAATACTAACTTATATACAAAAGATGCTGCTCTATAAAGCAAGATCCTAAGGATGTCGAAGAGATGCAAACAAAGTAGAAGATTACGTTGGAAACGAAAGTGTGGGATAAATTCACTAGAGCGCAGGCACAGCAACATATCGTCTCATACACTTTAGAAAAATCGAAGAATGACAAAGACATCCGAACAAATTCGAGGAAAGCGATAGTAATTAACGTATAACGTATAACGTATGACGTACAACGTACGACGAATGACGTATGACTTATAACGTATAACTTATAGGTCGTCCCCCAGAGCATAGCCACTGCAGTGTTACGTTGCATTTTATGCCACGACGAGTAACTATCTCCACAAGACTATTAAAAAAATGTATAATTATCCTATATTCAAATTATTGCAAATAATTGGCGGTGTGTGAGGGTGCGTTTTCTTTGTAAATTTTTAGGTCTCGGCTATCGGTTGGCCTAAGGTTAAATGAATTGGAGATTCGGACGTCTAAGAAAAGCTTTACACGCTAAGAAAATGTTTATAAATAAAAAAGTTATTGCGACATTTCAATACGCTAAATGGGTGAAGTGTATCAGACGCTCCGGTGGCGGTGCAAGGTGTCGCGCGGCAGCGTGAGGTGCTGAGGTGTGGCACTATTGTGGATTACCTAACGTAACTTAGATGGATAAAGTGGTTGCAAACATTCAGGTGGAGTTGACCTTGTCCTAGCATTGGGCACATGGGTACAATGGGTTGCCTAACCTAGGTTGTATGTGACGATGGCGTTTGGGAGGCGCTGAGAAGATGCGAGCAATTCACGCTGTGATCCATTCGCGTTATAGGCCATTGCGCCATGTGCCATTCACGCCATGGGTCTTTCACGCCATGGGCTATACACGCCGTGGGATATTTACACCATGGGATTGCTGAATCCGACTTCTACGGAAATTTGAGTCTATTCAACGCTTTAAACACAAATAAAATATTTATAAATAAAGAAATTAAAACATTGGGATTTGGGGGTTGTAAATCTGTTAGAAGTTGGTCCTAGATTACAAATAGTATCGAAATGAGAATTTCAAGACAATTTGGCCCCACTAAATGCTTTACACGCTAACAAAATGTTTATATATAAAAATGTTAGAAAAGTAGAGTTTAAGAGTTGTAACTCGATAAGGATTGGTCAGGGTAAAAAATTACATTAAGGGACTGTGGTGACGACGGTGGATCCTAGACGCGGCGGCGGCGAATCCGAGCGGTGAATATGTGCTAATATCAGTATTTGGTCAGTGTCACCCTCTACTAGTCGTCTATATAGGTATTGTTTAGAATTACCGATGTATACCCCGAGGTAATCAGGGTAAGTAGCCTTATGATAAATCTATACAAGAGAAACTAAAGGATAAACTTTCTTTTTTTTAATAATTTTGCAGCACTAAAAGTCCCCTTTAAGTTAATTTTCAATTTATAGTTGTGAATTTTTTCTTCTCTTTTCTCACTACTTGGGTAATATTACGTAATGACAAAAATCTAGAGGATATAATTTTGAAATTTTGGTTTTTATTTCATCTTAATATCTGTAAAATTAACAAAGTTAGATACATTTGCGCAAAAATCGTTTTGAGCCAAAAAACGATTTTGAAGCAAACTTAAAATAACCATCAAAAAAGTATGAGTCTATAAATACTCCTTACCATATTAGAACTCAGTATTGGGAAATACTTGGTGAAAAATTAAGTAATCAAAAATGTTAGCTACAGTTTTGGTGCCAGAAAATTTAGCAGTTAATCCACATAGAAACTCGGTAAAGTACAACGCTAAAAATTCTGTGTTCAATAAATACCAAAAACCTCGATTGTATCAACAAGAACGATTGCCGTCCAACTCAGTTGGAAGGGTGGTGTAACTGTTTGATAAGGGTCCTAGAATGCTATTGTGTGGGAAATACCAGTCTTAATCGGGAATTAGCTTGGACGCCACCTAATCTCGAAATACGGGGAATTCTAAGAAAAAGCCCCAGAAGACACGAGGATACCAAAACCCGAGTTCAGGAAAATAATTCTGACCCAAAATTCACTCGAAGAACAATCGAGTACACTAATGCAAAAAACTAACCCAAAATAAACGTTAACAATAAAAACACATATACCTAAAAGTTGCTAGCTGAAAAGGGGATTTCCAAAATTAAATGCTAAATTACCTGTATATTAATTGCAGTTGCAATTACATTATATTTTACTACATTAGTTGTGAAAAACAGCAATATAGGAAAGTGTTTACTCTGTTACACAATTGTTTTCATCACTAGTACATATAAACATTCTTAAGAAACAAAATCAAATATATCAAAAATTACTTAACTTAATGGAAAACGCTTTCGGTGGGCAAAATAACTCTCTAAGTTCCTGAACTAATAACAAGAATGTACTGAGAATATGTTTATAAGTTCGTTCTGTTAAAAAAAAGTTCTTTAATTTACAGTACTGTAGGTTGTAGTTTCAGAAGTTTCATAATTACTACCTGGAATAATTTAAAAACAACTAAAATGAATGATACCCTGGACTCAATTTGTTCTAACCAGATCCTACGGAACTGCTGGGACTTTGTTCAAAAAAGTTTGATGTTCTTAATTAATATGCCTTTTTCCCGCATGGAGTCTATTTATGAGAATCAATTGTTCCTAAAATTAAAAATCACCAACCTGGTGGCGTATAATACCAAACATTAATCAGTTTGGCACCTTATTATTCAAAGGTTAATTGTACCTACTCAAGTTTGCATACTATCTGTTTGAATCATCTTGCCAAAGCGCTCAACAAAAAATCTTCCCTCCATAAAAAGATTGGTGATTATCTTTGGCAGAATTAGGACAAATGAATTAAGAGTAGAGTTGAAATTACTTTTTTTTTGTTTTCCTCTATCTAACATATGTAAAATTATCTTACTGCAACATTAACTTCAACCAGACAAAGTGACTATTGCATTTTCTGTATCGGCATAATTTAGCCTGTGAACCTTCTTCTTTCCAAGACGATGAGGTCATAGGCTCCAGCGTTATACATAATTAATCAAAACAAGTGAATCATAAAACAGCACTACTATAGAATTCAAAGTAATGATATCATTCGTAACCTTAAAAAACGTCATAATGAATTTGACAACTTTTGAGCATGAACAATCTAAGGTACAAAAATAATCCTTCCTTAAATCAAGAATGCATGTAAACTAAAAATTATATTTCTAGAGGGAAATAATCCTAACCCAATTGGTGGGATTTACAATACGGAAACTATTAAAATGAAATTTGATTATAAACATTTCAAAGGAATGTTACAATGTTGAGCAATGAATTCTATTATACTTGGGTGATTTTAAATGGATTGCCCAGTAGGAAACATCACATCATTCTGTATCAGAACAATGGAAGCTTTCAGAAGGCGAATTATTTAACCAGTCAAATGATGAAATTAATGGCTCATCTCCTAAGAGTCCTTACAGTTCTAATGACTTTCTACACCAAAGATCAATTAACTTTGTAGTCAATATTTTTCAATACCAAAAATGCTATAGAAGATTTTAAAAATAACATTTTATTGTAGTCTTTCAAATTGAAAAATGCTTCGATGATTGGTTTAGTTGCATGAAAAATTTTAATTATAAACATTTTATCTTCTTCTATCCTGGAAATTTAGCATGAACCCATGTATTAAAGACGATGCGTTTTATTCAATTACTTTACAAATACTTACAGGAAGATACAAAATTAATCAAATATCATTCGCAATTCACAAATAATGTACTATGTAGTGTATATCAAAACATTTCAGCAACAGTATAAAATCGACTACTTTATGTACTTACTTGAAAGAGGGGTTGCGCTTACATACGATGGAGTGATATGTATTACTATCCACATGTTGCATTTCCAAGACACGATTCGACATTGGGGATAATGAGCAATGAGTAGGTGTTTGGCAAAAACTCATCGGTGAACTTGAATTCCTGAAACATTGAATTTTCCTGTAACGCAATTTTCAATAACTAATTAAATTACCTTAATAAGCTTATACTTACTCTAATAAATACCTTTGTCCTTCTTGCGGTGTCATCAATTGATGCATAACACGCGTTTTCGGGTTTTCGAGTGTTAAAATTTCACCGCTATCTGGTACTTGTAAAAGACGCGGCTCCAGAGGAGTTTCTTGAAAAGAGTAATTTCTTGTATCCATTTCTGATGTTATGATTACAACTTTGCAGTGGTTAACCTTTACTTTTTGTAATGACTTTCATAGTATAATTGTTTGTATAGATAGATTGATTTAGATCAAGACTGTTATTGCTGCACTTACATACGCGAATAATTTATTTCTTTCCGTAAAGGTGTATGTATGCACGACCCCGACCTCGGGTGCGGGAGGTGTGATTTGAAATACGCGCATGTATCCTGTTGAAGCGCCGACTAGGATTGGTTCTTAAACATTTATATATGTACTTCCCACGATTTAATTAGATGTTACCCTTTTAAAAAATAATTATATTTAGGCTACTTATTGGAGCATTCATTGAGAATAATTTCAAACATAGAAACATTACTTTTTAAAAATAATATCGCAAGAAACATACGTAGTACATCTTTTACAACTGCTTTCAGTTAGAAAGATTTCATAAAAGTAAAATGCAATTCACTTCAATAATTTTGTAAAATGGTACCAATTTAAATGTCTGAACTTGTAAAAATCCTTCGACATAGAGCTTCGGGAAATGGGTGTCTAACATACTGCCGTCCTAAGAAAGAACCTGTAACTCTGATTTTTGTGAAAATTGAGAATTTGCTACGAGCTTACAGTTAGACTAAAAATTTATGATTTTATAAATCTTAAACGCCATATCTCTCGTAACATTATAATTATGTGAAATTGAAAATGTTGCTGTATTATTACCATAGAACCCCGTATCTGAAATTCCTAAGATAAACCCAGTAATTTTTATATAGTTACGTAGGTTTATCTTAGCAAGTAAAAGATACGGTGCATTTCATCGGCACTCCTACTTTCACGTGGGGGAGTGAAAATGGGTGCGTTCGTTTGTGTTACGTTTGTGCTGATTTGTGCTGCAAATCACATCGTTTGTGCAACTTCCGTTCTCGAGATATTTAAAAAACAAGTTGGGGGTGCTATTGAAACGTTCGGAACCCCACTATTTCTGAGGGGGGTATAAAGTGGTGCATTCGTTTGTGCTACGTTTGTGCTGCTTTGTGCTGCAAACCCCATCGTTTGTGCAACTTTCGTTCTCGAGATATTCAAAAAACAAGTTGGGGGTGCTGATGAAACGTCCGCACACCCACTCTTTCAGAGGGGGATATAAGGTGGTGCATTCGTTTGTGCTACGTTTGTGCTGGTTTGTGCTGCAAATCCCATCGTTTGTGATGCTTTCCTTCTTGCGATATTCAAAAAACAATTTGGGAGTGCTGTAGAAATGAAGTAAATGAGAATGAGGTGTATGGTTGAAAGTTCATCAAACTTGTTGAAAGCACTTGTAATCGTTTGTGCTCCGTTTGTGCTACATGGTGCACTGATTTTTTGCTTCACCAGTCGCCCCTTTGGTTAGGGTTGTCTTTTTTTATCTAAAAATATGAAAATACACCGGGAATAAATTTTTTCCGAAACCAGCCGTGAGACTTTTAAGAAACAAAAATTTCGATCGGAATCCGAAAATCATATTTATTTTTAACCAGCCCTCAACTCCGTGAATTTTCGCCCCCTCCCTCCATCAAATTAAAAAATTTGTCCTGCAAGCAGTTGAACAATATTGAAATGTTGCGCCAAATCCAAAAATATTTTTCCCCAACTTTAAACCTGTGAATTTTAGCACCCTTTATTTGGTGTAGGACATTTGGGCGCTGCTGGTAAGGCGTGGCCGGCTGGGCGCTGCCGTTAGGGTCCGTGTGATTTTAACGCGAGTATAATAGGGCGCAAGCCGTTAAGACGCCACCGATAGTGCGCGGGTCATTAGGGTGCGAGAAAAGTAGGGCGCGAGGACTGTAGTGCATTAGGGCGCTTCCGTTAGGGCGCTGGACAACAGGGTGCGAGGGTAGTAAGGACGCGGGCTGTTATATCGTAGGGCAGTCGGGATCATAAGACACAAAAAGGTTAAGTCGTGAAACTGTTAGGGTTACAAAAAAATAATAAATCAACTTATAATAAAATATTAAATGTTTTCTGAGCGATCGCTGTAACTTTTTTTCTGTGTTGTTTATTGTTCTAATTCTTCTTGTATGGTGTTCCTGTGCGTGTTTATATGAAAATTTCCTGGTTGAATTTTTGAAGATGCCCTTGACGGCTAAAATATTGTTTTTTAATTACTTTTAAAGAATGCTTGCTTCTGCGTGAACCAGTATTTTGGCTGATGGGGGCGCATTTTTAAAAATTCTGCCTGTCCATTCTCATCAACACACATACAGAAACACGATTCAAAAACAATTAGAACATAATAAAACACAAAAAAGTTTGCAACCAAATTTTTTTATTTTTGAAGTTTTTTGGAATTTGGCTCGCGTCCTACTGTTCTCGCGCCCTAATGTCTAGCGCCTTATCATTGGCGCCCTAACGGCTCGCGTCCTACTGTCCTCGCCTCCAAATGACCCGCGACCTATCGGCCGCGCCCTTACAGCCACGCCCCATTATCTGGATCCGCCCTTTAGGACCATAGAAGAAGTTGAATAAGGAGACCTCAATTTCACGAGCCCCCTAAACAATTTTAATCAACCCCTGTGAACAGATAAGATAGGACAACTGTAAAAGTTAACTAATTAAGTTTTAGCAATGTTTATAGTAATTATAGACATTATTTATATAGGTATACTATGTACAACTTTTGCGTCTACTTTTGAGTGTTAACAATAGACCATAAGTTCACATTGTCAAGACTCGGGGTCGGTTTAAGGGCGCTTTGAAGTGAACAAAGTTTGAAATAGAAGTTTATTTTTCGGAAAAATTGAACGAATATTTTATTAGGAACAATTTAAAATAAATCACAAAAACTTGTAAAAACTCAAAATAAAAAAAATTTCATTGGTGAAAACTTAAATTGAAGTGCACATTTTATTAGGACAACTTTGATTACAATAAACTTCTTCCTTGTATCGAACAAATTACAATGTGTATAACGACATGTGACAGTTTACCGTCTTTAGCGACCTAACATTTGAAATCTTGTCCTGAAGATCATCATACAATTCTTATTGCAGGCACTTCTCCCGCCAGCAATACGCGGTGTAATGCCCAGTCGATAGGGATCTCTTCCTGCAACAGGACTGAATGCAAGAACTCCTCTTAAGGTGTAATTTCTTTCGCCAATTACAATGTGACGTGGAATCACATTTAAACTCACGTTAAACATAGGGCCAAGTCCTTTATTGTCCTGTCGCATATACGGTCATGGTTTCATAAACAGGTGGGTGTTCGAAAAGGTACTCGTATTCGATGAAATGTTGCAAGTCGTACATTTTGTAATTTGGTTACTGAACCTTTCCTCTATAACCTTTTGTAGCTGAGTAATGTCATTATTTGCAATATTTGCAGTAAATACGTACGCAAAAAGGTTCTTGTGCAATTACATGTTGGACATTCATCACTTCTTTCATCGACCGAAGGATATTTTTTTAATTGTTTCAACAGATAGCATGCTGTACAAGCAGAATTTATATGTGTCAATTGTTCACTAGGTTTTATAGAATTTGGTAAATTGCGAAGTGAAGTTCAATAAGAATTTGTTCTCTCTTGGCATAACTTTGTGCAGTAATACCATCGCGCAAAATGTTACTGATTAATTCAAAAAATTTGAATGATAAATTTTCTGTAATAAATGCTGCGTAAAGTTGACTGTCTGCAAAAGCGGTACAAATCAGATGCACTACACTACCAAACGTGCAAGTATTGATAAAGGCATAAAAATTTCCGCCTATCTTGATAGGTGATAGGTTTAAGCGAAAGAGTATTGCCATTTTTCAGAATGCCTATTATTGATGATTTTGACTTGCTTAGGTCATTATAGTGCAAAATAGTAGGGTCCTTTGTGAGATAGACACTTGTTTTAGTATTTTTATTACGTTTAGTACTTTTTACTCCTTTACCTCTCGAATTTTTTACAGTTTCTTCGAGGATTGCTTCAGAAGGATCGGCACATGAGAGGACGGCAGTGCAATTGTCTTCACCAATTGACTCATTAGTAGGCATAGCAGAGGTAGGAAATTTTGTTCAGAAGAAATACGCTCTGTAGTGAGCTACCGCTAACGTGTTTTACTAATTTAGAACAAGTAATCAGAAAAGTCTTTATTACTCACTATTCACAAGTCCATAGATGTTTTCGGTCCAATTAACAATGAAACACTATCACACTAATGCTATTTACAACCACTAATATCTTCTTAAACTAAATCCTTAACCATAAGTCTTCTTAACAGCACTAAACACTACTATAATGACAAACTAACTATACACGATATGATTTATATACGACATTTTGATATAGACTAACCTCTGTACACTTATCACAGATCTTATATATACCCTATAATTAAATAGATGACTCATATTCTAGTGTTTGCTGGAACGTTCGAGACTTCTGTAGAATATACTTTGGTTATGCAGTTTGCGTGTTTGACGAGTTGCCTAATAGTTCGTAACAATACTCACCAGTTACTCTTCTTCAAAAGAGCACAAAAAGAAGTAAACTCATCAAACACCAAATTTAAGTAAGGTATAGGTATATTGAAAACGATATAATTTTAAACATTCACCGAAACATAGTGTTCAGCAATTTTTGAAAATAAACTTGTTAATTTAACAGTAACAGGTGTTCTGCTGATGAACAAATGGTGTACACTGTAGAGGCATTTCACTTTAAGAAGGTTTGGAAGCGTTTATTTTATATAATTAGAGATTACCAGGAAACGGAAGGTGTTAAAAGTGCACACACGGGTCTTTAATGTGGCGCAGTTATAATCGGCAGCACAAATTTGTCGGGGAGCATGAAACACTACTTAAACTAAACCAAATGCGACAAGTCGCCTAACCTTATATACTAAAACTAAAGCTAGCATTACAGTTTCCTAAGTGCAGACGCACATGAGCGTTGCATCTAGACTGTTTCTTCGTTGGCAAAAAAATGCCCAAATTTAAAAATATTCAAAAGAGTGAGTTACTCTACACTCTAGCAAATTTTTAGGTACTGGTACTCTGGCTCAATAAACAATACACATAAAAACTTGTCCGTGACATTTACCAAAAGTACCACCTTACTAATTCCTTACATTAGTAACCTAACAAATTATATTTCTACCATCAGGTTAGCTTTTCCACTTTATATTCAAAAAAAATTATTCCCACGTTTGGTCATAAATACCAAACGTTAGGAAGAAAAAAGATAAAACAAGATCTCAAGTTATTATCGAAGATAATAGATAAGATAACGATAGAGTGGCTCCGTGGAGCCGTTATATGGGAATTTCTCGTGCCACCTAAAAAGGGCAACCTGTGAAGCAGGCCCGTTTGCAGTAAACGGCACGAGGGACCGGCAAAGGCATTTGGGTGCATCCCTGCACCCGGCGTTAATTGATATCGGTGATATAATCACACGATATATCTACATACATGTGCGCTGACAGCGGTACCGCATGACTTCACGAAAGATTCCCAGGGACGTGGTCCGGGTGTCTGTGAAAACCCCCCGCGCAACCACACGGTAACTGACGGAAATGAAAAGGCAGTAGAAATAGGAACGGTAGAAAGAGGGAGGTGGGTATTTGGAATGCATAAGAAGCACTTCCAGGTAGAAGAAAATAGAGAAAGGGCTCGCATTGAGCTAAAGAGATTGAAATGGTGGATAGCAAAGCACTACTGAACCAGCCAATGTGGTCAGTAGCCCGGAGTGAGGGAAAAATCACTCTTACGTGGTAGACGGGTGTTCCGGGACGAGAACAGGTCTAACGAAAGAAATATAAGGCAGAAACGGAGACAGCGGGATAAGAAAAAGTAGAGTTTTTAGACAAGCGTCCGAGAGAAGGTAGAGAGTTGTTCCTATAAAACACGGGTCGGTCTGAAGGACCACCTGCGATATTAATCCGACAAGTTATGGTATATCATAAGTTAAAAAATTCACTAGACTCTTAAGAGAACTAGTACAATCATTTTCCTAACGAGTGCATCCACTACAATAAGAAAATCAGACAAAAGTTGACACAAGAACTTAAAAGTATCACTACAGATACATTCACACAAAAACCAACTGTTGCAAGGTAATTTTTTAAAACGGTAACGCCCTATACACACAAAAATGCCTAATTATAAGCAATTAAATACAGACACACTGTCCCAATATGCTAAATCAACCGAGAATTTGATAAGATATCCATAAAAAGCGATAGCACCTCACCACGAAGTTCAATAAAAACAACGAAAAAAAATGTTTATATGTTATGATGAGTTAGTGGAAGGAGAAGCAAGTAATAATATAGGATAATGTGGGCGACTGTAATATTTCAGAGGAAAAACACATGGAATAGAAAGTCCTAGTTTTTGCAACTGCGAATATGAACTATTTCTTATAATGGCATAGGCCGCGGCTCCTATGTGAGCCCAAAGAAGAAAGCATCCACTCTAACATCAGCTAAAACCAATCATAAAAATTCAATGAGTTACTACAACCAAAGTTACGACAATTACCACAAAATTAAACGAAGTAAGATAAATATTAAAAACAAAATAATCTATTGTAGAAAAAGTGCGAGGATTAATTAAATGAAACGACAGAGTTATACTGGGAGACCTAGAAAATAAAGCGATATATAACTAACGGTAAGTTCAAGGAAAAGTCAACCAGAAGCAAAAAGATAGGTAGTATAAGGTAAATAAGTTAAACGTATAAAAGGTATCATCATCATTGGGTCTTCAGTCCTGAAACTGGTTAGACGCGTACCATCATTGTTTCCTATTCTGAACTAACCTACAGATTTCCCCGAAATTTGCACAGTCTGCATCTATCACTATCTGATCTAGGTCTACATCCGCCTCTTTTTTCCTTTCTCTGCTTATCATATATCCCATACTATTCCCCAAAAATGCCTTAGAACGTATTCTGCCCTTCTATTTCTCATATTTTTTCTCAAAGATATCCTTGTTCCCTTACTGTTTCTATTACCTATTCGTTATTACCTTTGTCTGTCCATCCTCAAACATCTGAAGCACGGCATTTCAAAGGCCGCTACTGTTCTTCTGTCTGCTTTTCAGACTGCTCGTATTTCGTAGTCATATTGTCTGTGCTGTGCTCCACACATACGCTTTCAACAACTTTTTGTTCTATGTTTGTTGTCTTTCATCATAAGCGCCGTTCTTTCTTGTTAGATGCAGTTCGGTCACCTCTATTGTTTTACAATTATATACCCTATTTCTCCGACATTCAGTGGTTGCGAAGGGGGGGGGGGTAAGCAGCCTGTGGCTGCCAAGTTCCCCCAGCACTTGAACATTTACTGATTTAATATTTTTCCAATATGTCTTTTCGCACAGTCAGCATTAGTTGCAGATATTTCACAACAAACAACTAGTTGTTTATAATAATCATCAGATTTGTCTGCGTTTATTTTTTCGTCATTGGGTTTCCCGTCTCAAAACTAGTTGGACATGTACCTGCACTTATTTCTTTTCTAAACTAACCTACATGGTTCCCTGAAATTCTCACACAGCAATACAGCTTGGTTCCCCTTATATTGTTTTCTAATATTATGCCCTATTTCATAGAGATTTATTGAAGGGGGTTAAGCAACCTGTGGCTGCCAAGATCCCCCAACACTTAGACATTTGCCAAAATAATAATTTTCCAGTAAATACTTTCACGCAATTACCATTATTCAAGAACATTGCCCCTCCAATGCTTGTAGTTGCTTATAATAAATATCATGTTTAAGTGCAGCTACTTTCTTCGTCATTAATTTATCCATCTTGGGACTGGTTGGATGCGTATCTCCATTGATTTCTCTTCTGAGCTAGCCTACACATTTCCCTGAAACTCCTGCAGCCTACATCTTTCACTATCTGTGTGCAGTAGTCTAACCTATGTCTACCTCTTCTTCTCTTTTTTCCTATCTCTGCTTCTAGTATATTCCGCACTATTCCTTCATGCCGTAGTATGTGGCCTATCATCCTATCTCTCCTATTTTTACCGTTTTCCACATATTTCTTTCTTCCCTACCATTTTAGTACCTCTTTGTTCTTAACTTTGTCTGTCCATGATATATTCATCATACGTCTGTAGCACCATATTTCAAAGGCTTCTACCTTTTTCTTGTCCGCTTCTCCTACTGTCCAGGCTTCACAGCCATACAGTGCTGTGCTCCACACATATGTTTTGAGCAATCTTTTCCTTGTTTCTATGTTTGTGGTCTTTGAGCACAGTAGTTGCCTTTTCTTGTTAAATGTAGCACGACCTTGTGCTAATCTTTGTTTTATATCTTTTGTGCTTTTCCCATCTTGCGTTATTTGGCTTCCTAGGTAGCAGAAATCCTTAACCTCTTGTAAGTTCGTGTTACCTATTTGTATTCTTGTTTTTGATTTATTTTTCCCTCCTTTGCATACTAGTACTTTAGTTTTACTTTTGTTAATTTTCATACCGTATCTCTCTGTTAGAACCGTTTCCATTTCATTGAGAGCAGCTTCTAACTCTTCCTTGCTAGATGCTAATACCGCTATATCATCTGCAAATCTAAGCATATCAATTTTTTGTCCTTGCATAGTAATTCCAAATGTCTTCCTGCATTTGACAGTATTCATTGCCTCCTCAATGTACAAGTTAAAAATTAGTGGGGATAGGGAACATCCCTGTCTTACCCCTTTCCTGATGTTTACTTCTCTACGTTCCTGCTCTAATTCTATTACTCCTGTTTGCTCTTTGTATAAGCTATGTACTATCCGTCTATCCCTATAACTCATTCCAATCTTTTTGAGTAATTCGAACATTTTTTTCCATTTTACATTGTCAAATGCTTTTTCCAGATCTATAAACCCTATATACACGCTTTCCCCTTTTTTTTATTGTTTTCTCCATTATCTCTCAGAGCTAATATAGCCTCCCGTGTTCCTTTGTTTTGCCTAATCCCAAATTGGTCTTCTCCTAGTATTTCTTCAGCCTATTTTTCCATTTGTCTTTGTACAATTTTAGTTATTATTTTTGATACGTGTGCTGTCAAGCTTATTGTTCGAAAATTTTCACATCTATCTGCGCCTTTCTTTTTTGGTATAGTTACTATGATGTTATGTTTGAAATCTTTGGGTATCTCGCCTGTCTCATACATATAGCTTACAAGTTGGAAGAGACGTTCTGTTACTGTTTGGCCAGCGGCTTTTAGAGTCTCCGCTTGCACCTTATCTGTACCCGGCGCCTTACCATTTTTCAGACCCTTTAATGCTATTTCAAATTCATCTTTAAGTATAGGATATCCCAAGTCATCATTTTCAATGTCTGATTCCTTTTCTAATGCGGTTAGTTCTTCTCCTGCATATAAATTCCCTATATATTCTTGCCATCTACCCACTTTCTCTACATTTTCTATAATAACATTTCCTCCCGCGTCCCTTATATTTTTGCTATACGGTTCTATATCCCTAAAATTGATTCTAATTAGTTTGTATGCTTCATCTGTCTTTCCTACTTCCATCTTAGTTTGTACCTCTTTGCACTTTTCATCAATCCATTGTTCTTTAGCTTTCCTGCATTTTCGAATAATTTCCCATTTTATGGATTTGTATCTCTGTTTTCCTGTTTCGTCTGATTTATTGTTGTATTTTCGTCTTTCTTCTATTAAATTCAGGATATCCTTTGTTATCCATGGTTTCTTATTTACTTTTTGTGTATACCCCAGAATATCTCTGGCCGCCATGTCGAGGCTGGATCTAATGTTATTCCATTCTGTTTCTACTTCCTTAGTATCAGATATTTTACCGATATCTTTGAGCAATTCATTTGACCTTTTTTCGAATCTTTCTTGAATAATTTTCTCTTTTAGTTTCTGTAGGTCCAAGTGCCTTTTTCCGTTTCTTTTTTTCAAATTTTTAAATTTAAGTGCGGCCTTCATAATTACGATGTTGTGGTCAGTGTCTATATCTGCTTCTGGGTAGCTTCTACAGTCTTTTACTTGATTCCTAAACCGTTGTCTAACAAGAATGTAATCTATTAGATATCTTCCTATATCTCCTGGCATCTTCCACGTATATCGTCTTCTAGCATGATGTTGAAATAATGTGTTTGTAATGATTAAATTGTTCTTGTCTCAAAATTCTACCAGCCTATTTCCTCTGTCGTTTCTAGTGCCTAAACCAAATAAACCTACTATCGCTCCTTCCCTACCCTCACCTACCACTGCATTAAAATCCCCGTAATTATTAAGTTTTCATGTCCTTTTACGTGTCTTAATATGTCTTCGATATCTTTGTAGATTGCTTCTACCTCTTCGTTACTGTAGCTAGAGGTGGGCATGTATACTTGTATTATTGCTGTGTTTACCGGTTTAGATTCTAATCTAACCATGAGTACTCTTTCATTCTTTTGTAAATAATTTTCTACACAGTATCCTATCTTTTTCCGCATAACTATCCCCACACCCAAATTTCCTTCCTCGACTCCTGTATGAATTACCCTGAAGTCTCCACTCCAAAAATCCCCCGCCTCTGGCCACCGAACTTCGCTGATCCCTACTATGTCTAATGATAACCTATTCATTTCGATTTTTAGGTTCTCTAGCTTACCCACTTGCTTCATAGTTCTAACATTCCGCGCTCCGACTCGCAAAATGTTCCTGACTCTTATTCTTAACTTTCCGATCGCATCCTCCGAAGTAGTCCCCTCCCGGAGATCCGAATGGGGACTATTTTAACTCCGGAATCTTTTACCCCAGAGAATGCCATCATGTTTATTTCAATTTAAGTACGCTGTGTACTTGGGAGGTAATGTGGTGGTTTCCCGTTGCCTTCCACATCGCGGTAGTGTGTCTTAGACTGCCATACCGACCCCTATAGTCTCTGCCAATCTAAGTACCGAAAGAGCCGCTGCCCTCTTTCGGGGACCTGTCTTAGTCTGGTTCCTCACTAACGACCCTACTACTTTGGTTGGACCTGTAGTTTGGCTCTTTAGCTCATTAGAACACGCAAGCCATTTCACCTGTTCTAGTAATCTAGAACTTCGGCAAGGTGCAGGTCCATTCGAAATGGATAAAGGTATGGATAAAAGGTATATGCTGTATAAAAGAAGGAATTAGTAATTAAAGTTAATTAATTGATAGCAAGGACAAAAACCATTCGGTAAATCGTTAAGGAAATAAAACGTGAAAAAATTTTGATGTACGTAGGGTTGAACGATTTTAAAGATAATTTTATGCCATCTAGTGTGGTTTAAATCGATATGAGAAGAGATAACAGTAATCAAAACTCGATTTACTGATAAAATTGTTGAAAAACAGAAAGATATCTTGTAACACATATACTTGCTAGGATGAGAAGCTCTCGTTTGAGTTTCACCTAGACTAATGAAGAAAAATTCCAACATCATTCTTAAAAAAATGATTCACAAATTGCTAGAGCGACAAACTTACCAAGTAAATCTCGTGTAGATGCTGTGCGACCGGCCCTTGACGGGTCTCGTCTAGGCTCACAAAGCTGAGCGACCAATTCAAATGACAAATCTCGCTTAATAGATCTTAAAATGCTGAGTTGGAATATCGATATATCTAAAAAATATGTTATCAAAACAAAATTATACTCGCTACACAAAAGAAATATTCTACGATACATGTATAGAGAAAACAGTATTCCAAATAAAATATTCTTTTGATATTGCGGAAATTATCAACAACTATCGTAAATGAGCTTAAATACAAAACGTTAACAACAACTTCATTATTGCAGTGTTTAAAGGAACAGATATAAAGAGATCCAGTTTATTACAGCGCTTTAGAAGGTAAAAGATATAGTTAGATAATTGCGTTAACTGTATTTGAAGAAAATCTTTAAAAAGGGATTTGTAGGTTATTATTGTTTAAATTACTACGAAAACACTTTTAGGACGATATTAGAATAAGATAGTATTTAAGGGAACAGGTATAACAAGATTACGTTACTATAACGTTTTAGAAGATATACTAAAAACTCAGTTAATTACAAAATCTATATTTCGGGAGGGAATTTTCTTTATGAAGGTAATTCTAACTTACAATTGATTATTTAGGTTATAAAGAGACACTCAAAATTATAGAAAAATACATTATATGTGTTATTTAAACGGTAGCTTAAAAAATTGATCCAAAAACAAGTTAAGATAGGTTAAAGAAAATTTCAGAAGTAAAGTGATTATTTTAAGTAAACTTAATGGCAATTTAAAAGATTTTTTCCTCTTCTTCTTCATAATGGATAGAAAATAAAGTTATTTACTACAGTTAGAATACTTACAGACAAAATTATATAATCCAAACATGTGTTTAAGTGAAGTTATGTTATGTAATCGACACTCCTGAAAGATATGCACTTTTAATTTTATTCCGAACCGAATTAGGTACTTATTTAAGAGAATTTAAGTTAAAAACACACTATTTTTATAATATTACAAGAATTACTTGAATTTACAATACATTATAAAAAGTATACCAAAGATCAATAAGCAATATGGCAGCTCATGTTAAATTAGCATAACAGCTGTCATTTCACTTCATTTCATTAAGGTTGTTATGGCAATAGCAGTGCTACCACCCTAAATTTCAATTAACAGATATTAAGAAATTTAAATAATTATTTATTTTTTAAATGAAAAAGCTACAAATATAGTTAATTAATACATTATAAGATATAAGAAGAAGAAGAAGAAAACAAATCATTTAACCTGAAAAAGCGTCGGTAGGATACGCGAGCCACTACAGTCAGTTGGTAGCAATGTTAAATAATTATAAAAATGACGCGCCAATAAAAGATTACGTCATATCAATTATATCAAATTACTCCATCACATAAAAAAGAAAACGAGGACGCTACTTACATAAATTGCAGGGTTTCTCACCGCACTACTCCGTGATGCTACAGCGGGGCTTAGTTGATCTTTCGGACGTGGGTATTTGTCGGTCCTGGTCGAATCCAAATTCAATTTGTCTTCTTTCTTATGTAGAGGTACGATAAAGGAACTAGTATGAGGAACGACAATTAGGTATAAGCAGGAACCTACATAACCTGAAAAAAGACAAGATACGGCACAAAGATAACTACATTTTTTCGAGTATCGATCACGTCTCGACACTACTCCGGAAATCACCCCCCCCCCCTTATTGGCACACCTCGTCGGCGCAATCTCGCGCAACGCACTGTCTAAAGTGACGGAAATACGCGCACGTCTTTTTTAATCCTTGGCGCGAAATTCTTACAAATTAAAACTAAATAAAAAAAATTTTAGTGTCGATTTCGGCACGTAACAGTGTTGAGTGATTTGTGTGTTTTTAATAATAATATCTAATTTGTGTTTTTTAATAACAATATCTATTTCTAACAGTAACCTAACCTGTCATTGCAGTCACAGCATTACTGGCGTGAGACGGTCGTCCTTTTGGTGACCGTACTGTTGTATTATAAAAATGCAAACATTTCAGATTTAATTTTACCAGGTATTTGTTTTAAATGTATGCTTTTGTCGAAATTTAGATGCGTTTTCAGATAATGCAAATGAGAATGTTATTCAGTATCACAGTGATTTAGACTCGGGGACAGCGCTGTTTCACGATACTGGTAATGTTGAGATGGATAAAAACAGCGAACTCAGTCACGATCAAACTGAAAACAGTCAGGAGTTGTTAGAAAAGTGTCATAAACGTAAATAATGTTTTTTTTTCAATTTTTTATTTTATTTGACTTGTTTATTCAGATAACGCAAGCCTATCAAAAAAAAAGGGCACTGTGTGAAAGAGGAAAGCACTAGGGGTCTCTGTTAATGAAAGAAAAATGCAGAAAGCTCAACTATTGACAGAGAAACATAAGGTTTTGCAACCTTGCGATTTCGAAAAATGCAGACACAAATGTATTGCAAAAATGAATTAAGAAACACAATCCCAAATCAACCAGGGATACTGG
The DNA here is from genome assembly GCA_036346225.1 of Platerodrilus igneus. Classification (NCBI taxonomy): domain Eukaryota; kingdom Metazoa; phylum Arthropoda; class Insecta; order Coleoptera; family Lycidae; genus Platerodrilus; species Platerodrilus igneus. Next base: position 7,199,195 of record JARFIW010001503.1, on the reverse strand, counting down.
GAACTGCGTGTATGGAAAAACGTATTTTATAATAAACAATGTAATCAAAAACAAAAAACTTTTGAAACTACTGAAAATTTGAGAAGACAAAGTAGTTTTAAATATTCACTACAAGATACTGAAGGTAGATCTGATTTTGTTTGAAAACCATTCTTTTTGTCTACGTTAGGATATAAGAATACAAATGATTGGTTTATACAAGGAGTGCTTTTTTGAACATTTACGTGATATCATGCTATAAATTGTGTGATTGGCTTACATCGATCACGTGAGCATCGTAAGGTAATGAGAATTGACTCTTTGCCACAAGTAGAGAATACAAAGCTTTCCCGGGAGTAAAATAGACATTTTTACTGGCACCTTCTAAGATGTGTTAGCGTTAATGGGTGCTCTGCAGTAAAAGGCCACCTCATTCTTTTCCGTTCCTTTATCTTCTTATTTCCATTAAGGTCTCTTATACAGAAGGCGTACAGTGGAATCTGCCGATAATCACGGATCCCACCTTGAAGAATCTCAAGGTTCTATAATTGTAAATACCTTATTGTGTTTCTTTGAGGTATTATAAGCCTTTAGTTAAACGGTTTAGTAGGATATGATAGTAATTAGTCTGATTTTATCTTAAAGATTGCACAGTAAGACATAATTTACAATTGTTTATATAACCATCAAATCCTACCTTTAAATGTAACAATGACGTTTAATGTGTAATGGAGTGGGGAATATGTAGAAATTGTTTAATGATGTACGCAGGGCCTGGTAGGGTCGTCATGTAGCGATGTGCACTTTTTCTTGTATATGGTAGCAAGTTCGCAATTTAGTATAATTAAACGTCTCCTAATTAAACTACGATTACTTACTTTTATTGAAGGTAATTACACAAAAACGACTACAATAATTTTTATGTTGACGCCCAGTGTCCCGTCATTCTTGACTGTTCGATTGTTCTATATCATAATTGCGTTATATTATATTACTCGACCTTACTATCTATTATATTCTGTATTCTTCTATTCTCTTAGTTCGGCATTGCACTTGTTATATATATATATATATATATATATATCCTTGAAGTAGGTAAATGCCATCATTATAGAACGTTGACAACTATTAACTATTACATAAATGGCTTTGTAGTTCATGGTATTGCAATTGGAATGTGCATGACAATATTTCCGTGTTATTGGTATAAATTGCTTAATTTACCCTACACTCTCTTACAGCACGAGGCAAAAACTTCCTACAGCATGATTTCGCCTTGCAATACAAGTTACTAATAATAAATTATAATTGGTGCTGAAAGTTTAAACGATTAAACTGCTTACAACTTTGTATATGCACTGTCTTAATCTTACCTAAATTGTCTTTAATTGTACAGTTAGGTTTGTTACATGAGAAACAGTGTATGTTCCCTTTAAATAGCTGTCGAGTTTTTATCGACTCTACCTTGCTAACAAGACATCGATGGCTTTGTTTGTCAAATTGTATCTTTCTGTTCTTCTTTGCTTTGTCTTTGGTTCTGTCACCCAATACTGACGATGCCGACTTCTTGAATTCATAAATTGTTCAATGCTTAAGTTGCTCTCTCATTTACATAATTTAATATTTCGATATCCTAATTCACCAACTGTCTCTTGCAGCTGCAGTAGGAGTTCCTCGAGCGGAAAAGTACCCTCAATGAAATGGATTATCTCCTCCGCTTTACATCTTTCATTCTCGCCCAAACGCATACTTATATACTATGGTGCTACCTTAAAACTTTGTTACATTCAAAACCCTGCAAGTAATCTTTTCTGCACGAATATTAATTCATACTACTTTTATTTAAAACGCCCTAAAATTTATAAACAAATCACAAAAGCTATCGATCAACAAGCTCGATTTCCTTCCACTTAAAATTAATGCTATTTATAAAATTTTCTCAAGTATTTATTCTATAATATTTTGCCTTATAAAATCAAACATCTGCTTAGCAACTTCGCTTTACAAAGTCGATAAGATATGTTCTACCACCTGCAGTGAATACGTTTTAACCACAGCTGCACATATATATGGCTTTCTTTAAAAGATAAGACAGCTTAACCACTTGCCTAGTAAATGAACGCTTGCAATGGGTTTGTTATCTATACCAAGTTTATACATTCATGAAGTGGTATGCTTTACCTTGCAGCTGTGCAAGTTTGCAAAGCAATAAGATTGTCTCCCTTTGTTAACAATTCTTGGTAGCCGTTATCTCCTTGTTTGCAAGCTGTGCTTGGCAGCTGGAATATACCTAAGCATGTGCTGTATGAGAATTCTTTACATTTGATCATATTTTTGAAAACCAAACACCTTGCCACTTACGTGCGTCTTTTCTTTATAAATTCAGACCGTGTTTGAAAGCGGTACATTGAATACAACATCTTTTTAGTTGAGTCAGTGTCCAATCCATCGACGAAAGTAGCCCACGTATCCCGAATTCTGAAAGATGGTACCAGAAAGGCAGACAACGTGGCCTAAGGTACAATTTTTTTCTGCTTGCTTTACTTGGATTGCTGTTTTGGAAAATCGACTTTTTTCTTTGGTTGATTCCGCAATAAACTGCAGACAGTAGATTACCAAATGCACGATTAGGTACATTATTCTTAAAGCTTACGATAGAGCATTTTTTTATTGTTTACTTTATATTCCTCTGAAAGAGTGGGGTGCGGACGTTTCAGCAACACACCCCAACTTGTTTTTTGAATATCTCGAGAACGGAAGTAGCACAAACGATGTAGATACTCCCTGTATGTTTGTTGTGGTTTGTTTAGCATTCTTCTTAATCTTCTTTGGGAATGAAACCACTCATAGTTTTTAAAAGAGCACAATTAACAAAAACAAAACCCAAAAACGCAATACAAAATTCAAAAAACTGTATCTACAAAATACCGTGCGAATGTAATAAGTTTTATATAGGAGAAACTTCCAGACCATTTGAAGTTCGATTAAGAGAACATAAATCATATATAAAAAATAGAAAATTTGAAAAATCCATGATTTGCCAACATGCATGGGACTCCAGTCATAAAATAAAATGGGAAGATGCAAAAATTATCGACAAAGAAGAAAACCACCAAAAACGCAAAATCAAAGAAGCTGCCTATATAACCCTACATAAAAATAACTGCGTTGCAAACGAATCCGTGACTTTCAGTAAACAATGGATTCCATTACTAAAAGAAATAACAAAAGAAATAACAAATGAAGATCAATTGCCCACAATATCTAGGTAGCATTGCAAGTTTTTCCTGGGTTTTCCTTGCGATATTAACATGAAATACAGCATACATACATGATTTCTATTTATACATACAATAACTAATTACATAACAATAAGCATATTAACTAGAAAACCATTATTTCGGCAAATTATAAATGTTGGGGATCTTGGTAGCCACAGGTTGCTTAACCCCCTTCACTGAATCTCGGTATAATAAGACATAAAATCAGAAATCTCTCAATTGTATAAATAGAAACATGTTAAAAAATGTTTTCCAAATTATTGAATTTATATAAAATTCACCAATAAAAAATTAATCAGCTGATTTCACGTTAAGCGTATTGGCTACCATAGGAAAGTCGATCCCAGGTCGCAACACAAATTGAAGACACTCATTATTTTAAACTTTAAAAATTTTTGCTTAGTGTACTCAAACCAAATATTTCAAACATCAATAAATCAAAGTAACCTTCAATTTATGTCATAAACGTCAAACTTGAAGTTTTTATTATTTTGACAACGATCCTAGGTCATGGACCGAAACGTAAATAAAGATCATTTTAAAAACTATGAGTGGTTTCATTCCCAAAGAAGATTAAGAACAAACGATGTAGTTTGCAGCACAAACCAGCACAAACGTAGTACAAACTAACGCACCACTTTATATTGCCATGTGAAAGAGTGGGGGTGCGTACGTTTCAGCAGCACCCCCAACTTGTTTTTTGAATATCTCGAGAACGGAAGTAGCACAAACGATGGTTTTTGCAGCACAAACCAACACAAACGTAGCACAAACGAATGCATCACTTTATATTCCCCTCTGAAAAAGTGGTGGTGCGGACGTTTCAACAGCACCCTAACTTGTTTTTTGAATATCGCGAGAACGAAAGTAGCACAAACGATGGGGCTTGCAGCACAAACCAGCACAAACGTAGAACAAACGAACGCACCTATTTTCAATCCCCCACTTGAAAGTGGGGGTGCCAATGAAATGCACCTTATTTTTATGTAGTAGGCGGCTGTCTTTGGCGCACATTTTTACAATTCGCTCTTGTAACTCGTTACTTTCTAAGGTGTAGACTTAATAAATAAAACCTATTCAGTTTATTAAAAATTGATTGACGTGCTACACGCTTTGCAGCAGGAATCATATAATAATTTAATGTAATTTTTTTGTAAAATTAGCAAGTGGCGGTGCATAGTTTTTTAAAATATGATAAGCCGTGGAAAACGTATAGTTGCATTAGCTGCATTAGTTAATTTACAGCAAGAAAATGCTGGAAATGTTATAGAAAGCGATTTGGTTCCAGAATTATACACAGAAAATTTCGTTTAAATCTTTGATATGGACACGTCAGAATGTGTAAGAAAAAGCGTTCAGGCTTGAACAAAAAATAATAAGCAATTCATAAATATTCTTTTAGATTAACTATAATACTGATAACAGAACACCACAATTACCTGGCAATATAAGTGAAACCTTTTGTGATAAGGATAACTCTTTTCTTAAACTTTCACAAAATTTTCGAATTCAGCCTGATGTACCCTTAAGATTACTTTACAATTCTACCATGATACAAAGTAATGAGACCAATCTCAATCTAAATGAAAACAATAAAGAACTAGGACTAGGTAATAACACATAGGTGTTCTCTAGAAATAACTACATTCTACTTTTTAGATAATATAAATAACCTTACAATGATTAAGGTCAACGACTTTCTAGTTAGTACTTGATTATGCTATTTAAAAATTTAATATTACGTTCTTAAATCTTACGATGTGCACTTCCCCAAAGCAGATGTTACTACAAATTTTATGTGTAATTTCTTCTCGTACATATTTACGGCTGGAAACATTATACTGGTGTGTAGATATGTAGGTGTTATTTAGATAATAAGATTGTATTCTCGATATTTTAAAATGATTAGGTTTATTCTGTATTATATGTAAATTGACGCTTTGTTTACATTATGTTATTAACGAACGATTAGGTAAATGTGTGTTTTTGACTTTTGTAAATATTCTTTCACGACCGTATGTTAGTAATATAGTATTTTTACTGAAATTTCCAATTTGTTTTTCCTGTACCACCAACCCCACTCTAGGATGTTTTTGAGCTAGCCCGAAATCTAATTCATTTAGATTTCGATTCTATCACTCCGTCCCTGTTTTGTTGCGGTATTCGGTGTAGGCGATTTTCTTTACCGATTTTGCTGCTTTCTTTCTTCTCTGCACGGAATACCGTAACAACTTACTCGTGGGTTGACTAACGTTACATCGTAGCATTCAAATTTAAAAATCTTTTTCTCTATCCTAAATCACTTTTCTTCATTCGCATGATTTGTTTCTCTTTTTAATTAAGGTTATCTTGGAGCCCGACCATGGTACATGTTGTAACCATTGTTAGCTTGCCTGGTCAAGTTTCGCATACTGTTGGTTTTTCTGAATTCAATAACTTTTCAATCCACTTTTAACTGGGTCAATGCTCGAAAGTTTTGCTTCAGTTTCTAATACAACGGAGAACTTTCATCTACATCTTTCATGATTTAAATTTCACCTCAGTATATTCTTAGTAACTTCTAAAGTCTTATACTGCTTTTACACTGGTATGATACTTTGTTTTGTTTTACCGCTTCATATTTGTATCGTTTTAATTTTGTTGTTTCAGAATTTGCATTTTTGCATCTTTAGTTTCATTGTTCCTTTTTATATTTAGTTATTAGAACGAATATCGAGCTTATCATAATTATGATTATTATTATTAATAAGTAGTCCCATAATTTTAGATTGTCACTTAAATTTTTTGTAGCACTATTATTTCCTGTCCCCGTGGCTTGCACAGTAATTTCTTCTTTGTTTCACCGCGCGGTGCCTATATGAATAGTATAAACACTCACAGCAATGATTTCTTAATTCTAGGTCGTTTTAAAATACTGCTCTTATAAAATATATTTTGCTCATCAGTAAAACTGCTTAAAATTTTAATTATACTTTCACGAAATATTTCCATATTTACTTTACTTTTAATTCTCAAACGGTAACAATTTTCTAGTGTCCGTTCAGGAATCTTCCTAACCGTATGCATGTAATGTGTTGCATCGCAAGGCTTGGCATGTAATGTGGAGTAGCAACAGGCAGGAAGATGTAGCATGGCATGTGTTTGAACTGGCAGGATCTTTGTGTAAAGTGGTGCCACAGAGCCTGGTAGGATCTGGCAGAGTCTGACATGTAGCGACGAATGTATACGATTTGCAGAGTTGCAGTGATGATCGACATAAACAGGATGGTCGCCATACAGGAACAATAATACGAAATCCAATTAAACTTACTTTTGTTGATTATAATTACACAAACACGACTATAATGATTTACATGTTAATACCGAGGATACATAGCGTCCTGGTATTCTTGACTGTTCGGTTGTTCTACATTTTAATTGCCTAATATTACATTACTTAGTCTTCTCTCTATCACATTGTCGATTTTTCTATTCTCTCAGTACGACATTGCGCTTATTGTATACATTCTTGAAGTAAGTAAATGCCATCATTATAGAACGCTGACAACTCTCAACTATTACATAAGCAACTTTGTAGTTCATAGTATTGCAATTGGAAACTGCATCAAAATATTTTCGTGTTATTGAATTAAATTGCTTAATTTGCCCTACAGTTATATTGAAACGCGTTCGGTTTACTTTATATATAAACAAGATTGGGAAGAAAAAAATCAATTTTGCATGGATAAAATAAATATGGATGTACCCCGTATACTTAGACTTCACAAAGCGTTAATGTTAATTAAGCATGACATTCAAATTTTTGTTTCTATAATACATATTCAGATAATAAATTTTAACCAAAAAGCTATAACTTTATTTCTTTTGAAAACATTGTCAAGGTAATAATCCAGGATGTTGACTTATTTTAAAACCGCAAAGGAAAATAGATTTGAATGTTGCAAGATGCTACGTGTGCGCTTCCCATGGAAAATAATTTACAATAAACGGGTGTCGTGCATCCCAACCATCAAAGATATTCAAATGATACCATATTGCAACAACTATGCATATCACAAAGAGGGTACATTACATACGTAATTATGATACTACAATAACTTTGTATTTATACACAAATTAAATATGTTACATTCTGGTAACACAAATTTGACCTCGGTTAGAATGTATTACAAGATGGGAGAAATATTATACTAATCACTAAGCCTGAAAGAAGTGAAGTTGAAAGTTAACACAACTTCAAAATAGGAATATAGATTTCTCTGTAGGAAAAAACAAATGACGTACAACTTTTTTTTAACTACGCTTGCAGGTGCATGATACGTTTCAATCACGTGTTCGTGAATATAACATCGTGACGACCAGGCAAAGGGGTTAAGAACTTGAGAATTCACCCTAAGAATATTTCGTTTTATATTCAGGGAGCTGCTGTTAACAGAAATAATGAAAGACTGGTGTTTCTAAGCATCTTTAAATTTCTACAGCTAAACTGGAGAATAAACTTTGAGTAACTAAACCTTCTTTCTAAATTATGTAAGAATTTGCTAATATCAAATTAGGATGCGAATTATATTTGGTTTCTGTTCATTCATAGAAAGTTGAAAGTCTTGCAGCTTCACGATGTGAATATAAATTTTACGCAAGGGAAAACACGTGGCGCACGACTTATTTTTTTAAACTACGCTTGCAAGTACAGAGTATGTTTCAATCACATGATTGTGGATTTACGTTGTGACCACCGGGGAAAAGGCTTAGGAACCTGTAAGTTCACGACACAAATATTTTAGATTTTGTTTTGTGTTAAGGGAGCTGCTGTTGGAAAAAAACAATAAAAAACTGGTGTATCAGGACATGCTTAAATTTCTACAGGTTAACTAGAAAATAAACTGTGAGTAAATAAACATTCTTTTTAACTGATATAAAAATGTGTTAATTTCAAATTGAAATGCGAACTATAAATGGTCTCTATTGATTCATAGGTGATATAATTATTTTTGAAAAAGATGAAATAGAAGAACAGTTTGATCTTCCAAACTGTATAGACTATTATAAAGATTTGTATTGCCGAGTAGAAGTTAACTTTGTGGATAGATGTATTCCTAATGATGTTGGTTTTACTATGGAATTGTCACATCGAATGACTTATGATCAATTATCTCGGGCTGTAGCACAGAGGGTTGGTACAAATCCGTATTTATTACAATTCTTCAAATGTCAAAGTTATGAAGATAGTCCTGGTCATGCATTAAGATGTACATATGAAGGTACATTAAAAGATCTACTATGTTCGAAGTTTTATAAAACACCAAAGAAAATTTTTTATCAACAGCTTAGCATTCGAATTAATGAATTAGAAAATAAACGACAATTTAAATGTATATGGGTGGGAATGAAGTTAAAAGAAGAGAAGGAATTAACATTATATCCCAACAAAAGAGGCACTGTAGGAGATCTTTTAGAAGAAGCTAAAAAACAAATAGAATTTAGTGAAGGCGGTAGTGGAAAATTAAGGTTAGTTGAAGTAAATTGTTCTAAGGTAGCTTATGGGCCAAAGGAAGATGCTCCACTGGAGTTGTTATCTTTTGCAGGTGCCAAAACATACGGGATAGAGGAAATACCTAATGATGAATTAAGACTCATGGATGACGAGATGTTAGTTTCATGTGCTCATTTTCAAAGGAAATATTTTCCACCTTTGGAATACCATTTTTTATCAAAATTAAACATGGTGAACAATTTAATAAAGTGAAAGAACGTATACAAAAGAAACTGTGTGTACCAGAAAAGGAGTGGGAGAAGTTTAAATTTACTATTGTTACATTGGATAAACCTCTTTTTATTGCCGAAGATGATTTTGTTATGAATTTGAGAGATTTTAGAGATAATCCTACCACTAATGCTAATGCAAAACCTTGGTTGGGATTGGAGCACATGAATAAAGCTCCAAAACGAGCAAGATTTAATTATTTGGAAAAGGCTATTAAGATCTACAACTAACAATGGTTCTATAATGCAAGCCAGTGGTGATTGTACATTATTAAAGTTGGCATCAACCAAACACCATCATAATTATTGTTTTGATTGTTTTCGCTGTTTCCTAACAATTAGAATGTAATATTCTTTGTACATAAATTCATAAAGACAAATAGTAAAACTGTCATTCATAGGATGTTGGCAGAATGCAAACACTATTGTTTTGTCAATTATTTGACTAGTGATGTGCTAAAGTTCCTAAATCTAGAGCTTGTTTAGCTGTAAGTATACTGGTATATGAAATTGAAATTAGAATATTTTCTAATGATTAATTAGTATGTGTATGATAATTTTTAAGGTAGGTTTTACATGTGGTGTAAAGCCCATTAAGAAGTGAACAACAAGTTGCAATTTTTAATGGACTATGGAATGCCGACAGGAAAAGCGTATTGGCCGACGTTTTTGTTTATTGCTAAGTTCACATTTCAAGAAATGGGCTTTATAATGTAACTACCAATATTCTTAAAACTAGGAAAATGGGTTTCATAACAGTAGTACCAAATTTTTTTCTAAAGTTTTTGTAATACCTGGTTAGTTTGATATTAAGAAAGAAAATTTTTTTTGAAAGCATTTGTATTCTTATGTTAATTATTTATTATTAAAAGAGGTCAAGTTGTGGTTGAATTTTATTTAGACTTATTTATGAACTAGGTAGAAATAGATAAATTTGTGAAAGGATATCCAGTCACCCCAGTGATAAAGTCGTATTTGTGAGAGGTCTTTTATTTAAAAAATTTCTTTGATATGAGAAAATGTTTTTAAGGTATTGTGGAGAAATACGAAGTATATTGCAATGAGAATTGCGAAACCAAAAACAAAGCGACCTATTCCGAACAACTGCCTTTTGTGTAGTGAAAATATTAAAGGGATTGCTAAGACAATACAGTTTGGTTCCCCTTAATTATGACAACAGAGCAAGCCTTTCAAGGTAAGTGTTTATTGTAACGTAGTTTTTGTATTTCAACAATTTCGAATGTCTCTTTTTATTTTTTCGATAGTGACCCACTCACGCACCACTGTAGTTAGCCGGTGCGCCCTTAAAATTATTACGAGATCCCGCCCCTTCAGGGCAAATACCGCTCGTTTTACTCGTAAGAGAATTTAAGAATAATCCTGTCTATATGCATAAGACAGTATTGTTGATCACTTCTTAATATTATGATAACAAAGAGACGTTTTGATTAAATTTTTAAGTTGCTTAAAATTAGCATTTGTTTTAATAGATGATCGAAAGCTTTTCAATTTTTTAAGGACCCATGTATCTTCCTAGAGTTAGCACTTATATTATTTTTATCGTTCATTCACACTGGTTTGCTTCTGCGTAAGATTGTAATACAATATTCCGAAAATGTTCTAACTTTATTCGTCGTGTAAAAATACACTTTAATTGTGTATTAAAAGGGTTACTTCTATCGATTGCGGTAAAGAAAATAGTAAATAATAAGCTGGAAAACCCCTACACCCTTTAAATCGAATAATTATCATCTTTATCGCCCTGGGCAACTCTTCGTTATCGAACTTAATAAGGGACACCTGATGCAAGTTTCCATCACGTCTTTCCACAGTAATACATACCTGGCGGCATTTGAAGTTGGACATCAGGTGTAAATCTCGCGTTACAGTAATCTGTTAGCAGTATTCGATTAGCTCAAATATCACACTTGATGCTGAATTATTTTGTATTGTGAAAAGACTCCTGAATATATTCACTTTCTACTGCATGAACATATTGTAGTTGCAATTTATTAAACTATCTTATAACTCGTGAATTAAAAAAAAATGGTGTCGATTTAAATACAGGAGCAGGTTATGATTATTTTTTATGTATACGTTAGTTTCTAAAAATGATCAATATTTCATCCGATATATATAGTTCACATGGATGTAAAAACTAAAAAAATTTTAAGTGAAATTTGAGCTTCCGAGGATCACCCGTGCATGGTCTTAAACTGAGATTCTGAAAAAATTATGTCAATTAATTAATATACAGAGGGTTTGTAGAAGGAATTTTTTAAGATTGACAAGAGTAAACTACCTTTGTTTTTAAAAATATCAAAAACATTGATTTAGAATAGTTTTTTAGGATGAAAAGTTATGAAAGATAGTTACTTTTCAAACAATAATTTTATGTTTATTATTTTTACGAAATCGTACAAGCAACTGGTAAAAATCATACTTGTGCCATAAGAATTGTCTATATACCAATTGCACCCAAGTTTATTTTGTTTTGTTATTTTGTTTTATTTGGCAAAATGTCCAACTAATAAGGTCAAGTGGGGTGAGTGTATATCTATCAAATATTCCTTTAAACTTCGTGTTACACGCAATGTCATCTATGACCTACTAATTAAGCCAAGTAAACCTTTGTCATATTTTAAATTTTCATCTATAACCGTCTGACAGCAATTATTTGCAACCAAATTTGGGGCGTATTAAATTACGCTTGGGATTTACATAATATTTTACGCCAAACAATCATCGAGAGGTCATATATCATCATTTCGTAGACACTCAACACCGCAAATCCGAGCAAATTCAAGAAAAAGCTCAAATTATGTAAATATTCATTTTTATACAAAGACGCATTTGCATGGTTCCGGAAAAACCAGGATACAGGTTCAAATTCTGTCCAAGACCTTATATTTTCCATCTTTCAATTACTAGCTCGATTTGAAATGATCATTTGGGCTTTGCATAAAAGTCTAAGTTATTATTTCATCTTATTCACTGTAATACGATAGTATTTATTAACTTACTTTGTGTAATTAACTATCTAAAATATATATATATATATATATATATATATATGTATATATATATATATATATTGCAGTGGAAATCCCAAAAAATTCTCGCCCCACGGATTGGGCTTTATAAAATTGCTGTGGAAATCTTTTAAAGAAATTCTCGCCCACGCTTAGGCCAACATAAAATTTTCTGAAAATAAAATAAAAAAAATTCTTATTATTTCTTTGGAACGCCTCCTTCTGCACACCCTGGCTAGCTCAGAAATCTGCTTCTTCTTAAATACCTACTATCCTAAGTACATCCCTTTCTCACAAACACAGTCAAATGAAATTACCACTCAAATAATGCAACAAGACATACAACCTTTTTATTTACACATATTAACAAGTTTTCATTATTAAGAAAATATTTACACATTGGTACATACAGTTTGATAAAAAACTGTAACCATCTCAATCTTTAAATCGTTTAAAATTTTATGATTTTAATATATTTCAACAATTTTATTTTAAACGAGTAGATGGGCCCGTCGTGCAACCTTAAATTGATTTTTAATCTGGTCTATTTTGAGCTCAGTATAACCCAGTTACTCTAAATGCTTTTAAACCTCGCATTTTTGTTTAAAATAAAGCTAAAGACCCGTATACTCCTTACAACAACATTTTATATCATCAATAAACATTTTTAAATAATCAATATTAATTGTCTTGTACATATACCCTTTTAAATGAGTTTTTATGGTAATAAAATACACCTCCATTAAGTCAAAACACTCAAACACAAAAATATCAGCACAAATGTTCAAGCAGAAAGCAAGAAATTAATTTTCTTTACCTGGAGTACGCTTCGTCCATCGTTTCCTCTGAAGATGTGTACCAAAAACCCTCGTCGTTGTGTTTATATACTTCGTGATTGTGCCTGGATCCAACTGATCCCCACTCACTATCCAAATCTCTGCAACCACCTTTAATAATGCTACCCGGATAATTGTCTTGACCAAACTTAACCTTTCATACCCCCACACTTCACGCATACTAGTTAAGCTTTTCGATTCGCTTACCCAAGTACCATCCTATCATTAGATTGGATTGTGTATTAACAGTACCTTTTGTAACGCTAGCACCCACTCGTGCAAATCACTTTTAATACGTTTCCAGTACGTTACTAACAGCTTTATACACTTTAAAATAGGATGGTGTATGGTACTTCAACGAATAAACAATAATCGATACAACGTAAGAGCATATACTAGCAATTACGTAAGAGATCTAACCGATATAAGATCAAAGAGCAAGAGCAATAGCAAGAAAGCTTTAATAATTCTCCCCGTGTATTTATACGCTTTCGTAGACCCCCACGGAACCTCTTTTATCAAAAAGCTTATTTTTAAAACCAATTCTCCAAATTTTGATCGTAACGTCTGAAAAATTCCGAGTTTACCGGGCTGTTCCACTGAAATTCGTTCAATAACGTCAACGGACGCGAACTTCTCAAAACTGTTAGCCTTAGACCAATGATATTGCTTTCCCCCGTTATAACGTTCCACCTCTTAGCTACCTTTCTTCGTCTCACCCATATTTATTGTCTCTTTTAGAACCCCTCTCAAGCTACAGAAAATCGATATTGGACATGTGTTGTAACCAACGTTTTCTTATACGTGTTCTCTGTCTATTTTACATTATAGATCTTTCATTTCATTTTGTCTTCAAACCACTTGTTATATTAGCAGCTGGTCGGACCGACCGTTACAAACAATTTCAATGAATTCTGTCTCAACGTATATTTAAGTTCCCTGAACTTGACATTTAACTAACAGGTGTTTCTTTAAAATAAACTATCCATTTAAAATAATAAATACGAATATACATATATATATATATATATATATAAAACCCAAATTCTACAAATAAATCCAAATATAATATAATCAACAAAAATAAAATTTTTCGTAAATTCATGATTACACCCTGTACAATACAAGCGTACTTTCATTCATTGAGGTACAAGAGAAAAATCAAATTGCACGTGTATAAATAATCACCCTGTATTATATAAGTGTATTGTAAATACATAGCAAGTAACGTAAGTTGTATATATTAAAATAATTAATTGTAAGATAAATACAAAGCTTACTAATTATCAATACATTTTTGATAAAAATGTTTTTTGATTTATTGTAAATAGCGTATAATAGTATTAGCTTTACGCATTTAACTTAAGAAACTACAATCAACGTGTATTTTAAACCCCAATTTTAATATTAATTTTGTGTACTGAAACTCGAAAGCAAATATTTCTATAAAATGCAACCCCTTTTGCATTAAAATGCAATTAAAGTTTAAATTAATTACCCGAAGACTACAGAAACTTATTTTATATAAAGAATTTTCTAGAATATTAGGAATATAAAGAGATGAGTCATCGGTATTTAGTAAAATCCAAAAAAGAGTATTCTCGTGTAAAATAATATAATATTTAAAAAATCTTTATAAAAATTACAGCACAGCGCTTTTGGCGTTAGTCATCTTCGGTGCCATGTTAACTTAAAAATATATTATCCATCAAACTATTACATCAGATATAAAACATTTTACTTATAAAACTAATATCACATGATTAAAGACTATTTAATAATTGATTGTTTCAATAAATTGGATAACATCTTGTCTGCGTCGTTGATGAAGTCGTTTTTTTATGCTATCTAATTTTATTGGAACAGTCAAATATTAAATAGTCTTTATTGATGTGATATTAGTTTTATATGTAAAATGTCCTGTAACTGATGTAATAGTTTGATGGATTATATATTTTTAAATTGACATGGCACCGAAGATGGCTAACGCCAAAAGTGCTCTGCTGTAATTTTTATAAAGAATTTTTAAATATTATATTATTTTACACGAGAATACTCTCTTTTGGATTTTATTGAAAAGTTCATGTACACAGCCAAGAATTAACTTTTCATATCATCGGTATTTAGAACTACGTAAATATCTAATTAATAAATAAAACAGTTATTCCGATAAGCGGCTGGAACACAAAAACCCACAAAGTCCATGAAATATTCGATAAAAATTTATTACCTTCGCATTAGTATGCAACGCCACAATAACAGAAGAGGCAACGCGCGTCACGAATAACTGGAACAAGATTACGAGGCAATTACGCGGAGATTTTTAACGCCAATGACTTTTCTGGGATAGCTTGCATCATAATGTTCCATACTATTCTACGACCTTCTAGAAAATAGATAATTAATATATGAGGAAGCGTTTATTAATAGGGATTATTCGGTAGATTTATTCATTCGATTCATTAGATTGAGTTAATTCACGAATTCGATCGGGAAATGTTATTTTGAAAGAAGTCGCGAGCTGTTGCTTTGGGAAGATGATATTTGAAGTATACAGTAAGCATACCTTAATTTAATAATTATTACGTTGGTGCAATATATATAGAAGTGATGTTCTAAATACAAATTACCTAAAGAAGAATGGAATTTATTATTTACAGTAAAGAGGAAAAATTGTTCAAAATAATACTATTTTAAAAATTTTATTAAAAGGACGATTTACCCAAAAAAATGTACTTTAGTAACTGCTGTTCGAAACGAGGATTTTAAATATGGAAAATCTTGTAAGCTGATTGGACATCAATTTAAAATAAGAAAATATTTAATTACAAGGAGCGTTTTTGTGGATTTTGCAAGTATTACTTTTAGATTTATTTTCAACTGATATTAGAATATTTGTATTTAACTTAAAATAGAATAATGAGTGTTAATCATATAATAATTTTTTTTGTAAAGGATTTTTACCAGGAAAAATTGTGATAAAAGTTCAAAATAATCTGACCTTTTAATAAATTATCTGTCAAGAATTTTTTGGCCAAACAAACCTGACAAGCATGACAATAAACATAACCAGGTAAACCATCTATAAAAAAAGGAAATTTAGTTCTATAAATTTAAAATAAGGTAAGGAACAATTTTTCTATATTAATTACTTCTTAGAAATTAATTTATGTTTGAAAGAAACGATGTTGTAAATACTTTTGTATGAGAAAAAATTTTCATACTGTATAAATGCTTTGTAATATTGCTGTGTTTGATTTCATTTAGAAAACTCCGTCAATTTCGTTGAGCTAGCCAGGCAAAGTTGGAAAGATAGGTGAGTGAACAATTTCAAGTTTTATAAATATATATATATATATATATATATATATATATATTGCTATGATAATAGACTTATTTAAGGGTATATATGGTCGCGAGAAAAATCATAAAAAGTACACAATTCGTTTATTATGCACAAAGCAAATACCAGACACCATGTATAAAATCAGCAACTAACTACAGTTAATGAAAGGAAACTCATTCTTTAATAATTTAACTGCATTTAGTAAAATAAACAATTCTGGACACAGCCCAATTTATTTTATAAACATTAATACATCTATAAACTTTAAACAAATGCAAACTAGGCGTATCCAAAGTAAAACGAACCCGAAGCAAGTCTTTTTCAAACTCGACGCATTAGCGCAAGAAAATAATCAATGCATGCTTAAAATAAGCAGGCCTTTCAAAACAAGCATATTTCATAATGCAAGAAGTCAATAAACGCATCTAATTTACGTCATCTGTTCAAGAATCCCATTACAAAATTTAGCCTACGTAATGTTTTAAATGTAGAAATCGCCGCATATGCACAAAACCCCGCATATTGGGTAAACAAAATATAGTACAATAAGTTTTGTATACGTGCGGAATTAAAAGGAAAATTTGATAAATTCCTGTACAAAATTACAATTACGTGATGTTAAAAGGAACAAAGTACCAATGGCTAATGAAATCCATGATCTCAAGTTTTTGTCTACGTGATTTTTGGAGCGTCTGAACAATCCATATATTAAGCAACTTCAAGTAAAACCCAACCGCCTTGCTATGGTCGAATTATAAGATAGCAAGCGGTCAACCAATAACACGTGTAAGGGCTGATCTATATAATTCACCTAAATAGACAACATTCATTAATTCTTTAACCGAAGCACGAACTGTACTAATTGAAGTTAAATTGTGAAGTTTAATATAAATCTATAACTGAAAGTCACAGTAATTAAGATTTTAAGTATGGAATACAGTCAAGTGCACGTTCAAACATACGAGTGTATAAGCAATCCGCCGTTGGCATAAAACGTAAGTTGAAATTTAATTTAGTAATGACCAAATCTTTACAATTTATTAATTAGGACACTAAACAATTCAATAAGAAATCTAACTAAGCAATTCAATAAAATATCTAACTCAGGACAAAAAATTACAATACCTTAAGTACTAAATAGGATAAATGGGAAACCTCTAAATCAAGAAGTTAAGAGTACCACTAAAGCTTAAAGCAGCACGAAATCACTGGTCAGCAACACGCTATGGAGAGGCAGTTAGAAGCATTGGTGTGCACGCAGAGCTACGGGGTCACGACTTGAAATCTACGAATCTAGCAACTGATTTAAACCAGGAAATCAATCGGAAAATTACCAGGTTAGCATTTATATTTCAACTAATAGCATAAATCTTATTTTTGAATATTTGAAACTTACATGTACTTAGAAATTTGTGTAAAGGGTCATTTTTGTTAACACGTAGGAAATACGTTAGAAGGGAAAGGTTCATTGAACGTCCGACGAAGCATTCAATATAATACATGATTATTTTAGCTGGCTTTAATTGCTTAAAAAGGGGTTATAATTTTATGAAGAGCAAATTGCCTATTTATTTTGATTCAAAGGTTTTAAATAGTTAATGACATTACGAAGATTGTGTAGATGTAAATTGTACATATTTCTTAGTTTATTATACAAGTTAAGGTAAATTTCGTTTATCTAATTCAGGTATGAAGTGTTAGAAAGAAGGGTGTAAATATTCTTTGTTATCAAATCGTCGTTCACTCTGTACGGAGTATAACTGAGTTAGCCGAAATTGTGTGAATTTTTAAATTATTCTAGATTATGGTGTGGCAGTCAGAAATGCAACTGAGCTAAAAATACACCTGGCGAGCATATCGTAGCAATATGTATATATAATAAATGCAATAACGGGTTTATTGGCCCAATTTTTTAATCAAACTCTTTGTTTTTTCGCCAAGCTTTCGATTTATTTTTAAACACTTCATTAAAAAATTGGACCAATAAACCCGTTATTGCATTTATTATAATTAAATCCTTGGTCGTTATCTACACGAACAATTATATATATATATATATATATATATATATATATATATATAAATAAATATTTTAGATAGTTAATTACGCAAGGTAAGTTGATAAATACTATAGTATTGCAGTGAATAAGATGAAATAATAACTTAGACTTTTTATGCAAAGCCCAAATGATCATTTCAAATCGAGCTAGTAATTGAAAGATGGTAAATATAAGGTCTTGGACAAGACTTGAACCTGTATCCTGGTTTTGCCGGAACCATGCGTTTACCAATTAATATATATATATATATATATATATATATATATATATATATATATTGCTGTGTTACCCTGTATAAAATCGAGCCTCACGAATTGGGCGCCAAATTATGCTGTGAAACCTCCATCATCCGTGTACTACGCTTTTCGCCTCGGCTGCTCACCTAATTTTATAAACCTCCTCATTCATAAAAATTAAACAACACATTCCTACCACAAACATCAACGTTAACTCTATTTACATCAATATTCAGAATACATTAAATTTTCAAATTAAATTTCAGCATAAATTTTAATATCGGAAAATTTCAAAATTAAATTTATTCTCATTTTAATGTGTATCCAGAATTAAAGTCCTTGTTGGATGCCTACTAATTAATATAACAATATAAGCAGACCGGAGTCTGAGTATAAAGGGAGCATCTACCACCCCTTTACGTTAATTAACCAGGTTCGTCTAATTGAGCTCAAAGACATACCCAAATTTTTATCATATTCCCGAACATCAAAACAAAATACCCTTTTACTTAAACAAGCAAATTTCATCTTAAAATTAAACTTTTATGGTTAGTACAATTTCACTAATGTCCATTTAAAGTAAATCAATTATAAAGTCATTCAATACACACAAAATGTCAAACAAAATAGTATAATTTACCTGAAGGTTACTGTCCTCGTAGCTTCAAAGTATCGTTTCTTTTGTTAATCACACCATTCAACAGGACTATATTTACGGCTTCTGATTCTCTACGCTTTTAAATTTTCTCCATCACCATCCATTCAAAGTCGTTTCTGGGCCTTTCCGGAACTCATCTGTGTTTATCTGACCCTTGTTTCATGGATCCAGACACGTATTTGAACCATTTAATTATTAACACCCCCAAAATAGCAAAGAAATTCATGCTTCTGAGCTTCTGTCACCAATATACACCAAAACTGCCTACTTTTGTGTATACATTCGTCGTTGTAAATTTTGCTAATTGGTACAGTGAAACTAAATTTTATTACCTTGTATCTAAGTGCACTGAAGTACATTCATGTTTAGCACGTAAATAACAAGCTATGTTGAATCACTAAATTATACTAGCAAACTTTAAATTATTTAATCAAACTAAAATGCACGGTTTAATATCTTCAATCAAGTCGCGTATGTACGAGCTTTTAACGCATCGAATCGTCAAAAGTCTAAGAGAGCTTGTTTATATTCATCTCGGTATATATAGCAAAAAGCCTGTCTGTCGGTCGAGTCTCTAAAACGGGTAATTCTAAAGAATTTCTCATGCCATGTGCCCAGTCTGCCGCTCGCACGTCGATTTTTACGAATTTTCACTCGCCCCATTTAAATCTCAGAAAATTTCCACAGCACGCAAACCTGTCCGAGAAAAACTAATTAATTTTGTACCGAAATTGTTGTTTCTACCTCTGATATTTGCATTCTATTTTCAACCAATTGTGACCCTCGTGACGTTGTTTAAATCACGCCTTTTACTATATGTGTCTTAGCTTGACGCATTTTCTCTTTCCTTTTCTAACCTGTTCGTATTGGTGCAACTTGACACTCTTCATTATCGATTATTTCAGTCCACGCGGACTGTTATCTGGGTTTAATAAACCCGTATCGCACATTCTCGTGAATACTAAGCCCCGGTTTCTCCAAGATTCTTTGTAACTATTATGCGACGTTTTCCCCAAGATTCTTTGAACCATTAATTATCTGCAAACTTTTCGCCGAATGTGATATTTAAACTACGCAGGTGTTCAAAATAATATTAATTCTCAGAGCTTTATTCCGTGGTATTTTAATCTTGGGTTTTTACAAGTTTCTATAGGTATTATATGTTATTAACGGTTTAATTAACTCCAATTAAAATTGATTTCTATCCTTTTCATTTTTAGCGAATACAACTTAAATATTAATTATTATATGTACACTTTGTTTTACTACCGGTTACTTAAATAGAGTTAATTAAGATAAATTTTGCACGTAATTTCTCTTTGTTTAGAAATAATTACATTACACGCAGAGCTTTTCAATACTGCTTCTTTTGATATAAAGCGTCTTATAAATAATTTAAATTTCTTATTTTTACTGAAACAACCGAGTTTATTTATGCTTCATGGTTTTAATAACGCGTATTATTTAATGAAATTCCTTATACACGGTGATTAAAATTATTTGATGTGATTATTTAATTTTCTACCCTGGTCTAAATATGAGTAATATATATATATATATATATATATATATATATATATTAATTGGTAAACGCATGGTTCCGGCAAAACCAGCATAGGGACCGTGATTAAAGGAGTTTTAATTCTTATTACATAAATTTAATGAAGAAGAAATAATGTTTTAAGATAAGAATAAGGGTGTTTCACTATATTTGCGCATAGGAGGGAGTTTTTCAAGAAGTTTCATCCTTAATTAGATAACTTAATAACATGTTTACATTCAGCTGTATTTATTATGCGAAAACAAGTGCATGAAAAAAAATTAATTGAGTAGTCGATAGATTTTTCATCCACACTTTGTTATCAAATTACTCAATGTGTACAACTTAAGGGTAATTTTTATTTTAAGGGAAGCCGAGTGTATAAAATTTAATTAATTCATTTAATAAACAAACATACGGTAGTATTTCGACAAAAACGCATTAAATAAGTTTAAAATGAATTTAAACTTCACAACGAAGGAACTTGTTTCAATTAAAAAGATTGGGTTTCACTGACCTTTTAGAATAATCAAATACTAAACTGGAACATAAAATAAATGATGAAACAGCTGGAGGGCGACGATAGAATATGTGAAAACAATTAACTACATTATAATTTGAATTAGGGCCGCTATACTTGGCCACGTCCCCAATGCTCCACCCGGAGGTACTACATTGGGTTTAAACGCGAAAATAGTCGTGCTCTAATTTATTCTTACTTCATAGTTGATTCACCCTAAATAAAAACTAAATAAAATCTAACAAACCTAAAATCTAACAAACCTAACAAACTCTAACAATCTAATAAACCTAAAAATCTGACAAAACTGGAACAAAAACAAAACAAAACTAAAAACAGGGTTGTAAATAATGGTATCCCTAGCGCTGACTTTCGAGTGTACCCGATCAACAAGCAAAAATGAGAGGGGAGGGATCCGTAATACCGGATAGCAGACGCCGGTTCTGCTTACCAGTGCGACCTGAAGGGTCGTCTTAAAATATCCAAATCTAGCTAACCAATTTAAATCCATCCCTAGCTTTCCTATCGTTCCCTAACTGATTTACATTATGATTACAATCTTCGCAATTCTGCTCGTCCTTCCCAAATATATACTGCAACCAAAATGGCGACAGAACGTCAAACAAAACAAATAAGCCACATAATACATGCTATATATAAATAAATATAAAGTGTAAATATAAAATATAAATAAATATAATTATGTAAATATATAAATAAATGTTTAATAAGCGTTAAGCATATAGCAGTGCACAAAATAGCGAAAGCATCACCCTATTTATCAGGTGCACTCGCACAAGCATTATGTCGGCTAGCGCCTTTACACACCAAACGTGCTTCTTAAATTATTTCAAAACTACTAATTAATGTAAATCAATGCTTGTGCGAGTACAGCCGCCACATTTTAAGTCTTACCTCGATAATAAAATTCTCCAGCATCCGAAGATCTGGTCGTCTGTAACTTACTTCTAAAGGTGGGACGGGGTGCACTGCTAAAGTCCTGGTGGGTATGCACTAAATGTTCTTGGGGATCACAATCACTATCACTATCACTTCACTTTCAAGTCCTGGGGATGCGCGGTTGCACTCTGTTTTATTATCCTTGTTTACTTTATTGATTTAATTTAATGAGGGTTTATGATTTATTTGTTATTGTTTATTTGGTATTATTTATTCCCGATTTTCCGCACATAATTATGAAGATAGGCAGTGATTGTATTAATGGAGTGGGGTTTCTCGTGCATATTGGACATTTTGGTATAATTATCTTTTTTTTTTTTTTTTTTTTTTTAATATCAGGTTTTGGTTATGCTCGTATCCTTACTCACGCCAAGTCAATCTAAAATTTTCAATCCTCCCACCAACCCCACCGAATTTTTACACGCGGTCGTCATTGATTGTCTAATCTCGCGACCCTTCCCGCGAATTCTTTTAAGGCTGTCCAGAACGCCTTCTGGTTAACCACTTCCCGACTTCCTCTAGGCTCTTTGGCCATGCCAGACCTAGGATAGCTAGTTTGCTATCAGCCAACCCTCGATTTCCCGCCTCAAGCGGGCAGTCGAAGAGCACGTGCTCTGCGCTTTCCGCGCCCTCACCGCATTCGCAGCGGTCGCTGTTGGTTAGACCGAACCTTTGTAAATACGCCTTCAGGGCGCCGTGCCCTGTTATCAACTGCACCATTTTGTGATCGAGCTTAACCTCGATCTTACCTCTGGCTTCTATGCTCGGTATGAATTTGTGGGTCAACCTGCCCGTGGCAGCGTTGTTCCACCTCTCTTCCCATTGTCGAATTGATTTTTCGCGCAGCTTTCTTTTGATTAAAGACCTCGGTATCGACGAATGTGATATTCGAAAGTCGCCCGTCGCGGCCTCTTTAGCTAATTCGTCAGCCCTATCGTTTCCTACGTTACCATTGTGCGACCTGACCCAACAGAACTTTAAACGTCGAAACTCTAGCGCCGTACGCGCTATCCTCCAGACGTCCGCTTGGAGATCTGTCGAGGTGTTCATGTTTGTTAAAGCCGTTAGCGCCGATTTACTATCACTGATTATATAATACTCGTCTCTGCCCGTATGGTTTATTACGTAATCGATAGCCTCTCGTATGGCTACCAATTCGCACTGGAAGATAGTGCACCAGTTCGCGAGTTTGGTTTGAAACCGAAACACCTCCCTTTCCTGCTTATACACGACAAACGCCGCGCCTGCTTGCCCATCGTCCATACGTGAACCGTCCGTATAAATTCTGATACCCATCGCGTCCTCATCACCTTCGACAAACTCGATCCTCTAATATCAGCCGGGTGCCCTAACTCAGATACAACAATCTTTCTTGCAATTTCCTATTACCAAGATTAAGATCTTCGATAATTTCGCGCCCTTTTCCTATATTTATTAATCGTCTATCTCTAATCTCCTAACGACATATTCGATAGGAGAGACCTACTGATCACCAGGACAGCCTCCGTGGAGGTGGTCCTGTACGCCCTCGCCGCTTTTACCGCGGTTATGCGTTGTACGCTCGTCAATTGACGCATCTCCCGGACTTTACAACCTTCTGCCCATACAGAAGCTGCGTACAGTATTGCCGGCTCAATTGCTCCGGCATAAACCGTCCTCAACGATTCGCCCCTGAAACCCCACTTTATTTTAGCCGCCGCCATCATTTTATTTGATATTTCGCCGCCCTTACTTTTTACGTATTGTACGTGCGCTTTCCAATTTAATTTATTGTCGATCTTGACGCCGAGGTAGGTAATACAATCTTTAAACGGGATTTTCTCCTCCTAGCTCTAACCTAGGAGGTCTCTGTCCTGGTTTCGTGCCGAAATAAAGCGCCTCTGACTTCGCCGTGTTAAATTTTAATTTTACCGCCTGCGACCATTCGTGTAATTTATTAAGCGCCTCGTTCGGTTTTGTGCGCATATCCATTAACAATCTCGATCTTACAATTAAAAGTGTGTCATCTGCAAACCCGACGATTGAGCATCCTGCGGGCAACTTGACCCTAAAGATGCTCTCATACAACAACTTCCAAAATGTGGGACCAGAACATGACCCTTGCGGGCATCCCTTTCCACCTCACGCGACAGAACTTCACCCGGAATTTCAACCTGTGCTAATCGCCCCGAGAAATAGCTCTTGACCAAAGACATCAAGTTTCGCGGACAACCCCTACGATCTAACTCGCAAACGATTAATGGCCACCAGGCAGCATCAAATGCTCCTGAAATGTCCAAAGCAACAACGACACAGTACTCTTTGGCATCTCTTGCCTGCTTAATTTCCCCGACAACAAACTCTAACGCGTCGATAGTCGACTTGCCCTCCACGAAACCAAACTGTCGGTTATTAAAACCGCCGCTGTCTCGCACTAGGTGTTCAACACGCGTAGTCATAACGCGATCTAAAACTTTCCCCAGCACCGGTAGCAAGCTAATTGGACGATAGCTGCCCGGAATCTGACGCATCCGCCTTTTTAGGTTTGGGTATAAATTTCACATTCTGGATTTTCCAGCAACGCGGAAAAACGCCCTTTCTAAACAAAGATTAAACAACCCAACAAAGACACACGGGGCTAACAGGCACGCCTGCAGAGCTGCGTCTGAAGTGATTCCATCATGCCCCGGTGCCTTCTTAGGGTTCATCCTCCTAAGAGCCCTGACGACCTCGTGAACTAGGATTGCCTTATCGGCACCTGTTCCTTGCGCCTTTGCAGCTTCCCGACGTATTAAATCGTGCGACCCTTCATCCCCCTCGGGATTATCCGATGGGAAAAATTTCTCTAGTAAATATTCCGCTGTGGTTTTAAAACCTTCCGTGTATTCGCCATTTGTTTTCTTTATATTACTGAGCGCGATTTTTTGTTGTTTTCCTCTAATTACGCGGTATGCGGTTCCCAGGGTTCTTTCTCTGAGTTTTGCGTGCAGAATTCTTTAAATTTATTCGTTCGCGTTTCTTCTATTAATATTTTATATTCGCGGTAACTTTGATTATATTCTATTCTCCGTTGTTCTCTTATATCTCCCGAGGCGCGTTGATAGCGGCGCCTTAGGTTACGCGTTTCTGCCCGCTTGGTGGTTAGTTCCCGGGTCCACCAGGGTACGCTGTCTTTAAATGTTTTCTTTTTCGGCATGGAATACGACGACGCGTCTACCACCGCGTCGTTTAATTTTTTCGCGAGTGTTTCTACTTCGTCTGCCTCTCGGCAGTTAAATAGCTCATTTTCGAGCACAGGGATACTTTCGCCAAATTTTTGTTTAAATCGCTCCCAATTTGCTTTTTTATTACAGAACCGCGGAAATACAGTTAGCTGCTCGTTTGCACTTGTTTTGGTTTCAACGTCCCATGTTATTAATTTATGATCAAGAGCGTTTCCTCGTCCCACCTTAATTTCCAATTACAAATCGTTTCTAACATTTCGTGCGAGACTGCAGTAATATCTATAAAACTGCTGCCTCTATGAGTATAAAACGTTGTTAATTCATTAGTGTTTATCAAACTAAGATCCCATTCCGTAAAAGATCAGCAACCTGCGAGCCTCTATCGTCTTCGATAGGGATGCCCCATAGTGGCGACTTGGCATTAAAATCTCCCCAATGACTAGATTTTTATTTCTGCCGATTTTACGAATAATATTATCTACTTCATTTATCAAGTCTTCGGTTTGGGGATTTTCCGCCGGGAATCGACCGGCGGGAGGTACACGCTTATTACATAGAACGCATTTTCCCTGATTTGATTTCGGCCGTCGTTACAAACTCGTTCGATAAATTATTTAATATAATTCCGGCGCACGTTCCATTATTTATTATTATCCCGCTACGCGGTCGTTCACTATTCGCGTTTAAGACGGTAACCCCTCCCAAAACCTGTTATTTTGTGGCCATACAGGTGCGGTTCCTGTATAAACCCGATGTCGATATTATTTTCGATGAATAACTTTACGAAGTTATTTGTTGCCCTCTACCTTTCCCGAGATTTAGTTGCGCGAATTTAATCTTCTTGCTTCTTATGGACTTTGTTTTATCTTCACAGTCCATAATCGATGTTTCGTGTGATTGCGTGCTTCAGACGTTGCATCGTGGGGCATCTACTCGACTTGGCGTCGTGGCGCGTATCGACCTTCGCGCCACCGCCAGTTCTGTCGTTTGCCCTAGCGCAAACCACACAGCAGGGGACTGCCTTCCGGCAATTCTTGAATTCATGCCCGACCTCGGCACAGTTACCGCACCACTGTACCTTCTCCCTGCACTCCATCGATCGATGGCCGTACTCAGCACCGGTAACACTGGGTGCAACTGATTTAAACCAGGAAATCAATCGGAAAATTACCAGGTTAGCATTTATATTTCAACTAATAGCATAAATCTTATTTTTGAATATTTGAAACTTACATGTACTTAGAAATTTGTGTAAAGGGTCATTTTTGTTAACACGTAGGAAATACGTTAGAAGGGAAAGGTTCATTGAACGTCCGACGAAGCATTCAATATAATACATGATTATTTTAGCTGGCTTTAATTGCTTAAAAAGGGGTTATAATTTTATGAAGAGCAAATTGCCTATTTATTTTGATTCAAAGGTTTTAAATAGTAAATGACATTACGAAGGTTGTATAGATGTAAATTGTACATATTTCTTAGTTTATTATACAAGTTAAGGTAAATTTCGTTTATCTAATTCAGGTATGAAGTGTTAGAAAGAAGGGTGTAAATATTCTTTGTTATCAAATCGTCGTTCACTCTGTACGGAGTATAACTGAGTTAGCCGAAATTGTGTGAATTTTAAAATTATTCTAGATTATGGTGTGGCAGTCAGAAATGCAACTGAGCTAAAAATACACCTGGCGAGCATATCGTAGCAATATGTATATATAATAAATGCAATAACGGGTTTATCGGCCCAATTTTTTAATCAAACTCTTTGTTTTTTCGCCAAGCTTTCGATTTATTTTTAAAATCTTCATTAAAAAATTGGACCAATAAACCCGTTATTGCATTTATTATAATTAAATCCTTGGTCGTTATCTACACGAACAATTATATATATATATATATATATATATATATATATAAATAAATATTTTAGATAGTTAATTACACAAGGTAAGTTGATAAATACTATAGTATTGCAGTGAATAATATGAAATAATAACTTAGACTTTTTATGCAAAGCCCAAATGATCATTTCAAATCGAGCTAGTAATTGAAAGATGGTAAATATAAGGTCTTGGACAAGACTTGAACCTGTATCCTGGTTTTGCCGGAACCATGCGTTTACCAATTAATATATATATATATATATATATATATATATATATATATATATATATATAAATATATATGCATAGGGACCGTGATTAAAGAGTTTTAATTCTTATTACATAAATTTAATGAAGAAGAAATAATGTTTTAAGATAAGAATAAGGGTGTTTTACTATATTTGCGCATAGGAGGGAGTTTTTCAAGAAGTTTCATCCTTAATTAGATAACTTAATAACATGTTTACATTCAGCTGTATTTATTATGCGAAAACAAGTGCATGAAAAAAAATTAATTGAGTAGTCGATAGATTTTTCATCCACACTTTGTTATCAAATTACTCAATGTGTACAACTTAAGGGTAATTTTTATTTTAAGGGAAGCCGAGTGTATAAAATTTAATTAATTCATTTAATAAACAAACATACGGTAGTACTTCGACGAAAACGCATTAAATAAGTTTAAAATGAATTTAAACTTCACAACGAAGGAATTTGTTTCAATTAAAAAGATTGGGTTTTACTGACCTTTTAGAATAATCAAATACTAAACTGGAACATAAAATGAATGATGAAACAGCTGGAGGGCGACGATAAAATACGTGAAAACAATTAACTACAGCAATAAATCATGGTATTGATAAGATAAGGTAAACGACATCAATTATATCAAAGCTTGAAGCTGTTCGAAAACGAGGAATCTGCGAGTGTTGCATCACGCTTTCAAAACGGATCAATTAAAGGTTCACGAATGAACTAGAAAATACTCGATGATGACATCAGCATGGCTCGCTCTTATAAAACTCAATCGAAGGTTAGAAGGCGGATCAGTTGCAATGCAAACGTCACCATGCTAATTTGACGTTATGTAATATTTAGTTATTATAGATGACAAATGATTATATTGACAACGTTGGAAGTCCATTGCTATTCAAACGGGAGTAGATAATTACAATGTTTTTAAAAATGGAAATAAAGAATAAAAAATTAATTGAGATAAAGCATATGGAATGAGAATGGTTTGTTGCATGATATACATTGTATGGAAAGGCGTACTTAGTAAATCAATTTGAGAGATTTTTGAACCGTGATTGATAATTACGATCTGAAAAAAACACAACATACCTATTAATTAGTTAAGTTATATGATAAAAAGCTGGTTTTATGTCCAAGTCTTCGTGTGAGAATTGTATGTACAAGTCGATAATTTGATTTGAAGGGTGGCAGCTTACGCTGAGGTTTTGCCAGTATATTTAGAACAATTAAACCTAACCTAAATCCGATTTTAAACAGGTGGATATTGAGTTATCCGACTTATCTTGACAAATTTTGTACACAATAAGATTTAATTAAAAAGTTATTTGCGAATGAAAATTAAGAAATTGAGATTTGCGGTGCTCATCCCAAGTATAACAGGGAGATTAAACTCTATTTAATATAAAAGAGTAATTATCCAAAAATTATATATTTCTTTGATTAGATTTAAGATATTGTTTGTAAGGCAAAGCCGTTGTGGCAGTTTTGGGCGCCATCTTTAATATTTAAAGTTTGTACTGAGAAAGTTGTTAATAAGGTTTAAAAAATATCAAATCAATTTAATAACACGTACAATTCATTTTGAATTAAGAACAAGACAACAGAATTTCGTTTATAGATATGAGAATATTAGAAATAATGGAAATAGTATTATATAAGAATGGCATAATCATAGCATTTATTAAACAATTAATATAATTATAAATTTAAAAAACATAATTAAACAATTGTCGCATCCTTAATTCACCAAAAAATTCTTTATATTTTATCCAAAATAATGATTATTAACAACGGGTACCCAAAACAATAAATTAATTAATTAATTTTTCATTCAAATAATTTTATCACTAAAAACAAAACTCCGCAAACACAAATTACAATTTTTCAAAAATTGCCGCTAGTCAAAAATCTAACAAATTTAGTTTTGTCGAATCAATCTATCACTATCGCTCGGTATAATCCGCTAACAATAAAAACACTTTTTTCTAAATTAAAGGACAGAACTCCTATGCAGAATAATTCTAATGTAATGTACTCCATTCATTGTGGAAAGTGTAGTAAAATCTACATAGGACACGTTTCTCAATGGCTGCGCAGTAGAATTGTTCAGCACAGAAACGACTGCAAAATTTCTAAAAACTTTTGTGCCCTAGCACTACAGGAGCATTGCTATATTTGCCAACGCTCAAGCTTGCGTTGCCATAGAAAACATTCAAAATTAAAAAGTGTTATATGTGTTTATGGGTGCGCGCGTGCGCACGTGCGTGCATGCGTGTGTTTATGCATGTAACATTTGACTTTGATTCCAGATGTGCTAACCAATTGCGCTACTTGAAGGGGTTTGATTACACTTGGAAAGATATACAAATCTAAATCCTGTACTCAACCATACATCAATTTAACTTTTAATTACGTTTGGTATTTTTGTCAATGTTATATTAGTTAGTAAGATAAAATAACTTAGGGGTTTTATGCAAAGCCCGAATGATCATTTCAAATTGAGCTAGTAATTAAAAGATGGAAAAACTTGACACTGTTAAATATGATTGACAAAAACTTCAAACATAAAGTAAGGTTGATGTATCGCTGCATACATGATTTAGATTTGTATATCTGTTCGAAACCTTATATTTTCCAAATTTTAATTACCAGCTCGATTTGAAATGATTATTTAGTCTTTGCATAAAATCTGAGTTATCATTTCATCTTATTAACCAATTTTGTTGCGCTTCTTTTTGGCGCCACAAACTTTATTTTAATAATTATAATTAGGGGATTTTCAATCCTAAAATTTAATAGTATTTCCATCCTAATTTGGCTAACATAAGTAGGTTATGACGCATATGAATGCAGTTGTTGAATTTATATACATTGCCCGGGACTATTAGAAACAGCTTATTACTTTTACTTAATATTTCGTGTAAATGGAATGTTAAACTAAACGTTTTTCTCAAGCTCGAAGTAACGTACGCCATGTTGGCGCTGATATAGTAGAGGAGTTTTTACAAGTTGGTGTAAACGAACGCCATTATCGTAGCAGATTATCTCGGGCTATCTTACTGAACAGACGAGTGGCAGTGAGTGAGTTAATTGCAATGAAGTATCTGTGAATTCCTACTTTTCCCGTTACCTTCTATCTTAATATTTTTGTGTTCCATACTGTTGTAGATTAGTAACAACACTTTGCTGGGAATCTGTGTTAAATAAGCTACCGACCCAAAGAGGACCCTGACGTAGATTTAGACGAACTTTAGCCTGTATGTTAGAATCCAATATTTTGGGCATATTTTAAGTTACCTACATGATTAAAGCTAAGCTGCTTCTTTGTGTTATTTATAATGAGTCAATATATTATTGAAAAATGTATGCATACTGTGCTCTTTGTACAACCACGCTTTAAATTAATGTACGTTTACCTGTAGCTGTAATTTAACTGTAACATTTATATATTTAATACTTGGCTTATAACCGTAATTTTGAGCGTTATTTCCAGTCTATAACTGACATAAGACAAAAACTTGACAATGTCAGATATGATTGACAAAAATGCTAAACGTAGTTGAAAGTTAGGTTTATATATGGTTCTGTACACGATTTAAAGTTGTAAATTTTCCAATTACCGTCATCGGTCTCGGTGGCGAATTGGTAAACGCATGGTCCTAGAAAGATTCAGATACAGGTTCAGGTCCTGTCCAAGACCTTATATTTTCCATTTTTCAATTACTAGCTCGATTTGAAATGATCATTTGGACTTTGCATAAAAAAGTCTAAGTTATTATTTCATCTTATTAACTGTAAAATATTTATATATATATATATATATATATATATATATATATATATATATATATATTGATATGATAACGCTGTACTCGGTGTTAATGACGTTTTTTACTTAACTCCACCGCTCTGTGTTCTCAAATCA
Organism: Platerodrilus igneus; assembly: GCA_036346225.1. Lineage (NCBI taxonomy): Eukaryota > Metazoa > Arthropoda > Insecta > Coleoptera > Lycidae > Platerodrilus > Platerodrilus igneus. The sequence goes on along the minus strand of JARFIW010001503.1, from coordinate 7,167,721 downwards.
AATTTACTCTTACTAATTTTATTATTATAAAACGGTTAGCCCTATTTAATCTACACAGAGTGCACAACGTTACGATGACCAATTTTTCTCTTCTCCGCCCCTTTATGATTACCTATTTGTTTGAATTTATAAAACGAAGTCAATTAATTTCATATAATGAAAAGAAATATTATTTACAAGTTTTGAAAAATATTAAAATACACTCTTCAATCAATCAATATCATATGTATCATTTGCTCCAAAATATATATGCTTTGAAATCAATCTAAAGTCACCAAAAACTACCTCTTTTTACCAAAGAGACCTGGAACGTTTTGGACCCTTTTATAATATATTACGTAAGTTTAACGTATGCAATGTTTGTTGCTGACTTCGATACACTTTTCATATAAATTGAATAAATTCAGTATTGAAATTTAAATAGAAAAATATCTTAAAACTAATTAGATCTGACCTGTTACAGGTTGTTCGGGTTGTGGATCAACACCCTTTGTTATCCTCATTCGTCTATCAGTGCTCTGTTTAGTTGAACCCCTTGTTTTCCGTAAATTACTTCGTGCTTCTTTATTTTATTTGCATTGATTCTCGCAACTCAAAATTGTACCAGAATTGTACCAAAATCGTCGACGCTGATTTGAAATATTATATTAATCCATTTAAAATATCCCCACATTCGAATTATCATCAACACAATTGAATTATAATATCTATCCGCTCAAATTTGAACACGTTTAAATTATTCTTCTCATCAACCATTCGAAATATTATATCTATCCACACATTTGAAGCCCTATTATTATTAATATTTAGTTTAAATAAATTACCCCAAATTCTACTCACGTTAAACGGCAAAAGAAGTCTTCATAATCGTTGCACTTTATTGTCACTATAACGTACTTGATATTTTATTATAATTACGCGTGACCTTCTGATTAGCAGTGACGCAGCTTTGCCCTGTTTGAGTTTAAACTGCCTCGTCTTATCATTGCTCGGTGTTAAATATAGGCTGTTCCCACTTACATGTGGGCTGGGTTTCCAACAAGTCTCGTAGATATCTTAAGCAATCAGCTCTTTGTATTTCCAGCATTTTGAAGTGGTTTCTGAAGTAATATATCGGGTTTCCAGGTAATGGTGTTTGCTTGATACCTTATTATTTGCTATCTTGACCATACGTTGTTTTGTTTAGATATCGTCTCTTCCATAATTGAACAAAATAAATGATGTAACCTTAATTTTATTTTCGTTTATGTATTTTTGAAACTGCGTTTTCTTATCAAAAATGTTTATTGTTTCTGCGTAATTGCGTAAAGCTTTGTTTAGGTTTTATCTCTTATCTTCGTATTTGTTTTATAACTAATTAGAACACCTCTCAACGCGTGTTTAATTACATGCGCTATCATTTCTCTTGAATACGCGTACTTTTACTGAAAGATATTCTCACTTGCATTACTTAAAATTAATTATGGTCTATATACAGAGTGTTAAATACTTGTTATTTATATAATGTATGAATTACCTATTTTCCTGCTAAATCCGAGTACTATTGTTGTAAGATGTGCTTATTTGCGTCGCTTAAAGCTAACTATGGTCTATATACAGGGTGTTAAATGCTTACTATTTACATAATGTATGAATTACTTAATTTTCTGCTAAATAAATGGAGTTTTCTGCTTCCTATCGCAATTTATGTTTACTACACGACCCTTGTTACTCAATACATCCCTAAACAACCCCTTATCACAGCAATATATATATATATATATATATATATATATTGCTGTGATAAGGGGTTGTTTAAGTGCACGACATAGTGAAGGTCACTAGAGAATGAGTAATTAGAATAGGCAGCAAAAAAAAAAATTGTAGTTATTTTAGGAAATAAGTAAGAAATAGAAGTAGATAGTAAGTAGGAAACACCCTGTGTACAAAGTAGAAATAGTTTTGGGCGACGCAGGAAAGACATAGGAAGACGCATAGTTGGCGTAGGAATGAGAAATACGAGTATTAAACGGATGGTAAAGATTAAATACCCTGTAGATAGTGTTCAGTTGATATAAGTAAAGTGAATAAGAATATTTTTCAGTGGAAGCACGCGTAGAAATGATAAAGTATAATTAGACACGCATTAAGAAAAGAGTCTCAGACGATTAAGTAATACGGATGTGAAAATAGAGTTTCATGTAGCTAATATAATGCGTATAAAGATCTAACCATTTTGATAAGAGAAATGATTAAAAATTGCGTAAATCGCATGTAAACAATGAAAGTTTAAAGTAAAATTGCATCAGTTGTTTATGGAAAGGCGACTATTCTATCAAAATACAGCATGTTGATAAGTGAAGACACCTGCAGGCAGGTGGGCATTATGAACGAACGCAGAGCATTACATCAGAAAATATTCGAAATGAAATTATTTGATTGGTCCGAAGCAAACGACAGGTTCTAGACCACACCACGGATGCAGTGGGGATTCGAAATTATATTAGCAAGCACCGCGATAAGAAAGTCAGTTTTGAACTCAATGAAGGCCCAAGTGCATTGCCAGTAATAATGAATAATACGTAACAAGTGGTACAAAGTGAAATAAATGAGTGTGTATATGAAAATTACCGTTTAAAACGTAAGTAGGATTATTTTTATGAATTAATCGTAAACTAAGACATAAAAATAATAGGGCTTCGAGGTCTGAGGAAAATAGGCCAGAATGCTTGATGTTAAGAAAGATTACAATAAAACAATTTAAATGTCGAGGCGAAAGGAAGAACATAATCTTGAAGTATAGGGTGAACGAATTACAAATTTGAAGTCTATGGCAAGAATGATTAAAGTATAAAATTATAATTTAATGATGTTGGTCCATAATGGTGATAAGTTAAATGGAATCGAAAATTGGGAAGATTAATTTTAATGGAAGCGTCGTCGCAAAAGATAAAACCAGGTCAGATTGTTAGTTATAAGGCATCTGTTTTCTACAAGAATTTTATTTATTTTAATATCCAATTGGCTAAATATTATATGCTTGTAAACTCCAGTTGATAGCAACGTTAAGAAACAGCTGGAGGAGGAAATAATCACAAGCTGTAGGAAAGATTAAAATGGTGGTTCAATAATTTAATTTAGTATTATAGCAATTAAAATAAATAGGTCGCTCAACGTAAGGACACGTGATATTACAGAATTAATATGTCGACCCACTAAAGGGGTATTACAGCAATTAATATGTCGACCCAACGAAGGGGCTCGTAAATTAAACCACAATAAACTGAAATTAAGAGGGGCTCGTAAATTAAAACACAATCAAATAAACTGAAATTAAGAGGGGCTCGTAAATTAAACCACAATAAACTGAAATTAAGAGGGGCGAATTAAATTAAAATAAATTTTAAAGTACGATTGTAAGATTTTATATAAATTAATTAAACTAAACCGGGGATTTGAAAAGCTTCAATTAACAATAGTGAAATTTGTACAGTAATTTAAAGTTAGATAAATTTTAGTATTTAAAAGTTTAGCATATAAATTTAATAATAATGGACAAGAAAATACGGGAAACACGGGAGGCTTTGAGACAACAAGGAGTAGAGATAGGATCCCAGGAGAGCGTTATAATTCAGGAAACCAGTTCCAGTGAAGAGAGGCGAACTTCACAAGAAAATAAGATGTTGGATATCTTAATGGCATTGAATGAAAAGATGGATAGGAGTGAGCAAGCCATAAATGCAGTTAAAATAAAATGGATGAAAACAATGAGAAATTGGAGGGTAAAATTAAGAATCTTAGTGATGGACTGAAAGAAGCAAACCATAATATCGCGGAGATGAAAGCACAATTGAATGAGAGAGTTGGTAGAGTTTCTGAGGAGATAGACGGTTTATGGGATCATATTTCTTTAATCAAAACGAAACGAGAAGAGTTCGAAAGTGAGTCCAACAATAAAATTAAGAATTTAAATATTAAGTTAAATAAAATTGAAGAAAATTGCGAAACGGAATTCAGATCAATAAATCAAGAGATAAATAATTTAAAAGCAATCCAATAAACTTTAATAGGGAACCAATTAAGCTAATGCAAACGAATCTTTCAATGGAACAATTTACGAAATTTTACGGGGACGGAAAAGTAAACCCTAAGATATTTCTGAAAAATTTTAAAATGTTGATACAGGGATACACAGATGAATTATTCAAATTAAATTTAATCAGGGCAATATTAAAAGGAATGCTAAACGATGGTACAATCTAGTTGAGGATGAGATAGAAACGTTTGAACAGTTTGAAAGCAAATTTCTACGTCAATTCTGGAATGACAACCAGCAAAATCGAATTCAAAATGATTTAATTATGGGAAGATACGATTTGGCGAAAGGGATAACGCGAGAATCATATGCGATTGAGAAATTTACTGTAGCGAAGCAATTGGATCCTCCTTTAGAAGATAAAATTATTATAAAGTATTTAGCAAGTCATTTTAATGCGGAAGTAAAGCGATACATAACGACGCAAAACATAGTGGATAGAGACACGTTTATTGATTATTTGCAGAGATATGATGATTTGGAAAATGATGATGAAAGGAAAATAATTTTAGGGATCGACGCACGAATTTCATAAGGAATGATGAGACTAGGAATAATTATCGAAGGAACAGGTATAATTATGATCGCGGAAGAAATTTTAATGGGGAACTATGGAAACTTTAATAATGATTTTAGGCAGAACAGGGATAATGGTCAGACACCAAGGCAACGGATAGAGAACGAATCATGAGGGAAACAATGGAGCAATGAATAGACAGGAAAAGGATGATCGACGGACACCAGCAAGAAATATTAATAGTGTGGAATTAAGGAACACGAATTGCACAGATACAGGAAGAATGAGTCAGGCAGGACCTTCGACGCGAGATCAGGATTTTTGAGTACGGACGAACCAAGGAAAATTCTACGGATTAACGGATATGAGCACCAGCGCGAGTTTATTAAATATGAAATGGATAATGAATTAGGAAGACTTGAGAGAAACTTATTACCAATAATTAATTTAAAGGTGGAAAATAAAATAGTTAAAGTATTAATTGATACTGGAGCAGAGGCATCACTTGTAGCGGAAGAATTTGTTAAACGAGAGAAATTGGGGGATAAAGCGATAAAGATAGCAAGGTGTAATTTAGTGGCACCAAATAATAAGAGATTTAGTGTAATAAATGAGATGGTAATTCTGAGATGTGAAATGGGGATAGAATATGGGAAAATGAGTTCATGGTGGTACCTGGACTGAAGATAGATGTTATATTTGGGATGAATATGATAGATAAGTTGGGGTTGAAGATAAATGCGGAATGCAAAGAGATTGAGTGTAATGGGAAATATATTAAATGGTATGAAGAGGGGAATATAGTAATAGAAGATGACTGCGTAAATATTAATCAGTTTAGTGAAGAGATAAATAATGGGGATAATGAAAGTGAAGAGATTAAGTGTCCAGATGATTTAAAAATAGGGTGAATGTATTATTGAATAAGCATTCAGAATTAATTGGGTCAAAGTCGAGAATTGCCAAGGGTTATGTGCACAAGTTAGAAGTAATGAATGAGGAACCGTTTAACAATAAGATATATCCTATCCCAGTAGCATATAGGAATAGAGTGAAGGAAGAAATTGAGGAAATGTTACGTGAAGGCATTATAGAAAACTCCAGTACACATTTTGTGAATCCATTAGTCGTCGTGAAGAAAAATGATAATAGCATTAGGTTATGTTTGGATGCAAGAAAGATAAATAAGCGAACGAAGCCGCAATACAATTGTCCACCAACGATGGAAAGCATATTAGCAAGAATAGGTAATAAGAAAATATATAGCAAATTAGACTTAAAGAATTCATTGTGTTTGATTCCATTAGCGCGTGAATCAAGGAAATATACGGGTTTTTCGGTAGAAGGAAAATTATACCAATTTAGGGTGGTCCCGGGTGGTTTGTCCTCGAGCACGGATGCATTAGAGAATGTGATCAAGAATATTTTGGGACTGTATGAGGAATTTAGTATCCACTATAAGGATGAAATATTAATATTTAGTAATAGTGTAGAGGAACACTACGTACATTTAGAGAATAATATTAGAATTAGATATAGCAGGTTTAAGGTTGAATTTAAGGAAGTGTGAATTTTTTCAAAGTAGGGTTAGATTTTTAGGATATAGGATAGATAATAAATATAGGATTGAAAATATAGATTAAAAGGACCCAGATTTAAGAGTGAAAAAGGGGAAGTTGAAAATAGATAAATTGAATTGGCCCATGCAAGGACAGATGAATAGATAAAAGGAAATGTAAAATAAATTATGAATAGGTATACATAGAGAAATAGAATAGGATTTGAACATAAGAATAGACATAGGTAGGAATAGTATAGTATAATAGGACATAGGTATGGGATAAATAAAATGTAAATATGAGATTAATAATGAAAAGGTTGAATTTCAATATGGAAATAAAATATAATAATTTCATACCAATGTGAGTTTAAGTTCACGTTGGGCAACAAAAAGGACATTGATATAAAATTTTATATTTTAATTTGGGGGAATTATGCTGTGATAAGGGGTTGTTTAAGGGTGCACGACATAGTGAAGGTCACTAGAGAATGAGTAATTAGAATAGGCAGCAAAAAAAAAAAATTGTAGTTATTTTAGGAAATAAGTAAGAAATAGAAGTAGATAGTAAGTAGGAAACACCCTGTGTACAAAGTAGAAATAGTTTTGGGCGACGCAGGAAAGACATAGGAAGACGCATAGTTGGCGTAGGAATGAGAAATACGAGTATTAAACGGATGGTAAAGATTAAATACCCTGTAGATAGTGTTCAGTTGATATAAGTAAAGTGAATAAGAATATTTTTCAGTGGAAGCACGCGTAGAAATGATAAAGTATAATTAGACACGCATTAAGAAAAGAGTCTCAGACGATTAAGTAATACGGATGTGAAAATAGAGTTTCATGTAGCTAATATAATGCGTATAAAGATCTAACCATTTTGATAAGAGAAATGATTAAAAATTGCGTAAATCGCATGTAAACAATGAAAGTTTAAAGTAAAATTGCATCAGTTGTTTATGGAAAGGCGACTATTCTATCAAAATACAGCATGTTGATAAGTGAAGACACCTGCAGGCAGGTGGGCATTATGAACGAACGCAGAGCATTACATCAGAAAATATTCGAAATGAAATTATTTGATTGGTCCGAAGCAAACGACAGGTTCTAGACCACACCACGGATGCAGTGGGGATTCGAAATTATATTAGCAAGCACCGCGATAAGAAAGTCAGTTTTGAACTCAATGAAGGCCCAAGTGCATTGCCAGTAATAATGAATAATACGTAACAAGTGGTACAAAGTGAAATAAATGAGTGTGTATATGAAAATTACCGTTTAAAACGTAAGTAGGATTATTTTATGAATTAATCGTAAACTAAGACATAAAAATAATAGGGCTTCGAGGTCTGAGGGAAAATAGGCCAGAATGCTTGATGTTAAGAAAGATTACAATAAAACAATTTAAATGTCGAGGCGAAAGGAAGAACATAATCTTGAAGTATAGGGGTGAACGAATTACAAATTTGAAGTCTATGGCAAGAATGATTAAAGTATAAAATTATAATTTAATGGTGTTGGTCCATAATGGTGATAAGTTAAATGGAATCGAAAATTGGGGAAGATTAATTTTAATGGAAGCGTCGTCGCAAAAAGATAAAACCAGGTCAGATTGTTAGTTATAAGGCATCTGTTTTTCTACAAGAATTTTATTTATTTTTAATATCCAATTGGCTAAATATTATATGCTTGTAAACTCCAGTTGATAGCAACGTTAAGAAACAGCTGGAGGAGGAAATAATCACAAGCTGTAGGAAAGATTAAAATGGTGGTTCAATAATTTAATTTAGTATTATAGCAATTAAAATAAATAGGTCGCTCAACGTAAGGACACGTGATATTACAGAATTAATAGGTCGACCCACTAAAAGGGGTATTACAGCAATATATATATATATATTTCTGTGATATACGAGCCCCACAACTTGTGCGTCATAAATTTTGCTGTGATATCTCTCATCCCCTACGATTGGGTGCAATAAAAATGTATTATTTCCTTTATATTAAGCCCCACGACTTGGGAAGACCATAAATATGCTGTGATATTACTCTTATACCACACAAACACTTGTGAAATTGTTAATTTATAATTTTCTCTTGCCTCGACTAGCTGATTCAATTAAATAAAGCACTTCTATAATACACGGTATAATGATTGAATATTTACAACCCCTTTAAATATCTTCTCCCTTTTTAAATCATATACATCTGTCAAATCATTAGAAAATCAAGCCAGCAAAACAAGCTTTTTATTACCTTAAAAGACCTGTTGAAACGTTTTATAAATGTTTATAGCTTTTCATAAAATTTATACAAGAAACTCCCAATTTATCGGCCTTTACACTTTAAATTATGATTGAGATAAAACAGTTTAAAAATAAATCATATCAAAAATATTTGAGATAAAACAGTTTTAAAAATAAGTCATATCAAAATCTCTAACCTGAAGTATTTTCAAAGGTGCTCCGAAGAATTGAAGTCGATATCCAAATCGTTATTGGTGCGTTTATTTCAATTAAAGGTTTTCCATTTCCGCAATATAATATTTACCATCAATTTGCTCGAGCAGGCAGCATTCTCCAAAATTGTATTTCTGATCGTAATGGCTCGTTTAAAGTTCTACAGGAATCGTAACATTATTTTAATTGTAATTTAAGATTGTAATTTATATCGTATTTCAGATTGTCCTTGAGATGGTCATTCAGATGGACATTCAGATAGGAATTCAGAGCCCTGTTTTATTTATTATTAGAAATGTTATAATTTCCTAAATCTTATTTACTTACGTCTCAGAAGTACTGCACAATTTTCACAAATATACACTCTAGAATCTCACTGTTAACAAATATTTATTGTTTACGTAAATATTTGGCACTTTCAAGTATAATGACTGCCCAGTTTCAAAGTATACTAACTCGATATTCAATTCTCAAGATATTTATAGAATCGTCCCACTTTTGTTTGTGATTCGCTGGCTTCACGTGCTATGCGAGGCCAAGCATATTATCACTTGTTATTTTCGAAAGTTTACCAATTGTATGTATTTTAATTGTATGACGCGATGCTCTAAGTCACGTAATTCAAATGTTATACCTTATATCTACTTCAGGAATCCCAGGAATTTTCGTACATATCGATCACGTAGTCTTGTTTGTTGACCTTATTCTAATCTAAATCGAATAAATTTGGTGTTTGTTTATTTCCTAATAAATTGGATTTTCGAACAACTGTGATTCTCTTAGATCACGTACACTTTTAAATAATGCATAATTTCTGCGTGAGTTTACGATAATATCTTAACACACTTTTTGAATGTTTATCTAGCCAATTCATGCAGGTTTTTCACTGATTTAATTTTAATGCGTTTTGTTACCTTTTTAAATTCTAATCTTTGCTAGTAGCTACTTTTGGATATGCGTTTTAATTGTTTGTACTGCTATATACAGTGTGTTCGCAACTAATAATTTTTATAATGACTTAACCTACCCCTAAATTAACCCTATAATTACAGCATTAAATATATATATCGCCCATGAACCCGAAATAAAATAGTATCCAACCAGTTGGGATTTCAAGGTGAAAAGCTAACAAGGGTTATGTTTCCGCAGTGTTTTCAAAAAAATGGTTGCTTGTCTTGACCCAAAATCTGGACAAACAGCAACTAATTTCTCTAAAAGATCACAAAAATAGTATACATCGTTTTTTTACCACAAGTGTTCGCTGAAAAGCAGAAAAAGAATTGGATACTTGAAATCATTCTGCATCGGAGCAATGTGAGGTTTTAAATGGTACAGCAACAGCGAATTATTTAACTAGTCTAATGGTAAAATTAATATCTCAGTTGACGTATACTTCTGGCTTAAGTACTAATTATTTCTCTACATTTTCAAAAATAAAAAATCAACTCCACGGTCTAGTATTTTTAATTTTTAATTCTAAAAGTTTAGAAATGGAGTTTTATTATGCCGTCTTTCGACGGGGAAAATGTTTAGCCGATTGGTTTATTCGAATGAATAATGGCATTTATGGAAGAAAAATACTTTGAATAGTAATAAAATCAATTTTAAATCTAACAATTTTTATCTTTTATGCCTAAACTTCAGCAGTAGTCCTCGTGCGAGTTTAATTTATAAAACCACTGCGTAAATTATTATTCAGTGCATTCGACTGTTTTATAACGAGTATTTCCAGGTACGTTCACACGGACTGTAAATGACAGCAGGTCTTTAATACCAAATGTTGTACGGCTGAATAAGCATTTACTGTTCTGCTAAAGACAAGCTTAATAATTGCAAACAACGTCAATAATGCTCTTCTTTCACTAGTTACACAATTTCATTTTTGAAAGTATCTGAGTTTGAATAGGGAAAGTTGTGTTACATTTTGCTTATTAAATTTATTTGAAAATCACTCATATCCGATACAACGCAAACCCTTTCTAAACTGACACGTTGATACCATTTACACAAGATGTAAAGAAGTTATGCACACGATCTGTGATTATATTATATAGACTTTTCTGCAAAGCCCAAATGATCATTTCAAATCGAGCTAGTAATTGAGAGAAGGAAAATATAAGGTCTTGGACAAGATTTGAACCTGCATCTTAGTCTTTACCCGACTATGTGTTTACCAATTACGCCACCAAGACCGATGACTATAATTGGAAAATTCACAAATCCAAATCGTGTACAGAACCATACATAAACCCAACTTTCAATTACGTTTGGCTTATTTGTCAATGATGAAATGTATTTCGCATTCGTCATACATAAAATGCGTAATTTAAGCTATAATTTGTTTTTTATTAACTGTTTACCCAACTAGGCAGTTGGAAAGAAATATCTGTATAATGTTGTCAAGTGGAGCAACAAGTTGCGTTATTATACCATTAAAGTATACACGCGGTTTGTTATACATTTTTTTATATAATGTTTAAAATTGTTAAAAACTATGCTATTATAAAATCGAGATACAGTTGTCAACCAATTTCAAACATATGTTTTAGGTTTTAATATTGATACTTTGTGTTTTCTTTGGGTGTAACTGTTCGCTACCTATTGAAAATTTACCAAAACTCATCACAGCCTGCGTGAGGAAGAACATATCATGGTGACCAACAGCGGCTTACTCGACTCCTTTACAGTACATGGATTGCCTATTGACGTGATAAAGGGGTTACGAGAAGTCATTGAATCCCAAATTCTAGAAATAAATCCCACCAAGATATAAAAGAATCTGGAAGAAATAGAAATTTCTCTAAATTCATGGTTACACCCTGTATAAAATAAGCGTACTTTTATTCATTAAAGTGCTAAACAAAAATGCAATGCGCGTGTATAAATAATCACCCTATATGATATAAGCGTATTGTAAGCACATAGCAAATAACGTAAGCTGTATATGTAAAAATAATTAATTTTAAGATACCGTGAAACGCATTAAATGCGAATGCAAATCGATCATTTTAAGATAAATACAAAAACTATTCATTTGTAATAAAAAATACACTCTCCGTGCATTAAAAATAAATAATTTCGTGTATTTAAAATCCCAATTCTTATCTTAATTATATGTACTAAACCACGTTGTGCCGTGAAAGCAAATATTTTCTATAAATACAACCCATTTGCATTAAAAGGCAATTAAAGACTAAATTAATTACCCAAGAAGCGCCCGGAATATTGCATTAAAAGGCAATTAAAGTCTAAATTAATTACCCAAGAAGCGCCCGGAATATTGAAAAACCCAGAAAATGTAATAAAAATTGATAAGAAATATTTATGATTTTTCGCATTCACTGTAAGATAGAAGGAGACCGAGAACATTAATTTTAGGTAATACAGAAAGATGAGGCAGTGCGTATCACTATTATAAATCAATCACGCAATCGACACTAATGAATTATTCTGAGAATCCTTTTTTTTATATTGTTTGTAACTGATAGTTGAGTATTTGTCATTTAAATTTAAGCCAGAATAAGCTTTAATCATGCAACATTTTTTTTGTAAGGATGTTTACCAGGAAGGTTTATGATCGAAGTACGAAACACTCTGACCTTTTAATAGATTATCTGTCAAAAAAAATTTTGGTCAAACAAACCTTACAAGCGTGAGAATCATAACCAGATAAACTATCCATAAAAGAAGAGATTTAGTTCTGTAAATTTAAATCTAACAAAGGTAAGAAACATTTTGATAATTAAGTAAATAGATGCTTGTTAGAAATAATTTGATGTTTGAAAGAAACGATGTTGTAAATGTTCTATATGCTTTTGTATGAGAAAAAATATTGAATACTGTATAATGATGATATTTCTGTTTGTTTTCATTTTATAAATTCCAGAATTTCTTTTGAGCTAGACAGGCAAAGTAAAGTTAGGATGAAAGGTAAGTCAACAGTTTCAAGTTATATAATTTGCTGTATCTGTATCACAGCACTCTTTTAGCGGCGCATCAAAGTGAGGCGTTGTCACAGTATTCTTTTAGTGACGCCTCAACGTGGGCGTTGCCACAGCACTCTTATAGTGACACTCCAACGTGCGACATTGTCATATATATATATATATATATATATATATATATATATATATATTGAAGATAAAGTTATATGGTCAGAAAATTTACATATTATCTATATATATATATATATATATATATATATATTATATTATGTATGGTGATATTAAATAAAATTTATGCTTCAAAATATGAGTTAAAGGTTAATAAGTGCACCTTAATGTGGTGTTGGCCTTTTAAAATGATTTAAATAAAACAAATTTTCAAATTTAATTATGCCACGGCTTTTTAAAGACTCGCTCAGGGAAACTGAATCTATTATTTATGCTCTGTAAGAAGACGTGAGTTCTCTGTCCCCTTACAGGTATAGAAAACACAGGCGCATAAAGCGTTGTTCAATCAAAACCACTTAACCTCTTTTTAGTGCTTGCGTCTCGTGATTATACAAAGATTGATAAATAGACCCAACAATATTTAATTTAGGTAAGCGTTTGAAATTCAAATTATTCACAAATTACTTTAAATGATGTGTATATAAAGATAACTTCAAATACCTGCAACTCCTTTGAATGTGTCTGGGTTGTACATGGACTTTGATACAGGATACAACAAGATCGCCTTGAATACTTGCAGTGAATACCTGTTAAAAGTACGTTTTAGTTTATGTTCAAAATGGACTTGACTTTAGTTTTAGGTTCTACAAATAAACTACAACTTCACCAACTGTATGCTTAATCGGCTCTATTACTAAGAACACTTTCAATACTTCGCCGATATCAAAGGGGCCGTATCCTAAAAGGCTGGACCCTGCTGCAAAATATCTCACTTTCACTGGTGCAACTCTTCAATAACACAAGAGATGACCCGATGTTTGATTTAATTGGAAATCCTCCTCTGGAATTTTCTTGGTTGTATAACCTTATCACTTATTTTGTATAATAATTCAATTAAAATGCATGCACTTGAAAACATATATATTAATTTTTATAAATTTTACAGGCTCCTCAGGCCAAAAACATCTATATCATATACAAAATTTTTAATCAATCTCCTTAATTCTCAACCATCACCTAGGAAAACTAAAACATTTACATCTAGCCTACTAACTAATAATTATAAGGGATGCGTTCATTATTTTATCCTTAACTCTACTTAATTGCTATTTTAGAACAGCTTTGGTATTATTAAATTTCATTTTGACATTTCATAACTTTTATCACTTTATAATTAAAATATATTAAACTACTTTCATTTCAGGTACATAAAATTTATAAATGGAATAAAGTATCCTGAACAAATTACAAATAATAATTCTATCCACAAAACCTATACACATTCAGTTGAAGTTACATTAGATACCCTTCGTATTGAAAAACAGTGGAAAAATGCTTTTTAAACCTCAAACGCTGCATCACTAGTACATAATATTCTATATCTGCGTCTAACAAGTAATTATTCATCAATCTTTGATTACCGTAGTGTTTTAAAATTTAGAATAGCTTGATAAAAGTGGTAAATTAATGTTTTATCCTTAGTACTAACAACTACCTTTTTAAACCCTTTTATAATGTCAAATACTAAATAAGCCCCACCTGGTTTCATAAAATAAATATAAGATTCTCTTTCCTCTAAACAGTGTCAACGATTGTAATAAGCTTATTTTTATTTTATTAAACCACTGCTAACCTTACGTTTTAAAATACTAACTTTAGTTCGACAAATATCAAATTTTAATATGAATACTAACACTAAGTTTTAACTTTTGTAGATATGTGTAGACTTGATTACTAATGCCTGTAATTTACTAATACTTTGTGATATATAATGTGTATGTGTATTTATTGTATGAATGGGTATAAATGTTCCAAGTGAAATCGTCCCTGACATTCACCCCTTTCATTCTCAAGCTCAAACGTATTGCCATTGGCGAAAATTTTCCTTATTTGATAGGGTCCTTTATATGGAAATAATAATTTTGCACAAATGTTCCTACTCCAAGTTCGAAACTCTCAACCTCTTTACGATAACTAAATCCCCAATCTGAAAATTTGTTTGTTTCTTAATTCGTCTGCATCGTTTCTCGACCTCCCTACGTTGTCTAGTCTCTGCCCTAGCTCTGGCCTGTTCTAGTAAACTGTCTATGTCCTCCACCTTGTTCTGATCTCGCCAGGGTCTTGCTGGTACCACCCCTTTCATTAACGTCACTGGACAAACCTTCGTCACTGAACTCGGTACAACATTCAAATAATTTTCTATCTTTGGTAAATTTCGAACCCAACTATTATGCTGTCCCTCAACCGATATCCTCAAGTACTTTATGACTTCCCTAATGTAGCGTTCACATGGATTTGCTTGTGGATGTCGTATACTACAAAACCCAACTTTTATACCTTCCCCCCTTAATTTATCAATCACTCTTTTATTATTGAAATAAGTGGCGTTGTCCATCAATATCTTTTTCATCACCCCTGTCTGTTCAGTGTACTTTCTTATGCTTGTCAAAACATGTCTCGTGTTGCAGTGTCTGCCCGGGTATAATTTTACGTACTTTGAAAAAATGTCCACCATCACCAAAATATGTTTGTATCCGTTATGTCCTGGTATTAAGTTGCTTACATAGTCGACTGCTACTATGTCCAATGGTCTTTCTGTGTTAATTACCATGTGAGTGTTTTGTAACGTCATGTTCTTGTCCTTGCCTAGTAAGCATGTCCTACAACTATTTATGCTGTCTTTTACCAAAGAAATGTCGTTGTTAGTGTAAAAAGTCTCCCTAAACAGTAAAAAGGTCTTTCGAATTCCAATGTGTCCGTATGTCCTGTGAATTTCTACGATCATTTTTAACGCTGTCTCTTTCGATAATACTAGTAAGTCTTCGTCCCCAATGCGTTTTACCAAAAAGTTATTCCTCAGATTAAACCCTTTATATTCAACCCCATTTTGCTTGTTTAATTTTGTTCGAATGGTCATAATGTCATTGTGTTGTTGCATGTTGATAAATTCCTGGTTTGTCCATCTACCCTCGTCTCTAAATGTCTGTAACGCTACTAAAAATCCCTTTTTTTCACCCCCAGTTATGTCGTCCTTTCTACTAAGAAAGTCTGCTGTCACGTTCTCCTTCCCTGGCTTGTGCCTAATGTCAAAGTCATATTCTTGTAGTGTTAATGCCCACCTATATAAACGGTTATTTAAAAAATCTTTCTTCTTCAAAAACGTCACCGCTGAATTATCTGACTCTATCAGAAACTGATTCCCTAACAAATAAAACCTTAATTTTTTTACTGCATACACAATAGCTAACATCTCCTTCTCAGCAGTTGAATACCTTGTCTCACATTCCTTCAGTACTCTGGAAATGAAGCATATTGGCACTTCTACCCCTTTTTGTATTTGGACTAATTCTGCGCCTATCACACGATTGGATGCATCTGTTCGTAAAATAAACCTACCTACAAAATTTGGATATTTTAACGATAATTCCTGGTAAAACCCCCTTTTCAAATCCTGAAATGCATTCTCTCGCTGCTCCGTCCACCTCCATTTCTCATTCTTTCTAAGTAATTCCACCAATGGTAGGCACAATTCTGAATAATGTGGTATAAAACGTTTATAGTAGTTGAGAACTCCTAAAACCCTCGCATAAGCCCCTTAAATTTCTTGGCTGTTCTAAATTTTTAAGTTCGTCCAACCTTTTTACAAATCTTAACGCCTTCGTCACAAATTACAAATACTAAATAACCAACTTCACGTTTGAAAAATTCACATTTCTCTACATTCAACTGTAAACCTCCTTCATCTATCCTACGTATGATTTTTGTTACATGTTCCAGGTGTTCCTCGTTACTCCTGGAGAATATCAGTATATCATCGACATAGTGCGTGCAAAATTCCTCGAACTCATTTAATAACTTCTGCATGGCTCTGACCAATGCAGCTGAACTTGAAGCGAGACCAAATGGAACTACCCTATATTGAAATATTTCTCCCTCGATGCTAAAACCAGTATACTTTCGGCTATCTTCATGCAAAGGAATCAACCAAAATGAGTTTTTCAGATCTAATTTGCTAAAGACCTTTCTCCCACTAATTTTGTATAATAAATTATCCATCGATTGCGGCTGTTCATATTGTGCTTTAGTAATTAAATTTAATTGTCTGGCATCTAAACAAATTCTTATATCTAACTTATCACTAGGTTTGGGTATAACAACGATCGGATTAATAAAAGAAGTCCTTGCTGGCTCTATTATTCCATTTTTCAACATATCTTTGATTTTTATCTTAACTCTCTCCCTCATACTATACGGAATCGGATATACCTTCGTGTAAAACCCATTTTCTTCTGTTACTTCTAACTTGTGTACATACTTAGTTGCTACCCTTGGTTCCCCATTAAATAAACCTACATGCTCATTAAATATCTCATATAATCTACCCTTTATTCCTTCGTCTATAATCCCAATCTGTCCTTCGTCAAATACCTTCTCAAATAAATTACCTAACATTATCTCATCCTGTCCTTCTAAAATACTTTCCCTAATCATCCCTGTGCCATGAACATCACTATTAATATCCATCCCTTTATTCGAACTCACATTAGGTACCACCCAATTCTTCCTAATATTTAAAATCTGTACACTTCTATCCTTGCCATCTATTTTCATCCCAAATCTTTCTATAGCATCTATCCCTATTATAAAATCTAAATATAATCCCGTTGCCACTAAAAACTCAGCTTCTCCTAGCTTTTCTCCCCCTATTGAAATTGGTACACAAATCATTTCGTCGATTACCGATATTTTCTTTTTCATCGCAGACCACAAACTTATCCGTTTTATCTTGCAGATCCTCCCTTTTAATAACTCAGCGTGCTTGACTACTATCTCTTTTTTTACTAATGACAGCTCAGACCCACTATCAATTAATGCTACATATCAACAATTATTTAACTTCAAATTAACAAAAGGTAAACTTCTTTTTTTTCACCCCTGTCTTCTAACAACGAATGCACAAAACTTAAACTACTGGTCGTACCCAAATCCACTAAACTTAAACCTATATCTAATTCTAAATTAACAAACTTATTTACAAAATCGGAGTTTTTATTGTTTTATTTCCTTTATCATTTGTCCTACAAATCGCGTCTGTTATTATCAAACTGTTCCGGCCTGAAGTTCCTCTATGGTGGTTCATACCCGTGCCGTTCGTGTCCCTGCCAATTCTGGTTTCTACCTGTATTCCTACCTTCCCAATATCTATTATTATTTTCAAATTCCCTTGCTATATCATAATTTCGCATTATTTCTAAGAACTCCTTTAGTGTTTTAATATTTGGTGTGGCCACAGCCCTAGCCACTTCAGCTTCCATGTGCCTCGACAAAAACTGTATCAGCTCTTCTTCTCTAAATTTTGGAGTCAAATGTTGCGCCTGATTATAATTATCAATAATGTATTCCTCTCTCGACCCCATACTAGTCAAATATTGTCCTGTTATTAATTTTGTCCTAATTTCAGTCTGTTTTGCATTACCCCAATATTGTTCCTTAAAAAGAGTCTTAAATTGCTCGTATGTGTTATAATTTTTCCTAATTATGCTGTGCCATTTTTCGGCGTTACCCTTTAAACTAGCTCCTATCATTTGCATCCGCACCCTCTCTGGTTCACCCTCCATTATTTCGTCCAACTTATCGAGGTATAGCATTGGCTGTTCAAAACGTCTTCCCTCAAATTTTGGTAAAATCTCTCGTCCAATTTTAAAATAACCCTGGTCCATTGTCACTAAACGTCCCCCTTCTAATCCTGTCACTTGTTCCCTAATCACCCTAACACTACCTTCAAGTACACCTAATTTTTCATCAACTCTGTCCTTAAATCCTATTACATCAGCCCTTAATTCCCTTGAATCTTTAATTTCATCCTGAATAATTTCCATAACTTCCCTTTTTGAATTTTGAAGATTTTCTGTTTGTTTCAGATCTACTCCTACCATTTCACCCCTTAGCTCCGACAAACCTGCTACTAAATTTTTCTCGACTCCTTTTACCCTGTCTTCTACTTCTATCCTTACTTCATCTCTAAGCGAACCCAAACTGCTCTGTATCAACGCATTTATCCCTCCAAATTTCATCTCAATCATTTCAAATCTTTCCCCCATTTTCTCAAAATTTCTCCTAACTTGCGTTTGTGAATTTTCAAATTTTGTCTCTATTTTCTCAAAATTTCTCCTAACTTCTGCTTGTGAATTTTCAAATTTTTTTCCATTTTCTCAAAATTTCTCCTACCTTCCGCTTGTGAATTTCTAGCCTCGTTCTTCAGCTCAATTTTAAATTCTTCCTGTGAGTTCCTAAATTCTCTTAAAAACTGCATGATGCCTAGCATGTCCCCTTCGTTCGCTGTCTCTCTGACTCCTCCAACCTGTTTTTCTACGTCCGACTGAATTACAACCACCTCCGGCTCCACATATTCTCTCCTTTCATCTCCTGCCGCTACAGTCTCCATCACCGGTTGCCCTCTCACAACAGTCTCGACACCATAAACCTTCCCTGACCTGGTAATTCTTTCCTCGTCTGACATGTTCTAATAATATTTGTTGTTTCAAAAATACCTCTTACTTGCCCCACCAAAATACAATTGTTCAAAACCTACAAATTAGCTAGTTCTCTCTCAAAAGCACCACGCTTGCGACACTACTTATCGAGCCCCACCAACTTTTTATACCACTGCAACCTATTACCCTTTAACTCGCCCCACGTTTGTTGGTCGCCAACATTATATTATGTATGGTGATATTAAATAAAATGTATGCTTCAAAATATGAGTTAAAGGTTAATAAGTGCACCCTTAATGTGGTGTTGGCCTTTTAAAATGATTTAAATAAAACAAATTTTCAAATTTAATTATGCCACGGCTTTTTAAAGACTTGCTCAGGGAAACTGAATCTATTATTTATGCTCTGTAAGAAGACGTGAGTTCTCTGTCCCCTTACAGGTATAGAAAACACAGGCGCATAAAGCGTTGTTCAATCAAAACCACTTAACCTCTTTTTAGTGCTTGCGTCTCGTGATTATTTAAAGATTGATAAATAGACCCAACAATATTTAATTTAGGTAAGCGTTTGAAATTCAAATTATTCACAAATTACTTTAAATGATGTGTATATAAAGATAACTTCAAATACCTGCAACTCCTTTGAATGTGTCTGGATTGTACATAGACTTTGATACAGGATACAACAAGATCGCCTTGAATACTTGCAGTGAATACCTGTTAAAAGTACGTTTTAGTTTATAAAATGGACTTGACTTTAGTTTTAGGTTCTATAAATAAACTACAACTTCACCAACTGTATGCTTAATCGGCTCTATTACTAAGAACACTTTCAATACTTCACCAATATCAAAGGGGCCGTATCCTAAAAGGCTGGACCCTGCTGCAAAATATCTCACTTTCACTGGTGCAACTCTTCAATAACACAAGAGATGACCCGATGTTTGATTTAATTGGAAATCCTCCTCTGGAATTTTCTTGGTTGTATAACCTTATCACTTATTTTGTATAATAATTCAATTAAAATGCATGCACTTGAAAACATATATATTAATTTTTATAAATTTTACAGGCTCCTCAGGCCAAAAACATCTATATCATATACAAAATTTTTAATCAATCTCCTTAATTCTCAACCATCACCTAGGAAAACTAAAACATTTACATCTAGCCTACTAACTAATAATTATAAGGGATGCGTTCATTATTTTATCCTTAACTCTACTTAATTGCTATTTTAGAACAGCTTTGGTATTATTAAATTTCATTTTGACATTTCATAACTTTTTATCACTTTATAATTAAAATATATTGAACTACTTTCATTTCAGGTACATAAAATTTATAAATGGAATAAAGTATCCTGAACAAATTACAATTAATAATTCTATCAACAAAACCTATACACATTCAGTTGAAGTTACATTAGATACCCTTCGTATTGAAAAACAGTGGAAAAATGCTTTTTTAAACCTCAAACGCTGCATCACTAGTACATAATATTCTATATCTGCGTCCAACAAGTAATTATTCATCAATCTTTGATTACCGTAGTGTTTTTAAAATTTAGAATAGCTTGATAAAAGTGGTAAATTAATGTTTTTATCCTTAGTACTAACAACTACCTTTTTAAACCCTTTTATAATGTCAAATACTAATATATATATTAAGATATAAATTTTCTTGACCATATATAAATAGTAATGAATGTTCCTGGAAAATGGTCAGGTATAAGTAAAACAACTCAATTTGTTTTCATTGGTTTTTCATATATTTTCATGCTTTACGCGTTTCGGTTCCAAATAACCATTTTCAAAATAGCAGCTAAAAATTACATTGTTATAAATACTATAAAATTATACACTATAAACATATACTTGCACTAAAACATTTTTAAAATAAATAACAGATACATTATAACTATTGTACGTCGTAAAGGTTTAGAAATGTTATACTGAATGACTAGATTAGGTTAACTGGTTAGAACAAATAATCTGTTAGTGTTGATAATTTAAAATATGTATACTATTGGAGTAAATTGTAGTATGGGAAATGTGAATTACTTAAAAGCGTATTCTTATTGAGGTGCCACAGGTTACTATTTATTTTGTATTAGTCTGTAGTAAATGTTAGTGAATTGTTCATGGTCCGACTTGGAATTTACGGAGTGTCTGTCGCGTTGTATGTGAATGGTTTCTAAAATATTTCTTTTATTGTCGTTTGTTTCAGTACCTAAAACCTTAACATTCTTAAAATCGAAATTGTGTGATGTTTCTATTGCATGGTTAGCAAGTGCTGTGCATTTTTTATTATTTGAAAAAAATGCACAGCACTTGCTAACCATGGCTACCCTTTCAAAAGGATTCCCCACGTTATACTGTCTCATTGGGGCTTTCCGTTTTGAGACCGGGCCATTTGCAGAGGCACACAATTCACATTTCCGGCACCACTCCTTCACATCTTCTTTGCGGTTCACCCAATAGAATCTTTCTCTCACTCTTTCGAGAGTTCTTTTCACGCCAAAGTGCCCTCCGGAAATACCATCGTGCAAGTGCTGCAACACTTCCGGCACTCTGCTTCTCGGCACTATCACTTGAAGTCTCTCAGTGCCATCTTCAAATTCCAGGCGTCGTTTCAAGATTCTATTTTCCATCATCAAGGAGTCCCACTGTGCCCAGTATGCCTTCAGGCTCCTACTTGAAATACTAATTTCTTCCCAAGCTGGTCGTTGTCCTCTATTTTCCACTCAATAATACGTCCCAATTCGGCGTCATTCTCCTGGTCTTCTCGTATTCTTTCGAGTTGCCAAGTATCATCGGTTACCGTCATTCTATGGATGACACTTATTTTCTCTTCCATCTTGGAGCAATGATTGCAGTCCATCGGACAAGGTCTCCTTGATAGAGCGTCTGCATTCCGATGGCTAGTTCCTACACGATGTTCCGTATCAAAGTCATATTCCTGCAGCCGCTCTATCCACCTTGCCACTTGCCCTTCAGGATTTCGAAACTGCAGTAACCATTTCAGTGCAGCATGGTCTGTTCTCAACAGGAATTTACGGCCGTATAAGTACTTATAAAAGTGCTCTACGGATTTGACGACGGCCAACAGCTCCTTCTTGTCACACAATAGTTCCTTTCTGGCCGCGACAAGACCTTGCTGAAATACCCAATAACTTTTTCTTGTCCGTCCTGCACTTGAGAAAGAACGCCTCCTATAGCTGTGTTACTGGCATCGGTATCCAACACAAATTTCCCTCCATCCGTGGATAACTCAAAATTGGTGCTGTAACTAGTAGCCGTTTCAGTTGTTCAAATGCTCTGTGGCAGTCTTCATTCCAATCATATTCTTGTCCATCTTCGGTTAATTTTGTTAACGGTTTGGCAATGTTCGCAAACCCAAGTATAAAACGTCGGTAATATGTGCACAATCCCAGAAAACTGCGTAGTTGGTGTATATCTGCTGGTGTAGGCCACTCTTGTACCGTCTTTATTTTGTCAGGGTCAGCTCTTATTCCGGTCTCCGAAACGACATGTCCTAGGTATTTCACCTCCTTTCCAAATAGGTGGCACTTCTTGGGGCTTAATGTAAGGTTTGCCCGCGTAATCTTTGGAATATCTCCTCTAGGTTCTTAAGATGTTCTTCAAAAGACCGGCCTAACACTATCACGTCGTCCAGGTACACCAGACATGTCTTCCAGGACAGTCCACGCAGTACCGACTCCATCAATCGTTCAAAAGTAGCAGGAGCATTGCATAATCCAAATGGCATGACCTTGAACTGCCATAATCCAGTTCCAATTGTAAAGGCAGTCTTTTCTTTATCGTTTGGCTCCAAGCCTACCTGCCAGTATCCGCTTTTCAAGTCCAAGGTCGAAAACCATTTAGATCCGGATAGAGTATCTAAGGTGTCATCAATTCTGGGCAAAGGATAGCTGTCTTTCTTTGTCACATTGTTAAGCCGCCGATAGTCTACACAAAACCTTGTCGACCCGTCCTTTTTCTTGACAAGCACTACCGGGGATGCCCATGGACTATTCGAGGGTTCAATCACTCCCTGTTCTTCCATATCGGTGATAATTTGTTCAGTTTCCTTACGTTTTGCCAAAGGAAGCCGCCTGGGGTGTTGTCTTATCGGTTGCGCATCTCCAGTATTGATCTTGTGTTGCACAACATTCGTCCTTCCTTTCTCACTATCATCCAGTGCAAACACACCTCGATATCGTCCGACCAGTTCTTTTACCTTACCCAGTTGATCGTCATTTAATCCTTGACACGAGGGTATCAACATATCCAGCAATTTCTGTGAGCAACCGTTGGTTGGTTTATTTTTCGTGTCGTCAATACAACGTTTAATATGACATACTGGAATGCAACTTCCCACAATCATGCCTTTCTTCAGGGTCACTGTATGAGGGTTAATGTTCAGCACCCTTACTGGTACCATATTTCGAGACTTTACCAGCGTTCTTCCAATCAGAAGTCCCTCCTGACCCATCCCCAATTCAGTTGCTTCCATCATGCATACTTGTCCTTCCCGGAGCGTACCATCCGGGCGTCCCATTACTATCATCTCCGCCTTCTCGGGTATTTTCATATCGCAAATCATTCGAACTTGCATCGTCTGGTTACTCGTCCCTTGAAATGGAATCTCACATTTTCTTTCATGTTTACATGAAACCCATATTCTCTCATGAGATCCATTCCCAAGATCACTTCTTCTGTAATTTCAGCCACCAACACTCGATGATTAATTAATTTGTCCCCAATTGTCAACATAACGGCAGTCTCTCCATGAGTACCAATCTTCTCACCACTTGCCGTTCGGAGACACACCGATACAGGTAGCACTTTTCCACGACCAACCAAATCTGGTCTCACAATAGTTCTTGTCGCTCCTGTATCCACAAGTAATCGGACAACCCTACCATTAATTCTACCATCGATATAAATGCTGTCCAGACTTTCCACCGACGATGCAGCACGGATGATAATCTCCGGGGCACTACGCTGTGCTGTCGAAGTTCGCCCTCTTACATGGACCAGCTTTGGCACAACCGGTTGTTTCTTTGGTTGAGTACAGCGTCTCTGCATATGGCCAACTTCACCGCAGCTCCAGCATCGTAGACGCCATCTCCGCGGTCGTAGTCTTTTCAGCCTTTCCGCCTTTCGCTTTTCAAACACACGGTTGATTATTTCATCTATGCTGTTCTGAGCTTGACCAGGTTCCTCTAAGGCAGACCGAACTTTGTGACTCACCCTATGTGATGTCTGCTTAGCTGCTTCAAATTCAAGCGCATGGGCCAGTGCATCATCTAACATTTTTGGCCGTGCTAGTCTTAGCGCTTGCTGTATTTCGCCATCCTTAACGCCATCCACAAATGTTTGGACAGCAAGTTGTTCGAGGAAGCTGTCTGGTGCCGTTGGGTATGCCAATCTAACTAACCTGGCAATGTCAGCTTCGAATTCTTGCAGGCTTTCACTTGTCTTTTGCGAGCGGTTCTTAACTTGTGCGTGGTAAACCTGTTGAAGGTGAGCATCTCCATATCTCATCTCAAGCTTTGATGTTAAGAGGCCGTAATCATTCTGCTGGTGATCGGGAATCGTTTGTAAGATGTTAAGAGCCTCCCCCCGTAGGGCCACTATTAAGGAGATAGCCTTCTCTTTGTTGCACCAACCGTTGGCTATTGCAGCAGCTTCAAATTGTTTCAAATATGTGGGCCAAGGTGTTTTACCATCGAATGTAGGTGGTTTTACTTTAAATTTAGACGGAATTGACTCGCTTCTTTCCATTGTTCTTATTTCTGGAATGTTCTGATTAACAACTTGGCTTGGTAATTCAAGTGGTCGCGTTGTTAGTGAAATCATTTGTTCTTGAAGCCTCATCACATCTTCTTCCATTTTACCAATTTATTATCCAACTTTTGCTCAACTGTTTTACTTGTTCAGTAAAATCTTCTTTCAATGCAATGGAACTTTCCATTAATCTTTGTTCTAACGTGGCTGTACTTTCATTCAACATTTCTTCCACTTTGGCAGCATTTTCACTTAACCTTTCCATTTTCTCAGCGTTTTCAGTAAACCTTTCATCTATTTTTGCAGCATTTTCAGTAAACTTTTCATCTATTTTTGCGGCATTTTCAGTAAACTTTTCATTTAGTGTCACTTCCAGTTTAGCCGACCTCTCCTCCATTTTCTCAGCATTTTCACTAAGTGTCAAGTCTAGTTTAGCCGACCTTTCCTCCATACCGGATTTAAAATCCTTGAGGAAATTCATTAAAGTGTCTGCCTCCATTTTACTTTGATTTCTTGTAACTGGCATATACAAACTACTTAAATGTCTTTAGGCTTGTGTGTTTTCCTTTTAAATTAATCACTATATACCCCACAAATGCCTGACACCAGTGTAGCGGGCTACTACTACCGCGTTTCTTTAATTTAAAACAAGTAATAACAAACGTCTTACTGTTCACAAGTCTAATTAACAGTATATGCCTTATTTATAGATGTTTTCAGGACACTTAACAATGAAGCACTATTACACTAATGAATTTACATGCACTAATATCTTCTTAAACTATCTTCTTTACCATAGGTTCATTAACACACTAACACAACTATTTGTTTATACACTTCTATTTATTTATGTATACTGCAAGCTGCATGCACATTAGACACAGAATATCATTTATGTATATATTCTAAAAACTCAACTACGTTTACTTTACAACGATATAATTTATATTAGACATTCAAGAATAGACTAACTCTTACATTCATAAGCGGCCTTATATATACCCTGCATTAAGATATGACTCATTATCTAGAACTTTGTAGAAGGATTCTCGAATGCTGAAGAATACGCTGTGCCCCGGGCGTTTGTATGTTTGACGGGTTGCCTAATAGTGGATCGCAACAATATATATATATATATATATATATATATATATATATATAAATTAAGATTAAAATTTTTGGTTTTACTTCGTCCAAATGTCATACATTATTCAAAATGCCAAAGTCATTTATTAATAACTGACGTTTCGGAAAGTATGTTTCCTTACACTTAGTTCTATAATTAAATAGTTAACATCTTTGGAGAATTTCTTAAATCTATACTTACATTTATTAAACTGTTAGTTTTTATGAAATTTTGTGTTGAATGAAATTTGTGTTAGTTTTGTTTTGTTTTACTAACTACGTTATTAATACTAAAAATTACAGAAGTGTCAATTACAAATAAGAAAATAAAATTTTAAAAATTAAAGATGTTGTTACTTATAAATTATATAAAATTATGATAATCTACTGAAACATTATAATTAATAAAAATATTATCATTTATATACAGTTGTATATTATGTTCTAATGTGTTTGTATGTATACATGTGGTGTGTGTGTGCGTGTGTGTGTGTGTGCGTGCGTGCGTGTGTTATTTATACATGTAAAATAAATTATAATGTATGTGTGTATGTGTGCATGCATTTGTGTGTGTGTGTGTGTTTATTTTAGACTGCTTTAATCAGTTTAAATGGTGTTTAATACTTTTTATTTAAGGAGAATAAAAATGCATAACTTTTGTGTAGGTTATCTATGTCATTTTTAAAATTAATAGTATTGATTTGTTTTTGGATATGGTAACTTTCTAGAAATAATCTGTTTTTGTATATACTTTCTGTATCTAATATTTTTGTGTTGTCAAAATCTGCTTGGTGTTGATATTCGTTTAAATGTATAGTTAGGGCGCATGATTTTTTGTTTAATTTTTGGTCACTTTTATGTTGTATTATTCTGTTCTTCAGCCACTGTCTGGATTGTCCTATATTGTTTATTGCAGCTACAGGGGATGCTGTATATGATATTGCTTTTTAATGATTTTGGGATATTATCTTTGGTTCTGGTAAATATGTTCTTAATGCTATTTTCATATTTAGTCGAAATTTTTATTTGTGTAGTTTCTAATAGTTTTATTAAAGATGGTGTTAGTTGTTGTATCTGTAAACAAACTCTTATGAAAATAATAAGAGCTATTGACAAATACAAATCGGGCTGGTAGTTATATAGTCATATAGTACATCTTACTTTATATACTGTTTTTTATTGCGGACTGCAAATAACTTGTCTTTATATATATATATATATATATATATATATATATATATATATATGTATATACCTGCAAAACACGCACATAGTGCCCGCTTCTCAACTTTCCTTGCAGTCGTGGTTACCGTTCCGTCGCTAAATGTGCGCCTTGAAAATTGATATCGTCGACAAACATCTTGCATCTTTGTTTCACCCATTTGTTTTTTAAAATATACTCGTCTGTCACGCGCTTGAAAACTTCTTGTCCTTCTACCAGCTGATGTATTTTCTGTCTCCTTTAGTTGCCTTGTAACGATTCTCTGTCCATTAAAATTATTGATTTTTGCTTCAAAATAACATAGTTTGTTAACCTGGCTCTTCCGTTGTACAATACCTCGAAATGTTATCGCATCGTCTCCTAGCTTTCAAAGAAATATTTATTTATTTGAAGCTTTCATTCCCTAAAAACCTCGACCGTTTGGTTATGTTATTTTGTAGACTTTTACGAATTAAATTAACGTACTTTTTAGTTTACGATGCTAAACAAATATCCATTTCATCAATTATTGATTTTTATATACCGCGAAGCTTTAATACTATACATTTTGTATTCAATAGTCAACCTTGTCATCGATCCTACTTGTCTGTGCTTTAAATTAATGTATACAAATTATTACCTTGAAGCTACATATGTCATTTAGCACTAAAAATTTGAAGCGTAATAAATAAATTATTATTTTTCTATCTACAGGGTCGTTATACAAATACCTTCTTGGCTTATTTACTCAAGTTGACCTTTAATTTACACAGTAATATATATATATATATATATATATATATATATATATATATATATATATAGCGACTTTGATGGTAGTATTTCGTGGGATTGTCGTTCGTAACCAAAAATAACTATTATGAAATAATCATTTATTGTGAAATCTACGTTTCGACTTATATAAAGTCTTTATCAAGATCTAAAATTTAAAATATTAGTGAAAACACAGTCATTAACCTAATTAAAATTAAGAAACTTACACACAATTTGATGTTAATACATGTACTGATTTAACATAAAGGAGGATCGCAAATAAATAGTAATAACATTTAATGTAAAATAAAATGTAAAGATAAAATTAAGACTACAAACAGCATACAATACGGACAAACACAGACTAAGAACTAACATCTAACAATTAAAGAAACTCCAACAGCAAAGTGGGTTTGTTCTACAGCAGAGTTGATAAATTCGCCAGGTGATAGATAACAAACAAAAACTTAATATCCAACTATTACAAAGACATAAATTTAAAGACCCATTTCATTATAAAATCTAAGATACACTATTAGATCACTTATATCTATTGAAACTATATAATAGAGCATAACTAGTAAATAAATTATGAATGTCATGTTTGTTATTTATGCAGTTGACTTGACGTTCAATATGGTAGGACTCTAGATAAAGTCTCCGTTTGTAACCATCTTCTCGTTCTAAAATTTCAACGTCATCGTAATTAGGAGAGTGGTGGGTTAGGTGGACATGTGAGGATAAAGCGCAACAAGATTTACCAACTTTGGCATCACTACGGTGTTGGGTGAGCGATTACGCAGCCATTGTTGAGTTTGGCCAACATATGAGCTTTTGCAGCTACAAGTTATCCTATAGACAACGTTACTGATTAAAGATTTTGGAGTTTTGTCTTTAAGAGGAGTAAACAATTTGTTAATAGATTTTGATGTTGACAAACAATGAAAGTGCCAGGTATTTTTAAAATTTTTTAAGTTGAGGAGTAAGGCGTTGAATATACGGAAGCATTTTAAATATGACGGTATTCTGTCTGTCTTGGCTTGGACGATAAAAAGTACCATTAATGCAATATATGCGTATATTCAACGCCTTACTCCTCAACTTAAAAAATTTTAAAAATACCTGGCACTTTCATTGTTTGGCAACATCAAAATCTATTAACAAATTGTTTACTCCTCTTAAAGACAAAACTCCAAAATCTTTAATCAGTAACGTTGTCTATAGGATAACTTAGCTATAAAGCTCATATGTTGGCCAAACTCAACAATGGTGCTATATCGCCTACCCAACACCGTAGTGATGCTCAAAGTTTGGTAAATTTGCTTATCCTCACTGTCCACCCAACCCACCACCTCCTAATTACGATGACGTTGAAATTTTAGAACGAGAAGATGGTTACAAACGGAGACTTTATCTAGAGTCCTACCATATTGAACGTCAAGTCAACTGCATAAATAACAAACTGATTCATAATTTATTTACTAGTTATGCTCTATTATATAGTTTCAATAGATATAAGTGATCTAATAGTGTATCTTAGATTTTATAATGAAATGGTCTTTAAATTTATGTCTTTGAATATTGGATATAGTTTTTGTTTGTTATCTATCACCTGGCGAATTTATCAACTGCTGTAGAACAAACCCACTTTGCGTTGGAGTTTTTAATTAGATGTTAGTACTGTTTGTCCGTATTGTATGCTTTTGTAGTCTTAATTTTATCTTTACATTTTATTTTTACATTAAATGTTATTACTATTTATTTGGATCCTCCTTTATGTTAAATCAGTACATGTATTAACATCAAATTGTGGTAAGTTTTTAATTTTATAGGTTAATACTGTGTTTTCTAATAATTTTTAGATCTTGATAAAGACTTTATAAAGTCGAAACGTAGATTCAATAAATGATTATTTCATAATAGTTATTTTTGTTACGAACGACAATCCACGAAATACTACCATCAAATCGCTAATTAACGTTCGTTATATAAAGATTCGACCTATATATATATATATATATATATATATATATATATATATATATATATATATATATATATATGAGCGACTTTATCCCAAGAACCAAAAACAAAATCTTTTCTATATATATATATATATATATATATATATAATACAGGGTGAGTTTTTCATTTTCACTATGGGCATCTTGGAAACCGTTAGAGATAGAGAGACACTCAAATGGGAAAAGTATTGCGGTTTTGTCTGCTGATCTCGCATGTGCTTTTCTTTTTTAGAAAAAATTCATGAATATCTAGATATATTGAAAAAACTAAATATTGCAATTTTTTTCAAATCCATCTGTCGGCGTTATTGTTGACATTAGAGTAATAATGTAAATAGAAAACTTGTAGATATTTTTATGCTGAATTCGAATGAGTGGTAGGAAATTTTTTTTTGTTTCATAGATATGTACATAACCTCAATTTCTTTTAAATGCAAAGCATAGTTGTCTATGGGCTTGTTTAATAGCTTATGTTGTGCAGATTTTACTAGTATAACACATGAAGGAGTTATTCTTGTAAATGACTGAAATATTAAGGTTTGTTGTTTTTATTGTTCAGAATTATCAGACCACCCATGAAAACAATAAAACAAGCCTATAGAATCGCACTTTATATTTTGAAGTAACTGTCATTGGTGTTATTGTTCACATTATTACTAATAATTAGGCTCTTTTATGCTAAAATGAATTATAGTAAGGAGGGAAAGCTCGATATGTTAACTTGTTACATTGAGTGTAATAAAAATTCTACTAGAGCAGCAGATTTATATTTTGAAAGTTACTTTAACCGCCGTCAACCAACTGTTTCGACATTTCGTAACTTGTATATAAATTGAAGAGACTATGGTAGTTTTATACAAGGAAAGTAACACGATGTACAAAATATTGATGATAGTATGCAAATAAATGTAATAGCTGTTCAGGTCAATCCTTCTACTTCTACAAGAGAAATTGCTTTATCCAGTGGAAAATCGCAACGGTCTGTTGTTCGGGTCCTGAAAAAGCATCCATACAAAATATCAATTGCTCAAACATTGCATCCAGGAGATGAAGACAAGCGGATAAGATTTTGCAGATGGTTTGTGGAGGAGTGTCAGTAGGATCACGAATTTCCATTTACTGTTTTATGGTCAGATGAAACAAGGTACACAAATTGTGGTATTTTTATTAGGTTCAATGACTATCTGTGGATGCAAGAAAAACCGCATGCAGTTCAGCAACGAACACCTCAAATAAAATTTGGTTTTAATATATGGGGTGGTGTTCTAGGCACCAATATTATAAAACCTATAATATTTAATGGAAGTTTAACAGGAGAGAAATATTTAAATATGTTGGAAGCAAATGTAGATAATCTTTTAGATAAACTTCCTTTACGAGTGCGCGAGAGACTCAAATGGTTCCTGTAAGATGGTGCACCTCTGCACAACACCCGTAGTGTTACTGACTATTTAAATCGGTTATATCCGGATTCTTGGATTGGTAGACATGGTCCAGTGTAGTGGCCACCCCGAAGCCCGAAATTTTCAATATTAGACTTTTTTATACATGGACATGTAAAAATTAAGTGTATATTAAACAAGTTGAAAATGCAAGGCATTGTCGCAACGAACTTCCAAATGTAGACTTACTTTAAAACAATTTATGTATCGCACATTAATTTTGGACCTATTTGAAATTTTTGATAAAAATTAATTCCGGGGGGGGGGTCGGGTATCCGTGGTCAGATTTTGTGGGGGTACCATATTTCGACTCAGCTATGTTAGGGAGTCCAAATATGAATCACACATTAATTTTGGACCTATTTGAAATTTTGATAAAATTAATTCCGGGGGTCGGGTATCCGTGGTCAGTTTTGGGGTACCATATTTCGACTCAGCTATGTTAGGGGAGTCCAAATATGTATCGCACATTAATTTTGGACCTATTTGAAATTTTGATAAAATTAATTCCCGGGGGTGGGGTCGGGTATCCGTGGTCAGATTTTGTGGGGGTACCATATTTCGACTCAGCTATGTTAGGGAGTCCAAATATGTATCGCACATTAATTTTGGACCTATTTGAAATTTTTTTTCCCGACGGAATATCGCGGGGCACGGCGCCCCCGTGGCCCGATTTTAACTGACATCAAAACTTAAGCTCTGGACACCGAGCTGAATCGATTGATGTATCACACATTGATGTCCGACCATTAGAAAGGCCTCGGACGGACGGACAGACGGACGACAAATCGATTTCATAAACGAACGAAGTTCGTTGAAAATTTCATATAGAAGCAAAACTACGCGAAGCTGTAATTAACGTTCATATAAGCATTACTAAGCGTTCATTAAAAAAAGCCATGTATTCCATTGGTAAGAAGTGTAGGTTATGTATTGCGCAAAGTGGTGAGCTTTTTGAGCATTTGTAATTTATTAATACAATATTTATTCAGTTTGAGTTCGTTCGTATTTTAGTTGTTTCCATTTATTATACATTAAAAGTTTTTGTGATTTTCAATCCGTACAAATTTAAATTGTATATTATTGTTATTTGAATGATCTTGATATTAGTTAATTTTTTCTGTTATCAGTTTGTTGTTAAAAATAGCTGCCCAGTATTGTTATAATAAAAAAAATGCAGCCGCTGTCTCCTTTTCTGATTGTATATTGAAACATAGCCATTTTATTAAATAAAACAAAAAACCTTAATATTTTGGTCATTTCGCATTATGTGCCATATGAATAAAATCTGCACAATATAAGCTATTAAACAAGCCCATAGCCAACTATGCTTTCCATTTAAAAAAATTGAGGTTATGTACATAACTATGAAACAAAAAAAATTAAATTTTTCCAACCACTCGTTCTTATTCGGCATAAAAATATGTAAAAGTTTTTTATTTACATTATTTCTCTAATGCCAGCAATAAAGCCGACAGACGGATTTGAAAAATTGCAATATTTAGTTTTTTCAATACATCTAGATATCTGTGGATTTTTTCAAAAAAAGAAAAGCACATGCGAGATCAGCAGACAAAACCGCATTACTTTTCCCATTTAAGCGTCTTTCTATCTCTAATGGTTTCCAAGATGCCCATAGTGAAAATGAAAAAAAACTCACCCTGTATATATCAAATCGAGCTAGTAATTGAAAGATGGAAAATATAAGGTCCCAGACAGGATTTGAACCTTTTGCAGCTGACGTATTTACTAATTACACTACCGGGACTTTGGCAAAATTTATAAATTTAAATCATGTATGCCACCATACATCAACAGTGTTTGTAATATCTTTGTTTATCTCCAATTCTATTTCCATGATAACTGATAACTGTAGCTTTCACTGTGACCCAAGGTATCTATGAACCCTTGAATTTGAACAGTATTATAATTTATAATCTTGTTTA
The DNA here is from genome assembly GCA_036346225.1 of Platerodrilus igneus. Lineage (NCBI taxonomy): Eukaryota > Metazoa > Arthropoda > Insecta > Coleoptera > Lycidae > Platerodrilus > Platerodrilus igneus. The sequence continues at coordinate 7,134,200 of JARFIW010001503.1, read as the reverse complement.
TAATTTATAAAATTTCGAAATAAAGCACTCACAATGCACACATACTAGATAAGTAACAGTAGGTATATGCAAAAAATTATTAAATTTTTTTTGTTTAAGCCTATATCTGAATCAGATTCAACAATTACTTATTATTCTAACTTTATATTTAGCACAACGGCGTGGTTAAAGACAAAACAAAGAGAGACATCATTATTAGGTCTTCAGTCCTGGAACTGGTTAGACGCGTACCCTCATTGTTTCCTATTCCGAACTAACTTACACAATTCCCTGAAATTTGCACAGTCTGCACCTATCACTATCTCGTGCAAAAGTCTGTTCTCGCTCTACCTCTACTTCTTTTTTCCTACCTCTGCTTGTAATATATTCCATACTATTCCCCAAATATGCCTGCCTTTCTATTTCTCCAATTTTTTTCCACAGACATCTTTATTCCTCTACTATTTCTATAACCTATTTGTTATTAACTTTGTCTGTCCATGCTATCATCCTTATACATCTGAAGCACAACATTCTAGAAGGCTTCTATCTCTTTCTGTCTGCTTTTCCTACCTCGCACATATGCTTTGAATAATTTTCTTATTGTCTCTATGTTTGTTTTCTTCGAACTTATCCGCTGTTCTTTCTTTAAGATTCAGTTCGGTCACCTTCTATTGTTCTACATTTATATACCCTATTTTCCCAATATTCTGTGGTATGTGAAGGGGGATAAGCAGCCTGTGGCTGCCAAGTTCCCCCAGTACTTGAACGTTTGTCGAATTAATAGTTTTTCCAATATATCAATTCGCACAATCAACATTAGTTAAAAATATTTCACAACCCACACCTGTAGTTGTTTATAATAATCATTAGATTTAAGTGCAATTATTTTTTCGTCATTAGTTTTTCCATCTTGAAACTAGTTGGATGTGTACCTCCACTTATTTATGTTTCGAGCAAGCCTGCACAGTTCCCTGAAATTCCACAACAGCCTATATACAGCTCAGTTCCCTTCTTTGGTTTTCTAATTATATGCCCCATTTCATCGAGATTCAGTGGTATGCAAAGTGGGAGCGGCTCCGTGGCGTAGTGGTATGTGTGTGACTACTACGCCCAAGGTCCCGGGTTCGAATCCCGACACGGTCCGCTTGAAAAATGTTAGGCGAGCATTTTTCACAAAAATACACCCTCGTTCGGATGAGAGGTAAAATGGAGGTCCCGTGTGTGTGTTGTCACGCACGTTAAAGATCCCTACCTTGCTTGGAACAGCAAGGGTTCGGCAAAATTTCAAATTTTCCAGGTAAAAAAAACTCGCTTCCTGGCCAATGTAGTACCTTTGGGTGGAGCATTGGAAAATCACATGTAAGGTATGCAAAGTATGCAGCCTATGGCTGCCAAGGATCCTCGGCGTCGCCGTGGATCAATGTAGTAAGCGTAAGACTATGGATCCCAAGGTCCCGGGTTCAAATCCCGACATGGCCGACTGCTTGAAAAATGGCAGGTGAGCATTTTTCACAAAAATTACGCCCTCGTTCGGATGAGAGGTTAAATGGAGGTCCCGTGTGTGAGTGTTGTCACGCACGTTAAAGATCCCTACCTTGCCTGGAACGGCAAGGGTTCGGCAAAATTCTAAATTTCCAGGCAACAAAAAACTCGCCTCCTGGCCAATGTAGTACCTACAGGTGGAGCATTGGAAATGTAAATGAACTGCCAAGGATCCCCCAACACTTAGACATTTGTCGAATTAATAGTTTTCCACTAAATACTTTCGTACAATTAACATTAGTTGAGAATATTGCAAGACCAATACCTGTAGTTGTTTATAATAATCATGTTTAAGTACATTTATTTTTTTCGTCAGTAGTTTTTCCATAATGTGACTGGTTGGATGCATACCTAAATCGAGATCTATTCTGAGCTAGCTTACACATTTCCCTAAAATCTCACATCCTACATCTTTCACTATCTGTGCGCAATAGTCTAACCTAGATCTACCTCTACCTCTCTTTTTTCCTAACTCTGCTTCTAATATATTTCACACTATTCTCTCATGTCTTAGTATGTGACCAATCATCCTATCTCTCCTATTTTGTACTATTTTACACATATTTCTTTCTTCCCCTACCATTTCTAGTACCTTTTTGTTCTTAACTTTGCATGATATCTTCATCATACTTTTGTAGCACCACATTTCAAAGGATTCTACTTTTTCTTGTCCGCTTCTCAAACTGTCCCGGCTCCACAGCCATACAGTGCTGTGCTCCACACATATGTTTTAAACAATCCTTTCCTTGATTCTATGTTTGTTGCCTTTGAACACAGTAGTTGCTTTTTCTTGTTAAATGTAGTAGGACCTTGTGCTAATCTTTGTTTTATATCTTTTGTGCTTTTCCCATCTTACGTTATTTGGCATCCTAGGTAGCAGAAATCCTTAACCTCTTGTAAGTTCTCGTTACCTATTTGTATTCTTGTTTTTGGTTTATTTTCCCCACCTTTGCATACTAGAACTTTAGTTTTATTCTTGTTAATTTTCATATTGTATCTATCTGTTAGAACTGTTTCCATTTCATTAAGAGCAGCTTTTAACTATTCTTTGCTAGATGCTAATACCGCTATATCATCTGCAAATCTAAGCATATCAATCTTTTGTCCCTGCATAGTAATTCCAAATATCTTCCTGCATTTGACAGTATTTATTGTCTCTTCTATGCACAAGTTAAAAATTAATGGGAATAAGGCACATCCCTGTCTCACCCCTTTCCTAATATTTACTTGTCTATGTTCCTACTATTCTATTACAGCTGTTTGCTCTTTGTATAAGCTATGCACTATCCATCTATCCCTAAAACTCATTCCAATCTTTTTAAGTATTTCGAACATTTCCTTCCATTTTACATTGTCGAATGCTTTTTCCAGAACTACAAACCCAAATTGATCTTCTCCTAGTATTTTTTCCAATCGTTCTTTGTACAATTCTAGTTAATATGTTTGACATGTGTGCTGTTAATACTTATTGTTTGAAAATTTTCACATCTATCCGCTCCTCTTTTTTTGTATAGTTACTATGAAGTTACGTTTTAAATCTTTGGGTATCTCGCCTGTCTCATACATATAGCTTACAAGTTGGAAGAGACGTTCTGTTACTGCGTATGCAGTGGCTTTTAGAGTTTCTGCTTGCAGCTTATCTGTACCCGGAGCCTTACTATGTTTCAGACCCTTTAATGCTAATTCAAACGCATCTCGCAGTATAGAATATCCCAAGTCATCATTTTCAATGTCTGATTCCTATTCTAATGCTGTTAGTTCCTCTCCTGCATATAAATTCCCTAGTTATTCCGGCCATCTACCACTTTCTCTACATTTTATATAATGACGTTTCCTCTCGCGTACCTTATATTTTTGCTATATGGTTTTATATCCCTAAAATTCATTCTAATTAGTTTGTATGCTTCGTCTGTCTTTCCTATTTTTATCTTAGTTTGTACCTCAAGACTATTCATTAATCCATTGTTTTTTTAGCTTTCCTGCATTTGCGAAAAATTTTCCATTTTATGGCTTTGTATCTCTGTTTTCCCGTTTCGGCTGATCTATTTTTGTATGTTCGTCTTTCTTCTATTAAATTCATGATATCCTTTGTTATCCTTGCTTTCTTTTCTTTTTGTGTATCTCTCAGAATATCTCTGGCCACCATGTCAAGCTGGATTTAATGTTATTCCATTCTGTTTCTACTTCCTTGGAATCAGAAACTTTACCGACATCTTTCAGCAATTCATTTGATTTTTTTTTCAAATCTTTCGTGGATATCTTTATCTTTTAGTTTCTCAAAGTCAATGTGCCTTTTTCCATTACTTTTTTTTAAATTTAGAGCAGCCTTCATAATTACCATGTTGTGGTCAGTGTCTATATCTACTTCTAAATAGCTTCTAGTCTTTTACTTGATTCCTAAACCGTTGTCTAATAAGAATGTAATCTATTTGATATCTTCCTATATCTCCTGGCATCGTCCACATGTATCGACTTCTAGCGTGATGTTGAAATACTGTGTTTGTGATGGTTAAATTGTTTTTGACGCAAAATTGTACCAACTTATTTCCCCTGTCGTTTCTCGTGCCTAAACCAAATAAACCTACTATCGCTCCTTACCTACCCTCACCTACCACTGCATTAAAATTCCTCGTAATTATTAAATTTTCATGCCCTTTTACGTATCTTAGTATGTTTAACCATGAGTATTCTATCGTTCTTTTGTAAGTAGTTTTCTACACAGTGCCCTATCTTTTTCGTATAACTATCCCCACACCAGAATTTCCTTTCTCTGATCCTGTATGAATTACACTAGTCTCCACTCCAAAAATCCCCCGCCTCTGGCCACTGAACTTAGCTGATCCTACTATGTCTAGTGCTAACCTATCCATTTCAATTTTTAAGTTCTCTAGCTTACCTACTAACTTCATACTTCTGACATTCCACGCTGCGACTCGCAGAATGTGCTTGTTTCTTTTTCTAAGTTTTCCGATCGCATCCTCCGAAGTAGTCCCCTCCCGAAGATCCAAATGGGGAACTATTTTACCTACATCAGAGGATGCCATCATTTTAAATTCAATTTAAGTACACTGTGTACTTGGGAGGGTAACGTGGTGGTTTCCCGTTGCCTTCCACATCGCGGTAGTGTGTCTTAGAATGCCATACCGACTCCTATGGTCTTTGCCAATCTAAGTACCGAAAGAGCCGCTGCCCTCTTTCGGGGACCTGTCTTAGTCTGATTCCTCACTAAAGACCCTACTAATTTGGTTGAACCTGTAGTTCGGCTCTTTAGATCACTGTAACGCAGAAGCCATTCCACCTGTTCTAGTAATCTAGAACTTCTTCAAGGTGCAGGTCCATTCGGAATGGCAAAAAGAAAGATTGTGATTTAAAATTCACACGATGCTCATGGTTCACAGAAATTATCAGCACGGCATTTATATAACCATACATATCTACAACTATTACTCTTTATTGCAGACCAGAGGCCTGCCTCAGATACCTCTCTTTTCAATCAATGTTAAACTATCGACCCATTTCACTCTCGAAACATTTTGTATTAACTGCTATCAGTTTATTTATATGTAGAAATATTGCGAGGCAAATTAGAAAGAGCCTCTTTCTGTTGTCATCGTGTGGAATGCTATGATGTAACACGCAGGGAAACTGATTATTGCAGCACGCTTTAATTTCAAATAGGAATATTCAAAATGTAATAAACAATTAAAGAGGATGTTACAAATTTGTATACTCCTACAATTTAAGTGCAATTTTACTGATGAGGCACTGTTTAACCTGCCGCCACTGCATGAAATATAAAGTAATATTATATAAACACGGATTTTATGTGGAAATTCGCATAAATATATGGTAGAAAAAATAAATACATTACAATATGTACATAATTTATTCATATATAAAATAAAGCTTTTGTTTATAAAGGACTTAGTTGCTGACCTATCATTTGCCCTGTAACTTTATCACTTAAAACTTTTTGAAACCTGTTATTATTGTAGTCATCAATAAGCTACCAAGCCTTTTTAAATGTACACTTATTTTCGATTTGTAAGAATACTTTTTATTAAACTTTATATTAGAATCGCCCATATGATAAAAATCGCTTCTTCCTAAAGTCTTTTCATTATCCAAAACATCCTTCAAAAGCTTGATCAATAATGAACCCCACTCCACGTAATGAAAATTCATCAACATCCAATGTTTCATTAAATGTAAATTAACAAACAAACAAATTGTATTTATTAAATATACACTACCTCTATTAATAAAATTTACAAAACAATTAGATTGTCTATTAAAATGTACTTTGTTCAAATTTACAATAAATTAAAATTAATAAATATTGTTTTATGTCTTATTCAACAATGATTAGAGCTTCTTTAAGTAGTATAACAAAAATTAATAATTGGCACATTGGAAAAATTGAACTATAAGGTTAAGTCAGTGCTGAACCATACGACCCAGATGGTGGTCTGTATAGTCTTGGATACGTTGCAAGCTGAAGTGAAGTGAAAGCATACTTTCTAATATTGGTATTTTTTTGTGTGTTCTCTCTTCTACAGCCTTCACTAAAACAAAATGGATATGTATACAACATTGCTACATTTATCGAAATTAATTAAATCATTTATGTCTAGAATAAGTCTACAAAAGCTACACCATAAATTAATACCGAGCGACCAGAAATAACTTACTCGTGAGCCATACTTTGTCATATAAAAACTGCACATATTTTTTCCTTAGACTATCAGTAAATGTTGATAATGTGAGTACTACAGAAATTTTGTACTTTGAAAAGTAATCTTTATTAAAATAAGTAATTAGTTTAGAAATATAGGTTAACCAAATACAAATATTTTATAACAAAAACATTTTGAATGCATAAAAACCCATATAGTAACATGGGACCACGAAAGAAGCTGATCACGGGACTATTATTTGAATCTAGAATACACATTTCAAATCTGTACAAATTTCCTTATGAGCATAATAAAGTTAGCAAGTAAATGATGCGTATTACTTCAATAATACTCGTACGTAATTGTTTTGTCCTACATAAAATAAAGTAAGCCTGGTATTATACGTCAGAACTTGTTCATATATACAGACGTTTAGCTGGCTAGAGTTGTATTCTGAATTTGGCGGTAGTAATAATAATAATAAAAGCCTCGCTTTTGTCATAATATCACCCTACTTTCATCGTTTTTAACACTCTTCCTCATTTTTACTTATTTCATTTATTCATCGTCAATTTAGCCAAAAAGGGTTATTATTAGAACCCAATATTGCAAAATACCAGCCAAAACTTAATTTCAAGTAAATTACCTGGAAATTTTATACCCTTAACAAATTTATTCGCATTCCAAACTGGACCTCGGGAGTAGAACCCAAACTCTCATATACTGCTTTGTTCAACGAATTACTAACTTCGCCCATCACTTGGACCCATTTCTAATGATGTCCATTACAACATGCTGCTAAAAATTTGACAACCTTATTTACCCTCTCTGTACTCTTCCCTTGCAGAAAATAAACTGACGTATGAACCATCCAAATTCCTTCCTTAGCTAGTGTTTCTTCTGTAGCTTCCAAGTAAAATAAGTAGCATTATTGCCGAGAATAGCACTTGGTTTTCCAACCTCAAAGAAATGTTTATTTTAATAAACAACCCATAATACTGCAAACCATTCCATGTTTAAGTGAATACAGCTTTGAAAAAAAGATTAGATCTCTTAGAACTCAAATCCGAGGGCCCTTGTTATATTCCCTATTTCTTCGCGTAAACAGCACCCCCTCATGAACCACGTACCAATCATCTATAAACTCTTTAAGCCCATCTTCATCTAGTTCTACCTTAATTGCTACCCACGGAAGGTTCTTAGATCGTTCCCTTTTAATGGACTGGATCCAGTCTTTAACGACAACCAATGGGCTTACATATTCCGCCTAGCTTTTCTCAATAACCTCCCACAACAATTTTCCTGCGGTATTCATGGAAGAATTAGGCGAATATATAGAACCTCCAGTTAAATTATATTAAACGGAGGACGTTAAGACGAGGTATTATAAAACTAGAGCCCTTCCTTTCACACTGAAGGCTAAAGTTGAAAAGAAATTCGAACGCTTAATCAAAACCGATGTCATGTCCGGTGGCAAGTTCCGATTGGGGTACCCGATAGTGCCAACAATAAAAAAGAACGGAACCGTTGTAATTTGTGATAATTTTAAGGTTACGTTAAACCCTTATTTATAAGTCGACCAACACATTCCACGAATAGAGGACTTATTTAATCAATTGTAAAAAGGAGAGGTACAGTAAAATTGATTTAAGTTACGCTTATATTTAGCTAAAGTTGAACCCTGAAAGTTCTAAATTATGCACTATAAACACCTATAAAGGTTTGTTTTTATACAAGCGCATGCCTTACGGTATTTCGTCGACGGGTATTTTTCAAAGACAAGGAATACCAGGCATGATCGTATTTTTAGACGACATTTTACTATCAGCTCTGGATATTAACATACGCAAGTAAATTAACTGAAGTCTTCACACGACTCAGGGAAGTGGGATTTACAGTTAAGCGAGAAAAATTTGACTTTTTCAAATCTCGATTAGAATTCTTGTGATTTACAATTAATAAAGAGGGTTTGCATACATCGCCGGCCAAGATGCAGGCTATTGTGCAAGTGCCCGTACCAAAAAATGTAACAGAACTAAAATCGTTCATAGGGTTAGTAGCATTTTATGCAAAATTTGTTCTAGACTTATCTACTATTTATTTCCATTATACAATCTGTTAAAAAATGATATGATGTTTAACTTTAACAAAGATTGTATGGCGGCATTTATTAAAGTAAAGCAAGTTTTAACTAGTGCACCAATACTACCACACTACGACCCCCAGGTCCCAGCAATACTTACGGTAGATGCAAGCAGTACCGGGTTAGGGCACGTACTTAATACTATGGTTGAGGGCGTAGAAAGGTCAGTTACTTTTGGTTCGTGTGCTTTGCCACCCGCAGAGGTACAATACTCGCAAATAGATAAAGAGGCATTGGCAGTGGTATATGGAGTAAAAAAATTCCATCAATATTTATATGAGCGTCATATTTCACTTTTAGGAGTGATCACAAACCTTTGGTCACTATTTTTGGGCCTAAACGAGGGTTGCCAGTGTTTGCAGCCAGCAGGCTGCAAAGATACGCTTTGTTTTTATCAAGGTACAATTTCGATATTGATTATATCAAACCTGATAAAAATAGTGCCGATGCTTTATCGATGCTGCCACTTGGTACCAAACTTGCTGAAGGCAACGCAGAATTATTGTGGTTTGGAACTTATCTACATTGTGTTAAAAGAAGTTCATTTCCAATAACTTACCAAGATGTTCGGAGCACAACACAAAAGAACATCCCGCTTAACAAAATCTATGGTTACGTTATGCACGGATGGTCATGCTCTGTACCCAAAGACATTTGACATTTAAGTTGATTTTGTTTAATGCATACATAGATTTTATTTTGTATATTGTGGGATAAAATTGTTAAGTTAATTCAAATATTTTTAGAAATGTTTTTCTTATTTGACAATAGGGTTATATCACAGATTTTATGGAGGAGATATGATATATTTAAAGAAATGGTTATAGTCCCATATAGTTGAAATCAGGAAAGAATGAATTCACGACATCAACCGTATTCGTATGCATCAAGATTAATCAATTGACTGTTTAATAAAGATTTCAAGAAATATTCCCATTGGAGGATTAACTAGTTTCCGGTTCTGTTTAATAATATAATGAAAACAACAAAATATAAAAGCAAACCCAAATATTAAGGTGCAGTTATAAGTTATGGTTATGTTAGGTATGTTGTATTAAAAATGACGTGTTAAAAAACCGCTCAAATCAACGTAAGACTTCATTAATATAAGTGTAATATAGTTAGGACATGCGACAGTTTACTGTTACCATTCTTTAAGTATCATAAACTCCACAGCGTAAGTCGTTACTAAGCTACTTTGCTCAAAACACGTGCTAATTGTATTCTTTCTTTCTCTTACATGTTAAATACGCCCATTGTATATCTTGTATATCTTGGATTGAATCAGAAATTAATGACGTGCATTCATTCTTTCCTGATTTCGACTATATATTCATTTATGTACCTTATATCATCCTGTAATATATGAGGTTGGATATCAGGGCACACCCCGGGTTATTGTTAAGTACGGTCGTATTTAGTATATGAACAAGAGCACACGGTGTGCAACCTCTTAACTATATGATACTCAATGTTACTTGTGTCTTATTTAAAAAATCTACACCCATAAACGTCAACAACCCCACTTAAGATATCGCAGCTTTGGTTCTTTAAGTCTTTAAAAAGAGATCTTGACTCAGCCTCCATAAATCATACATAACCATTTTAGTATGTTCTAAATTAACTGTTCGCTACAAAGGTTGATATTTCTATAGCACCACAAGGTCCATAGATAAAGTTTAAAATTAAACATGCTAAAATGAAAGCTGTTCACAGCAACTCTACAGCCTTTGTTGCTTCTTTATAACATTTAAGAGGAAATTCATCCCATTAGGTTAAATGCATGTAGCATAACATTTTTAAACTCTACAACTGCGATTAATAGAGATTATCAGAACCAAAACAGAAACTAATTTGCTTCTACCAGTTCATATGTTTATAATTGTCATCTTATTATTGCAATTTTCTACATGATGTTAATATAGCATAGTTCCTTCTTAATAAACAATCCATTGCCTGTTATTTCACATCTGACCGGCCAAGTTATTATTAAAATTTTGTGATAACAAAAATTTTATTTTTCCTAAAACCTTTTCTATTTTTTTATTGTTTGCTCCACTACTGCTTTATAAACTGCAGGACTACATAGCCATTATTTGCAATAGAATTGGCACTTACCTTCTCATACAATCTAATGCCCTTTGAAACTCTTGTTCAGCAAGATGATAGTCCGATGCCAATATTTGGCATTGTTCAAGAGTTACCGCCATACCAGTTCGATCCTTAGCACTTTTACAACTAATAAAACGAAGACCTACATAAAACAAAAATCAAATGCCAATTGTTATTAATTTTACAACTTTACCTTTTATATGTCTACAGATCTGTGCACTTAAATGTAAGATATCAACATTCTTGGATTTACTGCTATGTACAGAAACTCTAAGCTCCTCCAATAACTCTCCTACAGGTCGTTGTAAACATGTAGACATTCGTGTATTACTTAGACTACTTTCAGGTAACTTTAACTTTCTATATCTCAAATAATATTCATTTAAACGAATATAATTGTCAATATTTGACCTTTCCTGGGGTCTCGTAGCACCTAGCCTTTCAGCAAGTGTTGCCACTTCATTTATACCTATATTAAAAAATACTGGAGTAACATGAAAACTAACAGTGTGCTTGCTAGGAATCAGTGTATACAAAGCATCTGGAATAGGAAGTGCTACTGTTAAACAGTTTCTGGTTCCTGTTATTTTGGGCATTGGATATGGTTCGTTAGAAGTAGGACTAAGACATCGAGTAAGTGTAAATGTAACTGTCCGTAAGTCTTCAACTGCAACTGACATATCACCCCACATATCTATTTCCAAACCATGGTAACTAAGAAGACCTTCAAAACAAGCTAAAGGCCCCAACGTACTTAAACATGTAATAAAAGTTGCATCTGGCTTATTACACCATAAACGGCACATGAGAGATGTTACTAAAGATGTTAACTGCAACAAAAATAAAACATCTTAAATTAAATTTTATAATTATTAAATGGTTTGAACAACACAAATTTATTACTTGCTTACATTTCAATACAAAGAATATAAATCTATTTAAATTAAATACTAATCCACTAATCATTGGACAACCAGCTGTTCATTTTTATGAAGCTGGCTAATAAATTTTGTACACTAGCGTGCTACACAGAAAGAAAAGATACTGTGAAGTTGGGCATAGTGGCACATAATTGGTAAAATATCCCCATAAAGTTCGTTTTAACAGCCGAATTGTTGTAACCGATCGGTCCATATATATCTTTTGGTAGTCTTTATAATCACTATTCAGTATTTCACTTAACTTATGTTTGTAATCGGCTGTAAAGTGTTTGTTTTTGGGTATTATGCAAGGTCCAGACGTAGTTTTGGACTATCTAATTTGCCACGGAGGATTTGTTTCTGGAAGGTATGGAATTATATTATGGGTGAGATGGATGATATCAAGAGAGGTTAACTCATCTTTTGCTCTAATTGTGTAGGGTTTTGTATTCTTTCTATGTCTTCTATATAATAGTTCGTACTGAGAGTTCTTAATTTCTGTGTAGTTTAGATGAGTTTGCAGGTTTAGTATGTTTCAAGTCAAGTTTAAGGGTATTTGCTTAACTGTATTTGTATGGTGCTTCACCAGTGTCGTTGTATATATTCATCACAGGGCTTGTTCGGTATGCACCTGTTGCTATTCTAAGACCGCTGTTATACACTGCAGTGATAGTGCTTAGAATGTGTTTGTTTGCAGTGCCATAGATAAAACTTGCATAGTCGAGTTTTGATCGAACTAATGTTTTGAAAATAGTCATTAGTGAGTTTCTCTTTGCTTCCCAGTTATTATGTGATACTACTTTCAGTAGGTCCAGAGATCTCGTGCACTTAGGTTTTAGTTCTTATATATGCGGCACCCATGTGTAAGTTTGGTGTCAAAAATTACTCTGTTGATTCTAAGTTCGGGGTTTTCTGGGTTTCTAGATTTTGAGAAGTGTATGCACTGGGTCTTACTAGTTGATATTTTAAAGCCGTTTATGGTAGTTCAATGATTTATTTTGTCTAAGGTTTTTTTGTAGTTTGCTTTGGATGACTCTGGCACTTTTATCAGAGCAGTATACTAGTAGATCGTCGGCATTTAGTAGTGACTAGACTGGTTTGTCTATGCATGTTAGAATATCGTTAATGGCTAATGAAAATAGGGTAGCACTTAATACGAATCCTTGTGGAATACCATTTGCTTGGTCGTGTGTGTTTATAAATATTCCGTTCAGTCTTACACTAAATTTTCTATTAAGGAGTAAGTTATGTATAAAATTAACTATTCTACCTTTTAGGCCAATTTGTATTAATATTTGTACTATCCTGTGTTTTCAAGATCGTTCTTTGTTTATAAATGCGTTTCTTACATGAGACTCTAGTCTACAATTTGGTCAATCGTTGAATGTTTCTTTCGAAAACCGCATTGTGGTTTACTTATAATTTTGTGTTTCTGGAGATACCAGGTTAATCTCCGGTTCACTATCTTTTCCATAATTTTGCACATGCTACAAGTTAGTGATATTGGTCCGGTAGCTGTTTGCTTCCATTTTATCTTTGTTGGGTTTTAGGATGGGCACAATGATGGAATGTTGCCATATCAATAGAATATATCCCTGTGACCAAACGTTGTTGTAAAACTCTAGAATTGTTGTTTTAAAGGTGTTAGGTAGTCGTTTAATCATGATGTTGTGTATATCATCTAGTCTTGGACTAGTATTTTTAATAGTTATTAATACGTCTTTCAGATCTTGTATGCTCAGGTTATCATTGTGTTCTTCTGATTCATCTTTAATGTGTTGTAGTGGCTGTTTTTCTGCATTTATTTTAATTTGTTGAAAGGTAGTCGAGTATTGTTGGGTGCTGGAGGTGTCTTGAAGGTGTAATGCCAGTGCTTCAGCTATATCTCCGGGATCAGTTACCATTCCGCTTATTGTGTTTAGACCAGGGACGATGAAAGTTCTCCGTCGTTTGTTGATACTATTATTGTGTTCCAAACTTGGTTATTTGTAGTGTTGTAGTCTATTGTGGCAATAAACTTTGTCCACAATGCCTCCTTACTTTCCCTCAAGACTTTTCTTGCTTTGACTATGAGTTGTTTAAAGGTAGTAAGGTCGTCTGCATTGGGATATCTTTTGAATTTGTTGAAAGCTTGCTTTTTTTCTTTTATTGCATTTTTGCAATCAGAGTTCCACCATGGTATGTTGTACATGTTTTTGTTACTGTGGTGTCTTATTGGTATAGATGTTTTGCAGCACTTTGGATTGTGCCTATAATTTGTTCTATTGCGTCATTTCGATTATTTAATAAAACTTTTAGAATAGCGTTATCTTGAAGAATTTTTCTTATTCGTTGTAATTTATAACTTCCATTTTTTTTCTTTATAAGTTACGTTTAAAACATAGTTTCTTTATACATTGTAACATAATAATTACTAGATTAAGATATGCTTACTGCATACTTCAAATATCATCCTTGCAAAGCAACAGCTCGCGATTGCATTTAAGAAACAAAATAATAGAATGAATGAATCTACAGAATGACCCCGTTTTTAATAAACGCGTCGTTATATACAAATTATCTATTTTCTAGAATGTTACTAGAATAGTGTGGAACATTATGATGCAAGATTTCTCAGAAAAATTCATTAGCGTCTGGTTCGTTATCCATGACGCACGCTATTCGTCCTGCTCCCACATATATTATTATTGTGGCGTATCGCTTCTCTACAACAGTGAATGCGAAAATCATAAATAATTTTTATCAGTTATTCAGGGATTTTGCAGGTTTTTTCGTGTTCCGGCCACTTCTAGGAATAAACAATTATGTATTAATTACATTACATAGTTCTAAATACCCATGACCCATCCTTTTATATTCTAGAAAATGCTTTATTTAAAATAAATTTCTGTAATCCACAGGGGTATTAATTTAAACTTTAATTGTTTTTTAATACAAAAGTGGTTGCTTTTTATAGAAAATATTTGCTTTTAACATAAAAACGTGTTTTAATACACCTATTAAGGTTAGAATTGGAGTTTCTTTTAACAAGATTGTAGTTTTTTATGCTAAATGCGTAAGGCTAGTACTATTCTACAATATTTACAATAAATAAAAAAGCATTTTTATCAAAAATGTATTGATAATTAATAAGTAAAAATAAATGGCTTTGTATTTATCTTAAAACGATCAATCTCCATTCACATTGAATGCGTTTTACGGTATCTTACAATTAATTATTATTACATATACAACTTATGTTACTTGCTATGTATTTAATACGTCTATATCATACAGGGTGATTATTTATACAAGTGCAATTTGCGTCTTTGCATGACACTTTAATGAATAAAAGTACGCTTGTATTTTACAGGGTGTAACCATGAATTTACGGAATTTCCGTTGTTTCAGGATTCTTATTTGTAGAATTTGGGTTTCAATAACCTCTCGTGATCCGTTATCACTTCAATAACATCCACTGATGAGTTTTAGCTTTATTCAGCCTCGTCAGAGCAAAGTAGTTTCCAACAACCCTATTGAAACCTTTAACAAATTACTAGTTCCGACACTGAGCTTGTGTCATTCTCAAATTATTGGAATGTTATATTATACTAAAATGGTAATATTTCAAAGTTAACGTAGTCAACCGATAACATTTAGAAATAACTTACCGCACAAAAATAACGTATTACAATTAAATGGATATCATTAAGTGGTATGGTTTTACAACTAATAAATATTTACTAGAACCTGATGTAGAAGACACCTTTATCCATACGTCCATACAGATGGAAGTCGTTTTTTTGAAGAATCGTCCATTTTCGAATAATGGGTTTTGGATTAATTCGGTTGCATTTAATACAAGAATGGAGCACCTTTTGTATTATTTGTCGTGCATAACTCAACTAGTATTGTTCATGCAAAGCTTTGATGTTCAATTTGCTAACAACATACTTAGCGGGCAGAAATAATGGATGGTTTTTGTCATATGCAAACTAAATTTTGTAAATGGCTACCTGCATGCAGTAAATTATGTTCATCTAAAAACGGACCTAGCATTAATGATTTACTGCCATTTGAAATTAGTTTCCTTATTGATAAATTTGCCACCTCCATTTTAAATTCCTGTGTTTGAATAGTTTTTATGATTATATTATGAGCATTATTTAACTCTAAATATGTCAAACAGCCATATTTGAATTAACAAGAAATAATTTTACTTTAACATTAGCGCCATAAATGTAGAATAAATAAATAACTTTGTAACAGTTAGTCAATCCAAAAATATTTTTGAGATATACTTAAACTTAAATTTTTGCCTTATTTTTTCTACCAAATTAGCTGAAAGTACCGTTGTGCATAACTCTAGCGTAGTTATTTAATACAGTTTGTAATGGAGCCACTAGACTTTTGGGACAATATTTGTGTTGAATGAGTATCATCATTGCCTTTCACTCTTACCTTTACAGTAGTCCCATACCATTGCATGGAAGCTTCTGCAAAATCATGTAATTTAATTGATTTTATCGAAAAGGTCGAAATAACCTTTCTGGGAATATTTATTAATTTGAGATTTGAAAGTTCCACCAGTAACTGTTTCCATAATTTGAAACCTTGCAATAAAATTGAAGTGATTTGATTTTTCAATGTCAAAGCTTCTGAAATAGTGTTATGGCCACAAAGCAAATTTAAATGGAAATTTGGCTGTGTACAAATGAATGACTATAAATAAGGTAGGAAGATATATAATAATGGTCAACGTGTAAATATTTATTAGAGCAGAGTGCTTTAGGCTAAAGACTAGTCATTTTCAATGTGATGTTCTCCTACAAGATTGTAATGAAAGGTAATATAAATGTTATTGTCCAGTAAAATACAAAACTTTTTTGTAAAACCAATCTACCATCGAGAAATTGATACCCATAAGACGATACACGACCTAATTCGTCCTATTTAAAATATGTGTACCTGAAATGATAATTAAACACAAAAACACATGTAAAATATAACTCTAATAAGTAACTTCAATGAATTTATATAGCAATCAATATTACATTGCTGGTTTAATGACAAACTAATATTAAATATTAATTATATCTAATTAACAATCAAGCTAAAGAAAGTTCAGCATTTAAAAATTCTAAGGAATAACATTTTGCATTGGCACAGCAAACAACTAATTAATTAAATGTATGCAATGGTTAAAACACAATAACATGACGAATTCAGACCTCATCTATTAAACTCGATGATGCATGGAAAACATGACGACAAGGGCAACACAATTTCAAATTCTACATACACCAATAAACCTAGATAACTATAAAAATAGATCTTACCTAATTACTTATTAGGTGATGTGAACAATCCTATATATATATATATATATATATATATATATTCTTGTATATCTAATTACTATGTTTTTTTGTCTCTACTATTTTATATAATATAATTACTCCTCCTTTAAACAAGATTTTATTACACGACTTTTGTCGTCGTCACAATGATTTCAAATCGAGGTGCTTTAGCAAACGTTTGGTTGGTTTTCTTTTACTAATTACTATATTTTATATGCCTCGACTATTTGAAACTTTAATCTCAGGGTTTTCTCACCTACTCACCGTGGGTTCAATCGTGAGTAGATGTGCAATACCAACCAAACTGCACCCTCGTTTGTTTTACCACTTTTGAAATGTACTAAATTTATTTTGATATGCCAAATCTTAATAGATCAACGATGCCTGATGTCAAATTAATTTATGTAACTTTTATGACTTTAATTTCTGACGTTCTAATATATTCACGGTACTTACCAGAAATATACTGCGCTGAAGGCCTTCCTTTGACTGCTGGCTCAAGTTCGAATCGCCAGCAGCACTTTTACACAAGATTCTCCAAAATTGTCCTCTTGCGCACTGCCTCCAGGTGTTTTATAAAACAATTTTGATGCCCCAAACCTGAAATAATGTTACCCCAATTTAGAATTTAGTAAAAACCTTTATCTACTTTCCTCGTCAATTCTTCCTGCGTATTCCTATCTCCTGTTCCTCTGCTCCGTATCCGCTTACTTTCTCTTCGCACAACCAAATCAATCCCGCTGTCTTAATACAAATCACTCCTAATCCTGCTATACCAAGTATCCAACGATGTCCTTCTGCCGTTATATCTTCTCAAATCAATCCCAAAATTCTTTACGTCGTCGATGCCTTCTTTAACCACTCCAATATCCTGCTGCCGTAATACCCAAATCTATCCCAAAACCAATACTAATCTTCTCCAATAAATACCCGTCGCTTTCTCCTTTGCACCAATAACCACTTCCACAATCTTCTTTACATACACGCTGACTTTCCCTTTTCACTTTTAAACACTTTTATAAGCTCCTTTTATACTTGAATTAAATAATACTCGATGAATACACAAATAAACTTTTATTTCAAAACTATTTTACAATTTTAACGCAGGTTTCATAAATAGGTCTGTATCTGAACAAATTTAAAAGAAGTCCTTTATTTATATCCAAGTTATTAACTAAACAAACTTAACTTACTACAATAACATGTTTTACATATATACCATCCAATAACAAATCTCCTATCTTTCAGTGTCCAACATACCTTCGCTATAGTCTTTATAATAATTTTAAATTTCTACCATTGGTCCAAAACCTTCACTAAACTCCAATAACCTTTACATTTTGATTCACTTTAAATTTTGATTTACAATTCTAAAGTTTGATTCTATAAAAGGAAAAGCCAAATAATTCATACACGACCTGGACGCTTTGTTATATTGCAGATATCCATAAATGCGTCCGCTTTCCGACGGCAAATGTACTCTCAACTGGCTCATGAAACATCAACTCAGTATAAAACCTCAAGTACCGTGCATTATATCAACGTCATAAAGTCATGTTACTACCTTTTGGCATATAAGTTTCAATCTGAAATGGTACATACTTTAACGTATGTAAAGTATAGCAAAATTTATAGTTTTTAAATTATTAAATCTGAAATATTGACCCTATCGCGGATTACACCCTATTAATACAAATATACCTTTAGAAACCTTCTAACCCCTCCGCTTACACAATATTTGGCCCCACTGGTTTTAATGAAATTGGAAATTTCATATGTTTTCTCTTCCCTGGTGTGCAAAAATTTCTGATTTTCATTCAAAACCATCCTTCGATGTTTCTATTTTACTTTGGCAACCCGCATTCGCCTTTCTCTCACATCTATTACACTATAAGATTGAAGAAGATATTATTGGGATTGAATTGATATGTTTTATAAGCAGGACATTGAGTGGTAAATAGAAGGAAGGATTGATTTGGAACAGCGGATTAAGGGAAGTATTGATTTGGAACAGCGGATAAAAAAGCAGGGATTTAGAATGAGAGTAGCAAGATTAAAAGACAGCATTGGAGTAGCAAGAGGATTCTACGAGATAAAGAAGATATAACACTCGGAAAAATTAGCGCGGGGAAGTAAATACAATGGTTATTCAAAATTCTAAATTTGGGTCATATTTATTTTAGATTTGGGAGCATCAAAATTGAGTTAAAGAAACCTGGAGGCTAGACAGCAGATTTTCGTAGTGATAGTGCAAACTTGTAAAGACGTATATGGCGAGTAGGATTTTGAGCCAGCATTCACAGAGACCGACAACGAAGTGTATAATAGGTGAGTACTGTGTGTTATAACGTCAAAGTCAGATATTTTGTAATATTAATTAATTTGGCACAAGGCTACGTGGATCTTATATAAAAATTTGGCATATCCAAGTGTAAAATTATCAAAGGTACAAAAACAAAAGGTAGTGCTGTTTGGTTGGTGCATTGCACATCTACTTACCACTGAACCCACGGTAAGTAGGTGGATACCCCTGGGAAGAAAGAGTTTTCAAATAGTCGAGGCATATTTAACACAGTTTTGATTTATAAACCAACCAAACGTAGCTAAAGCACGTAACATAAAATAAATATTTGCACATTATATAAAAATAATTAAATTAATTAAAAAAGGCGCGAGGGGGTTGAGCATAAGAAGGTGGCAAACCCAACGTAGGGCTAGATAGCTAGACAGAAGTAGTAGCAGAATAAGGGACACCGAGATTAGGTGGGGCCCGTAAGTTTATATTTTTTCAGGAAAGAGGAGTTCAAAAAAAAAGGTAGCAGAGATGACGGACGTGGACACGAAACGGATAACGAGGTCAGGAAGAATGTACGGAATTGACGCGGAATTTATGACACATGACGAGGAGTTAGATGCAGGGGGAGATGTCCATGAAACGGAGGTGAGGCAGGTAGAGCCGGAGGTGATAAACATGGAAACGGACCAGGCGCGGTACAGGTTCGTCAAGGAGCTGAAACCGCCGGAAACCAGGATATAATGCGATTCCTGATGAGTTTGCAAAACCAAATTGCCGAGTCACAGACGATTCTTATGACTTCACGTACGGAACAAAAAGAGACACACACGGAACTAAAAACAATTAAAATGGATTTAACGAACCAAATTACAGAATCGCGGACGGAACTAAAGACAGTACAAACGGAACTAAAAACAATTAAAACGGAATTAACGAACAAAATTGTAGAATCACACACGGATCTGAGAAATAAGTTTAGAACGGCGCACGCTGAACTGACGGCAAAATTAGACTACACCCAGGACTATTTACTCACGTCGATACAAAATGTAAAGGACGAACTAAAGACAGAATTACAAGAAAAGGTAGACCGAGTAGACGACAAGATTGAAAACACACGGGTACAAGTTCAGGAGAGTTGACGCAACAAGGACGGACCTCTAACAGAAATAAAGACATGCGTGGAGACAGTCGAGGAGACTATGATCAGCGGATTTACGACTTTAAACACTGAAATACAGACATGTGACAAAATGCATACGACAAATTACAGGAATTTAGGACAGACGCTAGAAACGATACAACACGAAAATGTTAGCGAGGACACAACTGGACGAAAACTGGAAGACAAAGTGCGGTGATAGAGAACAGGGTCGCAACGACGTCAGACATATAAAGGACAAGTTGGACGACCTAGAAAGGAGACGCGGAGGACTAGACTACGGACAGCAGATAAAATTAAACCGACTGGCTTACCAAAATTTGAAGGACGACGGACTGAACAACCGATGGGGTTTTGGACAGATTAGACGAAATCGTGGAGACAGAGAACGAACGGACGAAATTACAGATAGTGGGCGACTTTGACGGGTAACGCGGAAAAATGGCACAACATTATACGCGAGACAGTACGACACATACGCCCGAATTTAGCGACTGTTCATCAAACAATTTTGAGTAACACGCACCAGACAAACATAAGGACAAACTTAATAACAGGACATTACAGTAAGGTAAACGGATCACGCGAAGAATACGCGATAGACAAATACAATCAGGCACAACATCTGACACGAAATTTGGGCGAGGCGACATAGTATTACTACTTGCGGACACATGGAACCAGAAGTGACAAAGGTAGTTGTGGTACAGAACATAAAACCCCTGCGGGAATTTAGCAGTAATGCGAAATTTCGACTTAGCGACGGCACTGGAGGCAAAGACGCGTGGAACTTACTGGGAGCAAAATCGGGGTTATAGGAGTTAAAACCGGGACATGTATACCACAACAAACACAGACCTAGCTACCGACATGACGTTTTCAACCACGGACAGCGTAATTATTGGGGACACGACGGAAACCGACAACAGTATTTCAATAGGGAATACCGGGAAACGAATACAAAGGACAAAATAGGTACCAGCACGGCGACAACGAGGACTGCGGTCCAGTATTACGGGAGGCGGAACGCGCGATGGATACAGCCGGACTGACAGGGACATAAACGTCAACATATAACGACCAGCGCGGCGACAAAGGACACGGACAACATCGAGGTGGTACAAGTACACAAGGCAACCGATTTAAAACTGTCAATTTTGGAAGACAGAATTGTTAGGGTTAGATATAGATTTATGTTATAGTTTAAGTGATTTGTTGTTGAATAATTACACCGTTAATAAAAAGAATTTGTTGTTTATTAATATTAGATTAAGAGATTGTTTATATGTTGCTTTAGTTGATAGTGGTTCACAGTTGTCGCTGGTAAATGAAAATGTAGTGATAAAACATGCAGAATTTTTAAAGGACGAATAGAAACGATTGATGGGGTTAATTTATGGTCGGCAATGAACAAGAAGCTAACGACGATTTATAGGGTCATCCGTGTACCGATATTTGTAGGGAATAAAAGGCAGGAGATGCAGAGTTCTTGCAACAAGGGTTAGTTAAGATTTTATCTTAGAATGGATTTTATAGAGGTATTTTGGATTGCTTTTAGAGAACTCGATTTCGATTCGTAGCTTTAAACCTCCTTCGTCCAGTCGTTGGATCACCTTTTCTAAATGCTCCAGGTGTTTTTGCTCGTCCCTTGAAAAATTAACAAATCATCGACATAATGCGAACAGAAACATTCATATTCATTAAACAACTTCTGCATCGCTCTTACAAGTGCTGCTAGAATGCAAATTTCACACCGATTTATCCTTTCCTTTATCACCGTGATATCATTTTTGCGTAAAACGCCTCTCTGAATACCAAAATGTTTTCCTGATACCTATGTGTCCGAATTTTAAATGAATTTCGTTTATGATTTCAGCGGCAACGTCTCTTGATAGCACTACCAGCTCTGCATCCCTATTCTTTTCACTACAAACTGCCCTACGATGGTAAATCCCTGTACTCTTCCATATTTTCTCTTGTAAGTTTCTCTCAGATCGAGCTCACCTCGCTGTGCCTCTGTGCCTCTATAAGTTTGGTGTTTGTCCATCGACCAACATCCCTGAATTCCTGCAAAGCAATTAAACACCCTTTTATGTTTTGATTCGATTTGACCTGCGGTCTGCTCAGAAAATCCGCCGTCACATTCTCCTTTCCTGGCTTATGCTTAATTTCAAGTCGTATTCCTGTAACACCAATGCCCATCTATACAACCTGCTGTTTAAAACTCCTTTTTCTTCATGAACGTTACCACCGTGTTGTCGGATTCTATTAGAAATTTCTTACCTAACAAATAAAACGCAACTTCTTCACCGCGTATACTATGGCCAACATCTCCTTCTCTGCCGTCGCATACCTGGTTTCGCAGTCTTTCAACACCCTAGAAATGAAAACAATTGGTACTTCAACTCCATCCTGTATCTGCACCAACTCAGCCCCGATTGCATATTTCGACGCATCCGTCCTCAAAATAAAATCATCTTTAAAATTGGGATATTTTAATGCTAACTCCTTGTAAAATGCACCTTTTAAATCCTGGAACGCCTTCTCTCGTTCAGCAGTCCACTTCCATCTCTCCTTTTCTTTAACAAACTCACCAACGGTACGCACACTTCAGAATACCTCGGTATAAACCGTTTGTAATAATTTAGCACCCCTAAAATCCTCGCAGTCCTCTCACATTCTTTGGTCGCTGAATGTTTTCAACTCGTCCAATCTTTTATTGCAAATTTTCATCCCTTGTTCGCTAATTTCAAACCCTAAGTATGTAACCTTGCTTTTAAACAACTCGCATTTCTCTCGTTCAGCTTTAAACCTCCTTCGTCCAGTCGTTGGATCACCTTTTCTAAATGCTCCAGGTGTTTTTGCTCGTCCCTTGAAAAATTAACAAATCATCGACATAATGCGAACAGAAACATTCATATTCATTAAACAACTTCTGCATCGCTCTTACAAGTGCTGCTGAAGAACTACTTAAACCAAATGGAACTACAGAAAACATATAAATCTCGCCTTGATACTAAAACCTGTAAACTTTTTACTGTCTTCATGCAACGGAATTAACCAAAACGAATTCTTTAAATCTAATTTGCTGAAAACTTTCATTTCATATACTTTATACAATAAATTATCCAAGCCTTGTGGTTGCTCATACTGCGGTTTTGTAATCGCATTCAATTTCCTCGCATCTAAACAAATCCTTATATCCCTTTTATTTGGTTTTGGTACTATAACTACTGGGTTTACATATTGAGTTCTCGCTGGTTCTATAATACCCTCTTTTAACATCCTGTCTATCTCTATTTTAACCCTATTTCTTATGGCAAACGGAATTGGATACACCCTTGTATTAAATCCGATGTCTTCCGTGACCTCCAATTTATGTGTGTACCGCCGCAAATCTTGGCTCTTCATTAAATAACCCTACATATTTATTAAATAATTCTCCTAGCTTCATCTTAGTATCAATACTCACTTTCCTATCTGTTCATCATTAATTAATCTTACAAACATATTACATAATCGTACTTTAACCTGTCCATCATTATACTCTTTAATCATTCCTAATCCTGTACTATCTATATCATTTCCATTCCTATTTTCCTCACTAACCGTAGGCACCACCCATGACCTATCTTTATCAAATATCCTAATTGACCTATCCTTTCCATCTATATTCAATCCAAAATCCTCTATAAAATCCATACCCAATATGAAGTCTAACTGTAACCCTTTCGTAATTAAAACTCTGCATTCCTGCTTCTTTATTTCCTATATATATCGGTACACGGATAACATTATAAATCGTCGTAAGCTTTTTGTTCATCGCTGACCATAAATTAACCCCTCAATTGTTCCTATTCTTTCCTTTAAAAATTCTCCATGTTCGACTACTACCCTATCATTTACCAGCGACAACTGTGACCCACTATCCACTAAAGCAACATAAACACGGTCCCTTAAACTAATATTTATAAATAACAAATTCTTTTATTAAAAATGTAACTGTTTAACAACAAATCCCTTATACTATAGCAAACATCAATCTTAACTCCTAAGCAGTCGGTCGTCCAAAATTCGCGTTTTTTTCTTGAGGCGACTCGTGAATTTCCACCACCTCAATCCTATTCGGGTCCGTTGTAATTGCGCTCGTCGTCATATGTTGGACGTTTACGTCCCTGTCCGTCCGGCTATTTCCATTTGATATTCCGCCTCCTGTAATCCGGCCGTCATCCTCGCCGTTGTCGTGCCGGTATCTGTTCTGTCCATTGTAGGCGTTATCCCGGTGGTCCCTATTGAAATACGGTCGTCTATGTGCCTCGTGTCCCCAATGATTCCTATGTCCGTAGTTAAAATTTTCCTGTCTATAATTTGGTCTGTTTTCGTGGTACGGTGGTCGTCGACTGTCTTCCCTGTAACCCCTGTTTTGTTCCCAATGGTGTGTCCGCGTTTTCGCTTCCAGTACTGTCGCTAGGTCAAAATTTCTCATTACTACCAAAATTCCCTCAATGTCTTGACATTTTGTACCACTACAACTCTGGTAACCTCCGGTTCCATATGACCTGCCAGTAGAAGTACAATGTCGTCCTCGCTCAGTTTCGGTGTTAAGTGTTGCGCCTGATTGAACTTGTCAATCGCGTATTCTTCGCGTGTACCGTGAGTCCTGCTATAATGTCCTGTAATTAGGTTCGTCCTTATGTCGGTCTGATGTGTAGTGTTCCAAAACTGTTCTATAAATAGTCGTTTGAAGTCCGCGTACGTGTCATACTGTTTACGAATAATGTTATGCCACTTTTCGGCGTTTCCTGTCAAACTAGCCCCAACAATCTGTAATTTTGTTCGTTCGTTTTCTGTCCCTACGATCTCGTCTAGTCGGTCCAGGAATCCCATGGGCTGTTCTGTCTTACGTCCCTCAAACTTCGGTAAAGCGTCCCGGTTTAATCGAAAGTGCGGTCCGTAGTCCAGTCCAATTCGCCTCCTTTCTATGTCGTCGAGTTTCTCGTGAATTTGTCTAACGTCATGCCCTACCCTGGTTTCTAATCCCGTGACTTTGTCGTCAAGTTTTTCGTCCAGTTTTGTCCTACCGTGTACGTTTTCGTTTTGTATGGTTTCTAATGTTTGTCCTAAATTTTTGTAGTTGGTCCCATGTCGTTTGTCACATGTTTCTATTTCTGTGCTTAAATTTGAAAACCCGCTAATCATTGTTTCTTCCACTGTGTCGACCCGTGTCTTAATTTCAGTTCTTAAGTCAGTCCGTGTCGCGTTCAAGTCTCCTTGCAAGTGTGCCCGTGTGTGTTCTAACTTGTCATCAACCCTGTCTATTTGTTGTTGGACCTCTGTCCGCACGTCGTCTTTTGCAATCTGTATTTGCGTTAGTAAGTATTCCTGTGTGTGGTTCATTTTCGCCGTCAGGTCCGCGTGCGCTGTCCTAAACTCGTCCCTTAACTCGTTATGTGATTGCGTAATTTTGTCTGTCAGTTCTGTATGTGATTCCACAATTTTTATAGCTAACGCAGCATTCGCCTCTTTTTGTTCCGTGTGCATCTTTTTGTTCCTTGCGTGATTCATTAATTTTGTCTGTCAGTTCGTTCTTTAATTCTGTCTGTGATTCTGTAATTTTGTCTGTCAGCTCTTTTTTTATTTCTGTCTGTGATGTCTTAAAGTCTAATTTTAATTCCGTCTTCATACTCATCAGAAAAAGAATTTGTTGTTTATTAATATTAGATTAAGAGATTGTTTATATGTTGCTTTAGTTGATAGTGGTTCACAGTTGTCGCTGGTAAATGAAAATGTAGTGATAAAACATGCAGAATTTTTAAAAGGACGAATAGAAACGATTGATGGGGTTAATTTATGGTCGGCAATGAACAAGAAGCTAACGACGATTTATAGGGTCATCCGTGTACCGATATTTGTAGGGAATAAAAAGGCAGGAGATGCAGAGTTCTTGATAACAAAGGGGTTGCAGTTAGATTTTATATTAGGAATGGATTTTATAGAGGATTTTGGATTGAATATAGATGGAAATGATAGGTCGATTCGGATATTAGATAAAGATAAGTTATGGGTGGTGCCTACGGTTAGTTCGGAATATAGGGATGGAAATAATATAGATAAGTCAGGATTAGGAGTGACAAAGGCAAGTAATTATAGACAGGTTGAAGTGAGATTATGTAATATGTTTGCAGAATAATTGATGATGGACAGATAGGAAAAGTGAGTATTGATATTAAAGAGAAGCTGGGAATTATTTAATAGATTTATAGGGTTGTTTAATGAAGAGCCGAGATTTCGGCATATTACGTAAGTTAGAGGTCACGGAAGACAGCTGCTTTAATACCAAGGTGTATCCAATTCCGTTTGCAATTAGAAATAGGGTTAAAGCCGAGATTAGTAAAATGTTAAGAAGGAATCATCGAACCAGCGAAAACTCCATATGTGAACCCGGTAGTTATTGTCCTAAACCTAACAAAAGAGATATAAGAATTTGTTTGGATGCGAGGAAGTTGAATTCAATTACAAAAGGAAGTCTAACCACAAGGGTTGGATAATTTGTTATATAAGGTGTATGAGATGAAGATTTTTAGCAAGTTAGATTTAAAAATTCATTTTGGTTGATTCCGTTGCATGAAGATAGTAAGAAGTTTACGGGTTTAGTATTGAAGGAGATTTATATGTTTTCTGTAGTTCCATTTGGTTTAAGTAGTTCTTCAGCAGCACTTGTTAGGGCCATGCAGAAGCTGTTAAATCGAATATGAATGTTTCTGTTCGCACTATGTGGATGATCTATTGATTTTTCCAGGAACGAGCAAGAACACATGGAGCATTTAGAAAAGGTGATCCAAAGGCTGGACGAAGGTTGAAGTTGACGTTGGAATGCGAATTGTTTAAGAGCCAGGTCACGTGTTTAGGATTTGAAATTAGTGAACATGGTATGAGAATTTGTAATAAGAGGCTGGACGAGTTGAAAATATTGCAACCAAAGAATGTAAGAGGATTGCGAGGATTTTAGGGTTTTAAATTATTATATCGGTTTATACCGAGATATTCTGAGTTTGTGTGCCGTTGGTGAGTTTGTTAAGGAAAACGAAAGATGCTGCTGAACGGGAGAAGGCGTTTCAAGATTTAAAACGTGCGTTTTATGAAGAGTTGTCGTTAAAGTATCCAAATTTCAAGGACGAATTTATTTTGAGGACGGATGCGTCGAAAGTGCGATTGGGGCTGAGTTGGTGCAAATCCAGGACGGAACTGAGGTACCAATTGTATTTATTTCCAGGGTGTTAAAGACTGCGAAACCAGATATGCGCGGCAGAGAAGGAGATGTTGGCGATAGTGTATGCAGTAAAATCTACGATTTTATCTACTAGGAAAGAAGTTTTGATAGAATCCGACAACACGGTTGTAACATTCATGAAGAAAATGGAGTTTTTGAACAGTAGGTTGTATAGGTGGGCACTAGTATTACAAGAGTACGATTTCGAAATTAAACATAAACCAGGAAAGGAAAATGTGACGGCATTTTCTAAGCATACCGCAGGTAGGCGAATAAACAGACGTAATATTGTATTAGTTGCTTTGCAGGAGTTCAGATGTTGGTCGGTGGACAAACGCCAAGCTTATGGAGACGCAGAGGCACAGTGAGGTGAGCTCGTCGTGATTTCAAAGAGGGAAAATGTAGAGTTACCGTGGATTTACCTTTAGGCATTTTGGTAACGGATAGGTTGAAACTTTTCTAAGGTTTTCACCTACTCACCGTGGGTTCAATCGTGAGTAGATGTGCAATAGCCAACCAAACTGCACCTCGTTTGTTTTACCACTTTTGAAATGTACTAAATTTATTTTGATATGCTAAATCTTAATAGATCAACGATGCCTGATGTCAAATTAATTTATGTAACTTTTATGACTTTAATTTCTGACGTTCTAATATATTCACGGTACTTACCAGAAATATACTGCGCTGAAGGCCTTCCTTTGACTGCTGGCTCAAGTTCGGAATCGCCGTACGCACTTTTACACAAGATTCTCCAAAATTGTCCTCTTGCGCACTGCCTCCAGGTGTTTTATAAAACAATTTTGATGCCCCAAACCTGAAATAATGTTACCCCAATTTAGAATTTAGTAAAACCTTTATCTACTTTCCTGCGTCAATTCTTCCTCGCCGTATTCCTATCTCCTGTTCCTCTGCTCCGTATCCCGCTTACTTCTCTCTTCGCACAACCAAATCAATCCCGCTGTCTTAATACAAATCACTCCTAATCCTGCTATACCAATTATCCATACGATGTCCTTCTGCCGTTATATCTTCTCAAATCAATCCCAAAATTCTTTATCGTCGATATGCCTTCTTTAACCACTCCAATATCCTGCCGTAATACCCAAATCTATCCCAAAACCAATACTAATCTTCTCAATAAATACCGTCGCTTTCTCCTTTGCACCAATAACCACTTCCACAATCTTCTTTACATACACGCTGACTTTCCTTTTCACTTTTAAACACTTTTATAAGCTCCTTTTATACTTGAATAACTAATACTAGATGAACAGGGTACAGCAATATTGAATGGTGGAGTTATTTCAAAACTATTTTACATTTTACGCAAGGTCAATAATACGGTGCATGCTTTACAGTCGATTAGAGAATTTGGAAGCCAGGTTGGGAAAATGGAAAGGATTTTGTAACAACGCGACATATTTCAATAACCAAAGATTCAGAAACGGGTTAAATAGAGCATATTAAGGTATCATTTAGCAGTATCGGCATCCGAAAGCAAATCCATGCGAACGTTATATACGAGAGGTAATAAAATATCTACGGTTGGCGCAAACACCACGATAGATGGGTTAGATATCTGCCACAGATTGAAAATTTTATGAATTTGCTACCAGTTCTGTTACAAAAACATGTCCGATAACATTGATTAGAAAGATTATACCAGCTAGGCCATGGAGGAAGAAGTCGAGGTGCAAGACATCACAGAGCTGTTGGGTAGTGTTAGGCGTAGAATCGAAAGGATGCAGCTAGGGACATCAGGAAAAGCGTAGTAGGATTAAAAGGACGATTTTTGAAAAGGAGATATGGTGGTAGTAAAAGATTAAGGGTTTCAAACGCGACAGAAACATTTCCGCAAGTTGTTGTTTCTCAAGGCTCATGACAAAATCACCGTATTTTGCTGAAGGAAATACGTTCGAATTAGATACTATGACAGGGGAATGTCGTGGCGTTTTCACTTAGAAAATTTATATCCATATAAAATTGTACAAGTCGAGGGTTTAGCAGGATGAGAGTTCATGCACGGAAAGTTTAAATTTGTTTTATTTTATAGTGTAAGTTATTATATAGCGTAGTTAGACAGACGTGAGAGAAATGAAATTAGGGGTTGAGTAATAATATAATATGTAGAAATGCGTGGAGTGGTTTTAAACAAAACTAGAAATTATTCACACCAAGATATAGGGTATATAATAGACAGATGATATATATATATATATATATATATATATATCAAGTAATGTTACTAGGGGTTAAAAGGGTTCTAAGGGTTGTTTTGTTGAAGGTAGTGTATGCCAAATAAAGTAAGCCAAATATCAGATCCCGTAACTGAGAAGTTTATGTTTGCCGTACTTTACAAACGTTAAAGTATTTGAAATATTAGTCAAAATGTAAGTGCCAAGACGTAAAAACAATGACTTGATGACGTGATAAAGCACAGTATTCAAGGTTTTACACTGAGTTGTATGTTGAATAAGCCATAGAACGTACATTTGCTATTCGAGAAACTGGATGCGTCTACACTATTCACCACGCAGATCCAGGTTTATATGTGTAACATTTCGGCATTTATTTTAATAGAATCAACCTTTGGACAAACATGTAATATCAAAATTATAAGTACTAGCATTGTCAAATATGATTGAAGGGTTGTGCGATATTTAGAACCAATGATTGAACATTTATGTATGAAAAAGGAAAGTGCAAAAGACAAAGTGTAAGGTATTAGTTACACGAACTTGTTGGGGATGATGTTATTGGATGGTTTTAGTATACAATGTAATAAAGAGTAGGCATATTTAAATTGTAATTATCACCTAGGAAAAGTAAACAAGAAGTCGATTTTTAAATATTTTTGTAATAAGACGTGTTTGTAAACTGCGCTAAATTGTTTGAATATTTTGAAGATTTAATAAATGAGTTTGAAAAGCGTACGAGTTTTAATTTAGATAAAGGAAGAGTAAGGATAAGCGACAGCGAATAAAATAATTGATAGCAACGACGAGTAACAAGTTTAAGAGTGGAATTAGTGCGACAGCGAACCGGCGGAACATAAGTGGATATTGGAACGAGATTTATATAGGCAGAGGCATTGAATAGGATTTATAAGATTGAAGAAGATATTATTGGGATTGAATTGGATATGGTTTTATGTATAGCAGAACATTGAGTGGTAAATAGAAGGAAGGATTGATTTGGAATGAGCGGATTAAAAGGAGGAAGTATTGATTTGGAACGAGCGGATAAAGAAAGCAGGGATTTAGAATGAGAGTAGCAAGATTAAAAGACAGCATTGGAGTAGCAAGAGGATTCATACGAGATAAAGAAGATATAACACCGGAAAAATTAGCGCAGGGGAAGTAAATACAAAAGGTTATTCAAAGTTCTAAATTTGGGTCATATTTATTTTAGATTTGGGAGCATCAAAATTGAGTTAAAGAAACCTGGAGGCTAGACAGCAGATTTTCGTAGTGATAGTGCAAACTTGTAAAGACGTATACGGCGAGTAGGATTTTGAGCCAGCATTCACAGAGACCGACAACGAAGTGTAGAATAGGTGAGTACTGTGTGTTATAACGTCAAAGTCAGATATTTTGTAATATTAATTAATTTGGCACAAGGCTACGTGGATCTTATATAAAAATTTGGCATATCCAAGTGTAAAATTATCAAAGGTACAAAAACAAAAGGTAGTGCTGTTTGGTTGGTGCATTGCACATCTACTTACCACTGAACCCACGGTAAGTAGGTGGATACCCTGGGAAGAAAGAGTTTTCAAATAGTCGAGGCATATTTAACACAGTTTTGATTTATAAACCAACCAAACGTAGCTAAAGCACGTAACATAAAATAAATATTTGCACATTATATAAAAATAATTAAATTAATTAAAAAAGGCGCGAGGGGGTTGAGCATAAGAATATATAAAGACAAAACATATTTACAAAAATGCGTTTAGGCACAACAAACCAACCAACACCAATAATTAATCTCTAACATAACTGATGGATAATTATCAAATCTATCTATAATTTCGAAACCAATTAACACAGTTATCCATCAATATAAAAACAGTTTCATACAAAACTACACTAAATCTTTATTCTAATAATGACAGTATCAAATACACAACAATGTGTTGCTCGTGAATTTCTAAACATCTCCCTAGTAGAAGCAAGTTCACATACTGTAACAAAAAAGAAGCAATCGTACTTGTTGCTGTTTCTTGATGTTCCTACACGTAGGCTTTTGAGGTTCTTAGGTAACTGCAAGATACTTATCTCATCATAACTTCATCTGCATACAACAGCAGCCAAACAAAATGTGTGGTGATGTATGTGAAATTTCTGTGGTACCATCAAGTAAGCATTACTTAAAAAACCTAAGAACGTGAGAGTAAAATATTTGACTAAGAATGTGCAAGAAAATCAGGGTTGAACACATTAAAATTTCTTTTAAAGAAACATTGTGTATTCAATTTCCCTACCAGTCACATAAAAAGAAAAGTATGTTTTTATAAGATTTTGTAACTGCCACGAAGGATTTATATTATTATCACAGAAGAACCCATGCAAACCAACAATCGAAAATATAGTGATAAACATATGAATAGGGATTTGCAATTTTATGGTAACAGCAACATTCACAGGTAATTCTAGACTATCAAACACATGCCTAGATAAGAAACCAGAAAGTAATGTATCAAATGCGGACTAGTAAATTTAATAAAGGACTAGCAAAGTTGGTTGCCTAACTGATCTATAATAAACTTGAAATAATGAAAGTATAGTGAACCTGTATATTTAAACAAATAGAAATTGAAATGATCTTTAAATCATGGAGGTAAGAAAATTTACAAGTACGAAATGGAATGTAACAATACTAAAGTGAAATTAATTGAAACCTAACAAGTTAAAATAGAATTCCCACTATTATAAGCCCTTCAGTGTTAAAATATAAACTACAATATCAATATGTAAGTATATACATTTAAATGTATGACCAGTGTTAGCAATCAAAGATTTTGGTGTAAAAAGGAATTTTCAGTAATGTAGTGATGGTATTGCATTTTCCTAAAAATGATATTATTGTGCACTTTGAAGTTTGTACATTTATTAAGGATTGTTTTGAAAGATGTAAAAAATAGTTTCTTGGCAGTATTGAAACCCACAACAACAGTTATAACTTTGCATACAGTTAATTATTTGGGCACTAACTGTAAGCAACTGATTTATATTGAATTTATTAATTTAACAAACTGTATTTTAGAAATTTTCAGCTCAATTGCGTTTAAGATTTGGCTAGAAGGATATATTGTAAATAAAGTAGCATACGTTATTTAACAAACACCTTAGGTTTCCTGTCCCCATTTCAGCCGTGTTTGAATCTTCTTAGACCACTATAAATTCATTTTTTTTATAAAATTAAACACCTGTCTAAATAATTGTTATAACTGATCCAAGATCCTTTTAATTATTTCAATAATGCAAAATAAAATGCACTTGGAAATGCAAAGCATGGTAAAGTCATGCATATTTGTGGCCTCTGTAATAAACCTGACGATAAGTTGATGGTGACATGTGATAAATGTAACGTGTAGGTATTACTTTTTGTGTGTAAACGTAATGAAAGAGATTGCAAGTGTTGATTGGACGTGTCACACTTGTGCAACAAAAAGGAACACAATGGCAGAATATGTCTGAAGGACACATTCGTAAACTGTTTAGGAAGAAAAATTCATTACCTCAAAAATTCGGTGTTCGATAATTTTTTCTGTTTCAAATCGCAACAAACCCTAAAAAGTTTAGAATTGTGTGGGATTGTGCCGCAAAGGTTAATGGAGTGTCAGATTCTATGTTGCTAAAAGAACATGATTTAGTGACTTCCTTAACTACAATTTTGTACAAATTTAGAGAGTGTAAAATTACAGTAAGCAGTGATATAAATCACATGTTATATGAGGTGGTCAAGAAGACAGCAGCCGCAATGTTTTCTTTGCCAAGAAAATGGGTCAGTTGGCATGCATTTTGTGAAGGTAATGACCTTTAGTGCCTTCTGTTCACCCTGCATAGAATATGTAAAAAAACAGGTGTGCATCTGAGTTTGCTGACCAGTACTCAAAGGCATTACAGGCTCTTGTAGAACATCATTACATTGACGATTGCTTAGATAGTTTTAATACTGATGAAGAGACTATAAGTATGGCATCAGATCTAAAGTTGGTGAATTGAAAAGGTGAATTTCACATACGAAACTGGATGTCCAATTCGAAACATGTTCTTTCTGAACTCTGACAAGAAAGTGCTAAGTCCTAATTCATATATTTTCGTAATTAACTTTTAAAACATTTATCTGTAGTAATTTCCACTAACTATACCTAATATCAATTCTTTTTCCGTAAATTAAACTTAACTTGTTAAAAAAACTACCACATATATAGCTTTTAGTAATTTCTCCCTCTATCTAAAGTCATTTTTTCGATAAATATTTTAATTTTTCTACTCAAAATATCAATCTGCTTCAATTAGTCTTAGAAACAATATAGACTACCTACATTTAAAACGAAGGTCTGCTTTAAGCTTATTTCACATAATATTTGACCTGCAGACTTAAAATTAGACGAGATTACACTACACTTAAATAGTGTTATTTTCGTGTTACTTGAAAATTGAAAATACTTACTGCCTGAGAAAAACACACATCCCTTCGGTACTGAACATTACATACGCGTTGAGCAGCTTTAGGGTCTTGTTGTACTCTAAAAACTGAATGCGTTAGTCGTGCAGTTTTAAGTAACCCATCCATAGCCTGCCGCAGTTTCTGCATACTTGGTCTTAATTCACCAACCCAATCAACAATTTTGTTTAGGTCTAAGCCATCAGTAAACTTGTTTCCATTCTTAATTACTTTTGTTACAGAATGCACAGCCTGTGTTAATGTTACACTTTCTTTATTATATTCTGACGATTTTTCATCTTTACTTGGTTGATTAATTATCACAGTTCTTCTACTACATTTAGGATTTTGCCGTAGCCTCACAGCAGGACTTCCACAGCGACCACATAAAAATTTTACTTTACTAACTAAACACATAACACTAGCTTCAATGTTCAATTGTGTTAAATCCCAGGGTTCAGGCTCATCTGTTGGTTTGTAATAATTTGCAGAGGGGGAATTACTCATTGCATTAGTATCCAAAAACATGCGCCCTGAATCAAATTCACAACCGTTCGTGTAATGTTCATTAACATGGTTTGAATCACTCAAAGAATCATCACACTCTGGAAATAATACAAAATTTGTTTCATCAGATGTGTGCAAATTGGAACATAAACTTTTCACACCTTCACTAGTGTTTAATAAATTAATTTCACTGCTTAGATTTTGTAATTTCCAAACATCCTCTACATTTTTTGGTGTACATGGGGTTGCAAAATCATCGATGTCAGGACTTCTTAATTCAAGTGACGTTAATTGTTGCGTTATTCGTTTAAATGGAGAAAGAACTAAACTATGTATACCACTACTATCTAAACTAAAATCTTCACCCACGCCTGAATCATCTGTTGCAAGCAACTTGTATTCTTCAATAAAAGTAAGAGCTTCTTCAACTAGACTAGGATCCCACAAACTTAAAAGTATTCTGGTTTTCTTTATCATATCCTCACATATTGGAAGCATTCCAATTGTTTGCTTTTCTTTTGCTAATTTCATCAAAGTTTTCATTGCTTCAACAACTTCTTTACGCAGTTGTTTGATTGCCTAAAAATTGTCAATCAGAAACAGTTTACATTAATATATACATTAAAACATACCTGAATTGCATCATAAGCCATAGATATCTTCACCGCAATCTGATAGTTCGTATTTGATTTAATGGGAGATTCCTTAATTTGCTGAATTAATCTAAATAATAAAAACTTGCAATGCGTCCTTTACAAATTCATAAACTTACTTAATAAGCCCGCCGTTTTTAGATTTATGGCTATGAGCTGTAAATGCTCCAACAGTTACCCAATCATAAAACCCACTTCTATTAAGAGTTTCATTATGAACCCACATTCGTTGTAAATGTAAATTAATAGGCGCAAATTCTAAACTTCTATCATTTTTTCTTGTACTAGCTTTAAAATAAGTACCTCGATGGGCTTGCAAATTCTCTCTTGCTTGTGAATATAATCGTAAAAGATGTAAATGCCTGTCCAATAACTCGACTTGTCTAGAATGCCAGGGTTCTCTTAATTCCCCCATACCAGCAACCTCTTGAAGAAGTTCCTTTTCTTGATGAATCCAGATACCTCTGAATATTAATTATACATGTTAGTTAATAACCTATAACAGAATAGTGTAGATAACTATTTCAGTATATGTAATGTTAACACGAAGTATTATTCAGAAAAGTGCCAACCACTGCTGCTAGTAGTATTTTGACAACCCTATAGTCAAACTGGCAATTTTTGTATACTACAAATTGAGTGAGAAATTTTAAATGTTGATGCACTAGAATCTCAAAACTATGAGATACAAACCATGTTAAAAGTAATAAAATTACAAGGGCATCTCAAAAGAGAGATGAAAACTTCCCATAAGTAACTATCTATAAATAAGAAACTGAAATCTGTCATTTTCTTCTTTTTTTAGTATTTCAGATACTATATGGTCTGAAATTTTATACAAACCAATCATCGTGGTTTTAATTGTCCTATTGGAAAAACTTATTTTTTTCCAACCATTATTAGTTAACTTTTCCTTTTTATACACGCCATATTAAATTTTGTATTTAAGAGAAGGTTTTTCCTAATTGTTACGTACTAAATGAATTAGCCCATAACACACATTTTTCAATCATTGGATAACCAGCTTCCAATTCTTATACCATTAAATTTACCACATTTCATTTAAAAGTAAAAGTAATTCCCTATGTTTCTTTTCTCTGGCCTTGAGTAGATTATAAATTAATAGTTCAATTGTAGACGCTCGTGGGATCTTTAATCACAATGAAGAAAATGATGTGAAACTTTTATTGAACCTCGAACTAATTCTGTCACGAATTTCGTAAACTTTTATACTGGCGCTCAACTAAAGCAGTTATGTTTTGGTTAGAGTTCTGTTTAGTGTTTTTCGATGTAGTGACCTAATTATCATTCACACCTCTTTACCTTATTCTTTTAGGGCACTAAAGTTGGAAGATCCATGTGACGAAAATCTGAAGAAAAACACAGTGGCTCCTAATAACTCTACAAAAATGTAAGTAAAAACCTGTTTATAACCTTGGCATAGAAATTTGCATGCCTAAATCATAAAATTTATTATGTAAGGGTCAATGTGTGTTTAACATGTAGCAATTGACACCCGAATAGGGGTTGTAATAATTTGTGCCCACATTTGGGAAGTAATGATCTTTCCCTACTTAATTAAAACGTAATAATTGGCATCTAATCCTATGGATGGTTTTCTATGACATAACATCGTTTATGAATTAAAAATGCCAACAGTTGGTTCTTTCTTTCCTGTATTAGTTAATTAAACAAAATACATAACAATTTTTATCACTTGCATGCAACCATATAGTTTATAACAATATTTTTTCATGTTGGTATAGTTAAATATTATCTAAACAAAAAATATCAATTCTATTACTGCACGAAAAACATCCTTCCATTTCGTATATATATAATGCATTCCTTGTAGATCTCGTATTTTACATGGTACCTATAAATAATCTATTTTCATAATTAGACCTGCATAGTGATTTATTTTGAAACACCACCATATTCACTTTAACATTTTTTAAAATATAAATGACTTGGACTTATATCTAATTTGCCATTGCCTAATAAAAATTTTTTCCTTTTATATTAAATTTTTATTCGCTTATATAAATTTCCTAAGGGCAAAAACTCGTAATTCGTAATGTCTTGAACTATTTACCTGTCGTAGATGACAATCCCGCTGTGAGTAAGAATCCAGATGTTTTGCTGGCTTATCTCTGCTGATGTCGGCACATGATAAGTATCTCGGTACATGGAGGTATGTTAGGATATTTTATATATATATATATATATATATATATATATATATATATATATATGGAGAGCATATTGTTTATCAATTTTTGCTGTTAGTTGCGTAACAAATGAACTACGCATAAAGTTCAGTCACATTCCTGGGATTTGTGGGATCAAGTTTACAAACCCGTCCTGAAATTAGCTACGCTAGTGTTTCCTGCTATGTTTAAAATATTTACTAGAAATGGTGCTCAATTTAATATTTGTAACTTAACACGCTGACTTATAAAAAAGTTTAAGTATTATTCTTTTTACTACCGTTTATTTGTTGCTTACATGTTACAATACAAATGCGCACTTCGTATCTAATTATAAAAAGTGTTCTTAGAATATAATTCTTTATTTTTAAATAGAAATTTTGTGTGTTATTTAGCAATAAAAATTCTACGGCGATGTACTTTCCTTGTCTTTGTGAACCACTCCACTCTCCGCTTTTGTAGTTATCTCGTTATTTCTACGTTTCTTTTATCTTTTATACATTTTTGTTTTCTTTCTGTTTCTGTCTGATCCGTGCATTTTAATGTTACAAGTTTTTGTAAATTATTTATACTTTTGATAATTAGCTTTTAAATTTTCTCGTCTATGACTGATTTTTCATCTGTACAATATACTCTTATTTTTTAATTTTCCCTCCTTATTCAAAGTATCGTCATTAAATTTTTTTAATATTTTCTCGTTACCACTTCTCTACACTGTCCCCCCTTCCTCCACTTATGATTGATGTATCTTTGGCATGAATAATGCAATAAACTTTTAAGACTTGTCGGAGCTGATATTGAGTTGATGCTTTTGAAATAGGGTAACATGGGAAAGTCCAGAACCATCCCTGTGTTGGAAAAAGTCAATATTCACAGTTGCAAAGATAGGAAACTTCTATCTTTTGTTTTTCATTCTGGAATGTTCGCCCATTATCCTATTTCGTTTCCTCTCCCTTTCCCTTTATTTCTGACCTAAAAACTTCATAGCAATTTTTTCATTTTTTGACTAACATATTATGGGTGAGGCGCCTTTGCTTCTTTTTTACTCTGGGTTATTACCTTTATATTGGGATTACCTTTGGGAATTACCATTGTATTTTATCTTTATCTTCGGGGTATCCTAACGATTATCTAAGAATTAGATCTATTAGTCAGGGTTACCTATATTTCCTTTATCTTGAGATATTACCTTTATGTTGCGATTATCTTTGGGAACTATTAGGTATATTACATTTATCTTGGGATTATATCTTTATCTGGAGGTTATCTTTGGGATTTTATCATTATCTTGAGCTTGTCTCGGGAAATTATCATTTTGTTCTTATAATTGGACACAATTTTTGAGAAAATTTGATTAACTGATATTTTGAAACCACACTTTCTATAGCTTGGATGAAAAAATAAAAGTTGAAAGAAGGAACATAACCGGCCCTAGCTTATGATTTATTAGGACAGATAAGGAAAATAAAGATTTTAGGTTAACGAAAGTTTCTTGATAGCAGGAATTGCGACAAAAAATAATCGTTCGTGCAATACTGAGGTGGTCGAGAAATTAGTGACTACTAGTGGGGGAACAAGAGGACTTTTTTCTTTTTTGTAGTTTTGTCGTTATAGTTACGTGTTAAGTGAATTAACCCTCAATATGATTCTTCAATTATTGACTAACCAGTTTCCAATTTCTTATACTTAAATTTACCATATTTCATTTAAGAGTAAAAATAATCCCTCTTGCTTTTTGGCTCTGACCTTGAGTAGATTTATAAATTTATATTTAAATTATATGCTTAAAATGATGTAATATGTATAAAAATGTTAAGAGGCCCTCGGGCATTTACATCGCTCACCCGGAGTTTTCTATCGCGCCAAGGAAAATGATGTAAAACTTTATTGGACCTTGAATTAATTCTGCCGGGAATTATGTGGACACTTTTTTTACTAGGATTCATCTAGAGCGGATGTGTTTTGATCGGAGTTCCATTTAGTGCATGTTTATTGATGTAGTAACCTAATTATCATCCCCGGCTCTATCTTATCCTTTTAGAGCACTACAATTGGAAGATCCATGTGACAAAAATCTTATGAGAACCCGAACCATGGCGCCCTGAAAACTCTGCGAAAATTACGTAGAAACCTGTTAGAAATTTGAATATCTAAATCATAAAATTTATTATGTAAGAGTTACTGGGTATTCAATGTGTAGTAATTGATACTCGAACAGATATTGTAATAATTTGCACCCACATTTGGCAAATAATAAGTTTCACAGGTTTAATTAAACGGTTTTACGGTCAAAAACGCATAATTTTAAAAATATTGTATAAAAAAGTGAATAGGAGGTGATTGCCCAACAAAAACTAAAACAAAATAGTAAGTCTAAAGTAGTAATGAAACTAATGTTTTGACATTTAGTATTTGATAATTACTTTAAACTGTTACAAAAACTATAAAAATGAAACAATGGAAATTCTAAATTAATCAGAAATAACTAATTTCAGAATGTTCTTAAGAATTTTTACTTTCATTGACATAACAAAATATCAGAGAAACAATGAATACAAAAACACAAAGAGTAAGTACATGCAATTATACAATCAACGTAAATGTTCAGACTGTTCACCATTTTTTTCAATACATAGTTGCATCTATTTAATATCATTAGCTACATTACTTTAAAAAAACTGAATTAATGTTAGGACAAGCCTCTAAATTTTGAATTTGAGTTCTTCTAAAATAGCAACCAGCTACTTGTAAATTTCGTTTTTCAGTATTTTCAGATAAAATAATCCCGAAGAATAAGGTCAAATGGCCTAGCAGATTAGTACCAATCTAATTGTTTCCAAATTCCTCATTACAATATTCTTTAGTATTATGGGTTGGTATGCAGTTTTGCAAACAAATAGAGAAAAACTTGCAACACACCAATCGGTAAATCTTCTAGAAGTCGTGCAAAACTGTAGTCAACAAATGAAGGTAATGTTCTCTGGTGAGGTAATTTGAAAAAATAGAACCCCTATCTAACTTACTACTATTCTGCATCAAACGTAAATCAAACACCTATTTGATGTCTAGTTTCTCTCACAAGGCACGCACGGGTTACCATCCAAATAAGTGAATGTTATTGCAAATAAAATATATCATTATTTTAGTTTGAAACCATCTACTGAATGTCAGCCAGCATGCAGTATCATTCAATATAAGGCTTGAGCTAAATGGCTTTTACAAGGGCGATACTTATACTCTTTCTATTTTTGAGTCATAGTTTACATATCCCAATATGTTTTTCCTCCAA
Organism: Platerodrilus igneus; assembly: GCA_036346225.1. NCBI lineage: Eukaryota > Metazoa > Arthropoda > Insecta > Coleoptera > Lycidae > Platerodrilus > Platerodrilus igneus. Next base: position 7,093,421 of record JARFIW010001503.1, on the reverse strand, counting down.
CTCCCTGTTTGATAAATGTGTTTTGGATAATGGTGTTTAGAAACTTTACTGTTCTCTGAGATTTTACCCACTTTCCAAAAAATATTGCTACAAGGCCGAAACCTTACAGGATACTCCTTGCTATATCTTTGCTGTGCTCTGGAACTGATAGAACGACATTAGAGGTATCTGCACAGCATATTCATCATTTCTTAGTTTGAATAAATTTTCGTTCAATAACTGATACTAATTATTAAACTCCAACCATCAGTAGGTAATTTCTACTCTCAACTACTCGAAAATGACACAAAGCACTTGATTATAGCTTTGGGCCTATCTACTTTCTATATAAAATTTTTAAATTACATTTTTGATATGAATGATAGAAAAACCAGTTGAAATAATACATCACCGTAATCTACAAAAATCCAGTCTTTTGAATAAAAAAATTCAATATGAGCCTGTAAATATTAAACGAACTCAAAACTCATTTGAACATGTGGAGTTTAATACCGATAAAGTTTGTTTAACACTCCAATATCTCAAAACTGACTCTACCCCAGGTCCAGATCTCATTGGCACCTATTTTGTAAAAATTGTGCTTCAAGCATCGCATATCACTTGTCTTTAATTTTCTAAACTTATTTACAAGAAATAGTTCTTCACAGCGATTGAAAGGATGCATCAGTAAAACAACTACAGTCTATAAAAATAAAGATAAAAACATGTTTGTAATTGTTGGAATATGCGATAATATGCTCCTATGTTTTGTTATTTTATATTAACATTATAATATCTTAAGTACGCACCTGCAGACATTTAGAAGCAGAGTGTGAGCATTGGCGTTGCATTATAAAGTTCAGTTATCTTTAGTAGTAGGTCTGTGGTAGTGTGTAATAAATGACAGTTTACTGGCAATGCTTTTGTTTTTTGTATTGAATTGATAAAGTTATGTAATATAAAACATTATGTCTCCAATTGTGTCTTATTGCTTTATTAAAAAGAACAATTTAACAGTAATTATAGACCTGTAAGTCTTACATCTATTATTTCCAAATGCTGTTACGTACTAGTAAATTAAGCCGTAACATGAATTTTTTCAATCATTGGATAACCAGTTTCCATTTCTAGTACTCATGAAATTTACCATATTTCATTTAAAAGCAAAAGTAATTCCCCTTGTTTCTTGGCTCTGGTCTGGAGTAAGTTATAAATTAATAGTTAAATTGTATGCTTTGAATGATAAATATGCTAAAATGCACTAGGAGGTTTACATTACTCTTGTGGAATATAGATATAGATAAACATTAAGGTTTATCAACCAGGCATATTGACTAAAATAACCCACAATTTAACCTACACTATTAATAACACTGTTATAAAGGCATTAGAATATCAATATAATCTTGATGTGTGACAATACAGTGATCTTTGTTATGCCTCTTTGGCTTCACAAAGTTCTAAATTAGGAATAGGAGATTTTTAATCCGAATTTGTCAGTAGTATTTGTTATAAGTAGTATAAATTATATAACGCCTAAATTGCGATATCTAAGTTCTGATACACTGTAGAGGAATAATCTACAGTTTATAGATGTACTTTGTCAAATCAGCCTTTTCACGTGCATTTTCTCAAGTCCAAAGGAATGTGAAGTTACTGTCTCAACCAATAAAAACATTTGACCGTTGATGGACGATGGTAAGTTCCATGTGAAAGCGTGCATTTTAATGCGAACTCTATCTTGAACTAGTGTAGTGTATCGACGTATTAAATGTTTAGTATGTAAAATATGCAGTGAAGTTTATCTGTGAATTCCATACCTCTCAAGTATATATCTTAATACAGTCTGCTCCAAAAACTGTTGTATGTTTCCACAGCCAACTCCACTGCAAGCAATTTGACAACAAAAACTAACACCCAAACCCAACGAAGAACCTGCTGTATATTTTAGACACCAGCGTAGGTTTTCCAAAAAGCAAGAATGCATGTGTACTTCCTTAAACTAGGGTCATTAATTAGAGGTAAGCGTTTCTTTTTTTAAGTTTGTAAATTGCCTTACATTGTATTAAAATTTGTGTAATATTTCACCCTCTATCAATCCACTCTTGGTACAAAATGTTTATCTTTAACTGCCATTTTCTCGATAAATATCTTAAATGAGAGAATCACATTATAAATGTTATCAAGAAAGCTATATCTATATAACACCCGAAGTGTTTTAGTAACATTCCTTTGAAATGTTTAATTATATTTCATTTTAATAGTTTCTGTATTGGTAAATACCACCAATAGAGTTAAGGTTACTTCTTTTAAAAATTACAATTTTTAGTTTACTTACATTCTTGATCTAAGGAAGTATAATTTTAGTTTACACTGTAATCTTATATAGTTCATAAGGTGGTCAAATTTATTATGGTAGTTTTAGGGTTAAGGAATGATATCACCGTTACTTGTATTCTAAATTATTACAGTTTCATGATTCAGTTGTTTTGATTAATAATGTATAAAGTTGTTACCCATTACATCATCATCCTGAGATAAAGAATGTTCACACCCTAAATTATGCAGATTTAGGAAATGGTAAAGTCCTTCTTTGGTTCAGTTAATGTTTTATCACCATAATTTTATATGTTAGATAAAACAACAAAACTAATTCCAATTTGCAGTCTTAATTCATTTTCCGAATTCTATATAAGATAATCGTCATTTTGTAGAAAAAAAGATCCTTTTGCCAGGAGCAGTACATCAAGAGCATTAAAAGATATAACATGCAAACTTGAGTAGATTCAGTTAACCTTTGAAAAATTAGGTATCAAGCTTGATTAATGTGATTAGTCAATTGAGTTCAGAATTATATTCTATCAGGTTGGCGAATTTTACTTTTAGAAGGAATTGATTTCTTTAAGTTGGAAAAACATGTTGAGTGGAAATCTCCAAATTTTAATAAAGTTCCAGAATTTCCAGTAGGATCTGGTTAAAATGACTGGAGGAGTCCAAGAGAACACGTCAGTCCCACCAGCATTAATCAGTTTAGGAACAAACCGGAAGTGTATCTAACCAATTTGTCCCATTGGACACTATCAAAGAATGTTATTTTGTTTTCTTTTGTTCAATTTTCACAATGCATACTAAAATTATTAAACTCAATTGTTTATAGTGTTTAACGAGTATATAAGTTTAATTTGTTTGAAACCAGCACAATGTTCAGTTTAATTGAAGACACTAGCATTGCTGTCTGACTTATTTTTGTAATTATAAATAAAATAATAATGATATTCATAAGAAAAACAGACGACTCAAGGTTTAAAAACAAATTAATTTAAATACTTTCTAAGCATGAACCTGTATAAAATATCAGGTACATACAGCAAATAGTTTTTAAAATATTGAATAATAAAATGACAGATTTTAAATACTAGTTTATATATATCGAGTGACAAATTTTAAAACATGAGGTGCTCTTGTAATTTATATAACTATTGTATAATTTAGCACACTTTGTATCTCTTGTAGTTTTCAAAATCCCAATGGTGTCAATACTTAAAATCACCTACCCAATATATGACATGAAAACAGCTTTAAAAAATCGCACATAAAATATTAGGAACTATGATATCATAAATTTAACTTTAATTAAATATTCTTTTCAAAAACTATGCTTTCTGCTGTCGGTACTTGGTGGAATGCTTATATAATATAATAATAATAAAACACTTGAAATGTTCAACAAATACAGGAAACTTGCAACATATGTTCTGCAGTGAAACGCTTGTTAGGTTTTCTGTAATTAAAAAATTTCAATAGAACATTTTAAGTACGTTTTATTGTTATAACGTTATCTGTAAACCTGATTATATATATAAGCATTCCTATAAGCAAATAAAAATGTCCAATGTTGCACCCTTGGGTTTACTAGGTCTTATATAAGTTTGAAGATAATAACTTTTTGACACGGTTTTATTATTTGAAAATGTCACTCCATACTATTTCGTCTAGCAACATAAATCAAAATTTACTTACACAAGTTGGTGTGGAAATGAAAAGCATAATCTACTTTCTAGCATCGTTTCATGTACACATATATCACCTCCAAGGCCAGAATGAAACCGAAAAGTTTGAAGAAACGGATTTGCAAATAGTAACTTTAACTCCAATTGATTAGGGAAGCGCATTTTTACACCAAGTCTTGGAGGAAGAGATTGCGATCTCCTATGCAATATCACCTGCAAAAAATAAACATTATTAAACAATTATAGTATAACTACGTTCTAGCACCACAAACATGAGTAAAATTTGGATTGACAATTTTAATAACATTCATTTATTTTGACTACACTAGAAAAAAGCTTATGTCAATTGTGACATGTGACAAGATTTCGTTACTGTATACAACACGAAAGCAAATAATTGACTTCTTGAAAATATACAAAACTAAATTATGACACTATCATTCATTGGTACCCAATCAAAAAACAATTCAAGCAAAACGAATTAGATATTTAAAAAGATTAAGGTAGCATCGAGCTGAAAGCTGAAACATCATACACTGTAATGAATAGCTCAGAAAGTGGTACTTTGCAGGGTAAGCATGCAGTTTTCAGGGTGACGCCATAGGCGAAGCCCTGTACAGACACTTTCCTATGTGGCGTGTAAAAATTTTTCTGTACAGCCACAAATAATTTGACAATAATAGAACTATAACAACATTTAAATTTTTTAATAATTTACAAACTTGTAACAATTAATTCACAAGAACTTACAGACAGATAAAAACAATAGTGTTGTGGCCAGTGATGTAACAAGCCTACTTTGTTTTTAATGTAAGTATTCACATATGAGCACAGCAATTGTATTTCTGAGCTCTTGTGTCACTTTTCCAATCTCTTATGTCACTTTACCAATCTAGCTCGACAACAATGTACTTTCCGAGCTAAAAAATGATCGGAAACACACATTTTCTATATCGGCCACACAAAAACATACTTGTAGTTCTCCTCAGTAACAAAGTCACGTGCTGCTAGATAACAAGAATTGTTAAAAGCATCTGTTACTAAAGAAATATGTTTAATAAAAAAAACCAATTGTAAATATAAACATTGTTGTTTAATTTCTTATATGCGCATAACGAACAATTTATTGTGAACACTTTTAGTATTTATGTTGTGTCTTTTAACGAGTGTTGAGCAAAAAATAATACATAATAAAAGATTTTCCATGTTTTTCAATTTACTATTATAGTCTTCTTGTACATATTACTTTGATGGTGTGTGATACATTTCAGTACATTTAAGATTTGGTGGCATTCAGTAAACTGCTAATAAGTAATGATAATATGTAGTTGTAATTGATATCTTTTCTGAATAAAAATAGTTTTGATTTTATCGACATTGTGTTCTAAACCTGATGAGATGACTAGAACCTAACAACTTTGTCACATGGACACGGAGTATGTTGATAAAGATAAGATCGACTGTTGATATGCAACTAAAAAGCTGAAAATGAAAAATATGAAGAAACAGAGAAGTACATTGCAAGCCCAGTTCACTAAAACGATTACGTCTGTAGATGAAGCGCCAGTATAGAATGCAGACTTCAACAAATAGCATTTTTAGGCGAATGACTGGTTTTAATCATTTACGTTTGGTACCTTGAAATTATCATCTTAGCGAGTGGTTGATAACTAACATCGATGTTTGTTACATAAAATTTCCTAAATCAATTGATTTCTGTATACTGCGAATAAATTGTAATTTCCTAATTACGTTATTTTACTTCTTTTTAATAAACGCCCCCTAAAGTTTTTAATCTAAACGACTTTACACTTTTTATGCATACAAATTATCATTTAACAAGTTCATTTACTTCCAATTGAAATGAGTGCTGATTAAAATGTTCTATAAAATTTCTTTATGGATTTCTTCTATAATATTTTGCTTCGTTAGTCGCATTATAAATTCGTCAAATAAAGCAAACATCTGCTTATCGTTAAACAACTTTGCTTTAAAAATTCGCTCAATTCTACACCATCTGTATCGAAAAACATAAGCTTTAATGGTACTAAGAAATTCTATAAACGCGGTATTCCGTTATCAATGCAGGTGTTCAACTCGCTCACGTTTACAAGCAATAAAACCGTCCCTCTTATTCCACTTTCGATATTGAAAGTTCGATATAATACACCGCTATTCATTGCTATAACAGTTAGGCAACCGGTTATACATTTCACTCCATAATGCAGTAATGCGTGTTGCAAACCTACCTGATCATTTAAAAAAGTCGACGCCTTCCCATTTGGACAACAAAATTCAGTTGAAGTTATTATACAGTATGTGGAGGCTTTTTGTTTACGTTAATTGGTTATTCTTCTAGGAATATTTTGCAGCTGCAGGGTCAGAAAATATCTAGCAGGTGGTGTTCGCAGAATTGTTTTGAAACACGTTGGTCAATTCTTATAAATACATTCTGAGCTTCTGAAAGAGACTATTGTACACAACGTCCTTTTAACCGAAAGGAAAAGTTGTAAGTCACGGTTTAAACATGCTTTGTTGTACTTTTTGTTACAGTCTAGTTAAATTGTGCCATCCAGCATCCAATTCGTTAACAATTGCAGCACGCACTTCCAAATCCTTTACGATGGTACCAGAAATAGGCATTTTTAAATTAATGCTAACATCAACCACTTGTTTACTACATTATAAGCTAAAGTAATTTAACACTTGACTCATCTCAGTTAGTGTTGTTGTTCTTTTACAAAGTGAACTTCACAGAGCACGTAAAATTACTGTATATACTATGTTTAATTTTTGTCTTGTATATATTTAGGGTTGGAAGTATTAAGTAGGTATATACTCGTATATGTATATGATTATTTAGATTTTATAATCGATATTTGCTTAAATCCATTTTGAATGGACCTGCACCTTGCCGAAGTTCTAGATTACTAGAACAGGTGAAATGGCTTGCGTGTTCTAATGAGCTAAAGAGCAAAACTACAGGCCCAACCAAAGTAGTAGGGTCGTTACTGAGGAACCAGACAAAGACAGGTACCCGAAAGAGGGCAGCGGCACTTTCGGTACTTAGATTGGCAGAGACCATAGGGGTAGATATGACAGTCTAAGACACACTATCGTGATGTGGAAGGCAACAGGAAACCACCACATTACCTCCCAAGTACACAGAGTACTTAAATTATAATAAAATGATGGTATTCTCTGGAGTAAAAGATTCCGGAGTTAAAATAGTCCCCCATTCGGATCCCCAAGAGGGAACTACTTCGGAGGATGCGATCGGAAAGTTAAGAATAAGAGTCGGGACCATTTTGCGAGTCGGAGCGTAGAATGTTAGAAGTATGAAGCAAGTAGGTAAGCTAGAGAACCTAAAAATCTAAATGAATAGGTTATCACTAGACATAGTAGGGATCAGCAAAGTTCGGGGCCAGAGGCGGGGGATTTTTGGAGTGGAGACTTCAGGGTAATTCATACAGGAGCAGAGGAAGGAAATTTGGGTGTGGGGATAGTTATGCGGAAAAAGATAGGATACTGTGTAGAAAATTACTTACAAAAGAACAAAAGAGTACTCATGGTTAGATTAGAATCTAAACCGGTAAACACAGTAATAATACAAGTATACATGCCCATCTCTAGCTACAGTGACGAAGAGGTAGAAGCGATCTACAAAGATATCGAAGACATATTAAGACACGTAAAAGGACATAAAAATTTAATAATCACGGGGGATTTTAATGCAGTGGTAGGTGAGAGTAGGGAAGGAGCGATAGTAGGTTTATTTGGTTTAGGCCCGAGAAACGACAGGGGAAATAGGCTGGTAGAATTTTGCGACAAGAACAATTTAATAATCACAACACACTATTTCAACATCATGCTAGAAGACGATATACGTGGAAGATGCCAGGAGATATAGGAAGATATCAAATAGATTACATTATTATTAGACAACGGTTTAAGAATCAAGTAAAAGACTGTAAAAGCTACCCAGAAGCAGATATAGACACTGACCACAACATCGTAATTATGAAGGCCAAACTTAAATTAAAAAATTTGAAAAAAAGAAACTGAAAAAGGCACTTGGACTTAAAGAAACTAAAAGATAAAGATATTCAAGAAAGGTTCGAAAAAAGTCAAATGAATTGCTCAAAGATATCGGGAAAATATCTGATATTAAGCAAGTAGAAACAGAATGGAAAACAATAAATCCGGCCTAGACATGGCGGCCAGAGACATCCTGGGGTATACACAAAAAGAAAATAAGAAACCATGGACAACAAAGGATATCCTGAATTTAATAGAAGAAAGACGAAAATACAAAAATAAATCAGACGAAACAGGAAAACAGAGATACAAAGCCATAAAAAAAAATATTAAGATAGCCACGGATGAAGACGTTATAACCGAGGCTGATCACGAAAACAATTATAAATGCTGTAAAAAGAAATGTAAGGACCTATATTGTGTTATTTGTGGAAATATATTTCACAAAAGTTGTGCTGCACGAGTCAAATCTCTTAATATAATTGATAATACACGTGTAATTTGCTGTTCACCTAAACTAACCTCAAAATATGATCATGATAATATCGATGTGCTGGAAAATGTTTATTTGAAACTGTTAGTGAAGCAACTTAGTGACAAATGTGAATTATTAGCTGAAAATGTTAATATACTAAAATCAAAATTAAATAACAAAGCTGTAGAAACTGATGGGCAAGTAGATGTAACACAGGTTAATGACCTGCCACACGTAGTAGATGCTGTTAATTATAAAATGCCTAGTGGCTCCTGTCCACAAGATAATAGTAACTGTTCACAATCTCAATCTGCTGCAGTGCAAATACGATCTAAATCTAATAATAATACCAATCCTGGTGATATAAAGCAACATGTTAATAGTAAACAAATGCACGGAGCTTTGCAGTTGGTAAAAATGCGTAACATTATTAATCTTGATACTGATAAATCTGAAGTTCGTCAGACCAATGAGGGTAGTGGCAGTATTCCAGCTACGAAGGGTTTAACTGAGGTAAATACAGTTGTAATTGTTAAACCGTATTCTCAGCAATTATCTGAAATTACTCTCAAGGACGTGAATGGTGTTATACAGAGCAATGGAGCATCAATGCAATGGTTACGTTCTATTGTGCATGGTTGTAACTTTACAAGAGCTAGTCAATGGTAACCTATCTAGTAGTTATACCGCTTTTCAATCGTCCAAAATAAATCCTAAACTAATTATATTCGGTTGCAATAAAGAGAAAATATCTACTAACAATGACAAGTTGGCTGATTACATAGTATCATTAAATAAATTAGATAAAAATATAGATAATTTTTGCTGCAAAGTCGTACGGAAAAGTAACTCCAAAAGTCTGCTAAATATAATTTTGGAAGTAGATCCGTTAACATTTAACTCAATTATTACTGTGGGTAAACTATATGTTGGCCTTAGAAGACGTTTAGTTAAGGAGTCATTTCATGTTAAAAGATGCTATAAATGTGCTGCGCTAGGCCACACTGCGAGGGATTGCAAACTGGTGGTGCCTGTATGTGCTTTGTGTGCTGAAGCGCATACCACAAAGCCATGTACCACTACCAAGTTTAAATGCGGAAACTGTGTAAGATATAACAATAGCAACGTAAATAAACATAGTCTGCCTGTGGATCATGCTGCATCTGACTCATCATGCCCGATGTATATTTCTGCTGTAAATCGATTGAGGAATCGAACTAAGTATATCCGTAAACCCTCATAGCAATCACAGAATTCTGAACTGCCCATAACAACTCGGTGCTATTTCCAAAATGTGCAAGGCCTTCGTACTAAGACCGCACAATTTTTTGCACAAGTGTCAGAAGGTGAATACGATATTATAGCGCTGGTAGAAACATGGATTTCCGATGATGTTTCAAGCACCGAGTTATTTACAGATACATATTGTGTTTTCCATCGTGACCGCAACTTCGAAGAAATTGGTCTTCTACGTGGTGGTGGGGTATTTATTGCTATCAAAAATACTATACCGACAACACCATTGGATCTCACACATATTCACACCACTTTACCATTGATAGATATAGAAGGATGCAGCTGTAATATACAAACTACACGCATATATCTTGTAGTGCTATATATTCCACCAGCACTTACAGCCTCAGCATTGGAACAATTCTTGTAACATCGTGAACGGCTTGGTAATGTTAATCTGCTAATACTGGGTGACTTTAACGTACCATTATATAACAATTCATGTAAGGTCGATGTAAAAGCAAACCTTCTGGTAAACTTTGCACACGTGATGAATCTTATTCAGTTTAATTCAGTTGTGAATACTAGTGGAAGGCTATTGGATTTAATTTTTTCTAATGTACATTGCGTAATTAAAAAAGATGATTTTCCGCTTGTTAAAGAGGATATTTACCACCCGTCATTTTGCATTAACGTTGGACTTGCCTTGAAACATGCAAATTTTTCTAAATCTCATGCTAGATCTTTTAACTTTAAAAAAGCTGATTATTGCTCTTTGTATATGGCATTAATGATAACCGACTGGTCTTCCTGGATGCGTTCACTGATCCGGATGGAGCCTGTAATGCGTTTTATGATCGTTTATATAATATTTTTAACCAGTATGTGCCAAAAAGTTTTCCTAGGAAACAAAGGTACCCTGTTTGGTATCACCTGAGATCGTCAATAAGCTGCATCAGAAGCATGGCTATTTTCAAAAATATAAAATATACAGGGATTCCTATTACCTGGTAGAATATAGAAAGCTGCGATCGCATACTAAAATACTAATTCATAGAGCATGTAATACTTACATCTACTTGGCTGAAAAGTCACTTCATGATGATCCCAAGAAATTTTTGGACATACATCCAATCAAAGCAAATCAAGACCAGAATACCTGCCATGATGTATTTAAATGGACATGCTTATGATTATCCAGACTCGATTGTGGAGGCATTTAAAAATTATTTTAGCAGCGTATATTTAAGCAATAAAAGTAATTATTCCATGTCAGCTGCCACCCCGATAAACAACGGAAGTATAAGTGTACCAAGTGTTTCAGTTGCTGAAGTGGAAAAGTGTATGTGCAAGCTTAAAAATAAATCAACTTGTGGCCTAGACCAAATATCCTCATTCTTATTAAAGGATTGTGCGTTAGTGTTGGCAAGCCCAATATGCAGCATAATAAATATCTCATTAAAATCCTCTATCTTCCCGTCGTGTTGGAAAATATCAGCCATATCCCCTGTACTAAAACAGGGGGATCCGAGTCAAATCGTGAATTACAGGCCTATATCCATCTTGTCCAACTGTGCAAAAGTTTATGAGATGGTATTGCAGAATAGGTTACAACCTGCTATTAAGCAATACATATCGCTCTGTCAACATGGATTTATGCCGCAGCACTCTACAACTACTAACTTAACCTGTTTTACACAATTTGTCGCGGAGGTCGTGGATGATAATAGACAAGTTGATGTATTCTATGCTGACATAACTAAAGCATTTGATCGTATTGATCATGGTTTACTTTTATTGAAACTTAGTTTGTATGGTTTTAGTGACTCGCTAATTAGATTATTTTCCTCTTATCTGAAAGATCGCTTATAGTACGTTGTCTATAATGGTTTTAAATCATTATCATTTAAAACAGTTTCTGGTGTTCCCCAAGGATCTAACTTGGAGCCACTTCTATTTGTAGTTTTTATTAATGATGTATGTAAAGCAATTGTCGGCTTCAAGTTGTTATATGCGGATGACTTAAAACTATACGCTCGAGTTTCAAATTCCGCAGACTGTCTGAAACTGCAATCAGGAATAAATAAACTGTATGAGTGGTGTGATACAAATAAGCTGACGCTAAATGTGACCAAATGTCACATTATGTCTTACACTAGAAAGCAGCGGCCAGTCGATTTTATTTACTATGTTGGCGATTTGATGCTACAGAGGCAAAATAAAATTAAGGAGCTAGGCTTCTTATTTGATTCTTCTCTTTCTTTTGTCTCACATATTCATATGACAGTGAATGCAGCGCTTAAGGTACTGGGTTTTATAATTAGAACCTGTAAGTGCTTTAGAAACATAAATACACTTATCACATTATATCAAGCTCTTATTCGATCTAAATTGGAGTATGGCTGCAATATTTGGTCACCTATATATGATTGTCATATAAAGTCTTTAGAGTCTGTTCAACGAAAGTTCCTAAAATACTTGTACCTTAAAGTTTGACTTTCCATCACTGGAAACACGTAGAGCCATGTTATCACTAACATTTCTCTGTAAGTTGATACGTAACGAAATTAATTGTCCGGAAATCTTACAACTACGAATTCCTAGTTGTCGCACCAGAAAGCATGCTCTATTCTCTCTGCCTACACCATGCACTAATATGTTACTAAAGTCGCCAGTGTATGGTATGTGTGCGCTGTACAATCTACTAAGTGCTGATTGTGACATTTTTTATGATTCACTTTGTCATACTACAAATGGCGAAAACCATGTATAAGCCTTCAGAGTAGATTGGCTGTCAACATACATATGCTTGCTAGTCAGTTATATTTATTTTTGTTTGAACTGTATTTTTATATCTATTTTTAGTCTAGATTCCTGTAATTGGGTTATTGTTACCTGTTGGAAAATAAATTAAATAAATAAATAAATAAATCAAATGGGAAATTATTCGCAAATGCAGTAAAGCTAAAGAACAATGGATTGATGAAAAGTGCAAAGAGGTACAAACTAAGATGGAAGTAGGAAAGACAGATGAAGCATACAAACTAATTAGAATCAATTTTAAGGATATAAAACCGTATAGCAAAAATATAAGAGACGCAGGAGAAAACGTCATTATAGAAAATGTACAGAAAGTGGGTAGATGGCAAAAATATATAGGAAATTTATATGCAGGAGAAGAACTAACTGCATTAGAACGAGAATCAAACATTGAAAATGATGACTTGGGATATCCTATACTTAGAGATGAATTTGAATTAGCTTTAAAGGGTTTGAAAAATGGTAAGGCGCCGGGTACAGATAAGGTGCAAGCAGAAACTCTAAAAGCCGCTGGACAAGCAGTAACATTACGTCTCTTGCAACTTGTAAGCTATATGTATGAGACAGGCGAGATACCCATAGATTTAAAACGTAACATCATAGTTACTATACCAAAAAAGAAAGGAACGGATAGATGTGAAAATTTTCGAACAATAAGTTAGACATCACACGTGTCAAAAATATTAACTAGAATTGTACAAACACAAATTGAAAAAACGGGCTAAAGAAATACTAGGAGAAGACCAATTTGGGTCTAGGCGAAACAGGGGAACACGGAAGACTATCTTAGCTCTGAGAGTGATAATGGAGAAAACAATAGAAAAAGGGGAAAGCGTGTATATAGGGTTTGCAGATCTGGAAAAAGCATTCGACAATGTAAAATGGAAAAAAATGTTCGAAATACTAAAAAAGATTGGAATTAGTTATATGGATAGACGAATAGTACATAGCTTATACAAAGAGCAAACAGCAGTAATAGAATTAGAGCAGGCACGTAGAGTAAACATTAGGAAAGGGGTGCCCTATCCTCATTAATTTTTAACTTGTACATTGAAGAGGCAATGAATACTGGCAAATGCAGGAAGACATTTGGAATTACTATGCAAACACAAAAAATTGATATGCTTAGATTTGCAGATGATATAGCGGTATTAGCATCTAGCAAGGAAGAGTTAGAAGCTGCTCTTAATGAAATGGAAATGGTTCTAACAGAGAGATACGGTATGAAAATTAACAAAACTAAAACTAAAGTACTAGTATGCAAAGGAGGGGAAAATAAATCAAAAACAAGAATATAAATAGGTAACAAGTACTTACAAGAGGTTAAGGATTTCTGCTACCTAAGAAGCCAAATAATGCAAGATGGGAAAAGCACAAAATATATAAAACAAAGATTAGCACAAGGTTGTGCTATATTTAACAAGAAAAAGCAACTACTATGTTCAAAGACAACAAACATAGAAACAAGGAAAAGATTGCTTAAAACATATGTATGGAGCACAGCACTGTACGGCTGTGAAGCCTAGACAGTAGGAGAAGCGGACAAGAAAAAGGTAGAAGCCTTTGAAATGTGGTGCTACAGACGAATGATGAAGATATCATGGACAGACAAAGTTAAGAACGAAGAGTTACTAAAAATGGTAGGGGAAGAAAGAAATATATGGAAAACGGTAAAAAATAGGAGAGATAGGATGATAGGCCACATACTACGGCATTAGGGAATAGTTCGGAATATTTTAGAAGCAGAGATAGGAAAAAAGAGCAGAAGAGGTAGACCTAGGTTAGACTACTGCACACAGATAGTAAAAGATGTAGGCTGTAGGAGTTTCAGGGAGATGTGTAGGCCAGCTCAGAATAGAAATCAATGGAGGTACGCATCCAACCAGTCCCAAGATGGATAAATTAATGACGAAGAAAGTAACTGCACTTAAACATAATGATTATTATAAGCAACTACAAGTATTGGGTGGACAATATTCTCGAATATTGGTAATTGTGTGAAAGGATTTATGGGAAAACTATTATTTCGGCAAATGTTTAAGTGTTCGGGGATCTTAGCAGCCACAGGCTGCTTAACCCCCTTCACCGAATCTCGGTGAAATAGGGCATAAAATTAGAAAACAATAGAAGGGGAACCGAGCTGTATACATGCTGTGTGAGAATTTCAGGGAACTATGTAGGCTAGTTCAGAAAATAAATAAGTGCAGGTACGTGTCGAACCAGTTTTGAGACGGAAAACCTAATGACGAAAAAATAAGCGCAGATAAATCTGATGATTATTATAAACAACTACAGGTGTTGGTTGTGAAATATCAGCAACTAATGTTGACTGTGCGAAAAGATATATTGGAAAAAATATTAAATCGACAAATGTTCAAGTGCTGGGGGAACTTGGCAGCCACAGGCTGCTTACCCCCCTTCACAACCACTGAATGTCGGAGAAATGGGGTATATAATTGTAAAACAATAGAAGAGGACCGAACTGCATCTAACAAGAAAGAACGGCGCCTATGATGAAAAACAACAAACATAGAACAAGAAGCTGTTGAAAGCATATGTGTGGAGCACAGCACAGACAGTATGCCTATGAAATACAGGCAGTCTGAAAAGCAGACAGAAGAAGGTAGCAGCCTTTGAAATGCCGTGCTTCAGATGTATGAGGATGGACAGACATAGGTAATAACAAATAGGTTATAGAAACAGTAGGGGAACAAGGATAACTTTGGAAAAAAATAGGAGAAAGAGAAGGGCAGAATACGTTCTAAGGTATTTTTGGGGAATAGTATAGGATATATGACAAGCAGAGGTAGGAAAAAAAGAGGCGGATGTAGACCTAGATCAGATAGTGATAGATGCAGACTGTGCAAATTTCAGGGAAATCTGTTGGTTAGTTCAGCATAGGAAATAATGATGGTACGCGTCTAACCAGTTTCAGGACTGAAGACCTAATGATGATGATTTGCTTAAATGTATATTGTTAGATTGTGTTATAAGCAAAGTGACGCTTTTTATTTACATCACATTATAACAGGTCGCTTATGTAAATGTTCAAATTGATCTCTGAAAAATTCCTTCTTATACTACGTCTAACTAACAGTTTGTAAATAAAATACTTGTTGAGGTTTCCAATTATTCTTTCTATATGACTCACCCCACTCCACGATATTTTGTGTTAGCCTGGAATTCGAGTCTTTTGGATTTCTACTCTAGCCTTCTATTTTTGTTGCGGTATTTGATGTGGACGATTTTCTTTACTCACTTTATTGCTTTTTTTATTGTCTGCACAAAATACTGTAATATGTTATTATTGACATCACGGTTATAACTACTAGATACCTTAGTCAATGGCAGTGTAACTATACCCTTCTTTGTTTAATATATCTGTGACAATTAAATATAATATATAACCTATAAATACATCACCATTAATTTGAATGGAAATAATTTAGTGTTGTTAGTATTACCTGCAATGTCGAATAAAACTCATTACTATCAGATGTTATTTGGAAGAATTTATGTTTGATAATATTGATGATGTTATCAAGCACACTATCATTAAAAACATACAAAGCAGCACAAGAAAAAAATTTCAGTTTATTGCCAAGCGATTAGTAAAAGAATCATACAAGAGAATTTTGAGTGACCACAATGTATGGTCAGATGCTTATCAAGAAACTCTTATAGGACAAACGGTAGTTAAAATTAAAAGTTCGATAATTACAACACCGGTGGCGTGGTTTAAGAGACACTATCAGCAGTTGGCTGCACTTATTCTTATACAGATTTAGGGCGCGTCAACTATCAATGATGTCATCAATATTACGCAATCCCACGCAAATTTACTACATTTTTAACACCACAAATAAGGCATGCACAAAATAAAAATAAGTAAAAGATTACTCACATCAGGTATTCTGCTTCCGCCTGCAATTTCACTCGGTAGGCCTCTAACCACTCCAGTCGGGATGAACGTCGACGCTACCAAATGCGTCAAATCAGCGCCGGCTAGCCAAGGTAATCATGAGTCCTCCTCAGGCGTAAAGTTCGGTAGTCCTTAGGTGGCGGCAATTCTTACCTATGTAGGGTTTGGACAGGAAGGAGGTAGAGGTAGACAAAAAAGATAATTAGGCAGGGATTTCTACATAGGTAAACCCTAAGATACGTTACCAGACAATCACGTGCACATAACTTCACGATCAAAGGCAAAATAGCCACGATTCAGCGCGTCACCCCAACTCCTTGTCTAGTATTCGTATACCCCTATAGAGATATGCACTCTTGCGCAAACTCACTACTATTACGTATGGAAGCACCGCCTAGTCCATTTAAAAATTCCCGCGTCTCGCGTATTTGAAAATTATGGCGGGAAACTTCCGTATATCAAGAAAACTAAACCTAAAACAATGTTTAAGTGGCAATGGCACGTAACAAAACTCAATAACTTGTAATGGATAACATACCGGTACCAGTTACCAGAGCATTTTGGTGTTCAGTTGTTGGTGACTGATAAAATTATCATTTAGAACCTTTGTGGTTATAACCAGTAACTCGCTAAAATTTATTTAAAGTTCAGAAATTGTTATGTAAGCTAGACAATAGGATAACTACATTGTTTAAAGCTAATGAGCAATTTATCACACTGATAAATAGCAATGAAAGGTTGATGGAAGAAATGTTTGAGGTTGAAACAGAATTTCAATACAAATATGGAAATATAATAACAAAACAGACATTAGGAGAAACATATGTCAATAAGTCTTTAAAGCTCTCAACAAGTAGTAATATAAAGACTCCCGCACTTGGAGATAAAGAAATTACATCGTTTTGGTGTTACTGGAAATAAAACTCAGATGAGAAAGGGGGGGAAAAGTTATTTAAAACGATCAACTTATTCTTGAAGCAACCTGTATAATTTTGATTTCAGTATAATAGTGTTTAATAAGCTTTTGCAATAAATATTAGTTCTATAAAAATCATAAACCTAGAAAGCATGGTTTTATGTCTATACAATAGATTGAATTCCATGTATCCGTCAACTAATTCGAAGTAGAATATTTTGCTGCCTGATTTGCTACCGCTTTCAGGGTGAACCTGTTCAGCCCCCTGTGGTAGACCATATTATTGAATGTACAGGGAGATTGAAAATGTTGAGCTGTACTTTGTGTAAAGTAAGTAATAAAGTTTTTACCTGTGATAAATGTAAAAAGCTATTTTGTGATGTATGCAGTAATATTACCTCTTCTGAAGTTCGATGCCTTGAACTCAAAAAGAGGGTGCTTCTATTCCACTGCAAAGAATGCTTGTCTAGTGTTAGTAATGATGACAATTACATACAAAACATTATTCAATTAAGCAATCAAGAAATATTGAAAAATTTCAGTACAATGTTTGAAAGTTTTAAAACTGAATTCATGGAGATGGCTTCCAAAAGACTCACTACCAATCAATTTAATATGACCAATGAACCCATGAAAACGTATGCTAGCATAACAAAATCTGATCCAATACTTGTGGTAAAACCAGTAAACATTCAGCAAAGTAAGGATACTAAATCTGAAATTAAAGATGTAATCAACCCTGTTGAAATGGGGATTAATGTATCTAAAGTA
Organism: Platerodrilus igneus; assembly: GCA_036346225.1. Lineage (NCBI taxonomy): Eukaryota > Metazoa > Arthropoda > Insecta > Coleoptera > Lycidae > Platerodrilus > Platerodrilus igneus. The sequence goes on along the minus strand of JARFIW010001503.1, from coordinate 7,075,254 downwards.
TCCGAAGCATCAAAAGGCAAGGTTGTCATTGGGTGCAGAACTGAAATGGATCGTGATATGTTACAACATAAGATTGCAGAAAAGTTAGGTAAAAGATATAATGTAGAAGCCCCTAATCTAAAAAACCAAAAGTACGAATAGTTAACGTTAAACGTGACGATGTAGATGGAATGGATCACACTCAAATCCTAAAAAAAATAATCAAACAAAATAAAATACATTCGGAAGAAAACAGCTTCCATATTAAAGTTTTAAAAGTCATTGAAAATAAAAAGATGAGAAAGTCAACAATCATTTTCGAAGCTGATCGAAAAACACATAACCATCTAATAAATATGAAAACAGCTTCAATTGGTTGGTCAATGGGTATCATATACAATCATATCAACGTAACTCAGTGCTTCAATTGCCTTAAGTTCAATCATCATGCTCATGATTGTAAGTCGGAAATAACATGTTCGTTGTGTGCTGGAAAACACAACTATAAAAACTGCAGCGCTGATGTTAACAAATGCTCAAACTGTACATATGCAAAGGAAAAGTTGAACATGGATATTGATAACAGGCATCCTGGTGTACACAAAGTATGTCCCTGTTATATACAAGCATACAAAAGAGAAGCTGCAAAGATAGAATACTATACTCCTATATAGCAACTACATCAAAAAACTGTTTATAATATCTCACATGACCTAAAAATCAGCAAATAATCCAGCCATTGCGGTTATGTCTTATAAATATTCGTTCCATCAATTCCTGTTTCGATGATTTTGTATCTTTTATTTCATTAAATGATTGTGATCTTATTGGGGTTGCAGAAACATGGCTCTCAAGTAACTTTCCATCTGCATTGATTAGCATTGCAGGTTACAATTTGATAAGAAATGATCGCCCAACTATAGGTGGGGATTATGCTGGTATATTGCCAGCAGTCTGGCGCATAAAATATTGGATATAAATTATGTTGAACATCCTCTGTTAGAACAATTATGGATTAGCATTAAAACCAACAAACATAACATTGCAGCAGGACTTATTTATAGACCACCGAGTACAACATTGGAATGTTTAAATGATCTTGAACTGGTTCTTTCACATGTTTGTACAACATATGATGATATCATTCTTATTGGGGATGTAAATCTTGACTTCATTCAACATGACACAAGGTGTAAAAAATTAAGTTCACTGTTGAACATTTTCAATCTTACACAACATGTGAAGGATCCAACACGAATTACTGAAACTACATCAACATTAATCGATATAGTATGTGCCAGTCCTCAAATCAATATGATATCATGTGAAACTATCGATCTCTATCACATGACTGATCACAGAGCAGTACTTTGTACATTTGATGTAAATGTACGCAAACATGAGCCATACAGCTTCACATACAGATGTTTTAAGAACTTTAATATGAATAACTTTAATTATGATGCTAGTCACATTCAATGGGATTTAATAAGATCATTACCAGACCTCAATGATAAAGTGAATTATCTTAATAATGCAATAACATTATTATTTAATGAACATGCTCCAATACGTACAGCTTATATAAAAAAGAAAACGCCACCATATATAACGCCCACCATCAGACTGATGATACGTCTACGGCATTTGGAATATAGCAAGTATATTAAGACTAAGAACAATACTAAGCTTCGCTTTTATAAAGACCTAAAAAACATTATCACAACAGCAGTAAGGAATGAAAAAAAGCATATCTTGAATATCAATGTAGGAATAATATTAACAATCCTAAGCAGCTATGGAATATTTTTGATAGATGTCAAATACATTCAAAAACGAAAACCCAAATTTCAAATGAAATTCAAAATTCTGATGAAGTCAACGAATTCTTTATTGAATCCATCCCAGATCGATCAATGCCAAGTCATCAAATGAACTTTTACAATCAAAACATTCACAAAGCTATAAATGGGCCATTCATTCTACAACCAGTAAATGTAAATGCGGTAGAGAAATCGATCATGAAGATCAGGTCTAATGCTCAAGGATTTGATGGCATAAATAAGAAAATATTAGTGTTGGAAATGCCATTCATTATTAATGTTTTAACGCATATTATAAATGTATCATTAAAATCAGGCAAATTCCCTATAGCTTGGAAATATTCGACTATCACTCCAATTGCTAAAAAACCTCTGGCTACTACATATGCTGATTTACGCCCAATTAGTATATTGCCTATAATGTCAAAGGTTATGGAACACATAGTTTACACACAACTAATTGAACACATATCAAAATGGAACTTATTACCCACATTCCAATCTGGATTTCGCACTGGCTATAGCACAGCAACTGCACTAAGTAAGGTTGTTAATGATCTTACATGCTCAATTGATGCATCAAATATTGTTTATCTATTATTTCTAGACTTCAGTAAGGCGTTTGACTTAATCAATCACAACCTGCTTGTTGCTAAGCTTCGTTTCTATGGGTGCGATAATATTGCAACAGATTGGTTTAAAGACTATTTGAGTAACAGACAGCAATCAGTTAAACTACATGGACAACAGTTCCAGTTCCGCTGTGTTTCACGAGGTGTTCCAAAGGGTAGTATCTTGGGCCCCCTACTCTTTGCTATTTTTACGTCAGATTTTCCAGAAATACTATCACCAGAATGCAAATATCATATGTATGCAGATGATATCCTACTTTATGTTTCTAGTAATGTTTCACTTGTCAATGATGCAATAGTAAAACTGAATGAAAATCTTGTTGTAGTGGATAAATGGGTACACGACAATGGTCTTATCCTTAATGCTAACAAAACACTTGCATTACTCGTTGGTTCACAGGTAAACCATGTTAAATCTGAAGTGCAAAGATCTCTAGATATCAAAATAAACAATAAGGTAGTGACATTTGCTGACTGTGTTAAATATTTAGGCCTTTCTCGACAAGCATCTTACGTTTGAAAACATATCAACAAAAGAATAGGTTTGTGTTATAGTAAAATGCGGACCCTTTACAGATACAAATTTCTGTTAAGCTCAAACATTAAATGGAACTTATGTAATAGTGTTGTGTTGTGTCATATAGATTACTGTAGTGTAGTTTACTATAAATTTTTAGCAGGCTACTTAAGGCAAAGAATACAAGTACTTCAGAATGTATGTTTTAGATATTCATATAATATCGAACGTAAGCAACATATAACACCATACTATAATTCTAAGAGTATACTTAAATATGATAAACGTGCAGAACTCCTTTTCGCTGTGTACATATATGCTATATTAGCCAAATGTAGACCAAACTACCTGTTTGAAGCTATACAAATCGGAGCTACTCAGCATAGTATTAACCTACGAAATACAAATGATTTCAGTATTCCGCAACACTCAACAAAGAAATTTAAATCATGTTATGCTTATGTAGCACCTGTTTTAATAAACAAATATAGAACACTATTTGACAAGACTAATAATAAAAATATATTTAGGCTAAAATTTTATGATGTATTAATAAGGGAGCAGCGACTGTCTTAGACTATCCTAGATGTTTATTGTATTATGTATATAATCGTATATTTTGTATTTTATATTTAAGGGTGGAATCTAAAATCAGCAGTGCTGAATTCTATCCCTTTTGGTATAAAACCAATAAAGTGATTTGATTTGATTTGATTTGACCTTCCACATTATCAAGTCAAACCTGGAAATGCTTTATGCATACCGGCTTGGATTTTACTAGTCCATTTATGATTAAGATATCCCCAATGTGTTCGACAAAATTTCAAAAATCATATATTGCCTTATTTATTTGCATGGTATCATGAGCCATTCACATTGAAGTTATTACCACCTTAAGTACAGAAACCTGTCTTGCTGCGTTAGATAGGTTTATAGCTAGACATGGTTTATTCACTAAAATATACTCCGATCAGAGCCAAAGCTTTCGTAGTGCTGACAGAGAGATTTCGGAAATATACAATTACTTTGAGCCATCTCAACCTGATATTGTGCACTATTTAGCTTCTCGCAGAATAGATTGGTGCTTTAAACCCCTCCCCTCACCACTATGCGCCCCAGTTTGGCGGTCTATGTGAAGCCGGCATCAAACGTGCTAAGTTCCATTTAAAATTAATAGTGGGTAGAACGACACTTTCTCTTGAGGAATTTAGCACGGTTATGGCACGCATCAAAGGAATACTAAATTCCCGCCCATTTTGTGCCCTTACATCACCTAGGCCATTTCCTGACTGGCGGGGCTCTACTTAAGTAGTGTGAAGTGGATTTGCAGAATGTTCCTGCAAATCGACTTAGTCGTTGGCAAATGTCCCAACAACTCATTCAGAGTTTTTGGAAAAGCTGGTCAAAAGAGTACCTACATAGCCTACAACATAAACCTAAGTGGACCACACTTCCCCGAACCATAGAAGAAAGGTGATTTGGTACTTTATTTGACCTCTGATTCAGCCTCCACATGTTGACAAAGCTTTTACCGGGTGAAGATGGTGTAACAAGGGCGATTAAACTACGAACAACCATGGGTGAAGCGGTACGCCCGATTAACAAAGTCGTACCAATTCCCCTCCATAATTAATATAGCATTCGTATGTGCAACTTCTTAATTTCCTTTCTTACGTTCTGAACATTTTAGGTTCAATTTATATTATTGGTGTAGGGTATCAAATGCAAAGTACTTCATTCATTTCAATACTCAATTTTTTTTATTTTCTTTCTTCCCATTTACTTTACGTATAAACAAAATGTAGAAGTTTGGGCTAGGAGGGGGTGGGGGTCAAATTTTATACAGTTGGAGGTCAGCAATTCACAGTTTCAATGGCCATATCGATTATTGGTGTTTACTGCGCATATGACAAAGTGATATGATTATTTCGCCATACAAACAGAGTATTGAATTGCCTTTTGCTGACATCACAGCTAATACTTTAACTGTTCGCAAGTGCCAAAGTGTTCGTACCGACCAGGTTGCGTCAACTGGGAACAATGCACTAGCTTCGCGGGACTCCAATGGTGAATGCAATTGAAAGGTAAGCAGGCAATTAATGATCCGTTTGACCAGTATTAATGTTTGTCATGCCAATACCTCCAATTGTATAGTTTACCCCCTTTAGTAAATTACAGTCCACTTGCTAAGCTTTTATGCTCTGGGAATCATTCTGGAGCTGTTTCAATTTTACATACACTACAACATTTACCGCACTTAATACAAAGGAATGTAAAGTACCAATATTTACCACCAATTCTATGAAGTTTCTTTAACAGAATGCTTTCCTATTTGTTTATCCATCCTAATTTAATACTATATTGAAATCACAGCATTATTACATGTAAACTACCAAAGCTATCCATCCTAAAGTTCACTGATACCACCTATGTTTACCTAAATAACGTACCAGCATTACATGCTTTTAACCCCAACAATGTTCTTGAATGACATGTGCAATGTGGATGTATTAGATTTAAATCAAATCGATACCTAGGCAAATGTGCACAATACAAAACCTAGGAATCGCTTTATGGGGACGATTGTGGAAAAATATGTGAATCTGTTGGCAAATACGAAAATAAGACAACTTGATTTGGGAAGATTCTGTACTTTTAATTAGTAATAACAAGATAAAGGAATCAGTTAGCCACTAGCTAAAGTTTTGAGAATATTTATCGGACAAGATATGAATGGCTCATTAGTAAACAAAGGGAGGTAAATGCGCACAAACAGTGCAATGTCTATATCTATAAGAAATAGTTCAAAGAGATTTACCAATGACAGAAATAAAAAATATGTTACAGAAATATGAAGTTCAGGTCAAAAATCTAGTTATAGAATCCCGACAACTAATCGCCTCAACTTGCGTTACTAGAAGTGAACCAAAAGTGTGTGCACCTAAACGTTTGAGTTTGTTTATGTACAATAATTGCAGAGTTAGATGGTTAGTGTAGATTATTCTACTTTACATGTTTTGGTTTGAAAATTTAAAAGTGCGCTGGGAAGAAAAAATTAGTACTGCGAGTCAGAAAAAAATGGTGTAATTGAAATTTTTGCTGAACAAAAATAGTCTAGTTTTAGTTTTGTTTTCATCAACATTGTCCTCTGAACTTGATTGAGACAATTAGAAAGATTATTCTAACCACTTTTTCACAATAACTACTAGTTTATGGTGAAAATAGAAAATTAATAACTTCTTAACTACTATTACTTATTATTACATAACTGTCAGCATATAAACAACCCAAATATACTAATAAAAAATTCATTAAAAATTGCTCAAAAAAATTAAAATCTAGGTGTGTGACAAATAAAAAGTAACATGTTCCATATAAAGTTATTTTTCCACATTTGCTAACTAAAACTTACTTGATTATTTGAAGTAGGAGGAATTCGACATGGCGTATGCTCGGTACTATTTCCTTTATCTTCAGCTTCTAAAGCCCAAGCAGTAATGGTAAGAAATCCTACGGTCATTTGTGATTTATTTAAAAGTGGTATTCTTAACCTAGAAGAGTCTTGTATGGCACTTAACAACACACATGCTGATCCAAGTGGTATCGCAGTTTCTGAGACACGTTCTCTAACATCAAATGCACTAAAACGTATGCGCGATTCCCCTGAAAGCCCATCGGAAGCACGTAAACTTACAGTATTAAGAAACCCTGGATTACTACTTCTCTAAAAATATTAATTACAAAAAAGAACTGTATCACAAATTTTACCTCAATCACTTCAGTTCGAGCATATTGCACCCATATTTTTGCAGAAGTCATATAAGTATCAATTACCAGTATGGGATTTGGTAGTCTACCATGACCATCACACAAAAGGTTATCACAAGATAATGAAATTTCACATAAAGGTACTTCAGACATATCTAAAAATGTAAAATACAATGATTTCAAACAATTAAATAACTTTCTGTATGTTATGTTCATTGCACATTACCGTCAATTTAGACATTAACTTGTTTTTTTATATATTATTTTCTTCATTAACAAAAAAATGTACTCCTACTGCATGCATTGAAAATGCACACCCGTTATATTCAGATTTAATAACTTAATGAATTTTTAATATAAATTAAAGTAGGTAAATTGCAAGTCACAAATGGTGCGAAAGTCGACGTGTAATTTATGGGCAAATTTAAATGTAAAGCGTAACCTTCAAGCACTTACCAGTAACAAACTGCAATGACAGGAATAAGAAGCGGAAACTATAAAAGAAGAGTCAAGAACATTTTGGGAGTTGGAGCGTGGAATGTCCAAAATATGTAAGTAGGTAAGCTAAAGAACTTGAAAATTGAAATGGATAGATTAGCATTAGACATAGTAGGGATTAGTGAAATTCGGTGGCCAGAGACTAGGGATTTTTGGAGCGTAGACTATAGAGTAATTCATACAGGATCAGAGGAAGAATGTTCAAGGGTGGGAATAGTTATGGAAAAAAAATAGGACACTGTATAGAAAACTACTTACAAAAAAACATAAGAGTACCCATGGTTAGATTAGAGTCTAAACCGGTAAACACAATAATAATATAAATATACAGGACCACTTCCAGTTACAGTGAGGAAGAGGTAGGTGCGATCTACAAAGATATCAAAAACATATAATAATTTGGGGGATTTTAATACAGTGATAGGACAAAGTACGGAAGGAGCAGTAGTAGGTTTATTTGGATTAGGCATGAGAAACAACAAGGGATACAGGCTGGTAGAATTCTGCAACACAAGAATTTAACCATCACAAGCACATTATTTCAACATCATGCTAGAAGACGATACACATGGAGGATGCCAGGAGATATATGCAGATATCAAATAGATTATATTCTTGTTAGACAATGGATCGGAAATAACATAATAAAAGACTGTATAAGCTACCCAGAAGCAGATATAGATACTGACCACAACATCGTAATTACGATGGCCTCACTTAAATTAAAAAATTTGAAAAAAGGAATTGGAAAAAGCACTATGGTTTTGGGAAACTAAAAGATAAAGATAACCCTGAAAGATTTGAAAAAAAGTCAAATGAAATGCTAAAAAACATCAGGAAAATTTCTGATACAAAGGAAGCAGAAACAGTACTCAGGTTAGACATGGTGACCAGAGACATTCTGGGGTATACACAAAAAGAAAATAAGAAACCATGGATAACAAAGGATATCCTGAATTTAACAAAAGAAAAACAAAAATTCTTACATTTAAAAGTTCATAAATACAACACCGCAAGCGGGGTTTACTAGACACCACCAGCAGTTGGTAGCGCTAATCTTATACAGATTTTGGGCACGCTCATCTGCCAATGACGTCACCAATGCACAAAATTAAGACGCAATTATCGGAAAAATATATAAATTTAAGACAATAGATTATAATAGCGAACAAATTAACAAAGAGAGTACTCACATAGGAAATCCGGCGTCCAGCGGGATTGAGTTAAAGTTGGCTTCTCTAAAGTCCATCGGGGCTACGGAAGGCCCTTTTAGGCAATTAAAGATGGTGACTCCTGCCAATGTTCTTTCAAGCACTCCGACCAGCTACGGCAGTCATGGGCTCGTTCATTTAGGGTTGTGCAGTACGGTTCGCCTAGGCGGCTGCAAATTTACTCTACCTATGTAGGGAATGGACAGGAAACATGGTAAAGGGCGACAAACAAGATAATTAGCAAGGAAATCTACATAGATAAGATAAGGCACGATACGATACCTCAAACGTTCACTCCACTCGAAGGTTCAGGCACAAAAGCCACGTTAGAGAGAGCACAGGAAAAACTCCACTTTTGTCCCTACTCCACTCGTGTCGCGCGATCTGGCGCAAACTCACTGTGACGTAACGGAAATGCGCGCCCCGAGTCTTTTGAAATTGTGGCGCGAAACTTCCGCACATCAAAATTAACCTAAAACAATGTTAAAGGGCCAATTTGATTGGCACGTAACAAAATATAAAACAGACCAGACGAAGCAGCAAAACTGAAATACAAAACCATAAAATGGAAAATTATTCACAAATGCAGGAAAGCTAAAGAACAATGGATTGATGAAAAGTGCAAAGAGGTACAAACTAAGATGAAAATAGAAAAGACAGACGAAGCATACAAACTACTTAGAATGAATTTTAGGGATATAAAACTGTATAGCAAAAATAAAAGTGTCGCAGGGGAAGCCATCATTATAGAAAATGTAGAGAAAGTGGTTAGATAGCAAGAATATAATGGAAATTTATATGCAGGATATGAACTAGCACCACTAGAACAGAAATGGGACATTGAAAAGGATTGCTTGAGATATCCTATACTTAGAGATGAGTTTGAATTACCATAAAAGAGTTTGAAAAATGATAAGGCAACAGGTATAGATAAGATGCAAGCAAAAACTCTAAAAGCCGCTGGGCACACAGCAACAGAACGTCTCTTCCAAATTGTAAGCTATGTATGAGACAGGTGAGTACCCAAAGATTTCAAACATAACATCATAATCACTATACCAAAAAAGAGAGACGCTGAATGATGTTAAAATTTTCAAACAATAAGTTTGACAGCACACATATCAAAAATATTAATTAGAATTGTACAAAAATGGATGGAAAAACGAGCTAGAGAAATACTAGGAGAAGATCAATTTGGGTTTAGATGAAACAGGGGAACACGGGAGGCTATTTTAGCTCTGAGGGTGATAATGGAGAAAACAATAGAAAAAGAGGAGAGCGTGGAAAAAGCATTCGACAAAGCAAAATGGAAAGAAATGTCCGAAATACTCAAAAAGGTTGAAGTGAGTTTTAGGAATAAGCGGATAGTTCATAGCTTATACAAAGAACAAACAGTGGTAATAGAATTAGAGCAGGAACGTAGAGAAGTAAATATTAGGAAAGGGGTGAGATAGGGATGTGCCCTATCCCCGTTAATTTTTAACTTGTACATCAAAGAGGCAATGAATAATGTCAAATGCAGGAAGACATCTGGAATTACTATGCAGAGACAAAAGATTTATATACTTCGATTTGCAGATGATATAGCAGTATCAGCATCCAGCAAGGAAGAGTTAGAAGCAGCTCTTAATGAAATGTAAACAATTTTAACAGAAAGGTGCGGTATGAAAATTAACAAAAATAAAGTTAAGTACTAAGTATGTAAAGGGGGGGGGGAAAATAAGTCAAAAGCCAGAATACAAATAGGAAACGAGAACTTATAAGAAGTAAAGGTCAGGGATTATATACAATGCCACAGTTATGAACAATATTTTTTTTTTCTTTTCTTGTCTTATACTCATGCAACATTAAGAGACCATCGACCTTCTTATAAAGATCTGAACACTTTCCACTGTATTTTTAGGGCGAAGTGGAATTTTATCTTACTACTAACCTAACATACAAGGATAGCCTTCTGCAGTTTTAAGAACATTCCAACCCCATGAATAAATGGTTTTTAAATCCAAGTTTGAAGACGATGTGGATGACCATTACTTCACCCTAGTGATCGTACTAAAAATTACATATTCGTAAACATTTGAGTAAATGTGTTTGCATAGCTTAGTAGGGACTTGTATTTTACATTTATAGTACCTCTCAACCATTCGTATATGCCGAAGAGGCTACATCTGTTAGAGGTAGTGTCCTACATTTAACAGCGGTAAACAAAAATGCATATTTCAGACAGTGTACTTCAATTTCGTGATATTTCAGACAATCCCTGATATTAAAGGTATCTTAGCGCATAAAAGCATGCTTGTTGCATCCCCTTCTTCGGTCTTCTGTTGATTAGAAGAGAATATTTCAACGGCTGGTGGCCTTCCACGTACAACACTTGCCAGGGCCAATAAAGTTGTCGTAGCATGCACATAATGTGGTAATGAATCAGGCTATTTTTTCTTAAATGAGTAATGTAAATATTCAAAAATTCAATCTCCTTAACTAAACAACAATAATTTTTTTGAAGGTTGAAAGGTTTTACATAAAATTTAAAAAATTGTTGTTTTACATTCTAGCGACACTTTATATACCGTTGGACAATCACATTTAGTTTGGGAAGGTCATCATTAGGATTTCAGTCCTGGAAGTGGTTGGATGCATATGTTCATTGTTTCCTATCTCTGAGCGAACCCACGGCCTACATCTTACACTGTCAATAGTCTAATCTAGGTCTATATCTACCTCTCTTTTCCTTTCTCTGCTTCTAATATATCATGCACTATTCCCTTATGCCTTAGAACATGTCCTATCATCCTATCTCCCCTACTTTTCTACCGTTTTCCACATATTTCCATCTTCCGCTACCACTTCTAGTAACTCTTTGTTCTTAACTTTGTTTGTCCATGATATCTTCATCATGTGACAGTACCACCACATTTCAAAGGCTTCAATCTTTTTCCTGCCCGCTCTCCTACTGTTCATGTTTCACAGCCATACATTGCTGTTGTCCACACACACATGCTTTCAGTAATCTTTTCCTTGTTTCCATGTTTGTCTTGGAATAGTAGTTACTTTTTCTTGTTAAATGCCTGGTGCTAATCGTGTTTTATATTTTTTGCACTTTTCGCATCTTGCATTATTTGGCTCCCAAGGCAGCAGATATCTTTAACCTCTTGTAAATTCTCATTTCCTATTTAAATTTTGGTTTTTGATTAACTTTTCCCTCCTTTATATACTAATACATTAGGTTTTTTTTGATAGTTTTCATACCGTATTTCTCTGTTAGTACTGTTTCCATTTCATTAAAAGCTGCTTATAATTCTTTCTTGCTGGATGCTAGTACCACTGCATTATCTGTAAATCTAAGCATCTCAATCATTTGTCCCTGCATAATAATTCCAAATATATTTCTGCATTTGACAGTATTCGTTGTCTCTTCGATATTGCTAAAAATTAATGGAGATAGTGCACATTCCTGCCTCACGCCTTTCCTAGTATTTACTTCTCTACGTTCTTGCTCTAATTTTAGTACCTCTGTTTGCTCTTTGTATAAGCTATGCGTTATCCATCTATTCCTATAACTCGTTCCAATATTTTTAAACATTTTTCCGATTTTACATCTAAAAACAAGCGTCTCCTTTTTGTATTTTTTTCTTCATCATCACCCTCAAAGCTAAAAATCGCCTATCTTAAACCCCTGTTTTACCTGAATCCAAAATGACCTCCTATTATTTCTTCAACACGTTTTTCTATCTGACTTTGTACAATTCTTGTTAATACTTTTTGACACGTATGCTGTCAAACTTATGTTCAAAAATTTTCACCTCTATCTGCACCTCTCTTGTTATAGTGACTACAGTGTAACGTTTTGATAAATACTATTGTATTACAGTGAATAAGATGAAATAACTTAGACTTTTATGCAAGGCCCAAATGATCATTTCAAATCGAGTTAGTAATTGAAAGAAGGAAAATATAAGGTCTTGGATAGAACTTGAACCGGTATCTTGGTTTTGCCGGAACCATGCGTTTACAAGTTCTGTCACCGCTTGTCCCATAGTTTTTAGAGTTTCTGCTTGCACTTTATGTATGCCTGATGCCTTACTATTTTTCAAGCTCTTTAATGCTAATTCAAACTCATCTCGAAGTATAGGATAACCCAAGTCATTCTTTTCAATGTTTGAATCTTGTTCTAGTGATTCTAGTTCCTATCCTGCATATAAATTCCTGACATATTCTTGTCATCTATCCACTTTCTCTACATTTTCTATAATAAAGTCTTCTACCGTGCCCCTTATTTTTTTGCTATGCGGCTTTATATCCCTCCAATTCATTCTAATTAGTTTGTATGCTTCGTCTGTCTTTCCTATTTCAATCTTAGCCCTTTTTCACAATCCATTGTTCATTCGCTTTTCTGAATTTGTGAATAATTTCCCATTTTATGGCTTTTTATCTGTTTCCATGCTTCATCTGGGCTATATTTATATTTTTGCCGTTCTTTTATTAAATTCAGAATATCAATTGTCATCCATGGTTTCTTATTTTCTTTTTGTGTGTACCTCAAAATATCTCTGGCCACCATGTCTAAGCTGGATTTAATATTACTCCATTCTACTTCTACTTTCTTAGTACCACAAATTTTCACGGTTTTTCAACAATTCATTTGACTTTTTCTCAAATCTTTTGTGGGTATCATAATCTGTTTCTCGAAGTCAAAATGCCTTTTTCGGTTCCTTTTTTTTCAAATTGTTTAATTTGTGTTATTTTCATAATTACATTGTTGCGGTCAGTATCTATATCTGCATCTGGATAGCTTCTACGGTCTTTTACTTGATTCCTAAACCGTTGTCTAACTAGAATGTAATATATTGTATATCTCCTTGTCTCCTGGCGTCTTCCACGTATATTGCATTCTAGCATGATATGGAGATAATGTGTTTGTGATGGTTAAATTGTTTTTGTTGCACAATTCTACCAGGCTATTTCTTCAACCGTTTCTTGTGCCTAAACCAAATAAACCTACTACCATTCCTTCCCTACATTCACTTACTACTGCATTAAAATCTTTTGTATATACAAATCTTAGTATGTCCTCTATATCTTTGTAGATTGCTTCTACCACTTCCTTACTGTAGCTTGAGGTGAGCATGTAAACTTGTATTAATACCATATTTGCCGATTTAGATTCTAATCCATGAATACTATTTTGTTCTTTTGCAAGTAGTTTTCTACATAATGTCCTATCCTTTTCTGCATAATTATCCCCGTGCCCAAATTCCATTCCTCCGATCCGGTATGAATTACCCTAAAGTCTCCACTACAAAAATCCCCCACCACTGACCACCAAACTTCACTAATTTCAATTTTCAAATTCTCTAGCTTACCCCTTGCTTCGTGCTTCTAACATTACATGCCCCAACTCGCAATATGTTCCCGGTTCCTATCATCGAGCTTAAGGATCAAACGGAAATAGTCCCTTCCCAAAAATCCGAGTGGGGAACTATTTTAACTCCACAAACTTTAAAACATTTTTGGTATGCTGTGTACTTGGGAGGTAATGTGATGGTTTCCCATTGCCTTCTACATCGCTGTAGGATGTCTTAGATGCCATACAGACCCCAATGGCCTCTGTCACTCTAAGTACCGAAAGAGCTGCTATCCTCTTTGGGGGTACTCAATGGCAATACAAACCAACAATTATTAAAAATTCTGCGAATGGTTGAATACTTGTGATACAATTTCAAACTGATAATAAATAAATTGTAGAATAAATTGTAGACTTACAAAAAATATTTTTCTTATCAAGACTTGAATTCGCGTGACAAAATTTCAAAAAAATACATTTGCGCATGCTCTAAACCCAAATTTAAAAATAGGAATGTGAAATTTCAGTTTTACTACAAAGTATTGGTCAAAAAACAAATCCGATTAAATGACATGATACGTAAAGAAACAGACATGTATTTTCAATTAGGTTATGAATATGGTTTGAAACCGATTGCAAATGTACTGCAAAAAGTGTGTCAGTAGGAAAGGAATTTCATGATATGTAATTCGAAGAAGTAAATAGGAAAAACCCTGTGCACGTATCCTCATTTTTATAGACATTTAAAATATATTGCAGAAGAGATTGCAATAATTCTGGATCTAATAGCAGATCTTCAAGTAAAACAATTCCATTAGCATCAAAGTCAAAAGCAAATCTATGTTTTTATTCGTCCAGACTATGATCTGTAAACACTCACACACAAAGAAATCTACCATTTCGTGTACTGTGTAAGTCACTTTGTACAAGGTAGTAAAGCAATTAAAAAGTATATGGAAATGCTATAGAAGTGATTCTACAGGGTGTTTGTTAATAACATGCTAATATTTAAGGTTATTCTTGAGTCCATTTTGAGAAAAAAGATTCATATGAACGTATGTCCTAAACATATTAAATATTGAGATACAGGGTGGTAAAGTTTAAGAAAAAGATATTTTTTTATGATAACTTTGGTATAGTCCTAGATATTTTTGTGGAACGTAATATGCATCTTCTATGCATCAAAATGGTATTTTCTGCTGTACACCATAATTTTTTATTCTTCCAGTAGCGTTCGTGTGAGATTTGCATTCAAGCATTTTGCGATACTATTAGAAAGTCCTGGCATTTTCCGAAGAGTACATGAGCCCAAGAGAAAAAGGGCAGAGACATGCATATTTGCAAGGGATGGTCATTTTCAACAACTGATTTAACTTATTTCTTTGTGCGATCAGTATAATTTTCAGTTAGTATTTCTTTAATTACTTTAATTTCAAAATTTTACCCTTTAAAAATTATTCTCTTACATAAATTAAAATAACAGTTTATGTTTAATAAAAAACAAAATCTGCTTTTTACCTACTAAACACGTTTTTAATCCTTGTCAATACTACCTAATTTCATAAACAATGTGCAAATGAATGAATTTTATTTTTTATGTGAAAACCGTACGTCAATCGAGAAAAAAAATATCAAGAGACCACATTTGTTCAGAAAGGAATGAGGATTTCAAAAATAATTTTTACTTTAAGAAAAAGCAGTCGTGTATCACTTTTCTCTTTAAAATGATTCAGTGCAAATCCCGCACGAACGCCACTGGCACGAATAATAAATTATGTTGTAAGCAGAAAGTACCTTTTGATGCATAGAAAATGCGTACTATTCACAAAAATATCTAGGGTCACACCAAAGTTATAAAAAAAATTTTTTTCTTAAAACTTTAGAGCACTGTATCTCAATATTTAAGACGTTTAGGACATACATTCCTATAAAAAATTTTCTCAAAATAGACCCAAGAATAACCTCCTTAAATAGTAGCATGTTATTAACAAACACCCTGTATATGTATAAACAGACAATGTCAATGTAAAGATTATTTTTAAGCATCAAGTTAGTGCAGTTAATAATTATAAGGCGATTTTTCGCAACATACTTGAATTATTCGAGTATGGTATGTTGAAATATCCCCCCACTATTTAAGAAACATGTACTTGTGTGGCACCGCGAAAACGTATTGTTTCCTAACCTCGTTTTGAATAATTGCCCGGTAAAAATCAAGTGTTGAAGATACACAAGCATAACCTGGTACAGAACAGGTTATGTTCGTTTATCTGATAGGATGGTACCGTACAAATTCCCCTCCAGTAAATTTTATCGCCAAAGCGCAAGTTTAACACATACACACATAATCAAATATGTTAGTTTATGTCACGAAAAATCGCCTATAATAGCAGACCTATATGATATACCAATATAATAAAGTGTTTATGTAGAATGTGTACATATTTGTATTTTTAAATTTCCACAATATAATATATTTAAAACAAGTTGAAAATGCAAGGCATTGTCGCAACGAACTTCCAAATGTAGACTTACTTTAAAACAATTTAAAGAAATTAAAATTATTATGTTGTAATAATTATAAGTATTCAGATAAAATACAAAAATTTATAAACAACAAAAGAGACATTTTAATATATTTTATTTTATTGAATAAATATTTTAAAAGCTATATATGTGTGTGTGTGTGTATGTATGTATGTATGTATGTGTGTTTGTGTGTGTGTGGGTAAATAAGGGGGCATCATATTTCGATTCAGTTTTTTCAGAGGATTCTAAATATATATCGCACATTAATTTTGGACCTATTTGAAATTTTTGATAAAAATTAATTCCCCGGGGGGGTCGGGTATCCGTGGTCAGATTTTGTGGGGGGTACCATATTTCGACTCAGCTATGTTAGGGGAGTCCAAATATGTATCGCACATTAATTTTGGACCTATTTGAAATTTTAATTTTCCGACGGAATATCAGCGGGGCACGGCGTCCCGTGGCCCGATTTCAACTGACATCAAAACTTAAGCTCAGCACACCGAGCTGAATCGATTGATGTATCACACATTGATGTCCGACCATTAGAAAGGCCTCGGACGGACAGACAGACGGACGACAAATCGATTTCATAAACGAACGAAGTTCGTTGAAAATACAGTTCGACAAACCATATTTTATTTTTGAATAATTGCTTTAGAAGTTGGTAGCCCAAGTGCCCAATTTGACATAACACACAGAAATTCTTAAAGGGCTATCATTATAATAACCTAGGATATGTAGTTGCTGTATTCTCCATATATGAAGGTCAGTTACTGGTCGATGATTACGTTTTCGCTCAATACAATGTTGTAAAGCATTTAATTCAGCACGAATACCTTCGTAACTTGCTGATTTAATAGCCTTCACCCAGCTTGATCTATCACAGTCAGAAACGGCAGCTAATGCTTGAAAAAGACCACCTTCAAATACTGAAACAAAGACACTTTAAAGTAACATATACAATCACCTTGTGGATAAAATGAAAATGACAAATTCTACAGTCAAGAATAAAATGCAAAATTAACAATAAAACAAGGAAAGTATATCAAGTATAATGTGCAATGTGCAAGTCTTTTTAAAAATATTTAGTTACTTCCCGTGCCTCTTAAAACTCTTGGAAATTAAATTCTGTAGTTAATGTATGAAGCATACTTATTCAAACTTGATAACTTCTAAATGGGACAATTATAATATTGTAAGACTTTTAACATTGTTACCGTTCCCTCAAATCTTAATTATTTTTTAAAGTTCAATCGTGCAAATTTCTATACAGAGTAACAATAATCTACCTATGTTCTATGGGTAACTTTGTTATTATAATAGTTGGCAGTTGGGCAGTTTTTATACTTAATTCAGATATGCTTTTATTTTTTCAAAAAGTTCATGGCTCTAAATATTTTCTAAAAACAGAAAAACTCAATTTTTTTCAGATTGATCTAGTTATTTTGTTGTCGTAGATGGAGAAAAATGATTTTAATAAATTTTGTACATATTATTCTTCTCTTTAGGTTGCTCTAGTGAAATAATTATTTCCTTTTACGGTTTAAGAGATATGACAACTTGCATTTTTTTAATTGAAACTCATACTTGGCCGTGGCATCAAGAAATAGCAAATTTTCTCCCTTTCCGACGATATAAAAACTAATAGATTTGACTAAAAAATTATGGAGATATTTGCATTCGTTTGATTTTAATGCAAAAATCAAGTAACCATGAAATCAAAAGAATAGATGGTGTCACAGAATCATAAAACAACAGAAACAAATGTTGTCCTAATTTGTTTCTCTACTCTCGGAAATTAATAGAAAATAGATACTAATTATAAAGAACAATTTATTTAGATGAATTAACAATGATAGTCAAGAAAAGTACTAAATTTTACACCAAAGCTTCAAATTGCCCACCATTTTTATGTACACATATTTGAGATCGTTTTAATATTTCCCTCCCCTAATACCTGCAGTAATTTTGTTTTTTAAATCTTTCAAATTGGTAGGTTTTCCTTATACACTGTCTTTTATTGTTCCCTATAAAAGGAAATGCATCAAAGTTAGATCAGGAGTTCTAGGGGGTCCAAGAATGGGACTTCTAGTACCAATCCAGTTATCAAATCTTTCTAATAAATAATTCGAAACTTTTTGTGCATTATGGGCACCTGCCCCCATCATGTTGAAAATAACTTAAATTTCGTATCAGATTTAATGACAGATTATCCATCAGTTCTTCTCTTTAGTTTTTCAGAAATGATAAATATCGTTCTAAATTTAAACTGTGTTCGTAAAAATAAGGACCAAGAATTTTTGTATCAAATATTCCACACCCTACATTTATAGAAAACACATACTGATCTCGTCTTTCAGTCGTAATGAGGATTGTGTGTTGTGTCCAAAGAATGTGTTTTTTTTTCTATTGAACAGTCCATTTGTAAATTTCGTCTCGACGATAAACAAAATTGTTTTAGAAAACCCTTCGTTTATTTGACGTTCTACAATAAACCGCATAAGTAACTCATAGAACATAGGTAGATTATTGTCATCCTGTATACAATATTATAAAGTTAATAGTACTTACAATTCAAGGCATCTGGCGGCAAACTCCTCTCGAGGTTTTGGTGGTTCCATTTTCTCAAATTTCTCTTACAATGTTATGGTAACACACTCCAAAAACCCAGTTGCTTCCGTGAATTCCGGTACTTAAGTCCTTGATGTAGTCACCCCAATGTCCCAACACTTATTTGTTCCTCCGGGATTGGCTTAATTAAACCGGCTTATGTTTTGCAACCAATTAGAATAGAGAACTTCGTCACTTCAATATCACGTATTCACATAATTTTCCAGAGAGGGATAAAAATCTCCAAGGCGGTATCTTACCATATTTATGCATGTTAAAACCATTTTATTCTTACAATGTAAATAATTTATAAAATAATCAGGACCGGAATCAGGAAACAGAAGGAATCTCTTTACTTTTATACAATATACCTTAGATTTAATGAATATAAGAGATGGAAACTTGGATATCCAATACATGAAACGCATGTTACGGATTAATGCACATAACACAAATGTTCCCAAATAAAAGGAACAGGAATTCTGAAGGAGCCCCTGCCTATCAAATGAAACAAAAGCATGTCCTAGGATTCACAAAAGTGAAACACTCAACCCAAAGACATCAAAAATCGATAAAAGAAAGGTACACACAGTAAATACATACCACCATAATCAAGAGAAGTATAAAAGAAGCAACGGATCTCACTAGTAGATAAAAAAAAAGAAAAAATGCAATGCAATTTTTAGATCACAAATAAAGCTAAAGGGGGAAGGAAACGGAAGAGGCAATGAATACTGTCAAATGCAGGAAGACATTTGGAATTATTATGCAAGGACAAAAGATTGATATGCTTAGATTTGTAGATGATATAGCGGTATTAGCATCTAGCAAAGAAGAATTAGAAGCTGCTGCTGCTAACAGAGAGATACGGTATGAAAAGTAACAAAAATAAAACTAAAGTACTAATATGCAAAGGAGGGGAAAATAAATCAAAAACAAGAATACAAATAGGAAACAAGAACTTACAAGAGGTTAAGGATTTCTGCTATCTAGAAAGCCAAATAATGCAAAATGGGAAGAGCACAAGAGATATAAAACAAAGATTAGCACAAGGTTGTGCTACATTTAATAAGAAAAAGCAACTATTGTGTTCAAAGATAATAAACATAGAAACAAGGAAAAGATTGCTTAAAACATATGTGTGGAGCACATCACTGTACAGTTGTACCTGGACAGTAGTAGAAGTGGACAGGAAAAAGATAGAAACCTTTGAAATGTGGTGCTACAGACACATGATGAAGATATCATGGACAGACAAAGTTAAGAACAAAAAGGTTCTAAAAATGGCAAGGGAAGAAAGAAATATGTGGAAAATAGTAAAAAATAGGAGAGATAGGAAGATAGGCCACATACTACGGCATGAGGGAATATTGCAGAATATATTAGAAATAGAGATAGGAAAAAAAGGAAGTAGAGGTAGACCTAGGTTTAACATTGTATACAGATAGTTAAAGATATAGGCGGTGGGAATTTCAGGAAATGTGTAGATTAGCTCAGAATAAAAATTAATGGAGGTATGCATCCTAAAGACGAAAAAAATAATTGTACTTAAATCTGATAATTATTATAAGCAACTACAGGCATTGGTTTTGCAATATTCTCAACTAATGTTAATTGTGCGAAAGCATTTACTTGAAACTATTAATTCGGTAAATGTCTAAGTGTTGGGGGATCTTGACAGCCACATGCTGCTTAACCCCCTTCAAATACTACTGGATCTCGGTAACATAGTACATATAATTAGCAAACAGAAGGGGAACCGAGCTATATCTAGACTGTGGATATTTCAAGGAACTGTGTAGACTAGTTCAGAATAGAAATAAGTGGAGGTATGCGTCCAACCAGTTTCAAGACGATAAACCTTGTTCGAAAAAATATATTGGAAAACTAATTCGGTAAATGTCGAGTGTTGGGGATCTTGGTAGCTGCAGACTGCTTAACCCCCTTTACATACCACTGAATATCGGGAAAATAGGATATAAATTTATAAAATAATAGAAGGGGAACTGAACTGCATCTAACAAGAAAGAGCAGCAGCTATATTCGAAAACAACAAACAGAAACAAGGAGAAAATTGTTGAAAGCATATGTGTAAAACAAAGAAAATAGGAGAAATAGAAGGACATGTTCTAAAGCATTTTTGGGGAATATTACGGGATATATTACAAGCAGAGATAGGAGAAAAAGAGATAGAGATAGGCCTAGATCAGATTAATGCACGTAGATGGTGAAAGATGCAGACTGTGGAAATTTCAGGAAAATGAGTAGGTTAGCTCAGAATAGAAACAATGAGGGTACGCATCTAACCAGTTCCAGACTGAAGACCTAATAATGATGAATGAAACACTAACTTGTGAATTTAACGAGATGCAGAAACAACAACCAATTTCCTGGTGAACATTTTTTTACCTTGTGCAGATGGATACTCTAATGGAGTCTGTTTTGACAGTAGCCAAAAAAAGGAGAGATGAATTGAGAGAAACTGTGACAAAAAGACTACTAGGTGTAACACATTTTGTGGCAGCTGATGCTATCTACCATGCAGTATGTCAAAATGAGTTTTATGACAGCAATGCACAATACAATGAAAAATAAGGTTATCAACTTGCAACTGTAGTAGATGAAGCAATGGAAAATATATATGCCCACCTTGCAGTTAATTTAAATGAGTCAGTTTTCCAATCAAGAACTAATTAATCAAATAGAAGCAAATTTTCAGCCAGAGATAAGAACTGTGAAAGATGGTATTTTCAAAAAATATGGAAGTGGAATTATTATCATTGCAGAATCATCCAATAAAATCACAGTCGTTAGTTTAAAAATACTAGGTTTAAAATTATTTCTGATAATTGATATGAGAACACAATGGAAGATCCTGAAGAAGAATGCCCGAGTGATGAATTCAAAAATGAATTCGTAAGTGAAGTTAATAATTGAAATGTTTCTCCTGTCAAATGGTAATGTTTTGTTACAATACATAAATCAATATGCTACTTAACTAAAAGCTATTTTAGCAAAGCGTCTTTTGGCACTTATTTTATCTAATTAAAGAAAAAGTTATTATATTTTAAAAACTTGCATTATGAGAACTTATACTTTCTATATAACATTCCACATAAAATATTAATGGACGTTTTACAAAAATGCTGGAGAGATGATTTTCCTGTACAAAAAGAAGACATTCTTACAAAAATGCCACCCGGACAATGTAATTTCATGAAGTAAATTCAGACGAACAATTTTGGTTATTTCAAAGAAGTAAACTGCTCTATTAAAAATCAATTTAGTGAAGAAACCAATTTCATGGACAGATATCACTGAATGGACTAAAAGTTATGAAAATGCATTGAAGCAATACAAGTTAAAAATACCAGTGATCAAATATCTGATAAAGTAGACTCCCACTTAAATGCAAACAAAACATTAGGTGATGACGAGACAGTAAAAAAACATTATTTCAGCGACAGCTTGTATAATACTGCCTACAGTAGCAAAATACATACCTTGTCTGTTGGTAGAAACGGTGCTATGCTATTATTATAATTTTGAGACTAACTTACCCTCAAGGGGTGGGGACCAGGTAACAGTGTATATAAAATGTGCCAACTAGCTAGAGTGGTATGAAAGAGATTTTCCTTAAAGAAGAATACTGTGGGGATATGCAATTAGCAGAAAACTACTTTATAATGTGCGAGAAAAGTATTAGCTGAAATTTTCGTTTACTCACTTATCTTAAAATATTTAATTCTAAGGCAACTATTAATAAGGTGCCAAAACGGCGATTATCGAGGCAAATCTGCCCTATGATATTCCTCCCTACTCGAGAGGTGGTTATTCTAGGTAGTTCCTTTGCTGTTCCTTTCCCTAACTTGCTTGTCACCTACTAATTCACTCCAATTTCCTGAGACACTTAGTTCGTTTTCCCTTTTTGATAAAAGAAACTCTCTGTCCCAGCTTGAAAGCAACTAATTAAATAGAAAAAAAAAATCATGCAGGGTCTCCAAAAGCACAAGAGTCCCTTAATATCCGCTACTGATTTTATGGCACAACTGAGATTTCTGAATTTCTTCTTGCAAGTACTTTGATTTTAACTTTCTTATTCCACAAATTAAACTCGGCAGACAACTTCTATTTAACCTATATTAATACATGAAATATTTTAAATACGGATACAAGGTCAGTTCATAGCTAAAGTTCTCAAAAAAAAATGCAACAAATCTGTATGGGTTGACACGTGCACAGTTATACCATTACTGAAAACTTCAGTTTTAAAAAATAATTGGGTTATACTCAAAAATATATTCCATACTCCAACCAACTTACTAATTGATTCAGCAATGTTTTACTTCAATTTCTTTCTAAAGCCACCATTGGTAATGAAAAACGACATGCAAATACATAGTAGATAATTAACAATGTTGAACTCACAGTTTCTTGGTGATTAAGCCGGAGTCAATACAGGAGAAAATCTATAAACATTAGTGCATTCTTTTTAAAATTCCATTTTCTGCCTCTACAACTCTTAGATTAACTCCAATCTCACTTTAAACAAAATTCCAAGAGTACTTGTGGAGCAAACACTTAATCTCACCACTGTTAAATGTTTACTTTGAACCTGTATTCTCAAATTCTTAAGCAAATAGTAGTAATTTTCAAAAAATTCATTCATGTTAGAACGAACATCCCTTACTTTACCGTAAGTGGAAGTTCCAATTATGTGCATCACCTACTTCTCATTAACCTAACATAAACTATTTGTTCTATAACATAATATGAACTCTCTTATTTCGTAACTACCTGCTCGTTTCTTTTTGTTTGGATTTTATTTCCCTCTCTACCAACATCCGCTAACCTTGTTCAGATCTACCCTTTGTGATGTCATTCTTTGTTCATAATAATCACCATGTACCTACACAAACACATCTTGGTGGATACCCATTACACAACGGTTTCCCACACATCTTCAATAGTCCCCGTCTTTTTTAATATTAATATTCATAATATGATGCAATGTTTCCCTTCTAAATAAAACTATTGACATAATTTGTATACCTTCTATCTCTATATATATCTAGATGTATTTTCTATCGTAGTTAATAATGAATTCTTTGTTTGTACATTTTTCTCACGTTTAAATACATATTTAAAATCAATATTTACCAAATGTATTTTAAGTAAATTTTACTGCTGCTTTCCAAAACTTGTAAAAAATACTTCCTCAATCTATGCAATTATTTGAGCTACATTTTTGCTTTAAGAAAAGGAATTTAAAATATCAATATTTACTCACATTAATACTTTTTAAATTCTGACTTTACATACAGGATGCGTGCTTGCTAAAGAATCTAAACTGTCAATGTCAAATTAATAATTACACTTTTACTGCTGTATTTGTAACTAAAATAATGCAACATGTTACACGTTCTATCAGAACAACTATTTCTTTCCTAGATTATTCATAATTTGGATAAAGCCGGCATTTATTGATCCAGCTTATTGAAAGCACATTTTATTATCAGAAAAAAAATTGTGCTTATCTTTATATTTTTAAGAAGATGTAATGAATGTTTATAAGTAGTTTTTCTTGATACCGTAACTGACGAATACTTGTACTTGTTTAATACGTTCAGTGTGAGGTAAGAATACTGTAGGTATGCAACCCAAGTTGCACCTAACAAACTTCATAGGACATCATAGAAATGCAAACGTGAACCCCCCTTTAATAATAGACTCGCCAATAAACACACCATAAAATCGAATAGACTTGCAATACAAACATTAATTACAATGATCAAGGAGGTGAGCTTTCGTTAATTGTTGGATATATATATATATATATATATATATATATATATATATATATATATATTGATGCAATAACCAGGAGCAAGCAATAGTTTCTATCTTCTGAGTTTAACCTTTTATCACGGTACACCAAAGCCTGGATATTAAACCAGAAGGTTGTACGTTATGCACTAACGTGGACACTCCACGCCCTGCCGACAAGGTGCAGCAAATCCTACCACCAGGGTATGGACTTCCACCGAAGGAAGCTACTTCGTAAAACATTCTGGTATCAGCATCTACTGCTGAATGCGGTTCACCGAGACCTGATGTCCGAGTCGTCAGTGACATCTGCGTCTTCACCGCCCACCATCACTGAAGCGGACCTAGCTGCCGCTATCAGTATGCTGTTGCACGCCTCATATCACCGATAAGGGAACCCACTGTAAGCTTTATAATTATTTACCTTTCTAAAAAATTAAAGAGGTTAAAATTTTCTTGCTAAAATATACATGAATTGCACTCTTATCTCAAGGACTGCAGTGGGTTCTTTTAATTGTTATTCCTACTAGTAAAACCATACGCTTGATTTAATCCAAGTTCAATAAACAGTAACACATTGCCACTATTTTAGTGAGTAAAAAAATATATTATAAATAATTCTTTAAACCAATGATAGGTACAACCAATTTTGTTTTAATAATATTTACAGTATAGTAATGTTGCCACTTGAAAAATAAAAAAAAAATTGCTGCAACAATGTAAACGACAAAAAAATTGTTAAATATTTTAATATTGAATGAAGTCGTCAAGTATTTAAAGCGAGCTTTTAATTATTTCAGACTTGTACAAAATTGAAGTCCCTAGATTAGTAACTAATTCAAGCAAAAAAATTTAGGTTAATGAAATTTCATGGGCTGCTTTAAAAAATGTTACAGTACAGTTTTAACTATTCAGCGAATTAAAATTTTACCATTATAAAATTGAATAAAATTGGAAATACCTGTTTGCGTATTTGGTATGTAGATAGTTAGTTGTCACTTGATTTAAGACGTTGATATCGATGCTACCTAGTGGGCATCAACCAGAACTTCCTATTATTGATCGACCAAGGACAATACCTGAGAAGATAACTTCTTCAAAAACACAATTGGACAGTGTGCTCGATTAACGGCTTTCCATAATTTACTATTACATCACCAAAACGCCTTTTTTGTGGATTCCATGCAGAATAACTTATAAAACTGTAGATTGGTTATACTGAAAATTGTTTAAAATACTCTTTAGAAATGATGGCTGCATTGCAGGGTGCGTTCAGAATGGCAACGAAAAATGTTTGGGGTGTTCCAAACTCAGGGGTTAGAATTCACCATGTGTGATTCTATTGAAAACATATGTATTTCGGATTCCAGAGTGAATAAGCCAGGATCAAAATTATTTCCACGTGCTTCCGGGAAAAATTTAGTATTGCGTGCTTCTCGCAATAATTTAATGTCACATGAACCCGTAATGAAATTCCACTTTCGTGAATCCGTAATTAAATGCTGAAGTGAAAAACCCTTATTAGAGTTAACAATTTCAAATTAATAAAAGTGAAGTAAACTTACACACTTTCAGCTTTGCACATTATTACAAAATGAATAATCTAAGTTGTAAGCACTTAAATACCTGATGCTTTTCAGGCAAAGCTCAAGTTCCCAATTCGCAAGACCCATTTTGTGTAGTGCTTAAATCAAAAAAGAAGACAAAATTCGCATATCTAACCAAGTAGATAATATCCCTCCTTAGCACAGATGGTTTCTAAGATGTTGTTTTCAACCAAACATGTTCCTACAAGGTCTGTATGTATGTATGGTAATCTATCTATCAGAATAAGTAGAATACATTGCCTAACTAACAGTATTGGTAACAGAAAAATTTAAACTGTTTCACCACGCAGTACATGGAACCAGCATTGATCGACCTACGACGTAGAGCACCGTATACCGACGTCGATCCAACAAAACTGTTACCTGCAGATCCTAGACGGTAACATATCTGTGAGTACTTACTCCTATATTAATACTTTTTAACATAGGTTTCTTTTTGAGCCGTGTTTCTTAACAGCAACACGCATCAAAGTTCAAAGTGAAGCCAGTGCGCAAATTTCATTTTTAGTGTACAAACATTACATTCATTTAAATCCGCGTTATACATTTTCTAATGCCAAAGGACATTTGCATTTCTAGCATCAACAAAATTTGTTCACATAAAAACTATTATCCTGCATTAATTAAAGGAGATTTGCATATTCCATATGCATGTAGGATCTTATGTAGCTGTTATTTTAATTTCCTGTTTTTCTATATATTTCTTGCAGTCAATGTAAATAAATTATATACGTTTGTTGTCTCTATGTTATTAACCAAACAAAAGGTGGCCTCACATAAATACAAAATCGTGAATTGAGCACCCACAATACTTTGAAAGTGGGTAACAATGTAAAAATATTTCTCACAAATGATTAAAAGTTATCTCCTTGTAAAACCATTATTTTGACTGTAAAATCTCTCCCTTAGTTTAAAATTCAAATATTATACACTATTTACACTTTAATTTCAATTACCTAAAAAAATGAATATTGGTTATCACATGGAAAAGATGTAGTGACACTTGGAGGTTCTAGTCGAACTTGATATTGTTCCAAAACTATTACTCCAATAGGTTCAGACCATGGATCTCTGGTTTTGCAATAAAATAGGAGATTGCCTCGTAATCGACACCAACGTTCCAAACTAACTAAAAAACAAATTAATTAATACACTTGAAATTATGCTTCATTTAAACATATTAGAGAAAGGTACACCCTGTAATGTATATAATGTTCAGTATATGAGAAACTAATCTGAATAGCCATAAAACTACGTCAAATTTCATTATACAAGTTTCTCAAAAAGTATTGAGAATGAAGTCTACTACTACCTACTCTCATTTGTTTGAGTACCTTTTACTCGACACAACCTCATATTCCAATATCAACCCTCTATTTACCTCCGTAAACAGCATGAGCATAATAATTCAACTCTCACACTTTGCATAAATTAACAATTCTACTTTTAATTTCAGATAGCAAACTGTCAAAAACCATTCATGCTAAAAAAAGTATAATGTGTCAAACTATCTAATTCAATTATAAGCCCAACTTAATAAATAGTATTAAAACCATTGCAAATTATTTGTGGACAATACCAATTTAGAAGTTTTGCACGATATAAATAAACTTGCCGAACAGTCCAATCATAAGTATGTATATTTGACTGGCAATTTTAAATCACTATCTCCAATTAAAAAACAGTATAGAATTATGAAAAATTTTGTAAAGTATGTCATCAGACAAATAAAGATTACGGGTGATTGTATGAAACAAAAATACTTAAAATAGTAATTTAATCAAGTTAAGATGTGCTAGCAGACACCATGTTCAAAATAATAGAAGTAGAAACCATTATCTAAGAAATTTATGCCTAAAAAGGGCCACCAGAAAACATATTTCCATTTATTCAGCGTCCTACTGCATCAAAGCTTTGATACATTAGCATCCAGTTAAGTAAACTACAATTTTAATTACTTAAATACTCGATTCATATATGCAACTGACAAAAATGATGAACGATTTTTGTTACCAATCCACAAATACTAATTTAAAAGAAATTATGCAGTAGTAATAAACTTCCTCTGAAGTTAAAAAAAAAACATGATTTTTCTTGTGAAAACAACTATTCTTATTTGTAAAAGCAATAACCGTGTAAGTAAGATGTTTATAAAATGAATAAAATAATATTTATAACTATACAGCTATTCAGATTAGTTAGGAATCAAAAAAATGGCTCACTCTAAAAGATGCATGTATTACTAAAAAAAATTGAACAAGTAGTTTAATTTTATTGTAGTCATTAACAATATTAGAAAAAAAATTATATTATAATGTATAGCACATAAAAGGGGTTTTCAGCTTTATCGATGTTATGCTTACCATCTGAGGCCTACTAATATGTACTCTATTGATGAATAGTAATTAAACACTTTTTCCAAAGTTTCACTTTTGTCAAAATTTTGGCAAACGGTGCAAGATTGTATTAATTTGATTTCTACATCTAGAAATTTAATTAGGCTGAAAAGTTTGAAGCGTTCTTTGTTACATTTTTTCTCTTTCATTGACACAGCCATTTAAAACTTAAAATTAAAGTGCAAAATTTTATGTTTTATTTAAGAGTTTGTTAACTTTGTTACATGCACACTACTATTCTGCTGTCACTAAACATATATCACTCTATTCTACATACATAATTTATTTATATGTACAAATGCTATTGGTTATATGAAACTGTTTAATGTCAATAATTAGGCACTTAAAAAAACTCAAACATTCAAAATAAACTAAACTAGTTTCAAATAACTAAATTGACTATGGTGTTAAAATAGCTCAAAAGATTATATTTAACCCATATTTTACAATCAACAATGAAGTTTGAAACCACAACATAAACACAACCACAAACATTACTTGATAATGTGCCAAGGCTTTTGACAATCGCATTGAATACTTTGTTTAAAATTGAAAGGAGGAATAGATTATAGAAGCAATATATATTTATATATATATTTAATATGAAGATGAAATTAATGTGTTGGGATGTTTTTTGGTCATAAATAAAACAACTGTCAAATAATCATTCGTTTTGAACTTGACGTTTCGATCTATTATTCAGATCTTAATCATAAGATAAACTTGGTTATTCTTAAATTTAGGGCTAGTGTAAAATAATTTTAAATGACATAAAGCAAAACTCAAATAATCAAGTTTATCTTATGATTAAGATCTGAATAATAGATCGAAACGTCAAGTTCAAAACGAATGATTATTTGACAGTTGTTTTATTTATGACCAAAAAACATCCCAACACATTAATTTCATCTTCATATTAAACATAGATTCCTGGTCAATAAAATAGAGTTTTATTATATATATATATATATATATATATATATATATTTAATGCTGTAATTATAGGGTTCATTTAGGGGTAGGTTAAGTCATAGGGGTCGTAGAATAAACAAAAAAACTCCCAAATAACCAAAGCACATAATTACAGATATTAGAAGAGTAAATAGGTCATTATAAATATGGTTAGTTGAGAGCACACTGTATATAACAGTACAAGCGATTAAACGCATAGAGCAAAGATAAGAATTTAAAAATGTAACGAAATGCATCGAAATTAAATCAAGGAAAACCTGTATGAATTGGCTAGTCAAATATTCAACAAGTGCGTTAGTATATCATCATATACGCAGGCAGAAATTATGCATTATTTGAAAAGCTTACGTGACAGAAAAGTATTACATTTGTTCAAAAATCCAATTTAACTAGGAAATAAACAAACACCAAATTTAATTTTATTTAGATTAGAATAAAGCAAACAACAATAATACGTGATTTGATGAATGAAGGTTCCTGGAATTTCTGAATTAAATGTGATGTATGTGAATGAATTACGTGACGACTTGAGCGTTCTTCCATGCAATTAAACTACACAATTGGTAACGTTTGCAAAATAACACAAGAGATAACACAATTGGTGTCGCCCAGCACGTGGAATCAACGAATCGCAAACAAAAGGGGCCAGGCTATAAATATGATAACAATTGAACAACGAGTTAGTATACATTTGAAACTGGGCAGTCACTATACTCAAAAGTGCAAAGATATTCACGCAAATAGTTAATTAAAAGTAAAGTGAAATCATTTTTATAAGAGTGTAAAAATTGTGTAAGCGAGTCGTGCTGCTACAGACGTAGGTAAACCAAATTTAATAAAATTATACAATTTCTAAAAATTAAATAAAACAGGGCTCCTCTTAAAGCTCTTAGATACGGTATTAAATACGATCTTGGATACGAGTCAGGAAGACTTTGGAAATTACTGCCTGTTAAATTAATTTGGTAATCTCTCACAATGGTAAATATTCCGTTACTGTTTCGTTAATTATGGAGATGAAAAACCTTTTATTGGATAGTATTTTGGTTGGATGTCGACTTTCAAATTCGACTCAAAACATTCAGACTGGACACGAAAACTCTTGGGGATGCAGAGAAGCTACTGAACCACTCCAGGTTAGATTTCAATTTCAGTTTTATTTCAATAATAATTCAAAATGTAAGAGTCGACAAAACTGGGATTCTTTGATAAATTTATGAAAGGCAATAGGCATCTTGAAACGTTTCAAAAGGCCCTAAAT
Organism: Platerodrilus igneus; assembly: GCA_036346225.1. Classification (NCBI taxonomy): domain Eukaryota; kingdom Metazoa; phylum Arthropoda; class Insecta; order Coleoptera; family Lycidae; genus Platerodrilus; species Platerodrilus igneus. Next base: position 7,044,278 of record JARFIW010001503.1, on the reverse strand, counting down.
GTAACAATAAAAATCTCGTTTTGCTGGCTTCATTTCTCAAAATCTGACAAATGTAAATAATTTAAAAAGGGGAAGATATTTAAAAAGGTTGTAAATATTTAATCATTATACTGGGTATTGTAGAATTGCTTTATTAATTGAATCAGCTAGTCGAGGCAAAGAGATTTATAAATTAACATTTTTATAAGTGCTTGATTAATATAAGGGGTATAACACAGCATTTTATGATCGACCAAATCTAGGCAGCATTTTATTGCGCCCAAGCGTAGGGGCACGATTATCATAGCAATATATATATATATATATATATATATACACGCACCAGGTGTTTCACTGATCGTATTGAACGACCATTTATCATAAAGGACTAGAGCTTTGCAGATAAATGTATTAAATAAGGTGGTCATGAGAAATTGGTAGAAAATATTTTTAAATTTCAAGTTTGATCACAAGAGGGTGCAATCGCTAAGGTCAATGACAAGCATCAATATTTCTCCCAAAATTCCAGCACAAGGTTTTATGCTCAAAGCATAAATGGACAGTTTACTTGAGTACAACTTTGATCCTAACCTTTTTTTGTAGACTGGACACGGACGGTTGTAGAATCTAATGAATAGGATTATCTGGCATATCACATGTTGGAATTTAATGTTCTTAGAATCATTTAAAAAAAGAATTTTGATCAAGAAAAACTATTAATCTGAGTTTCGTAATGTTTTTAAAATTTGCTGGAGAGTGCTATTTCCAATCATATTAGTTTTTATCAATTTAAAAGAAATAAAATGGAAAGGCATATTAATCCAAAGGTAATTGTATGAAGCATAAAAAATAATAACTGCATCTCAATATCTTCAATGATTCATAAGCTGTTGCAAAAAATTTCTGCAACAAGAAGAAATATGTGGTCTATGAATAGCTTTAATTCAGATAGCATATGCTGTAGGTGACTCGGTGGCATAGTTGGTATGCGTGTGACTACTATGCCCAAGGTCCCGAGTTCGAATCCCGGCACGGTCCGCTTGAAAAATGTTAGGTGAGCATTTTTCACAAAAATACTCCCTCGTTTGGATGAGAGGTAACGGTCCCGTGTGAGTGTTGTCACACGTTAAAGATCCCTACCGTGCTTGGAATAGCAAGGGTTCGGCAAAATAAAAAATTTTCCAGGTAAAAAAACTCGCCTCTTGTCCAATGTAGTGCATATGCTGCAACTCTAAAAAGTGTAATTGTTGAGCACCAGTATTCATTTGCTGGCAAAACTCAATATCTATTTAACACACACAAAACAAAAGAATCACAAAAACAATCAATTAACAGCTTAACATGATTATAGCACATGTTGAAAGTGCTTTTTATCATTGAAAATGCATTTTCCACCTGCGACGGGTGCTCGACACAGCAGCTTCAATTTCAGCTCTAGAAATGCTGGGTATGGCGTTTTGAATTCGAGCAATCACGCCTTCGCAATCCTTCCCCATATTTAGAAATATAATACAGTAAGATCTGGAGGTCTAGCCGGCCAAGGAAATGAACTTCCTCTTCCCATCCAGTGATTTGGGAAAGTTTTTTCTAAATAGTTTCTAACTCCCAACGAATAGTGTGCTGGACAGTCGTCACGCTGAAAAAAACATTTTTTTCTAGTTGCTAGTGAATTATCCACCAGAACCTCCAGTACGTTGTTGGCCAAAAAATGTATATACGTTGCTCCATTCAAATTTCCATTAAAAATAAATGGGCCTATAATTCCGCTTTCCACAATGCCACATCAAACATTTACACTCCGCCTGTATTAGTGATCAACTTGTAGCATCCAGTGAAGATTATTTTCAGATCAATATTATGCAAATTTACTCCCCTCTGTCACTACTAAACGTAGCTGCATCTCTCCAAATATGCTGGACAAGAATAAGGGATGTTCGGCGCACATATCTCTCAACCAGTGGCAATGGTTCAATCTTCTATCAGTATCGTTATCTAGACGGGTCTGGTGCAAAACCACATGATATGGATGCCATTTGTGGTTTATCGTCATATGGTACACCAATTTCATAGATATCCCTAAGTTTGCAGAAATTTGTCCGGTACTTACATGCGGATCTGTTTCAACACACACAAGAACATTCACAACATTGTTTTCATTTCTAACAGTACATTTTCTGGTAGGCACCAGAATTGGATGCACACGACCTGTTTCTTTTAAACATTTAGCCAATCGTGTAAATACCATTTTGGTAAAATGTTTTCTTTCAGGACATACCGTTGCATATCACATTCAGCAACAGCTGTTTCAAAACACTGAAAGTACATTCTAAGCATGCCACAAGCTTCAGCATCGGAGAAAGACATTTTTGTAGTTGAAAATTAACAAATAAGCTTACACATACAGAGCAAATGATTTAACTATTGATAATAGCTAATATGGCAGTTATTGACAAATAAATAAACGTTTCTATTTTCATCGCCTACATGGGGCATTTTTAAGGAACCTAATAGCAATACATTATGTATGTTGATAAAAATTGTGAATAAATGTATGGTCAATAACGAACAACACTTTTACGAGGCGCCAGAATAATGTTAGTGATTAAATAATTTAAAATGCTATTTGATCCGAAAACTAAAGAAAATTGAAATAAATACATATTTCTTCTTGTGGTGGAAATATTTTGCAACAACTTACGAACATTTAAGGATATCGAGATGCAGTTTTCACAAAAATCTTTATTTTTTTATGCTTCATACAATTACCTATGGATTAATATGCCTTTCTATTTCATTTTTTTAAGTAAATGGACAAAAACTGATACAATCGGAAAAAGCGCCCTCTATCAAATTTTTAAAACTCTAAGAAAATCAAGCTAATAGTTTTCTTAATCATTAAGAAATTCTCTTTTAAATGATTCTAAGAACATTAAATTCCAACATGATAACCCTTTTTACATGTAGACCAATTCACCAGGGCCTACAACCATCTTTGTGCACTGTACAAAAAAAAAGGTTAAGGTCAAAGTTGTACAGAATTAAGTAAGCTGTCCATTCGTGTTTTGAGCATAATACCTTGTGCTGGAATTTTGGGAGAAATATTGTTTTTTGTCATTGATCTTAGTGATTGCATCCACTTGCGGTCAAAATTGAATCTAAAATGTTTTCCAGCTATTTCTCATGGCGATTTTACTTAATAAATTTTTCTGCAAAACTCTAGGCCTTAAACTTTATGATATTCGTCCACACGCTTAGTGAAACACCCGGTATAAAGAAGCGGCAGAAAATATGAAAAACTCTAAAAAAAAATTAAACATGCAAATGATATAATGGTATTTGTAGAAAAAAAGATTCACAGTTAGAAATAAGGAACAAGTGAAAGAAATATTAAATAGTGATATAAGCTTGAAAATAAACAAAAAATAAGAGAAATAATGAGATGCACTAAGCAGAACAATATAAGAAGATAATGATAAATCTAGGACAAGAAATATTAGCAGAAGGGAAGAAAATTTGTTAGCTAAGAAGTTGGATCACAAATAGAAGTAACATAAACAGAAAAAGTTGAAGAAAAGAAAATATTTATAACTAGAAAAGTTTTCTGAATGTTCTCATTTTCTAAATGTCCATAATCTAACAGTATAGGGAAAAAAAAGAATCAAAGTTTCAATCTCAATCAAAGTATAGCTCTAAAAGAATTCCAAACCATTAATAAACTAATTTGACCCTTACATTATTGAAGCCAACTTGAATAGTCAAATGTACTGAAACATTTTAGAAAATGAATAACCAATGCCAACACTATTTGAACACTTAGACTTGAGCTTACAAGTACGACAGAACATGTGACTTCAACATTATGGTTGTACAGCACACTATTCAGCGGTATCACGTGAAGTACTTGATCATTATATCAATGATTGCTGAAGAGGTAGAGCTGGTCTGACAAATTAGCCGGCTATATCACCAGCTCTTAGTTCATACGATTTCTTTTTTGTAAGACTACCTCAACGACAAAGTTTACAAAGAAGTATCAACAACATGTGAGAATATGATGGAGCGAATCAGAAATGCTTGTGCCAAAATTCAAGCAGACGCACTTCGCAGTTGTGAACAGTCATTTGAAATGCAGACTATTCGGTGCATTGAAGTCGAAGGCCACCATTTCGAGCACTCACTCTAATTGAAAATGTGAGAAATAAAATTTGTTTTAAGACTGATTTGGAGTAGAATTTGATCCACTACTGCGCCATCTATCATGAATTGATAAAAATGTTTCAGACAAATCCTATATATTTTAGCAGTAGAATTCAAATCTGTAATAAAAAATAGAGGTTCCTATTTAAGATTTCAAAGTTACTCCCAGCTCTACCTACAAGGACAAGAGAAGGACGAATAAGTTTAACACTACTGTATTTCCTCCACAGATTGATTAAATTTTTATTATGGACAATTTTTTCGTAGAGTGCTTATTATTCGAGATATTTGAAAGTTTCAGGTTAAAAATTACCAGGTATATTCAGGTACTTTAGTATTTTCAAGAAGTAGCTCTGGAATATAATAATTTTTTAGTTTGGAGTATTTTATACAACAACTTGAAAGAGTTAAGTACTTTTTGTAATTAATATGTTATGGGTGCACCTTTTCAGCTTTAATATACTTGCACAAATTTTCGTAAGTGCATAATTTGGCTCAGAACAAAAATACAAACAAACTGAAAATCAACTAAATAATATTTCCTTTGGAAGAAATAACAGCTGAAAACTAAGTTTATGATTTTAATGGTAATGCATGCCGTTTCCAGAAGTAAGAAAACAGGTTGCCCAAAATTGATATAGACAATTGGTAAAAGTGCCATGGCAAAATTATGTAAAATTGAGTAAATAAATACAGTGTACAAAATGGCAAGACTAAAATTTCCACCAAAATATTGTCTGAAATGATTCATAAATCTAACCTCTTTGCAAGATAATCTTTATTTAGTTAAGAAACGCCCACATTGTGACGAACAAATATCGTTTCAGATCAAGAAAAAACTTTTACTAATTTCAAAACTAAAAAAAGGTTGATGATAGTAGTACAATTAAGATGTTCTCAACTAAAGATTGATCTGAATTCATTTTTCTCAATAAATAATCAAAATTTGAAAAGTGCACAAATGACAATGATGCGGGGTGTAATCAGCATTTAGTTTTGGAAACACAGTTCACACAAGAAACCTTTAAAACCCAGTATCAACCAGAAAAGTCTTTCAAAAGGCTTTTTACTAACAGTGAAAATATTATGTCCAAATGTTAACTTTATATTCCAGCACGAAGGAACCGTATAGTGAAAAGACTGCAAAATATCTTGTTAACTGGATCTTCCAGTAGTCCAAATCTCAATAATATGTAAATAACGGCAAATCAGCATTAAGAAATGATCCAGAGAAAACTAACCGAATTTCATGAAAAATTAAAGGAAATTTGAAGTAAATTTACATTAAAATATTGTAGATCACTACTCAAGTCTAAAACAGTATGCAAAAAAATATGATTTATTCTTACTAAAAAGATCTTGTCTGAATATTTAGTTGCTAAAGTTTTTTTCAAGTTTCCCCTGTTTCTAAGTTGATTGCCTTAATCTTTAACATTACAATTGAAAAGCTGCATCTAGTTTCCAAAGATTACATTTGTTAAAAATTATCACTCAATTCACTTTGATAAAACACCATTATTTACAGAAATATTTTTACTAAATTTTTTTATTGCCTGAATATATTGTAGTTAAGGCTTGAATTTTAAGTATATCAACAGTGATTTAAATACTTAAACAATTCTGCTCAACATCAAGGATAATTTCTTCAGACGAGCTTTCCAAGCTCAAAATCAACTATGTAGGTTATTTTGAAACTAGTCGGAAATAATTTTAAAATGGTTTAGAGTTTGAGTTACATGTAATTTCATCTTCGTTGTGAACTACTTTCTACCTTCAAATATTTTTTTATTCTGGTAAACAACTATCCAGGACCACTAGTCCACAATATTGGCAACTCAGAAAATAGTTTTTCAACAGATAATGTCCATGACATTTACATGTAACAATGTAAAACACGGTTCGTTTAAAGTGGAAGTATGAAAATATTTGCTTAGTAATAAAGCTGCAAACAACAAGCTTGTGTAAGATGCTAATAATGCACTTAAATAAATTTTGATTACCATATACTTAAAGCTCGAACTAAAACAGTTGCAACAAGATAGCATGATTTCCTTATATAGAAAATGCAGACAGAATTTTTCAGATAACAATATGGCAAAAAGAAAACTATTTAAAATATACAATTTAAATATTGATACGTTCTTACAATATGTTTGGACGTTTCTGGCAGTCAGCCAATTACAGTATCAAATTTAAGGCATAATAACCACAATAATAACAACAGATTAATTTTAAGATTATCAATCTAATTAGTGAGCCATTCCTTTGTCCTCTCATCTTATTCTAAAAAGCAATAAGCAACAAAAACTACAGCACCTGTTTATAAATATATACTATTCTGGTAACAACCTTCTAATTAATAAAAAATCTTTATTTTTTATCTATTATGGGTTATACTCTGTTTGTAATAAAGTAAATTCTTCTTTACGTTCCAAATTTTTCGCACAGGTACAAAATCAGATTGATGAATAGTTAGCAAAGTTAAAATGATGTTGCGATAGCAGAAGGATAATTAATTATACTATTAAATAAATAAGGTAAAAAGTTTAAAAATTCTTTAATAGTAACTTGACAAAACAGTTTGTATATGTTCTTTTTTTTTAAATTTGTGTCAGTGGACAAGCATAACACAACGTTAAATTCTGTTTTGTTCTAAATCTGTGTGTGTGTGTGTGTGTGTGTGTGTGTGTGTGTCTATATATATATATATATATATATATATATATATATATATATATATATATATTTTCATAGAGTTTGTTTACAGATACATCTTATTTTATATATTGTTTTACACAATTTCTTATTGCGGACTGCAAATAACCGTTCTGTTATATATATATATATATATATATATATATATATATATATATATTGAAATGTTAGTAGGGGTTAAAAGGGTTCTAAGGGTTGTTTTGTTGAAGGTAGTGTATGCCAAATAAAGTAAGCCAAATATCAGATCCCGTAACTGAGAAATTTATGTTTGCCGTACTTTACAAACGTTAAAGTATTTGAAATATTAGTCAAAATGTAAGTGCCAAGACGTAAAAACAATGACTTGATGACGTGATAAAACACACAGTATTCAAGGTTTTACACTGAGTTGTATGTTGAATAAGCCATAGAACGTACATTTGCCAATCGAAAAACCGGATGCGTCTGTAGAAATTACACTATTCACCATGCAGATCCAGGTTTATATGTGTAACATTTCGGCATTTATTTTACTAGAATCAACCTTTGGACAAACATGTAATATCAAAATTATAAGTAATACCATTGTCAAATATGATTGAAGGGTTGTGCGATATTTAGGACCAATGATTGAACATTTATGTATGAAAAGGGAAAGTGCAAAAGACAAAGTATAAGGTATTAGTGACACGAACTTGTTGGGGACGATGTTATTGGATGGTTTTTGTATACAATGTAATAAAGAGTAGGCATATTTAAATTGTAATTATCACCTAGGAAAAGTAAACAAGAGGTCGATTTTTAAATATTTTTGTAATAAGACGTGTTTGTAAACTGCGCTAAATTGTTTGAATATTTTTGAAGATTTAATAAATGAGTTTGAAAGTGTACGAGTTTAATTTATAGAAAGGAAGAGTAAGGATAAGCGACAGTGAATAAATAATTAATAGCAACGACGAGTAACAAGTTTAAGAGTGGAATTAGTGCGACAGCGAACCGGCAGAACATAAGTGGATATTGGAACGAGACTTATATAGGCAGAAGGCATCAAATAGGATTTATAAGCTTGAAGAAGATATTATTGGGATTGAATTAGATATGGTTTTATGTATAGCAGGGCATTGAGTGGTAAATAGAAGGAAGGATTGATTTGGAACGAGCGGATTAAAAGGAGGAAGTATTGATTTGGAACGAGCGGATTAAAAGGAGGAAGTATTGATTTGGAACGAGCGGATAAAGAAAGCAGTGATTTAGAACGAGAGTAGCAAGATTAAAAGACAGCATTAGAGTAGCAAGAGGATTCGTACGAGATAAAGAAGATATAACACCGGAAAAATTAGCGCAGGGGAAGTAAATACAAAAGGTTATTCAAAATTCTAAATTTGGGTCATATTTATTTTAGATTTGGGAGCATCAAAATTAAGTCAAAGATACCTGGAGTCTAGACGGCAGATTTTCATAGTGATAGTGCAAACCTTGTAAAGACGTATATGGCGAGTAGGATTTTGAGCCAGCATTCATAGAGGCCGACAACGAAGTATAGAACAGGTGAGTACTGTGTGATATAACGTCAAAGTCAGAAATTTTGTAATATTAATTAATTTGGCACAAGGCTACGTGGATCTTATATAAAAAATTGGCATATACAAGTGTAAAATTATCAAAGATACAAAAAAACAAAAGGTAGTGCTGTTTGGTTGGTGCATTGCACATCTACTTACCACTGAACCCACGGTAAGTAGGTGGATACCCTGGGAAGAAAGAGTTTTCAAATAGTCGAGGCATATTTAACACAGTTTTTGATTTATAAACCAACCAAACGTTGCTAAAGCACGTAACATAAAATAAATACTTGCACATTATATAAAAATAATTAAATTAATAAAAAAGGCGCGAGGGGTTGAGCATAAGAATATATATATATATATATATATATATATATATATATATATATATATACAGTCGACTCTGTTAATTCAAACCTGCGATAATTCGAACCTCTCTATAATTCAAAGTTATCGCGAGTTCCTACAAAATCTCTTTATATTTCGAACTAGATCAATACATTTTATGAACTTGGTAATTCGAGCGAAAAAATCTGCTATATACTAACAAAACGACGCGTTAATTCGAACTCATCGGCGTCAACACTCGACAATTCGAAGTTGCAACGAGTATCAACGAGCTTTTGTTCTTGTTCTGATTAGTTTGACTATTTGACACACACTTCTTTTGTTTAGTTATCATTCAGTTATGTACTGTTACTTTTTCGTTGGTACATATACAGATTAAAATTTTCTGTTAGTCATGAGCCCTAGAAAGTATAAATGTTTAACGATTGCTGAAAAGAAGAAGTTAATCGAAAAAGTAGAGAAAGGTGAGAAGAAGAGTGATATTGCAAAAGAATTTAAGATTCCTCTGAGTACTCTCTCAACCATAATAAAGCACAAGGAGAAAATTAATGCTGCTCAATTAATAATTCGAAGTTTTATTTATTTTCTCTCACAAATTTCGAACCATTTGATATTTCAAACACTCGATAATTCGTAATAATTTTAAAAGTCCCTCGAGTTTCGAATTAACGAGAGTCGACTGTATATATATATATCTAGATTTAAAAGTTTTTACAGAATAAATCAAAATATGTAAAAATTATTTAACAACACACAATGCTGATATTATAATCAAATACCTAATAATGACAATAAAGAATGATTTATTTCTTTCTATAAATAAAATAAGCATTCAGTAAAAAAACTATATGTTATATCTGACATCACATCAAACCATAAACTTCTAAATATTTTATCGGCTACTATACATAGTATATTGCACAAGAAATGCACACAAATCTGAAATATTGGAATGGATGCTGACATTAATTGTTCAAGTTTTCCGATTTTGTAAGCGTAACATAATATATCTACAACATATATCTCGTCCTTATTACTGGCAAAAATTTAGACAAAGTAACAAATTTTAATTATTATCATGTTAAAGGTTGACAACGTGATTATCAATGTTATGAATATTTTAAAAAAGAAATGACTCTCTGGGTTTAGAGGATACTCGTTTCATATGATCGACAGCTTCGCTTCAACCCAAATTCGTTATGTAAAATTTATATTCGGAATAAAAATCTAAGCAATATGGTTAGGAAAAACAAAATTCAAAGTATGGTATAAGGGCTATCTCAAAAGTATATTTTTTATTATTTTTTTTTGGCTGCATATAGAAATACTGAGCCAAAATTACAGTTGTAGTTTAAATGTATAGTAACACTGTATAAGCAGCATTGCAAACAGAAAAAACATTATGCAGCAGTCGCTAAGTATGGAGTTGCAAACATGCCAGACTAGCAAAGTAGGTACGAGTTGTTATTTAATTGTTATTAACTCACAATAAAACATGAGGTGAAATTTATAATGCAATAAATAAGGTGTACATTAATAATGTCCAATTATATGGTACCACTAACATCTCCAAGAAATTGCAAACAACAACAAACCAATCGTAATACATTATTTAAATGCCTTAGGTTTATTTTTAACCAAAAACTATAATGAATGTCCATTTTCTGCAAAAATGTGACTATAGATAATGCAGTTATAATTAATAGGACAAATTAATCCAACGATGTAAGACTACCTTCTGATACTAAACTAACATTTGCTAAACAGTTACATGATATAATTCGCAATTAAAAAGCTTCGACTTTGTACTATGCAACTGAAGATTTGGTACTCTTTAGTATGCTCTGATACGAACTTAAATATGCTTTAATAAGGAAAAGGGAACAGTGTAGATATTTGACAGCATATTATTATCCTTTTAATTGACCTACAAAATTTTCAACACAAGGTGTGGTGTTGTTGTTTGTTTAGATGTCTTCCTTTTTAAGTGATTAGTGATTGTAGTACAAATAAGCCTATAAAATAAGATGTATAATATTTGTTTAAAAAGTGTTTATAATTAATATGAAGACAATAGAAGATAATTATAAAGTCAAAATCCTAATTCGCAATGATTAATTATAAAAGCGTAACCTTTCATTAAGAATGTTCGTGTATATAAAAACATGCTTTATATTATCTAAATAGATGGCTATTTCACTTACCATTTATTCTGTATCAAGGCAAAAATTTCAATAAAAAAAGTTATTTACTTTACTGATAATTTACATTTTAATTTAATATAAGGTGCGGCAGGTAGATGGTCACGTAGTCATTTATTATTACATTCAATAAAAGCTGATATTTGCAATGATAAGCAGCAATATCAAAACAAATTTTTTACTTATGAAGGCAACATTTGGAAAGATTAAAAATTTAAATGTTTGGAATTTAAATATACAAAATTAAGTTGATTTTACATTAATCAGTGCTTGACAAATGAAAAGTCTTGTTAAGAACTGAAACGTTTCTATTGCTCTAAATTATATGACTAGTAAGGAGTTCCATATTTGGGTAATATACTGAATTATCTGAAGTCATGTTTGTTTATAATATCTAATTCATATTATAAACAAACAACTAACTGCAACATTTTTATATCAGTCTTAATACTAAATAAAATTAAAATGATGTTTTTCGTTTAAAAATACAAGAACGAAGAACACTTTAAAAAGTATATGAATGTAATAGTATTAATTATTTAGTCTGAACTGTTAAACAATATAAAATGTAATGTGTGGTGATAAGTAAACTTGTTTAATAGTGGTGGTATATGTATGAAATATGTGCAAATAGGATATTTATAACAAAGTGCAAATTATGCTATTAAATTTTGGTAGAACTGTGTGAAATTTTCTTGATCGTTTTTTGAATTTATTGCTTGAGAATTTTTTTGGATTTGGATAGTTTCTAAAAATCCTCTTTTACTGTCTTTTATTTCAGTACCTAAAATTTCTACATTATCAAAATCAAATTTGTGCAAATTTTCTAGGGCATGGGCCGCTAGAGCGGTGCATTTTTTGTTGTTAGTTTTTATGGAATATTTATGCTCGTATATTCGTTTATGGAGGTATTGCTTGGAATTTCCGATATACACGCCGGGACAATCGCTGAATTTGAGTCACTTGCCAATAATTCCTTTTTACTTTGTTTAATTTAAGACTCATTAAACCTACTTTTCTCTTAAATATAACTTTTGGCTATGGAAAAAGGCAGTTGAGCCGGATCTCCTCCGTGTTGACTGTTGTTAAAACTTGCGATGTCAGGTGAAACGACACGAAGACACAAATTGTGAGCTAGGTGATGCTGTACTTTCCATAAGGCGTCTGTGTTAAATTTTACAACTTTGCTACTCCTGTCCTGATGAGTCCCAATTAGGGCGAAACGCGTCGACAGGATGCCCTCGTGGCTGAATTTGAGTCACTTGCCAATAATTCCTTTTTACTTTGTTTAATTTAAGACTCATTAAACCTACTTTTCTCTTAAATATAACTTTTGGCTATGGAAAAAGGCAGTTGAGCAGGATCTCCTCCGTGTCGACTGTTGTTAAAACTTGCGATGTCAGGTGAAACGACACGAAGACACAAATTGTGAGCTAGGTGATGCTGTACTTTCCATAAGGCGTCTGTGTTAAATTTTACAACTTTGCTACTCCTGTCCTGATGAGCCCCAATTAGGGCGAAACGCGTCGACAGGATGCCCTCGTGGCTGAATTTGAGTCACTTGCCAATAATTCCTTTTTATTTTGTTTAATTTAAGACTCATTAAACCTACTTTTCTCTTAAATATAACTTTTGGCTATGGAAAAAGGCAGTTGAGCCGGATCTCCTCCGTGTCGACTGTTGTTAAAACTTGCGATGTCAGGTGAAACGACACGAAGACACAAATTGTGAGCTAGGTGATGCTGTACTTTCCATAAGGCGTCTGTGTTAAATTTTACAACTTTGCTACTCCTGTCCTGATGAGCCCCAATTAAGGCGAAACGCGTCGACAGGATGCCCTTGTGGCTGAATGTGAGTCACTTGCCAATAATTCCTTTTTACTTTGTTTAATTTAAGACTCATTAAACCTACTTTTCTCTTAAATATAACTTTTGGCTATGGAAAAAGGCAGTTGAGCCGGATCTCCTCCGTGTCGACTGTTGTTAAAACTTGCGATGTCAGGTGAAACGACACGAAGACACAAATTGTGAGCTAGGTGATGCTGTACTTTCCATAAGGCGTCTGTGTTAAATTTTACAACTTTGCTACTCCTGTCCTGATGAGCCCCAATTAGGGCAAAACGCGTCGACAGGATGCCCTCGTGGCTGAATTTGAGTCACTTGCCAATAATTCCTTTTTACTTTGTTTAATTTAAGACTCATTAAACCTACTTTTCTCTTAAATATATATATTACTCAAATTTAGACCAGGGTAGAAAATTAATTAACGACAGCAAATAATTTTAATCACCGTGTATAAGGAAGCTTTAGGTACTAATACGCTTCATTTAAAGGCATATTGGATAAATTTGTCATTTACTTCTAAACATAGGGTTTATATTGTTTAGATAATGTTAAACACCATGTATATCAAAGCAGTGGAAAATAGTACGCTTAATTAAAGGCCTACTGTGTAGATTTAAATCATTTAATTAGAATGTAGGGTTTGTATATAATCATAATCAACGTGTAGAAGGAAGTAATGTAGAATTTAATTAGATAATATGCACTATTAAAACCGTGGAGCATAAAAATTTATTCGTTTCATTAAAAATAAGGGATTTAAATTATTCACTAGACGCTTTCTATAAAAAGAAGCAGAGTTAAAAGGTTCAATTTGTATTTAATTTAATCATTCCAAGTACTAAAACTATCGAGAAATTATAAAAGACGTGGGGAAGGCACACAAAAACCTTCAGCGTATTAGAACAAGGAACACCTGCAAAGATAACGATGTATATGATAGTCGATAAGCTCCAAGCTATATGAGCGAGAGGGAATGCATTAGTAGTTAAATGAGGGGAAATGTGTAAAACGAGAGCACAGGTTGTAGATAGAACGAACAGACTAGATTGGCGATTAAGGTTGAAATAAGATGCAAACAGGAGAGGTGGAAACATAACAATTTCTATGTAAAATTAATTAGTTGTTCTCGGACGTGTTGCGAGACGAGTGCAAATTTCAGTAGAATCATTGTGCCGAGCCATCGGAAGGGAAAATAGAATGCGAATTTCTTAAAATCATCCGTCGCGGGACAAATTCGACTTGCAAGCGAGCCATTATATAAAACCCGTGCTGATAGGAGTTTAGCTCTCCTTTTTATTTTTGATTTTATGCGATACTTCAAACAGTTTTGATCTTTTTTTTTTTTATTTTGTTCGATACGTCAAGCAGAATAGATGGTGATTACGTGCTACTATAACAGTTATTATGCATTAGTGCATTTAGAGAAGATAAATAGAGGTAATAAAGTCTAGTTATATTTGCGGGTATTACTGTACCAATTATCCAAATTAATAATGATAAATAAATAAATAGAAGTATGCAGTTTTGGGAATAGCGTGAAAGAATTATGAATTTCAGTGCAATTTGTCGGGAGTGTTAGTAATCAAATGTTATTCGTAAACGTGATTGGATCCACAAAACAAGATTTAGATATACATAGATGAATTCCTGAGAAGCCCTGAAACCTTTTTAGACGAATGGTGGTGTAGAAAAATTTTAAAGGCGGTCAGAAATCCGAAGATGTAAACATAAACCAGCTGGAATGGTGGGATTAGCAAGGACGATGTACATTGGAGCCACGAGTGCAGTAACCTTCAGGTAACTTATGCTTTGTTGTTCGATCTTTGATGTTTTGGTGTGTGTTGAATATCTTTATAATTTGTTTGATAAAGATGGACAGTAGTAAATTTGTATAAACAACAAATTTTGAATTTTAAGGTAAAATTTTCTTGTATAAGTAGAAAGGAGTATTTATCAGGTTTATGTTTTTGATTATGATGAAAATTTGGGTCTGTCTTTGAGCTCAATTAGACTAACCTGTTAAATTAACGTAACGGGGTGGGAGATGCTTCCTTTTATTCAGACTCAGGTCTGCAAATATTGTTAACTTAATTAGTATGCATCCTACAAGGACTCTAATTCCGGATGCAAATTAAAATGATGACAAATATGAGCTTGAAATTTTAGATGCTGAAATTTATGCTGAAATTTAATTTTGAAATTTTAATGTATTGTGAATATTGGTGTAAATAGAGTTAACGTTGATGTTTGTGGTAGGAATGTGTTTTCTTTTATGAATGAGGATGAAAGTTTTAACTAGGTGAGCAGCCGAGGCGGAAGGATTCAAGAGGCGATATTCAGGTAAGAAATCGAATATCAGAGGAGATTTCACCGTAGTAACGAGGATCACAGCAAATCTTGGCGCCCAATTCGTGAGGCTCGATTCTTATAACACAGCAATCTATATATATATATATATATATATATATATATATATATATATAACAGTTTTATAAAAATAAGTGCAAATATTAAGACTGATATAAAAATGTTGCAGTTAGTTGTTTTTGTCGATTCTGAGAAATCATAGTAGACCTGCATATTTTAAATTAGTTGGGTAATAGAAATTGTTTTAGGGCCTCAAATCTTAGTTCAATTTTAAATACTACTCTAAATTCTGTTGATATCTAGGTCAAATTTAAAGCAACTTAAATTAAAATCTATTAAAGCTAATTCAATGGAGATTGAATTCATTGCAAATTGGTTTATTTCGTTTTGTGCTAGGAAGGTCATGTGTAATTTTGTTCAAGAAATTATCTCGTCTGTGGAGTAGAGCACCGACAACTAGAGAATCAGAAATTTTTCCAAAGCACCTGAGACCAGAAGACATACTAGTTTTTAAGATTTGTGTTATTTTTCTATTTGTGTAAAAGACTTTATGAGAATATTTAATCTTTAGTTAACCTAAATCCAAAGTTTCAGTACAATACGTGTAATTTTGCAACTACAACGAACTGTCAAGTTAACAAGTTGATCAAAAAATGAAATTAAACCGTGAAAATTTTCATGCAATTTTTCTATAATCTTTGAAAACAATTATCTCAACAAGAATGCTTCGTAGAGTAGGTTTATGTTTTCAGCAATGAAGCACCACATCTGTCAACAATTCCTCGATGGTATGGAGAATGTAGACGTTGACGAATAGTCTTAGGACGATCTAAGAGTAGGTGAATCAAAAATGACAGTCACGCGGAGAAATGTAGATGCTGTGCACGAGCTCGTGAATGAAGATCGAAATGTGACATAGCAAAATTGAAGCACCATTCAGGATTTCAAAGACTTCAATTAAAAAAATGTTTCTTGTGTAATTTAAACAAACAAAGTTGTATCAAGTTGTATCAAGAGAAGTCTGATTCTGGAAGGTTATCGAGTTGGGGCTTCATAAAAAGAAATGCAGAAGAAATTGATAATTTTTTAATTTAACAGCAATTAAATTTAGAGTAGTAATACAAAACTACATTAAATCTTTAAAATGATCACATGCTTGAATGCATAATTCAACACAATTAAATAAGAAATGTATGACATTTTCAAGCATTGAGGACTAGGTTAAATTTCATCGACAGCATTAAAAATTCTCTGAATTAATTCATTATGATTATTAACCTTTTGGGTAATAAGCCAAGGGATCCTGATAGCCAAACATATGGTCCTCCTCAGCTGATCCAAGCCTTAGGACATATAGTTCTGCCATTGACTACATATGGTTTCAACTGTCTGTCTCAGGTTATACGACATCTACATTCGCAAAACTGTCACATGGCACAGCAGAGTTCAAACTCTTCAGCTTTTCTTGTCGAGAACCAATGGGATTTTACATTTTTAATATTATTTAGAAATTGTTCAAGAAATACAAAACGCCCATTTTTAGCAGCAATGAAGATCGAAATGTGACATAGCAAAATTGACGCACCATTCAGGATTTCAAAGCCTTCAATTAAAAAAATTTTAAGTGAAAAATTGTGTATAAAAAAACATAATTTCACGTTGGATACTGCATCTGTTAATCAAAGAACAAAAAGCCATTAGGGTGAATCGGTGTAAAAAAAACTCTAGACCACTTCAATGCAGCTCTAAAAACGAGTACTACATCGTGAGTGGTGAGGAATCTTGGCTTTACTCATATGAGTCAAAAAATAAACACGTCTGTTTGGGTGTTCCAAAATGAAAAAAACCACAAAACTCATCCATACTCAAAGTGTCTCCAAAAAGATGGCCATATAGTATCAATTCCCCTACAAAACCAAAGAACTGTTACTGCCGATACGTATATAACCATCTGTTTGCTGCAAGTCATCGCAGAGCTTCGAAAAACCAACCCCAAAAGACAAATCAGTCTCCACCAAGACAATGCAAGTTTCCACACAGCTTGCAAGACAATTGAATTTTTAACACAACCAAACGTCAAATTGTTAGACAATCCTCCGTACAGTTCCAAACTAAGTCCCAACGATTTCTATACTTTACCAAAAATCAAAAACGGACCGTGTGATCAAAGATTCGAGTTGTCAGAAGAAGCAGTCAATGCCATCAAAAATGCAATTTTCACTGTACCAAAAAACATGTGGCATAACTGCTTCCAGAGTTGGTTCGAACACATGCAAAAGTGCATTAATCATCATCAAGAATACTTCGAAAAACAAAAACGTCTTTAAAAGCTATCTACTGATATATTTCAGCTGTATATGCAAAACTTAAAAAACAACCCATCTAAGATGAAATAATAACTTAAGACTTATTCAAAGTCTGAGTGATCTTTTCGAATCGATCTAGTAACTGAAAGATGCAAAATATAAAGTCCAGTACAGGATTCAAACCTGTATTATCGGATTTTGTTGCTTTTCGACTGTAATCACTAGTCCAGATGGCATAATTGGTTAGCACATGGGCCGTGAGAACCTAAGATACATGTTTGAATCCTATCCGGAACCATACATTTTCCGTCTTTCAATTACTAGCTCAATTTGAAATGATCATTAGGCTTTGCATAAAGGTCTGTTACATTTCGTCTTATTAACTAATAAAAAAAAATTAACTTTATCAATTGTCCAGAATCCCAAATCAAACAACTTTTATAAAATCTCTTGTAGGATAAACATCATTTCAATGATAATAAACTATTAATCCTTTTAAATATATTCTACAAAAGTCAATTTTTAACGGCAATTAAAGTTCAATAATAAAGTCAATATAAACTCTCAATTTTTATCTCAGATTTCTAAATGTTGTGGCAAAAATTTAAAAGATGTGTGTTTATGTGACAATACCCATTTGCAGAATAATGTTGTATTCTATAGCTGCGGCTCCGTGGCGTAGTGGTATGTGTGTGACTACTACGCCCAAGGTCCCGGGTTCGAATCCCGACACGGTCCGCTTGAAAAATGTTAGGCGAGCATTTTTCACAAAAATACACCCTCGTTCGGATGAGAGGTTAAATGGAGGTCCCGTGTGTGAGTGTTGTCACGCACGTTAAAGATCCCTACCTTGCTTGGAACAGCAAGGGTTCGGCAAAATTCAAAATTTTCCAGGTAACAAAAACTCGCTTCCTGGCCAGTGTAGTACCTTCGGGTGGAGCATTGGAAAATCACATGTAATGTATTCTATAGCAATAGCACAAAACAAACATCAATGAACTACAAAACAATCTGTATAAGTTCACTGAACAGGTATGATACCAATACATTGTGCAATAACTGTCATGCATGTGGCATATGCATAGTGATTCATATTTATAAATATAATAAAAATGAAATAAAGTAATACAAACAAACTATCAACAGAACAATGTAACATGTTTTTCATTCAATATCCTTTAAATAATTCACGAATACAGGTTACACATAAAACTGTTAGCCACATACAAAATATCATATCCCAATTGCACCCCAATTAGAACTTTAAATTGCTTATTAACTTAAAGTGGGTCATTATAATAAAAAAGGTATATTTCTATATTTAATATGTAATTACAATTTGTTCCTCTAATTGCACTAGTCTGTAATATGTCGTCAAGAACATTGTGTGTGTTGGCAAATTATTAGTTTGAATTATTATTTCAATTAAATGTACACTGTCTAAATTTAAGCTTGTGGTAATTCCGAGATAACTGTACAGTTATCCAAACCATATAACAAATAAACATAAATAGACGCCAATAACTCAACTGTTTTTTAATATCTGCAGTCGATTGCCATAATAGAAGAAAAAGTTATCTGATACATTCCTTTAATAAAAAAATACAAACCACGAATGAATAATTGATTCGAAATTTGCAAACAGCTACAAAATACAGTGCAAAGAATGTCATTTATAATTTTAAATCTTCAAATACACTAATTTTAAAAATTTACAATAAACTTTTTGAACTAAATTTATTGTGGAAATAAAAAATTTAAAACTGGTATTTAAGCAATTGTGCAAATTTATAAGTTATTGCAAATTTCATTACACAAAAAAATATAGAGGTTAGTGAAGCAGTGTTGTTAAAAGCGGTATTGTTAAGCACTGTGTAAATTATCCACCACCAAGTGATTAGTAAACTGTTAGTGTTAAAAGCATCTGATCTATCTTGTAAGTTAATATTTTTTATAGACATCCCTTAGTATCAATGGATTTAAATAATAGTAAAATGAATAAAAGCCAAATAAACAAATGTATGATTAATAACACATACAATTCACCCAAGAAGAAGATTAATTTCATACAAACAAGATAGAGCAGGATTAGTAAAATTTTTGTGCTCTGCAAATACCTTTGTTGATTCCACCTACACAGTTCAATTTCCGCAGACCCTTTTGCTTTTGATACTTTTCTCTTTTGTAATCCTTGCCTGTAATTTATCATTATTATAATATTTTAATTTATATTTTACAACATAAAATAATGTACGATCACAAACAGTAATACATATATTTAATTATTGTAAAATCCCCTAACCTATGGTCCGGGGTCGGAAGTATGGTACAACAGTGTCATTATAACATAACATACACATATTTATTTCCATTCATAATATACCCTATTGAGCGATTCTCACGGGAAGTACTACCAGCTAAATGTTTAATCTCCACTTCATTCAATGCAAAACTTCTCAGTTATTTGTATATATGCAGTATAGAGGTTTGCATGTTTGCTATAAATTCTGTGTATTTTTGCCCTGTGCAGACTTTCATCTTTGCAGTTGTCACGGTAAGTGTTATTATATTATCACCTGCATATAAATATCACCAAATATGTTCTATAGATTACACAAGCATCAGAACTAAAGATCTGATACATGTTTGCTTTATTTATTATCACATGGCACGTTGCACTTTGCAATCCAACAATGGTTCATGTCCCTGAGCAGACTAATGTTGAGTGCTACTTTTGTAAAGGATGTATTTGTGTTTAAATTCACTTTGGAACATTGTTGTAGGTCTTATTATATATTTCTGTAATATTTTTGTTTCAGATAATGTCTCTTTCGAAATATGAGAGACAAAAGGTCAGCAGAAAGCTCTACAAACCCTATGCTGATGAAAATTGCAGAAATGCCTGGCTGATGTTCAGTTACAAAATATGTCACTAAAGGAAGACTTCTACTTTTATAAAATTCCATATAGTATTATTATTTTAAAATTAAAGGTCATTCAAACAAACTCTGTTAACCTGCCTGGTCGCAAATGTGTAAAGGAAGCGGATTATTATTACATGTATATGTATAATAGTTATGTGCGATTTTGGAGTTCCTTTGATGATTGTAGATATCCAGCATATACTTAAAACTTATTTAGACAGTGTAGGGTAAAAATACGAACATTTGACAATAACAGGCTTGGTAAACGTTGGGTAAAAGGTCTTCTGGGTGGTGAAAGCATCAACTTTCTGAACGTCACCGTAGCAATATTAAAAGATGCTGAATAGCTGCAGATAGCGACATTATTCACTAATATTTTGTTAATATACACAATGTGCGTAAAGATGTCGATCCCAGTGCAATTTTGAATTATGACAAGTCAAATTTAGTTGACAATCTCTAAAAAAAATGCTTTTAAAAAAAGAGGATGCAAATATCCCAAAAACATAAAAATTCCTCAAAAGCGATAGTTTCTATATGATGGATGTGTGGTAATTCTGAAGAACTTTGTCCTCCATATGTAAATTATAAATCAGAAAATATACGGAATACTTGGACTGAGAAGATGCTAGAGGACACAAGGTACAACAAAATAAAAAGTGAATGGTTTGATGCTTTTAGTTTTGAGGACTGGTTTATTACCATTTTTCTTCAGAAAATAAAACGAAGTAGTTGTTATAAAAGCACAGCAATTAGCATTTAAGTTCCTACCTTAGTAATCTTTGCAAAGAAAATAGTATAGTATTTCCCCCCCCCCCCCATCTGATTCAGTCACCCGCTATTTACCTTTTTGACCATTCAAAATTCATCGGAGAACAGTCCTGGAAGAATTAAAAAATAATCATACTGGTAGACAACATCCAACTGTGCCAAAAGATGTGTTTCCATCATTGTTAAAACAACTTTATCATAAAATCCTATCAAATAGTGCTGCAAATTTAAAATCAGGATTTATAAAAGAGGATATTTACCTACTAGATCAAGAATCTGCTTTATCGATAATTCCAGATGGTAAGGGAATTTGCTCTATACCAAATTTAAATTTAGCGAGCAAATTTTATACAAGCCACTAGACTTTCAAAAACAGTACCACCAATAATTGTACGAAAAAAGAAAAAATTATTAATACTGAGGCTAGAAACAGAATAGCCCCAGAAGACATTGTTAGTACAACGAACAATCCGGTTTCCAAAAAAAAACTGCTTTCAAAAATAAAAACAAAGAAAAATATGAAAATATTCAAAACGAACCCTCCACATATAATAATGAACAACGCCCAAGACTATCTGGCATACAGAGAACAACAAAGCAACAGAAAAAAACTATATTTAATAGTGATTCTGAGGAACGTTTAGTAAATATTTTGCATCTGGTACTGAATCCCAAGACTTAGAGAGTGACCGCTCAGAATAATTTGTCAGACAAAATGTACAGATAAGCCGTAAAAACTGGAGATTATGCGATTGTCATTTATAATCAAGGATATTGGTCTGAGATTGTCAAAAATGTTCTCTCTGATGGGGCATTAGGAAGTTGCATGAAAGAAGTTGGAAGTTATGGAAATAGCCTGACGATAAGAATGTTTTAGTATATAATCAGCAAGATGTGGTTATAAAAATTTCAGCACCTAAACAGTTTTCTAAAATAAGAGCATTATATTACATCCCAGAATTAGATAAAATGTTAAACTGCTTTTAATTTGTACTATGATCCACTACAAAAGATAGTCCCATTTTTGCTCCGATCACTATTTTTCCATTTTTGCATCAAAAAAGGTTTTTTTGAGATCAACTTTACTTGCTAACAAAATCTATATTACGTTTATTAACTTACAAAAAAATCACAAAATAAGGTAAAAACTGAACTATAGTTGAGGATTTTACGGTACGAATTCTGTATACATAAAAATCGATTATAAAGAAGTAAGTTAGGAATTGACATCGATTAAAAATAACAAGCTTTCTCATTAACAAACTCTTCCACCATTATTCCTATTTACCAAGATCATCCTCGTACTTCCGTTAATACATACTAAAAGAAAAGTATGTTTTTCAAATTTATTACTTAATTACTGAAAATCAATATTGATAATGATAGACTACTGAAAAATGTAGTACCATTTAAATTACCAATGTACTTAAATATAATTAATAATAAATAAATAAAATTACTCTTGTCTAAAATTTAGACATATTTAAAAACACTGTATATAGGGTGATCTAGACAGAAATTGACAAACTTGAGATATGTGTTTCTTGTGTAATTTGAACAAACAAAGTTGTATCGAGTTGTATCAAGAGAAGTCTGATTCTGGAAGGTTATCGAGTTGGGGGCTTCATAAAAAGAAATGCAGAAGAAATTGATAATTTTTTTATCTAACAGCAATTAAATTTAGAGTAGTAATACATAAACTACATTAAATCTTTAAAATGATCACATGCTTGAATGCACAATTCAACACAATTAAATAAGAAATGTATGACATTTTCAAGCATTGAGGACTAGGTTTAATTTCATTGACAGCATTAAAGATTCATCATGATTATTAACCTTTTGGGTAATAAGCCTAGACATCCTGATAGCCAAACATATGGTCCTCCTCAGCTGATCCAAGCCTTAGGACATATGAGAGACAGATGAGAGATAAAATGTAGGTCCCATGTGTGAGTGTTGTCACGCACGTTAAAGATCCCTCCTTGCTTGCAACAGCAAGGGTTCGGCATAATTCAAAATTTCCAGGTAAAAAAATCTCGCTTCCTGGCCAATGTAGTACCTTCGGGTAGAGCATTGGAAAAAATCAAATGTAGGGTATGCGAAGGGGGTTAAGTAGGCTTTTACACTAATATTCAAGAAAAAACAGTAACATATTTTTACGTAATCGAAGCAGCACAACTACTGCTTTATAAAGTAACATTTTTATGAGATTAACTCCATAAGGAAGATACCTATAAATGTAGATAATTTGTGATTAAATAGTTGCACAACATACAAGTGGATGAATGTTTTATATATTTAAATAAAATACCAAATAATATAAATGGTTTTGAGATTAAAAAAATTGAACACTATTATTATTTCCATTCATGATATGTACAGAATTATAAGTTTTTAAATTGTGCGATGTAGAAATAAAAATAATAGCATAATTATTACTAAAAATTCATTCGCCTCCGCATATAGTGAAAATATAATTACACGATACATGTCTTCAAAAATCTCCAAAAATTATGTTAAGGTCAAAACTAAATTGAATGCCTTGACTCAAATTACCAAGTTTATGAAGTTTGATATATAAATAGATAACCATACTTTATAATAGTTATGTAATTATTCAAAAATTAAAATTACTTAAAACTTTATTATATAAAAACATTACAGCAACAATGTAATTACTTTAAACTTATTTAAATGACAGAAAATATTTCTCACATTACACAACAATAACATTGTATGAATAAAGAGGATTGTAACTGGGAATTTTGTTTCTCTATTTAGTTTGTCCCTATGAAATCGTACTAGCATAATTGAAATTCTATGTTTTGTGTTAATTCCATTTTTTACCCTTTACCTGTTTAAAGCTAACGTTTGCACTCTTAAGAAGTATTGTAAGAAATTCTTTCAAAGAGCTTTTTAACCACTGTTTAAAGTGTTGCTAGCCTGACCAATTTTTTTCATTATTCTGTTCCTATCAATTCACCTTTAGATTTATAACAGCCATAGTTATTCCATTTATAACATTCATTTGTTTAGTTTCTTTAAAAAAAAATCTAATACAATAAATAAAAAAATATTCAATTATAAATGAGTAAAAATCTCAAACAGAAAAAATTATTTGTCTAGTGGAATAATAGAAACAATCATTTCACATCATCAAACAACATGCTAAAAGTATTCTAATGCCGAGATACACAAGGAGTAGAAAAATTACCATAACTTGTCAATATTTCATTTTCTAATAGATTTACAAAAAAAGTCTCAAATAAAAGTTCCAGGAAACGTAAGTTATTAACGCAAATCAATTCACAATATAGAGTTTACCATTGTCCTGAAATAATAACAACATTAATTATTTCAAACAGTATACCACGCATATTTTTTCAGTATTTGGTACTCTATTATGTTAAAAGTACAACTGTTAAAACATAATAGTGCTAAAAGGCGACAAAGTAATTAAGTATGTCATGAACGACTAGTACTTTTCATACCATTACTTATTTGTTACAGTCAGTATGTGTGTAATTATTTTTAAAACTTCAATATCATTCTTTATGAGTAACATATATAAATTGCATATTAATTGTATAAAAATTATTAAGTATCACCCTGTGATATATATAATTAACCCTAACCTATTACAATCCCATACGAACAAATCCAAATCACTCGTTACTTGGTTAGCTCATACTTAACTCAAAAGAGTCATTCTACAACAGTAGACGTAACAAGTCGTACATAGAGACCTTCGTGTTGTATCTTTACAATAAAGGTAATTCACTGCCCAAATGCATGTTGTGTTCATGGTCGGCATTAAAACATTTAGTGCTCCACATCAAACCTATGGTACATATAAAATTCAATCCTACTCGAAGATTTTGAAAAGTTGCAGTTATCGATCAAAGTGGCATTAAACCAGATTTGGTTCATGAGTATTAGTCTGTAGAAAGTTATATTTTTTAATCTTTCATGACATACTGTACAACTAACCTACTCAAGTTACATGTTATCGCTTTGGATGGTAATGACAAAGTGCTTAACCGAAAAGCTTTTCCTCCATAAAACAATTCGGGGTAATCAAATTAAAACTGTAAATTGAAACCTTTAACTAGGCCCAGAGGAAGGGACTTCTCATTTTTGAATCAGCATTTATTTAGCATGTGAACTTCTTCATGCGAAGACAATGAGATCATAAGCGCCAACGTTATACATTATTAATCTAAACAAATAAATCATAAAACTACACTAATTTAGAATACAGCATTACCACACTATCATTCCTAACCTTTAAAACCGAAATAATGAAATTAACAACCTTTGAGTATGAACAATATCAGATACAAAAATTTAACCCTTCCTTAAATCAAAAAGGCATCTCACCTAAAAATTATATTTTTCAAACAAAATAACTCTGGCCCTATTTGCGAGATTCACCAATACAGAAACTATTAAAATGAAATATGATTATTCAAAGGAATGTCACAATTGGTACCAAAATCAATACACATTACATTTATGTACATTATGCATTCTGCAAATTTTATAGTGCTGATGTTATCCATTGTTACATTTTATAATTGATTTTTTTTTTATTTCGATGCATTTATTTTTATATTTACCTTATAAACCATTCTTTTAAGAACAACCACCAGATTTATGTAGCAACGCATAAGAAGTAGAAATATAACAATCAATTTTAGTGTTTCATTATTATTGCAAAAAAAATCAGGCAAAAGTTCACTATCTAGCAATAAAAAAAGTTTAAATCCCTTCCTGGAAATGTTTCATTTTCGAGATACTAGATACTTGAAACTTTGTCAACTTGTTTGTATAATAAACATTTGGTGCACCTTAATTTATTCCTGCGGAATTCGAATGAAATCACAACAAATAATAATAGAAAAAAATATAGCACCGCTGCTTGCTGTTGTGAAAATTAAGTAAAATTGTTTCAATTTAATTTTATTTATAATAACATTAAAAAACAATTTATTCAAAAAAACAATAATTTTATATATGGAATTGTATACATATAGGTCACTAAAATTATAATAGTTGTTGAAAACAAGTACCCCAAACTTGAATACACACTTCCTGCGACGCATTCAAAATTTACTTGCAGTATGCTAGAAGTGCTTAAATATTTAAGCAACTGTATTTTATTTTTCCTTTGCTTCAGGAAGATACAGACATAATAATAATTATTTTCTTTTACCATAAACAAAGTAAGATCCGAAGAAGCATACAAAAAGTGTTGAATGTAACTAGGAATAAAATAAAATAAAATATATTGTATGAACAGCTAGACTCTAGTTAATAATGTTCCATATTTTCCATTGTAAATGCAAATGTGATATTGTGTATAGGTATGACTGAAAATTGTCATTTAAACGAACTCTATCTTTTGTACAATCATCTTTTTTGGTGTATATAAATGTTGTAACAATTTTATTTTTTGGTTATTAAATCCGTTCATAAAAGTGCAAGAATTATAAAACACTTTTATTAAAATAATAAGTAAAATACATTTAACAACTTTGGTATTACGCTAAAGCGGCATCTTTATGTAGCATTCTATGTATAGTCAAATATCTGTGTCTTCGATAGCAATTTGCAAGCGCGTTTTGGTTGACAGCCCCCTCCTGGGACACTCCGTTCGTCCGAGTGAGATTGATAACCAGTCGGCCATGCGAGATAGTAGAGTCAAGATGTACGATAAAACGCAGGCCGCCAATTTGCGAATAAATTTTGAGCAGTCGAGACACATCTTTAAATAGCGGTTGGTATCCTATGAACGTTATTAAATTGTTTAATTGAGATATTTTATTTAGCGCAAAAACAACACTAAAAATGCAACTTTGAAAACAGGAAATCCAGTCACTGATGTTAAAACCACTTTGTATTACAACCTGTAAAAAAAAGCAACTTAGAAGATGGAAAATTTGACTAATTTATAGAAGACCACTTTATTATACAAAGTAAAGATGGTATTAGGTAAGGCCGCGGATTCAACATATTGCAGCAGCTGACGGACGTATTGTGATTGCATTTAATTCGACACCTGGAGCAATTCCATGTGCTAGAAGCTGTTGAGGATGAGCTGGGGCCACGCAACATACAGTAAATTCCGCTTGATATATAACAAGTACCTCTTCAAGGCCACAAAGAGCAGTTTTGGTTCGTAGTTAATTTTAAGAATCTTATTTTGATGGTTTATACATTCGAAACACTTTAATTTGTTTGATTGTGTAAAAGCACAAATATTATAAAAATTTCAATTATTTGTTGAGCTGGAGTTTTCCAGTGTTAAAATTGTAATTCGCTATTTTGATGGTTTTAGAAACCACGCACGTGGTTCATTATGTACCGTTAGTAACAGCAACAGGTGTTACTGATGTCACTTGTTTGTCTGCAGTATACTGCTGACAGATGTGTTCTAGGAAACAAATGCTTCGAACAGCGTTTGCCCAAGTTGAGTAAACAAGAATATTTTTGTGATCTGCTTTTTTTTATAGAAATTAAAACTAACACAAGTAATTTAGAAAAGGAAAAACTTGAGTAGCAACGTTTTTAAAATGTAATCCTCCCGAACAGATCTGCACGGGTCGGACCTTTTTAGTGTAACAAGTGTACACTAAGCTGTAAAATGTTTGATTATCAACAATTTTGATAAACCTTAATTTAGAATTCACGAACTCATTTAATTATTTATGAAATTTTGTTGCATTGCATTTTGTTTTAAAAGAGAATCTTTTGAGTAAATTATTGGTTCAAGATTAAAGTTTTTTATTTTGATCAAATATGGTCAAACCTAACAACAGGAAATTAATATCCTTAAGAGTAGAATTTTGATGCCAATTTTATATAGAAAATATCTTTTTAATATTTCTTTAGGTATGTTTGTGGGACACAAATAGTGTTCCACCTTTCTATTAATCTAATTATCACAATTTCTTACAGGAGCAGCGTCTTATTTTGTTAAGACGGGTTTTTGTCATCGAAGGCGATTTTTTTCTTTGGTTTTCCACGTCCGCCCCTAGAAATATACCACGCAATTATCATAAATAAGTCAGGACTTGGTGGCGCCTATTTGTTTTGGATTAAGTTTGACTTACAATCAGATTTCGACTTACCCCCCCATTTCTCATAGCTCTACCCAAGGAATAGACCCCTAGTTATGTCGGAAGACTTCGTTACACTTGCCCATGCGTGAGGCGAGCCTTGTAACCCGCTATATATAAGAAAAATTAGTTTCACTGGCACACAACGTAGGGCTGGTGTTTTAGTGCTTCAAAAAATTCGTTACAATGTATTATTATTATTATTATTATTATTATTATTATTTGGTCAATTATGGATATACCATAGATTTTTCTTTTCTTGTTATTCACTGTGTGATCATCACTAGCTTTTCAGTTCTAGAACTGGTTGGACGCATACCTCTATTATTTTCTATTCTGAGCTAACCTACACATTTCCCTGAAATTCCCACTAATCTAGGTCTGCCTCTACCTCTTTTTTCCTTTCTTTACTGTAATAGTCTAAGCCAGGTTTACCTCTACCTCTCTTTTTTCCTTTCTTTACTTCTTTCATCTCTCCTACTTTTACTGTTTTTCTTCTTCTCCTACCATTTCTTAACTTTGTCCGTCCTGAAAATTTTCATCAAGTGTCTGTAGCCCCAAATTTCAAAGGCTTCTACATTTGATCTGTCCGCTTCTCCTAATATCAACATTTCACAGTCGTACAGTGCTGTGCCCCACACATATGCTTTCAGCAATAGTTCCTCGATAATATGTTTGTTGTCTTCAAACATAGCAGCTGCTTTTCTTGCTAAGTACAGCATGGTCTTCTGTTACTTTTTTTTGGTATCTTTTGCATGTTCCCCCTCTATTGCTTTCTAAAAATATACCCATTTCACCGATATTCAATGGTATGCAAAGGGGTTTAAGCAACCTGACGATTAGTAAGATCTCTCACCACTTACACACCAAGTCAATAGTTCCCAATTACTCCTTTCGCACAATCAACATTTATCGAGAATATTGCAAAACCACACCTGTAATTGCTTACGATAATATTCAGGTTTAAATAAATTACTTTTTTCGCCTTTAAGCTTCCCGTCCTAGAACAGGTTAGATGCATTGATTGCGATTCTGAGCTAACCTATTCATTTCCCTGAAATTCCCACAGCCTATATCTACTCTAGATCTACCTCTGTCTCTCTTTTTTCTTTCTCTGCTTTTAATATATCCCACACTATGCCCTCATGTCTTCGTATGTGTCCTATCATCCTTTCTGTCCTATTTTTTACTGCTTTCACATATTTCTTTCTTCTACTACCATTTGTAGAAGCTCTTTGTTCTTAACTTGATCTGTAGTACCACATTCCAAAGGCTTATCTTTTTCCTGTCTGTTTCTCCTACTGTCTATATTTTACAGCCCTAGTGATGTGCTCCACCGCCTACATCTTTAACTATCTGTATACAATAGTTAAACCTAGGTCTACCTCTGCTTCCTTTTTTTCCTATCTCTGCTTCTAATATATTCAGCAATATTCCCTCATGCCGTAGTATGTGGCCTATCATCCTATCTCTCCTATTTTTTTACTATTTTCTACATATTTCTTTCTTCCCCTACAATTTTTAGAACCTTTTTGTTCTTAGCTTTGTCTGTCCATGATATCTTCATCATGCGTCTGTAGCACCACATTTCAAAGGTTTCTATCTTTTTCCTGTCCACTTCTACTACTGTCCAGGTTTCACAGCTGTACAGCGCTGTGCTCCACACATATGTTTTAAACAATCTCTTCCTTGTTTCTATGTTTGTTGTCTTTGACCACAGCAGTTGTTTTTTCTTGTAAATGCAGCACAGCCTTGTGCTAATCCTTGTTTTATATCTTTTGCACTTTTCCCATCTTGCATTATTTGACTTCCTAGGTAGCAATAATCCTTAACCTCTTGCAAGTTCTCAATTTCCTATTTGTATTCTGGTTCTTGACTTATTTACCCCTGCTTTACATACTAGTACTTTAGTTTTATTTACGTTAATTTTCATAACATCCGCACATCTAAGCATATTGATCATTTGTCCTTGCATAATAATTCCAAATGCCATTCTGCATGACAGTATTAATTACCTTTTCAATATAGAAATTAAAAATAAATGGGGATATGGCACATCCCTGTCTCACCCCCTTCCTAATATTTACTTCTTTGTGTTCCTGCTCTAATTCTATTACAGCTGTTTGCTCTTTGTATAAGTTATGTACTATCCGTCTATCCCTATAACTCACTCCAATCTATTTGAGTATTTCGAACGTTTTTTCCTATTTTACATTGTCGAATGCTTTTCCAGATTTACAAACCCTATATACACGTTTTCACCTTTTTCTATTGTTTTTCCTTTATCACCCTTATGCTAAGATGGCCTTCCGCGTTCCTCTGTTTCTCTTAAACTCAAATTATCTTCTCCTAATATTTGTTCAGCTTGTTTTCCATTCATCTTTGTACAATTCTAGTTAATATTTGTAAGGCGTGTGCTGTTAAACTTATTGTTCAACGATTTTCACATCCATCAGCACTTTTTGCATATAGTAACTATGGTGTCACCTTTGAAATCTTTGGGTACTCGCCTGTCTTATACATATAACTTACTAGTTGGAAGAAACGTTCTGTGCAGCGACTTTTAGAGTTTCCGCTTGCACCTTATCTACACCCAGTGCCATATTATTTTCAAAGTCTTTAATGCTAATGCAAACTAAGCTCTAAGTATAGGATATCTCAAGCCAAAGTCATCCTTTTAATGTCTGATTCCTGTTCTAGTGCTTCTAGTTCCGGTCATGAATATGAATTCCCTATATGTTCTTGACATCTAATCACTTTCTCTACATTTTTATAATGATGGCTCTCCCTACAACACATATTTTTGCTATACAGTTTTATATCCTTGAAATTCATTCTAATTAGTTTTTATGCTTTGTATGACTTTCCTATTTCCATCTTAGTTTGTACCTCTTTGCACTTTTCTTCAATAAATTGTTCTTTAGCTTTCCTGCATTTACGAATAATTTCAAATTTTATAGCTTTGTATCTCTGTTTCCTGCTTCCTCGGGTCTGTTTTAATATGTTCATCTTTCATCTATTAAATTCAGAATAGTCATTGTTACCCGTGGTTTCTTATTTTCTTTTTGTTTATAACCCAGAATATCTCTGGCAGCCATGTGTAAGCTGGATTTAATGTTATTCCATTCTGTTTCTACTTCCTTAGTATCAGAAATTTTCCTGATGTCTTTCAACAATTTGACTTTCTCTCAAATCTTTTGTGGATATCTTTATTTTCAGTTTCTCAAACTCAAAATGCCTTTTTACGATCCTTACTTTCAAATTTTTAAATTTAAGTGTGTCTTTCATAATTGCTACGATGTGGTCAGTGTCTACATCTGCTTCTGAGTAGCTACCACAGTCTTTTACTTGATTCCTAAATGGTCGTCAAACAAGAATGTAATATATTTGATATCTACCTATGTTTTACTGGCATCTTCCACGGGTATCGTCTTCTAGCATAATGTTGAAATAATGTGTTTGTGATGGTTAAATTGTTCTTGTCACAAAATTCTACCTACCTATTTCACCTCTCGTTTCTCGTGCCTAAGCCAAATAAACTTATTGTTCCTTCCCTACCTTCATCTACCACTGCATTAAAATCTCCCATAATTATTAAATTTGCATGTCCTTTTACAAATCTTAGTATGTCTTCAATATCTTTGTAGATCACGTCTACTTCTTCCTCATTGTAGCTAGAAGTGGGCATGAAAACTTGTATTATTACTGTATTTACCTGTTTAAATTATAATCTAACCACAAGTACTCTTTCAATCTTTTGTTAATTGGTTTGCTACAGCGTACTATCTTTCTCTGCATAACTAACCCCACATCCAAATTTTCTGCCTCTGATTCAGTATGAATTACCCTAAAGTCTCCTCTCCAAAAACCCCTGCCTATGGCCACCGACTAAATTAATCCCTACTATATCTACTGCTAAGCTATTGATTCAAATTTTCAGATTCTCTAGCTTATCCACTTGCTTCATGTTTCTGACATTCCACGCTGACTCGCAAAATGTTCCCGGTTCTTCTTTTAAACTTTCCGATCACACCTTCCGAAGTAGTCCCCTTCCAGAGATCCGAATCATGAACTATTTTAACTCCGGAACCTTTTACCCCAGAAGATGTCATCACTAATATTAAAACATTTTCAGTATGCTGTGTACTTGAGAGGTAATGTGGTGGTTTCCCGTTGCCTTCCACAATGCAGTAGTGTATGTCTTAGAATGCCATACTGACCCCAAATGTTTCTGCCATTCTAAGTACCAAAAGAGTTGCTGTCCTCTTTTGGGGGCCTGTCTTAGTCTGGTTCCTCACTAAAAAAAACCCACTAATTTAGTTAAACCTATAGTTCAGCTCTTTAGCACACTGAAACATGCAATACATTCTAGCCGTTCTAGTATTCTAGAACTTTTTCAAGGTGCAGGTCCATTCAGAATGGTATTCAATATGTCAATCATGTTTTACGTTAGGTTAGGTATACGCAAAGTGAAGTTTTTTTTCATAGTAGAATAGTAGAAGGAGGTGATAAGGGGCAAGCAAGGCTCCATCAACCTCCAGCAGCAGTGACTAACCCCTAAACCGTCACTCAGAATACCCACCCTTTCCAGGTTGGTGACACAGACCTTTCAAGGTAAGCAAACAGGTATCTAGTAGAAGTGCCCTAATGTGCATACCCCTAGAGTAGTATATTTGATTTTATAGAGCCCACCCTGTACTATTGAAAGCTATCCAGTGCACCAATTAACTGTTACATCACTCCGGCCCATGTAGAGAAAAAACAGTAAGCAACATAAAGTCAATTCAGCACATAACAAGATAAACTATTCATTGAAGTTGTTTTGTACACGGCTGAGAGTATACTATGCTGCATGTGAACTACTATTACAGAAGGTGAGTATATTGTTTTTCACGTCTGGAGCTACATTACGTTATCTTAATTTGAATTCTCACAAATTTTGTCTTCTTCATATTAGAGTTGCATGCTGCTTGTAAAATATTTTAGGACTGTCCATTTTATTAAAATGTTCATGTTAATTTTCAATTACATGTTATTAAACATGGAGACTTGTTTGATTTTTTTTAACTTAAAGTTAATAATTTAACACCTTTTTTTAAAGAATTAATTGATGTAATAACTTTTTTATTAAGTTTTCATAGTTGCTAAAAAACATTATTTTCTTTGGCCTTTGAATAATAAGTTTCTTTATGAATTTAGATTCCTTGCTTTCACCTCTAAGATTGAATATTCCCATACTGATGGATCCAAAGATAGGGAATCCATACCGTTTTAAGACTACATATGTATAAATCGATTATTTATTCAATAATTGATTTTCTTTTGATTAATGAGTAATTGAGAGTTTCATTGTTTTGTAATTGTTCAGTTTAATGTCGGAGCAAGAGCGCAGATCAGTGTACTGATAATGTTCAACAAAAAGAGAAAGATTAAAGTATCTCATGAAAATCTTTAGAAAGTAGAATTTAACAATATCCATGGCCTTAACCCCCTTCTTTACTTCTAATTTAGATTAGGTAGTGCGCTCTCCCTCGTTAAGATTGGCTTTATTATCCTAACCCTCGCCTTCATGTATCTGCAGTCAACTGCAGCTAGAGAATTTCTCTCCTGAAGTTTCCATTTGCTATGGTCATTTATTCCATCCATTTCAATTGTGAGCTGTTATCAAAGATGAATTTTCCCCTAACACCTCGGCGGCATCTTTAGGGCAGGACTTCTTGTTAGAACGTTTTACCAACAACATTTGAGTAAAAAGTTCACCACAGCATCTCAAAAATGAAGCACTTCCAAGGACAATTTATAGATATGTTTCTCTTATTTTTATACAAGAAATCGCACTGTGACTTACTCACAATATTAACAAACCACCCTTTCTTTTATCAGAATATAGAAAAGAAACTTACTGAATATTTTTCTTATATTGCATAATAAAAGTAATGCTAAATTTAAAATGGTAAAAGAAATGTAATAAACAAATTTAAACCAAAGACCAATCCCGTATTATCCCATATTAGAAGTACAAACTGCACTTCTAAAAAATGTGCCAGACATTGACAATTTCACCAAAGTTACTGCGTGAAATGTTTATAAAATAGATAGCATAAGCAAATTTGGCAATCACAAGTGTAACGTGTTTGAATTATGATAAATAGAAATCAAATGGTAAAGAGAAAATCTATCTTAAATAGACAAAATAAATAGGGAGGTACCCTGTATATTATGGTTTCATGAATAATAGTGTTCACTAAGCATATTTCAATAAATTTTTAGTTCTGGAAAGGGAATTCAGGCAATAAACTTAAACCACAAAAGCATGGTTGTATTTCTGTGTAATACATGTTGGAACTTAACTCAGGTCAATAAATTATTCCAAAACTGCAAAACAAAAAATTCCAATATAACGTGTTACAAAGTCATATACAAAGATATAAACATGAGTAATTACCCAAGTTAACCATGGAAACAAACTAATTATAATAGTAAATTTTTATAGCATGGTCATGTCATTTTAAGAAAGCTTCAAGAATAATTAAAGGACTAGAGTAAAATTATTAATATGTATGTTCCAAAGCATAATAAACCCAAATATAGGAGAGCTTTTAAAATTTTTAGTAATATTAGGCAAAATTAACATGTGTAGTTATAATACAAAGTAACCCACATGCAAGATAATAATGATATCATTATAATGTAGTTAGTCACTTAAATACAGACACTTATTTAGTAAAACTCACAAATGTCAGGTTACAAAAAATGATCTCACGTGGCATACTAATCAAATGCCATATAATATAAAAGGTTACAATGTATTTACTTGCAAGATTGTTGAATAGACACAATAGCATTACTCGCACATTTTTTACGTAATTCAATACAAGTTCAATATTAACAACCATAACACCTCAACATCCCCCCCCCGGCATGAAGAGTGGGAGAAAAAGATAGAATCTACATACCCAAAAGAAAGCAATTATTTGTAAGTCAGGAACCAGAGCACACGTTAGGGTTTCCGTTGAGAGGGTAGTCGAATAAACCCTTTAGCTATGAATTACCAAACAGGAGTTAAATGTAGTGATATCCACAGATTTTCAACAGAGCCCAACAACTCCAAGAGAATGGAACCGATTGGTTTTAAAGCAACAAATGTTCGAAATGACAAACCTCATGAAACAACTCAATCCTGGCTCCATGGAATTCTGTATCCACCCTAAGACTCAACTGTAGGTTTAGGGGCTAATTAGAAATTTCTTTTATTAATTGTTGGTAGCATTTATGCGTGACACTTTCATGAAATTATACAATGTCTACCAGTAGTGTAAAGCATTGCGTTAATTTTACTAGATGTATAAAACGTGGACATTGCAAGTTTACTTGAAAGGTTGAGAACATGCTTTAAATTATTATAGTTGGATCATCAAGGTTATGACTAATTGAATATAAACCGATTTATGTAACTTCACAATTTTGTGTGTATACCTGTACAGAAATAATGTGATGATGCTTGTACTCAAATAAATTTAGGTAATGCAGAGAGCTGAAAGTAGTCGTTTTCTTTGTTTAAACATATAGGTTAGCATTTTGTAAAAAGAACTCCATTCCACAAGGAGACCGACGTAATTAGAATCCCCAGAATACTTGTCTTCCAGAGGATTATCACTAGACTAGGCCAGTTGGTGCTCATACATTTATGATGGTATTGAAAGCCTTTTGAGGTAGGTGTTGTTTGGTAATGTAGCGTGCAATTGTGCCTATTTATTTTACAATTGGCGATTTTTTTCCATTTTTTTAATTGTTTCTATAGGGACCCACTCCTGTACCGCGTAGTTAGACGGTGCACCTTCAATTTGTTACAGGATTACCACCCCTTCTGGGCTCGTTTGTAAAGTAAAATATTAAAGGCTGACACCATCACTTATTTGAAAACAAAAACATGCTAAAAATCAATGTATGCGTAGCAGTGATGACGGTCTTCAGATAGTGTATACAGAAAGCTCTATAGATAAAAGCAAATGTCTGCTTAAATTATACAACAAAGACGTGTAATCTGCAACATGTTACCAAAGATTTATGTTACTTATCTGTGATAGCATTACCTCACACAGAAATCTAAGAATAGTAGTAATATACCTAAGTTACTTCTCCGCATATCACCCCTTCTTAACCATTACATTTAGTCATATTTATTTTCTTTAAAACAAAGTTTGATGCAAAATTGTCTGGCAGGCAAACTGCTGGAGTAAAACTTCCCAAATAACATTTTGATAGATGACGTAAGACATATCAAATTCTAAAATATCACTATGCACAAAAAGTTTGATACTGATGCCGAGAAATAATTGCAATGTGAAAATAATGTTGCCGACAACAAAAATACAGATACTGGAGCAGGTAATGTTTCCTTCCAGAATCCACTTTAGAACACAATTAAACAGCATGGAATTAGTGGTCCACAAAAGAAAATGTCAGTTTTAACTAAAGCAAAAGTGAGTTGCTGTAGAAAACTACTGACAAAGATGCCATTTAGAAACCAAAAGCGAAAAATATGAAGTTTTTAGTGCAAAAGTAGGCTTTGATGAAAATATAGACCTTCTTAATGAAAGCAATCAGTGGATAGAGAGGATTTCGATAATTTAAATACTATAGGTAATTTGTGAGATTGTTTCAAAAACGTTTAAATATCATGTGCAAAAAATTATGTGGTCAAATGTATAATATGAAGTACAACAGCAACCGGTTATTGTTTGTCAAACCAGGCCCATGTTAACGAATATCGAGCATCATTTCTTACTGCTAATATTTGCTGTGTATAAACTTAAGCAAATTTGTTTGGAATTTTGCATTTCATTTATAATCAACCAAATATTTATCTTTTAGTTGGATTTTGTTTTGTTTAGCATTGCATTATATCTACCTTGTATTAATTCTCAAATTTATTCTTTTAATTGGAAATAAATTCTATCATTTGCTGGTAGTAGCTTTTCTACAAAGAAATAAAATTTGTGACATAATAAAACAAATGAAAGGTCAAAACTATTCTGAGAATCTAATCTATGTTGCCACTCAATCAACGTTTTTGATTTTTATAAAACACTTATACTGATGACAATCGCAGCTGTGAAAATAAATACTACATAAGGATGCCATAAACAAATCAGTACAACTCTTACTCAAATGTTGTTTATAATCGGGCACAAATTTTATGCTTACTATTTCTGGTATAACCTTGCCCTAATACACCTTAGGACCTTAGGTAGAGTGTT
This sequence comes from Platerodrilus igneus, assembly GCA_036346225.1. Lineage (NCBI taxonomy): Eukaryota > Metazoa > Arthropoda > Insecta > Coleoptera > Lycidae > Platerodrilus > Platerodrilus igneus. Next base: position 7,006,698 of record JARFIW010001503.1, on the reverse strand, counting down.
TTACAGTTAACTTACAAACACAAATTTAAATTTTGTAATTTTATAAAAAATAAAATTTTCAATTTCACAGTTATTTATGAGCAAAATAAATAACCAATCTAATAATTTATAAATGAAATTAATTTTTAGAAAATAAGTAGGTATATGGTAAAAACTTGCACCTCAAATTTTGTTAAGAATAAGAGCGCCAGATATTAAAACATTAATAGAAGCGTATTTCCCTTTGCAACACTGATTATTAAACCTATAATATACAATCTCAGCTAACAAATATAACATTTATATCTGCTTTACATTATACTCTGAACTAAATTGTACTCTTCAATAACTAGCTCTTGAATATTTGCACTAGATATTTAATAATTCCTGAAACTGTCAATAATTAAATACCCTATATTAAACTAAATTAGATGTGCCTAACAGTTTAGGTTTTTATTTGTATCTGAATAATAATTTATGTTATTAACTCCACATATGAATCAAATAAAAGTAGACTAAACTTATAATTAGGTACTTACTTTCAGTTTTTCTAAAGAACCCTTCCTGCCGTTCTCTTACAAACAACACACCCTCCTTCTCAAAGTTGCTTGAAGGCTGGGTAGCCAAAGTAATTAGCTCTTGTTTATTAAACCGCATAATAACACATCTACAACAAATTAGTATCTCTTAAAAATAGTCAGTATTGATTAATAACTTCCGTAGCTCACATGCAAATAATTTATGTGTAGGTTTATTTGTAAGTAAAAATGTTGTCTAATACAACGAACTCTGGTTGTTAGAGGATCACAACAGAACAGAATATAACAGAGAGAATAACTTAAAAAGTGTTGAGGGTTATTTCTGCGAAATGAAAGGTTAAATGAAAAGCTCACTCGCCTAGTTCAAATTTAAATAGTATAATTAACCACTTTTAAAGTGGCATGCATGTGTTAAATACATTGGATTTAATATAATACACAAGGTTATGACATCCAAACTTAGTAGTTTAAATTATATATTTTTATGAGCAACACGAACGTCACTATCAGCTGTCAAAAATTCCATCCGCACGTGGATATTATACCTTTGTCGGTCTGTATACAAATCTTAAGAATTAGTATGAAGCTGCTACGACTGGGTACGATAAATCAATTCCGTAAATATAACTATAAAGTGTTAACATTAAATTGTTCATAAAAATATGAAAACTCCTATAACGTTTGAAATATAGATGCATAACATAACTATGAACCCCTCTACTTAGGACGTTAATCTTCCTATCCTTGCAATACTATAAAACTGTGACAAATAATCTCTAGTTAATAATGTTGCCGCTAGGGAAAAGGAGGGTTAATCTTCTATTGCATCTTATGGCGTATTAGTATTAAAATCGCATTTTTATAAAATTGTGAGGTCTAATTAAACTAAGATCATCATATTTGGTACTTTATAGCTGTGATAGTCAATTGTGTGTAAAACTTGCGGCCTATAACTTATCTATAGAAATAAAATATAAAGTGTTGTTTTGTCCCTGAGTGCAAATGCGGATATAAATCATTCAAACACATAAGGAGAAGTATTTATTCGGCTCCCAAGGTATGTTTAGTGTTTAGTGATACTATTGAGTTTCTAAATACATGTCTTTGTAGGATGTGGAAACATTAGAAAAAAGGAGATAAGCTTTCCTCGAAGTGACAATGTTCTTTCCTATTTGTGTATATATTAATGTATAATGCAATTTATTTCTATGTGCATTGGATGGTAAAAATTGTAATTTAAGTATCTACCTGAGCATATATGTTTCTAATACGATTCTTGTTATAATAATACATTTATATTTTTAATTAAAAGTGTGTATAAACAAAAGTTAAATATACTGTTGTTTTATTTTGTTTAATATAACACTTTTTTGATTCAATAAAATCACTATTTTATCCCTAAAAGAATGACCAGATTTTTGTGTACTCAATGATACATGTACTTCATCCTTCTGGACCATCAAAGATTCTAAAAATCTAAAAATTTCTAATTTTTATAGTATAAGGACTTAACTACATAAATCAACAATAACTTTAAATTGATCTCCTAAAAACTAGTGTTACCAGAGATAAAACATTCTTTTTACGTTTGAACAACATCCCCTATTGTTTTATAGCCGCTTGTATTTGTATCATAAAATGCTTTAAAATTCTTATAGGAATACGGACGTATTAAATAGGTTAATTGTTAAGAATGTGTGTATATTTCAACTTCCAATGACTTGAATTTTGAATAAAATCCGAATTTATAATTATTTATGAAAAATAACGGATGCTCCATAAGACTGCATGTAAAAATCGCCCACCATTTCCCTAGCGGCAAGTCGCGAACTACGAATACAGCGTTAAAATATGCACAGGTTTCTGGCCGAGATTAATGTCCTAAGTAGGGAAGTCCATAAACATAACCTTTTGGCGTAATCAGCTTATAAATGTCAAACATTTTAGGTTTAAGAGGATTTACAATATCGACAAGAAATAATCTGCGATAACCAAAACAGCCAATCAATTTACATTTAAAGTATATTAAATAAATAAACATACTTTTATAATCCAATACTGATTTCTAATTAATTATATTTCTAACCCAAGAAGTATGGTTAAGAAGAAAAGGGTTACATCTGTTTGAAACTGCCTTAAGCGCTTGCGCTATATTACCAGCTGTTTAAAAAACATCTACTCTAAAGCTTAACTAAGCTTGTAGTGATTTTGAATTGTACAACTGTTAGTGATTTAAACTGGGGTTTAAATTTAGAAACTCAACTTACGATTGTACAACCGGCCCTGAATGAGGTTGTTTCTTTAGTAGGTTTACAAACCCCTTTTCTAACCAAGTATGTGGATGACATTTTATGCTCCATACCTAACAACAAAATAGATGATACGATACGTTGCTTTAATCTTATTAATCCACATTTGTAATTTACTCTTGAAATGGAAAAAAATAATAGTATCCTGTTTTTAGACACGTTTGTGATAAGAACTGCAGAAAACCATATTAAATTTAACTGTTATAAAAACCGACAAACTCGGGCCGCTACTTAAACTATCATTCAAATTATACATATCAACAAAAAATTAACACCGTGCTGGCCCTAAAGAACCGTATCCTAAAAATATGTAATTTTGAATTTATAACCGAAAATCTCAAGCTACTTCAACATACTCTTAAAAATAATGTCTACCCGAGAATTCTTTTAAAAAAACTGTTCTTTCAAACACAAGGACCCATATTAAAAACCCTCAGAACAATGTCGTTTATAAAAATTACCATATATTGATAACCTTACACGGGCAATACAAAAACTTTATTTAATGACAACATAAAAATTGTTTACACCTACGAGAGATCGATTAACAATCTCTTCACTACTGTTAAAGATAGGACTGATAAGGGACTATATAGTAATATAGTTTATAGAATTAAATGCTCATATAACATATCTTATACGGGACGAACAAACCAATGGCTAAGATCCCGGCTCACACAGCACAGAAGCGATGCGAAAATTGGGAAAAATCTTGTGCTTCTGCGTCTCATATTCATGATACCCAACATATAGCAAACTGGAATGATACCAAAATTTTAGATAAAGATGTCAATTATGTAAACAGACTGTTCTTGTAATCATACTATATTAAAAAATGATGACAATAGTTTGAACTTTAAAATAGGCACGCAAAATCTTAATAACATATGCGCTCTACTATACAGATTTAGCAATATTTAACCTAGTACCATCTTTCTACACTTTTCGTTAAATTCTCAATCCTTAATTATTGAATTTCATATCACACAGCTGTATTACCTGTTGTTTCACTCATATGCTGGCCTCAATACGATTAGCAATTGTTTAGTAAAACACATTGAACTCATTTTTGTCAAACTAATACCGACCGTCTTGTTGTACTTATATCTTTTAATTTTAAATTTAGTTAATCTTGAAAGAATTTTAAAAAACTGACGCATGTATTATGCAATTTTAAAATGTACTAGTTACTACATGTTTCTTAATTTAATATTTTAAAAAAATCAAGCTTCTGTAAGTACCTTGCTTAACGGTTAGTTGTTTTGTAATTTTACGGAATCATGATTATGGTGTAAATATAGTCCAAAACGTCGATTATAAACAAATTATTTTCATTTGCACATAAACACATAATTTTCAGACCGAAACTCAATCCCAAAATAATTTTCTTTTAACACCCATGCCTTAAATTACTGGAATTTCATAATCGCACTTCTGTATTACCTGTTGGATCACTTATATATATATATATATATATATATATATATGTATATGTATTGCTGTGTTAATAAGGTCATTTAGGGGCAGTTAGGACCAATAGTATAGCGCACTTCATATAATATACATGAGGGCTCAGGAAACGAGACAGTTTTCTGAAGAAAACAAGAATACAATGATTAGACTAGAAAGTAAATGACAATAAACCATATATAACCATATAAACCATAATCTTAATTAATTTAGTTATTAAAAAAATATTTTGAAGATTTATTTGAATAAACAAATTTGCAAGTCATAAACAACATAAATATAAGCTGAAACAAGACACGCATGGATAACGCATCATTATTACGTCAACGATCCTAATTAAAACAAGCAGGTTTAAAAATGCGTAATATAGCAAACGCATATAATTTAATGCATAAATTGTATTAAGTCTACGTAACTAGAAAGCTAAAATCAACACCTGATTTATTGGAAACGAGCAAGGCATGGTAATTAAAATCAAAGTTCGCCAAATTTATTTGAACAAACAATGGTTTACTTATCTAGAAGTATGAAAATCCAAGGGAATCAATGCTATTAACTCGAAATGGTACGTGATAAAAGTAACGCGTTGATGTTAACATACAATACTATACGATGGGATATCTAAAAACCTAGTATGAAGGTATCACGCACAACAACGAACTCTGCGCTTGTCAATAGATAGACGATGCATTTAAATACGACCGGATTCGTAAACAAATCATTTCAACATGAAGTAAGGCTTAGTTCACATCCCTTAAAACAAAGATATTTACGTAAAGTGATTTATTGTGAAGTGTGAAATAATACCATTGTAATTATGGAAAATTAGGAGGTTTGTCGTTTTACCCTTCAAAAGCGTAAGTAACTAAAAGTTGTTTTAATTTAAATTCTAATATTAACCTTAATAAAAAAGACTCTAGATAATTACTGGATGGATGACGATTCCAAATAATTACTAGAGAAGAATTCTAAATAATTGATGGATAAGCGAATATAAATAATTACTGGAACAAATGAGGAAATGCGACAAGCATTTACTTCAACTACGATTTGTCAAGGATTTTAACGGAGGACGCTAGAGTGATTTAAGGCTATGCTAAAAGGGATGCAGACAATATCTAAAGCAGTTGGACCAGGGACGGGTTCAAGCTGAAAAAAAACAGGTTAGCCAATCTGAATGTTTTATTATTTAATTTGTGAATATTTAGTTGTACTTTTCTAAACTGAATGATTTAAAAATTAACTTTTCATTGAATATTTTTAATTTAAAATCTAATATTAACCTTAATAAAAAAGACTCTAGATAATTACTGGATGGATGACGATTCCAAATAATTACTAGAGAAGAATTCTAAATAATTGATGGATAAGCGAATATAAATAATTACTGGAACAAATGAGGAAATGCGACAAGCATTTACTTCAACTACGATTTGTCAAGGAGTTTAACGGAGGACGCTAGAGTGATTTAAGGCTATGCTAAAAGGGATGCAGACAATATCTAAAGCAGTTGGACCAGGGACGGGTTCAAGCTGAAAAAAAACAGGTTAGCCAATCTGAATGTTTTATTATTTAATTTGTGAATATTTAGTTGTACTTTTCTAAACTGAATGATTTAAAAATTAACTTTTCATTGAATATTTTTAATTTAAATACTTTTAAAATTGCTTTTATGATAATTTATGTGAGGGGTCGGCAAGGATCGTTTTTTTTAATACACGTAAATAACGTAAATATTTAAAGAAGTTGAATGAACTTTCATGGAGCTTCAGTTAATAATAATAATAATAATAATAATAGTGATTTTGCTGGTTTTTTCATCATCTTTGGGAATAATAATTATTTTTTTTTCAATGAAAGTTCTATTTAGAGAATCTTTAAACTTTTCATACGTTGTAAATATTTTTGAAAATATTATAATAATTTGTGTTTAATGGTGTTTTGATTTAAAGATTAGAACAGGAAGGAGAGGTAGAAGGTTTTGTTTGTCGTATTGTCGCAAGCTCCGTGCGTAATTTAAAAACTGCGTACTCTTTATTATATTCTAAGCTATCGGTTTATTTCAAACCTTCATCAGAGAAACTACAAAAACGTCATTATGGGCATCAAGCAATATACAATAAGTACTTACTAAATTGAGGTTGAATGCACATCAATATCATTGAACTATCTAAAACTTAAAGTATACATCGAATTTTAAAATTGAACAATAAAACATTTAAAACTGTAAACTATAAACTAATTGCCTTGTGAACATGTAAACTGTAAATAACCTACGACGATAATTCCTTTATAATTTTGACAATTGTATTTTAAACCTGTCTTGATAGAGTGTGGGTGTGTTGAATGCGCATGGATGTGTGTGGGTATGTGTGAATGTGCGCGTGTATGTGTGTGTGTGTGCGTGCGCGCACGTACGTGTTCCTGTGTTATACTAGTGGTCTTATTAAGTTAGTTCTAGGTTTGAAATTAAGTAGATACGTGTATATACAGCTTAGTTGACCTATATCTGTCCTTTTATTCATGGTATCCGTGTTTTTAAATATGTGACACATTTCCAAAAATTCCTTTTTTGATCGCTTACCTTCAATTTGTAGTATTTTAGGGCGTATTCCAGTCTATTTTATGTTTGCTGCATTGGGTTTAATCCGCATGTCGCTTTTGTGTTGTGTGATACGTTGCTTTAAATATTGAGAGCTTTGACCAATGTATTTTAAATTGCAGTCTAAACAAGTAATTTTATAAATGACATTTCTTTGTTGCAATGGTGGTGTTTCACCTTTTAATTTTGAAAAAAAGGGTATTTAAAGTCCAAACGTTCTTCTTGCAATTTTTATGTTGTATTTTTTTATTACATTTTCTAATTTTGGGGTTAAATTTTCAATTTATGGAATTGTTCCGTATTTCTGAATATTTACAACGTGATCAACATAGTTGTTTGGGGGTACATTACAAAGATAATTGTTCAAAGGAGCTTCGTGGTTATATAAAAGATTCTTTATTAATTTTGGCGGGTAGTTGTTGTTTTTTAGGATAATAAATAATTTGTCTAAATTCTTTTGAAATAATGTTGAATGACATATTCTTTTTATTCTGCTTTTTTAAGCCCAAAATAAAATTTACTTTTATCTTGTAAGGATGGTATGAAAGGTAATTCAGGTATCTACCCGAGTTAGTAGGCTTCTGATACCAGGCTAAGGTTACAGTGTTGTCATTGTTTCGAATCAATAAAGTGTCTAGAAATGGTACCGGTCTATCCTTTTCCACTTCTATTTTTAATATTATCGTCATAGCTATTAAAAATTCGAGCAGTTTCGTCAATTTCGTTTATGGGTACTGAAGTTATGATGTCATCTGCATTTTTTTTTATAAATGGCATTTTAAAGTTTAGTTTAGGGATGACTTCGTCTAATAAACCATCCATGACAATATCCGCCAGTATGGGACTTAAATTCGAGCCCATTGGACAGCCGAATGTCTGTAGAAAGTATTCATTATTGTAGCTGAAATAGCTAGTATCAAAAATCAACTCTATCATTTCAATAAAAACAGATTTTGGAATATTACAATTCAATATAATTAAATCAGCAAGGTCGTTATACTACATAACATATATATATATATATATATATATATATATATATATATATATATATATGCTATGATATCCTTCCAGGAACTGGATTTATCGAGTCCCGACGTTGGGCTGCATATAAATATTGCTATAATTTCCTTCCAGGAACTATTATTTGCGCCCCATCGTTTGGGCGGCCATATAAATATTGCTATGATCTAACTGGAACTAACAGGATTTTATCGTGCACCGACCTTGTGTCGACCATTAACAAAACTTGATGTGATAACGCCTTCCTCGATATCAATGGCGTATTCAGCTTATGACTCCGTCTCTCTTTTTAAATTATCAAATTACACTTCCATAAATTTTATCATTTGTTTGGCCTCGACTAGCTTGTATTTTGAATTATAAAATGAAGTTAATTCAATTCCATATAATGAAAACAAATATTATGTACAGGTTTTGTAAATTATTTAAAATACACCTTTCAATCAATTAATGTTGTGAATCTTATTTATCTCAAAAATCATATGCTTTTTAATCAATCTAAAGTCACCAAAAAACCTATTGTTTTTATAAAAAAAGCCTGGAACGTTCAAAACCCCCTTATCATATAACGCACTTTCTACGTATACAAGTTCGTTGTTGACTCCGTCACAATAATTTATATTAAGCAAATTCAATATTCAATATCTGAATTCAAATAGAAAAAAATGTCTTAAAACTAAAAAAATGTAACCTGGTCTGTTTTCTTCGTTATTTCCTTTTCGCAACCAAAATTATCGACGCATCCATTATCAACTAGAATTTTCCATTTGGATCAAAATTACTCTCCACCAATTCAAAATTATTATATATCCATTTAAAATTTTATCTATCCACACGCTTGAATTATTGCATTTAAATTGTTGTCATCACCCCCTGGATTATTATTATTCAACTTAGACTTATGCACCCCAAACTTAGACTTGGATTTTATGCTCACCGGCCTCAGACTATCATTTGAATTATTATATTACTTTATCTCACCAGCCTCAGAATGTCATTTAAATTCCCCGGACTCAGAACCTTTTCATCCGCCTCCAACTTATAGTATTTTTCTCACTAGACTCAGAGCCCTATTATTATTATGTTTTAGTTTAAATAAATTTCCCAAAATCTACTTACGTTTAATCGGCAATAGTAATTTTCATCTTCGTCGCACTATCTGTCACTTAAACAATTTTTACTTTTAAATATTATTACGTGTTACTCTCACATTCAGAGTGATGCACCTGGGCCTTTGTTAAGTTGTGAACTGACTTCGTTATCATGTCGCTGTTAATATATGTTTGATATCCCACTTTGTCTGTGGGCATGGCCTACAAGCCCGTCGCTAATTTTAACCAATGAGGCCTCTTGATTTAAAGTCGTTTCTGATGTAACATTCTCGTTCTCTCAAATAATTGTTATTTACTTGCAGCTGCTTCGTTATCAGACATGCGGTGTTTCGAGAAATATTATCGCTTTTCCATATTATACACAAATAACTGATGCAATTCGACTTTCAATTTTCATATAAGCTTGTTTATTTACGCTATTTTTAATCACATTTACTTATCAAAATTGTTAATTGTCTGTACGCACTTGCACTACGCTTCTTTAAGCTTTATTTCTTATCTCCGTATTAACACAACTGATTTGAATTCTTTTGAATGCGTGTTTAATTACCTCTATTATGCTTACTTATAAATGCGCGTGCTTCTACTGAAAAATATCGTTATTTGAATTACCTAAATTAACTAAAACTCTATCTACATGGTGTTAAATATTCGTTATCTACTTAGTGCATGTATTACTTACTTCTATGCTAACTATGCGTCTTCTTGTCCTAAGATGTGTCTATTTGCGTCGCTTAAAACTACTTATACTTTACATACTGAATGTTGACTGCTTACTATTTACAAACTATCTCAATTACTCAATTTTCTATTAAATAAATGCAGTTTTCTGCTTCCTATTATGATTTCTAATTCCTGTACGACTTTTGCTATAAAATACACCCTTAAACAACCCCTTATCACAGCAATATATACACACATATATTATATTAAATAATATATTCTCTCAAAAATGTTTTTCTAGTCCCGTAGGGTTGCATTTTCTTTCAGTTGTAAGTGTTGTCGTAGCCAGCTTTTTATTTCTTGCAGTTTATTCTGGAAAGCAATTATTCCAAAAGTCTCAGAATATAGGAAATATTAAATCCATATAAATTCGTTACAGTAAAAGATAAAAGGTAAATGTGTGTTAAAGTTCTTAAACCTGTACTTCTAAAAATATTGTTACAATTATGATTGGGGGTTTGCTATGTTTTGTCCTTTTGTTCTGGATTGATTAATCTAGACTTGCTGTTAGTCAATGGAATAATCATTTCATTCAGGCTCTTATATTACTGATTATGGGTTAGTGACGAACATATTCATGACGTTTCTTGTCAATATTTTGTTGAAGATAGAAGTAATTAGTTTTATGTTTTGTGCTATAAAATTCTATTTTGAATCAGTGTATTCAGTCAGAATATGACCAGGCACGCTAGAAACTGCACTGCAGGTGCGGTTTATACTTACCACGAAAAGAAAAAAGATGCTAAAGCATCAGGTTATGGTACAAATTCCCAACGTATTGGAAAAGATTCTGTGAAGGATTTCGATTGCTGCTCTTTATCTCTACAGCCGTGTAAAAATCCTGTTATAACGTAGGTATTATGCTTCAAATGATATAATTAGATGTTTGTATGTAAAGATACATTTATGCTAATGACTGGTAACACGAGAAATAATTTTTTTGTAAAGTGCTATCCCATTTAGTCAATTTCGTTAGATTTGGACAGTGAATATTGCAGCACAGTGTACAAATGCCAAAGAAATGTACTGAAATTTTATTTTCCTAACTAAAAAGATTGAATTTTAGTTGTTAATACTTTGGCAATTGTCTATTCTGTTAAACCAGTACCTGTAACTTTTATTTTCTGGGATAACTTAAGAAAACACATTTAGCTCTCTTTCAAAACCGTTAGAATTAAAATATACCATTAAACTAGCCATTGCAAGCATTAATACATGCATAATATTTGCCAATCCACTATCATTATGTACATTTTGTAGACAGTGCTGTGTATTTGCATGCATTATTGTAAGCACATTTAGTTGGCTTACACAATAATTGGTTTACACAATAAATTGGTGTGAGGTGACTATCTGTTCATCTCCCCGAGCAGTATCTATAAATGGTCACACAGTTCATCTTGTGCTGTCCACTTAAATTAAAAAGATTGTACTGTACAATATATTTATTTATTTATTTATCGTCTTTATTTATCTAAACTAACATATACAAAGTGAATGAGAAAAAAACATACCAAATCGTGCAGGCAAAGTTCAGTCACAGACTCTTCTTCCACTTAACCTGAAGTAACATTATAATAACAGACAGCAAGCATCAAACGTAACAAGCAGCAGCACACAGTTGACTGAATTTATGTGTTCATACTTTCTCTACTCAGTACCGAATAAGTAAATAAATGAAATAAGCGTAAGATCATTGTAGGTTAATCGGATATTTTTTGTAGTATCTCTTGAAACTGTATACTGATTTATTCTTTAGAGAAGCATCTATAGAATTGTTTAATGCAACAGCCGAATAATGGTACGATCTTTGGTAGAAAGTGGAGGTGTGACGCTCAATATGCAATAGATCGAATGATCGTAAGTTAATACATTGGTAATAACGACGCGGTTTTAGTAAAGACTTTATATATTCTGGTGTTGTGGGCGAGGTTAGAGCGCGATGTGTATAAACTGCAAGGTGTAATTTATGCCTGTTAGCTATATTCAGCCAACCTGATTCTCGCAAAAAAATGAGAAATATGGTCATACTTTCGTAAACCGTAAACAAATCTTAGACAAGCATTTTGGATCCTCTGAATGCGTAGGGAAGTATTATAATCTAAACAAGGACCATATACAACATCACAATAATTAAACAGAGAAAAAATTAATGATTCGCAAAATAGCACACGATGATTATAACTTAAAATATCTTTATTTAAATAAAACTTGCGTAAAATTATGTATGAACGCTTAGTTAGATTATTTACATGTCCTTCAAAAAGTAACTTATAATCAAGTAATATACCGAGATTCACAACTTGAGTTTTGGATTTCAATACTATCACCATTGAGCATGAGGTTTAAGTTATCAACCACTTGTTTCCTATCATTAACTGGTCCAAAAATGATGGCCGAGGTTTTTTTAGTATTTAGCACTAATGAATGATTGGCAGCGTATCGGGATATGTGTTCTAAGTCTTTATTGAGTAAATAGTTAGCCTCTTTCGAGGTATCTTTATGGAAAGATATATACAGCTGTGAGTCATAAGCATACACATGGAAAAGACACTGATGTAGCAATGAAGACAGATCAGCTGTATATACTAAGAACAACAATGGACCGAGTATTGACCCCTGGGGAACTCCACTAGATACAACTTCGTAAGTTGACATAATTCGGTTAACTTGCACCGACTGCGTTCTGTCAGACAAGTAACAAGCAAAAAATTGCCTAGTTGGTTCATCAAATCCAAAATAATTCATTTTTGCTAGTAACAATTTGTGGTCGATCGTATCGAAGGCTTTAGAGAAGTCCAGCAAAACCAGTGCAGTAACAAGACCCATGTCCGATGATCGAATAATGTCATTAGTAATTTTTATTAATGCACTAGTAGTACCATGACCTCCCCTAAAACCCGACTGATTTGAAGGTAGAATTTCAGAAACAGTAACGTACTCATAAATTTGCTCGTATAATATTTTTTCCAGTATTTTAGATAAGACCGGTAAAATACTTTTTGGTCTCAAATCAGACAACATAGCAACTTCTTTTTTCGGTAGCGGTATTACTATTGATGATTTACAACTAGTTGGGAAGTAATTTTGAAGTATATAATTATTAATAATATTAGTAAGAGGTTCAATAATGAAATGACTACATAATTTTAACATATTAATTGAAATGCCATCATTCCCAACTGCATTGGATTTGATAGAGTTCATTACATTGCTAACTTTGTCAGGTGTAACCAGAGAAAGCGAAAAAGTTCTGTTATGATACTTATTATTATTATAATGGTCGTACTGTCTTGAAGTAGGTGATTTTATCAAGGTCCTGACAGAATCTAGAAAATATTGATTAATTGTGTCCGGTTGACGTAGATTCTCAGGAATAACGTTCTTTACTAGATAGCACATCAAAATCACGAAACGTTTGCCAAACATCTTTATTTGAAAGATTACTCATGAGCTGAAGATAAGCTTTTTTTTCACACTTTATTGCACTAGTGACTGCATTACGTAGTTGTTTATACTACTGCCAATGTATAGAAGATTTGGTAAGTTTAAATGTACTATGCGCCTTGTTTTGAACTGACATCATCGCTTTTATTTCGTTATTTAACCATGGTGCTTTTGTTTAGTAACCCTGACGTTTCGCACTGGTGCATGAGAGTCAAAAAGACCTAGGACAACTTTACATAAGTAATTGACCTGAGCATCTACGTCCTGAATATGATAAATTTCATAACAAGGCAAGTTGCACAAATCATTATAAAATGCAGCATGATCAATAAGGTCACGAAAAGTAATATATCTAGGTTCTACTATAGGTTTAGTTAACAAAAGTTCAATCACAACTAAAGAATGATCAGACAGATCATGCACAGAATTACATTCGACCGTTTTCACTATATCTTGACATTTAACTAATATAACATCAATTAATGTCGAGCTATATTGAGTTACTCTTGTGGGCTCGTTGACTGTTTGTTGTAAATTGTATATTTCAAGTAGAGTATTGAACTGCATAACATTAGGATTACCAACATTGAATAAATTTAGATTTATATCACCACCGTAAAAAATATTATCAAATTGAGGAGAAATTTGACTAAGTGTTGTAACAGTTCGATTTAACTGCTACGAATCTGGACGTTAGGCAACTTTATTTACCTCCATTTAGATTATACGTTAAACGGAAAAGCAAGTTCCTTTGTCTTATTAGTCGAAATTCTGTTAGGTAGGGATCAAAAGGCATATTTTAGTATTCTGCGCACTTGATAAGATCGGGCTATCTTATTCAACTTTTGGTGGAAGATCGACACGAAGCAGCGTGCTATTTTCCAAACGTTAGTTTGCTTGTTAGAAGCGTTTCTTCTTAAAAATAAATTAAATCGCCGGCTAGGGGTAAGCTGATTTTATTTATTATACAATGATTTTTAAATAAGGTTATCTGTTGTAGCAAATTAATTTAATATTTAAAAACGTGTTGTTCACTTCAATATGGTTTTGGTTAGATTGCCATTTAAGTGAATTTGAGTACTTGTTCGAGTATTATAAAACGAATAAATTAGAAATTATCAGCAGAGATATTGAACTAATTTACACTGTTTCTATATCTTGGATTGATTCCTGGAAAGCTTGTTTTTTTTTGATTAAGATTCTTTGGGTTAGAGGATCAGGTGTTCGAGTGTCCGCCATGAGGTCACACCATCTGTTGTTATTTCCATTGATCGCGTTTTGCCCGGAAATGTGTCAAAGACGTTGAAAATACCTTATTCAGGTATTTATGTATATATCCATTTTACATTTTTATAAAAAAAAAACTTATAATAATTGTTTGTTTCACAAATGTTTCTATACTAATTGCACTGTGAAGATGCAATGCTTTAATTTATGTTTGAATTAATACGTTCTAAATTTTATCTTGTAAAAACCTCCGGGACATGAGCTCATATCACGACGGTTTATTTTGTTAGCCTTTTGCTACACTGTAATTATTAAAAAGAAAAGAAAGAAAATTTACTGAAGTAAAATTTACAGTTTTGTTAAAGTTCTAAGAGAATTAAAATTGTTTAAAGATTAAATTTTTATTAGTTTTACTAAAATAATTTTGCAGCTTGATTATCTTGTTAGTTCAATTACAATTATTATACGTATTTATATCACATGTTGTTTTGTCTTATTTCAAACTAAATCAGTGAAGTTTTTGTTGGATAAATTATTTTCATGTGTATACTATCGCAGAGATAAAACAAAGAACCCACGGTTTTAGCCCTGATGATAAGGTCTCCCAGAAGATTTAAGTAACAAAGTAAATATCTATTAAGAAAGATTGAATAGGTGAAACTTGATCGAGGTAAGACAAGTTACAGTGTGTCTTCAAAGCAGGATAACGAAGTCCTTAACTGAAGAACTAGGAGGACGATGCATCACACCAGTAGCTATTTTCTTTCGATTGTAATTGAAGCTGACCCACAGCTGTTCTAAGGACCCATTATTTAATGAATTAAGATGGTGGATTTTACAGTTTAGAGAGCATCTTGCATATATGGCAACACCTCCACCTCTACCAACACGATCATTATGAAATAAATTAAATCCTACAAGCTGATAATCGTTTATATTACTGTTTTTATTAAGCCAAGTTTCAGTAACGAGTATTATATCTAACTTATTCTCGTCCACCAGAGCAGAGAAAGCATGAAACCCTGAGTTTAAAGAATGTACATTGATTGTAGCTATTTTAAACATGAAATAGCTACAATCAATCTACATTCTTTAAACTCAGGTGAATTAAATTTAAGGAATTTAATAGGTGCACACAAGTGTACACTTATAAACACAGGTATTGTGAGTTGTAAGTTGCTGTGCTGCTCCTTCCGCAGTTAAAATAATAGAAATAAGTACAGTAAGAAGTACTAGTAAACTAAGATGAATTAGAAAAATCAATATAAATGAATATGTAAAACGTTCAACTTATAATTTAATATGATAACGAAAGCAACATTATACACCGGCACAATTATTAATAACTTTTAAATAGAGTAGAACTAAAACTATAATATATTGCGAAATAACTCAGTGCATCAAATCCTTGATAATGAAAAATTAGAATTAAAAAAAATTAAAAAATAAGGGAAAAAAATTGTACAATCAGCTTCGTCGTGCGTGTAGAACCTCCAATTCCTAATATTATGAATAAAATTTGTATACACTACGCAACACTTTGCACGCCACTGCTAGTTTTAAAGAACAATTTTCCGTCACGGCTCCAGCAATTCATTATCCCATATTGCTCCTGAAGCTTAATTAGTTTTAAGTGTCTAATTGAGGTTAAGTCCTCACGGATAACAAATCGGGTGCTTTTAAATAAATTTTTGTTATTAAAAACCATTGCGTGCACACTCTATAGCTAGCAAATTTGATTATAATACCTCGAGGTTTTTTTCGTTACTGAGGGATTGCCCACACGATGAGATCGTTCGATGTCTTGTGAGGATAAACCCAGTTTTAGGTACTCGTTTAATACAGACAGAGCAATGTTATCAGTTGACTCACCAGCTATTTCTACACAAATATCATAAAAGATGTGGCCAGAAAATCTTGAAATGGACAGTGCCAAGAAAAAGTTACTAACAATTGTTTATAAGGGTGTGATAACGATAAGTTGAAATACCTTTATGATCGCTATTAATGTAATCTTCTCATCCACATAAACTTTGATTGATTTTATTCTTCTTAAATTAACAATATCCAACTTCTTTGTATTTATGTGATACCCTTTATGTAGTCTCTTGTGTGCATTATTTTAACTTTTGTCATGCAGTTGAGCCAATAAGGGATAAATATCCAGAAGTACCTTTAATTATTTTTGGTGATTTTTCGACTGCTTCAACTTGGTATAAATATGTAGTATGCCAAATCAGCAGGGTGCTTTTCTAGACTTAATGTATGTAAACCAAAACATTATGAATAATTTTAGTATTAACAAGGTCAGCGACCCAATTTTTGAGGATATTCATAGTCACTGTGCTTTGGTATGTGAAATGAATGTATTAGAAAAGCAAGGATTAACTTACTCTAATTATTAATTACTATGACTATTAGAATTCTAATTATAATACCATTAACACCTATTTGTCTTCCATTAACTGGGAGATATTAATAATAGTAATAATGATATTAATCTCAGTGTACATAATTCCTATGTCTCGAACAGGGTTATTTGTTTACATATACCAAGGAAAATAAGCACAATTTGTATCCTTGCTAGTTTTGTAGCGAACTTAGATAATTGTTGTTAACTAAGAAAACCCTGCATACACAATTTAAATCTTCTCGTTTAGATATCGATTATAGTAACTTTGCGGCAGTACGTTTTCGTAGAAATCTAACTAAACATACTATGTGTCGTATATTTCTAACATTAATACTCAATTAAAATGTAATCCCAAATGTTTTTGGAAATATATAAAGAAAGAAACACATAGCATCCCTAATGGAATGCATTATAATAATGACATTGCGGATTCAGGTAAGGGTATTGTGAATTTGTTTGCCCAACATTACTCTAGTTTATACCTTAACAAATCAGTAGATCCCACAAATGATTCTTCTTCAGATTTTTCAAGAGTTGATATTCTTTTCATACAGTTTTCTCTAGAGGAAATACTTAACACTTTTTATCTTTAAAACCTAAATTGAGCCATGGATCTGACAACATTCCAAGTTACTTCCTTATAAAGGGCATTCATTCTCTTTCTAAATCTATTCAACTTCCATTTAATTTTTCATTAGTGCTATAATAATTCCGGTCATCATGGAAACAGAGTTTTGTAACACTAATTTACAAAAACGATGTCAGATACTATCGCCCAGTGGTTATGCTGTCTGTAATCCCAAAACTATTTGATCTTCTTTTGTGCAGATATTTAACTCGTTATTGCTCTAATATCATTCCTGAACAACATTGATTCACCAAAGATAGATCAACATCTACTAATTTGTTTGTATACCATTTCATTACTTTTTGAATTAGCATTCATTGATTCATTTTAGTTGAGTGTAAATAATTACTCTCTACAAAATACTTGCAAACAAGTTTCCATTTACCATAAAACAAGTTTTATTGTGCATATTTAGAACTAAAAACCTCCACTTTAAATAACGATTTTGAGGTATCTTCTTAAGTTATGTGAAGCTAAAACCCTACTTTGCTAAAATGAAAATCAATCTTTAATATGTGTTACTTATTTAACAAACGTAATACACTAATTAACTTTTTCCATTTTAGAAATGCTAAATAAATTTCAGCTTCAAGATATATCATTTAAAGCTAGTTCCATAATACATTAATTTTTGTTAAAAAATACTCATTTTGAGTTTTAATAAAGAATAGCTTTATTGCAAAGGAGATAATTCCAGAATTTTTTAAGTTACGTTAACTAAATAAAAGAATACCCCATTGTCTTTCAAAACATGTTCTAAAAGTTACTAAATAAACAAATAAATTGTTTTATATGAATAAACGGTTCAATTCAAAGAAGCGCTATTACCAGAAGATGATCAGTTAGTGCATTTAATAGCTCTAATTATAGTACAGAAGTCGTAGAAAAGAGAACAGCGGTTAGTTTAATGCATTAACAAATAGTGGAAGACTTTTAACGATTGCCATAAATTATACTGGCAGTTCATTAAAACAGATGAGAAAGGGAAATTTTGGTGAATTATTACTTCATCCAGTCCCTAATCTTCTGGAACAAAACCTTGAATGGAATAAAAAAATGTGTTTAGAACTTTATTATTTAAGGACGAGGTTTAACGGGGAGCAGGTCATTCAGTCTTTCAACGCTGAACATGTAAGTTTCTAGTAATTTATAATTTATTAATATTAGGACATGTAATATGTAACATAGAACTTTCAATAATTATAAAGTATAATTATTTTAAAGAATACAACGAAAATTTTTCTTTTCAATTTAAATAATCTTAGTACGAGGTCAAACATAATTTTTAATGTATTAAAAATAAGGCACGTTCAACTACGTATACTTCGACGGATGGAAAAAATCTATTAAAATTTGAAATGGAACTAGACATTTTTCAGTGCAGTTGAGTCCAATGAAAACGATACTCTTATAAACGAAGACAGGTAGTCGTAAAGAGAAATTTAACAGTTCAAACAGCAAGTATTACTTTGTTTTGTAACCTAACAGAACATTTGAATATCACTAAATATATTAACCTAGAATAAGTTTTATTTTACTAAAATTATTTGTTATTGGATAGTTTATTTTCAGCAATTTTGAGGTCAGAAACTGAGGCGTTTTGACTCTTATGAAATTAAAATATAATCCCAAATGTTTTTGGAAATATATAAAGAAAGAAACACATAGCATCCCTAATAGAATGAATTATAATAATGACATTGCGGATTCAGGTAAGGGTATTGTGAATTTGTTTGCCCAATATTACTCTAGTGTATACCTTAACAAATCAGTAGATCCCACAAATGATTCTTCAGATTTTTCAATAGTTGATATTCTTTTCATACAGTTTTCTCTAGAGGAAATACTTAACACTTTTTATCTTTAAAACCTAAATTGAGCCATGGATCTGACAACATTCCAAGTTACTTCCTTATAAAGGGCATTCATTCTCTTTCTAAATCTATTCAACTTCCATTTAATTTTTCATTAGTGCTATAATAATTCCCGTCATCATGGAAACAGAGTTTTGTAACACTAATTTACAAAACGATGTCAAATACTATCGCCCAGTGGTTATGCTGTCTGTAATCCCAAAACTATTTGATCTTCTTTTGTGCAGATATTTAACTCGTTATTGCTCTAATATCATTCCTGAACAACATTGATTCACCAAAGATAGATCAACATCAACTAATTTGTTTGTATACCATTTCATTACTTCTGCTCTCGAGGTTGGTTATCAAGTTGACGTTATATACACAGGCTTTTCTAAAGCCTTTGACACTGTAATATACATGCTCTTTTGATTTCTAAATTATATACACATGGTCTACCTAGCTACTTGCTATCTCAGTTGAAAAGTTACTTATCAAACAGAGTACAGTATGTAAAGATTAAATCTTATATTTCTGTTCCCATTCTTGTCAGTTCAGACATGCCACAAGGGTCCCACATAGGGCCTTTGTTGTATAATTTCTTTATAAATGACATCGGTAAGGTAATTCAATTTTGTCATTACTTACTGTTTGCTGATGATCTAAAATTATTTATGAATGTGATCAATGTTGCAGATACTTAAACTTCAAAGAGATTTGAACTCACTTACATCCTGGACCACTTCCAGTTTAATGGCACTTAATAGTAAGTGCTTTGATAGTTCATTGACATTCATACTACATGTTAAGAAAGTTAAATCCCAGACTTTAAAACAGCTTCGTTTCACAACACGAAATTCAAGGAAACTATCTGTAACTTCTTTTAGAATCTTATATTTGATATTAGTACGAAGTATTTTTCTTAAGCTTCCATCATTTGGTCTCCACGTTATAATGTTCATGTCAATTCTTTTTCAGTCATCCAAAACAAATTTCCCCAGAAAGGGATATGTGCATCCATGGTGAGAGTTGAATTTACGAACTGTTCACTATTACGTGGGGAGTTTAAACTTCCTTCACTTAAAAGCATTCATAACCAGGTGTGATCGTATTTTCCTCTATAAACTCATCCATGGTACCACGGAATGCCCCAAACCATTGTCATTAATTAATTGACGTATCCCCAACAGAGGTACTAGAGACAAATCTATATTTTCAGTCAACTTTTATAGAACAACTTATGGGTACAACATTCCTATGTCCAGGATTCAACGCAGTGGTCTTTGATATTGTATTGGTAATGAACTGGTTTTGGCCGATTTAAGTCGATTTTACTCTAATTTATTTTATTATACTGCTACCTTAAGCTAATAACTAACAATTCATGATATTAAATTTTATATTGGTTGGTGAGGTTTAGTTTATTATTTAAATTATTGCTTAAATTGTATCAATTTATAGGGTTATGTATCATGTTAGGTTTTGAGCATAACAGTTAATAATATTTTATTTTACTTTATTTTTGTAAAGGGGGTATCCCGTTTATTATCTAAATAAGTAAATAGATTATTAAGAGATTGATATAGCTATTTTGATCCATGTATTAATTTAATCAATTTTAAGTGAGTAACATCAAAGTTTTATATTTAATGATATAAAGTATTAATTTGTACTATATATTAATTTTAGGAAAGATGGATATCTTTTTGACAAGGAAGTAATATTTCAATATATAATTACCAAAAAAAATGAATATAGTAGAAAACTTAAGCAGTATGAAAAGTTGAAACGGGAACAAGATGAAGAGATACATGATAACACTGCAGCAGAAGAAAATAAGATAGTTACTAATTTTCTAAAAAATGAAAACAATATTGTTAGTAGACCGATTGATGGTTTTAAATCTGGTAAACATTCTTTTGTATTGTCATTGATAAATACAATTTTTTAGACCAGCCTTGCACGTCATCTGTGTCAAATATGGAGAATGGTCTTGATAAACATTTACCCAGTTTTTGGGTTCCATCAAAAACACCAACTGCAGCAAAATCTAAATTAGAAAAACCAGTAGGAATATTTTATTAATTTTTTACATCTATTTTTATTTTTTAGAATAGCACAATACATTGTCCAATTTCTGGTAAACCATTGAAAGTTAAGGATTTGATTAATGTTATATTTACTCCAGTTAACGATCCGAATGATAAAAAGTGTATAATCACACGCGAAAATCGTTATATGTGCTCTGTTACACACGATGTATTAAGTAATTCGGTACCGTGCGTCGTACTAAGACCTACGTATGACTGTACAATTTCATTTTATTTATTGATTCAAGCAGTTATTTTCAGAGGGCATGTTGTGACTTTAGAATGTTTTGAAAAAGTAATCAAGAAAGATTGGTTACATCCAATTACTGGTTTAAAACTCAGCGAGAAAGATATAATATTTATGCAAAGAGTAAGTAAATTCTTAATCCTGATGATCTTTTTCAAGGGTTTTTACACAGGGAGGTACTGGATATTCGTTCACGAATACAAATCTTGAGGGAAAACACGAAAGACCTGTGCTGCAAGCATAATTTATCTTTAAGCGGTAGTTGTATTTATAATGCCACCTATATGTGTTAATTTGAATATATTAAGTATATATTTTCATTTTGATTGAAATTACGCAACGTGTTTAATCTATCTAGTAGTTGCTAGTTCATAAATGTTGTTGAATGAAATACATTATCTTAAGTCTATATTATTTTACCTATATAAGAGCTTGAACATCTACCTTAGGTTGCATTTGGGAATAATTTATGCAGTTTTCTTTATAGAACAATGTGTAAAATGGAATTTATGTTCAGATAAC
Source organism: Platerodrilus igneus (assembly GCA_036346225.1). Taxonomy (NCBI): domain Eukaryota; kingdom Metazoa; phylum Arthropoda; class Insecta; order Coleoptera; family Lycidae; genus Platerodrilus; species Platerodrilus igneus. The sequence goes on along the minus strand of JARFIW010001503.1, from coordinate 6,984,511 downwards.
ACTACATCAAATTGTACAGGGCATTTTCAAATAAATGAAAAGCACATGAGGTGCCTGCCTATTCCTTTATTAAAGCTTAAGGTAACTTATTTTTCATGTTAAATTTTTCATTAAAATTATTCCCTGAGATGTTGAATTTCACTAAATAGGGTGACTAAAATCATTTTTTAGAGATTTGTTTTACATAAATGAAAATATCGTAACAGACAGCTTACAAACATTTCTACTACTACGTTTTATCAGTACAAAGACACGAAATTCAAAACCTCTAAGTTTAAACTCAAAAAAATGTACGTACATACATTTTGTTTTAGAATAATAACAAACTTTTATGCAAAGCCCAAATGATCATTTCATTTTGAGCTAATAATTGAAAGATGGAAAATTCATGGACAGGACTCGAACTTGTTTCTTAGTCAATCGTGGACCATACGTTTTTCAATTACGCCGCCGAAGCTGATGACAACAATTGGAAAATTTAGAAATTTAAATCATGTACACAACCATACATCAACCTAACTTTCAATTATGTTAGGCATTTTTGTCAATTGTATCTGACAGTGTCAAGTTTTTGACTTGTATTAGTTATGGACAGGAAGTGACACTCAAAATTACGGCTATAAGCCAAATATTTAATATATAAATATATTAGGTAGTTAATTTCACAAGGCAAGTTGATAAATACTAACCTATTATAGTCATTAAGATTAAAAAATAACTAGACTTTTATGCAAAGCCCAGATGATCATTTCAAATGTAGCACATGTAGCATTTTTAACTGTGGAGTTGAGCATTTCTAGAGTAATGCTATTAGTTACTTCAACTACACGAACCTTTAACTGAAGTTCATTCTCAATATTAAATTTATATACACAATCTTTCATTTATCCCCAGGCAAAAAATTGAGGGGTATTAAGTTCGGCGAGCATGCCGGCCAAGATACCGTAGAATGTGTGCCAATTCATTTTTTCAGAAAGTGATTTTTAGATATTCATTCACAGTTCTAGAATTATTTGCTGGAGCACAATCCTGTTGAAACTAATAATTCTGAATGTCTGCGAGCGATAAATTCTGGCGAGTTGATTAATACTAAAGTATTAGTTAATAAGATGAAATAATATCATAGACTTTAGTATTAATCAACTTGCCTTGTGCAATTATTCAATATGTATATTTAATAGTTGGCATCAGTCGTAATTTTGAGCGTCACTTTTCAAGTGTTGGTTTGCATGGGTTCTTACGTGCACGAGTTCGTGCGGGTGTGCGTGTATATATAGATGTGATAATGTCACGAGAGGTGATTGAGCACGAACTTCTGTCACAAAACCCACCCAAAATGGAGAAAAGTAAATTTTTCCAATACTTAATCTTTACCCTGTACAAACGAAATGAAAACGTTTTAAGTACATATAGTGTTGTAATACCATTTAAGAACGAAGCGCAACTTTAATTTGTGCCTTATTGCATGTTTAAAGAATAAGAATGAAGCCCAATCAAGCATTCGTTGATTGGATTCATGTGTAAATATTGATTCCTAAAAATACAAGTCCTACGTCATTTATAAATCATAAGAACGAAGCCTAATTTTTGAATTAGCATTCATTGATTCATTTCAGCCGAGTGTAAATACTTACTCTAAAAATACCTGCAAACAAGTTTTCATTTACCATAAAACAAGTTTTATTGTGCATATTTAGAGCTAAAAACCTCCACTTTAAATAACGATTTTGAGGTATCTTCTTAAGATATACGAAGCTAAAACCCATACTTTGCTAGAATGAACATCAATGTTTAATATGTGTTGCTTATTTAACAAACGTAATACACTAATTTACATTTTACATTTTAGAAATGCTAAATAAATTTCAGCGTCAAGATATATCATTTAAAACTAGTTCCATAATACATTCATTTTTGTTAAAAATGCCAATTTTATGAGTTTTAATAAAGCATAGCTTTATTGTAAAGTAGATAATTCCAGAATTTTCGAAGTTACGTTAACTAAATAAAAGAATATGCCATTGTCCTTCAAAACATTTTCTAAAAGTTATTAAATAAACAAATAAATTGTCTTATATGAATAAACGCTTCAATTTGAAGAAGCGCTATTGCCAGAAGAAGCTCTAATTATAGTACAGAAGTCGTATAAAAGAGAACAACAGTTAGTTTTAATGCATTAACAAAGAATGGAAGACTTTCAACGATTGCCATAAATTATTCTGGCAGTTCATTAAAACAGATAAGAAAGTGAATTATTACATCATCCAGTGCCTAATCTTCGGGAACATAACCTAAAATGGAATAGAAAAAATGACATGTTTAGAACTTTATTATATATGGACGAGATTTAAGGGGGAGCAGGTGATTCAGTCCTTTGACACTGAACATGAAAGTTTCTAGATGTTCGGTCTCTTTGTCGCACGTTTGCGTGGTTAATTTTAAGTTACTTTAAATTCTTAGTTGTAAATCAAATCCTAAAGCTGTCATCCCTTATCCCGTTCCATCCTGTCATAAAAGCATGTGAAAATTAAGTAGAAAAGGGGTAGTGACAAAACACTCTCTTGTTGATCTCGGAACGAAACAGTTGTGCGTTTGTTAGTCAATAGTGCCGCCGAAATTAATTTGATAAACTCCTAAAAAACTTAGTGGAAGTGCCAAGTAACACGTACTATAATCTCGAATACAATCCACTTAGCTGAAGAGTAAGGAACTACATCTTAGAACAATAAAACCACGCGGAGGTAAATCCATATATAAAATTATAATACCCCCGCGTTGAACACTAGTAATTTATAATTCATTCATATTAGGACATACAATATGTAACATAGAACTTTCAATAATCATGAAGCATAATTATTTTAAAGAATACAACGAAAATTTTTCTTTTCAATATAAATAATTTTAGTATTTTTAATGTATTAAAAATAAGGTACGTTCAAATATGTATACTTTGACGGATGGAAAAATCTATTAAAATTTGAAACGGAACCAGACATTTTTCAGTGCAGTTGAGTCCAATGGAAACGATATTCTTATAAACAAAGACAGGTAGTCTTAAAGAAGAATTTAAGAGTTCAAACAGCAAGGATTATTTTGTTTTGTAACCTAACAGGACATTTGAATATCACTAAATATATTAACTTAGAATAAGTTTTATTTTGCGAATAAAATTATTTTTTATTGAATAGTTTATTTTCAGCAGTTTTGAGGTCAGAACCTGAGGCGTTTTGACTCTTATGAAACCTTCTGTCCAACGTCATTGCTCAACTATGCCGAAATAGACGTGTAATACAATTATATTTAAATTATTCAACAAAACTTAAAACAAATTTTGTGACTCACATATGAGATGTCTTGGGTTGCTGTAATTATTAACAAAGATTGATGAAGATTATCTTAATATGAAAGTAGTCATAAGGTAAATTTTCTATCTAAACTTAAGTTGTAAATTAAATCAATACGCGTTATTTATCTCTCTGTGTATGAGATTGTTGAGATAATGTGTATAAAAGAAAGATGCATTTGAATGTATAGAAGATTGTTCATAGATGTTGCTTGAGATTTCTGTTTTTCGTTTCGTTTTCATAAATACCACAGCATATTTTTTGGCTCCCAATGTTTAGGCAGCCGAATCATAGTAATATATAAACCCAAATAGGCAGTTACAAAATCCTTATGGTTAAAAATGTGCTTTTTTTATGTGACTTGGTAGGTAATCAAAGGGCATGTTTGTTTAATAGAAATTTTAATGTTTTCAGCCTGGATTTTAACGCACATTTTGAGTCAAATATTTTACTCCCACTTTGTAGGTTCTTTGAACGAACGTTTACTTGATATTACTACAGAAATTTCACATTGTTGATATCTCACATTTTGTTTACTTACTGTTGTATGCAGATGAAGTTATGATGAGATAAGGACCTTGCAGTTACCTGAGACCCTTAAAAGCTTATGTCAATGAACATCATTAAATGTCAACAGTTGGGAATACTTCACTTACGATACATGAATTTTGCTGGTAGTAGGTATATATTTAGAAATTAATGAACAACACTTTATTGTCTATTTAATATTGTCATTATTAGAATAAGGATTTAGTGTAGTTTTATATGATAATGTTTTTATTTTAATGAATAACTGTGTTAATTGGTTGTGAAATTGTAGATAAACTTGATAATTATCCTTCAGCTATGTTAGAGATTAATTATTGGTGTTGATTGCGCATAAGCGCACTATTGTAAATATTTATTTTCTGTACTACTAGGTTTAGTAGGTGCAGTGATACGAGCTCGCCATTTTTATTGTAAATAATTAAGTAAGATCTTTTGTTTTGTAGTAATCTAGGTGGATTTAGGATTTGAAATTGTTTTACGCTTGTCATCATGCGTTCTATTTATCATCGAGTACAATAGACAATGTGAATTCGTCATGTTACTGTGTTTTAGCCATTGTGTAATTGTAATTAATTATTTGTTTACTGTGCCTTTGCAGAATACTATATATTGCAGTTGTTAAATTCTACTTAGAGTTGTTTGCCTATAGTATGCAGTAATATTTAAAAGGGGTGCATAATTTACAAAACACCCTTGTTTGATTGCTAATTGGATATAATTTATATTTAACATTAGTACTTGAGAAGTGAAGAATTTGGATGTTCGTCTTAAAAACCAGCAGTTTAATATAGTTTGCTATTTAAATTCATAGAAATTACTTATTAGAGATATTTTATGTGTTTTTGTGTTTAATTATAATTTCAGTTACAGATGTTCTACAAATGGCATATTGGGTTGTGTGTCCTGTTGTTTTGTTCTTTAGACCCGTTTCCAAATATCCAACTATTTGTGTGGCAGCCGTTTTCTTTCTTTCCCTTCCTTTGTTACACGTAACTTGGGTTAGCATTCCATTACTGGTTTCATTCCTTTCTTACTGACCCCACTCGTCTTACAAGCAACAAACATAATAAAACAACACAAGTAAAATAATTCATATAGATTTGACCCTCACAATAATTTTGAATTGTAAATTAAAGATCTTTGAAACAAACACAAGTAATGAAAATGTAGGTTCCTTATTGTTGTAGTAGAAAATTCAACATTGTGGTAAATATTTCAGATTAAAAAATATCTGCTGAAAATAAAACGCAACCTTTGGGAAACGTGGCTAATTTGTTGAATGAAAATTTTTCTCATATTTTAAATTTACCTCCCTTATTGTTGGATAGACGAAAAGTGGGAGCAAGAAAAAGAACATTAAGGAATCATTAACTGAATCACCCTTAAAATACAAATGAGAAAAAGCAAATGTACGCAGAACGAAAGCAAAGAGAAAAATTAAGAAGCGACCTTAACACTTATCAAAAAGGCAAAGATATTGAAGAAGAATATAGTAGGTGCAGACGACAACAGAAGAAAATTAAAAGTATTGTATATGTACTCTGGCAAAAAGTAAAAATTTCATACTCAATATTTCTTAGCTACAAACCATTATGGATAGTGGTCCAAAAAGTTTCACTCAGAGGTACATACTTGTGTATAAAACACGCAAACTTTCAGTTTTATTTATACAAGTGCAAGCAATATAATTTAGTAATTACTAGGTTCATTACACAGTTGATTCAAACTATATGTTGCGACAAAAATAATCTTCAATGTTTGTATTGCACATATGGCAAAGAAAAGACACTTTGATGTGCTACCTACTGCTTCTAATAATAACCGTGCAATATTTTACTACCAGTGGGCCACAGAACGTGAAGAAACAGTAAAAGGAGGTGAAAAAATTATGATCAAAGTAACAAAGAAAATAAAAAAATATTGCACTTAAGATGACTTGGTACAGTAACTTAGGGAAGAAAATTTTATATTTATGAAACACGTTTACAGAGTTACTCACCAATTGTCGTTTTCAAAGAAACTAATTAAGAACTGGTTGGATCACTATCATCCCTTTATCTGAAAATTATCATCTAATGTATGCAAAAGAGGTGCAAAGCTTTAATTTTGGTGCATCAAAGGTTCAGATTACCCTATTTACTGGTGGATATTATTATAAATGCAAATTCCAGATCCACAAATAACAATTTTGTATAGCCTCTAACTCATTGCGCTAGCAAGATGGGCCCAGTTATTGCTAATATATACATCAGGATATTAAATGCCGCTCCCAAACTTCGAAGTAATTCACTTTATGAATGACGGGTCTACAATGCAATAAGTAAAACTTTTACTATTCTCTCACTTTATGAAATAGTTTGGGTTCTAAATGGTAAGTTATAATTTTGACAAAAATATTGCTGATGACATTGGTGGATCTATTAAAAGAATGGCAGATGAAAAAGTGGCTAAAGGTCAGAATGTGTCAAATATTAATCTCTTTGAATGCTGTCAGTGTTGGAAGACAATTATATTTAGTTACGGAAGAACAAATACAATCTATTGCAAATATTGTACCCAAACTAAGAAAAGTAGTCCCTCAAACAATGACAATTTTTTGGAGATCTTTAGAAAATTGAAAATTCATTTACGTGAATAAAGTTGGAATGACTGTTTAAAAAATTTTATTTGTACACATCATGAACTTAAGACTTTCTACTTTTGATTTTTTGGAAACCCGTACCTTTAAAAGTTTGAAGAACAGTATCGTTTTCCAGGGATGAATCAAAGAACTTTATTTAGCAGGGAGAATTAGTTTTGATTAACCAACTTTGCAGTAAAATTTTCAACAGCATTAGAGTTATTTTTTATAAAAGACGAACAAAATTTCTTCAATAATAATTGTTTTCAGTATTTTATTTAAAAAATGTAATACATCGTACAATTAATATTTGATTATGTAAATTTAATTTGTCTGTTTTTGAGTCGACCAAGATTTGGCTATTGGATTTAATGATATGTTTTCTGTGATGTCTTCTTCGGACTTCATAATCATCAACAAGCACAAACGATCCTTGCCTATATTTGACCTAATAATTACATTTTTTATAAATTTTAGTGTATAAAATTTTCTTTCATTAGATGTTTAACTTGTATGTTATTTTTGCGGGATTAATATTGTTATTGTTCTAATTAGAAGATGTATTTTTTAAACGAGATTTATAATTTCTTAGTAAAACTAAGCCATTCCAGATTCCGAGCTAGATTGGGAAGTTGAATCCAACATTTTGTTGCTTTACTAATTAAAAATAAAATATTACCCAATTTTAAATCGACATACAATCTTTAATAATTTCATCCCTTGAAATTCTATAATGGGCATTAAATCAATTTTCAGGTAACATTAATTGTATGCCATCAATCCTTCATAGATAATACTTTTCAATTGTGTACAGGAATAATAACCATTTCAACTATCCAATACTTGTACATTATACACAAATATTATTTAAAATGTAATATGGCTTTTTATAAATTTTGTTGTTTCCATTGGAACAACATTGCAATTACTAAAAACTTGCAACTTTCTAAATGCAATTATATAATCTTAAATATTGAAACCTTATTATGTCTTAAAAAAAAAGTTTAATTTGGCACCTTCTTTGTTATGATGTCAACAGGTACACTAGTTATAATGTTAGTACATGCGTATACACTTTCATGTTAAAACGATTTTGATATTTTCAGTAATGTACAAGCCAGGAGTAAAAGTATCACGCAACATCTTATGGTGTACTAAAGAAACCCCTGTATATGAAGTATGGGATTATGTAAAGTAAGGGACACACTAAGATAGTGACTAGTTTTTATTATCAATTAACATATCACGTATAACAAAGTTAAAAAAGAAAAACTTAAAATTATAGTATATAAAAAATATCCGAAAAAGTTCCAGAGTGAGGAAAGGTTCCCATGACAGATTGCATTTTCTCTTTGAATTGTGATTCTTATTATTTGAACAACATATGAACGAGATTTCGGTTCCTCAGTATAAAGAGCTAATAAACCTCCAAGTCTTTATGAATTGAATGGCTTCATCACACCAGGGTCCTAAAGTTTGAACAGCAAATGGACGAAAAATTAAGTTGTATTCTTGAAATGAGCTACACTTCCTGACTCGTAGCGGCAGCGTTCTTTGCTACTACACCTGCTTCCTTTGATGAAGTATCCACATAAGAAGGTGCAAGAGTGTCAGATACAGTGACATCCCAAATTAAGCATTGGCCATTCTCCCATGGAATTAATGTCATCCCATCGGTACGTTTTCCATCCTTTCTAAAAAGCCCAAGGGGCTCCAAACGGCTTGGTATTTTAATAGATCCTAGATTACGCATGATGATATAGTTGAATTCCTGGTGTCTGTAATGTCGCCCCGCACTTTTCTAGCAGCTTAGGCCATGATGCCCATATTCATCTACCTCTTCCACACAAAAAAAAAGTGTGTGGTATGCAAAGCTTGCACCCAAGACGAAGTCCATTGAAATTCTAAATGAATGGCTATCCAAGAGTGTTCCCACAGAACGAGAAGGAAGTGCAGTTAGCCAAGCATTTGATTCAGACTTCCCTAGAACAAGCCTAATAGCTTTTTGGCGATCTGAAAAAATTCTTATATTTGCTGAAATTCTATCCACGTTGATATTATCCCACATTCGCTGGGCAGATAGTATTGGAATAGAAATCAAATCCGGATTCGGAAGTGACCAATTTACCATTGCTTCGTTCAAATATGTAATCTGGGACGCATCATTAGGTAATCTTAACATCAATTGACAAGATTCCAGATTCCATGCACTGAAGATAAGAAGGCTGGTAAATAAAGATGTTCTATTCGACGGATGCCAATGCCAGCATTACGGATGGGAAATGAAGCAAGCAAATATTGTTCCGGTGATAGAGAGCAGTTGATTGAAAACTCCATAGTTGCTTTGACTTTGCTATCAATTTCTTTTATAAAAGAATTTGAAAGCCCCATTAAATAAATCAATTTCAATATCGCAAAACAATGACACAGAAGTTAATAAGCCACGTGATAGTTTTTAAGTAATTTAAGTCTTTCGAAGAGAATGATAATGAGGATTTAAGCCCTTGTGGAAGAGAAAGTATCTCAGAACAGTGGATTCAATGTGACACATGTTTAATTTGGTATCACTCTATCTGTGCTGGACTTTATGATGAAGTTAAGCAGCTTGGTTTGTCTGATAGCACTTGGCTCTGTCCTAAACACGAAGCTTCTTCAAGCATACAGCCTTCAACTTCCACTTCTTGCTCTGGAATGATATCATGCCACCCACTGTCCCGATCCCCTCTCTCATAAAAAATACAATAGAGAAAGGGTCTCAAAATTCACAAAAGTCGTACTCACCGAAATCTACTTGTATCGCAATCGTCCTTGCCTTCATCGGACTCTATCATCAACCAAATAGTAAATATGAAAAGTTCAATCAAAGTCCTAAAACGAATTCCGAAAGGTACTAGATTTTCTGCCGCTGTAAAACTAGCTGCAATTTTGGACACTTGTACAACTAAAAACGATCTTCCTTCGTGGACCTCCGCTTTCTCTTGCCTTTGTGTACCTTTCGTCTCAAAGAACAAATCCTTAGCAAGGCTGGTGAAAGAAAATATTAACGGAAATTCCTCCTTTCCTTTGAGGATTAAAACTAAAGATACGAGCTTGTCCAACCGAGTGATATCTAAGGTCAGTAAGGACGATATCAGCGGTGCCGTGAAAATTCTTTCTTCTGCAGAAGCATTGGCGCCTGTCAATAGAGACACATATGATAAACTCGTGGAGAAACATCCGGAGGCGCCTTCAACTTTAAATCATCCGAGCCCACCGATGTGGAATCTATATTGATTTCCAAAAAGGACGTGCGACAAGCAGTCTTTAGTTTTTCAAGTGGGTCGGGATCAGGAAGTAACGGAATTCGTCCACAGCATCTAAAAGATCCGATTGGCTCTGGAAATGGCAAGGCTGGATCGAGATTGCTGATCTCCTTAACTAAATTCTGCAATTTTCTTCGGGCTAGTCAAGTGAATAAATTGATTACTCCTGTCCTTTACGGAGCAAACCTTTGCGTCCTCAATAAAAAAGATGTCGGAATTCGCTCTATTGCTGTTGGAATGACTCTGTGCAGACTGACAGCAAAACTTGGATTCTACGCACTTCGAGATAAACTGACCGCAAAGTTAAGACTACTCCAACTTGGTTTCGCTACCAGAGGTGGCTGTGAAGCAATAATCCATTCGACTAGAACCTTTTTGGCCCTCAACCAAGATCGAAGCAAAGTTCTCTTGAAAATAGATTTCAAAAACGATTTAAATACGGTTCACCGACATGAAAGAAATGGTGCCTGAACTTTTCTCTTTCATTTGGCAAGCATATTCAAACCCAACTCCCCTTACTTTCAGAAAATGGACAATACCATCTGATTCTGGATGTCAGCAAGGAGACGCTGGAGGTCCTGGACCTTTTTGCCTTTCTATTCACCCAGTAACCGAATCTTTGACATCAGAGCTAGTCATGTTTTACTTGGACGATGGAACTATTGCTGGCGATCCGGAATCTGTACTGAAAGACTTTACCACGATAATTGAACAATGCGGAAAGTTTGGACTCACTGTGAATCCTTCGAAATGCGAGTTACACTTTGTTGGGAAATATGACTTCTCCATTCATCAATATTTCGACACTATATCGCCTGGAATAAAAATCATAAACGATGTATTTCTGGTTCTCCAATCACTCCAGGATCTTGTGCCAGCATTTATGATTCAAAGCTCGCCGATATGAACCTCCTCTTCGAAAGACTTAAATTACTTAAAAACTGACACACTTAAATATATAAAGATTATTAGCAAAAAGTAAATAATATAGTTACTCAAGTATCTGGATTCTACTGTATTTATGGAAAAGATGACTAACTTTGACAAGTAATACAAGTGTCAAACAAAATGAACATAAATTAGTGAATTGTTCTCAAGCTAACATGCATGTGAACGTAAATTCAAATCATTTTAACTTAATAACATGTATTTGCAAGCAAGATTGATTTGGTACAATGAATGTGATATAAATTACTGTTGGCTTACGACAATTTAGTATAAAAAAGGGTTTGAAAGCAAGGCATTGTCAAAAGTAGTAACATAATTTGATTAGCAAAAGACTCGGGTCGTCCAAGATCTGTAAGATCAGGTTGCAGATGTTCTCTATGAAAATCAAAATAGCCAATGATAATCTGCTTAGAGTCAGTAGTGTGGATATATCAAAACGACTACAGATGCTATACAGCATTATAAACTCTTAAAACATGTATCCTTATTAATTGCGTTTGCTATTTAAATTTAAGCAGATATTTTGCTGCTACGTATGATTTTTCTAGGAGTGTTGCCTTGGTTGGTAATTGAACCTGAATGGTTATCTTGCATTTTACACACTGCTATAAACATTCACAATTAATACATATATGGGATACATTCTACACTATTTATGTTACTATGCAAAAAACATTTGCTACCTTTAGTATCTAGCTAATTATTTACATCTCTAATAACTGTTTATTGGTGTAATCACATGAAGGCGACAGCACTCAAGGAAATACCAGTATGTTTCAAATGTGAATAAATATAATTGGTTAATCGTCACCAGGTTTCAAGTGTCCATAAAAGCGCCATGTGGTTTTATTCACTTATATCTAATACATACCCGACATCCTCAGTGCTCATGCAGTTCACATGGTCACCAAAGCAGGTGTGTTGAAATAGTGGACCTGCAATCTGCTCGATTATAGAATGTCCGTACCAAATGCTTTTAGAGGTTTGTTACTATATATTGTAATTTGGATCATAGGATTTCAAAGCTTAATGGAATTTTATCGTTTTAAATAAATATATTTGATAAGACATTACTCTTGATGCAAGACAAGAACAAAAAAATGATGATCGAAAATTGTATATGCAATGAACAATTTTAAGTGAATCAGGGCTTCGCTTAACAAGCCACCACTGACATGAATTGCAGTCTATTAAAACCTATTTCAGATCCATGTTGTTGCAATTGTTTCTAGAAAAACCAGAAATCGTTCCAGGTATTTAAATGATAGTTCATTAATATCTAAAGTAGAATAACTAAAATTAAATTAAAAAAAAATGGATAAAATATTTTTTTATTATGTTTCATTATTAATCCAAAAATTTAAAGCAGCTTCAAATATTGGTCTAGATTTCTGATAATTTATACCACTTGTGCAGAAAGGAGGTGTAAATTCTCTGTATGCTAAACATACTCTTCTTTTTGTTATATCTTCACGTAAAACTTGATGCTCCCAATCATAACGTGCTGCACCATATAACACTAAAAGAGATCTTCTAGGCATAGGTATTCTAACTACTGGAAAATCTTTACAAACATCACCTTGTATTTTATAACACATGTTGCTAGTATTTAAATTTTCACCATCTAAGATGGAAGGATACGTTGCTACACAATCCAAATTGTATTTATCTAGTTTGTTATTATACGTCATTGTTAAAACCGCATCTGCTATTAGGTTAACTGTCACAATACGTTCACCCCATATCCAACAATCATCAATGTGAGGATCAATAGAAGCACCACGTTTTGGATCATATTCAAGAGAACACTGTTCAATTGTTTGAAAATCCTTTAAAATCTCTACATCTTGAAATTTTTTCTGTACAAATTGAGTAAATTTTGGGAAACCTACAAAATTTCCAAGTTGTAATTTTCGTTTCTTAAAATTACATTTGGGACCAAAATTTTGTTTGCGTCTTCCACTTTGTGAAATATCCCATGGCATGCTGTCGATGCCATTAACAAGTGTTTCTTCTTCGTCTTCAGTTAGGAAATCAAGTTGAATATAAACACCAGGATAAGGAATGCATGAGCCTGTATGGTTAGGATGATCACAATCAGAAAATGACCAACCAGTCCAAGCACATTTACAAAAAGGGCAGTACAAGTATGTTCCACTTTCTTTTTGAATACTCGTTTTGTTTGAAATTCCGTATGAATTTTCACAAATCAAGCATGTTCTACATCCTTTACACCCACATTCTCTTGGTTTATTCATTTTGGTTGAGGTACTAATGCGATAAGCTAAAAATTCTTGTTTATAAATATTATAGTAGGTTCTTTAATTTCCTTTTTCTATCGAAGCTTCAATATCAATATAGGGTTATGTTCGTATAAAACCTAGGTTATAGGATAACTGAAAGTTACTACATTAGCATACACCTTAAAATTATTGGAAATATATTTGTTTCTCTGTGGTGTTGATCAAAATGCCCAACATCAATAATAGGCGATTTTTCGCGACATACTTGAATTGTTCGAGTATGGTATGTTGAAGTATCCCAGCACTATTTAAAAAAAACTTACTTGTGCGGCACCGCGAAAACGTATTGTAGTTTCCTAACCTCGCGACATACTTGAATTGTTCGAGTATGGTATGTTGAAGTATCCCAGCACTATTTAAAAAAACTTACTTGTGCGGCATCGCGAAAACGTATTGTAGTTTCCTAACCTCGCTTTGAATAATTACCCGGTAAAAGTCAAGTGTTTAACATACACAAGCATAACCTGGTACAGATCAGGGTATGTTCGTTTATCTGATAGAATTGTGCCGTACAATTTCCCCTCCAGTAAATGTTATCGCCAAAACGCAAGTTTAACTCATACACACATAATTAAGTATGTTAGTTTATGTCGCGAAAAATCGCCTAATGTTTCTAAGCAACACATTATTCTATCTTAACATAAACAGTTTAAAAAATGTACATATAACAAATTTCAATTAAAAGTAAAACATATCGTAAGCGGAATGCTTTTACAGCTGCACGGCAAAAGATAATAGGTATTTGGAACGTCATTTGCTATTAGAAACAAGATATACCACGTATTCTAAATCAACGTATTCAATAAATATGACAAAATATAAAATATATAAAAAAATAGATAAATCAGAACAAAATATCATAATTTGACTTTTGTTTTGGCAAGCAATGATGCATCCGTGCATAACCCAGGACAAAATTATCATTAATAAAAAAACTTTTAAATTATCGCATTGTTTTACTCTCAATTGCGCTATTAATATGAAAGATTCTGTAACCCTTTTAGTTATTCAAATCCCAATAAATGCAGTCTGCATTTCTAACTGTTTATATAAAAAGGGTGATTCGATAAGAACGGACAATCCCCTGAGGTTGTAAACTTTAAAAACCACCGCATTTAGAGTAAACTATCATAATATTTAGAGCATGTAACTAGAATTTTACTTGGGGGTTAAATTCCCCAAGTCGATAAAATGTGTTGCTAAGTTATTATCGTTAACACCCGCAATATATTGCTTGTGATGCAGCAGTTTCCTTGGATCCCAGGGAGGTTTCGTAGTGGCTTCCTATTGTCCTGGTGTTTACCCGGCTGTAGCCCTTGTTGACGAAATGCCGGTACGATACGGGCGAAGAACGGAAGAGGGGAATCACTTGTCGATAAGTCGAAGCACTACTCACACGTCTATACACGTGGGAAGTCCGTCCTCTATTACGATACATTCGTTCCCCACTAAAATGTCTGCTCTCTCCCGGAGAGGTTAAAGTTCTCTGACACACATCGGCGGGTACATGTCATACAAGATGTGAGAAATGCAATCGTTGAACGTTCTCAGACCACAAAGATAAGCCAACGACCAGACTTTCCGTGTGAACCACAGCTTAGTGTGGTTTTCAAGTACGTCTGCATTAACACATTAGTAAGCTGGGAATTTCCGCGTATGGGGTTTTTAAAAGTTCCCTAAAGCTAGCAAATTCAACAAATGTTAAAACTTTTACAAAAAAGCGTAATAAGGTAAGAATACTAGACACCAAAATATTATACCAATATTATATCAATGTCGCTGACTTAAGAGGTACAGGGCGTTCAAAGTCGAGTTGCTTACAGAGGGCGCTAGTTACAGTTTGTTTTTTGTCTCTTGAACTACGGTAGAAATAAATGAAAGTATGAAAGGTCGTCTGTTTTACACAAAAAAGTTAATCTTGTTTAATTTATGTAACAATTGGTATTTAGTTATTAGCTTTTAAACGGTTTAATGTATTTTACCTATTGAATTTTTATTCTTTTAAATTATAAACTATGCAAAATAAAAATAAAAAATAACTAATAACAATCAGTAACGATAAGAATAAAAAATTTCAAGGTAGCTGTTAGAAATGTCCACCGTCCACCTCAATACATATTAGAATGCGCTTTCTTAAAGATTTCTGCTGTATACTATTTCCTTCATTTGTGACCATACTGAAAAGTCCAGTGGGTTTAAATTTGGACCCCCGTTGATTAAACAAATTCATTTCCGCCGTTAATCAAGCAATGAGGAAAATCTCCAATTAGGTATTGTTGCCATAGCAGAGAAAAATGTGATGGAGTCTGTCAAGCATAAACCATAAGTTTTGTCTTACGACGAATGGTATATATTCTAAAAGCTCGTTTAAACGGTGTTCAAGGAACTTTAAATAAAGAACTTCATTTAGATCGGATGCCAGTTCAAAAAGACCAGTAGAAAACCAAATATTACACCACGCCTAATATTTACTTTAAATTTATAACTACAGCATGTGAATTCTCGAAATTCCACAAATGATTGTTTTTCCAATTAAGGACTTTTCGTCTACTAAACGTTGCCTCGTCGGTGCAAAAAATTTGATCAAGAAAATTTGGGTTTATGTTGTAAAAATTGGGTAAATCGTCGGCGAGCTGGTAAATCTCGAGGTAATTAATTCTAAACTGGAGTATTATGATATGGACGGAGTTTGTTACGGTATTCCGTGCAGACCAGAAAGCAATAAAGTAAGTAAGGAAAATCGCCGCTCAAACCGATTACCGCAACAAGGCAGAGGGTAAAATAGAAATCCAAAAGAATTTGATTCTGGACTAGCTCAAAATGTCGCACGGTGGGGTGGGTCATACAGAAAAAAAATTGGAAACTTGAAGAAGTATTTTATTTATAAACCACTAGTTAGACAGTATAAAAAGAAATATTTACAGAGACCAACTCGAACATTTACGTAATCGTCCTGTTATAACGTGATGTAAAGAAAAGCGTCACTTTTCATTGTTACGGTATTCCGAGCAGATATGAAAGAAAGCAGTAAAGGATAAACCTATTTAACTAGACCGTAACACTAAGTACAACAAAGCATCTTAGTATCGCGACTTACAACGTTTACTTTCGGTAAAAGGACGTTGTATAGGATACATTTCTTTCAAGAGCTGAGTCTGTATTTATAAGGAACGTGTTTTCGTTTTAAACACTATTCCCAGCGATAATGTGTGAAGTTGTCTGCAAACACAACCTGTCAAAATAAATTTTCCAACCCTGCAGCTGCAAAATATTCCTAGAAGAATAACCAATTAATGCAAACAATAGGCCTCGATATACTGTGATGACTTCCACTGAATTTTGTTGTTCGAATGTGAAACAGCGTCTGTTTTAAATGATACAGTAGGTTAGCAACTATTTGTGCAGTAATATAGTGCGAAATGTATAACAGGTCGCTTAACTGTTATAGCAACGATTAGCGATTAGTATTATATCGAACTACAATTCCGGGAATAAAATTAATTGAGAGGATAGTTTATTGCCCATAAACTTGAGCGAACTGAACACGTGCAGATAATGAAATAGGATTTCTTAGCACTCTTAGAAGCAATGCAGGTTGTTTCAAAAAATTTATAAAGAAGTTGTTTAACGATATGCATGTGATCTACAACGTATGTCAACGAATTTCTAAGGCGAAGTCTCTAGCCTTTTAAGGAACCTATTAAAATCAGTTAGACGATAAGCAAAACATTATGGAATAAACTTACCGCGGTATTAAAAACTTAAGGACGTTTTAAATAAGTATTCATTTGAATTGAACTTATTAAATGAGAGTTCGCATGATTTGAAGTAGCATAAAAAGGTTAAAGTCGTTTAGATTAGAATCTTAAGGAGGAGCTTATTAAAAAGAAGTAAAACCAAGTAGTTAGGAATTAAAATTTATTTGACGGATGCAGAAATAGATCGAATGCAGGGATTTAACGTAACAGTTTTTCTTTCTGCAAAATTGTATAGATAAACTGTTGAATGATTTCTGTTGCCGCACTTAATCGAGAATTGCTCAGAATTGGATTTTCAGAAATATGAATTAAAACATCTTTTTCAAGGACGGTGATTGTTTTTGTTGTGCAATTGTCACTTTTAGGACGAAAAGAGTCCTCTCCTAAATGGTTGTTAAGATTTCTTAGCAGTTTGCGAATAGGACTCCTTCGATTTGTTTATAGTTGTAAATATCTTTGAGCCGTTTCTAGTCGACTAAAATTTGATTGAGCAGAACTACAAATCATATCACGCATCTCACTGTAGAAAAAATTATTATGCAATCTCATTTTTAAACTGTAGCTAGAGTTTTACCATACATAACTATTAAATCAGAAAAACTGAAATTTGTTATTGAACATTACTGTTAAAACACGCAAAATAACCTAATATTTATCGACACTTAATGCTGACACAGTCCTACGTAATAACTTAGAAGAATAAAGACTTTGTTGGCATTAAACTAAGCTACAAAAATTAAACAAGAGCACGTTTTTTTGGTGTAAAATAAAACAACTTTTCATATTTTTTATTTACTTCAACCACAGTTCAGCAGACAAAAAGTTATGTTATGATTTAGTGCAGAGTCAGGCAGTAACTAGTGCCCTCGATGAGCAGTGCTTAAGTAAGCTTTAAATTTGTAATTCTCAGACCAAAAAAACATGAAAGTGCAAATTTTCGAATTGATCCTTTCGATATTTTCAAAATTAATTATAAATTTCATAATAAATTTTCAACTTTGAACACCCTGCATCCCAAATCAGCGACATTGGTATAATGCCTCTTGGGTTAAATCGTAATATTTTGGTGTCTAGTATCTCTACTGTAGAGATTGCCTATTCATAATAAATCATCCTGTATTTACCCTTCTTTTTGAAGAAGATGTATTTTTAATTTAAGTAAGCTATTTGCAATATATAATTTTAATTCAAACAACATTGTTTTACTAAATGAAAACAGACTACAAATGGCATCTTTCAAACTCTCTTTGCAAATAAGCCAAGTGACAAATTTCTAAAACGCAACCCATCCAAATTCAAAAACGAATCTTTAGGTGGTTTTCTAGGAAAGTGCTACTAACAGCTGTGTTGAGCGTTCTAATCGGTTTCAAAATGAATTATTTATTAGTTGTGTTTGTTGGCAACTGGTAAAGAAAGCCAAATTACTTATAAACACAACTGATACGTAATTTATTTTTTGTTTAAAAACCAATTTGTTACGTGCAGTTCCTGTACGCGAATATCTTCGTTCTTCGCGATGAAATTTTACATTTCTTACTCTCTTTTCACGGTTATCTAAGTATTCATAAAGATTTCAACCATCTTCTCAACTTAAACGAGAACTTATTCCTCTTCCTGTAGGATTTTATTAAAATATTTTGTTGTAATTTAAAAATGCTTCAATCTATTTTGTTTTGCCATACCGTTTAAATGTGATATTCGAGTATCAGTAACATTAGTTTTTGGAAATAGGACATGGGGTATACACGTGTTTTCTACAAGGTCATTCCTAGCTCGCTTATCGTTACACGTATTTAATATCAAAATTTAATTGGTATGCTATATTTTCTATAATTTTATGCTAAAAGTTAGACAACTTCTCTATGCGTCGATTAAGTCCTGAAATTTGAAGTATATTCGTGTTATTTTAGAAGCGCTGCGACCGGTTCTGCTGAGTAGACGTTAATAGGGTATTTCTCATTATCGATTGTACTTTTGCTTGTTAAAATGGAAAAAAAAGTTTGGTTATACGAGTTTAACCAAGGTATTTTCACAAACGCGTTTTATTCAATTAGTTTTATGGTTATCTTATAAACAGATGGAAGTTTTGATGAAAATACTATTCATGTGATTGGATTATCTAAAAGTAGATGTTTACGAGGGAAGTTATTACTGGATTTTTATTATTATTTTTGTTCCTGATTTTCTTGCTTAAACGAAAAAGAATTACTTTCCGTTATAAAAATGAGTCCTGTTATGTGATATAGTGTGGTAGTTAGTCCTAAGTTTTCTAATGTTACGATCCGGGTAATCGTTATCTGTGATAGAAGTAAGGCAGCTCACGCCAGTCCAAATATTAAAAATGTACTCTAAATGCACTTCGTATCGGATTGTATACAAAAAATACAGTAGGGAACTTCTACAATTTTATAAGCAATTATTTTGGCGTATTCTAATACCGGTTTAAATATAGTTAACGTGATTGTGAGTGAATGTGAATTTCGTTATATACAAATTACCTAATAATATAATCATCACAGACTGTTTGATTTTTTTTTTAATTAATGGATAGAGACACGAGGATTGTTTTTTCTTGCAGATACAAATTTTAAATCTGTCCTTGCACACCTTTTCAATCATGGTCAAAATATATGGCAGAATCTGGGTAACCATATGGTGGAGGCGTTGTTTGTTTTTCTGAATTCCTTTGATGATGGTTCCAGTGTCGTAGAATCTTCCAGGGACAAAAATAGGACGTCTGAAAGTGCAATTTTGAAGACATTATCTTACCAGTGTATGTATTTATTTCCTTTCGATGTATTGATATTCTGAGTCAACCCACGTATTTGGCTTGATGCATTTATTTATTTATGTCTTGGTTATAAATTATAGGATAAAACTACTTAATTTGTTTGGTATAAACATTTAATTTATAAACGTGCTTTATTGCGCTCCACACACCACACATTCTTCAGGGCGTGAGAAAATGCATATGTGACGGAATACATAGAATGCAACTGTAGTTTATTTCCCTCTAATGCACGAGAACGCAATTTTTTGCGTACTAACTCAATTTATACTACTTAAATTAATGATGGGAAGTAATACTTACAAATTCGAATTAAATATCTTATTCCAAATATTAAAGCAAAACTTGGTGCAGCCAAAAGGCGCACCAATCACATCAAAGCTTTAAACATTAAAAAAAGGCTTATCTTGTACTCGAATGTTAAATTAATTAATGTTTGTAGGCGCCACCTGGTTTTTAAACCGTAGCAATCCTTGCGATATCAGGAAACGGAAATAACTAGCCACTCGATTTTCAGGCTACATCATCTGAGCGTGCAAGGGTTTTGTTTGCCGCCACCGACCGCACAAAAGCATGAGACTCAAACACTTAAAACTCACTATAAGACTAAATATAAAATTCATTTTTATGATTGCATATTCATGTATACAAATTTTCATGAATACATTTAAGGTATTCTCTTATGGTTTAGGGTATAGTTTAGATAAGATACAATCTTGAAGAAAAATTCTACGAGCTAGATAAGTAACAAATCATTTGTGTTTTGAAATATTAATTACTTAAGATGAAATCTCTGAAATATTTTCAGAAAAAGATAACTAACTAACCTTTGATGGATCCATATATTAATTAGATAAAATAAGATTTCTAAAATATTTTCAACGAGAAAGATGTACTTATGCTTAAGCTAAAAATAAGATAAGAAAAACTTAAAAAAAAAAGATAACGTATATTTATTTTTGCTTAGAGGTTCTACAGCGGCAAGGCACACGACCCCTCCTACAAATGTAGATAACAGAAAACGATTCCCACGGGAGTAGGGTGATCCCCTAGAATTCTAAAAAGGAATCTCAACTGATGCCCTCCAAAAGGGAAAGTTTCGTAAAGTAGCACTGGTTCATATAAACACATGAGGAACCAAGTAGTAATGAGTATACGAACGCTTCGCCCGTGCGTCACTTAAGAAAAGATTAGCCCGCAGGTCAAATCAACTGAAGACAGCGGCAATACACAACTAGACGGAGGTTCTTCATTCCAATGGCCCAATATCGTGAGATAACAACCTTCTAACTATGCAGCGACTTAAAAAATTAAAAAAAATAGAAGATATAAAAAAGATAAAAGAGGGAGATGGATATTTGCCGCTTCATAGCAACCAGGTAGAAGAGAGAAGAGGAAGGGCTTGAATTGAGCAAAAGCGATAGAAAAAACGGTGGATAGCGAAGCACTACTCGACCAGCCAAAGTGTAGTCAGTAGTCCAGGGTGAGGTAGCGCCACTCTTATGTGACGGACGGTTGTCTTCGGTACTGAAATTGGTCCAACGAAGGAAAAAATAAGGTTCAACGGAGATAGAGGATTTTTGCTTCTCAGGCTTTAATTGGTACTAAAGGCATTTATTCGGAATCCGCATAATTTAATTGCAATACTAGAAAGAAATGTTATATATGATTTCGTAAATAGAACGTTGATTTTGTTAAAATCACAAAGTAACCTTAACATAAAAAAATAATTTTTGTTGTCAAATTTTATAACAGCTAATTTAAACTTCAAAATTTGTCAATCAAGCTAATAATATGATAAGTTGCACGGTAAAGCTTGGAAAAGTTATAAACCAAAATGTATCTAATTGTGTCACAGAACGTCTTTTATATTTTTCAACCAACGTAAAAAATCAAGAAAGAACTTTTATAATGGTAAAACCAGACGGCGTTCATAGAGGATTGACTGGAAAAATAATTCAGCGTTTTGAATGTAAAGGTTTTAAATTAGTAGCCATGAAATTTACTCTGGTAAGTGAAATATATAACGATACCACGTAAGTAACGTACACAATATTTATTAGGCTTCAAAAGATCTGTTGAAAGAACATTATGGCGCTCTGTCCAAAAAGCCATTCTTCAAGATACTGGTAGATTATATGAGTAGTGGTCCAGTAGTGCCCATGGTGTGGGAAGGTTTAAATGTAGTAAAAACTGGTAGAGTACTTTTAGGACAGACGAATCCTGCCGATAGTGCTCCGGGAACTATTCGTGGTGATCTGTGTATACACGTTGGTCGTAATATAGTACATGGATCTGACTCCATAGAATCTGCAAAGAAAGAAATAAGTATGTGGTTCAAAAATGAAGAGTTAATTTCTTGGAAACATGTCGACGAACCATGGTTATATGAGGATTAATTCTATACTAATGCAATAAATATATATAATGATTTAATAAATTAGAATTCTTTATATTTTCTAAGTATATCGAGATAATTAATTTCCTCATTTTCACCATAAACTAATGTAAACGTTCGAGAACTATGTGTTTTTGTATTTGAAACAGTAATTATTGTCTCCTGATCTACAATATCCTGCAGAGTAATTTTCACGTTCCTTTTCTCCTACAAACGCGGTTATGCCCATTATTATTACTACCTACAAATTAAATAAATTGTACGTCTATACAAAAAAAAAAAATTACTTTATAAAAGTCTATCTTCATCATCAAATAAGTCTTATCGAGAACATCCTTTAAGAATTTGACCATTGTTTCTTTTGTAAAAATTTTGAATTTCATAGGTTGATATTCTATATTTTTCTATTTTAGGAAAACCATTAATCGGATACATTTTGAAATATCAATGCCACCCCTTAAATTAATTATTGTTTTTAACATCGAATACTCTGTCGATATACTTGCCGGAGATTTGAATTTTAAACTTTTCACTACAAAATATGCCATCAAACTTTTTTTATCGATAACACTACTCTTTTCTTGTAGCCACAATTTAAACGTCTTCGTACCTTTCCCTAGATTTCATGGGGATTAACTATCCGCAATACTTTTTCTACCCTTCTCCGATGTCAATGTTTTCCACTTATGCTTCCTTCCCAAACATCTCTATATTTAAATTCATTTTTATAAGTATAAAAAAATCAAAACTTTTAATTAGTTAAATAATGCTTGTCTTACAGATTACAATATACAGTGTGTTTATTTGAAAAGCTTCCACCTGTAGTATAAAGAAAATTAGTAAAGATATTGAAATGTGGTTTATGAGGGATTTTTAGATGTCAAGGAGGAACTTTGATTTAGGGGTTGTAAGATTAGAACACTTTACCAGCCCACTCACAACCTACTCAGCTTTACAATTTTAAATGACATCCTACATTTTGTACTACATGTTAATAAAACTGTTTGTATTTGAGATGTAAAAGCTATATTCGGGTCTGATTTGTTGTTGTGATAAATTGATCTATATTCATAAACTTTTTGGTTTTTTGAAATTCCTTTTCATTTTCGGCCTTCCGTTTTCTATATTTTGACACAGGGGCTTTTTTTTAAGTGTTGAGACATTTTAATACTAATCAATTAGTTCTTATAATTTCAGTGAAATCTGCAACAAAATAAAAAATCTGTATGGTCAGAAACATTTCTTAAAAGAATAGTTATTTGCATATCAAGTCATGAAGTCATGAAAATTATCAATTACAGGACGGATGAGCATATTGAGAGTACGAGTACTCTTAAGCTCCTGAGTCCTGTAGAATGACTTTCATGAAGAGTTATGTATAAGGTTTTACCTGAAGTAGTTAGAGAAGTTTGACCTTAAAAAAGTCAAACTTTTCTAAATAAAATCTATTCATAGTTTTGATATTTAATAAGCAAGTCTGTGAAAGATCACGTATGTATGGTAATTATAAATAAACAAAACTAATTTGTAGTAGATTCTGATATCAATGCCCTCTAAAAATCATTACAGTACTGGTCTTGTAAGGTCAACTTTCTGGACGCAAAATTGCGTTGAAGGATTGACTTTCTTGACTACTTCAGGTAAACGAAATAATTCGTATTTTTTTCGTTTATTAAGATGCAAATAACTCTTAATGAAAAAGGAAGAGGAAGAAACTAACGTCGTGCGGTCAAGTAAGACTGCGCTTGCGTGTTCTGTACTCACTTGATTAAATAATTCGAAAAAAGAAATACTTTTTACACTATATTATGTTTTAACTTATTAGACAAACTAATGAATGTCACTTTATTCTCCCATTTCTATCGCCGTATTAAACAAGCGCTTTTGTTTTATTGCCTATGTGTACAATTTCAAAGTTGACGCGGAACTGATGGGTAATCGGTGCTGCCGCATTGTATACTGCTACTGTACCGAAATTTACAGTAAAACGTACAGATTCTAGGAGGAAATGTACTAAATGGCGGGAAATAATAATTGTTGTTGAATTTCACTGATATATTTGTTCATATCTACATATTGAAACGGGCTACTGCTACCGCGTTACTCTAATTTAAAAACAAGTAATAACAATAGTCTTTATTACTCACTGTTCAAAAGTCTAATTAACAGTATATGCCTTATTTATAGATGTTTTCAGTCCAATTAACAATGAAGCACTATCACACTAATGAATTTACAAGCACTAATATTTTCTTAAACTAACTTCTTTACCATAGGTCCATTAACAACACTAACACAAGTATTTATTTATACACTTCTATTTATTTATGTATACTACAAGCTGCATGTACATTAGACACAGCATATAACATTTATGTATACTCTTGAACTTCTAAAAGCTCCACTACTATCACTTTACAACGATATAATTTATATTAGACATTCTAGTGTAGACTAACTCTTACATTCATAAGCGGCTTTATATATACCCTGAATTAAAGATATGACTCATTATTTAGTATTTTCTAGAAGAATTCTCGAATCCTGAAGAATATGCTGCGCCTCGGGCGTTTGTATGTTTGACGGGTTGCCTAATAGTGGATCGCAACACTGCCCCCTCTTTAAAACCGTTACGTCTCGTAACTGTAAATCCATTTTGACGCCAATTCGATGACTGATGACGGTATCGGCAGCTATCTCCTCTGGTGCATTCACCGCGTCGTTGGAAGTAACAGTCAACACTCTTTTCTTGGTCTTGGTAGGCAACCGGTTGATAACAACAAACAAGGACCTGGACGTTGGTTCCCTGGAAAACTACTTCTAGCATATTTCGGACTATCCTCCAATCTAAGTGATCCAGTCCACAGCCCAGTTTGGGCACTGATAGTTTAGTTACTCTATTTTCCATCATCTGCGCCTTAAGATTAGGCAAAGCCGCCCATAGATGTCCATAACTAGGTCTCTGCTATGAAGAATTTTGGTGACCAGATAGTAAACATAACGATTTTTATCTTGAAGAACCAAAGCTGAAGAATATGCTGTGCCTCGGGCGTCTGTATGTTTGACGGGTTGCCTAATAGTGGATCGCAACAATATTGTAACGGGAGTTAGATTTTGGGCCTCTTGAACAACCAATAATGTTAAAGTTGTGAAGCTCTAGACTGAGGGTATTTATGTTGTCCCTGTCCCTCTTATTGCTTGTAGGAACTGCAGAGCTCATGTCTGCTATTTCCTTATCCATTTATACAATACAAAGTAACAATCTTAATTCTAACAATAAGTTTCTTACAGTTTATTGTGACCAGCATCTGCAGCGTTAAGTTACGTCTGCAATATAATGTATTCACATCCGTTCTCATGTCTGGTTTATGAACTTCCATTATCCTTTTGTAATCTATCCTTCAATTATACATTGTTGCATCTAATTTAAGTTTTAATGATTTAATTATACATATACAGGGTTGGGATAAAGTATGGAACCAAGTGAATATCTTTAAAACGAAAAGGACGATGTTTATGAAACTTTGTAGATAAATGCATTGGGGCAAAATGCATCTGATGTGATTTTTTTTGTTAATAATGTACTTCCGGTTTAGCCCGAAATTCCCTCAATTTTTTTTAATTAAATGGAACACCCTGTATATTTTTGCAGATCTTGATAGATCTTGTTATTTTGAATTCATACATACCGGAGTTAATGGAAATAATCTGTAAAAACGAGACACTAAAGCACTTTAGTACAATCACTTTTAAGTTTTTACGCATTAGAATAAAAACCATTTAGATTAGCAAATTGATGTTTACTTTGTATTAAACGTGTACTGTTTAGTAAAGTAGCTGTTGGAAAAATGTCAAGACAAACTGTCAAGTTAATTGTAATTTACGGTAATAAATTGTACGGTTAAAAATGGTACATTTAAGTGAGAAAGATCGAATTGAAATATTAATGATGATTGGTTTTGGCGATCGTGTTAGAACTAGGGAAGAAGTTTGTCATATTTTTACTGATTTGCATCTTGAAAGAAATCCTATATCACGTTCAACAGTTACTAAAACATTACAACGCTTTAATGCAACAGGGATGGTCAAAAATTTGCCAAAAACTGGAAGACCACAGACCGCAACGAACGAAGCTATTAGACAAAACATTGCTATTGAATTAAAGGAATCACCTCAAACTTCTACCACAGATTTGGCACTAAACCACGGTATAAGTCGACGTTCTGTAAGGAAAATATTAAAAAGTGAAAAATATTATCCGTATAAAATACAATTAGTTCAAGAATTGTCTAATGATGATTTTGACTGACGGCTGGAGTTTTGCGAACGAATGATGAACATCTGTAATGTCGACGAGCATTTTGCAAATAATGTAGTGTTTTCGGATGAGGCATTTTTTTGTTTAAATGGAACAGTTAATCGCCATAACTCAAGGTATTAGTCAAATGAGAATCCTCATTGGATTTATGAAGCCCATACCCAACATCCGCAAAAGTTGAATGTTTGGATGGGAATTGTGAAAAATAAGCTTACATGCCCATTTTTTATAGACGGAAACTTGAATGGTGACAAGTATTTAGATTTACTAAATAACCAAATTATTCCTGCACTCCATCAAAATGGGCAGTTACTACAAAATGTTTGATTTCAACAAGATGGAGCGCCTCCTCACTATGATAGACGGGTTTTGAATTTTTTAGATGCAAATTTTCCAAATCGATGGATTGGACGTAGAGGATTTGTAGAGTGACCTGCGCGTTTTCCAGACTACAGTCTGTTAGATTTTTTTCTTTGGGGTTACCTGAAATCACATGTTTACGTTAGACGACCAACATCCCTGCAGGAATTGAAACAAAGATTCATGGATGAAAAGAGTAATTCAGGAATTTATTAATAGATTTGCATATTGTCAGGAAGTAAATGGCAAGCATTTTGAACATTTAAAATGATTTTGTTTAAGTTAAATTTAATATTATTCTCATTCTCGTTAATCTTATAAATAAAATTTATTATTGAGTAAATATAAAGTGCTTTAGTATCTTGTTTTTACAGATTATTTCTATTAACCCCGGTATGTATGAATTCGAAATAACAAGATCTATCAAGATCCGCAAAAATACACAAGGTGTCCCATTTAATTAAAAAAAATTGAGGGCATTTCCGGCTAAACCGGAAGTACATTATTAACAAAAAAAATCACATCAGATGCATTTTGCCTCATTGCATTTATTTACAAAGTTTCATAAAAACCGTCCTTTTCGTTTTAAATATATTCACTTGGTTCCATACTTTATCCCAACCCTGTATATTGATTTGGGGTATATGTAGCTCGGGCTACCGCTAACACATTTCACAAATTTAGAACAAGTAGTAACAAAAGTCTATTACTCACTATTCACAAGTCTAAATTAACAGTATATGCCTCATAGACGTTTTCAGTACAATTAACAATGAAGCACTATCACACTAAGGTTTTTTACAAGCACTAATATTTTTTTAAACTAAATCCTTAACCATAAGTCTTCTTAACAACACTAAACACTACTATAATTTATTTATCACTCTTTTGTCTATTATGTACAAGCTGGCGGTACAATATACACGTTCACATAATACAAATTTATATTTACTATAGGATTTTCAAAACGTAATGACTAACTAACTATATACGATATGATTTATATACATTTGGATATAGACTAGCTGCTGTACACTCATCACCGATATTATATATACCCTAAAATTAACTAGATGATTCATAGTCTGGTGTTTGCTCGAATGTTCGACACTTCTGTAGAATACCCTTTGGTTATGCAACTTGCGTGTTTGACGGGTTGCCTATTTGTAACAATTTTGTGTATATCATATTGATAATAACGAGTATTGAAGTTATAGTTTTAAACAGTTTTATTTAAAACGCACCGCCTGCATCCTTTAGCGGTAATACATAATCGCATAGGTAACACAGCTATTTACCATCTCTAGGTGGCCTCCTTAGAAATTTCTGCTCCTTAAAGATTTTGTCAGAGCCTTTGTAAACGGATTGTAAAGACCATAATACCGATAAAAAATTAATAATATCGTATTGTTTCTGGCCTCTTCCGAGAATGCAACAAGTCACAATATGCATATGCAACTGGAGCAGAGGACAGAAATGATAGGGCGCATTCAGCGCCCTTCAAACTTTGTAATGTAAAGTAATTTTTAATTCATATGCCTGAACTTTGGTTATTCTCAAAATTACATAGCAACTTAATGATACTTTAATTATTTTCAAATAACAATGTTAACGTAAATATCAACATAAACTGTAACAAATTTCAGTCTGTACTTAGGGTAACAACAGTTTGCTTTTTAGAACATCATGATATTACATTACTGTAAATATTGAATTTGTATCGAGTTTACCACCGTCCATTGTTACCCTATATCAAAGTACATGTACTACACATAACAAATCAATGTAAAACCAAAATTTCCTACTCATTTTTTGTGCTACACTAAAAACTAGCAAACCTAATCCCACTAACGTTTTCTCAACATACCCTGCATAGGGGAAGAAAACATTTAAATACGATTGCAAATCCAGCAGAAATCAGTACACTTAGTGCTCACCATAGCCTAAGAAACTCTACTGGCAGTGTTCACCATAGCCTGCTAACATTTCAGCAGTGGTCCCCATAGCCTGCTTATTCTCCGCCAGTAATGCTACCCAACGGCCGGCCGCTCGCCACCGCACCTGGAGTACGTCGCTATAGTTCAGTACCGTAAACCACGTACAGGCTGGAAGCTCCTGTCGCCCAGTCATCCATACCGTAATTCTTTACATTCTCACTTTGTCGCCCAAGTAAATTACGAAGCCTTTCTGAAGCGTACCGAAAGACCCCGATGACTTCTGAACCTCTTCAAACTGTATATATGTTGAATTTATAGTACATATGTCCATACCATAATTCTTTACTTCCCACGTCGTTCGATAAATAAATCACGAAGCCTTCCGGAAGAGTTCCAAAGATCGCCGAAGACGTCTGGACCTCTTCAAACTGTATATATTTTTCATCTATCGTTATTCAAGTTCCTACTTGGCCTCACAAGTAAATTCCAAAGCCTTCCGAAGAGTTCCGACGACCGCTGAAGACTTCTGAACCTCTTAGCACTGATATATATATATATATATATATATATATATATATATATAAAATACTCATATTTAGACCAGGGTAGAAAATTAAATAATCACATCAAATAATTTTAATCACCGTGTAGAAGCTTTGGGAAATAATACGCTTTATTAAAACCATGAAGCATAAATAAATTCGGTCGTTTCAGTAAAAATAAGAAATTTAAAATCATGTACAAGACGCTTTATATCAAAAGAAACAGTATTAACAAGCTCTACGGGTAATGTAATTATTCCTAAACAAATGGAAATTACGTGCAAAATTTATATTAATTCACCCTATTTTAAGTAACCGGTAGTAAAACAAAGTGTACACATAATAATTAATAGTTAACTTGTATTCGCTAAAATGAAAGGATAGAAGTCAATTTTAATTGGAGTTAATTAAACCATTATTAATAATAAGCATAAAAGTGTGAAAATCCAAGATTATAATACCAGAAAATAAAGCTCTGAGAATTAATATTATTTTGAACACCTGCGTAGTTTAAATATCACGTACGGCGAAAATTGGGTAGATAACAAATGGTTTCAAGGAATCTTGAAGAAACCGTGGCTTAATATTCACGAGAAGGTGCGATACGGGGTTATTAAACCCAGATAGTCCACATGGACTAAAATATAATCGATAATAAAGAATATCAATTTGCACCAATACGAACAGGTTAGAAAAGGAAAGAGAAAATGCGTCAAGCAAAGACACATATAGTAAAAGGCGTGATTTAAGCAACGTCACGAGGGTCACAATTGGTTGAAAATAGGATGCAAATATCAGAGGTAGAAACAACGATTTCTGTACAAAATTAATTAGTTATTTCCAGACTTTGCGTGCCGTGTTGAAATTTCTGAGATTTAAATGGGGCGAGTACAAAATTCGTAAAAACCGACGCGCGAGCGACGGACTGAGAACATGGCATGAGAAATTCTTTAGAATTACCCGTTTTGGGGAACAGACCGACAGACAGGCTTTTTGCTATATATACCGAGGTGAATATAAACAAGCTCTCTTAGACTTTTGACTATTCGATGCGTTAAAAGCTCTTACATCCGCGACTTGATTCAAGATGTTAAACAGTGCATTTTAGTTTGATAAAATAATTAAAAATTTTGCTCGTATATTTTAGTGATTCAAAATAGTTTGTTATTTACGTGCTAACATGAATGTACTTCAGTGCACTTAGATACAAGGTAATAAAATTTAGTATCACTGTACCAATAAGCAAAATTTACAACGACAAATGTATACACAAAAGTAGGCAGTTTTGGCGTATATTGGTGAAAGACGCATGAATTTCTTTGCTATTTTTCGGGGGTGTTAATAATTAAATGGTTCAAATACGTGTCTGGATCCACGAAACAAGGGTCAGATATACACAGATGAGTTCCGGAAAAGCCCCGAAACAACTTTAAATAAATGGTGATGGAGAAAATTTTAAAAGCGTTGAGAATTAGAAGCCGTAAATAGAATCCTGTTGGAATGGTGTGATTAACTAAAGGGACGATGTACATTAAAGCTACGAGGACAGTAACCTTCAGGTAAATTATACTATTTTGTTTGACATTTTGGTGTGTGTTGAATAACTTTATTATACTATTTTGTTTGACATTTTTGTGTGTGTTGAATTACTTGATAATTGATTTACTTTAAATGGACATTAGTGAAATTGTACTAACCATAAAATTTTAATGTTAAGATGAAATTTGCTTGTTTAAGTAGAAAGGGGTATTTAGTATTGATGTTCTGGATTATGATGAAATTTTAGGTATGTCTTTGAGCTCAATTAGACGAACCTGGTTAATTAACGTAAAGGGGTGGTAGATGCTCCCTTTTTACTCTGCATATATTGTTATATTAATTAGTAGGCATCCTACAAGGACTTTAATTCTGGATGCACATTAAAATGATAATAAAATTAATCTTGAAATTCTTTTTAAAACTGAATTTTATGCTGAAATTTAATTTGAAAATTTAATGTATTCTGAATATTGATGTAAATAGAGTTAACGTTGATGTTTGTGGTAGGAATGTGTTGTTTAATTTTATGAATGAGGAGGTTTATAAAATTAGGTGAGCAGCCGAGGCGAAAACAGGATCACAGCAGTTTATGACGCCCAATCGGTGGGACTAGAATTTTTTTGTTGAAAGGACCCAGTTCCCGCATTCACAGGAGTATATCACAGCAGTTTATGGCGCCCAACGTGGGGCTCGAGTTCCAAATAAAATTTTGTGATTTTATTCCAGGAAACTGGCGATCTGAGAGAGAGAGTTTTGTGTGTGTATAAATTTAGAGTATTTTAGAGTGTGTGTGAGTGATTTGAACGTATGCAGAGAAAGGAGTGGTTAAGGAGTCAAGGAGTGGGAATTGGAAGTGACGATAGTGCATTGTGTGAGAAAATTTCGAAAATGGAAGAAGCTGGAGGCAGTAGAGATCAGTCGAGGACGGAATCAGGGATCAAGGAAATGAGTTAATGATGAGAATGTTAGAGGAAATGCAATTAGCTAGGAGGAGTCCAACAGAAAATTAGAACTGCTAAGCGAAGAATCTAATAGAGCGAGGAGGAGTCCAACCAAAAATTAGAGCAGATAAGCGGAAAATTGAACAAAATACTAAAGAATTTACAGAATTTAAAGATAGTCTTACCGTGAAACTGGGGAAGTAGAAAATAGGGTTGAAAAAATGAGCGTGATATTACAGGTCTTCGACAGGAAATGGGACATTTAAGGTCCGAAGTACGCATTTTTGTGAAGAAGAGATTAATATAAAATGACTGAAGTGACGGACTCATGTAGGGATCAGTTAGGCAGGGTAGAACGCGAAGTTAGTAGTATCAAATACAACATGTCAAATTTAACGGGGGATGGTCCCAGATTTTCTACAGGTGGAGTATCATTGGACCAACACATGAAGTTTTATGGCGATAACAGGGTAAATCCACAAATTTTTATTAACAGTGTAAGAAATCTAGTGGGAAATTTATTTGACGAACAGACTAAACTAAATACGATAAAGGCTTTATTAAAGGACAATGCGGAAGCGTGGTACAATTTAGTAGGACAGGACAAAGACACGTATCAGGACTTTGAAAACAAATTTCTAAAGCACTACTGGAGTGACCACAGACAAGATCAGGTACGAGACGACTTAATCACCGGGAAATTTAAGGGAGAATTTTCAGGAAGTAGGGAGCAATTTGCTATACGCAAGTATAGCATAGCAAAGCAACTGAACCCATCACTGACGGACCGACAAATTATTAAGTATTTATCACGACACTTCGAGGTAGACATAAGACAGCACGTAGCGCTACAGAACATAGTGGACAGAGAAATGTTTTTGGAATACCTGCAGAGGTACGACGACGTAAGTAGTGGACGACCTCGGGAAAACAGGGAAAGACAGATCAACACAGTTAGGTTTGACAATAGACGGGACAACTATGCTAGAAGGGGGAATAATTACGGATACCAGCGACAAAATTGGGAACAGAGACGACCATACGTTAGGAGTAATAGTTTAGGAAGGGGACCTGCACCGAGACCGGAACCTACCAGAATGAATAGTTCACCAGACATGAGCGGGACTGCTAATACAGACACGGAACGAGTGGAAACGCCTAGGACATACGCTGAGGTGACGGCTAGACCAGGACCAAGTAGGGAAAACAGACCTGGACAGGATTTTTAGAACGCGACAGACCACTAGATTTCAGTGTAAATGTATATGAACATCCACGTGAATTTTTCAAAATTGAGGAGGAAGTAGAGCCAGAAACAGAGGAAAAATTATGTTTGCCAATTATTGATTTAGAAATTTTTGAGAATAATGTAGAAGTATTACTTGATACAGGGGCAGAGGCGAGTTTAATATCGGAGGAATTCGTCAGCAAAATTAGGGATAAGGTTTGTGATAGAATTATGCCTATAAAGCGTAGCCATTTAGTAGCTCCAAATAAAAAGAAGTTTGCTGTAGTAAATAGTGTTGTGGTGCTTAGGATAGATATAGGAGGTTTAAGCTGTGAACAGGAGTTTGTAATTGTACCTGGACTGAAGTTTCAGAGCATTTTAGGTGTCGACTGTATGATGAAGTTAGGGGTTTTGATAGATATGCAAAGGAAGGTAGTAAGGATTAAGGATAGGGTAGTGCCATGGAAGGGCAGTTATGAAGTCACAGAGGATGACACGGGGTTGAATATTAATGTAGTAGAGGTAGAGGATGATGAAAGTAAACAGATCAACACAATAAGATGTCCAGAGGATAGGAGAGTAGAGGTTCAAGCTTTAATACAAAAACATGCAGAAGTAGTGGGGGTAGAAGCAGCATATCAGGAGCAGGTGAAGGCGAAATTAAGTAAAGATGGCAAGTTTGTTTTTAATCAAGTAGATTTAAGGGATTCATTCTGGCGGATTCCATTACATAAGAATTCTAGAAGGTACATAGGATATTCCATAGAGGGAAAAATCGATAATTGTAAAGTAGTATCGTTTGGTTTGTCGGCAGAAAAGGAAATGATAATGAATAAGAAACAGACAAATGTAGGGACTAAAGAAGAAGCAATATTTAAGAGTCAGGATAATAGGGATGATAAGTTTATTTTATGTGAGATAATAGGGATGATAAGTATAGATATAGAAGGAGGAGAAATAGGGATGAAGAGTATTAGGTTGGTGAGAAGAAAGACTTGGAGGGTCAAGAAGAGAGTTAGATTTAAAAAAGATAGGGATAGCATAGGTGTA
This sequence comes from Platerodrilus igneus, assembly GCA_036346225.1. Classification (NCBI taxonomy): domain Eukaryota; kingdom Metazoa; phylum Arthropoda; class Insecta; order Coleoptera; family Lycidae; genus Platerodrilus; species Platerodrilus igneus. The sequence continues at coordinate 6,950,583 of JARFIW010001503.1, read as the reverse complement.
TATAAAAGAGTAGAAGTAAGTGGTTATAGAAAATAAAGCTAGGTATAGGATAAATATGGGAGATAATTAGGAATAGGTTTAGGATGAGAATAAAGAGTAAATGTAGGAAGAAAATAAGATAGGTTAAGTGTAGATATTTCATAGAAGATTAGTGGAGAGTTAGGAATAGAGTAAGGGTAGGATAGGTATATAGGATTAGGTAGGGGGAAGTAAAGTTTAGTGAAGATTAGTTAAAAGTTAGGAATAGGATAGGTATATAGGATGTATATAGGATTAGATGGATAAGTAGGATGAAGTTAGGGACAATTTCAGTTTATAGAAGTAGGTGAGAGTTAGGAATAGGATAGGGATATAGGATAGGTGTAAATTTTTTTGGATTGGAGACAAAGTAGGTAAGTTAGATAGATAAGGGTAGAGAGAATAGGCAATTTTTTTTGTAATTTTTTTTTGTCTAAATGCTTTATATTTGCATTCAAATAAGTGGGATTATTTGTATTCAAATAGGGGGAAAATACTCATATTTAGACCAGGGTAGAAAATTAAATAATCACATCAAATAGTTTTAATCACCGTGTAGAAGCTTTAAATAATACGCTTTATTAAAACCATGAAGCATAAATAAATTCGGTCGTTTCAGTAAAATAAGAAATTTAAAATCATGTACAAGACGCTTTATATCAAAAGAAACAGTATTAAAAGCTCTACGGGTAATGTAATTATTCCTAAACAAATGGAAATTACGTGCAAAATTTATATTAATTAACCCTATTTTAAGTAACCGGTAGTAAAACAAAGTGTACACATAATAATTAATAGTTAACTTGTATTCGCTAAAAATGAAAGGATAGAAGTCAATTTTAATTGGAGTTAATTAAACCATTATTAATAATAAGCATAAAAGTGTGAAAATCCAAGATTATAATACCAGAAAATAAAGCTCTGAGAATTAATATTATTTTGAACACCTGCGTAGTTTAAATATCACGTACGGCGAAAATTGGGTAGATAACAAATGGTTTCAAAGGAATCTTGGAAGAAACCGTGGCTTAATATTCACGAGAAGGTGCGATACGGGGTTATTAAACCCAGATAGTCCACATGGACTAAAATATAATCGATAATAAAGAATATCAATTTGCACCAATACGAACAGGTTAGAAAAGGAAAGAGAAAATGCGTCAAGCAAAGACACATATAGTAAAAGGCGTGATTTAAGCAACGTCACGAGGGTCACAATTGGTTGAAAATAGGATGCAAATATCAGAGGTAGAAACAACGATTTCTGTACAAAATTAATTAGTTATTTCCAGACTTTGCGTGCCGTGTTGAAATTTCTGAGATTTAAATGGGGCGAGTACAAAATTGTAAAACCGACGCGCGAGCGACGGACTGAGAACATGGCATGAGAAATTCTTTAGAATTACCCGTTTTGGGGAACAGACCGACAGACAGGCTTTTTGCTATATATACCGAGGTGAATATAAACAAGCTCTTTAGACTTTTGACTATTCGATGCGTTAAAAGCTCTTACATCCGCGACTTGATTCAAGATGTTAAACAGTGCATTTTAGTTTGATAAAATAATTTAAAAATTTTGCTCGTATATTTTAGTGATTCAAAATAGTTTGTTATTTACGTGCTAACATGAATGTACTTCAGTGCACTTAGATACAAGGTAATAAAATTTAGTATCACTGTACCAATTAGCAAAATTTACAACGACAAATGTATACACAAAAGTAGGCAGTTTTGGCGTATATTGGTGAAAGACGCATGAATTTCTTTGCTATTTTTCGGGGGTGTTAATAATTAAATGGTTCAAATACGTGTCTGGATCCACGAAACAAGGGTCAGATATACACAGATGAGTTCCGGAAAAGCCCGAAACAACTTTAAATAAATGGTGATGGAGAAAATTTTAAAAGCGTTGAGAATTAGAAGCCGTAAATAAATCCTGTTGGAATGGTGTGATTAACTAAAGGGACGATGTACATTGAAGCTACGAGGACAGTAACCTTCAGGTAAATTATACTATTTTGTTTGACATTTTGGTGTGTTTGAATAACTTTATTATACTATTTTGTTTGACATTTTGTGTGTTGAATTACTTGATAATTGATTTACTTTAAATGGACATTAGTGAAATTGTACTAACCATAAAATTTTAATGTTAAGATGAAATTTGCTTGTTTAAGTAGAAAGGGGTATTTAGTATTGATGTTCTGGATTATGATGAAATTTTATGTCTTTGAGCTCAATTAGACGAACCTGGTTAATTAACGTAAAGGGGTGGTAGATGCTCCTTTTTACTCTGCATATATTGTTATATTAATTAGTAGGCATCCTACAAGGACTTTAATTCTGGATGCACATTAAAATGATAATAAAATTAATCTTGAAATTCTTTTTAAAACTGAATTTTATGCTGAAATTTAATTTGAAAATTTAATGTATTCTGAATATTGATGTAAATAGAGTTAACGTTGATGTTTGTGGTAGGAATGTGTTGTTTAATTTTATGAATGAGGAGGTTTATAAAATTAGGTGAGCAGCCGAGGCGAAAACAGGATCACAGCAGTTTATGACGCCCAATCGGTGGGACTAGAATTTTTTTGTTGAAAGGACCCAGTTCCCGCATTCACAGGAGTATATCACAGCAGTTTATGGCGCCCAACGTGGGGCTCGAGTTCCAAATAAAATTTTTGTGATTTTATTCCAGGAAACTGGCGATCTGAGAGAGAGAGTTTTGTGTGTGTATAAATTTAGGAGTATTTTAGAGTGTGTGTGAGTGATTTGAACGTATGCAGAGAAAGGAGTGGTTAAGGAGTCAAGGAGTGGAAATTGGAAGTGACGATAGTGCATTGTGTGAGAAAATTTCGAAAATGGAAGAAGCTGGAGGCAGTAGAGATCAGTCGAGGACGGAATCAGGGGATCAAGGAAATGAGTTAATGATGAGAATGTTAGAGGAAATGCGATTAGCTAGGAGGAGTCCAACAGAAAATTAGAACTGCTAAGCGAAGAATCTAATAGAGCGAGGAGGAGTCCAACCAAAAATTAGAGCAGATAAGCGGAAAATTGAACAAAATACTAAAGAATTTACAGAATTTAAAGATAGTCTTACCGTGAAACTGGGGAAGTAGAAAATAGGGTTTTGGAATACCTGCAGAGGTACGACGACGTAAGTAGTGGACGACCTCGGGAAAACAGGGAAAGACAGATCAACACAGTTAGGTTTGACAATAGACGGGACAACTATGCTAGAAGGGGGAATAATTACGGATACCAGCGACAAAATTGGGAACAGAGACGACCATACGTTAGGAGTAATAGTTTAGGAAGGGGACCTGCACCGAGACCGGAACCTACCAGAATGAATAGTTCACCAGACATGAGCGGGACTGCTAATACAGACACGGAACGAGTGGAAACGCCTAGGACATACGCTGAGGTGACGGCTAGACCAGGACCAAGTAGGGAAAACAGACCTGGACAGGATTTTTAGAACGCGACAGACCACTAGATTTCAGTGTAAATGTATATGAACATCCACGTGAATTTTTCAAAATTGAGGAGGAAGTAGAGCCAGAAACAGAGGAAAAATTATGTTTGCCAATTATTGATTTAGAAATTTTTGAGAATAATGTAGAAGTATTACTTGATACAGGGGCAGAGGCGAGTTTAATATCGGAGGAATTCGTCAGCAAAATTAGGGATAAGATTTGTGATAGAATTATGCCTATAAAGCGTAGCCATTTAGTAGCTCCAAATAAAAGAAGTTTGCTGTAGTAAATAGTGTTGTGGTGCTTAGGATAGATATAGGAGGTTTAAGCTGTGACCAGGAGTTTGTAATTGTACCTGGACTGAAGTGTCAGAGCATTTTAGGTGTCGACTGTATGATGAAGTTAGGGGTTTTGATAGATATGCAAAGGAAGGTAGTAAGGATTAAGGATAGGGTAGTGCCATGGAAGGGCAGTTATGAAGTCACAGAGGATGACACGGGGTTGAATATTAATGTAGTAGAGGTAGAGGATGATGAAGGTAAACAGATCAACACAATAAGATGTCCAGAGGATAGGAGAGTAGAGGTTCAAGCTTTAATACAAAAACATGCAGAAGTAGTGGGGGTAGAAGCAGCATATCAGGAGCAGGTGAAGGCGAAATTAAGTAAAGATGGCAAGTTTGTTTTTAATCAAGTAGATTTAAGGGATTCATTCTGGCGGATTCCATTACATAAGAATTCTAGAAGGTACATAGGATATTCCATAGAGGGGAAAAATCGATAATTGTAAAGTAGTATCGTTTGGTTTGTCGGCAGAAAAGGAAATGATAATGAATAAGAAACAGACAAGTGTAGGGACTAAAGAAGAAGCAATATTTAAGAGTCAGGATAATAGGGATGATAAGTTTATTTTATGTGAGATAATAGGGATGATAAGTATAGATATAGAAGGAGGAGAAATAGGGATGAAGAGTATTAGGTTGGTGAGAAGAAAGACTTGGAGGGTCAAGAAGAGAGTTAGATTTAAAAAAGATAGGGATAGCATAGGTGTATATAAAAGAGTAGAAGTAAGTGGTTATAGAAAATAAAGCTAGGTATAGGATAAATATGGGAGATAATTAGGAATAGGTTTAGGATGAGAATAAAGAGTAAATGTAGGAAGAAAATAAGATAGGTTAAGTGTAGATATTTCATAGAAGATTAGTGGAGAGTTAGGAATAGAGTAAGGGTAGGATAGGTATATAGGATTAGGTAGGGGGAAGTAAAGTATAGTGAAGATTAGTTAAAAGTTAGGAATAGGATAGGTATTGTAACAATTTTATTTTAGCAGTAAAAGAACCTATTCATTAAACGTACAATGAATATTGAAATACCTTTATTAACTAAAATAAAGATTCGAGTAACAATCAAATTTTTATAGTATTACTATATCTAGGATTAGTAGTCTATTTGTTTCGGAGTTCGGTGCAATTCCACAGCCACTGGCGCGCGCGTGAGAGGTTCGAGAACCCCACTTATGATCCTCCCACCATGCAAGAACGCAGCGAGCGCACTCGTCGATAGTTAAAGGCAGCGTGAAGAGGCATTCAAAAAGAATGGCGAGTGACCTCCGGGTCGCCTTATTTTGGTGAAACACTTCCTGAGTAACGCGCAACAATACGTCAGAAATCGCAACGACATGTCAGAAACCGCAACAACACGTCAGAAACTGCAACGATAAATTAGAAACCGCACGACCACTTTGAAATTACAATGTAGAAACCTTAACTTATGGACTACACAATGAAAGATTATATTTGTAAATAAAATTAGAAAACGGAAGATTACGCTATGAAGTAATGCTGCCTTGAACCAATGTGAGAAATCCGCTTCGCTCCTACATCTGTATTAAAGCATGGAAAACAAGCATATTTAGCTGCAGGCCCCGCACTGCGAAGTTGTTTCCATTGCAACCAAAGACGACGGCCGGTTTTGGGTTCGTAATAGAATTAAGAATTTCCTCAGTACTTCCTTCTGAAAGTACATTATTTCATTTTGTTTGTTGGATGTACAAAATTGTTATTCACTTTACCTGTGATTAGACTGGTTTTCCCCAGTATCGGGTTTGATTTCACTTAGTTCCGTAAATATGTGACTACACGTGGCTACAACGTAAATTAACAGCTGCTATTACGTCACCTGTTTGTTTGAACAATGCCGTCAACAATTGCACAATGGCTAACAGATGTTTAGCATTACAGTACTGCCACTTTTGATAAAATTAGAGAATATCTTGGTGATTCTTTTGACTTCAAACTAATATTAATTTTGTTAAATTAATGAGAAAATTTCGTATATTCATTTGTAAGTGACCTACACAGATCTGGTTGGGTTATAAAAACCTTAATATTGTTAGTTACACTGAACTGTAATATATTTGAGTAAGGATCAGTTGATAAACCTTACAACAATTTTGCAAGAATATCAAATATTTATTTTATTTAATTATAATGAAATTTTATTTACTGAAACAAAGAAAATTCTTTCTAGTAAATTAATAATCTACCTTTAAAGTTTTTTATTCTGATCTGGTTTGATCAGACCTGATAAACAAAAGACAGCAAGAGTTAAATTTTTATGATTCCATTATGTAGAAAACATTCTCTATGCATTTAGGTATACTTGAAGGACGCAAATTGTGTTCCCATTTTCTATGTGACTTAATTATTATTTTTCCTTACAGGAACAGCGTCTTATTCTGTTAAGACAAGTTTGTATGTCAGCGAAGGCGATCTTTTTTTCTTTGGGTCTCCACGTCCGCCCTCAGAAATTTGCTATGCCATTAATATAAATCAATCTGGACTTGGTGGCGCCTGTTTGTTTTAGTTTGAGTGTGACCCCCCACAGATTTCGACTTACCCCCATTGCTCATAGCTCTACCCAAGGAATAGACCCTAGTTACGTCGGAAGATTTAGTTTTGCAGACACCTAACTTGAAGCATGGTGATAATAAAGTAGTGTCGGCCAGGAAAATTCGTTTCACTAGCGCCCATGCGTGAGGCTAGCGGAGCCAACAATTAGAGAAAAAAAAATCGTTACAGTATATAGGATGTATATAGGATTAGATGGATAAGTAGGATGAAGTTAGGGACAATTTCAGTTTATAGAAGTAGGTGAGAGTTAGGAATAGGATAGGGATATAGGATAGGTGTAAATTTTTTTTTGGATTGGAGACAAAGTAGGTAAGTTAGATAGATAAGGGTAGAGAGAGATAGGCAATTTTTTTTGTAATTTTTTTTTGTCTAAATGCTTTATATTTGCATTCAAATAAGTGGGATTATTTGTATTCAAATAGGGGGAAAATACTCATATTTAGACCAGGGTAGAAAATTAAATAATCACATCAAATAATTTTAATCACCGTGTAGAAGCTTTGGGAAATAATACGCTTTATTAAAACCATGAAGCATAAATAAATTCGGTCGTTTCAGTAAAAATAAGAAATTTAAAATCATGTACAAGACGCTTTATATCAAAAGAAACAGTATTAACAAGCTCTACGGGTAATGTAATTATTCCTAAACAAATGGAAATTACGTGCAAAATTTATATTAATTAACCCTATTTTAAGTAACCGGTAGTAAAACAAAGTGTACACATAATAATTAATAGTTAACTTGTATTCGATAAAAATGAAAGGATAGAAGTCAATTTTAATTGGAGTTAATTAAACCATTATTAATAATAAGCATAAAAGTGTGAAAATCCAAGATTATAATACCAGAAAATAAAGCTCTGAGAATTAATATTATTTTGAACACCTGCGTAGTTTAAATATCACGTACGGCGAAAATTGGGTAGATAACAAATGGTTTCAAGGAATCTTGAAGAAACCGTGGCTTAATATTCACGAGAAGGTGCAATACGGGGTTATTAAACCCAGATAGTCCACATGGACTAAAATATAATCGATAATAAAGAATATCAATTTGCACCAATACGAACAGGTTAGAAAAGGAAAGAGAAAATGCGTCAAGCAAAGACACATATAGTAAAAGGCGTGATTTAAGCAACGTCACGAGGGTCACAATTGGTTGAAAATAGGATGCAAATATCAGAGGTAGAAACAACGATTTCTGTACAAAATTAATTAGTTATTTCCAGACTTTGCGTGCCGTGTTGAAATTTCTGAGATTTAAATGGGGCGAGTACAAAATTCGTAAAAACCGACGCGCGAGCGACGGACTGAGAACATGGCATGAGAAATTCTTTAGAATTACCCGTTTTGGGGAACAGACCGACAGACAGGCTTTTTGCTATATATACCGAGGTGAATATAAACAAGCTCTCTTAGACTTTTGACTATTCGATGCGTTAAAAGCTCTTACATCCGCGACTTGATTCAAGATGTTAAACAGTGCATTTTAGTTTGATAAAATAATTAAAATTTTGCTCGTATATTTTAGTGATTCAAAATAGTTTGTTATTTACGTGCTAACATGAATGTACTTCAGTGCACTTAGATACAAGGTAATAAAATTTAGTATCACTGTACCAATAAGCAAAATTTACAACGACAAATGTATACACAAAAGTAGGCAGTTTTAGCGTATATTGGTGAAAGACGCATGAATTTCTTTGCTATTTTTCGGGGTGTTAATAATTAAATGGTTCAAATACGTGTCTGGATCCACGAAACAAGGGTCAGATATACACAGATGAGTTCCGGAAAAGCCCGAAACAACTTTAAATAAATGGTGATGGAGAAAATTTTAAAAGCGTTGAGAATTAGAAGCCGTAAATAGAATCCTGTTGGAATGGTGTGATTAACTAAAGGGACGATGTACATTAAAGCTACGAGGACAGTAACCTTCAGGTAAATTATACTATTTTGTTTGACATTTTGGTGTGTGTTGAATAACTTTATTATACTATTTTGTTTGACATTTTGTGTGTGTTGAATTACTTGATAATTGATTTACTTTAAATGGACATTAGTGAAATTGTACTAACCATAAAATTTTAATGTTAAGATGAAATTTGCTTGTTTAAGTAGAAAGGGTATTTAGTATTGATGTTCTGGATTATGATGAAATTTTAGGTATGTCTTTGAGCTCAATTAGACGAACCTGGTTAATTAACGTAAAGGGGTGGTAGATGCTCCTTTTACTCTGCATATATTGTTAGATTAATTAGTAGGCATCCTACAAGGACTTTAATTCTGGATGCACATTAAAATGATAATAAAATTAATCTTGAAATTCTTTTTAAAACTGAATTTTATGCTGAAATTTAATTTGAAAATTTAATGTATTCTGAATATTGATGTAAATAGAGTTAACGTTGATGTTTGTGGTAGGAATGTGTTGTTTAATTTTATGAATGAGGAGGTTTATAAAATTAGGTGAGCAGCCGAGGCGAAAACAGGATCACAGCAGTTTATGACGCCCAATCGGTGGGACTAGAATTTTTTTGTTGAAAGGACCCAGTTCCCGCATTCACAGGAGTATATCACAGCAATATATATATATTACTCAAATTTAAACCAGGGTAGAAAATTAATTAACGACATCAAATAATTTTAATCACCGTGTATAAGGAAGCTTTGGGAAAAAGTACGCGTAATTAAAATGCCTAGTGTGAAGATTTAAATCATTCAATTAGAATGTAGGGTTTGTATAGAATTTTATTAGATAATACGCGTTATTAAAACCGTAGAGCATAAAAATGTATTCGTTTCATTAAAAATAAGGGATTTAAATTATTCACTAGACGCTTTCTATAAAAAGAAGCAGAAATAAAATGCTCAACGTGTATTTAATTTAATTGTTCCAAGAAACAAATAGAAATTACGTGCGAAATTTATATTGATTAATTCAATTTTTAAGTAACGGATATTAAACAAAGTGTACAGATAATAATTAATATTTATTTAGTATTTGCTAAAAATTAAAGGGTAGAAGTCAATGCCATTCATTATTAGTTTAATTGGAGTTAATTGAACCATTAGTAATACATAATATGAATAAAAGCTTTTAAAAACACCATAATACCAAATATGAGACGCGTTGCTAGCATACAAATCGATCAAGAAGGTTAAAATTAATGGAATATCCCAAATCGTAGAAGTATTACGATTGAACACCTGCGTATTTTTAAATATCAAAGTTCTAATAAATTTGAATAGATAAACATGCAGCTTCTAGGTATATTGGAAACGGTCGGATAAACCGTAGCTTATATTAACGGGAAAGGCTAGATAAGGGGTTATTTAACTCAAGTAAGTCACGTCGCGGGTCCACGTGGATTGAAATAGCCCATAATAAAGAATATCGATTTGTACCACTCAGGCCAGGGTAAAAAGAGACGGATGAAACGCGCTAGGCAGAGACATGAATAATAAAAGGCGGGATTTGAGCAACGTCACGAGGTTTACGATTGGTGCAAATAAGATGCAGATAGAGAGGTGGAAACAACAATTTCGAGATAAAATTAATTAGTTGTTTGCAGACGCGTTGCGTGTCGTGTGAAAAGTTCTTAGATTTTCAACTGGCGCGTGTGCAAATTTTTAGAATCGCTGTGCCGGACTGTCGAAAAGGGAACATAGAATGAGAAATTCTAGAAAGTGTCCGTTGCGGGACAAAACCGACGTGCAGGCGAGCGATTATATAAACCCGTGTTTATAGGAGTTTCGCTCTCTTAGATTTTCGATTTTTATTCAATACTTTAAAACAGTTTGCTCTTTATTTTTTGATGTTATACGATACTGCAAGCAGAATACGTGCTACGATAAAAGTTATTAAGTGCATTTAAAGAAGATACAAGGTAATAAAGTCTAGTTATATTTGCGAGTATTACTGTACCAATTATCGAAATTAGTAACGATAAATGAATAAACAAAAGTAGGCGGTTTTGGGTATTGCGTGAAAAAATTATGAATTTCTTTGCTATTTTTCGGGGGTGTTAATAATCAAATGTTATTTGTAATCGTGATTGGATCCACAAAACAAGTTTTAGATATACTTAGATGAGTTCCTGAGAAGCCCTGAAACAACTTTAGATGAATGGTGGTGTAGAATGGTGGTTCAGAATCAGAAGCCGTAAACATAACCCAGTTGCAATGGTGTGATAAACAAAGGACGATGTACATTGGAGCCACGAGTGCATTAACCTTCAGGTAACTTATGCTTTGTTGTTCGATTTTTGATGTTTTGGTGTGTGTTGAATAACTTTATAATTTGTTTGCTAAAAAAAATGGACAGTAGTGAATTTGTTCAAACAACAAATTTTTAATTTTAAGGTGAAATTTTCTTGTTTAAGTAGAAAGGAGTATTTAGCAGTTTATGTTCTTGATTATGATGAAAATTTGGGTCTGTCTTTGAGCTCAATTAGACTAACCTGTTTAATTAACGTAAAGGGGTGGGAGATGCACCCTTTGTACTCAGACTCAGGTCTGCAAATATTGTTAAATTAATTAGTAGGTATCCTACAAGGACTTTAATTCTGGATGCAAATTAAAATGATGACAAATTTAATCTTGAAATTTTATGATACTGAAATTTATGCTACAATTTAATTTTGAAATTTTAATGTATTATGAATATTGATAGAAATAGAGTTAACGTTGATGTTTGTGGTAGGAATGTGTTTTTTTTTATGAATGAGGATGAAAGTTTTAACTAGGTGAGCAGCCGAGGCGGAAAGAGTAAAGAGGCGATTATCAGAAGAGATTCAACAGGGCGAGAATCACAGCAAATCTTGGTGCCAAATTCGAGAAGCACGAATATCTTTTTTTACTCTGGTGAGGCTTTTTGAAGGTTCCACAGCAATATATATATATATATATATATATATATATATATATATATATGTTCAATTTATAGTTATGTTCATATCATAATTTTTTACATTAACACGTTGACCCACAAGTAAATCAAGAAGCTTTCCGAAGAGTTCCGAAGACCGCCGAAGACGCCTGGACCTCTTAAAAATATTTACCACCTATCATTATTCAAGTTCTTACTCAACCTCACAAGTAAATTCCGAAGCCTTCCAAAGAATTTCGAAGACTACCGAAGACTTATGGTTCTTACTTGGTTCCACGAGCAACCACAAAGTTTTTCGAAAATTACCTAAGACTTCCGAACTGCTTCAAACTATATAAACTGTTCATTTTAAACTATTTTACATTCATATCTATGTATTTATAAACTTTTTAATTGTTTTTGCTTGTGCATATTAAACATAATAAAGCCAAGTCTACATATATTGTCTAAGAAGTCAGATGCCGCCCATCCGAACGATAACAAGTGGCGTCTAACGTGATTGGGCCGTCTTCACTAAAGATTTTGCAAACAGCACGCTTGCAAGAACCGTCATCATGCCCGAGACGAGGAGTCAAACAACATCAAACGTCCAGCCACCTACAACCCAGGATGACACACAATCAGCAACAGTTCTGGGACTGTAACAACCCAGTGGCGCTCAACAAACAGAACAAGCCAGCAAACTGGCCACGATCAAGGCCTTAGTGTAAGACCTCTACAATGTCACCACAGGGACTACCGAAACGAAAACATCTGTATTTTCTGGCACCCTCCTGGAAAATTCGGCAGAGTTTCTTCGACAGATGGAAGCAATGTGAGCTGATATACCGACAACAACCGCCCAACTACAAGGTGAAGCAACTACATGGTGGGTACCATTTGAGGTGTTCCAACCCAGCTACAGCGAGCTTAAGGAGTTCTTCCTGGAGACATACAATAGTCTAGCTATCAGGGCGAAAATAACAGCAGACTATTACGAACAGAAGCACACGGCATCTCAGTCAGTAGCTGCCTTCTTCAACAACATGGCACGTCAAGCGCGCCGCCTAAACAGGAAGATCGACCACGACATAGAGCTGTTCACCGACCTCCTCCTTCCAGCATTGAGAAATCCAATCCAATGCCACATGCCGACAACTCTATGGGAAATGCTCTCCCGCCTGTCTAGGATAGAAGCAAACGAAAAAGACACAGTAAAAAGGACAACCGTCCCCACACCAGCAACCAGATTTCCACGCACAACAAAGCAGTTACCAAGATGGGCATTCTGTCTTCAACTACATTGGCACCGAGACTGTTCGACCAAAGCGTCGGGAAATGACCTACCGACCGAGCAACGCTTCCGACCACAATCGTCCCACCCAGTAGCAGGCGAACAAGGAGAAGTCAGACGCCGCCGCACAAAACGTAAACGCAAACGCCGCCACAGGCTCAGATATTTTGACAACAAGAACCCTGCCGCATTCCCACAACAACCTAGCTACGCTACACTTTTCAGCAAGGGGGAATGTTACCCTATATCAAAGTACATGTGCTGAACACATAACAAACTAATGTAAAACCAAAATTTCCAACTCATTTTTTGAGCTACACTAAAAACTAGGAAACCTATTGAATGCGCATCCCAGTAACGTTTTTTAACATACCCTGCATATGGAAAGAAAGCATATAAATACAATTGCAAATCCAGCAGAAATTAGTACATTTACTGCTCACCATAGCCTAAGAAACTCAACTGACAATGCTCACCATAGCCTGCTAACACTTCAGCAGTGCTCCCCATAACCTGCTTATTCTTCTCCAGTAATGCTACCCAATGGCCGGTTGCTCGCCGCCGCACCTGCAGCACGTCGCTGTCGTTCAGTACCGTAAACCACGTATAGGCAGGAAACTCCTGTCGCCCAGCCGTCCATACGGTAATTCTTTACATTCTCACTTTGTAGCCCGAGTAAATTACAAAGCCTTCTGAAGCGTACCGAAGACCGTCGAAGACTTCTGAACCTTTATAAACTGAATGTATGTTCAATTTATAGTACATATGTCCATACTATAATTCTATACTTCTCACTTTGTTTCATAAATAAATCACGAAGCCTTGTGAAGAGTTCCGAAGACTGCCGAAGACGTCTGGACCTCTTCAAACTGTATATATTTTCCATCTATCGTTATTCAAGTTCCTACTTGGCCTCACAAGTAAATTCCGAAGCCTTCCGAAGACTTCTGAACTTCTTAACACTGTATATATGTTTCAATTTATAGTTCTTATGTTCATATCATAATTCTTTACAATTGTCCCACAATTAAATCACGTAGCCTTCCGAGGAGTTCCGAAGACGTCTGGACCTTTTAAAACTATATATAATTTCCATCTATCATTATTCAAGTTCTTACTCAGCCTCACAAGTAAATCTCGAAGAGTTCCGAAGACTACCAAGGACTTATGGATCTATCTGAATTGTATATATTATTTTGATTTATTTAAATTTACTTTTTAATTTTTTTATTTATATTTGCTTGATAGTGTGAACATTTTTGACTATTTCACGTGCTTTAAATATGTTTGGTCGGTCTACAAAAAAAACTTATATAAGTGTGCATAGACTATTTGAATCTCTTTTTCTCAGGGTATCTACACCTACCTACCGTGGGTTCGGTGATAGGTAGATGGTCACGACACCGACCAAACAGCACTACCTTAATTTTAGTATAAGTAACCCTTTTTTTATCCGTATATGCCAAATACAGAAACAGATCTGCGTAGCCTTGTGCCAATTCAAATAAACTTACCAAATGACTTTGACGCTCCGAAAAACACAGTACTCACCCGATTTATCCTCAGTTGTAGGCCTTTTCCTTGACTCTGGCTAACGATCTCGGTAGCCGGCTGTGTCTTCACACTACGCTCTACTTTCACATAGACTACTTGGCTTTCCACACACCAGGTTTTTGATATAATTTCTGTTATTTTCTACCCAAATCTATAAATAGTTAATTGAATTTAGAATTTAGAAAAACCTCTGCTTTTAACTTCCTCGCGCTAATTTTCTTATTATCCCGTCGTTCTGTTCAACCACTCATTCCAATCCAGCGATATACAATCCAATACCAATTTTAACCTGCTCTTTCAAATTCTGTGCCGCTTTATAAATTTTTTCACCCAATGCTTTTCGATCGCATGTAAAACCCAAATCACTTCTAACTCGTCTTCCTTCGGCCTTATAGATCCACTCCAATTCTTATTCACCTCAATCCAAACCACTCTAAATACCAGCTCATATTAACACCTCTCTCGGTGCCGCTCCAATATCTAATCTTCTAGTTTTACACCACTAACTTTCCACTCTTCTTAACTCGTACTGTTCCCTCTGACTCTCTATACTCTTCTCAAATTGAAATCAAATGCTTTAGCTCCCAAAAGATTTTATTTTGACTTTAAATTATTCAAACTTAGTACATTTTTTATCAAAACACGTCTTTCTACTCAATTATATATATATATATATATATATATATATATATATATATATATATATATCTTATGCTAACCCCCCCCCCTTTTTTTCCACTTTCTTTTTCTTTTTTGTTTGTCGTTGCGCGCCTTTTCTTATTAATTTAATGATTTTATACGATGTGCAAATATCTATTTCACGCCACTTACTTTAGTAACGTTTGGTTGGTTAATTAAATCAAAATTGTTTTTAATATGCCTCGACTATATGAACTCTTTCTTCTCAGGGTATCCACCTACTTACCGTGGGTTCAGTGGTAAGTAGATGTGCAATGCCCAACCAAACTGCACTATCTTTTGTTTTAGTACCTTTTTTAGAATTTGATTTTGTATATGCCAAATTTTATGTGATCCACGTAGCCTTGTGCCAAATTAATTAATACCACAAAATTTAAGACTTTGACGTTATGATACACTGTACTCACCTGTATTATACGTCGTTACTGGCCTCTCTTACTGCTGGCTCAAAAACCTTTTCGCCGTATGCGCCTTCACAAGGTTTCACTATCACTTTGAACTGCCGTCTAGTCTCCAGGTACCTTTTCTTTAATTTTGTTGCGCCTAAATCTGAAATAAATATAACCCGAATTTAGAATTTAGAACACCCTTTTTATCTACTTCCCCTGCGCTAATTCTTCCGTAGTAATTTCTTCTTTGATTTGTTCACTTTCACCTGCTACTCTTACGCTGCCTTCTAAATTTTCTCCTCTCGTTCTAAATCAATCCAAATCTATCCTCGTTCCTGTTTACCACTCAATCCAAATCTATCTTCGTTCCTCTTTACCAATCAATCCAAATCTATCCTCGTTCCTGTTTACCACTCAATCCAAATCTATCTTCGTTCCTCTTTACCAATCAATCCAAATCTATCCTCGTTCCTGTTTACACTCAATCCAAATCTATCATCGTTCCTCTTTACCAATCAATATCCCGCTACACATAAATCTATATCCAAATCAATCCTTATATTCTTCACTCTTATGTTTCTCACTCGATGCCTTCTACCTATATAATCTCGTTCCAATCCAACTTTATCTTCCGCCGGTTCGCTGTCGCACTAATTCCAATATTACCTTTTATTCTTCGCCGCTATTAATTCTTTATACACTGATGCTTCTCTTTACTCTTCTTTATAAATCAAACTCTTACAATTCCAACACATTTATTTAATCTTCTAAAAATATGAACAATTTAGCGCAGTTTCATAAAACACGTCTTTACACAAAAATAATTCGAAATCAATTCCCTTTGTTTACAATCCTAGGTAATAATTACAACATTTTCTGCCTACTCTATTACATATTATATAAAATAAAACCATCCAATAACATTTTATCACTGAGTTCGTGTCACAAATACCTTAAATTTAGTCTTTTACACTTTCCTATTTTATACATAATATTCTATCATTGGTCCTAAATGTTTCACAATCCTTCAATCATATTTGACACTGCTATTACTTATAATTTTGAGATTACATGTTTGTCCAAAAGTTGATTCTAGTAAAATAAAAGCCAAAATAATTCACTTATGAACCTGGATCTGCGAGGTTAATAGTGGACATCCATAGACGCATCCGGTTTTCGGTTCGCAAATGTACGTTCAATGGCCTATTAAATTATAACTCAGTATAAAACCTTGAGCACTGTGTATTATATCACGTCGTCAAGTCATTATAATTTACGTCTTGGCACTTACATTTCAACTAACATTTTAAATACTTTAACGTATGTAAAGTACGGCAAACATACATTTTAAAATTACGGAATCTGATATATGGATTATTTTATTTGGCATACACTACCTTCTACACCAAACCACCCTTAGAACCCTTGTGGCTCCTCCTGACATTACAATATATATATATATATATATATATTATTAATGGTATTGTTGCGAGCTACTATTAGGCAACCCGTCAAAAACACAAGCGCCGTTGGATCTGCATAGTCTCCAGGATTCGAGAATTTTTCTAGCAATCGAACACACAAAACGCCGCCAGCACTGTTTATTCTCAATGGACTGGGAAGCTTCTCGTAATTACTGGAGGATGAGTAATATCTTTAATTCAGAGGATATATAAGACCGCTAATAAATGCAAGGGTCAGTCTATACCAGAATGTCTAATATTAATTATATCGTGTAACGTTATATAGTAGTTGAGCTTTTGGAAGTCCAATAGTATACATAAATGTTATATTAAGTGCACGTGTCTAATGTACATGCAGCTTGTACAAAACATAAATAGAAGTGTAATAAATAAATAGTTGTGTTAGTGTTGTTAATAAACCTATGGTTAAGAATTTAGTTTAAGAAGGTATTAGTGCTTGTAAATTCATTAGTGTAATAGTACTTCATTGTTAAGTGGACTGAAAACATCTACAAATAAGGCATATACTGTTAATTGGACTTGTGAACAGTGAGTAATAAAGACGTTTGTTATTATTTGTTTTAAATTGGAGAAACGAGGTAGTAGTAGCCCGCTACAGTATGTACGATAAACGTGTATGTTTGAGCCTTTGTTAAATTTACTAACATTTTATAGCCGTGCGGGGTGGAACATTGGTAGTCAAGGTCCTTATCTTCCCGGTGTCCTTCCTCTTCAACTTTAGTCAGATAGAAATGGCACAGTCGTCTCTGTTACCTTCTAGAAAAGTTTAGCTAGACTACACTAACATTTCTTCAGTCTCATATGTAGAATGTCTGAGTAACAGTTGACATCCCATATTAAAAGTGTACAGGGTGCTTGTTTGCCGCCCCAACCTTGGAGAGGTGTATTTATGGAGTTAGAAGCTCGGGTTTCTTGAAGTTTTATGTGCCGATACTATTTCCTCAGCGTTAACCTAGAGAGTCCGGCACCGTTTGCTCTTGTAATTCATGTTTAATTGATGATAACCTAATTTTGAGGTTATCATATAATAATTAAAGTAGGGTCGTTAACTATTGTAGTTTTATTTTAAACTTTCCCACCTTAAGGGCGTGATCGGATGTATGGTTGGCTGCCTAAAATCCATCAAAAAACAGGTTATTCTGTTTGGTAAATAACTTTTTTTGGATTCAAAATATGCAAAATGTAACTTCACCATTAGACTGACAAAACTTTGTACTTTCTAACAAAGGTTTGCTTTTTTTTCCTAAAGTGCAGTAATAAGCAAGAAATAGCTGTTAAAAGTAATGTTAAAATTCACGTACTTTATTTTAGTTACTATATCTAACATAATCAATTTGTATATAAAAAAAAGCATTCGTTGGATAGCAGAATACATATATAATCGTTCTGTTAAAAAAATTTCAAAATATCGATCATGATAGTCGTAGTGTACTGAATGGATTTTATTGAATTATTACATTAATTGTACGCCATTTTAATAGAAATTGTTCACGACTTCCTCCGAAGATGGCACTGTTAATGATGTGTAGAATAAAGTTTAAAACCAGAATATTTCAAATTGAATTATTTTGGACTTTGTTTTTGTCGCATTGAAATGAAGTAAACTAATAATATATAGTGAATTACCTTTTGATAAGTGTAATATAATAATGATTGGATTAATTGCGAATATTTATGAAGCCAAAAATGACATAACCTCAACATCCATGGTTGTTTGTAAACTTTCATGTTTATGTTTACAAGCGATAAGTAAATTATTACAGCAGTGTTACTTTGTGAAGCTTATACTATGTTATAATAGTTTTTAAAAAAAAAGGGTAGTGTGCCGTATTCCAAAACGTAACTAGATACTCTACAATATTCAATATAAGCAAAATATTGCATCATGTTAGCAAGAGTAATGTTTATTAAAATATCTTAGTGGAACCATTGCAGGGAAATAGGATACATATTGTTACAAATTAGGTTGCGAGTTTGGTACTCGGCAAAATGATTTTCAAATTTGAACGATCTGGGGGAGGACGTTCTCAAAAAACCATAATTTTTCCTACATCATTTTACACTTCACTTTGGGGACGTTCATTGTCTTGTGTATCTTCACCAGGGGTCTGCAATGGTAATTATATTTTCAATTTGAAAAGTGTCAAAATCAGCTTTAAATATATAGGCAACTTATTAGTGTTCCCATTCTTTACCCCCACGTAGCAGACTTCCGTCATTTTTTGGTCATACATAGTTCACATGTAACGTCAATTTTTCAATTGTAAGGTTAGTATAGACCGACAAGCATATAGTTGTTTAAGTGCTATATACGACCTTTTTAATAACCTTGCAACATGTGACTTAAAGCGTAGATCATCGTCAAGTATTAAACAGAAATTTCTTGAAGAACTAACTAATGGAAGAGGTATTGTTAATTATGACTTTTATCTTATCCTTAATACAATCTCTAATTTTCTCTGTGATCCGAAACAATATCAGCATCAATAGTACCTGCACGAACAAATAATTCATCACTTGATAAATATATGGAATCAATAATGAGTACTGCTGATATTTTCTATGCGCGTAGGTTCGTTTATTACTTGGATGAATCCATAAGAATCAATGCAGTGTGTGATAATATTACTTAAATTGAAAAGATTCACATTGACATCACCTAAACATATTATATTATCCATCATTGGTGCTAAATAAGATAATATATTATCTAGTTCATCAACACAACTAAGCGGATTAGAATTTGGGGATCTGTATACTGTGTCTACAGTAAAAGTTTTGCGATTTAATTTAAACATTATCCAAAATATATTCAAGTATACGAGTCAATTGCAAACCAAACAAAATAACTTGACATTTAAGTTCCTTTCTTACGTACCCCTGGACCTTTCCTTGTGGTATCCAACACACTTGGCCGATTTAAAGTGTCACATTGGTGGTATTGATGTAATGATTGTATCCTTTTTTAACTTTTGAAAGCAAACAAGTTTTCTGTAAACGAGTCGATATAAATTTATTGCACAAATAATAATGACAATGAAACTTAAATCTAAATTTCTTGTATAAAAACTCTAGCAGGTCATGAATGGTTAAACTTTAATCGCTAAACATCAATAATTTGTTAACATAAATATTGCACAATAAATAATGCAATTTGGTGACCGTTACCATACACTTGTGTATTGTGTTTGTGTTGGTCTCGTGCTAACAAAACCAACTAAAATTACCGTGTAGGTAATACTGGTTATTCTGATCAGTATCACAGCCACTGCTATCACTATTTGTATCACCCACTTTGATAATTAAAGGTTCGACAACATCAAACTGCTGTACTATAGTCCACCATTCCATCATACATTTTTCTGCATGTGTGATACATTTTTGCCAATATGACCCATCTATTCTTTGCAAAGATTCTTGCCATATCAAGTTGACATTTGTGTCATTATAAAGTTGGTTAAGCCGTCCAACATTTTTATTGTAATATTTTTTACAGTTCGCCCATACCAACTCTATAGGATTAAACTCGCAGTGATACGGAGGTAGCCGCAAAACTTTGTGTCCGTACATTTCTGCTAGGGTATCTATTTCATACATTTTTGGTTGTGGATGTTTTTTAATTAATGATATAGTTCCCTTTTTAACGTGTGACTGCCGCAACTAACATTGTGTTTAATCAAGTAATCAATGATATTTAGCATTGTCTAGAATAATTACACTGGGTTTGCTTAAATTAGGAATTAAATGTTCTTCAAACCATTTTGTAAATAATGCTGCATTCATGTCTCCATGATAGTCAGCACTTGGAGATTTTGTAGAATGCAAAAGTGCTGCATTGGGGATGAATCCAGTTTTGTTGCCTGCGTGTACCACTATGAACCTGTAATAAAAAATATTTATTAAATGTAATTTTAACTTTAAAAAACTAACCGTTTTCCTTCTCCAGGAGGTTTTCTCTTTACACTGAGTTTGGAACCATTATGCCAACTCTTCTTAACAGAACCTCGACTAAAAATCCACATCTCATCCAAGAAAACAGGATCATAAAGTTACAATTGTTTGTACATTTCATATGCTCTTAAAAACTTCACTCGTGCAGCAGCAATATGTTCCTGTTCAAGCACAGCCCTTCTACCATCGTCCAATTTAAAAGAAAAACCAATTGTTGATACAAGTCTCGTCAGACTAGACTGGCTGAAGTTAAAAATTTGAGCGGTTACAATTTCTTGTCGTAGAGATTTAACAGTTACATGGAGCCCTAAAAGCATAATACTAAAAAACACTAAATAAAATTGTTATGAAAACTATATTACAGTTGGATACATTTCGTAAATTTTTCGTTTAACCGCATCTATTACAAAACCATCTACATCAGACGATTTAGACTTTTTTAATGGAACGAAGAGAACTCAGTCCTATCCCACAAGCTTCAGATGTTCGCTAACAATAAGCAACAGTTAAAACACAACATATCACTTGAAAATTTGATTATACCTGCAATACTGACTCAAATGGGGCCAAGGTTCCATGATTATCACGTTCTCTTTCAAAAAATTTAAGAACATTCATCACCAACAACTGAGCTTGAAAGTTCAAATGTTTGTTACGAAGCGTGTTCATTTTGATAAGTGTTGACCAAACACTATTCAATGTGTAGAAGGTTCTTAGTTTAAAAAAAACTTTGTTGTATATCAGAATTATCTTTAAAAAAAAAGTAGAAAATCGCAAGTGAAATAACAAAGCACAAATTCTAACCTAACCTTAAAAATGTTTGACAATTAATTACAAACGGAAATATTTTATGGACATACGTTCAGAGTGGTTGCATTGAATTATACAGCCGACGAATATTTTTCTAGCTATCCTTTTTAGATGGGGAAGAGCCAGGTAATAGAGTAGCATAACAATATTGTGGCTGTGTTTTATTCATATGCGCAACGATGAGTCATGCTTGACTTTATTTGATTTCAACTATATCTAACGCTTTGCTTGCTGTTCAACAACTTCGAAATTGCTGAAGGTCATTTACGATGAATAGTTACAGAAATGGAGAAAAACCAGCATCGTACCGTATCCTAGCAACCGTTATTTGCCTAACTTGGAAACGAACCACTAAACTACGTTCCCTCTATCATGCGAAAGTTATACCACAAAGGCGGTTATTTTAAAATTAGTTCGTATTATGAAAATAGAGGGATGCTATCGAGCCCTTAACGCCATCTCAGTGTGTATATTTGGGTTAAGTTACGGTCACACAACGTAGGTGTCACTAGCCACAGTCACTAGATGACTCGATCACAAGGCCAGGTATTGCCAAGAGAGGGCGTTTGTTCGTTCGCAGGTAGGTTAGAGTACAGAGATTTGTAGCTGCGATCAGATTACATCACAAGTGATTAATTTATTGGTCTTAAACATATCATTACGTGTTTTGTGGTATATTGCAAGGCTAGGGAGATTAATGCGAATTGTTCTATTCGGCTCACTCTCCCAGACGCCCTATTAAGAAATACCATCCCTGTTATTGTAGCCGCTCTTCCTGAGCTTAGCCGCTATCGCATTAGGCCTTGGTTAAACCGATTCACATCGTCGACCAAGAATTTCATTACACCAGCCAACTTTCTAACAGCATTTGGAATTACAGTCAAAATTGAGACGCTCAATAAGGGAAAATAGGGCGTCTCAATGTTTACACTAATGTGAAATAAAACTACAACAAGCGTTCAAATTATATTTCAAGGGGTTAAAACCCGCGCTCAAAAATATTTCAAATTGTTTAAAATATATATAAACATTGAAATGGTGGATAACTATAAATAGTTAAATAGTTAAAATTTGAAATGGTTTAAATAAAATGTATTTAAAAATGTTCGTATTGATTAAATATCTACACATTAACGTTTAATAGGCATTAAACTATATTTAAATATCCTTTTAGCCTGATTGTATTTTTACTACTGAAGTTTGGCAGATCATCCAAGTGGAAGCATTCAATTATACCCTTTGATGTGTAGAGAAAGTATATAGTAGCAGCTGGTTTCTGTTATTATTTTAGTAAATATTTAGAGAACTAGCTATTGAGAAAACTAGTTTCGTAATCATTCATACAAATTTCATGGTTTAATCTGTTTTTTTAATTTGACCCCAGATTTGTAACTAGTTTGAAATTTAGTTATTATAAAGAGTGCTTTACTTTTACTTATTTTTCAAAATAAAAATAAATATGATAATTCACATTATATTGTTATATCAAAGTATCAGGTGTAATATCGTCGCATCATATTACTGTTAATTTTATAAAACTGTGTTTTATATGAATGTAAACAATTAGAACGAAAAATTCGATAAAAATTTTTATAATTTACTCAATCCTAAAAATATATATTACAATAGAAAATGTATTCATTCTATATAGGTACTTTTTATTATTTTGTTACGTACCATATCGTAGTTTGAATATTTTTTGCCATTTTACATTCGATAACCTATTTTAATAAATGTTTGCTTTTGTATTTGATAAATTGCTAAATTATACACCTATGATACTTTAGCATTCGATATTTATTGTAGTTACATAACCTAGTATTAGAGTAATTAATTAAAGCGACGGTGTTATCCTTGAATGCTAGAAATGTGTTCTAAAGTTGTTACGACTCTATAATGTGCTTTTCGTAAAGTATTCTTAGAAAATAATCTTATGATACATTTGTTGAACGACCTGCGACGTTCCTTAAAAATTTCTATACTCATACCTTATTTTAACACTTTCTGTACCAGTAAATTCCACCAATAGGGTTAGGCTATTTCCTTTAAGAAACATAATTTTTAGAATACATGCGTTTTTGATCTAAGATAGTGTTTTTGTATTAAGTATTGTTCATACTCAAAAGTTGTCAAATTCATTATAGCGATTTTAAATGATATTATCATCGTAATTTAGTTCTAAATTATTACAGTGTTATGATGCATTTGTTTTGACTAGTAATGTATTATACTAGCGCTGATGATCTCATCTTTGAGCGCAAAGACAGGTCACATGCAAATTGTGCTGACTCAAATACACAAATGTCTCGGTTTCTAAGCTTAGTCAACCTATCCGTAAGTTAATCGTACATATTTAATAGATAATTTTAATTTTCAGTCTTAATTTATATGTCCGAAGTTTGCCGAAGATGCCTCGAATTATTTTATGAAGGGAAGATCCACTTTCTTATAGCGAGCACTTCGTAGGGGAGAGTAGTCAAAAATCGAGCGCAGTCAAATTGTTACAGTCAGGCATTCGTTATACTGCGCAATTGTTACACTCGCGATATAATTCTCGCCAATTATAACACACCGCACACGTTTTAAAAGTAATGCAACCGCTTTTTAAGTCAATTTGCAAACACAATTTAAATCAAAATAAATTACTTACATTTTCAGGGTTCTACGATATGTTTTGCAGGATGGATTCAATTCACGCCATGTTGAATCAGATTTTCCTCTGTCTTTCCGATACTGCTGTCGTAGAGGAACGACAGGATTCAGGTAACAGGTACACAAAGGCAAAAAGGTAGAAGGAACCTGCATCCCTCAAAAGAAAAGACACGCGGCACATATAGATGTTGCTTGCTTGAGGGCTCGTAACTTATTGGCGTCTTTCTACACCACGTACGCACTCCGTCATTCACTCTGCGCTGGCGCGAGTCGGGACGACGGAAATTGACATTTTTAATTTAAAAAATACGCGGGAATTATCTTATAAATTTTAACTAAAACTAGAGCATGCGGCATGCCATTTTGGCATGTAACAAAATATCGACCGCACCCTCTCCAACCGAATCTGTAAGTGATTTAACATCAGCACGAAGTAGGACGCTAAGTATTTACAGCACGTACTGTGACGAAATCAACAGACAGCCATTTAGTCTAGAGTTAGCCTGGAGAGTGAGTGCTGCGTAATTTTTGATCTCTTTTTATAATATTCTACGTGTTTATGTTTATGGTATAAGACAATATTTTCCTTTGATTTTGACTTTGTTTTTGTGATGTGAGCTAAACAAGACATAAAACTAGAATAATCTTATAGCAAAACTTAACGCTGATATCAAACCTTATGCGTTTACGAACAGATTAGTATTGTAATTACAAGTTAAATAAGTTTTGTTTAACGGTACTGTCGGATTCAATATCGACCACAAATGATCGACATTATCCCACCATGATCGATATTGTACTAATGGTGTTTATTATTTTCAGATGCCCCGGAAAGGGTATACGCGAAAAAGCACCCGTTCTTCGTGGTCTGAGAACAACATGAAACGTGCTCTTATAGCAGTACAAGAGAAGGATGCTCCAATAAGGAAAGCAACAAGAATGTTTGATGTTCCATATAGAATCTTACAGGATTGTTTAAGTGGTCGCTTTCGTCCACAAAAATACAAGTTGGAAAGAAAATCAGTGTTCAGTGATGAGCAGGAAGCTGAACTTCCAATATTATTGACATGGCAAACGTATTTAATGGACTGACAGCAATTAAAATTTGCAGAAGCAAATCGACTGAAGCATAATTTCAATAAAGAAAAGAAAATATGTGGTAAAGATCGGCTGTATTCATTTTTGCGTCGTAATCCAACCTTAAGCCTCCGAAAACCAGAAGTTATAAGTTTGAATAGAGTTTTAGCTTTTAATAAACAAAAAGTAGCATTATTTTTCTGTAGTGAACATAAATTCGAAACTCATCGTATCATATAATGTCGAAACTCATCGTATCTATAATGTCGATGAGATTGGTATTAGTAATGTTCATGTTCCAAATCGTATTGTAGCTAAGAAAGTCTGTTGCATGCCAAAATTTGGCAATATACATTCTTAGATTTAACCTTAAATGGTAAATAAATTCCCGCGTTTTTATAAAATTAAAACTTGTCAACTTCCGTCATTCCGGACAGTTGCGTTTGCGCAAAAGAATGCGCAGGTGTGGGTAGTGTCGAAAGCGGCCATTAAGCTACGAGACCTGAAGTCAAGAAAATCTACCTGTGTTGTGTGTGTCTTTTCTCTTTGTAGGCATGTAACTTCCTTTATCTTTACCTTCGTGTACCTCTACCTGGTTGTTCCTTATCGTTCTCCTGCAAATGAATAGAGTTTGGACGGATGAAATTTGGTGTCAACATGGCGTGACGTGACCCACAAAACGTGATGAACCCTGGGATTTGACTGCAAGGTGCGATTTATGTGAGTAAATTGTTTTTATTTACATTGTGCATGAAAATTTGACCATTGCATCACCTTCAAACGTGTTCGGTATTTGATACAAAATGGCGCATAATTTGCCGCGTAATTATACGTTATATTGAACAATTTCGCAATAGTATAGCAACGCGTGAAGCACAACAAGTCAAAAACAAGTAGGTGCCCTTACAAGCGGTGAAAGAGGGCAGCTAGTGACTGTTGTTGTTTGTATGAGCGCTGCCGGTAGTTATGTCCCTCCACTGTTCATTTTTAAAAGAAAACGGATGAAAGAAGCGTTGGGAAAGAATGGACCTACTGGTGCCATGTACAAATGTTCTAAATCGGAGTGGATAACTGAAGATATTTTTACCGAGTGGATACATCATTTTGCAACGTTTACAAGAGCTACCACAATTGATCCTGTTTTATTAATTATGGATAACCATCCCACCCATTCCAGCTTAGTCACATATAATTTTTGAAGGGAGAACGGTATTAAAGTGATATCACTCCCACCCTATACATCACACCAGATTTAACCTCTTGACGTCTGTTTTTTTGGTCCACTAAAGATCGCTTATAATCAAGAGTGTGATAGATATATTAAATCAAAACAGCATGAAAAAATGTGGCAAACTGATATTGTGGAGTAATTTAAAAATGCCTACAACAGGATAGCAACTATAGAAAAAGGAGTCCGTGGTTTTGAGGTTACTGGAATACATCCTATGAATATGTTCCAATTTTTGACGAAGAATTTATTATCGCTTTGCCCGATGTTGATATTCCAATTTCTTCACAGAATGCAGTACCTAGTGACAGTTCAACCCCAGATAACTTGAATAGTGAAGGTTTGAACCAAAGATCTCCTGTAGCTGTAACATCCAGATATGAGCAAACACCATCGCCTAAGCCTGGAACATCTACTTCTACGAGTAAACGACGTCGCATATCTTCTACTTCTATCGACACGGATTTAGAGCTCGAGGAGCATGTCGATGACGAACTAACTGACGACGACGATAAAATTCTTGAACCAAAATTGTCAAGCAAATCCTTTGCAGATCTTTTGCCGTTACCAAAATTAAAAACTAGAAATCAATCAAGACAAATTCAACATTCAAAAATTATGACTTCGACTGCGGTGAAGGAAGAAATAGGGAAAAAGGAAGAAAGGAAGAGGATGAAACAGGGAAGTGGAAAAACGTTAACAGATGTACTTCCCCTACGAGGAAGAAGAAAAATAATGCTGGGAAAGATGACATATGCTCCATATGCCAAGATTTGTAATAATTACCTAATCAACCGTCCGTCGAGGGCCTGTAAAGACCAGTCAAGACGGTTAATTAAGGCCAGGCAGACTAAACTCAGCGGCGTAGGTCGTGGTTCAAACTCTTAACTAAACCCTTGCTTGTACTTACCAAATATGCGATATGGATAAAAATCATCGATACATATATTAACAATTTATAATAAACATGGGCGCCAATCAGCGGAAAGGCACTGATACCTAATAAAAGTAATCATGAAATAAACTTCATAGTTTAGAAAAAGAAATAACATTTTATTATACCATCGACTGTCCGGAAAAGCAGATATATACACAAATAAATAAGCAGTCTTGAACTCGAAATGAAATAGGGCCTACAGGGCCCACTATTCCGACATAATATAAACGTAATTCTATCTAACCTAATTGATATCTAGGGACGTGCACGTCGTCACATATACCTAATCTTTAGCCTAACTAGGATTAACTTAAGATCTTTAATTATATTAACAAAAGCACTGTGAAACACAACTATGCATTACTGTCTTTACAACACGGTATCCGTATGTACAGATTAAATCAAGGATTCCATGGGTTAATACCGTATGCTCTCTTCAATGATTATTTTTGGAACACGCGAACGTAATTTAATGTCAATATAATTCACAAAAAACAGACCGGACTATAGCTCGCAACACGGCTCCCGCACCCCGTCTTTAGCGACTATAGGTAGAACGAACATACATTTCCGCGATCAAAAGTAAACAGTATCAACTGGTCTATAATAATTAACCTTTACAACACTACAAAAGTTTGACACGTAAATCCGAAAAAGCTTTCTTTACTGAGCTATTAACAAAGGTTAGTTCACGTCTTTATTACGTTCCAATGACCGGTAGTTGAAGCAAAGGAATTTTCTTTTAAATAACCCTAAGCAATAGCACACCGTCGTAGCGTCTATGTAGAATTAAAGTAATCCTTCCTACAAATTAATAAGACGCTACAAAAGAGACGCAGAATCGAAATAAAACTCATAGCAAAGGGTTGCTTTGCATTATTAAAAAATGTCATCCAACAAAATAAATACTCACGTGTTCTAAGCACACACATAAACACGTCTGTCCCCAAAGACCACACACCAAAAAGCCAAGAATCATTGCTGTTTCTTTACATCTGCAACCACATTCCTGCAAAACCCCAATGAATTCGTCCGGTCCTGCGGCCATAGGCCGCACCATATGTTTAAAACCAGAAACTAAACCCTCTCACTACATTGTATTGTAAATATTATGCGATCTCAGGTACCGTAGATGTATAACGAAAGCTTTTAAAATATAGAAGAATTCGCTTGTATGAGGTTATTCCACCACGGTGTATGCAGGCTTTGTAAAACGTACATATAATTCCACCACGATTCGTGAAATATACAAGTGATAATTAAATTGTGTCAACTATTAATACTATAAGAATTGGTACGCAGTAGCGTAACATTATATAAAAATAATTATAAAATTTATGCTCAACAAAGCGATTGAAAATCGGGTTGTTACACACCCCCCCCACAAAAGTTGAAATTGCGGGAAGAAATTTCAACCCTTCAACCTCTCAACGTAAGGAAACCATACTAAACACATTTTGAACTTGAAATACGTTAAATTCACCAAGTCAATATTAGATTCTACACCTAACACCGATTATCGAAACTCTAAAACAAAATGACTTGCTACAACCTCCAACAAGTTAAAATGTTTCACACATTTAAGTGATTAAAGGTAACTTGAAAACTATTAGCTCCAGCAACTATCGAAACAATAGTTACAAATCCAACTCTTGAAGCTAAGTTCCTAAGTATTAAAACTTAATAATCGGCAAATATCTACTTTAGAAGCCAAGCTTCCATTAAATAAAATGCGCAGTCCAAACTGCAACTACAGAGTTTGAATAAGCGAAAGTGAATGGAGTGATCAGTTCCAACACCAACGAAACTCAAATCCAATAACCCACAAAATATACAAAAAAATAGACTTCTAGGCGAAATCCAAAAATAAGTGTATGGACCAACGTCCACAACAACCTCTGCACCAGCAAAGGCAGAAATAAAATGTGAATACTAGTGAATGCACAAGGCTTAAATCCAATAGCTTGAATTCAACTTAACAACTGAGAACTGGGAATAAAGGTAATAGGAAAATATTTAATGTGGCTTTAAATCTTTAACATGAAAAATACCCAACGGTTTATCATCCACCGTCGCTAAGCGGTAAGTCGTAGTACCAACAACCTCAATTATCTTAGCTTCCAAATATTTAGGAGCTAATTTTTATTAAATGATTTAGTAGCATCCGACAGAACAAAATTCTTTCTCCAAACAATATCACCAACATTAAACTTCACAGGTCTTCGTCTTAGATTATATGAACGGGTATTGCGCTCATACGCCAAATGAAGATTTCTTTTACCTCCCGAAAAATTGGAGATAGTTCATTCATGTCTCGAACTAACTGTTCTCGATTTTCTAAAACAACTCATCCTCTTTGAAATTCTTTAACCGACCAAAAAAATCTCCAGAAATAGGAACGGTACGGCCAAAAGCCAAAAATGATGGTGAAAATTTTGTTGATTCGTGAACAGCGTTTCGGAGGGCGTGTCCTATTTTATGGATTTCAACATCCCATTCCTTATGACTGTCTTTAATATAACTACGGATGGCTGTTCCAATAACTTTATTTACTCTTTCGACAAAATTTACCTGCGGATGGTAATTTGCGTTAAACCAAACGGATTGAACGTTATAAGTATTCATTAATTTTGAAAACAAAACGCTTTTAAATTGGGGACCATTATCCACCATACAAATTTGTGGAACCCCGTAAACCAAAAACACATAATTTTCAATATATTCACAGATGCGTTGTGCAGAGGCATTGCGCATTGGGTGGATTAGAGTAAATTTGGTAAACCAATCACTGATGACTAAAAGAACTGTATTCCTTGTTTTGAACGAGGAAAAGGACCAACTAAATCGATAGAAAGGCATTGAAATGGGAAAGAGATCTGCTTTTCCTGGCCCATAAATCCATAATGATTAAATTGAGCAGATTTGCTTTCACAACAAATTTTACAATTGCGAATATATTTAGAAATGTCCGACTTCATTTTGGGCCAATAATATAACTCTTTAATCTTTGAAAAGTTTTGAAAACTCCTAAATGAGCCGAGGTAGGGTCATCGTGACACTTTGCAAAATCTCATTACGACTCGACTTTGGAACAACTAGTTTCCATTCCACCAAATTTGATTCAATTGATAAATTATTAGAAATATATTTATAAATTTTTCCATCTTCAACTCTCCAATCCGGATAAGAATCAGGTTTATTAGAAATTTCTGATAGCATCTTTTGTACCAGTCATCGATATCATCAGAAGAAAATTTTAAAGAATTAATTTCAACAGGAGCTCTGGAAAGAGCATCAGGTACAACATGTAGTTTACCTTTCCTATGAATCACCTCATAATCAAACTGCTGAAGCTTAACGCTCCAACGCGCTAATCGACCTGAAGGATCTTTTAGGCTATTAAGCCAGATCAAAGAATGATGATCGGTAATAACCTTGAAGTGTGTGCCTTCTATGTAAGGCCTAAATTTCTGAATGCCAAAATGACAGCTAACAATTCCCTTTCTGTCACCGAGTAATTTTCTCAGCCTTATTAAGAGCACGAGATGCGTAAGCAATTACCTTTTCGTTGTCGCCCTCACCTTGAGTCAGCACAACTCCAACACCATAATTCGACGCATCACATTGTAAGTAGAAATGCTTAGTAAAGTCAGGGCTAGCCAAAATGGGAGCCTGGCCAAGACAAGCTTTAATTTTGCAAAGGATTTAAGAGCTTCTTCATTCCAGGTAATAGATTGAGACTTCCTTTTGCTTTTAATAGGTCATTAATCGGAGCCAAAATTGTGGAAAAATCATTGATGAATCGACGATACCACGAACACATTCCAGTAAAACGTTTAATTTCTGTGGCTGTCTTAGGTAGCGGAAAATTGACTATAGCATCTATCTTAGAAGGATCGGTATGAAGACCGTCTTTATCAACAACATAACCCAAATATAATAACTTGGGTTTACAAAATTCACATTTTGAAAGATTAATGGTAAAATTCGCATCTCTAAGTCTTTTGTAAACTTCCTCTAAAATTTCAATATGTTCTTTAAAAGTACTCGATACGACAATAATATCATCTAAATAAACAAAACATTTTGCGACAAGGAATGGCCAAAATAGACTCCATGAGCCGCTGAAGTGTACTAGGCGCGTTGGTTAAACCCATAGCCATTACATTATACTCGAATAAACCTCGGCGAGGAACTGTAAAGGCAGTCTTTTCTCTACTCGCCGCGTCTAAAGGTATTTGCCAAAAGCTTTCTTTAAATCAATAGAGGTTAAGTACCTGGCATTGCGAAACCTATCAAGTATGTCATTTAAAAATGGAAGAGGATACGCATCTTTTTTTGTTACAGAATTCAATTTTTTTGCATCAAAGCAAACACGAAATTCTCCCGACTTCTTCTTAACCAACAGCATCGGCGAATTCCAAGGACTAGAACTCGGGCTAATAATGCCTTGAGCCAGCATCTCATCAATCTCTTTATTTGCATGTGCTAGCATGGCAGGTGATAAAGGATAATAACGTTGTTTAATTGGAATAACATCGCCAGTAATAATAGTATGAGTGACTTTATCAGTTCGACCCAATTCTGGACGATCAAGTAAGTTAAATAAAGAAATAATACGATTCAATTCGGATTTTTGACCTTCATCCAATTCATCAGCACATTTAATCATATGAAAAGTATCAATTTCAGAAGAACAAGCAAAAAATTCTTTTGTAGAAAAATCTACTTTAATTTCAAATAATTGGCAAAAATCTACACCAAGGGTAAGGGCATTCTCAATTGTATCAGAAACCAAAATTGATAATTCATGAGTGAGACCATTAACACAAAGTGGCAAAGTAATCTTACCAAGAATAGACTGTGAAGTACCATCAGCCGTAGAGAGTGACGAAAACTCATCGTTACGATTTAATTTTAAATCGTATTTGTCAATTAAAAATATTCCCGATTTCCCTAATATCGTGGTCGTTGCGCCAGAATCCAATAGAGCAACTAAATTATCGTTAAAAATTTTAACAGCGATATGAGGTCTGGAATCTCTTTCAGAATTATAGAAATTAGAAGAAATTTTAGTAGTTTGTAAAAATTTTGACTTTTGAAGCCAATCGGGCCAAATCTTTTGTCAGCCAGCGCAAATTTTGGTGAAGAGGTACATCGGCTAACGAAATGACTCTTCGAAACTAGTTTTTTGACTTCTGGGAGCATTTTGGACAATCCAATGAAGTAACATCGTGTTGTCCGCACAAATAACAAAATAATGCGCGCTTTTCGGCACAGGTATGAAATGAATGACCTAATTTTTGCAGTTGAAACAAATTGTAGTAGACTTGGCAGTATTCGTTTTGAGAAATTAGAAATATCAGTTCTTGCTACTATATTTTTGTAGTAGGTGAAACAAGGACCCTAGGATTTGGACTGAATGGCAATCTGTTGGAAGTGGGAAGCTCCTCGACAGGTGCATGTCGTAATTTAATAGCTTCAAGGTTTTACATAAAGAGATTAGGTGCGAAATGTCCGTAACCTCAATCAAAGCCAATTGAGTGGCATAAAAAGATTGCAAATTTCTTTTAATAATTTTCAGTTGTTCGGAGTTTGCAATAGCTTCATCCAATTGAGCAAATAAATTTACCATGGTAGAAATATAAACAATAGGGGACTCTTCAATTTTTGTTTTCGCGCCTTTATGTCGGCCAATAAATTTTCATTGTAGTCCTCGGGGAGAAAGTCTTGTTTAAGTTTGTAAATTAATTCATCCCAGGAATGAACAGAGGAACGGGTGGCTCTAAACCAAGCCAAAGCCGAATCAGAAAATAGGTCAATGGCTCCTTCGAATAAATCTTCAGAAGAAACCTTCCGAGCAACCTGAAGCTCATTGCAACGTTGAATGAAAGATAAAACAGAAATATTTTCGGATCACCCGTAAACTGGAGACCCCATTTATAAATCGGAACCGCTGAACGAGTTCTATTAAGCGAGTCAATTAAGGTACTAAGGTCCTTAGTTGAAATACCAACTGAAGGCTCAGTGTGGGTGACAACGTTGGACGTAGAAGGTAGGTCTTTTCCGGTAGGAACATGAGTAGAGTCGCGATTAACACCTAAAGAAAAATACGTAAAGTTAGAATTAAATTCTTGTTCTTCATGGACTTGCTCTAACATTTCAATAGACTTAATACAACGAGAAAATATTTGTGAATGAAATGAAGAATATTCTTCATTGAAGGTTGTGTATGTTAACCTTCGATAGACGTGTGAAAGTCTGGTATGCAACCGTAAATATTCATTTTTCTTAGGAGTAATTTTATAAGAATGAAGCAAGGATTCCAATTCATTAATTTTTGTTCTAAACAATTTAATTCGTCTTTTGATTAATTTGAATTTTTCGTAGTTAGAAAAAATTGAAACATCCATTTTTCTAATGCAAGTTTGGAACGTAATAATTTTCTTTTAACATCAACAGTTTTATCAGAAGGATCTGAATTTCGAATTAATAATTCGTGACTCAGCTCGTCAGCTTTTAAAGACTCTACTATAAACATTTTCAATAATAATATCAGTTCAATAAATTCAAAATACACGCATATGTTAACTCCACAAAAAATTATAATGTACATTCAACTTGGCAAGTAAAGCAAATGCTTCAGCACAACAATTCAAAAGTGTCTGCGTCAGTACAATTATGTTTGAAAAATTGAGCAACGTAAAAACGATACAAAATTCGAGCCCCAAGCGTTAGGCGCTAGTGTAATAATTACCTAATCAACCGTCCGTCGAGGGCCTGTAAAGACCAGTCAAGACGGTTAATTAAGGCCAGGCAGACTAAACTCAGCGGCGTAGGTCGTGGTTCAAACTCTTAACTAAACCCTTGCTTGTACTTACCAAATATGCGATATGGATAAAAATCATCGATACATATATTAACAATTTATAATAAACATGGGCGCCAATCAGCGGAAAGGCACTGATACCTAATAAAAGTAATCATGAAATAAACTTCATAGTTTAGAAAAGAAATAACATTTTATTATACCATCGACTGTCCGGAAAAGCAGATATATACACAAATAAATAAGCAGTCTTGAACTCGAAATGAAATAGGGCCTACAGGGCCCACTATTCCGACATAATATAAACGTAATTCTATCTAACCTAATTGATATCTAGGGACGTGCACGTCGTCACATATACCTAATCTTTAGCCTAACTAGGATTAACTTAAGATCTTTAATTATATTAACAAAAGCACTGTGAAACACAACTATGCATTACTGTCTTTACAACACGGTATCCGTATGTACAGATTAAATCAAGGATTCCATGGGTTAATACCGTATGCTCTCTTCAATGATTATTTTTGGAACACGCGAACGTAATTTAATGTCAATATAATTCACAAAAAACAGACCGGACTATAGCTCGCAACACGGCTCCCGCACCCCGTCTTTAGCGACTATAGGTAGAACGAACATACATTTCCGCGATCAAAAGTAAACAGTATCAACTGGTCTATAATAATTAACCTTTACAACACTACAAAAGTTTGACACGTAAATCCGAAAAAGCTTTCTTTACTGAGCTATTAACAAAGGTTAGTTCACGTCTTTATTACGTTCCAATGACCGGTAGTTGAAGCAAAGGAATTTTCTTTTAAATAACCCTAAGCAATAGCACACCGTCGTAGCGTCTATGTAGAATTAAAGTAATCCTTCCTACAAATTAATAAGACGCTACAAAAGAGACGCAGAATCGAAATAAAACTCATAGCAAAGGGTTGCTTTGCATTATTAAAAAATGTCATCCAACAAAATAAATACTCACGTGTTCTAAGCACACACATAAACACGTCTGTCCCCAAAGACCACACACCAAAAAGCCAAGAATCATTGCTGTTTCTTTACATCTGCAACCACATTCCTGCAAAACCCCAATGAATTCGTCCGGTCCTGCGGCCATAGGCCGCACCATATGTTTAAAACCAGAAACTAAACCCTCTCACTACATTGTATTGTAAATATTATGCGATCTCAGGTACCGTAGATGTATAACGAAAGCTTTTAAAATATAGAAGAATTCGCTTGTATGAGGTTATTCCACCACGGTGTATGCAGGCTTTGTAAAACGTACATATAATTCCACCACGATTCGTGAAATATACAAGTGATAATTAAATTGTGTCAACTATTAATACTATAAGAATTGGTACGCAGTAGCGTAACATTATATAAAAAATAATTATAAAATTTATGCTCAACAAAGCGATTGAAAATCGGGTTGTTACAGATTTTGGGGTGAAAAATGAGCTGTGGTGGAGATGTCGGGTATGTGGTTCTTGGGCTTATGCTGACTGCACAGACATCGAGAAATCTGACTCTTATATTTGTTCTAAATGCTAAGTACAAATATTTTTTATTTTTTACATCTGTTTGTTTAACTTTGTAAAATAGTTGTTAAAATTATTTGGTGGTATTACCCAACTTAATGATCGACTTGACCCGACAGGTCGATATTACCCACCAAAAATACAGAATACCATTTTTTTATTTTACAAAAAAACAATTATAACTAAACAATAATTGTTGGTGGTTGTATTAAGCATAATCCTTTTTTAGTTATCTCTTAAAACAACGCAAGTTTCTAACTACTACTGGAACGGAACTACAATTTTTTTTGCTTAAGTGGTCAATATTTGACTACTCTCCTCTACTAGAGATAAACATGCAACTTTAGTAGATTAGCTACCTTTCAGAAAAGGTTATCGAACAGACTGAAAATAGTCAACCATGTTTGGATAATATCCCACCGAGTTCGTTGTTTTTAATTTTAGGGGCACATTAGTGCCCAGATCGACAACTTTATGTTGGAGGTAAATGTGTTGAGAGTTTCAAAATCAAAGCAGATAGAGGAATTCATAGTGTCTGCCTTAACTACAATCAAAAATCACTCATTCGGTATTTATGAAAACCATATGAAGCTATATTTAAGAAAGTTTGTAAATAAGAAAATATTTTGAATTCATTGCATGAACTGATAAAACGTTCCAATAGTAGTACGTCTGTGTGATTAGGTTAAGAATTTAGTTAAGAAAATCTTGATATATTTGATTCTTAATATTTGCTTAAAACAAGAGTCGTGGAATAGGTTAAAGACTTTCTTATATTTGTTTTTATTTTCAATTAATGTGAAGCATAGTTATAGTTTTGTTGTAATAAATTATTTTGCAATTTCCTAGAGGCGTGATTGAAAATTCATGTCAATCATCTAGCCAAACCGATAGATAAGTACCGATTATAATAATCATTTGTGTAAAAAGTCTTATAATCCAGTATTAGATAACCCTACTTTTTACCATGTGGATGACAAAATTCACTTTCTCATATAAGAACCATCATCGTCGTCAGTTGTTGTATTTTACTATATGAAACAATAGGTTTGTAGTGTAACCTACCTGAGAACGAACGAGTAGCCTCTCTTGACATATGGCTCCATGATCTAGTAGTCTAGTGGCAGTGGTTCATTATCTCTACGTTGTATGACCAACACATAACCCAAATATAGAGTGGAACATGGCGTTAAGGAGGGAAAGTTTGAAATAGAACTACAGTATCAAGACGACTCTACTTTTAATACAATACGATAACCTCAAAACTAAGTTACCTGCAATTACACATAAATAACACATTGTGCAAATAGTGTCGGTCTCAACCTGGGCTATGTTGGGGAAAGAGTGCGGCAGAAAAAATCCAACAACCCTGCGCTTCAAAATGCATAAGGATCTTTTTAGAGATGGGTGGCGAGCAAGCACCCAGTGTTCTCTTAATATTACGGAACGTCGACTGTTACCCAGACATTCTACATATGACAACTGATAAAGAGTTAATGTAGCCCAGTTAATCTTTTCTATCAGGGACTGGGATGGACACCAATACAATCCAGCTAAAGATTAAGGGTTTAACGGAAAGCCGTTAAGGAACCCCTAACAACAAGCGTTTTTTCTCCCACGGAGATAAAATGTTAGTAAATCCAACTAGGCTCAATCACAAACGCTTTCATTCAAACCAGTAACAGTTTTTAGCCCGTGTCAGCAATATGTTTCACAATGACTAACCTACCAGTAGATGGTTATTGGTTGAATCACAGCCACATTTCCTCCAGCATCCACATTTCCTCACACATCTGGACCAAATTTACATGTAAATTCCCATAAGGAGGAAATGAGGGAGATGAATCTCCTCCTTTGCTTCTCCTGCTCTCTCCTTGCTCTCCTCCTTGCTCGGACACCCCCAACCATTTTGATTACGTCACACCCGCATTCTTTCCACCCGCGAGATAAATCTTTTTCCACATTTCCACACACGAGATAAACCTATCTTGTTTGGTATCAATTAATTTTAGATTTTCCTCAGCTACCCGAATCTCTAGGAATTTTTTAGATTGCATCATCCCCCAGGGAGCTACCCTCATTTTAAAAATTTTTTACCGCTAACATTCTGAACCAAAATAGTTTTCTTCGTCTAACCAATGCATCTTTCGAGATAAACCTATCTTGTTTGGTATCAATTAATATTAGAATTTTCTCAGCTACCCGAATCTCTAGGATTTTTTCAGATAACGCCATCCCCCAGGGAGCTACCCTGATTTTAAGATTTCTTACCTGTTGCGATTTCCGACCGTTCTTAAACATTTTTTTAGTCATGCGATACATTAAATTAGTCTAAAATTTTATACAGAATTCGAATATGTAAACAGATTTAAAATCGGACTACTCCTTACAAAGTTACACACATACCTTCTAGCGAGCATACCGCGACCGTACCACTACTCGCTTTTAATGTTACACCATACTTTCTATCTTGTTTAGCTCATCTTTCGAGATAAATGTACTTTGTTTGGTATCAATTAATATTAGAATTTTCTCAGCTACCCAAATCTCTTTAAGTTTTTCACATAGCACCATCCCCCAATCCTCCAATTTTAAGATTTTTTGCTGGTAGCGATTTCTGACCGTCCTTATAAATTTTTTAGTCATGCAATACATCTTGTTAGTCTAGAATTTTATGCTGAATCCGAATCTGTAAACAGATTTAAAATAGGACCACCCCTTACCATTTTACACACACCCTTTAAATTATAAATTTCCTGCGGCTCATACCTAAAAGAAAATCTAAAAACCATTCTTAAAACTTTTTATTACAGACACCAACCTAACCTATCAATTTTTCCTTTTATCTAACCTAAGTCCATACAAGATTTTGCGGATTTTGTTTTGTACTAAAATGGTACCTGCAAACGTTTTTAAATGCGAGCCCTGTTACGTCTACTTTAGCAGGAGGGATGCCCTCAAACGGCACCAGAACAAATATCGTGGTGTAACATCATCCACGGTTAAGCTTATACATCCGTCCGCAGCAAAGTACTTAAACTGTGGGTCTTGCGGTATTGCTTTTACGAGAATAGCTTACAGCGACGCAAGGAAAAACAGCACGGTATGTCATTAAACCGTAAACGTTCAACTCCGCCAGCTGTTAAAGGGCCTTGTACGAAACAACCACGAATTATGTGTAAAGTGTGCGACATGGAGGTGTTAAAGTCTGCATACCCTGGTCATCTACGGAGCAACAAACATAAAAATGCATCAGTTACCACTACTAACGACGATGGTGTAGAAATGGTTAGCACAGCGTTTAACAACCGTATGGCTAGCTATCGCATAAAGAATGCCAGTGTCGGCGATGGAGTGTCCGAGTTTCCTTGGAAACAGAAAGAACGATTTATTCGATTAATTAATGAGAAACGAATACAACATACAGCAATAAAAGTTAATTGCGAACTCTTCGGCGTTTACACCAAAATGGGGGGAGAGACCACCGATGTGAAATCCTTTAACTCAGAAAATGTGGTTATAACGTCTTCTAGTAATCTGGAAAATATGTACGAGGTCTTAAACGAAACTATGTAAACACCAACTTTATACCCAGGTGCGAACCAGGTGCATGCATTGGCGCTAAATTTACTGGACGAACAGCAAAGATTATGACGTCATTTAGTTCCCCGCTGAATCCTCAACATCGTTCGGCCGTCTTCGGAAACCTTCGGTATTCATTCTATAAGGAACATAAATCAGGTACGCTAGAGTAAGCTTTTTAGTTATAAGTTAGTTCGATTACAAGTTTAACCAAAGTCTTATAGTGCGGATTTTGTTTTGTACTAAAATGGTACCTGCAAACGTTTTTAAATGCAACTCTTGCGATGCTTCTTATACCTGGAAAAATGCTCTCAAACGGCACCAGAACAAATGTCGTGGTGTAACATCGTCCACGGTTAAGCTTATACATCCGCCCGCAGCAAAGTACTTAAACTGTGGGTCTTTCGGTTTCGCTTTTACGAGAATGGACAACTTACTGCGACACAAGGAAAAACAGCACGGTATGTCATTAAGCCTTAAACGTTCAGCTCCGCCAGCTGTTAAAGGGACTTGTACGAAACAACCACGAATTATGTGTAAAGTGTGCGACATGGAGGTGTTAAAGTCTGCATACCCTGGTCATCTACGGAGCAACAAACATAAAAATGCATCAGTTACCGCTACTAGCGACGATGGTGTAGAAATGTTTAGCACAGCGTTTAACAACCGTATGGATAGCTATCGCATAAAGAACGCCAGTGTCGACGATGGAGTGCCCGAGTTTCTTTGGAAGCAGAAAGAGCGATTTATTCGATTAATTAATGAAAAGAGAATACAACATACAGCAGTAAAAGTCTACTGCGAACTCTACGGCATTTACACTAAAATGGGGGAAGAGAAGTCCGATGTGAAATCCTTTAACACAAAAAATGTGGTTATAACGTCTTCTAGTAATCTGGAAAATATGTACGAGGTCTTAAGCGAAACCATAAGAACAAAATCAGAGGAATTTGAAACATGTGAGTCCGGTTGGTCTTTGGAAAAGGTGCTCTATTTAGAAATAAATATTAATAAGTATAAGCCGATATGTGAAGTTCTAGGTTAAGAATAAAAAATTGTGAATATGAATTTAGAAATGTGGTTTACAAAATTTAAACTGTATTAGTAAAAATTGTCTGTAATAAAAAGTTTTAAGAATGGTTTTTAGATTTTCTTTTAGGTATGAGCCGCAGGAAATTTATAATTTAGAGGTGTGTGTAAAATGGTAAGGGTGGTCCTATTTTAAATCTGTTTACAGATTCGGATTCTGCATAAAATTCTAGACTAACAAGATGTATTGCATGACTAAAAAATTTATAAAACGGTCAGAAATCGCTACCAGCAAAAAATCTTAAAATTGGGGTAGCTCTCTGGGGGATAGTGCTATGTGAAAAATTTATAGAGATTTGGGTAGCTGAGAAAATTCTAATATTAATTGATACCAAACAAGATAGGTTTATCTCGTGTGTGAAAATGTGGAAAAAGATTTATCTCGCGGGTGGAAAGAATGCGGGTGTGACGTAACCAAAATGGTTGGGGGTGTCCGAGCAAGGAGGAGAGCAAGGAGAGAGCAGGAGAAGCAAAGGAGGAGATTCATCTCCCTCATTTCCTCCTTATGGGAATTTACATGTAAATTTGGTCCAGATGTGTGAGGAAATGTGGATGCTGGAGGAAATGTGGCTGTGATTCAACCAATAACCATCTACTCCTACCTTCTATCATTTGCAAAAACAAAACTGCAAAACATTGGTAAAACAAATATGTGTTAAAACGTAAACTTATTGGTATGATGGTACCAAACAAAGGTACTTACAGATTAAATCGACTATCTCCAATATAAACATAGTTGCAAACTCGTAAATAAACGGAAGTAATAGCAGAGGTTCATTATAATTTTATCATAACACTAATAATCAAATTTCAATATTAGTTACTGATAGAGTAGGCTGGGAATATCAACTCACATACAAACTAATCTAAGATTAGGTTTCAAATCGACATGTGTAGTATGCAGTTTATATACGCTCTATTATAAACGGAAACAATTACACAATCATAATGGGTTATTAGAACTCGGAAAATAAATAAAAAAATATGCCTGTAACAAATGCAAAAATACAAGGCAAAATTACAATTCAAATAAATGCGTGTTAACCTATATTAGTCTGGTTATCAAACATGAAGAATTGCTTATTATTGCGAATGATTGCATTAGTTAAATATATGCGTATTTTAAAATTAAACAGAGACAGATCAAGTCACCATGACATAACTCACAATTAGGTAGCGGTCTGGCATGTTGGCAGCGATTCGCTGCTAGCTGGATAGGAAAAAGATATCAGGATATAGGAAGACCTAGACCAAACTGTATTAGTCAAATTATTAGAAATTTAGGTTGTAAAGGGTATGTAGAGCTTTTTAGATTAGCACAGAATAGAAAAGAAGTTAGAGCTGCGTCAAACCGACCTTAAGTAAGATCGAAAACAAAATGATGATGATGATGAGATCAAGTTGTAACAGGCACTATGCTCTACAGGATGTACAGAAGTGGCGCAGCTCGCCTGACGACGCAGTCGAGTCTAAGCCATTGAAAGTAGCAGACTGTTGTTAAATTAAGCGGTACTCAATTATTAATTTATAAGTTAGGTTTATGTGTTTAACGGTCATGGCCGTTGCTAGAATCCGTATTGTATCAGAATTATGCGTGTCAAGTTTATATTATTAATTGACGGTCATTAATAAATAAGCTAAGCGTGTAAGTACCAGTTATTATCATAACTACATGAAACTACTCCTAATATATAATTTACAGTGGTGCTTTGTTCATTTCAACAACATCATTACATGATACCAAATAATAAATAAGTTACATTTGGCGCCCAACGTGAGGCTCGAAGAAAATAACTGGCAAGTAGTAAACTGCGTCTTAAAAAGAATATCCTCGGAGTGTTATTGTGAGTCAGCAGCTAAAATTCCACAAAGGGTTCGTTGCTAAACCACAGAAAGTGAAAGTTTCCTAGGTTTAGACTAGATACCGGTATACATCGTAAACAGCGCAACCAGTAAGGTAGGATCTTTCTGTTTTGTATGGACTATGATCCTTGCTTTATTAACGGGGGAAAAGTGAACGGGTTGTATGTTCTGTATTAAGGATATTGAGGGTTAATGTTATTTAAAACTGAACGTTTACATTGAAGTATTTAGTAATAGAGACACAAAGGTAGGG
Source organism: Platerodrilus igneus (assembly GCA_036346225.1). Taxonomy (NCBI): domain Eukaryota; kingdom Metazoa; phylum Arthropoda; class Insecta; order Coleoptera; family Lycidae; genus Platerodrilus; species Platerodrilus igneus. The sequence continues at coordinate 6,908,056 of JARFIW010001503.1, read as the reverse complement.
GATGCAACTACTATACAAAACCGTCGTTTAAATTCAGCTGGTTATTGGCCTGGTTGGATATATTGTTGAATGTTAGTACGAATTTACACTAAGGTGTTATTACAGGTATTTTGAAAAAAAAATTGCGATTATTGTAAAGGAAAATGCCGCCAAAAAGAAATAAAAGGGTTAGTGAACCAGAATTGAATCCAGTTACCGATAGTATTTAGCAACTGTTGGAGAGTAATTAAGAATTGTTGTCAAATATAACCGCAATGAACATGAATACGAATCTATTAATGGTAAGGTTTGATGAATCAATTAATACTGTTAATGGTTTAAGTAGCGCAACGAGAGAGATATGTTCGAGCGTTGGGCAAATGGGGATCAGATTTTAATCGGTTTGAAGGAAATTAAAACTAATACTAATAGAAGTGATATCTCTGATGATAATGTTAAGGCGACTATAAATGTTAATAAAAATTTTAAGAATCAGACGTTGGATGCGAAAGTTGGTAATGGCAAAAATTTTGAGAAAAATCAGGATTTCACATACATTACGTTATTTAAGGAATTGGGGGGTACGAATTTAGCTTTTAGACCGGGGAGATCAAAACACCCGGTACTTTTTATAACCGAATTGCAAGAAATATTTGTCGAAGCGGGTGTCCCAGGAAAAAAGCAAGTAGCTTTCGCAGTTAAGGCACTCGAGGGTTCTGCAGCAGACTGGGCTTGCATAAAAAGGGAGTTATTATATACTTTCCAAGATTTCAAAATAATTTTCTTAAACAGATATTGGGGTCCGGAAAAACGCAGTGAGGTTCTCTGTAATTTGAAATTCGGAGAGTACATGTCAGGTAGTAGAGCAGACTATTTCATTATGGTCCTAAAAGAATGTATGTATTTGGAACAGGAATTTTCAGAATACGAGGTCATAAAGCTAGTAGCGTCACATTTTGACTTCGAAACTAAGAGAGGTATTTTGAATGCTGGGTATCGATCTTTTGATGAAGTGGAGGAATATCTCCGCAATTTAGATGAAATGTATAATCGAAGAAGATTTTCAGATAGTCAGGGCGACCGAAATAATTATAGAAGTATGGGTAATAGAGGTAATGAGGGGGGTGCGTATAGTAGAAATTGAAGACAAAATCGTCAATTGGAAGATAGAGGACGGCATAATGAGGGAAGTAATGCTATGGTGGATGAGGTGATAGTACAAAAAAGAGATGTTAATAGTTTAGGCCTACTTAGGAATGTTGTTTTAAAAAGCATTGTAGAAGTGCCCGAGAAGTCACGATCGATAAATATGCTTTTCGAGTAAAACGGGGACGGTTTGTTAGAAGAAAATGAGGAAATTCTGGAAGAGGAGGTGATCCTCATGCCGATAGTACAGGGGTATGTGCAAAATATCTCTACAACTATACTAATGGATAGTGGTAGCCAACTGGCCTGCATATCTGAAGGTTTTTGCGCGATATTCAGAAAAATCATGATCGTATTCCAATTTTACCTGTCAACAACACTGTTATTGTTGGGGGCCTTGCGGGGCAAAGGCAAGAAAGTTAAACAGCAAGTATTGGTGGAATTTAAAATTGGGAATGTGGTATTCGAGTTTGTCTGTGTAGTGGTTCCTGCGCTGATACGGAACGTAATTTTAGGTTGCGATTGGATACCCCACTTCAAAATTAAAATTTGTTTTGATTCATTATGGGATAATGGGAAATTGTATAAGTTCGCAGCTGACTATAGATTTTAATAGTGAGAAGGTAGAATCTACAGGGTTAATAGTTGCCGAAATAGGGGTTAGTAAAGACGAAGTAATCAAAGGGGAGCTAGCTGGTCAGGATATGAAATGCAGTATGGAAGAAATTGTTGGGAAAGCAGAAATGTTCGATGCTAAAAACAAGCAGAAATTGCTACAGTCGTTGATGGACTTTTCAGTAGTTTTTCCTAACATACCAGGGAAAATCAAAGGGTATCATCACGAAATTAAAATAAAGCATGCGACCCCGATCTATATTAAACCATATCCTATTCCGTATGTGTATCGGGACGAAGTAAAGAAACAAATCGACGAAATGGTTGAATGGGGTGTCATAGGAGAAAAGCAAACGGAGTTTACAAGTCCTCTTAGTAGTAGTAAAAAAGAAGGATGTAAGTCCACGAGTTTGTGTCGATGCGCGATACATACCTAAATAAACAAATGAAGAAAGATCATGTAATTCCTCTTAATGCATCCGAGCTGTTATATCAGATTCCTGTCGGTGCGACTTTTAGTACACTGGACTTAACAATGTCGTATTGGCAAGTGCCGCTGCACGAACCACAACAGAAATACACTGGGTTTATATTTACTGGAAAGACTTATGTTTTTAAGGTATTGGCATTTGGGTTGGCCACAACGATAGCAAGTTTTATACGTGCGTTAAAATCGATTTTAGGGGAAGAAACCGACGATTTTGTAATATCCTATGTCGATGATTTATTAATTGTATTCCGGGGTGCAGATTTGCATGTCGAGCATATAAGAAGAATTTTGAAAAAATTAGTACAAGCAGATGTTACACTTAAATTGAGTGTGTTTTTGCACAAAAAGGGGTTCAGTTTGTAGACCATGTTCTGTCGTCGCGGGGTATTCGGGTAAAACCAGAACGGGTAAAAACTATCTTGAATTTTAAGCGTCCAGATAATATAAAAACATTAAGGGCCTTTCTAGGGTTGGTCAACTATGATTCACGTTTCATAGAACATTTTTCACATCTGACCGTTGGGTTACATCACTTGTTGAAGCCGACCGTGCAATGGTTTTGATCGGAACGGGAAGACGAGCTTTTTCTTAAAATTAAGGAGGCGTTCACCAGAGTGGTAACGCTAAATCACCCTAATAGTAAATGGGATTTTTATATTCGCGCTGACGCGACAGCGTATGCGATTGGGTCCTGTGTATATCAGGATGGAAATGGCAGATTTCAGATAATTGCGTATTACTCTAAGACGTTGCGCGATGCTGAGCGAAATTACTAGGTAACGGAGAAGGATGCACTGAGTATTATAGCATCGTTAAAACATTGGTATGTGCTAATACTGAATCACAATGTCACAATTGTAACATACCATGAGGCATGGTCTTTTCTTAATACATGTCGGTTATCAAATGCTAGATTACTTAGATGGACTTTGTATCTACACCAGTTCTCGTTAAAAATCGAATATTGTTCGGGTGAAAATAATGTGATTGCCGATACCTTGTCCAGGTATCCGAACGGAAAAGCACCGTTATTAGACCAGCCATGTACTACTACGTTCGAAATAAATATTCTAAAAAAAATAATACTACTTATAAACATATCCTAAATGATGCTGCTTACTTGGCTGAAACTCAATCAAATGACGAATTTTGTAAAAAGATTGCTAGAGAAATAAATAATAGTAACCAGCATCGAACTAAAAAATGGTATTTAATTCATAGTGGAATGGTACAGAACGATTCCCAGGGTATCGTTTGTGTGTCCCAAAAGCACAAAGAAAACAATTGGTAGATTGTTATCATGTGGAAAATGTATATTTCGGAGCTGAGAAGTGTTATTTAGCACTTTCAAGGGATTTTTACGGCCTAAATTGCGTGAAGGAATTTGAAAAATTATTGGCGGTTGTGATTTGTGCCAGAAAACTAAGGTGTCGAGAAGATGTAATAGCGGCATGAAGTCGGTGTTGGACGAAACACCAAATCACACTTTAAGTACAGATTTGATTGGTCCCTTGCCGGTGTCTAGGGGTGGGGCTACCCAATTATTGGTCCATACATCAGTATATTTTCTCCGAGGTAATATGGTTGAAAGATAGAACAGAGAAGCTGGAAGGTTATTCCGGGCATATTGTCACACACAACATCAAACGTGGGCCCATTCAACAAAAATGATTGAAGAGTATTTAAATCTAGTAATACACTCCAGCACCGGCTATACGCCCGCAGAAATACATTCAAATACGTTGCACCAAATTCCTGCCTTGAATAACATTACATTCACCCCAAGGAAGAAGTTTCAAACGAAAACCACGAGGCTCGACATCTTCTTCAAAACCCTATTTTTCCCAGAAAGTAAATTATCACGTCCAACATCAAGGCAAACCAACATCCAGTCAACGGGGACAACCTATGAATATCTAGGATCTGCTACGTAGTTGTACCTGAAACTAAAAGATATCAGAAACTATTATAACCCTAAAATATATGATAACCAAATCCTTTTATACTGAAGTAACCGGGGGTTGTAATGATAACTACTGTACATTTCATGAACTATCTATAGTGGTAGTAGGTTAGAATATAGGTATGAATAATCGAACTGCAAAAGACGTTAAGATATCCCATTCTAATTGTACTTCGGGAGCAAAGAATGAGGAAGAAAGATGTAGACGAGACCTTCAACCTGATTGTCTAATAGATAAGTAGCCAAACATAAATGCATTTATAACCCAATAAGGATTTAAATTTTTCTTAAAATCGTCTTAAAAAGCTGATGCTGTAGGTCGTTACAAATAAAAATGCAAATGAAACCTTGCAGTAAAACTAGCAACTTCTATAAAAGCGATGAAACTAGATTCCATCGCTTAAACCTTCGGAAGATTTAGAACTCCCGAGTAAACTACAGATGACCAGTCCAGTCCCATACATAAACCTGTGAATATACAACCAATCGATGCAGCAAGTGTCACACAATTTTCTAAGGACGATACTAAGATAACGGAATATAAATATTCTATAAAGATAACTACTACAACCATAAAAACTTGTCAGTCGACAAAATATTAATCTTGATGACAATTCAAAATCCCATTCTTTACTCAACAGCAATAAAAATAATATGTCATACTGTGTGGCCCTAAAATAATATATGAGATTACTTATATTATAATTGCTTTTCCGTTGTCCCGAAGTGGTATCGCACAAAGTATACACGTTAAGGTAAGGATTCTCAGTTAGCCGTATGGTTCCGAAAATAAGGGCCAAAATTTGTAAATAACTTTGTAAGCAGCATTTAATTGTGAGTGCACAGAATCTTTAATATTTAATTTATCCCTAAAACGTGACTTATCCTGATGCTTTTCCGCTTGAATCAAAAGATTTCTCTTGGCTTCTGCTTTGATATCGCTAACAGTGCGTGATTCCGGAACTGGTAGGTATGGCAAAATCAAATCGTCTAAAGTATTCAGTGGATTGTATCCATAAAGAATTGCGTACGGCGAAAACCCGGTACCTAGATGAAGCGTACGGTTAAACAAAGACTCAATGTTTGGTAATATCATACTTCAGCTGACACGCGAATGTCCACATTATGTACGAAACAGTCGGGTTAACTCCTTTATCATCTGCTCGGTTGAGTTGGAAGTAGAATGGCGAACGAATGTATGCGTTGTGGTAATATTATGTCCTTGTAATATATCCCGAATATATCCAGAAACACAAACTGTGAGCTCTATGGTCAGAAATTACGATCTGAACAATGAGAGTTTTGGCATAATCAATAACCATGAGGGCATACATTTTGACTTGAGCCCGATATAGTGAATATAACCGCAGAAACTTTGAAAAACAGTCTATCACACAAAGAATATAAGGAACTCTCCATCTTTCCTCAGGCTGGAGACAGTAAAAATGTACAGTAACCAGTTTCCCAGAATAACTGACAACAATGGAATGTACCTCTCCAAGAAGATTTCTAGTAGGAAACTTGGACTTCTGGTAGAGATTACAAGCCCATATAACCAATTGGATCTGTCGGCGCATATTTAGAAAGTAAAAGTTTCATCTCATAATATTATGTACCTTCGAAATATCAAAATAATCATGGTTTTTATGATAGCAGTTAATAACAGTATTAACCAAACGACTCGGAACTGCAAAGTGATAGCTTTTGAAAACTGGATGACAAAACGGTAATATCCCCTGGTGCATCCGAAAATGGGATATTAATCGTATCTGCAGTCTGTTCAAAACTAGATATTTCCCGCGAGGAGTTAAAGGAGAGTAGATAAGAATGAATCGCTCACCTGGTGGTCACGAAAAAAGAGTATGGATGCTTCTAAATCAATTAGATTGTCGAACTCGAATAACCCAATAACTCTGCACAATACAGCAGCCATAATAGGTAAGCGGTCCTTCAGTAACAATTCATCACCCATGTCAGGTGGGAAACGTGACAAGACATAAGAAACCACATTATCTCTGCCTCGAACATGCTCGACAACAAAAACCAACTCATTTAGATACATCACCCAACGTCTCAACCGGTCGTTCAGCAATCTACAATGATGGAGAATTTTAATGCAAAGTGATCGGTTCTAATAACCAGTCAGTGACCTTATATAATAGTACTGTATTTCTTTAAACCAAAAACTCTTGCAAGTAGTTTCTTCTCGGTAACCATATACAACAGTTCTGCATCCCTTACACTATTGTTGCTAGTCATAGAACTTGAGGATTCATACGTAGATAGAAACAGATCTGCATTACTGACCTGATCCTGACTATTAGGTCTACATTAGCGGGAATTAACAGTTTCATCATCCGAAGTAGTAACTAAATGATATAAATTCCTTGCAGGAATGGCGTTGCTCCCTTAAGACCTCCAATTTTGGTTTCCAGTAAAGCCTGATCAATATTCAGTTGTTGTTCCATGAACTTCTTAATAGCCTTTTTGTACTAAAAGCTGCTCGAGTTGCAGCAACTCAGCATCAAAAGTGGATGGGTCGGCAATAGCACTACACAGATTCTCGTTACCTGGTATCGTGGAACTCGGCGGTCTGGGATGAAGACAAACCTGCAGCAATAATACACAGTAATAACGCCCACTAACAAGTATAGTAATAATAAAAATTAAAACACAAAGAATCTCAAACCTTCCACAACACCACCAACAATGTATCCTGGTCACGGCACCAGAAATCTGTAGTATAACATACCTGAGAACAAACGAGCGCCCTCTTTTACATTGCCTGGCCCAATGATCCAGTAGTCTAGTGGCAGTGGTTATCAAACATTAAGCATTGCTCATATTGCATTAGCTAAATAAATGTGAATTTTAAAATTAAACACAGATTAAGTGAGTTAAACTGCAAATATAACCTGTGGAAAAATATACATGAAACCCTTTTCCTTAAATCATCTGCTACCCCAAAACAAAAACCATCACATCAAATATGTAGAACGTTAACTTCAGATGCAACCAAAACTTGAGACAATAATATAATTACAAAAAGTATTATCTTTACAAAATCACCAAGTCGACCCCTTTTTTCGCGATTCTTTGTAAGCAGTCAAGGATTAAGTACGTAGTCTGTTAAAGCTAGTTGACATACAAGGAAGTTGTTACGGTATTTCGTGCAGGCAAGAAAGTAGTAAAGAAAGTAAAGAAAATCGTCCACACCGAATATCTTAACAAAACAGGGGGATAGAATAGAAATCCACAGTAATTGCATTTCGTGCTAGTGCAAAATGTCGTAGAGTGAGGTGGACCATACTGAAGGAAAAATTGAAAACTTCAACAAGTATTTTATTTACACACCGTGTTAGACATAGTATAAAAAGAAATATTTACAGAGACTAACTCAAACACTATATAAAAATATACATTTAAGTAAATATCGATTATAAAATCTTAAAATCTACATAACATGTACATATATAATTGCTTAATATTTCAACCCAAAATATACACAAGAAGAAAATTAAACTTAGTATATACAGTTATTTTATCTGCTCTGTGAAGTGCACTTCATAACCCTAACTGAAATAAATTAAGTTCTAACCTTAATCTAGATCATAATTTAGTAACCAATTTGTTAGCATTTCGTAGTATTACTTTTTAAAAAAAGAAACAGTAAAAAGTGCTCTAGCGTCAGCTACGGTTTATACTAATCGTGACTTGCAAATAATTACATAATCACTCGTGCACTGTGAAAGTAAATTTGTAACGTGCAATCTGTAATTTATTGGGCAAACCACGAGTAAGATAACTACGACTTTTAACAACCAGCTACAGAAGTATGTATCTTGCACAGCAGCATCAAAAGAAAAGGAAACGGAATACCTGTACCTTAAAACAAGCTGTCTGTCTCTGTGGTATCATCTTAAAGAAGTTGAAAGTGCGGGCTGCACTTATCGATTGATTGAATGCTGGACGAACAGATCTAACTAGACTATGATACTAAGTACACCAAAACATGTTAGTGTCGCGATTTACAACGTTTCCTTTCGGTAAAATGATGTTGCATAAAATAGCCTCCTTTCAAAGGCCAAGTCTCTATTTATAAGGAATGTGTTTTGTTTTAAAATTAATTACCAGCGATAATGTGTGAAGTTTTCTGCGAATACCACCTGTAAAAGTATATTCCATGCGACAGATGCAAAATATTCCTAGAAGAATAACCAATTAACGCAAGCAACAGGCCTCGATAAAGGACTTCCATAAATTTGTCTGCCTGAGAATGCCTGATTTAAATGGTCAAGTAGGATAGCAACCCTCCATGCAGCAATATTAGGCAAAATGTATAACAGGTTGCCTAGCTGGTATAGAAACGAATGCTATTTGTTGTATTATCGACCTACGATACTGAGAATGAAATAATTAGCGGATGGTTTTATTACCCATAAACTTGAGCGAGCTGAACACGTGCAGCTAACGAAATAGGATTTCTCAGTACCATTAAAAGCGTTTATATTTTATGATGCAGTTGTTTAACAATAAGCATATATTTCAAAAAATTTAGAACGTGGTTACAGAACATATTCCAAGTACTACTAAACAGTTTTAGTATTTATTTCAATTGAACTTATTAAGTGACACTTCGTATGATTTGTAAAGTCGTTTAAATTAGAATTTTTAGAAGACGTTTATTAAAAGAAGTAGGATAAAGTAATTAAGAATCTACAATGTATTTGCAGTATGCAGAAATCGATCGATTTCCAAAATTTAGCGTAACAGAGTCCCACTCTTGTCTCTCTCTCTCTCTCTTGCCCCAATAACTGTTAACTTCAATGTCACTTCAGAATGCGTTCGAAAACCCGCAAGTAGATACGCTGAAATATCAATATGTACACAATAATCATCAACTAATGAAAAATAAATTTAGGAAATTCCCGGGATCAATATATTCACCCCTATGAAGAAGTTTCGAACGAGAACCACGTGGCTCGACATCATCTTCAACACCTCATTTTTCCTAGAAAGTAAATTATCACGTCCAACTACTGTACGTTTCATTAACTATCAACAGTGGTAGTAGATTAGAATATTGGTATGAATAAACGATCTGCATACCCCATCTTAATTGTACTTTGGGAGCAAAAAATTAGTAAGAATGACGTGGACGAGTCATTCAATCTGATTGGCTAATAGATAAGTAGTCAAACATAAATGCACTTGTAATCCAGTCGACGGGTTTTAGGTTTCTATAAAATCGTCTACAGATTCTGATGCTGTAGGTAGAAACATCTAAAAGTGCAAATAGAACTTTGTAATGAAACCAGCAACTTCTACACAAATGATGAAACTAAATGCCATTCTATCGCTCAAACCTACGGAAGTACTTGGAACCTACCAGTAAACTACATACGACCAGTATGTGCCATACATAAGCCTGTGTACAACCAATGGGTACAGCAGGTGCCACACAATTTGCTAAGGATGAAACTAAAATAACGAAATATGGATATTCTGTAAAGATAACTACAACGATAAAAATTAGCCAGTCGACAAAATGTTTTACTTGATTACAATTAAAATTACCATTCTCTACACAACAGTAATGAAAATAAAATGTCATACAATGGGGCCCTAAAATAATATTTGAGATTATTTATATTGTAATTGCCCTTCCGATGTCCCGAAGTAGTATTGCACAAAGTATAAACGTTAAGGTAAAGCTTCCCAGTTATGCGATATGGTCCCGAAAATAAGGAACAAAATTGTTAAATGACTTTGTCAGCAGCATTCGACTGCGAGTGCTCACTAACAGTACAAAATCTTTAATATTTAATTTATGTCGCTTCAGAATGCGTTCTGAAATCGTCAAGTAGTTACAGTGCTGTTCAATATACCTTCGAATATCGGAATGTACAGAAACATACGAAGGCGTAGAAGGGCCACAAAAAAAATCGCTCTACTTATTTTAGTTAAATTTCGACTTCGATTTCAAAATTTAGTTAAATTTCGATTCGATGTCGAAATTTAGTTAAATTTCGACTTCGATCTCGAAATTTATTAAATTTCGACTTCGATGTCGAGATTTAGTTAAATTTCGACTTCCATCTCGAAATTTAGTTAAATTTCGACTTCGATCTCGAAATACCAACAAGAATAAACTTTTGACTGTAAGTTAAAAATCCAGCAAAATTTCGAGATAGAAGTCGAAATTTAATAAATTTCGAGATCGAAGTCTAAATTTAATTAAATTTGGACATCGAAGTTGAAATATAACTAAATTTCGACATCGAAGTCGAAATTTAACTAAAATAAGTAAGCGATTTTTTGTGGCCCTTCTACGCCTTCATACAATCATATCCCAAATAATTGTCGACCAATGAAAATGACTTAGGAAATTCCCTGGATCTCTACAGGTTCTTATTTAATTAGAGTTTTAGAAATACGTAATTTTGATTGTCACACTCTACTTGCTATCTGCTGTGTCCCCATTGTCGTCGCACACAAAAAATTTGTATTCTCGTGGGAGAAAAGTCTTGTGGAATGAAAATATGAAGTACTTAATGAAAAAATAGTGACGAAAAGATTTCTATAGAATTTTCTTATTTACCATTTTTCAGTTTTTAATGTAAAAGCAGCTTCCAATATTTGAAGCCAGCTTAGAATTAAAATTGTGAAATGTTTTTCTATAGTTATAATTGTCACAGTTTCAAATTAATTTAGGGCGGTTTCTTTATGTTTGTAAAAAATTTTCTATCATTAAATTTGTCAGCAGTCTGACTAATTTCATCGTTAATTTGGTCTATAACAGGTTTCCATTGCTATAGAAAAATATATTAGCAAGTCAAAAATAGTCTCATGTTTATGTAATCATTAATTTATTTTCTTATAACAGTAACTTCATTGTAACAATTTTGAAATCGACTCAAGACATTTCCCAGGTTTCGTAATAGTCTTGTATTCAAAAATTAAACCTAGATCAATTTATCATATCGACGGAGTGTTTTTAGAAAATCAATGTTCATAAACCCATGCTTCACTACTAGGCTTCCATGAAACTAAATCCTTATCTGCAAACCATAAACCAATTTCCTTCTTTGCATTATCAATTGAGTCAGAACCATGGATAAGATTACGGCTGATCAATATACACAAATCTCCTCTGATAGTTCCTGGTGCACTGTCTGCTGGGTTTGTTTGTCCAAGAAGTGCCCTAACAGATTTTACTACGTTCAATCCTTCCCATACCATTGCTACCAAAGGACCGCTGCTGGTAAAACTGATAAGACCAGAGAAGAAAGGTTTGTTTGATAGTTCAGCATAGTGTTGTTTCAAAAGGTCTTGAGAAGCCTATAACATGACAAAGTTGTTCCTTAGTTTTCAAAGAAAAACAAACATACTTACACTTGTGAATTTAAGGGCGGCTAGTTTAAAACCCTTACGTTCAAACCGTGTTATTATTTCACCAACAAGCCCTCTTTGTACGGCATCAGGTTTCAACAATACAAAAGTTCTTTCATGTTGATCCGCCATTCCTGAAAAAGCTGTAATATGTCTGACACTATTGTGCAAGAAACAAACGTTGTAGTATGAATGAAGTCGATTTGAAAATCATAAAGTAAGTGAGACGTCTTTCCCCACCAAAATCAATCACGAAGCCAAAAACTGGTAATGGGAAAGTCGAGGATGCGCAACTCAAATGTTTGTATTTCTGGACGTTTGCAAAATCTCAACAATTTTATGAACAAAGAAATGCCTGGTGCTTTAATGTTTTCCAATACAAAAAAAAATAGTTTGAGAAAATCTAGTACTGAATTGCTAAGTTCTAATAGCAGTCATTGAGTAATTAATCTTTACTTCTTGCTGCTGCTATCAACTACTGGAAAAAAGCCAAACAATAATTTGCGGACGTTCTGCTATAGACACAGTGCACACTAATGTCTTGACGTGCTTGTATTTAAATACGACGTATCCACAGTGGCAATTTTTTAATTAAAATTAACTAATTTAGTTTACATTTTTAAATGATACATGGCACAATTCAAACTAAATATAGTAACCTGCTTAATCACAAATTATTTTAAAATCAAGAGACTCATTTCGACCATTCGGTGGTTACTATAATCAACATATATGACTTCTCAATCTTTGAAACTTAATACACATTGTGGGCTAACCGTCAGAATTAGTATGGTACAAACATATATCAGATTTCAAATGGAGTACAAGATATCTTTCCAGATCTGTTAAATATTAAAGTTATGAGCTAAAATTGTAAACGCAGTAATGTAATAATCAATTTTGCTAAGATCAAATGATTAAATTTAGAAATCAATAACAAACTTAGTCGTTTCAAACTGGAAACGTAGAAATTGCATGTAGAACTAATGCAAAACTTGACCGAATATTGAAGTATGTGAAGTAATTTTCAGAAAGTCTTGTGAGGTTAGCAATTCCCAAAGCTGCATGGGGTAATGTTAATTCTGGAGTTCAGATAAATTGTATTATTAACTTTTCAGGTGTAATTGTATGCGTAACATTCAGCTTTCTAAAATTCTTATCAGGTAAAAATGTACCGAACAGTCGTGGTGTTTTTCTGGAACTCGTATTTTCAAATATAGAGGACATAATTCCGAGAGCATCAAGTGACCTTTTGGTAAATAATACAATTCACCATACAGCATATGATTTTGATGTAGCTACCAAGGAACTTACTTAATAGTGAGGAAGTGTGTTGTGATTTTAAAAATAGCAGATGGATGAATTAATAGCAGCAGGAAATTGGAATAATATGTTGATAATGATATTAATAATGCAGTACAGAAATTTTACGATATCGTCTATATGACTATGATATGCTTCCCTTATTCTTCTCGAAGACTTGCGGTCTAGCTGGATTTCAGACCCGCGAAGAGCTAAGCTGGGTGGTGGTTAAAACAACCAACGAACGAACGATCGACTCAACTACATGGACGTGACTACATTCAGACAATAAACAACCGAAGTGAAATTTCTTAAGAGAGGATGTAGAAACTCCTAGGAAGATTTTCCGGAAAGCTGTAATAAAGAAAAACCCTTTAGAAATATATACTTACTTAGACTCGAACTCGCTTTTGCTACGATCTGCTGACAAGTGATACCTATTAAGAAAACAATAGCACACGAAAAATAAATATTTTATCAAAGACACCTTTTGTGTCTTATCAACACTCAATATTCTTAAATAACTATCTTGAATGAACTAAAATCAAAAGTTTCTCTATTGGCTCAAGATATGGCACAAATAATAACAATTGACAGTGCACTCCAAAATTTAAATCATAATTATATTTCTCTTGTAAATAAATTAAATATTCGTTGCAATACAATTTAAATCAATGACTTTATCACAGTATGAATTATTTGAAATCTTATATTCAAATAATTAGTTTATCACTAAAAAACAGATCTATCTTCCTTTACAGATATGCTTTAAAATTAATGACTTGTTATGAATTTTACCCTTTACGCAAAATACTTTATTTGAATGGATAGCTCGGAAAACTTTTCTTTCAAAGAGTGGCATAAAGCTTCTTGTTAGTAACAAATTATTGGTCACAAATAAACTTGGCCTTGTTTAAATATACTTAACACTTGATGTGAAAGTGGTTTCATATGAAAATTCCATTAATTTAATCTCATTAATTTTGGGAAACTATTAATTTCAACTACTTTTATAATCCTCTGAAAAGTGTAAACACGAACCATATGATGCTAACAACTAAACGCTTTTATAAACACTACTCGAGCAAATTAACTTTCTTCAATATTTTCAGTAATGAACAAAATATGTTTGAGAACCAATTCTTTTTATCAGTTATAATTTACATAAATATATTGATATATCGATCACCCGGTAAACTAGGATAGCCCATTACAACATGTGTTTTTCAAGGGACCTAAACCATCATGCGTTGTACACCTCTTTGAACTTACGAATAACAACTGCAATACATATAGCTCTGCACCTTGGGGCATGCAACCCGCAGTACATAGTTGACATTTGAAGCAGTACACTTAAACTTATTAATTATCGCATTTATTAATACCAGATCATCACAACAAGAAATAACACAATTGCAGAATCTCAAGAATTGAAGATGAAGGTAAATACATCAACATATTAATTGTTAGTAACTCTACATTTAAAAAATGAATAGATTATGTATGTGTAATCTATCTAAGTATTACTGAACCGAAACTTGTGTATGTTACACTGCCCTTTTTCAAAAAGAGAAAAATTCTTTGTGAAAAATAAAGTTTCCGAATCCTGAGTCGAAAAGATTACTTTTTATAGCTTGTACTTGTGCAAGAGTTTTTACAACACCAAAATGCCCAGTCACAGGAGGAACATGGAACGAACTAACAATCTGTTCTTGTTGAGATTTAGGAACCAAGCGTTTCCATTCAACAACATTCACTTTATAGGTGCTCTACAATTTCTAAACGTATGCCTACTTGGCGAACAATTCGAACATAAAAATTTGTCAGTCCTACACGATTCATTTATTTATGCTTCAGTGTTTATCTTTAAAATTACATTTAAAACATTTGAATGTTACACAACTTGGTAGATCTATCGCAGCTGTGCTCAAAATTCATGTAGCAATAAAATTTTATTTTAAGTAAAGAATATTTCATAGCTATTATATTTTAAATATAAATACGAATACTAGGTAAATACTAGGTATTAAACTGAAAAGAAACTAAATTAATAGAAAATATTTGGAGTTTTGAGGTTACTTTTTATTAATAAGTATTAAACTTAAAGTGTTGGTAGTTAAGCACACTCGTTTAGAAATATGTTGTGCATTATATGAGAGTCAAAAATCTAACCGAGTGGTTTACTAAAATATTCGTATTTTGGTTTATATAGTGTTTGAACAAAACGAACTTTATAGAATCTGGTTTGTATTTGAAATAGTTAGTGTTATGTTACAGGAGCAACTCAAGGTGCTGTAGAGCAGTTCTTATGCAGGTGAAGAGTAAGTTATAAGGGTTGCTTGATTATTTAGCTATGGATAATTAGCTCATAGAGGTTTGTCGTTCTTGAGAGTTTCTATACTTACGTTCAAGTGTATTATTTAGATCTCTATCATACGGCAAAGTATAGTGGCACTCAATCCCTCCAGGCAGACTAAGGATATTCAATGCGCATATAACACCCATACTCAGAGCCCACAGTTTGTTACGTACAGTTTTGGCCCTCAGAATATCTAGCAGGTAATTCACAAAAAATTCCATAAAGTACTCCGCTAAAAATCCCGTTTCGGTAAAATACCAAAAACATCCACTGTACTAACAAAAATATTGGTTGCCAACTAACTCAGTGGGACAGATGATGTAAGTGTCTGACAATGATTCCAGAAGGCTACCGGCTATGAAATGTGGTCTTCATCGATAAATACCTTAGACGCCACCTAATCTCGCAGGGTTGCTAGGGAAAGCCTTAGAATGAATAACGAGGGGTGCCAAAATCTTGAAATCAGGAGAGTGACTCTGGCTTAAAATATACCTGAAGATTCATTAATACCAAAACTATTTTAAATATAAAATAAACCCTAAACACGTAAACCTATTTACGACTGCTAACTGCAAGGAGGAATTTTGAAAGTAAAAGTTAAATAGGACCTGAAATTTTCAATCACGCTGTTTCAAAATCACAACACAACTTATTACGACGAAAATTGTAACTATACCGTTTAGAATAAGGGAAAACCAAAGATACACAGTATTTACGCAATTTAATAAAATATTTTAAAATCTATAATACCCAGGTTTTCATCAGTTATACAGTACAATCTTAACCAAATATTAAAAATCCAGTACGACGTAAAACTACTAACTAAGGATTGAAGCTAAACACAGACGCACTTGTAAGTACGTCAAATTCATACATTCAATGGTATATTTAAGTGCTAACATCCATTCCAGTATAGTTTCATCATCTGATTATTTAAATTTTGTACCTGCAATCGGGCGATTGATTACTGCTTTATTAAATCTTTGGACTTCGGATTATATTAACCTAATTCCAACCCAAAGGTTGAAGTTTTGGAAACCCAAATGCCCAAAAAATAGACTGAGCCGTTTAGTAGGAGATTATACAAACATATTTGGTTAATTCGCTTAGCTCGCGACCCTCTGATCACGGTACTTGCTCTATGGAAGTAACCTGTTGAGCGTCTGGATGTTAGAAACGGGTCTTGCTGTGAAGAATGAAACTACTCTCTCTAAAACTACACCAGGCATTTTCGGCAAACCTCAGTTGGATGGATCACTTTGTATCGTATTTTACTACTTACACACACACACACACGCACACCCACACACCCGCACACACACACACACCCACCCTCACCCCACCCCACCCCACCCGACCACCACTGCAACCCCACCTTAACCCCACCATCCACCTCTACTCCCCCACCTCTGCACCCACACACCCACACACCTACACCCACACACCCACACCCACACACATCCACACCCACATCCACACCACACGCACACACACACCCACATACCCACACACACACCCACACACACCACACACACCCACACACACACACACACATACACACACACACACATACACACGCACACACAGACAGACATAGTATTTAAGGTTAGAGGTGATGTTATCATGGTAATCAATACAGCCTGATTTTGTTTAATTCAGAGCACCAACATGACCTCATTGTTTTAAAGCAAAAAACAAGTTATATACAGTTTTGCACTGACTCAGAGCCCTATTTCTGATTATAGATTCATAAATTTAAATTTTAATACTAAATTTATTCAATTTATCCAAAACTTGTAAAGAAGTCAACAAGAAACATTGCATACGTTAAACTTATGTAATAAATCATAAAGAAGTCTAGAACGTTCCAGATTTTTTGTAAATAGGTAGTCTTTGGTGACTTTATATTGAAACTAAAAGAATATAAATTTTGGGATAAATAACAAATATGATATTAATTGATTAAAGGGTGTATTTAAAGAATTTCAAAAATTGTAAATATTATTTCCTTTCATTATATAAATGTTGATTGACTTCGCTTTATCAATTCAAACAGGTAATCACAAAGGGGCAAAAAAAGGAAAATTGATCATCGTAACATTGTGCACTCTGTGTCGATTAAAAAGGGCTAGCCGTGGCATAATAATAAAAGTAAAAGATTAATTTGAGAGAAAACACAGAGAGGTGTCGTTCAGCAAAGCATTTATTACACCGAGTGCGGCGTTATCATATATATATATATATATATATATATATATATATATATATATATACACAGGGTGTTTCAGATTAAAGTACCGTAAATTGAGGAATATATAAATCTTTACGAGTTATCAAGAAAAGTTGAATAACAGTTTCCTGTAAACCCACCCATTTCTATTATACAGGGTGATGAAGTGATATTGAAAAATACACGTTTTTTAGAAGATTTTCTTTTAGGGTAGAGACTAACTTAAAAATATGTACACGTTAGTTGCTTACTAATATGAATTATTACACTTCATTTCGACAAAATAGAATAATCCATTGGCGTAAAATAAGAGGGATTATTTTAATCATTTTGACCTATACTTCTTGCACACAAGGTATTTCATAAAAATTAAAACTCATACTTATTCCTCATACAATTTGCCACAAAAAAAGGTTTTGTTGGTTAATCTCTGTAGAGCTTTTTATTTTCGAGATATTTTAAATTAAGTCATACTCAACTCATACATGGGTTCTCCTCTACTAAATTTAAAACATTTTCTTCATTTCTCAATGTGCGTTTTAATCTTTCACTTCCACGATGTTCAGCAGCAGGAAAACAGTTCCAGTTTCCCTTATCCGTCTATCTACCGCAACAGAAGTTTTTCTATTGGGAACAATGCGTATATATAAACTTACGTTTTATGGATCAATAATCAAAAATCGGGCTTTACATGTGTCTGAGTTAACACAAAGCTGTATATAACCTGCCTTTTGTTCTAAAACGATGAGGTCATGTTGGTGCTCTAAATTAAACAAAATCAGACTGTATTGATTACCATGATAACATCACCTCTAACCTTAAAAACTAACATATGAATTTTACAACCTTTGACTATGGATCAAATATGATGCAAAATAATTCGCTCTTAGATTAGAATGTATAAAAACCTAACACTTACATTTCTTACAGGCAATATTCTAATCCTATTGGTGGACTTTACTTATACAAAAACTATTAAACTGAAATGTGATTATAATTATTTCTAAGGGAATGTTATAAAGTGTACCTCTAACTATTGCATGAAAAAGTGAAAGTGAAAGGTTACTCATGATGACGTCACATGATCCTTGATTGACTGATCTTGAAGGGTACAAAAATTTGTAAAACGGACCTTACAATTTCACGTTAAATTCCATAAGAAAATCGGCTTTTTGAGGCTGTACGAAAGTACCTTATCTACTTAGATGGCTTCTAAGTTTCATATTTCAATATAGGTAATAGTACTTTTTCACAAATAGCTTTTGCCCCTTTCTGTTTACACTATTTTTCGAATTTCATATATGGAATTCACTTCTAAATAATCCGTTTCTTCTGTATTTGAAGAAATATCTGCATCTGAATTCTCCATTATTAAATTTCAACCGACTGTTACAAATAATTTGTGTTTGTTTATACAAACTTCATAGTAACACTCAAGTAAAGCGTTAACAGTTTAATTAATATTTGACGGCGGAATGCGCAACTGATGCATTTTTTAAAACAGTATAATGCAATAAAAAATATTTTCATTTTGAAGCGTGGTTGAGAAAACTTTGTACGAACAAATTATGAAGTCATTGAATTAACCGATGTGATTTGCAAAATTCGCTCGCTTGTTTCGATTGTTTTGGCATTATTACATTCGTCAAATAAACTGATTACGTAAATAACTATTACTTTAGTAAAAATCGTAATTTTAAAACAGGCACAAGCTATAAGTTTTTTAACAAATAATCTTATGTCAATAGTAGGTATTTCTCATACCAATCGTGGTACCTTAGTAATAAATAAGTAGATTTAACAATTCAATTTTGATCTCTATATAATGCCGTCTTTCATTTTCATTATTCTTAAAATGCGACGTTATTAAAGAAATATTTAGCGGCGCTTGTCTAATCAAGAGGTTAAACATAAGACCTCACGTGCTAACTAATAATAGACAAGCCGGTGACCAGTAGGCTGCTTGGTTAACCGTCTTACATAATAACAAACTGAAATTGTTTGACGTGTAGTAAATTTGAAAGCACATGATCTTGCTATCATAAAAAAAGGGAAATTTTTTAAATAGAATCAAGGCAACTTGACCCAGAAACCGTGCTCCTCCGATATTTTTATAACGCTGCGTTTCCAAGTTTATGTTAAGCTTAACGTTATTTTTGTTCATAGGATAATAGCGCAATAATTTATCCAATGTGGACTTACCTTATTGTAGAGCTAAATCTAAAATAATAGAATTGCTTGTGAAAACTAACCGTTACAAGATGAAGAATCATAATTAGTAGTGTTTTGATTTTTTCTCATTACTGTTCGCTGTCACGTAAAACCTTTTTAAAATAATTGTAATTTTTATTCCTGAATTAGATATCAAGCAGATTTAATTGAGGGGTAAACCGCGACTTAAAATTGTGTAACTCCATTGGACATTTGGCAATGATTATTACACTGTATCCAATACTCTCCCATTGGTCTTTTGAATTATAACAATTGGCCCTCTAGTAGCTCTATTTTCCTAATAATTGTCACAGTTTTTCCCTACATTTGGCCCATTGGTGCTTGCTATTGGCCGATTAGTCCATACAATTGACTTATGAGTCTACGATTGCCCCATTGGCTTCATTCTACTAGGTCGCTATTACTTTTCATCGCAATTGGATTAACTGTTTCTATAACTTAGGAAAAAATAACCTCAATCGTTCATATTTCCATTAATATTGGCTTTAGGAAACCGGTTTTTACTGTATTAGTTACATTTTATATTACCAATTACTGTTTATATGATCAAAAACCAATTGAATGGTTTATTGCAAGAAGTCAATTACCGTTTATTAAAAATAGGCAGTAATTAGTCTTTGTCACTCGCCATTTGCATTTGCAGTTGCCACATGCCGTTTCGAAATATTATGAAATTAAATGTAACGACAGACACAAATGAAATATAAGTTATACAAAATTATATAATGCGTTACGTTTATTTTTCAACGTTAATTAAATACCCTTTTTTCCCCCTAGTTGTCATTACCCGCTCGAATAGATTCCATTTCTATTATTAAGTTCTCCAACAATACCCTATATAGTGTACCTGTTCAGAATAAGCCCGTTTTAACATAATTTTAACTCAAATCCATTTTGCTTTTAAAACGAAAATTTATTTAATAAATTAAATAGTCAATACCTTGTTTTAGGTATCCGTTAATTTGTTAAACATTCCGATAACGTATAATTGCTTTCTCTTGTGTTTCCCGTCTAAAGACTTGGCAAAATAATGGATCCTACTATTATTTGATAGCCTGTTTTCCAGTTTGCTAATCGCGCTTTGATAACGCGAGGATTACAGTTCAAACTCGTGTTATTTGAACCAATTTTTAATTTGATTCTACAGGTTGTGCGTTGAAATATTTTCTACCTCATACAGGTATACAACTTGTTTCCTTTTGTGTATATCAAGGGTATATTCCTTATCAGCGTTTGGTGTAGTTACGTGATAAGAAACGTGGCACTTTAGGACTATTGTTTGTTAAAAATGTTTGACAAAAGTTCCCACACGCTTATTCTTTTCTACTGATTAGTTTATTTTACAAACGCTATTATGTACAATTTAAAAGAATGTTTGACAAAACCTCTCACACGTTAATTCTTTTCTACTGATTAGTTTATTTTACAAAAGGTATTATGTGCAATTTTAAAAACGCTTGACAAAAGCTCTCATATGTTTATTTTTTACTGATTAGTTTTATTTTGTGTAAAATACGCGATGCGCACTTCGTATCTAAAGTACGAAATTGTTTGTATTACATAATTGTTTGCTTTGAAATAGTAACGCTTAATTTATTTCTTTTGCTTGGTTGTACAGAATCCTTTATTTATTTTTATTGTTAATAGATAATCGTGGACAACGTGTTTTGTTTTTGCTTTTTCGTATGTAGGTGAATCCCCCACTCTCCGCGTTTGGTAGTTAACCTGGTATTTACTTTTCATCCGGCTACGTCTAGGTACGTAGCAATCAATTAGCGTTTATTAAAAATAGGCAGTAATTGGCCTTTATCCTTCGCCATTTGCATTTGCAGTTGCCAAATGCCGTTTCGAAATATTAAGAAATTAAATGTAAAGACAGACAGACACGGAAATAACAGAAGAAATCATGCATCACGTTGCTCAAGCGTTTGTTGAGACACTAAACCAATCTGCAGTTCGTACAGCGCTCCAATTACGCCCTGTCACTTGTATACACTTTTGAGTTTTTAGTACAATTCAACAATTTAGTGCGTGTGCATGTGCATGTGCTTGTGCATGTGCATGTGCATGTGTGTATGTTCATGTGCGTTTGAGTGTGTGCGCGTGCGCGTGTGTGTGTGTGCGCGTCCGCGCGCGCGTGCGTCTGCGCTTGCGCTTGCGCGTCCGTACCCGTGTGTGTTTGCGTGTACTTGTTTGTGTGTGTGTGTGTGTGTGTGTGTGTATATTTGAAGTTACTAATCGTGAAATAACTATGGTGTCATGTGTCGTTTGGGCATGTAACGGTAGAGATGACGTTGATAAGAAGTGTTCCGTTTATATTGCATATAATTTACCGCTTAATTTATTTTCGAAGTTGGAATTTGTTGATTATTTACCTCCGCCCGGTATATCAAAATGTTATTTCATATGCCCTATATTACTTCAAACACCACGCCTATACAAAGTGCGGCGATTTCGATAAACTATGCTTTTCGCATGTGCAAGAACTTTATCACAGGCCATGCAGAAGACACGATGCATTGTAGTAGCGCTTTTCATTGTAGACGGCCGCAAAATTACATGTGCTACGCTTCGCCATATTGAAGAGTCAACTTTCGTTACACGTACTTGACGGACGCATTCAACAGAGTTTTTTTACTATCATTATCCGTTTAAACGGCCACATGAACATAAATCTGCTTTACTACGCTCGCATACAAGGTAAGTGTTTGAAGTAATTATTTGTTTGTTTATTATTATTTATTTTATTTTTCGTATACATATCCACTTTCTCTCTACCATCAGTAGCTATCGAAATTACCGCAAAAAGTTACAAGAAGAAATCTACTGAAGTAACCTTTTTTAAGTAAGTAAACAATGACCAGGAACGGATCTTACGCAATTGTTAGTACAATAACATATATTCCGGTTGCTTGAAAATAGAATACTTTAGATATTGTTCATATTTTTTTTAATTTCTGAAGAATCCGCAGCGACGGAGCTATCGCCACCGATAGCTAAAGTTAACTGATACGTAAGAACTGAAATAGAGTTTTTCAGTAGAAGCAATCGAATATGATCCTGTCAAATCTCCATATTGAATACCTACTTAGCCACAACTGTTGGTACCTTTTCTCATTACTAAAAGTATAGTAATAACGACTCCTTTTACCTTCATGTATCAGTATTATTGCCCACGTTTGATACATGCACTAACGGAAGACGACCCTGATCGTAAACTGAAATTTTATGAGTGTTTTACTGATTGCGCAAAAGATGACGTACAGTTTTACAAGCAGATTCTGTGAAGCGATGAAGCGCAGTTTAAATTAAACAGACGAATAACCGTCACAATTACGTTTACTGGGCATCTCCTTTATGAAATTATTGCATAAGAGTTAAATGTTTCGGGAATAACAGTGTGAGCTGGGATCACGTCGGTGGTTTAATTGGTCTTTTTTTGGGAGAACCGCGAATGCAGACAATTGTCTGGAATTGCTTCTGTATTGAAAGCGTGAGCTTGACAATAACCCGGAATTAGAGGGCATTCGATATTGATACGGTTGCTACGTACCTCGACGTAGCCTCAAATATAAAAACAAGAATGACCGGACTCAATCGGCGAGTGGGCGGGGCAGGCCTGAAATAAAAGCACACATTAATTTAGAACAAAAGAACCATGTAATAGAAAAACATATAATTAAGCAACATGTTACATAAAAAAGGAAAATCCACTTAAAAAAGCACTACCCCTTTCCTTTGTCATACTCTTCAAAAGAATTTTTATAGTATAAAATAAAGGTTATGACGGCAACATTGTTTAATACCTTCTTAAATTCTACACTACTAATTTAGATGGTAACGTCTCCCATGTCTATGAGTCCAGAAAATTTACACCCAAAGCTAATTAGGATATACAAAAAAAAATTAATTCAATACAAACCAGCAAAAGAAATGAACTGAGGGTTGCTATTTAACTACCCACAAATAGACAAATTATTAGTTTGGATACGAAGTGCGCACCTCGTATTTGACAAAAAGCCAAAAAAAAACTAATCAGTAAAACTAACTAAACTAATCATAAAACTTAGGAATTTCTTTTGACCAACTGTAACGTGCATTTTTGTAGCTCAACATTTTACGCTTTACTCAATTCGTAAATACATTTCTGTAACTATTATTTCTCTTCTTTGTATTTATTAACTCGTTTCCGAATAATCTCTTTATATTATATTACGCGGTTATCGACTTTTACTTTTCACGATTCGATAGTGTGGTTAGATGATCGAGATTGAAACACATCCTTAGGCGAATGCGTCCTATTATAATGAGTGGATTTTATTTGTTTCTGGTTATCGATAGCAGGTTGTTAAAGTAAACACCTGTGAAAACATGATTATTCTTGCGGCATCCTTCGAAAAGTGAGATGTGGTACGAACTATCGTGGCATACCACGCCGTTGATATTTTTCTTTCTGTACTAAATGTTTTGAAAAATGAAAGAAATAAGTGCCCTTTCACTTAAAAAGTACGAGTGTAGTTTTGTGAGTATGTGCTACATTCAACGTAGTTTCAGATAAGTACCTGTTTGATTTTTATGTCTTACGTATTGTAGGAGTTGTACTTTGAACACTTAAATGCCTACAGACTGAATTCGTATATCTAAAGTAGTCCTACTATTCGTGAACTTTTAGTTTTTACTTTCTTATTGAAATGGTACTCAGCAATCATACTACCTCGCCTTTCTACATAGATAGCACAGGCGGAATTTCTCAAGAAAATAATAACCTGTTGAATTAAGCAACGCCGTCACGTGCTGTGAATGTTAATGTCACTATCATCTGCTGTTTGTTCTGTTATCAGATTCTTATTTGGTATTTACTCTTACTAAAGTAGTTGAAAATGTGAGGCGACATCGCTTAAACAGATAAAATTCGTCAATGTTATAGATCAATTATATTTCATGTTACTTATAGCTGATTTGAACTTTCATATACTTACTGTACTGATATCTTTTCTTAAGTTAACAATCTTTAGCTCCAAACCTGTATCTTATTTAAAAGAAAGAATTTGTAAGAAGGTTAATCATTTAAGATATACTAAATTCCTGAAAATTATGAATGAAGTATTAAATGTATGTTAGCTAGTGGTTTTGCTTCTGACAAGTTATATCTATTCATTTTGCTGTAAGCGGTACAAACGATAGTAATATCGAGTTCCGTCCCAGTAGGCCAATTAATGTTTTTCTTTTGGGCCATTTTATATTTTCAGATATCGAACTTGTTCTTTGAATTACTGTACAATATTATTAACTCTATTATATTATAAATGCTACTATGCTTAATTTCTGGAAACATTGTGAAAATAATGATAATTGGTAATTTGATAATTGTTACTGATGTATTACAAGAGTCAATTTGTTTTGGTTGAGCATTCTAGATTATTTATTAAAGTGAAATTACCATATCTTACTCTTTTATTTGGGGTTGTGAACTCCAGGTATAATTATGATTATTTTCTTTATTTTACAGAAACAAAAAAATAAAAGTAGAATCTCTACATAAAGTTCTTTGGGGAAATTCCCACAGGTATTATGCAGACTAGGTTCTGTATGAATTTCTTTTTCTTATTGATTTTTTATATTTAAATATAATATATAATTATTTTCTTTGAGCGGACTAGTGTTCTGCTATTTGATAAATACCTATCTTTATTTTATGTTTGTGCTAATACTGTATTTTATTTTTCAGCTAAGTAAATTGTTGCGGGTATCCTTAATTTTCTTGCTCCCCCCCCCCACTCTCCGACTCTCGCTAGCCGTGGAACTCCCCCTCCTCCCTTGATTTATGACAACTTGATCATTTACTTTGTCATAAAATTTTTGGCGTTCAAATTGGACGTTCAGTTAAAAATACCCGTGGCACAACGTTTTCGTTTTTGTTTCAAAATTGCACATCGTACCTGTAGGACGATTCTAATATTTATGTATAGCAACCAACAATAGTCCTAAGTTTCCACATAACTACATCAAACGCTGATAATGGGTAATCTCTTGATCTACATACAAAGCAAACAAGTCATATTCCTGCACGTGTCTGGCTCCTTATCTTACACGCCAGCGGACGTGACTCAACACAGAATTGCCACGTTAGTCGGATCCATTTACTTAATTACTATAACGGCAACAGCGATCTACGAGTAAAAAGCACCAGTTCGCTTGTGGCAACGAACAGTCGGGCCTACAAAAAAAAATTATTTGGTCCACAGTTAAGAGCTAAAAGATAATCTTATTAGTATAAGTAAGCGCGGGATAACTTACCGATGCACCCAAGATATCCGCCACTTGTCAACAAGAAAAAACGTGCATCGCTCTCGAAGTACCAGAACGAGTAAATCGAAAATACTACCAAGCACGAGCTGCAGCATCAAATTCAATTTGTTTTTTAAAGCAGAATACAACATTCAAACCTCGCGTTATCACAACACGCCAAGAGGTGATTAAAAATTCGAAACAATAATCCAACAGTACGATACCTTATTTTGACGAGTTTCTAGGTCGTAGCATTTAGGAAATAATTTTACGTTATCAAAATATGTAGGAAATCAGCGCACATCTAAAATAATGTACAGATTATTTCATTTAGAACGGAAACTTTCCAAATTGGTAGCAAATGGGTTTTATTGAAATTATAATAAACGGACTTATTGTAAGAAGGTGAAATGTACAGGATGGTGTTGGAGTATTGAAAGGTAGAAACAGAATCTATGTGAATGAATAATGAATTAAAAAGAACAAGGTGTATTTTAATTTATGCCGAAAATAAACGTAACACGATGTCGAGTGCTATGTATCGGTGAACTCCACTAATTGTTACAAAGGAGGCGACTACACCAAATGTAACGGCCTTCCAAGATGTTGTAAAATTCCTGTTTTTTAAGTAGCGCAATATAATCCAGTTTTCCAAAAGAATCAACAAAGCCAGATGAATTTACATCTTTTATAGGCAATAATTTAAATTGATCTTCATTCAAATATGAGAATTGACTTTTTAACAGCGAATAATCAGTTGATATCATTAAGCAAGTGTATCTAAAGATAAGCTCATAGAGCGGAAGCTGTCGATGAATCTATAGTTGATCAAGTTCTCAGGTACGTATTTTATGAAGGAGATATATTTTTCCTTAGTCCCCGGCAGTACTTTCATTCGACCATCCAGATTAACGGTGATGCTTTTAATGATGAAATGACTGTCATAACCACTTAGGTTATGAAAAAGTACTGGAACTGTTGGCAAGTCCTGATGATTTATATTACAGCGTTCATGTCGCGCACTTTTAAATCATCTACAGTAAATTGCTTTTCACAAATATAACACTGAGTTGCAGCTTCAAAATCGGCTTGTTATTTAAATGTCAATGGAGTCATATCATAAAGACACATAAATATAGTTTCAACATCTTCTACAATTTACAGAAGCTCCATAGTAAATCATTTTACACAATTCTCATCCCAATATGATTGATAAAATGATAATATATCATCATAGTCACATTTCACAAAATACGCGACACTGTATGACACATGTTTTTGATGTTTCATCTTATTTCCAGTAAATTTCAATATACATTCCAAATCTGCATATATGATAAAGACTCTTAACTTTTGCTTCAAATTCTTGAAATGAGGTATCTTATCTTCCTTCGTACGCAGTCGAGGTAAACATAATTGCTTTGTCTTGAATCAGCGATATGATTCATCAATTTTACTTCTATAGTAAAATAGTGGAGACAACGATCACAAAAGTGTCTTTTTGCATGGTCAGAACTAAGTTGCGATGCAACCAGTTGACTTAAAGCTTTTATCCACACACAATGGAAGTGAATGTTTGAATTCCTTCAGTATAAAGCATCTCTTTGTCTTCGCCATAATACTGTTATGTATTAATAGGAGATTCACATGATTAGTTTTTCTATTTTCTGACATTCAAATTGGACGGTAATAAACTTGCGCTTGTTTAGTTCTAAGGTGTAGATATTGACGGAAGTATCATTTTCCACCCAAAGTTCTTTTAAATTCAAAACTGAAGAGCAATATGGGTATGATATCATCCTAACACTATTTTCTCTAATAGGATGTAACGTCGCCATTATTGACCAAGCAAAGCAAGCTTGATCTTCATTATTCACGCATGCCTGTTTTTGCTTAATTTCAAGAGGCAGCTCAATGTATAAAGACCCTCGTATGAGATTATATTTGTATATGTGAACATCTAATTTAACAATATATTAACAAACATTTTGTGTGTTAAAATACGCGCGATGCTTATCAATTGTTACAGTGCAACGTACATTCTAACGAGAATACGAAATTGATCCTCCAGGTCATCAGAGCATTCTATGACGGTATCGACAATTCAAGACCATAGGTGTACTTGATTAACGTAAAAGCACCGGAAGACCACGAGTGTTAGGCGCAACAGTGGATGCGGTTAGACAATGTTTTCTGAATTCGCCACAACAATCCACTAGTCAAGCAGGCCGTATACTTGGTATTCCGCAAAAAACTGCGTGTAAAGTTTTGCGGAAGTGTTTGCGATTCAAACCATACCGTATAAAGATGGTGCACAAGTTACGACACGACGACTGTGTCAAGCAAACTCAGTTTTGTAATAACATACAGGAAGCAATGGAGGATGACTGATTTGCTAACTGTCTGATTTTCAGCGACAAAGCGACATTTTATTTAAGTGGCAAGGTGAACCGTCACCATATTCGGATATGGTTCACGGAAAGTCCTCATGAAATTGTTCAACATGAAAGAAATTCTCAAAAATTGAACGTTTTTTTGTGCCGTATCTAGCACAAAAGTGTATGGGCCGTTTTTCATTCATGAAAAAACTGTGACCGGTATCTCGTACCCTGATATGTTGCAACTGTGGCTATTTCCGCGACTGACGGATGATTCCAACAACTTTATATACCAACAAGATGGAGTTCCACCTCACTGGCATCATGAAGTGCGTCGGTACCTAAACAAAGAACTCCCTCATCGTTGGATAGGCCGTTGTGCTGCTGAAGATTTGACATTGTTTGCGCGGTCTCCCAATTTTCCTGATATTATACCGTGCGATTTTTATTTTTGGGGGTATATTAAAGACACGGTTTTTGTACCACCACTACCTACAACACTGGCTGATATCAGAAGACGCATTACCGATGTTATTAACAGTATCGACCGAGATACATTGCAGCGTGTATGGGCTGAACTGGACTATCGTTTAGACGTCTGTCGTGTGGTTCAAGGAGCACATATTGAACATTTGTAATGCGCTAAAACTTTAACGTTTTCTCTGCCTACTGACATATTATTTACTATTCTAGTTGTAATACTAACTGAAATATAGTTTCTAGTTTATTAAAAATTTTAGTGGGCAATGGCCATTGAAGTCACTGGCGTTTGTAGAAATGCGAAATTAAGCAGCATGCCTATCAGACATGTTATGCATAAAGACCATTTTTTTTAAATTACCATTTCGATACAAAAAGAATGTGATGTGAAAATTTGTAGTCACAAATATTAGTGTTTTTGGATACAACGAAACTTTAGTTGATTTTATTCAAAAAATTAAAAATCATGTCCGTTTTTTCTGTTGTTAAATATAGTAACGTGGCGTACTGCCTGTTGGTACCAATATATTTGCATATTTACCAAAAATAATTGCCCAACAAATTGCTACCTTACATGTGATTTTCCAATACTCCACCCAAAACTACTACATTGAATAGGAACCGGGTTGTTTATGTTTGGAAATTTTTGAACTTTAGGATCTTTAACGTACGTGACAACATTTTACACACGGGATCTACGTTTTACTTCTCATCCTATAACGAGAACATATTTTTATGAAAAATGCTCGCCTAATATTTTTTAAGCGGTTCGTGTAGAGAATCGAACCCGGAACCTTGGGCATAATAGTCACTTGCAAAACAAATAAGCCACGGAGCTTGTTACGCTTTTTTTATAAAGTTTTAATATTTATTGTATTGATTAGGTTTAGGGAACTTTTTAAAGCCCGGCGGCTAGGAAATTTCCAGCATATAAACATTTTAATGCAGACGTACATGAAAACCACACAAAGTTGCGGTTCGCACGGAAAGTCCGGATATTGGCTTATCTTTGTGCTCTGAGAATATGCAACGTCGATTTTTCACACCTCAAACGGCGTTGTATCCGCCCAGGTGCGTCAAAGAACTTTACCCTCATCTGGAGGGGATCAACATTTTCGTGGAAGCGAACGTATCGAAACAACGGACTTCATTACCGGCTTCCTTCGAGAGCTGACGTGTGAGTAGTGCTTCGACTTATCGACCAGTGATTCCCACCTCCCGTTCCTATCCCGTAAGTGTACACCATTTCTAGCTTTGTTATTACACAAGAGTAAACATTTTTTCTTCTAATTAAAACAGTGAAACGAATGTTACATTTACGGTTATTTTGAACCAACTTAAGCAAACTATATATTTTTGTATAAATTTATTAAAAATGCTGTTTTAATTCACTTTTGTTAATATAGGGTAGATTCTGAAACTTTCGATTTTGATATTTTGGGCCACTTATGTACAAAACCAATAATTTGATAAAATTTTGCATATGTGGGCGTTATGAATGCGAGTACTCCCTGTATGTTTGTTGTGGTTTGTTTAGCATTCTTCTTACTCTTCTTTGGGAATGAAACCACTCATAGTTTTTAAAATCTATTTTATTTACGTTTCGATCCATGACCTAGGATCGTTGTCAAAATAATAAAAACTTCAAGTTTGACGTTTATGACATAAATTGAAGGTTACTTTGATTTATTGATGTTTGAAATATTTGGTTTGAGTACACTAAGCAAAAATTTTTAAAATTTAAAAGAATGATTGCCTTCAATTTGTGTTGCGACCTGGGATCGACTTTCCTATGGTAGCCAATACGCTTAACGTGAAATCAGCTGATTAATTTTTATTGGTGAATTTTATATAAATTCAATAATTTGGGAAACATTTTTTAACATGTTTCTATTTATACAATTGAGAGATTTCTGATTTTATGTCTTATTTTACCGAGATTCAGTGAAAAAAATTCTAGTTGCAAAAATATTGGTGCTAATTCTTAATCCAAATTATTCAGAATATTTATCAAAATTATTTCAACATTTCTTCTTTTGGTTATTAAATAAATAAAATTTTCTCTCCAAATTATTGGCTACCTTAGGAAAGTCGATCCCAGGTCGCAACACAAATTGAAGGCAATCATTCTGTTAAACTTTAAAAATTTTGCTTAGTGTACTCAAACCAAATATTTCAAACATCAATAAATCAAAGTAACCTTCAATTTATGTCATAAACGTCAAACTTGAAGTTTTTATTATTTTGACAACGATCCTAGGTCATGGATCGAAACGTAAATAAAATAGATTTTAAAAACTATGAGTGGTTTCATTCCCAAAGAAGAGTAAGATGAATGCGAGATTGTGTAAAGATATTTGAAATATTATTAAGTTAGGTTTCTGTAACATCATTATACAAAGTTTCAAAATCTTTCTTGAATGACGTAAAAAGTGTTTGATTTACTACTTATCATTCGAATATTTGTAAATGAAATTTGTAGTTACAAGTTTATTTCAGCTTTTCTAGAATGGCTAGTTGCAAAAATATTGGTGCTAATTCTTAATCCAAATTATTCAGAATATTTATCAAAATTATTTCAACATTTCCTCTTGTGGTTATTAATTGTTAAATAATAGATTACTTCCACTTGGTAATACAGAAACAATTCTGGCTAACTGATAGTTTCTGTAGCACTAATAATTCTTTGCCGAGTATTAGATATAACGCTGTGGATGATGTTTATGCTATTTTCTCTCCAAATTAAATGTATTCATTCTTGTTGTTTCATAAATTACATATTGTAGGTAGTTCCTACAAAAATATTAAGGTGAAGCCAGACTACCTCAGTGGCATATTAGCATGCAGTCCACATTTACCATTCTTTCTCTTGTAAGGGAATTGTTTTATGATAGAATTACCCATACTCAAATATCTTAAACTTCTGTTTTGTGAAACTCGTGCATTGAAAGTGTTTGACTTTTGCAATATTTTTTGTATCAATATTATACTTTCATGCAAAATAAGCCTGCTGTAACATTGTTTTTAAAATTAGATGTTATGGTAAATAAAGTTTTAGTGTTTGACAATAGCAATCTGAAAATATTGTTGATATTATATAAAAGTTGTAACTATCTCATTAGTTTTAGTATACAATTTTTTATTTATTTAATATTTTTCTGCTTGTATTTTTAGCATAATATTTGATAAAAATATTTTTTAAATGAAGTTTATTGCAGCAGTATTAAGTACGTGTTTTGATTGACATTGACTATATTTCAAAATTTTATTCGTGTAAATTTTTATTTTTTACTAATAGAAAAATATTACTTGGTTACATTTCACTTCGTACTTATAAATTTTACAGTCCCGTTGATTTAAAGACTATTTTAATTACTCCTTATTTAAATATAAGGGTTCGCTACGCCTTCATTATTTCAAGTTTGTAATAGCCCATTTAGGGACCCAACTTTGTTAGTTCTTTTATGTAATTTACAAGTTTGTATTTGATATATTACTGTTGACTCCTTATCTAGACATGTGCTTAATATTTAAGAATTCTTTTAATGTTGCTATTTTAAATAAAATTTAAAATCGCTTTTTAGTTCCGTTGTGACTGTATTTTCCAGTGTTTTTCTACTAACACGTTATTGAAAGCCTTTTTTTATAAAGTGTATTTCGCGTTCGTCAGATATAAAACGCGTAATTTAAATTATAAATTGTTTCTTCACAGCGTTTATTAACTCTAAATCCAACCAGGCAGTTATAAAGAAAAAATCTGTATGCTGTTGTCAAGTGGATATACAAAATGTGGTACTATACCATTTAAGTGTGCTCGATGTTGATATAATACTTAAATTACAATTCCAAAAATACGTTTTTGGTTTTAACATTAATACTTCGTGTTTTCTTGTGGTGTAGCTTTCATCATTTCCTGAAAAATTACCAAAGCCCTTCATAGCTTGGGTGGAAAATTATTGTAGCCAACAGCTATCGCTTGCTTGCTCCTGTACAGTACGTAGGTTGCTTGCATTCTAGAAATGTTAAAAGTTTGATGTTTAAGTCAGTGTGAACATTTAATGCTGTATGTAATGGTCAATTATAGGGGCTAGTTGGTAATTGTATCTAACTGTTCTATTGCAAATATGTAATTTTTGTCTTTATGTTTTAGTAGATTATATGTAGGGCAAGCGCGCCAGTGTCAATCTAGTAAGTAATTAGGTAAGATTCTAGTGATGCCCTATGTATATTTTTTGCACAATTATGTCTTTTTATCACTTACCGTCACCGTTAACAGAATCAGTAAGTTGATTTTACTGAATAAGTTCTGCTTTTCGCTAGCAATCCAAGTAAACAAGTTGTATTTATGGATTGGAAGTGGTTATTCGTATATTAAAATTACTTATTTACTTTATGAAACTGTCTAAAAATACAATCTATGTAATATGTATTGGTAATATATATTTATTTAAATTAATGTGAAAAGTGCATTTATTTAATAAAAATAATAGCTAGAAAATTCTATTTTTCAAAATTTTCATTTGCAATATTTTTAATATTACTACAATCTCCACCAAAGACGACATTAGATGACGAGCCAGCAGTATTAGGTGTATCCTGTGGTATGATCTATGGTGTGACCGATGTATTTTGCAAAATTCTATTTTATTCAGTTGATTGTTACTTAGATATAAATAATATTTCATATTTGTACGTGAAGAGTGAAGAATTCAGATATTCGTCTGAAAACCAGCAGTTTAATGTTGTTTGCTATCTAAATTCATAGAGTTTACTTTTTAGAGTTATATTTTACATGTGTTTTTGTGTTTAATTATCATTTCAGATATAGATATTCTAAAAAGTGCGAATTGAATCGTGGGTTCTGTTGTTTCGTTTTTAGAGCCCCAACCTCCGACTGTGTTAGCGTGGCATTTGTTTTCTTTTTCCTTTCCTTGTTGCCGTAATTCGGATAAGTATTCCGTTATTTCGTTATTTTCATACTGACCCGCTAGTCGTACGGGTAACAATTTTATGAAACTAATTCTGTTCTTATAATTTATTTGCTTTGTAGTCTTTAGTAATTCAAAATCTAGTGACTAATTGGCCAGAACCTTCTCTACAGAAATTAGATTCCTTTACATCGTCTTGTATTCCTGTACCAAACACGGAATAACAATCCAATTTGCAACATAAAAACTTTGCCAAATTAGTGTTAGCAACCATTACTCCTATTTCAATCTACCACTTTTATAATAGGTAGTCACCACTTCTGATATTACTGTGGCAAATGTCTCTTTACTGTTTTAAAAACAATTTGCACAAATCTTGGTGGATCACCTTCTGCTCAATTCAGTCTTTTTAATTAATCTTTATTAATGTGGGCAATACTATTCAAAAACCTTTAACTGTAGTTGCCGCTTCCACAATTTCTGTTGTTAAAGCTATTCCTAATATTAAATTGTTTGAAGAAAGTAGAATAGCAGATGCATGTAACAGCAATGGAATGTTAACAAATTCTGCGACGGATCAACCACCAATCCATAGTGTTTATGTTAAAAATTCTGTTATATCGACTTAATAATTTCTTCAACTTCAGAAAAGATTGCGGGACGGAGGGCGTTGCTGCAATAAATACACCTAAATACGGTTTATGCCATTTATATGATTTTTTATATAATAAAATTTTCTATTTTAAAATATAGTACAAGGGATGGGCACATATTAAAAGAGTAATGCCATTTAAATCCAGAGCACAGAAATTCAAATTAAATTATTATGGTCATATATTTTATGTCTTAAGATTATGTAAACGATACATTATAAGAAAATATAAATAAAATAAATTGCAAAATACTTTCTTAAAATTTTTAATATAGAGATGTTTAATGAAAAGTTGTCATGTAGAATTTTGGCCTCAGAAAATCTAGCCGGTAACCCACAGAGAAAACTTGATGAAGTACCTTGCTAAACACTTTGTGATTCGATAAAGTAACGAAAACCTCGACTGTACCAACAAGAATGGTTGCTGACTAACTCAGTGGGAAGGGTGGTATAGTGTGTAGAGAATGATATCGTGTGTGAAATACGTTTTACTCGGAAAGTATGTTAGACGCCACCTAATCTCGAAATACGGGTTTTCTAGGAAGAGACCCAGAAGATATAACCAGAGAATACCAAAGTCCGAGATCAAGAAAGTGATTCTGGCTTAAAATTCACATGAGGAATAATAGAGTACATTAATTGTAAAACCAACCTAAAGTAAACATTAACAATATAGACACTAAAATAGGTCTGAGACTTCGTTAAACAGTTTGATATTCTTTATTAACATGAGTTTTTCCAACATTAAGTTGTCTATGAAGGAGCAATTATCCTAAAATTAAATTAAACCACCGTGGTAGGGTGCTATTCCGAACTTTATTTACTGATCACATTAATCAGTTCCATACTTTACTATCAACGGTTAACTGCACCATCTTAAGTTGCATGTTAACGGTTTCGTTGATAATGACGAAGTGATTTACAACAAGTTTTCCTTCCATAAAACGATTCGAGATTATGTTCAACAGAATTCGAACAAGTAAATAAAGATTGAAAAGTGAAATTACCTTTGTTGTTTTTTTTCTATCTAACATATGCAATATTATCATACTTACATACTGACTTGAGCCAACGAAGACATTTTTATTTTCCGAATCAGTATAATTTTGCGTGTGTAACTTTGTGTTTCTATAACGGTGAGGTGATAGGCGTCAGTGTTTAACAAATGAGTCATAAAACTGCACTACTTTGGAATACTAAGTTACGTTGCAGATACATTTCTAACCTTTAAAATCACCGTAATGAATTTGACAACTTTAAATAAGAACAATGTAAAATACAAACGTAACCCCTCCCTATATCAAAATTATATTTCTTAAAGGAAATAACCCTAACCCTTTTGGAAGGATTTACCATTAAGGAAACTATTAAAATGAAATAAGATAATAAACATTTTAAAGGAATGTTAACAAAGTACAACATTAAGGAATTCCTGTAGAAAAAGTCTTTGAAATTTGACATAAAGTGTATTATTAATTTAGGTAAGTTGCTGACAAAGTGGTCTGTACTTCAAGTAAAAATACTTGAATTGAGTACTTCAAGTACTGAAAATACTAAAAATGACGTACTTGAAGTAATTTTTACACGGGTAATTAAACTTGATACTTGAAAATTGCTTTACCGGTACTTGAAAAAATTACTTGCTTAATGCAAATACAGTAGTTTCAGTACTTTGTTTTTAACATTTTAAGTACTGTAATGTATTTGACGTAAACTTTAGTACTTCAAATTGTGAGAGTACGTGAAGTCCTCTTCATTATAGTATTTAATACTTAAGTATTTTACGTACTGGCGTTCTCCAAGTCTTTTAGTAGTTTAATCTGTGAATTATTTTAATTAATACAAAGAAATTATTTTAAAGTGCTTCAATTTGATACAAATTGCTATAATAATATTTTTGTTCAAGAATCATCGCTAAGTAAACTTTATGTTGTATATATTTTTATTTCGTAATTTATACAAACAACCAATAACTGGCTTTTTATATAAAAAAATAAACATGATTTAATCGAGAAATCATGTAACATCTGAAATGGGTTGCATTTGAATGACGCAATTCTTTTTAAATAAATATAAATATGCTTGTTACAAGTTGTAAAAATTTCATTGCTTTCAAGGGCATTTTAAAAATGTCTACGGTTGAGATATTCTTCGATCCCACTCAACTAACTAGACAATATATTGTGTTAGCAGTAAATATTATCTAAGCGTGGCTCTGTATAGAAATGACTGATATACCAAAAAATGGAACGTGTGAAAAGCACATGATATGCCCGTTTATATAAATGGTGAAGCTGTAAGTCCCCTGCAAAAGTGTTGTAATCATTGTTTTCCTTTGTTCAATCGGTTCCTAATTCACTTTATATTATTTCTACATATTACTGTGCCTTTCCCTTGGTGGGTTTTAAAATTATCTACCAAAGCATCTAATTTTAACCACTTCCTCTAAAACATTGCACATGAACTTTTAAATCCAAATTCAAACAACGATTGGATAAATCAGAAAGCTGCCATTTGAAACTGAAACCGGCGTTACAATACTCTCCATTTTAATTAGAGGGATGGTATTCCCATTTTAAACTTGAACAATTAAGATTCTTATACATGTTAACAAATCTAAACGAGTCATACACAAAACAAAAAAACAGTCATTGAACTGAAATTAATCAAGTTGAACTACTGATTAATTTTCTTGTGGTTTTTCTTATACCTTACATGTGATTTTCCAATGCTCCACCCGAAGGTACTACATTGGCCAGGAAGCGAGTTTTTTTATCCTGGAAAATTTGGAATTTTGCCGAATCCTTGCTGTTCCAAGCAAGGTAGGGATCTTTAACGTGCGTGACAACACTCACACACAGGACCTCCATTTTACCTCTCATCCGAACGAGGGTGTATTTTTTTGAAAAATGCTCGCCTAACATTTTTCAAGCGGACCGTGTCGGGATTCGAACCCGGGACCTTGGGCGTAGTAGTCACACACATACCACTACGCCACGGAGCCGCCGGGTTTTTCTTATACCCCAAATTATGCACTAGTGTCACTTTTCAGAAGCCAAATTGAATCGACCATCTCCTACATGGTCATAATGTAAACGCGTTAATACGGGGTCATAGCAGAGGTTCACTATAATCACATCATAACAAGAATAATAAATCTTAATATTCGTTACCGATAGAATTGCAGGTTATCACACGTTAAACCCTTCAAACTAACTGATGGTTGGCTGATAAAATAGAGACATGAATCATGCAGTTGTAAACGCACAACAGAAACTGAAATAAACATTTACATAATCATTAAAACATTGAATACAATTATAAAATATGCTTGTAACAAATACATACGAAAATTCAATAGAAACAATAAAAGCCCATGTTAACAAAATATATTCAATCTAGTAAGCAAAAGTTAAGAATTATTCATTATGATTGCATTGGCTAAAACGTGCTTTTAAAAAATTAAGCACATCGTGACATTAAATTTACAAACAAAAAATATACATAACACCTTTGTGGTTAATTCAATTACTATCTTAAAGCACAACCAACATTAAATAATTAATCAAGCCTTCATGCAATCAGATAACTTCAAAATAACATATCATTAAAAACATTACCTTGAATAAAACCGCCAGTGAAGCTTTTGCCAACCTTCCATTTTAAAATCTGAAGCAAATCTCTCAAGATGCAGGTTAAAACTTGTAAAAACCCGATATCGATCGCCCCTACAACGGGTAAATTCTGACGCCACGGAGTGAGTTTGAAAACCTGGAAGTGGTTACCGTGCTATTCAAAAATACTCTCGAATATTGAAATATACACTATAATACGAGGGCTATTTTTTTTCAAGGTCCCATCGGTCGCAAAATTAAAACCACAGTACAAATCAAAAATTATTTATTTGTAACAAGTACTTACATAATTACTCTATTTTTCTACATAGTCGCCACTCAGATTTAGACATTTGTCGTAGCGTGGTACCAACTTCCCAATACCCTCGTTGTAGAACGTAGCCGCCTGTGTGTTCAGCCATGTTTGTACGCTGGTTTGCAGCTCAATGTCTGTGCCAAAATGTTGTCTTCCTAACCAGCGTTTCATATGAGTAAACAGGTGAAAATCAGATGGAGCCAAGTCCGGGCTGTATGGTGGATGACCAAACACTTCCCATTGAAAAGACTGTAGGAGTGTCTTTGTTGCAGCTGCAGTGTGCGGCCGAGCATTGTCGTGGAGAAGGACAATGCCTGATGCAAACATTCCTCTCCGCTTATTCTGAATTGCCCTTCGTAGACGTTGAAGAGTCACGCTGTATGAGGCTGCTGTAATGGTTGTGCCACGTTCCATGAATTCCACCAAGAGAACGCCATTTCGGTCCCAGAACACAGTAGCCATGCGCTTGCTGTTGGAGAAGGTTTGCTTGAACTTTGGTTTACTGGAAGAGTGAGAATGCATCCATTGTTTGGATTGTTCTTTTGTTTCTTGAGTTTTGTAATGATGAATTTTGGCTGCATTACACCCCTCAGCCTGAAGGAATCGAATTACCGCACGAACTTTACACTTGGCGAGAGATGCCATTGTTGTAGACATGTTTACGTGCTACCTACGTGAACACAACTAAACGGAAGTGACGCGACGCGATTGACAGCCATACTAGTGACGCTGCGCAACACATCTGCGCACTGCTTCATCCGATTTTTAGGGGAGTTTTTATTTCGCAACCGATCGGACCTTGAAAAATAATAGCCTTCGTATTTGCAATAATTATCAACCAATGAGAATTGACTTAAAGAAATAGCATGAATCACTACAAAGGGATCATTAACTTTTCCTGTAATTCTGACTGCTTCCCGTTATGATTATAAATTAATTCCTCCTTTAGCCCTACAATATTCGTATCACACGTTTGTTGTACATTTAACCGTTTCAGTAGCTGTTTTAAATTATTGGTGTTATTAGGTTTGGTGTTAACCGCAGCTATCATTATAGCTTTATTGTTCCTAACATTCTCATACCCATTGCATTATAGAAAGTCTGCAACTACATTATTTTTCTACCTCTGCAAATGCTGTGTTATTAAATCTGACCCAGTAGTCGGGTTGTACAAAGTTCATATTGGAACTGCATCAGCCTCGTTTGGCCACTACAGTCATTGAGGTTAAGTTTAGGTTGATTTTTATTTTAATTTATTTAGGAAATAGGTAATCAGTAATTTGTAAAGGATATCCAGCTATCCCAGTGATAGTCGTATTTAAAAGGAGCATTATATTTTGGGAAATTTCTTTAATGATGGCCTTCTTTAGGATACCAACGCAAGAGAGTTTTATGCGGAATAACAGTCTTCCGTATAAAAATGATATCAAACGAATTGCTGTATCAGACTGTTTGCAGCCCCTGGATTTTGACAGACTACGTGAGTTATGTGATCCCCCATTTGTTATACCTATGAAACTAATAAAGATATTAGGAAATATTAGGAAAGTGCAACAATGTCATAAAAGACAAATTGCAACAATTTAATTCAATTATTTCAGTTCCCACGAGTGGAAACGCTACAAAGTAGCACAAGGATAAGTGACACTGCAGATGTCAGATCACAGACGGTCGTCGGAAGTCACGTACCGAGATTACGCAGAATAAGCCTGCAACATTGTAATTATGAATAGCTTTTAAGATAGCAACTAAGTATTATGAATAGGATCGAATGTAAACAGACATTACGTCTGCAAGTTCCCACAGAATTGTGAGGGGGAGGAAATTATATCAGGACCGGGAGCTCCACTCACGGTCAGTTCATTAACGTTCAGCTTTCACATTGCAGTCCGTCGGTAACTTACTTGTACAATTAATTAATAATTTGGGACTTAGAGTAATAATTCAGGATTGTCTAAATTCAATATTTAACTTCTGTACAAACTTAAATAAATGTGTTAAGAATCAAAGAAGTCTTTTTTGAAAAGGACCGCTCGAAGCCACGAATCTTAACTCGTGTTAACGTAATGTAAAATTTTTGAATTACGCTTTGTTAATTATTATTTTATGTTTCTTTAATTTTCCTTATTTTCTTTTCTAATTTATCATAGGAACCCACTCTCGCATCACTGCAGTTAGCCGACGCATCTTTATATTCTTTTGGAGCCCCCTCCCCTTCAGGCCAAATCAAAATTAATTCATTTAACGCATATGTCACCCGTATCAATTTTTATAGATATAACTATTAATGTTCCCGAAAGTAATAGGGATGTTCAGATGAACTGCCGTGTATCGAATTTTAAGCCTGATGTTAAGCATTCAAAGAAACGTCCTTTGAATGGTTAAAAAAGGATAGAAATATTACAATATCTTGCGGCAGGTACATTATCAGCTATGGCATAGAGACGACAGGAAGCAACTAAAGTTACGAATATGTATGATTCTGAACCACCACATTTATATAGATCTTCCACTTTCAAAAAAGCAAAGCAAGAAAGACAATATTAACTTACAGATAATAGGGTTTTGTATGTTGTAAAATTAATGTTCAATCAGTTATTATTAAAACTACTTAAAAAATATGTATTATTTTACTTTAAACAATAAAAACCATGGTCCTTCGTTCCGTATTTATCAGTGCCAAAACAATAGTTTAATAAACAATTAATTAAAAATTTAGAAAGTTTTGCGC
This sequence comes from Platerodrilus igneus, assembly GCA_036346225.1. Classification (NCBI taxonomy): domain Eukaryota; kingdom Metazoa; phylum Arthropoda; class Insecta; order Coleoptera; family Lycidae; genus Platerodrilus; species Platerodrilus igneus. Next base: position 6,866,961 of record JARFIW010001503.1, on the reverse strand, counting down.
TCATTTCTATTAAAGTGTAAATATACCAGCTTGCAATCCCTAAACGAATTTGTTTGATGCGTTTTGTCTATTTATACCTAGCCTCCTAGTTGCAAGAGTTCTAAATAACCTCTGTTTTTTCAGGTATGCCTAGAAATAAGGAAAATGAGGTAAAAAAGCGAAAGCTTTTGTGTCAGGCGTAAATGGTTAATGTTGTAGAAACTGTTCGTGAGAAGAAGGTGGGGTATCTTAAACGTCCAAAAATTTCAGTTTCCCATCGCGTTCCTTTTCCGCCTTGTCAACAGTAAGGAGAAAACTGCAAAGGTAGAAGTCTCAACTACTCTTGGCCGTTACCCAGTTTTTCTTAATGTAGTAGAAAAAGAGTTACAAAGATATTTAGTTGAGATGAAGGCCATGTTCTATGGGTTTATAAAAAGGATGTCTGTAGTTTTGCATATTAACATGCGATTTGCAATACGTATCCTATCTTTTTAAGGACGAAACTAATGGCAAAGACTATTTCTGCGCTTTTATGAAAAGGAACTCGAAACTTCATGTCGGTAAACCCATGGGTACATCTTTTGCCAGAGTCAGGGGATTTAGCAAAGAAGAAGTAGACAAGTTTTTGACCTGATCGATGTTGTTTTCAAAAACACAAATATCCTCCTAACAGGGATTTAACGTAGACGAAACTGGTTTGTTTGTGGTGTAAAGTAACGTTTCTCATGTAGTAGTCTTAAAAGGAAAGAGACAAATTAAGTCCCTTACTCTAACTGAAAGCAGTTCTCTTGTTACTACCATTCCCTGCATGAGTGCAGGAGGTGACTTGGTCCCACCTCTTGTGATATTCCTGAGAAAGAACACGAACGAATAACTTCTTAGAGGTGTTTCGCCAGAGAACATCAGACCGTGCCCTCCGCCTGGTTAGATACAGACGAACATTTTTACTAAATGGTTTAAACATTTCATTACTATAACAAAACTCTCAACTGAGTCATTTACCCTGCTTTTCCTTGAGGGGACACCACCCACAAGCGCAACGTTGAGGTAATTAATTTAACAAGAAAAAGTCATGTTACGATTTTATGTGTACCGCTCCACTGTTCGAATAAAATTCCACCCTTGGATAAAACCTTTATGGGTCTATGTAAGTCTCACTACAGTGAGAAAGTGAGACCTTTTTTAAGGCGTAGTCGAGTCCTTTGAGTATTTTTGATATGATGAAACTGTTTGGCAGGGGTTACCTTAAGGTGCAACGTAAGGACATAACAGCAAACGGTTTCAAAGTGACGTATTAATCCTGTCAATAAAAATATTCTTAGCATTGAGATTGTATTGCTTCTACACTCACTCCTCCCAGGCGTAAGACTATGAGACCAACAAATAACCCTCTTCCATGTTCGTCTACAAGTTCTGATTCACCTCAACTTTGTTGTTCCAGGAGTGCTGATGTGGTTATCCTTGATACGTCTGAGTCAACAAATTTAGTTCTACCCATAGAGATATCATCACCACGTAGAAGTAAAATAGAGGCAGGAAAGTTGAATCTTCTTCTATAATAACCTATTCCCCATACAAAAAGTGCTGGAGGATGAATTGAAAGAAAAAGACAAAAAAAAGGAATCATAATCTGTAAAACAACATAAGGAAGCGAACATTCAAAACCCTCTGTTAAGAAATTAAACTTAAACCGACCCTCTAGACCTAAACCTACTAGAAATGACACCAGTATTAGCAGCAATGAATCGTTCCATTTTGATGTATCATCTGTAATGAACTTCATGACATCAACTAAAGAGTCGGAAAACTAATGAAAAATTCTCGGAGGGTCAACGAGAAGAAATTTGAATTCAATACTTCAGTTGTTTTCTGTGGGCTCACCTTGACTGTAGCGCAGCAGAAAAAAAAAGTTATATCTGTGACTTATGTAAATACTCGTACACTCGAAGCAAAAATGAGTAGCACATAATCTCAACAATATAGTTTTTTTAGATAAACAAAAACTATGTTTTATGAAGTCTAATTAGTATTTTAATTGTTTAAATTACCTATTACGTATTACCCGACTATTTCATATTACCCTTCATTTGTATCTTTTTTAAATAATTTTTTTAGAACAAAGTGACAGTTCATTACAATTAGTTATCGTATGTACCCATGATGGTTTTGGGGATTTTTATTCAAAACCTGTAAAGTTATTTTTAGAAATATAAGTGGTATTTCATAATCTCTTCCTCTCCTGTAGTAGTAAGTAGATATGCTACCTTCGTTCTAGATAAAAAAAAACGATTTTTTCCATGTATTTGTTATGGACCAATTCTAAGGTCCATCCTGGTTATTTTTGGTAGATACAAAGGTCATTCACCCCACCATTGACCTGCCACGTACAGAACTCCATTTATGATACCATATAACCCTTTGACATTACAGTCTAAATTGTAGCTTATACCATCTTGCTAAAAACTACAATGCTTACTTACATATACAGTATTGCCCGAAATAAACAGTACTGAAACTAAGTTGACGGTGTTTTTATGCGTGCGCTGTCACACTCAAGTTAGCTAGTATAGACCTGTCAAGTAAACCTCAAACAAGTAATTAGTAGGGCCTAATTGTTAAAAATGGTGTTAAGTACAGAGGAGAAAGTGTTTCTGGTAGAGCATTATTTTCGTTCATACGGAATCGGCCGACGTAATGGTGCAAGTTTGCTATACGTGTCTGATCAATTCACACAAAGGTTTAATAAACGTTCTCTAAGTAATGCTGTAATTTTGAAGGTTATTGAAAAGTTTAGAAATACAGGTAGTGTATTGTGCCAACGAAAAGGAAACTCGGGGCGTCCCAGGACAGTTAACAACAACAATAACCATGAACGTGTTTTTGAGCAAATCTTAGAAAATCCGAAAGTCAGCCAGGCAAGGACAGCGTTACAACTTGATTTAAAAGAACTTCCTTTCAAAGAATCCTGAAGGAGCTGGGTACATTTTCGTATGTGATTCAGGTACATCAACAACTACATCCTCGGGATTATCGCAGTAGAGTGGAATATTGCGCCAGAATTCTCGCGTTACAGTATGAAAATCCTGAATTTTTGAAAAATGTTTGGTTTTCAGACGAAGCACATTTTCACTTGTCAGGCTATGTGAATCGTCGCACAAATCGATTTCTGGGCTTTGCCAGACCCGATGAGGTTCAAGAGGTTCCTTTACATAGTGAAAAAGTGAGTGTCTGGTGTGCTGTTTCCGGACACGGAATCATTGGTCCGTACTTTATCGAAGAGAATGGTAGGCAAGTCACACTTAATCAACAGAGGTACAGACAAATTTTAACACGATTTATCCCTGATCTACGTCAATTCTGTCGTGCACGTAACTTGGCATTTCGAAACCAATTTTTCAGCAGGACGGGGCAACTTGCCATACTGCTGCCGCAATTCGTCAATTTCTTCAAGAACATTTCCCAAGCAAATTCATATCACGATTTACTGACTTCCCTTATCCTTCACATTCTCCAGACCTCACACCTCCAGACGCATACATTTGGGGCATGGCTAAAAATGCCGTTTTCAAACGGGCACCACAAACCATCGATGAATTAAAGGATGCCGTTAGAGTCTTCTTCGCAGCCCTGAGACAACCCTTATTCAATAACATGACCAGAAACTTAGAACATCGTTATGAAGTCTGTCTCGAACGAGGAGGTGCACATTTAGAACATATAATAAAGTGTCAATAATATGTATTTTTTAAATATACAAAACAATTACAATTTCAGTACTGTTTATTTCGGGCAATACTGTACTTTTCAAAACAAAGAAACATATTACAAGAATCATAAAAGTGTTTTATTACGCATTATAGTTTCTAGCAAGATGGTATAAGCTATAATTTAGACTGTAACGTCAAAGGGTTATATGGTATTATAGATGGAGGTCTGCACGTGGCAGGTCAATGGTGGGATGAATGACCTTTGTATCTACCAAAAATGACCAGGATGGACCTTACAATTGGTTCATAGAAATACTTAAGAAAAAACCGGTTTTTTAGTCAGAACGAAGGTAGCATATCTACTGTAGTAAAAAAGGTCTACGCCCCTTAATCTTTTCACTACTGTAAATTGTTGATTAAAACTTTTATCAAATATTCTATAAAATAAGCACAAGATGTAACAATGGCTTAGATTTGCTTACTTATATAAAATTTGAACCTTTGAGTGTATGTTAGGTATAATCAAAAATGAAATATTTATGGATTAGAATCTTTCACTACCAGGGCGACAATATAACAGATTATTACAATAAAAAATGTTCGTATAATACTACCTTACTGAAAAAGTTTGGAAAATCATTAAATACTTAGAAACTGTTCACACGGCATACTTCAATTCCGATATTTTAAAGCGATTGTTTCTTCAGCTGTAAGGATTTTTGCCCAGCAAAATGCATTCAAGCATTTTGTTTGATAAAATTGTGGCAGTCCGTCAGTATGATGTATTTATTATATTTTAATTTAACATCTGGAATATACAAAAATTCTAGAGAACAGACTAAATTTAACAGTTCTATTCAATTACATAAACTATTTCAAGGTTTAGGTATTTTTATTTTTTAACGCGTATGTCCCACCTACTTGTTTAAAAAGTTAGTGAAATTTGGCTACAACCACGTAGATATAGCCATAGGTTAGCGTTATTTAGCATAGGGAATAATTGCTTAACATTGAAAATTGTTACATTTATGTAACAAAAATTGCAAAGTACATTATGTATTCGTAAATAGATCTAATGTAACGTTAAAACACTTTATAGAACTATACAATACATTTTAGTTTCCTAACTTTATCCTAAGCTTCTATAAAACATATCCTCTATCTTCAACCATAATGCAGTTTCCCTGATTGGAAACTAGAAATAGTTATATAGCATGTATGAGATTTCGACTTAGTTTACATACATCAAAGTATATCGTCGCTTGATCAGTGTGACAGGTTTTGCTCATATAAATAACGCGCTAACGATTTTGATCAAGATTTTTCCACGCCAAAGTGTGCAAAAGGTCCTGTAGACGTAAAATACATGAATTATTGACAAATAAACTAAAAACTATCTGAACGAACCTAGTAAACGTTAGCGTATTTATGTTAAATCACTTACAGAATCACTTTTATCTTATAAAATACAAGCTCTTCAAGTGAAAATAAAGCATGCATGTCAAAATTAATACTGATAGTAATAATGTTGAAGTTGCAAGTTTCGCATCTGTTACAACAGTCAAAAATCCACAAACTTAGTTTTCAGAGAACGACAAAAAGCATTTTATTAACAACCAAATATGTTTCTCTATTTCTAACTCAAAACAATTAAATCTGTTTAAGGAAAAGTTATTATTTTCCTATTATTTAAAACTACACCTTTTAACTCCTACAAAGTGTATTTTAAGATGTGACAATTATTAGAAAGTATAAATATTGATATTATTAATTATTATATTTTTAACGTGTAAATTATATTTTTATTGTTTTAAAATTGCTTACTACTTTGAGCATTTAAAACATTACGTTTTTTAAATTTTTTATAATTCTAAAAAGTAGCCCTTATATATAAAAATAAAAAATTTTATTCATTAAACTAAATATAAAAAGTATTGTTGTACAATAATAATGCTCCATATAGTTGGTAGATGGTGGTTTTAAGTTTATTGTACACTTTATGTGTTGAGGGCGGTAGGTAACCTCAAGCACACGTGAAGTAGTTGATATAGGTAAAAGCCCGCTTTCAGAATGATACATAAGACGTTTGTCAATTCTCACAAATGAATATTTAACAAAACACATACATAAAAGTATACAAACACAAATAAACAAGCAATAATACTAGTAGAACTCACCGCTTTAATTATACTTCTTAAAATAAGATCAATTTTTCTACTGTTCATTTTTGCAAAATCAATGTTGCCATACTTATTAATACCAATAAACTTTCTTTTTCAATTGAAATTTTTACAAATTTAATAGCCTGCATTCTGTCATGGTATTTTGTAAATAGGTTTTACATCTTTGCGAAAAAAGTAAACTTTTTTCTACTGAAAGTTGATGAAATAGTCATTATTAAGCTCGCTAATTTTTAATTTTGAAAATGTATGTTTCTTGCTAAAAAAAATCTACTCAATTTTAAGAGTTCATATTTGAAGGTTGATCATTTTTCATTTTTCATGCGCCTTATTACTAACTAACCCGGATAGCACATCTTTAAAATACGATACGCGTCTGCAAAAAAGTTTTTGTTAAAACAATCAAAGTAAACAATGTTAGTTGAGAGATTCCCTATTTTGGAAAGGATGTTAATTTGAATAGAAAGAGTACCCTGGTTACATAATTGAAATTGGGTTCTACAAAAATTTATTGATGCGGTAGGTGCTGCCGGATGCGGTGACAGGAGCGAACGTGGAGGCGGAGGCGGAGATGGCGGCATAGACGGAGAATGATGGAGGAGGAGGCAGCGGAGGCGGAGGCGAAGGCTGAGACGGAACAGAAGCAGATAAGGAGGCGGTGACGAAGACAGGGGTGGGGGTGGAAGCGGCGGTGGAGGCGGAGGGTTTGCGATGGCGTAGGTAGGGGAAAGGCATATACGAATGCGGTGGCGCGTGCAGTTCTAGAAGCGAAGGCGAAGTGGAAGCGAATGCGGGGCGGAGCGACGAAAACGAAGACGAAGACGGAGACGGAGACTGGAAACAGTAACGGGGACGGGCACTAGAAACGGAGACTGAAAACGGAAACGAAGACGGAAACGAAGATGGAGATGAACACGTAGATAGAAACGGGGACGGAAACTGGAGACTAGAAACAGAGACGCAGACAGGGACGGAGACGGAGAAAGAGATGGAGGCAGAGACGAAGACGAAAACGGAAAAGGACACGGAGATGGGGACAGAGACGGAGACGTAGACGGAGACGGAGACGGAAACGGAGACAGAGACGGAGACGTAGACGGAGACGGAGACGGAGACGGAGACGGAGACGGAGACGGAGACGGAGACGGAGACGGAGACGGAGACGGAGACGGAGACGGAGACGGAGACGGAGACGGAGACGGAGACGGAGACGGAGACGGAGACGGAGACGGAGACGAAGACGGAGACGGAGACGGAGACGGAGACGGAGGCGGAGACGGAGACCGAGACCGAGACCGAGACCGTGACGGCGACGGAGACGGCGACGGAGACGGAGATGGAGACGGAGACGGAGACGGAGACGGAGACGGAGACGGAGACGGAGACGGAGACGGAGACGGAGACGGAGACGGAGACGGAGACGGAGACGGAGACGGAGACGGAGACGGAGACGGAGACGGAGACGGAGACGGAGACAAAGACGGAGACGGAGACGGAGACTAAACCGGAAACGGCAACGGAGACTAAGACGGAGACGGAGACGGAGACGGAGACGGAGACGGAGACGGAGACGGAAACGGAGACGGAGACGGAGACGGAAACGGAGACGGAGACGGATACGGAGACAGTACCGAGGACGGTGGAGAGACGGTGCCTGAGACGGAGATGGAGAAAGAGACGGAGACGAAGTCGGAGACGGAGACAGAGACGGAGACGGAGACGGAGACGGAGACGGAGACGGAGACGGAGACGGAAACGAAGACGAAGACGAAGACGAAGACCAAGACGAAGACGAAGACAGAGATGGAGGCGGAACGGAGGTGGATGTGTAGGTGAAAGAGGAGGTGAAGTTGGAAATTGAGATGGAGGTGGAGGTGGAGGTGGAGGTGGAGGTGGAGGTGGAGGTGGAGGTGGAGGTGGAGGTGGAGGTGGAGGTGGAGGTGGAGGTGGAGGTGGAGGTGGAGGTGGAGGTGGAGCTGGAGGTGGAGGTGGAGGTGGAGGTGGAGGTGGTGACGCTGGTGGAGATGGTGGTGGATGACGTGGTCGTGGAGATGGAGGTGAAGGTATGGGTGGGGGTGGTGGTGTAGATGAGGTTATGGATGGAAGTGAATGTGAAGGTAAAGGTGAAGGTGGAAGTGAAAATGGATGTGGAGGTGGAGGTGGAGGTGGAGGCGAAGGTGGTGGTAGAGATAGAAGTGGAGGTGGAGGTAAAAGTGGAGAAGGAGTTGGAGGTGGAGATGGAGGTGAATGTGGATGTGGAGGTGGCGATGAGAATGGAGGTGGAGGTGGAGGTGGAAGTGGAGGTGGAGGTGGAGGTGGAGGTGGAGGTGGAGGTGGAGGTGGAGGTGGAGATGGATGTCGAGGTGGAGGTGTAGGTGGAGTTGAAGGTGGAGATGAAGATGGTGTGGCGGTGCAGGTAGAAATAGAGGGGGAGGTTGAGGTGGTGGAGGTGGTGGTAGAGGTGGGGTTGGAAATGGAATGGTGGTGGGGGTGAAGGTGAAGGTGGAGGTAGAGGTGGAAATAGAGGTGGAGGTGGAAGTGGAGGTTGAGGTGTAGGTGGAGGTGGATGTAAAGGTGGTAGTGAAAGCGGAAGGCGGAGGTAGAGGTGGATGTGGGGGTGGAGCTGGAGGATGGGGTGGAGGTGGAGGTTGAGATGGAAATGAAGGTAGAGATAGTGAAAGTGGAATTTGAGATGGATGTGGAGGTGGAGGTGGAGGTGGAGGTGGAGGTGGAGGTGGAAGTGGAGGTGGAGGTAGAGGTGGAGGTGGAGGTGAAGGTGGAAGTGGAAGTGGAGGTGGATGTGGAAGTGGAGATGGAGGCGGTGGTGTAGGTGGAGGTGGAGGTAGAGCTGACGGTGAAGATGGAGGTAGAGGTGGAGGTGGAGCTGAAGGTTGGGGGTGGTGGTAGAGGTGGCGATGGAGGTAGAGGTAGACGTGGAAGTGAAGGCGGGGGTGGTGGTGGTGATGGAGGTGGAGGTGGAGGTGGAGGTGGAGGTGGAGGTGGAGGTGGAGGTGGAGGGGAGGTGGAGGTGGAGGTGGAGGTGGAGATGGAGGTGGAGGTGGAGGTGGAGGTAGAGGTAGAGGTAGAGGTGGAGGTGGAGGTAGAGGTGGAGGTTGAGGCGGAGGCGGAGGTGGAGGTGGAGGTGGAGGTGGAGGTGGAGGTGGAGGTGGAGGTGGAGGTGGAGGTGGAGGTGGAGGTGGAGGTGGAGGTGGAGGTGGAGGTGGAGGTTTAGGGAGAGGTGGTGGTGGAAGTGGAAGTGGAGGTGGAGGCAGAAATGAAGTTGGAGGTGGAGGTAAAGATAGAGGCGGTGTGGGAGGTGTTACTGAAGGTGGATGTTTAGGCGAAGGAAGACGCATAGGCGATGTATGGGGTGGACGTAGAGATGGAGGTGGAGATTGAGGTGGAGGTCTGATTGGCGGGGGTAGTGGTTACATACCAACTACACTTCGTTCTTTATCTGTCTCTACACTCAACCCCTACTTGAACCTCCAATTTCTCAAACAACCTCCATTTCCACACACCACTTCTACTTCCACCTTACACGCAGCACTTTCAACTCTACTTGTTCACAACACTTCCTTCTCCAACTTTACATACCAGCCCACAATTTATTCCTACACTACTTCCATTTCCACATACCTGCTCCACCTTTACAATCAACCTCGACCTCCACACACCACGTCTATCTCCACACAGCACGTTTACATATACATGTCTCTAACAAACAACGATCACCTCCATTTCTTACCCATACACCACCTCCATCAACCTCCACCACACACCACCTGCACCACCGCACACTTCTTCTATCTCGAATTCCGCTCAGACTTCTACACACCACCAAATGGCACCTTCATCTGCGCCTCTACTCCCAACGTACATCTCCACACACCACCTTAACATCCTCCCTACACCACATCCACCTCCACACACTACCTAAACCTACATCATCTCCTTCACACACCTCATATTTTTACACACGGCCTCCATCTCTTTCTTCACATGTACTACACACCACCGCAATCTCCACCTCCACATATCACTTCCAACTACATATACGACTTTCATTTTTTCTTCTATCTTTATACACCTTCTCTACTACTATACACCACCTCCAACTCCACGCACTACCTTCACTCCACAATCCACCTCTACATCCACGTACAATACCACGCACAACCACCATTTCCAGCTCCACCTCCACACAATTCCTCCATTTCTACATACCACTTTTACACACCACTTCTACCTCTACGATCACATACCACCTCCAAACACTATCTCCACCTACACCTTCACTTGCGCCTTCATACACAGCCACCACCTCCACTTTTATACACCAGTCCACCTCCATATACCACCTCTATTTCCGGCTCCACCTACACACAACACCTTTACCTCCATTCACACACTACTTTCACGTCCAACTCCACACATCTCCTCCACACTTCACTTCCACCTCCACACACCACCAGCTCCAACTGCGCACACAACCTACATTTTTACCTCTAGCTACACCTTCTGGCAAATGTCAAAAGATGTTAAAAGATTATGTGTGGAGGTGGTGTGTGGATGTGAAGGTGGAGGTGGAAGAAGTGTGTGGAGATGAAGGTGGTCTGTGGAGGTAGAGGTTGTGTGTGGAGATGGAGGTGGAGTTGTAGGTGGAGGTGTTGTGTGGAGGTGAAGTATTGAGGTTGATGTGGTGTGTGGAGGTGGAAGTAATGTGTATAGATAGGGTAGAGGAGCAAAGAGTTTCCTCGTGTCTATCCTTGTAAAAAATTTCTGCCATTACGTAACTGTTCAACCAAGGAGCGTCAAAATCCTCTCGAGTTGCCTAGGAGTTTACTAACAGTCTTTAAGAGTATGATTAGGTTTTTTGCAGTAATTACAATATAATGCTTTAGGTAACGGATTAGTATGTTGAGCTTTTACTTTAGAAGTTCCAAAAATTTTTACTAAATTTAGGATTTATGGATGGATTTGATTTAAAATAACAATTAGTTATTGAATGGTTAGGTTCTTTGTAAAATGGATAAATTAATGACAGTTTATTAGCTAAAGATTCGTGTGATTTAATGATTTTCCTTTTATTTTTTTTAACACAAAAATAAAAGAGTTCTGGAAAAGTTGTAGGGTCTTTTAATAGTAGCAGATTATAATAATGCGATTCGAGCTACTTTAATTAAAACCGAATAGAAAGAGAAAAACTACTTTTAAACAAACAGAATAAGTACGGATGTACCCTGTATATTATGATTTCACGAATAGTATTATTCATTAAGCATAGCAGATCGATAACTTTTAGTTCTGTAAAGGGAATTCTGTCAACCAACTTAAACCACAAAACCATAGATATTTTTTGTACAATGCATAATTAAACATAACTCAGATCAATAACTTACTTCAAAATCGCAAAAAAGGAATCAATTTTTAATATTATGCATTAGGAATTCGAAAACAAAGATACAAGCAAGGATAATCACCGTAGTTAGTTTGTGTAAACAGACAAATTAACATAGAAATCTTTTTTAACGTTATGATGTAATTTCAAAAAGCTTTTAGAATAATTAATGATGAAGTTAAAGTATTACAGAATATAACAACCTCAAGCAAGGTAAAAGTAATAGTATTACAATTTAGTTTAATTATCTAGATACAGCCGATAGCTTAACAGAATTCACAGATATCATGTTACAAACTATCTCGCCAGAAAGAATAAAAATGCAATGTTAAAAGTTACAATCTATCCATTTGCAAAATTGCAGAATACATACGATAACATTAATCACGTATCAAACCCTATAAAATTACGTGATCTAATATGAAGACCTTGATATAATGACATACTCCTCGAAACATGGAAAGTAGGAGGATAACACGAGAGTTATACAGCGGACGAAAACAGTAAATTAATTACTCACGAGCAACTAACGAGAACAGCAGTAGGGTGGCCGAGGAAACATCTTGGGCTATAAAATTAGCCAACGAAAGATAAAGCTAATGAGATTTACGGAGTATCTCACAAGAACCCGACAATCAAAGAAACAATTTGGACAAACTGATTCCAAAACCACCAGAGGTGGAAATAAATTACCTATTAAAAATTATTTTATATCCTGGCTCAATTGAAATTGTTAGTCACACCGAGATTTAACTATGTGTTGTATTAGCTAATTATATTTTGTTATTGTTCTATTGGTGTTTTATTGCGCATGACGCATGTTAAATTAGACATTAAAGAAATTAGAAAACGTCACCATCATTGGTTACTCAATATTAATTTAGATGTGCAAACCGTGCACGTTGCAATTTTATTTGAAAGATTATGCTTTAGATTACTATAATTGGATTGTTTAATTTATGACTAATCGAAATTGAATTAATTTATGCAATGTAAAGATTATGTGTGTATATTTGTTTACATGAATAATGTTATGATGCTTGTACTCAAATAGATTTAGGTGACGCAGTGAGAAGTTTTCTTGGCTTAAAGATATAGTTTAGCATTTTATAAAAAAAGAACTCCATTCGATCAAGAGACCGAAATAAGCAAACTCCACTAGGAATATTTGTCTTCCGGGAATCATCCCTACACCAGACGAGTTGGTGTCCATTAATTAAATACAAAAAGCCTTTTGAGGTAAGTATTATTGGTAGCGTAATTGCAACCGTACAGCTTTACATTTAGCAATTTTAAAAAAAATTTTATTTGTGGATACAGGAACCCATTCCTGCATCACTGTAGTGCGCACTCTCAATTTGTTATGGGATTCTCACATCTTCTGGGAAATTCAAAATTTAAGAGCCTAACGATTCAATCTCCCGTAACACTTCCATGCGTAATAGTTTTGGTCGTTTATTTGCATTACGCATTTCTTTACCTAATAGCGTTAATAAATTTAGAAGAAGATCCAAACGTAATGTAAAATCCGTAAAATACTTTCATTAGGGAGTTTTCTATTCGTCTGCGATTTTAATATTAATTCATCAATACTATATTTGGGAAAAACTATTCCATTAAAAATTCCTTAAACTGAGACCAAGATGCAATAAGTTAACAAACAGGAATTGTTTTTACGCATCCAGTCAATTGTTTTTTTTTGCATAAGCAAAAGTAGTTTTTAATCCTCGGTTGGAAGGTCAAACGCAGCGTTAGTATTACTAATAAATTCATAAAGTTTATTTATAGAACCATCATACTTTTCAATAAACTGAAATAACATTGACATTTTATAATCCTTACAAATTTTCGGAAGAACCAATTTCAGAAGTATAAAACACTGTAAAAAGAAATTTTACAAGGCAATTAATTCAAACAAAAATATTTAGTAATTAATTCCCAAAAAAATATAATATAGATGACTGATTTCAAATGCGAGACCATGCACTTCCAATCACCAACAATTAATAAAATAATTTTCAAAAGTAATAACTATTTAGATAAATTTGCAAAGACAATACCTTTGTACAGTTTCGAAAGAGCCATTATAATCAATGACGTACAATTTGTTCAACGCGATTCTGGATCATTTAATATTTTTTCAATTTGCAATCGACTTCAATATTTGTTTCTGCCAATATAAACCACAATGCAGACGATAAACTTTGCAATTGTGCGGAAAAACAAATCACCTCTTCGTTGCCAATGTTAAAATGCGCCAAACTTCTGAAACACTGAAATGCCACTTTGACGCAAGTGGAAATTATGCTAATTATAAACATTAGCGGGTACAAAATTTTAATATGTTCAATTAAACTCGATAAATTACACACATTTAATGATTTAATAGATTTAACATTTTACACAAGTCAAAATTTAATAATGGTTTCTTGCAAAATAAGTTACAATGGTTTTTATATTACATCTTACCATAAATGAAAATTTACGTGTTTATTCAACATTACCATTACCATATGAGTTTTTAGTTAATTATAACATACTAGAAAAGCCCAACTTGTGTACATTATCATTCATTATAACACCTGATGAAGTATCGTTAAATATTGTAGAATCGAATGTTCAAATGATGACTAGTTGCGTTTATTACATGACAGATAATGCTATTAATAATAAAGTATTAATAGTTTTATGATAACTTTGAAAAGAACTGAAAAATATAAAAACAGCTTATAACCTAAATTAGTAATCTATTAGTAAATTGTAGGTAAGATTACAACACAGTACAAAATTTTCTAGCGCTTGATATGTTAACAAATAATTTTTTCAACTCATTAGCGTTTAAAATCGCGGCGTTTATTACCTTGTAATCTCTTCCACTTATTAGTGACGCGCGCTGCCTCGTCCTACTCTAACACATATACGATTATTGTGGCGTCGCATACTAATGCGAAAGATAATCAATTTTTACCGATTATTTTTCAATGTTCGAGCCACTTCTTGGAACAAACGTTTATTTATTAATGAGTTCATACAAATTGACGTATTTTTCTCAATTCCTCTCGAAACTTCTTTCTTAATCTCGTCTATTCTAGAAAATTCTCTATTTAAAATAAATTTATGTAATCCACAAGGAAATTAATCTAAACTTTAATTGCGTTTTAATGCAAAAGGGGTTGCATTTTATAAAAAATATTTGCATTTGACATCAAAACGTGTTTTTAATATACCTATTAAGGTTAGAATTGGAGTTTCAAATACACGAAATTACTTATTTTTATTCACGGAAAGTGCATTTTTATTATAAACGAGTGGTTTTGTATTTATCTTAACATGATCGATTTGCATTCGCATTTAAAGCATTTTAAAGGTATTATAACGATTAATTATTTTTACTATGCTGCTTACATTATTTGCTATGTATTTACAATACACTCATAATACAGAGTGATTATACGCGCGCAATTGAATTTTTTGCTCGTACATCAATGTATAAAAGTACGCTAGTATTATACAGGGCGTAACCGGTGAATTTATGGACATTCCTATTTTTTCAGGATTCTTTTATATTTTGGTGAAATTTATTTGTAGAATTTGGGTTTCAGTGACTTGTCGTGACCCCTTATCACGTCTATATATATATATATATATATATATATATATATATATATATATATAGTTGATCTTCCTTTCAATAACGAACGTATTGGTTATAAACTAATTGACTTCTTTTTATATAAATATTGGGATAAATTTCGTTCGATTAAAGTTAGTGGTTTAGTTTAAAACATTTATTCAACTTAACGTTTCGGAAAAATTTGTTTCCTTAATCATAAGTTAATGTGTTTTAGTAAACGTTAAGTTGAATAAATGTTTTTAAACTAAACCACTAACTTTAATCGAACGAAATTTATCCCAATATTTATATAAAAGAAGTCAATTAGTATATATATATATATATATATATATATATATATATATATATTCTTCTTATTCCTGGAATTTGGTCATCAAATAACTTGACAAAAACGAAAACTACAGCTTTTCGTATGTGAATAATAATAACTATGTAATATTGTAGGGCTAATGATTATGGTAGTTTGTACCGAAACGCGTATAGCAATTATATAATATATTCACATACGAAAAGCTGTAGTTTTCGTTTTTTTGTCAAGTTATTTGATGACCAAATTCCAGGAATAAGAAGAATATTATTATAACTGGTCAAGAAGTGTGTTAAATTAATTATATATATATATATATATATATATATATATATATATATATATATTGCTATGATAACGCTGCACACCTATGTAATTAACGTTTAGTTTCCTACTGCCCGCCACCGCTCTGTGTCTCTAAACAACCTAAAATTTAAATGTGCCTCAACTAGATCAGTCTAACCCACACAGAGTGTCCAGTGTCATGATAACAAAGAATTTAGCTCCCTTTTTAACTAATATTTTCCTGCTTGAATGAAACAAACGAAATTGACCAAGATTTGTATAATGACAAAGAAAAAATATATACGCTTTATAGCTTAATATGATTCACTTTTCGACAAAATAAACCCCTGAATCAAAATAGTAATAATATTAATTTGTTTATCCCTCAAAATAATAACTTCCTTTAGTTAGTTTAGAGCCAGCAAAAATGACACTGTACAGTATTGCAAACACCTTTGAACGTTCAATGACTTTTCCCTTTTAAGATTTTTAATGACTCTTTACGTAAATATTCTGGTGTAACAATAAAAAAATTAGTAGACGTTCAATAAAAAAGAAAATAATGCCTTATGCTGCTTGGATAATGTTCTGACCTGTAGTTTTACTTGCGTGTCTTTTTATTCTCCCTATTCTGGGATCTGCTACTGCGTGCTGTTGACCAGTACTCCTGGATTGCTTTCAGTTGAGTTCACTTGTTGATTTTATAGTACCGTATGGCCAAACCCCATTTAATGCTTAGAACAATCCTCCGTTTTGTGCTCCGATGCGTAGATGCAAACCAATATTTTTATGCAATTTTAGATCGATTTAAATTCGGATTTATTTGCAAATTTATATTTATTCCTAGAGTTTTCCTAGATTTTCCCAGAGTTTCCCAGTTTTTCCAGAGCTGTTATCCAGTTAAAGGCAAAACTTCTTTCGTATATTTTTCACTATTATTTTAATTTCAAAATTTTTCTCTCACGACTTCCACTAAATATAATTATTTAATTTTTCTATGTTCACTTTTACGTAAAATTTTAATTTGAACTGATGTAAAGCGTGCTCAGGTTGAAGGAAGACTGCTTGTTTATCAAATTTGAGTGATATATAAAGCAACTAGTACATCTTAATAATTAATTACGATATGCGTATTGCATACTTCAAAATAACATCTTCGCGATTTAAATGAATTGAATCAAAATTCTTTACATAGTGCTTGGTCGACGCGAATTTATCAATTGACTCTGATGTCAATTACTTCAGTTTATGCATAAAAATTATCTCTTTTCTAGAATGTACGATCTCAGTACGGAATTCCATTCCAAAATGACTACACACCTATCTGATGCAAGTTTCTGGGAATTCCTAGTTTTACTACCTCATTAGCTTGATTTATTTCTTAGTGACGTCCGCTATTTGTTTTTTTCTAACACTTAAGGTCAATAGTCCGCGGTCTCCTTCATTAATACGTAAGGCTATTAAACCGCGTTCTTATCGACATTTTTATGGATTTTTAATAAATTTTTGTTTATTCTAATGAGTTTATACCATATTTCTTATTAACTGACGTATTCTCCCATAAATTTCCTCTTAATCTCATATATTCTAGAGAATTCTTTATTTAATTAATTACATGACGCGTTTCGGTTACATTTATAACATTGGTCGCATGTTTAAAACTTAATTTATAGAAATATAATTAAAAATATTTTTGTATATGCAAATTATTCTAACTTACAGAGATAAAATTCTTAAGATATTTATTTAATATTGTATTTTATTTTGTGATACTTTCTAATTGCTAGAGTGTGATATACTACGTTACATTATATAAATATATATATATATATATATATATATTGCTATGATAAGAGGGTAGTTTTAGAGTAGATTAAGTCATAGGGGTCGTACGATAAATGTAAATATAATTAACATTAAGAAAACCAAACTATTTCACCATTAAATAGGAGTAAATCGACTATTTCAAAAAAGTAAATATCGAGCATACGGTATATAAATTACAACCAATTTAATTCATAAGAAAGAATCGCATTTTGCAATAATCAGATACTATTTAGCTAAAATAATACTGTATATGTCGTATAATACGTTTAAATTAAATATACAAGTCCTGAATTGGAAAGAAACGAGTAAAGATAAGATTTTAAACGCAACGAATTGCATCAAAATAAACACGTAATCGGGATAGATAAACAACCTGGCATTCTAGCTATTTAATAATTTTATTAAAAATGTCAACGCATAAATAAGCAAACGCATTCAAATACGTCATTATTAGAAAGATGAGTACGTGACTAGGAATATCATATTTGCATGAAAATCCAACATATTTAAAGTAACAAACAATACAACAGGCGGTTCGTGATACGATTAGCTTTGGACTATAATCAACACAAACATGAAAAGACGCGATAAAAATGCAATGAATATTTGGAAATTCTGAGAATATGCGGCGAAATACTGAACGTCTACGTTCGAGATTGAATGACAGAACAACAATTAAAACCAAGAAATTTTGAGAAATACCGAGTTCTACAGAGATAGGCGCAAAGTCTTGATTAACAAACACACCAATTAGAACGTTGATAGGTGGAGTCTATAAATACCATAGGGAACTGTTAAACATTCAGTATCTCTTCAACAAGGCACGAACCACGTAAATTTAAAGTGAAAAATTACGTACAAGTGAAACTTAGTGAAAGTCAATAAATTATTAAAAATTGTAAAAGATAAAAGTGCCAATTTATGCAACGAAAAATAGCCGTAGCCGGTTTACGCTTAAAACGTAAGGTAAACTATTAATTGAATTTTATTCTAATATTTAATAATTTAGGGCTCCAAATATACGTCCAAATATACGTCCAATTAAACCTCCAATTACACATTAGCATTTAAACATACGTCTAATTAATTCGTCGAAAATATTATAAATACTTATAAATAAGCCTACGTGAAGATACTCAGAGTGAATCCAGAAATCCGACAGGAAAAATACAAGCAACCATTAATAAATCATTCTGGCCAACAAGTGAAGCAAGTCAAGCTGTAAAAATCAAGGGGTACTGACCACCGATATTCAGAGGCAGTTCCAAGCAAGAAAAACACAGGTTAGAGATCTTATTTATTATTAGTAAATTTTAATATTTTCTATATATCAAATATCTGTAAGAGTCAACAAAAAGGTCATTTGAGATTTCGAAAATAGATAAAGCATCGTTTGAACGTTCAAAGGTACTTAAGAGTAATTACAGAAATATGTTTGCTAGCTTTCAAGAAATATAAATTTGGTGGAAAAATTAAATGTTAATATTTTATTCAGGGGCTAATTTTTGAATGTTGAACAAATCATTAATATAAAACTGTACATATTATCGATCATTATATTGTGTAATTTTTGGATTGCTTCATTTACTTTAACAAACAGGTAATATAAAGAAAAGGGGTTTACACAATCTTTATTGTTGTGAAGTAGGGCATTCTGTATTTGATAGATTGAGCTAACCGAAAAAACAAATTCAAGGAATTATAGGATATTAAAGGGGTATATCACAGCAAATAAATATGACGCCCAACATTGGAGCTTGAAATAAGGGGCGATATCACAGCAATAAAAAAATTGCGCACCAATCGTAGGGCATTCTGTGTTTGATAGATTGAGCTAGACGAGGAAACAAATTCAAGGAATTATAGGATATTAAAAGAGCTATATTACAGCAAAGGAAAGGGCACACCAACGAAGGGCTTATTCACAGCAATAAAAATAACACCCAACATTGGGAGTTAAATAAAAATAAAAGTTATATTCACAGCAATAAATAAGACGCCCAACATTGGGGCTAGAAATAAAAATAGTCCACCAATCGTGGGGCTATAATCACAGTAAATAATATATATATATATATATATATATATATATATATATATATATATATATGGTCAATATTTGATAAAATAACCAAGAATTTCTTTGAACACATTGCCGTAATATTATTAAATTTAAATATAAATTTATTGTTATTATACCTATATACTCAGTTGATTATTAGTTATAGATTAATAATATTATGATAAATATTAGTGAAGTTTCAATACCAGTTTTGTTATTAATACTGTTAGGATGGCGTTCAATTTGAATTATTTCTGTTTTTTTATTTTCACAGATTTCTGTACCTAAAATGCTCACATTTTTAAAACCTAACTTGTGCAAATTGTTTAATGTATGATTAATGAGTGCACTACATCTTTATGTGTATTAATAGAATATTGATCTTTATATATTCTAGGTAGAGGTACTGTGTGATGTTGCCCAAATAGGTGTTATTTTATTTTGTACAATTAACTATACAAATAACATTTGTTTTACTTTTAGGTGATATTTGGAAAAAACTACTACATTGCAGAAGTTTGGAAATCGTATTAAAGAACTAAGAATACATATTTATTTCGAAAATATGAGAGATCAGTAACTAAAATACTTAAATTTATTTTACATGCAGTGATTAAATATTTGCATTAAACAGTGCTATTAGAATTTAGAACAATTTGAACGTAAAAGCAACAGTGTAAAAAATTTAATAAATAACAAAGTAGTATATAGTGCATGGAAGAAATATTATTAACAACAAAACTGTAAATTCAATTCTGTTTTCGAAAAATAAAAGAAAAACAAAGCAAAAAATATTGATTTAGTGCTAGAACACGAAATACGAAATAAGGAACTAATTGCTAACGAAAAATAGATAACAAATTTTACCAATATTCACATTTCAATCCCAGAAAAATATATACTTAGGCTAGAAAGCAACGAGACAAATTTAATAGATTTTGATAACATTGCTAGCGTCGAGACCGCGATCAAAATGAAGCTCACAAACATAAAAAATGAAATTAGAAACAAAGGTAACAATATTTTAACAAAGTATAAAAACACAACACAAAGAAAATTAAACATGTTTTTAATTATCAGTTTAATCTTACAAAAAATTTATATTTGTGAAAGTCAAAACATAATAGACAGAAATGCGGATAAATGTGAAAAAACAGTTTCATTTACAAAATTGAATACCAACAGATATTAAACGAATTGTTAAATGATATAAGTATAAACTCGAAAACTATGAACCTACAAAAAAACTCAAACCACATCAAATTCATTTATAAATAAGCTTTTACACAAAAAATCCATAACTCAGGAAATGAAAAATTATTTATTTTGTCATAACGCGAGAGCTTCATGCATATATGGACTACCGGAAGATACATAAACCATATATACCATTCCATCCAATCATAAGCAACATTCACTCTCGAACTTATCTATCAAAATATCTTGCTAACACTGTCCAAAGTTTAATAGGGAAAATGAATACTTTAGAAAAGTTTTATGGGAGATCCATAAATTCATTTCGAAACAAACCATCCGAAAAAAACGTAATAAAATCATAGACATAATATTATTGTTTACTAACGTTCCAATAAATATTGCAGTTAATATAATAACTGCCAAATGGCTACATCTATAACAAAATACAACCATTAAATAATAAAATTTCATGAAAGCCATAAAAATTTGTTTAGACTACACATATCTTACATTTAATAATAAAATTAAACGCAGATAAATCTGATGATTATTATAAACAACTACAAGTGTTGGTTGTGAAATATCTGCAACTAATGTTGACTGTGCTAAAAGATATATTGAAAAAAATATTAAATCGGCAAATGTTCAAGTGCTGGGGGAACTTGGCAGCCACCAGCTGCTTACCTCCCTTTACAATCTTACGTGTGATTTTCCAATGCTCCACCCGAAGGTACTACATTGGCCAGGAAGCGAGTTTTTTTACCTGAAAAATTTGAAATTTTGGCAAACCCTTGCTGTTCCAAGCAAGGTAAGGATCTTTAACGTGCGTGACAACACCCACACACGGGACCTCCTTTTAACCTCTCATCCGAACGAGGATGTATTTTTGTGAATAATGCTTACCTAACATTTTCAAGCGAACCGTGTCGAGATTCGAACACGGGACCTTGGGCGTAGTAGTCACCTCTAACATTAGTCACACACATACCAACTATGTCACGGAGCCGTCCACCCTTCCTCCCCCCCCCCCTCACAACCACTGAATGTCGGAGAAACAGGATATATAATTGTAAAACAAAAGGAGGTGACAGAACTGCATCTAACAAGAAAGAACAGCGCCTATGATCAAAGACAACAAACATTGAAACAAGAAGAAAATTGTTGAAAGCATATGTGTGAAGCACAGCACAGTATGCCTGTGAAATACGGGCAGTAGGAAAAGCAGACAGAAAAACGGTAGCAGCCTTTTGGAATGTTATGCTTCAGATTTGAGGACAGACAAAGTTAATAACAAATACATTATAGAAATAGTACGAAAATACAGATATCTGTTTAAAAAAAGTAATAGGAGAAATAGAAGGGCAGAATACGTTCTAAGACTTTTTGGGGAATAGTATGGGATATATTACAAGCAGAGATATGAAAAAGAGGTAGATGTAGACCTAGATTAGATAGTGATAGATGCAAACTGTCCAAATTTCAGGGAAATGTCTAGGTTAGTTTAGAATAGGAAACAATGAGGGTACGCGGCAAACCAGTTCCATAACTGAAGATCTAATAATGATGAATAAAATTTACACTCAAATTCATGGTACCAAGTGTTTTCCACTTTCATCAGCAATCGCCAATATCGTAATGGAAGTACTTGAATAAGTAATCCCG
Organism: Platerodrilus igneus; assembly: GCA_036346225.1. Lineage (NCBI taxonomy): Eukaryota > Metazoa > Arthropoda > Insecta > Coleoptera > Lycidae > Platerodrilus > Platerodrilus igneus. The sequence continues at coordinate 6,844,720 of JARFIW010001503.1, read as the reverse complement.
ACGTTTACATTTAAACACTATTTTTTACAAGAAATTCGTCGATGATTGCAAATTTTGTAGCCCAAAAAAAAAACGAAAGAAATACTGAAAAAGTTTAATACCTACCACCCGCGTTTGTAACTTACAATTAAAAAAAAATAAATAATACAATTCATTTCCTTGACATCAATATAAAATATAATGAATTTGGAGAAATCTACATCAGTTAGTTTACAAAAAACATATGAACAGGAAGATATCTAAATTTTAATTCAAACATTCCAAATATTTTATTAAAAAAATGTAGTTAAAAACCTTGTTGATCTTGCCATGAAATTTACTCATCTTAAATACCGTCCAAATAAACTAACAACATTAAATATATACTTGAATAAGAAGAATATCCCCCTAGTATTTTATAAACCCATTATAAAAAAAGGATTTATTCAACATATTGATACACATATTAACAAGCAAAGGAACATCTAAAATAAAACCAGCAAATTATGCGAGTATATAGTTTGGCATATGCTGCACAGAGATGGACCAACCAACCAAAAAAGTTACCTAATCCCAAGAAAAGTAAGTAAATATGATATATTAAAATACCGTGATGTAGCTTTTATCTTTAATTATTTATTTTAGAAGTTTTATGTAAGTTCGGTATAATTTTAGCTCAAATGGATTTTATATAAAATTAATAAATTAATACGGTATGTCCATTTCGAATGGGCCTGCACCTTGCCGAAGTTCTAGATTACTAGAACAGGTGAAATGGCTTGCGTGTTCTAACGACCATAGGGGTCGGTATGGCAATCTAAGACACACTACCGCGATGTGGAAGGCAACGGGAAACCACCACATAACCTCCCAAGTATACACAGCGTACTTAAATTGTAATAAACATAATGGAATTCTCTGGGGTAAAAGATTCCGAAGTTAAAATAATCTTTACATGTGATTTTCCAATGCTTCACCTGAAGGTACTACATTGGCCAGGAGGCGAGTTTTTAACTAGAAAATTTGGAATTTTGCCGAACCCTTGCTGTTTTAAGCAAGGTAGGGATCTTTAACGTGCGTGACAACACTCACACACGGGACCTCCATTTTACCTCTTATTCGAACGAGGGTGTATTTTTCTGAAAAATGCTCGCCTAACATTCTTCAAACGGACCGTGTCAAGATTCGAACCCGGGACGTTGGGCGTAGTAGTCACACACATACAACTACGCCACGGAGCAGCCTAATTAAAATAGTCCCCCATTCGGATCTCCGGGAGGGAACAACTTTGGAGGATGCAATCAGAAAGTTCAGAATAAGAGTTGGGAACATTTTGCGAGTCGGAGCGTGGAATGTTAGAAGTATGAAGCAAGTAGGTAAGCTAGAGAACCTGAAAATTGAAAAGAACAGGTTAGCACTAAACATAGTAGGGATCAGTGAAGTTCGGTGGCCAGAGGCGGGTGATTTTTGGAGTGGAAACTTCAGGGTAATTCATACAGGAGCAGAGGAAAGAAATTCGGGTAAGGATAGTTATGCGAAAAAAGATAGGATACTGTGTAGAAAATTGCTTACAAAAGAACGAAGAAGTACTCATGGTTAGATTAGAATCTAAACCGGTAAACACGGTAATAATACAAGTATACATGCCCACCTCTAGCTACAATGACGAAGAAGTAGAAGCGATCTACAAAGATATCGAAGACATATTAAGATACGTAAAAGAACATGAAAATATAATAATTACGGAAGATTTTAATGCAGTGGTAGGTGAGGGTAGGGAAGGAGCGGTAGTAGGTTTATTTGGTTTAGGCAGGAGAAACGACCGAGGAAATATGCTGGTAGAATTTTTCGACAACAACAATTTAATTATCACAAACACATTATTTTAACATTATGCTAGAAGACGATATACGTGGAAGATGCCAGGAGATATAGGAAGATATCAAATAGATTACATTCTTGTTAGACAACGGATTAGAAATCAAGTAAAAGACTGTAGGAGCTATCCAAAAGCAGATATAGACACTGACCACACAACATCGTAATTATGAAGGCCTGTTTTATATTTAAAAAATTTGAAAAAAAATGGAAAAAAGCACTTTGACTTTGAGAAACAAAAGATAAAAATTTTCACGAAAGGGTTGAAAAAAAGTAAAATGAATTGCTGAAAGATATCGGGAAAATTTCTGATACTAAGGAAGTAGAAACAGAATGGAATAACGTTAAATCCAGCTTAGACAATGCGGCCAGAGATATTCTAGGGTATACACAAAAACAAAATAAGAAACCATGGATAACAAAGGATATCCTGAAATTAATAGAAGAAAAACGAAAATACAAAAATAAATCAGACGAAACAGGAAAACAGAGATACAAAACCATAAAATGGGAAATTATTCGCAAATGCAGGTAAGCTAAAGATTGATGAAAAGTGCAAAGAGGTACAAACTAAGATGGAAATAGGAAAGACAGATGAAGCATACAAACTAATTAGAATAAATTTTAGGGATATAAAACCATATAGCAAAAATATAAGGGACACGGGAGGAAACGTCATTATAGAAAATGTAGAGAAAGTGGGTAGATGGCAAGAATATATAGGGAATTTATATGCAGGAGAGGAACTAACTGCATTAGAACAAGAATAAGACATTGAAAATGATGACTTGGGATATCCTATACTTAGAGGTGAGTTTGAATTAGCATTAAAGGGTCTGAAAAATGGTAAGGCGCCGGGTACAGATAAGGTGCAAGCACAAACTCTAAAAGCCGCTGAACAAGCAGTAACAGAACGTTTCTTCCAACTTGTAAGCTATATGTATAAGACAAGCGAGATACCCAAAGAATTCAAACGTAACATCACAGTAACTATACCAAAAAAAGAAAGGCACGGGTAGATGTGAAAATTTTTGAACAATAAGTTTGACAGCACACGTGTCAAAAATATTAACTAGAATTGTACAAAGACGAATGGAAAAACGGGCTGAAGAAATACTAGGAGAAGACCAATTTGGGTTTAGGCGAAACAGGGGAACACGGGAGGCTATCTTAGCTCTGAGGGTGATAATGGAGAAAACAATAGAAAAAGGGGAAAGCGTGTATATAGGGTTTGTAGATCTGGAAAAAGCATTCGACAATGTAAAATGGAAAAAATGTTCGAAATACTCAAAAAGATTGGAATTAGTTATAGGGATAGGCAAATAGTACATAACTTATAGAAAGAGCAAACAGCAGTAATAGAATTAAAGCAAGAACGTAGAGAATTATACATTAGGAAAGGGGTGAGACTGGAATGTGCCTTATCTCCATTAATTTTTAACTTGTACATAGAAGAGGCAATGAATACTATCAAATGCAGGAAGACATTTAGAATTACTATGCAGGGACAAAAGATTGATATGCTTAGATTTGCTACATTTAACAAGAAAAAGCAACTACTGTGTTCAAAGACAACAAACATAGAAACAAGAAAATGATTGCTTAAAACATATGTGTGGAGCACATCACTGTATGGCTGTGAAGCCTGGACAGTAGGTGAAGCGGACAAGAAAAAGATAAAAGCCTTGAAATGTGGTGCTACAGACGTATGATGAAGATATCGTGAACAGATAAAGTTAAGAACATAGAGGTATTAAATATGGTACGGGAAGAAAGAGATAATTGGAAAACGGTAAAAATAAGAGAGATAAGATGATATGACACATACTACGGCATGAGGGAATAGTGCGGAATATATTAGAAGCAGAGATAGGAAAAGGAGAAGTAGAGGTAGACCTAGGTTAGACTATTGCACACAGACAGTGAGAGATGTAGGCTGCAGGAATTTCAGGGAAATGTGTAGGCTAGCTCAGAATAGAAACCAATGGAGGTACGCATCCAACCAGTCCCAAGATGGATAAACTAATGATGAAAAATTAACAGAACTTAAACATGACGGTTATTATAAAAAACTACAGGTATTGGTGGTGCAATACCGTCGAATAATGTTAATTGTGTGAAAGCATTTACTGCAAAATTATTAATTCGACAAATGTCTAAGTGTTGTAGGATTTTGGCAGCCACAGGCTGCTTAACCCTCTTCATATACCGTACATTTATATTGCCAATGCTCCACCCGAAGGTACTACATTGGCCAGGAGGCGAGTTCTTTGTTGCCTGGTAATTTAGAATTTTGCCGAACCCTTGCCGTTCCAAGCAAGGTAGGGATCTTTAACGTGCGTGACAACACTCACACACGGGACCTCCATTTAACCTCTCATCCGAAGAAGGCGTAATTTTTGTCAAAAATGTTCACCTGCCTGCCTGCCTGCCTGCTTGGGATCCGTAGTCTTACGCTTACCGCATTGATCCACAACGACGCCTACACTTCACATACCACTGAATGTAAAATGGAAAAAATGTTCGAAATACTCAAAAAGATTGGAATTAGTTATAGGGATAGGCAAATAGTACATAACTTATAGAAAGAGCAAACAGCAGTAATAGAATTAAAGCAAGAACGTAGAGAATTATACATTAGGAAAGGGGTGAGACTGGAATGTGCCTTATCTCCATTAATTTTTAACTTGTACATAGAAGAGGCAATGAATACTATCAAATGCAGGAAGACATTTAGAATTACTATGCAGGGACAAAAGATTGATATGCTTAGATTTGCTACATTTAACAAGAAAAAGCAACTACTGTGTTCAAAGACAACAAACATAGAAACAAGAAAATGATTGCTTAAAACATATGTGTGGAGCACATCACTGTATGGCTGTGAAGCCTGGACAGTAGGTGAAGCGGACAAGAAAAAGATAAAAGCCTTGAAATGTGGTGCTACAGACGTATGATGAAGATATCGTGAACAGATAAAGTTAAGAACATAGAGGTATTAAATATGGTACGGGAAGAAAGAGATAATTGGAAAACGGTAAAAATAAGAGAGATAAGATGATATGACACATACTACGGCATGAGGGAATAGTGCGGAATATATTAGAAGCAGAGATAGGAAAAAGGAGAAGTAGAGGTAGACCTAGGTTAGACTATTGCACACAGACAGTGAGAGATGTAGGCTGCAGGAATTTCAGGGAAATGTGTAGGCTAGCTCAGAATAGAAACCAATGGAGGTACGCATCCAACCAGTCCCAAGATGGATAAACTAATGATGAAAAATTAACAGAACTTAAACATGACGGTTATTATAAAAAACTACAGGTATTGGTGGTGCAATACCGTCGAATAATGTTAATTGTGTGAAAGCATTTACTGCAAAATTATTAATTCGACAAATGTCTAAGTGTTGTAGGATTTTGGCAGCCACAGGCTGCTTAACCCTCTTCATATACCGTACATTTATATTGCCAATGCTCCACCCGAAGGTACTACATTGGCCAGGAGGCGAGTTCTTTGTTGCCTGGTAATTTAGAATTTTGCCGAACCCTTGCCGTTCCAAGCAAGGTAGGGATCTTTAACGTGCGTGACAACACTCACACACGGGACCTCCATTTAACCTCTCATCCGAAGAAGGCGTAATTTTTGTCAAAAATGTTCACCTGCCTGCCTGCCTGCCTGCTTGGGATCCGTAGTCTTACGCTTACCGCATTGATCCACAACGACGCCTACACTTCACATACCACTGAATCTCGGTGAAATAAGGCATATAATTAGAAAATAATAGAAGGGGATCCGAGCTGTATATAGGCAGCGTGGCAATTTCAGGGAACTGTGTAGGCTACCTCAGAATATAAATTAATAGAGGTACATGTCTAACCAGTTTTGAGACGGAAAACCTAATGACGAAAAAAATAAGCGCAGATAAATCTGGTAATTATTATAAACAACTACAAGGGTTGGTTGTGAAATATCTGTAACTACAGTTGCCTCTGCGAAAAGTTATATTGGAAAAAATTTTAAATCGGAAAATTTTATAGGTTTGGGTAAACTTGGAAATCACAGGCTACTTACCTCCTTTCACAACCACTGAATGTCGGAGAAATAGGGTATATAAATGTAAAACAATAGAAGGGGACCGAACTGCATCTAACAAGAGAGAACAGCGCCCATAATCAAGGACAACAAACATAGAAACTAGAAGAAAATTATTGAAAGCATATGTATGGAGCACAGCACAGTGGTATGCCTATGAAATACGGGCAATAGGAAAAGCAGACAGAAAAACGGTAGCAGCCTTTTGGAATGTTGTGCTTCAGATGTATGAGGATGATAGCATAGACAGACAAAGTTAATAACAAATAGGTTAAAGAAATAGTAGGAAATAAAGATGTCTGTGGAAAAAAAGTTGGAGAAATAAAAAGGCAGAATACGTTCTAAGACATTTTCGAGGAATAGTATGAGATATATTACAAGCAGAGGTAGGAAAAAGGAGATGAATGTAGACCTAGATCAGATAGTGATAGATGCAGACTGTGCAAATTTCAGGGAAATGTGTAGGTTAGGAAACAATGAGGGTACGCATCTAACCAGTTCAAAGACTGAGGACCTACTGATGAAGATACGATATGGGTGTGCATTGAGAATTGTGGCCTGGAACCCGATGCCTCAAGATTCACTAAAATTCCACTACAACATAACCTTGTAGAGATTGATTTGATTTAAATTCATAATCAACAAATTATAGTCCTTGTATATACTTTAAAATCCTGTTCGTGCAATATAAACTAATTCAAAGACATTTATTTGCTTGACGTTTATACCTCACCTACCTGCTGTCAAGTTGGTAAACATTGGCTGTTATAGGTCATAGGAGAACACTATAAAAAAATTTTCTATATTAGAAATTTTTTTATTCGTATTGTGTATCAAAAATATTGAACTGACTGCACTTAAGCGATTATAGAGCAATGCTTAATTCCAACAATTAATATTAAACATTAAAAGGTTAAGATAACAATCGTATATTATTAGCACTCGTTAACCCAAGCTTCGTGAGCAGGCTTCCATAAAACGCATTCTCTCTCTTCAAACCATAATTTAATTTCTCTATTTGCATTTTCAATGGAATCTGAGGCATGGATAAGATTGCGGCTCATTTCTATACATAAATCTCCGCGAATCGTTCCTGGGGCACTATCGGCAGGATTTGTTTCACCAAGTAACGCTCTAACGGTTTTGACCACCGTTAATCCTTCCCAGACCATAGCAACAAGAGGTCCAGTGCTGGTGAAGCTTATAAGATTATTAAAGAAAGGCTTATCCGACAAATTACTGTAAAGCTGTCGCAATTTCTCTTGAGTTGCCTGAAATAGATACTCATTAAAATTACTTGATTAGTTTTTACTTACAGTCGTTAATTTAAGGGCAATTAGTTTATATCCGCTTTGTTCAAAACGAGTAATTATTTCTCCAATAATTCCTCTTTGAACCGCATCTGGTTTTAGCAAAACAAATGTTTGTTCGTGGCGATCTCCCATGTTTGAGTTACGAAAAAAAATATAAAAGTATAGTCTTCAAGACGAAAGTTACTTTACGAATGAATTAAATTAAAAGACCGAATAGATAACGTAAATATATCCATCATGAAAACCATTTTGATGCCAACAAATCTACAGTAAACTCAAGTAGTCTGGGATTAAAATGTTTATGCAAAGTAAATGATTGCAATCTACTGCTGTGACGCAGTTCGCTTAAATAAAATGTAATAAAACAAAATTGGAATAGTTCCAATAAAATATTTAGATCAGTTTTGCATGAACAGAAATATTGTTTTACATTTCTACACTTTATTACACCAACTAATGCTAATTTTACACAAATTACGAATAATAGATTCTATGACATTCTATTTTTCCTCAAATTGTTCTCTGTTCTGCACTATCACACACATTCAAATACACCAGACTGTTTTACACACCTTTTCCCTTTTAAATAGGTAAAATCCATACCAAGTTATCTCCGATAACTTTCATTTTCTTACTATTTTTACGGACACTTCTGTAGCTTTGAATACTTCTGTTGTTTTGGTGACTTAGTATAAGCAGAGCAAACATCGAAAACCTTCTCAATCTTTTGGCGCGAATTCTTATACAACACAAAGGAAGTCGAAGCAGAATGGAATAACATTAAATCCAGGTAAGACATAGCGGCCAGAGATATTCTGGGGTATAAACAAAACGAAAATAACAAACCATATGTAACAAGGAATCTTCTGAATGTAATAGAAGAAAGGCGAAAATACAAAACAGACCAGACGAAGCAGTAAAACAAATAAAAACTCATAAAAAGAAGAAAAGTGCAAAGACGTACAAACTAAGACGGAAATAGGAGACACGGACAAAGCATACAAACTAATTACAAAGAATTTTATGGATATAAAACCGTATAGCAAAAATATAAGGGGCGGGGGAGGAGACATTGTTATAGAAAATTCCAAGAAATAAGATAGATGGCAAGAATATAAGAGAATTTATATGCAGGACAGGAACTAGAAGCACAATAACAGAAATGAGATATTAAAAAGGATGACTTGGGATATCCTATACTTAGATATGAGTTTAAACTAGCATTAAAGAGCCTGAAAAATACTAAGGCACCTGGTATAGATAAAGTGCAAGCAGAAACTCTAGACTCTAAGAGCCGCTGGACAAGCAGTGAACGTCTGTTGCTACTTGTAAGCTATATGTATGCAACAGGCGTGATACTCAAAAATTTTAAACGTAATACCATAGTTACTATACCAAAAAAGATCAATCCGAATGGAAGTGAATATTTTTGAACAATAAGTTTGACAGCACACGTTGAACCCACTTTTGCAATCTCATCTCGCTGTGGGTGAGAGTTTAACTACAAAATCATTTTCCTAAAACAAGTTGTTAAAGGAAAGGCAGTCTACCGACGTAGCTAGGAGTCTATTCATAGGTAAGGCAATGAGAGGTGGTCGTGGGTTTTCAAACGCTATACTAAACTAAAATTAGAACAACACTAAAAATGGCGCCACCAACTTCTAGGTTCATAAAAGGAGAACTTAGAAATCTTCAGAAAAAATATTGCATTCGCAGTGTGAACGCGGTACTCAAGAAGGAGTTTAGTAACAGCTATAATAAAACAATATAGTTAGAACAAAGAAAAAACATAAAAGGCGTGCTCTTGCTACTTTGCTATTGCAAAAGAACCAACATATAAAATCATATCCTGTAATCAAAATACATCTGTTATCAAACCACACTGTTGGAACTACTTGAGGATTAATGTAAAACAAAACTATAAAAGAGCTTGTTATTTTTTTAACACTTACTACTATAAAAAACAAGTAGTATTACTCCACAAACCTGATAGAAAACAACATAAAATTGACTACTAATAGGTTACCAATAATCTCATTTGTTTAAGAATATAAAACAAAAAATTGTACTAAATTTTCATACTTCTCGACGCATTTATCCAAAATAAAACAATAAATTTAGCTTAAGCTATTCGTTTAATTAACCTGTATTTGTTTTTATGTTTAATAATTTTTTTTACAAAATATGCAACAAATATTCATAAAAACAAAAGCCTTCAGAAAGCTGCAGCACAATTTATTTTAGTGGAGTATACTTTTATTACTAAATTCATATAAAAACAGTAACTTTTGATACAATATAATTTCGAGATTTTTTATATTAGATCGGTATAGTCAGTCTCTTAATATTGTTGACACAACAACTGGTATTTTAAATTTCAAGTTAAAAATATATATCGTTTGCAACTTTTAGAACTATATGTTAAACATTACTTCAAAGTTAAACAATTCCTTAAAATATGGGTCAAAAAGCTATACTAAATCATATCCAATGGCATAAATTCTCTTAACGATTTACTTAAGTATCAGATATTAATTTTTTAATAATTATTCGCCTGGTCTGTCAATGCAAAACAGGTATATAAACCAACATTTCTTTAAACGTAAACATTAATACTTTCAGGGAAATCCTGATTGTATCTTAGTATTAACAAATATTTGTTAGGTAAACTTGCTCGTATAAATGAAGTCCTTATCGAACTTCAAAACCAATAACAGGCAAGAGATCACGATTAAAACTAATCGAATATTTTGAATTGTTAAACAAATGTTGAAAGTTTACAAGATAACACAAGAGAGCGATATATTTCGAATCGAAACAAACAAACTTCTTACAGGAATTTTCCGGAAACCGCAAATTACTAAGGAATTAAATACTTATGCTGTTTTCCTTCATTCTTAAAGGATATCTTGCTAATTGAATTCATCCTTCGTCATCCACAAACCAATAAACTAAAACGACATAAATCAGGACGCCATATATGTATATATATATATATATTATATATATATATATATATATATATATATATATATATATTCTAATATATCCCCCCCCCGCTTTTTGGTATTGACAATTATAATATATGAGCAAATTAGCAATGCACCAAATTGCCCTATAATTTCCATTCTTTAATTAATAATTTACTAACTTCTCTATTGGGTCTTTAAATCTGCGCCTCGACCAATGAAACTCTTATCTCAGGTTAATTTTGTGAATAAATCTATATCTGCATACAGCGTGAGTTCTGAACCATATACAGATGTATATGACACTGCCAGTCCAATGACCTCTAGTTAATTCTACTAAAGCAATTTCTAAATGTGACAGCGTAAACAATTACTTGAATAATACGCGCAGTAAACAGTTTATATTAGTTAATAATTTAAGATTTCAATCGAGTATAACGGATTAAGTGTTTAAAATATGACATTGATAATAATAATACTACCTGAACTTCCAATGAAACGTCTTGCTGCTGAACAATGAAGCTCCACTGCCTACAGCGACGAGTCGAACCAGGTGTGGGTTCTTAATACCTGTGGATAAGTACGTTTTAAAATTTTGTATTACTGAATTTACGCCTTTTGTTTTAGGGTTTAAGGTAAGCCAAAAATTCTTTAGAGACACTTATACTTATCGTCGTTGGTCTTATCAGGAAACTTAGCTCCGTGAAAACAACACCGTGTTCGACACCAAAGGTTCAGCAATCCCAGCGTTCTGATAGCACCACTTCGGAACTCCTTTGTCTACACAAAAACACTCCCAGAAATCAAATGGTCAATAGTAAGACAATGACAAAGACTCTTGCATTTATCACTTTTTAATATCAACAGTTCCTTTATACTTTGAATATCACAGATACATTTTACATACGTTGAATTTTATGTTTGAGATTACAATAATTAAAGGTATACAATTCGTAAACTATTACAAAAAAAGATTATACTTTTCGTTCTATAGTTTGTAAAGTTCTTTTTTTCAGTGTCCTTGCTTTTTTCAAAATCAGTTTCTCTTAATTTTTTAATTTCAATAACCGTCACTTATCTCTATGGAGATGCCCCTTAAAACATTAAACCAGCCTACTCTTTTACAATTCTTTTCCAACTAACATTCTATGATCCAACTTTTTATTAATAGATCTTATTGCTCTTGTCAAATTCTAATTTGGAGTAAACTAATACACAAATGTCATTGGCCGAAAATTTATAAATTTTGATTGATATTTTAATCCTAACAAGTGTTAAATAATTTCTTTTTAGATGAGTTGGATGTCTACAACATTACAAGAAGTGAAATTCAAATGATATAATAGACTTACAACTATATACTGAAGAGTAAATAAAATTTCTACATCTTATAACTAACTTAAATTTAATAAAAACATACTAATTGACCTTTTTTTAGGCTTTACGTACATATTCAAATGAAAATGAAAGTTTAACACCTAACTCAAATCAAATGAAAACGTACTAAGTGACTTCAAATCTTAGCTATACGTACATATTCACATGGCAGTGACGTTTCCTTTTAAATATTTAAACAAAATTTTATGATATACAAGCAACAGCAGTTCACTTCATTGGCACATACTTTTCAAAATTACTTTATCAAATCACCAACACCCAAGTTGAAATCTTAAAACTTTATTTTCTCTTAAATATATCATTTCACATATCTTTAACAAGTAACTACCCTCACCATCTCCTTCATCAATCATTTTACGAACTAGAAGTCTATATGTGGGTGGTACTTCAGTGCGTCAAGGTTCAAATCTCATATATATCATATAATATCACAATATATATATATATATATATATATATATATTCCTCCGTTGGGAAGCCATAATTACTGTGTAGTTGCACTCTGCTAAAACGTGCCTGGAATCATGCCCCATGTTGGGCTGACATAATACTGTGTAGTTTAACTCGAATCTTGTCCTCGGCTGCTCCCAATAAATACTATTAACTAATTTCCTAAATAATATTGACACCAACCTGTTATATCCAAAAACTTCCTCGCAATATCCCCATGCTGAAACCTAAATAGACATTCACACCAATCACACACTCAAAAATAACTCAATTGACCAAATATATCACACTCTATTTAAAATAGATCCATAGTACATTTTAAAACACCATTCCTTTAGGTACATCCATAAAGGTCAATAAATTTTATAACAATAATCATGCAAATTGATAACCTTTTAAACACATATATGTTTGTTAAAGTAAGAGGGCGTTCCTCATACCATACGTTACCCTTTTGTCTTGGCATGCGCTCATAATAAAACTCTGTAACAGTGCATATAAATTTCCTGCACTACCAAATATCAATAAGTCCTCTATACCTTTTTACAACATTTGGTTATTTGTAAATTCATTAATTATTTTCAAAAATCAATTTCCTTTTAAAGTCTCATAAATGTCTGTTTATAAAATATCAAATAATAATAAAAACACATCAAACTGAAATTCAAATAACCACAAACACCATAAAAATATTCACCACTCAATGTTCTATTCTATTGCCTACCTGGTTTTTATCTTCTAAATGTGCTCCACCAACTAGCTCCTTGGGGATGCTGCCGTCTAGTAGATACCCAATCCATCTGCTAACTTCCTGGCCCCATTACCATATCTGCCATGCATGCCGCTGTTTACAATTTCCAATCCAAAAATTCCAATCTAAAAAATTAACTTTTATTATTTAAACCTCGCTTTTTTCATCATCCAAACTATCAAATTCTAATATTTCCGTGCATTCCAATACCAATTTAATAAGCTTTGTACTTACATACCACTTTAACGTTACTCTACATTTTCATTTGTCTACGCCTCCAACTTGAACAAACATCTCCCACCCCCCTTGTATCTATAGCTTTATCTCACACATATACCTCCGCCAGCTGGATCTCTGCCCCTCTTTTACAATTAACACCAATCACCTTGCTTGGCTATATTTTCCCACTTTTTAACAGACGCGTGTTTGCTTCTAAATATTCTTGAAATTATAGATCTTATTTGGGTCTCTCTACTATACTGTCTCCTGAATTAAGTATACGCATCCCTCTTGTACTCAATACATTTTTATTCTGTCTTGGTCTTTTCTTGGCTCTTTACTATATTACCTTCAAGATTGAAATCAATATTTTAACCACCAAACCGCGTTTACATTAATTCCAACGGCTGTTCTTTTCCAATAAACCATTAAAGTTTGTTTGTTGCCAAGTTTATCGAGAAATATTATCTCCCCTCGCTGTTTTGTTTTAAACGTGTTGGATTTTACGTTTGAAAATAGAAATGTTATTTTAACACCTGCTCCATGCTTTTAGATTGTCATATAAAACTTTACTACAAATTTAAATACGTTAGAATGATTTTATCCCAATTATTATTTATTATGCACTATATTTATACAAATATTATGTTATATTACCCTTGGCTAAATTAAATTGATTCTACATTATTATACACTACTTAAGAAAAAATAAGTGTTTAAAATATTCCAACTCCCTAACTAAATAAATTTATTTTATCTTATTCAAAAGCTCTACCTATGAGTTCACTTGTGCCCTTATATATCCCAATGACCCCTTAATTACACGATAATATATATATATATATATATATATATATATATGTATATATATATATATATTGTTGTGGATTCAAAGGGTTAAATTTGGGGTAAACAATAAAATTTCGACCACCCTGTATAGAGAAAAGAACAAATTATTTACGCGCAAAATTTATTTAATTTATTTAGGAAGAACGAACATGTATTGACGTATTTTTATAATTAATAATAGTATGTTAGAAAGTACATAAAGAAAAACAGTTTTAAAGCAAATAGAATACGCATAATTAATGTTAATTAATTTTAATCCAACAATTAAGAGCATAAGAAAACCCACTAGGGTAAGAAAATCAATAATTCCAAGGCAAAAAGTTTATTTGTAACATGCAAACGTCAGTTTATCGGATACGATAAAAAATAAACTCTAAGAATTGTTGTGTTAAGCGCTAGATAATTAACGAACACCTGCATTTTTAAAATGTTACATTCGTCGAAATTATGAGCATATTAAGACAGGACTTCATAGAAAATATTTTCAACCGTCAGTTTGGTGTGAACAACAAGCTAACAAAGTTCTTAAAGAGCAAGGGAAATGCAATGCACGATAGGTTATATACTACAGATAGAGACAGGTATAAAAGCGATGATATTTAAAACGCACGTACTATATCCACGTGGAGTGAAGATGGGCTATAAGCAATATCGATTTTCTATAACACAAGTGGGGTTCTGAACGCGACAGCAGACATGCATCAGACAGAGATAAAAATATTACAGGCGGTGTCTTATGAAGACACAGAATATCATTGGTTAGAACCAACAGTTTTCCAAACGTAGACAAACGCGACAGGTGGAAGCGATTTCGGTTACGTACGGCACGGAGACGGAATAAATTTCAGGAGTTTTCGAAACGGTTGCATCAAAATTTGTAGAATTTTAATTTGATAATAAGCTTTTCGCGGAAGTGTGTCCGTGGGTAGCATTTTAAAATGATATAAATACTCTAGCGAGATTATTACGGTTCTCTTTGTCTTATCTTCGCTTCTATACTGCTGTACTACGATAGACCAACATTATAGTATAGTTTTTGTTATGTGAGTATTAGATATGGTAATAATACAGTAAATGTTGTGCTAGCACGTATAAATTATTAGTAGTGGCTTTCTATTTATTAACGCGAAATACGTGTAGTGTATGTTAAATTAATAGAGGTCTAGCTACTACTATACGAAGCTAGAAAATCAATAAATAGAAGCATAATATACGTCGGGTAAGCATCTCACACAACCAGAATTCTATGCTGTTATGGAATGGTACTTTGAAACGAGGCCCTTGCTTGCAAATTGGGTTATCATGTGAATTCGCTGAGTATCACAGCGCATGGTCATAAAAGCCAAGGAGTTCTGGTGATCGTCGTCGAAGAGATGGAAGCCTGAAACAATCTCCAGGTAATTTATTTGAAATTTCTGTTGTCTGATAAACTTTTGTGTAATTTTGGTGATGTGTGAGTGAATTTTTGGGATTTATTTATGGTTATATAAACTTATTGGAAAAGATACATGTACTGGACAATTTATTGGGGTTTAAATATTGGAAAGGGGTGTATTTTAAAACTTACTAGATTCTATTCTGAATATAAATTAGATTGTAAAGGGTAAACGGGTCTATCAATTTTGTTTTAATTTATGCAGGGTAAAAGGCATATACTAAATAAAATGGGTTATTATGTGCTCACTATACTCCAGAGTACAGTCAATGTAGGGTAATATAAAGGGCCCATCTACTCATATTTTACTGAATTTGTTTGAACATAATTAGAACTTTAAAACCTTTCACCCTTGAGTTTGAAATTTGTGTATAAAACTGTTTTTTTTATACATGTGAATTATTTGTCTGTAAATAGCGGTAAATAAAAGGTTGTATGATTGTTGTATTATTTGGTGATTTTATTGAATGGCGTACGAGTGTGAAGGAAGAATGGTTGTATATTTAGGTATCCGAGAAGAGGCACAGCTGAGCTAGCCAGGGAAGCTGCTGAAGATTTTGGAAGCAGAAATCAAAGGGTACGCAATCTTTTTTAAGTTGTGCATTTTTGAAAATATAATTTTAATGACATTGGCGAAGCAGTAAACCCTTAATCCCCAATCACAGCAATCTTATGACGGCCCAACGCTGGGGCTCGATGTTAAAGCTTTGTCCCAACTTCGTCCAAGGATTTTTTGAACTTCCACAGCAATATATATATATATATATATATATATATATATATATATAAACTGATCTTGTGGCACAGTAGTCTTCTTAAAACCATCAGTATAAATATGCTGTAATTGAAATCAAATTAGAATATCGAATCTAATACTTTTACTTGAGTACCGTTAGCAGAGAACGCAGAGCTAATATGGAGCCTTCCCATCTAATAGTGCAAATCTAAAATAGCGATACGCATATCGCACACTCGTCCCCTTCCAAAATCCATCTTACTTGTTTCAAGAACTAAAAGCGAATGCCGTCCGGTTTCAAGAACTAGCGAGACTGTGTTGTCATACAGAGCATGGTTCAAACAATAATAGAATAAAGCATGTGGCTTTATTATTTATTTTAAATAATTCTCGACTCCTAATTGGATAATACTGCAAACACCTGGATAGTAATTAATATTAAGGAACTAATTACTGAATTAAACAATTAGTACAGTAGGTGTAGTAAAACAAACAAAATACACATTTATAAATCTCGGCAAAAAAATACGTTACAACGTGTCAAAAATATTAGCTAAAATTGTACAAATGCGGTTGTGAAAAGGGCCTGAAGAAATTTAAGAGAAAATCAATTTGAATTTAGGCAAAATAGAGGAACACCGGAGGTCATTTTAGCTTCAAGGGGATAATGGAATATAATAGAAAAAGGAGAAAGTGTGTATATAGGGTTTGTAGATCTGGGAAAAACATTCGACAATGTAAAGTGGGAAAGTTTTTTTTCAATACTCAAAAAGATTAGAATCTGTTATAGGAATAAATGGAAAGTACATACCTTATACAAAAAGTAGACAGCTGTAATAGTAAATAAACAAATGGCCGATTACTTACTTATATTAATTTTCGTCCACAATGTTCGAATTACTTCCTAATATCAGACAAAATTATTCATTATCAAGCTTTAATGGAATTAGAGCAGGAACGAAAAAAAGTAAATATAAGGGATGGGGTGAGACAAGAATGTGTACTATCTCCGTTAATTTTTAACTCGTACATCGTAGAAGCGATTAATACTGTTAAATTCAGAGACATTTAGTATTATTATGCAGGGAAAACGATTGATATGTTTAGATTTGCAGATGATATAGCGGTATTAGCATCGAGAAAGGAAGAGTTAGAAGCAACTCTTATTGAAACGGAAACAGTACTAACAGATAGATGCGATGGGTACTCCATTCGCAATTGTGAACAAAGCACACTTCGTGCAGAATTAAAATGTAACAATTTTACTTACAGAACTTTAATGCTCGGCGATGTTAGCTGGTTGTAACTACCAGTGTAAGTCTAAAGAGACGTACGCTTGCTGAAAACTTCGAGAGAGCGGTAGAGAGCCTAACCACCATTCCTTAGGGCTTATATATCCTTCGTTTGCTCCTCTAAAGCTTGTTAACGCCGTCAATATAAACTCTCTACAGTTAGATTTTTCTACAAATTCTAGAAACAACAACTCCAACGACCAACGAAATTTTAAAAAAAAATTTCCTCACACTACAAGCTAAGGTATCCATTTCTGTAAATTTCACTCCCAACCGACACCGATTTTCTCCGAAAACTTAAGTTTGCACTCTCAACAATGCACGTACTATAAACATTTCTTCGAAAATTGTATCCTACTGGCAAAAGTTAACGCTTAAAACACGCCTTTAATAATACTCGTTATCTCTATCTCGCTTCAATACATATGCGCTAAATCACCAGTTTACCTTGTCTGTTAACCTCGTTAATCCTGACCTTTAAAATTTCCTCTCTGCTTATCTCGCTCATACCCATTTTATAACACAATCGCTCTTTGTTTACTGGTTTGCAAGTTTTATTGTAACGGACAACATCGCCCTCTCTTCTTAAGTTTAAACCATGTCCATGTTAACACGTGATATTTCTATCTTACTTCTACGTATTCAAACAACTAACCCCACTTTGTTTCTCTATTGGTCAAACAATATTTATAACCGCCTAGATTCCCCAAAACCATAAATTCATTTATAATTGACAACCGCCTTACCATCCTACTAAGAATTAGTTTGTTATTTGTGTCCTCTTATCTTCAACGATACTCAGAAAGCTTTGTTCGAATATAACTACCTCCTTTACTACAACGTTTTAAAATGCTCAAGCTATTTTTCAGAAAATACACATTCCTCTTTGCTATAATTTAACTTTTGAGGTTACTTTGGTTTATAATGTTAAATTTACAATACTTTATACTTCTTAAATACAACAGTAAAAATATGTTTATGATATAACACGCTATTTTTAATTAATATTCATAATTAAAGGATGATGCTGATTGACTTGTAGCTTACTGAAATTATTTAGTACAATTATTGATTTTTACTCTACAGAAAAGCGTTTCACCTTGTTATTTGTATTTTATATACAGAAACCTGAAATAATTACCAAATTGAATACAAATGCCATTTTAAACCACAAATTTCACAGAATATTCCCCCTATTTGAATTAAAATTAAATTATTTTAATTTTTTTTTAATTCAATTAAAATCCTGAATTTAATTGTTTGTTACTTGACTATTTATATTTTTATGTACAACTATCTATTATTCCTTACCATTACTATCTAGACCTATTATTAGCACTTATTATTACCAACTATTATTTACCTACAACTATCTATTTACTTCTATATCTACTTGAATCGCACCCTCTTCTTTATAAGTAGCGTCATCCTTCGTACGTACTATATTACACGGACCTTTAACCCTTCCCTTACCTAAATGACTATTATACTAACTGTATCACGAAAAATATCTTCAACTGAAAATCCTGTGTACCTTCTAGAATTTTATGTAGCGGAATCAAATGAGTAGAAACTGAAATGGTTTTTAAAGTAAGGAGGCTGTAAATTTTCAAATATGACATGGAATGTCACAAGCCAATTGGTTTTTGATGTATTTCATTTTTAATTTTTGCTTAAGAATGTCTATCATGTACTTGTATTGTGTAATAGGTAAAGACTTGTTTTTAATTGGTGTTTTTCACAACTATTGTGAAGATTATAGTTCCAGATTTGTCATAATAAATTGTTTTGCAATTCCCTAGAGACGTGATTAAAATTCAGGTAATTTAACATTTTGTTTTAAACCCTTCCTTTCAGCAAGCAGTATATAAGTATATTAGTGTGCTTATGGTTAACATTTGTTTTATATTTATTTTAATAATAGTGTACTTAATGGTTTCTCATGTGAATTTTGCTGGAATCGCTTTCCTGGTCTCCAGTTTTGTCATCCTCTTGTTATTCATTCTGGGGCTTTCTCCTAAAAATTATTTGGCTTCCAAGATACTTCCCAATTATGACATATTTCACGCCCGATTGCAATTGGCATCCTCTTCAAAAACTTACATCACCCTTCCCACTGAGTTGGTCGACAACAACAAACTTGTCGTCAAACTTGTACGTAACAGACTCTACATGTGATTTTTCAATGCTCTACCCGAAGATACTACATTGGCCAGGAAACGAGTTTTTTTTACCTGGAAAATTTGGAATTTTGCCGAACCCTTGCTGTTCCAAGCAAGGTAGGGATCTTTAACGTGCGTGACAACATTCACACACGGGACCTCCATTTTACCTCTCATCCGAACGAGGGTGTATTTTTGTGAAAAATGCTCGCCTAACATTTTTCAAGCGGACTGTGTCGGGATTCAAACCCGGGACCTTGGGCGTAGTAGTCACACACATACCAACTAGGCCAAGGAGTCGCCTGAACGTAACAGACTTCAAGATAAAACAATAAAATTATCAAATACGTATCCAATTTATTTTGTGCATATTTTGAATTATACGGAGCCTTCACCTCGGACTGAGGGTTATTCCATTCCTTCTTAGTAATTGCAATTCTAAAAATAAATCTTAGGGAAAACAATTTGCATCATCGTTCTTGTGATGCACAATCACTTAAACGAATGTAGGTTAGCCACGCTCCCGTGTTTTCTACATTGTAAAATTAACTACGTTTATCTGAAACTAATTATTATAAATTAAATTCAAATTGTCATAATGGATTCTATATTCCGTGGTTACCAAAATAAGTAATATTATTTATTCTATAACATTTGTACTTATTTGTACATTCGTTATTGTTCCTTTTAAAATACTTGTTTCCTAATTTTTTAAATATGTAAATTTTAATTATTTCTTATTGTTGCAACTTTTTATAGTATCACCATGTGGCAATATCATAACTACAAAGCTTAAGAATTGGTACTGGTTTTTAAATTAAAACAACGTAAATTTTTTTTATAGAGACTTATGGTTTTACCTTCATGAATTGTTTAAAATTTAATTATTTCCATTAATTTTGCTTTCTTATTTAGTTTTTTTCTCCATAAATTCAGTAGCTTTTGCGCTGGCGTGTAACTTCAGTTTTCAATGTAAAGAATTAGCACTTAGACTTGATTTACAGTTTACTGTAATTTAAAATTAAATTTCAGATATTTAAGTGATTTGATTAATAATTTTATTTATACTTTTAGACATTCGGAATTTTGTGTCAGATTAGTGTGATATTCAGGAGGTTATAGCAAAATTAATTTTAATACAAAAGAAAGGGCATCTTTGGTATTAAGAATTTTTTCTAAGTCCAAAAATATGAAAATATGTAGTTTTTTTAAATAAAATTGTTAGTTAAATTTTCGGTTAAACATGAAATGCAGTAATAGACCTAAGCCAACATTTCTTTTGTGATTTTACACAAATGAAAAATAAATATATCAAAGTACGAAAATAAAAAGATTACATAATTTTTTTATTTTCTTAAACGTTACCTAAAACATAAATCACGCTATACAACGTGATTCCAAACAGCCTCTAATTCGATAGAGAAATATTTTACTCAAACTTTGTCGACAGTTGTGTAATTATTTTTGGTATGTAATCGAAAGGAATTCTACTTGGCAATTGGCCACTGCACTTAAATCTGGGCGTGGCACCTTATCTATTACTTGGCAGCAGGCTATATTTTGGTGGTGGAACAAGTTCATAACCTACCCGATTTTCGAATCTTTTGTATTAGTTCATCAGCAGCTGTATCGTACAGTAACTTCAAGTTATTAAAAATGGGTGACCATCATGAAAAAACCTTTGTATTGCTTAAACCTGATGCTGTTCAACGAGGACTTGTTGGTGAAATAATCACACGTTTTGAAAAGAAAGGATTTAAGTTGGTTGCTCTTAAATTCACAAATGTAAGTATATTGATGAAAAAGTTTCACTGATATAATTTTGTTTTTGCTAGGCATCCCCAGAACATTTAAAACAACATTATGGTGATTTGGCCAACAAGCCCTTCTTCTCAGGCCTTGTCAACTTTACAAGCAGTGGACCAGTTGTAGCCTTGGTCTGGGAAGGATTAAACGTCGTGAAATCAGTTAGAGCACTTCTTGGACAAACAAACCCCGCAGACAGTGCTCCTGGAACAATTCGTGGAGATTTGTGCATTTTGATTAGCCGCAATCTTATTCATGGTTCCGATTCAATTGAAAATGCAAACAAAGAAATTAAACTATGGTTTGCCGACAATGAATTGGTGTGCTGGAAGCCATCTAACGAAAACTGGCTCTACGAACACTAAATATACAACTATAATGTTTAAGAACGTACTATGAATATGTTTAAGTGTTATCAATAAATTCTTTCTGTTAATTTAGGCATTTATTAAGTTCAAAATTGTTTCAAATTCTTAATTGGCTTTAAAGCATTTTTAAAACTGCCCTTATTGGGAATACTTAAATTTCAAAACATAAGCACTAGGTGTTTTTTATAAAAATACCAAACTTATAGAAATTTAATTTTTAGGGTAATTGTCCCTGGTTTGACATACTAAACTGTACCTACTCGTTTTTGACTTAAAAAACTCACCCGACTAACCTGCTGGCATCGAAAATTTGAAAGTGCCTCTTTTAATTCCTTCTATGTAAGAGTCTTGTTTCTACCTACACTTGGTATTAGAAAAAGCCCGTGTATGATTAGAAAGCAAAACCAATATAGATAAAGCAGCTGCTGGTGTAGTTTAGCCCACGATTTTAAATTTATTTTTAGTTTAGAACGCATGATTTACTTCAAAATACATATAACACATGTCAATTCACTCTATTAGTGTTTAGTTATTCAAAAATAGACTCTGCAGCGTTGATGAACATTTATATACTGTATCCTAACGTTAAATAATTGGGAAAACGTATATACAGAACTAAAATAGCTTATTGTGGGCTAACTTACAACTTCTTTCGATGAAGCAATTTTTCTAGAGCTATTATTACAGACATACATAAATATTTAGTTAATAAATTTGAGGATCCGTATAAATTATTATCCGTTCCTAAAATACCTGGAAATTCTAATTTATATTAAATAAAGACCACATTTATGATTTTAATACTGCTGGAAATTAGAGAATCGATCCTAAAATTCACAAAAAATACAAAAAACGAGATTATGTAAACCGCTTAATTGCTTTTGCTTTTTAAAGTATTCCTTTTTCATGGCTTTGCATTCGATGAAGCCAATCGCCAAAACAGGTTTTTCACTTTGATTGAGGTACCTCCAGGAGAAGCAAATTAAATGTTTCAACGCCTTGACGATAAAAAAAGGCTCACCATGCATAATAAAAAGTCACCGGGCGATAAATTCAGTGAATATGGGCAATGTTGCTGGTCTAAAACTTGACAGTTCGTTGTGCTGTTTTTGCGCTTGCATTGTCATTATGAACAATAATTTGCCGATTTACTTAATTTTTTCTGATTTCAGAGGTACTATTACGAATTATATGTCTTCGATCTTCCAATTCAACAGTTACAACATGCAGGGGAGGTTAACGCTGATTTTACAGTCGAAGCCAGGTTTGTTGGATCCGCCTTCTCCCATCCATCGCACCCGCATGCTACAACCTCTCCAACCAATCGCCCAGACCAAGTGTTTGAATAAATATTAATATAGCCCCATTTAAATAAAAAGAAAACGATTGAAAACAAATCAAATTTGTTCTCTAACAAGCAACAAATATCACTGGTTTGACACTCATACACTATACGCAAACACTAAATAGGCTTAATATGCCTTAGTGTAGTTTGTGATGGCGTCTCGGTTTCGTAATTTTTTTTCTCTAATCTATTTTATTCGGGGTGCAAGAACGATACATCTGGAATTTACCTGGACACTCACGCCTCTGAATTTGTTATGTCATAACGTCTAGGTGTAATAACCTAAATTTGAAAATCATGGCTGCGCACAAAGGGCTGCGCGTTCAGCGATTGCAACTACGGAGCTCCAACGCAACTTAAAAGTACGTTTAAAATGATTAGTGTGTGCGACTTAAGTATACACCATTGATAACCTATTGGTTTTGAATTTACCCAATGAGAATAATACAGTTATAATACTTATTGAATACATCTATTTCAAACGGGATCGGATGTAGTTGAATTATGGTTATGTTTTGTTAGGTTACTGTAAGGTAAATAAGTAATAACAAACTACACGTTTTAGTTGATGTTTTTAATTAATGTAAAATTATTTGAATGCAATTTGTTACTGGTAATATTAACGGTAAGTTATAAATTTTGATGTGCCCTGAAGAGATTCCGTAACAATATCTATTACCTACGTTATTTGCACAGGCAATTTTTGTATTCTTAAAAAATAGATTATCAATGATATAAAGGTTTGACTAGATTAAGAACGGAGTAGAAAAATTAGTTTACACTTTATTTATCGCTACAGATTATACCTTGAAGTTGACATTATTTCTTACACCAGCAACCCTGACTAGTTATATAATTAGAAAGAAGAATAACAAAAACAATTCTTATTTCTGAATTGTAATACTTTCGCTTTTGTTGTCTTCATTTACGTTATGGAAAGTCCTAACTTATTATTCAAACTGACAAGTCTTGGTTTCTGCAGTATTTTTGTCAAAATGTCGGCAACTTGTTCTTCTGTAGATATATAACGAAGTTTTAAAGATCCTTCTAAAACCTTTTCTCGAATAAAGAATTACTTTATTTTTATGTGTTTAGTTCCATGGTGGTTTTGTGGATTATGGAAAAGGCGAATCGTCTACCTGAAGACTAGAGACAAGCTTTGTGCCAACTCATTTCTTCATACAATCTTGACCGCCATGTAATTTCTTTTACGACATGAATTGCGGCCACCAGTTCTGCTTCAGTTGTTGACTAAGCCAAGAAATAGCTCCTCCTGCACAAGTTACTACTACTACAGAAGTGGACCTGTCAGTTTTATTAAAGCCTCCGAAATCGGCATCACTATAATATTCCAATCTGGACTGTATATTATTCTTAAGCTGCAAGTAATTGCAATGTACCGAAATACTCTTTTCAATTTTGCTACATCTTCCATGGTTGAATTATCAAGTGTTCTTGACAAAACACTGACAGTGTATGCCACGTCTTCTCTTGAACGCACCATTAAGCACAATAGTGCTCCTACAGCTTTGTATGGGAAGTCAGATTGTTTCATTTTCTTGTTTGTCTTTAGTAGAATCTCCCCACTTTAATATTGGACTTTGCACTTGTTTTCATTCACGGAAATTATAATTGCTCTAGAAATTTTCTAGCATATCCTTGTTGACAAATCTTAATTGAACCGTCTTTAAAACGTTCAATTTCAAATCCAAAGAAGTACGATCGTGGCTTTGCAGTAATTTCTAACTCCTCTTTTAGTTCCCTTATAAAGCAATCTGCCGCATTTTAATCACTAGTTATGACTAACCCATCGTCTACAAATAATGCAACCATTAGTTTTTATTAGGCCTGTCTCTAATGTGCAAGCATGGATCAGCCTCAGTTATCTTAAATTCTATTAATTTGAGGAATGTGGTAAATCTCTTATTCCAACGTCTTGGACTTTGTCGAAGGTCATAAAGACTTTATTTTAATTTGCAAACCCTTTTAGTTCCATCGGTGTACCCTTCCGGCTGCTACATGTAAATATTTTCTTCTAAATATCCATACAAAAATGCAGTTGAAACGTCAAATTGCATTAAATGCATTTTCTATGTTGCTGCAATGCTTAGGATAGAACTTATGGTGCCTAATTTTACCACATAACTGAAAGTTACATTACAGGCAATGCCGTATCGTTAACTAAACCCTTTTACAGCAGGTCTTGCCTTCAACTTATCTATTGTACCATTACAATTACATTTGAATGGTATCGCTTTTGATACTTTTGGTAAACCTGTAAGTTCCCGCGTATTATTTTCTCGTAATGATTTTATCTCATTGTTCATTTCTTCTTCCCAACGCTTTTTATTATTTCCGTTAAGAGCCTCTTTATAAGTGTCAGGTGTAGTGACTTGCAAACTTCGTCTTCGCCAAACATTACGCAGTCACTTAAATGTACAGGTTTGGACAATTTAGAGCGATCCCTAAAATTTCTGGAAAACTGTGGGAGTAAGTTTTCCTTATCTTCGTCCGCTGACTCACCTTTTTCAATCTCACCAGACACTCTTTAGACTCTCAGCTTTCCCTCATCTTGAATTTCTATGTCCCTAACTGGCAATTTTACGCATTTACATTGACTTAACTTTTCTTGAAACAGAACATCTCTACTCAGAATAACTTTATTTTCTTCTTTGTACCCAGATACGATAACGATCATCTCCGTCGTATCTAATTAGGTAACGTTTAATAGATCTTTTATCCAGTTTTTCTCGTTTTTTGGACGGAGATGTGAGCGTAACACACTGAATTAATTTCCTTTAATTGTTTTATACTTATTTTCTTACGTAACCACAGCTCATTAGGACAAACACTTTCTATAGATGATTTTCCCGTTCTCTGCAAATCTACAGTGACTTTGTTACTAGCTCTGCCCACCTAACTTCTGGAAAACTTAAATTTTCATTTGAATATTTAAATGTTTTTGTCATTTCAATGGTTGCGCGGAAATCTCATTCACATATCGAATTTTGTTGAGGTATATAAGGGGCGGCAACTTTTGCGAAAGTCCCATTGCACGTAAGATCTCTCTTATCTCTTTGTTATCCAACGCACACCTATTGTCACTTATAAATTCTTGTATTGGATGGCCTAATACTTTTTCATATTAAAGAACTTCCTTTAACATTTTTTTTACTTCCAACTTTTCTGTCATCAGATATTCGTAATGAAATAACTGTCTTTAAAAATAACTAAACATTTTTTCTTACTAGACAATTTTGCGAAGGGATAACAGACATCCTCTGATATGAATTCTCCTGGTTTAGTTGATTTTTCCTTATGTCTAAATGTCAACTTGTGTGCCTGTCCGTAGATGCAATAGTTAGCATATTTGCTTTTCTGTTTTATTAGTAACTTTTTATATGCAAATTGTTTTGCATTTTTTGTTGGACGTGTTTTTTGTCTTAGTGTCCCCACCTTTCGTGATACAACTGTAGCATGTTTGGAATCACTGATTTAATTAATACTTGAAACAGAGTTTCCCCATGTTCTCTTTTTCCATGTAGAATTTGCTTTCCCTAGTTTGAAAGCCAGCATTCAGTTGCTGTTGGCTTAAACATAGTTTTTGGATCTTTATCTTGAGCTGCTAAAACTGCGAAGAAATTTCTTGATAATTTGAGGACAAACCTAAAATCTGTTAGTAAGAATATTTCTCCTGTAATGAATGATTTGACATGAACTATCCCTGTACCTACCGCAGTTAAGGTTCCTGCTCCTGCTGACCTTATACACGATGGAGTGTATTACATAGTGTTAGTTACAGTCTCGTGACTCCATCGTCTACAGGCCATGTTGACTGACAAATCTCAGCAGACAGTGACTTCAGCTAACATAAGACCTACAGCATCGGCCGTTGAAGCCTTTTGGGGTTTCTTAAGTTCACCATCAGTAATGCATTTTTACTGTTTCTATCCGACTGCCCAGGTTTGCAATAATTGCATAAACTTTTTTGGATTTTGGACAATTTTTGTAGTTAATCTTATTGTGCTTTACATCTGCAGTCGAAGCCTTTTGCGAAACAAAGCTATTGCTTTCTTGTTTCATAAAATTTCTTTCAAATGCACAAAGCCAAACTGTCAAATCGTTAAAAATCCTACTTTTTTTATTTTTTAATGACGTCCAACTTGACTTGAAAGTTATAAATGCTTTTGGTAAAATATGCAGAGTTTTTCGCTTTGACACCAACATTTAATTCATTTGAAAGTGTTTTGAGCTTTGCTATGTG
The DNA here is from genome assembly GCA_036346225.1 of Platerodrilus igneus. Taxonomy (NCBI): domain Eukaryota; kingdom Metazoa; phylum Arthropoda; class Insecta; order Coleoptera; family Lycidae; genus Platerodrilus; species Platerodrilus igneus. Next base: position 6,817,411 of record JARFIW010001503.1, on the reverse strand, counting down.
CATTGAAACATCCTCATCATAAATCTAGCTAAACCTAAAGAAATCTGCACAAATCTTAAATAACTGGTCTTTTTCTGATGCTACTAACTGTTACTTCAATGTATTCCAAGCGTCAAAAGCAGTTGCATAATCCGCATGATCTTCTGGTACATTGAATTAGTAATAGAACTTTCGATCATTAATTTTGCATACTGTTGGGTTTTCTAAATAGGTCACTTCTAATTTTGTGCTTCTTTATGACAGCTTCTGAAGATCCCTCTTTGACGTCTTCAGATTTACTAATTTGCCCTTCATCACATCTATTGCATCTTCGTGATCATCTAAAAGATCTCTGATTTTACGTTTCCAAACAGGCCAATCTGACTCACCTGTCAGAGGTTTAACATTCTTGAAAAACTCCATTTTATCTCGACTCTTTGTTCAGTTCTAATACATTAACTAGTAACTTATACTAAAACATATTATATTATAATATTTATTTTAACGTACACATAACCTATTACATTATTTGTGAAGAAAGTTTTTGTATTGTTGAAATAGAGATTATCAACGATATAACTTTTTGAATATACTAAGAACAGAATAGAAAAATTAGTTTACACTTTATTACTACAGATTTTACCTTGACAATGACATTATTTCCTACACCAGCGACCCTGACTAGTTCATCATCATCGTCATTGGGTCTTCAGTCTTGAAACTGGTTAGACGCGTACCATCATTGTTTCCTATTCTGAACTAACCTACAGATTTCCCCGAAATTTGCACAGTCTGCATCTATCACTATCTGATCTAGGTCTACATCCATCTCTTTTTTTTCTATCTCTGCTTGTCATATATCCCATACTATTCCCCAAAAATGCCTTAGAATGTATTCTGCCCTTCTATTTCTCATATTTTTTTCCCAAAGATATCCTTGTTCCCTTACTGTTTCTATAACCTATTTGTTATTACCTTTGTCTGTCCATCCTCAAACATCTGAAGCACGGCATTTCAAAGGCCGCTACTGTTCTTCTGTCTGCTTTTCAGACTGCTCGTATTTCGTAGGCATATTGTCTGTGCTGTGCTCCACACATACGCTTTCAACAACTTTTTGTTCTATGTTTGTTGTCTTTCATCATAGGCGCCGTTCTTTCTTGTTAAATGCAGTTCGGTCACCTTCTATTGTTTTACAATTATATACCCTATTTCTCCGACATTCAGTGGTTGCGAAGGGGGGTAAGCAGCCTGTGGCTGCCAAGTTCCCCCAACACTTGAACATTTACTGATTTAATATTTTTTTCCAATATGTCTTTTCGCACAGTCAACATTAGTTGCAGATATTTCACAACAAACAACTAGTTGTTTATAATAATCATTAGATTTGTCTGTGCTTATTTTTTCGTGATTGGGTTTCCCGTCTCAAAACTGGTTGGACATGTACCTGCGCTTATTTCTTTTCTAAACTAACCTACATGGTTCCCTGAAATTCTCACACAGCAATACAGCTCGGTTCCCCTTATATTGTTTTCTAATATTATGCCCTATTTCACAGAGATTTATTGAAGGGGGTTAAGCAACCTGTGGCTGGCAAGATCCCCCAACACTTAGACATTTGCCGAAATAATAGTTTTCCAGTAAATGCTTTCACGCAATTACCATAATTCGAGAATATTGCCCATCCAATGCTTGTAGTTGCTTATAATAAATATCATGTTTAAGTGCAGCTACTTTCTTCGTCATTAATTTATCCATCTTGGGACTGGTTGGATGCGTACCTCCATTGATTTCTCTTCTGAGCTAGCCTACACATTTCCCTGAAACTCCTACAGCTTACATCTTTCACTATCTGTGTGCAGTAGTCTAACCTAGGTCTACCTCTTCTTCTCTTTTTGCCTATCTCTGCTTCTAGTATATTCCGCACTATTCCTTCATGCCGTAGTATGTAGCCTATCATCCTATCTCTCTTATTTTTTACCGTTTTGCACATATTTCTTTCTTCCCCTACCATTTTTAGTACCTCTTCGTTCTTAACTTTGTCTGTCCATGATATCTTCATCATATGTCTGTAGCACCACATTTCAAAGGCTTCTACCTTTTTCTTGTCCGCTTCTCCCACTATCCAGGCTTCACAGCCATACAGTGCTGTGCTCCACACATATGTTTTGAGCAATCTTTTCCTTGTTTCTATGTTTGTGGTCTTTGAGCACAGTAGTTGCTTTTTCTTGTTAAATGTAGCACGACCTTGTGATAATCTTTGTTTTATATCTTTTGTGCTTTTCCCATCTTCCGTTATTTGGCTTCCTAGGTAGCAGAAATCGTTAACCTCTTGTAAGTTCGTGTTACATATTTGTATTCTTGTTTTTGATTTATTTTTCCCTCCTTTGCATACTAGTACTTTAGTTTTACTTTTGTTAATTTTCATACCGTATCTCTCTGTTAGAACCGTTTCCATTTCATTGAGAGCAGTTTCTAACTCTTCCTTGCTAGATACTAATACCGCTATATCATCTGCAAATCTAAGTAAATCAATTTTTTGTCCCTGCATAGTAATTCCAAATGTCTTCCTGAATTTGACGTATTCATTGCCTCCTCAATGTACAAGTTAAAAATTAGTGGGGATAGGGAACATCCCTGCCTTACCCCTTTCCTGATGTTTACTTCTCTACGTTCCTGCCCTAATTCTATTACTCCTGTTTGCTCTTTGTATAAGCTATGTACTATCCGTCTATCCCTATAACTCATTCCAATCTTTTTGAGTATTTCGAACATTTTTTTCCATTTTAATTGTCGAATACTTTTTTCAGATCTACAAACCCTATATACACGTTTCCCCTTCTTCTATTGTTTTCTCCATTATCACTCTCAGAGTAAAATAGCCTTCCGTGTTCCCCTGTTTCGCCTAAATCCAAATTGATCTTCTCCGAGTATTCCTTTAGCTCGTTTTTTCATTCGTCTTTGTACAAGTCTAGTTCATATTTTTGACACGTGTGCTGTCAAACTTATTGTTCGAAAATTTTCACATCTATCCGAGCCTCTTCTTTTTGGTATAATCTTGTAGTGGTATAGTGTTACGTTTGAAATCTTTTGGTATCTCGCCTGTCTCATACATATAGCTTACAAGTTGGAAGAGACGTTCTGTTACTGCTTGCCCAGCAGCTTTTAGAGTTTCTGCTTGCACCTTATCTGCACCCGGTGCCGTACCATTTTTCAGACCCTTTAATGCTAATCAAACTCGTCTCTAAATATAGGATATCCCAAGTCATCATTTTCAATGTCTGATTCCTGTTCTAATGCTGTTCTCTATATAAATTCCCTATATATTCTTGCTATCTAACCGCTTTCTTTACATTTTCTATAATGACGTTTCCTCCCGCGTCCCTTATATTTTTGCTATATGGTTTTATAGCCCTAAAATTCATTTTAACTAGTTTGTATGCTTCGTTTGTTTTTCCTATTTCCATCTAAGTTTGTACCTCTTCGCACTTTTCATCAATCCATTGTTCTTTAGCTTTTCTGCATTTCCGAATAATTTCTCATTTTATGGCATTGTATCTCTGTTTTGCTATTTCATCTGATTCTATTAGATTCAGGATATTTTTTGTTATCCATGGTTTCTTATTTTCTTTTTGTGTACCCCAAAAAATCTCTGACTGTCATGTCTAAGCTGAATTTAATGTTATTCCATTCTGTTTCTACTTCCTTAGTATCAGATATTTTCCCGATATCTTTCAGCAATTCATCTGGCTTTTTTTCGAATCTTTCTTGAATATCTTTATCATTTAGTTTCTCAAAGTCGAAGATCCTTTTCTGTTTCTTTTTTCAAATTTAATAATTTAAGTGCGACCTTCATAATTACGATGTTGTGATCAGTATGTATATCTGCTTCTGATATAGCTTCTACAGTCTTGTACTTGATTCCTAAACCGATGTCTAACAAGAATGTAATCTATTTTTGATATCTTTTTATATCTCCTGGCATCTTCCACGTATATCGTCTTCTAGAATGATGTTGAAATGATGTGTTTGTGATGATTGAATTGTTCTTGTTGCAAAATTCCACCAGCCTATTTCCCCTTTCGTGTCTCGTGCTTAAACCAAATAAACCTACTACCCTCCTTCCTTATCCTCACCTACCACTACATTAAAATCCCTCGTAATTATTAAATTTTCATGTCCCTTTACGTATCTTAGTATGTCTTTGATATTTTTGTAGATCGCTTATACCTCGTCGCCACCGTAGCTAGAGGTGGGCAAGTATACTTATATTATTACCGTGTTTACTGATTTAGATTCTTATCTAACCATGAGTACTCTTTCGTTCTTTTGTACGTAATGTTCTACACAGTGTCCTATATTTTTTCGCATAACTATCCCCACACCCGAATTTCCTTCCCCTGCTCCTGTATGAATTACCCTAAAGTTTTCACTCCAAAAACCCCCGCCTCTGGCCATCGAACTTCGCTGATCCCTACTATGTTTAGTGATAACCTATTTATTTCGACTTTCAGATTCTCTAGCTTACCTACTTGCTTCATACGTCTAACATTCCACGCTCCGCATCACAAAATGTTCCAGACTCTTATTCTGAATTTTCCGATCGCATCATTTGAAGTAGTCTTCTCCCGGAGATGCGAATAGGAGACTATTTTAACTCCCGAACTTTTTACCACAGAGATGCCATCATGTTTATTGCAATTTAAGTATGCTGTGTACTTGGGAGGTAATGTGGTGGTTTCCCGTTGCCTTCCACATCGCGGTAGTGTGTCTTAGACTGCCATTCCGAAACCTATAGTCTCTGCGGATCTAAGTATTGAAAGAGCCGCTGCTTTCTTTCGGGAACCTGTATTAGTCTGGTTCCTCACTAACGACCCTACTACTTTAGTTGAACCTGTAATTCGACTGTTTAGCTCATTAGAACACGCGTCATTTCACCTGTCCTAGTAATCCAGAACTTCAGCAAGGTGCAGGTCCATACGAAATGGTTCCTTCATCTTACAAATCGGTTTTTCAAAAACATTTAGGTAGCTTTAGTTCCAAAGGACAAAGGATTTGAAAAATGGTAACATATTAAAATTATACACAAAGTTCTACATTATAAACTACGATCTAGAAAATGCATAATCAGTTATGGTATTCTATAGGGGGTAGTGGGGAAGGTGTATGTATTTTTATTATGGCAATCATAATTCTTTTGTAAATTCCAATATAATTTAATAGATTGAACAAGCGATTTATATTAAAAATACCGCTAATAATTGGTTTTAGTGAAAAATCTAAAAAAAATAGGGTTAGTGGCTACACCCGATTTACAAAATTCTTTCAGATTTTAGTAGCTGCAAAAAAATTATAGCGATTTGGTAGATTGCACGATAGATTTATCCCAAAAAACAAAGCAATGCTGTTTAGATATAGATTATGGATGAGCACAGTATGGTTTGTAAAGAGTTAATATCTAAATCAATAAGGGGTGAATCGATTTGACAAACTCCAAGATATTTGAGTAGCTGAGGAATATTAACTGACATCTTACACGACGGGTTTATATTAAAAATACCACTATCAAAAAACTAAGAAACAAGGGAAACTCCTCGAGGGTTGCTGCGATTTAAAAATTTGTACAGATTTGAGTAGCTGAGAAAATTCTAGACTAATTTCATCTGCTACAATAATAGAACGTAGGAAAAATTGGTTGTTCCAAGAAAACTTTTGTACCCATTAATAAACAATTAGCGGCGTGGTGGCGGCGGCGCTGTCCTCGGATGCCTGTTCTCCTCTACTCCCTTGAATTGTACGCAGTTTAATTGACATTCATAGCCTTTTAATACAAGTTGTGATTTAGTGGGGGATCTCTTTCTTGAAGCTATAAAGCTATAAAATCCTGTTGACGTTTATTTTCATTAACCACATTGCTAGTCTGTCTAAAACATTAAAGTTTTCAATTAGATATAAGTAGGCATCTGAAACGTTTGACATTTTTTCTACAAATAATAAATTGCCCCATTAAATTGTTTATTAAAATTGCTGCTCCCTCTAATACTTAATTGTTAAAAATCGTTTCAGTTTGTCAAAATTTAAATCGTTGTTCGAGCTTGTTATACACTGTTTTCACAATTTGGTAATAAATTCGTGTCATCTTAAAATAAAAACAGGCTTTATTTTAGAATTTTTGTTATTTAGTTAACAACACGCTAATTTTGCCAAATTTCTTACATAATATTCTATTTACAAGTTTAGTGGCATCCTTGATTTCTAAAATTAATTCTATTGAAAAGTGTTTGGATCTGCTTGTAATTTGTAATATTAAAAGTTGACTATTCCCAATCTACAAAACAGTTTTATTTCTAATATTGACGCCATTGGTTTTCTTAGATATATGCAGCAGTATGCAAAACCGTAAAGGTAAAATATTCGGTAATAGACCTGGATTTCAGAGACTCCTTAACATGAACGTTTGCTTCTATGGTAAAGGAAGGACACTTGTTCTTCCCTGGTCTTTGAAATAAATTATACAACAAGTTGTTTATTTAACTCAGATAATGCCGAAACCTTTTTGTGGAAATTGGATCTATTTATAACTTTTAGGTTGAATGTCAACGAACACATGCTAGTTCAAATAATTTTTGAAATCGGTTGTAGATGTCAATATTAGAAGCAGAGACTGAAAAAAAGAGAAGTAGAGGTAGACCTAGGTTAAACTACTGTACACAGATAGTGAAAGATGTAGACTGTAGGAAATTCAGGGAAATGTGTAGGCTAGCTCAGAATAGAAATCATTGGAGGTACGCAATCCAACCTGTCCCAAGATGGATAAACTAATGACGAAAAAAATAACTGTACTTAAACATGACAATTATAATAAGCAACTACAAGTTTTGGTTGGGCAATATTTTCGAATAATATTAATTATGTGAAAGGATTTACTGGAAAACTATTAATTCGGCAAATGTATAAGTGTTGGGGTTTCTTGGCAGCCACGGGCTGCTTAACCCCCTTCATATACCTTACATGTGATTTTCCAGTGCTCCGTCCAAAGGTACTACATTGGCCAAGAAGCGAGTTTTTTTTACCTGGAAAATTTGGAATTTTGCCGAACCCCTGCTGTTTTAAGCAAGGTTGTACCGTTCAAATTAACGTTCTTTATATTTTAAATATTCAATTGTATTAGCCTTATGTTTTATAACGCTTAGTATAGTATTGGAAATCTCCTGAGTAGATGGATGACAGGATAATCAGGCCCTCATTTGCACCAGCATCCTCATTTGCACCCACATCTGGGCAAAATCGTTTTCTTCGACTAGCCATTTTTCATCTTTTGAGATAAACCTATCTTAAATTTTCATCTTTCGAGATAAATGAACATCCTCATTTGCACCCACATTTGAACCAAATAGTTTTCTTCGACTAGCCATTGCATCTTTTGAGATAAATCTATCTTGTTTGGTATCAATTAATATTAGAATTTTCTCAGCTACCCGAATTTTTAGGAATTTTTTAGATAGCATCATCCCCCAAAGAGCTACCCTGATTTTAAAATTTCTTACCTGTAGCGACTTTTGAGCGTTCTTATAAATTTTTTTAGTCATGCGATACATTAAATTAGTCTAGAATTTTATACAGAATTCGAATCTGCAAACAGATTTAAAATCGAACCACGCCCTGCAAAGTTACACTTTAAAGCTCCCAAACCTCTAAATTTTGCTCTTTGCTCTATAAGCAAACCTAACAAATAGTTTTTTTCGTCTAACCATTGCATCTTTCGAGATAAACCTATCTTGTTTGGTATCAATTAATATTAGAATTTTCTCAGCTACCCAAATCTCTTTAAATTTTTTAGATAGCGCCATCCTCCAGGGAGCTACCCGAATTTTAAGATTTCTTACCTGTTGCGATTTCTGAGCGTTCTTATAAATTTTTTTAGTCATACGATACATTAAATTAGTCTAAAATTTTACGCAGAATTCGAATCAGCAAACAGATTTAAAATAGAACTGCTTCTTACAAAGTTACACTTTAAAGCTCTCAAACCTCTTTAAAATTTTTGTTCATTTATGACATATGCTTTAACCAAACATCACCAAAAATCAAAAACCGTGGAAATTTTAGAAATGAGTCCTTTATAAAGCCATAAGTGTTTAATATTTAAAACCATTTTTCAAACGGTGATGCACTGTTTTTTAGAATATTCAAAACCATAACTTTTTAAAAACAGTTATCAAGGTTGGTTTAACATTTTTAATAACTATGCACGTCATAATTATATGCTCAAATGCTTGGAAAATACAAGTCGTTAAGGAAATAAATCCTTAACGATTATGAGCTGCTTAAATTACATCTTTAACATTTTTAATAACTATGCACGTCATAATTATATAGTCAATGCTTAGAAAATACAAGTCGTTAAGGAATCAATTTCTTAACGATTATGAGCAGTCTAAATTACATATGAAAGCTGTATATAATTTCTTTTCTTGGACTTTCTATTAATTATGTTTGTGTATTAGAAATTGATGTATAATTGCCGAGGATTCACACAAGGTACTTTCTAGTAACCAGCACGTTTTTAGGGAAAATACAAACGTCATTTAGTAATTATTTCAAACTGTATATAACGCGGTGTGATTAGAAAAATTTTATTAGTTTCGCACGCTTTTGTGTAAAGCCCGTCGAAATTTTAAACAAAATCGTTTCGTGTAGTTATTTTTGTGAAAATTTTTTGAAGATTTAAGGGTAAGTTTACATTTTTTTTATTAAAATAGAACTGAGTTTATTTGCAAACACCAATTATTATGTATTTTGCTACTGTTTCTAATTGTATTTTAAAACATTAATTTTTCCAAGGTAATGCGCTGTTTTACATATATATTTTTTTCAAATTTTAAAGGTAGGCTTTTAGCTAAGATAAATAAAAAACAATTCCCACAAAATATTTTATTAAAAATTAAATACATTAACAAAAGGCCTCAATAGCAATACATTCTCTTTGGAATAGCTTAAGTTATTCAAACAATGGTTTAAACAGTGATTGTACCTATCACCGAATCTTCTTAATTCTTTGAATCTTGGAAGTGAGAATACACTTTCCATGTTTAAAATGTTGTTTGATAAATATTTTGATAGTAACTGCTTTTTCTGCTCTCCTTTAACATAGACAGTAGCATCGGGAGGTATGACTTCTTTCAGTAGATCACCCACATTTGTATATCCACTTGTGGATTGTCCATCCCAGCAGAGCCCATAGATTCTTTGCTTTAACCACCGAACTTGCTTTTTGAAATCATCACTTAGGGTGTTATACCCCACCGCTATATCCAGTATCTCATGCCATATTACATTCTTCGCTACATCCAAAATGGCAATCTCCTTGCAATAGAAATCACTAGTTTTGTATTGATATCCTTGTAAATCGATTATGAAACACATGCTTCCTGCTTCAAATCGTAAATGGGAATGGGGTTCTAAGCAAATCTCTCCTATGTATCCAGTTAAGGGACTTTACCCCCGCCAACTCCTTTTATGATTTTTTCAACTAGGTAATTATCTAGAACTTTGGCTGATACTAAAGCAGGTCTGTTTTCTTAATCCAACTTTTACCATCCCCCAACCACGACACTAATAATTCGCGTCCGTGCTTCCGTTTCCGTAAAACTTTTTCCACTAAGTACGTGTCGGGTGCTGCTGTGAGCTGAATCTCATCGCCGTAAAAAGCACCTAGAATTGGCCTACCTTCCAAATCTTGTAGCGGATAGGTTATCTATCGGTCTCGTTTGTTGTACTTTAACAATTTTGAATAGTTCTGTACTCCAGTTTGGATGAAATTCTCGATCGAATACTGCTTTATATTTTGATATACGCACAATGTCTCCAACCTTATACAACTTCTTGCTACTTTTAGAAGCGTTGTTAGCGGTGTAAAGTTTTATTCTTTCCGGATGTTCTTCTGCCTCCATAGGCGTCATGTTAATAGCCCGATGCGGTGTATTATTGTATTCTTCTATAACCTTAGGCAAAATATTCAGCCATTTATGACTGCCTTGCAAGTAAAATCTTCTGTACAATTTGTTTTGATTGTTCTGATCAAACGCTCGACCATACTAGCTTTGATTACGGAATACGTAGAGTAATGGTTTATCTTATATTTTTGCATAAGATTTTTAAGCCAGCGGTTGTAGTACTCTTTCCCAAAATCCGTTTGTAGATTGATTTTTAAGTTATTTTCTCCTTGCAATATTTTGTCCAATATTTTTTTCACAGCATTTGTAACTTCTGAACCAGTTTTATTTTTTAAAGGTTCTGCTAAAGCATATTTTGTGAAACAGTCCATCGCTATTATAATATATTTGTACCCATTGTTCACACGCGAGTAAGGCTGCATTTCGCACAAGGCCGATTGGATAAGATCACGTTTCACATGTTTCAGATTTGTATGACGACGCTGAAAATTTTTTCTTGCAGGTTTAAATAATTCCTTAACGATGATTTCTTTACTCATTTTTGCTTAACACTGTTGCTAAACTAATAGGGTTATCTTTATCCAATTGCACCTTTGACATAAACTGAAGCTTTGGTTTGTAGTATTTGTTTTTTATAGCTGCTGGTTACACCTCGTAAATCGATGATATTGCAAGACCGAGCTCCTTCTCATTTGTCTCAGAAGTTGCAGTCAAATTAATAAAAAACTGTATAAACGTTTTAAAGTCAGATACAAGCTTATCCAATTTTTCATTTACATATTGTTTATTAACTGCATCAGATGGTTCAACTGGTTGAGCAAGCATTGTGATACGCTGGTTTCTCGCATTGAAGGCTTTATCTTTACGCTGTATATCATCAGAACTTTTTAGACAGTATGAAAAGGCTTGATTCACAAGCTTGATTACAGATTTCTTATTAACACAATCACTATCGTCTTTAGGATCCATTACATCAACTAACCTTCTTTTACGAAAACTTGTAACAATTTTATTTTCTGATAATATTTCTACAGGTATCTAACCTATTTAATTTATTAACAACCAACTTAAGTATAATAATGCTACACAATCTGCGAAATACATATTACATATTGTCGAATACAATATTAGCTTTCAATTCGAACAAAAAAATGCCTTTTTGTTAGTGTCATCATAAGAGTTCCCTCTGTTAGACGATTGTAATATTAAGCTGGTTGTCAGGCGGCATCCCGCGTGATATTATCACTTCCAACTCAGCTGTCGTCAGAAGAGGTCAATTGTTCCTTGAACGCAAGGACGATGACGTTAATTCAGTCCACATGTTGGAAGCATCAGAAAATCAAAAACTGTTTTCTTAAAATGTGATCGTCTCGGCGACGCGCACTTTTGATGTCCACACTTGCTGGAATTAGCTCGCAGATGACGAGACGTTATTTTGTTTGAATGGCCTTTGGTTAACAGTAAGTAGTACTGAATTTATAGTCATACTAAATCAATATTTTTAGTGCAACTTAGGAAAACTTAGGAAAACTTAGGAAAACTTAGGAAAACTTAGGAAAACTTAGGAAAACTTAGGAAAACTTAGGAAAACTTAGGAAAATTTAGGTAAATTTAGGTAAATTTAGGAAAAATTTAAGAAATATAACTAATGTATTTGGACAAGAAATGAAATTTATCAGTATTTAGTGAAGTTAACCTTTGTACGAATGTCGATTTGGCGTGCATCAATTATTTAATATGGACGCTGTGATGCTGTTTGGAATTTCAGTAAGCAACTAATTTGGTTGTATGGAATTGGATATTTCCTGTATTCTTAGTTGCTGAAGCAAGCAAATTATAAATCATCAATTATAATTCCGGGTATGGCCCATATATCTAGCAGGTATTTTTCCATCGGATGAACATCTGGTATGTAGATTACTTTCATATACGTCAGCTGTAGCACTGGATATAGCAAACAAATAATTTTTTTGTTTGATCACGTGGTGATGTTCAAGTTCATTAGGTGAATGACAGGCTATTTATTTTTCAAATTAAGCAACAGGAACCTGTAAATTTTCACTTTAAATCTTTTTATTAATACATTTAATATACGGTAGATGTCAATATGAGATAAGAAAAGTTAAATTCTATATTTAATGAAAATTGATTTAATTATTTGAAACATAATTTACTCAAATCTTAGAAATTAAATTTTTACATTTCATATTTCACTAATTGCTAAGTGGAATATTTTTGTGAGGTTAAGTAGTGCTACTAAAACCAACCGAAATTGTTATTTATAGCTAAATATTCAGAAAAGAAACTCATGCTCACTCATTTTTAAATAAATTTTGCTAGACATTTCTAATAGAAATTACCATGTTTTATCTGTGAGAAGTACTTATACGATCAAGTACCTATGTACATATCTTTCAATAATTTAATTTGATCAAAGTTATATTAAAGAAAAAAGATGTCTTGTAAATAATTTACTAAATACTGAAGGAATAGATTTTTATTTGGTCAAGACTATCCTTATTAATTGGAATGAATGAAGGTTGATTCGAATTAATTTTTAAATTTTGGGTATAAATGCACAAACAGTGCTATCTTTGTTTTAATCTGTTCACAGGTGTAGCAGTGCATCTATAAAGGTCAAAGTCGAGCCATAAGGTAAAAAAACTTTAGGGATTGTGTTTCAGTAATATATTGTATAGCGGTAATTGAGTAAAGGTTTCCGCGTTCGCCTTATACAAGGGACTTAAGTAAGGTCTTCTTCGTATACAAAAATTCGGTGGCGCCATATTCTTTACATTTTTGGTCGCAGTCCAACCCCGACCCACAGCTCATGTTCTACCCAGAGCAAATAGTTCGACTAGCCGCCTAGCCTTTTGAGGTTTCCTCATCTACGAGCCATTTTCCACCGAAACTTGCCGTGGGCTCTTTACACTTACTGGAAATCCTCGTCAAACTTCCTTGTGCCTTACAGCTGGTCACATAGGAGTAAAAAAACCAAATAACAAACCCCTTATAATAATTGAAAAGGTTATAAACTAATTGTTTCTTCTCCAGACTTGAATACTATAGTGCTCCTCTGATTAACACAATCATAATCTTCTTTCGGGTCTGATGAATTCACAAACCTTCTTTGCTGCATATCGTACCCATCACCATCCAACGTTAGCACAAATCTTCGACCTGGAGGACCGCGCCGAATATCAGCATCTTTACACTCTGAACGTCCGAAGCGGTCGATAGGCATTTTACAACTCTGTAATTATTTACTGAGCTCACTGTATTATACCTTCTTCTCTCAACTCTTCTATTATGGACACCATCTCGTTAATGTTTTCCGCGCTTGTATTTCCAGCTCGGTTGGATGCGTTCAACAATCTCAGCCGATCCACAAGTTCATGTACATTATTCCAGTAGACATATTGCACCGGCTTTGAATTTAAACTTTTGTAAAACCGATTAGAAAAGCCTAAACCCGCTCCCTTAGACTGTTTTCTTCTCTTTGGCTGTTTTCTTTCGGATTCCTCCGAAATTCTGTGAGATATTTTGCACATATTTGTTAAACTTTTGTTATTTGTTGGGAATCCGCATAAATCGTGCACCGCAAATGGGTTAAACTTTCTTCTCAAAATCGATGCAGATTTGATCATTTCCAAGTAATTCGGCAAATCTTCATGCAAATTGAAATCGTCATCTTCGGGGCTGATGTCTTTGTAAACCAGCAGATTGTATAAACCCTCGTACCTGGATATATCACATTATTTAATGTTATATCGCTAGTTTCAGGTTAATTACCAATACACTTTTCCACAAACTCCATGTATCGGTTTCCACATTATACTTTACTCCATAAATTGATTTGTCAATATTTTCGTCTTCGTCTCTAGCTAACACATCCGCATAGTAAAGATGGAACGGTTCTTCTGGAACGAGTTGCTTAATTTTCTTTATAGATACGTCCATGTCTTCGACTTTAACCTTTGTTGTAGGTATGGGGATTTTCTGGGTGATCGATTGCAACTGGGAAGCGGTTATTTGCAAGGGATCGATCAATTGTTTGTGCACCTCTTTGAATTTTTACTGAGATGCGGTGTCTCCCTTTTTGTACGCTACAAACTTTTTTCGTACAGCATCCTGCATAAGATGAAGACTGCGCTTATTCGCAATAAAATTGTTAACATCCGTCATCATGAAACTTTGGATGGGAACTACGTTTTTTTTGAATAATGTCAAATATTTATATACTCGTCGAAATTCTTCCGATACCGCCCCTTATCCAAATCAAAATCTTTCACAATAGTTATAAAATTATGTTTTGAGTCACCCCAACACTGTAAGCACATTTCTTTAAATTTCGGATATGTCATGTCACCACTTATATGATCCGAAAAGATATGGCGAAGGTTTGTGTCATCCTGTTTCCATAATGCGATTACATTGGTGTTATCTCTGAGTCTATGTTTTAAGGCGCTAGCGTAAGTTTGACATAGATAGAACGAATCTATTGCTTTATGTCGACCGAACTAGAAATACTGAGTGATTTTACTTTGCTCGTTTACAGGTATATTATCGAAAACCATAATTGAATCTTCTTTGGTATCTCCGGGTTTGATCAAATCATCGTAATTTTCAAACTCATGGTACCCAATTTCTTCTTTTAATGGTGTAAAAACGTTTCTTAACAATTCGTATTTCGGTTGATATAAACTTTTCGAAAATACATACACATTTTGGAATCTAAGACCGTTCTCGTGCAGGATCAGTGATATTAAAGCGTTAGTCTTCCCACAACTCGATGGTCCCGCGAAGATAGCTCGTATGTTAGACGGGAACAATGAACCATGTTTACCATCCTCTCTTGCGCTAGCAATAGCAAAGTTATCATAATTCTGTATAGGTATTTTAACATCTTGTTTCGCAGTATCTATATTGCTTCGAGCGTACGCCTGCTTTTGCTGCTGCTTGCGGTGATAGCTTAACGTCTCTTCGGTATATTATATATTTTACTGATGGAGTAAATACTTGATTTACCCAGTCGAACTTCTTCTATAGCTTTTTCTAATGCTTCGTTACTGTATCCACTATTTCCTTTTCTTATGTAATTGCGAACCATGCTAACCAATACTGTCGGAGACACTTTCACCCTATGAGGCAATTTCACTCTATTCTGATGGAGGTAAATTCGCTCTAAAATAACTAGAACTTATGTACAGAGTGGGAGATGCTCACCATTCGGCAAACTAAAGTAGACTAATTGAAACAAATTAATTCCTTGCTTTTATACTATTTTATTAAAAATATATACAAAAATATTTAATTGTGAATAAATCTATTAACAATTTCCGTAAACGGATTATATTCAAATATAGAGTCATGTATAATTAAAGCATAAGCCTTCATCGACGGTTCAAAATTTCTTGAAGCTTCTAATTCCATTCTTACATCAACCGTTGCATCCTTGATGCTTTCAAATTGATGACGACAGTCGATTACAAAGAAGTCCATTAAACATTTATTTGGCGACTTGTTCGGATAGTATTTTTCCATAAAAGATGCATAAGACAGGTACGCTGGCAAGTAGTCGTTCTGCTCGAAATCCAAATTTAATCGACCTTGAGGAAACATCTGAGAGTTTAAAAACACTTTGACATTGGTTATATTGGCATTCGTAAAGCTTGTAGCATTTTCTTCTTTCCTGTCGTACTTCCCATTTTGCAGCGCCAGTAATATCCTCCGAGCCTTCTCTGTTTCGTTCGATACTTTAATTCTCCATACTTGCGATTTTGATTGTGTTAGAGACGGTAATTCGTGTAGTTCCCATTTTCTGAATGCAACCATTATAGATGATTGATTTTGCATTTCCGAAAGCAGCGATGCCTTGGCGAAGTCACTTAATGTTATATGCGGAACCTCCCATGAAATACGTTGTACTTTGAACGTTACTGTATTTCCAATCGACTTGTAGCAATTTACGTCCGACTTGGATCTGATTAAAATC
Source organism: Platerodrilus igneus (assembly GCA_036346225.1). NCBI lineage: Eukaryota > Metazoa > Arthropoda > Insecta > Coleoptera > Lycidae > Platerodrilus > Platerodrilus igneus. The sequence continues at coordinate 6,801,484 of JARFIW010001503.1, read as the reverse complement.
AGCTCTTGAGGCATGTTGACGATAGTTTTCTTGTAATCTTCAAAAAACCCAAAAATGGTTTTTAGCGGTATAGCACAACTAAACCGTCCATCTTGGAATATGGTATCGGGCTTCCACCCGGTATGTGTAATAGATTTTGTTTCTGATTCTTCCATGGATACTAAACCTTTAATAGTTTTTGTAATTCCAGGGATTCGACAGACATCGATTATTTGATTATTACCCAGTTTGTACTGAATTTCCTCAAACAGAAAATATGGCGCATTTCTAGTAAATTCGTAAGCTTTAGGGTCTGGTTCTGCTGCTCTAATCGGGTCTACAGTTGTTGACGCTTCTCTTAATGTTTCCGTAGGCTTATAGGTACCCCTTATAAATATGAAACTTTCATGGGGGTATGTGATGTTATCACTGCTCTGGATTTCAATTGAAATTCGAGCGTTGTTTTCTGCATTCAATGTAAAGGGAAGATATGTATAATAATCTTCCTTTATTATGGTTTCGTCTAATTTATAACCTCCAAACACATTCAATTTGGGCACGTCCTCATATTTAAGCCTTCCAAGTTTAACGTTTTCATCACCGTGGAGATCTAAGCTGCGTTTGCTTCTGCCTCCCATCATTTATAACTTCTAACCTCAAAGATTTTAAGAAACGTATTTCTTCTGCTGTAAGTCTCTCGACAACTTGACGCTTTGACGTCGTATTCACTTCTGATCGTCTGGGGGTGTTGTAACGTGCTTTATATACAAAATCGATAGGCATTTTCAGCTACTTTTTATTTCCAGTCTCACACAGGTGTATGTTTCCGGTGAAAAGTTTACCAATTCACCCAAATGATCGACTAGTCTGATTGTAATATTATCAATTTCTGTCACGCTCAGTGGGTAATATATGACGTGGTTAGGTTCCTTTTCCAGATTATACCCGGGTGGTACAGATAAACTGAATTCGAATATGCTGTGGGTAAGAAAATTGTTTCTGAACGATCCTCTGGTGATATTGGTTTCCACAAAAATGTATGAGACCGATATTATGTTCACTTGCTGATTAGCGATATGTACGGTATCTGCAGTCAATTTGCGGTTGGTAAACCCCAAGATGCTTCCAATATTGTTTTTACGGTTTGCCCCAAAATCAATCGGTATACTGCTTCGTATAGAACACTTTAATGTATTATTGTTGGCACTCAGTTTAAAATATTTTTCAATGTTCTCATTGATGTCCGGCATCTGACTGAACCATTTTTTGAAAACATTCTGTATATATGCATTTATTTCTTCTAATTCGTATGATCCAGGTTCAATGGTTATTCTGCGATGCTCTGGATCGTTAAAGTATAAGTTATTGTTTCCTGGATGTATGTTTTGCACAGTGTTACAAGTGTACAGTCCCACTAGACCCAAAGCATATTCACCGTCCTGTTTCAATTTAATTGATGGGTAAATGGATCCTGTCGATATGACATTACCATACCCGAACACGCTCACTGTTTTAGCCATTGTCACTAAGAAACTTTAACACTAAATGCCCACAATTGTAAGTGTTGTAAGTTTGCTCCGGTACACTGTTGTAGTAAATTTTACAGCCTCGAAAATATCTCTCCACTTCTTCCGACGTCGCCGTGGATCAATGTAGTAAGCGTAAGACTACGGATCCCAAGGTCCCGGGTTCAAATCTCGACACGGCCGACTGCTTGAAAAATGGCAGGTGAGCATTTTTCACAAAAATTACGCCCTCGTTCGGATGAGAGGTTAAATGGAGGTCCCGTGTGTGAGTGTTGTCACGCACGTTAAAGATCCCTACCTTGCCTGGAACGGCAATGGTTCGGCAAAATTCTAAATTTTCAGGCAACCAAAAAAAAACTCGCCTCCTGGCCAATGTAGTACCTTCTGGTGGAGCATTGGAAATATAAATGCACGGTTTCAAGTCTCCAAACGAATCGTAGTAATACACACTATTTCTGCGTTTTCGGTACCCCACCCAATGTGTACCTGATCCTTTGGTGGTATCCAAATTAATCACACCCGATTCGTTGACATGCGGTCTAATCTTCTGTTACTGATCTCTAGAAAAGACGTTGCGAAAATGAGGAATGTTAGATTCGTGTTTCCTTATATCTACATCGGTGAGAGCTCTTCGAAGTAACTTGCTTAGTTTTTTGATACTATTTTACAAATGCCACGCCCCTGTTTATACGGTTTCAAGAATAATGCTGTGCCTTTTTTGTATGGTGTTAGAAACATTCCATTTCCTTTTTTCCTAACGGCAATGGCTTCCATAGATCTGTCGTGTCGTTCGCTCTCCTTAAGCTGTTCGTTGGCTGTCTTGACATCATTTACTGCTTTAGCTACCCCCGCAGCACCACCTGTTAGTGCCCCTAGGGCACTTAGTCCAGCGAATATCGGAATCAATGGTAGAAAACCTTTCTGTGGAACCGGTACAATACGTGGGACTTTAATTTTGTTTCTCCCACCGGCTCCTTTTATGATGTTGTTACCAATTAGAATACCAACGTCTAACAGCTTTTTCAAGTTGTCGGAACCAACTCGGTCTATTGCGGATCGTATTTTCTTCAAAAATCCACCTTTGAAACTTATTTTCTTCTTTAAGCCCATACCCATTTTTCTCTTCGCTTTCATAGCGTTTGTCACAAACCAAGCTGCGGCTTTTTCCCCAAACTTTGCGTTTTTAGACTTAACTCTCCCACAGGCCTCTTCTTCTAAAATTTTATCTGCTCGGTGTCTGGCTGGAAAATCGTCGGGGTACTTGGAGTATGCAATGTCGTGGTCTTTACACAATTTATTCAATTCGTTTATTCCAGGATCGCCTCTTGCTAAGCGCTCATTCAACTTTGTACCAGGACCGCAGTACTGATAACCTGGAATATGCAGCTCAAACGGTAACCTGTTTATAGCGCTGTTGATTAAACCCTCTCCAGAACAGATAATCATGTGTTTACTCAAAAAAATCTCAAACTATACTAAATAAATAAACAACAACGAGTCTATTTATACTTTTTCAAAAAAATTTACAATATATTTACAATAACAATACATTTACATCCACGTCTCTTGGGCTGTCTTTTATAAAATATTCTTTCTAGTTATCACCATAACCAGAATCTTCAGATTCTGACAAATTTAAACGTCTAAACATTTCCACTAATGTTCTTGTACGCATCACGTCTCGCTCAAATATATCCGGAAAACATATAACCAGCTCCAAAGCATATAGTGCGTTCTGATTCAATTCGTTGTAGAATAAAATATTGCCAATTCGAACTTCGCCTTCAATCAAGATTTTAATTCGTTTCTCCCCTTCAGTCAAAGTATTAAACCGATCGCAATCATTTAAATTAGAATTAGCAACAAACCCTACTAATTCGCTGTATAATGCTGGAAAGTTACGACTTTTCAACTGCTTAAGTTGATGCTCAAACAACTCTCGCATATGGAATAGTTTACGGCACTCCAATTCGTTTATAACTATCGAACTATTACCCATTATTATTTTTAACTGGAACGTTTCGTCCTCGGTTGATCCAGACACTGGTGACAGAGTGATAAAGAACGGAGCTCCTAGTTGTATGTGTAGATTTTCCATTTCGGGTACATCATTTAATCGACTGGTTAGCACGTCACGAGAAAATACGTTAATTTTAAATTCCACTTGAAAATTTGTAAATGACAACCAATTTTTGTATGTCAATTCCAGAACATGGTTGTTACAATATTTCTTGCTACACACCAATCGTAATACGGGTTTTATTCTCTGGTTTATAACAAACCCAATTTCCACATTATGAGGGTGTTCACCCAATTCACTTAAAATATACGTAAACTTATTAATCAGATTTTCGGTATACGAAACTTGTGCATCATTAACATCTACAGACTCCCTTGCTTTGCACTGATTTCACCGAGATGACTGAGAAGGAATCCTATGCGGCTCGTCCTTTTAAATGTTTCAGAATTGTTGTTGCGCATGCGTAAATTGTACTCGGGTGACTTAGAATGCGCAAGCGAAAAGCTAATTGATTTTCACCGATGCGAATAGACTGGTCTGTAAACAATTAGAGTAGAAGTGAAAGTTAAAGTGATACATCCGATAATTATAGATGTAGTGCGTCAGCAAGAAGCTAATTGATTTTCACCGACGTGAATAGACTGGTATGAAATCGTCGTGTCCTGGATGGAGGCGTGGAGGTTGTAGCGACCGCATTCAAAACTCGAATCGCTACATACAGAATTAGTAATGTCGATTCTACAAGTATGTATTTTTTATAAGTGTTTTGTGTTTGCTTAGTTTGTATTTTTAGGTCTATTGGATTTTCTACGCGAGCAGAAGGAACGATTTGTAAGCTTAGTCGGGGAACAGCGGACTATCCACATAGTCCTTAAGGTTAACTTGGAGGTGTTTGGTGGTTACACCAAGATGGCTGCGGCAGAGGGTGTAGAGGATATAAAATCCTTCAACACCCGAAACACGGTTATCACCTCCTCCAGTAACCTAGGGGAGGTCTACAACGCCTTTGTGGAGACGATGTCTGCAAAGTCTGATGAGTTCCAAGAACGAGATTCTGGTTAGTTTTGGAAAATTATTAATTTTTTCTAATTTTTAAATTTAGGTTGGACGCTGAAGAAAGTGTTGTACCTACAAGTAAATATTAATAAGTACAACCCTTTGCGCGGGTCTTCGTACATCGAGCTCCCCAAATGAATTCAAAATACGAGAGCCGTTATTAACATACAAAATCACGACAACGCATGTTTTGCCTGGAGTGTGGTAGCAGCCCTACACCCCGTTAACGAGCACACTTATCGTGTATCGAGCTATCCGCACTACTCGACTGTACTCGACGTAACAGGAGTGCAGTTCCCGATGCCCATAAAGGATATCTCGAAATTCGAGGAATTAAACAACATAAGCGTTAACGTGTTTGGCGTAGAAGGGAAATCGATTGTGGGGCTTTTGCATTTCACCGCTAATAAAAGGGATCGGCACGTAAATTTGTTATATGTTCAGGAAGGCGGAAAGGAGCATTTTTGTTTAATTAATAATTTAAACGGCTTGGTTACAACACAGTTGTCTAAAGAACACGCACACAAGCGGTTGTGCGATGGATGTTTAATATATTTTCGTTCGGAAGATGAGCTACGCAAACACGCAGAACACGAGTGTAACCATGTCGCCACCACCATGCTGAACCACTTCAACAACGTATTGGAGTTTATAAACATCCATAAGCAAATGATTGTGCCTTTTGTCATATATGCCAATTTTGAGAGCGTCTTAAAACCAATTAGTATTGCAAATCCAAGCACGTCGACTTCATTCACCAATAGCATCCAGGAGCACAAGCCGTACAGCTTCGCATACTACATAAAATGTAGCTATGACGAATCTTTAAACAAGTTTGAGCTATACAGGGGGCCTGAAGCTGCAAAGGTTCTAATGCAGAAGTTGGAAGAAGAAGCTCGACGACTGGGTGAGATTTTAAAAACCAATATTTCGATGAGATCATTATCATCCCTAGCTGAACTTTTGTTTTACGCAGCAGTGGATTGCGGAATTTGTAAAAACCCTCTTGGGGGTGAAAGAGTTAGGGATCACGACCACTTGACTGGTCGCTTTCGCTTCGCTGCACACCCACAGTGCAATATAAAGTATAAGGTACCCCATTTCATCCCTGTTGTATTTCACAATTTAAGTGGGTATGATTCCCATTTTATTGTGAAAGAGTTGGGGTATGACAAAGAGAGGGTTACCGTAATTCCAAATAATAAGGAACGATTTATTTCGTTTACGAAGTATGTTAGGCTATATGGCGAAGAACCAGAAGAGTTTAACGGTGAGCTGGAAGAAACCGACAATTCCACAGTTCAGCTAAGATTCATTGATTCTCTGCGTTTCATGATGTCGAACTTGGATAAGTTGGTAAAAAATTTGGAGCCTGGACAGTTTGTTGAGATGAAAAAATGTTTCCCAGACGATAAACATTTCAGTCTACTGGCTAGAAAGGGAGTATTCTCATACAACTACGTAACAGACAAATCTGTGTTGAACGACTCCAGTTTACCATCAAAGGAAGCCTTCTATAATGATCTAACTTCTACAGATATTACATTCGCTGAGTACGAACATGCTCAGACAGTTTGGAATACGTTTGGCATTCGTACGCTTGGGGAATATAGTGATCTGTATCTGAAGACGGATGTGCTGCTTCTCGCCGACGTCTTCGAGAACTTTTGAGCCGTTTGCATCAAAACCTACGATCTTGACCCATGTCAATATCTAACTGCACCCAGCTTGAGTTTTGATGCGATGTTGAAATACACCGGCGTAAAATTAGACTTGCTCACAGATGTCAGCATGCATCATTTCGAGAAGAAAGGGATTCGTGGTGGTCTCACACAGTGCAGCCAACGATATGCTAGAGCAAATAATAAGTATATGGAGGATTACAACCCGACCGAGGCTTCAAAATACTTAACGTATCTGGATGCCAATAATCTATATGGGTGAGCAATGAGACAGCACCTACCCATTGGCGATTTTAGGTGGATGGATGCTAAAAAGATTACTCTCCTGAAAGAACGCATTTTGGACATACCCGAAACCAATGACAAAGGTTATATTTTAGAAGTAGATCTGAAGTATCCAGAACATCTGCACCATACCCACAACGATCTACCCTTCTGCCCCGAAAACATGGTACCCCCATCACCCAAATCCAAGACGCCTAAATTGCTCGCGACTCTGTTGGAAAAGAAAAACTACACCATCCATTATCGGAATTTACAACAGTGTGTGCGATACGGTCTCAAACTAAAAGCAATCCACCGGGTTTTAGAATTTACTCAGATTTGAACCCGGGACCTTGGGATCCGTAGTCTTACGCTTACTACATTGATCCACGTCGACGCCTCCCCCTTTACATACCACTGAATTTCGGTGAAATAGGGCATATAATTAGAAAACAATAGAAGAGGAACCGAGCCGTATATAGACTGTGTGGGAATTTCAGGGAACTGTGTAGGCTAGCTCAGAATATAAATAAGTGCAGGTACATGTCTAGCCAGTTTTGAGACGTAAAACCTAACGACGAAAAAATAAGCGCAGGTAAATCTGATGATTATTATAAACCACTACGGGTGTTGGTTTTGAAATATCTGCAACTAATGTTGACTGATATATTGGAAAAAATATTAAATCTGCAAATGTTCAAGTGCTGGGGGAATTTAGCATACACACGCTGCTTACCTCCCTTCACTACGTTACATTTGATTTTCCAATGCTCCACCCGATGGTACTACATTGGCCAGAAAACAAGTTTCTTTTACCTGGAAATTTTGAATTTTGCCGAACCCGTGCTGTTCGAAGAAAGGTAGGGACCTTTAATGTGCGCGACAGCACTCACACACGGGACCTTCATTTTACCTCTCAACCGAACGAGGGCGTATTTTTATGAAAAATGCTCGCTTAACATTTTTTTAGCGGACCGTGTTGGGATTTGATCCCGGGACCTTGGGCATAGTAGTCACACGCATACCAACTACACCACGGAGCCGCCTCCCCCTTCACTACCTTACATATGATTTTCCAATGCTCCACCCGAAGGTACTACATTGGCCAGGAAGCGAGTTCTTTTTACCTGGAAAATTTGGAATTTTGCCGAACCCTTGCTGTTCCAAGCAAGGTAGGGATCTTTAACGTGCGTGACAACACTCACACACGAGACCTCCATTTTATCTCTCATTCGAACGAGAGCGTATTTTTGTGAAAAATGCTCGTCTAACATTTTTCAAGCGGACCGCGTCGGGATTCAAACCCGGGACCTTGGGCGTAGTAGTCACACGCATACCAACGGAGCCGCGAGTATAACAATACAACCGGGAATTTCATTATGCAAATTATCAATTTCGTCCAATATTTCATGTAACTTTAAAGGTCTTTTTCCAAAACAGAAGGGTCACAATAGTTGATTTTGCCACTGTTCTTTTAAAAGGACGGTTGAGTTTCTACCTCTACAGTTTTTTTGTCATAACCTATATTAACGTAGATTATACATAGACAGTTTACTTTAGCCTTTTATAAGCCAACTATATAACATTTTATACGAGTAAATGCTTGTTTTACACTTAACTAAAGTTATCCATGTGAGATTATAAGAACTGCTTTGCTATAGCAACACTGCTTTTTTACATGCTTTTGCTGATTTCAGACAAACATCTAATAAAAATCACGTGACGGTTTAATTTTTAAAAAGATACTTGTGGTGTTAGTTATTATCAAACAGTTATACCAAGTTAATAGAGAAAATTGTAATTAGTCTTCTAAAAGAACAGTGGCATAATTTGGGTTAAAGGAATAGCAAAATTAATAGTATATTATGGCAACCTCTTTTACTTGGTAGTTTAACAAGACGTTTCGAGGCAGAGTTTTGCCAGAAGGTGCCAAACGGATGTTAACACACAATTTTAAATAAGCGATCCGCAATCAAATAGAGATGTAAATAATGGCCCACAGGATTTAGAAAAGTTCCGGGGGAAGTTATGACTAGCTGAAGATATCCGCAGAAGCATGGGCGTTGGGGTACGGAAATTAATTCTAAGGATAAAAAAGAACGCAAGTTACATATCCCCCAAATTAGTATAAAGGTATAATTAAATGGAACTATTAAATCTAAAGAATAGATTGTTACAATGTATAATTGAAGGACATAATACAAAAGGTTAATGGAAGTTCATAAACCAGACATGAGAACGGATGCAACTACTTTGTATTCCAGACGTAACATGCCACTGCATGTGCAGGTCACAATAGATTATAAGAAACTTATTGTTAAAATTAATATTAATAAGAAGTAATATTGTGTATTGAATAAAGAAACAGCAGACATGAGATCTGCGTTTCTCAAAAGTTATGTAAAGAGCGCGAATAGCATAAACACCCTGAGAACCCCAGGAGGGTCAGTCAGTCTCGAGCTTCACAACTTCAACATTTTTCGTTGTTCAAGCTACTCACCCTAATTTTAGTTAAATTAAATAGTGATTATCAACTTAGAATATTTTTGATTTCAATACGTTACTGAATATTACGTACCTGTTACTAAAATTCATATTGTAATTTTTGTTTAAATAAAATTGATAGAAGAGTTTTTTGGAAGAAGCCTTTTTAAAAAGATTCTCCAAGAGGCTCAAAACTTATCTCGCGCACTATATAACCAACAAAGGGATCAAAGAAGGTGGGGTTAGGACCTCCTTAAACGTGAGAAAATTTTTTTAATAAAAATACTCTGCTAGCAAACAAGAGAAATATTGTAAGTAGAAATGCCATAATGATTCAGAAAACTCTATCGATAAGCATTCGATTAAAAATCTTAGCTCATGCTAAAAAGGCGATAACCTGCAAATAAATTCCGCTTCAAAAAATATAGTTAACAATTGCCGAAAGAATTTTTACGCAACACAAACAACAGCAAAATATAAACAAACAGGACAAGTGCGTAGAGGACTGCACCTTTTACACAAAAGTAGAGGGCCGCAGCGTACGGATGTGCAGGTTCTACCCTGCACAAAGATGCCTCGTCGAGGAGGCGCCATGTCTCCACGATAATTAATAATTCCTGTAAATTTTATCCGACAGATCAACTAGTCGATTATGATTACATTAAAAATTATATCAGTATTTCTAAATTTAAAAAAAAACAGAAAGACGTCAGCAACAGACCTGTGTTATGACTTAAAAAACAGTAATGTGACATTTAATAGAACATTGAAACGTCAAGAAATATATCACACAAAATGCGAAATATAAAAACCAATAATCAAAATTATATGCATAGATAGCATAACAGTTAATTTTAGTAATTTACGGAACTAATACGTACATTACAAAAAATAAACATTGGTAAAATTCGAATTTATAGAAATCAAACTAAACGCAATTCCAAAACAAAAACTGTTTCTATAAAATGTTTTATTTTAAAAAAAGTTATCAGAAAAATATGAGGTGTCATGAACAAAAAACCTTTTTGCAAATTTTAATTTCGACAAAGTGTTTGATAATTTTTTTAAAATCGAGAAAATCGCAAATGACACCTTCTATGGATATCATGGAGAGTGCACTGAGTCTGTCTTAGTGGATGGATGTCCTTAAGAATTTTATTAATTCTTTTAATTGGGGAAGACTTCGCTCGCCACTAGCTACTGTGATTTGTAGGTTTAAAAGAATTCTTAAAGCTATTTGTATGTTTGGGACAAAATTATGCAAGGAAATAAAGCTTAGAACATCAAGCGGTGATCTTTGTTTAAGGTGAAACATTTATGATAAAACATAGTTCCTCCGCGAGATTATTGGTACTGATATCAGACGATTCACCATGGGTTAGAATAAATTGCAAATCCTTGCAATGTGGTAACAATTTTTCCTTAACATCTCTTAAGTCGTATCAATTATATAAAAAATCGAAATGCGCGTTGCTCGATAGAATTACCGACAGAGTCAATCGTATAGAATTAAAATGTTTACTGGGAGTGCTGTTATTGTCTTTGGATTTTCCCGTACATTGTCGTCGTCGACACCCCCACCTCGTGACCATTTTCTTATCTATGACCATTCCTAGTTTGTGTTATACCTTCATTTCTGCAGCTACGTCCAACGTAGCGAACTTCTCGTTCCACTTGGAATCTTTGGCATTGACCCGCTTCCAAGTCGCTTCTTGCAAGACCTTATTGGCCTCGTGCCTGCTCTCTGCGTCTTTGTGCTACGCATACGCGATGTAGTGCTGCTTACATGCCTCGTCTTTTCGCCACGGTTTAAACGCTCTTGTAGACTGATGCCGGCGCAGTAGAAGTTATGACTAGGAAGGTGCAGTTTTAAAGGTAATTTATTTAATAGGTTGCTAAACAACCGTTCTCACCCGTGTATCAACATTGACCATCATCTCTTCTGCAATAACGTGACGATTTAATATATAATAAAAAATACACACACACAAACTTTATTTACAAAAATCATATGCCATCTTTAAAATACAGAGGTTTCGTTTTGGCATACAAATTTTTATATAAACATAATACCTCGTCAACAATTTTGTTGGTGAAATAACACGTGATTTCTAACAAACCTAGTCTGTGAGTATCGTAAAAAACGTTTAAAGTATTTAGAGAAGGATTTCCATATACGTATTTACTTATTATTTCGGCTCGACATATAATTTGATCCTGTAAGTTCGAAATAAGTCCACCATCTACGCTTCCACCTTCACCGTCGCCGCTACAGCCGCCTCTGTTGCATCTGCGATACGCGCAAGTGCCAAACTCTTCGGGTGACAATTGACAACGCACTCTCTATTTCTATTGTAAAACTTTTGAAACTCTTGTCCTTATAATATTTCTAACTTGAACATTATAAGCGATGCTAAAGTAAACACTTTTGCAAACTCTTTGCACGAGAGAAAATTCGCGTAATTTCGCATTCGGCGTCTTTAAATTGCACTTCCAAGTGCCGTTAATCGTCTTATGCATTTCGCGCATCCAGTGCCACACGTCCGTTGTAGCGGCCGCAACTATGATAGTATTAGAACGTGGGGAAAAAATGTTGTAAATTTATGTTCGATGACAAACCTTTTCATTCGTTTTCGTCCACTTGCAATTCATCTTCCTTACAAAATTTGTTGTGCCATACAAGTCTGACCGTATTATTTGACAAAGGACCTATATGCTTGCGGCCACGTCCCCAGTGCTCCATCCGAAAGCACTACATTGGGTATAAACGCGAATAATTACGTATTTTATATAAATCTGACTTCAAAATTAATTAATCGTTGAATATAATTTATATACTAAAACTAAGTTAGGGTTTAAATAATGGTACCCGTAGCGTTAACTTTAGAGTGTGTCTAATCAACAAGATACTAGCAAAAAGTAGGATCCGTAATACCGGATAGCAGCCTCCGGCTCTGCCTACCGGTGCGGTTTGAAGGGTCGCCTTAAAACTATCCAAATTCAGCTAAATTAGTATTTACTAATGAATTCGAATTTCTAAGCATACGCCAAATTTATTAATAGTGACTTCAGCTATTTGTTTATACTCTATAAATTTACGATATAGTCCGCCCTAGTCTAAATAATTTATTCTAACTTCAGCCTAAATTCGTTCCTAACGTTCACTATCGTTCCCTGGTTTATTTTAATTTTAAACTTCCTTTCTATAGATGATATGACCAAAAACAGACAAAATACCAAACAAAACAAATCAAGCGCCAGAACAATAATAATATAAATGTACAATACAGGTATAGAATGTAAATATATAAATATCTAAACTAAGCATTAAGCATATAGACATATATCAGTGCATAGAATAGCAAAGAAGCACCCCTTAAATTACCAGGTGCACTCGCGTAAGCATTATGTTGGCTAACGCCATCACACTAAACCGTGCTTGTTCAAAATTAACTGCAAAATTTACTTATAATACAGATCAATGTTTATGTAATTACATCCGCAACAATATTTATAAATTGCACCAATATAAATTTCTTCAGGATCGAAAGATCTTGTCGTCTACCCACACCTAATTATTTCTTACTGCTAAGGGGAGATGGATATGCACTATTGTTCTGGTGGGTATACACTAAATGTCCTGAGGGATCACAATCACTATCACTTTTTAAGTCCTGGTGGGATGGGCGGTTTTACATTAATTTAATTTCTTAGTTCAATTGATTTATTTAGTTGGTTTAAGTTAATTAGGAAATGTGATTTACTTTTGTTATTTATTGGCCAGGTTTAGAGTTTTAATTTATGGCGGATGTTTTTTTCCACGTGCTTTAGAAAAAAACAATGACTGATTTAGTGTGAAACTCATTGTGCATATTTAGATATTTGAATGTTTTATTTTGCTTTTGCTTTGTATATATTTTTATTGTTTTATTTTATTTTTGTAAATTAAGTTATATAGGTAGATAACTAGTTATAGGTTAGATAAATAGGTGTTTAGAAATATCATGTCAGATTAGGTGGTAAGAAATAGTATATTTAAATTCAAGAAAACGTTGGTGAGTTTTCTTTGAATTGAAATAGGGGGATTATGTTGTGGATTCAAAGGGGTAAATAGGTAGATACAATAAAATTTCAACAACCCTGTATATAGAAAATAACAAATTCATTTAGGGAAAACGAACGAGTATTAACGTATTTGTATATTTAATAATTGGAATGTTAAGATTACATAAAGAAAAAACAGTTTTAACGCAAATAGAAGTTCAAGGATACGCATAATTAACCATAAATTATTTGAATTCAACACATATAAGCATAATAAAACGTGCTGTGTAAGAAAATCAATAATTCCAAGGCAAATGTATTCGTTTTATACAGATAGCAAGAAGCAGAAAGTTCAAAAAGTTGTTATGTTCAAACGTTTGATAATTAACAGAAACACCTGCGTTTTAAAAGGTTACGTTCAACGAAGTCGAGTGTGTGTTAAGATAGGATTTCATAGAAAATATTTTTAACCGTCAGTTTGGTATAAATAACAAAGCTTACAAACATCTTAAAGAGCGAGGGAAATGGACAATCGGTTATATACAACAAATAAAGGCAGATATAAAAGCGTTGGGTTTGAAAAGCACGTACCATATACACGTGGAGTTGAGATAAGATGTCAACAATATTGATTTTCTGCAACTCAAATGGGGTTTTGAACGAGACAGCAGACATGCATAAAATAGAGATAAACAGAGTTTAGGCGGAGTTTCTGGCGGCAGAGAATTTTGTCATTGGTCGAAAGCCAACAGTGTTAGAAACGAATGCACACGCAAAGGTTGTAAGCGAATTCAAAGTATACAAACAAGCACGGCGGGAAAAATTTTCGGAATCAACCGACGATTACATTAAAAATTTGTAGAAACGGTGTTTAAAAATAAGCTTTTCGCTTGAAGAGCGTCCACTAAGGGGGTTTTAAAAGCATATAAATACTCAACCTAAATTATTCAGGCTCTCTTTCTTTTCCATTACGTCGATAAAAGTGCTGAATACCAATTCAGAATACAATAATAAAGCTTTTATGTAATATTACCGTAAATATAGTGGTTGCTAGTATAAAACAGTAATAGCGAACCTCTAATTATTGACGTGAAGTACGAGTAGTGCATATTAAATTAATAAAGGTCCGGCTACTACTAAGCAAAAATCAATAAATGGAAACATGATATATGGGAGTAACCAGAGCTGGTAATCTATTTTGTGTGCATGATGTGGACGGTAGAGGCCTGTGGATTCGACAAGCAGTATAGTCAATGGTAACAACGCCAAGGAGTTTTTATGGTAACCATCCCCAACGGGAATGAAGACTAAAGAATTCTTCAGGTATTTATTTGAAATTTCTGTTGTATAAACATTTGTAAAATTTTGTGCTGTGTGGTTGACGTTTTTGGTGACATATTTATGGTTGCAGAAATTTATTGTAAAAGATACATGTACTGGACTATTTATTGATGTTTAAATATTGAAAAAGGGTGTATTTAAAACATCCAAAATTTTAGTCAGGATAAAATTTGTATTGTAAAGGGTAAACGGGTCTGTAATTTTTGGTTTTAATTTATGCAAGGTTTAAAAGACATATGCAAACTAAACTGGGTTATTATGAGCTCACCATACTCCAGTGTGAAGTCAGTTGAAACATACTAGGTTAACATTCTTAGCACTAAATTTATTTAGTGCTAAGAATGTTAACCTAGTATGTTTCATTGTAGTTACAATTTAACACTCCAGTTTTTCACCCTGAGGAAGATTTAAAATTAAATCGAAAGCTTGAACAAAGAGTTTTTAATTTTACCTTTATGAATGTAGACCTATAAACCCGTTACTGCACTTTTTATATATATATATATATATATATATATATATATATAAAGCTAAAAGGAATTATTGGCAAGCGACTCAAATTCAGCCACGAGGGCATTCCGTCGACACGTTTCGCCGTAATTGGGGCTCATCAGGACAGGAGTAGCAAGGTTGTAATATTTAATACAGACACCTTATGGGAAGTACAGCATTATCTAGCTCACAATTTGTGCCTTCGTGTCGTTTCACCTGACATTGCAGGATTTTAGCAACAGTCGGCACAAAGGAGATCCGGCTCAACTGCCTTTTACCATAGCCAAAAGTTATAATTTAAAAAAAAAAGTAAGATTAATGAGTCTCAAATCAATACAAAGCAAAAAGGAATTATTGGCAAGCGACTCAAATTCAGCCAGGAGGGCATCCCGTCGACACGTTTCGCCCTAATTGGGGCTCATCTGGACAGAAGTAGCAAGGTTGTAATATTTGTGTCTTCGTGTCGTTTCACCTGACATTGCAGGATTTTAGCAACAGCCGGCACGGAGGAGATCCGGCTCAACTGCATTTTTCCACAGCCAAAAGTTATAATTTAAAAAGAAAGTAGGATTAATGAGTCCCAAATCAATACAAAGCAAAAAGAAATTATTGGCAAGCGATCAAATTCAACCACGAGGGCATCCCGTCGACACGTTTCGCCCTAATTGGGGTTCATTATATATATCATATATATATATATATATATATATATATATATATATGTATATATTACTCATATTTAGACCAGGGTAGAAAATTAAATAATCACATCAAATAATTTTAATCACCGTGTAGAATCTTTGGGAAAAGGTACGCGTTATTAAATAAAAGCGTGAAGCATAAAAATTCATTCGTTTTATTAAAAATAAGAGATTTAAATTATTTATAAGACGCTTTATATAAAAGGAAGCAGTATTAGAAAACTTTACGTGTAATTTAATTATTCCTAGTAAAGAAACAAATAAAAATTACGTGCAAAATTTATAATAATTAACCCTATTTTAAGTAACCGGTATTAAACAAAATGTACTGATAGTAATTGAATATTTAATTAGGATTCACTAAAAATTAAAGGGTATTATTTTAATTGGAGTTAATTGAACCGTTAGTAACAGATAATATCTATAAAAACTTGTAAAAACCCAATAAAATACCATGAAATAAAGCTCTGAGAATTAATAGTATGTTTGAACACCTGTGTATTTTTAAAAAGCTCATTCTGCGTAAATTTTGCAGATAATTAATGGTTACAGAGAATGTTGGAGAAACCGTCGCATAATAGTTACGGGAAATGCTAAAAGTGGGTTATTTCACAGTCCACATGGACTGAAATAATCGATAATAAAGAATATCAATTTGCACCAATAATAACAGATTAGATAGAGACAGATAATATGCGCAAGACCGACACACATATAGTAAAAGGCGTGAGTGGAGCAACGTCACGGGGTTGCGATTGGGTGAAAATAAAAGGCAAAATTGAGAGGTAAAAATAACATTTCTGTATAAAATTCAGTTAGTTGTTTCCAGACGTTGCGAGCCGTGTCGAAATTTCTGAGATGTAACTGGTGCGAGTGCAAATTTCGTAAAAATCGCATGCCGGGCTGCGGAATGGGAACCTAGCATGCGAAATTCTGAAGAATTGTCCGCTTTGGGGACTAGACCGACAGACGGGCTAACCTCTATATATACCCGGGTTAATATGAGTTTCTCTCTCTTAGATTTTCGACTTGATTCAATGCGTTAAACAGTGCTTTTTAGTTTTCCGATTTTGATTAAATAATTTAAACAGTTTGCTCGAATATTTTTGTGATTTAAAACAGCTTGTTCTTTACGTGCTACAATGAATGTAATTTAGTGCACTTAGAAAAGAAGATACAAGGTAATAAAGTCTAGTATCACTGTACCAATTAGTCAAATTTGCAACGACAAATGAATACACAAAAGTAGGCAGTTTTGGCGTATATTGGTGAAAGAAGTATGAATTTCTTTGTTATTTTTCGGGGGTGTTAATAATTAAATGGTTCGTAAACATGACTGGATCCACAAAACAAGGTTCAGATATACACAGATGAGTTCCGGAAAAGCCCTGAAACAACTTTAGATGAATGGTGTAGAGAAAATTTTAAAAGCGTTGAGAATCAGAAGCCGTAAATATAACCCAGTTGGAATGGTGTGATTAACAAAGGGACGATGTACATTGAAGCTACGAGTGCAGTAACCTTCAGGTAAATTATACTATTTTGTTCGAACTTTGATATTTTGGTGTGTGTTGAATAACTTTATAATTGATTTACTTAAAATGGACAGTAGTGAAATTGTACTAACAATAAAATTTTAATTTTAAGGTGAAATTTGCTTGTTTAAGTAGAAAGGGGTATTTAGTATTTATGTTCTGGATTATGATGAAAATTTGGGTATGTCTTTGAGCTCAATTAGACGAACCTGGAATGTGTTTGTTTTTTTTATGAATGAGGATGAAGGTTTAACTAGGTGAGCAGCCGAGGCGGAAAAGAGTAAAGAGGCGAGTAACAGAAGAAAGTCGACGGACCAGTTAAGTTAATAGTTTTTTTTTTACGTTTCACAGCATTCTTGTCTTCCAATCAGTGGGCCTCGATTCTAATTTAAAGGATTCAAGGCATATAATATAATATATAGACATATATATATATATATATATATATATATTTCAGGATAACGGTTCGTCACTTTGTTAGTACTTCAATATTAAGGGTTTCGACCTTTTAAAACTATTACGTTTGTTTTAAATGTTTTATTAAACATCAGCTTGTTTCTATTGGACAACTTCATCAGAAACTAAGTGCAAGTTGATACAATGAAATCATCAGTAATTACATCTTTGTATAAATCACAGTTCTAAAATCACAGTACATATTAAAGACGATGGTTTATATCACTAATAATAAAAGTGTAATTTGCATAACTTCTACATTACAACAGTCTTTTGACGATTACCTCGTGCTGGTCAAGATGGAAAGGATATAATTTTAAACGTCACTTGTTAATAACATTTGCTTGAAACAAACCGGCACTGACAGATTAAATAAAACAGATGGTTGACTGTCAAAAACAATACTTATAATACGGAACGTACCTGTGTTTATTGACAGTCAACCATCTGTTTTATTTAATCTGTCAGTGCCGGTTTGTTTCAAGCAAATGTTATTAACAAGTGACGATTAAAATTATATCCTTTTCCATCTTGACCAGCACGAGGCAATCGTCAAAAGACTGTTGTAATGTAGAAGTTATGCAAATTACACTTTATTATTAGTGATATAAACCATCGTCTTTTAATATGTACTGTGATTTTTAGAATTGTGATTTATACAAAGATGTAAGTAATCTACTGATGATTTCTCATTGTATCAACTTGCACTTTTAGTTTCTGATGAAGTTGTCCAATAGACAACGAAAGCTGATAGTTTTAATAAAACATTTAAAACAAACGTAATAGTTTTAATAAGGTCGAAACCTATTATATACTATATATATATATATATATATATATATATATATATATATATATATATATATAGGTGGTTGTCATTTGAAATACTTGTTGTGAAATCTATTCAAGTGCATGATATGATATATATATATGATATTATATATCATATATATCCTATATATATATATATATATATATATATATATATATATATATATTATATATTCATATCATATCATACACTTGAATTGATTTCACAACAAGTGTATACTTTTAAACTGATTTTACTAGCAGCTAACGTGCATCAGGTTATTTCGTTTTACAGCTCATAGACACTGTATTTCGCCAATTTATGTTTGCATAGTCACAACTATGTGGGTCGACTCTAAAGGATGATGTTATTCCATATTTGATTCGTGACGTAGCTAAACTTGCAGTGGTTCTAAAACAGTTTGGACACTTTGTTTGTGTGTACGTTTGTAGCTTAGCCCTTCGTTTTGGGTTACTGGTTGATTAACAATTTTTGTTTGTTTCATAGGTCTTTACGTTCCCTTTAAGTTAATGACATAAAACAAGTGCGGCAGTCGACTTCCATTCTTCTAGAATCACGTGACGTACGCACTCTAAAAATATCGTCTGTGACGTAAGGGTTTGGACGTAGACGAAGAAAACTAACAATGAAAGCACGACGCAATACAAAACGGTAACTGTGATATAAAAAAATGGCTGTCATAATTTAAACAATAACGAATCTACAGTGGTAGTCCTGACGTAATCAAAGATGACGGCAGTAACATCTTATGTTTGTTAAGTAGGCAAGTGTGGCTGCTGCATATCATTAACACCTACTAACGTCACGTCCTTCAAATTGAAAGAGGATCATTCTTAATATCCCGCTTTAGAAGATTGAATTAAAATAAAGTTTTTAAAATTTTAAACTTTGTTTTGCTTTACCTATTAACGTGTATGTCTATTTTAGGTTTTTAGAAAGCTCTTATGCGAAACTCCAGTGTTAATTTAACACGATTGCAAAAGGATTTATAATCCCAATGCGCCAACGTATAATTGTTGTATTATTAGAACAGCATATGCTAGTACAGAATATTTAATATTCTTAATACATGTGGCTCGTTTCAGTAAGTTTGCACGCATCTTTTCTAAATGTCTCTACTTTCCGAAAGAACTTGTATTATAGTTAAACCCGATGGCGTAAATCGTGGAGCAATAGGTAAAATAATTAACCGTTTTGAACGAAAAGGATTTAAGTTAATTGCAATGAAATTTCTATGGGTAAGTGTAGTAAAGTATTCACAACGCATAGTTTTTATTATTTATTAGGCTACTGAGACACAGTTAAAAGAACATTACGCTTCAGTGTCACATCAACCATTTTTTCCTAAGGTTTTAAAGTATATGACTTCTGGACCAATTGTTGCCATGGTTTGGGAAGGATTAAACATCGTAGAAATTTGTAGAAAATTACTTGGACATACGGATCCTGCAAAGAGTCCTCCAGGAACGATTCGTGGGGATTTCTGCTTACAGATTGGTCACAATATTGCTCATGGCTCGGATTCAGTCGACGATGCCAAAAAGGAATCCAATCTGTGGTTTACACCTGATCAGCTGGTGTCTTGGACATCACTTAGTTCACCTTTGGTGTATGAAAATCAACAATAATGTTACTATAGCAACTAATTTTTTTATAATTAGTAATAAAGGTAGTACTTTTTCTTTGCAGCCCTCCCCGATTTGTAATTGGATTAAAATTTAATTATCGTAAACAGTAAATTGCTTTAGTGAATGTAACTTATTTGTCAAAATAAAAATAAAAGGTTATGATTTTAATTTACATGTTTTTTCTGCTATTCGCATGTTTTATTAGCAAATACAGGTAAGCTAAAGAACAATGAATTAAGGAAAAATGCAAAGAGATACAATATAAGATGGATATAGGAAAGACAGACGAATCATATAAACTAATTGGAATGAATTTTACAGATATAAAATCGTATAGCAAAAATATAAGGGGCGCAGAATGAAACATTATAGAAAATGCAGAAAAAGTAGATAGATGGCAAGAATATATAAGGAATTTATATGCAAGACCGGAACTAAAAGAACTAGAATAGAAAACAGACATTGAAAAGGATGCCTTGAGATTTCCTGTACTTAGAGATGAGATTAAATTATTAAAAGGTTTGAAAATAGTAAGTCATCGGGTATAAATAAGGCGCAAGTACAAACTCTAAAAGCCGCTAGACAAGCAGTAACAGAACGTCTGGTCCGACTTGTATGCTATAGGTATGCGGCACCATAGCCACTATACCAAAAAATAGAGGTGCGAGTAGATTTTTCAAACAATAAGTTTGACAGCACACGGGTCAAAAATGTTAACTAGAATTGTACAAAGGCGAATGGAAAAACGAGTTGAAGAAATACTGGGAGAAGATGATTTTGGGTTTAGGCGAAACAGGGGAATACGAGAGGCTATTTTAGCTCTGAGGGTGGTAATGGATAAAACAATAGAATAAAGAGAAAACAAGTAAATCAATAGTTTTAATCAAAACTTGACGTTTTGGTAGATTTTTCTACCATTATCAAAAGCTAAACTGGAAAAAACCACAAGAGTAAAAGTACATAATAAGACGCAGGTAACTTATTCTGATCTTTCTAAATTTTCAAAAATAACCAAGAAAATCTAAAAGATATACATAATAAAAGTAGGTTGATAATTATCAAATTAAAAAGCGCCAAACGGGCACGTCTTGTACTAGTGACTGTTAAAAACGGAAAGAACAAATCTAATAAAATTATTTTTGCTATAGTTTTTGTAACCCCTAAATGTGCGGATGTAGGATCGTCATGAAACATTTTTAAATTTCAGGTCTACTAGCGTTAAGTATTACTAATTTCCATTCAGGTGTATTTGCAACTTTGAGGAAAAAGTAACAAATTTATATAAACGATCTCCTTTAACACGAAATGCTGGGTAGTTTTCGGAATATTCGGTAATTTTTCCACCATATTAAAATACCACGTGTCGGGAGTTAAATTAGGAAGATTTAAAGCAGCCACATCTCGAGAAAAAGTGTCACATGTGATATTTAATTTTCCGGGTCTGTGGCGAACAATAAAAGTGAAATTGTATTTATCGACTTTAGTAATTGGCTTGGCATCAACAAGTACTCCAAAAGTGGTTAAAATAAATTATTAAGGTAAGAAATAAGTAGGATGTTGCCTTGTAACCACAGTATATGACTGACGAGATGAGTGGTTATATTTTAATTAATAACGTTGCAAATATTGGAAATCGATTCAAATCGGCAATAATCGTTTGCAATCGCAGTACAACATATACTCGTCACTTTAATGTAAATAATTTTTTAAGATCAAACCAAATTGCACGAAAAATAGAGAGTGACTAATTTTTAGTGAGACAGCTTTCTAAGTCTACTGTTTGTAAAATGTTTTCCAAAAAAACAAACTCAGTTTTTTCAAGACGGTTGTGCCGACTGGAGAAACAGCGCAAAGATTGGAGAACATGAAAATTCCGAAGATCATTGATCGGGCGGCTATGTGGCTTAGTTGATTCCCGCGTGACTAATCCCAAGTCCCGTGTTTGATTCCCGACACGGACCGCTTGATTGATGTTAAGCAAGTATTTTTCACAAAAATACGCGATCATTTGAATGAGAGGTAAAGTGTAGGTTCCGTATGTGAGCGTTGTCACGCACATTAAAGATCCCTACATTGCTTGGAACAGCTAGGGTTCAGCAAAATTCAACATTTCCGGGTAACAGAAAACTCGCTTCCTGATCAATGTAGTTCCTTCGGCTGGAGCATTGGAAAATCAAATGTAGGAGATCATCGTCCGGCAATATGCATTTATTTTAAAAGGTCTCAACCGGTAGGCAGACATGACACTAGTTTGCAAATACAACTTGAAACCGAAGTACAATATTGGCAAGACATTTTAAAACCAATAGTTGCAACTATTAAATTTCTTGTAGAACAAGGGTTGCCAATTTGTGCACATATAGATGCAGACGGGAATTATATTCAGTATCTAAAATACCTATCAAAATTTGATCCCTTTTTGGAAAACCACAGACATAAATATGGTAGACAAGATACAGGTAATATAAGTTATTTAGCTAACACTATATGTGAGGAATTCATTCAGATTATGGAGAATCATCTAAGAAAAAAGTTCATTGAGGAAATTAAAACAGCTATAAATTTTTCCTTAATTATTCACTAGACTCCTTATGTCATGTGGATCAACTGTCTTTGGTTCTACGCTACCTACCACCAAACAGCTAAATAAAAGAATTGTTTCTTTCTCTTGACAGTATTTACTCCCACATAGCAAAAAACTTGAAAAATGTGTTTGAGTACTTAATTTTATGGGGCATAGATACTAAAAATTGCCGTAGACAGAGCTACAACAATGCCTCGAATATGAGAGGGAAATATACGACATTGCAGTCGTGCATTAAAATTGATAGTACGTGTGCAAAATATGTACCGTGCCAAAACCATAGCTTGAACCTGGTTTTAAATGCAGCAGCAGAACTGTGTCGCAGCGCAGCTATATATTTCGAGTTGTTTCAAAATAAATATGATTGGTTTCCAGGATCAACGTCCCTGTGAAGTGCCTTTAAAACTAAGATTAGTGCAAACTCTGTAGTTTAAGATGTTTCCGAAACTACGTGGTCCACTCGTGCAGACGCTATGTTGGCTTTATAAAAACTACATTTCTATTTAAAAATTATTAATAGAAATAAGCTCAAATATGGAACAGAAAATGTCTGTAAGAGATGAAACAAAAGCTCTGTAGAATATGTTTTGCAGTACATTAACGCAAGAACAAAATTCTTCAAAAGCCTAATTTGTTTATATCCACCTTGAAGTGATCCGTAGTGTTTCTAAGTCGATTTCTCATTGGTTGATAATTATTACAACTATTATAGTGTACATTTCGATATTCGAAGATATTTGTTAGAATAGCTCAGTAACCACTTGCAAGTTTCTGAACGCATGCCGTTATGTCAGAATCTACATTATGGGGCGCATGTGTAAGGGTGATCAATCGAGTCAACAAGGTTAAAACGACTTTGTTTTGGGCTTTTAATATGAATGGTTGAAACATTTCACTTGGCGGTTTCTTATTAAAGGTAATGATTTTAAATTTATGTGTAAGGGTGATCAATCGAGTCAACAAGGTTAAAACGACTTTGTTTTGGGCTTTTAATATGAATGGTTGAAACATTTCACTTGGCGGTTTCTTATTAAAGGTAATGTTTTTAAATTTATAATGTAGTGGTTATTTAAGATAATCTAATTACATCTTGTAATCAGAGCATAGTTTTGCATATTGACGTTGGTACTTATTGTAAAACCGTTAGTTATTTAATCATTGAAGAAAATATTTATGTGTTACCTGTTGCTTTTGACTTAGAATTTGATGTGAATTGTTTAATATATGTAATTTCAGGTGAATTTACTATGTTATTAAATATGTTTAAGGTATAAAAGGTGTTGTTTGGTTTAACAACCGAAAACTAATATTTATATATTTAAATTGTTTATTTAATATCTAAATCAGTGTAAAACTAATATTTGTTTATTTGAAATCATGTTTATTTAGTATTTAATACGGAGTTGTAACTCCAATTGCATTGCATCTGTTACTGAATCAATAGTAAATGTACCCTTACTGTAATATTACGAGCAATTTGTACCATCATCCCTTGGATCTATTGAATCAAGTTATTATGCAAGTTTGCATATGAACAGTATGATATTTCAATGTAGTATTTGTTTTGGGTTTTATTGAATTAACCACAAAGTTGTGTATATTTATTTGGTTTGTAATTTGTAATGCCACAATATGTTTAATTTTTACAAAGTACGTTTTAATCGATGCAATCATAATGAATAATTTTTAACGTTTGCTCACTAGGTTTAATATATTTAACTAACATGCCTTTATATAAAGATTTAGCGCCTAAATCTGGGCTTGTATTTGTGCTATAAAATTTCGATATGTATTTGCTGCCTATATGTTTTATAATGTTTGATATTTGTGATGCATTCGACATTTTTATTTTTATGTGTAATTGTTCTGGTTCAGCATCTTAGTCACATTTACAAATGCACCGCTCATATCTTAGTTTAAACGTAATTATATGTTTGTTGTTTTGTTTATCCTATTATCTAGCCGATGTTTCTGTATAATTAACTAGTATTTTACGTTTGTGATAATTGTTGTGATGAAATTAAATTGAACCTCTGGTATGTTCGACCATCTCGTGCCTTTCGCGTTTGCATTTTTGACTATGTTGGAAATAGTCTATTAAATAATAAGCGCCCTTTTAACTATGCGCAATCATGCCATAAGTTCTTTTCAGCGATTCATGTCGTATTGTCAATGTACTTGTAGTTGTACTCTTGCAAATAATAGGAAGTCGGCTAGCCTTTGTGAAATATTTTGTAACACGGGCTGGAAACTGTTAATGTATGTGTGTGGGTGCGTTTGATCGAGCCTTATTGAATACTACTAACATTTTATGTCCGTGCGGGGAAGAACATTGGTAGTCAAGGCAGATTTTACCTTCCTAGTGTCCCCCCTCTTCAACTTTAGCTGGGTAGTACTGGTTATCCGGCAGTACCTACCAAAAAAGACTAGCTGGTTTACACTAACGTTTCTTCAGTTATCATGTGTATTATGTCTGGATAACAGTTGACATCCCGTTAAATTCAGTGTTGGTGATCTGGGTACTTGTACGTTTCCCGTCCTTGTCGAGATGTGCCAAATGCAGTTGGAAGTGTGAGGGCAGTTTGGGGTTTTCTCTTCCGTGCTCTTTTCCCAATCGCATAAGTTGAGTACGGCACTGTTTGCTTTAAATGTCATTTTCATATGCTTCAAAAAATCGAAAATGATTCCAAATTTCTAATTGAGGGAGAGTCGATGTAACATAATTTGCTGCAATGAAGCCGTAAGCAAAAGATATTTTTTAATAAAAACAAAAACGGCAAAACTCGCTTCAGTGGATGTCAAGATTTTAGTGTAAACACTTTGAATGTGATTAGTGACTCGATGAGTGTCGAAATTAAAAAACGCTACGAAGCCTTACTTAATTCAAAATTCAAATTATTTGTGGAATTTAACTAAGCTTCAAATGGCATGCATAACCGAAATTATGTCTGAACTAGTGACATTTTACAAAAATGACATCAATCCAAAAATTACACCTGCCGACATTTTTCAATTTCTGCAATATGCAAAAGAAAAAAATTTTGCAACCCTGGAAAAAATGTTCGAGCATTTAATCGGAGCATTAAATATAGCCTTTCATATAGTAATTGTCAAATGACAGTTACAGATTAACACTCAGTACTAGGCGTGGTTATATAAATGGCGTAACATTGCACAAACTGTAATATAATGAAAGACAATTTACAAACTAAACAAAGAAATTAATTACTTTTAATTAATAGTCGTAGTTTAAAGTAGGTCTTGCATTCTTTGCTTCTCCGAAAGCCTAAACGTAGAAAAAGGGCGTCATTAGGTTCGGATGCTGTTTTTATTCAAATTCCTGCAGTGAAGTTGATTGTTGAAACCTACAACAGTTTTGAAAAAAAGATAGAGGCAATTAAAACGAAACGGTAAGAATTTCACAGGTAAACTTCACCGCATACTTCAACACGCGCTCACGTTTAATACCTCGATACGGTACGCTAGTTCAAGAACTTGTCGTCGATCCACCAAACATAAAACGTTTTGCATTGGTTAAAACAATAACCACACGTTTCGTCGAACGTGAGAAAATGCGTGTAAAAAAGCTGATTCGACGGAGTACAACAATAATCTGTAGGTTAACCCAATACAGTGCGTGAAAACTTAGAAACCCCATTTTTATGCGTAATAACCTAATTTATACTACTTAATTAATGTTGGGAATAACAATTACAAATTCCAATTAAAAATCCCCTTTAGCTGCTAGTAGAATAAAATTTTGTGAAGCCAAAGAGGAGTATCACCTAATGTCGGAACTCTTTTACGGATTTATTTAACTTTGCCAGTGAAAGGAAAAGATCCTCTTCCGACTTGAAAAGAATTAAAACATATCGTCGAAACACCTAAGAACAGAAACAGCTGGACTACTTTTAAATCCTGCACATCGAAAAAGATGAAACAAGATTTTGATTTCGAGGAAATAATTCATTCATTTGCGAAAGTGAAAAACAGAAGAAAAAACGTTACAATAATACAATGTGTACATAGCGCTTTATTTTTCACATTTGCTTTGTTAACTTGTTTATTTTCCACACATTGGCTGCTGCCATAAAAGATCATAGTTGTTTGTTGGGGGGCCAAACTCAAATTATTAGTAAAACAGGTTTTGAAAGCTTTTATTGGCATAAAAAACAAATGGTGAACAAACAAATGTTTTCTTTTTGCAACAATATCAAAATACCGGTGATCCACATAGCACACGAGTTACTCGGTTTTTCCCACTGCCATGTGTATCATCAGTGATTACAAAAAGAAAGTTAAGCTAATGTTTTTCCGATAACAAGTAAAACATAAATGTGTATTATATTGACCACACCTGGTAGATACTAATTTTACTTGTTTTATGGCTAAACTTCGACTACCTTCTTTAAACTTCTTTTCATAACATGATATGCATATGCTTCTTTTCTTTCTTCCATCACCTGTTTTCTCTTCTTTATTCATTAGAATGCGTTTTTCTTTAGTTGCTAGGACACCTAGATCCTAAGTTAGGCTATCTATTAACTCCTCTCTAAAAGTTGTTGTTTTTAAGTGCTTGTAAATGAGCGAATCGATGACAACCGTGGTTAGGAAAATTCCGACTATTACTCTATGGTACCATCTAATAGTTTTGCGTAGTGGGAAAAATTAGCTAGCCGTTTGATCAGACACATCTATACCATCCTTACCAGCATTATCATTTAGAGTTGAAGAAAGTTTCTTTATCTTCTCGCCATTTCTATTGTGCTTCCCAGTAAGTTTAACTTCCCGTGTGTGTTTAGCACTCAAAAAAGAAGCATCTCTTTTGTCTCTCCATTTATCTGTAACAATTCCTATGGTATTTTTCTTTTCTACAATCTCACCTCTTTTAACTGTGCACCCATAACTTCTTTAGGGAGACCTTTGTGGTTTTTTCTGAGTGTCTAGAAGATTAGTCATAGATGCTAACAAAGATTTTGCTAAAGGTAATGACGTATAACAATTGTCTGGGATTAGTCTTCTTCCAAGTAGTCATGAATAAGGTCCATAACAACTTTTTGTGCAAGTCCTTTACCTTTACTTGTATCTTCGAAATTTTTCCAGTGCACACTGACAATCGGTAAGTATAGCCTTTGGGATAACACAACTTAAATAGTTTTATACCATACCTCTAAAGTTTAGCAGTTATGTATTGTCGAAAAATCTACAGCTAGGGTTTCTCCAGGAATTGCGTCGTTGGAACATTTTGTCTGAAATTTTTGGATTATATCTCCGCTTTATAAATTTGGTTATTTTTATCTGCATCATTATACGCAAAATGAATTACCCTCAGCAACAATTAGAAACGATTTCTGCTTATAACAGATGAAACAAACGTTAAAGTACATTTAAAACCTTCGCATTTAAAGCTCGGTAAAGTAGTATTTACCACACATATAACCTCAAATTTGTCCGAGGTTAAATTCCCACGCGCGACCAAATGCGTGGTTCAGTTATTATGACTAACACTTACCCGAAGTATCTTGCTCCTAAAGCGGCAGCTTCCATGGCTAAACAGGGATTTTGTGGTGGCGTCCTGCTGTCCGGTTGCTGGCTGTAGCCCTCTGTGACGAAGTGTCGATACGATATGTGATAAACGATAGGAGAGGTACGGAAAAGGGGAATCACCTGTTGATAAGTCCAAACACTACAACACACATCAACACTCAAAGGAAGTCGATAGTCAAGTCCTCTGTTTTGATACATTTGCTTTCCTCGAAAATTTTTATCTCCTCCAGGAGAGGTTAAAGTTCTCTGTCGCACATTGGTGGGTACAACGCAGTACAAGGTATGAGAAATACCAACGTAGCATGTTCTCAGACCACAAAGATAGGCTGGAATTTTCGGTAAGAACCAAAACTGTGTGTAGCTTTCACGTACGTCTGTCTGCATTATAACATTAATAAGCTGGGAATTTCCCCGTGCGGGGTTTTAAAAGTCCCCTAAACTCAACTAATACAATAAACATTAAAACTATTCAAAAAAAAGCGTAACAATTGCCTTAAAGTTTCAAAAACAAAAAAAATAAAAAATTTCTTTGTACAAGAGCACACATTCACGGAAAACTTAAATTACATTTGTCTATAGGCGCCACCTGTTTCTTAAATCGTAGTAATAATTGCGATACCAGACAACGGAAATGAACAGTCATCCCACTTTAAGACTTACTCAAACTCAGCGTGCATAGGTCTTGTTTGCCGCAGCACTGACTGCACAACTAACACTTACTAACACTTAACTTCACTATAAATCTAAATACAAAAGCTATTTTCACATTCACAAATAAATGCGTAGACATTTACATCCGTCTCTTTTAAAACATTCTTCAGCTAAACAAATTTTTGCTGGCTACACGAGAAAGCAAAATATGAAAACGTTAAGTTAACAAATTAGCCAGTGCTACTGAATTTACAATACATAATTTCTATACCTTACCTTATCAAATACAGTGCTAAAGTGTAAATTCGCTTTTTCACCTCTTAATAATAAATCCTACCTTTGGTCATAAATACCAAGGGTTCGGAACAACAAGTCAATAAAGTAATTTCTTAAGAATTTCGTCAGAAAAATATATGTAGTTTATTTACCTAATGGCAAAGCAAGGTAGAGATAACATCTCGAAGATAATTGCAGAAAGAACGATAAATACTTAACCATCTATGGGTTAGAGTATTATTCAAGGTACGATAAGATATCCAAGATATTTTCGGAAAAAAAATTAATAGTTGTGGTCACATATTAATCAGGTAAAATAAAATCTTTAAGACAACTTTAAAGAAATAGATAGGCACTAGACATTTATAATTTAACCTAAAAATTAAGATAAGATAATATACTAAGACAATTTTTTTTAAAAAGACCGTAAAAGCTACTTTTGGTTTGAAGACCTTATTCTCAAGGCACACCGCCTCTTCTATAATTGTAATAACAAAAAAGGGGACTCCCGAGAGAGTAGGGTGATCCCGTATTAACTTAAAATGGGGTATTTGACATTTGCTTTCCAAAAGAAGAAGTTCCGTGAAATGGCACTTGTTTACATAAACGGCATGAAGGACCAGTTCGAAAGGAGTATGCAATCCCTAAATCCCGACATCGATTAAAAGGATCGACACAGGCCAAATCAATAACAACGTTCACTGTCAAAAAGGAAGGTGGGAGGTTTGGAGCTATATAGCAACCCAGGTAGAAAGGCTCGCACTGAACATTAGCGATAGAAAAAATGGTGAATAACGAACACCACTCTTATGTATGGAGGGTTGTCTCGGTACTGTAGACGGGCCCACGATTCGAAAAAATTAAAGTTTAAAACGGAGATACAGGGATAAAAAAAATTAAGTTTTTAGTATAAGCATTCTGGAGAAGAGGTAGAGAGTAGATAATGTCCCTATTAAAACAGATTAGTCTAAAGGACTACCTGCGATGATATTAACGATAAATACCACCACGTAGATACTTAAAAACAACTAAGTTTCAAATGAGACCCAGACAAATCATCTTTCTACTGAGCACATCTTCTGCATAAAAAAATCAAACAAAGGTAACGTAAACAACTTAAATATCCTCACACAATAATTTAAAAGACATGAATGCCATAGGCACGGCAGTAATTGTACCACAGACCGTCAACTAAAGACAAAAATAGGAAATTTCAATACAGCAACAACATAAGAAATAATATTTGGAACGACAAGGCGACAGCCTCTCGTCAACACGTTCAGGAAAAACAAAAATGCATTAGCATTCCTATAATATAAAATGATTGATAACTGAAATTTAAAAAAAAAATGATTGAAATATATTCACAAGAGAACACTTCGAATAGAAATTTCTTGTATTCGCACTGTCGAAACTGACTTTTTACTACAGAGACAAGTTGCGATCCTAAGGGTTCCACGATTAGAGCAGCAAACCGACATCAGCTAGGACAAGTCGTAAAATTCGCTGGGTTGTTCAGACAAAAATTATGTCAACCACGATAATCACTGTATTAGGTTGTGGAATAATAACCAAAAAACAGATAAAAATTAAAAAATAATTTGGTTTACTTACAGTTAATGAACATTTAAAAAAAATTATAACTAAGAATGGAAGGGCTATCATTTAAAATCAAAAACTACATATGGTATAACAAAGTGTGAAAAACTTGAAGATTAATAGGTTAATAGTCATTTAGATATAGGAAAGCTCGATAGTTAGATAATGTTTAAGAAAAAAAAATTCCATGGATACTAAAGAAAGCAAGGCATATTAGCACATTTAAGGTAATATTGCAGTTAAAATTTGGCGTTAATCATTAAGATCGAATTTACAGTTAACAACTGCTAATTGTATTAAACAAATAATTTGATTTCATTTTCAGTCTGTAGATTAATTTTTAAGGTTATTTTAATTTAACAACACGAATCAAAATAAATGTATTCTCTATAGTTTTAAACAAAATTTTTAAATATGGTAATTACGCAAACCGATATTATACATATAAAAGCGATTCATACTTTGCTACTAAAAAAACAACTAAATAATAATTGAAAATGCTTGCATAAGTAAAATATTAAACTTGATATCTCAAATACACAAAAAGAAAAAGAATTTTTACTTTAAGTTATACACAAACAAAAATTCATGCATACAGGTGATGAAAAGCAATTAAAAACATTTTGTAATTAGTTAAGGTTCATAAATGCGCAAATTTCATATTAGGATCAATTTATATTTGCACTCTGCATAGACAAGGAACGAAGTTATTCACCAGACTAGATAGCGAAATTGGGGTCAATGACTTCCCATTTATAAGGGCTTTATTTCTTAATCATAGCAACCAAAACCTAAGAGATATTTTAAATAGAAAAACTAGTGCAAAAAGAAGGTGAAACAGATGACAACATGGTTTTATAAGAACAGAATTTTATTATTTACAACACTGGGATTTAAGTAAATTTTCTTTAGGCTATGATTTTTTTAATTGTATTTAAAGGTTCTTCAAAGAAGATAGAGATTTACAGCATACGGCATTTTTAACCACCTGGATAAACAATAAACTATAGCAAATACGCTTATCGTAGATTTCAGCCACTTAATCAGAAATTAGGTATTCATGTAATTTAACACATCACGGAAAAAACTAACACGCCACAACTGTTGAATATTTTTTTTAAACAAATAAATTATTTAAAACATTAACACAAACACTAAGAAGGCAATACACTTATCAGATTTTTAAGTCAAACCATTGTTAGATTTACACAATGAAAATGTCGCGTTAACCACAAGCAATATTCAGTGTTCACTACCTGCCAACCCGAAAAACGAAAGTTACTAAAAAATATTACTAGAGGGAGCCTATGCAGCGGCTTTCACAATTCTGCAAAGATTTCGTGGTGGCTTCCTGTAGTTCCACTTTTTGCTGACTGTAGCCCTCTGTGACGAAGTGTCGATACGATATGTGATGAACGATAGGATAGGTACGGATGGGGGGGAATCACTTGTTCATCAGTCGAAACGCTACAACACAAATCAACACTCGAGGGAAGTCGATAACCAGTCCTCAATTTCGATACATTCGCTTTCCACGAAAATGTTTATCCCCTCCAGGAAAGTTTAAAGTTCTCTGACTCACATAGGTGCGTACGCCGTCGTGCAAGGCGTGAGAAATACCAACGTTGCATATTCTCAAACCACGGAGATAAGCTGATAACTGGACTTTCCCTGAGAACCAAAACTGTGTGTAGTTTTTACGTACGCCCTGCATTACAACATTAATAAGCTGGTAATTTCTCCATGCGGGGTTTCTAAAAGTCTGTTAAACTTAACTAATACAATAAACGTTAAAGCTTTAAAAAAAAACGTAACAACATATTATTGTATAGATAACTTTTTCGCCAATAGCCGGAAATTTTGGGATATATGAGTAAGTCAAAAAACTTTTTAATTCCTTTTTTATTTGTAGGAGCCCAGCTATTAATTCTTGCTGAACGCCTTATATTAGACTTTTGTAAATGTTTAGTGTCGTTTCTGTTTGTTTCTAAAACTATAACTTCAAAAATTTCATCATCAATGAAACGTTCATAAATATCAATTGGACGTAAATTACCAGAATTATCTAAAAAATATTTGTTTAGCAAATAAAAATATATATAAAAAAAATTATTATTACCAGGATAAATTCCGTGATGATACGTATATCTTTCTGCACCAGAGAAAATAATATTTGACAGCAATGAAGTCCCGTCAACCTCATGCCAATCTTTATTACATTGTAGCAGGGCATTTACGTTGTCACTGTCGTTGTCTAGAGAATGGTTGCTTAACAGATTGCCATCTGCGGTACCGCTACCATCATCAGATTCTGGAATTATATATTCCGATCCTGACAATGAAATATTTTCCAACTTGTCAATATTATCGGCGATTTCTTGCAATTGTTTTTCTGTAAAAATTTGTTTCCTATTGCTGTATTTAACATTACCAAAACAAAACCATTTTGGTCGGCCTAATCTTGTAAAAGGTTAATAAACATGAAAAAAAAAACCTTAACCACAAAAATATTTAACATATTAGATACGTATTTCGACCACTATGTGGTCATCATCAGTAGAAATTTGCAATTAAATAATAATTAGCTGTTGTTCCGGAACGCTTCAGAGGATATCTCCTCACCACTTAGGCTAAAGTAAACCTTCCCAACATACAATTTACTACAATATTGCTTTAAACACTAT
This sequence comes from Platerodrilus igneus, assembly GCA_036346225.1. Classification (NCBI taxonomy): domain Eukaryota; kingdom Metazoa; phylum Arthropoda; class Insecta; order Coleoptera; family Lycidae; genus Platerodrilus; species Platerodrilus igneus. The sequence continues at coordinate 6,768,103 of JARFIW010001503.1, read as the reverse complement.
CGATGATATTCTTCTCACCCGCAGGCTGGTGTTCTCCACAACAAACAAGTGAATTGTGACGTTATAACTAAAATCGACTTAATTTATACTAATTCTAAATCTTCTGAAGCGGAACCAAATTAATCTTGCTTTCTCATTGGTTGTTAACCAATGGGGAAAGCAAGGCAGATGGCTTTATGGGCCCTTTATAAGTGTTTAAGTGGTGAGGAGAATATCCTCTGAAGTGTTCCGGAACAACAGCTAATTATTATTTAATTGCAAATTCCTACTGATGATGACCACATAGTAGTCGAAATACGTATCTAGTATTTTAAATACTTTTTGTGGTTAAGGGTTTTTATTCAAATCATGCCAGTGTTCCTATAATTTATTGTAAAAGGTTCATCACACACATTGATATCAAAATTTATGTACATATTAAGTATTCACACAATTCACTAAAAATAGAACACTCTTTCAATCAGCTGGTTTTAAAACACTGACCATACTATCCACGTATAATAAAACAGACACCGTTCAGATTTAAATTACCGTTACCCGAGTAAGCAACCAGTAACGCTAAATAGCTCGATGTTTATATTATCAGTAGGCCACATGATAAGCAGTTAAACTTATAATTCATAAGCCTAGCGAAAACATACCTAATTTGAAAGTATACTGCATCTGGAACACGTGTAATCCATATGCCTCCCATGTAAACCGTGCCTGTGTATCACCGGTGTTCCACATGGCAGCCAACGTGTCAATGAATATATAAATTAATAGAAACCGTTCATATTATTTATTATTATTATTATACATATATCTAATAATATTAATCTGTAGTAGGGACCTCATACTGACATTGCGCCTAGGGTCTCAGCTTTTTTTACAACAACAGTTCTTAATTATTAACTGATTTTACGAGTCCTTTTGGGTACGGTATGATTTCCCAGACCTCTCAAAGAAATTTGAAAAATAGGAAGTAGGTATATTTTTAGAAAAACCTAAAAAAGTTTCTGGGTTTTTGGGCTATTTTGAAGTATTTTATAAAAATAAAAGTGGTGTGTATGACTATTTTTATCAATCACGCAGTAGTTTACGCCGTTGTTTGGGTAATTTTCCTTTGATAAGCAATCGTGTGTAAATCCCTATTATTTCATCTCCTTGAACTGTATTAAAGTGTAGACTTCCTGTAATGTCCCCAAGTTCATTTTATTAAGTATGTCTATAAAATAATTTAGTTGGGGGAATTACCGAAACTCTACAATATAGTACATTTCAAGGGTTGAAATACTAATCGTCCACACATGATAGCTTATCAAAGGAAAATTACACAAACTGACATCAAATCTACTATTTGATTGGTGAAAATGGTTATACACACTACTGCTTTTTTAAGAAAATACTTTAAAATGGCCCTAAAACCTACACACTGGGTTTATTTTCTATTATTCATATTTTTTTAAAAGACCTGTGAAGTTCACACGGTCCCCCAGAAATCTTACGCAATTTAATTGTTTTTTGAACATAGGCATTTACTAAATAAATTATTACAAATGTTTAAAACTTTATTTTACTTGTTTTGTATGAATGAATAAATTTTAACTTCCAGAATACTCAGTTTAACTTTTACAACCGTTTTTAGATACGCCCCATGTATTCATGACGGTTTTTAATAAACGGTATAATCTACATCGAAAGTTACATATTCTTAGTAAACTAATCACCCAACCAAAAATCAGTGTATCATATAAACTGCATTGCATTCACAATGAATTATCGTATATGTTTTATAAAATTTGATTTTTTATACGTAAATAATCCAAATATATTTTGCATGTTTTAGTTTTAGCAATAAACACGTGCGTGCAATTCGCAGTCATTCCTTTAACTTGCCTGGTTGGCCAAGGATAAAATTATATTACGCTTGCGAATTAGAATCTATGTTTTATTTCTCTCTCTCTCTCTAGAGAATCTTTAGCCAAGTAATATACTCTTACTCACTTCAGTTTTCCTATTTGAGATATTCACTATCGTGGCTCGTCCCATTTCTTAACCGATCGGTATTGTGTGCAGGCAGCAGAAATCCGACGAATAAAAACATGGCAACTGAAAGAACTTTTATCATGGTCAAACCCGATGGTGTTCATCGTGGACTCATTAGCAAAATTATGAAACGTTTTGAACAAAAAGGTTTTAAACTAGTTGCTATAAAATTTGTAACTGTAAGTATAAAGCATCAAGGTCATCATAAAATTAATCGATTATTTTAATAGCCAACAAAAGACCATTTAGCTAAACATTATGCTGACTTATCAGACCGACCATTTTTCGCCGGTCTTGTTAATTACATGAACTCTGGACCCGTAGTACCTATGGTTTGGGAAGGTTTAGATGCTGTTAAGACCGGCCGTGTATTGCTTGGACAAACAGATCCTGCAAAGAGTGCACCTGGAACAATTCGAGGTGATCTATGTATACAAGTTGGTCGCAATATTGTTCATGGTTCTGATTCGGTGGAATCTGCCAACAAGGAAATCAATTTGTGGTTTAATCCTGATGAATTGGTGTCTTGGGAGCCTGTTAACAGTGTTTGGTTGTATGGCGACAATTAGGCATTTTATGTATTCTAGCAATAATAAATTATATTAATTTCCAATCCAGAAATGCTTATATTGATTTTGTTGCCGGAGTTGTATTACATTTACAAATAAACATATTTATTTTGTAATATTTATTAATTTTTGTTAGTCCAAGGAATTACTGTGTAACCGTGTATTATTCTAGTGTAGAAAAGTAGTTGGGATTTTAATAATTCTTTGGGAAGTTTTTACTGCAATTTGCAGTTATGTAATCTGGAGAATAGTTCATTAAGGATGAGTCATTTCATTGTGACTTTAATCTATGTAAAGTGAAACTTTGCAACCAGATAATTCCAAACAGTTTTAAAATTATTCAATTTTGCATTTATTGTTTAGACCTAAAGATTAATTTTTATAAGTTAAATTTAGACAGAATTGGCAGAGATTTTATTGTTAAAATTCAGTATTGTGTTCTTGTTACAAACTTGCATCATGCATTCATTTTTAGCAAAAATGTTTATTAACCTAAGAAAATGTAAATTTAATATTACTCATTAAAGTTCCGCATTTCTAAACAAAGTAGAATCCCGCGACAAAAGTTTTTTCTTGCCTATTTATTTAACCATTCTCAAAACTGAATGAATTTCTCAATGTGTTCTACAAAAGTACTGTAAAATGGCTTGAAGTTGATCACTTTTCAACTTTAACTGAAAATAACCCTATTTGCAATTTTAGTTATTTGCAAGATAACACGGCTATCGCTCTCATGTAGTCCTAGGACTTGAAAAATCTGCAAAATGTGTAACCTTTTTCTTGGAAAAAGCAGCCTTTAGTATATGACGAAGTTGACCACATTTAAATATCTTTGAAAATGCATTATTGTAATAACAGGTGAAATTGACATGAAAAATAAACCGTAAAGTAATCATTTTATTGAAAGAAAAATTGACTGTTAAAGAGAAGAAATAACATGGTTATAGCCTAAAACTATATAGTAAACCGGAGTCTGCTCGATTTTTTCATATTAAATAAAGATAAATCAATGTTAAAACAAAGTCTCCGCGACGAGATACATAGTATGGTTTTAAATTTTATGAAAGTACTTAATCTTTATCTTCTATATTTGGCAAGATAAATTTATCACCTTTCAAACGCCTTAAAAAATTAACACACTCATCCTCTGAAAATAACTCGACCTACTGTCACTTTCTTAGCTGTCTAGCAATCTTCCTTTTTACTGCTTGAACCTTGTTTGGTGCTTGATTTTTGCTTGTTGAAGGCTTTTCTTCATTATGCTTGTCTGGCGAATCTTCCTTCCAGGAACAACAATTAATTTTTTCCTTTTTACTATTGAATCATGTCTTTTTGATTTCGTTGATCCTTTAATGAATTTACTAGAACGTCACCAATACTCTCTCTGGCAACTTCCTCTTGTGCATAAGGAATAGAAGCTTCTGCTTACATAATGGAATAATTCCACTTGCAGAAAAACTCATAGTACTGCAGATAAACACACAATTAGACTGCAACAAATTCTAGAATTACATAATATGGCAATGCAGGTACAAGGAGCCACTAGAATCACAGGTAGCCAAGTTCCTGTATTAACTACATAATTACAAACATTCCTAATAAAATTATTTCAACTGAGATAATAAGCAATAACTTGTCTGACCACAGCTTTATCTTTTCTTGACTATATCTTAAAATACTAATAAATACTGGTGCTTCCTTTGACACAAATTTACTGAGCGTAACATTTGCCGTTTTATGCATTTATATGAAAAAATAAATCTGACAAATTCAAACGATTTGAACTATAATTTTCAGGTTGTGGTTTATAATATATCAGCAGCATTTGAAGCTTACCTCTCATTGACGCAAAACAAATTAAAAGATAAGCACTGCCTTACTAAAAGAATAAAAATCTATGCAAGAAAATTTTTTTTTGCATATATGTATAAACATTATAATAATAATTCTTTTGTTAGGTCCTATAAAAAGATATTCAAGGCTATTATTTCACTAGCAAAAGTTAATTCTTATCAAATCGTATCGGGCATGCAAAAAACAAATCAAAGGAATCGTGGTAAAGGAACTGTCTGAGAGTACAGAGAGAAAGGATACAATTTATATACAAAACTGTTCATATGCAAAAACAGCAGATATCTTAAATGCTCATTTTACTACAGCAACAGAGAATCTACTGATCAATAATAATATACCTGTCTCGAGATCCATCGATTTCCTAAAATGCGATTCTGTGGCATATCAAAATAATTTTATGTTCTTCCCTACGGGTCAGCATGAAAATGTAGATGTGTTCTTAACATTTAAAAATGATCAACTAAAATTATCGTTAACCATAGTTAGGTATAGCTGAGTTAATCAATGATTTATTCCAAATAGGGATGTTTCCAACATGCCTTAAGCATGCAATAGTTGTTCTAGTACATACGGGTGGCTCCTACTCTGTGTACAATTACAGACCGATCTCCTACCGTCAGCTTTTTCAAAACTAATTGAGTACTTTGTAAAAAACTTACTACTTTTGCTATAAAATATATATTTAATCCACTCCATATTAGTTCGGTGCCAAAAGCTGGTGATTAATGACCGGAAAACATGTTTCATAGTTTTCAAAAACCAAACTCGCTGAAAGTCTAAAAAATTATCTCTACATCCAGTTACGTCATGTACATTTTTAGGTCTAATTATTGAAGTAAAACTAAACTGGTCTAAACATATAACAAATCTAGCCTCAAAGTTGTCCTGTACTTGTTTTGCTATTAGAACTGCCTCCAATGTGATATCACAGGAATGTGCTTTGAGTGTGTATTTATGTACTATTTGAATCGAGGTTAAGGTATGGTATTGTATGCTAGGGAAATTCAACTGCTGAAAATATAGAAACAATCTTTAGGTTACAAAAGCGAGCAGAATTATATCCAAATCAGCAAGGGATTGTCATTGTCGACCACTATTTCGAAAACTGAAAGTTTTAACTTATACCTCGATTTATATATATGAAATGCTCATATTATTTTATAAAAAGCAAGCAAATTTCAGTACCCACAACAGTAATTAAACGACCACCTTACGCGATCAGCTGGGGATATATATATATATATATATATATATATATATATATATATATATATAAACCTAAACCTTTATCTATGCTCATCAAAAAATTATTTATATACACATCCCCTACTTTGTACAATAAACTACCTGTTACCATCAAATCCTAAAGAAATTTACAAAATTTAAATCTGCGCTACTACCTTTGCTGTGCAAACAAGTTTATTATTCACTAAACGAATTTCTAAAGAATAACTTTCACGATTTAGTTTAAAACAACTAGCAATCTTGCTACGCACATACATATTTTATTGTATTATTGACGACCTAGCTTTAGTGATCAATTGATTATATATATATATATATATATATATATATATATATATATATATATATATATTGATGACATAAGTTTTAAGATTGATAGGGGAGGTTCAATTATGGGTGAATAGTATGTTATGCTAGTTCTCCGGATTTTAACTCATCATTTTAATATGTGTGTCATAGCATATACTGTTTTTGATGCTATGGTGCTTTATGCTAGGATAGTTAAGGACAGAAGGCATTATATATGTTGAAGTATGATGAAAATTTACCATTTATTATAGGTATGAATAAACTTACTTAGTTACATTCAGTTTGGCTACAGGAGCTAACCTGTCGAACAGTTTTCTAACATACTTTATTTTACAGAAAAAATATTTGTATTGCACTTTCTGTTTGCTTCCGATAATTTTTCATTGACCCGAAAAAACTTACATCTAGTGGTTGGCACAAGGGGTTACATTTGGTGGCAAACAAACAAAGTCAATGTTATTTTCCCTACAAAGTTAAAGAACTTTTTTTGTAGAATGGGATGAAAGTTCATCACCTATTATGACCTTTTTACCCCTTACTATTAATTGAACATGTGGTAAAAAGATCTTTTAAATCAGTTCATAAAACAAATAGCATCAAACCAACCATGATTAGATCGATTGTACCATGTTCCTTTAGAACAACATTTTTTTCTCACAACATGGAATACCTCTTGGGTCACCTTCACGCCAAGAATCCCATAAACTAGAAGCTTATTCAGCGATAAAATATCACCAGTTGCAAAAACATACTATTATCAGGTCACTTTTTTAAAATTTATAACATTATCAGGGTATTTAACCCCTCTATGAAAAATTAGCTTTTTATCAGTATCGTCGCTTAAATTACTTTCATTGTAATTAAATATTGCTTATGATTACATCTTTAAATATTATAGACAATTCATCAAAAACAGCGTCAACTACACCATAAGATCTCTTAATATTGTTACTTAGACGTTCCGATAAAACTTGCGTATTACGCGATAGAAAATATTTTGCTCAATTGTAACCAGGAAGATTATTTTTAAATATACGATCAAGATAAGCTTTGGCACTTAAACATAAATCTAATGTATTTAAAAGAAATTCCCATTCATCGCACATGATTAGGCCTTCCACAAAATCATCTTCTTGGATTTTTGTCAACACAGTTTGACCTCCATATTTTTTGATATGCCGACCATGTATTTTGTTCAAGAGAGTTTCCTTGGGAATGTTATATTTCTTAGAGACTTCATTGAAGCTAATGTTGACGTGTCCAAAACGTGGGGCAAACACTTTTCTAAAATTTCCTCACTACTTTTTAGGGTGTTTGGTGTCTTTCTTATGTTTATACACACGTGACATGCTCTATTTAATTAAATTTACTTTACTTTACAGGACAAAGTGACTGTATGAAATGAACCCTCCTATCAAATTGAGCATATATATACGTTTCGATAACCACAGATAAGATTTTACAGGTCAGTCAAATTCATGCCGGCGGTCAACTTCAGCTTGAATTAATTTTAAATTTGCACGGATAACCAAAAACTTTTACTACTAACTAACGAAAACACAAATGTGCCAGCTGAAGTTATTTTCAGGATACAATAACTTAATAAATAAAATCTGTACCAGACTCGTAGAATGATTTGATCATCACAATCCAGGTGAAAGTTTAATGTCCAATTTATAATACCCAATTTCACAGATGTATGCCCATTCATTGCTAATTGTTGGAATTGAACTTTTTAGTACAATTTTGTAAAGAAAACTAATTACAATGAGATAGTCTTAAGATACATAGGTAAAACTTAAGTTTATGAATACCATACAGATTTTAATTTTTTTTTAGTTTTTGGTCATCTACTCCATTTTAGGGTAACATGAAATTTATAGTTTTCTTTAAACCTAGATCTAAATATAAGTTAGGAATATTTGTATACTTGGTTCACCTAAACATTTGATTGTTTGTTATTGCTTAAAAGTGTGGCTTTAAATTTTATTGGAGACGTGTTTCTGTGCAACTTTTATGTAAACCAAATCAATATTAAATTGTTTACATGTGTATAACCTGTATTTAACGAACCATGCACTCTCGTCATCTCCCCACCATGCTGCTGTGGGAGGTATAAATTTTCACTTATAGATTGAGCGGTGTGCATCGACAAAATACAATCCCATCAAGGGCTAAAATTCATTTTGGGCCCCTGTAAAATTCGTTTCGTTATCACTATAAATAAGAGTTGGTTGACTACGAGCTATAAAACGACGTAATGTTTGCAAAAATCCTCAGTACTCAAACTAATCACCAACTCGATATGTATCGCATGGTACAATGCACATGTAAAAACAAGGAACGGTTTTTATTATCCTTCAAATAGAGTGGCCCAACCAAATCAATCCGAATGTTCTGGTCAAGGCTTGTTCCACTCGATAGTTGGGTAGAGGTGTCATCTCGGCAGGTGTACCTTCTACATCTAACGCATTTTTCGTGACACATTAATGGTCCTCTTACTCTTTAAAATCCAAAACCATTATATAAGCTTGTTCGTCATTATTTGTGTCCCAGCATGGAAGTTATTCAAATAACACTCTCTAATTAATTAATCAAACGGAATATGTTTAGCAGGTAACAATATCGGATACTTGAAATCAAGAGTTGCCCTACAAACAATTTTAGTTAAAATACGGATATTGCCCTTGCCATCCACAATTGTTCGTCTTTTATTCTGCCCTTGACTCGTAATACCTTCTCTCTGCATCAACCTTATTAGTAAGATTTTGGCATCATGGATCACTCTGACCTTCAATGGGCCTGTAATTATCCTACCGCAGGAGTTATTAGCAAAACATTATTCATGACACCACTCTTAAAACCTTAGAATAATTCAGTACAAGCTTGCACAACTCTTCTGACCGGTAGCTAATTGTCACCACTACAAACTTTTTTAGTTCTGCACCGATCTGTGACTCATTTTCACAGGTTGGCTCAGCTTGAATTTGTTAACCACCTTGACTCCTCCCACCACTACAATTTTAATACTTTTTTCATAGTACAACCACGTGATGGTGATCTGCTAGACTTATCATACTCAGAATATAATTCCACTCAGTAGCCAAACTAAATTTCAGATTTTCGTCAACCCTATTTTGTACAAATACTGACCAATTCTGTTTTCTTTTTATCCAGGCTAAAGCGGTTGTTGAGTCGCTCCAGTATACACACTTTAAATCGGTAACTACTAAAAACCAACATTACTGTCTCGGTTAATCTTACACCGATCAAATAAGCCATCAACTTTAATCTCGATATTGTTACTGTTCTGAAGGGACACATTCTTGTTCTTGCCTGCTCAAAACTTAATAACAAATTTATTATCAGTGACTGGATATTTCAAAACTACTACGACCGCATAAACTGACTTACTTGAATCACAAAGACCAAATCTTTATAACTGATAGAGCTAGGCACCACCCACCTTGGTAACGGTATATGAACTAACAGTTGAATCTGAATTCTCTACTTTTTGAATGCGTTTCTAAAAATTTGTGGTAATATTTCATCCCATCCAACCGTTCTTGTTAATGCTTGTTGTAGCAATATATGCGGAACTATAGTAGCCGTCGACAAGAGACCTATGGGATCATATAACCTATTTAGGAAGGACATCATTTTCAGACAATTTTCGTTTCAATTTCAAATATATTGTAACTCAAAATATCCACCATTTTGTTCTGCTTCCTTAATACCTTTACAACTTGATATGAATTGCTAGCGAGATCTCTGATATCACTAACTACTGTATCTATACCAAGTTTGTTCTACTTGTATATGATTAAACACAAGCTTGAAATTGTATCGCCAAAATGCTAGGATGTAGTCTACTAACCGCAGTTAAGCCTGTTCCAAGAACTTGCCAGTGTGCTTCAACTAAACACACTAAATAAACTATTCTAATCATATATCTTTTTTAATGCAAACAAGATATGTGATTTTATTTTCCTTTTTGATAAAAAAACAATTCTAATACTATATTTTATTATTTTTTCCACCTACTTTTACATGAAACAAATCTTGGCTTCCTTTTACACTGTATTACAACGCATGTGTTACAACATAATGTTAATTAACTATAAAAATTAAACCTACAAATTAAGTCATGCGGGGGGCTTTACCTTTTATCATAAACTAATTTGAACGTTTTAAGCAGTCCCACCCCGCTCAATTATCCATCCAGGAGAACCTGGCTGTCTCGCGATTGGAGTTACCATCTTTGGTTTTTGACTGAACTTAGGTAAAGCTTAACTGCTCCTCCAAACGAAAACACCGTTTTACTGATCTGGCTAATTCACGGTACGAAATGCACGTCCGAACCACTCTAATCACCCCATTGGATCCGGGATAGATCTCCATTCTGTGCGCAAGCGACATCTAACCCTTTTAGTTTTAATACCACCTACAATAACAACATCCCCAATTTAAGGCTTAGCAGTTTCTTTTCCGTTTGATCACATACAAACCAACTAAACCATGGAGCAGGCAAGTGGCATGCACAGACGAAATATAATTCCAATCAAGGGCACAAAATTCATTTTTGGCCCCAGTAAAATTTGTTCTGTTATCACTATAAATTGTAGCTGGGCGTTCTCTACGAGCTATAATACGACGTAATGCTTGCAAAAAATTCAGTACTCAAAGTAATCACCAGCTTAATATGTATTGCATGGTACACTGCACATGTAAAAAGAACAAACCAACATTTTCTATTATTTTTCAAATAGAGTGGGACCAATCCAATCCAAGCCCAATGATCTAAAACACCAAGGTTTTTGTTCCACTCGATCAATGGATAGATATGCCGTCTCTGAGAAAAAACTCTAAGTCCTGTACTTTCTACATCTAACACACTTTTTGCGACTTGCTTTAATGGTTTGCCTATTTTTTAAAATCCAAAACCGTTCTCTTAGCTTGTTCACCATTTTGTGTGTCCCAGCATGAGATTTATTCAAATGACACTCTCTAATAAACGAATCAACTAGGATATGTTTAGCAGGTAACAACATCCGATACTTGAAATCATAAGGGTTGCACAATTTTACTAAAAACACTGATAACGCTCTTATCATCAACGATTGCTCATATTTTATTCTTCCTTTAACTCGTAACACCTCTCGGTTTCAATTTAATTAGTGAGATTTTCGCATTATCGATCTCCCGAACCTTCAATTGCCCTTAATGATCCCACCATGGGCATTATCCACAAAACACTTGATTCACAACTACACTCTTAAAACCTTAGAAAAATTCAGTACACGCTTGCACAACGTTTTTAACCAGTAGCTAATTGTCACTGATATAGCCAATGCGACCAGAAACTTTCTTAGTTCTGCACCAATCTGTAGCTCATTTTTAAACTTTGACTCAAGTTGCCAAGTTGAGTTCATTAACCACCTCAACCCTTCCCACCAAGGCAACTTTAGCAATTTTTTCAGAGTACGGTCATGAGAAGGTAGATCTGCTGGAGAATCTGCTCAGAATATAGTTCCACTCGGTAGCCAAAATTAATTTTAAAATTTCATCAACCCTATTTTGTACAAGTACCGACGAACCAATACGGTTTTCTTTTTATCCAGGCTGCAGCAGTTGTTGAGTCGCTCTAGTATACACACTATAAATTCGTAACTACTAAACAGACCTTTACCGTCTCGGCTCCTATTACACCAATCAAACAAACCACTAACTCTAATCTCGGTTTTGTTATTGGTTTGAGGAGACACACTTTTGCCTTTGTCTGCACAAACCTAATAAAAAATGTATTATCAGTGACTCAAAACTCTCAAAACTACCATGGCTGCATAAACTGACTTGCTTAAATCACAAAAAATGTGTAAGACCCAATCCTTGTAACCATTAGAGTTAAGCACCACTCAAGTTAGTAACTTTATATGTCCGAACAGTTGACCCTGACTTGCCCCCTTTTCGAATTCGTTTTTAATAAGTTCCGGTAATATTTCATCCCACCCCACCTTTTTGTTCTACGCTTATTGTAGCAAAATATGCAGAAATATAGTAACTACTGACAAAAAAACCTATGTAATCATATAACCCATTTAGGAAGGACGGCAGTTTTCGATTTGACAATTATCCCCTTGCAATTTCAAATATGGGTTAACTCAAAATATCCACCACTTTATTCCACTTTAACCTTACTACCTTCACAACTTGATCTGAATTGCTAGCGGGAGCTCTGATATCACTTACTACAGTATTCTCCCACATATGAAGTTTCATTCTACTTATATATAGTTAAATACAAACTTGAAATTATATATCACATCGAAATTGCCAAAATGTTAGGATATAATCTATTAACAGTAATTAATCCTGTTCAAGGAGTTGCCAGTATGCTTCAACCAAACACGCTACATAAACTATTCTGCTTATTATCATATATCTTTTTTAATACGAAACAAGGTATGTGATTTTATTTTTCATTTTGATAATGAAAAACAATTCTGACAATTATATTCTATTATTTTTCTCGTCCTACTTTTACATGAAACAAAACCATGCCTCCCTTTACACTGATTTGCAAACATATACGTTGCAACAAGTATTTTAACCATTTTATAGAAATGTATTTTACACAAAGGATGGCACTTCATATAAACCCTTGTGAGGCTCACCTATTAACAAAGTGTAAGATTCCTACTGGGCAGAACTGTTTTTAATATCCATCCTTAAATATTTTAAGGGAAGATTTATACAGACCAATATAATGCAAGATTGGTACTAACCCATTAATAGTAGAAACTTTTTTCTTGATTTTAATAGAAAACCTAAAACAGTGGCTCATTCTACTGCTTACTTAATTAAAAAATTTTTAAAATAAATACATATATTGTATATTTGAAAAAAATGGTGTTGGGTAAATGCAACACTGGGCACAAATATTACCAATCAGGATTATATGGGTTGTACTAAACCTCTCCATAATTATCATCTCAGTTTTGTTATATTGTATTTACATGAAATGTAATAAAACATTTATTGTGTAACCTTATATTACATTTTATCCTTTTTTTTTATTGTTGTTGATCTGCAAAGTGCAGGAGTTCTTTTTCTTGGTATGTTATAAAATGCCCTTTATTATCATATCTTATCTCTGGAACAACCCTGGTTGGAGCGAATGTACAGGGACCTAAAGTTACAAAACAAGAAATATAATTCCAGACTGTATAAAACAACATTTACACACCTGGTCTCTTTTTTTTTGGTATTCCCAAGTGACAATAAACTTATTGCTATAGATTTCCAGCATTCGAGCAAATCCAATTGAGTTTGGTCTTTCAACTTTGACAATGTGGTTAACTTTCTCATCAATTACTTCTGTTTACAATATAGCCAGTGCTCTCATGCAGTGGTTGATATAGAGATTTTGCATGAGAAATTTGAAAATTTTTTCCTGCTTCCCAAATTAATATCCGAAAATATATTTATGCAATTTTAAAGATGTTGTAATATCCTTCTATACAATTTTTTTTTATTTTAAAAAATACAAACAAGATAATATACTTTGCATTATTTGCGATCAAAAATTGGTAACTACTATAACGATAATTATTATGTTAATAAGTTTATTATCTTTAATCGCTTGTAGCATTCCTATTATTTAGTCGACCGAATTTCTAAGTTTTTAGAAAAACATCAAGACCTAACTTTAAAGCTGCATAAATAAATTACTGATTATTTATTTTGGGAAGTAGGGAAATAGTATATATTGAACAACGTTTGAAAACTACTCTTTGCATTCAAATGAGACAGTTTGGTTATTGAATGTGTTGTTCACTATATATACTGTTTCTACCACTGCACAAGCAATCTTTTTTTATAAATAAGGTGTGTGAAATAGTCTTACACACAGGAAGTGCACACTATAGTATTTTCCAGCTGTTTATTGAGTGCATGGTACTGCTGTTTAGGGCAGGTGTATTTTTTTTATTTTGTAGGTACTTGGCATCTGGAGATTTATTGATATCAATCATTAGACAATTTCGAGTAGGTGAAAGCAGTGCTTCACAAATTGTGAGAGAAACGTGCAATTTGGGAAGTATTCAGGAAGACAGTTTTTAAACCACCTTCAAGGGAGCTATGGGTGAATATAGCAAAAGATTTTTAAAACAAATGGCAGTTCCCTAACTGTTTGGGAGCAATTGATGGGAAACATATAGTGATGCAGGTGAGGACAATATACAGCCAACAAACTATATTGAATCTTTTATCTTTATTGTAGGCTCCACCAAATTCTGGATCAAATTATTTTAACTATAAGGGATCGCATTCTGTTGTTTTAACGGCGGTTGTTGATGCCAAGTATTGTTTTACAATAGTTGATATTGGGGCTGAGAGGTGTGGTAGTGATTGATAGTGGTGCATTTAAGTCATCCGCAATGGGCAGAAAATTTTATGACAATACAATGAATGTACCTTCACCATCCCCAATATCTATAAAACAACCTCCAGTTTCTTATGTTTGGGTAGGAGGAGGCATTCGCTTTAACACATTTTTTAATGAAGCCATTTCCTGGAGGCAGTTTAACAAATGCTCAAAGAATATATAACTATAGATTATCTCGAGCACATCGTGTTGCTGTAAATGCTTTTGGCATACTATCAGCACGGTTTCGAATATTTCGCAGACCTTTTACTTGTAGCATGGAAACTGTAGATGCAGTTGTAAAAGCCAAAGTTTGACTGCATAATTGCATTATGCAAAATGAAACAAAACTAGCTGAATCTGAAAAGTTATACTGTCCATTAAATTTTATTGATAATGAGTTATCAAATGGGGTTATAATAAAGGAAAAAAGGAGAAGATATGATACTGGTGGTGTTTCGAATTCTGGTCAACATGGATCAAATAATTATTCGTACAATGTTTGTGAAATTCGAAATAAATTTGTAGATTACTTCAATAATGAAGGTGCTGTCGTCTTTCAAAATCGTTGTGCACATATTTAAAACAGAACTATTATATTCTTATGTATAATACGCTGTAATTTGTATATAAATAAAAAAAAAATTTAAAACTTGAAACATTTATGTATGCGTAATAATACAAATTGTATTTTACTACTACAAAATTCCCATAGTTTCTATAAATGCCTATACAAGAAGTCTAACTTAACCATGAAACACAATTTATAATACTAATTCAGTTATACCTAGTACAATTTGACTTAGAAACATTATTGTAAAATGCTATATTCCTCCATCACCTCGCATAGTTGTAAGAACTGTATTTCTAATTAGCAGCGTTTTCTATATGGTAATTTTCTCATTCCTTTAGCAAGTTGTTCACAAAAATGAGAAACACCGTCCATTGGTTTTCCTTCACTTCCACAAGGTTATTTAAAATGGTATCTATTTGGTGTATAAATACAGAAAATCATCAGCAAAGGAAATGATGGATGGTCTGGCAAACATATTTGAGCGTAAAAGTATTGCAAATCAACTTTTGTTACGGCATAAATTGCTCACAATGAAGTACAATGAGTGTCAAGGTATGACTGAACACATTTTGAATTTTGCTCGTAAGATTCGTGATCTAAAATCTTCTGGTGCCAAATTGGAAGAATTAGATATTGTATGTCATTTACTCGTTACTTTACCAACTGCCTATGATGGATTGGTCACAGCAATTGAAACAATGGATCCAGACAAAATAAAAGTGGATTTTGTGAAAAGTCGTTTACTGGACGAATACAACAAAAGAAAACCGGGAGGTTGTGAAAAAGTGACAAATGAAGTGCATACCAATGTTAAATGTTTCGGCTGTGGTCAGATACGCCATTTGAAATCTGGTTGTCTTAAATACCAGAAACAGAAAAGAAAGAAGAAAATTTCGAATAAAAGTACTGAAAAAGTAAATGCAAATGCAATCGAAACTGATTCAACGCCAGTGATTCTTAGTGCAGTCACTGAACCTGTGTACAAAGATTCGTGCACAGACATGAAAACTGTATTATATAGTGCAAAGGCAATGCGACAAAATGACTCTTCAAAAATTCGTTTTATTATTGACTCTGGTGCTACTGAGCATATGGCAAATGACCAATCAGTATTTGAGGAATTGCAATGCATTGATGGTGTACAAATTTCTGTTGCAAAGCGGAATGCAAATTTGTGTGCAAAGCAGAAGGGCGACATTCAAATAAAAACTTTTTACAACGATGACTGCAATACAAAAGTCATCAAGGATGTACCATTGGTGAAGGATTTGAAATGCAATTTGTTATCGGTGAAAAGTTTAACAAAGCAGGGATTTAGTGTTATCTTTGAAGGTGATTTTGCTTATGCACAATACAAGGATAAAACAGTATTTGTAGCGCATTCTTCTGGAAGGTTATTTGAAGTAGATTTTCATGTTGTTCGTAATGCACTTGCTGGTTTAACAGATCAAAAAAATTTTGAATTATTCGTCACAAATATTTTGGCATTATCAACTAGGTCATTTGAACTACAATGACATGAAAAGAATGGTTGATCGAAATATGGTTGATGGCTTGAATAAAGTAAAAATAAACATTGATCATAAATTTTGTGAATCGTGCATAATGGACAAACAAGCTAGATTGCCATTTCCAGAGAGAAAACGTCGTTCAAATCGATTATTACAGTTAATTCACAGTGACGTTTGTGGGTCGTTGTCAATACAAGCATATGATGGTTCAAAATATTTTGTTACTTTTACTGATGATTTCTCAAGAGTTTCTGCTGTTTACACAATTAGACAAAAGAGTGAAATCTTTGAAAAATTCAAAGATTTTATTGCATCATCAGAATCTTTGCATGGCGTTAAAGTTGCAAAGTTAAAGGCGGACAATGGTGGCGAATACATTTCAAATGAGTTTAAAAACTGTTGTCGGAAGAAGGGTATTCAACTGGACTATACAGTACCAGATAATCCTGAAATGAATTCGGTATCGAAACGTTTAAATCAAACTTTGGTTGAAAAAGTTCGATCAATGCTGAATGCTAGTGGTTTAAAGAAGGAATGTTGGTCAGAGACGGTTTTGGCAGCGAATTATCTGAAGAATCGATGTCCGACCAGTGCCTTTGGTAAACAATTTCAAAACAAGACACCGGCTGAACTGTGGTCTAAAGTCAAACCAAATTTATTAAATCTTCGTATTTTTGGTTCAGTTTGTTACAATATTGTTCCGGATTCCAAACAATCAAAGCTCAATGTATTATCTTGGGTTAAGCTTCAAATTGTTCATATCGATTATGGAATACTGAAACAAAGAAAGATTATTCAAGAAGGATATCCTATTTTATTTAAAGAGAATCGTGCAACTATAATGATTAAAAATTGTGAAATAATATGCAACCTAATACGAAACATTTGTGTTGTGCAATTTGAAATTATGAACGAACAATACTTAATTACAAAAGAAAAAAACTTGTGGCACCTGCAGTTGGGACATTTAAACAGAAACAGCTTACACAAGCTCGGGTTGCATGTATGTACTGATGAATGTGAGTCGTGTAAAGTGGGTAAAACAACAAGATTGTTATTTTATTCATCAAGAACTACAACTAAAAGAGTAGGTGAATTGATTTATAGTGATGTATGGGGTCCAATAAATATCGAAGGTTTAAATGGAGCAAAATATTTTATATGCATAATTGACAACTTCTCCAATTTTAAAGCCGTGTACTTAATGAAAAATAAATCATAATGTGTTATAAAATTTAAAATGTATATAGAACAACTACGTGCGAAAGGAAGCAACATACCTAGAATACGTACTGACAAGGGCGCCGAATATCTGTCACAAGATTTCCAAAAGTATTGCGAACACAATGGTATAATACAAGATTTACAGTGGGATATATGCCTCCACAGAACCTAGGACACATGCTTACCAAAAATACTATGGGGAGAAGCATTGCAATGTGCGGCATACCAATTGAACCAATCAGCAACAAAAGCTACAAATGGTAAAATACCAGCTCAAATATTTTATGGAGGTGACATCTATTAGTCACTTACATGTCTTTGGTGCAAAATGTTGGTATTATATTCATCCAAAACGAAATAAATTAAAATCAAGAGGTAAAGCAGGAAGAATGGTTGGTTATATTGGAGCTGGATACAGAATTTGGGATCCTTTTTCAAATAAAATTACCATATCAAGAGATGTTACATTTAATGAATTTGATATCAAAAATATAGAAGAAAAATTGCCATTAAAAATAACTGAAATCGAATCAACAGTTCCTGAAATAGGTACGATAAAATCTGATAATCTTACAATTTTAGAAAATAAAATAGAATATCAAGAAAAAGTTCAAAAGGTTACTACAAGAGTCGGATGAGAGGTGAAATCGCCAAAGTATTTACACGATTATGAAGCTTATGCAGCTTATTGCCTCATAAGCAGTGATGAAGTTCCAAACTCTTACGAGGAAGCAATTAAACACAAAGAATAGGAAGAAGCCATTAATTATGAAATCGGTTGTTTAGAGAAAATGAAAACATGGGAAAGTTCAACGTTACCAAGTGATAATAATGCTATAGACACAAAATGGATCTTCAAAATAAAAGAAAATGGTTCAAAAAAAGCGAGCCATTTGGAAGTAATTACGAGGTCGTGCTTAAAGGAAAAGAGAAGACGTAGTATTCTCAAATTTTCTCAGTATGAGATATCTAAAAGGAACATGTCAAATTGACATCGTAAGTGAAGTGAGCTACTATTAACTGAGATTACTGGTAAAAAGAACACAGCTATTATATCATGAATAATCTAATTTAACGAGGTTTAAACCAAGATAAATAAAGTAGTACATTATACATTTTGGGTTTAAATAATTTGTGGGAATTGCCATGGCGGTAGTTAAAAGTGGCATTATGTCAGCTATGTTGAGTCGTTATTGTTATCACTTGTATACACGTTTGTTTTTATTACATTTCAACAATTTAGTGTTTGTAGATTATATTTGAAATTAGCAATTGTGAAATAACTTTCGTGTCAAGTGTGTTGTTGGTGTTTGTAACAATAGAGCTGCCGTTGATAGAAAGAAAACTACTGAAATAACTTTTCAAAAATAAGTAAATAATGTTTAGGGATGGATCTTAAGCAATTGTTAGTTCGATAACATAAATTCCGGTTGCTTGAAAATAGAATAATTTATTTATTGTTTGAATTTTTTTGATTGTCAATGGTTCCGTTATTGGTATTTCTAGTCGTTGGATAAGAGGTCCTACGTTCTTAAGAAACACCAAAGCACATGGCCAAGTGAAGCGGTAGGTTTTAGTGATATGGGTGATGAAGAAATGAGAATAATACACGTTCACGTTGCTAAGACAATTGTCCAAATCATTGATGTAAAACGGTTTTCGAGTTGGGTGCGATTATGCAGTGCTCAAGCATTTGTATTGAGATTTATTAGCATACTCAAATCAAGAATTAGCAACGGCACATCACCTCAGGAGCCTATTTCTGGACAAGAATTTCAGAATGCGGTAAATGTAATATACCGTCAAATTCAAAAGGAAGCGTACCCAAACGAGATACTAGCACTTGAGCAAAATTGTCTCAATGAAGTACAAACTATTTCCATAGAAACAACGAGCCCAATTTATAATTACTCACCGTACATAGATGAACACAGGGTTTTAAGAATGAGGGGTCGGATCGATATTGCGCCAGTCATCGATATTAATATGAAAAGGCCAATACTGTTACCAAGAAATAATTACGTAACGTCCTTATTAATCCTTGACTATCACCGCCGATACCATCATCATAATAACGAAACTGTCGTGAATGAAATTTGCCAAAAGTACCAAATTCCACATTTACGGACAGTGCTGAAGAAAACGTTAAAAGGATGCCAGAACTGTGAAATTGCAAGGGCTTGTCTTATACCATCTGAAATGGTGGATCTACCTCCAGCTAGATTGGCGTCTTTTACTAGGTCGTTCACTTTTACAGGCGTCGACTATTTTGAATCACTGTAACTGTCGGGAGACGTACAGAGAAAAGATGGGGTGCATTATTTACTTGTTTAACTGTCCGGGCTATTCACATAGAAATAGTTCGTAACCTATCGACTGACTCTTGTATTATGGCATTGCGTAATTTTATAGCAAGAAGCGGCATACCAAAAGAAATATTCAGCGACAATGGCACACATTTTCGAGGAACGGATAGTGAAATATGAGTAGTTCTAAAAAAAAACAAGAAAAAATTCAAAAGAAACGTTACCGGACTCAAAAATCAAGTGGAACCGTAATCCGCCTGCGTCATCTCATATGGGAGGAAGTTGAGAGCGTCTCATACGATCAGTATGCTTTTACGGACGTGGTTGATGAAAGTCGAAAATATTGTAAATTCCCGACCACTTACATATATCCCTGTAGTCACAGACCGACAAAGCCATCACGCCAAATCACTTCCTACTTGGTTCCTCAAACGGTTATAAGAGCATGGGAGACCTAAATGACAACGGGGTCTCATTAAGAAAAAATTGGAAAACAGCTCAACAACTGGCAAATCTGTTTTGGACACGTTGGGTTCGTGAGTACTTACCGTATCTGACCAAACGCACAAAATGGTTCAACCCAAATGTAGGACCAATAAGAAAAGGAGATGTCGTGATAATCGTGAATGAGACACAACCCCGAAACTGTTGGAAAAAAGGTATTGTTATTGATACCACTATCGGAAGCAATGGTCAAGTGCGAAGGGCCGTAGTTCAAACGGCAACTGGGGTCTTTGTTCGACCGGCAGTGAAACTTGCAGTTTTAGACGTAGCAAAAAAAAATGTAGTAAACTGATTCGGCAGATAAGTATACCGGAGTGGAGAATGTTAGGAGAACCGCAACTGAGTTTTGATTACTGCGATTGTTTATAAAAAGAGAATAAATCATGAGATCAAGGTTAGTCAGTAGTGACATTTTAGATAAAACAATTTTACATTTTAAAGATTTAATACTTTATTTCCAAACACGGTAAAAACCAAATAAGGTTAATTAGTTGTATGATTATCGTTATGTAACCTACTAATACGTACTATTTTAGGAAGCTAGACAATAAATTTGAAGTTGGGTTATACACTATACGTGATTGTTCTACTTTTAGATTTTAATCCTAACAATCCCAGAAATAAGAAGCATGGAAGGAAGCGAGTCAATACCGTCAAAATTTAAAGTGAAACCACCCACATTCGATGGTAAAACACCTTGGCCCACATATTTGAAACAATTCGAAGCTGCTGCAATAGTGAACGGTTGGTGCAACAAAGAGAAGGTTATCTCCTTAATAGTGGCCCTACGAGGCAAACGATCCCCGATCACGAACAGAATGATTACGGCCTCTTAACCTCAAAGCTTGAGATGAGATATGGAGACGCTCACCTTCAACAGGTTTACCATGCACAAGTTAAGAACCGCTCGCAAAAGACAAATGAAAGCCTGCAAGAATTCGAAGCTGACATTGCCAGATTAGTTAGATTGGCATACCCAACGGAACCAGATAGATTCCTCGAACAACTGGCTGTTCAAACATTTGTGGTTGGCATTAAAAATGGTGAAATACAGCAAGCGCTCAGATTAGCACGGCCAAAAATATTAGATGACGCACTGGCTCATGCGCTTGAATTTGAAGAAGCTAAGCAAACATCAGACAGGGTAAGTCACAAAGTTCGGTCTGCTTTAGAAGAACCTGGTCAATCGCAGAACAGAATAGAAGAAATAATCAAACGTGTGTCTGAAAAACAAAACGCGGAAAGGCTGGAAAAACAACGACCTTACATGTGATTTTCCAATACTCCACCCGAAGGTACTACATTGGCCAGGAAACGAGTTTTTTTACCTGGAAAATTTGGAATTTTGCCGAACCTTTGCTGTTCCAAGCAAGGTAGGGATCTTTAACGGGCGTGACAACACTCGCACACGGGACCTCCATTTTACCTTTCATCCGAACGAGGGTGTATTTTTGTGAAAAATGCTCGCCTAACATTTTTCAAGCGGACCATATCGGGATTTGAACCCGGGACCTTGGGCGTAGTAGTCACACACATACCACTACGCCACGGAGCCGTCTGAAAGACAACAACCGCGGAGATGGGATCTGCGATGCTGGAACTGTGATGAAGTTTGTCATTTACAGAGACGCTGTATTCAACCAAAAAAACAACCGGTTGAGCAGCAGGGAAAAGTAAAGCAATTCGACGCAAGGGGCGAACGTTGACAGCACAATGTAGTGCCCCGGAGATTATCATCCGTGCTGCATCGTCGATGGAAGGTATGGACAACATCTATATTGATGGTAGAATTAATGGTAAGGTTGTCCGATTACTTGTGGATACATGAGCGACGAGGACTATTGTGAGACCAAATTTGGTTGGTGGCGGAAAAGTACTACCTGCATCGGTATGTCTTCGAACGGCAAGTGGTGAGAAAATTTCTACTCACGGAGAGACTGCCGTAACGTTGGGAATTGGAGAGAAACTAATTAATCATCGGGGGTTGGTAGCTGAAATTACAGAAGAAGTTATCTAGAGAATGGATCTCATGAGAAAATGTGTTTCATGTGAACATAAAAGAAAATGTGCTTCGGATAGATGATGAAGAGATTCCATTTTAAAGGACGAATATCCAGACGATGCAAGTTCGAATGATTTGTGATATGAAAATACCCGAGAAGGCGGGAATGATCGTAATGGGACGCCCGCGGATGGTACGCTCCGGGCAGGACAAGTATGCATAATGGAAGCAACTGAATCGGAAATAGGTGGGAATACTGATTGGAAGAACACTGGTAAAGTTTCAAAATATGATACCAGTAAGGGTGCTAAACATTAATCCGCATACGGTGACCCTGAAGTAAGACATGATTGTGGGAAGTTGCATTCCAGTATGCCATATTAAACGTTGTGTGGACGACACAAAAGATAAACCAGCCAAAGGTTGCTCACATAAATTGCTGGATATATTGATACCTTCGTGTCAAGGATTAAACGGCGGCCAACTGGGCAAGGTAAAAAACTGATTGGACGATATCGAGGTGTGTTTGCACTGGTTGATAGTGAGAAAGGAAAGATTAATGTTGTGCAACACAAGATTAATACTGGAGATGCGCAACCAATAAGACTACATCCCAAGCGGCTTCCTTTGGCAAAACGTAAGGAAGCTGAGCAAATTATCACCGATATGGACAAACAGGGAGTGATTGAACCCTCGAATAGTCCATGGGCATCCCCGGTAGTGCTTGTCAAGAAAAAGAACGGATCGACAAGGTTTTGTGTAAACTACCGGCGGCTTAACAATGTGACAAAGAAAGACAGCTATCCTTTGCCTAGAATTGATGACACCTTAGAACCTTAGATACTCTATCCGGATCTAAATGGTTTTCGACCTTGGACTTGAAAAGCGGATACTGGCGGGTAGGCTTGGAGCCAAACAATAAAGAAAAGACTGCGTTTATAATTGGAACTGGATTATGGCAGTTCAAGGTCATGCCATTTGGATTATGCAATGCCCCTGCTACTTTTGAACGATTGATGGAGTCGATACTGCGTGGACTGTCTTGGAAGACTTGTCTGGTGTACCTAGTCGACGTAATAGTGTTAGGCCGGTCTTTTGAAGAACACCTTAAGAACCTAGAGGAGATATTCCAAAGATTACGGGAGGCAAACCTTACATTGAGCCCCAAGAAGTGTCACCTGTTTGGAAAAGAGGTGAAATACCTAGGACATGTCGTTTCGGAGACCGGAATAAGAACTGACCCTGACAAAATAAAAACGGTACAAGAGTGGCCTACACCAGCAGATATACACCAACTACGGAGTTTTCTAGGATTGTGCTCATATTACCGACGTTTTATACTTGGGTTTGCGAACATTTCCAAACCGTTGATGAAATTAACCGAAAATGGACAAGAATATAATTGAAATGACGACTGCCACACCTCATTTGAACAACTGAAACGGCTACTAGTTACATCGCCGATTCTGAGTTATCCACGGATGGAGGAGAAATTTGTATTGGATACCGATGACAGTGACACAGATATAGGAAGCATTTTTTCTCAAGTGCCGGACGGACAAGAAAAAATTATTGGGTATTTCAGTAAGGTCTTATCGCGGCCAGAAAGGAATTATTGTGTGACAAGAAGCGAGCTGTTAGCCATCGTCAAATCCGTATAGCACTTTTATAGGTACTTATACGACCGTAAATTCATGTTAAGAACTATACTATTCTGCACTAAAATGGTTACTGCAGTTTCGAAATCGGAATGCAGACGCTCGGTCAAGGAGGTCTTGTCAGGTAGACTGCAATCATTGCTCCAAGGTGGAAGAGAAAATAAGTGTCATTCATAGAATGACGGTAGCCGATGATACTTGGCAACCCTAAAAAATACGAGAAGACCAGAAGAATGACGCCGAATTGGGACGTATTATTGAGTGGAAAAGTAGAGGACAACGACCAGCTGGGGAAGAAATTAGTATTTCAAGTAGGAGCCTGAAGGCATACTGGGCACAGTGCGACTCGTTGGTGACTGAAAATAGAATCTTAAAACGACGCCTGGAATGTGAAGATGGCACTGAGTGACGACTTCAAGAGATAGTGCCGAGAAACAGAGTGCCGGAAATGTTGCAGCACTTGCACGATGATATTTCCGGAGGGCACTTTGGCGTGAAAAGAACTCTCGAAAGAGTGAGAGAAAGATTCTATTGGGTAAACTGCGAAGAAGATGTGAAGGAGTGGTGCCGGAAATGTGACTTGTGTGCCTCTGGAAATGGCCCGGCTACAAAACGAAGAGCCCCAATGAGACAGTATAAAGTGGGGAATCCGATTGAGAGGGTGCCCATTGATACAGCTGGTTACTTTTTCTTGAATCAGAGAAATGAAATAAATACATCTTGGTTGCAGTGGATTATTTTACCAAATGGCCGGAGTCGTATGCTATACCTAACCAAGAAACCGAGACGGTTGCAGATGTACTAGTGAAGGAGTTGTTTTGTCGCTTTGGAGTTCCGTTGGAATTACACTCCGATCAAGGTCGGAACTTCGAATCAGCGTTGTTTCAGAACGTCTGCAAGGATCTTGGAATCAGGAAGACTAGAACCACGCCACTTCATCCCCAATCGTATGGAATGGTGGAAAGAATGAACAGGACGTTAGGAGAGTTCCTAGCCAAAGTTGTCTCTGAACATCAACGAGACTGGGACCAATATTTACATTTGTTCCCACTGGCATACCGATCTTCGGTGCATGACAGCACAGGATACCCTCTCGCTTGCGTGATCTTAGCACGTGGATACCATGTGATCTTCAGTTTCGATTTAAACCTGAAGAAGAGATCGCAGGTGAAGATTACGTTAGTAAGCTTTGTGAAAGATCAAATAGCATTCACGAAAACGTCCGAAAGAATATCCAGGCAGCAAGCGATCGAATGAAATCACAATATGACCCGAGAGCACGAGAAGGTGGTTACCAACCTGGAGACTTAGTGTAGTTTTACAATCCACAAAGAAAGCGTGAATTGTCGCCAAAACTACAAAGACACTGGGAAGGCCCGTACGAAGTGTTAAAGACAATTAATTATGTAGTGTACCGGATCAGAAGATCTCCCCGTGGTAAACCGAAAGTGGCATACTTTGACCGTTTAACATTCTATGCTGGCAGCAACCAGGAAAACTCGAGTAATGAAAATGGCGTTCGAAGAGTTATTAATCATGAGCCAAATGTAGATCTGTTTAGAGCACCAGAAGAGAATTCCTTGCACATTGCGTAGGAAATGTCAAGAGGAATAGCTGTTATTTTCAAGAAAAAGTTTAAATGTGTGGATAAATTAGTACAACAGCAGCCAACTGTAGGAAAAGCTTTGGTTCTCCAGGATAGAAATCGTTATGTTTACTATCTGGTTACAAAAAATTCTTCATGGCAGAGACCTAGTTATGGACATCTATGGGAAGCTTTGCTGAATCTTAAGGCTCAGATCATGGTAAATGGAGTAACGAGATTAGCGGTGCCCAAGCTAGTATGTGGACTGGATTGCTTATATTGGAAATAGTCCGAAATATGCTAGAAGTAAATTTTTCAGGAAACCAATGTCCATGTCCTTGTTTGTTGCTATCGACCGGTTCCCTACCAAGACCAAGAAAAGAGTGTTGACTGTTATTTCCAACGACGTGGTGGATGCGCCAGAGGAGATGGCTGCCGATACCGTCATCAGTCATCGAATTGGCGTCAAGATGTATTTAGAGTTACAAGACGTAACGGTTTTAATAAGGGGGTAGTGTTATGAACTACTATTAGGCAACCCGTCAAACACACAGCGGCGTATCCGATGTATATTCTACAGAAGTTTCGAACTTTGCGGCATATACCTGGGTATGAATCATCTATTTAATTCAGGGTATATATAAGACCGCTGATGAAGTACAGAGTCAGTCTATATCTAAATGTCGAATATAAATTATATCGTGTAAAGTTAATTTGTTACACTTTTGAAAGTCCAATAGTAAATATAAATTTGTGTTATGCGAACGTGTGTATTGTACCTACAGCTTGTACATAAATAGACAAAAGTGTAATAAATAAATTATAGTAGTGTTTATTGTTGTTAAGAAAACTTATGTTTAGGAATTTTGTTTAAGGCGATATTAGTGCTTGTAAATAGCATTAGTGTGATAGTGCTTTATTGTTAATTGGACTGAAAATATCAATAAGGCATATACTGTTAATTAGACTTGTGAATAGTGAGTAATAAAGACTTTTGTTATTACTTGTTCTAAATTAGTGTAACGCGTTAGCAGTAGACTGCTACAATATATTGATCTGAATAGAAACGTACAATAACTGCAATATAAACTATTTAGGGCAGCTGCATTGAAATCTTTCTCAGTTCGATAACAACCGTGATTATGGAAAAATTAACATTTTGTCTTATTGATGTTTTAATAAAATGACTAATGACATCAACACACCAAACACTTAAGTATCATTAATTCTTTTAAAACTTCAAAAAGTTTATTCCATTTACAAAAAACTAAGACAGATATCTTATTTTAAAAACAACGGCATAATTTTACCAAAGGTGTTAAGTGTAAAGTTCAAAACATACGGACACACTCTTCTCTGTCATTTTCCCAAGTGAACGTGTTTACGTATGGCTTTATCTAAAATACATACAAATCGTATTACCATCTTTATCATATATATTAGTTAAGCTTTTAAATAATCTTAAACGTATGTTTTGAATTGAGTCAGATACCTATGACATTTAGGACTTCTTTCGTGGTTCCTACTACAACAGTTTGCTTTTTTCACATTATTGCATTTTGGTTATGTTGTTCGACATTTAGAGAATAAAATATAGGTTAAGGTATGCTTATTTATATCAATTTTATTTCTAATTTGGTATCTCATTTATTACTAAAAAATATTACCAGAATTGCATAGAAATTGCCAAAACGTAGAACAGAACATGTATGTATTTGAAGTTGCAACAGCTGACTGAAAACTTGCTCAAAGGCATGCGCAGTATGTTGCATTTGTATTGCTTTACATCAAAATCGCATAACGTAAAGCCACCTTAAAGGTTGCTTTACATTATGCAATTTTGATACACTGTAAGCCATTGCACTGCATGTTACTTGCATGCTGTTTTCGTTTTACACTTGTGCAATTTTTATGCAAATTTATTTTGATGGGCTGTGTTACCCACGTATGAAAATAACATTCCATCAGAAAAAGTTGAATTTATTATTCAAATCAATATAACAGAAGGTTTGATTTTCACACATTGTTGTAATTTGGTTATTATGTTTTTCAACAATCAGATAATAAAATGTAGGTTATCTTACGCTTATAATAATTTTATTTCAAATTTGGTATTTCATTTATCACTAAAATAAATTACGGAATTGCATAAAAATTGCTAGTAATTAGAACATGCTCTATTTTTTTAAAGTTGCATCAGCTGACTGAATTTGCTCAAAGGCATGCGCAGTATGTTGAATTTGTATTGCATTGCATCAAAATCGCATAATGTAAAGCACAGACCAATAATACAAGAGATGGTCACTGTACATAAACAATTACAATTAAGTTTAGCGCCACCATGCATATTGAAGCTTAACTAGTGATGAGCGCCATCTGGCGGAAAAATGCCACTAAATGCGTATTTAGCGGGAATTTCAAATGTATTGCTTTTAAATGTATACAAATTAGGTAAATATAAAATGTAATATCATATTGTAATTCATTGAACACTGCTGTTGAGTACAATACTGTACTTAGAGTTTGTTCAATATATTACATATCTGTACCACATTTTATATTTTACTAATTGTATATTCAAAATTGTTATAAGAAAATCTATCAAATCACCTGTCATTCCATTCATTAAAAGGGGTAGATAAACCTATGGTTTCCTTAAGAAAGATTTATGCTTTTATGTTAAAATGTAATCAAATCAATACAAATTTAAGTTTCACAAGTATATATTTAAATTTAAATATTGGTAAAATAAAAATATAAAGATGCTTATTACAAACTACATACGTATTTTGACAAATATCCTCTAGAACAAAATGAGCATGGCAAACTCGTAAATTTTTGTAGACCCATGCAGGATCCATTTTTTTTAGAGAAGCTGTTCCAATTAAATCCATCCACTGGCAATAAACATACAAAAATTTCTTTGGATTGGGAAATTTATGGCGAATTGCATTCCTGTTTTCGCAATAGAAAACTGCACACTTTCTAAACTGTAATATTATAATAATTTTCGTCTGAAATTACTGCTACTGTACCAAAAATAAATACGGAATTGAAACAAACGTTGGTCGGCGTGGTCATTGTCATTTTGTGAGACGCGCAGCGCGCGCTGCTCATTTTGTTGACAGTTACAGATATCTGTAAAATTTTCCATTTTTACTCAGTTTCAATGCGGCTGGTGGCGCCAAAAACTTTATTTTAAAACCGCCTATAGAGTGACTACCCCCTGATGTAAAGCCACCTTAAGACACGCACGCACTGTGATAGCGATTACTTCCAGCAATATAACTGTGCTTCTATCTCCATGGATGTAGCAGATCATTTGTTGTCATTGAGCTGCATTCAGCAATAATCTGCTTTTGATTGATAACGTTGTGGGATGTATTGTCTTGTCGATCTTCTTTTTATAGAAACCCTATTGCGACTATGGTAATTGCGATTAGTATAATAGTCCTATCTGTTTACAAAACAGAATAATATAAATGATGACATCATTTGGCCGCCAATATTTAAGAAAAATTAAGAATTCAATCAAGAGTGCAGCTGCAGAAGAAGAGTCCCCGACCGTTATCTGAACAGGAATACACGGATTTGTGGAAACCAGAATGGATATCGCACTGTGTTTTAAACGCCATTGAATCATTGGTTAAACCTTATACTCATCATTATGAAAATATTATGCTGTAAAGCAATGAATGGTGCATTTTAGAAATCTATAACCGTCGGTATACGTTCAAGCTTCCCCGATGGAGACATATTCGTAGTGGTTTTTATATCAATTCTCAACTGATAGCGAATATTTATTAATAAATTATGAACACATTATCAGATTAATTCTAAACTCGCGCACAATCATTTTTGCAACTAAGAACAATAAAATTTAATGTTAAAGCTTGCAAAGTAATTGTGGTTGTACACAAGTTTGTTAAAATGTAAATTATTAGAAAATCCGCGTGTGAATTTCTATTTTTGTAAGTAGAGACCTGTAATTAAATTACAAATTTTTCATTCAATTACACTTTTCAAAAGTAGAATTCCTATGAAATTGGTTGGGTGTAAGCTTTAATACTGAACTTGAGTTGGATTTGAGCATTGACTTCAAATATTAAAAATTTTCCAGGTTATTTCAATAGCACATAGCCTGTCCTTTTTTAAAGTAATTGCCTGCCACTATTCAGTATATCTTTCTCCCTCTAAGTATGGTAAGCGTATTACCAACCTTGATATTTTCGTAGCTATTGCTTACTGTCTCACTTGTATGACATTGTAAAAGTTAGCTTCTCTGCTCCTAGTTGTGTAGAATCAATAGCTGAAAATAAGCTCAACGTTGTGTAAAATTTTATATTAAAACGGCAATTTTGTGTTACAGTATATTCATTCGATATGCATACCCAGCAATCGGGGGGCTCACATAGCCAAGCAAGCATTAATAGTCCAGTCGTGAAAATGAATGATTTGCCACCTATGAATTCAGGGGGTAAGTAATGATTATAGCCTTGTATTCAGTTTTCTAAGGAAAATTGTTAGTTATGTCGGAATTGAATTCTAATTTTCATTTTATTTGCGAATTTTAATAGAAGAAATATTTAACTACCTTGGGTATTCATTTTCTTTTGAAGAACCCCATAAATGCATATTTTCTTTTGTTCAAGTGGTTCTGGTAGTGAGTACTGATTTTATTTTTTATAATTTGCACCTACAAAACTGTAGTTTCTGTTTTGATGAAAGCAAATAGTTTGCGAGGTGCTTTCTTTCCAGTTCGGGAATTAAACATTTTCTTTCGCAGTGTTTTAGAGGATTTAATGTAACACTCAGGAGTTATTGTATTTCGTGTCGTACATGCTTTCAGATGCCAACTTGTATGCAGTCCAACTGTAATTCGTACAAGTTGTAGCGACACTCCCTAAATAGTTTTTGGTAGCAATTCTGACATATTACAAAAATATTTTATGTGTATCACTAGTACTTTGGAAAACTTCTCTTTGAAAAATGTATTTCTGCATTTTCTCCATTTATCCACCTTGAACATTTTGGTTTTTCGTCATC
Organism: Platerodrilus igneus; assembly: GCA_036346225.1. Lineage (NCBI taxonomy): Eukaryota > Metazoa > Arthropoda > Insecta > Coleoptera > Lycidae > Platerodrilus > Platerodrilus igneus. The sequence goes on along the minus strand of JARFIW010001503.1, from coordinate 6,737,263 downwards.
ATTCAGTATTTCCTGTCTAGTGAAATAGTTTAGACAATGTTATAATTACTACTACTAATTGATGTTACAGAACGATAACTATAGTGTGTGCATTATATTTTAATTTTTAACTTTAACAAAAATATTAAATTTGCAATTGTTTTTCTTAAGTATTTTAGAAAGGATGCTTTCGCTTTATCAGAGTTGTTAAATTTTTTGTATAGTTTTGGTACCTAATGTATGAATAGAATTAGTAATAATGTTGTTAACTTTTTCATGTAGACCATCCAGCTACAGCAAGTACTGCAAGAATTCTTGTGTCTTGTATGAAACAACCCATATGTAATTTCAACTTAATGGTATTTACTATCAGTAGAATCTTTATACCAAAGATCATGTACTACTTGCGAAAAAGCTAAAATTAGAACTGTATTCATACTGAAAAAGCCAAGTATTGGTATGATTTATAAACTTAGCGTTTTTAGTATACTTCATTAGTAAGCATTTGAGAGATGCTGAACTATAAAATTCATCAAACAAGTATCGCCAACGTTTGTAAATCCATTCAGAACCCAGAACCACTTTTAACGAGAGCTTGAAGAATCATTTCTCTCAAAACGCATCAAGTTGTGATTAATTATTATCAAGCTAGAAATAAGTAATGTTTTTGAAGAGGTTGTAGGAATACAATTTCGGTAACCAATTCAGTGGTTTAATATTGTTTGATTTGAACGTTTGGTAATAATCATCATAATCTTTAGGTTTTCTTTTCAAATTACGATTTTTCGTATCATTATCTTTGTTTTGAAAGTGTGTTTTTTAAAATATCAGTATGTTCGATATTTCATTATTTTTCATATCTATATCTACATGTTGCTTGAAGATTGAGCAAGATATGATAAAATATTTTGGTTGTTCGAGTATTCACGACTCAAACATTTTATAGGCAAGTAAAAATTTTTGCTTAACTCTTTTGAAGATATAATGATTTACGTATGTGAAGTTAGTATCTCATTTTTTAACGCTAGTACTATTTACACCTACAATAGTTCTACAGTTCCTTATAGGTTATATCAATAGTTCCGCCATATTAGTTAAAAAAAATGGGAAATTGAAAGTATGAAGCGATAACTCCACATAGTACCACAACTTATCAAAAAATTCCTTTCTAGCCGAAGATCTTATAATTCCAGAATAGTTATACAGTTCCCGATACATTTTGGCAAACGTTCTGGCTTGTAACTATTTTTAAACAATTTTTGAAACTGCGACAGCTCTGTATCGTAGCACAAGAGTAAACTACAAGTTTGCAGGACTTTTCAACCTGCTTTTTGGTATATTCCATTAGTTCTATTATCGTTTCAACAACATAGGTGGGTTTCATTGATGGTTCTGACATTTCTCATTTTTTCAACATTTTCGAAACATCAGCACCGCACCATAGTTGTATACTTGTATAGTATCAGTTTGCAGGATTTCTCAATCACTTTTTGGTACATTCTATTAGTTTTACAATAGGTCTGACAACATAGGTGGGTTTATCGATACTTCGTCTTTTTCTATATTTTTAACATTTTTGAAACTTAACATCAGCACCACACCTCAAGAGTAAACCACTAGTTTACCGTATTTTTTCTAGCTACTTTTTGGTATATTCTAATAGTTCTACAATAGTTCTGACGAAAGCTGGGTATCATAGATAGTTTGGACCTTTCTACATTTTTTAACCTTTTTGAAACTTATAGTTGGCGCCGTACCACAAATGTAAAGTACCAGTTTGCCAGATTTTCCAACCACTTTTTGGTACATTCTATTAATTCTACAGTGGTTCTGACATAGGTGGGTTTCTTCGACAGTTCTGGCCTTTTCCTATTTTTTTTAACTTGTTGAGACATCATCAGCACCACACTTCAAGAGTAAAACACTAATTTACGGGATTTTTCTACCTATTTTTTGCTATATTCCATTAGTTCTGCAACAGTTCTTAGGACTTTATAGGTTTCATCAATAGTTCCGGCCTTTCTTTAATGTTTTTAACACTTTTAATATAACATCAACACCACACCACGAGATTAAAGTACCAGTTTGTGGGATTTTTTAACCAACTTTTTGGTATATTCTCATAATTACATAAGAGTTCTGACAACATAGGTGGATTTCATCGATAGTTCCGACCTTTTCTATTTGTTTAACATTATCAATACCTAGCATCAGCACCACACCTCATGACTATAGCACCAGTTTGCCGGATTTTTCTATCTACTTTTTGGTATATTCCATTAGTTCTACAATAGTTCTGACGATATATGTGGGTTTCATCAATAGTTCTAGCCTTTCTTTATTTTTTTTAACATTTTCGAAACAACATCAGCATTGCACCACAACAGTAAAGTACTAGTTTGTGGAATTTTTCAATCTATCATAGTTTTACAATAGTTCTGAAGACATAACTGGGTTTTATCGATAGTTTCGGCCTTTTTCTATTTTTTAACATTTTCGAAACTTAACATCAAAACTGCAAGACAATAGTCAAGTACTAGTTTGCGGGATTTCTCAACCACTTTTTGGTATATTTCGTTAATTCTATAATAGTTCTTGGATAGAGAGGTTTTGTCGATAGTTCCAATTTTTTTCTATTTTTGTAACATTTTTAAAACTTAAGTTCAGCTCCGCACCTCAAGAGTAAAGCAGATGTTGCCGTATTTTTTGACTTACTTTTTGTTATATTTCATTAATTCTATAATAGTTTTGATGGCATGTCAGTTTCATTTATAGTTCCCGTCTTTCTCTATATTTTAACATTTTCGAAACATATCATCAGCACCAAACCACAAGTGTAAAGTACGAATTTGCAGGATTTCTCAACTACTTTTTGGTACATTACATTAGTTCTGTAATAGTTCTTGAGTAGGTAGATTTCGTCGATAGTTCAAGCCTTTTTCTATTTTTTAACATTTTCAAAACTTAGATCAACACCACACCTCAAGAGTAAAGCACTTGCTTACTGGATTGTTCTACTTACTTTTTGGTATTTCATTAACTCTATAATAGTTCTGATGACATGGGTTTTATTGATAGTTCTGGCCTTTCTCTATTTTTTAACATTTTCGCAACTTATCAGCATCCCACCACAAGTGAAAGACCAATTTGCCGGATTTATCAACTACTTTTTGGTATATTACATATTCTACGATAGTTCTGACAGGTGGGTTTAGTCGATAGTTCCAGACATTTTCTATTTTTTTAACATTTTCCAAACTGATAATCAGTACCGCACTTTAAGAATAAACGATGAGTTACTCGGATTTTTTATATACTTTTTGATTTATTCGATTAATTCTGCAATAGTTCTGACCATATAGCTGCTGGATATCATCGATAGTTTTGGCCTTTCTCAATTTTTTTAACATTTTCTAAACTTATCATCGGCACCGTATTACAAGTGTAAACTATCAATTTGACAGTTTTCCAACTACTTTTTGGTATATTACATTAGTTCTACAATAGTTCTGACAGGTGAATTTCATCAATTGTTCCAACTTTTTTTTATTGTTTTAACATTTTCGAAACTTAAAATCAGTACTGCATCTCAGGGATAAAGCACTAATTTGTGCCGGATTTTGCTACCTACTGTTTGATATATTCCATTAATTCTGTAATAGTTTTGATGACATAACTGTTGCAAAATTTCAAAAAATTGTTTTAAAATAGTTGGCAACCTGAACTATTGCTAAAATGAATCAAGAACTGTAGAATTATTCTGGAACTATAAGATTTTATGCTTGAGAGGACTTTTTGAGAAGTTATGCTGCTATGTGAAGTTGGCACCTCATTTTCAATTTGACATTTTTAACTAATTTGGTGGAACTATTGATATAATCCATTAGGAACTGTAAAACTATTGTGGCTGCAAATAGACTATCATTAAAACTTATGTAGTAAAAAGTAAGGTGCCATCTTTACACAAGCAAATGATTAATAATAATAATAATAATAAATTCACTTTATTGCAGGAACAAATTCTAATTTTCAGTAATACAAATAAAAAATATTCCAAATATGTACGCAGCAATATCCTTTCTGAATTATTATGACAACTTTTTGTAATGAAAATGAAGTGACATTTTGATCAAAGGTAATATGAGAAAGTTGTCAACCACTTCCTCTTATAAGATCTAAGCATGATTACCAAACACTGAAAAGTTTCAATTGACTCTATAAAAGATATAAAGCTTTGTGTCTTTACCTACCTTTACTGCTGATGATCCAAATTTATCCAACAGTCGGGTCGGCGACTTCAGATACCTGGCAATCGTGTTAGTGCACTTGAAGTTCTACATTACAACTTTTCCACGTTTCCATTGAATTAAACTAACGCCATCGAGTATCATCTTCTCTAAATAAATGGATAGGTTCAAGAATGAAGGAACAATGGCTGCATTTAATTAAATCATTAACTGCCTTCTGTCTGGAACGCCTTTCTGCATTTGCTTGCAATTATACCCTTATCACCGAACCTTTGCTAAGAATTAGCCATCAATCGATGCACCTAGAGAGATGCTATTTGAAAAGTAAACAACCTTGTTTTGTGATTTCAAAGAAACTGTTAAGAATACTAGTCTTACACATGGTATTTGAAGCTAACTAGCTATTTAGTTGAAGATGCGTTCTTTTCTATGGATTTATTGTTTTATTGTATTTGTGTTTTTATAAATATGATTTTGTTGTAATTGCTATTGAAATTATATTTTGAATGTGGAGGATTAATTATAGCGTGTGGAAAACTAAGCAAACTTTTATAAGATACGCATTTTAGGCTCATTTGTTTTGTATAAGTTCAATATAATTCATAGACTGTGTTTTAGCTCAGAAATACTCTTTCTTGAGACTAGCATTGAATGTAATGACTTTTGTCGTAAGTTAAAAATTGTAGATATAACTTTTCTTTTTGAGTAATTGGTGGCTACAGATATATGTAGTTTATACCTAGGCAGCACATCGATAAAGTTTTAACTGAAATTACTGAAGATGTGTACATAGTGTACGAGCGAACTAGTTCCATGTGAACTAACTAACCAAACAAATTTGCATATCATCTTTAGATTCAGCTTCATAATGTTATTTTTAAATTTGTAACTTTGTAAATTTTAATCTAGACATAATTAATTTTTTTGTTTATTGTTTAAATATGTATATTTTATATTAATGGCACTATATTAAGTTATGCATAAATCGAACATTTAGTTATGAATATTTTAATCTGTTGCCGAGTTACAGAACTAAAAGGTTTAATTCTCACTATGCATTGGGAAGTTCTTAACAGGTTGTTGCGGGTGTTTGAAGCATTAAATTTTTTAATTTAAAATTGTCCAAAAGTGCCGGGAATCCCATAACAAAATAATGATGCACTGGCCAACTACAGTGATGTGGGAGTGGGTTCCTATAATATTAAATGGAACAAAAGTGAGCCATGGTTCAATTTTTATCTAGGTGCGATTTCAAGCTACATCATTACTAGCAATTATCCTGCTACGTTTTCAATTCATCAAATTTCAAGAGCATCAACTACGTCGGGAGTTAATAGGAATTCTTCTAGCCGATGTCTAAACTAGGGAGATTGATAACTTTATGGTATTGTCTTGGTGAAATGGATTTCCTCACCAAAGGTAATCTGTCCGTTTTAATAAAATAAAACTACTCTCCACTCACCTGTCTTACATCTATTGTAAAATAACATTATTTAGACGTTCCTGTGAACAAGTAGGCATAAAACAAATTTTAATATGTACTTAGAGTAATAGTCTGGTTAATGACCTGCAAATATTCCTATAATAGAATACATACATTATCATCATCAGGTCTTCAGTCCTGAAACTGATTAGATGCATACCCTCATTGTTTCTTAGTATAAACTAACCTACACATTTCCCTGAAATTTGCACAGTCTGCATCTATCACTATCTGCGTGTGAATGTCTGATCTCGGTTTACCTCTACGTCTCTTTTTCTATCTCTGCTTGTAATATATCTCATACCATTTCCCAAAAATGCCTTAGAACGTATCCTGCACTTCTATTTCTATCCATGCTATCGTCCTCGTACATCTGAAGCACAACATTCCAGAAAGCTTCTATTTATTTTTGCCTGCTTTTTCTACTGCTCCTATTTCATAGACGTACTGTGCTGTGCTCCACACATATACTTTGAACAATTTTCTTCTTTGAACATAGCTGCTGTTCTTTCTTGGTAGATGCAGTTCAGTCATCTTCTATTGTTTTACAATTATATACCCTATTTCCCCGATATTCAGTGGTATGTGAAAGGGGCGTCGCCGTGGATCAATGTAGTAAGCGTAAGACTACGGATCCCAGGGTCCTGGGTTCAAATCCTGACACGGCAGACTGCTTGAAAAATGGCAGGTGAGCATTTTTCACAAAAATTACGCCCTCGTTTGGATGAGAGGTTAAATGGAGGTCCCGTGTGTGTGTTGTCACGCACGTTAAAGATCCCTACCTTGCCTGGAACGGCAAGGATTCGGCAAAATTCTAAATTTCCAGGCAACAAAAAACTCGTCTCCTGGCCAATGTAGTACCTTCTGGTGAGCATTGGAAATGTAAATGAACGGTATATGAAAGGGGGTAAGCAGCCTGCGGCTGCCAAGTTCCTCCGGCACTTGAGCATTTGTCGAATTAACAGTTTTCAAATATATCCTTTTGCACAATCAACATTAGTTAAAAATATTTTACAACCAACAACTAGTTGTTTATAATAATGATCAGATTTAAATGCACTTATTTTTTCATCATTGGATTTTTGTCTTGAAACTGATTGGATGCGTACTTCCACTTACTTATGTTCTGAACTAGCCTACACAATTCCCTGAAATTCTCTCAACAACCTATATACAGCTCGGTTCCCCTTCTATTGTTTTCGAATTGTCCTATTTCACCGAGATTCTGTGGTATGTGAAGAGTGGCAGCTCCATGGCATAGTTGGTATGCATGTGATTACTACGCCCAAGGTTCCGGGTTTGAATCTCGACACGATCTGCTTGAAAAATGTTAGGCGAGCATTTTTTACAAAAATACGCCCTCATTCGGATGAGAGATAAAATGGAGGTCCCATGCGTGCACGTGTGTGTGTGTGCGCGCATGCACATGCATATGCCTGTGGGTGTGTGTGTTGTCACACATGTTAAAGATCACTACCTTGCTTGGAACAACGAGGGTTCGGCAAAATTCAAAGTTCTTTCAGGTAAAAAAACCTCGCTTTCTGGCCAATGTAGTACTTTGGGGTGGAGCATTGGAAAATCACATGTAGGGTTTGTCAAGAGGTTCAGCAGCAGGTGGCTGCCAAGGATAGTTTTCCAGTAAATCCTTTCGCACAATTAACATTAGTGGAGAATTTTGCAAGACCAATACATGTAGTTGTTTATAATAATCATCTTGTTTAAGTACAGTTATTTTTTTCATAATTAGTTTTTCTATCTTTTGAGACTGGTTGGATGCGTACTTTTATTGATTTCTATTCTAGGCTAGCCTATACATTTCCCTGAAATTCCTACATCTTGCACTATCTGTATGCAATACTCTGACCTAGGTCTACCTCTCACTTTTTTCTATCTTTGCTTCTAATATATTTTGCTGTATTCCCTCATGTCTTAGTATGTGGCCTATCATCCTATCTCTCCTATTTTTTACTGTTTTCCACATATTTCTTTCTTCCCCTACCATTTTATACGTCCATAGCACCACATTTCAAAGGTCTTGTCTGTTTCTCCTACTGTCCAGGCTTCACAGCCGTACAGTACTGTGTTTCACATATTTTAAGCAATCTTTTTTTTGTTTCTATGTTTGTTGTCTTTGAACACAGAAGTTGCTATTTCTTGTTAAATGTAGCACGACTTTGTGCTATTCTTTGTTTTATATCTTTTGTGCTTTTCCCATCTTGCGTAGAAATCCTTAACCTCTCGAAGTTCTCGTTGCCTATTTGTATTCTTGTTTTTGATTTATTTTCTTCTCCTTTGCTTACTAGAATTTTAGTTTTATCTTAGTTAATTTTCATACCGTATCTCTCTTTCCTAATATTTACTTCTCTACACTACGTTCCCGCTCTAATTCTATTACCGCTGTGTTTTTTTTTTTGTATAAGCTATGAACTATCCGTCTATCCCTAAAACTCATTCCAATCTTTTTGAGTATTTCGAACATTTTTTCCATTTTACATTGTCGAATGCTTTTTCCAGATCTGCAAACCCTATATACACGCTTTCCCCCTTTTCTAACGTTCTCCCCATTGTCACACTCTGAGCTAAAATAGCCTCCCATGTTCCCCTGTTTTGCCTAAACCCAAATTGATCTCCTAGTATTTCTTCAGCTCATTTTTCCATTCGTCTTGGTACAATTGTAGTTAATATTTTTGACATGTGTGCTGTCAAACTTAATGTTCAAAAATTTTCACATCTATCCGCACCTCTATTTTTTGGTATAGTTACTATGATGTTACGTTTGAAATTTTTGGGTATCTCTCCTGTCTCATACATATAGCTTACAAGAGATGTTCTGTTACTGCTTTTCCAGCGGCTTTTAGAGTTTCTGCTTGCACCTTATCTGTACCTGGTGCCTTGCCATTTTTCACACTTTTTAATGCTAATTCAAACTCATCTCACAGTATAGAATATCCCGTCATCATTTTCAATGTCTGATTCCTGTTCTAATGTTGTTAGTTCCTGCATGTAAATTTCCTATTATTCTTGCCATCTAGCCACTTTCTCTACATCTTCTATAATGACTTTTCCTCCCGTATCCCTGATATTTTTGCTATATGGTTTTATATCTTTAAAATTAATTCTAATTACTTTGTATGTTTCGTTTGTCTTTCCTATTTTCATTTTAGTTTGTACCTCTTTGCATTGTTCATCAATCCATTGTTCTTTAGCTTTCCTGCATATTCGAATAATTTTCCATGTTATGGCTTTGTATCTGTTTTCCTGTTTCGTCTTATCTATTTTTGTATTTTCGCCTTTCTTCTATTAAATTCAGGATATCCTTTGTTATCCATGTTTTTTTTTGTGGCTGCCATGTCTAAGCTTGATTTAATGTTATTCCATTCTGTTTCTACATCCTTAGTATCAGAAATTTTCCCGATATCTTTCAGCAATTCATTTAACTTTTTTCAAATCTTTTGTGGATATCTTTATCTTTTAGTCAAAGTGCCTTTTTCCGTTTTTTTTTTCAAATTTTTTAATTTCAGAGCAACTTTCATAATTACGATGTTGTGGTCAATGTCTATATCTGCTTCTGGGTACGTTCTACAGTCCTTTACTTGATTTCTAAACCGTTGTCTAACAAGAATGTAATCTATTTGATATCTTCCTTATCTAACTTCCTTAGCTAACTACAGACCAATTTCAATTATCAGTAATTTTGCAAAAATATTTGAATCATTGTTGTATAAACAAATCTACATGCAAATAAAAAATATCCTCTCATCGACTCAGCATGGTTTTATAGAAAAAAGTAGTACTTTATCCGATCTAACAGTTTTTACTCAGTATGTTGCCAATTCCATTGATCAGAAACTACAAGTTGATACGATATATTTAGACTTTCAGAAAGCTTTTGATCAAATAGATCATTTTGTCTTGCTGAATAAATTGAATAAATATGATTTTAGTTAAACCTTATTGGTGCTGTTTAGATCGTATCTTTTGGGGTGGAAACAAGTTGTGAGGTATAATGGATTTACTTATGATATAATTGTGCCTACATCTGGAGTTCCACAAGGGTCCAATCTGGGTCCTTTGTTGTTTCTAATATTTATTAACGACCTTCCCAACACACTGGAGTGTGATAATTTGTTGTTTGCAGATGATTTAAAAATTTATTCAACCATAAAAGACGATTCTAATTGTGAGTACTTACAACTACAAATTAACCTTATTGTTAATTGGTGTAGAAACATTAGGTTACACCTAAATACTGCAAAATGTAAATGCATGCTATTTACAACAAAAATGAATCCCTTACTATTTGAATATCAAATTGATAATACATCTATTAATAGATATAATAGAATTAAGGATCTTGGGATAGTATATGATCCAACCCTGTCATTTTCTCCACATATAGAAGAACTATGTAATGCAGCAAGTGCCTCCTTGGGATTTGTGATTAGAAACACAAAAAGTTTCAATGATTTATTTAGCTTACAGTTGCTATTTTACTCCCTTGTACGTACCAAACTGGGATATTGTTCTTTAATCTGGCCACCTATATACTTATTGTATAAGAATATGTTAAAAGCAGTACAAAGAAAATTTTTTAAATACTTAAGCTTTAAACAAACTGGTGTTTATCCTATAAGAGGTTGTAATCAAATTGAATTACTTGACAATTTTAAATTGCTGTCATTGGAAACAAGGAGAATAAATTCTGGTCTGTGTTTTTTATATAAATTGTTGCACAATCAAATAGAATAACAATTTGAGTACGCTGTGTACTTGCGGGGAGGTAATATGGTGGTTTCCCGTTGCCTTCCACAGCGCGGTAGTGTGTCTTGAAATGCCATACCGACTCCTATGATCTCTGGCACTCTAAGTACCGAAAAAGCTGTTGCCCTCTTTTGGGAACCTGTCTTAGTCTGGTTCCTCACTAAAGACCCTACTACTTTGGATAGACCTGTAGTTTGGCTCTTTAGATCACTGAATCTAAAACTTCTAGGTGCAGGTCATTTGGAATGGAGAATACATATATTTGACAAAAATTGATAAAATTTATTATCCATTAATTTTTAATGCATCTACCCTTTATGGTTAAATATCTTAATTACTTGTTATTAGAACAATGTCCAAACCTTATATTGATAAAAATGTAATGCTACACATTGGGGAAGTACTTTCTAAATGATAACCACAAATACTGTTTCAATTACACATCTCTTTCTATAACAATTTTCCTTTACAAGTCCTGTATTCCTGTGAACCAAGAGATCATTTCATTTGTTTGGGGCATTGAATTATAAAATATTCTGCTGGGAAACAAACCATCCCAATCTGCTTTGGTTTGTATGTTATGTCGAAAATCAGTGCTTAATCACGTGAACCCTCATTTATTATTCCAGAATTAATAGGGTGTTTACGACAAACCCAAATCTTTACTCTTTTTTCTAACCCCACAACTGTTCATGTTGATGACTTGGTAGAAATTGAATTCTTTTGTTCAAGTAACTGTCACGCATTGTCATTATTCCCACTTTTTCTTCCGCAGAGGGGCATGCTATTAATATAGACCTAACATATGTAACATTCCTGCTGTGATCATTTATTTATGTTAACCTCGTGTCCCTGATATTAACGAATACAATGTCCTGTACAATGATGTCTGGGATGTAATCTAGTATGTCGGTTTTATGAACTTGTGGTTTTTCCTTTGTGGACTTTATAAAACTCGATTTTTATTTTGTCTTACATTCATTGTAAATATCCGTAATTATGATATGTAGGTGTATTATGTAATGAAATATTTTTAATGTACAAAAGCTTTCTTAATATTTAACTTTGTTTTCCATTATTTGTGGTTTATAAAATAATTAATGATTTGGAGTTTTATTTCAAATGTATTGTACAAGCCTAAAAACCAGGAATAAACTATCATTCATAAGGTATGCGCAAAGTTTGCAGATGTGTTGTGTGTCGACATGACCTACTGATCATATCAAATATAAGTAAGCAACAGATACTATTACAGTCAGAAGCTACAGCAACATACATCAAACTGTATCGGTTACCTCATGCACAGAAAAGCGAGATAGAGAAACAAGTGGGTAAAATGCCAGAGGACGAATATTCGAATCAGCAAAAAGCGCTTGGTCAACATCACTACTAATTGTACTGAAAAACCAGATAATGTGGACAATAAGAATGGCATGCCGTCATTGATTATAGACAATTAAACACTGTTACAGGATGACAAATTTTTGTAAATGCATATCGAATTAATTTTAGATTCATTAGGAGGTGCGATTTATTTTTCACAGTTAGATTTGTATGAGGGCTATTGTTGAATTAGACTACAGGAATTCTCGGTACCGTGTACTGCAATTAGTACAGATAAAGTCCAATTTGAGATGACTAGGTTTCCTATTGAATTAAAAAATCAATCCAAGTATTTTTTCACTGGCAATAACGATAGCTTTAGTCAGATTAAATTTTGAAGACTTTTTAAGGTATTTGGATGATCTAATTGTGTTCGGGGATAGCTGAGAATTGTACAGTACGAATTTAGTAGAAGTCCTTGATAGATTAAGAAAGGTCAACTTAATATAAATCCCAATAAGTGTGAATTTTTAAAAGAAAAAATGTTGTGTTTAGGATACTTCATAATTTCGCAAGGGATACAACCAGATCCAGACAAAATTACAGTTATGCAGAAATACCCAATGCCGCAAAATTCAAACGACATTGAGGGGTTTGTTGTGTTTGCAAATTATTATAGGAAATTCATTCGCAAGTTTGTCGAAATAAGAGCACCTGTAGATAAGTTGCCCAGGAAACGTGTCCCTTTCTAATGAACACAAGAATGTCAAGCAGCATTTGATTTGTTAAAACAACCTTAACAAATCCACCAATATTACAATAGCCAGGTTTCTCAGAAAATAATAGGTTTATCTTGCGTACAGACATTTTGGGGTGTGTGCACCGGCAGTTCTATCAAATGGAAATTATAAACTAGTAGATTACGAAGTTAGATCACTAAATAAGGTAGAGATAAATTGTTGTACTGTAAAGAAAGATCAATTAGCTATAGTATGGGCAGTGAAAAAATTTAGACCATACTTATTTGGCAAAAAAATTCCAAATTTATACAGATCATGGGTCATTGGTATACTTATTTGGAAAGAGTAATGCAGCTAGTTGTTTAACAAGATTTAGGCTAACTTTAGAGGAATATGATTTTTTACGGTTACTTATATTAAAAGTACAGAAAACTTGACAGCTGATGCTTTATCCAGAATTATTATAAACTCAAATTATTTAAAAAATATGGAATCAGCTGTTTGCGAAAGATGTACGTAACAAGAGCCCAAAGTAAGAAATTAAACAGCTCCAAAGGCGATTCAAGAGTATCAAAAAACTATGGGATTGATCGCCCTAGCATTGTTGAACATTTGAAGTTGTCTAGAGATGTAACAGAATTTTTACCATTTGTGTTAGAAGCGTAGTTTAACAGAATTGCTAAATCCAATAAAGAAAATTATCTCATTCAAATGCATGCAATTTATAACAGGGATAAGAATATAATTTATTTGAAGCAAACTACTCAATCAACGTCAGCATTCGGCTTCATCGTTAAGAGACTTGCAGTACATTCATAGAGAATTTGTTATTCCAGAATTGATTATTATGAAAAAACAAGAAAGCAGGTTCATTTTTAAATAACTGTAAAGGCGACCACAACTTACTGAAGGAAACTGGCATTCGGATTAGTGTAATTAGGGAAGTTTCTAATATTCAAGATTCTGAAACGCAAAAATTAATAATTAAATGATTTTCATTTATTGCCTACATGAAACAGTGATATGTCCTACTTTTCGTCAGGTGTGCAAGAGGTAAAAAAAATTATAAAAAATGCGACCATTGTCAAAGACCTTAATGTTCAAATCTGAACAACTAGCCGATAGTAGTTACAACTATTGCAGCGTCCACAGTGTTCCAATAATTGGAGCACTTGGATTCCTTATTGGCATTTTGCATACAACGAAATATGTACCACATGAGATAGTGTTTGGTAAAATTAATCAAATACTATCAAACATAGTAAACTTCATAGACCCATTATACAAATTTGATAATTATCTTGCAGAACTTAAAAATAGGTTACAGGTTGTTGGAAATGAAATGAGATATAAACTACTAGAATCCAACCAAGCATATTATTTACAAATTAGGGGGTAGAGTATTAGTTAAGAATATTCTTAGGGCCATTTGAAGTAATTTTAGATAAGATTTCAAATATTGTAGTTAAGGTAGACAATAATCCAATAGAGATCTACAAGAATATGACGAAATTGTATCTCATTGTAACGCAATTTGATTATAGCAATATGAATCTACTATTTATAAAAGAAAACATTTTTTGTGGTTGGAATTGACAATTTTTTTTTCATTTGTCCTTTGGGGGAGATGTGATAGTCTAATAATTTATATTATTAAATTGAACTGTATGCCATTCAAAGATGAGTGACTATTAGGAAGTACGATGTGTGAAATTGTTGAATGATATAATCAATAGGAAGTGCAGGTATAATGAACTCCGTATTAAGTGTCAATTTAATTAGACTACGCCTAATTATTATTAGATGGTAAGAACTTGTTGTATATGGCACTCCATTGGCAATTTGTTAACTATGCACTATGTGAAAGTTTTGTATATTCCACCACGCGTGAGGTGTTGGTTGAGTAAGTGTACTTTAAGCCATGTTAAACACCAAACGTGTCATACCTTATATGTCATCTATAGTTTTATCTGATGCCTGACTGCATGGGTTAAAAACAAACCTTTCATAAATTTCAGACAGTGGGAGAGATTAGTGCTTGGACAACTTTCCTTCGATTTCGCTATATGAAAAATACTTAGGTTTTTGCGAGTTGTTGAAGCACTATTCTCTCCCACTGTCTGAAATTTATGAAAGGTTTGTTTTTAACCCATGCAGTCAGGCATCAGATAAAACTATTGCCGAATATATAGTAGGATTGCGTAAACTAGCAAACCGTTGCAATTGTGGACCATTTTTGGAAGAAGCGTTTAGAGATCGTTTTGTCTGTGGTATTAAAGCAGGAAATCTTCAAAAATAACTTCTAGCAGAAATTGGGTTAACGTTTTTTGCTGCATGTCAAATAGCCCAAGCTGCAGAATTAGCTCAATGGCAAGTGAAATCTTTAACTAAAAATGGTAGTAGTATTCATGTCGTCAAAGAAAATTTGCGAATAGAAATTATGCAGCTGTTCCACAGGTTAATGTAGATCAACGTTCTAAACAGGTGATCAGTATTGCATGTAATAAATATGAATGTAGTCATTCTAAGTCGCAACGTCCAGCAGCAAAATGGAAATGTTACAATTGCCCAAAACTAGGTCATATTAAATCAATGTGTCCCACTATGAGTAAGATTTAGATGCTATAAACATTACTAGAGAGGAAATCAACAAGGATCTATTAAATATTGTTGGAAGCACAGGTAACACGTATAAAGTAAAGTTATCAGTGAACGATGTAAGTATACCGTTTGAGGTAGATACAGCTGCGTGTAAGATTGTTATGTCAGTAGCTAGATTTAAAGAGTTGTTAAATATAAATCTTAGTCGTGTAGCATACAGGTTAAATATGGTTGAGGACAAAATATTAAAGCTATAGGTGAATGTATAGTTGAAGTGCATGGTAATAAAAAATATTTTAAATTGTCTTTCACTGCCAAAAATTTTGTACCATTACTTGGATGCAATTGGTTAGATGTTTTGTTTTTGAGATGGTAACTGAAGTTTTATTTAGGAAACATGAATGAAATATGTTCATCATCATCATTGTCTTCAGTCCTGGAACTGGTTAGACGCGTACCTCCATTGTTTCTTATTCTGTGCTAACCTACACATTTCCCTGAAATTCCTACAGTCTGCATCTCACTATCTGTGTGCAATAGCCTGATCTAAGTCTATATCTAGCTCTCTTTTTTCCTATATACACTTGTAATATAGCACGCACTATTCCCCAAAAATGCTTTAGAACGTATCCTACCCTTCTATTTCTCCTATTTTTTTTTTGTTTTTGAACAGATATTTTTATTCACCTACTACTTCTATAACCTCGTTGTTATTAACTTTATCTGTGTATACTATCATCATCATACATCAAGCATAACATTCCAAAAGGCTTCTTCCTTTTCCTGCCTGCTTCTTCTACTGTCCCTATTTCATAGGCGTGCGGTGCTGTGCTCCACACATATGCTTCCAACAACTTTTTCCTTGTTACTATGTTTGTTGTCTTCGAACATAGCCACCTCTCTTTCTTGTTAGATACAGTTCGCTTCTTCTTCTATTGTTTTGTAAATATATACCCTATTTACCAATATGCAGTGGTATCTGAAGGGGGTTAAGCAGCCTGTGGCTACCAAAATCCCCCAACACAGACATTTGCCGAATTAATAGTTTTCCAGTACAATCCAGTACAATCAAGATTAGTTGAAAATATTACAAAACCAACACCTTTAGTTGTTTATAATAATCATCAGGTTTAAGTGAAATTATTTTTTTTCATTAGGTTATCCGTCTTAGAACTGGTTGGATGTGTACTTCCACTGATTTCTATTCTGCGCTAGCCTACACATTTCCCTGAAATTTCTATTGCCTAGATACAGCTCGGTTCCCCTTCTATTGTTTTGTAAATATATATACTATTTCATCGATATTCAGTGGTATGTGAAGGGGGTTAAGCAGCATATGGCTACCAAGATCCCCAACACTTGTCAAATTAATAGTTTTCCAATAAATCCTTTCGCACAATCAAGATTGGTTGAAAATATTGCAAAACCAACACCTTTAGTTGTTGATAGTAATCATCATGTTTACGTGCAATTATTTTTTGTCATTAGGTTTTCCGTCTTAGAACTGGTCGGATGTGTACCTCCATTGATTTTTATTCTGAGCTAGCCTACACAGTTCCTGGATATTCCTACAGCTCGGTTCCTCTTCTATTGTTTCACTGATGTTCAGTGGTATGTGAAGGGGGTTAAGCAGCCTGTGGCTACCAAGATCCCACAACACAGACATTCGCCTAATTAATAGTTTTCCAGTAAATCCTTTAACACAAATAACCTTCGTTGACAATATTGCTAAACCACCACTTGTAGTTGCTTATAATAATCATTAGGTTTAAGTACAATTATTTTTTTCATCATGGAACTGGTTGGACGCGTAACTCCAATGATTTCTATTCTGAGCTGGCCCACACATTTCTTTTAAATTCCCACTGCCTACATCTTTGACTGTCTGTGTGCAAGTCTAACCTATGTCTACCTCTACCCCTCTTTTTTCCTAACTCTGCTTCTAATATATTCTGAACTATTCTCTCATGCCTTAGTGTGTGACCTATCGTCTTATCTCTCCTATTTCTTACTGTTTCCACATATTTCTTTCTTCTCCTACCATTTCTAGAACGTCTTTGTTCTTAACTTTGTCCATCATATCTTTATCATAAATCTGTAGCACCACATTTCAAAGGCTTCATCCTTTTCCTGTCTGCTTCTCTTACTGTCCAAGTTTCACAGCCATACAGTGCCGCGTTCCCACATATGCTTTCGACAATCTTTTCCTTGTTTCTATGTTTATTGTCTTTGAACAAAGTAATTGCTTTTTCTTTTTAAATGTTGCATCACCTCGTACTAATCTTTGTTTTTTATATCTTTTGTACTTTTCCCATCTTATGTTATTTGGCTTCCTAGGTAGCAGAAATACTTAACTTCGTGTAAGTTCCCGTTTCCTATTAGTATTCTAGTTTTTGATTTATTTTCCCCTCGTTTGCATACTAGTACTTAGTTTTTTTTGGATAATTTTCATACCGTATCTATCTGTTACAACGGTTTCCATTTTATTAAAAGCTACTTCTTACTCTTCTGTACTAGAAGCAGAGAGGTAGAGGTAGACCTAGGTTAGACTATCGCACACAGATAGTTAAAGATGTACACTGTGGGAATTTCAGACAAATGTGTAGGCTAGCTCAGAATAGAAATCAGTTGAGGTACGTGTCCAACCAGTTCCAAGACGGAAAACCTTGTTACGAAAAAAATAACTGTATTTAAACCTGATGATTGTTATAAGCAACTGGTTTTGCAATATTCTCAACTACGGTTATTGTGCGAAAGGATTTACTGGAAAATTATTATTTCGGCAAATGTCTGTGTTGGGGGATCTTGGTAGTCACAGGGTGCTAAACCCCCTTCACATACCATTGAATAAAGGTGAAAAGGGGTATATATTACAAAACAGTAGAAAGAGAACCGAACTGTATGGAGCAAGAAAGACCAGTGGCTATGTTCGAAGACAACAAATATAGATACAAGGAAAAAATGTTGGAAGCGTATGTGTGAAGCACAGCACTGTATGCCTATAAAATAGGAACAATTGGAGAAGTAGACAGGAAAAGCAAGAAGTCTTTTGGAATGTTATGCGTCAAATGTATGATGATGATTGCATGGACAGACAAAGTTAATAACAAAGAGGTTATATAGTAGGGGAATAAAGATATACGTAGAAAACAAAAAAAAAAAAAGGAGAAATAGAGCGGCAGGATATGTTCTAAGCCATTTTTGGAGATTATTGCAGATTATATTACAAGCAAGTATAGGAAAAAATAGAGGTAGATTTAGACCTATATCAGACTATTGCACGCAGATAGTGAAATATGCCAACTCTGGGAATTTCAGAGAAATGTATAAGTTAGCCCAGAATAGGAAACAGTGGAGGTACGCATCTAACCAGTTTCAGGACTGAAGTCTTAATGATGATAATATATTAATCTTAAAACTTTTATTTAATGTTGTATATCATACCAATTGTGTCTGTGTAAAATAATATATTTTTCTAATTATTAGATTTGCATCATACAACAAAAGATAAAGAAACATTGCCAAAATGCTTGATAATAAAATGACACATTAAAATGTAGTTAAGGGAGTTTTATTATATTCAATGACAAAATAGCTCAAGATTATAGCTTATCGATAAAAGAATAGTGTGTTTCAGTGAAACAGTTACATTTCGATAATATTTTATTTTTATGCGAATTTAAAAAACATTTTTTGTATTTAAAGCTGAAACTTTCCTAATTGGGTAATTTTAGCCTTAGCAAAAGAAACTAAGCTGTGATCAAAAAATAAGACAAAAGAAATTGGAGTTGTTTTCAAAAAAATTTATTAAGAACAGTTGTTCAAAATCACGTAAAACACTCGAATCCCAAGTTTGGTTGCACAAAAAAGCACATCAAATTGATTTTACCGATGACACACAAGTCTAATCAATTTTTTTTTATTCTCACAATGTTGCATGATGTGGTCTTCATTACGTTTTGTCTTGGAACTGGTTGTATGCGTACCTCCATTGTTGTTTCCTGTTCTGAGCTAACCTACACATTTCCCTGAAATTCCCACAGCTTACATCTTTCACTATCTGTGTGCAATGGTCTAATGTAGGTCTACAGCTACCTCTCCTTTTCCCTCTTCACTGCTGCTAGTATATCTCGTACTATTCTCTCATGCCTTAGAACATGTCCTATCATCCTACCTCTCATATTTTTTACTGTTTTCCACATATTTCTTTCTTCCTATGCCATTTCTAGTACTTCTTTATTTTCAACTTTGTCTGTCTTAGATATCTTCCATCATTTGTATGTAGCGCCGCATTTCAAATGGTTCTCTCTTTTTCCTGTCCACTTCTCTTACTGTTCATGTTTTGCAGTTGTACAGTGTTGTGCTCCACACATATACTTTCGTAATCCTTTCCTTGTTTCCTTCAAACATAGTAGTTGCTTTTTTGTGTTAAGTGCTGTAAGGCCTTGTGCTAATTTTTGTTTATATCTATTGCACTTTTCCCATTTTGCATGATTTGGCTTCCTAGATAGTAGACATTTTTCACCTCTTGTAAATTCTGGTTTCCTATTTCTATTCTAGTCTTTGTCTTATTTTCCCCTCCTTTAACGTACTAGTACTAGTACTTTAGTTTTATTGTTGTTGATTTTCATACTGTATATCTCTATTAGTATAGCTTTCATTTCATTAAGAACTGCTTCTAACCTGTCCTTGTTAGATGCTAATACCACTGTATCATCTGCAAATATGAACACATTAATTGTTTGTCCCTGCATAATAATTCCAAATGTCTTTCTGCATTTGACAGTATGCTTTACCTCTTCGATATACAAGTTAAAATTAATGGAGATAGCACACATCCCTGTTTCACTCCCTTCCTAATATTTACTTCTCTATGTTTCTGCTCTATTTCTGTTACCACTGTTTGATCATTGTATAAGCTATGTACTATCCGTCTATCCCTATAATTCATACTACGTTTTTGAGTATTTCGAACATTTTTTGTATTTGACATTGTAGAATGTTTTTTCCAGATCCACAAATCCTATATACATGCTTTCTCCTTTTCCTATTATTTTTGCTATTACCACCCTCTAAGCTAAAATGACCTCTTGTGGTCTCCATTTAGAACAGCATGATGTATTATCAATACCTAATTAATATGACATCTTTCACATGCTCATTTATCACACTCTTAATAAACTTCTAAAATGTTGATTATGGCTGCAGAAAGGTTTACTACACAAATTTATGAAAATCTCAATAGTTGATGTTGAGATATGCTACAAAAATATTATATACATTTAAATGTGTTATATTTTGATCTAGAACTATTATTATTTTGCATTTGTTGCGTAAATTTATATATTTATCTTTTTCTTTAGGGTTGTTAGAACTAGCACATCGGGAATATCAAGCAGGTGATTATGAAAGTGCTGAAAGGCATTGTATGCAATTATGGCGACAAGAGCAAACGAATACTGGCGTGCTACTTTTACTGTCCAGCATACATTTCCAATGTAGACGTTTGGAAAAGTCTGCTCATTTTAGTACATTGGCAATTAAACAAAATCCACTTTTAGCTGAAGCATATAGGTTTGCACTTGAATAATATAACTATTTGTGCAATCTTATGATTTTAGTAATCTTGGCAATGTTTATAAAGAACGTGGGCAATTGCAAGATGCCCTGGATAATTATCGACATGCAGTTCGTTTGAAGCCTGATTTTATTGATGGATACATTAATTTAGCAGCTGCATTGGTAGCAGCAGGTGATATGGAACAAGCTGTTCAAGCTTATATTACTGCTCTACAATATAATCCAGTAAGTATTGCGGTTTTAATAGGTAGTATAACTAACTGCAAACTTAAAAAAAGAGTATTGTATTTACACACACTAACTTACTTTCGGAGATAAAATTATGAGAATTTTGTTTTTAGATGTTGTGCACATAAAAATCATGCATTGTATTTTAACAAATTCATACCAATTTTATTAGAATTGAACCATGAGAAAGATAAAACCTCTGGCACTAATAAATAAAAAAATTCCACCAACTATGGTATACTGTATTACAAATTAAAATCAGATATTAGAAACGCCTCACGATGAAAGTCATAGAAATTGAAATTTTCAATAGAGCAGAATCTAAATTAAAACTGCTTTTTAATAAACGAGAAACTGGCATATTAAGATCGTGAATTAATTTATTGTATTCTGACGATTTTAAATTGACATTTACATTTTATCCATTGTTATTTTAGAATTCGTACTAATATTTAAATCTAATCAAAATCAATACAATTACGACTATCAGTTGAAACATTTATAATAATTTATTTACTCTAAAATACAACAGATAAGTCGAATCTGAATAATATAAACTACTGTGAGCTATTAAAAAAATGACATGACTAATTAAAAGGAAACTGGAATTGATTCAACCAAAAGAGATTAATGTGTTTATACACATTTCTATCGTATCCCAGCAACTGTATTTTGATTTAATTTATTTCAAATGAAAGCACACTCGTGCTTTATATTGATATCAGAGTTATGAAGGAGATGTCATTTGCCCATATTTTTTGAAAATGATGCCGAAGCTGCAATTGTGAATGGAGTTCAATATTGTGAGATGACAACTGAATTTTTGTGGTCATAATCGAATAATGTAGTACTTTAAAGAACATCTGTCCTAAGCCGGATGGTGCAAATTGTTACATTGCTTGTGAAACCTGGACATGTAATATTCAGAAACGCTGATATTAAAATTGCTAGAGATGCGGCAAAAGCATTACAACAAAGCTACGTGTTGTTTTCAAATGGAGTATTCCGACTTCTTCGGGCATCTCATTCAACGATATCCAACTCAAAGGTTCTCTGTTGCATGATGAACTTTTTTCAATACTATTAAGATTTAAGCATTACAAGTATACCCTTTCAAGCGACTGTTCAAAAATGTACTGTTCGGTTTTCATTGAAACAAGTCGGCGTCTTTTTCAAACCTTTGGCAAGCTGATTCATCGTTGCCCTTAACTTTGTACAGTAACTTAGCAGAGAAAAGGCTTCTGGTTTTCTTGCTACTAAATGCTTGTTGGAACCCACTAATCGATACAAAGATGATTATCCTGAAATCTCAAAAATAATTCGAAATACGTGTATTGCGATGTCTTTATTACTAGTGGCAAAAGCTAGAGAATTCCAAATATATTTACTGTAATATTACTAAAATCCTACAAACAGGTTGTTTCACATTTCACAAATGGAATTGTAATCATCTCATAACTTTCAATTGCACTTAATCAGCATATATTTCTAATAATCTAGATATTGGTGCTACCAAAAACAAAAGCTTTAGGTTTGCTATTCAACAACTTTATCGATAAACATTTCTTTGAAATATGAAATTTAAATGTCTGTACAAGGTTGTCGCCACATGAATTCTTTTATCATACATTTCGATGGTATTTGGCTCTCTAGGTTTACTTAATCATTTCGTATTAATAGCAGAAATGTTCATGTAACAATTGTGGATTAAAACCTCCAATTGGAATCAAAGCTTACCTCCAATTTGAAATCCTGGTGGTTATCATTTTGTAAAGATATATTTCAACTGTATAACTTGCATATTCCAAGACAGGTAATTTGTACTGCTGTTAAGCGAATTGAAATATATACCTTTTCAGATGGTACCAATTCTGCATACAGTACGTGTGTATACCTATGGTCAGTGAATGAACATGAGCACCACTCTCCAACTTCTATGCTCTAAGAAATGAGTTGCTTCTCTTAAGTCGATTACGATACCAGAATTGGAGCTATATGGGGCACGATTAGTAGAAAAAATAGGAAATTTTCTCGGTAGTAATATCAATTTTATAACTTGCTGAACAGATTCTACAATAATTCTATATTGGATTAATACGGATCCGCATTTGTTTGAAACTTATTTCAAACAGAGTTTCTCAAATTCAGTTTATCAGTTGTTTAGTATCGTGGAAAACATTCCAACATATCTGAATCCTGCAGATCTAGTTACACAGGGCATACCAGCTACAAAGCTACTTACGCTTACTCTTTGGTGGCACAGCCCTACATGTTTAACCAAACTAATATTTTCTTGTGATTCTCAAAGTATCACACACAACAAGTTACTTAAGATCATTCCATACAAAATGCTCTGTACTGCTTCATGCACAACCTTTACTTCTTTCCAACTATTTATTCAGCATAAAAACTACTTATATAAGTTAAGCGAATCGGTGCTTACTGTTTGAGATTAATAAAAACTTCAGATTTCAAGGTGCAGATCATGTATATAATGCAATAATTTTTGTGAATATCAAAATTCACAATTACTATTATCTCGTCTTTCACAAATGGAATCGTTCACAACATAAATTGAACTGCTTTCAAATAATAAACCACTGCCAAAAGGCATCACCTTAATAAAACTAGACCCATTTTATGATACAAATGATGAAACTTTAAGAGTCGGATGTAGATTTACAAATTCCTTCTATTTGAATGACAGAAAGTTCTCTATTACAATATAAACAAAACCCATTTTTCTAAATTACTCTTTCCTTCAGAACATGAAAGGCTATGTCATGCTGGTTCTTCACATCTGCTTAACTTGATATGAGAACAATTTTGTCATGTACATGGTCACAACCTAGCAACTGTTTTTTCGTGCTTAATTTGTTTTAAGGTTCAACCGAGAGATCTTAACAACCTTTTAGTCAACCTACCTGCCGACAAGGTAGCGCCCTAATTTCCATTTTCTATTGTGAAAACCGATTATTGTAGTTCATTTATTATCTAAGACAAGTCAGGTCGTGCCTGGAAACCCATCAAGTGCCATGTTGTCTATTTGTATGTTTTTGCACAAAAGCAATTCATTGCGAGTCAGTGAATGATTTGTCTAACGAATCATTATATTGTGTCTATGGCATCTTGCTTCATGTCAAGGCATTTCCTCTAAGATTTATTTCGATAATGGCCGTCCTTACTGTAGAGCAAAATCTTTATTAGGTGCATTAGGCAAATTCTTATTAAACAATTGTGAACGATTGTGGTTAGCTTCTATGCAAGACTTAAATTGGATTTTTCTGTTCCCATATTCTTTGAGAAACCGGAATAAAGTCAACAAAATTCCATCTCAAAAGTGTAGCTGGCAGTGCCACTTTGTCACTTAAGCATTTTTCAATAGTTCTGATGCAAATCGAACGAATTCTTAATTCTTGACCCCTATTCCCTTTTCTTCTCATCAAAATGATATCACAACCATTCCAGATTCTGATGTAACACATTTAAGAAAATAGAATATTTTGAAATCTGAAGATAATTATATATATATATATATATATATATATATCTATATATATATATATTGATATGATAACACCGTACTCGGTGTAATAAACGTTCTTCTAAATGCCACTGCTTTGTGTTCCTCTCAAATTAATCTTTTGCTTTTATTATTATGCCACGGCTAGCCCTTTTTAATCTACACAGAGTGCACAACGTTACGATGATCAATTTTCTTTTTCGCCCCTTTATGATTGCCTGTTTGAATTGATAAGCGAAGTCAACATTCATATAATGAAAGAAAATAATATTTACAATTTTTGAAATTCTCGAAATACACCCTTCAATCAATTAATATCATATGGATTATTTATCCCAAAATTTATATACTTTTAATTTAAAATAGTCACCAAAAACTACCTCTTTACAAAAAAATCGGGAACGTTCTAGACCTCTTTATGATTTATTATGTAAGTTTAACGTATGCAATGTTTCTTGTTGACTTATTTACAAGTTTTGGATAAATTGAATAAATTCAGTATTAAAATTTAAATTGAAAAATATTTTAAAATTAAGTATATCTGACCTGTGATGTGTTGTTTTGTGTTGTGGATCAACACCCCCTTGTTATCTTCAATCGAATACCAATGCTCTGCTTAGTTGAACCAATATTTGAGTACAGTTACCCCTTGTTTTCCAAAAATTACCTTGTGCTTCTTTATTTTATATTGCTCTGCATATGCTTTGAATCTCTTCCCTTAAATACTTTCGACGCAGATTAAAATTGTACCAGAATCCGATTAGGATCCCATTAGAATTGTAATTATTTCCTACGCAGATTAGAATCCAATTAGAATTATGATTATTTCTGACGTGGATTAGAAGCCCTATATGATTATAAATATTTAATTTAAATTAATTACCCAATTTCTACTCAGTTTTCTAAAAAAAAAAAATGGCAAAAACTCTTCATGTATGCTTAACGTAATTGTTGCACAGCACTACTTTCACAATAACATAAATTTGATATATTCTAAACTTTATTTATTTGACGCGTAGATTTCTGGTTAAAAGTGTCGTGGCTTCGACGTGGATCAAGTGTGAACTGACTCGTCTTATCGCCGAATGGGTGTTAAATAGCCTTTTCCCACTACATCTGGGTTGGGTTTTCAAGCAGTTTTGCAGATTATTTCAACCAACCAGGTTTTGTCTTTTATATTCTCTGTATTTTTGAAGCTGTTTTCTGATGCAACTCCTTTGTATTTCCGTATCATCGAGTTTATTTGCTATTGTTATCGTTGCCTTAATATTTGTTATCGCGGCCAGACTTTCAACTTACGTCTGTGTTTTGTATAGATAATGCTTTTGAATAATTATACAAAAATAAATGATGTAACTCTAGTACTATTTTTGTTTATGTATTTATTTAGACTGATTTTTGAAAGTGCAATTTCTTATCAAAGCGCATATTGTTCCTTCTTTATCACAAGTGTAATTGTATGAGGATTTATCAGGTTTTTGTCTTATCTTCTGTGTATTTTATTTTATAAACTTGTTAAACATTCTCAACGTAGTTTAAATACATGTACGATTATTTCTCTGCTGAATACGCATTCTATTGTTGAAAGATGTGCTCGCTGGCATTGTTTAAAGTTAATTACTGTCTATATACAGGGTGTTAAATGCTTGCTATTTACATAATGTACGACTTACTTATTTTTCTGATAAATAAATGCAGTTTTCTGATTCCTATTGCTATTTACAGTTACTACACGACCATTACTACTCAATACGCCCTTAAACAACAACCCCTTATCTCAGCATTATATATATATATATTTTAAAAAAAAAGTAGGATTAATGAGTCTTACTTTTTTTTAAATTATAACTTTTGGCTATGGAAAAAGGCAGTTGAGCCGGATCTCCTCTGTGCCGACTGTTGTTGAAAAACCTGCGATGCCAGGTGAAGCAACACAAAGACACAAATTGTGAGCTAGGTGATGCTGTACTTCCCATAAGGTGTCTGTATTAGATATTACAACTTTGCTACTCCTGTCCTGATGAGCTCCAATTAGGGCAAAACGCGTCGACAGGATGCCCTCGTGGCTGAATTTGAGTCACTTGCCAATAATTGCTTTTTACTTTATATATATATATATATATATATATATATATATATATATATATATGATGATATATTATTAATGGGTTTGAGGTCATATTTATAAAAGGTCATTATCTCTAAACTATATTATATATATATATATATATATATATATATATATATATATATATATATATCAAAGAACCTAGCAAATTATACAACATTTCTGGAATCTGAACTCCAAGTTCGTCCTTAATGAAAAGAAAGACGATCTAATATAGAAAAGGAAACTCTGGTTCTACTAAGTGAAAATTCACACGAGTAATTAATGCAATAGTCGGAAGTGATGGTATTGTGTGTCGTGCACCTGTGTATGCAAAAAGGTGAAGAGTCAAGGACCATTTCAAAGATCTGTCCTCTACCAATTGAAAATATGAACTCTTGGATACCATAAATGTTTTCAGTAGTTCTATATTCATACTATGTATAAACACGGCCACTAAAGGCGATCTTAACTTTAGGATGGATCCGACTGAAAAAAGACTACCGAAACGTGAATTGAAATACAACCAGAACCTTGGCAATATTTAATTAACTCTGCAATCTAAGTATCGATAACAATTCCTATAATAAATGGCTAGTATTCAAGAAACAAATAAACAAAACTAATACATTGACCGATATGTGTCATTAATCCTAAAATAAACACAATGCTAATCGTCTGTTTATCAACACTAAGAGAAGAACACTGACGCGATGCTAGCTAATAAACACAATTTAGTTTTTTATTGTCTGTCGTTGCGACTTTTTTACAGCTAAGCAACTGATTTTAAATTGTAAGACAGCAACCTAATTCAAAGCTTTTAAACCAAGTTTCAATTGACAATTTATCAATATTTCAGCCTTAGGTTTTAGCCACCTGATGGCGGTATATTTTATACTTGTGCCAGTATACAGATCTTCGAGCTTATATTGAATTTGCTTGATGGTTTATTAGGGTTAAAAGCAACTCCATTCTGATGAAGGCCAAAAGGCCAAAGCCAGGTTAATGGATGCTTTTTTCCCTTTATGAAATGATTGAGTAATTGTTTTGAATGGCTATGAGAATATTAGTTTAATTTGTATAGGTAAATTGGCTTAGTGGATTTACAGATACATCTTAGTTACTTTATATACATAACTTTAATACATACAACTAAGAGCTCTCAAATTATTTATTTCCAAATCTTTTTGAAGCATATTCTAAAATTTTTTTTTTTAGGATTTGTACTGTGTCAGGAGTGATCTAGGTAATTTATTAAAAGCATTGGGAAGATTGGACGAAGCTAAGGTATGTGCATTTAGATGATTTCTCATCCCCTATTTCAACTTCAATAATTCATCCTTGCACTGGTGCATTTTTTCTAAGATAGTGTTGCATATGTACTTTCTTTGTTATATTGAATTTTAGGTTGACCCAGAAACATACTCTTACAAAAATATGCATATGCAATAATTGGAGTTAAGAGAGTATGTTGTTGCAATGTTGTTTTTGACCTTACTCATATATTAGTAAATCTGCAGATCATTTAACTTTATATATATATATATATATATATATATATATATATATATATATATACCCACTAGTGTATGACGACCCTGAGAAACAGAGGACTGCCTTGGCTTTAGTTAATACCAAATAAGCTCCCAAGTTGTTTTTATTAATTTGTGTACTTACGACGGGTACTCATACAACCTAATTTGTAGGCGTAATCCTTTTTACGTCAGGGTCATTCATGATTAATTGACGTGAGGGAAGTTCAATTTCACTTTGTACTGTAAATATAGTAAATATAACAGTGGCCTCTCAACAATGGGATATTTTTTATAAAATTCGTGTGTTTAAAAAAAACTAGCTTTTTCACACATTAATTTGATTTTTACTGGTTACATCATTTATATTCATCTTTGTCCTTTATCTACTATCTAAATTAAATACATAAATTATTTTATCATCAAAGCTGAAAACATCTCTTAATTTATTATAAGGTTCTCTTGCTCATTAATTCTGAGATTTACACATTTTAAAATATTATCAGTGTCATCTACCGAGCCACTATCATATATAACCTATTTCACAATACCTTAAAAACGTATACAAATGCGGAAATTTTTTCTTTATGTTGAAAAGCACGTTTTTTTAATTAATTGATTTAATAAAAGTTTAATAATAAATAATTAAAATTTTGTGTATATCAACTACATATTCACTTATATAGAAGTTTCATTCAAATAATAAACATTTAATATTCCACTGCCGAAAAACATTTCTTTTTACATTAAAATACCTATGGTGGATAAGTTTAAAACATTTTTTCTTAATAAGCTGGTAAAATTTCATTGTCAATTCAATGGTCAAATATCCCACTTGCGTACTCATAAGTTTGGTAATCTTTATTTGATTTTCTTATCCAAGTGGTTTTTCTTTTATCTAAAGTTGTTTTTACAATATATATTCCAATTTTTTTATTCAAAATAGGGTTTTGCATCAATTATATGAATTCGTAATTAAAGAATTGTGTCTTAGACACAATTTGTATAAACTGCAATTCTTTTAGTAGACATTATAATTCCAATATTTTTCTTTCACATTCAAAACCGCGTGTGTGTGCACATGCATACGTGTGCATGCATGCGTGTGTGTTTCTACATATATGTCAATTGAATTAAATTTGAGTTAAACTTTTTTACAATATTTTACTTTCTGGAGTAGATCATCCAGATTATATTTCTGTAAAGGTGGGCACTTCCTTAAAACTGTGTCATTTATAAAACAAGAAGATGTTAATTATAAATTTATGGTAAAGGGTCTGCAGATAGATTAATTTGTCTTAAGGTTGTGCACTATTGGCTGGTATTTTCCAAGCGCTTTGCGTAATTTGTTGCGTTAAAATAATTTATATAAGATGAAATTATTGGACAGTTGTCATGTTAAGTTCTGCCTATTAGTCAAATTAATCTTATATATATTATTCCTGTTTGCGTAGAATTTCTATTGTAGAAATAGTATGACAGCAAAGGCGTCATTTAATAGAAGATAAGATGCATATTGAAAAGGTGGTTACTAATTGTCTTGCAATTCTTAAATACTGATTTCTCGTTATATGTTTTTATTGCTTTTAACATTAATATTAAAAGGTAAATTAGTAACTACTTTGGCACAAGCGTAGCATACATAGTATGTATTGTTAATCAAAAGACATATGTTTGATGACTTGAACTGTCCCTGTTCTTGTTCTAGTTAAATTACTATTTTAGAAAGTGTGCTACAATGTATAAATTGGCATGACATATTTTCCATATCGACAATTGGGCTGACTTCTAAATTTTTAGAGATGATTCACTCTCGTATCAAAATAAGTCTTTTGGTTATAGAATATATACTGTAGTGACAATCCTAAGTAGCAGCTAGTGATTTTTTAATTCCGTAATATCAGCCAATGTATACAGAATAGAACTACTCTCTTAATTCAGGAGAAATGTCATTTCTCAGGATACAAAATTTTATTTTCAAACTATTTAAATATGACTTTTCTCTTCATTTCGTTAGTATAACATTTTTTATGTGTGACATTTCAGTATTAACTTGTAGCTTATTTTGTTTTTGGTACAATTAAGAGTTATTGTAGATCTTGGTCTAATTTATAATACTACTTACTCTCCTTTTTATTAACTTTACAACTCTAGGCCTAAGTTTCTGACCACCGTTCAGGTATTGATGTTATTTAAGAAATTTCTTAATTTCAAAATATTTAGTACAGCAAGTACTTTAAGCAAGAACTGAAAGAATGTTCGTAATCATTTTTTGAATTTTCAATATGGTTGCTCATAATTATCAGTTCGTCATATCCATTCTAGCACTTTCAAGAGTCACACACCATTGTTTATTATAAGATGTTTATCATGTGCTGTTTCTGGCACAAACCCTTTCTAAACTCGACACTTTTGAATATTGTACTTAAAATTGCAAAGAAGGTTGATAATTTGTAGTGGAGTGTGTTTGTTCTATTATGTTATTAACTATTATAAATTTTGAATGCATTTGTATATCTCGTAATCAGTAGGCGCACATAGATTTTGAGAAAGTAAAATAAAGATTCAATATAGTACAGATTTAATTTAATTACGTATAGTGATCACAATCAGACAAAGGCTGATTATATGGATAAAAAACATTTAAATATTATAAAGAGTAGTGAAATAAATTCAAATATACACTATTAGATATTCATGTTCACATATCCTTTCTTGCCCAGACACATAGAAACTTCCCCAAATATGTGCATGCCACATTGCAATTTAAGTGGGTTGCAGGTAATAAAAATAAGTTGTGATAAAATTATGTAACTAGTAATACTTGAAATAATTTATCAATGACTGAATAAGATTTGAACGTACAGCAGTGTATTTATTTATTTATGCATAAAACACAAAATGTGTACAACATGTCATGTAACAGTGTGTAAGTACACATACAAAATAATTAAAGTATATAAGGAAAGTAAATAGATATATAATATAGGCATAAACACATATGAAACTTTCATAAACTTATAAGAATGATATAATAATAATACAGTACAGTAAGCTAATACACCTATCCCCCGATTTACACGGTACTTGTTTTACACGTTCTCGCTTTTACACGGTTTTCCAAATAAGTTTTTTTTTGTTTTTATCGCACTCTACTAAATGCTACTGTGATTGAACACGTGCGCTGTGTACACATCTCGCGGGGAATCCCGAGCTTACGTGCTGAGTTGCTGCACACGCTCACTGTGTCTGTATTTCTTCGCATAAAATTAAAGTTTTATTTTTTGTTCTTCTGTTTAATGTATTGTAATTAAATAAAAAAACAGTGTTTCCGTAATATATTACATATTTTAACCTGTCAATGCATTTTATTTTTATTTCTGTGTACACCTAAAAATATTGAAAAAAATCACAACTGTTAAATAGCAAAATTATGCATTTTCTGCCAGCTTTTCGATTTACACAGTTTTGACTTGAAAATTTTTAATTTTCGATTTACACGTTTTTCTCTGGAACGTATCTACCATGTAAATCGGGGGATAGGTGTAATGTGTTGATCAATGAGTGAGAATATTAGCTGAAGGTTTCAGTTTTTGTATATTGTTAAGATATTCCCTAAAATTGTAAAACGCATTTTGCAAGAGAAAACTTTTTGTTGTATTTTTAAATTGATGACCAGGTAGCGTTTTTAAACTAATATTTAAGGGATTAGTGAAGATTGTACCATAATAGTTGATACCTGCTTTTGTTAATTCTACAATAAGGTATAACAGGGTTTCCATTTCCTCCTGTGTTAGTCATGAATATCTGCATGCCACAGGTAATGTGCAAGGTTGCTTTTGACATATAATAAGCTTGCTTGTATATGTTCAAGGTAAAGTCAGGATTTCAAGGTAGATGAAGTAATCACGGCAGTCATGGCGATAAGTTAAATTACGAATTATTCTAATTGCAGGTTTTTTCAAACAAAAAATTCTGTTGCAGGCACTAGCATGGTCCCATGCTAGAATACCATAAGCAAGCTGGGTATGCAAGAGGACAAAATAAACCGATTTTAGAATTTTTTGGGATACTGAATTTTGAAAAACTTTTAAAAAATAATTTTTTTGTGATATAATGCAGTTGTTACGGTATACCATGCAGACAAGGAAGAGAGCAATTAAAGTAACGTAAGTAGTCTGTACCGATTATAACAACAAAAAAGGAAAGGAAAAGGATGTCGTGCTAAGTAACTAATGTAGGGGATTAATAGAAAAACCCCAAGACCGATTTGTCTTGTTGAAATAGAAGAAATTAATGGTTAGCAAATAACAGGAAAATACATAACGACCACGTTTGGCTGTTACAATGCTATAAATCAAACCAATAAGATAAATAAATATCAATAACAATAAGAAAGCATAAAAAACAACGAATAAAGACACACAGTAATGGTAATGGCATTATTAAACCAAATAAATAAATTTAGAATAAGTAGTTTTGTGCATCCCTTACAGTAAATTATTATAATGCAAACACATTCACACAAATATTCAAATTCTATCAAATCAAAACAGAAACCTAAAGTACAAATCTTTATCCTGCAGGACAGTAGCAATATATTTAAATATTTTTGTATTTATCTTGAAACTTCCCTAAAACATTTATCTTTGCAGAAAATTACCATAAGAGAGCAACTATTTGAGATGTAAAGTATATTTAAAGATAACAAGCTTCAACACGGCTGACGTGTTGACGTAAAACATACCAAGTTAAAGTGAGGTTAAACGGTTTTAAATACAAAAAAGGAAGTGCCGCACAAGCGCAATACTTAACAATAAATGTAAACATTGGATTGGAAAAATATTTAACAATCTTTATGATTGAAATGAAACAATTTATAGAAATTTCATGTTAAAAATAGTAATTAAATAAAATTGTCCTAATTGTGAAGATCGTACTAAATCACCAAACAAGAGTTATAAAAGTACATTATCTTATTCCGGTACATAATATAATTAAATAACAAATACCCGAATTTACAGGTGTTCCAAATCGTACTAATAGAATATTGGCTTATACAAAGAAGGGCATATCAACACATGGACAAACCTTAATACTTATGCACCCGATATACACATTGTTGGTTCACTGTTATAAATAACTAGTAGAGTTTATTTAGTTAGTAACAAAGACAACAATTTAATATTATGATAAGGGCTTCAACACTTACGGATAAGATCAATGCAACTTGAGTCTGCTAAACATAGAACATCTAAAACAGGTTGTCTGTTATAAAGAGGATTAATTAACACCAAGACCCTAAATTAGTAAGGAGTGCATTGGCAATTTTTCAATACAGTCTAACCATCAAAACTAAGTATAACGGAAAAGGAGATGTACAACGTAGACACCCAATTTTAACCAAAAGCAAAACCTAGACTAAACCAGCTGAAAATAAAGTTTATATTAGTTATGCATTGAACTTAACCTCTGTTCCAATCTCACTAAGAAATTACTAAAAAGCAAGAAGGCGTGAAAATTGCTTGCTTCAAATTAAAATTTGAGAAACTTGCACATTCAGGAACGTCCTACAGAGTGGAATATGAAATCCAGTTTTAAAAATAAATTATTTCAATACATAAAGGTAACCAATCAATTAATTTATCAATATCGGGTTTGATAGCAAGACCTTAGAAATAAATTCAAACATTTTAATAACGCTAATAAATATCCATTTGACCATGCAAGGATGGATTGGAACCAAATTTATAGCAAAAGATATATCAATTACGTATCTTGTCTGTTTAAATTAAATTATTAAATACAAGAAATTGCCATAACGCCTCTAAGGTAGGAGCGAAAGTTTTGCAATATTTGAAAAGTCTATCTGTACGAAAATATACAGAAGTGTGAAATTGGACACAGCATAGTGCTTAAAGTGGGATCAAGAAATACCCCAAAAAATTTGACAGGATTTCTTATCAGGTGCAAAAACTTTTAGTGAAAAAATAATTTCTTCTGTCTTATTATGATTAAGGGCTAGTTTATTGTGAGAAAACCATGTACTAACTAATTTTTTGGAGTTACAATCAGATATAACAAGTGGTATATTATTGCTGTGATGAAATATAGTAGTGTCATATGGGTAAAGAATGACCTTTGTACTTTTTATGGCAGCAGAGAAATTATTCATGAAGCAGAGGAAAAATAATGGACCAAAATGAAGCTCTGGGGAACCCCATACGGAACAGGTAAGTTTGTAGAGTATGACTTGTTATAGGAAACAAATTGAGTCCTTCCACTAAGGTAAGAGGATATGGACTCTTTACTACGATCTGATAATGACAATTTGGTAAGTTTATTCTCCAGCAGGTGGTAGTCAACACAGTCGAAAACTTTTGTAAGATCATAGGACCTGGCCAAGAGGTATTCACATATGAGTTTGTAATATGTTTTGCTGTTGTGATTATTGCAATGTTTGTCAATATATACTACCTTCTGGTGAAGCATTGGAAAAAATCTAATGTGATTATTGCATCACTGGTCCAAAGTTTTTTCTAAAGCCGAATTATTGAGAGAACAAGGCCTAGATTCTTCAAGAAAAGTAACAATGGATTTTTTTTAGTATTATGTCAAATATTTTTGAAAACGCGGACACTAGTGGTATTGGGCAATAATTAGCTGCAATATTTTGTTCGGAATTACTCTGGAGAGCTTTAAAGTTTTCAGTTAGAGGGCTATCAACTATATCAATAATAACTTTTATTAGTAATATATTAAGGCGATGAAGGTCAATCGGTTTGGAGTTTTCTTATATGGGAAATATTATCTCTCATTGTAATGCTGGAGACCTCATTGAAAGTAAAAATTTTCGATTCTTTAACAGAGTTTATCGCCTATGGTTGGAACATGTTTGAAGTGGGAGCAATTATTTCGGATATTATAATACTAACAGAACTTGTAAAAAAGGCATTAAAATCATTTGCATTCAGTGCCGTGCTTCTATTTTGAGTAGTTTTATTTACATATCTTAAGTTATATTTATGTCTCCACTTGCATCTGTTAACATTGCTGGAGTTTTTAATAAAATTAACACAGGCTAAAATTTTAGTGGCTCTTAGTTTTTCTGGTATTAATATTTTATTTCTTAGTATATGACTTTGGATAGTTATTTATGACAGTAATGTACACAAAGCTCAGTGTAAAACAAGTAATTTTCATGCATTGCATTCAACTAAGGAGTAAAACAATTTAATGGGATACGGGTATCTTTGCCCAGATTTTAACCCGCGTCACAACAAAAATTTTCTTTGTTATTTTGCATATTATAGCCAGACGCTTGTTGAATTTATCATTTAATGTTAGGTTTAGTGAATCGATAAAATTCCAATCAACTGTGAGTAAGCTGTTGTAAAATTATTGTTAAAAATGTATTTACCTCCAATTAATATTTTATTTAATACTTGTATTTGCCATGCAAGCATTTAATGCGCATTTCCATTTTTGTATCTTCTCAGATATTCATTACTCGTTTGACTCGTATGATCACAATCATGTCAATGTTTGCGGTAACAACATGGTTGCTAATAACTTTTAAGTTGTTGTTTAAGTTATTCTTAATCATCATAATTATATGTTCAAACAAGAACTCTTGTCTTTATTTCAGTCTAGTACGTTAAACATAAACCCTATAACGGTCTGTGATAAAGGCTCCAAGGCTTACAGCATGAAACGACAAAGGTATTTCTATTTGTCTGTTTTATAAAATTGCAGTTCAAGTGACAGAGGCTCAAACGTTTACAACACTCAAGAACAAGGCTTTTTTTAGTAATCTAATTTACCATCTTGTGTGATGGTCTGATGAAACTTATACGTTTTTGCATGGGTAGGACAAACCAAAAAATCAAATTTTGGAGTAACCCAGGGGATCAGACAGTTCCGTTTTTATGACAATACGTTGATCGATTATTGGTAAATATATTGTCTAAGCAGATTTGTAGTCTAGTGGCCGCAAGGTTTAGAGGATGCAATCCATGACAAGCAATAGTATATTGTGTCACAAGGGCAGAAAGTGAGCATTAGCAGCCCGCAGCTATTAGATGCCTGAACGAGCGAAGCTAGCGAGGGCAGCTGATAGCTAAGGGCTGCTAATGCATTTTTGCCTGTGTGACACACAACTGTTTTTCGCCTAGCATTAAAGAAGAAAAATGTAGGAAAAATAAATAACACAAAATAAAGAAGGTTAATAATATTTGACGTATTTATTTATTATAGTAATTGATATTAATTATCCCTTGAGCATTATTATGGATAGTAATACCAGAATTTATAGGCACTTGGTAAGTATTTGAAACGTCAAAGTCGCAATAAATAAATCTCAATGAAAGTCATAGGTGTCTAGATTGTGAAAAACCTACAAAATCATGCTATTATGAGTTTAGCGGTCCTAGGGCCGCAAAGGGTTACTTTCAGTCACATTTTTAGGGCAAATATGATTCATTTTCATATACGCTAGGCGAAAAAAAAATTTAGCATAGTTATGGCATTTGGTTCATCAGTTGAGAAACGGACAGTCACCACAAATTATAATGATTTGGCATTTCAAGCTGTCGATAATTTGAAACACCTTTTCAAACATATCAAAAAATATTTCAAGAGACTTTTTATGTAGGGATCTGTATGTGTTAAATACTACTCATTTCAGGCATTTAACATGGATAGCTGATAATTATATATGAAGCTCCACTGATAGCTGTGCAATCGATTCGATATTACGTGGATTAAACTTTAACAATGAATCTGCAAAAATAGTAGCTCATAATCCAGGTATATTTTGATCTAGCAAAAATTGAGACTGCAGCTAGGTTTTTTATTTTAAGACACCGAAGCATGTCCTGTTTTAAAATCACCTCATTGAAGCACAAAACATCACATCTAAAACTACACGATAAGGGAAAAGCTTCTAGGTCATTTAATTTATTTCCTAGAGATTGTATATTAAAATAAAGTATATTTAATTTATTTTTAAGATGGGAGCTTACTGCTGAATTTCTCAAAAGAGAAACATCCACTACAAAGGAAGTAGATTGGTAATGATTAAAATCTCGAGTTGCTGTTTTGAAAATGTATGGTAGCTAATGATTCCATATTCGAAAATTTAAGTTCAGATATATTGACAAATTGAGTTCATTTAGATTAGAGCAAAAGTTTAATTTACCCTTATGTGTCATATAAAGTTCTCTTTAAATAAAAATTTATGTTATCATATCTGTAAGAAATTACATAGATGGCCAAATTCGTATGTTTACAAATATTCATAATCGTGAACAGTTCGGTAACAAATGTTGCAAGACATAGATTAGGCGTATTGTATAAACCGCCCATTATTATTACACACTCATCTTTAGTGTAAGTTTTTGTTAATACATCGAGATCCTCAAGCCTAGCATTTGATTTTGTTGACATATGCACCTTAAGTTATTCACAGTGGTTTCTGATAAACGTGCCTAGACGCCTGGCATGAGATCATCTAAAATAAGAAGCCGTGATTGTTATTTTCTGGCAATCACACTATGGTAATTAGGTCGAGTGTTTTTGTTTAGTAGGTGAGTAATAGGCATAGTATCAGTAGTTTGAGTTCTGATACAGATTTTGGACCCGGAACGACGCGAGCCGAGCATCCTCCCTACAAAAGAAGTGGTAACTACTCTATTAGTTAAGGGTCAATGTAAGGAACGGTCATGCCCATCGGAGGAAGCTATAACAGGTACAACGGTGTGCATAAAATTTCTGTAGATAACGAAATAAGGTAAGTATTCTTTGTGGTATGGCTGCAGGAACTCGTTTTATAGCAAGAATTTAACTCAATCCCAGCGTTATCAGACACCCAAGTGTTAATAGAAAATCGAATCAACCTTTATCAGAGAAGTGTGATCTATTATTTCAAGGAGTCTTTAGGATTGGGTATTATAAGAATTAATTATACTCTATAGTAATAGGTATCAAGCCAACGGATATTTAAAACAAGGTACTGATTATTTAAGTTATAGAGGAACTTTCCATTTTGCAGCAAAAAGGTTTAAATGGAATTGTAATAAAGCTTACTTATTGTTGTAATGTCTAATATACAGGGTGGTGTATGAGTATCAAAAGCAGAATCTATACGATTGAATAATGAAGTAAAATGGCATAAGGTTTAGTACACCGTTGAAAGGTGTACGTAACACTTTTTTCTTGCTAATTGAGTCACAAATGGAAAACAATTTGGATTGCTATTTATAGATAAAACAACCTTTTTATCAGTAGCAGCAATGTATATATTCTCCAATTTCACGAACTCTGTTTACACAAATTTATTAAAATAATTCGTACTACTAAGTGTATAAACAGGTTTCTTTTTATATAATATTTTAAACCAGTCATCACTCTGCATTTGGTCAATATCTAATATAAAGCTTTCTTGTTTTTATGCCTCTTGCATTGAAGTTGTAGATCCTGTAATGCTTTTTGTAAGTGTTTAATTTAATTTTGGAAGAATCCAACTCGAACTAATAATTCCTAACTACTAATTGCATCTGAAAGTAAACATTCAATATCCAGTTTTAGTTTACTAATATGTTTATGCTTAAGTTCCATATCTGTCTTGTATGCCTGCATATGCTCTGTCTTTTCCATTTTTAAAATATCAGTTATTGAAACTGGACGCTCCTTGTGGGGTGAGGATTTCTTCAATTCCATCACAATCGGTACAAATTATTTTGCTATTTCCTAAAAACGTTCCTGCATGTGATCTAAATAAACAGCTTTTATAACAAACACTAACATTTCACACACACCCATAACTTCTTAAATCGTTTTTGCAACAACTATACTTAAAATATACATTTTTGAAAGAGGATTCTGCACGGTATGCTTCACTTTCAACTATTTTTCTTTAAAATGTATCTTGTAGCAAGCCCATAGCGTGCACGTGTATTAGTGCAGGATGGAGGTGGTGGTTGTGTGCGTGCCTGCATAGTTTTAAAATGTCTTTTGGCATTTACTCTTTGTTAGTTCTACACTTGAGTTATAGATAAAATAAACACATTTGTCCTTGATTGTAATGAAGGAAATACTGCCCTTCTTATTCAAAGTGGTAGTGGTGACTTTTTCACACTTGAAGAACCCTGTGCTGCCTGCTCATTTTAGTCACAAGTTTTATCACCACAACACTCATAAAAATAATTTGTTACGGTATTCTGTGCAGACACGAAAGAATAGTAAAGTAAGCAAAGAAAATAACTCGCACTGAGTACCACAACAAAAAAGGGATTTCAGAGAATGCTAGGGTAAAAAGTCGCAGAGGAGAGAGGGGTCACAAATAAATAAAAAGTAAACCTCTCAAGCAAGGAATGTTATTTACATAACCTCTAATTATAAAAAATGTTACTAAAAGGAAAACCAACCCACATAGAAAACAATATTTATCCAACATATCCCAGAGAATTTACACAGCACAAAAACATCTTGGCAAAAATAATTAATACACTCGTTAATTCCATCAAACTAATTTTTAACTTTGAACCTGATATTTACACAACACAAAATTAAATAAAACAATATATAGTGGATTATTTTCAGCTATTTTGTTTACCATAATTTTTAAATATTTGATTACATTCAATTATATTAAAAATGCTCGAGCACTTCTTAACAGTAATTCCTGATAAGTAAACATAAAAAAAATTAATGTAATAGTAGACAACAGCAGTAAAAGGAAAAAAGAACCTTCTACTGACCGAAATGAATTTTGCAGCAGCTTTAACAAAAAAATTCATAGGCAATAACGTCGTACCTTAACAATAGTGTAACTGTAATTATTTTTATATAGAAAATTATATGGACAGTAATTGCTAATCTTGTTTTATAATTCATACTCAACCCATAACAGCTGTTGCATTATCATATTCTGACGATTTGAGCAAAGTCAGTTCCGTTCCATTTTCACACTGGAACATCTGTTGTGTGATGAGTAACCTTAAAACCTTCAAAGGAAAATCTAGACCTAATTTTCTGTGAGTGAAATCATCAGAACGGTGTACAGAAGAAACAGCAAGTTGTACAGCTTGGCATGACGTTCATGTTTTAAGCGTATCAAAGCGTGGTGTTGAAGGTTCTGATAATTCACGGTTGTGGCACAACTTTTGTAGTTGGAATCATTTGACTGAATATGAAAATATAACACGAATTTATTTATCTTCAACCAAAATGTAGTGTGTTCACTTCTAGGTATTAGAGTTGTCATCTGTGGAGATAAGTAGGGAAACGAATCCAATAGTCCCATGATTTTTACAATCTTACATCACTGTTACACTAAAAACATTCCACAAATTAATTTTTACCGTATTAAAGGAGTTAGCATGTTTGTAATTTTACATAAACGAAACTAACTCTTTCTTAAAAAGGAATCATCTGAGATATATGCTGTACAACAAACTTATTGCTTCATTCTAGCAAGCGAAACTACAACCAAAGGCGAAGTCGCAGCGCTTCAAAACAACACAAAGTTGATCAAACTCATGGATATATTCACTATGCGTACGATGTATTGCCTAACTTTCAGCATAATAGTATACAAAATGTAGCATACCAATTAATAATTTATATTAGATATGGCATAACGATAATTGAGCCAGAAATAATCTTGTACAAAACACGTACATGAATCCATTGTAAAATTTCCGAAAACAAATGTTACGATAATTGAATACCACCTTTAAATGCTATGCCAAACTAAAATATATTGCAGTACTTTAAATTATAACTGCATATCCTAATAAAATCCTACATGATGATGAATAAGTAATCCTTTAACTTGAGAAAATTGTTAATGAATATTCAAATGACTGTGAAAAGAGAGTAAAAAATGTAAAATTTTACCACGAAGAATGAAAATATTTGCATGCATTAACTGCATGTAACAAATTATTTTTATCTTGATTGTAGACATGAAATGCAGGTAAGGAACATAATATTTGCATATGTTAACTGTTCATTTATTAACTGGCTTATACAAACTGAATGAAGTTTCGAAGGTTAGTGTTTTTATATTATTAAGAAATCAGTATTAAATTAATTCTAGAAAGATACGTAATCAAATTACAAATGCTATGTTCCAATCGCTTACAGGCATTGTCAGTCTTCCGTATGGTATGAAACAAGGGAGTTAATGAAGGTATTACGATTCATTTGTTTATTAAATGCTCATGTTAGTGGTGTGCATTGTGTTTCTAATTGAATGGTTGATTCTAGATAGTATTGATTTTGCAAATGGTACGCAATCATTAGAATCGAGTGCTAGCATACACAAATGCTTTTAATTAGTGTTCAGTAGGTAAGTTTTTATTACTTTTCCTCAGTTCATGTTAATATTGTCTTTTCTCTCTCGCAGACTACCAAAAACATGTACATAACTGACATCTTTGTCATTCCTATGCTAGAATTCTATAAGAAAAACTAATTATTAGGATAAACTTTCTATATTTTCAAACATCAACACTGTCTCTCAAAAAGAAGGTGCATATAAATAGATTGTCCTCACCTTCTTTTGCAACATTTGTTGGTATTTCTGCTAAGATTGGGTAATTTTTGGGGTTATTCTGCATGGCTACAAGCATATTAAATACATGAAAAGTAATAGGGAAATATTGTTTAAGCGTCTTGTTTCTTAAATTGAATAATTAATAGAAGAAAATGAAAAAGAAGTTACAAGTTAGTGATTGAATTGTGCACCAATAATGTATTTAACAATTTTGTAAATTATTTTGATATTTTTAAAGAGTCATCACTAAATTTTAACTAATGATACATGATTGTTTGAATTAGCTTAATTTTCGAAATGCATTTAACAGTTTATTAAATTTAATGATGGCTTGATCTGTGGCATTTTGATCTGTAAACGCCATTCACTAATGTGTTATTGTTGATATATTAAAAATATAGGTATAAGGTCCACAGTGATGCACGCCCCAACATCGTACATTGTTATTGGTATACTTTGGGCATAGTGTAAGGTAATGTATGCAAACATTGCTAGGAGAAATGTGTATTTGTTTTTAGGTAACAGCATGGGGCCTCCTTTGCGTCATTGCGCTTGCGTACTTTTGAGAGAAACGTGTATGTATTGTAGGATATCTTTCGAAGATGCGTTCTGCTATTGCGTAACTTTATAATTTTTTAGCAGTTTTTTACTGGCAATAACAGGTTTGCATTTTTACTGTTTATTATAAAACGCAGATCTGTGTGCGATTTTGCGCTTTGCGAATTTATGCTGTCAGAAGGGGGGGCCCCTTTATACGGATTCTTTTTTTCCCTTTGTGACAAATCAGTTTAACGTTTTGATATTAAAATTGTGTTCTATCTAGGCTTGCTACTTGAAGGCTATAGAAACTAGACCAGATTTTGCAGTTGCTTGGAGTAACCTTGGCTGTGTTTTTAATGCACAAGCTGAATTATGGTTGGCAATTCATCATTTTGAAAAAGCGGTGGCTTTGGATCCTAATTTTCTGGATGCATACATCAATTTGGGAAATGTTTTGAAAGAAGCTAGAATATTTGATCGGTAAGTGAAAACTATTTCTTCACATATATTGCTGTTATTTTATAAAGTACAATTTTGTAAACGTCTTGTATTTGAACATACGTGGTATGTTCTAACAAAAATGATGGGCCAAAAGGTATCCCACATATCGGTTTTTTTTAACAAGCATAGACAAGGGAACCGAAGAAGTACATGCTTAAGTGTAAATAAGTGCTATATACGTAGAAATTAAAAATAAAAAATATTTTGCCGACAACACAATATTTGCTGAATATCTAATACTAATACACTCTTGTCCTAAGTACGATTTAGCTTTTTTAAGCATACTATGTACTAGTTTATAACAGCTCTTGAATAATTCCTACATTATATTGTATAAATTTATTATCGTTCTTTATATTGTGCCTTCGAGCTCTGCTATATTTAGCGACAAGTACAAAACATTTTTATTATTTTTCAGTCTACATTGTTGTGTGACAAAATGCACTATAAAGCTGGAAAATAAAATTAGCATTAATACACAGTCTACATTTAACAAAAATCAGGTAGGATATAAGTTACTTACAGCTATCGTAATTATATTTATATCCATTTCCTGCAACCCCTTACTACACATTTGATCGAGTTGTTTCGTTCTTTTGACTTGTACTGTTTTTCGAAATCGAAGATTGTGATTTTTTTAGTACAACATCAAAATAAATTGAAATTGCGCTATTATGGCCACGTTCTGTTTACCTAATCAAATAATGTAACCACAATGTTAATGTGCTCACATACGTATATACATATACTTGCTCGCATGCTTGTGTGTGAACGAGTCAGCATGCTTGCATATGAGTAAATGCATCTGGATAGATAAGTGATAGCTTTATTCACTGCAAATTCAGAATCCAGAAATATTCAAAAATGAAAGTATTATAAAGTTAAAAAAAATAATTGGTAATTGAATCACATACTTCCAATCTCCAATTCATTATAATTCCAAAAATAAAAATATAACGTTGCTTGCCTTTTGAAAAAAAATCAAACACACAAGGTGTATATTCATTTGGTCCTATAGTTGAATTTAATACATTGTGTAGTAATCTAGTGTCTAAATCCACAAACAAAATTTTCTTGTGACAGTTATTTTTGAAATTAAAAGTTGCATATGCAGATTTTTCCTTTATCAAAGTTTTCCTAAAATTTCTGTGTTAATCGTTTAAGAAGGTTCAAATAAATAAAATATTTGTTGAAATCAATTTTTAACACAGTTTCTAAGAAAATAATGGATATTTTTAAACTTTGATTCAGGCAGAAACACATCTGGCAACTATCAAAGTGGTTATTTATGTAAGTACTTATATGTTTTTATAACCCAGGTCATGAAAGTCATTTACTTAATGTTGTCATTTTGACATTTTGCACAAACGTAAAAGTGTGCATATCGTTTATTCCAAAATAACATATATTAACAGAGAGCACCTCGATCGACATGATACTTTTGTTGGGTGAGCATGTAGAGGATGTTGAATCCACAGCTAAAGAATATGCTGAACTCATGTGAAGAACTATTAGAAGATCGCAAGATAGATTGTTAGCTACAGTTCAGTTCACAACTAACACCTGACAGAGACCGACCAAGAGGTTTAAGGTGTGATGCTGCAAAAAATATTTTAGACTTACGAATGAAAATCTCAATGAGAAAAATCGAAGGCCTAATTGACGTTTGCCGTTCGTCAATTAATCAAATTCTACTCAAAGAGCATTTTCATCATTTTTCATTTTACTAAGATACAAACTTCAATAGCGGAAGTTTTTTATATGTGTTAATTTTAGTAACTACCTTTTAAACATTTTAGAAAGGGTTCCTACTTTTACAAAAACGTTCTATAACTAGATAACGCAATCTTTTCAAGAAGCAGCTATTTTAATCATCAGAATATGCATTTTATTCGATAGAAAAACCAACTGGTGAA
Organism: Platerodrilus igneus; assembly: GCA_036346225.1. Lineage (NCBI taxonomy): Eukaryota > Metazoa > Arthropoda > Insecta > Coleoptera > Lycidae > Platerodrilus > Platerodrilus igneus. Next base: position 6,692,641 of record JARFIW010001503.1, on the reverse strand, counting down.
CTATGGATCTTCACACCAACATTGCTTTCTGGTCAGTGTATGGGCAGGCATTATAGTAAATTGGCTTTTGAACCCAGTATTTTTATCAAATAGATTAAATGGTGATGGTTTCTCAGATTTCCTTTCAAACACTTTAGATGATCTCTCTTTGGCTGAAAGAAGGACTGTGTGATTCATGGAACACCCCCCCCCTGCCTATTTTTATGCCGGTATATGACAGTTGTTAAATGAATTCTTTTCAATTAACTGGATTGATAGAGGTATCATTGCTAATTAATTGACCAGCTAAATCGCTTGACACGGCCTCTCTTGATTTTATCCTCTGGGGACACATAAAAATCCAGTGTCTACAGAACACTCTTAAAAATCCAAGATGTTTTACAAAAGAGAATGTGACCAGCATTTAGAGATGTTACTCTGGTAATTTTTAATAATGCAAATAGCAATATTCGTAATAGAGGTTCGGTTTGTTTACATGTGTAGAATCAAAATTTTGAACAATTTTTATAAGTAGATCATATGTTTGTTGATTCCTGTTTTGATTAATTAACAAAACCATCATTTCTAATATATACCATGTCAAATTTGTTTTATTTAAAACTGTATATCTATTTAGTATGTAGAACGGGGTTCGAACACTTATGGACATGATTGGTTCACTGTTTTAGTTTATACTATGCCTACGAGATGGTATAAACTGAAGGAAACTGTCGCCGATGAAAATGTGGGAGTAATTTCAATTTTCAAATTTCAAACAATCTATTTAGAAGTTATTTATGATTTGAACTTCTATGTGTGTTTTTCATATTTCCAGTTAATTTATTGTGTTCCGCATTTATTTACCAGTAATATTGAAAAATATAACGAATTTGTGTGTTAATTGATTCATTCTCATAAACAATGGTTTTCTGTTGACCTTTGGGTTCTAACAACTCTGAAGCGAAAGTGCACCACATTTCTAGTGACGATACCGCAAGTTTTTGTGTTATATCTTATTTCAGTTGTAAATGTAAATTGTATTTTGTAATAGGATTGCTATGTCAGATATTTTGCTGCTGTGTATTTCTAGGTTAAATAAAATACTTTCTCAAGTAGTTAAAGATATTGTTTATTGCTCTTTTATCGTAACTACGGTTGTATTTAAGCTAATAGAAATTACTACTAATACAATCCTATTATTTCTTAGGCGTTAATACCTGGTAGAATTTTTAATCTTTAGTTTTACGTTGACTACAAATACTGTGTATTATGTAGTCACATACAAAGCTACTGTGTCACTTTCAGGAGCATATCTATTTACTAGAATGTATTTCTTCTTTACAACAAACCTATTATTATATATTATTAAATAAAATAAATACATGCTTGAACTGCCGTTGTGTAAAAGTTCAACAAAATGCCCTTTAACTAAAAAGGACGTTATGTGTGTTATAATCTTTACTTTCAAATTATCGAATATTGAAATCTGAGTAACAACACCTGTGTAAAAGTACTTTTGTGCTTTGTTCAGGTCTATTGCGTCCTTTTCTTTGCAATAGAAAACCACACACAGTGAATGACAAAACCATTTTCTTTGCACGCGGGTTTATATTTCTTAGAAAAGGATACAATGGTAATATGCCCAAACGTTAAGGGTTATCTATTATTTAAATATTCCAGCCATGGCCTAGTTTATACTACGTCCACTAGAGGCCACTGCGATACAAGCAAAAATTATTACTACAGTGTTGCTTATCGGGGGGGGGTCATCTCTGATATGTAATTTACTTCTGCTGTAAGGTTGGACAAAACAACTATAATATACCAAAGGTATTTACATTGTCATATACTACTGTAATTCAGTGAATAATGTGCTGAATTAGCAATCGAGAAATCCTAGTTTATAGCATGTCAGCAATGTGTTAAATAAAAAATATTGTGTGGTATGTAGCAGTCAAGTGAAACATGCAATCCATTGGTATATTAGAACTAATATGAAAATCCGTATTGTCATGTGTATTGTTTCTAATAATATACAGATATTTCACATTTATTTTTACATAAAATTCTAGAAAAGCTGATATTATTGAACTGTAGCAGAGAAGCGTTAATTATCATTAGTAAATATTCAGAACTATGAAACACAGATTTTCATAATAATTAATCTATTTAAATAATTAAAAATACCTTGCTGCTTAGGTTTGAGTATTCTACTAGGAAACAGTTTTGGGTTTTCTGTTTTTGTTTATTCTTGAATAAACACCATATAAAGAAGGATTTGAATATTCAAGAGCATCAGTTCTATTATATTAAGAAAGTTTAGCTAAATAATTATTGCCAATCAATTATTATGCATTCCAAAATTTGTTATTTACATAAAACAACAACATTTGGTTAAATTTATAAAGTTATTAAATATTTTGGCACAGAGAAGTATATATATTAACTTATATTTGGCACACATGTACTTTTATTTTTAAAGATTTAATCAACGTTCCGTAACTTTCATAAGTTAATATTATATTAATGTCATACAGAGATATTCTAAAATAAATTACTTGGAAATAGGAAAAGTTAATGTTGAAATCAGACTACTGTGTATTTATCTGTTGACTTATAACAAATAACAAGAACAACAAAATTGTTATATATATAATTAATTATAAAACAAAATTTTACATGATAGAATTGCTAATTCAACATATTATCCACTTAATTACAGTGGTATATGAAAATGTAAACATATTTGATGTATTATAATTGTTTTGTCCAACCTTACAGCAGAAGTAAATTACAAATTAAATACATATTACAGGGTGTCTCAAAAATGGCGTCAATTTTTTATAAGGCTTATGTTATTTCTCCCTATAGAGTATGAAACTCTATAGAGTACGAAAAAGTATATACCTTTTATTTATAAATTATTGAAATTTTGAATAAAAGAAATTTGACAGAAAGGTGCAAATTAAATAATCAAAACAGGAATCAATAAACTGACCTAAAAATGATGTGTGAAGAGTCATAGTTCACATGTGGATTTTCTGTCGAATAAAAATACATATCGTGTCAATTAAAATAGTCGCTTCTTGAAAATATTACTTCATCTTGCCTAGAACCAACCTTTTTGTAGAAGTAGGAACATTATCTAAAACGTTTAAAAGCCAGTTAGTTACTAAAATTAACACGTACCTGAAAAACTTTCTCTATTGAAGTGTGGGTCTTAGTAAAATGAATTAGATTAAAATGCTCTTCGAGTAGAATTTGATTAACTTAACGGCAAATGCCAGTTATACCTTAAATTTCTCTAGTTTAAGTTCTCGAATTTTTATTTGCTAAATCTGAAATATTGTCTGCTGCATCTAGTCTTACACCCTTGGTCGGTCTCTGTCAAGTGTTAATTGCAAACTGACTCATAGCTAACAATCTATAATTCTTCCACATGGGTGTTTATTATTCAGATAACGTTCAGCGTACTCTCTAGCTGCAAATTCAGCATTCCCTACATGCTCACCTGACAAAAGTATAATATCGAGGTATTCTCTGTTAGTATGTGTGGTTGTGGAATAAAAAGTACGTACATTTTTTATGTTTGTGCAAAACGTTAAGACGACAAAATTAAGTAATCATTTTCACGGGCTGGGTTAAAGAAACATAAACGGAAATAATTGCATAAGTAAGCAATTTGATGGTTGCCAGGTGTGTTTCTGTTCAAAGTTTAAAAATATCCATTACTTTCTCAAAAGTTACGTTAAAAATTGATTACAACAAATATTTTATTTAACTTTGGACCTTTTTAAACGATTAACACAGAAATTTTTGGAAAAATTTTATATAGGAAAATCTGCAATGCAACTTTTAACTTCAAAAATAACTGTTACAAGAAAATGTAGTTAGTACTTTTCAATTGGCAATTTCCAAACACAATAACAGCCTTAATGTTAACACTAAGTACGAAGAGATCTTTTCCAAAATTAAAAATTATCTTCGAAACCACACAAGATATATTACGATTTATACCTCTTGGGCGTAGACTGTGACACTACCAAAAACATGATTACCAAAAATGTAGTAACTGATTTTGCCACAAAACAGGCTATAAAAGAAGTATTTAAAATTATATTTTGAGTGTCTTTACTGTCAATTTTTGGGGGTCTTTATTGTTTTATGAGTTGTATAAATATTTTGTAGTTTTAATATCAATTAATTTATAAGTTTTCCATGTATATACTTTGTTCGTATAATAAAGCACTTGATTAATATCATCATTATTAGGTTTTTAGTCTTGGGACTGATTGGATTGGATGTGTAACTACATTGTTTCTTATTCTGAGTTAACCTGCACATTTTTCTAAAATTCCCACAGCATACATCTTTCACTATCTGTGTGCAGTAGTCTAATCTAGGTGTACCTCTACCTCTCTCTTTTCTGTTCTCTGTTCTAATATATACCGCATTATTCCCTCATGCTTTAGTGTGTCCTATCATTACCTCTTCTATTTTTGTACTGTTTTCTATATATTTCTTCCTCCCTTACCACACCTTATTCCTCTTTGTTCTTAACTTAGCCTGTCCATGACATCTTCATTATACGTCTGTAGCACCACATTTTCTTGTCTGTTCCTCCTACGGTCCACATTTCACCGCTGTACTATGCTCATCTGCACACATATACATTTAGCAATCTTTCCGTGTTTTCATGTTTGTCATAGTCGAACATAGTAGTTGCTTTTTCTTGTTAATTGCTTCATGGCCTTGTGCTATTCTTTATCGTATATCTTTTGCACCTTTCCCATCTTGCGTTATTTGACTTCGTAGGTAGCAGAAATCCTTAAACTCTTTTATAAATGTTCACTTCTTATTTATATTCTGGTTTTTCAGGTATTTTCCCCTCCTTTACATACTAGTAACTTAGTTTTATTCAGTTTTATTCTTGTTAATTTTCATACTGTATCTCCATTAGTTCTGTTTCCATTTCATTAAAAGCCACTTCTAACTCTTCCTTGCTAGATACTAATACCGCTATATCATCTGCAAATCTGAACATATCAATTGTTTGTCCATGCATAATAATTCCAAATTTCTTTCACCGTTTTATAGTATTCGTTATACAAGTTAAAAATTAATGGCAATAGTGCACATCCCTGTCTCACCACTTTCCTAATATTCACTTCTCTACTTTCCTACTCTAACTCCATTACCGCTGTCTGAGCCTGCCAAGATATACTTAAGTTTAAACATTTTTGTATATTAAGTCTTTTTGATAAGGGTTACTTGTAATGTCAAACAGTATATTCCCACTTTTGTTCAAATCCTGTCCTGGAGAAATACCCTACTCATTCTCAGATTAGGCATGTATATTTGTCGTATTACCCTATATACCTTTTAGATTTTATTCTAAGCATGAGTTACTCTTTTGTTCTTTTGTAAGTAGTTTTCTACACAATGTCCTATCTTTTTTCCACATAACTATCGCCACGCCCAAATTTTTTTCTCTCTTGTCCTTATCAATTACCTTAAAATTTCCACTTCAAAAATCCTCCGGCTCTGGTCACAACTTCTACAATCCCTGCTATGTCGTCTAGCTTACCTAATTCATGCTTTTAAAGTTCCACGCCCTGATACACAAAATGTTCCTGGTTTTTCTTTTCTTCGTATCGAACTTACTGATTACAGTCTCCGAAGTAGTCCCCTCTTGGAGACTCAAATAGGGGACTATTTTAACTCCCGAATCCTAATCCAAAGGATACCACAATTTTTTTACAAAGTTTTTCGTATGATGTACTTGGGAGGTAATGTGATGGTTTTCCGGTTACCTTCCACGTCGCAGCAGTGTCTTAGAATATAATAGCGACTTCTATTAGTATCTGCCACTATAAATACCGAAAGAGCTGCTGCTCTCTTTCAGGGGACCTGTTTTAGTCTGGTTCCTCACTAAAGACCCCCAATAATTTTGTTAAACCTATAGTTTGTTATAGTTACATGCGGCATATTTCCCCCACCATTTTATAAAATATACCGACCATGCTTTCGAGTGATGCAATCACTTTTTGAGTCAAATTTGCAAGCACAATTTAAATAAAACCAAATTACTCATGTGATGGCATCTCGAAACTTCATCTCAGGGTCCAACAGTGATTTGTGGGTTGAGTTATGCCATGTTGATTACCAGATTTCCATCTGTCCTTCCTTCTACTGTACTCATAGGGGGTGGAAAGGAGATAAGGTACCAGATACAATAAAAAGTAAAGGTACAAGGAACCTACATACCTATTCCTAAAAGAAAAGACACACACCACACAGATAGATGTTGCTTGGTTTACGTCTCGTAGCCTAGTCTCATTTTTGACACTCGCGCATCTCGGCATTCACTCTGCGCAGACGCGACTGTCCGCGATGACGGAAGTTATTATTAATTTAAAAAATACGCGGGAGTTAATTTATAAATTTTAACTAAATCTAAAAATGGTACATTGTCAATTTTGGCATCATGTTTGAAATAACATCTTCATTTACGATTGCTCCTCTAAATGGTGGTAATCTTCCATGACTTCTTAGTAAGACACGTACCAAATGTGGAAATATTTCTTCTCTGTCATTTGAAGACTCTTCTTTCTCATCATCAGTTGGTGTAACAGTTGCATTTAAATTTGAAAGAGTTAACATTTGTACTATTATGTGATATGGCGTTACTGGTTGTAAATATCGTTTTTAAGTCCTTTTTTCCCAGCAATATCGAATTTTGCCGTTAATTCATTTCTTAAGTTTCTCCAAATAATACAACACCGGGTAATAGTACTAGCATTTGTTTGAACCAAATCTAGTGTATTTGATATAGGCTTTAGTAGTTTACAAAGATTTCAGCATTTCTTTTAATTCTGGTGTTGTATACCAAATTAAATATATCACGGTCAATATCTCGATGTTCCTCGCATATCTTCATACATTTGAGCCAGTTTTTTAAATATGATTGTATTGCATTACATGAACTGCTCTAACGCATTTTGAAATATAGTCTTATTAAGTAGAGAAAAATTTTGTAACACAACCCTGCATATACGGTTTTACAAAAAATAGTTTGTATTCGTAGACCGCTAAAATCTTTTAGCATCCTTGAAATTATTTTGTCTTGGCCGTAAGCGGCCTTGGGGATAAATTTTTCTCAGTACGCTAAAAGGCAAGTTTTCAGCTTTTCTACACAAATAACTATTACTGCATTTTTACATGTTTATTAATTTTTAAATAAAATAGGGATAGGCATCTACAATTATTTAGAAGTCGCAAGCATTGCCTACACAACATATGAATTGATGCACTGAATTAATTCATGTCAATCTTGCTTGTGATCATGTAGGCTTGCACCTGGATGTCACAGTTCGTTACTGCGCATGAAAAAGATAATAAGTCAAAAACCATACAATCGAAATAATTCAATTTAAAAAGAACATGATAAGTTATACATTTATACGAGTGTTTGCAAAAATCATTTTTGTGAGTTATTTCATTTGCAGCAGTATATGAACAACTTATAGGAAACATATTCAATGCTAATTTGGAAAAAATTGACGGAAATGACTTTTGATTAACTTATTTTCGTTTGCACTAATGGTAATGCTTTTATAACTCGTTCGACATAGTATTAACATTAATAAAAAACATTATTTTTGTAGCAGTACTTGATTAATTTAGCCATCGGTCAAGTAAAATGTAGAAACATAGACATATAAAACTAAACTTCCTTTTTGTCAGATGAGGCATCCAGGAACACGTTAACTTCATCAGATGATGTTACAAGGTTTTAAAAACCCCACATGGATTCTGATACATGGCAGTAGCTCTGAGATGTTCTTTCTTTTCAACAGTAATTGGAATCGTTCTTGCATAAGCCTGTCTTAGCATTATAATGTTACTTTCTTTTCCATGATTTTCTAAATTTAGTTCTATGAAACTTTAATTTTCATCTAAGGAATTTTTGTAGCATATAGCTTTTGTACTTATTGTAATAAATCCAGTGCACACCAATTAAATTTGTCTCTAGAAGCATTCAATTTTGTGTTATTTAATTCTGATCTAAATAAGGAGACAAAGTCAAGTAAGTTGGATTTCCCCATTTCAATAATTGTTAATGGATTTTTTCTACCTACTTGACGAATAAATCGTTTTACTATTGAATTTATTATTCTTTTTTTCCGATTAGAATGTAGTGTATTGCATCTGCTATGGGTGTGACCTGGAAGCATGAATTTGTGATCTATTATTTTGAGACTCAGAATTTTGTGAAACTACAAAACAAGCTGCGGTCACAAAATATTTTTGTTTTGTTTGCCACATGAGAATCAGAATACATAATTAGGTGATTTAACTTCAACTTTTGTTAAAAATCTGTAAATACAAGATCCCATATTATTTCCATCCTTTTGCCACTGATCTATGCCATAAGTATCAAAATGCCCGAGAAATGTTATCATGTACAGTGAGGTTGAATGTTTACAGATGTCTTTTGTCAAACATTTCACCACTTTGAAGGTTTGGCGTTGAGATACATTGTTGAAGGTCAAAAGTTATAGGATTTTTCAAGATCAGTATTTATTAAATTTTTATCAGTTTATTTCATTGTATACTCTACATTGCCATTATATGATGTAAATCTAACTCCTTCATGAAATTTTTTTCTCTTTATTTTCATTACTATTTGTCAAATGTACAGCACTTGACTTTTTTGGGATGCTTAATTTTGATATTCAATTTGTGAAATATTTTTTCATAGAGTTTGTGATTCATAAATTTTAATTCTTGTGTAATGGTTCTTTTAAGTTGGAACAAAAAGAATGTGTTACTTGGTAATTTCTTTGTCTTTGTCAGAAAAAGTGTTCCTGTTGTTACGTTTGCCTTTTTTGTCAAGGCTAGAAAGCCAGATGTATTAACTTGCATTTACGACATTATAATTTATAAACTAGTTACTGATATCAAACATTTTAATAAAATATCTTTTATATATGAATGAGCGCTCCATTTATTCTAAAATAGTATACTGTGGTACTATTTCTTTGACATGTTTTGTTGACATTATTGGTACGAATATGGGTATTTTTTTTTATATTTTGATCGGACCATCTATATACTGAGCCCTTCTATTATAATCTCCAATTTCACAAAAATTTTTGAACAAATTCAGACGAATCTTATTTTATTTTTGTTGCTTCTGTTTCAGTGCACCCTTATTTCTTACATACTTTTTGTTTTTTCTTGTAACATATGTTTGGGCAAATTTTGCTTAAGCCTTCTTTCCTGTCCCATCTTTCTCGTTTCTATTTTAAATTTCCTATTATCATTCGTGGATGTTTCACCTATGTCAAATCTCTTTAATTTTCTCCTGATCTGCTGCTGTATTGTCAGATTCGTCTTCAGCAGGCATATAACGTGGGTTCTCCATGCTATCATCTGAATTAAAAATGTTTTGCAATTCACCTTGAACATCTTCTAGTAGAGACAAAGCTTCACTACTATTATGCTCACATTTTTGAGTTTTCACCATCATTACACGTAAGATCTCTACTGCTTTGAGTTGCGACTAAAAATTATTTAGTTAAATTTATATAATAATTTATAGTTATTTTGGAAATACCTGGCAATAATTATGTGTATTCTAGAAAATGCAACAATATTATTTCGGATAGAAGAATTTTCAGAGAAAATTACCTGAGGTTGTTGAACTGCCGAAAATCATTAAAACATTAAAATCATTTAAAAAATCTGAATTAAACGCCTTCTGTACTAGTAGTGGGTTTTGAAACACTTTTCATCACATTCGTTAATTTTTGTCTCCTAGTGTCAGTGTTAAGTTTGATTGGTCGCTTTGAATTTTACGCTTGCGGCAAACAACGACTGGAATAACTGCGATTTATAGAGACAGGCAAGCTCAAAGTTTTCTCTCTTACAGTTTATTCAAATCCTTAAATAACTAATTAATACTAAATCGTTATATAAAGAAAACTTACAATTTGTATACCATTTTGGCATAATTTAAAACGAAACAACCTTTTACATCAATTGACACTCAATTATGGCTGCAGATCATATGATCTATATTTTTATATTAAATTTTTCCCGCCAACTAAACTATTCTACACGACACTTGACAAACGGCGAACTTTAAGATTTAACACTCCCACCCGGTACAGCATTCTCCAGTTGGACAGCTGTACCGTCGTTTATCTTTAATTTCACCATTTTTGTTGCTGGGCGGTCGAATACTCCAGTACTGGTTTGCACCGTTGCTGATCTTGCTTGTCCATCAGCTGCTAATTTTGTGTATATCATTCTGCCCTTTGGCCAATTGCACCTAGGAAACCTTTGGTCTACTATTAGCACGATATCCCCGCATTTTAAAGGTTCTGTTTTGTTATGCCACTTCGATCGAAGCAGTAACTCCGAAGGTACTCAGATACAAACCGCTTCCACATATTATTGACGAACGTTTCCCGGTATAGATAACTGCATTTCAAAACTGTATTATCATCGTCTATGGGTGCCATTGACTTTTCACCACTGGAGGAACCTAATAGAAAATGGTTCGGTGTAATTGCTTCGCTTTCCTCGCTATCTAATGGTAGATATGTCAAGGGTCGAGAATTTACAATACTCTCTGCGGCAATCACACAACTTAATAAATTTGGGTCTGTGGGTGTGCGCTCAGGTAGAGCGTTGTACAATGCTATTTTTATAGATTTAACTAGACTTCCCATGCTCCTCCCATGTGCGGTGAAGCAGGAGGATTAAAGTGAAACGTCAGGTCTGGGCTTACAAACTTTCGGCAATTGCTTCTGCAGGCATTTTTTAGTTCTTCTTTAGAATACGTCTGGTAGCTATCAAATTTCGACCTTGATCACAATAAATATGTCTAGGCTGTCCTCTTCGAGCAAAAAAATTTCGAAAACACAAAATACAGTGTTCCGCATCCAATTTATATGCCACCTCGATATGGACTGCGCGTATTGTTAGACACGTAAACAAGGCAAGCCAACGCTTTCTCCGCCTGCCTACCTACCATCACCGAGAGGACCGACGTAGTCTACACCTGTATGTGTAAAGGGGCAGCATAAGTGCAGACCCGAGCTGGTGGTAACGACGCCATTTGAGGCGGATCAGGCCGTGCATCTCGATTCTTGCAAACTTGACAACTTTGACGAATCTTGCGCAGTACAACTCTTAACCTGGATATGTAATACCGCTGCCGAACTTCATTTACGACTGTCTCATAATGCTGGTGCTGATACATCACATGAAAGCTATTTAACATCAAAAGTGTGAACCGATGTTTTTGCGGAAGTACTATAGGGAGCATAGCTCTGTACGGTAAAGCTTCCGCTGCCTTTAAGCGGCTATCCACTCTGATAATGCCATCATCATCCAAAAACGGGGTGATTTTGAAAGGACAACTTGACTTTGGGCATCGTCTTTTTTCTAGTAGCAGAGTCAATTCATTTGGAAGCACTCCTTTTGCACTAACTTAATTAGATGTATCAAACTAGCCTTTAGTTCATTTGATCTCAATTCTAAGCTATAATACTGAGTTGGTTGTATGTGCCCAGTGCGACAACGTTGAATGAATCGCACAACATAAGCCATGGTGCGTAATACCCTTTGAAACTTACTAAAGCGATCAAATTCTACCGTCAATAGACGATTGATTCTCGGTAACTTGGTATCATGAACTGCACTAAATTCGTCTTCATCATTTCTATGAGTGATATCCAGTGGCCATTCGTTTTCGGAATCATACAGAAATTCTGGGCCTCTAAACCAGCAACCATTTGCATTAAGATTGGGAGGTTTGTTCCACTTAGTGGCCTCGTCCGCAACATTGTATCCAGAAGGTACGTAGCGCCAGTCGGCAATTATCGACAAATCTTGTATTTTGGCTATTCGATATGATACAAACTTGCCATATTTCCTAGAATCTTCGGCACGCAACCAGCAAAGTACAGTAGTGGAATCAGACCAATATGTAATTTTTGTTAGATGAATACTCAACGCTTCTCGAATTGACTTGGAGAAACGGGCACCTAATACAGCAGCATCTAGTTCTAATCTAGGAATACTTTGAATTTTTAGTGGGGCCACCTTTGTTTTCGCACCAACTATGCTGCACACAACCGTTTTGCCGTCAGAAATGCGAAGATAAGCAACAGTGGCGCTAGAATTTTCACTAGCGTCTACAAACGTATGCAACTGAACGTCTAGTTTATCATAATTGTTAAATATTTGAAGAAAGCAGCGCGGTATTCGCAAATCTTTTAAGTTTGGTAAATACGTTTTCCAAATTGAAAATTTATTATAAAGTTCTTCACTTAACGGGTCATCCCATGCTAATTTACTTCTCCATACTTCTTTTAGTAAAATTTTCAAGTACACCATAAAATGAGCTAGAAGCCCCATAGGGTCATAAATCGACATTAGTATTCTAAGAAGCTCCCTTTTTGTGGGTATTTTATTTCCACACAGGATATCGGTATTTCGTTTGTTAGAACGTATAGAATATGTAAAGCAATCTGAACTCAAATGTCACCACATACCGAGAATCTTCTCTAATATCGCTCAGGACTCAAATTCAAGTTCACTACTGTTTCTTCGACTTGGTCATTCATTTCTCTCATAAATTGTATCGAATTCGATTTCCAATTGCGGATTTCAAAGTTTGCGTGTCTATGTATTTGTGAAACTTGTTTGGCTAGGTTGATTGCTTCTACCTCATCGTCCACAGAATCCAAATAATCGTCCACATAGTGGTTTTCTACAATAGCTGTCACTGGACAAGGAAATTCGTTTTTGAACCTTAGTGCATTTACATTTTTAATGTACTGCGAATAACTTGGTGCGCAAGTAGCGCCAAAAATTAATACTGTGACCACATATACATCCGCATGTTTATTGTGTTCGTCATCTTGCCAAAGAAAGCGTAAAGCATGCTGATCCTCGTCCCTTATTCCGATGCGCAGAAACATTTCTTTTATATCGCCTGTATACGCTACTTTTTTTTGACGAAAACGCAAAAGTATGCCAAGCAACGACGAAAGTAGGTCATGTCCCGTGAGCAACATCGAATTGAGCGAAACACCATTTACTGAAGCAGCAGCATCCCAAACTAACCGAATTTGTCCGGCTTATTTGGATTAAGGGCGATTAAAAGTGGCAAGTACCAAATCTTTTCATGTTGCTCTTCAATTTCTTCTGGAAGCAATTTACGACATAACCTTTATCCGCCAAATCTTGAATGTGGCTTTTAACCTTTGAGCAAGAACAGGGTCGGTTTTCAAATGATTCATTAAATTTGATGGCGCTTAAGCGCCATATTTCGACTATCCGAAGTCGTAAATGATTGTGTTTCCACAACAATCCCACTGTATAACGATTATTTTCCCATTTAGTAGTATTACTCATGATTAATTCAGCACGATGAAGTTCTAATGATTCCTTAGAGTTGATGGGTGGCTGCACGCCTAAACTTTCCACCGCAAAATAAGACTTTACTGAATTATGTAACTCTATGTCGTCAGCTTTGACTGCACAATCGCAGCTTTCGTGAAAGTTTTGATGTTCATTTTCAGTATGTCCTGTAAGAAACGTAAATATAGACCATCCCAGGCGACATTTGGCGGCTATAGGATCAAATTTGCCACCTTCTTTAACTTTTAAGGGAACCGCTAATTCCCAATTATCTAAACCGATCAACATATCAGGTTTTATATTCCTATAAGATTCCACTGGTAAGTTTTGTAAATAAGGAAATTGGCGGCTAAGTACCTTCATGTCAAGGGTTTGTGTTGGCAGACTTAAATTGCTCACGGTACGTGCTAGACGATCGTGAAATATTTTAGCACCAACGTAGGTGCCAGCAATAGAAAACCGCACTACTTTCGAATTGTCTTCAACTCTGTGCTGGCCCCCGGTCCATTTTAGACATAAAGGCTGTACCTCACCCGACAGATTTAGTTGATGGGCTAATTTTTCATCAATCATAGTGGTAGATGACCCTTCATCAAGAAAGGCGTAGAAAACAATTTCTTGATGGCCACTAAAGATCCTAACAGGTAAGAAACGGAAACGAATGTCTTGAACTTTATATAGGTAATTTATGTTTATATCTGCGTTTACACTCGAGACTTGGTTATTTGTTGCAACTGAAGCAAAGCTAGACGTTGCTGCCACCTGACTAGGCACGAGCCCGATTTCTTTATGCAAAGTAGTGTGATGAACGCGATGGCACTTCTCACACTTCAATTGGGATTTGCAAGGAAACCTATGTTTTCGCAGGCATATTCTACATAGTCGTAAGTCCTTCACAATTCTCCACCGCTTATTTAACCCAGCTTTATATTGGGCGATTCCAACACTGTATGGCAACTTTTATCGCATAACTTACACCTTATGGTTTTGTCAGCGGCATAACCGTCGTGTAAATGTGTGCGTCGTGTTTGGACCCTTTATTTTCACTAAAGGTAAGCGTAGGAATAGCGGTACATATGTTTAGAGCAAGTTGATGTAACCATTGCCCAAATTGTAGAATACCCACGTAGCTTTGTGTAGCCCTATGCATCGCCCACTGTACCTTTAGTTGAGCCGGCAGCTTACTTACTAGTTCGTGCATGAGCATAGGGTTGTTGGAGTATTCAGCTACATCACTAGCTTGAAGACACGCGCAGAGGTTTTAACAGTGACGCCATATTCAACCAATGATTATAGCTTTTCCATTTTGACCGGTGCATGTTGTCGGACTGCATTTATAAAACTATCCAAAATTTGATCCGGCCTTCCAAATAATAGTTTTAAGTTAATAATAATATCTTTTACGCAACGAGGTTCGTGCAAGAATCCTTGTACCATTTTTCGAGCATTACCCTTTAGAGCTTTGTCTAAACGGATTAAATTTTCACTGTCATTAAACCCACACAATGCGGTTGATCTATTGAAACTACTTATAAATATATACCAGTTCCTCGGATCTCCGTCAAAAAATGGAAGGTCTCGTGGAATAGATTGTCTTGCAGCAATATGAGCTGAATTTAGTGGACATAGAGATACGTCGTTTAGGGGGTTGCCTGATCTGGCTGATGCTATGACATTGTTTCCTACTGTTTGATTATTTTTGTTATGAACCACTACGTTTGATAAGCGCGATGACCGACCGTTATAAGGTGGTGCAACAATAGACGTTTGCTGCAGTAGCGATTGGCTGGAATGCTCTTTTGGTAACGGCTGACGCACTGATTTATATTCCTGCAAGTTTAGCTGCGCTGGCTGTTGGTGCCACAATGCTTCTTGCTGTGCATGTAATGATGGTGGCGATGGATGCCACTGAACTTCATTTTGTATCGGGCGCAGGAGGGTAGGCAGCAAACTCAGTTGTGTTACTTCTTGTTCAATTTGACCCTCATTTTGATTAATCAAAATTGGTACGCTGGACGACAGACCTCTGGTGGCTGCTTGTTCAAGACGTCTAGAGAGCTCTAAATTGGTTTCTGGATCCGCTTCTCCTATTTAATTATCATCTAACCTTTGACTTTCATCATCAGACTCCACTAAGAGTGACGACATTTGTTGACAAATGATTAATTTGTTTTGAATTAATTTTTGCTGCTCTTCAAGTAACAGCTTTTGTTCCCGTAGGTTTTCCCAACGTTGCCGCCGACGTTCACTAGCGGTGGTAGACTGTGTGCTCAATGGTATAATCGGTTTACCACATTGACCAACACCGACTTCGTTATGCTTAACTGTTCTATGTTTCTCGAACGGGACCATTCTTGAACTTGCTTTAGGAACAGCAGACAAAGCAGTGCAACATGGGCAACGCCAATCCTCAATTTAGATAGGACATTCAACCATATCGGTTTGGCGGTAAGGGGTCGAACACTTCGGACACAAATCATTCATGATTTACTATACCAAAATTGATTTTAATTATTTTGTAAATGTTAAGTTTGATTGGTCGCTTTGAATTTTACGCTTGCGGCAAACAACGACTGGAATAACTGCGATTTATAGAGACAGGCAAACTCAAAGTTTTCTCTCTTACAGTTTATTCAAATCCTTAAATAAATAATTGATACTAAATCTTTATATAAAGAAAACTTACAATTTGTATACCATTTTGGCGTAATTTAAAACGAAACAACCTTTTACATCAATAAATTCCATTGACACTCAATTATGGCTGCAGATCATATGATCTATATTTTTATATTAAATTTTTCCCGCCAACTAAACTATTCTACACAACACTTAACAAACGGCGAACTTTAAGATTTAACACCTAGGTAATATTTTTATGACAGAATCGCTAAGAAAGTTGTTACCAAGCTGAATGTTTAAAATCTAATGGTTATGCCATAACATAGTGACACATTGTATAAAACAAACCATTGCTAAATAGCCGAAAGATATATTGTTGTCTGTTTATATCATGATCATATTAATATGTGTGTACGTGTGGCATGCATGCATGTTTACGTGTGTGCATTCATGCACACTTCTTGTTCACTTGAAAATTTTAAATTGTTACTGTGGTTTTGAAAAACAATGTCTTCGTTTGCACAAGAAGTGGTAGAGTTATCATCTAATAACATATTTTTGATGTGTTTGCATTTTTTAGATTTTAATGGCCTAGATTTCGACATCTCAGTTGGCTTCGTTTTCTTTATTTTAATCAATTTCGTGCTTTTGCTTGTATTTTACAATTATTTTCTTTTAATATTTGCACAGTTTCTCTTAATGTAAGAATAGCTCCAAGATCTGAAAGCTTTTAGCATGGTTTAAATGAATTGTTGGAAATTGCCAATATTTTTTTGTGCAAGCAATGACATTCTTATAAATTGTTTGCTTTTGTGGTGCAGTATCATCTTGACCTGATGGGCATGTGGCAGAGCTTATAGATGGAATATTTATATTTGACACAGCATTTTTCTTTTCTGCTGTAGATTGCCAATCAAGCGCTCCAGAAGTAGCTTTTTTCCATTTCGTGTTCCCTTTGGTGGAATAAACTTCACAAACACAGTTTCAAATCAGTACGTAAACACTCCTCCCTCCGTGCACCCCTTCTCTTGTGCGGCATAAACAGTTTCTGGATAATCGTCCTTTGAAATCCATGAACTCCATATGTACTTGCCATTGAAAATTATGAAGGATGCAGTTTCATGCCATTAGCAGCATCACATGCTAACACAGTGGTAACTTTTTTACCAGATCCACCAATGTTTTTTGACACTTTTTTCATTCCCTTTTGGCTACAATTTAAGCATCTTTGGAGTTGTGTGAAATGCCACTTTTATCACAATTAAGATCAGCCCCCACTTCTTGGTCCAATGTGTTCCCTTTTATACAGTTCGTCTACACTTTTGTAAAACTAATGGATAGCATAGGGGTCAGCTCCCTTCACTCTCTGATTCGATAACAATTTACATGACAACATAGGATGCCATTGCATAAAGCTGTGAAACCAGTCTTTGCCTGGAGCTTTATTAATACTCCATCTGGTGTGAATATGTTTGTGTTCTATAAAATGTTTCGTTTAATCTAAAATTTTATTTTTTGTCAGTCCATGTCCAGCATCACTAGCTACCATCAAAAATGCAACTAAACTTTTCATTTTCAAAACATTTCTGGTTTTCTACCACCGCCAATATGTAATTCTTTTCCAGGTTTAAAATTTTTGTTTCCCTAAAGCTGATTGGGGTACATTATACTTTTCGGCAGCTCTTTGGATTGAAATTCTACAGGGCACATCACGAATACCTTGCTCCATGAACATGGAGTCAAAATTCACTAACAGGTCTTTGTGCTCACTTTCTAGGTATGTCCTGAAATTGAACTTATCGTAGCTTTGGTTACCATCTACTTAAACATTACACTTCTCCTATTATCTCTTGGCATACAAACAGTGGGATTATTATATACAATCTTTATTTACTTGTGCAATGTTACTATTAAGGCCTTCCAAATGTTTTACAGACGAAAACAGGTTTTGCAGTCTAAAATAAAAGAAGTTACAGATGCTGCAAATATTGAATGAGCGATTCATATACAAACGTGTACTAATACATCTTGTACAACTAATATACAGCATTGTGAGTTTATTTAATCTATGTAACTTGTGCAGCAAATGTGTATATTGGTCTCCCTAACACTTTAGGCATTAAATTTTGATATTTAAATGCTGGACTGCTTTTGTTTCATTACCTCAATCTCTAACTCCATGGCACCCTATATACGGATTGTTGTCAGTCACATTTTTAATACAATTTCTTAAATACTTTATATACACATAAAACAACAACTAAAAAATATATATACTTATATCGTGTCCACAAGCACTTCTTTAATGCAAGTTATGAGAATAGAAATAGCAAGCTATGCAAATAGAAAGAGCATTAGACAGAAAGCAATAAATAGAGGTAGCATAGACTTTAGTAGTTAGATCGTTACGCGCATTACAAATTGTAAGACGTATTAACGTTTCTCCTATGAATAAAAATTGTTTCAATCTTTTGTAAACTTTTTTAAAAAGGCGTTTTCGAGAGAGGCCCACATAATTGGCGCAGTAGGTAGGATGGTTTTGGCAATTTTTGGAAACGAAAATTGATCCGTTTTCACGGTTTACCAAACAGAACACGAAAGTATACGGGCTTATAGCGAATGTACATCGCTAGCACAGTAGTCTTTCGTATATTGTCTATAAAGTGATTCACAAATTAGACGAACGAAAATCGTTTGAGGCCGTGATAGCTTTTGGATGATCAACAGGGAGTGTCTTTTGGAAACGAAAATGATTCACAGCAACAAGAAACCTAAGCGAATATTAGGACATGAAGAAACACATGGCATTAATGTAAGCAGATTTTTAAAATCTTTTGATTTTCCTATTAAGCTTATTGAATCTATATGTAATTATTGACGAATTATTGATTGATTATGATTTATGAGTGATAATGAGATAGCTGATTTAATAAACCAATTTCAAGGTTTCAATTTAATAAATTCAGAATTAGAGACTGATAACAATTCAGATAGTATAAATAATCAATTAGAAACTCCACGTGATCGAGATATTTTCTGTAATTTAAGAGACTTTCAGAGTAACCTAAGCAATACAATTAATTTAAATATAGTAAGTAATCGTAAAACCCTAAAAATGACAAACGAGCACACGACGCTATACCATGTTATGATGGCAACCCGCACACGTTAACAATTTTTATATCTAACTGCGAAGCTTTAATCAATAATTTTGCCAGTCAAACTGATGTTCAAATAAATAACTTTCTACTAAGAGCAATTATTGGCAAATTAATTAGTAGAGCACAAATATTAATCGGATCTCAGTCTGAACTAAAATCTTGGAACGAAATAAAAGACTCGCTAATTTTATCATTTGGTGATCAAAGAGATATTGATTGTCTAGTTCAAGATCTAATAAATTTACGCCCTAATAGAAACGAAAGTCCCTACAATTTTGGGATGCGGTGTCAGGACTCTAGGAGCTTAATACTGTCAAAATTAAACTCATGAACTGTTTCAGCTGATGAACTTAAAATATGCCTAAAAAACTACGATGATCTCGCACTAAAAACTTACATCTGCGGCTTACCATTATCAATTCAAACAAACGTAAGGTTAAGAAATCCGGATAGCTTAGAAAGGGCAATGGGTCTAGTTATTGAAGAAGAAAACTTTTTATATAGCACGCAAAGAGTCAACAACCTAAACTCAAACTCAAACTTTAGACCGGACACGAGAATCACTCCAAACAGAAATAATACGCACAGTAGTAATTATTTTCACAACAAGCCCAATTTTATAAACCCAAATTTCAGAAACGTTTAGAATGCGTCCAATGGTTGTGCACCGCAAGCGCACAATCAATTCTCCAACTCAAATAGGTTTTATACACGTAATACCCAAAATACATTTAATCCAAGCCCGCCTTTAAATTACAGATTCCCAGCACAAAATATTTCTCCACAACACAACAGACCAAATTTTGGTAATTCACCTCAAAGATTTAACCAAAGTCGAATAAGTCGTCCCCAAAATTTTGTTAGACCGGAGCCAATGGACAGAACGTTTGTAATCCGACCTTTAGACAATCAGTCGGCAGAGATTATGTTGACCCCGGAAATAGCATGGACATGCTAAACTGTAATTACAATCCTGATGATATGCATCGTTACGATGAAGCTTTTCACGCGGATTCATTCGATCCTCCGCAAGCAGAATGCTCAGATAACAATGGTGTGGATTTCAATAATACTTCTAACACAGATAGAACAACTGCAAACGTAAATTTTCAGGAAACCTCACACATAGACGTCATGAGATGATTGTTTTAAATGCAATCAGACACGACCTTCCGTATGTAATAATTAAAGAAATTAATGCGAAATTCCTGATAGACACCGGTAGTACACGTAGCTTAATGGATCCTGAAATAACGAATTACTTTTATTCAAATTATATTTATCCTGAAATATTTAGCATTCAATCGGCGCACAACACTTCCCTGCATAACGAAATTGCCCACATACCATTATTTGAGATTTTTAATTCTAAAGATTTTCATAAGTTTTACTTATTTCAATTTAGCAATGAATTTCAAGGAATTATAGGCACTGATTTACTTGTACAATTGAACGCAACTATAAATTTCAGTAAAAATCAATTAATAACCCCTCGTGCAATTATTCCCTTTAATTTAAGTGTACAATCTGATTCAAACGAAATCCCTAATAGATTTAAGACGTATGTGTTTAGTATTCCTGCCCGTTGTAGGCAAGTGACGAAAATTCCTGTAAAATTAGCTAACGGACTCGGTATTTTAAACTACGAAAGCCTTGGGAATGGGACAGATATGCCGAAGGCCTTGGTGAATGTTGTTAATTATTTTGCCACCACAATAATTACCAACGCGAATGAAAACTTTACGGAAGTCACAATAACTGAACCTCTAGATATTGAACCCATACACGAAGTTGACGTAAGTTTTATCCAAAAATTAGATGAGAATTTTGACATACAAAACTCTCACTCATTTGACAACAAATTAAAGGAGAATCTGAAAAATCTTAGACTGGACCACTGTAATAAAGACGAAAAAGACAAAATTAGGAAACTTTGTTTAGACTATCGTGACGTATTTTATTGTGAAGGAATCCCCCTCAGTTTTACGAGCGAAATTAAGCACAAAATTAATTTAAAAGACGAAACGCCTATTTTTACAAGATCGTACCGTTTACCCGAAATTCACCGTGATGAAGTCAAACGACAAATAAACAAAATGTTAGATCAAGGGATAATCGAGGACAGCGTATCACCTTGGTCATCACCAATCTGGATAGTACCAAACAATATGGACGCGTCCGGACAGAAAAAATGGAGACTTGTTATTGACTATCGGAAGCTTAACGAAAAGACAATTCCCGACAAGTACCCTTTGCCAAATATCAACGAAATTTTGGACAAACTTGGTCGAGCAAACTATTTTAGCACCCTGGACCTTGCCAGCGGATTTTTCCAAATTGAGATGGACGCTCAAGACGTACAAAAGACAGCTTTTACAACTCCGCAAGGACATTTTCAATTTAAGCGTATGCCCATGGGAATGGCCAACAGCCCATCTACATTTCAAAGAGTTATGGACCGTGTACTGAAAGGACTAGCCGACAAAATGTGCATAATATATTTAGACGACTGTCTCGTATTTAGCTCATCCTTACAAGAACATTTGGAGAGACTAAAGGCCCTTTTTGACAGATTCAGACAATACAATCTTAAAATACAATTGGACAAATCGGAATTTTTACAGAGAACGGTGGTATACTTAGGAAACGTGATAACCCCTTCAGGAGTTAAACCAAACCCTGACAAAATTACAGCTGTAAAGAATTTTCCTATACCACGAACGCAGACCGAAATCAAAAGTTTTCTAGGACTAATAGGATATTATAGACGTTTTATAAAAGATTTTGCCAAAATTACAAAACCCCTGACGAAATGTTTAAAGAAAAACGCAAAGGTACTACACGACAAAGATTTCGTTGACAGTTTTCAGACCTGCAGAAATATTTTGACAAACAATCCGATACTTCAATACCCAGATTTTTCTAAACCTTTCAATTTGACCACAGACGCTAGCAATTACACGTTAGGAGCCGTATTATCTCAAGGAAACGTACCGAATTATAGACACGTTGCATATGCATCGCAAACGTTAAATGAAACCGAAACCAGGTACTGTACAGTTTAAAAGGAACTTTTGGCAATAGTTTGGGCAACTAAACATTTTAGGCCATATTTATTTGGACGAAAGTTTTTTATTTATACTGACCACAAACCACTGACATGGCTTTTCAATCTCAAAGACAGTAACTCAAAATTAACTAGATGGGAAATTAAACTTTTAGAGTACGATTATGAAATTGTTTACAAGAAAGGAAAGTCCAATACAAACGCAGGCTGATGACGTTGACGACTATATTAATGAATTATTAAAAAGCCTAGGTGATTTTACACAAGTTGAAAGCGAACTAGAAAACCTAATTCATGACTTAACACTAGATACCTTACAACCAGAACAAATAACACATATTCCAGACAATCCCGGCACCTCAACACAGCATTCTGCTTCAAACGACAATTCGAATCGAGGAATTCCAATTCTGGACGAAATAATAAACGACAAAACAAGACAAATATTAATTTATCCTAATTTATATTTTAATGCCGACGTCTCACTAGAGGAGCAAGAAGGTCACAAAATTATAAAACTAAAAATACTCGAAGTTGATAACGAAAAATTAATCATAGACTTTCTGATTAAATATACTAATCCAAATAACACATTTCACTTGCACTTTAATAAAGAGAATTTATATCACGATTTCAATAATGTATACCGTAGGCATTTTTCAGAAAACGGACTAAAGTTAATTAAATGTAACAAATTGGTAAATACAGTAACGGCTTTGGAAGATCAAACTATCTTAATTACAAACCACCATGAAGGGAAAACCACTCATCGTGGATTAACAGAAACATATCAGAGATTAAAGAAAAACTATTATTGGAAAAATATGAAAATCACCATATCAAATTTTATCAACAATTGTAATCTTTGCCAGAAAAACAAATACGCGAGAAAGACTCCTTATACGCCTATAATGTTAACTGAGACTGCTTCAAAACCATTTGAAATCGTTCATATGGATGTGTTTACTTTTGACGGCACAAACTACCTAACATTAGTGGATGCTTTTACCAAATTAGCGCAAGCTATAATCGTGGAAGGAAAAACCGCAATCCATATCAGCCAAGCTCTAATTAAATATTTTACATCATATGGAATTCTTCAGACTATTGTGGTAGATAGAGGCACAGAGTTCAATAACTCAATAACAGTGAAAGAAATTCTCAGTTTACATAAAATCAATGTACACATTCCACCCTAATTGAGCACTTACGACTTGACTTTTAAGAGAGATTTACCCTGATGGAGATGATTTAATGAATCATGCCATAATAGGTTACAATAATTCTATACACAGTGCAACAAATTTTACCCCATTTGAATTGATATTCGGTCACACAAGTTCCAGAGACCCGAATGAAATATTTTTACCTCCCACCTTTTACTCAGATTATGTTAGTAATCACAAAAAAAATTAAAACACGTTTATAAGAAATTAAGTAATAAATTGATCGAAAAGAAAGAGAAATACAGACGGGCCTAGCAATCTAGAATTTAAGGTTGATCAAATAGTTTATAAGAAAAATTCAAAAAAACGAAATAAGAAAGATAAAATGTTTTTGGGACCCTATAAAATTGTTAGAATATTAGATAAGAATAGAGTACAAATAGAAGAAGAAAAAGTAAAGGGCAATCAAACATGTTTCATTAAAGAAGTTATACATATTCAAGAATTAAAGAAACCCTCCTGTTACAGGTTCCTTTTCTGGATGACCACCAAACGAACCAGAGCTGAATTCCATAATTTAAACCATAACCCCAGACTCCTTCTCCTTCACTTAGGCACAACTCAAATACAAACTAACTACTGGACATTCTTACACATTTACGATTTAACAAACATTACTGAAAAATTCGTTACATTGAAAGATCAATTCAAGAAAATACACAAGATACCCTTGCAAAATCTCAAGAAGCTTTCGGGCTCAATCAAACATTTCGTGACTCTTATCATAACACACAAATATTAGAAAGTAAAATTAATCATCAGTTGATCCAATTATGAGTATGAGACCAAAAAGAGTCCTTTTTAACGGTGTAGGCAGCGCTATTAAATTTTTCACTGGTAATCTAGATTACAACGACGCTGAAAGATACGACGAAGCAATTTCAACCCTCATTAACAATCAGAATAAAATTAAAAGTCTAGTTAATCACCAAATTACTATGCTTGAAACATCTCTTAGGAATTATGAAAACAATTCTAAAATTTTGATTCACAATCAGTACATACTAAAAACTCGTATAGAAGAAATTTCGAAAGAAATAAAAAATTTACATATTTCAAAGTTAGAAACCTTTCATCATTTTCCTTTGGAAAGGTTATTTTCTCAGTTTTCCTCTAGTTTTCAAATCATTTATGATCTATTAGAAAGAATAGAAGTTGCCATTAGCTTTTCCAAGCTGAACGTTCTTCATAACGCCATAGCAGACCCACATAAACTGCTCTCTGAATTATTATCAGCCAATAAGCAATTGAACGACAACAAATTTCCTTTTGATATATCAATACAAAATATTTTACTATATGAGAAAGTTATTACAATTAAAAGTTACGGCAAAGACAACACTGAAATATTTGCTTTAGAAATACCAATTGTAGAAATTCACGATTATAAATTCAATCATTTGTACTCCTTACCAACTCCCTCCTTAAACTCCTTCAAAGTGATAATCCCACAATCAAAATATCTGTTGCTAAATGACCAGTCATATGCCTTTTCCGACGTCAACTGCC
This sequence comes from Platerodrilus igneus, assembly GCA_036346225.1. Lineage (NCBI taxonomy): Eukaryota > Metazoa > Arthropoda > Insecta > Coleoptera > Lycidae > Platerodrilus > Platerodrilus igneus. The sequence goes on along the minus strand of JARFIW010001503.1, from coordinate 6,667,634 downwards.
ATGCTGTTGCTCAAGAAAGATTTATTTGTCAAGACGTTCAACTAGAAGAGACAAACGAAAAATCTCCCTGTGAAGTTCAATTAATAAAGTATTCCCAGAATGTAAATGTGTGCCACCAAATACCCTTAACCATCAGTAACATAAAAATACAGAAATTGGAGGATAACAAATGGATCGCCATAATACCTAAAAACACGGTTGCTATTCAAAAGTGTGGAGCAGACCAAGACAATGTCCTTCTCAACGGTAGCTATCTGATAGAGCTTAAAAACCAATGTGAAATTTTAATAAATCAATTAGTGCTAAAAACTTTTGTTAGTGAAACGCCTATGTATAAAGTTATGGAATTACCTTATGTAAATTCAAAGCTAAATAGTGAAATAACAGTGATCGACAATATTAAACCTATAGAATTAGATCCTGTACGTTTAGATGAAATAAGTAGTGTTTACAGACTTTTACAAAATGACAAAATTGAATTAAGCAAGTTAGATAAACCTGTAGTACATTTTAGTAGTGTTAGTGCTTATACTATAATTTTGTATTTGTTAATTTGCTTAGCAATAATGTATGTAGTATATAGATATCTGTTAGTGAAATTGTTATTTAAAAAAGGAAATAGTAAGGTACCTAAAATAGATCTTAGACAGGAAACTAAGAACTACCCTGGGCTATCGGACATTGGTTCCCCATAGTCCTCATTTAGGGCCGGAGGAGTTATGAGAATAGAAATAGCAAGCTATGCAAATAGAAAGAGCATTAGACAGAAAGCAATAAATAGAGGTAGCATAGACTTTAGTAGTTAGATCGTTACGCGCATTGCAAATTGTAAGACGTATTAACGTTTCTCCTGTGAATAAAAATTATTTCAATCTTTTGTAAACTTTTTTAAAAAGGCGTTTTCGAGAGAGGCCCACATAATTTGCAACTCTTGATAACTAAAGACCGAGAAAATAATGTAATAGTAGACAACAGCAATAAAGGAACAAACCAGACGAAATACATTTTGCAGCAGCGTCACACCTATACAATAATGTAACTCTAAATTTTTATACTGAAGATCTTATGGACTGTCAAAGCCGATCTTATTTTATAATTAATACCCAAACAGTAAAAACTGCTGTCATTAGCATGTTCATAACCTTAAACCAAAGCAATTAAAATTTACCAGATGGTTTCTACACAAATTTGTTTATCTCAGTGTGACTTGAAAACCATCACATAAACACATATTTTATATACCTAAACTATATATTATAATTAGAACTTGATTGTGCAAAATTTTACACACAATGACACCAAATGTAAACAACATAATATTACTTAATTTTCTTTAGAAATCTAGAGTGATTGTACGATCCTAAATTAATTTTTATCAAATAAAAAAATTAATATTTTGGTCTTGTAAATTCTAACGTGACTTAAATAGATAACCAGGTAGGCTGACGTACAGAAAACAAAAATATCAATACACAGAAAGAAAATATATACATACACTAGTGGGAGGATGCTTTCAAAGGTGCACTTCCCAACGTCTTGTCGTCCCTGGAAAATTCTAAAACAATGGAACCATCTTCAAAGGAATTTAGCAAAACAAACAATGCCCCTACACCATATGACCATCCAGATTCTATCATATGTTACAAAACCGTGATCGACGATGTGTTCAAGGACATTTAAAATTTGTAGCTGCAGAAAAACAATCTTTGTGTCTCTAAGCCATTATTAAAAATCAAACAGCCTGTGATGATTATATTATTGTATAACGAAATTCACGTTCATTCACAATCGCGTTAACTATGTTGAAACCGCTATTAGAATATGCCAAAATAGTTGCCTGTAAAAATTGTAGAAGTTCAAGACGTCTTTTCTCAGATTCTTCAATGATAATTTCTTTTGTTCCAATACCTTACACTAAAATAGCAAAAATGTACGTTGAGTAATAATCATTTTTAGTCAACTTTTCTAACAAAAGGACTTCATCAACTTGATGGCTTGCCTTGGTATTACTCCTGTGATCGCCGATGTGTACAACGAAGTTATTATGAGTAAGTCAGTTGAAAAAACCACAACACTATATCGCGTATCAGACTTCGAAACAACGTATTTTTTTATAACGGTAAGCAATTCTGTTTCTTCAAGCAAGGAACGCAGGTACAATAATAATTTAATAATTAAATCGTAGCCTCCCTTGAAAGCACCTATTTGTAGATAATCAGTTACATAAATATTATTTTCCTCAAAACAGCCATCTGTCAATCAGAGAACCAGAAAAAATTAACTGCGTTGCACTTGTCTTGGAAAGTCCTTCGGTAAACTTGTACATCAACATGTATTATATTACTTTGACAAGTGAACCACGACCAACAAACGAGAAAACCAGTTGTAGCGTTCTCAACTACACGAATGTGCTACGTACCTAGACGTAGCCGGAAGAAAAATAAATACCAGGCTAACTATCAAACATGGAGAGGTGGATTCACCTAAATACCAAGAAAAAACAAAAAGAATAAAGTACATCGCCCACGATTATCTATTAACACATAAAAATAAATAAAGGATTCTGTACAAACAAGCGAAAGCAATAGATTAAGTGTTATTATTTCACAGCAAACAATTATATTGTACGGACAATTTAGGAATTTAGATACGAAGTGCGCATCTCGTATTTCACACAAAATAAAATTAATCAGTAGTAAATAAACCTGAGAGCTTTTGTCAAGCGTTTTTAAAATTTCACCTAATACTTGTAAAATAACTAATTAGTAGGAAAGGATTAACATATAAGAGCTTTTGTCAGACAACGTTTAATTGTACGTAGTACCGTTTGTAAAATAAACCAATCAGCATAAAAGAATAAGCGTGGGTCTGTCCAACATTTTTAACAATGGTACATCACCTGTAGAGCGATAATATCGATTAGCAGCAACAAACAATAGTTCTACAATGTCGCGTTTCTTGTCACGTAACTACACCAAACGCTGATACGGAATATGGCATTAACACACGCAAAAGAAAACTAGTTGCATACCTGTTGGTGTCCGGATACTTATCTTGCAAACCGTCGAGGGTGGGGGGAGTCAGCACAGAAACGCCGCGGTATTCAGGTTCCATTACCCTACCATCGTAACTACAGCAGCGATCCACAGACAAAAGCAGCTGGTCCACGGCAACGAACAGGTGGGCGTACACAAAGAAAGAACCCATTTGACCTCCAGCTAAAAAAAGCTAAAAAGAGAATCTGATTAGAATGGATACGCCCGGGGAAACTTACCAATATACGCAAGACACCTCCTAGTTGTCGAACAAAAAAAAACAAACGTGCATTGCTTTTGAAATACAGTTACGAATAATGTAGAAAATATTTTGACGCACAAGCTGCAGAATCAAATTCAACATTGGTTCAAATGACACGAATTCGAACTCCAAATCCTCGCTTATCGAAGAGCAAATGAAAACTGGAAAACATGCTATCAAATAATAGTAGGATCTATCATCTCGAAAAGTCTTTAAATGGGAAACACAAGAGAAGCAATTATACGTTATCGGAAGGTTTAACAAACTAACAGATACCTAAAACAGGATATAAACTATTTAATTGTAGCATAAACTTGTCGTTTCAAAGCAACTAGATTTAAGTTGAGGAATTATTAGAGAGCGTATTTATTATTAATTATGTTGAAGGATTTAACAGTAGCAACGGAATTTATTCGAGCGGGTATTGAATTAACCAGGGAAATTTTAAAAGCAAAATTGGAACGTAACAAATGTATGTCAACGTGTCTACAACGATATAAGAAATATATAACCAACCTTGTGAAATTATAAAGGCGCGTAGGATTTGCCTAACTTTTGCATTAAAATTATAGTAACGTTACATCAACTTATTAACAATTTATATTACGTAAGTTGTAGAGATAGGGGAACCAGGTATTTTAAATGCCCTAACAAAATAGGATATATTTAAGTGTTTTAAATTATAATTTTAAGTATTTAACGTAATTTGAGGTAATTAAATAGCTACGGTATTAAAAATTCAAATGCAGGAACTGCACGTAACACATTGTTGGGGCAAATCTACTTATTTGAAATTGAGGAAAAATAAAACAAAAAGAATTGAGTTGAAGTAATCAAAAATTGTCTCATAAATGGACTGCCGAAAAGTTGAATTTTGTAGGTCGAAAAAATGTAAATAGGCAGTACTTTAAGTATCAAACACGAACCTCAAACAGTGATTAAAAATTAATCAATTTATTCACACATAAACTATGAACATTCAATTTTCAGTATAAAAATAAACCACACTGAAGTATATGCATACATTATATGATTAACCTTCAAGGTTGATGACCACAAACCTACTTAACTACAATTACGTATTTGACTACACCGGTTACTAGGTACTAAATTAAAAACAATGGAAAAATTTCCACTAATTTCCAAAATGGTACACAAAAAGATTTTGTATAAACTTATATTAGAGTTTAATAGTCCAGCATGTTTGAAGTTTAGCTGGAATGCTCCTTCCTAATGCAACACTCATTCAGCTGTAAATAGAACCTCGAAATTAAATTTTCAGAAGATTGCAACGAATTCAACAAAAAGGGAATATTGAATTTCTTGTTCCCAATTAATTTAGAATATGTACCTGTTTTGCGTATATTACATATCCATTCAAACAGCATAACACATTTATAATCAATCCCCATGCATAGAGCACACATTTCAAAAGCGTCCTATCCTGTAAGAGGTCGAGTTGATGTTACTCTCTTGACCCTCAGCTTCTGAAAATTCTTATATAACTGACAGGCTACATGTTCTGTTCTACATTTCTTATACAGAACTTCTCACAAAAAAGAAAAAGAATTAGGACTTCCTCTAATCTGATGCTAACTACCATAAATGCTCAATATTTTTACACACAAAAAATTTGCTTGAGATGCGAATTTACAAGCTATTGTGTTTAATAAATAATATTTTATTTAAGAATCCTCTTCATTGTGTGTCAGTGTCCTATTGTCAAAAGGTATTATCACCACTGGTACTTTAAACTCTAAAGATGTATTGCATTATTGGATCTTGCTTTTAAGAAATGTATTACCAATCTACTTGAAACCTTAAAGCTGGATTCTTTTATATACCTAAAATTCTATGGGTCTAGTAATCTTTTGCATCTTAAAATTAAGTAGTAAAGTACAGCTAGTAATTAAAATTCAGAAAGTTTTATTTCCATTTGTATAGAAATTTTAATAGCTTTGAGATTGATCATCACTTGTTGATTTCATATACCATTAATTAGATGTTGGTACTTACATGCAATATTACTGATATTTCCAATTAATGCTACTGCATGAATAAAAGGGATGGGGTAATCTTGTTATTTGAAATTAATGTTACAATAGCTTGTCTGCATAACACCACCATTCCGGGACTTCTCAAATCATATTCTACAATCTTTAGATTTATTGATTGTACAATGGTGGAATACATATTTTTAAAAGTTTAAATAACATTCAATTTACGTTATCATTTGTTTTCATGAGATTTATAGAGCTAATATTCTTTTTCGGTTTTGTGTAAGAAATTATTTGGAAAAATTGCAAATACTTAATTTTCGTTCTAATTTATAATGTAAGTTTGAGCTGCTGTAGCCCCTTGCCCAAATTTCATAATTCATATGTGAAATGACAATTATGTTTTTAGAATATATAGTTACAGATTTCAGGTAATGTTCTCGAAGGTATTACATTTTTCCTACCACTATGAGGAAACTAAATAAACCCATTGTGAGAGCATATAGTCACCCTACAAGGCATATTTCATAAATAAAGAATCAATAGGATATTTCCTTTGTCTAGCAGTGAATAGGGTTGCTGTAAAGAAATGAATAAAGGAACAATTTTCAATAGACAGCTGCTTTCCTGTTTTAACAAAACTATATAAAATATTATTTAGCTTTTAAAAAAAATGGCGTCTTTGTTTGTACATTTTGCTGCTGCTTGGTTTTATAAAGTACGTGTATTAATATTTCTCCCGAGGGTATAAAAAAAGGCGGAAATATGAAGTTTTAGATTTAGAGTAAGGAAACTGCGTATTTTTGTAATATTTTAGATGTTATTTTGGGAAAGCAATTTGGTAAATACTTGATCGTTAATGCCTGGCTGTAATGAGAAAATTCTTGTTGCTGATGAATATGCATTCCTTTTGTTAATCTTTTGAGTTCGTATATTTTGATAACGCCAATCAACATTTCCATTTTACGAGTTGACGTATAGGTTACAAGTCATTCTTGCTAGTAAAATTCTATTCGTGTTTTGTTTTTCTGGAGAGTTTCCATTCATATATTGATTTTACATTAATTATAAGTTTAACCTTCTATTGTTATTGGAAAGTTTTGTATTCGTATCAGATGATGTAGTTGTTGTTTGGGGTTATTTATAGGTTTAGTAAATATGCTCATCTTTTGTAATAGCAAGACTTTTATATACGCTGTCGAAATAAGTATATTAAATATGACATTTAACTTTATTCGTGAAAGTACGTGGAATATTTAATTGCTTAGACTTGTATCTAAAGGAGCCTTTTAATCTCATTCCTTTCAGTTTCAAGGAGTTTTTTTCCCAAACGCCTCTGCAAATTTATTTATACATCTATCCGTCTCTTTTTTGTTCCGGGTAAATTGTAACCTCGCACTGAACAGAATATGTAAAAATTATTGTTCTTGCTTCCCGAAAATGTACAAAACAAACAACTTCTATCCATAAAGGGTGTAATGCATAATACCTTAAATTTCACTTTCTGGTTTTTCTTGGCAACTGAATTGTTAAAAGAACAGCAAGGCTTGAGCATAAGAAATAGGAACCCGTATAATACATGAATCAGGTTTACTGCTCTTAGATATCTTTCAATTCTTGCTCAAGGACGTTTTGTTTAATAAATCTAACCGGTGTGAAAGCAATGTTCGTAAATTGGCGGCCAAAACTACAAACACGCTTGAATACGGGATTTGTTGCATCAACGTTGCCAAACTGCAGCGCATTTAATAACCGCGAACTCAAAGTTTATGACCAATTTTTCAGCAAAGCTGACAATACCCAACCCAGAAGCTGTTTGACCGCTTGAGCATTTACCAAGTTATAATAAAAATTACTTCTGCGCGTTTGTTCCAATGAATGCACCACATGCAACGGCACAAAAAGCATTTTTAAAAATGAATCGTAGCCTTCAGAGAAGGCTAAAGTTAATATCAAACCCACAAGGTACAAATACACGCGACCGTGTAACCTCGAGTACAATTACCAAGTTATCAAAAAACATTGATTTATGGCTTAGAATGAATACAGCACGTTCAGAGTTGTTATACTCCCGACGTCGTGTGTTCAGAGCCACTTCCACAGTTGGCAACACGGATACTATCCACGTTCACATTATTGCACAACAAAGATATTACGACATAATTTCGTGTCAAATTGTATCACATGCCAAATATGTTTACAATGATACAAGTTGCACTTTAAAAAGATAACAGGTACTCACTTAAAAATGTGGAACGCTTCACGATTTTGCGGTCATCCTTGCGCAGGGGCCATGCTGATTTCCAGGTATCTCGTCTGTTAGGAGTTGTTTGGGCTGGATTACGTCATGCCCTCGGTTAAACCAGATTTAGCGTCTTCCTCTTCTTTGTTCGTAGGTAGGACGAAGGAATAAAGGTAGGGAACCATAGAAGGTAGAGATACGATAAAGGAACCCACATTCTAAAAGAGAAAAGACAGAAAACGACACCGGCAAACGTCACTGTTCGACGTCTCCTTGGCTAATAATTTCATGTCACACACCGCGCACTTGCGCCATCACTCCGCGTCTGCGCATTCTTTTGCGCCGACGCAACTATCCGGGATGGCGGAAATTTAACAAGTTTATTTGAACAATAATGGCGGGAATTCACTCACAAATTTAAAAGTGTACATGTCCAAATTTGGAATGTAACAGAGTCACAAAACCTATTTTTCAAAATCGATTTTGCTCCCTTGGCTGTAAGTTAATACCAAATTTTATAAATTTTCATAGAGATTGATAGATACGATCGTATGGTCGCTATGGTATTTAGCAAGTTATTAAAAAACGTTGCTTTATGGCTGTTGTTACAATAAATACAGCACATTCCAAGTCACAAAACCACTTTTTTAAAATTAATTGTAGACACACGAAAATCCTGAAAGTTAATTAGAAACTTCATAAATTTTCATAGTGTTATAAGCGACCGTTTGGCCGGTATGGCATTTACTAAGTTATTAAAAAACATTGCTTTGTAGCCTTTATTACAATGAATGTAGCACTTCAGAGTCACAAAACCCATTTTTCAAAATTGATTGTACCCCTCAAGGGCCATTGAAGGTTAATACCAAATGTAGTAGATTTCCATAGTGTTATACTCTATTATCTGGCCGCTGTGATATTTACCAAGTTGTCAAAAACATTGCTTTATGACGTTTATTACAGTGAATACAGCATATTCGGAATTTCAAAGCTCATTTTTTAAAATTAGTTGTACCTCTCAGGGAACGTAGAAAATTAATAACAGACTTCATCAATTTCCATTTCCGTAACCGTTTGGCCGCTAAGGCATTTACGAAATTATCAAAAACTTTGCTTTAAGGCGTTTGTTAGAATTAATATAGCATACTTAGACACACAAAACCCGTTTTTTAAAATCGATTCTACTCCTCAGAGAAGGCTGAAAGTTTATCAAACTTCGTTAATTCCTCTAGAGTGACACACGAGATCGTATGGTCGATATAGCATTCACCAAGTTATCAAAACACATTGCTTTATGGCGTTTGTTTGAATGAATACAGCACCTTGAGGCACAAAACCTATTTTTCAAGTCGTTGCCCCTCAGAGAAGGTTGAAAGTTAATATCAAGTTTTATAAAAGTTTTCATAGAGATTTAGACGCGATCGTATGGCCGCTATGGTATTTACAAAGCTATTGAAAAACGTTGCTGTAAGGCATTTATTAGAATTAAGATACCACATTCAGAAACACACATCTCATTTTTCAAAATTAGTTGTACACCTCAGGAAACGCTGAAAGTTACTAACAAACTTCACAAATTCCCATAGAGTCTTATACGTAACCGTTTGGTCGGTAAGGCATTTACCAAGTTACCAAAAAATATTGCTTTATGGCGTTTGTTAGAATGGACACAGCATATTCAGAGATACAAAACCCATTTTTTAAAGTCGTATGTACCCTTTAGTTAATATCAAACTACGTACATTTCCATAGAGTATTAACGCGACGGTTTGGTCGTTGTGGTTTTGGTTTGGTTGCGAATAACAGTATGGGAATTTACGAAGTTTCATATTAACTGTTAGCCTTCCGTAAGGGATACATTACAATTTTGAAAAATTAGTTTTGTGTCGCTGAATGTGCTGTCTTCATTCAAACTAATGCCGTGAAGTAACCTTTTGTTGATAACTTAGTAAATGCCATTTCGGCTATACGATAACACGTGGAAATCATGACAAGTGTAAAGCAATTTCCAATATTAAATACACCAATAAGCCTAAATAACTATCAAATAAATCTTATACAATTACTGACTAGATTTACGTTGACGATTGCAATGACGAGCTCATCTAACTAAAAGCTACTTAAACAGAAAGACAAAAATACATATTTACAATAGTACATCAGCAGTGCATCAATTGCTAAACTAGCACTAATAATTAAACACAGCTTACAACATTAAGTACTCCACATTGTAAAGGAGTCGAGTAAACAGCTGTTGATCACCATGATATAATCTTCTTTCACGCAGGCTCTGAAGGGTTTTGGTAACTTTTCAATAGGTACCGAACAGTTACACCCAAAGGAAACACCAAGTATTTGTATTAAAACCGCATGTATACTTTAATTGTATCGTAACACAACTTGTGCATCCACTTGACAACAGCATAGTGGAGGTACAATACATTTTGAAAAATGAGTTTCGTGCCTCGGAATGGACTGTATTTATTCTAACAAACGCCATAAAGAATTTTTTTGATAACTTGGTAAATAACATGCGATCGCGTATAACACTATGGAAATTTACGAAGTTTGTATATTAACTTTCAGTCTTTCCTCAGGGGTACAATCAATTTTGAAATATGGGTTTTGTACCTTGGAATGCGCTGTTTAATCTATCAAACGTCTTAAAGTAATGTTTTTTGATAACTTGGTAAATGCTATAGCGGCCAAACGGTCGCGTATAACACTATATGAGCATTTGCTAACTTTGATATTAACTTTCAGCTTGCCGTGAGGGATACAATAAATAATGAAAAATGGATTTTGTGCTTCTGAATGTGGTCTGTTTATTCTAACAGGCGCAATAAAACAATGCTTATTGATAAGTTGGTAGATGTCATAGCGGTCAAACGGTCGTGTATACACTATCAGGATTTGGGTGGTTTGCTGAGTTTCATCCTTTTCTGAAGGATATAATCAATTTTAGAAAATGAGTTTTTCCTCTGAATGTGCAATATTCATTTCAACAAATGCCATAAAGCGATATTTTTTTAATAACTTGGTAAATTCCATAACGGCCAAACTGTCACGTATAACATTCTAGGGGAATTTATGAAGTTTGATATTAATTTTCAGTCTCCCTTGGGGGGCACAATCAGTTGTAAAAAATGTGTTTGTGCCTCTGAATGTGCTGTGTTTAATCTAACAAACGCCGTAAAACAATTTTTTTTGATAACTTAGTAAATACCATAGTGGCCAAACGATCGCGTATAATACTTTGGGAATTTACAACGTTTGATATTAATTTTCCGTATTCCCGGAGGGGTACAATCAATTTTGAAATATTGGTTTTGTGCTTCTGATTGTGCTGTGTTTAATCTAAGAAACGCCATAAAGCAATGCTTTTTGATAACTTGATAAACGCCATAACGGCCAAACGGTCGCGCATAACACTCTATGGGAATTTATGAAGTTTGATATTAAATTTGTCTTCGCTGAAGGTACAATGAACTTGAAAAATAGAACAATTTTAAAAAATGCGTTTTGTGCCTCTGAATTTTTTTTCATTTTAATAAACACCATGAAGCAATGTTTTTTGATAACTTGGTAATTATCATAGCAGCCAAACGTTCGCGTTAACACTCTATGGAAATTTACAAAGTTTGATATTAATTTTCAGCCTTCCCTGAAGGTACAATCAATTCTGAAAAATGGGTTTCGTATCTCTGAAAATGCTGTGTTTAATCTACCAAGTACATTAAAGCAATGTTTTTTGTTAACTTGGTAAATTCCATGTCTGCCAAACGGTCACGTATAGCAATTTATGGCAATTTACGAAATGTGATATTAACTTTCGGCCGTCGGTGAAGAGCACGATCAATTTTGAGAAATGCGTTTCTGAATGTGTCTATTCATTTTAATAAACGCTATAAAGCAATTTTTTTGTATAGCTTGTGGAATACACTCAAGGTTACTAGGTCGCGTATATATTTAATTGTACCCTGAGGGTTTGTATTACTTATCAGCTCTTACGGCTACATAAATTTTGAAAATTGGGTTTTGTGCTGTTGTATGTGATGTGTTCATTATAACAACAAACACGATAAAGCAATGTTTTTTGATAATTTTTATAGATGCCCTAGCTGTCAAACGACTGAGAATTTTCGTGTTTGATATTGTCTACCAACCTTACTGGAAAGCTGGTGTGTACGAGCGCGCGCGTGTGCGCGTGCGCGCGCGTGTGGGCGCGCGCGCGTTGTCGCGGACGTTAAAGATTCCTATCTTGTTTGGAAAAGCAAGAGTTAGGAAAATCTCCAGGTAAAAACATTTTCTTCGCAACCTTTGTAGTACCTTCGAGTGGAGCATTGTAAAGACAAATGTAGGGGGCGTTAAACGCTCTTCAATTTGGCAACGTTGATGCAACCAACCCTGTTTTCGGGCATGTTCGTAATTTTAGCTGCCAATTTAGGGGTGTTGCTTTCACATCGGTTTAAATCCATCTCTACTACTTGTTGCAGGATTAAAAGCTAATTATAATATACGAGGGGTGCTCGATATGTATCGGGAATAAGTAACAAAAACAAAACTTCAGATGTGAAAATTACTTTACTGTTTTTTCTCCACGATGATTGATACACTTTTGCGTACGTTGGAACCAATTTTATGTTTGTTCTTCACATGTGGGAATAAAAAGAAATCATTAGGTGCCAAATCAGGACTATATGGCGGATGATCCATCAATTCGTTGTTTTGAGTGCTCAAATAGTCACTTGTTTAAGCCGATGTGTGAGAGCTCGTATTGTTATTATGGAGAATGGTTCGGCGTCGTCGGTTTATTTTTCTTATTTCTCCGAAAACTTGTGCCAATCAAATTGTTGTATACCAAGAAGAATTAACTGTTCTACGATTCTCTAAAGCAACGGTCGTGACATGTCCATTATCCTTAAAAAACAGGAAACCATTTTCTTCGAAGTGCTTTGAGCGCGGACAACTTTTGTGGAATTTCGTTCATCTTGGAAACCCCTTACAGTCGACTGCTGTTTATTTTCGAGTTCATACGAATAAATCCAAGATTTGTCACCTGGTGTAGATGATACACTGTGTTTGATGCACCGCAATCGTATTTTTAGAGCATCTCTTTACACAAATCGACACTAGTCTTTTTTTGAGCGATTCTCAGATAGCTTTTCACAGCTAAATGTTCATGTTATATCGAATGTATACTTGTCATACTAGGCATGTTTGAATCTCACGGTGTCACATCTTTTATTATCAATTCGCGCACAGCATCGATGTTTTCTGGCACAACAGCCGATTTTGGACGACTTTTAAATTCATCGCTAGCGAACTACAGCCACGATTGAATTGACTATACCAACGATATATACAGTGATTTTAGTTGAAACTACTTCTCCAAAAGTCGAAATAAGTTGATTCAGGCACTATTTTGGAGATAATTCACGTCGGAAATCGTAAAAAATTATCGCACGAAAATGTTCACAGGTTAATTCCATTTTTTGCCGAGACGAAATTTTCAACTCAATCAAAACAAAATAAATAGTGTTCATATGGCAAAATGTTATAAGTACGAGGGGTGACAGGAAAGTAAGGTCTCCTATTTTTTTTTCATAGAAAGTGACATTTATTTACAGAGTGTGATACATCGTTGGAAAGGCCAGGGTCTTGGCTATTTTTTAACATAATCGCCATTTTTTTCAACACTTTCCGCATCCGCGCGATGTACTTTTGTATGCCGGTGTCGTACCACTCTGCGTCCGCCTCGCGCAGCCAGGTGTTGACCTCTTTTTTAACCTCTGCGTCCGACCCAAACTTCTTCTTTCCTTCCAAGTCCTTAACAGTCGCGCGGCGATTTCTGAGCATTTCCGCCTCCACGACCCGAACAATCTCATCCGAGAGCGGCGGCCGGCCACTTCTCTCCTCGTCGTGAACAATACTTTGCCCGGAATTAAGCTCGCGGCACCACTTACGCACGTTTTTAATGTACATACAGTTTTCCCCGTAAACTTAAACCAATTGACGATGAATTTCTTTTGGTGTCTCTTTTTTCGCACTTAAGAAACGCATCACCGAACGCAATTCGCACTTGGCCTCTGACGCGAGGTGTACTTCCATTGTTGATGGCTGCTCAGCCAAGACTGAGCGGTCGGGCAATGACGCGCCTAGCAGCAAAGTTGTAGTGGGGGAATCAGGCAACACAGCGCTCTTGCCAGATTTTGTCTAGCGCAGAATGCGGCGAAGTTTCAGCGTTGGAGACCTTACTTTCCTCTCACCCCTCGTATGTATACTGTCAAAAATGTCAAACTTTAGGTTAGAAACGTCAGATCACACCTAGCAACATTAGTGTTGTCAGTTCCCGATATATATCGAACACCACTCGTATAATAAGTTTTCCTAGGTATTATCGAGCGTGTTTTATTGATTGTAACAGTATATTTATAAAAACAGCTACTCTTACTCTTTAATGCACTGCATGACAAAGAAATCCAATTACTTTGAAAGCCTCTACACATTTGAATTGGAAAACAGCTTAAAGCGTTATTGATTTAAATAAAAACAAATTTTCTTTTATATAATGAGAATCGGCTATTTATGATTTCAAGTGTACTAATTTTGTAGTTATCACTCTTAACCCGCTAAGGACGTAAACTTTATAAACTAACTATAGCGATAATAAGGTTATTTGTTATGTAATTTAACAACCTAGTTTTTTTAAATGTTTATTTTTAACTAAAGGAGGATTTGTATCAAGTACAGCTTATAACAATAATAATTTTTATGCAATATAATTAGCTTAATATGATTTCAGTTATAGTATAAAAGTTAAACAATTTATATAAAAAATTTATTAGTCATTCTGTAATGGAATTGTATTGTAGCTTTATATTTTCAGAATAATAATAATTATCAAAATAGTTTTTTTTTATTATTAGTTGCTCATAATATTATGTTCTAGCATTCCATAAATTATCTTTCATATTTAGTCTACTAACGCAAGTGTTAATTAAAACCTTAGTATCATTTTGAGGTAATTGTATACATTTTCTATTCATTTAGAGGTAAAAAAAATGTAAATATTGTGATGTGTGCTAATTGGATACAATTTTACAGAGTAAATCTATCAATCAAAAACTAGCAAGGTTTAATAACGACGTTCGAAGTATCCATAAAAAATAACTTAAACGGATCTTTATTACATCTCCATCTACACATACAACCTCCACACACAAGCTCTACCTCTACACACAACCTCGACCTACACACATACTATCTCCACCTCCTACTTTTTGCAAAGGAACAATTTTACATTTATTGATTGAGTAACATATATGTATGGGACACGCGAGGTGAATGACCTTTGTAACTCACAAAAATGTTTTTTTTTACCTTAGAATTTCCCATGTTAAATCCCATAAGAAAACCTTTTTTTTGCGCTCATCCGCCCCTTGGATATCTACTTGTATCCAACGCCAGAGAACCACCTCACACGACAGATCACAGAAACACAAAATTTCAAACCACTCTCTTCAAGATTCGAGCATGTCCATATATACATTGTCGAATCATCACCCTTGTTAGAGGGACACCGATACATATTTTCATATGCTGTAACCTTTTTTTGTACTTATCTGTAGCCCCACGTTGTTGGGCGTGAGTGAAATATTATTTTTCTTAATGATGGTAATCACTATTGAGCGGAAGATTCATGAATACGACGATAGCCCAGGGCGAAATTGGTTGGTAAGTGGCCAAGAGAAAAGGAAACTCCTATTTAGGTGCTCTGGCATGAGACGGGATTGTGGGCCTATTTTGTTTCGTCACTCAAAACACGATAAGGGACGGCGCCACGGCGTTTACACTAACGATGTAAAAGCAAAAGTCTTGGGAAAAACGTAGAAGTCCCTCGACTCTTAAATGAATTTCGATAATAAAAAAGGCTTGTTTTACCAACCCTTTATACTCTATTCCTGAAAACAAGATATATAATTAATTAAAGCAAGATCACTATTTGTAGTTTTCCACCCAGACACAAATAAGCACAAAATAATACTTTTCTGCGGTCTAAGACAAGTCGCCGCCGTCGACTCGCCGACGTCATCTCGCCGCGGGAAGAACTCGCCGGCGGTGAACTGGTCGTCGTATTTAAAAAGATTAAGTTAGACGTTCCGTTTCTGAATTTGTATACTTTTTGTATTCGTCAATTACATATCTCTTTACTCGTTCGATGAAACGCCTATGGTATAGTATTATTCTCTTTAAATGTCTTGGTATTTTTGGCTATTGTCAATTTATACTTTCAAATTAGATAAAATACATTTCATATAAATAAATCTGGTTTTCCAATTAACACTTTGTATTTCTGTGCTTCATTAAAAATAGACGATTTGATTTGTAGCGTGTTTATAATTCTTCCGTAATATTATCAGAAATATAAAAGGGCAGAGTAACATAAATACTTCCTTCAAACATTCTTCTTGGTGTAACTATGATATACGTATGGACTATGGCGATGACTCAGTAACATATTCTGTTATAGCGTCTTTTGTTTTATCCGAGATGACGTCAGCGAGTTGGCGGCGGCGAGATGACGTCGGCGAGTTGTCTCCGCGGCGAGATGACGGCGGCGAGTTGTCCGATAACGACTTTTCTGGAATATAAATGATCTACCAATACTTCTAGTTTAAGGTATTAAGTTTAGGGTTATAGATCACTTTGAAATAGGCAACTCTTTTTAAATCACAAATTAACTCTATTGGTAAGTTTCAATAATTAACGTATTTACAAAAAGGTGGTAACTGTGTAATAAAAAGGATATTAATTGACTTTGTAACACAAATTAGGTTCAGGCAAACATCACCAATGAACCTTTTTAAGAATCGGCAATATTTAAACATAAGGCTCCAGTTCATCATGAATTTCCTGTTTACAAATTATCAAACTGCGTTGACGCTCAGACAGTATTATTGAAATCTAATATTACATTTTATTTATTCCATTTAGATTTGATTGGCTTCAAATTTACGATATTAATAAACTAAGAAATGTATTGTATTTAATCCAAAAAAAAAAGAACGACTTAAAGTTAGTCTTCTGTTAATAAAAATCTATAATTCTATGCTCATAATTGTCTGGAAATTTTATATCTCGTGTTTACAATAAAAGTGAAAAAATCGTTTCTTTTACTCTACAAAAATTGACGTATCACGTTAGGATATAAGTTATTCTCTAATATGAATGCTCAACTTAAAAGAACAAGGTGTATCCATATCACTTCCGACAACAAAAGAAAATCAATCTCTTACTCTGTTCTATACATTCAATATTGAACGGAATTGACCTACTCACAAGTGGGCGACTGACAACGTCTGTTTCTACTTCGGGACAGATGACCTTAGAAGTAACGCTAATCTCCAACCAAATATTTTTCTCTTCTAACCTTATCTTACGACAACGTAAAGTTATTTTCCATTGAATCCAACCATAATTTCGCTTTAATTACTGTTTTAATTCGCAAAAATTGTTAATTTACTTGAAGTTAATTCCAACGCAAGAAATCTAGTAATCAATATATGTGGTAGTAGGTTAGTTTAACCCTCGTTTGTTGCACTGAAATGTCAAAAGAAGTATTAGAGTCTGATAAATAATTAATCTATACTGACCATTGAAATTAGAGGATGAAGCACCTATTTGTTGGTCACTACGCAAGAAAAAGAGCAGGCCTTACGGAGCTTCCACGCAAATTTTCGGTCCCAATCCATCCTACTATTTCAATAAATCGCGTAGAAGTGCCCGGATTGGGCAGTTCGTGTAAGACCAACAACCCAATAAGGCATTCGGACAGCAGGTGTAATCCACACGATTCCAAACGACCTACGTTTTCACTTACAACCTGGATAAACTCAACGAATTTCATTTGAAAAAATGTAAGTTTATGTACGTTAAACTTGACATTCGCGAAGTGTATTCTACTTATAGGTACAAGGACGTAAATTCTTACAATATTCGATGCCAAAACTTGCTATTCTAAATTAAATACAGGATGATGCTAAATAACGTATCTTAAAATTTATTTATGTTACAATGCATCGACCGCTTTTAAAGATGGCCAGAGACAATATCTCTGCAAAACATTGAAGCTGAAACGATTGCCAGAGCAATTATAGAACAATGGCGTGCCGCTCAGAGTCATTATAATTTGAATAAGGGTTGCTATACTTGCGGCCACGTCCCCAATGCTCCACCCGAAGGTACTACATTGGGTTTAAACGCGAAAAATAAACGTGCTTCTAATTTATTCTAACTTCATAATTAATCCACCCTAAATAAAAATCTAACACATTGAAACAAAAACTAAAAACAGGGTTTAAATAATGGTATCCCAAGCGTTGACTTTGGAGTGTGCCCGATCAACAAGACGAGCAAAAATGAGAGGGGAGGGATCCGTAACACCGGATAGCAGACGCCGGCTCTGCTTACCAGTGCGACCTGAAGGGTCGACTTAAAACTATCCAAATCTAGCTAGCTAATTTAAAATGGATTCAAATTTCTAAGCATTTGCCAAATGTATTAATAGTGAATCCAGCTATTTTGCCTGCTTTATAAATTTACAAATTCGTCCTCTCTGATTTAAGTATTTTATCCTAAATTTGTCCCTAACGTTCCCTATCATTCCCTAATTGACGTATTATATATACAATCTTCTTTTCTATTTATACTGCGACCAAAAATTGGCGACAGAACGTCAAACGAATTAAATCAAGCCACAAAACAATACAATGCAGGCAAAAATATGTGTCAAAATAAATATAAATATAATATAAATATATAAATAAACATATAATAAATATATAAATAAATATCCGAATAAGCAAAAGCATGTAACAGTGCTTATATTAGCATAAGCAAATACATTATCAGGTGCACTCGCGTGAGCATTATATCGACTAGCGCCATTACACAAAAACGTGCTTGTTAGATTATTTCAAAATCTGTTTAAATCACAAATCAATGCTCATGCGAGTACAGCCGCCACAATTTTATTCTTACCTCCAATATAAATTTCTCCAGCATCCGAAGATCTGGTCGTCTACCTACACCTATTGGTTTTCTACTTTTATGGGGGAATTGAATATGCACTGTTAAAGTCCTGGTGGATATGCACTAAACGTTCTGGGGGGGATCACAATCACTATCGCTTCACTTTTAAGTCCTGGGGGGGATGCGCGGTTTTACGCTATTTTATTATTTCTTTATTTATTACACTTATTTAAATTAATGAGGTTTCCTGATTTAGTTTGTTGTTATTTATTTGTTTCGTTTATTTCCGATTTTCCGCGCGTAGAAGGTGGGACAGTGATTGTTTTAGTGGTGTGTTCGTCGTGCATATTAGAGTTTTGGGTATACTTATTTAATTATTATTATTATTGGTTTTCTTTCTTTCTTTTTTTTTCTTTTTGGTTTTTTTTTGCAGGTTTTGATTTTCATGCTCTTATCATGTCAAAATCACGCCCGTGGCAGCGTTGTTCCACCTCTCTTCCCATTGTCGGATTGACTTTTCACGCAGCTTTCTTTTTTTCAAAGACTTCGGTATCGACGAATGTGATATTAGATAGTCTTCCGTCGGGTCCTCTTAGCTAATTTATCTGCCCTATCATTTCCTATTCTATTCTCTGTTGTTCTCTTATATCTCCCGAGGCGCGTTGATAGCGGCGCCTTAGGTTACGCGTTTCTGCCCACTTGGTGGTTAGTTCCTGGGTCCACCAGGGTACGCTGTCTTTAAATGTTCTCTTTTGTGGCATGGAATACGACGACGCGTCTACCACCGCGTCGTTTAATTTTTTCCCGAGTGTTTCTACTTCGTCTGCATCTCGGCAGATAAATAGCTCATTTTCGAGCACAGGGATACTTTCGCCAAATTTTTGTTTAAATCTCTCCTAATTTGCTTTTTTATTACAGAACCGCGGAAATATAGTTAGCTGCTCGTTTGCGCTTGTTTTGGTTTCAACGTCCCATGTTATTAATTTATGGTCAGAGAGCGTTTCCTCGTCCGACCTTAATTTCCAATTACAAATCGTTTCTAGCATTTCGTGCGAGACTGCAGTAATATCTATAAAACTGCTGCCTATGCCCCTCAAACGTAGGTGAATCATTAGTGTTTATCACACTAAGATCCCATTCCGTAAAAAGATCAGCAACCTGCAAGCCCCTATCGTCTGCGATAGGGCTACCCCATAATGGCAACTTAGCATTAAAGTCTCCCTCGATAATTAGATTTTTATTTCTACCGATTTTACGGAGGATTCCTTCAATTTGATTTATTAAGTCCTCTGTTTGAGGATTCTCCCGCCGGGAATCGACCGGCGGAAGGTAAGTGCTTATCACGTAAAACGTATGCAATCCCGTTTTTATTTCTGCGGTGGTTATGAATTCATTCGACAGATTGTTTAGGATTATTCCGGCACACTTCCCATTATTTATTATTATTCCGCTACGCGGTCGCTTGCTATCCGTATTTAAAACGGCAACCCCCCTCCCAAAACCTGTTATTTTGTGGCTATACAGGTGCGGTTCCTGTATGAGCCCAATGTCTATTTTATTTTCGTTCATTATTTTAACGAAATTATTTGTAGCCCCTTTGCCTCTACCTAAAATAATTTGCGCACATTTAATTAACGACCTTTTCTAAACATCATCTAATGGCCTAGGATCCATAGTCAATGTTCCTGGTGATGACTGCCTTCAAACGCTGTATCGTGGGGCACTGGCTGGACTTGGCGTCGTGACGAGTATCGACCCTGACACTACCAACCCTGTCGTTCGACCTCGCACAGACCACACAACAATAAACTGCCCGCCTACAGTTCTTGAACTCATGCCCAATCTCGGCGCAGTTACCGCAAAACTGCATGCGCTCCTTGCACTCCGCTGACCCGTGGCCGAACTCGTAGCAACGGAAACACTGGATCATTGAGAAATGATCTCGAGCCCAGACCCTACGCCAACCTAGACTGACCGAATCCGCCAAGAAACTCCTCCTAGCCTCCGGCGACACCTCGAACACAACGCTGGCCAACGGATCCCTGGGTCCTCTGCCGCCAAACCTAAACTTCTCCTTAAGCTCGTCTTCGAACCAGAGCCCCCTGAAGCGGGAGTTCTGAGCAAGCAACCTCTGCTGGAGCTCTTCCTTCTTCATATCTCTCTCTACCCCAGAGGGCACGATGCGCGGCTTCCTCTTCTGGGCGTCGCCGTGGATCAATGTAGTAAGCGTAAGACTACGGATCCCAAGGTCCCGGGTTCAAATCCCGACACGGCCGACTGCTTGAAAAATGGCAGGTGAGCATTTTTCACAAATATTACGCCCTCGTTCGGATGAGAGGATAAATGGAGGTCCCGTGTGTGTGTTGTCACGCACGTTAAAGATCCCTACCTTGCCTGGAACGGCAAGGGTTCGGCAAAATTCTAAATTTGCAGGCAACAAAAAACTCGCCTCCTGGCCAATGTAGTACCTTCGGGTGGAGCATTGGGAATGTAAATGAACGGCTTCCTCTTCTCGATGGACCTTGCCGCCAGACCCTGACAAGCCCCACCTACCGTCGACTGCAACCTACGAGCGTCCTCTCGACGACAACGCCACCCCTACGCGTCCGACGTGCTCCGACAACAACAAAACCATCCTTGACAGGATCAACACTCTTCTTTAACGTCACCATGACGTCTTCTTTGACCCCTACCGCAACTGTCGACGCTGCCTTCTTGACCACTGCTCCGGCGTACGAAACCACCCCTGGGACTAAACGACCTGCTGTTGCCCCTCGCCCTGCAACGACCTGGTCCGTCCTTGCCGCTGCGACTGCAACTTCAGCAAAAGCCTCCTTCACCTCGCCTCGCACCATCCTCAGACCCCTAACCATCCCCAAAAGCTGGTTCGAAACGCCTCGGAACTCGTCCGCGGAGTTGCGAACCACCCTCCTGTCATCGACGGTGATCGTCGCCGAAGTTGCAGGGACCCGCTTCTGGATGAGGCCGTGCGCCTTCCTCGCCCTGAACATAAGGAAGTCCAGCTCGTCTAGATCGCTAACCGCAACGCTTACGTTGCTGCCAGTCGATCCGCGACGCTGGCCTCTCGATGTTGAGGGCGACTCAGACCCGGCTCCACCCATAAGGGGCGCCGGCCCCAGCGACTCCGCCACCGCAGACCCCGTCGGGCTGCGACACCAGCTTCTCAACGACTACCGCGAGCTCCTTCACTGTGACCTTCGCAATCGACCCTGCTTCCGACTGTTCACCCCTGACCGATCGTCCCTCTTCTTCCTCGGCAGCGCCTCCTCATCTCGGTGGACGACCATGCTGAAAAATCAAACAAACAAACAACAACCAGAAACAAAAAACCCAGATCAAAAACGCCGTGACCGTTTTGAAGCTAAATACTCAAAAGTTAAGACGAAGTTAAGACGATCAGCTATACAACAAAACAACAGCAAGTACAAAACAAAGCGATGCTTCAATAAAATACCTAGATTGAAAATGAACCGTAAACTTTCAGGTATTTATTTATTTAAATTTATTTATTTATTCAAATTTTCAAACCAGCAAATGAAGTTTCAAATTTATCAAAGATAAAACAAACACTAAAGTCAAAATAACAACGAAGACAAAATAGAATCACAAACCCAATAAATATACCTCGATTAAAAATGTACCGTAAACAAAACTGTATTTATTTATTTAAAATTCAAACTAGCTAGTTACCTCAAAAACATCTATAAAATTTAGAATGAAATTTAGAAACAAACTAAGTGAAACACGCGTTATTGGAATGCGGTACCGGAAGCACTTACCGCTTGTTTACTCGGTGTTTACTCGACCTTCAAATGTTACACCACTAATTATACCTAAAGATCGACTTTAAGGAACCTTAAAGTACACGTGTACTTAAAAATGGAATATTTATATTAAAATTATTTTAAAATTTACGGTTTGTAGTTATTTGTTTGATTCGAAAGGGCCTAGATTTTGGTTTTTAAATTGTTGTTTTATTACACGCACGTTATATAATTTTCCCGAATTTATTTGCTTGTTTTACGCGGTTTTTTAACTCGATTTACTAGATTTTCCAATAAATTTATTAAAAACGCCTTTTTAAATTATTTTGGGGTGTTTGGTTATTGGTTTTTGATTTATTAGCCCAAAATTTGATTTAGTTTATTTAAAACGCCAATTTTAGTTAAAATTTAAGTTAAAACGTAGTTTATTTAGTATTTAACGGATTAAATTATTATTTTGATTTTATTTAATGCCCTGTATATTAAAATTAACGGCACACAAGAACAAAAAAATAAAATACAATAAAAAGCAAAGCTTAAACTATAATAAAACAATAATAAATAGCAAAAACTTACTTGTTTACTGCATAAGCGGGAGCACCGAAAAACAGGTCCGCTCGTTTCAAGCGGTAACTAGAAAGTTGCTGCTCAGAGTCAACAGATCAAGGCCGTCAGTTTGAATCACAACTATTCAAACTAGTAGAAACTTGATCGGATTCACAAGAATCCGTAGAACTGCATTGACATGCCACGAGATGAACAGAAGCATTATTCTTACTCCTACTTGAAATTCTAATTTCTTTGAATGAAGAACTAAACGCTACAGCTGAAGTGCTTACATTTGGCGCAACACTCCCTACGCCTACCAGGAGAAATTCGCATAAGTTCGAGCAAGCCAACGGAACAAACACGTCCTGATGTCCTTTGAACCATACGTTACCACTTTTAACGACTGCAGCCAGTTTAAGGCATCAAGAATAACAGAAAACAAACGTTCATATTCAAAGAATTAAAAAAAGGAAGCCCTATTTTTCTATACTGCGGAAGCAACAAAAATGCCTTATAAAGTACATACTATGAACCGCACAAAGGAATCCATATGGATGACAAATCGGTCACCATTGACTAACGCAGTCACTAGAAAGGGGGTATGTATGAGTATGCAACCTGTCATTCTCCTAATCAACTGACCAAAAAGCACGCAGCCTGCAAATAAATAACATACACGCTCAGAACAATGTACTCGTTCGATATCCCTCGAATACAAAATAATCATCCGAATGGTCAATACAAACAAATCTCGGTATAAAACGAGCTCCAAACGCTATTGCAAATCACTTCTAGTTGTTCTCTTATTAAGAAAGCCACCAAACTTCTTGGAGGGAACTTAAACATAGTGCAAGGTGGAAGTTACGAATCTCCTCGTGCACTAGGGGTTTTCCTTCAGATTGTCTCCTTGTAACCACCAAATCTAACGGGATTAAATGAAATGAACTTGAGGAAAACCTTGAGAAACCCCTATTACCACACTACGGACAGTGGATCCTGTCATAACACAACTTGGAGAACGTGACGCCAACAAGCACGTCAGGATTGCGACATTCTGCTATCAGCCCGTTTCAATTTCTACCAACTAAGGAAGCCGTCTGCGTCAATCCACAAACCGCTTGGTACCAAAGCAATGGAAATCCGACCAATTATCGCCACAAGGTGTAGCATTACATTCAGCTTAACCCGTGTCAGGATTACTTGCAACCATGGGAATCTTCATCTACACAACACTAGACCTAAGTCTTGGTCGTGAAGCCGTACAATAAAATCTTTACATAGAAACGCGTTCCACAACCTCACAAATTAAAATGCTGTTATTTCTTTAATGTTAATGTATCTATTGTAAGTTCACGTCAATATTTTAAGTTGTAAATAATGTTATCACGGCTACTGGTAGTTTTGACAATTGTCTACCCAAACAACCAGAACACCATAGATGTATTAGTAATAACTAGAGATCTGATTTTTTTTTGCTTATTGCAATTACTATAAGCAACTAAAAATTTATTTAATTTTTTTGTAATTCATTAGCAAGTGTTCATTTTACATCACTTTTTTAAAGCTTATTCTGCTTACTTTCTTTTTATATTTTTGTGTATATATAACATTAATTAGATAATGCAAATTATAATTTAATGTATTTTCCTGTTACAAAAGAAAAGAGATATCTTAAGCTTCTAATCCTTTGTGAATATTACCACACAATGGTGCAGGTAGTTTTACCACTGGCTTTTGCTTATAAACAGGTTTATTCGCCTTTTATCAATTTACATTCAAAACCACTCCAGCAGCTAAACTAGTTGAATAAAAATCAATAAATATTACAAAATAAATTCCAAGAGGATAATTTGTGCGTATGTTGTTAAGTTTTGATAAAGCCATTTTTATTAAAATTCCTTTATTTACGACTATTTGTTATTAATTACAGAATGCCAACACCTAAGCCTAGTGTGAATGACTGTATTAAGATTATCCGGAATCGAAGATGCAAAATAGTCGTATTTTCTGCCGTACACGCTGTAGAATGGTGTTTTAATAAACAAAAGCATATAAACTTTTCATTTGATTTTGGTTTTAAGTAAATCCAGTGTAATAAAAAGTATGACATTATTTAGCATATTGAAACTGCTTTCAAGACCTTTCTTTCATCCTTTGGGCATCAGGAACAAAAATGTTTACTTAAGAATTATGCAAATCAATATTTGAATCAAACAATGCATTGATAATGCTTTAGAAAAACTAGGTCAGAGACCTACACCTAGAATATTCATATTATTTTCTCAGGACACAATCTGGGCACGTAATAAAAAAAAGAAATAAAGAATTAGTTTATTGCACCATATATTTATTTCATTCAGTATTACAATTAGTATATAACAGAAAAATAATTATGACAAAAAATCAACCATTTTAAACATTTAAACATATAAATTTTATAAAAAGAGGTATCCATTTATTCAGTATTGTTCCACGAGTATTTTTCAGAACGCTTTGCCGCAGTTAACACTTCCTTACTACTTTCTATTTCTTTTAAAAAATCAATACACTTTATCTCTCGCATATTAAATACAAAAATTATTATAGCATTTGCTGTGCTTATATCCAGTTTGTTTCTCTCATCCGTCCAATGACTCAATATCTGAGAAAACACTTGTTTAAAACCTGCATTGTGACTAAGAATAGAAAATACACAATTACATAAGTGAACAAATTAGTTTTTTTGTTTCAAATATTTAATTTTTCCAAATATATTCATCCATTCGGATTGCTTTGAATTTCATTATTAGTTTGACGGCACAAAAAATTGATTCTTGTGTCGTATGGATTACAAAACCGGGACAAATGACTGGCCCGAAAGTCTCTGTCGGGACACCATGGCAACAATGTTAAAACCGGGACAAATCCCGGCATACCGGGACATATAAATAGTGTCGAAGTAAAAAGAGGTTTTAGCTTACTAAAACATTTTAACCGATAAAAGACAATTTAACTATGCAACATATTGAACAACACTTAATTGCAAATAATTACAATAATAAAGTATTACCATTACCTACAGTAATGTAAAAGGTCCATCATATTTTTAACGTACAGATTTGTTTAACCTAGTATTGTTTAAAATAAAGAATTGAGTAATGGCTTTTTCAATTTTTTATGCGTTTTTGAAAAAATTTATGCTTCTCTGGCAATATTTTTATTTTTACATTGCATTTTTTTTAGTATTTTTTAGTATTCAATTATTTATCGGGTTTCTATAATAATAACTCATGACATTGTCTTCAACGGAATGTTATTGCCATATTAATATTATTGACGTTTAAGAAAATTATGTTCAGTTAGTTCTGCGGATTATCTGAACAATAGTGCAAATGAAAATTATCACTGCATAAATAACACTATTGAAATAAATTTATTGATTATTTAAACAGGAATTGTTAGACGTTTGAAAGGATAGTTATGACGCGCACTGTTTAAATAAATGGAAATATTATATAGCAGCAAGAATAATATTACTGTTTTTATTCAATTTGCGAAGATGGAAATAGGAAAGACAGACGAAGCTTACAAATTAATTAGAATGAATTTTAGGGATATAAAACAGTATAGCAAAAATATAAGGGACGCACAAGGAAACGTTATCATAGAAAACGTAGAGAAAGTGAGTAGATGGCAAGAATATATAGGGAATTTATATGCAGGAGAGGAACTAACTGCATTAGAACAGGAATCAGACATTGAAAATGATGACTTGGGATATCCTACACTTAGAGATGAGTTTGAATTAGCATTAAAGAGTCTGAAAAATGGTAAGGCACCGGGTACAGATAAGGTGCAAGCAGAAACTCTAAAAGCCGCTGGAAAGCAGTAACAGAACGTCTCTTCCAACTTGTAAGCTATATGTATGAGACAGGCGAGATACCCAAAGATTTCAAACGTAGCATCATAGTAACTATACCAAAAAAGAAAGGCGCGGATAGATGTGAAAATTTTCGAACAATAAGTTTGACAGCACACGTGTCAAAAATATTAACTAGAATTGTGCAGAGACGAATGGAAAAACGGGCAGAAGAAATACTAGGAGAAGACCAATTTGGGTTTAGAAAACAATAGAAAAGGGGGAAAGCGTGTATATAGGGTTTGTAGATCTGGAAAAAGCATTCGACAATGTAAAGTTGAAAAAAATGTTTGAAATACTCAAAAAGATTAGAATGAGCTATAGGGATAGACGAATAGTACATAGCTTATACAAAGAGCAAACAGCAGTAATAGAATTAGAGCAGGAACGTAGAGAAGTAAACATTAGGAAAGGGGTAAGACAGGGATGTGCCCTATCCCCATTAATTTTTAACTTGTACATTGAAGAGGCAATGAATACTGTCAAATGTAGGAAAACATTTGGAATTACTATGCAGGGACAAAAAATTGATATGCTTAGATTTGCAGATGATATAGCGGTATTAGCGTCTAGCAAGGAAGAATTAGAAGCTGCTCTTAATGAAATGGAAACAGTACTAACAGAGAGATACGGTATGAAAATTAACAAAACTAAAACTAAAGTTCTAGTATGCAAAGGTGGGGAAAATAAATCAAAAACAAGAATACAAGTATTTAACACGATCTTACAAAAGGTTAAGGATTTCTGCTACCTAGGAAGCCAAATAACGCAAGATGGGAAAAGCACAAAAGATATAAAACAAAGATTAGCACAAGGTCGTGCTACATTTAACAAGAAAAAGCAACTACTGTGCTCAAAGACCACAAACATAGAAACAAGGAAAAGATTGCTTAAAACATATGTGTGGAGCACAGCACTGTACGGCTGTGAAGCCTGGACAGTAGGAGAAGCGGACAAGAAAAAGGGAGAAGCCTTTGAAATGTGGTGCTACAGACGTATGATGAAGATATATGGACAGACAAAGTTAAGAACGAAGAGGTACTAAAAATGGTAGGGGAAGAAAGAAATATGTGGAAAACGGTAAAAAATAGGATGATAGGCCACATACTACGGCATGAGGGAATAGTGCGGAATATATTAGAGGCAGAGATAGGAAAAAAGAGAAGAAAAGGCATACCTAGGTTAGACTACTGCACACAGATAGTAAAAGATGTAGGCTGCAGGAATTTCAGGGAGATGTGTATGCTAGCCCAGAATAGAAATCAATGGAGGTACGCATCCAACCAATCCCAAGATGGATAAACTAATGACGAGAAAATAACTGTGCATAAACACGATGATTATTATAAGTAACTACAAGAATTGGCTGGGCAATATTCTCGAATATTGTTAAGTGTGTGAAAGGATATACTGGAAAACCATTATTTCGACAAATGTCTAAGTGTTGGGGGATCTTGGTAGCCACAGGTTGCTTAACCCCCTTCACTGAATCTCGGTGAAATAGGGCATAAAATTAGAAAACAATATACGGGGAACGAGCTGTATACACATGCTGTGTGAGAATTTCAGGGAACTATGTAAGCTAGCTCAAAATATAAGTAAGTACAGGTACGTGTCCAACCAGTTTTGAGACGGAAAACCTAATGACGAAAAAATAAGCGCAGATAAATCTGATGATTAGTATAAACTAGTTGTTGGTTGCGAAATACCTGCAACTAATGTTGACTGTGCGAAAAGATATATTGGAAAATATATTAAATCGGTAAATGGTTAAGTGTTGGGGGAACTTAGCAGCCACAGGCTGCTTACCTCCCTTCGCAACCGTTCATTTACATTTCCAATGCTCCACCAGAAGGTACTACATTGGCCAGGAGGCGAGTTTTTTGTTACCTGGAAATTTAGAATTTTGCCGAACCCTTGTCGTTCCAGGCAAGGTAGGGATCTTTAACGTGCGTGACAACACTCACACACGGGACCTCCATTTAACCTCTCATCCGAACGAGGGCGTAATATTTGTGAAAAATGCTCACCTGCCATTTTTCAAGCAGTCAGCCGTGTCGGGATTTGAACCCGGGACCTTGGGATCCGTAGTCTTACGCTTACTACATTGATCCACGGCGACGCCCTCCCTTCGCAACCACTGAAGGTCGCAGAAATAGGGTATTGTAAAACAATAGAAGGTGACCGAACGGCATCTAACAAGGAAGAACAGCGCCTATGAGGAAAGACAACAAACATAGAACAAGAAGAAAATTGTTGGAAGCATAGGTGTGGAGCACAGCACAGTATGCCTATGAAATACGAGCAGTCTGAAACGCAGACAGAAAAACGGTAGCAGCCTTTTGAAATGCTGTGCTTCAGATGTATGAGGACGATAGCATGGACAGACAAAGATAATAACAAATAGGTTATAGAAATAGTAAGGGAACAAGGATATCTGGGGAAAAATAAGAGAAATAGAAGGGCAGAATACGTTCTAAGGGATTTTTGGGGAATAATATGGGATATATTACAAGCAGAGATAGGAAAAAAGAGGTAGATGTTGACGTAGATCAGATAGTGATAGATGCAGACTGTGCAAATTTCAGGGAAATCTTTAGATTAGGTCAGAATAGGAAACAATGAGGGTACGCGTCTAACCAGTTCCAGGACTGAAGACCTAATGATGATGATGATTCAATTTGCAACACGCCGACTTCGGGAACGTGAAAAGGAAGAAAGATTCAGAAATTTGAAAACTAGTCCCGAAAAAGATCCTGCCAGAATTAAAAAATTCAGATTAGGAGTAACGGGCACGCACAGAACTAAAACAGAAAAAGAAAAACTAAACAACATTATCCAGATGACAGGTATCGGTCGGAGTGAAAAACTGTCCACTGTCCATCTTCGACTGGAGGCACGCGGTGAAGTGGTGTGGGCAAAAAAGGCCAGCAATAATAAGGACTAATTACTCTGAAGATGTTAGAGGTTATTACAGTAAAGCAGCTGACTTCGTATTAAGATTACCTATAGTTGTCTATGAAAGATCACTAATTTCTAATACTGTCAGAAACGTGATCTACAATTATAATATTATACTAGTAATTAAGAAGTATATAGAACACTAGAAATCACGTTTATACGGTGTTTGCTAAGGTGGCCTTATAACTGTTTAGCGATAACAAAGGATGATTCACAGGTATCTTATTATAATCGTATATGACTAACGATAAGCAGCATGAATAATAGGTATCATAATACAGTATTGCCCGAAATAAACAGTACTGAAATTGTAATTGTTTTGTATATTTAAAAAATACATATTATTGACACTTTATTATATGTTCTAAATGTGCACCTCCTCGTTCGAGACAGACTTCATAACGATGTTCTAAGTTTCTGGTCATGTTATTGAATAAGGGTTGTCTCAGGGCTGCGAAGAAGACTCTAACGGCATCCTTTAATTCATCGATGGTTTGTGGTGCCCGTTTGAAAACGGCATTTTTAGCCATGCCCCAAATGTATGCGTCTGGAGGTGTGAGGTCTGGAGAATGTGAAGGATAAGGGAAGTCAGTAAATCGTGATATGAATTTGCTTGGAAAATGTTCTTGAAGAAATTGACGAATTGCGGCAGCAGTATGGCAAGTTGCCCCCGTCCTGCTGAAAAAATTGGTTTCGAAATGCCAAGTTACGTGCACGACAGAATTGACGTAGATCAGGGATAAATCGTGTTAAAATTTGTCTGTACCTCTGTTGATTAAGTGTGACTTGCCTACCATTCTCTTCGATAAAGTACGGACCAATGATTCCGTGTCCGGAAACAGCACACCAGACACTCACTTTTTCACTATGTAAAGGAACCTCTTGAACCTCATCGGGTCTGGCAAAGCTCAGAAATCGATTTGTGAGACGATTCACATAGCCTGACAAGTGAAAATGTGCTTCGTCTGAAAACCAAACATTTTTCAAAAATTCAGGATTTTCATACTGTAACGCGAGAATTCTGACGCAATATTCCACTCTACTGCGATAATCCCGAGGATGTAGTTGTTGATGTACCTGAATCACATACGAAAATGTACCCAGCTCCTTCAGGATTCTTTGAAAGGAAGTTCTTTTTAAATCAAGTTGTAACGCTGTCCTTGCCTGGCTGACTTTCGGATTTTCTAAGATTTGCTCAAAAACACGTTCATGGTTATTGTTGTTGTTAACTGTCCTGGGACGCCCCGAGTTTCCTTTTCGTTGGCACAATACACTACCTGTATTTCTAAACTTTTCAATAACCTTCAAAATTACAGCATTACTTGGAGAACGTTTATTAAACCTTTGTGTGAATTGATCAGACACGTATAGCAAATTTGCACCATTATGTCGGCCGATTCCGTATGAACGAAAATAATGCTCTACCAGAAACACTTTCTCCTCTGTACTTAACACCATTTTTAACAATTAGGCCCTACTAATTACTTGTTTGAGGTTTACTTGACAGGTCTATACTAGCTAACTTGAGTGTGGCAGCGCACGCATAAAAACACCGCCAACTTAGTTTCAGTACTGTTTATTTCGGGCAATACTGTACAATAGGTTTGATGACACATTTTAGAAGTGTTCTGAATTTAACCAGAATAAAGCATTATTGTATATAAGTGCGAGACCGTTGCGATTGATCAGTTTTAGTTTGAACTCACTCCTAATAAACGTTTGATGTACATAAATTAAAGTAAAGATAAATTTGCTTACTTGATATTTGTGTTAGATAAACAAATTACCAGTAAGATTAATGCTATAATAGTGTTTAATTCGTCGTATGTAGAAGATTAAATTAGTACCTACAAATGGTGATTAAACTAGTGTTAGTGTAATCAAGAATGTAAATGCTTGTGATTGTGAAGAATAATTATTAGACATATATATTGAAAATAGAGACCAAATGACAATCAAAGAATTTGTTACACTGGTGTCAAGTAGTGGGATTAATAGTGAAAAGAAATTGAACGATTTTCTTTTAAATTCCAGTAACTCGTAGTCAACAACAGAAAATGGAACATGCGGAGAAACAAGAATAAATCGCCGCAAACCTTGCAGAAAACTTAGCGAGACCGCCGTAAACCTACAAGAAAAATGATAGTCAACTGAAAGAGGAGTTCATAGAGGAAAAACAAAAATGGTTAAGGAATTAAAAGAGGAATTTTTAAAAGAAAGTACAAAATCGACGGTAAACCTGGAACCTAAATTTTCATGCGGTTTACAGAAACTTGAAGCAGAGTTTTCAGAAACGTTAGAAAACTCGTGCAAAGTGGAAGAAAAGGTGCTGTAAATGGAAGGACATATTAATTCCCTAACAGTAACCACCAACCCCGGTGATACAACAGTACGCCTCAGAATTAAGAGTGCCAATGAAAATGAACTGTCGCCGTCAAAATACTACGGTGCCTTAACATCAAAGCTGGAAATGAAGTGCGGCGATTCCCACCTGCAACAAGTATACCACGCTCATGTAAAGAACCGTTACCAGAGGGCCAACGAAAATTTACAAAAGTTTAATGTCGATATTGTTCGCTTGGTGAGACTTGCCTTCCAACTGCACGGAACAGTTTCTTGGAACAGCTAGCTGTACATAACCTTTGTCTATGGAATACGGGATGGAGAGGTTCAGCAAGCATTACGACTGGCCCGGCCTAAGATCCTGGATAATGCGTTGCTTCATGCTTTGTAGTTCGAACCGGCAAAGCAAGCTTTGCCTCGTAGTAGTGAGAAAATTAGATACCCTTTGGAAGAACAGGGACGAGAGAGCATGGAGGAAATGATTCGACTGATTCTTCATAACCAATGCCCAAAGGGGAAAGGGTCGAAATGTAATTGTGGAGAATTTGGGCATATCCAGCGACAGTGAGAGTACAAGAGAAGTCTGAAAACTAGAGGGGGTCGATAATAAGGGCAAAAGTCAATTTGTACAGATTCTGCTTCGGAAGAATATCATCCACATCGCGCAAACTAGGTGTAACGGTGCGTGGACAGTATTTACGGGCGTCGCCGTGGATCAATGTAGTAAGCGTAAGACTACGGATCCCAAGGTCCTGGGTTCGAATCCCGACACGGCCGACTACTTGAAAAATGGCAGGTGAGCATTTCTCACAAAAATTACAGTCTCGTTTGGATGAGAGGTTAAATGGAGGTCCCGTGTGTGAGTGTTGTCACGCACGTTAAAGATCCCTACCTTGCCTGGAACGACAAGGGTTCGGCAAAATTCTAAATTTCCAGGCAACAAAAAACTCGCCTTCTGGCCAATGTAGTACCTTCGGGTAGAGCATTGGAAATGTAAATGCTCGGACAGTATTTACGTATTTAGATACTTATATATTTACATTTTATACATGTATTGTACATTTATATATTTTATTGTTCTGTCGCTTGATTTGTTTTGTTCAACGGTTTGCTTGTTTTGTGTTGTATTATCTATAGAAAGGAAAATTGAAATTAGGATAAGTCAGTTAGGGAACGATAGTGAACGTTAGGGACGAATTTAGGCTGAAGCTAGAATAAATTACTTACGACTAGGGCGAACGATATTGTAAATTTATACAGTAGGAACAAATAGCTGAATAAGCTATTAATAGATTTGGCATATGCTTAGAAGTTCGAATCCATTAGTAAATACTAATTTAGCTAGATTTGGATAGTTTTAAGTCGGCACTTCAGGTCGCACCGGTAAGCAGAGACGGCGGCTGCTATTCGGTATTACGGATTCCCCCACTTTTGCTAGTGCCCATATTGATCAAACACTGTAAAGTCAACGCGGTTACCATTATTTAAACACTAACTTCAGTTTTAGTATTTATTCGCGTTTAAACCCAATGTAGTACCTTATGGTGGAGAATTGGGGACTTGGCCGCAAGTGTAGCGGTCCTTACTCAAATTATACGGACATTATTTACGTATGTGGACAGTATACGGTAACGTGATTAAGTTTTTAGTTGATACCGGTACACTAGGACAACTATGAATCCTGCTATAGTGCGCAACCATGGTAAAGTGACGCCAAGATAAAGTAAAAATCTTACAGAGGTGTTATATTAAAGCAGGTAGTTAATACATATTTTACACAATCTGCAGCAGTATATTCTACAATTCCAAAAAACAATTATTTCGCAATTGGGGTTGATTAATACACTTATCATTCACCCCAAGGTTGTAAGACAACGCGAGTTACATTTTGTGCTTTGGGAGCGACATTTTTACAAAGACTTTTTCCAAAAACTCTTGTAACAAATTTTATTTTAAACAGAATTTACAAATGGAATTTTAACAAACTAATTAAAATTACTCTAAGTCGAAATTACTGTTAAATGGATTTGAGTAGCCTGAACAACTAACAATGTAAAAGCTGTGAGGCTTAAGACTGACTGATGATCTTGGGGCTCCCGGGGTATTTATGTTGTACCTGCCGCTCAAATTTCTGTGAGAACTGCAGAGCTCATGTCTGCTTATTTCTTTATTCAATTACATAATACAAAGTAATAATCTTAATTCTAATAAGTGCGGTTTCTACAACCGTCCGTGACATGCACCTGCAGTATCACGTTGAGTCTGGAATACATTGTATTCACATCCGTTCTCACAACTTGCTTGTGAAGTTTCATTAACCTTTTCTTTATTAATCCTTGAATTACAATGTTGCATATAACTTAAGTTTCTTAATAATTTTCATTAAATTATACATATATCGATTTGGGGGATATGTAACTCGCGTAACTATTGTTAGCAAACTGTCCGTTTACGCTAAAGGAAATTGCCCTTATTATCGTCGCCATTCGCTGTAAGTGGGCGAAAAAGACAGCTGGAATTAGAGCAAATGGATGTAAAAAGACGAAAGTTGGACTACATAGAAAGAACTGCGGCGATACGCGAGCAATACAAAGATCTGTTCAAAGAATATCTTATTAGAAAAAATGAGGAAGAATTAAAAGATAATTTTATGTGTCGGTGGACCGACTTAGTTACATCCTGGTTTTACGAGCTTTATGCATTTATGGTTAGAAAGAAAGACTTTTAATGACTTAATTATGTGAGTGTTCTTGTGGAAAGGGATTACGCTAAATACTATTTAAAAGGTTTTTCTAAGAACGTATTTATCAAAATGACAACTGACAGACGAAGTAAGAAAGGCGGGATTCGTAACCTTGGCGTACACCACATGTAAAGGGGTTCCGCCAAGTAATATATATTTACTTAGTAAAAAACCTTTCGGATCATTTAAAACCGAGGGTCTTACAACCTATAAGGGTCATATATTTGCAAAAGTGTTGATCATACAACTACACAACTGTGTGGGAATCAGAATTGTCGTCAATACCGACAAGAGGAAATCGAGCAAGCCAAAAAGATCCATATGTATGACATTGTTGGAGAGCCATGACTAAAAGATTGCCACAAGCTGTAAGAATTACACAGTGAAATGGATCTTGTTGTCTGTAGAAACAAACTTTGGTACATTTTGCAATTCGGAAATCTCGACGGTCTCTATGTATTCAATTATTGGCTAGAAAAATAGATAGAAGACTTGGGTATCGATTTAAATTTTAAACTAAGGATGAAGCTAGATAAAATTAAAACTACCCCAAATAAACATAAAGAAAGGACAGTTTTCTGCATATAACTTAGTACTAAAATTAAGTTTTATTGAACTCATGCTTGGCGTATTAAATGTTTTTAAATTACATTATTTATCTAATGTTACAATAAAGTGTTAGAATAGCAATGTCTTGCTCTTTATTTTTAGAAGACTGTGACGTTGCCTCGACTTTGGAAAAGTAGCTGAAACTAGGTAGCCGAGCGCATAGCGTTGTAGGTTTTTACCTATATAATGCTATACTTGCAAAAGATTATACAACCCTATGCTATGCGAAAGGTCTGGAAAAGCAACGAATCCTCAAGTGTATGGTGAGTCATCAGATTATAAATCGGGAAATATTGTCTCAAATCTAAAGTAGTTGCGAATGAAGAACGATCATTCAAGTCATTGCCTACTACACGAAGATACCACTTTAACGTACTTTCGACAGTACGTTGTATTTAGTCGAAATGAATTTTCTTACTAGATTTATCCACCAATAAATAATCTATTGTATATGTACTATTAAAGTTGTATAGAAATTATGCTGTCTTAATAAGAATCGCATCTAGAATTAATTAGAACGTCTGTCTTGTTCTAACAGTTCAAGTGCTTGGTTTGTACTTAGGCGACTCGAGTTTGAATCCTGCAACAGCTAACTTTCTTTCTAAAAATTGTCTAACGTATTCTATACAGGGTAGGTCGAACACAAATTATGACGGACTGTCAAAGTGACGTAAGGGGAAAATGGCGGATTGTCAAAGTGAGTAAGAAAATAAAGGCGGATTGTAAAAGCGACGTAAGAAAAAATGACGGATTGTCAAAGTGACAGCTGTGTGAAGTTGGCGGATGTGACACTTTTGACGACCGAGGTTATGTGGGGGTGTGGCGTCAGATGTTAATGACGTACGTGGAGGCGGTGGCACTGTGACGGTGTCACTGCACCAGAACTGGCTTATTACCCTACTTTAGTGGAACCAAATGATATATCGAACAGGTGGAAAACATGTTGAAACAATTTTGCTATTATGCAAAGTCTAGAGTTCATAAATTATGCGAAGTAAGGAATTAAATTCCCAACGGTAACTTATATGCGTCTGATTTAATTTTTGCATGTGTACGTAACATAAAATATTAAATTAGTAATGCTCGTATCCATATACCTAACCGAAAGTTGAATACTAGATCAAATTGAGTTATATTTATTGAACAATAAAGTACTAAAGGGGTTTTTGAATATTTTATAATAAC
This sequence comes from Platerodrilus igneus, assembly GCA_036346225.1. NCBI lineage: Eukaryota > Metazoa > Arthropoda > Insecta > Coleoptera > Lycidae > Platerodrilus > Platerodrilus igneus. Next base: position 6,630,991 of record JARFIW010001503.1, on the reverse strand, counting down.
TCTCATGTTTAATTGACATTTACCTAAAATTCCTATAGGAACTATGGAAAGCTGGATAATTGTAATTTGCACTTATACAGTAAATTCTGTCGTTATGAGACTTATAATCTTAGTAAAATTTAAAATGTGCATACAAGTTTGAAAATGTGTGCCGTTTTTATGAAAATTTAATGTTACTATTTCTTTTAACTTGTTCAACATTGCATCGTTTGTGAGTTGATTATAATAATAGGTAAAATCATTTAATTGAATTGTTGTGAAAGAGCTTTTAAATTTTAAGCTTAAATTCATAAAAGGGTTAAAATGATCACTGCTGCTTCTCTAAGTGGTATCCTCTGTTTTAATTGTATTTTGAAATAGTGTTTCCTGAAATTGAAGGCTGTAATTTCAGAAAGTAATATATTTTTCAGGCGTTTATTATCCCTATTCAGAGGTCTTCACCCTTACCAACAAAAGCGCCTGCTTGAATTAGGGGAGGTTTAGTTCGTCGCTTGTGCTTATTAATAGACCTGAGATTGTGTGAAAATGATAACATCTTAGCAAATTACAAAGCAACGGTGTTTCCCTAAATTTCAAGTGAAAATATGAAGTACGAGCAATAACTTTAAAGTAGGTCGCTTGTAAATTATAGCACTATCGAGTGTTGATCCGCCTTAATTTAATTTTTGCGTTTTATTCTGTATCATGTAGTTTGCGTTATGAAAAATTCATAAAAGAGAAACGGCCTACACGCAAGGTCTAATATGATAACTCATGAACCATTTGGAGAACACTCCCTTTAATAGCGACCTTTCGAAGTAAATATTTTATTCTTTTGTTTGTGAATCAGACATTTGTAAATTCGATTTATAGGTCTTTGATATTATCTAAATGCGTGTTGAGCACTTGTATGTTATAAGCTTTATAACACAAATCAATATTTGTTGTGCGTCACACGCCCATTTTGTGTCCTGATTCCTGATGCGCTTAAGTAAAATAATGCGCCAAATAAATGTAAGTGCAAATGCAAGTCAGCGAAAAATGCATTACGCTTTTTCAGGTATCTTTAAGTGTTCGCTGTTTGAGTAAGTGAAAGAGGTGTGCTGACGCGGCCTGAGAGAGTTGGAGAAATGTCTGTACGTACTAATTTCGTCTGAAAATAATAATTTGAAAACGAAAGTTGCAAAATTTAATTTTCGCGCAGGCTCGCGTTGCGTAGCAACCAGTGTCGAGTCTTAACTTACCCGGGTGCCCCTCTCCAACACTTTAGTGATCACGACGCTTTTGTAAGATTTAAACGCTTTCGAACCTGTCCTGCAATTCTCGTTTTCCGAATTGGTTTATGAGAACAATAATTCGCAACCTTTTATTTACACATATTCAACTTCTTATTCGTCCTATAAAGTAACATAAACGGGGTATGATTTAACGAAATGACAATAACAGTATCAGGGAACGTAACGAATTGTCCAATTTTTATATACATATTTAATATTTAAGAGTAATGGCTATAATATTAACCGTATTTAGAATGCGTGATTTCGTCGACGCGTTTTTCTTGGCATTCAGTTTGTAGTTTTTCGTGACGATGTGTGCGGGATGGAGTTGCAATGCGTGGTTGTGTATACAGTCATTCAAATACAAGAACCAAAACCACCTCCAGACGGTGGTTCAGAACCAACAGCATACAGTTGCATTTATTGGATCAAAAATCAGATTAAAAGGTTTTAATTACTATTTCACTTTTGAAGCATGTTGCGATGTTTATGTTGTGATTTATACCTGTTGCTGTACCTTTATGTGTCATTGTACTTGAGCTTTTTTTCTAAAAAAATTGTAATACAATTTTAGTACTTGGAAATTTGAGAATGTTGTATTCTGACTTTTTGAGGCCACGACCAGATTTGGCAAAACATCAATTCTTTGGCTAATGCAAGATTTGACTAGAGTTAAGTCACTTAATGCTTCCAGTTAACAAAATTAAGTAATTAAGTAACCATAATCTTTACACGAGGTTTGTAATTACATTTACAAATTAATTGCCTTTCTTTTGCTTTCGTCACTGTAAGAATTTTGATTTGATATAAGGTATTACACAATATGACGAATTTCACTGGATTAAATTTAATAATACTGAATCAAAATCCGTAAGACCTGTCGATTTTTGTTTAAAGTTTGCCACATGTGAAGGCAGGTTATGTACTTTTTCTCCCCATTGGAAGGTGAAAATTTTTCTTGTAAAATTCTTGGGACACGTTGATTTTTGTTTAATGTTTGCCACGTTTGGGGGGGTGTATTCCCCCCCCCCCCTCCAGGGAGGTGCGAACCAATTCCAAAATTTTGTTCAAGTGAAAACCATGTGTTGTGACCCTCACGATGAAAAGCGCGTTTCAAACGGATTAGAGATCACTATTTGGTTTTTGATTATCAAAAAATATGAAGTTTTTAAAAAATAAGTTTGAATGTAACAGGCTCAAGATGTACACCGCGTGTTGATAAAGTCAAAGCATTGTAAATTTCATTACTTACATTTTGTAAAATATTTCGAAATATTTGTCGGATTTCTTGCCTATACGTTCTTATTACTCGGTCAGTTTCATTTCTTCCCATAAATTTTTGTTTTCAAGTATCTCCCCATAAGAAAGAGTCGAGTTGTGGTGAGATCAAGTGATCGTGTCGGCCACTCAATTGTATTCCTTTTGTCATACAGGGTCAGTTCACATCAAGTCATCCGGTTTCGTCACACCCATCCACCTTTGATTTTGATGAAACTTTGTATTTTTATAGTTCCACATATGTATGTGTCTATATATATATATATATATATATATATATATATATTGCCGTGGAAGGTCAGTAAAATTCGTGCCCCACCTGGGCCAACATAAAATTTTCAAAAAACTTTAAAAAAATTCCTTACCCTTTATTTAGGACGCCTTCGAATTTCTCTGCTTCCCTGGCTAGCTCAGCTGGGCCTCTTCTTGAATACCTAATTTTACATCCATACTTCTTTCACACTCACACACCATCAAATGAAATTACCAAATTAATACGACAACCATACAACCTTTTATTTACACATATTAACAGATAAAATATATTTACACATGTGTAGCAACAGTTTGGTACAATAATTGCCAGCTCAATTTATTGAATATGTTAAAGTCCTTGATTTTTAAAATGATTTTAAACAAATTTCGAGTAGATATGAGTAGATGGGCCTCACATGTAACCCTAATTTGACTTCACACTGGTGTATTGTGAACTCATTATAACCCAGTTTTGTTTGTATATGCTTTATAAACCTTGCATTAATGAAAACAAATTTACAGACCCGTTTACCCTTTACAACACAATTTATAGCCTGAATAAATTTTTACGATGTCCTAAATAAACCCTTTTTCAATACTCCAAATTGTTAAATTGTCCTGTACACGTATCTTTTTAAACAAGTTTTTAAAACAATAAATATGCCACCAAAAAGTCAACCACACAAACACAAAATATCCACAAATGTTTATATAAGACAGAAATTTCAAATTAATTACCTGGAGACATTTCCACTCTTCCTTACCGTCGGAGATGGCTACCAGAAACCTTTCGTCGTTGCGTCCATCTACTTACGCTGATTGCCGGATCCGCAGACCTCTACCATCTGATATCTCCGTTACCACTCCTATTCTCCGCAAGATATACGCTTCGTCTCACAGTACCATTCCATACTAGATATTTCACGCATACAAAATTGATTTCCAGTTCTGCTTACCCCAAATATCATGCATCCATTTAATAATTTTGTCGTAATGGTTGGACCTTTTATTTAAATATGCACTAACTCGTGCACTCACTTTAATAACTTGAGGTCCGCTACTACAGTTTTATACTTTCAAATGAGATATTCAATGTAACTTTACCACACACACAAATTCTAACCAAAAGCTTAACTATTATGTTGGTCTGAACCCGTATTCAGAACTCTGCGGAAGTAAAAGAGAAGAGAGCTTTAATATCTTCGCTCCGGTATTTATATTATTATCCTATCCCCCTATTAGACCCGTTTCATTTGAAAAGCTTATTTTCCAAAGCGTCTTCTCAAAATTTTGAACGTAACCGTCTCTAAATTCTGCAAAATTTCTCGCGTCCTACATGCTATTTACATCGTATTCGTTTTCTACCTTCCCGTGTGCGTTCTTTTCGAAAACTCTTGGCTCTCAACCAATGACAAACTTTTCTGTCGTCACAAAGCTCCACCTAACTGCTGTTCATCTTTGTTCTGTGCATATTCGTTGTCTCCTTTCAAACCCCACTTGAGTTACAGAAAATCGATATTGTCGACGTCCTTCATCAACTCCACGTGTATATCTTACGTGAATTTCAATCCAACGCTTCATTTATATTTGTCTCTATCTATTGTATATTATTGATTGTTCATTCCACTCCCTCCTTAAGATGTTTGTTACCCTAGCTGCTTATATCAATTGACCGTTGAAAACAATTACTATGATTTCTATATTAACGTCCGTCCAATATTCTCTGAACGTAACATTTAGCAAACAGGTGTTTTTTGTAATTATCGACCGTTTGAAAATAACAATTCCTAGATTCTTTGCTTCGTAATATCTGTGTAAATATACGTTGGCTTTTAAACGAATATATTTGCGTTGGAAATTATTGATTTACTTATGCAAGCACGCTCCCTTTTTGCTTATATGCGTTTGATTAAAATAAATTATGATTAATTATGCGTATCCTTGAGCTTTTATGTACTTTAAAGCTTTTCTTTTCTTATGTAATTCTAACCTACGAATTTAAATATAAAGATACCTTAATACTCGTCCGTTTTCACTATATGAATTAAATTAATTTAGCGCGTAAATAATCTGCTCTTCTATATACACGGTTGCTAAAATTTTATTGTCTACATCTATTTTACTCCTTCAAATCCACAACATATATATATATATATATATATATATATATATTGATGTAATAAGGCCCGCGTTGAGGCGCCGCTGAAAAGTGATATGAAAATGGCGTCGCGTTGGGAGCCACTAAAAGAGTGCTGTAAAAAGGGCCGCACGTTATGTGTGCCACTAAAAGAGTACTGTGATTCAGATACAGCAATTTGTAAAACTTGAAATTGTTCACTTATCTTCCTTTCTAATTTTTGCTTGGGTAGCTCAACGGAATTGACGAAATTTTCAAAATGAAATAAATCAGCAATATCACAAAGCATTTATACAATATGAAATATTTTCTCTCATACAAAAGCATTTACATCATTTCTTTCAAACCAAATAATTTTTAAGAAGTATTTATTATAAACCAATTGTTCCTTAGTGGCATGTAAAGTTTGTTTGGCCAAAAAGTCCTTGACAGATAATCTCTTAAAAGGTCAGAGCGTTTCGAACTCCGATCACAAATTTTCCTGTTAAAAATCCCTTGCAAAAAAAAAATGTTAGGACTATCTTAAAATTAATATAAATACTCCAATATTAGTCTAAAATAAATCTAAAAGTAATACTTGCAGAATTCACAAAAACGCTTTTCGTAATTAAATATCTTCCGATTTTAAATTGACGCCAAATCAGTTCACAACATTTTCCATATTTAAAATCCTCGTTTCAAACAGCAGTTAATATTTTCGGTTAAATCTTCCTTTCGATTATTTAATAAAATTTTTAAAATAGCGTTATTTTGAAAAAATTTCCCTCTATTGTAAAAAATAAATTCCATTTTTTCCTTATGTAATTTGCATTTAAAACATCACTTCTATATTCATTGCAACAATGCAATTATCAAATAAAGGTGTGCTTACTGCATACTTCAAATATTATCTTCGCAAAGCAACAGCACGCGACTTAAAATATCATTTCGCGATCGCATTTAAGAATCGAATGATTCTAATGAATGAGGCCCGTTTTTAATAAATGCTTCCTTATATATTAAAATTATCTATATCCAGAAATTACTAGAATAGTGTGGAACACTATGATGCAAGATGTCTCAGAAAAACTCATTTGTGTCTAAAATCACGGCGTAATTACCTCGTTATCTTGTTCCAGTTATTCGTGTCGCGCGCTATTTGTCCTTGTTTCACATATATACGATTCTTGTCGCGTCGCATACTAATGCTAAAGACAATCGATTTTATGGGATATTTCATGGATTTTGTGGATTTTTCGTGTTCCTGTCGCTTCTCGGAACAATGGTTTATTTATTAATTAGATATTTACGTAGTTCTAAATACCGATGACTCGTCCTTTTATATTCCTAATATTCTAGAAAATTCTTTATTTAAAATAAATTTCTGTATTCCACGGAGTAATTATTTTAAACTTTAATTGCTTTTTACTGCAAAAGGGGTTGTATTTTATAGAAATATTTGGCTTTCGTGTTTCAGTACATAAAACTAATATTAAAATTGAAGTTTAAAATACACGTTGATTGTAGTTTTTAATCTAAATGCGTAAAGCTAGTACTATTCTATGCTATTTACGGCAAATCAAGCATTTTTATCAAAAATGTATTGATAATTAAGGAGTGAAAATAAATGGCTTTGTATTTATCTTAAAATGATGCGTTTCACGCTATCTTATAATTAATTATTTTTACATATACAACTTACGTTACTTGCTATTTATCTACTATACACTTATATCATACAGGATGGTTAATTATACACCCGCAATAGAAATTTTTGTTTATACATCACTGAATAAAAGTACGCTTGTATTATACAGGGCGTAACCATAAATTTACGTAAATTTCTATTTTTCCAGATTCTAAGGTTTCATGATCTCTCGTGACCCCTTATCACGTCATATATATATATATATATATATATATATATATATATATATATATATACATATATATATATACACACACATATGGAAACATTAATTTCCGAAAGCTTGAGTTTGTGCCACCCTTTATGAAAATAAGCGTATTGCATGTACTAAGGCACTAAATTTATTCGCGTTAATAAAAAGCATAATTTCCGTGTGTAATATTCATTCTTGTTAAAGATACTTTAAAACGCATTTTAAAAATACGTGCGTTGAATATAGAAAACGTAACACGCTGTATAACCGAGAGGTAGATTGCGTTTACCATCATTTAAGATGTAAAACAATTGCGAGCTTTAATTATTGTTCTGTGTTGTGTATAATATCAAAAATAACATTTTGAGTTTTTATATAGAACCATATTCATTCTAGAATTTTCAGACACTTTATTAATAGACAAATTCGTCACCAAATACTAAGAAATGTGTTAAAAGCCAATTCTGATTAAACACCCTATAACCCGCGAACGTTAAAAAGCAATAAAATTTAACCGAGATAAGAATTATTTTATAACCTTACGCATTTCAATAAGATGGAACGAAAGGCGATAAAATAAAATATAACCTAGATAGATAAGAACTAATTTATAGCTTTCCGGGTTTCAAAAGAAGAAATGAGGCGCGACCATAAACCTCGTGCATTAAACAAGGATAAACGGCACGTTTTACAATAAACAAATCACGGCAATTGACACTACTTCGATCGTAAAATGCGAAAACGGTGTAAATTCTTGTTAATATTACATCACTCAGGTGACTAATTTTCTGGGTGGTTACGGAAGAATCTCGAGAATGAAGTATAGAGATTTTTGTATATAAATGGGATCTTAATTAAATAGTCGCGATTCGTTAGTCTTTTCTTGAACCAAACAATATGTAACATTTAAAGCAGAGTTGCATGCTTAAGACATGAAACGTATACGCTTGAATAGTTTCAAACATGGAAGCTATCAAATGCATTTGTTTGATGTAGCATCATTTGTTTTGTAGAAATACTATGAACGTTCTTCACTACAAGAGCTACTCTAAAGTTACTTAATTAAAAATAGAGGATGCATTTTTGCAAACTAATAAACTGATGGAGATTTAAGATGGAAATGGGAAGCTTTTAATACCATTAATTACGTTAGAAATGAGATTTTAATAAGTGCTATATGATCATAAGAATTGCAAGTATAAATTTTAGATTTCTTTCTTGTAACTGATAAAAATATTCAAATATTTGAAAGCTACAATAAGTCTTAATCATATAATTTTCTTGGGGAGAAAACGGATAGTTTGCATTAAATTTTGAGGTCGAAGTTCAAAGCATTTTGATCTTTAATAAATTATCTGTCAATCACCCCTACGAGCGTGGCAGTAAAAGATAGGTGATTTATTCACATAGAAATTAAAGAGGATTTTGTATTTTTTAACAAGGATTAGGCAAGATTTATTTTAATAATTAAGTAACCTGTAAGAATTCTTGTCTGTATGAATTTATGCTGTAAACTGTTCTATATTTTTTGTATGAAAGTAAACTGTTTTTGTATGTATAGATGTTTCTTGAGAATGTTGTGTTTCATTTAATTTTGTAAATTCCACAGTATCATTTCCGTTGAGCTAGACAAAGCAAAGTAAAGAAAAGGAAGGTAAGATTGTAATTTCAAATTTTTCATTGCTGTACTAAGTCAGTATAATTTGGGCAATTCCTCAACCACAAGGGTTATCACAACAAAATTTAGCGATACCCAACGTGAAGCATTGCCACAGAAATATATATATATATATATATATATATATATATATATATATATACTACTGTGGTAACGGCCGCAGGATTGGCGTCGCTAAAAGAGTGATATAACAATGGTACAGCAACGGGAAGTTTTGAAATTAATATCTTACCTTCCTTTTCTTTACCTGGCTAGCTCAACGGAAGTTATACTATGGAATTTATATAATGAAATAAAACACTGCAATTTCAAGAAAACATCTATACATTCAGAAACATTTTTCTTTTATACAAAACAGTTCATAAAACAATTCACCGTTCCAGTTCATTCAGAATATAATTAAAATTCTTACCTAATCTTTTTTAACTGTTACACTATCCTTTTTAATTAATAGAAGGGTAATTTGCTAATCTTTTACTACCACGTTCTTGAATGTGATTGGCCAATAAGTGTCAGGGATAATTTGGTAAAGGTAAGATACTACGAACTCTGACCTCAAAGTTTGATTCAAATTATCCCCTTCACAAATAATAAAATGAGAACTCATTCTAAATTTAAATTACAAAATACTCAATTATTTTTATCAATTAACAAATAAAGAACCAAAGTTTTATACTTGCGAAAAATAGCGCTTTTCAAAATTTCATCTGTAGATTAATGATACTAAATACCTTTTGAAATCATTTTTACATTGCCGTGAAAATCTCAGTGTACAAGATAATTCATATTCTTTTAAATCTCCATTTATAATATTAATTTTTCAAAGTAAATCTTCTATTTTTAATCAACAAACTTTAGAATAGCTCTTGTATCAGGATTATCTATGTCGAAGATTGTTCAATTCTCGTAGTGTTTTATAAAATAATTATGCTCCATATGTATGCAGAGTTAGGTTTTTACGCATGCTGCATACTTGATGAATTACTTTACTCAAAGTAACGTGATCGATCCCCTAAATTGAAATGAATTCTTACATATTGCTTGGTGACGAATCGCTAATTAATGAATGAATACCTCCAATATATATATATATATATATATATATATATATATATATATATATATATATGTATATATATTTCAGTGGATCTTACAAAAAAAATTCTAGCCCCACAGATTGGGTGCCATAAAAGTTCAGTGGAAGTTGGGAACACTCGAGCCCTAGTGTCGTTGGGCCCTCATAAACTTTTCTGAAAATAAAAATAAAAAAAAATTCTATTCCTTTGGAACGCCTCCTTATTTCTGCACACCCTGGCTAACTCAGCAATCTGCTTCTTCTTGAATACCTACCATCCTAGGTACATTCTTTTCTCACAAACACAGTCAAATGAAAATACCACTCAAATAATGCAACAAGACATACAACCTTTTTATTTACACATATTAAGAAGTTTCCATAAGCACGAAAATATTTACACATTGGTACATACAGTTTGATAAAAACTGTTACCATCTCAATCTTTAAATCTTTTAAAATTTTATGATTTTAATATCTTTCAACAATTTTATTTTAGACGAGTAGATGGGCCCGTCATGCTACCCTAAATTGAGTTTTATTCTGGTCTATTTAGAGCTCAGTATAACCCAGTTACTCTAAATGCTTTTAGACCTCGCATTTTTATTTAAAATAAAGCTAAAGACCCGTTTACTCCTTACAACATTTTTATATCATCAATAAATATTTTTAAATAATCAATATTAATTGTCCTGCACATATACCCCTTTAAATGAGGTTTTATGGTAATAAAATACACCCCCAATAAGTCAAAACACTCAAGCACAAATTATAGGCACAAATATTCAAGCTACAAGCAAGAAATTAATTTTCTTTACCTGGAGTAAGCTTCGTCCATTGTTACCTCTGGAGATGTGTACCAAAAACCCTCGTCGTTATGGTTCGTGATTATTGCCTGGATCTAACTGATGGTCACTAGCTATCCAAATCTCTGCCACCACCTTTAGTATTTCTACCCGGATAATTATCTTGACCAAACTTAACCTTCCATACCACTACACTTCACGCATACAAGTTAAGATTTTCGATTCGCTTACCCAAGTACCATCCTATCATTAGATTGTATCGTGTAGTAACAGCACCTTTGATACGCTAGCATCCACTTGTGCAAATCGCTTAAAATACATTTCCAGTACGTTACTAACAGCTTTACACACTTTAAAATAGGATGTTATATGTTACTTCACCGAAGAAACAATAATCAGTACAACGTAAGAGCACGTTATAGCAATTACGTTAGAGATCTAAGCGCTATAAGATCCAAGAGCAAGAGAGCTATAATATCTCTCCCAGTGTATTTATACGCTTTTCAATACCCCTCACGGAACCTCTTTTCATCGAAAAGCTTATTTTTTACAACCGATTCTAAAAATTTTGATCGTAACGTCTGAAAAATTCTCAGTTTATCGTGCTGTTACTATGAAATTCGTTCAATAACATCAACGGACGCAAGCTTCTCAAAACTGCTAGCCTTAGACCAATGATATTGCTTCCCCCCCGTTATAACGTTCCACCTCCTAGCTACTTTTCTCCGTTTCACCTATATTTATTGTCTCTTTTAGAACCCCTCTCAAGCTACAGAAAATCGATATTGTTGTTGGCCTTCAAATCTCCCGTGTATTTTAGACATGTGTTTGTTGTAACCAACGTTTTCTTATACGTGTTCTCTGTCTATTTTACATTATAAATCTTTCATTTCACTTAGTCTTCAAAGCATTTGTCATTTTAGCAGCTTGTCGGACCGACCATAAAAATTCTGTCCCAACGTATATTTCAGTTCTTTGAACTCGACATTTAACTAACAGGTGTTTTTTCGAAGCAACTTGTCCGTTTAACATAATAATTCCGAGTTTAACACTTCTTAGGATTTGTATAACTAACATTTTCGTTTATTTAAATGGAAATATGCGTTTAAATTATTGATTTTCTGTACTCAAAAGCTCTGTTTCTTATCCTATGCGCTTGATTTAAACTATTACAACTAATTTATGCGTATCCTTGAGTTTTCATGTACCCTAAAGCTTCTACCCGTTATGCAATTTTAACCTTCTGATTTAGAAATACAAAATATGTTAATAACTGTCCGTCTTCACTATCTAAACTGATTAATTTGGCACGTAAATAAATTGTTCCTATTTTCTATATACACAGTTGTTAAAAATTTATTATCTAGACCTATATACCCTTCTTAACCTATAATTTCCACGACAGTATATATATATATATATATTGAATGCTGTAATTATAGGGTTAATTTAAGGGTAGGTTAAGTCATAGGGGTCGTAGAATAAACAAGGGAAACTCCCAAGTAACAGAATCACAGAATTACAGATATTAGAAGAGTAAATAGGTCGTTATAAATATTATTAGTTGAGAGCACACTGTATATAGCAGTACAAACGATTAAAACAGATATCCAACAGTAGCTATGAGCAAAGATAAGAATTTGAAAAGGTAACGAAACGCATTGAAATTAAATCAGTGAAAAACCTGCATGAATTGGCTAGACAAATATTCAAAAAGTGCGTGGATATATCATCTTAAACGCACTTAGAAATTATGCATTATTTGAAAAGCGTACGTGATTTAAAAGTATCACATTTGCTCAAAAATCCAATTTATTAGGAAATAAACAAACACCAAATTTATTCAATTTAGATTAGAATAAGGCCAACAACAATAATACTACGTAATCGACTGAATGAAGATTCCTGGGATTTCTGAAGTAAATGCATAGGTATAATAAGAATTTGCGTGACCAAGAGCATCGCTTCATGCAATTAAAATACATACAACTGGTAAAATTCCCAAAATAACAAGTGATGTTACACTTGGTCTCGCCCAGCACGTGGAGTCAACGAATCAGAAACTAAAGGAGGCCGATCCTATAAATATCATAACAATTGAATATTGAGTTAGTATACTTTTGGAACTGGGCAGTCACTATACTTAAATGTGATAAATATTTTGTGAAAAGTTAAGTGAAAATTATTTTAAAGAGTGTATAATTGTGCAAAGAGAGCCGTACTTTTAAAAAGGCGTAAGTAAATAAGATTTAGTGAAATTATATCATTTCTAATAATAAATAAAACAGGGCTCTGATTAAATACGTTCTGAATAACTACGATTTGAAGAACTACGTTCTAAATTACATTTTGAACCACGTTCTAAATTACAAACGAAATAACGTTACGATTCCTGTTAAAACTTTGGATTACGATCCATTACGATTTTAAATACAATTTTGGATACGAAACTCTGGAAAATGCTGTCTGTTCAAACAATTTAATAATCCCTGAAAATGGTAAATATTCTATTACGGAAATGAAAAACCTTTCATTGGAATAACGATTTGGATACTAAATTTTGGTTGGATGTCGACTTCAATTCTTGAAATGCAAAGCACCTATTGAATCTCCTCAGGTTAGATATATTTTTGATATGATTTATTTTTAAAAACTGTTTTAATCTCAAAAATAATTTAAAAGTGTAAGAGCCGACAAATTGGGGTTGCTTGTATAAATTTATGAAAAGTTATAGACATCTTGAAACGTTTCAACAGGTCTCTAAATGTAATAATAGCTCGTTTTGCTGGCTTCGTTTTCTAAAAATCTAATAGATGTAAATAATTCAAAAAGGGAGAAGATTTAAAAAAAAAAGAAAGTTGTAAATATTTAATCATTATACTGTGTATTGTGGAATTGCTTTATTTAATTGAATCAGCTAGTCGAGGCAAAAGAAAATTATAAATTAACATTTTCATAAGTGTTTGAGCAACATAAGGGTTATATTTTCCTACAGGAGGTTAACACGACATAAATATGACGCTCATCGTAGGGGCTGCGAGTAACATAGCAATATATATATATATATATATATATATATATATATATATATATATATATATATATATATATATATATATATATATATTATAAATATATATATACTTCAAATCTGATACTAACAATCTAAGTGTGATTTATTCTTATATTTTAAAACTAAGTAATATCAACAGAAAGAAAGAGACACTAAGTTGAATTTTATGCAATAATTTCTGTAAGTATTGAAATCAGGTTCTACCAACACCTGTCACTTAATTAGGTTTGCATACCTGGTCAAACATATTACCATGTGAAGTTACAATTTTAATCTGTTAGTTTGTTTATTTAGTGCTAAGAATGTTAACCTAGTATGTTTCAATGTAGTTACTATTTTACACTCCAGTTTTTGTAAGTTAATGTATTTTATTTGAATGTTGACATGGATGTTTATAATTTTGTAGCACCCTGAGGAAGATTTAAAATTAAATCGAAAGCTTAGTAAAGAACAAAGAGTTTTAATTTTACCTTTATGAACGTAGACCTATAAACCCGTTACTGCACTTCTATATATATATATATATATATATATATATATATATATATATATATTGATATGATAACGCCGCACGCCGATGTAATAAACGTCGTTTCCTGCTGAACGCCACCGCTCTGGGTTTTTCTCTAATCTTCTAATTTAATTATGCCATGGCTAGCCCAGTTTAATTTACACAGAGTGTACAACGTTACGATGATCAAATTAATTTACCCCTTTAACTCTTACCTGTTTGAATTGATAAGACAAAGTCAATTCGTATAATGACACGAAATAATGTCTACTCTTCACAATTTTTGTAATCCTTTAAATACACCCTTCAATCAATTAATATTATTTGAACCATTTATCCAAAAATTATATCCCTTTAATTTATTTTTAATGTCACTGAAAACGACACCTTTACTGAAAAAAATCTGGAACGTTCAAGACCGTTTATGCTTGTTACGTAAATTTCAACGTATCAAGTAGTTTGGTTGACTCCTTACAAACTTGAGAGAAAATTAATTTATTCAATGCTTAAATTTAAATTTGAAAAGATTCCTTATACTAGTTAATCCTGATCTGTGATATTCTGATGAGTTGTTGCGGGTTGTGGATCAACGCCCTCTTATTATCTTCAATCGAAAACCAATGCTCTGCTTTGTACTCCTTCACGTGCTTTGAACCAATAGTTTTGTTACTCCTCACCTCTTGCTTTATTTTATATTTTTCTGGATACGCCTTAGACCTCTTCACTTAATTAAAACTTAGATTTCTTATATAACCCTTAGAATTTGTAGGTTTCTTAGGATCCTGAATTAGAATTGTTTTTCTTCGAGTCGTGAATTAGACACCCTATATTATTATAAAAATTTAATTTAAATTAACAAAATTTCTACTCCCGTTTTCTGCAAAACGGCAAAAGCTTTTTCATATATTTTTAACGTAATTCGTCTTCAACTGTTATTACACAACACTACTTTTCACTATAATATAAATTAAAACTTATTCATTTGACGCGTAAATATTTGATTCAGAGTGTTGCAAGTTCGACCTGCTTCAAATTGAGACTGCCCTTTCTTATCAACTCTGGGCGTTATATAGCTTTTGCTATCTACATTTGGATTGGTTTGTCCAAACAGCCTTACAAAGTTTTACAACCAACCATGTTTGTTTTGGACATTCCTATGCTTTTCAAGCTGATTTCTGATGAAACTATTCTGTAATTCCGTATCATGCTGTTATTTGCTATTGTTTTACGATCTTTGACCGCCTGTTTTGGTTGTTAGTGATGGACTTTACTTTAACTTATGTCTGTTGTTTTGTGCAGATAAAGCTTTTGGAGAATTGAACAAAATAACTGATGTAATACGAGTGATGTAATGATTTTCAATTACGTCTTGCATTTAAGGAAAATTAACAAGGGCCAAGCTTCAGTAGGATTAAGTATAACATCATCTAAACAATTAGGCTAGATAGCTCAATTGGTTAGAGCACTGATCCGGAGAATCAGAGGTTGCAGGTTCAAATCCTGCTGTAGCCGTTCTTTTAGTGGTTTTCAATTACTAGTTCGATTTGAAATGGTAATTCAACTTTAAATACAAAGTTGGGTTTTCATTTCATCTTAATAACTATTAATATATATCAAGCATTCATTTGCATTCCAAATGTGGATTATTCTTCTGTATTATATATATATATATATATATATATATATATATATATATAATTAATAATTTTAACTAGGTCACTTTTTTCCATACGATCCCAGATTACTTGGAAGAATTAGTCATCTGGGTGATGTAATATTAACAAGAATGGCGCACTTTATGGTTTAATTAGTGTCAAACTATCGTGATCGATCATAGGAAAGCGTGCCGTTTATCCTCTTCTAACGTACGAAGTTGATTGTCGCGGCGCAATTTTATTTTATAGTATTCCGGAATGCTATAATATAGTAATTCTTCTCGGTTGTTCGGTGTGAATACATCAGGCAATACGCCTATGTAATTTTAATTTAGTATCATTTGAAAGGTTGATAATAAATTTTTGTAGTATGAGTAAAAAGTACGAGTTTTGATTTTTGCTACTATCCATTGGCAATCTTTATCTTAGTTTTTGTGTGAAACAATATACACTGAATTAACAGTAATGAGTCTAGGAAAATTTACCGAAAACAGTGTTTTCCGACGGAAAGTTTACCGACGGAAAGTTTACCGAACGAAAGTTTACCGACGGAAAGTTTACCAACGAAAAGTTTACCAACGGAAAGTTTACCGACGGAAAGTAGACCGAAAGGAAAATTGATCGATAAGAAAGTTGGTAATTTGACCGAAATGAAACGTTACCGAAATAGTTTACCGAAAGGAAATTTGACCGAAATTATAAAATTATATAAATTTTTTTAGACAAGGGCATCTGGCTGTTTAATGTTTTATTTAATTTGGCACATGTATGTACCTATTCGATTATTTTGTTTTAGTAGTAAAATATTTCGGCTGCTAACCTAAGTTGAAACCGTAACACTATTCCCTGTATGTTTGTTGTGGTTTGTTTAGCATTCTTCTTAATCTTCTTTGGGAATGAAACCACTCATAGTTTTTAAAATCTATTTTTATTTCAAGGCTATATTTTTACCGTAACTATTTTCGCACACGTGCCGGTTCGATTATTATTTTGCCTCAGTAGTAAAGCATTTCGAATTCTAACCTAAGTGCCTCAACACTATTTTCTCTTCAACGTTATTTTTGATTTATTGCTATCTTATAATGGAAAAATTCTCAATCATGAAATTAAAAATTAATACCTCATTACGAGAGCGTCTCTGCGCCAAATGATGCACATATTTTGACTCTGGAGACAATTTTCAACCGAAGTATATAAACAACCATTAAAAATTTTAGTCTTCCTAAAACCAACTTGTTCCTAAACTTAAAAAAATAATATCTATAGGTCACTACAGAGACACCTGTAAGTACTTCGTTCATGAACTAACTTATCCCTGTTTTTGTTATGTTAAAAGCAGAGCAGAGCATAAAAATAACTATTCAAGTTTGTTCCACCCTTTTATTATACTACAATGAATATTCCAAGCACAAAGAAAGATTAAATATGCAAGTAACCTCAAAATTGGATACAAAAATCATGCTTTTACATAGAAATATCTGAAAACCGACGTTAATTTCTGCTGCTTTGTAATTTAGGCACACTGCAAAGCGCTTGCCGCCTTTTAGTCTAACGATCTTCCCAAAGTTACTTTAAAGACCGACTTACTTAAAACAAGGTTGTGACAATTATTTAATTTCTTTTTATCAAAGTAGTATTTACCACTATCGATACGCATGTTAATGCATAACCATTTCCATTTGTGAGGTTATGTGCCAATTGCAGAAAATCAAAAGTAATTACTAGAAAACCTAGAAATCCACGTTTTTTCAATTAATATTTTTTTTCATATCGCTAAGAATCGTTTAAAATATATATCACGTTTTTTTAGCAACCCGGTTTTCCCTACCGTAACCCAATTTCTCTTAAATGCCATACAGTCATTACCATGTTGACAAACATTTGTGGTAGGTAATAGTATATTACATACTAAGGGATGTAAGTAGGATTTACGGTGACGAGACGGTTTGTGGCCCGAGCGAAGCGATGGCTGCAAAATGTCGAGGCGCCGTAAATTCATTACGTCCCGCGGTATGTATATTATTTTATTCCCTATCTCTAAATTCAAAATCATTAAAAATGCCCTTAAATTAAGTTTAAAATTCAAATAAGAATAGGGAATTATTTTTCTTAATCTTCTTTGGGGATTAAACCACTCATAGTTTTTAAAATTATCTTTATTAACGTTTCGATCCATAACCTAGGATCGTTTTCAAAATAATAAAAACTTCAAGTTTGACATTTATTATTTAATGTAGGCTTAAGACCTGTAACCATGGATTTGTAACCAGGGCTTCTTTTATTTGGATGACAATCACTTATGTCTCAAGGGAAGAAAGTAAAAATTTACGCCCCGCTTCACAGCCATCCTAGTAAATGCAACTTATGGAAGGTCTCTCAGTGACATAAATGTCACTTACAGCTAACGTTGGGAAAATGTTTTATTTTTACAGTAAGATAGAGTGTTTGTTTACTTCCGAAGGTCAATGTTAATGCTGGCTATGTTGACGGTTGACGATAACATGTATTTAAATTCCACTGTCTAAAAAAAGCACGACAAATTTTCGGATTTCACGTAATAATTACAGCCCTAAACAATTTTATTCAAATTCCGCGCCATTCTTTATTTAGCGTAATTTGCACGACTCTTCTCTAATTTAGTCACATGTCAATTTACCAATGTCTTGTACAAGCTATTTAAATGTATGTTTTTGAATGATCGCATAGTATCATGGTTCTAACAAAGAAGCCGTTTGGGTTTGGTTTCTATAATATATCTTTGACCGAAATTTATTTCAATGAAACTATTTTTTTCATTTTTCATATTCCTTGAAAAATATTAATTAGGCAGTTTATCAATGCATAAATAATTATCGAATACTGCACTGATTGTATTTTCAATTTCTAAAGCGCACAGAGTTAATATAAATATTGCAGCAGGATATATGTCCATGTTTGTTTAATAAAAAGTATCGAACAAAACTTGTCATTAAATATTGAAAGCGGGGTTGATTATGAAACTTACTAGGTTTACTAGCTATTCCAACATCAATATGCTAATTATTTTTTCAACATGTTTACATTAATATTTCTGACAATTAGGGTGTGTTTGTCCTCGACCCTATAGCTCGAGGACAGGTAAGAAAATACAACAGGAACCGCCTGCTGTGTTTTTGTCCTACTAAAGTTAACAGGGTATCTTTGTTATGTTTCTTATCCTTTTAGTTTGATGAAGGTAAAACCTTTGTTGTCAGAACTGGGTGTTACCAATTATGGGTGGGTTATACTAAAGAATTAAATAAATTTAAATCTGAACATCCTTCTAAAAATTAATTTTTTTTGGATCCACATGAAAAGGTTTTGTGGTGTACACTATATTACATTTAAACTTATTTGGTATACAGGGCTCGGAGCTGTATAATCAAATTAATAGAGGTACACGCGCTCCACCCTTAATAGAAATATAACGTTGATATATTGTTCGCCGTTTCAATTAATGCTTTAATAAACTAAGCAACTTAAAGGTCTGCAAGCGAGTGCGTACTGAATGAAATTAATACTCGGATATAAACTGTGTGTATATTTTCGAAACTGTTTTGTATCATGTGACGGCTGCTGCCTTTTAGTTTGTTGGAAGAATATATTATCGAAAAATTTGTTACTAAATCAATAAATCTGTTTAATGGTAGTATTAAAGATGTAAATAATTTATAACTTCATCAAGTGCCGCTGACAAAAGCCAGACAAAACACTAAGGTTATTTATACTTTTAATTCGGCATGTCTTTGCATTTCTCCAAATCCGTAATTTTTGTATCATATAGGACAAAATATTCACGTTTCTATAGTTAGTCTGTTGTCACTTGTCAATTAGACAGGTAAAAGGTACAATAATTTATCGCGTTTCCATACAGAGGCGTAATAATATCGCACAAATTTTATAAGACAAAATGAAGAATTAATTCAAATGATTAAATCGATTTTACCTTAATCCATCTAGAAGTTAAGGCAGAGCCAAGTACTGAATCTTTTTAATTATAGCCTTTTTACGCGACAAATTGCATATTGTTCTTCTAACGACATACGTTGAGGGTATTGGTTTCAGCGGTCTCTCTACATCTAATTGCAGTGTAGTTCGTTCATTGTTGGCCTACATCAATGAAACGGAACAAACAGGTATTATAGGTAAATAAGGAAAAGCAAAGGATTACAGAAACAACTTCACTACATTACAACGCACTATCCGTCACTGGTCTGTTCTGTACGGTAACTCAGTGTAGTTTGCCATCATGGTGGCCACAACCATTCCTTGTTATGATGTCTGATTATTGGTTGAAGGCAACGACATGCGTTATATAATGCGTCATAATCTACTAAATTGTACAAAAAAGTTTTCTAGGATATTTATAAAAATACAATCGTTATGTTAGTCAAATGAGGCTTAACAATCGCGTCAAAGCTTAAAAAAGAAGAACAAAGAAAAAGAAAAAAGTCTTTTTGTATGAGAGTTCATAATACACGGATAGCTTACGTTTTAAGTAGTCTTTAGGCGCCACTTGGTTTTTAAACCGTAGCAATATTTTCTATACCAGGCAACGGAAATAAATCTACCTTTGATTTTTTTTCCAATGCTCCACCCGAAGGTACTACGTTGGCCAGGAAGTGTTTTTCACTTGGAAATTTTGAATTTGGCCGAACCGTTGCTGTTCCAAGCAAGGTATGGATCTCTCTTCCCAATGAGGGCGTAATTTTTTTGCGTAAAATGCTCGCCTAACATTTTTCAAGCGGCTTAGAGTCACACGCGAACCAACCAAGCCACGGAGCCGCCAGGAAATAAATAGCCACTCAATCATCAGGCTACGTTATTTGAGTGCACAAGGGTCTTGTTTACCGCTATCTCTAGCGCATCAAATCAGTCGGAGAGTATGAGACTTGAATACTTAAAACTAACACTTAAATTCACTATAGAAATAAATACATGATTTATTTTTCTTACATTGCATATACATGCATACAAATTTTCAAATACATATACAGTATACTTTTAACTCAAAACAAATTAAAGCACTGGCATATGAGCAAGATAAAAACAAAATATGTTGCAGCAATAAAAACTTTACGTTAATAAATTAGCCAGTAATACTGCATCAACGATAGGTACGTAAATTCTTAATCCTAGCCTACCAAAATACAATGTTAAAAGGCAGGTTAACTCTTCTCATTAACCAACTTCGGAAATTTTTTTATTTATATTAGTATCTTAATTGTTTTGATGCTGTACCAGTATAGACATTTTTCATCAAGAGTTAAATAATCTAGACAAATATACACCATTTGCCAAATTTATGAAAAGATGATATTTGGAAGGTTACACTATTGAATGAAATACGTGTATTGTCAAACATTTGATTATCACTTACAAACAATGTGTATATATGTATAAGTAATAGAAGCTTTTTGAATGTATATTCAAATCAACCTACCTTTTTTTTAATATTAATTATACCTGTAAACAACAGCACAAAATAGCAAACTTGGTTCATCTTAAAAATTCTTTAGATTTTGTTAGTTAAGAAAATAGGTTATTCTTGCATTTCAAATATTTGCATTTGCTATTTTAAAGTTCTAAAAATATGTAACCACAGCTAAGTATAGAATGTCAAATGTGTTGGTATTATTAGTAGTAATATTTCCCAAACCTTTTTGTGATGAATGATGATGTTTCAAACATGTATGAAGCACTATGCCAAGAAAAACTGAATGTTAAAACATTGGCAACCATTTCTTATATCATTGTCACTGAATTAAATAGACATTGGGATTTAGCATAGAACACTTAGTACTATAAAAATAACTCTTTCAATTCTACTGTATTGTGCTCCAGTTTTAATGTGACATACATATACCTATTGGATGCAATGGTGCATACACTTTTGAACTTTAACGAGTGGCGACAATGCCCTCCTTTTTCACATACTGTGTTGTACATTAACTATGTAGATATTATTAATTTTTAGTCTAATTTGTAAAAAGTACAAATCCATAAGCGTAATAAAATGTTTACACTCACACTATTAGACTTTTGATAGCAAAGTGGCTAAATAATAAGTTTTTGCTCTTGTTCTATTCTTGATAAATATCAGAAAATGAACACCGTTTGGGTGGAATGGGGGTGGGTGTGTGTAATAATTGTATTAATAAACCAAGCATTTTCAAAATGGTCCATCGGACCGAAACGCATAAATAAAGAAGATTCTGCATGTAATATATGAATATTTCAATCTGATCTAGTTTATATTGACCTACTTCTAAGAACTAAGAATATATATGTATGTGTGTGTATATATATATATATATATATATATATATATATATATATATAGAAAATGAGCTTCTTTCTTATGCATTAAATTAAATATAATTTATATAGTGTGCTCGCTATTGACCTTTGGTATATATATATATATATATATATATATATATATATTGCTATGATAGGAGGGTAGTTTAAGGGTAGATGAAGTCATAGGGGTCGTAGAATAAATGTAAATAATTTTAACGTTAAGAAAAACAAATAATTCCACCAATTATAGGAGTAAATCGACTATTTTACCAAAGCTCAATAGCGAGCACACTATATAAATTATATTTAATTTAATGCATAAGAAAGAATGCATAACTAGATAATATTTAACTAAAATAAGAATGTGTACGTCGTATAATGTTTTAAGTTAAATTTATAAGTCCAGAATTAAATAGAAACGAGTAAAAGATAAGGTTTTAAATGCAACAAATTGCATCAATATAAACACATTATCGGGAAAGACAAATAACCTGGGATCCTAGCTATTTAAGAATATCCTCAAAAATGTGAACGCATTAATAAGTAAACGCATTCTAATACGTCATTATTAGAAAATGAATACGTGACTAGGAATATTATATTTAAATGAAAATCCAACATATTTCAAATAACAAACAATAAATAATAGGCGGTTCGCCATACGATAAGCCTTGAACTATAAACGACACAAATATGAAATACGTGACCAAATTGCAATGGATATTTGGAAATTCTAAGATGCTATGATATATTGAATGTCGACGTGCGGGATTGAGCGAAAGTACAACAATTGAAACCAGGGAATTTGAGAAATCCCAAGATTCTACAGAGATAGGTGGAAATTACAAACGTTTATCAATAAACACGCGATGCGCGCCAATTCGAACGTTGGAAGGTGGAGCTTATAAATAGGATAATGAAACTCGAAAAGAGACAGTATATCTTCAACAAAGGCACTAATCACGTCGATTTAAAGTGAAAATTACGTACCAGTAATAGTTAGTGAAAGTAAATAATTTATTAAAAGTAAAAATTTGAAAGTACCAATATGTGCAACGAAGAATAAGCCGTTTTTACGCGTAAAACGGATTCGAGTAAACATCCAAGTAAACGTATTCGAATAAAGATGAAAGTAAACGTATTTGGATAAAGATCCGAAAAAGGGGTCCGTTTGGATAAATACTCTAAAGGCATATTTAAATGTACGTCTGAAATTACGTGAAGATGCTTAAAGTTACTCCAGAAATCCAAGGGGGAAAATACAAGCAACCATTAATCCATCATTCTGGCAAATCAAGTGAAGCAGGTCGAGCCGTAACAATCAAGAGGTTAACCACAAACACTCTGAGGCAATTCCAGTGACGAGCAAGGAAAACGCAGGTTAGAGATCTTAAAATTTTTATTAGTTAAAGACTATTTCAATTTTAATATTTGCTAAATACTATATATCTGTAAGAGTCAACAAAAAGGTCATTTGAGAATTTGAAAATAGGGAAAGCATCTTTGAACGTTTGAAAGGTACTTTAAAGTAATTACAAAGATATTTTTGCTGGCTTTCAGGAAAATTAAATTTGGTGAATGTGAATAATTTATTCTGGAGCTAATTTTTGAATTGACAAAACTGTACATAGTACCAATCATTATACTGTGTAATTTTGGATTACTTCATTTAAATTATTTCAACAAATAGAAAGAAAGGGGAATATCACAGCAATTTTAATGGTGCCCATTATAGGGGCTTATATCCTATAAGAAGTCGCGTTATTAAGAAACAGACTAAAAAAAACCATATCTCCTAAACCAATCAAGATAGGACAGGGGTCATATTAACAATTTTTGTTGCAAATTAAGTGTACTAGCTCCCAGTTCATTTTTGCACGAACGATACCATTCACCCTGTATATATATATATATATATATATATATATGAGTTTAAATTAATACAAAGTACAAAGGAATTATTGGCAAGTGACTCGAATTCAACCACGAGGGCATCCTGTCGGCGTGTTTCACCCTAATTGAGGCTCATCAGGACAAGAGTAGCAAAGTTGTAATATTTAATACATACACATTATGGGAAGTACAGCATCACCTAGCTAACAATTTGTATTTTCGTGTCCTTTCACCTGACATCGCAGGTTTTAGCAATATTCGGCACTGAGGGGATCTGACTCAACTGCCTTTTTCCATAGCCAAAAGCTATAATTTAAAAGAAAAGTAGATTTAATGAGTCTTAAATTAATACAAAGTAAAAGGAATTATTGGCAAGCGACTCAAATTCAGCCACTAGTGCATCCTGTCGAGGCATTTTGCGGCCCCTTCACTAATACGTAAGGCTATTAAACCGCGTCTTATCGATTTTTATGGGTTTTTAATGTTCCGGCCTCATCTTCGAATAGATGTTTTATTTTGTTTAATGAGTTCAAACGAAATTGACGCATTTCTTCTTAATAAATTTCGAGAATATGTTTTATTTAAATTGAATTTACGAGTCAATTTGGTAATTAATTTTTAAACTTTAATCGTTTTATCCACAGGTTTTGCACATGCAGAAGGACGCGCATCCTCATAATTGTAGTAAAAAAATTGGTTTTCACGGCAAAACGTGTTTTAATACACATAATTAATATTAAAGTGTTATTTTTTAACAAGATTGACATACTTCTTACATTAAATGCGTAAAGCTAGCACTATTCTATGCTATTTACAGCAAATGAAGAGCATTTTTATATGCATCAGAAATGTATTGATGATTAATAAGTGAAAATAAATTGTTTTGTATTCACACTTGAAATCGATTGATTTTCATAAAACAACTGGTCCGCATTTAATGAGTTTTTACATTATTTCTTAACGATTAATTATTTTTAGGGGTGGGCGATACGGGATTTTGCGTATCGAATATCAATACATATTCTATATCGATATGTATCGATATATGGAGAATCGATATATATCGATACGTATCGATACGTATCGATACGTATCGGTGCGTATCGATGCGTATCGATATGTATCGATACGTATCGACTCGTATCGATGCATATCGATACGTAGCGGTACGTATAGATATATATAGTGATTCATATCGTAACGTTTAGATGTGTAGATTAAGTATACATATCGAGACGTAGCGATACCTATCGTTACAAATCGATACGCATCTATAAATTTTTCTACTCTTTCTTTGGGAATAAAATCACAAGATCGTTTTAAAATAATGTATTTACTGACAATTCGATCTTTCACTTAAGATTGTTTGTTATCAAAATAATTAAAGTTTCAAGTTTAATATTTGTTACATAAGTATGTATATAGGGGTGGGCGATACGGGATTTTGCGTATCGAATATCGATACATATTCTATATCGAATATCGATACGTATCGATACATATCGAGTATTGATATATCGATATTTATTTTTTGCTGTATCGGGGGGGTCGATACGGGGGTCGTATCGATACGTATCGATATATCGATACGCCGACCCAGCAATTATTTTTACTTATACTGCTTACATTTGCTATGTATTTACAATACGCTTATCATACAGGGTGCTTATTTATACGCGCGCAATTGTATTTTTGCTTGGCAGTTTAATGAATAAAAGTATGCTTGTATTATACAAGAAGTAACCCTAAATTTTCGTAAATTTCTATTTTTTTCTGATCTTTTTTATCTTAGTGGGATTTATTTGTAGAATTAGGGTTTTATTGACCGCTCGTGACCCCCTTATTACGTCAATATATATATATATATATATATATATATATATATATATATATGTATATATATAGTGCTAAAGCACCATGAGAGGTCATGGAAACCCAAATTCTATCAATAAAACCCACCCGAAGAGAAGGAAACAGGAAAATATTGAAATTTCCGTATATTTAATTGTTCTGCCTTGTATAAATTAATCTTTGAAAGATACGATAAAAAGCATATTTCATTGCAGTCAACACAAAAGAAGTCCCCTATTTAATTATGTAAAACCTTTAAGACCTTGTATAAATAAAGTCTTCTATACTTAATAAAACTAGTTTTCATTCTAAATACAAAACCAATTAATACATCCGCGTAAAAACTATATCACTCTTATTACATTAGCAAACGATAAAAAAGCAACTGCGATAAGATTTTCCATGTATTACTTAGTAAAACGAGTTTCATTAAAATAGTTACGTTAGTTTTTGAAAACCTAATCCGTTGAATTACTGAAATCCGTGCTTCTATTAGAATGTAAAGCAAGTACAAGCTTGGATTATTTATGTAATAAATTTTCTGTATGTAAAATATCCGCGTAAAAACAATATCAATTTGTTGCATTCTTAAAGCCTAAGGACAACCCCATCATTAACTAAATTGACTTCCGTGTGTGTGTATAATATCAAAAATAACATTTTAAGGATTTTAAATAAAACCATATTCTTGAATTTTTGAGCACTTTATTAATAGACAAATTGGTCATCTCAAAGAAATGTATAAATAACCAATTATGAATAAATTTCTTTTACAAGGAACCCGCAAACATTAAAATGCAATAAAAGGTTAGATAAGCAAGGTTTATAGTTTTAATTGCTCTGTGTAGTACAATAAGAAAGAGGGAAACAGCAGATTAACTTCACACGTTAGAAAAATATCGACAGTGCCTTGTGATGCTCGTAAAACATCGGCCGCCGTGGCTTAACACTAATTAGATAATTAAACCCGTGGAATTCGCGGAAATATTGCATCACCAGGGTGTGTTGTGTTCCAAATGAATCAGGAAGGATTTTGAACAATGGCGTTTAGGGATAATTTTGTGTATAACACCGGAACTTGATTAGACTATTCATTCGCGATTTGTCATTCGTCGTGTAAGATTTAAAGCAGAATTGTATGCTCTAAATTAGGTTACAAAATGAAACCTATAAATTTGAGTAGTTTCAAAGATGGACGTTATCAACTGCAACTATTTGATGATGCATCATTTGTTGTGTAAAATACAATGACGATTGGACGTTCTCCGAATACAAGAGCAACTCTGAAACTAATTAAAAACAGAAGAGGCATTTTTGCAAACTAATTAACTGATGGAGAATTAAGATGGAAATGGGAAGATTTCAATACCGTTAATTACGTTGGAAATAAGTTTTTAATAACCGCTATAGGACCATAAGAATTGCAATTATAAATTTTAGATTTCTTTGTTTGTAACTAATAAGAATATTATAATATGAGTAATTTAGATTTAGAATAAGTTCTCATGTTTATTGTTTGTGATGCGAGTAGTTTACATCAAATTTTGGGGTCGAAGTTTGAAGCATATTGATATTTAATAAATTATATGCTAAAAGTTTTTGGCCAAACATACCTACAAGCGTGGTAATGAGATGAGCAAATTAACCAGCTACTAATTAAAGAGGATTGTGTACCTTCTAACAAGGATTACGTAAGAATTATTGAACTCGTAGACATTATTTTATGTTTGAATTTAAGCTGTACTGTTCTATATTCTTTTGTATGAAGGAAAAACGTTTTTGAATGTAGAGATGTTTCTTGAGATTGCTGCTTTATTTTATTTTGTAAATTCCACAGTAGAATTTCCGTTGAGCTAGCCAAGCAAAGCAAAAGAAAAGGAAGGTAATAGAATAATTTCATATTTGCTTACATTTCCAGTAATACAATTAACTTCCCCCAACACAGGGGCGTAACACATCAATATGATGGGATAAGCAGGTCATAAGAGGTCAATGTTCAACATTTTGTAAATATAACCACCCAAACGCCGAGAAAATTAAAGTTTCAAATATTTAATTTCAATATCCTGTATAGTATGATACAATTAGTATAGTATTGACCAGTACATAAGTGAAATCCCATGTAAAAGAACACGCACTAGGTACATATTGTATTGAGGAATACCATTTAAAACGAATTATAATTTTAAAAACAAGTTCTAATCTGCGAAAATACAAGAGTATAACTGAAAACCTGCATATTTTTCTTAAATGTAAATGCTAAATTCAATAATGCACTGAGTAACAAAGTTTTATTTAAAAACCAATCAAGTAATTTTTGAACACAGCATGAATAAGGTATTTTTCTCTTAAACAAACTACTTTTCCAGATTGTTTGAGAATCCATTATCTTTACGATAAGAACTAACATGAATGAACTAGCAAGCACAGTAACACGTTTTACAGTCCAGTAGTCATGATGAAACGAGAAAACGTATAAGTATTTTACACTCATTCTTGGAAGGAACCAATTAGTGAGTTTGTAGAAACAGATACGAAGCAAACATTTCTAATTAAAGAAAATATTAAAATTTTGATGACCATAATTTGATAAGACGTTTTTAATGACCATAAATTATAACAAAAGTATGAAGTATGTCAATCTTGTTAAAAAAATAACGCTTTAATATTAATTATGTGTATTAAAACACGTTTTGCCGTGAAAACCAATCTTTTTACTACAATTATGAAGATGCCGGTCTTTCTGCATGTGCAAAACCTGTGGATAAAACTATTAAAGTTTAAAAATTAATTACCAAATTAACTCTATAACGTAAATTCAATTTAAATAAAACATTCTCGAAATTTCGAGAGGAATTGAGAAGAAATACGTCAATTTCGTATGAACGCATTAAACAAAATAAAACATTTATTCGAGGAAGCGGCCGGAGCATTTAAAAACCCATAAAAATCGATAAGATGGGATTTAATAAATAGCCTTACGTATTAGTGAAGGACACCTCAGACCAATAACCTTAAGTGTTAGAATAGGACAGACAGTGCACATAAATCAACATAAGTGAGGTAATAAAATAAAACGCGATGATTTTGAACGCTAATGAGGAATTCCCAGAATTACGCCAGTTAGGCGTGTTGTAATTGGAATGGAAATCCATACAAAACTAGTAAATTTTAGAAAAGAGATAATTTTTGTATATAAACGGGGACTTATTAAAGAGATTCATTCATAAATTCGATCGCAAAAATGTTACTTTAACAAGAGATTGTTTTAAAGTGTGCAATACGCATACCATAATTAATAATTACCATGTAACGGTGAATAATGAAGTAAATTATATATATATAGACCTTTACGACCTACAAGTTTAATAATTATGCAGATATTTGTGAGTTATAGGTCTCTAATCAAAGTATACTCTTTTTATACCATCTGAATTTTCGAGTTTATGTGATCAAGAGTTAAAAATAAACTCGAAAATTCAGATGGTATAAAAAGAGTATACTTTTATTAGAGACCTATAACCCACAAATATCTGCATATATATATATATATATATATATATATATATATATATATATATATATATTATTATTATTATTTTGGACTGGTCAGTCATATATCAATAAACATGAAAAATCTTATTTGGGATGTAGTCCAATAATAAAAACGAATTATTAATTGAGAAGTTTAATCAATACTTAACGTTTCAGTAATTTTGTTTACCATTCTCAAAGTCTACAATTGAAAAAAAGAACAACAACAATAAAAATACATACTAAGACACTAATTACTTATTAAAATTTGTCATAAGGGCACGTCTTGCACTAATGGCGGTTAATACAGAAAGGAAAGAAAGAATCTAACAAAATTATTTGTAATTGACAGGAGAACGTTCCGAAAGATGACAGCAGTTACACTACAATAAATATTAACTCCTTGAACGATGTTTAAAAATATCATTATTATATAAAGCTGAGTAAACGTTGTGTACTTTATCAACATCTATTGTATTATTAATAGGATTGATTTCTTTGTTGATATTAAAAGGCTCAATGAACAACCTAGTTTTATAATTGGGTTTGTTGTCCAAAATGATGGTATCATCGAATAGAGGTGTATGTTTAGTTGAAGAAACATGTCACAACAAAGCACATTTAGCAGAGTTTTTTTGACAGTCACTCCTGTGCTGGGCTAATCGACTTTTCAGCCATTGACTCATCTGTCCAATGTGGCTATTGTTACAGCTACAAGTGAGTTTGTAAACGATGTTACAGTTTAATAGTTTAAGAGTAGGATCCTCTGGATGGAATGGTTGTATTTGTAGACAATAACCATCTTAGGTTGTTTAAGTAATCTTACCAACAAAAGAGATAGCGTTAGCATATAAGGTAGCTTTCTATATGTCATATCTGTTGTAGTAGTACTCAAACTTAGGAAATTATTGTACGTCAATTTATGTATCATTTCTTTCGGGTAACCATTGTTTAATGAAGTGTCTATCGATATTTTCTTGTTCTTCTTGATGAACTGAGGTTCTGATATATTTTCAATGCGGTAACGTAGAGTCTTCACCGTGTTTACTTTATGGTGTATAGAGTGATTGGAGTGAAAATTCAAATACCTGCCAGAATTAGTTGGTTTGGTGTACCAATCAAAAATTAGGCGATTGTCAACATTTCTGATGACAAGAACATCAAGAAAAGGTAATTTACTGTTAACTTCCATTTCATAAGTAAACTTAAGGTGTTCATTAAATTCATTAAATGTTGTGACTGTTTGGTCAACATATTTAGCTGGCAAAGAGCAAATGATGTCATCGACATACTTGACTAAAAGTGACATCTCATTAGGTAGTCTAGGTAAAACAATAGACAGTAGGTTATCCATGATAATTTGAGGAATTATAGGTGAAAGAGATGAGTTCATTGGAGTTCCAAATAGTTGTAGGTAGAATTTATCTTGAAAAACAAAATAAGTGTTGTTAAATACCAGGTTAAGGGTTGCCAAAAACAAATCTTCTGACAGCTTGCAATAAGGTTTAATTTCTATTAAATTTTGTGGGTTTTTACCGTTCCGTGCCGCTTCTTGGAATAAATGTTTCATTTATTAATTAGTTTCTACGAATTTGACGTATTCTCCCGAAAATTCTTTCATAAACTTGTCTATTCCAGAAAATTCTCTATTTAAAATAAATTTATGTAATCCACAGGGAAATTAATCTAAACTTTCATTGCTTTTTAATGCAATAGGGGTTGCATTTTATTCAAAATATTTGTTTCTAACATCAAAACGTGTTTTTAATACACCCATTAAGGTTAGAATTGGGGGTTTCAAATACACGAAATTACTTATTTTTATCCACGGAAAGTGTACTTTTATTATAAACGAGTGGTTTTGTATTTATCTTAAAATGATTGATTTGCATTCGCATTTAAATGCGTTTTACAGCATCTTACGACTACTTATTTTTACTATGCTGCATACTTATTTGCGATGCATTTACAATATGCTTATATCATAAAAGGTGATTATTTATACATGCACAATTGTATTTTTCGCTTGTACATCAATGAATAAAAGTAAGATATAACCATAAATATACGGAAATTTTGGTTTGCAATGAACTCTCGCGACCCACCCCCTTATCACGTCAATATATATTATTAATACATTTACTGTTATGTACTTGATTTTAAATTTTTCTTTAAAAAATTACATGTATTCACTATGAAAGTTAAAAATGGTTTGTTTACATTTTGGGGGGTTTAAAATAATTTACGTTCTTATGATTTTTTCTAATTTGTATTTGAGATAAAACTTTTATTTTTTGATTTTTCAAGTTTATGATTTGAATACAACTACCAATTTTATTAAAATGCTATGCTGTTGAACACTATTATACATGAAATCAAAATTATACAGAGTGCTTCAATAATAAGTTGTCTGTGTTATATTTTTCCTCCTTTTTCTTCTGATTTTTATTTCTCATAATGCCCAAATGTTACAATTTTTATATTTCTTTAATCACTTGCATTGTTCCTGCTTTAATGGTGGTTGTAATCGTACTACTTGCTTAGAGGAGTTTGCGTTGAAGAAACTTAGTTACTCTAGACTTTTGTATTTTTTAAATTCTATATATAATCTTTTTAACTGTTAACGTATTTGTTTCAGAGCGGTAGCAGCATATCTACGGGCACTCAATTTATCACCAAATAATGCTGTTGTTCATGGAAATCTTGCGTGTGTCTATTATGAACAAGGACTTATTGATCTGGCAATTGATACTTATCGTAGAGCAATTGAATTGCAACCGAATTTTCCAGATGCCTACTGTAATTTGGCAAATGCACTCAAAGAGAAAGGTCTTGTGTCAGATGCTGAAGAATGTTACAACACTGCTTTGCGTTTATGTCCTACACATGCGGATTCGCTCAATAATTTGGCTAATATTAAACGTGAACAGGGTTACATCGAAGAAGCCACTCGTTTATATTTGAAAGCTTTAGAGGTATTTCCTGAATTTGCTGCTGCTCATAGTAATCTTGCTTCGGTTTTACAACAACAAGGAAAACTTACTGAAGCCCTTTTGCATTACAAAGAAGCAATTAGGATTCAACCTTCTTTTGCTGATGCATTTTCTAATATGGGAAACACTTTAAAAGAAATGCAAGATGTAAGTGGTGCTTTGCATTGTTATTCAAGGGCTATCCAAATTAATCCGGCGTTTGCTGATGCACATAGTAATTTGGCAAGTATCCATAAAGACTCTGGTAATATTCCTGAAGCTATTCAATCATATCGTACAGCTTTGAAATTAAAACCAGATTTTCCTGATGCATACTGCAATCTTGCTCATTGCTTACAAATTGTTTGTGATTGGTCAGATTACGAATCACGTATGAAAAAATTGGTCAATATTGTAGCAGATCAATTAGACAAGAATAGACTACCTTCAGTACATCCTCATCATTCCATGTTGTACCCACTTTCACATGAATTTAGAAAGGCCATTGCTGCACGACATGCAAATTTATGTTTGGAGAAGATTCATGTACTTCATAAACCTCTGTACAAGTTTTCAACTGAATTGAAGGGTCGGTTAAAAATAGGATATGTTAGTAGTGATTTTGGAAATCATCCGACTTCTCATTTAATGCAGTCAGTACCAGGGCTTCATGATCGTATCAATGTAGAAGTTTATTGTTATGCTCTTAGTCCAGATGATGGAACCACATTTCGCAGTAAAATTGCTAGAGAAGCCGAACACTTCATTGATTTATCGCAGACTATTTGCAATGGTAAAGCAGCTGATAGAATATTTGCCGATGGAATCCACGTTTTGGTAAACATGAATGGTTATACAAAAGGAGCTCGTAATGAAATATTTGCTTTACGTCCTGCACCAATTCAAGTTATGTGGCTTGGATATCCAGGAACTAGCGGAGCTAGCTTCATGGATTATTTGATCACGGATGCTGTAACTTCTCCTATGGAAATTTGCAGCCAGTATAGTGAAAAATTAGCTTATATGCCTCATACATTTTTTGTTGGAGACCACAAACAAATGTTTCCTCATTTAAAAGAGCGTTTAATTGTTAGTGACAGAAGTAACGGTATAGCTAATTTGCCTGATAATGTAGCTGTTATCAATGCTACCGATTTATCACCACTAGTTGAAAACACAGAAGTTAAAGAAATTAAAGAAGTGGTTCAGTCATCAAAACCTGTTGAAATAAGTTTAAAAGTTGCTGAACTTCCTACAACTACACCCATAGAAAATATGATTGCATCTGGTCAAGTTCAAACATCATTGAATGGTGTTGTAGTACAAAACGGACTTGCTACTACACAAACTAATAATAAGGCTGCAACAGGTGAAGAAGTACCTCAGACTATTGTAATTACCACTAGGCAGCAGTATGGCCTTCCTGAGGATGCAATTGTTTACTGCAATTTTAACCAGTTATACAAAATAGATCCCATTACTTTACATATGTGGGTTAATATTCTCAAAAATGTGCCAAATGCAGTGTTGTGGCTTCTAAGATTCCCTGCCGTTGGTGAAGCCAACTTACAATCGACTGTTCAGCAAATGGGTCTCTTACCTACTAGACTTATATTCAGCAATGTTGCTGCCAAAGAAGAACATGTTCGACGAGGTCAGCTTGCAGATGTATGTTTAGATACGCCATTATGCAATGGACACACAACCAGCATGGATGTACTGTGGACAGGAACACCGGTGATTACATTTCCAGGCGAAACTTTAGCTTCCAGAGTAGCAGCATCACAGTTAACAGCTTTAGGTTGCCCTGAACTAATTGCCAGATCAAGACAGGAGTACCAAGATCTTGCAATTAGAATGGGTACTGATCGAGAATTGTACGTATTTAAAGTAGTTAATTGCTATTATAATGATTTATTATTTGCAGTTTGAAAGCCACAAGACATAGAGTATGGGCTGCACGTGCAATTTCTCCTCTATTTGATTGTAAACAGTATGCAATGGGTTTGGAAATGCTATATGCTCGTATGTGGGAACGTCACGCAAAAGGACTAAAGCCAGATCATGTGGCTGCCTTAGGAGGAAAGTAATTCGTCAATTACTTATAACTTGTAATTCTTTATAATAATGATATAATTTTATAATGTAAATCATATTTTCATGGTACGAAGTGTATTTTATGTAGTTTAGGAATTGTTGGATATCTTCGTTTGAAACTGAACTCATATATGGTTCTCTATATATTCTAGTTTGTCAGATATACTATTAAGAACATTGTGGTCTCACTAAGGAGACCTCTAAATTTGTATATAAAGTAAGTTATTTATATATAACCTGAAGTAAATAGCTTTATGTTCAATTGTTTTTTTTTTAAATTTGCATTCCCATAAGAATGTGTAAAAATACACAAACATAGAACCACGATCATTTTCAAGTATGAAGGTAAGTAAATGGTAGGCACATTTTTTACATAAATGTTAAGTCAATTCAAAAACATGTATAGTGCTTTGACAGAATTTTAAGTAAACTGGAAATTTCAATTCTTTTTATTTTATAACTTGCTACGTGCATTGACGTAGCCTAGAAAAAAAAGAAATGGACCGGGCTCAATCGGCGAGTGGGCGGGGTATTATACCTACAACAAAAATTAAGGGAGGCCTGAAATAAAGAAAGAAAAATTACACACACTCATTCATACTCAAAACACAACATATCAACAAAAGAAACCTATAATTAAACACAATATGTACACGCAATAAATAATTACACCCTAAATCGAAAAAAAATATCAACCAAAAGAACAAATCTTTTTTTTTAAATGGTGAGCTGCCAGTTTTAGGTTACTCCCTAGATTGAGTTTCAACAAAAAATAAATTTAGCGAAATTACCCCTCTAAAACCAACAGCTCTAAATCAGCATCGGAAATCTAAAACTAAATATATACATCTAATGGCAACAACATTTTCAAACGTGCCAGCAAGCCTTCAAATCATTTTCACTTTAATAAGTTGTACACTCTTAGTTATTTAAAGCAAATAGTAATGCATTCATATAGTGTCAATAAATCTTAAACTAATTCACTAATTGTCGTCTAAACGGATTAAATTTAGGAATGCATCAGCTTAAACCGGAAATCCCAACCGATATGGGTGCAATCGTAAATGATGGAGAAAGAAAACACTCGCCCTCGAAGTTGCTGACATCAGTGCTGTCACTAGCTGGTCCACAGCAACGAGTGGGTGGGCCTACACCCAGAAAGAACTCATTTGGCCTCCCATTACAGCAAGGGACGACCATTCATCGTGGGTTTAAGGCCACTGGAAGAAGCTAGAACAATTACCAGTAAAAATTAATTCAATTTTGACGAAAAATATAATTTCGAAAAACCGTAAATACCGACCACGCCGTATTGCGTTCGCGAAATTTTCATAACGAAAAACGGAAACAACCAAACATTCCTACACGTGTCTCCGTTGTGTAGATTGGAAAGCAAATGAAATCAATTTTGTTCAGCCAGTGACCAGAGTTCAAAGCAATTTCTATTCAGAATTAACCTGGAAAAACACAGTTTATATTGGGATAATACGCAGCTTTAATTCGACGAATTCTTCCGACGGAAAACACATAAGAAGCAATTATCGAATACTTGGAACACATCGACTATCTGAGTATAGCGTAAACTATACGTTAGGGAATTCTGGGAAGTAGAATTTATTCTTAATTAGCGGAAGTATTTACTAAGTAAAATATACAGGATATTTAATTTATCGAATAAAGTTTCGTTTTAGAAGCAAAGTGAGTTTTAGTTAAAAATTATTGTAAATAAAATAACCAATTATTGCTTAAAATGAACGTAACAAACTGAAGTACGCAGAATTAAAGATCATTGAGTATTCTGCTAACAAAAAAGTGTACACTAAAGTAGAAATAGAGTAGAATTATTGTTGTGTGGCAGATGACATCATATGCCCAATATGTTCAAATATACTTGAAACGTTAAGATATAGTTTTAATACATCGTCACGAGTATCCCATTTACAGTGTAAAATAAAATATGGTGTGGGTCTTCGTCTACACTGACAGTATCTAGAAATGCATAAATTCACATATACTATCAGAGCTTTTACTTGTTTTTAGTGATAAATAATTGTAGGTTTACAGTTTCTTGTTTAGCTAAAAATTTAATGTGGTAAGAGTGAACATACTCAGCTGATTGCAGTAGTGTATGTAAATATTGTTGTCATTCTCGCTTTATTTCTTTACTTTGCACTTGTAGAAAATATGTCTAATAAACACATTAATTATGTTGTTATATACATTACAAGTTTTAAAAAAAGGAAAACCCGAGGGACAAAGAAACTGTAATGTCGACCATTCATCTGTAAAATTTTGGATGAGGACGAGATGCTAAGACTCAGAGTCGTACAAGAGTGCTCCAGTCCGTGGTCATTCCCCATGGCTATTAGTAAAGAAATCGGATAGGAGGTATTTTTGTTTTGATGGTAGACTTTAAATGACCTAACGATTTGTATCCATTCCCGTGTTGGTAGAATCCTCAATGTGTTAATGAGGGGCGATCTCCATAAGGCATTCAAGCAGGTTATTTCTTAGTGAGCCATCGGAAAATAAGACCGCCTTCAATATCATATTGCGAAGACAATATAGATTGGTCACCTGTTGCGCCTTTTTTTTTATAAGGCTCCGCATTTTATTTTACAACTCAATTTTAGGGGATATTTAAACCAAGTATGAGAAAGTTTTCCTTTCCTATCCTTAATTTAAGCTATTACGTGTAAGCTCCATAATTATTAGTTTCTCACGCATTTCAGGTCATTACTCAAGATTTATAGTATGTAAACGACATACAGTCACATTCCCAGGCTACAAGAATGCAACTGTGATTTGAGGTTTAGCCTTGGAAGCATGGTAAAATGGTGGGAGAGACTATAGTTTATGAGAACTAAGCATCTAAAAGGAGAGACCTTTACTAGCGACATTTGACTGCAACGGATGTGCATGAAGTTCCGATTTCGACAAAGTGATTCTATTTCCTGTATGTGCCTTTTCCCGTATATCTGCAAATTATCTTGCCTTTGTCGATGAGGACAATTGGACCACATTGAACCACCCCAGCTGAAGAATTCTCATGAAAACCAGGAAGCAGTCATGGCTTTAGTAAACACCCGTAATTTTTTTGTTTGTCATATTAATTTGTGTATTTTACTAGCAGCGCTGCTGCAACCTAATTTGTAGGCATAATCCTTTTTTACGTCGGAGTTATGCATGATTAATCGACGCCAGGGAAGTTAAATTATATGGAAAATACCAAAAGTGATACACCATGCTATGTAACAGCATTTTGGTTAATGCAAAATTTAGTCCACAGTTCGAACCACACGTCTTCTGCTACTTAGATGATATAATACTATGTTCGTCATCGTTTGAGGAGCATTTGAAATTATCGAGCAATGTTAAGGTGTGCCTTTGACAGGCCAACGTACACTGAACTTAAATAAGTGTGAATTTTTCAAGAAGTCATTAAAATTCTGTGGTTACATTGTAGGATCTAATTCGCTATGTGCTGATCTGAAGAAGCTTTCAGCTATTGTAAACTTCCTTTGGCATACCATGGCCATGGAAGCTAACGCGTTATTGGAATGTGTAAGTTGGTACCATCTATTCATCAAAAACTTTTCCGAGTTGTTATCACCTATAAACGATTTAATAAAAAAGGGACGTTATAGTCTGGAATTCCAATGCTTAGCATTCATTTGTTATTATTATTTTATTAAGGCTTTAAAATTTAAACAACTTTTTGCATATGCTAAAATAGTATAACAACATAAAGCATAACATAGGACATATATCCATAATGAAATGCATAAATGGTTGTAATAACATATTATGTTAAATAGGCATTGAATGCGCATCAAGTATTCTTCTAATGAGTAAAATGCTTTATGCAGTAATAACGTTTTTATTTTATTTTTGAAACTTACACTTGTTAATGATTCTGTGACCTGTGGAAGACTAAAAATTTTAATGCATAATGTCTTGAAATCATTAATCTAGTAAGGGGAACAGGAAGGCAATTCTTGTTTCTTATGTCGTAAACATGATTTGGGCAGAAACTTCTGATTGTGTGTTATAGTTCCTGCTGTATAACTAAGGTTTGCGATTATTCTAACTACCTTGCATTGCCCCCAAATTAATAATGCATAAAGTAGGTAACCGTTCTGAATAGACCTACACCTTGAAGAAGTTCTAGATTACAAGAAAAGGTAGAATGTCTTCAAGTTCCAATGATCTAATGAGACGAACTACAGGTTTAATTAAATTAGTGGGATCTTTAGTAACAAACCAGACTAAGACAGGTCCCCGAAAGAGGGCAGCGGCTCTTTCGGTACTTAGATTGGCAGAGACCATAGGGGTCGGTATGGCAGTTTAAGACACACTACCGCGATGTGGAAGGCAACGGGAAACCACCACATTACCTCTCAAGTACACAGCGTACCTAAATTATAATAAAATGATGGCATTCTCTGGGGTAAAAGATTCCGGAGTTAAAATAGTCCCCCATTCGGATCTCCGGGAGGGACTACTTGAGGATGCGATCGGAAAGTTAAGAATAAGAGTCGGGAACATTTTGCGAGTCGGAGCGTGGAATGTTAGAACTATGAAGCAAGTGGGTAAGCTAGAGAACCTAAAAATCGAAATGAATAGGTTATCATTAGACATAGAAGGGATCAGCGATGTTCGGTGGCCAGAGGCGGGGGATTTTTGGAGTGGAGACTTCAGGGTAATTCATACAGGAGCCGAAGAAGGAAATTTGGGTGTGGGGATAGTTATGTGGAAAAAGATAGGATACTGTGTAGAAAATTACTTACAAAAGAATGAAAGAGTACACATGGTTAGATTAGAATCTAAACCGGTAAACACAGTAATAATTCAAGTATACATGCCCACCTCTAGCTAGAGTGACGAAGAGGTAGAAGCGATCTACAAAGATATCGAAAGCATATTAAGACACGTAAAAGGACATGAAAATTTAATAATTACGGGGGATTTTAATGCAGTAGTAGGTGAGGGTAGGGAAGGAGCGATAGTAGGTTTATTTGGATTAGGCACTAGAAACGACAGAGGAAATAGGCTGGTAGAATTTTGCGACAAGAACAATTTAATCATTACAAACACATTATTTCAACATTATGCTAGAAGACGATATTACTTGGAAGATGCCAGGAGATATAGGAAGATATCAAATAGATTACATTCTTCTTAGACAACGGTTTAGGAATCAAGTAAAAGACTGTAGAAGTTACCCAGAAGCAGATATAGACACTGACCACAACATCGTAATTATGAAGGCCGCACTTAAATTTAAAAATTTGAAAAAAAGAAACGGAAAAAGGCACTTGGACCTACAGAAACTAAAAGAGAAAGATATTCAAGAAAGATTCGAAAAAAGTTCAAATGAATTGCTCAAAGATATCGGGAACATATCTGATACTAAGGAAGTAGAAACAGAATGGAATAACATGAATTTAATAGAAGAAAGACGAAAATACAAAAATAAATCAGACGAATCAGGAAAATAGAGATAGAAAGCCATAAAATGGGAAATTATTCGAAAATGCAGGAAAGCTAAAGAGCAATGGATTGATGAAAAGTGCAAAGAGGTACAAACTAAGATGGAAGTAGGAAAGACAGATGAAGCATACAAACTAATTAGAATCAATTTTAGGGATATAGAAACATAGCAAAAATATAAGGGACGCAGGAGGAAATGTCATTATAGAAAATGTAGAGAAAGTCAGTAGATGGCAAGAATATATAGGGAATTTATATGCAGGAGAAGAACTAACTGCATTAGAAAAGGAATCAGACATTGAAAATGATGACTTGGGATATCCTATACTTAGAGATGAATTTGAAATAGCATTAAAGGGTCTGAAAAATGGTGAGGTGCCGGGTACAGATAAGGTGCAAGCGGAGACTCTAAAAGCCGCTGGTCAAGCAGTAACAGAACGTCTCTTCCAACTTGTAAGCTATATGTATGAGACAGGCGAGATACCCAAAGATTTAAAACACAACATCATAGTAACTATACCAAAAAAGAAAGGCACAGATAGATGTGAAAATTTTCGAACAATAAGTTTGACAGCACACGTATCAAAAATATTAACTAGAATTGTACAAAGACGAATGGAAAAACGGGCTGAAGAAATACTAGGAGAAGACCAATTTGGGTTTAGGCGAAACAGGGGAACACGGGAGGGTATCTTAGCTCTGAGGGTGATAATGGAGAAAACAATAGAAAAAGGGGAAAGCGTGTATATAGGGTTTGTAGATCTGGAAAAAGCATTTGACAATGTAAAATGGAAAAAAAATGTTCGAAATACTCAAAAAGGTTGGAATGAGTTATAGGGATAGACGGATACTACATAGCTTATACAAAGAGCAAACAGGAGTAATAGAATTAGAGCAGGAACGTAGAGAAGTAAACATCAGGAAAGGGGTGAGACAGGGATGTTCCTTATCCTCACTAATTTTTAACTTGTACATTGAAGAGGTAATGAATACTGTCAGATGCAGGAAGACATTTGGAATTACTATGCAGGGACATAAAATTGATATGCTTAGATTTGCAGATGATATAGCGGTATTAGCATCTAGCAAGGAAGAGTTAGAAGCTGCTCTCAATGAAATGGAGACGGTTCTAACAGAGAGTTACGGTATGAAAATTAACAAAAGTAAAACTAAAGTACGAGTATGCAAAGGAGGGAAAAATAAAAACAAGAATACAAATATGTAACACGAACTTACAAGAGGTTAAGGATTTCTGCTACCTAGGAAGCCAAATAACGCAAGATGGGAAAAGCACAAAAGATATAAAACAAAGATTAGCACAAGGTGGTGCTACATTTAACAAGAAAAAGCAACTACTGTGCTCAAAGACCACAAACATAGAAACAAGGAAAAGATTGCTCAAAACATATGTGTGGAGCTTCACTGTATGGCTGTGAAGCCTGGACAGTGGGAGTAGCGGACAAGAAAAAGGTAGAAGCCTTTGAAATGTGGTGGTACAGACGTATGATGAAGATATCATGGACAGACAAAGTTAAGAACGAAGAGGTATTAAAAATGGTAGGGGAAGAAAGAAATATGTGGTAAACGGTAAAAAATAGGAGAGATAGGATGATAGGCCACATACTACGGCATGAGGGAATAGTGCGGAATATACTAGAAGCAGAGATAGGAAAAAAGAGAAGAAGAGGTAGACCTAGGTTAGACTACTGCACACAGATAGCGAAAGATGTAGGCTGTAGGAGTTTCAGGGAAATGTGTAGGCTAGCTCAGAAGAGAAATCAATGGAGGTACGCATCCAACCAGTCCCAAGATGGATAAATTAATGACGAAGAAAGTAACTGCACTTAAACATGATATTTATTATAAGCAACTACAAGCATTGGAGGGGTAATATTCTCGAATAATGGTAATTGCGTGAAAGCATTTACTGGAAAACCATTATTTCGGTAAATGTCTAAGTGTTGGGGGATCTTTGCAGCCACAGGTTGCTTAACCCTCTTCAATAAATCTCAGTGAAAAAGGGCATAATATTAGAAAACAATAGAAGAAACATGATATTTATTATAAGCAACTACAAGCATTGGATGGGCAATATTCTCGAATTATGGTAATTGCGTGAAAGCATTTACTGGAAAACTATTATTTCGGCAAATGTCTAAGTGTTGGGGGATCTTGGCAGCCACAGGTTGCTTAACGCCCTTCAATAAATCTCAGTGAAATAGGGCATAATATTTGAAAACAATATAATGGGAAGCGAGCTGTATTGCTGTGTGAGAATTTCAGGGAACTATGTAGGTTAGTTTAGAAAAGAAATAAGTGCAGGTACATGTCCAACCAGTTTTGAGACGGGAAACCCAATGACGAAAAAATAGGCGCAATAAATCTGATGATTATTATAAACAACTAGTTGTTTGTTGTGAAATATCTGCAACTAATATTGACTGTGCGAAAAGATATATTGGAAAAAATATTAAATCAGTAAATGTTCAAGTGCTGGGGGAACTTGGCAGCCACAGGCTGCTTACCTCCTTTCACAACTACTGAATGTCTGAGAAATAGGGTATATAATTGTAAAACAATAGAAGGTGACCGAACTGCATCTAACAAGAAAGAACGGCGCCTATGACGAAAGACAACAAACAGAACAAAAAGTTGTTGAAAGCGTATGTGTGGAGCACAGCACATACAGTATGCCTACGAAATACGAGCAGTCTGAAAAGCAGACAGAAGAACAGTAGCGCCCTTTGAAATGCCGTGCTTCAGATGTTTGAGGATGGACAGACATAGGTAATAACAAATAGGTTATAGAAACAGTAAGGGAACAAGGATATCTTTGGGAAAAAAATATGGGAAATAGAAGGGCGGAATACGTTCGAAGGTTGTTTTTTTTTTGGGAATAGTATGGGATATATGACAAGCAGAGATAGAAAAAAAAGAGGTAGATGTAGACCTAGATCAGATAGTGATAGATGCAGACTGTGCAAATTTCGGGGAAATCTATAGGATAGTTCAGAATAGAAAACAAT
This sequence comes from Platerodrilus igneus, assembly GCA_036346225.1. Lineage (NCBI taxonomy): Eukaryota > Metazoa > Arthropoda > Insecta > Coleoptera > Lycidae > Platerodrilus > Platerodrilus igneus. The sequence goes on along the minus strand of JARFIW010001503.1, from coordinate 6,588,200 downwards.
GATGGTACGCGTCTAACCAGTTTCAGGACTGAAGACCCAATGATGATGATGATATTTAAGATGATGGCATCCTCTGGGGTAAAATACTTCGGAGTTAAAAGTCCCCCTTCGGATCCCGGAGAGGGCACTACCTGAAAGGATATGGTCGTAAAGCTTAGAAAATGACATATTAACTAGAACTATTCAAAGACGGATGAAAAAATGGGCTGAAGAAGTACGAGGAGAAGATCAATTTGGATTTAGGCAAAACAGGGGAACACGGGAGGCTATTTTAGCTCTAAGGTGATAATGGAGAAGACTATAGAAAAAGAAGAAAGCATGTTTTGTAGATCTGGAAAAACATTCGACAATATAAAATGGAAAAAATGTTCGAAATACTTAAAAAGCTTGGAATGAGTTTTAGGGATAGACAGATAGTACATAGCTTATACAAAGAGCAAACAGCGGTAATAGAATTAGAGCAAGAACATAGAGAAATAAATATCAGGAAAGAGGTGAGATAGGGATGTGCCCTATTCCCATTAACTTTTAACTTGTACATTGAAGAGACGATGAATACTGTCAAATGCAGGAAGACATTTGGAATTATTATGCAGGGACAAAAGATTGATATGCTTAGAGCTGCTGATGATATAGCGGTATTATCGTCTAGCATGGAAGCGTTAGAAGCAGCTCTTAATGAAATGGATATACTTCCAGCAGATAGAAACGGTATGAAAATTAAAAAAAAAAATAAAAGTAAAATACTAGTATGCAAAGCAATGGAAAATAAATCAAAAACTATGATACAAATAGGAAACAAGAACTTACAATAGGTTAAGGATTTTTGCTACCTAGGAAGCCAAATAACCCAAGATGGGAAAGATGCTAAAAATATAAGCAAAGATTAGCTTGAAGTCGTACTACATTTAACAAGAAAAAGCAATTACAGAGTTCAAACACAATAAACATGAAAACCAGCAACAGATTGCTTAAAACATATGTGTGAAGCACAGCACTGTACGGCTGTGAAACTTGGGCAGTAGGAGCAGACAGAAAAATGATAAGAAACCTTTAAAGTGCGGTGCTACAGATGTATGATGAAGATATCAACAGACAAAGTTAAGAACAAACAGGTTCTAGGATACTGTGTAGAAAATTACTTACAAAAGAACGAAAGAGTACTCATGGTTAGATTAGAATCTAAACCGGTAAACACAGTAATAATACAAGTATACATGCCCACCTCTAGCTACAGTGACGAAGAGATAGAAGGGATCTACAAAGATATCGAAGACATATTAAAGTACGTAAAAGTATATGAAAATTTAATAATTATGGGGGATTTTAATGCAGTGGTAGGTGACGGTAGGGAAGGAGCGGTAGTAGGTTTATTTGGTTTAGGCACGAGAAACGACAGGAAATAGGCTAGTAGAATTTTGTGACATGAACAATTTAATCATCACAAACACATTATTTCAACATCATGCTAGAAGACAATATACGTGGAAGATGCCAGGAAATATAGGAAGATATCAAATAGATTACATTCTTGTTAGGCAACAGTTTAGGAATCAAGTAATAGACTGTACTAGCTACCCAGAAGCAGATATAGACTCTGACCACAACATCATAATATGAAAGCCGCACTTAAATTAAGAAAGTAATGGAAAAAGGCACTTTGACTTAGAGAAACTAAAAGATAAAGATATTCAAGAAAGATTCGAAAAAAAGGTCAAATGAATTGCTGAAAGATATCGGGAAAATATCTGGTACTAATGAAGTAGAAACATAATGGAATAACATTATTATATATTATATATTATATTGTTTAATAACGGTATGCAACAAAGTTACAGTTACCATAAACAAATGCATAAAAAATATGTTTTAACTAATTAGATTACAAGAGAATACTGCATATTGGAAAACAAATGACGTTTGACTGAATTTTTGAAGGAATAAAGTGTTTCAAGAAAAAAGTCAGTTTTACTCAAAAAGTTGGCATTTTTACAACATCTTTCTAAAGGTCTTTGCATTCCATAATTGGTTTGATGTAAACAGACATTAAAAATATAGATGATCGAGTATTTCTTGGTGGCACATGAAACTGCACCCTGTGTAACAAATCTGAACAATCTATCAGCCCATTAACAATTTTAAAGAGCATTAAGATGTCTAAATAATTACGACATTAAATCCAGTCAAGACATGGCAGCCAGAGATATTCTGGGGTATACACAAAAAGAAAATAAGAAACCGTGAATAACAAAGGATATCCTGAATTTAATAGAAGAAAGACGAAAATACAAAAATAAATCAGACGAAACAGGAAAACAGAAATATAAAGCCATAAAATGGGAAATTATTCCCAAATGCAGGAAAGCTAAAGAACAATGGATTGATGAAAAGTGCAAAGAGATACAAATTAAGATAGAAGTAGGAAAGACAGATGACGCATACAAGCTAATTAGAATCAATTTGAGGGATATAAAACCGTATAGCAAAAATATACGGGATGCAGGAGAAAACGTCATTATAGAAAATGTAGAGAAAGTGGGTAGATGGCAAGAATATATAGGGAATTTATATGCAGGAGAGGAACTAACAGCATTAGAACAGGAATCAGACATTGAAAATGATGCCTTGGGATATCCTATACTTAGAGATGAGTTTGAATTAGCATTAAAGGGTCTGAAAAATGGTAAGGCGCCAGGTACAGATAAGGTGCAAGCAGAAACTCTAAAAGCTGCTGCACAAGCAGTAACAGAACGTCTCTTCCAACTTGTAACCTATATGTATGAGACAGGCGAGATACCTAAAGATTTCAAACATAACATCATAGTAACTATACCAAAAAGAAAGGCGCAAATAGGTATGAAAATTTTCGAACAATAAGTTTGACAGCACACGTGTCAAAAATATTAACTAGAATTGTACAAAGACGAATGGAAAAACAAGCTGAAGAAATACCAATTTGGCTTTAGGTGAAGCAGAGGAACCCGAGACGCTATTTTAGCTCTGAGAGTGGTAATGGAGAAAACTATAGAAAGAGAGTAAAGCGTGTATATAGGATTGTAGATCTGGAAAAAGCATTCGACAATGTAAAATGGAAAAAAATGTTCGAAATACTCAAAAAAATTGGAATGAATTATAGGGCTAGACGAATAGTACATAGCTTATACAAAGAGCTAACAGCAGTAATAGAATTAAAGCAGGAATGTAGTGAAGTAAACATTAGGAAAGGGGTGAGACAGGGATGTGCCCTATCACCATTAATTTTTAACTTGTACATAGAAGAGGCAATGAATACTTTCAAATGCAAGAAGACATTTGGAATTACTATGCAGGGACAAAAAATTGATATGCTTAGATTTGCAGATGATATTGCGGTATTAGCATCTAGCAAGGAAGAGAGAAGCTGCACTTAATGAAATGGAAACGGTTCTAACATATAGATACGGCATGAAAATTAACAAAAATAATACTAAAGTACTAGTATGCAGAGGGAAAAATAAATCAAAAACAAAAATACAAATATGTAACAAGAACTTACAAGAGGTTTGGGATTTCTGCTACTTAGGAAGGCAAATAACGCAAGATGGGAAAAGTGCAAAAGATATAAAACAAAGATTACCTACCAGTACAAGGGACAAATAAAGAGAATTCAGGCACACATTAAATTTTCAATAGGTTAAATTTAGGAATTATTATATTATGATTAGAAATGACAGTAGTTACGAACCATGGAATGCTGGTATTTTTAGTCTTCCAAAAGAAGATAGTTGTTGTGACACCACACAACCTGCTTGAGATAATGTGTAATATTTATTTTGAAATAAAACCAACATTTATGAAACGCATATTATGTCTGGATGATAATTTGGGTAAAGAGACAACGTCCAAGCTGCTAAATCTCTTCTAGTTCGACTTTCTAATAAGTTGTCTATGTCAGACTTCTTTTTGACTACGAAATAGCAAATACAGTCATTAAAGAGACAAACAAATATGTCGAGAAAGTATCTACAAGAAAGAATGTTTGTAGTTGAGCTAGAATAACAGGATGGAGGCAACTTCCTTGGATAATATTTGCATATAGGAAACATAAAAATAGGCAAACTAGCTTATTGACGAAGAGATGAATTCTATAATATTCTTTTTTTTATTTCGAAACATATAGGAAGAAACTAGTTTTTTCTAATCTATAGGTATCGTCGGTTTGCTTCCAATAAACAACACGATTGAGCTCTTGCAGACCGTTTATATAAGGTAAGGCCATTGGTTGAATATTTCAATAAAAAATGTTAAATACCTGTGGTGTTGGAAGAAAATTGTCGTTAGATAAAACAATGATTTTGTAGAGAATGAACCTTTCATTTAGGTTAGTGGTGGCGAACCTATAGCACATGTTCCACAAGTGGCAACTTATGAAAATTTTTCTAGCACGTTATATTTGCAAACTGTATCCTAATTTTACTATGAAAAATACAAGATTTCAAAAATTTAATACGTCATCTAGCCATAAAACACTAAATTTCAACACATAGCTGAACGAACATTTCCGAATAGCAACAATGTAATTGTGACGTGGAGGGAACTTTGCATGGGGTGAGGCGGACAAAGAACACATTTGGAGAAAACGAGACCAAATCCATGCACATTGTATTACCCGAATAAATTAATGCCACATCATCTGCAAATAAGAAAATTCCATCCTCAAGTTCTAGATTGGCCAAGTCGTTAACATATAATAAAAATAATGTGGGCCCTAGTACCGAACCCTGAGGTATACCGTACTTTATTTGTTGCAACATAGATGCCACGCTACTACTGTTAACATTAAGTTTCACTATTTGCCTTCGGTTGATAAGAAACGATTTAAACCAGTTTAAGCAAATATCTCAACTCCTAGGTATTCCAATACATTAAGAGTACGGATTGATCAACACAATTCAAAAGCATTTGAGATGTCTAGAAACACAGCAATGATAACCCTTTGATTATTTATTGATTCATAAACTTGTGTCATAAATTTAAACAAAGCATCCATAGTGCGTATGTCGGTCCTAAATCCAAATTGATTCCTACTTAAAACGTCGTACGGCTCCAAAAAGGCAAGTAATCTTTTTTATTAATGTCTCTACAATTTTGGATATGTTGGACAATTCAGGGATGGGCCTGTAATTATTTGAATTGGTTGCATCTCCTTCTTTAAAAAATGATTTAACTAAGACTGTTTTAAGACAGTCTGGAAATATCCCCTAAGAGAAAGTCATTTATAATAGAAACTAATATTAGTATAGAATGACTGTTTAAACACTTAATTAATTTAATAGATATCTTATCAAGACCAACAAATGATTTATTTCCTAAGAATTGAAAGCTTCCCCAACATCTGTGGGAAATAATTTAAAAGAGTTACAGATTGAATGGGTTTTAGAAATACAAGAATGACACACTGTCAGACTCCTGATAAATAATGCAGTCGATATAAAGTGTATATTAAATTCATTAACAACGTCAAGAGATTCCTGCAGTAAACTTCTCGTAGTATTTCTAATCCAGATAGGTTGTTGTATATACATTTGCCTATTAATGTTAGTTAGATCTTAAATAACTTTCCAAACTGTTTTTGCTACATTAGAAGAACTAATAATTAGATTCATGTAGCATTTCTTTTTAGCTGCTAGGAATACCTAGGACAGTATCATTTTATATTTTTTATAATCATCATGTATAAACTTATTACTGGAAAATGTCTCGTTAAAACATATAAATAGTGCTATTATGTCACTTGAAACTTCTTTTAATTCTAAGGATAGATTAGGTTTAAAGAAGTTTAAAATTATCTAGCGGAAGCAAACACAGTAGATGTAATGAATAATTCTCACTTGGATTTTTAATACAGTATTGCCCGAAATAAACAGTACTGAAATTGTAATTGTTTTGTATATTTAAAAAATACATATTATTGACACTTTATTATATGTTCTAAATGTGCACCTCCTCGTTCGAGACAGACTTCATAACGATGTTCTAAGTTTCTGGTCATGTTATTGAATAAGGGTTGTCTCAGGGCTGCGAAGAAGACTCTAACGGCATCCTTTAATTCATCGATGGTTTGTGGTGCCCGTTTGAAAACGGCATTTTTAGCCATGCCCCAAATGTATGCGTCTGGAGGTGTGAGGTTTGGAGAATGTGAAGGATAAGGGAAGTCAGTAAATCGTGATATGAATTTGCTTGGAAAATGTTCTTGAAGAAATTGACGAATTGCGGCAGCAGTATGGCAAGTTGCCCCGTCCTGCTGAAAAATTGGTTTCGAAATGCCAAGTTACGTGCACGACAGAATTGACGTAGATCAGGGATAAATCGTGTTAAAATTTGTCTGTACCTCTGTTGATTAAGTGTGACTTGCCTACCATTCTCTTCGATAAAGTACGGACCAATGATTCCGTGTCCGGAAACAGCACACCAGACACTCACTTTTTCACTATGTAAAGGAACCTCTTGAACCTCATCGGGTCTGGCAAAGCCCAGAAATCGATTTGTGCGACGATTCACATAGCCTGACAAGTGAAAATGTGCTTCGTCTGAAAACCAAACATTTTCAAAATTCAGGATTTTCATACTGTAACGCGAGAATTCTGGCGCAATATTCCACTCTACTGCGATAATCCGAGGATGTAGTTGTTGATGTACCTGAATCACATACGAAAATGTACCCAGCTCCTTCAGGATTCTTTGAAAGGAAGTTCTTTTTAAATCAAGTTGTAACGCTGTCCTTGCCTGGCTGACTTTCGGATTTTCTAAGATTTGCTCAAAACACGTTCATGGTTATTGTTGTTGTTAACTGTCCTGGGACGCCCTGAGTTTCCTTTTCGTTGGCACAATACACTACCTGTATTTCTAAACTTTTCAATAACCTTCAAAATTACAGCATTACTTGGAGAACGTTTATTAAACCTTTGTGTGAATTGATCAGACACGTATAGCAAACTTGCACCATTACGTTGGCCGATTCCGTATGAACGAAAATAATGCTCTACCAGAAACACTTTCTCCTCTGTACTTAACACCATTTTTAACAATTAGGCCCTACTAATTACTTGTTTGAGGTTTACTTGACAGGTCTATACTAGCTAACTTGAGTGTGACAGCGCACGCATAAAAACACCGCCAACTTAGTTTCAGTACTGTTTATTTCGGGCAATACTGTACAAACCAGTCATATTTTCATGTATGTTTTAAGACACGAAAAGTATTTGGTCTAACAGAATCGAGACAGATGATAAGCGAATGTATTTTGGAGTAGGTAACATATGGCATTTAAACTTCTTATAGGAGAACATGCATCAAGGCTCTGTAATCCTCTTTTCTGATAGCTACATAACCCATCTCATCCTCGCAACAAGCAAGTTTTGTTTCGAACATGGAATTATCTTGTATACTATTATATCAAATGTCACCCACACTTTCTAGCTGTGTAGTGTTTCAGTTTTTAAAAGCCTTTAAATCTGACTGAAAAAACGGTCCATCATTTCGGAACTAAAACAAATCAAAATGTAGCTTGAATAGCATTTGCTTTTTTGTTTGATAAAATGCCACAACACATAACGAATAGTGATTAAAAAAACACAGCTTCCAAAAATGTGGACTGTGAATACTCAATCCAAACAATGTGTGTTACACTAAATGAGCCACGCAAAAAATCACAATCATACCAAAGTTACTCCTGATATTGATTGAGAAGATTTTGCAACTGCAAAAGTAGTTGAGTTACCGTTTAAACAACTGAGTGACTGTGGTGTTGATTGAAATAGTGATTGATGTTTTAAGTAAAATATTGAGCATATCAACTTTGCTGTCATTATTCATTTTCTGTAACTGAAGATAAAAGTAATAGTACCATTAAGTTGGCAGCTGTGACAACAACATTCTATCTATTAATTACAAAAAACAGTTAGGCCTTCTACATCATTAACAGCACCAAATTCGTTCTCACCAATATTTTACTAAAAACTTTAATGAAAAAGAATATACATACAGAGTCCATTAGTTCACTGCCAAAAGTATTCACTAATGTTGACATTCTAATAAAGGCTCAACGAGTTCTATACAGTCTCCAATACTCTTAGTTTCAAATAAACCACTATCCACTTAGAGTTTGGATTATCAAGAACATAATAGTTTTGCTTCTATACAACCAATTGTGACCATGCTGAGAAAAAATCAAACTACAAAAGTCATGTCACATATATCAGGAAATTGTATAATTCCTTTTACAGTTCAGGTAAATGTTAACGGCAGTATATCACCATTACTGCTACCAGAGGACCATCTTAAATCAAGCAACAGATCGAACTGACAGCACCTGAAGGGGCTAACCTTGTGATGATTTTCACTTCATTTAAATGATGTTTATTCTATCATAAGAGTCCTGCTAAAACGTTCAAAAAAAGAACAGTTGAACCTGTCTTATGACATCACTTCCAATGCATTAGAGACACTGATACCAAAAAGTACAAATATCCAAGAAAATTGAAGAAATTAAGACAAAAAGGAGTTAGTGCATTGGACAGATAGTTGACGTAGCAGAAAAGAAATCTGGCGATGTAGAGATATCAAACTTATGCAATGGAAACAAAAGCAAAACAAATCGAAATATTAATAGAATCTTTTCACAGTAACAGCATGGGAGAAAATGATCAGCAACATTATTATAACTATGCCCGTGAAATTTGTGATTGTCCTATCAAATGTGATAAATGTAAGCAGAGCTCCATGTCAAATCTACTTACTTGAAAGACCGCACTAGGAACTATATTGAAATGGCTGTTTGAAGATTGCATGTTTAGCACATAATAGCTTTACAATTTCATAAATAGGTGAATACGTAGACAGATAGATAGATAAGTATAGTTTTCTAAGTATTCACTAACTTTCATGTTTACAAGTGTTAACTGTATTGGCAATGCTATATTTACACTTAAAACATGAGCTTCTCTTATGATAGATACACATTTTTAGGGTTCCGTACCTTATAAGGTATAACGGAACCTTTATAAGATCACTCTCGTGTCCGTCCGTCTGTCTGTCACAGAGGTTGTTCTCAAAAACTATGTAACGTAGGAATTTGAAATTTGGCACAATGCTAGGTCTCTATGGCGCGCACATATATCGACAGTTAGAAAATAGAAAAAAAATATTTTAGATTAAAATGGCAGGGTTATTTCGGTCAAAAGAAAAAAAGTTTTAATAAATATATCGCATGAGGTATCATTTGAAAGAGGATTCTAAAAAGCTTCTAAAAACATTCTTTTTATAATTTTCGGTTCAGTAGTATTCATGATATAGCTCAAAATGTGCCAAAATGACCCCCTCGCTCTCGTACATTTTCCAATTTTAATAGGGATAGTAGGTATTGTGTCCTAGATTATCGGAAAACTGCAGGTTTTTTTGACAGTGTAATAGTTGCTGAGAAAATTTTTTTAAACAGTAATAGACAACGTATTTACTAATGTACCAGTACAATGTGGGAGTGTATATTCATTTTTCAGTTATCACAATCAAATTTGGATAAGATTTAAAAAATTTGGATAAGATTCAAATATACATAGAAAATAAAAACAGCTTAATTTGGTTTATTGATTGCTTTGCTCATTGTAGTATTGGTATGGAACCCTAATAGTGCGAGCACGACTCGCTCTTGGCTAACTTTTTTTACTAATAGGTTTTGTTCACAACTCCTGCATTCTTAGGGTTTGAAAGTAGTTTAATGCAATATTGGAAACCAGTAAATTTAAGATGTGGGTTATAAGTGCTTTTTATTTAAAAATATTTATTAATTCAGATGAGCGTATGGTAATGCTGAATAAATAAATTATTTTTTCAAATATATAATATATTTTGTGCACCTTTCAGAATATATAAAAATAAGTAAACGTTTCAAAAAAAGAAAACGTTTTAAGAGGTCAACAACTAGTAAATTTACCCTTGATACTATAGATAGTTTTCCACAATAGGAAGTACATTTAATACAGGTCAAATGATAGACATATATGCGACCTGAAAAACATGTATGTATGAAAGTCCTAACATTAAGTGATTGTAGAATTAAATAATAAGTGTTAAATTACAAACATATTAAAGGAATTATGGCAAGTTCACTTAGATGCTACATATTAAAAAAATAAGGGTAGTTTGAGGGAGGGGGGGGGCATTGATGATTGGCACTACAAAGAAACTATCCTGGATACCAATAATTTATTGTTAGATTGGCTAAGAATTGGCTACTTTATGATTTTTTAAACATAAAGGGGTAGGTATGATAATTGTTTTGCATTAACATTTCATCCAATTTTATTAGATAATTAGCAAGTTATGTATATGGCAGTTTGCATTATAAATGGCCTAACCATAATGATGATTACATTATGTCTCCTTTTTGTATTAAACTTTATACAGCATATTGTAGATAATTATATATTAGATTCTTACTCTTCAGATGCATGGAAGCAACCTTGGGTTTCAATATCTAAACTTAAGGGACCAAAAACCTACCAGAATTTTCGTCTAATTAACATTCCATCAGTTACATCCAAACTTTAAAAAAAATATGAATACTCAGTCACGTGAACATACGGTGTTCTGGAACATATTATCATCCAGTCTAGATTTTGACCTCAACATAATTGTGAAGCAACATTGCTAAATGTTATTGTTGATATACTCAGAGCAATGGACTTAGGAAAATATACGCTATTGGTTCTATTTGACTTCAACAAAGTCTTTAATATAATTAACCATGTGATATTCCTAGCTATCCTTCACTACATTGGATTCACATATAATACGATTGCTCTAATAGCCAGTTTTGTAGATGGAAAAATGCCATACATAAAATTAACAAATCAAATGTAACGATTTGTACACATACCTTTAAAGGTTCTACAGAGTTTAATTTTAGGCCAACTTTTATTCATCATTCGTACGAGTGATTTTTAAAGTGAGTTAAAAGTTGTAAGATAATATTTATGTGGATGACACGAAAGTTATATACTCTTTTAGACATGTAAATGTACAGCTTGCTATTTATAAGATAAATAACAAATTTGAAAACATCTGTAAAGCAGCTACTGAACCCTCTTTTATTAAACCTACAAAAAACTACCTGTTTACTATTTGGACCAAAAAGTTCTGACCTAACAATCTAAAATGCAATAAAGATAGTTGTTAATAACACAGAAATTACTTTAATTAATGTATGTAGAAATCTGGTTTTGATTATGGACCATTCTTTCAGATACACAATACCTACACATGACTGCAGACAGGGAGCTTGGATTGATCTGAGGATTATGTATCTGCATAAGCATGAGGTAATAAAAATAACTAAGATGCTCATATGTAATTCCTTTACACTGTCGCAATTTGTATATTGCTCTTGTGTTTATTGCCCATATCTTGACATACATGACCAGAATCCGAAAGTGCAAAATGTGTGTTTGTTTCATTTTTGGCAAATGGAAATTTCATCATATATCGTGATGTGGAAGGCAACGGGAAACCACAACATTATTCCCAAGTACAAAGCGTACTTAAATTGTTATTTAAAATGATGGTATCCTCTGAGGTAAAAGATTCCGGAGGTAAAATATCCCCCATGCGGATCTCCGGGAGGGGACTACTTTGGACGATGTGATTGGAAAACTTAGAAAAAGAATCGGGAATATTCTGCGAGTTGGAGTGTGGAATGTCAGAAGTATGAAGCAAGTAGGTAACTTAGAAAACTTAAAATCTGAAGTGAAGAGGATAGCACTAGACATAGTAGGGATCAGCGAAGTACGGTGGCCAGAGGCAGGAGATTTTTGGAGTGGAGACTTCATACAGGATCAGATGAAGGAAATTCTTGTGTGGGGATAGTTATGCAAAAAAAGATGGGGCAATGTGTAGAAAACTACTTACAAAAGAGCGATAGAGTACTCATGGTCAGATTAGAATCTAAACCGATAAAAACAGTAATAATACAAGTATACACACCCATCTCCAGGCACAGCGAGGAAGTGGTAGAAGTGATCAACAAAGATATCGAAGATATACTAAGATACGTAAAATGATGAAAATTTAATAATTACGGAGGATTTTAATGCAGTGTTAGGTGAGGGTAGGGAAGGAGCAGAAGTATGTTTATTTGGTTTAGGTGCGAGAAACGACAGGCAAAATAGGTTGGTAGAATTTAACCACCACAAACACATTATTTCATCATGCTAGAAGACATGCACGTGGAAGATGACAGGGGATATTTGAAGATATCAAATACATTACATTCTTATTAGACAACGGTTTAGGAATTAAGTAAAACACTGTAGAAGCTATCCAGAAGCAGATATAGACACTGACCACAACATCGTAATTATGAGAGCCTCTCTTAAATTTAAAAAATTTGAAAAAAAGGAATGGTAAATGGCACTTTCACTTTGAGAAATTAAAAGATAAAAATATCCACGAAAGATTTGAAAAAGTAAAATGAATTGTTGAAAGATATCGAGAAAATTTCTGATATTAAGGGAGGAAAAACAGAATGGAGTAACATTAAATCCAGCTTAGACATGGCAGCCAGAGATATTCTGAGGTATACACAAAAAGAAAATAAGAAACCATGGATAACAAAAGATATCCTGAATTTAATAGAAGAAAGACTAAAATATACAAATAGATCAGACGAAACGGGAAAACAGAGAAACAAAGCAGGAAAGCTAAAGAACAATGGATTGATGAAAGGTGCAAAGAGGTACAAACTAAGATGTGAATAGGAAAAACAGACGAAGCATACAAACTAATAAGAATGAATTTTAGGGATATGAAACCGTATAACAAAAATATAAGGGACACAGGAGGAAACGTCATTATAGAAAATGTAGAGAAAATGATTAGATGGCAGGGATATATAGGGAATTTATATGAAGGAGAGGATCTAACAGCATTAGAACAGGAATTAGCATTAAACGGTCTGAAAAATGGTAAGGCGCCGGGTACAGATAAGGTTCAAGCAAATATTTTAAAAGCCGCGGTATAAGCAGTAACAGGACGTATCTTCCAACTTGTACGCTATATGTATGAAACAGGTGCGATACCCAAAGATTTTAAACGTAACATCATAGTAACTATACCAAAAAAGAGAGGCGTGGATAGATGTGAAAATTTTCAAACAATAAGTCTGACAGCACACATGTCAAAAATATTAACTAGAATTGTACAAAGACGAATGGAAAAACGAGCTGAGGAAGTACTACAAGAAGATCAATTTGGGTTTAGGCGAAACAGGGAACACGGGAGGCTATTTTAGCTCCGAGGGTGATAATGGAGAAAACAATAGAAAAGGGGGAAGGCATGTATAGGGTTTGTAAATCTGGAAAAAGCATTTGACAATGTAAAATGGAAAAAAATGTTTAAAATACTCAAAAAGATTGGAATGAGTTTTAGGGATAGGCGGATAGTACATAGCTTATACAAAGAGCAAACAGCGGTAATAGAATCAAAGCAGGAACGTAGAGAAGTAAACATTAGGAAAGGGGTGGGACAGGGATGTGCCCTATCACCATTAATTTTTAACTTGTACATAGAAGAGGCAATGAATACTTTCAAATGCAGGAAGACATTTGGAATTACTATGCAGGGACAAAAAATTGATATGCTTAGATTTGCAGATGATATAGCGGTAATAGCATCTAGCAAAGAAGAGTTAGAAACTGCTCTTAATAAAATGGAAACAGTTCTAACAGAGAGATACGGTATGAAAATTAACAAAAATAAAACTAAAGTTCTAGTATACAAAGGAGGGGAAAATAAACCAAAAACAAGAATACAAATAGGTAATGAGAACTTACAAGAAGTTAAGGTATTCTGCTACCTAGGAAGTCAAATAACACAAGATGGGAAAAGCGGAAAAGATATAAAACAAATATTAGCACAAGGTCGTGCTACATTTAACAAGAAAAAGTAACTACTGTGTTCAAAGACAACAAACATAGAAACAAAGAAAGGATTGCTTAAAACATATCTATAGAGCACAGCACTGTACGGCAGTGAAGCCTTAACAGTAGGAGAAGCGGACAAGAAAAAGAAAATTATTTGTGTGGAGCATAGCACTGTTTGGCTGTGAAAAGTGGAGAACTAGAGACGCTGATGGGAAAAAGCCTTTGAAATGTGATGCTACAGACGTATGATCAAAATATCATAAACAGACAAAGATAAGAACAAAGAGGTACTAGAAATGGTAGGGGAAGAAATAAATTTAATGAAAACGGTAAAAAATAGGAGATATAGGATGTTAGGTCACATACTAAGACATGAGGGAATAGTGCGCAATATATTAGAAGCAGACATAGGATAAAAGAGAACTAGAGGTAGACACAGATAGTGAAAGATGTTGGATGTGTGAATTTCGGGGAAATGTGTAGGCTAGCTCAGAATAGAAATTGATGGAGGTACGCATCCAACCAGTCCCAAGATGGAAAAACTAATGATGAAAAAAGTAAATGTACTTAAACATGATGATTATTATAAACAACTACAGGTATTGGTCTTTCAATATTCCCAACTAATGTTAATTATACGAAGGTATTTACTGGAAAACAATTAATTCGGCAAATGTCTTAGTGTTGCGGATCCTTGGCAGCTACAGGCTGCTTAACCCCCTTCACATACCACTGAATCTCGATGAAATAAGGCATATAATTAGAAAACAATAAAAGAGGACCCAGCTGTATATAGGATGTTGTGGAAATTTCAAGGAATTGTGTAGGCTAGCTCAGAACATAAATAAGTAGAGGTACTTGTCCAATTAGTTTCAACATGGAAAATCTATTGACAAAAAAAATAAGTGCAGTTAAATCTGATGATTATTATAAACAACTACAGGTGTGGGTTGTGAAATATTTTCAACTAATGTTGATTGTGCAAAATGATGTATTGGAAAAACTATTAATTCGACAAATGTTCAAGTGCTGGGGGAACTTGGCAGCCACAGGCTGCTTACCCCCTTTCACATACCACTGAATTTCGAGGAAATAGGGTATATAACTGTGAAACAATATAAGGTTACCGAACTACATCTAACAAGAAAGAACAGCGGATATGCTCAAAGACAGCAAACATAGAGACAAGAAGAGAATTGTTCAAAGCATATGTGTGGAGTACAACACTACGTCTATGAAATAGGGGTAATAGGAAAAGCAGACAGAAAGAGATAGAAGCCTTCTGGAATGTTGTGCTTCAGATGTATAAGGATGATAGCATGGACAGACAAGATTAATAACAAATAGGTTATAGAAATAGTAGAGGAAGAAAGATATCTGTGGAAAGCAAAAAAAAATTGGAGAAATAGAAGGGTAGGATACTTTCTAAGGCATTTTTGGGGAATAGTACGGGATATAGTACAAGAAAAGATAGGAAAAAAGAAGTAGAGGTAGACTGAGATGAGATTTTTGCATGCAGATAGCGATAGATGCAGACTGTGCAATTTTCAGGGAAATGTGTTAGTTAGTTCAGCATAGGAAACAATGAGGGTACGTGTCTAACCAGTTTCAGGACTGAAGACCTATTGATGATGATCGCATATGTATAAAAATATTAAGCGGCTTAATATGTAAAATTTCTTTATTGTCAATGCTGCCATATCGTACCATAAAGTAATAACAAACAAAATTCTACCGTATCCTTTTAGGCTTATGTTTCAGAACTGACCTGCATAATATAAATATTAGAAATGAGTCTTGTTGGTCGACAACCTCACATAAACGATCATTTTCCTTTAACATTTATAAATAGTATAGCGTTGTTCCTGTTAGGTGTAAAAATTACAATCCAAATAAATTGACACGATTCATGTTTAGATATCTTTTTATTAGTCAGTCAGGTCATACTCTGTCAGAAATACTAAACATTTGTTATACAGCTTCAAACCATCTAGTTCATACTTGCTACTTATCCTTATTTATAGTTGTTCTATTTTCTTCTACACCCAATATATATTTGCTTAAACACTAAGTGGAACACATGACTTGATATACTATTACCAAATTCATTGTGTACACAACAAACCCTTGTAGTTTATATAGCATATAAGTATATGTAATTATAGTCTCTACAAACTTGTTTTATGTATTGATATACTGTACCTTACTGTACATTATCTCCCAAGTACACAGTGTACCAAAATCCTTTAAAAATTTATGGCACTTTCTGGGGTAAAAGATTCCGGAGTTAAAATAGTCCCCCATTTGAATCTCTGGAAAAGGACTACTTTAGGATGTGGTTGGCAAGTATAATATGGAGAAAAGAACCGACAATATCTTGCGAGTTGGGGCATGTAATGTTAAAAGCATGAAGCAAGTACAAACACTAGAGAATTCAAAAATTTAAATGGATAGGTTAGCATTAGGCATAGTTGGGATTAGCAAAGTTCGGTGGCCAGAAGTGGGAGAATTTTGGACCAGAGACTTTAGGGTAATTCATACAGGATCAGAGGAAAGAAATTCTAGTATGAGGATAGTTACGTGGAAAGAAATAGCACACTGTGTAGAAAACTACTAACAAACGAACGAAAGAGTACTCATGGCTAGATTAAACTGGTAAATACCGTAATAATACCAGTATATACGCCCACCTCTAGCTACAGTGTAAAAATACATGAAAATTTAATAATCACAGTTTTTAATACAGTGGTAGGTGAGGGTAGGGAAAGAACAATGGTAGATTTTTTTCGTTTAGGTATGAGAAGCAACAGGGCAAATAAGCTGGTAGAATTTTGTGGCAAAAACAATTTAATCATCAGAAATACATTATTTCAACATTATGCTAGAAGACGATACATGTGGAAGATGCCTGGAGATATAGGGAAATATCAAATAGATTATATTCTTGTTTGACAACGATTTAAGAATCAAGTAAAAGACTAGCAGCTATCCAGAACCAGATATAGACACTAACCACAACATAGTAATTATGAAAACCGTGCTTAAAATTAAAATTTTGAAAACCAGAACAGAAAAAGCATTTTAAAAGAATAAGATATCCACAACGGATATGAGAAAGAGTGAAATGAATTGCTGAAAGACATTAAGAAAATTTCTGATATTAAAGAAGTAGAAACAGAATGGCATAACATTAAAAATGCAGTTTAGACATGCGGTCAAAGATATTCTGAGGTGTAAACAAAAGGAAGATAAGAAACTATGGGTAACAAAAGATTCTGAATTGAATAGAAGAAAGGCTATGGAAGGGAAATTGTAGGAAAGCTAAAGAACAATGAATTGATAAAAAGTGCAAAGATAGAAATAGAAAAGACCGACGAAGCATACGAACTAATTAGAATCAAATAACTCTCGCTTGTTCATTTCAGCAGAGTAATTGTGATTAAGTTGGAAACCAACAAAAAAATGCTTCTGAAACTTCTCAGATTCATAAAATAATTAGAATGTATTTCAGGGATATATAACAGAATAGTAAAAATATAAAAGGTGCAGGGTGAGATATCATTATAGAAAAAATAGAGAAATTGGATTGATGGCAAGAATATATTGGGAATTCATATGCAGGACAGGAACTAGAAGCACTAGAACAGCAATAGAACATTGAAAAGGGTGGCTTGGCTCCCATACTAGGAGACGAGTTTAAATTAGCATTAAAGAGTCTGAAAAATAATAAGGCACCAGATATAGACAAAGCATAAGCAGAAACTCTAAACGCTGCTGGATAAGCAGTAATAGAACGTCTCTTCCAACTTCTAAGCTACATGTATCAGACAGATGAAAATTTTCGAACAAGTTTGATAGCACATGTGTTAAAAATATTAACTACAACTGTACAAAGAAGATTGAAAAATGGACTGAAGAAATACTAGGGGAAGATCAATTTGGGTTTAGACGAAAGAAGGGAAAACGGGAGGCAATTTTGGTTCTAAGGGTGCTGTAACGTATTTTTTTCTTGTTACGCTTCGTTCTTTAATATAGAATAAAACAGCAATAATATAAAATAAATAATTTATAAATTTCTGTTCAGTAAAATTAATACATAAAATTAATAATAGCATATAGACTCCTTTACCTTTGTGGTCTAAGATTCGTTATTAAGCTCCGTCGAGTTGTCAATTTGATCACTTTGCTATCAACGTTTGAAGGAACAAGCTGCGATAAGCGGCGTAGCGGAGTCAAGATGGTCGTGTCTAGGCACGTGGCCTGTAACACAGTCCGAAAAAAAATAGATAATTGAATGAAATGGAAGCTCACCCACATCATTAATACTTGCAATATCATATATGGCTACATTTTATATAATATCGGATGTGATAAAATTTTATACAATATCATAGAAGGCAATTTCGTATATGTTTCGTATAATTCAACTTCGCAAATAAATAGTGTCGAATGGGCAAATCTTGGATCTAGAAAATTTGTTGGAGTGCTAAATTTTGATATATGTAAATTCAAGCAGAGGTTGGTTTCGTTAAATAATGGTTGTATTCAGAAAAGCTTTGTTAATCGATGGTTATGGAAATTTCCGACAGCTGAGGTCAAGGTCCTATTTCTTTCGTTCAGAGCAGTATTACAACACGTGAGTGTTTCATAGAATTAATCACTTTGAATATTAATTAAGTTGCAATAAGAAAATAGAACATTAAAAATTTTGTAACGTAAAAGGCTTTTAAGGAAACAGCGAATTAAATAACAAATCTATTGTTTGTCAGTGTTTCGTATTAGTTAAAACAAACTATAGTGGATTTGAATTGTGCAGTGCGCTTGCGCCTCTTAAATAAAACGCGTGCGAAAGTGGTTTTGTGACGAACAGCGACGACTCTTCTTTCGACCTAGTAACGGGAAGGTTGTGCGTGACAAACTATATCCAATAAGTATAGTGCTTGCAACAGTGCATTCAACCAACTCCCCCGGGGGCATTCCAGCAACATCGAAGAGGACCGCACACCAAGGACAATTTGGTGAGTGAATTTATGCCTTTTGTTTGTTAATATTTTACATGCATACAGTTTTCGTATTTAAAGCTCGCGTTTTGTTCTATTTTCGAATTACAGTCCACGATTAAATAAGACGCGCCAGCACCTTTATCTAAGTTTTAATTACTTGACATTTGGTCCTTCATCGCGTGATAGAACAGTCCATGGTGAATAAATTAATTCATTTCGTTTTAGCTTGTATGTATGTAGAACTTCGATTTGCAATATTCGCATCATATTTCTATTTACTTAGATATAAAAAATTCGATCAAGTCTATTAATTAGAAATCATTATTTGATTATAGATATATTACCATTTAGCAATAGTTTAGTTAGAGAGCTTTATTAATCATTTTACAGACATAGTTAAATAGTTCCGTATAGAAAACCTGTTGCAAATGTTGGATTCAAAGTTGTTCTATTGTAAAATTTTGTATACCTGTGTAGTAGGTCACTCCGTTTGGCTTATGTACAGCTGCAAACGACATTCCAGTTTTATCGTATAACCTACCTGAATGTTTAAGGGTTTTAACCACTAAATATTTTAACTATATTTCTTGTTTGAATGACTAAACCCTTAGGGCGTTTTATAAACCTTCTTGTTAAGGGTTGTCAGGTCGTTTTAAAATACAATAGGAAGCTTTAGGGATCTAACTACTCGTTTCGCATTTTACTTTACAAATCGGGTAATGACTTTATTGGATCATTTTCGGTGATTGAATTTACAATAAGATTATTGTCGCTCGTTGTTAATTGGAATAATTGTCGTTTGTTTCTTCATACAAAATGCCTGACACAAATACGTCTGTAACTTTACTAAAGCTTTACGCTGCTAGAATTCATGAAATCTTCGAACTTTCTGAAAAGGCACAATACAATGTTTCAGTACATAGGTTATTCAAATTGAAGTGCCGCATCCTCGAATCTGTCTACAAAGATTTTACTGAAAAGTACATTAATGTATTGGTAAACACAGAACCAGAATTGCAACCTGCTTTAGAGAATTTGTGTAAAAACGTGGATGACGAATATTATTCTATTCTTTTAATAGAGCAAGAAATATTTTCTGCTGAAGTGAAAACTCCGTCTGCGAATCACACAAGGCGACAAGACAATAATTTTACACCTAGAGTAAAATTACCAAAAATTACTCTACCCCGTTTTGATAATGACCCAAAAAACTTTAAGACTTTCAAGGATATGTTTGATGTTTTGATAGATAAACAACCGCATTTAACGGACATCGAAAAGCATTCCTACCTTCTTTCAAGCTTGTCGGGTGAATCATTGACCTTGTTGCGGTCTATTCCTCTTTGTCATGAAAATTACAAACTAGCATATGACACTTTATGTTCTAGATATAATAATAAACGTCTTTTGGCTAATCACCATTGGGGTTTAATAAAAAACTTCCCGCCTATGCATGCGGAAAACGTAAAACAACTTCGAAATTTAATTGACTGTTTCACAGAAAACTTATCGATTTTGGGATCATTACAATTTGATGTTGAAAGTTGGGATTTCGTTCTTGTAGATCTTTTATTATGTAAACTCGATGAGGAAACTCGTAAACGATTCGAATTGCATTTCAATTCTACTGATGTGCCTACATTCAATTGCGTCAAAGACTTTTGTCAAAACAATGTGTAGCCTTAGAGAATCTTGTCTCAAGCAAACAACCGAAAGTGCTTAAAGGTACTATTAATAAACAAGGTATCGTTCGTTCGAATTCTGACTTGAAGCCTAGGACATTCTTAGCTGAGACTAACACTTCCCTAAGAACAATTCGTTCTCCTGCATCCTTTGCAAGGAAATCATGTATTGTATTCGTGCGAGCAATTTCTTAAATTGTCTCCAAACAAGCGTCACGAGCAAGCCAAACATCTTCGGTTATGTTTGAACTGTCTTCGACCAAATCATAACATGTCGTCTTGTCCGTCAAAGGTTTCGTGCAGAACTTGCAATAAAAATCATCATACATTGTTACATTTTGTGCCGTCGATTGCTACGTCACCACCTTCTTCAACTCGTGAAGAAAATTTGCAAGCCAGTTCGTCTAATAATGCTACTTGTACTACAACAGTTGGGTCTGAGGCGACAACTTGTCTAGCTCTGCTACCCACGGTTTGTTTGGAAATTCTCGACAAGAGAAATCAACCTCAAATTATTCGTGCTCTAGTAGACACTGGGAGTCAAATTTCATTTATTACGGAGTCTTGTCGTAAGTCTATTGGTATATCGTCTCGTCCTTCTTCGATTCCTATTTCTGGTTTGGGCCAGACTTCACACCAAACGTTAGGTGTGATATCTGGAACAATTCGTCCCATTCAGGAATATGATTCAGTCCCGACGGACAACAATTTGAAAATAAACTTAATGGTCTTGCCGTCTATTTGCGGTAATCTTCCAAACAAGTATATTCAATCGTATTGGTCTCATTTGGAAAACATAAAACTCGCAGATGAAAACTGGAGACATCCTTCTCCAGTACAAATGTTATTGGGCTCTGATGTTGCCAGTCGTATTTTGCTCGATGGGAAAATTGATGGCAAAGAAATTTCGCCTGTAGCTGTCAACACCATATTTGGTTACATGATATTTGGTACTGTCGATCCCATCTCAACCAATGTTATTCATTCGTTCTTTGTATCTATCGATCCTTGTATGGATATTGATCTTAAACATTTTTGGGAGCTTGACGACATTCCATCGAGGAGTTTGTCGTCCCCAGAAGATGACCTTGCTCAACAATCTTTTGATAACTCGTTGCATCGGTTACCCAATGGTAGGTTCGGCGTGAGCCTTCCATTTAGAGAAAATGTTCGTGAGTTTCCGGACTCGAAATCTATTGCCATTAAACGTCTATTGTCACTAGAGCGTCGTCTCGAAACTAATCCAGACTTGCGAAATTTGTATGTAGATTTCATGCGTGATTACGAAGCCTCTGGTCACATGTCGCTTTTATCAACGCCTCCAGCTGACAATAATGCGTATTTTATTCCACACCATGCCGTGTTCAAACTAGAAAATAATAAACCCAAATTGAGAATTGTTTTTGATGCTTCGGCTCGAGCTTCGAATGGTATTTCATTGAATGATACCTTACTCACTGGAGCTAAGCTCCAGAATGATATTGTAAAATACTTTTGGCATTTCGTATTCCCAAGTTCGTTTTGTCTGTGACATAAAACAAATGTACAGGCAAATATTGATATCAGAAACGGATCGTTCTTATCAATTGATACAATGGCGATGGAATCCTTCAGAACCAATTTCAACCTATCAGTTGAACACAATTACATATGGAGTTTCATCCGCTCCTTTTCTCGCCATTCGCACAATCTTAAAACTAGCCGAACTAGGAGAAAATAGTTATCCATTGGCTGCTCATGCTTTGAGAAACAATTTGTATGTTGATGATGTATTGACTGGGTCGTCCACTCTCCAGGCAACTCATGAACTAAAACGTCAACTCATCGAACTACTACGTGCTGGCTGCTTCGAACTACGCAAATGGGCTAGCAACAGTCCACTACTGTTAGAAGATATTCCTACTGAGTATCAACAAGTAAAACCAAGTTTAGTCGCAAATGATCTTAAGTTTACCGTAAAAGTGCTTGGTCTTCAGTGGCACTCGATACCTGATAATTTTTCATTTGAAATGCAGTCTTTAGAAAATCGTCTTTCCAAGCGGATTTTACTTTCGACAGTTGCTAGGATTTACGATCCTCTAGGATTTATTACACCAGTTACCTTTTCACTCAAACAACTCATTCAACAATTTTGGGTGCTGGGGTTGGATTGGGATGATCCTCCTCCTGAATCTATTGTCATATTTTGGAAAAAATTTGTTGCTGAATTTTCATATATTGATTCAATTCAAATTCCTCGTTATATCCCTATTGATGAAGCCTGTAGTATACAACTACATGGTTTTTGTGACGCGTCCGAGAAAGGATACTCGGCTATTGCATATTTTCGTTTAGTATTTCCGTCAGGAAAAATATCTGTTCACTTTGTTATGGCTAGATCAAAGGTCGCCCCTTTGAAATGTCTTTCTATACCCAAGCTAGAACTATGTGCTACCGTACTTTTGTCTAAATTAGTTCATTTTGTTAAAACTACTTATTCAAATGTAACCTTTGAAAAAATCTGTTGTTACACTGATTCTTCTGTCGCGCTGACTTGGATTAAGTCACCTACCTATCGTTTAAAAATGTTTGTAGCTAACCGTGTTAGTTACATCCAAGAACGTATTTCTCCTGAACAGTGGAGTTACATTAGTTCTTCAAACAACCCATCTGATTGTGCTACCAGAGGTTTATTTCCTTCAGTATTGCCCGCGCATCCGCTATGGTGGGCAGGTCCTGAATTTTTGTCGTTGTCTGAAGAAAATTGGCCTTTGCCAAAATTGTTCGTCCCTTCTCTGGAAGCATCTTCTGAGGAGAAACGCATTACTTTGATTGTTACTGTAGAATCAACTTGGCTGGAAGACTTATCAAACAAATTTTCGTCGTTACACAAAATTCAACGTATAGTCGCATATTGCCTGAGAATCTTTAATGTTAGAAAAGCTACCATCAATTCGCTATTTTTATCGTCGGTGGAGCTTCACACTGCTCTTATGGTTATTGTCAAGGTGGTCCAACTTAGTTCACTTAAAGTTGAAATCGAAGCCGTTCGTCAAGGTGAGCCTTTGCCTAAACATCTGCAACGTCTAGGCTTATTTCTTGATTCGAATGACATTTTAAGAGTAGGCGGGAGACTGATTCATTCCAGTCCTCCAGATTCCGCAAAACATCCAGCGGTATTACCCAATAAACACCGTATAACAGATTTGTTGATTAAACAAGTGCACACACAAAATTTACATTCGGGAGTAAACACAACGATGTACTTGCTCCAAGAACGATTTTGGATCATCTCATCTCTTCGCGCAGTTCGTAGAATACTGTCTAAGTGTTATCATTGTTATCGTCTTCGCCCTATTCCTGTCAGTCCAGTTATGGGTGAATTGCCTTCATTTCGTGTTTCTCAAGCCAAGGCCTTTAGTTCCGTCGGTATCGATTTTGCCGGCCCTTTTACGATTAACATGCATCGTGCAAGAGGCACCAAGACTTGCAAGGCGTATCTTTGTGTGATTGTTTGTTTCGCCACTAAGGCTCTTCATTTGGAAGTCGTATCAGACTTGTCGACTGATGCCTTTATCGCTTGCCTTCGTCGTTTTATTGCTCGTCGTGGTCGTTGTCAACACATTTTCAGCGACTGCGGCACAAATTTCGTCGGCGCTAGTCGCCAACTTTTAAAGGATTTCCGACACTGCGCAGAATCGTTAGCCATTTCGTGGCATTTAACCCCCAGCTACCCCTCACTTCGGAGGTATTTGGGAAAGCGCCGTTAAATCGGTGAAAACTCACTTATTTCGTGTCGTTGGAAACCAAGTGCTCACGTACGAGGAGTTTCATACTTTAATCACTCAGATTGAAGCATTGTTGAATTCAAGACCCTTGTGCAGCATAAGTTCGGATCCCAATGATCTTTCGTCACTGACACCAGGTCACTTTCTAACTTTAGAACCCTTGACAGCACCGCCGGACCCAGACTTGTCTCATTTGAAAATCTCTAGACTCTCTCGTTGGCAGTTGATTCAAGCTATGCATCAAAGTTTTTGGGTTCGATGGCACAATGAGTATTTACACCAATTGTATCAACGTGGTCGGTGGTACAAGTCCAAGAGACTCGACGGCGTTGACATTGGTACTTTAGTGCTCATCAAAGAAGAGGGTGTTCCTCCTTTAAATTGGAAACTCGCCAGAATTGTAGAGCTTCATCCTGGAAGCGATGGAGTACTCGTGTAGCCACCGTAAAAACTTCACGAGGCAATTTGAAAAGACCAATGGTCAAACTATGCCCATTGCCGTCTCAATAATAAATATTAATTATTTTAGTGTTCTTTATTATAGTTTCGTAAGCATTATTATAGTCATTTAGTTCTACATACATACAAGACTCGGTCAAAGTTAAATTTTTCGTGTTAAGTTTAAAAAAAATAGCCCAAAGCTATTTTGGTGGGCAGAATGTTTCGTATTAGTTAAAACAAACTATAGTGGATTTGAATTGTGCAGTGCGCTTGCGCCTCTTAAATAAAACGCGTGCGAAAGTGGTTTTGTGACGAACAGCGACGACTCTTCTTTCGACCTAGTAACGGGAAGGTTGTGCGTGACAAACTATATCCAATAAGTATAGTGCTTGCAACAGTGCATTCAACCAACTCCCCCGGAGGCATTCCAGCAACATCGAAGAGGACCGCACACCAAGGACAATTTGGTGAGTGAATTTATGCCTTTTGTTTGTTAATATTTTACATGCATACAGTTTTCGTATTTAAAGCTCGCGTTTTGTTCTATTTTCGAATTACAGTCCACGATTAAATAAGACGCGCCAGCACCTTTATCTAAGTTTTAATTACTTGACAGTCAGAATGTTTGCACATGCACACAAAGTGTACATTTAAAAAGTTGTGAATGACATTTTATGTCAGATATAAAAAACATAGATTCAGTTGTCCTATTTAGACCTCACATGTCATCTTACGCTAGTTTAAAATATGTTTAAATATTTTGAGGTCATGAACTTTGATTATTAGTCTACATGTGGAATTCGCATAATAACTGTTAAGTAAAAGTAACTTTAGGTCAATTCATGCTATTTTATCAGCACTTAGGTAATTAAATTTCACTGTGAAGATCGAAGAAGTACTTCTATGACTTGAAGAAAATATGTAATATGAATAATTAAGAAAATTCAAATCCTTACATTTAAATTTTGTAGAAAGATCCATTCAAAGACCTTTATATTATTGAATACAATTTTTTAGTAGTTTATTTCTGTTCCATAAAAAATTATTAATTGAAAATATAGAAATACGAAGTGAAAATATTATAGTAACATGAATCTAGAAATTTATTCAAATAGAATCTATTTTGTTTTTGAATGACTTTTTATTATTTAAAAATTCAAGTAAAAATTACAAGTCATCCCTGATCAGAAATTGTGTGTAATGAAAACAAATTCCCTGGGTGTATATTTTAGAAGCCTAAATTCTATTATTTTATTTTTGGCAAATATTTTTGAGGACACAAATGGTGTCCATGTTGTACCTTTGTTTGTTCACAGGTCAAGCCGAGACATCTGTATGACATCTGGTGTTTGAGGTCTTGGTAAGTGTGTTTAAAAGAGTGAAATTCAGGTTTTATGGCTATGTTAGTGGTGTTAACATAAGGTTTCCGCATTCCCCTAATACAAGCACAGTTAAATTTTGTTGGTTATTGTATTGAAAAATACGGTGGCGCTCATTAAATATATTTTTGGTCTTTTGACAACCCATGACCCAAGCTCATGATCTACCCAGAGCTAACACTCGACTAGCCGTTTATGTCTTAAAGTTTTTCTTTTTCTCAAGCCATTTTCCTTCCAACTTTACCTTGGGCTTACATTAATAATAAGAAATTCTCGACCTTGTGATATCAGGTTAGGGTTTAGGAAATTTAAAGGTGTAATTTATTAGCTGATGGTCACGAGGATAAATAAATTTAATAAAAAACAAGTAAGAAAAATTTTTTATTACAGTGCTGATGGAGAAAAGTAGAAAAAGGAGAAAGTGTGTATATAGGGTTTGTAGATCTGGAAAAAGCATGTGACAACATAAAATAGGAAAAAATGTTCAGAATACACAAAAAGTTTGAAATGAGTTACATGCGTATACAGCGTATACAAACAGCTGTAATAGAATTAGAGCAGGAACTTAGAGAAGGAAATATTAGGAGATGGGCGAGACAGCAATGAGCGCTATCCTCGTTAATTTTAACTTGTGTAACGAAGAACCAACGAATACTGTCAAATGCAGAAAGAGATTTGAAATTATTAGGCCGGTACAAACAATGGTATGCTTAGAGTTGCAGATGACAGCAGTATTAGTATCTAACAAGGAATACAAATCAAAAATCACAATACAAATAGGAAACGGGAACTTACAAGAGATTAAGCATTTCTGCTACCTAGGAAGCCAAATAACGTAGGATGGGAAAGTGCAAGAGATATAAAACAATGATTATTACAAGGCTGTGCTGCATTTAACAAGAAAAAACTACAATCTTCAATGACAAGAAACATAGAAACACAGAAAGGATTGCTGAAGTTGTATGTGTGGAGCATAGCACTGTTTGGCTGTGAAAAGTAGAGAGCAGGAGAAGCTGACAGGAAAAAGATAGAAACCTTTGAAATATGGTGCTACAGATGTATGGTGAAGATATCAAGGACAAACAAAGTTAAAAACAAAAAGGTTCTAGAAATAGTAGAGTAAGAATGAAATATGTGAAAACGGTAAAAAGTAGGTGTGATAGGACACATACTGAGGCATGAGGGAATAGTGAATGATATATCAGAAGTAAAGAACGGCAAAAAGAGCTGTAGAGAAAGACTTAGATTAGACTATTGCACATATAGTGAAAAATGTAAGCTGTAACAATTTCAAGGAATTGTTTAGGTTAGTTCAGAATATGAAACGATAGAGATGTGCGTCTAACCAGTTCCGGAATTGATAACCTAATAATGACAATGTACTGTTATAAACACAATTTTAAAAAATGCTACATATTATATAATAAGTACTTAAAAGAAATCCATATTTTAGTATTTCGTCACTGCAGATATAATTTTTTTGAGATAAAAATAGTAGCTCAGACATTTTAATCAATAAAAAACCATATTTATCATATAACGGGAACCGTATAATAGGGCGACTTAAAGAAGTGTGGTGACTTGAAATATAAAGTGTTGGATATTTCATAAGAATTGCAAGGGCACGTGTCAATTAAGGAATCCATTGGATCACTTCAGTTTCATTCGACATATGTTCGGTAAGAGAAATCAACAAGAAACAAGTACTTGGTAGTAACCGTGTATAGTATGGAACAATTTAAAATTAGGTAGAGAAATTATATAATTTTATACCCTACAAACTTCTTATTGTACAATCCATAATATAATTACTGACAGACCCTAGTATTTTTTTTCGTGGTACAATATATTATTTAACAATTTTAACCTAAAATAATTTTTAAAATCTGTTGTAGAGCAGAATCATATCTTTTTTTTCGGGTACTTTTAGGGACGATTCATACCCAGAAAATATCAACACGTAGGCGTTAAAAACTACTGCAATTACTCAACAGAGTCAGTTCAACAGGCAGTTAGTGACTACAATAATAGGCAAGATAGTATCGACGCTACTAGACAAAAATATGGGATTGCAGTTGTCACTTTGTATCGAAAAGTAAAACATTTACACCAAAAAACACCCGCTGGTCAAACTGTATTATCTAGTGTGGATGAAACTGCAATTGTAAATTGCATTGTGTTAACTGCAGTTTGGGAATTTTTGTTAGAATGTGAGGACATAAAGAAATTAGTTAAAAATTGATTAAATAAGCATGG
The DNA here is from genome assembly GCA_036346225.1 of Platerodrilus igneus. Classification (NCBI taxonomy): domain Eukaryota; kingdom Metazoa; phylum Arthropoda; class Insecta; order Coleoptera; family Lycidae; genus Platerodrilus; species Platerodrilus igneus. The sequence goes on along the minus strand of JARFIW010001503.1, from coordinate 6,559,717 downwards.
TATTACTATTCCATTACTTTGTGAAAACATGCCGTGAAGGGAGTGGTACCTAGTCTTTATAGGAAGACATAAAAACGTTCTTTCAAAGAAACTGACACAGACTATTAAACAAAGTCGGGCAAAAATAAGGTCTTGCATTATCAACCAATATTTTTATAATTTGACTCTATTTTACACAACATTGATCCAACAGTTATAAATAAATTATGACAAGACAAATTTCACAGATAACCGGCTCAAAGTTGTAAAAGAGCCGAACAAATTATGGCTTCGTCAAAGGCAGCAACATCTGTTATGTTTAGGATTTCCATTGTAAGAAAAAGTGCTCCATATATACATTGTGTATAAGTTTGATCATGTCTGGTCAAGTTGGATGGAAAACGGTTCATATAAAGCCCAGTATAACAGAAGCAAATCAGGCTGATTTGTCACAAAGTTGTTTGAAAAATGATTTGTCATAGTAGCCCACCATATTTTAAATTTCTAGGGGTCAAAAGTATTAATTAGCGCTAATTTGGCAAGCCACATATCGGTTCAAGTAATATCTTTATGCAAAAAGAACAATATAACATTTGTGTTACTACCGACAAATAGTATTCTTTTAACCCAGCTTCTAGATGTCAGCATCTTTCGGCCTAACAAAATTTTTGGCGCAAAATTTTACGAACATGGAAAAGACGTAACAGAGGTGTAGCGTGCAAAAATGTATTTCCAAGGCTTTTAAATCGGACTTTAATAGTATCAAAATTCAAAATGCGACCCATATACATGTTCTGGATTTGAAGCACCTGAATTTATCCTTAGTGTAAGGATAAGGTTTTGTATAAGCTTTCAAAAGAATTTTCTTCAGAAAAAGAAGCAGAGAATAGTGCTACAGCTGTACCGAAAGAGATATTTCAGGAGACTAAATACTGAAGTACAGAGACACGAAAAGGAAGAAAAGAAAAACTTGATATTCAGCCAGGAAAAAGCATCGCGATTGAAGACATTACTCCACAAAAATCTGATGATTTAAATAATAACGTCCCTCAAAATTCAAAAGCAAAAAAACACAGAAAAATTACTTTAGATCTGAGACAGAAAAGAAAAAGATGTATTTGTAAGGCGAAAGTGTCCTTGGACAAGATGTTTTAGTGACACTGCATCAGAAAGTGAATTGTTTTTTGTTGAAAATGTGAGTGACACTAATTCAGATACTAAGGACATTGATGGAAGAACAAGCGGCGAAGAAATTCAAAATATCGAAGATGAAAATAACAAGTACAAAGAAAACAAAAACACAACAATATGAACAAGAAATATTGTGTAGTGCATACCACGATAACGACTTTGTTATAGTAGAACTCAAATCTGCAAAGAATATTTCCAAGAAATTTCTAGCAAAAATCGTTGCAATAGAAAACAATTCCTTTGTCTGTTCGTATATAAGATCACATTCAAAAATAAAAGAAGCATAATTTTTCCACCAATTGGTAGAAAAAAGCGAAATTGTAAGGAAACTTGTTTCACCAATAGTTTTACGAAGAGGAGCTTTAAAGTTCCCAGGACTTCAGTTATAATCTGTGTAGGTACCTATTTACCAACTTATTCCATCACCAATTATACAATGTTTTTTGTTTATTTAATTAATGTTACCTACGTTTTCGTTTATTTTGCTAAAATAAATATTTTCTTAAATAAAGAGTATTATTTTATAAAATCCAGTGCTTTTTGCCAACATTGACGCTTTCTAACTCTTTTTTTAATTTTTTGTTTCATTCCACCTCATAGTGCTTCCAACTTGAATTATACATCCATTAACAGTCACTTTTCAAACAAACAAAATTACATTTAACATTTTTTATAGATAACTATATCAGATAAAAACTGTTTTAATGTCTCATTACGTTCCCCTTGGATTTACAGCATATACAACATGTCCAAGATAAGGAAGGCCACTATGGGATCTCAGACACGGTTGTGGATACAACGTGAGCTAAATGTGAGAAAAGTTGTGTAAATAAGAGACCAACAATTTACCGTTTAGAAATCATGCTTGAGATTTTTGGTTGTCGAATTTATTCGAAAAAATAAAAATGTTCAATTTTTTAATTAATTTTTTCTGGCATTATTATCAACATTACACTAAAAAGAAGAACATAGTTTCATAACAATTTTTAATATGCTTTAAGATAGTAGTCAGATTTTTATTTGACGTTTCATATTCGGGTAACCATCATAACTTTATTTTTCTTAATACCGTCCTGTATTGTGAAAATCAGATTGTGATAGTATTTTTTATTTCAAGTTCAACGATGATCCCACTTTATGATTTAATAACGTTTGGAACATTTTAGGGTCATTATCAAAAATTCTACAAAATTGAAATAAATTTCACCGAACACTCTACTTGTTCAAATTTACTAATAAAACATTAAATCAAATCTAAAGGAACAAACCGTATTAGGTATTTAGTGATAAAATAAATAAACAAATCAAATAGAATTAGTTATTATTAACATTGGATATTTCAACTTCAACAGTATTACGAAAAATTGAACAAATCTTAACTAATAAACTCACAAAAAATATCCAAAATGATTTACCTCATACTATAAACATAAATAGCTTCTTCTAATTGTAGAATCTAAAACATTCCTCAAAATTCTTCCTTTACAATATCGTTGCCGTAAATGTTTTGGTTTTGCAATATTCTCAACTAATGTTAATTGTGCGAAAGTATTTACTGAAAAACTATTAATTCGGTAAATGTCTCAGTAATGGGGATCTTGGTAACCACAAGTTTCTTAATCCCTTTCACATACCACTGAATATTTGTGAAATACGGTATATATTTAGGAGACAATAGAAGGGGAACGAACCGAGCTGTAGCTAGGCTGTGAAAATTTCATGGAATTTGTAGGCTAGCTCAGACTAGAAATCAGTGGAGGTACACGTCCAACCAGTTCCAAGATGGAAAACCCAATGACAGAAAATCCAATGACCAAAAAATAATAGCACTTAAACTTGATGATTATTATAAACAACTACAGGTGTTGGTTTTGCAATATTTCCAACTAATGTTGATTGTGTTTGGGGATCTTGGTAGCCGCAGGCTGCTTACCCGCCTCCACATACCATTTAATATCGGTGTAACAGGGTATATATTTATAAAACAATATAAGGGTAACCAAGCTGTATCTAACCAGAAAGAGCAGACTATGCTTGAAGACAACAAACATAGAAATAAGGAAAAATCGTTAAAAATATATGTGTGAAACACAGCACTGTACGACTATGAAATAGGAACAGTAGGAAAAGCAGACAGGAAAATGGTAGAAGCCCTTTGGAATGTTGTGCTTCAGATGTATGATGATGATAGCATGAACAGACAAAGTTAATAACAAAGAGGTTCTAGAAATAGTAGGAGTAGAAAGATATCTGTGGAAAAAAAATAGGAGAAATAGAAGGGCGGGATATGTTCAAGGCATTTTTGGGGAATACTGGGGGATATATTATAAGCAGGTATAGGAAAAAAGAGAAATACAGGCAGACCTAGATCAGACTATTACACGCAGATAGTGAAAGATGCAGACCGTGGGAATTTCAGGGAAATGTGTAAGTTAGCTCAGAATAGGAAACAATGGAGGTTCGCGTCTATCCATTCCAGGACTTACGACCTAATGATGATGAAATGTAATTTTTTTATGCATCTGGAGATTGGGCTGGCCATGATACATTTGCATAAGTGCCAATACATCGTCCTGGAAATCTAACGATAGGTATTTGTGGACAACTCTGGAATTATGTGCTGGTGTCCATCTTGCATAAACTAACAGTCTTCAATTTTTTCAAAAGCTATGTATATTTCATTTTGCAATAAATTTAGGTAATGTTCGAAATTTAAGGACTATAAATAAAAAGGTCTATAAATTCGAGTACCAAATGTTACAGCCCACATATTAAATCCGAAATGGTGTTAATGTTTGGTCGTTTTATACACACGTGTATTTTCGCTTGTCTAATAATAAGCATTTCTGCGATTGAAAATTTCATTGTTAGTAACCATACTTTCATCCGATCATATTATTTTATATAAAAAATACTCATTATCTTGACATTGACATGTATACCATTCACATAATGCTCTATGCCTCTTAGGGATGCCTGGTCAAAATACTTGGCAAATCGTATATGGATGTACTTTTTACTTCTCTAGTGCACAATGAGCTGTAGAATGAGCAATTCCATTTGCCTCTTCAATCTTTCTGGTAGAAATCTTTAGATTATCAGGAACAGCTAATAAAACAGCATTTACCGTATCTTCATTACATGGTTTTTTCTTACAAGTTTTCATAGATTTTTTTAAACGCTCCATATTCTTTTAGAGTGACTGCTAATTTACGGAAAGTTCTATTATGAGGTTGGTGCCATTCTGGATAGTTGTTTAAGTACATTCTTTCAGCTTCAGAACAATTATGCTGACAAAAATGTAACACGTCAACATATCGAATCTTTCATTATTTGAAAATTGTGCCATATTATGTATAGGTAAACACAAAAATCATTAAAGTTTAAAACCACCAGGAAACGTAATATTGGCAACAAACGATTATGACGATTTGTTGATGTTCCTAAGCCAACTATAACAAAAAATCATCAGAACCACCGAATATGAATTTTAATGGGATAATTAATATCATTGACAATAGCCGTAAAATGTTCAAAACGTAGTTAAATCATCAAGTGCCATACAACGTTGAATTTGAAATAAAAAATACTATCAGAATCCGCTTTTCACAATACAGAACCCTATTAAGAAAAATAAAGTTGATGATGCTTCTACGAATACAAAACATCGAATAAAAAAATCCGACTGTATCATGTTAAAGCATATTAAAAATTGCTATGACTTCTTTTTACCATAATGGTGATAATAACGCCAGAAGAAAATAAATTAAAAAATATAACAATTAAAATTTTTTGAATAAATTTGAAAATCAAAAATTTTAAAAATGATTTTTTTATGGGACATTGTTGGTCCCCTATTTACACAACTTTTCTCCCATTTAACTCACGTTGTTTCCATTGCAGGTACCCAGATCCCCATAGTGGCCCTCTTTATCTTGGATATGTTGCACATCAAAGGTATTTAACGCTGTTTGTTAGATCAAGGACTATTATATTAAAAACATTCGTGAAAACAGGTCTAACAATCAGTTGATAAAGGAACAAAATGCTTGAAATCGCTCCAATTAATCTTCATTTCTACTCATTGTGACAAGTCAAGTATGTTGTATGTTGATTTTCCAATTTTGTATTCGTGAAAATATTCTGAAGTACTGGAAATAAAATTTAATGAAATCAAACATAATATTTATGTACACTTGTAAATCATTATAATAAAACAATTCGATTTTAAAATTGCTTTATAAATTAACGTATATGCAACCCAAATGTCAAACTTGTATAACATTTAATCGCCTCTTGGAACTTGACTTCCTTTAAGCTCGACTGTTCATTGCTACCGGTAACTAATGCATGTGACTAAACAAAATACAACAGTGGTTACGCGTTCGTTCGGTTAGTTTTTGCACTTGTATTACTGTGACGGTTATGCTTCAAAACACGCTTATTATTAATTTATTGTGTGTCTATTTTGAATGCATTTCAGTGAACCGTATTCAATGAATGATTTTAGTTGTTTTTCAATATTAATGCTGGATTAAAACTGCGTTTGACAGCCGGCATCACCTGTTTACAGGTAAGAAACTTCATTATTCCCCCACCTATGTAGAGAACGTATGGTTAGGTTTATTACTAACCTTAACAGGTGAGAGGATTTATTTATTTTAATTCGATTATTCTGGTATTGTGTTACAGTTATGTCATTATAAATGTAAATGTAAACTTTGTTGTTTAACTGGTTTACAATGAATAATTTAATGTTTGTGTTTGTTTGATAATGGAAATTTTTAATATTAATATCCAGACACATGGGCACATCGTTTCTTTGAATTAACGACACATGGCACTTTAAAATCTTAGGTGACTTATGCAACAATTTTTATACTCGCAACTTCATAAACCCTGGTGAAATGTTGTGCATTAAACAATTGAAAAGATGTCATTTGTTCTGAGTGTTCTATTGTTATTCAAATAAAGATGGTCGACGTAATATTAACAATGGGCAGTTTGTTAGAAGTGAAAAAATTGAAATCTATTATATTTGCGTTTTTTCTCCCAAAAGTCCTATATTTTACCTTATATTACCTGTTCATTGACCTTATAAGTAGATACTGTAAAAACCATAAATCTTAACGTATTTTCTAATAGTTCTAGAAAATAAACATTTTTACAGAATTTTAAACGAGTGCACCTTCAAAATTATCATATAAAAGAATAGCTAACTAGTAGTTTCCCGTGTTTTCACAATTTTGTGTTTTACAAGAATGTACTTACACGTGTGAGAATATTTTGTCAGTGTATTGCTTTTTGTGGAATCTAAGGTAAGAATACAAAGCAGCTGTCTATGAAATTCAAACTTCTATACCAAAGTTTCAACTTGGGTATGCAGGAATTGCAAAATTGAAACAGAATTTTGTTGGCAGTAATTTCAATCGTACATCCTATATACACACTATATACGAGATTTGCCAATTTTTAAACTAATAAATCCTACCTTTACCCTAATTTCTTTTATTGCATCGAAAAATTCATTAATAAGTAAAGCTTCATTTTTAAAGATAAAATTTTTAGTAAAAAAAGGAAATGAAAAAAGCATTTGCATGGGCGCTTCCATACTGCTCATACTCCGCTCTTTCATCCCAGTCAAACCACATCTTTTTATTATTTAAAGGTACTTCATTCTTGTAAAATAAAAGTTTTGAGTTTAAATTACTGGCGGTTTAAATTTTTGGGAATTTTAAACTTAGTTACCCCTGTAATCCCTTGAAATTGACGGCCCCTTTATACGAACTTTTCTGAACAACTGCATCTCGTTTTAACGACATTGGTACTGTAATGTAAAAATTTTGTATTAGTTTTTTACGCACGTCTAGTCTAGCGAAACTATCATGTACTCCAATTTAATTTATTATATTTCCCAAGGAGCAAAAGGTGTACATGCTAGTGCTGTAAGAACTAACTACATATTTCACGTGTATTCGACACGAACGATGTACATTATATCATTACGACAAGCAGCCAAATCGTTGGATCTGACAATAAAACTCCTTGACAGTTAAACAATTTTCAAATGCAAAGTTATGTTAACAACACAAACTCAAGACACGAACTATTTGCATATATACGTACATATATAAGTACTTAGCCTACAAAAGAAAAACGAAAATTTTGGAAAAGTGGCGATTTATTTCTCAACATATTCTCCTTTTAGCTCGAGACACTTGACTCAGCGATGCTCCAACCCGTCTGAAAACTAAGTTTTCTCGAGGTCTGCATCCGTGGCGGGAATGACCTCCCCATTCGACTCAAATTTCTTCCCGGCGAGTGACTTTTTGAAGTTGGAAACAAAAAGAAGTCGCACAGGGCCAAATCTGGAGAATATAGTGGATGGCGCAGCAGTTGGTAACCCAATTCGCCCAATTTGGACGTAGCGAGGGCGGTTGCGCCTAGTGAGCAAACACGGCACCCATCGCGCCGACAGCTTTCTCATGCCCAAAATTTCATGCAGGGTATGACCCACGCGGTCTTTTGAGATGCCTACTGTCTCAACTATCTCACGCACCTTCAATCGGCGGTCTGCCAATACACGACGGCTCCGTGGCGTAGTGGTATGTGTGTGACTACTACGCCCAAGGTCCTGGGTTCAAATCCCGACACGGTCCGCTTGAAAAATGTTAGGCGAGCATTTTTCACAAAAATACACCCTCGTTCGAATGAGAGGTAAAATGGAGGTCCCGTGTGTGAGTGTTGTCATGCACGTTAAAGATCCCTACCTTGCTTGGAACAGCAAGGGTTCGGCAAAATTCAAAATTTTCCAGATAAAAAAAACTCGCTTTCTGGCCAATGTAGTACCTTCCGGTGGAGCATTGGAAAATCAAATATAAGGTCTGCCAATACACGACGGCTCCGTGGCGTAGTTGGTATGTGTGTGACTAGTACGCCCAAGGTCCCGGGTTAGAATCCCGACACGGTCCGCTTGAAAAATGTCAGGCGAGCATTTTTCACAAAAATACACCCTCATTCGGATGAGGTGTAAAATGGAGGTCCCGTGTGTGAGTATTGTCACGCACGTTAAAGAGCTCTACCTTGCTTGGAACAGCAAGGGTTCGACAAAATTCCAAATTTTCCAGGTAAAAAAAACTCGCTTCCTGGCCAATGTAGTACCTTCGGGTGGAGCATTGGAAAAAAAATTACATGTAAGATCTGCCAATACGAGATTGTGGAGTTTTGTTGTTATCCGCAATGGTAGCGGTTTTCGGGGCACCTAAGCATGGCTCATCAAAAACCGACGTACGACCACGTTGAAACTCGTTAATCCAATTTTGACGATCCCCATCGAAGCAGAAGAGTCACTGAACACAGCATCCAAGCGCTCTTTGATTTTGCTACCTTCCAAAAACAAGACTCGAATCACCGACCGATATTGCTCTTTTTCCATTTTTCTAAAATCCGCGGATACACCCGCTTCCACACGCGGTCAAAACAAAACATTAGGCGTCGCCGTGGATCAATGTAGCAAGCGTAAGACTACGAATTCCAAGATCCTGGGTTCGAATCCCGAACCGGCCGACTGCTTGAAAAATGACAGGTGAGCATCTTTCACAAAAATTATGCCCTCGTTCGGATGAGAGGTTAAATGGAGGTCCCCCGTGTGTGTGTTGTCACGCACGTTAAAGATACCTAACTTGCCTGGAACGGCAAGGGTTCGGCAAAATTCTAAATTTCCAGGCAACAAAAAACTCGCCTCCTGGTCAATCTAGTACATTCTGGTGGAGCATTGGAAATGTAAATGCACGGTCAAAACAAAACTACGAGTCCGATTCGGCTGAAATTTTGACAGTAGCCGTCTACGAGAATGTACTACACGATAGCAAATTTCTCTTGCGATAGTGGCGTCATCGGGCGGTGAGGCTAAGAACTTATCGGACCGCCCACGTATATATACACACACATATTAGGTAATTGCACAAGGCAAGTTGTTACGGTAACTTTCTGAAATAGAAAGATTCCGCATGAAATTATAACGCCCGCAATTGAAACAGCTAATCTAATCCCCTTCTTATTTTATTCTCCCAAACAATCCAAACGTAACAAATATTCAAGTATTAAAAACCGTCCTGCATAAAAAAAGTTCGTCAATATTTGAACTATATTCCGTAACCTTTTATCAATTCATTAAAAAACCTACCAAGCATTTGCATCTCCAAGACATGTCATTTCTGCCTTCCTGAACTCCACTACTTTGGTTAGGTGGATAACCGGGATGGCCTCCTCGTTGATCCCGTCAAAGTTTCTGCTATTCTTCAGACCCCCTCCTCCCTCCTCTGTTACCGCGTTCCGTCAACTGATTGGCATGGCCAGTTGGTACCGGCGTTTCTTTCCGAATTTTGCCACCCTCACTGCTCCGTGGAAAACATCCCTTTCTCTTTAACCCCCGATTGTCAATTTGCGCACCTTTTTCTAAAGCAACACCTATTTTCTGCTCCCATTTCTCCTGTTCTGATTTTACCTTATCCACCATCAACCAAACTGACGCCTCCCACTTCGGTTTGGGTGCCATCCTAAGCCAATCCTATCCTGACGGCGAAAAGGTCGTTAGCGCTATCAGTCGTTCACTTACCAAACCTGAGCACAACTACTCAGTTATTGAGAAGGAGTGCCTGGCAGTGGTGTGGGCGATTTAGATGTTCCATTCTTACGTCGAGGGTTCCCATTTTTCCGTCATTACTGATCACCATTCTCTCCTTTGGCCCAATCAACTTCAAATTCCTTCCGGTCGCCTAGCGCGCTGGTCCCTTCGCCTCCAAGATTTACCATTATTTACCGTAAAGGCAAAGATCGTGTTGTTCCTGACGCTTTTTCCCGTTCTGTTCCGGTCCTTGAATCAATCTCTATTTCTGCCATTACTCCAGTCGAAGTCACTCTTCCTAATCCTGACCCGTGGTACAATTCTATGCTTCGAAAAATTTCCAGTTCCTCCAAACGATGTCTTTCCTGGTCCATAGTTGACAACATCCGTTCCGTCGCCACAAAACTTCTATCGCTGTCGATTTTCCGGACGATTGGAAAATCGTCTTGCCTTCTGAGCAGTGAAAAACTCTGATATCCCTCAATCACGATCCCCTACTTCCGGTCATTGTGCCGTGACCAAAACTTCTGCTCGTCTGCTCCAAAAATATTACTGACCCTGTCTCAGAGCTGATGTCACTCGCTATATCCGGCGTTATCCGATTTGTGCTGCTCACGAAGTTGAACAATTACCTTCTTCTGGTAAGTAAGACCTGTCTGTCGTAAGACGGGACTAAAGCGGTCCAACACACACACACACACACACACACACACACACACACACACACACACATTTTCATTTGTTCTTACTCATCTTTGTTTGTCCTCTTCTTGTAGTTTGGTGCTGCTTTCTTATGGTATTTTTTGTTTAGTTTTACTTCCCCGTTCATTTTGATCCACTTTCCTTTCCCTATCCTTTTGCTGGTTTTCTTACTGTTGGTTCTCATACAGACTCATACATTCTTTGGTACCACAGCTTGAGGTACTTCAATTTTTTTCCTATGTAGCATTCTTGTTGTTCCTTGGCTTATTTTGAGGCTTGACAGTTATTGTCTCGTTTTGACTTGTACTGTTAGTTTTCTTCCTCGTTCCTTTTCTTACTTTTTGGGTTTTTTCGCGAGAAATCAATTTCTTCTGTTGAGGTTGAAGACTATTGTTTCTTTATTAGAGATATCTGTCCTCCGACGACTTTTCTTCAGTGTTAGGCCATTCCACCTTTGTCCTCGATGATTGCTACCTCCTGCTTTTCCTTTTCCAATGTCCTTTATGCTTCTTGATTTAGTCCGGTATACTGGTCCTTCGAGCATGATATAAGTTAATTTTTGTGGGTTTTTCTCAAACGATTTTTTTTGCTGTACTGCTTGCTTCGTTATTTCTGCTTCCTACGCTGACCTTTTAATATTTCTAGGGCGGAATTTGGGTAACTTTCTGAAATAGAGAGATTTTGCATGAAATTACAACGCCCGTAATTGAAACCGTTAATTTAAACCCCTCTTTATGTTATTTTCCCAACAATCCAAACCCAACAAAAATTCAAGTATTAAAAACCGTCCTGTATAAAAATGTTCCTCAATACATGAAATATATCCCGTAACTCTTTATCAATTCATTAAAAACCTACCAAGCATTTGCATCTTCCAAGACTTTAAATTCTTTGAAATGTTTGCTCCTCTAACGACTTTAAATAAACCTTCTTCCTAAATACGTGCTAGTTAGTTTGTTATTTCAATAGTTTCGTCGAAATATTTGCTATTCTACAACCAAGAAGGTCGCCTTAACAATTCTTAGAAAAATAATTATATCCGCTTCCCGTTATAGCTGCTGGTCGTTAAAACTACTTCTAAATAGGTTCTTTGGAAAGATTAAATGCTTAAATGTGTTTGTTATTTGCTCGTATTTCTTGAAATTCCGTGTTGTTGTATTTGCACGTGATCGTAGCAACGTCTTTTCTTATTAAATTATCCCGAAAATATTAATAACGTTGATCGATAATCTTACAAACCTCTGTTCTGGTCGGGAAAGCTAGGTCACTTTACATGCTTCACCGTAGTTTGATTTATTTATACCGCAGGGGCATTTTAAAATGTAGTTTGCTTCCCCTACATCCAACGAAATTCAATAGAATTAACTATCGTATTTTGTTTTCTGAATTCTAGGAAGGTTTTGCAGTTGTATATATTTTCGCTTACCTTCTCAGAATATTCTACATCAATATCGGTGGGAATGGTTTGATATTTTTTCATCCATGATTTTTCAAGGCTGTATATATACGACTCCAATTTTGAAAAGGGTCTCTTAATTATTCGACAGCTCTTACTAATTCGACTCATTATTAATTCGACGCTTCTTTACTGAGTCGGCTGCTCTTTGAGCGTTGTGAAGTCGCGCTTAAAATGTGTTTGTGCTAGTGCAGTACCTTTAAATTGTTCTAGTCAACTCGAGAGAAGATAACTCCAGGTACAATATGTTTTTCTGTTTACTTTATTTTGTGTTGCTGTTGTGAAAGATAGACACTTGCTTTTGATTACTTCTACAATTCATTACAGATCGAAGATAACGCACACTTAATTATGTGTAAATTACTATAAGAAATTTAATGCGTTTAGCGCGTTTTTGTACTGTTTGCTTTTTACTGACTAAATTAATGTGAACGTCAAATAATGGAGTTTCAAATTTTAATGATACGAGATGCATTTGATACAGAATGTTTTTACGGACTATATTATTATTGCTAGATTTCTTATACATATTTAGGGTTGGAACATATTGTAAGTATTCTTGAAATTAGATTTTGTGCTTGATATTTTTCTGTGTAGACTATATACTGTATATTATGTAAATTTATGCTGTATGTACATCACGTGGTAACGAACTATTCCGCAACCAAGTATTTTTGGCGATTGTAAATATTCTTTAGGGACTGTATGTTTTCCTACATGTCGTAAAATAAATTTTTTTGTTACTGAAGTTTTCAATTCAATTTTTTTTTCTAGGTCTCTCACCTCACTCTCTGACATTTTTGAGCTAGCCCGAACTTTGATTCTTTTGGAGTTTGATTCTGTCCCTGTGTTTGGTTGCGGTATTCGGTGTAGGCAATTTTATACTACTCACTGTGCTGCGTTCTTTTTTGTCCGCACAGAATACCGTAACACGTAACAAAGTTGATAAATACCAAAGTATTAGTTAACAAGATGAAGTCATAAATTAGACTTTTATGCAAAGCCCAAATGATCATTTCAATGATCATTTCAAATCAAACTGATAATTTAAAAATGGAAAATATAAGATACGATTGACAAAAATGCCAAATGTAATTGAAAATTAGGTTAAAGTATGGTTACGTACAGGATATAGATATGTAAAATTTTCCAATGGCATCACCAGTCTCGGTAGTGTAATTGGAAAACGCATCAGCCGTGAAAATTGAAGATACAAGTTCAAATCCTGTCTGGGATCTTATATTTTCCATCTTTCAATTACTAGCTCGATTTAAAACGATCATTTAGACTTTGCATAAAAGTCTAATTTATGATTATATATATATATATATATATATATATATATATATTTACAACTTAATAAAAAAATACATCTTCCTACTACTTACGTAGCAATACAATCTTCACTTAATCCTTGTTAATAATTACAGAAGCCAAAAATATTTTATGTGTAAGGCACGAAATTCTCTATAAAATTCTCTGGATAATTTACCTGTACTTGTATCCCCGTCTGTCAGTGTAGTTTATCAACGCTGTTGCGCAGAAAATTTTGCAAGGGCCAAAACGCTTCGAGCTCTGACCTCAAAATTGCTGGAATAAATTATCTATTGACAAATACGCAAAATAAAAACTATTCTAGCTTATTCTACCTAATAATATACCAATTGAGTTTTTATAGGTTTGAAACAAATTTGTAGTTGCGGTTTGGATCGTTAAATTCTTTTATACGATTACCCGTTTTTGCTTATAATTACTATTTAAAATGGTTTTTTTCATTGGCATTAACTGCATTGAAAACTTCCTGGTTCCATTTTCAGACGTAGAAGCATCAGTATGCAAAGTACATTTATTTTTAATATATTAAAATTAGCGCGTAACCTTGTAGGAAGATTATTTATGTTGAAGCTATAAATAAATCTTCTTTATCTAACCCCGTTACGAAATGTCAAGCTTTGGATGTATTTTTGACGTTATGTAACGTCAAATTATTTATAACTGTCAGTCCATTACATCACTAGTGATGTAATGAAATTTTACATAATTGAATACTTAAGCCTCTGTTTAGATAACAATAGATATTTACATAAATATCAATCAAGCCAGCAACGTTCAACTAAAGCGATGAATCTGAATTTTTTACATTTGGAAGCGCACAATCTTTTTGTTATATTTTAAAGTGGGGTTAGGTAAAATATTGTACTTAATACGTTATGAAACATTAATTTTATTTGACTCATGTAATTTGTGAAACTCGCTGACTGCGTTCGCTCATTTTGGCAAATATTACATTCGTCAAATAAAATTAGTCTTTTCATAACTGGTTACGTAGATATTTATTGTACTCTTTAAAGTAGTTAAACTTCATAACTTATGTTCAAATTCCTGTGTTATTGAATGAATTACAAATCTTGAAATTACTTGTTCGATGCCAAAGGAACGAAATAATGAATGAATGTATGACCGCCCCTCGTACAACTCCTGTTTATTTAAAAAATTCTAAATGCGTCATTATTTTCATTACATTCTGGATTATGTTTTCGAAGTATGACACATCCACATGATGCTATAATTACTCAGGATTTCGCCTCATCTGTTTAATGAGCTTGTCAGTTTATAAAATTATGGCAATTGTAAAAGTCTTCCATTCTTTGGTAATAAATGAAACGATCCGCTGTTATCTCTCTCACACGACTTCTGTAATATAATTAGAGCTATTAAACTCGTTATCTTATCTATTTATAGTCTTTCTGATAGTATTTGTTCCGCGAATTTAACTTGTATCGACAGAAAATTTAATTTCTAGTTTTGAGAACGCTTCTCGAAGAAAATAACGTATACTTCTAAAATTCTGGAGCATTTTTCTTTCGATAAATGCAGCGTATTCTGAATATATAATGTTTATTGACTGATACTTCTAAAGATTGAGCAAAATACGGATTGGAATTTATTTAGTATTTTTTAAGGCAAATGAGACTAGTTTTACCATGCAATAAAACTTGTTATTAAAAAGTATTTACACACGGATGGGATTTAACACGATTAATAATAGCTTTTATTTTCACTAATTTTAAAATTGGGCTTCGTTTTAAATGATATGTGTCCTTAAAGCGTTTTTTATTTTGCATGAGAATACATTTATCTTACTGAAGGAATATGCTCATATGTTTATAGAGGATAAAAATTAACTATTGGGGAATTTTACGTTTCTCCGTTTTAGGTTGATTCTCTGACAGAATTTGGTACTCCGTGACCTTTCGTGACCTCATTATCACATCCTTGTGTCGCATACGACGTCACTTCCTTTGGATCGTTAGTTTTGGGACCCTTACCATAAAATAATGAGGACAGAAGAAACTCAGGTTTCTTGTTTTAAAATGAGACCCGGGGTTGGGGTGTTAAAAAATAGCCTGTGGAAAAACACATAATTTGGCAAAACGGCTCACTGACTTTCTAGGTATGCGGAGAGCATAAGCTTGGGAGATGGAATGATGGGCGCCACTATACTCTGTCGTAGGATGGAGATCTAAATAGTACGCTTGAAGGAGGGTGCAGAAACCTTCAAGAACGACTAACCTCTATGAGCATGAAGTTAACAACAAAATTAGTAATTTGTATACTTACTCATCGCATGCGCAATAGCTGCTCTAAAATGTCTTGAGTTAATCCTGTAATATAACACTAAAATTTGAAATGCCACCTAGGTTCTGTGGAATCTGTTTTATTCAAACCTGTATTAACCAAAACATGGATATTAAATCGCTCTGTTTCGTCCTTGACTATCTTGTAACATACAACAATTTTCTAAGCGAATGTGCTCAATTAACAATACTTTCAATTCAATAAACCTCAATGACTTAGTTTCATATAGTTTCAATACATAATATTCGTATCAACATTCAACCATATCAGAAATTAGAAAATAAACTTTAAGTAAAATAAAATATGATTGTTACATGAATTTTTAATCACAGCTGCGATAGATCTTTCTCGTTGTGTAACGACCAATTGTTTTAATCATAATTTCAAAATATGAGTACTAAAGCATAATTAAAATATATAAATCGACTAATAACTTTCACCTTATAGCATGTTAGACGAAATATTTTCTGACATTAGATCTTGAAATAACATTTTTGTTATAAACATGAAATAACAAGTGCAATGAACACTATAACCTAACATGGAAAATTTTTAATAGTATAAAAATTACTTAAGTGCCAACGGCTTCTCAATTGTACATATCAATTCTCCCAAGATCATACTTTAGTTTATTATTGACTTTCAATTACCAAACACAAGATTGTAATATAGCAATATTCAATAATGCAGTAAAATGATACAACTTTTTTTGTAATTATGTACCTTACGTACTTAAATATTATTTATCATCTATGAGCTCCAGTACCATATAGGTTAGGGTCACTAGCCGTTGCTACCAAACGAATATTAACGAATCGAGATATGAAAATGCAAAAATTATCTATTATTAATCGGAGTTTGTTTTTCTTCAAGACGATTCTCGTTCTGCGTTTGACGGAAAGATGAGCATTTTCAATATTTCTAACCAACAAAACAAGTATTTCCATTATACATTTTGATTACGTTTAGTACAATCCTTAATACATTTCTCTAATACATTTTAAGTATTTATTAGTGCAGTTCATGTACCTCTTAGTGCTTTCTATGGAACGACGAAAATAATTTTCGATTAATTAAGACAGTTTAACTGGCCATTAGTGGTATAAATACCATAATTTGTTTAACAGACGATTACCACTAAAGCACCTCACCCTGGAACCAATCTTAGGAGTCTATCTAGAAGACCAGTGTAATATCAAAATGCGATACGTCCGTCGGCCCGCAGAGAGTGATATCTGAGACATTCTTTCTCCTTCATAAGACAATGCCAACTGCCTTAAACGACGCACAACAACTTGACGAACGAGAACATCAATGCTTGCGATTGGTGCATTTTAAATCGTACGATGCGGAAACAAGGTTCTAACAAGCTTAATTCTATAGAAAATTTCATTTTTAGAATATTTGTAAGATAAAGCGAGGCTTATATTCGTTTCTGAAGGCTACATTTGTGACCATTCTACACAAACATTGTGCAGTTATTTCAAAAGATAACGTATGGAAAATAAATCTAACGTTTTGCGTTATTTTTTTAAGAAAATAGGATTACCGCGAATATTTTATAAGGCAATGAATGGAGTTCATAAACACTAAGAATAGCACTTGACGATTTTAAATCGTTTGCGGGAATTTTAGAACGTACAATCCCGTACATGGTATTTGAAGAACCGGTAGTAACCTTATTTGTAGTAGAAACATTTTGACTACTGGAGGTAGCCGCGGGTAATGAAACTTGAAAAAGGTGTGCAATCTAAAATAAACTTTATGATAAGAGCACTAACTAATATACCTACTTAAAAACTGCTAGCTGAAAAGAAAGGTTTCTAAAATCAAAGATTAAATTACTTGAATATTAATCAGGCTTCTAGGTAATTACATTATAATTTATTATAAGGCTGGAACTATTACCCTTACATTAATTGTGAAAAACACCGATATAGAAAGTCTTTACTCTATTACAGAATTACGCTTTCATCACAAGAACAAGATAATAAGCAATAATTAAAAATCGTATCAAAAATTACTTTACTTGATGCAAAACATTTTCGGCGAACAAATTTACTTTCTGCGTTCTTAACCTAATAACAAGAACGTACTGTGGGTACGTTTATACATTTATACTGTTAAATAAAAAAAGTTCTTTCATTTACAGTTGCCGTAGGTTGTAGTTTCAGAAATTCATGATCATAAATACCTGGAGTGATTTTTGAATGTAGGTAACTCGGAAACAATTAAAATCCTATATCTCCTGGACTCAATTTGCTTTTAACCAGATCGTACTGAGACTTCGAAAAGATAACTGATGTTTTTGATAAACATGTTTTTGTCCATCATCAAATTGTGGATTTAATGGGAACTAAGGTGTTCCTAAAATTAAAAGTAACCAACTTAGTAGGATATCATTCCGATCTTTATTAATCAGTTCGAAACATTTTTTTCAAGGTTAACGACCTACTCAATTTACATGTTATCTCTTTGGATGTCAATGACGAAGGGCTTAACCGAAAAGCTTTCTATAAAACGATTCGAGTTTGTCTTTGGCAGAATTCGGACAAATGAATTAAGAATGCAAATTGAAATTACTTGAATCGTTTTTTCACTATCTAACATGTGTAATATTGACTTACCTGAAACCTTTAACTAGACCCAGAGGAAGGACAGCATAAATTTAGCGTTTGAAGTTCTTCGTGCCAAGATAAGGGCACAAGCGCCCGCATTATACATTACTAATCAAAACAAATGAACCATAAAACTGAACTACTTTAGAATACAAAGTTACCATGCTATCATTCTTGTTCTAAAAACCGCCATAATGGATTTGACGATCTTTGAGAATACAAAATCGAGATACCAAATTAACACTTCTAAGATCAGGAATGCACGTAGCCTAATAATTATATTTCGTAAAGTAAATAGCCCTAACCCTATTAGTGGGATTTACCAATTCAGAAATTATTAAAATAAAATATGATTATGAACATTTCGAAGGAATGTCACATCTTCTCTAATTAATCAGATTTTTCCAAATCCTTAAGTAAATTACAACAAAATCGGCATAGATAGTGAAAAACAGCCATCAAGAGATCATCAGTCTAAAACTATGAAATAAACCGAAAAATTGTGTGTAAGTAAATGCATGTGTGCGTTTTGGTGTATGTGTATATGTCAATCTTAGCCTACGTGAAATTTCCATGCCGTAGATACCACAGAAAGTGAGAGATCGTGAAGAGTTCTCCTCCTTACTATTAAAAGGAGAGAACACCTACGCCGAGCCTAATTGTACGGGACAGCTCATGAAACCACGCTCCATGGTAGGTTTCAGAGAAGGCAAACTCCCCAAAATATTAGGGATCGGAACTGCAGGACCTTGATCAGAAAACACTCCCAAAAGAAGAGAAGAAGATATACGTCAAACTCAGTATAAAATGTAGACGAGATGTAAAATTTACATAAATTCAATCAAACGTCCTTTATAAAAGAAAAAAATTTAATCATAAGGAAAAAGTGGCCAGAAAGAGGTTATGCTACTCAGCAGTATTCAGTTTCACATCTTTGTCGTGCCGTTTCACCTCTCGGTTCAAAAACATTAGTAGAAATTTAATTTTTAATAAAAAAAATGGTCCTGCAAATTTTGGTTCTAATTTAGCATTGAAGTATTCTGCTGCATCTGACAAAACAAAGTTTCAACGCCAAACTGAATATTCAACTTGAAATTGTACCTCTCGTCTACGGAAGTAATAATTATTGTTTCCTTTCTGGTAAGCAAGGTATAATTTCTTATCTATATCTTTATAAAGTTTATCAAATTTAGGCACCCTGTTCTTTAAACTGTTTCTACTTTCAAACAATGTCTTTTAAAATTTCAGAATCCTCCGCTTTTCCAAAAGAAGAACCATCAATTACCATCCCTCTTTCAAAGTTAGCAAAAAACTGAGTCATCAATAACTTCATACACCGCAGTACGCACAGCACAACTGACCCTAGGTAAATATTTATCCCATGATTTATGATTCTCCATTACATAAGAAGCAGGCATAGTCTTGAGTACTTGGTGTATCCCTTCGACTGGCGAAGCTTGAGGATGATAAAGTGCAGTAAAAATACTTTTTGAATTATGTTTTGACATAATGGTTTTGAAAATATGGCTACGGAATTAAACGCTATTATCTACTATAATGTATTGAGTTGCCCCAAATAATAAAATCATAGATTCCTAAATTTTCTGAGCAATGGGAAATGCTGTTGCATTTCGAAGTGGAGAAAACAAGAAATTTAGTAAAAGTATCAACAGGTAAAACATAAGTATAACCTTTTGTGGATTTTGGCAGACCCCCCTCCACCAAACCAAGAGATATCATCTGCTAGGGTTTTGACACAACAGAATGACGAGACCTTTTTCCAATTGCTAATTTCTGTTCTGGTTTTTTAGCCAAACTTGTTTTACATTTATTAATTGCAACAAATGAATCATAAAACTGTACTACTTTAGAATAGAAAGTTATCATGCTATCATTCTTAACCTTAAAAACGGCTTATAATGAATTCGACAACCCTTGATTATGAACAATGTAAAATACAAAATTAACCCTTCCTTAGATCAAGAATGCATGCAACCTAAAAATTATATTTCTTAAAGGAAATAACTCTAACTTTATTGTTGGAATTAATCAATACGGAAACTATTAAAATGAAATATTATTATGAACATTTTAAAGGAATATCACAAGTCGTTCACGGAATGTTAGGGGTGTATGCAATTATGGTTCTTTTTGACGAAAGTCATTCGTTCGATCATTAGAATTTTTGCATTGAAATTTAGAACATTTCGAAAGGACATGACTTTGATTGCACATGTATCATATGACTGCAGACAATTGTTTCTGTATAGGAGCTTCATTACAGAACTCGGAAAAGGGAACTTGGAATTCGTGTTAACCTCAGGTAAATTTTTAAGAGCTTGCGGAATATGATTAGTTTTACTCTTCAGTTTGTCTACATGAAAGAAAATAAATTGTCAAACGCAGGAATCTCTACGTGGCTATATTCCAATTCGAAAGTTGTACTCGAAACTGCTTCTAACTTTTCAATTAGATTATGAAATAATATAATATTTTTTGACTCTCAGTCTAAGAAATATATGGTAATCTTAAAGTTTATTAATAAATCACTTTTGTCATGTTAACAAAACAGTTCTACTACTAATTATAAAAATGAAAATTGATCACGACTTTATAGTAATGGTATGTAAGTGTTACGAGCTTTTGCTTTACCGAACAAATTAATATTGTAGTTCATTTTCTCACTGAGTAATCGGTTTTGTTATATTTTCTTAGCGTCTTGCTATAACTTGAAACTATTATTAAACAAGTAATTTCAATGTCTCCACATGATTATTAATAGTTGAGAACAACCTCTGCTCTTGGTTTTAAGTTTCTGCTGTTATGCATTTTTGACAAGAATAAATATCATTCTTATGCTTCCAAGCTATACAACCTTGAGATAAATAGCTTCTGTAAATATCCCATTCGTGCGAATGGTATACATATCATTGCATTAATTGAGCCAGTCATATTTGAGATTATATGAGTAGAAAGCTCAGTTACTTGTACAGAAATAAATGCATACACAGAGTGAAAGTAATTACAACCTTAATATTTGTAATTCTAAATTGATTTGTGGGTTTGAAATCACTGAATTTAAGTTAAAAGCCCTTTTTTTAGTCTAAATTTTCTAATTTATTCTAAATTCTTGATCACAGGCTATCTAACATTTTATACGTTAGATTATAATGTGATACATAAATTAAAAAACTTATAAACTTGAAGTTAACTGAAAACTAGCAAAACGAACATTGTAAAAGTCTTGGAAAAGTTGTAAAAATAACACAATGAAAAGTTTTTAAACATAAATTTAAATCCTGAAAATTGTATATACTTCAATTTGATGTAAAGAATTTTGTTTCATAGGATATAAAATAACCTCACTTTAGTTGTTTGATTGTGGCGTCGAGTGCGTACGTGTGTGCGTACGTGTGTATGTGCATGCGTGTGCGCGCATGCGTGTGTGAGTGCATGCGTACGTGCGTGTGGTGCGTGCGAGTGATTATATCAGTAGATAACTCAGTACTTGTATAGAAATGCTATATATACAGAATTAAAGTAATCACAACCTTAATATTTGTAATTCTAAATTGATTTGTGGGTTCGAGATCACTGGATTTAAGTTAAATCTCTTTTTGTGGTCTAAATTTTCGAATTTACTCTAAATTTTTCATCACAGTCTATCTAAAATTTTATACGCTAGATTATAATGTGATACATAGATTATATACTTACAAACTTGAAGCGAAACGCTGCATTTCTAGCTATATTTAGCCGTTGTTTGTTTCAATATACAGGATAAAACTATATAAACAACTTCTGGCGCATGCCTGTTTTGGCTTGCATCGCGCTCTCTGGTTACAATGTTCAGTTAAACAGTTGTTCGTCGCTCTTAATCTAAGCAACATGGGAATAAAATTGGCCGCGTGCGACTGGCGTCCAGCGCTAAAAGATTTTTGTGTAGGTGTCTGAATAGACGGGCACGGCGGGTTGGAGATTCAATTCAAAATGGTTGGTAATTTTAATTTAAATGCATCTAACCTTTTTCCCTTTACAGCGCAACAAATTCTTTTTACGAAGTTTAAACAAAGTTTAAACCACCTTTTGAGATTTATGGTAGATAATTACGATTAATTATTACGCTCAACTTTCAATTATGCATGTTTTTTTTACTTTTAACACCTTTTGCTATAATATAAAAGACCGTATGCAGAAATTTCTTATCACGTCTGAGATATGGTGTTTCTCCTTATGACAAATCGTAGCCCGTTTCAAGTGAGTTGAAGAAATGTCATTATGGAATTGCTTATGAAAATTCAGTAATATTTTCCAGCCGACATTTGCAAAAGCGAGGCCGATTCAAGGAATAAGATGTTTATTTAAGTTGGTAAAATTTTCAAATTACACTACAGATGAGTGTTATATTTTTTTTGTCTAAAGTTCTTGTTTCCTATTTTCGTTTCTTCCAAGAATCTAAGATTATAAAAACTAGTTTAAACTAATTAAACAACTTTGCGTTCTAAGTTCATAAAAAAATTTAAATTATATCGTGGTAAAAAGATCTAGTTTTGTTTGATATGATAACGAAGTGTGGTCATTGTAAAAGATTATATATTTTGAATAATAAACAATATTCTTATTAAAAGCTCGTTTTAATTGTTATATACAGTTAACATATTTTGTAATGAAATAGTTCAGATCTGAAAGATAAGCAAAATTTTTGCCAACAATGACTACGAATTTTTAACCACTCACTCATTTTAATTAGATAATAAATACAATAACTTATTTTCCTTTTAGTAAAAAGTACTTGATATATTTGTGTAAATATTCCCAAAAGAATGTAGTTTCATTATTTAAAAGAAATAATAGAGTTGTGATTTTCGTTGCCTGGTTTTGTCATTTCAGTAAGTAGCAATGCTAAAAGTATGACGAACACTTGTCCATAAGTTTCCTAGCAAAAGTGTAAGATTAATGATAAACAAGTTGAAAATGCAAGGCATTGTCGCAACGAACTTCCAAATGTAGACTTACTTTAAAACAATTTAAAGAAATTAAAATTATTATGTTGTAATAATTATAAGTATTCAGATAAAAATAAAAATTAATTCCCCGGGGGGTCGGGTATCCGTGGTCAGATTTTGTGGGGGGTACCATATTTCGACTCGGCTATGTTAGGGGAGTCCAAATATGTATGGCACATTAATTTTGGACCTATTTGAAATTTTAATTTTCCCGACGGAATATCGCGGGTGCACGGCGTCCCCGTGGCCCGATTTCAACTGACATCAAAACTTAAGCTCAGGACACCGAGCTGAATCGATTGATGTATCACACATTGATGTCCGACCATTAGAAAGGCCTCGGACGGACAGACGGACAGACAGACGGACGACAAATCGATTTCATAAACGAACGAAGTTCGTTGAAAATTTATAGTAAAAGTGAGAAGCGGTCTTCCTCATGATAAGTAGAGCGTTCATGTTGGTGTGAGTACAAGTATACATGGTTAGTACAGAGACGCTTTGTATTCTTACCTTTTATTCTTATATCTTGTTACTTAATATTGATAAATAAGTTTCATAAGCCTATGAATGTCTTTTTATTACAGGTTCCACAACAAAAATATTAGAATTTAAGCTTTTATGCTTAGATCCGTTAATTGCCGTTTAGTTCATACATTTGTTACGGTGTTTCATGCAAACAAGAAAGAAAGCAGCAAAGTAAATAAAATCGTGTACACCGAATACCACAACAAAACACGGAAAATGGCAGAATAGAAATCCTTAAGAATTGGATTCGGGGCTAGCTCAAGAACGTCGTAGAGTGGGGTCAGTTTGCATATAAAATATAAAGATGTGCATGTAAGCAAATATCATAACATTTTAGAATCTAAATAACATATACGTACTTACTTAATCTTCCCAACCCCAAATATATACAAGAAATAATACAGTAATATATACAGTCATTGGTGCCTGGTTTGGGAAGTGAACTTCGTAAGAATAAGAACACAACGTTAGACTTAAATAACGTAATCCTAACTTAAATGAATCAAGTATTAACTAATTTGGTAAGCAAGTTGTTGAAGTTACATTAATGTATAAAGAAAAGGAAACAGTAAAAAGTGCTCTAACGCAAGCTTTGGTTTAACTAGTTGAGAATAATTACATAATCGCTCGTGCATTACGAACGTGAATTTTGTAACGTACAGTTTGCAATTTACTGGATAATCACGAGTACTAAATTACAGAATCAACCCAAGCAGTGTCCATCTTCTAAAACAGCAGCAAAAGTAAAGAAAACAGAAAAACTGTACCTTAAGCAACTGTCTGACAATTTGTTACGTTCAACTACCCCCTGCCGAACGGTTTTGTTTATTTTACGGTTCTGTATAAATACTCGCGCGCCTTCGTTTCAATATTCCGTAACTACCCGTCATAAGAAACGTCGCCGAATGTATCTGCTAATTAAACCTATCAATCTATTCCTTTAAAGCGCATTCTAAAAAAACGCTGAAATAAATGCTTATTAAACATCCTGTATGTTTAATTTATACAACTATTATCTTGTGAATATAAACATTGCTTTTGTAATAGAACAACAGTTTGTTTATCAAAAACGGGGCTCTCAGAAATATTATTCTAGCAAATATATTGGATTATCTACAATTGGTGATTTCTAAAGTATGCATTCGTTCTATTTCTAAACAAGAATATGAGTTTGAATAACATAAAATTCCTTCAAAGGTACTTAATAAGAGCAATTGCAATCAAATTTGCCGGTTTGGTTATCTAACAACGACTTTTGAAAGTGTTTTAGTAACACATGTTAATAAAACATGGGCATTACTAATCTTTTCGTGGTTCGGAGTTTTATTCATTTTCAGTCCTGCTCTCAGCGGTGCAATACACGTCCTTTACAGGGTTAACACAGTTTTTGTCTTTAAGAGCAACGTACCCATTTTTCGGTTTCACGAACAAAGAAATATTGCCGGATGCTTTGGTACGTTCTGAAGCATTGATTCATACTAGCTAGTTTTTCTTTTTAGCTGTTCGGTATAATCTGGGTTTTCCTTAGTCACAGGCCCCTTTGGATCTTCACCGTTACCACTAAAAAGCTGATTATTGTCATCCAAAATGATTCCGCCAAAGGAATTTTCGTCGTGTCTGACACGATAAATGTAACTAAAATGATGGCAACGGGTAATGCTGAAAGAAAATAGCTGTGAAGATTTTGCCTGCTCCTATTCGTATATCTACTGTTATCTTAATTTACTACTGTTGGAAAAGAAGCAAATCCTAACGCTGTTGAAAGCCTCCTTCAGGTTTTCTATTGTTGTAATTGTACTAATTAAGTAACCGTTACCGCTTATGAATTTATTTCTTTTTTGTTTCTTATACAACCTGTTTCAGACACACTACTACTACGCATGCCGACGGCCGGAGTGCATTCCGACGATCATCCGCTGGTGATCATAAAAATCAAGTAAGTAATTTATTTTACAATTAGTCATAAACGGTTCTAATTCATTTTATTGTGCGTAATACTGAAAAAGAAATCTTTCGGGATAATTTGTCCTATATAAGTTAATATTTTCGTCGCGGGCTGAATTTGATTTTCATTATTTTATTTGTTTATACCACCTGTTTCTCATACAAAAAAAAATAGCTTGTAAATAAAATGTATACCTGGATGCCGCCTGCTTTTCTTAAGAAAATTTAGTACACCCTGACTCATCCCACTCTTAGCGTTTGCAGTTAGCCCGGTTTATCCAAATTTCTTTACTGTTTTTTTTATTATACGTTTTCTCTCTTTTCAACGTAACAGAATTAGAATCGAATCAAGAAGAAACGAGCCCTTCAAAAGCTCGGTTTGTATTTATACAGATTGAGAACGACAGGGATAATAACGAACAACCATTCCCACCGATATTATGTGAAATATTCTGCGAAACCAGTGTAAAAGTATATTTTTTAGATGACAACCACAAAATATTCCTAGAAGGTTAGCCAATTAACGCAAACAAATAGACTATAATGACTTCTATTGAATTTTATGTTCGCAAGAGAAAGCAATGTTTATTTTAAACGTTCAAGCAAGTATGCAATATTGCATACAGCCAAAGGAAGCTCAACGTATAGTCAGTTGCTTAACTTATAGAAATGAATAGAGTTTTGTATTATTATCGATCCACGATACAGGGAATGAATTAATTAGGGACCGTTTATCGCACGTGCAATATAACGAAATAGAATTTCTCAATACTAAACATTAAAGGCGTTTATATTTGTACACTGCAGCTGTTTCGAACGTTGTTTGAAGAATAAACTATTGGGCATAATAAGCCGCTGCTGGCTTATTTCCATGAATTTATATAGAAGTTATTGAACAGTAAGCAAATTTTTCAGAGAATTATAGCGCGTACTTTTAACATTTGCAAAGCAGCAGACTATAGAATGAGCACTGAAGGAAATTTTAATACGTATTTATTTTAATTGCGCGGGGGGCGAAGTTATTGTATGACCGTTTGAAATGACAAAAAGCGTGCAGTCTTTTATACATTTTAGGAGGCGCTTATTAATACACAAGGTAGTTAGAGATTAATACAGAAACCACTCGATATCAGAAAGTTAACGTAACACACTTTCCGGACGGTATTCTTGGTAAACACTTATTAAGTGTATTGGCACTTAAAGGCAATCCGTAACGAACCCTCCTGTTAGCCTCGTCAAACTACGCTGAGGTTAGAGTTCAGAGTTAGTCATGAAGTCTCCTTAAAGTCTTTTATTACGGATTAAAATTTCATCTCTATTGGTGTGTGACTTTAGGAGAGGGTGCGTTTGTTTACCGCAAAATCTTTTAATACGAACGTACCAAAACATTCTTTCGAGAAAGAAAAAATGTTTTGTGTGTCTGTGTGTGTGAGAGAAAGAGAGAGTGAGTGTGTGTTTTCCAACATTTTCACGATGTTCGTTATGCTATTTATATATATATATATATATATATATATATATATATTTAAAATATACAAATATACAAATAGGTTTATTCTTTCTTGACCTTTTCTGATAAGTATCAAATACTTTCAATTGTTCTTGGGAATTTAGGTCTATACAAATACACGTTACATCAATAAACTATTTCATATCTTGTCAAATAATATAATTTATTTGTTTTCCTTCTCCAGATGTTTTAACCTTACACACAGGTCTTTACCAATGGTTAATGTTATCATATTATAATATTTTCATAACATAACCTTCTATTCATAACATGCCTTCACACCCGTCCATTTTGGAGCAAGTTCACATTGGAGCTAGGTGATGCTGTACTTCCCATAATGTGTCTGTATTAAATATTACAACTTTGCTACTCTTGTCCTGATGGACAGGATGCCCTCGTGGCTGAATTTGAGTCACTTGCCAATAATTCCTTTTTACTTTGTATTAATTTAAGACTCATTAAACCTACTCTGTATATAATGACGCGATAAGGAGTCATGAGAGGTCATTGAAACCCAAATTTGACAAATAAATTCTACTAAAATATAATAGAATTCGGAAAAATTGAAATTTCCGCAAATTCATGGTAACGCCCTGTATAATCTATATCAGCTTTTTATTTATTTATTGTTCAACAGAAATAAATCCAATGCAAAACTTCCAAAACTGAAATAAACGTAAAACTAAAAAGGACTGAGAAAGATTCCGATATTATTAGTTTAGTAAATTCAATTCGTTGTAGTATTAATGCTAAGGTTACAAAGCTAATACATAAATACAATACAGTGTTCTAACTACAAAATCACCAACCATCAGACTGCCAAAAGCATTAAATAATATGCTTAATGCTTAATATGCTTAAACAATTCTCGATTTTGCTTAAATTATATTTATAACGTTTTTATCATATAAATTACTAAATATCAGCATATATAGGGATTAAAAAACTTTACTAATTGTTGTTTCAACTTGAAAAATTACGTTGCACACATAAGCACAACAGAGGAAAATGCCTCAAAATGGCTACCTGGTACCATGTGATGACTTCCACCAATAGAAAATGATGCACCCTATTGTCGCCACTGTCTTTATACAGTCACTGTACTGTTAGTTATTGGTAAGTGTGAAGAGAACTGTTTTTTGGCTAGTATAGTATATGCTCAGAAGTACCCAAATAGAAAACATCCCAATATAAATGTGTTTGAGAGACTGTTACTAACATTTCGCAGTGCCGGAAATGTGGAATATAAAAACAAAATAGACAAAAGACACGTAATTAATGAACATAGTGAATTCCAAGTAATTGAATCGCTCATAGAAAATCCATAAACGAGTCAAGGACGTATTAGCCAAGAAGTATGTATTAGCAGGAGAAGTGTTTCATCCTTATTATATTGAAATGTATCAGGAACTTTATCCGAGTGATTTTGACACGCGAATTGAGTTTTCGTTATAGGTTTTAGACAACGTGGCATGTGATAGTAATTTTTTGATTTTGTTCTTTTTTCTGATGAGGCTACTTTCCATAATAATGGATTAGTAAATCGGCATAATTTTCACTATTACTATTACTATTTTCCTTGCATGGTCAAATAGATATCATTTATTGGCGTTGTTAAAATGTTTGAATTTATTTCTAAGGTTTTCCATGGATTTTCCGTGAGTATTTTCTTATCTAAATTTCGAAAGATCACTCTTTAAACTGGAATCTAGGTCGTGCTATCAAACCTGATATTGTGTTTTTTTGTGTATTACAATTGTGTGACGAATTTAAATGGCATTGGCAGAAGGGTTGAATAATTAGATTAGAGACGTTCCTGTATTTCGATAGGATCCCCGTGAAATGAGGACGATGCACACTGAGACGTTCCTGAATTCCGATTGGCTGTCCGGAAGAGTATGATGCATTAGGGCGGGCTGTATGTGTAAAGTAGTGCGAGGAGGTAACAAGAGATTTCTTCAGCGCGCTTATGAGGGAAGGCGGAGCCTATTTACACGGGGCCTTATGAGAAAAAGTGGTGGAAGTAGGTAATTGTATTTATTGAGACATAATCGAAGTGACGTCAAAATTACAGATCGCCACTTCAAGAATTGATTCTTTTCTTTTATTTTCTCGGCTTTTCTCGCTTTGAAATGTGAGTCATCATAATTATAAGTACTAATAAGCACCTAAAAAGACCGTGTTACGTAAAACACTAACAAGTGACGCAAGGTTTACTTCCAAAATCGACTGTTCAGCTTAACTGCAAACTCCAGAATACAACCTCCTTTTTTATCTAATTGAATTTTTTAAGGTTTGTAACCAAAATAATTATTGGACCTTGCGCACATATTTGGATATTTTATTTCATTTTGTCTTAGTATTAATATAGTAATGAGGTTTTGTTCTGGAGTGTATTATTTTGTCAGGTAGCCATACCTTGAAACAGAAGCCAGTCTTTCCGAGTTTGTGCCGTTGTGTTTCTTTTATTTTTCTTTCTGATGATGGATAAGGTCATCATGCATTGCAGTGGAATCGCGGAGTCAGCTGCTTTACTAATTGAAATTTGTAGGTTTCTATATTTGAATTTCCAATGCCTCACCCGAAAGCCAGGAAGTGAGTTTCTTTTATATGAGAATTTTGAATTTTGCCGAACACTTGCTGTTCCAAGCAAAGTAGTGATCTTTAACGTGCGTGACAACACTCATACACAGGACTTAACATTTTTTACTTCTCATTCGAACGAGGGCGTATTTTTGTGAAAAATGCTCGCCTAACATTTTTCAAGCGGTCCGTATCGGGAATCGAACCCGGGGCGTTCGGCTTAGTAGTCACACGCAAATCAACTAAGCAATGGAGTCGCATAATTTGTAGGTCGGCAATATAAAATTTGAGTGGTTGTGTGAACTCGGCCAACCAATACAAAATTTCTATTTGAACTCAGCGCTCATTTATGGGAAGAGCACTTACTGAATCCGTTCGTTAAACGTACTATAGTTCTCAAATTTCTTAATTATTTTTCTTTTCTAATTTCCTGAGTCAGTGTGACTGAAATTCTGAAATATACAGTTCAAATGAACTCTTCAAGATTTTGCAGGTACTTCATTTTAAAAGTGATTTACAAGACATTTTAGCTATTCTACCCAACACAAATCAAAAACTTGTTTTTCGAAGTTGTAAGATTACGGGAGATTGGCTTACGTATTTGCATGTATTCAAGTTAAAATTTAACTATTGTTAAAGCTATTTATTACTTTGAAACAATCACCCTAACCGTTACAATTTCAAATACGTTATTGCTAATATAACACTACAAAAACATTTTGAAATTAAGTTTAGTTTTTTTATAATGTTCTTTGCTTATTACAGCTTTACTTCCAGTGGACTTGATGTGTATAAAGTTCTGAAAGATTTTATTATGCATGCCGCATTGCTGATTTTATATTTTCTTTCATGGGCGAGCCGACCATTCATTTAGTTTTAGATGATGTAAAAGATAAAGCCAACTGGGGAACGGTATGTTATTAAAATTTCAGCATAATTTAATACAGACTGTTAAACTGTGTTTGTATTAAATTAGTAAGTCTAGTTCTCAATTGTAAAATAAACGAACCCCACAAAAATCATAAAGCCCTTGAGTTGAACTTATAAACGGCGCTTAGATCCTACAGGAACAAAGATGCCGTGGAATTATTGGGATCTAGAGATTTTATAAAAGCATCTCATAAATTTGTCGAATGACAATAATTCTCATTATCATGTTGTCCACGTGCATAATAGTATGAAGTTTTCTTGAAAAGAGTTTACAGCATTGCGTAATAGTAAATAAAGTAAAACAGTTTAATGCCACTGAATATTTATAGATTTATCAAGAATAAAAGAATCAATTATTATTAAACGTTTTGTACATGTTTAGTGTGCTGACTTATCTATGCTGTTGTTTACTCCAAAATCAAGAAATGTGAAATCACCGACAGTTAACAACAGTCTGTGATTCCAAAGAACAACGGTGCACCTCCACATTATGGTAAGGAAGATATCTGAACCAAAATTTTTCTATTAGATGGATAAGCAGGCAAGAGTCAATCGAATGGTTTGATGCCGAGACCTAGCTAGTTCATCCTACCAACATGTTTTAGTTTTGAATTACGTGCGTTTTGGGTGCTGGACGCTACGTAGAACAATTAAAAAGCTAGAATACGAGTTGAAGTTGCAAGAAATACTGTTCATATTGGACAATGACCCGCGTGGTTTTCGATACAAACTCTGACACTGTTGTGCAATAAATAGAGGTCACTTTGAGTACCTATTAAATTGATTGATCGTTTTTGTTGTCATTTTTATCAAATTTCCGTGTTGTTTTGTTGTTGTTTAATACAATAATAAATCAGTTTTAGTTTTTTATGTCATATTAACCAAATCTACCAAATGAAAGAATGATCAGAAAACAAATAAATATTAGGGCCACGTGTGCTTAGTTAGTAAAGTGAATTGGAATGTCTTAAAATATATAAAATATTTTTTGAAAAGAAATTTTTAAATCTTTAATTAAATGAAAAATATCACCTACGACTTCGTAGGTGATATTTGGATTCGGAAAATTATGTAAATTTGAATTAATAATTAAGAGTGGAATGTTTTATTTAAGATTTCAAAGGTGGTCCTACCTGTCACGTGATGTGGAAAACAAATCAAGGTTACAATTTTTAAACCTTACAACGTCTATATACAACAATTTTTGATCAAATCAATACAAAACGATTACGCCCATTATACAGGACTTCTTACGTATCCTGAAACTTCTGACAACTCTGTACGACGTTTAGTTTAGTGTTTACCGGGTTTTAAAAATACGTGTGAAGGAACATAAGTATCGATGTGTTTAACATTAGGAGAAAACATCAAATGAAAATTTCAATCACTAGCGAAAATCTATTCTTCTTTCAATGTAGATTTATTGGTATTTTCTGTATTAATTTATGTTTCTACCTCTTAAATGAAATTTTTTAATAGGAATTGAGGGATATATTTTAGTGCATATTAAGAGCTTTGTTTATACAGAACCTGTTCTGCTTGTCCATAGAACTTTGCTTTAGTAGAAAACTGCAATATTCATTGTTGCCGTGAAGTTAGTAATGCATTATATTAATAACCATTGGATAGATTTTTGCTGTTTTTCATTTACGTTGGTTTAATATACGACGAATTCGATTTTGTTATCCACGCTGCAACAGGATTTTCGGTTTTTGCTAAAATGGCACTAACCGTCTTATTTTAAATTAAATCACCCGCTTATTTTTAGGCCGTTAAAACAAATTTTATTGACACTTCACATTAGTGTTTGTAGTACTTTTTTGGCATACAGTTTAAGATGCAGTACGTGGGGATCTTGAGACCTGTAAGAAATACGATCTTGGTTAAATGGGACGGAAGTATCACAATAATAAGAGCTTCAGATCGGTTGTCAAGTTTAAAAATTTTTCGTAGATGCTAATTAAAATAGAATGCTCAAAATTTGAGCATGCTGGTAATTCATCATTGCTCCTCACATTGTGAACTTCGATTTTGTCTAAGCCACATAGATTTTGCGTGACAATGTTCAACTTTTAATTTTCTAATAGTCGCCATATTCGATTTTTGTATTTTTGAAATGTTGACAAAAAATCCTTTTCAAAGAAGTATAACATATCCAGACGTTGAACCCCCGTTTGACTCGATATCTAACTCAACAATTCAAATGTGGATTTTCATCTGACCAAGAAATTATGTTTTGTGTTTTTACGATTAAATATACCACAATTCGTAAATTGAGTTTCGTCAGACCACAAAATTTTATAGTTAAAAATTGGATTTTCATTGTGCTTTCTGATATACCTATCGCAAAATTCTATCTTTCTAATTTGAACTTCATTATGGAATCCCTGACATGGTCATTCATGGTATGGATGGTACGTGAAACGCTTTAAAATAGTTCTTGCCGTAGAGTGAATGACACCTATTGCATTTTGAATTTGTCTGAGAGTAGTACGAGGCTTTTCGACAACTTCTTTTTAAAACCATGTTATTCGTTACCCCCTTTAGTTCATATATTTCTCTTAGCATAAAACTTTCGTAAGTTATTAAATTTTTCTGTAATTGCCGAAACATACATCTGTTTGGTTGGTGTCTTTGTGGGTATTTATTTAAATACAGTTCCAGCAGCCTTAAAACATTCTAACATTTGATATTTATCACGGTTAGAAAAGTGATCTATTTCAAACGCAAATGCTTTGTCAAATTTCTAATTAAATTAACTTTTACACTACAAACTTGAAACATAAGTTAAAGAACCAACTTTGACGTCTCTGATGCGTAG
The DNA here is from genome assembly GCA_036346225.1 of Platerodrilus igneus. Taxonomy (NCBI): domain Eukaryota; kingdom Metazoa; phylum Arthropoda; class Insecta; order Coleoptera; family Lycidae; genus Platerodrilus; species Platerodrilus igneus. The sequence goes on along the minus strand of JARFIW010001503.1, from coordinate 6,526,184 downwards.
AGCAATGGTTTCTTTTTGTCATAATGGAAATTAAAGCCTACTACAACCAAAACATACGAGGAAAGGCTGTTAACTGACGCACACATGCTTGAAGAACACGAATAACATAACCCACAGAAGCATGTATCGTCGCTTTCGGAAGTTCCCCCTCTATCAGAAATGAAATGGGTAATGGGTCAAATGGGTCAGTGGGTCCAAGTGGTCACATTTTGTTTGGGTCGCCGGGTCAGTGGGTCATGCGTATCGACCCAAATTGACCCGGTTACCCAAATTGACCCGGCGACCCAAATTGGCCCGACGACCCAAATTGCTCCGGCTACCCAAATTGATCCGGTAACCTAAATTGACCCAGTGACCGAAATTGATCCAGTGACTCAAATTAATAAAGTGACAGATTGGCTTTCTCTATTTAAAGCTATAGTTTAGTGAACTTTTAGGTCAGTCTATTAAGTACGTTCACAAAATTATACATAAAGTTATTGGTTCAGTTAGTTACTTGCACTCATTTTATGAATTTGAAGTAAGCGCCAAAATAATTTATAACGCGATAATAGTACAGCGCCTTTCCTTTAATTTGAAAATGCATTTTTAATTTTTTTCAAAGGAACGTGCTATGGCACACAATGCGGTGTTATACACTTATAGAATTTGGTATGTTATAAGCATAATAAATTTAAAAATTTCTGTTTCTAACTTCTCTTCTCACTATTGTAGCAATAATACTATAAGCTTTCAAAATTTGTATCATTCTGGATTGTAGTTGGACTTACAAAAAACATTGACAATTAAGAACTAACATCAGGGTTAGTAATCGTCATAGTATCAAATATAAACACCACCTAAATTAGTTTGCTAATACAATTGTCTTTCACTGACGTAGTTTGTGGTAAAAAATCTAAATATTATCTCTTTATTTTCATAACGTTTCATTACTTTGGTAATTTGTAGCAGTAGGCATCACCTTGGTTGTAATATAAACTTTTGGAAATCTCCGAGAAGTGGTCGTTATAAAGCAAATACAATGGTTAAAATTATATGAAACACGTATTACAAATTGCGATTTTGTTACATTTTCCTTAGGTTGCACGCTTTCTTTCCAGGGCTGGCTTTTGAAATTTGCTGTCGGTAGACGAATATTTTTCGGCCGCCCCTCAATTTCGCTTTGAAATGTAATAACCTGCATAAGTAAATCCATAATATCTTCCAATATAAAGTAAATGTTCTTCCCGTACATGTATGTTTTCTCGTACTTATTGTTACAAAATCTTTAAAAAACGGAATTTAAAAATATAGCTTAGTCATCATAAATTCATAAGTGATGTAACCTTTTTTTATTAAGTAGGTTTATAAGATACTTTGTATTTATATATTATAATTCTTTCTTATTTTTAGTGCTTTTGTTTACATTTTATGTGATTATTTAAAATAAATAGAGTATTTTGTTGATGACAATATTTGATAAGCGTAGACGTAAATTATCTTGGGTCTTCAATTTGGGCCACCGTCTCAATTTGGGTCACCGGGTCAATTTGGGTCAGTGGGTCAATGGGCCGTGGGTCACATACCTATTTGGGTCACTGAGTTATGGGTAACTTTTTTGGTGACCCATTTCATCTCTGCCCTCTATACGCATGCTAATTTTGAAATCGTTGCGTTCACCAGCAGGGATGGCAAAATCTAGACGTATATCGATATATCATATCATTTAATATATCGCAAGAATACATCGATATATCATGAAAAATATATCGATATGTTGGAACATTTATATAAGGCGCGGATCCACGGAGGTATCGCTCTCCAGTCGCCCCAACTATCGGACCATAAACCCAAATCTCGCACTTTAAATACTATAACACCCACATGCAACAACTAAAGCCTCATACTGTCCTACTATTTATGCGCGTGTCTTTCGATATCTATATAATCCAATATTATGGCATCGAATAATGCGAAAAGATTACTGCAACCAAATATGTATCGATTTATCATAGTAGTATATATTTTAATTAAGTTGTGGCTGTTGGCCGTTTTAAGAATTAACAGTATAATTATGTCAGTGCACAGTGCAGCGAACGTAAAGCAGTACCACACGACCCTCTTACTTATAACTTTGTAAGAAATGTTAGCTCACATCAATTATTCTAACGTAGGAAGAGAAAACTATATGTAGATATCCAAAAATTATTTTAAAGGTTGAACTGTGGTACAAGTTCTTGTGCTTGCGTGCATGAAAGTGTATTCATATCACACACACACACACACACACACTCACACCACGCACACACACACACACACACACACACACACACACACACACACCACACCCACACACACCACACACACACACACACACACACACACACACACCACACAACACTCACATACACACACACACACACACACACAACACACACCCAAAAGGCTGCTGGGGCCCACCCTTGATTTATATATATTTGTGTGATATTTGGGGGTTAAAAATAGCATTAGTATTCAATTTGGTAATTATTTCAGGATTCGGCATAGAAAATACAAATATTAAGGTGAAACGCTTTTCTTTAGAGTAGAAATTAATAATTCTAATGAAATATTTTAGGAAGCTAAAAATTAATTTTCATAATCCGGCAGACGTAAATATTATAAGGTATACTGTATATAATATAGCATTTGAAAGGTCATAGTATAAACATTTTAACCATTGTATTTAAATATAGAGTATAGGGATAATTTCTAAGAAGCTTCATTTTAAACTGTTTTCCGATTAGTGTTTATACAATCAAGGTTGATCGTTATATTGTTTACGAGAAATTTTAAACTTGTTGTTAAATTCAAAACGAAGGTAACCGTCGCCAAGGTCTTGGATTTTAATAAGAAGGGTCGAGATAACGTTGAACAAATAACAGAAATTCCAGGTAGTGTTGGTTACCACTGTCAATTAGGATAGATTTATAGCCTCGTTAAAAAAATATGAAGCTTGAGTTGGAGAAGGTGATCTTGTCAGTTACAAAACTTGCAAACCAGAAAACAAGGAAAGATTATTTGTTAGAATATGTATGAGCGAAATAAACATAGATTGAACGTCAACGGTCGTGGACAACGGGTTGACAGACAAAGTTGATTTAGCGCGTATGTATTAAAGCGAGATAGCTATAACGCGTATTATTATAAGCGTGTTTCAAATGTTAACTATTGACAGTTGGGATTTATTTTTCAACGAAATGGTTTGAAAAGTGTTGTCAGTTAGAACTAATACGGAGAAATGATGTGAGTACTTGCGTTGTTGTGAACTTAAACTTGTATTTTCGTAGAAAATCGTTTTCGGTTGGAAATGAAATATAGAGAAATGTATACGTTAGTTAAAGTTTGGGAAAAAATGTAACCGTTGGGAGTTTTAAGAGTTGAATGTTTGTTTGTATTGACGGAATTAACAAGCTTTACAGGGGCAGAAGAACAACAAATGATGGTGATGCTCTCTCTAAATTTCCAGCAAGCGTACGTCTCTTTAGGCTTATACTTGTATTTGACAACCAGCTGATGGCTCCAAGTATTAATACGTTTAGGAGTTGCATAAAAGTTCCGTTTATGTAAGTAAAACTGTTACATTTTAATTTGCACTAAGTGTGCTAAGTATAAAATTGAGAATGGAGTAAAAGATAGTGTTTGGTCGAACTGGTTGATTACCTACACTTTATAGAAGAGGTTTGAGAGTCTGAATGCAGTATGGAGGTGGAAAATGAAATAACTCTTTGGTGATATGGTTGCAGCTAGCAGTCGTGGTGATTGCAATCCAGATTGGGTGTTCCTGTAGGCAGCAGTCGTTGATGGTATGATGGCAGTCCTGGGGGCAGTGATAGAATTCAGGTAACTTGCTTTTGTTTGCATATGTGTATAAACAGATGTTTTTGTGCATTATGGGTATAATTTTATGAACTAAAAAGATAAACTTGGGAAGAATTACGGATTGAACTTTTTCTGTTGCATTATTGTACTGTATTTTATGTGACAATTTAGGTTTAGAAATGATTTATCATATTAACAATATTCGGTATGTACAAGTTAAAAGGGTACTTTTGGGGGATTGATTGCAAAATTTGGCACGGAGGATTACTATGAGCTCGTACTAAACCGGAGTTAAAGTAAAGACTGTGGTAAAGCCTTGTTACTTTCTATGATAATATAATTGTAAATATTTATCTGGGGTAATTATTGATTTTAAGATGTATTGTGAAATGTATTATTTTAACAAAGAGGATGTATATAATGTATAAATAATGAGTGAACGAGGAGAGAAGTTTTATTTCGATCTTGGCGTGTCTTTTTCTGTGAATATGTTGATAAACTTAGGTGATTTACCGTAGCAGAATTTTTTTAGTAGTTACAATGATTTACAGAAAGCAGCTGAGCAGCCGTGTCATATTTCGTTGTGAAGCAGAAATATTTTAAGCTTTTTAGGTATATAAGCAGCTTTCGCAGCATTTTGGCACCCAGAAAGTGGGGCTTTTAGTAATATATATATATATATATATATATATATATATATTGCTGTGAAACCATCTAAATTAACTGGTCCGTTGACTTTCTTCTGTTAATCGCCTCTTTACTCTTTTCCGCCTCGGCTGCTCGCCTAGTTAAAACTTTCATCCTCATTCATAAAAAAAAACAAACACATTCCTACCACAAACATCAACGTTAACTCTATTTACATCAATATTCATAATACATTAAAATTTCAAGATTAAATTTGTTATCATTTTAATTTGCATCCAGAATTAAAGTCCTTGTAGGATGCCTACTAATTAATTTAACAATATTGGCAGACCTGAGTCTGAGTACAAAGGGAGCATCTCCCACCCCTTTACGTTAATTAACCAGGTTCGTCTAATTGAGCTCAAAGACATACTCAAATTTTCATCAAGAACATAAATACTAAATACTCCTTTCTACTTAAACAAGAAAATTTCACCTTAAAATTAAAAATTCGTTGTTAGTACAAATTCACTACTGTCCATTTTAAGTAAATAAATTATAAAGTTATTCAACACACACCAAAACATCAAAAATCGAACAACAAAGCATAAGTTACCTGAAGGTTAATGCACTCGTGGGTCCAATGTACATCGTCCTCTGTTAATCACACCATTCCAACTGGGTTATGTTTAGGTCCTCGGATTACTGGTCGCCTTTAAAATTTTCTACACCACTATTCATCTAAAGTTGTTTAAGTGCTTTTCCGGAACTCATCTGTGTATATCTGTATCTTGTTTTGTGGATCCAGTCACGTTTACGAATCATTTAATTATTAACACCCCGAAAATAGCAAAGAAATTCATACTTCTTTCACGCTATACGCCAAAACTGCCTACTTTTGTTTATTCATTTGTCGTTGCAAATTTGAATAATTGGTACAGTACTCGCAATTATAACTAGACTTTATTACCTTGCATCTTCTTTTCTAAGTGCACTAAATTACTTTCATTGTAGCACGTAAAGAACAAACTGTTTTAAAGTATTAAATAATCACCAAAATATACGAGCAAACTGTTTAAATTATTGAATCAAAAACGAAAAATTAGGAGAGAGAAACTCATATTAACACGGGTATATATAATAGCTAGCCTGTGCGTCGGTATTGTCCCGCAAACGGACAATTTCCAGAATTTCGTCATTCTATGTTCCCTTTTCGATCGCTCGGCACAGCTTCCACAAAATTTGCACACGTCCAAGTTTAAAATCTATGAAATTTCGACACGGCTCGCAACGCCTGAGAATAACTAACTAATTTTTATACAGAAATGTTATTTTTACCTCTCATGTTTGCCTCTTATTTTCAACCAATCGCAACCCAGTGACGTTGCTCAAATCACGCCTTTTACTATATGTGTCTCTGTCTTGCGCATATTATCTGTCTCTATCTACCCTGTTCTGAGTGGTACTAATCGATATTCTTTAGTATCGGTTATTTTCAAGCCACGTGGACTGTGAAATAACCCACCTTATTAGCATTTCTCGTGAATATTAAGCGACGGTTTCTCCAACATTCTCTGTAACCATTTGTTATCTGCAAAATTTACGCAGAATGAGACTTTTAAAAATACGCAGGTGTTCAATCGTCCTACTTCTAACTAACACTTCTACGATTTGAATATTATTGGGTTTTTACAAGCTTTTATGCATATTATATGTTACTAATGGTTCAATTAACTCCAATTAAAATAATACCTTTTAATTTTTAGTGAATCCTAATTAAATATTCAATTATTATTTGTACATTTTGTTTAATACCGGTTACTTAAACTTGAATTAATTAATATAAATCTTGCACGTAATTTCCATGTGTTTCTTTACTTGGAATAATTAAACTACACGTTGAGCATTTTAATACTGCTTCTTTTTATAGAAAGCGTCTTGTAAATAATTTAAATCTCTTATTTTTAATGAAACGAATGGATTTTTATGCTCCACGGTTTTTTTAATAAAGCGTATTATCTAATAAAATTCCTTATACACGGTGATTAAAATTATTTGATGTAATTAATTAATTTTCTACCCTGGTCTAAATATGAGTAATATATATATATATATATATATATATATATATATATATATATATATATATACAGTGTGTACAGTATAAAATGCAGTACATGGGGATCTTGGAAACTGTAGGAGATACGATCTTGGTTAAATGGGACAAAAGTTGCATAATCATGAGGGTATCTCAGAACGGTTTTCAAATTTCAAAAAATTTTCATAGTTACTAGATAGAGGCAAAAAACACAAAATTGACGATTTCTTTATTTGCTCATAGTTAGTCTACTAATTGAAATAGAATGTTCAAATTTGGTACATCATGATAATTCCCCATTGCGCTTCACATTTTCAACTTAGATTTTGTCTAGGGCATCTAGATTTTGCGTGACGATGTTCAACTTTTTATTTTTAAATAGCCGCCATATTGGATTTTTACATTTTTGAAATGCTGACAAAAAACCCTTTCCAAAGGGGTATAACATGACTATGTTTGATTGAATCAAAACACTAAAAATCACATAATTATGTTTTGGTCGTAGTAGGCTTTAATTTCCATTATGACAAAGAGAAACAATTGCTCAACATCTGAGAAACGTCAAAGTTTGTCCTTTATTTTATGTTTCAAGTAGTGCAGTTTAAAAAAACAGTTAATTAATTTACATAGAAATTTAAGCAAAGCATTTGCGCTTGAAATGGATCCCTTTACTTACCGTGATAAATATCAAATGTTAGAATGTTTTATTCTTTCTGGAAGGAATGATGTTAAAGCCGCTGAATTGTATTTAAATAAATACCCAGAAAAACATCAACCAAACAGATGTATGTTTCGGAGATTACAAAATAATTTAATAAATTATGGTAGTTTTGGCTTGTCTAAGAGAAATAGGCAAATTAAAAAAGATAATGAAAACAGCGTTTTACAAACAGTTGTCAAAATCCTCGTACTTCTCGTAGACAAATTCAGAATATAACAGGTGTTACTTATTCTACGGCAAGAACTATTTTAAAACGTTTCAAGTACCATCCATATCATGAACGACCATGTCAGGGATTGCGTACTGAAGATTAAATTCGAAGAATGGAATTTTGTGCTTGGTAAATCAGAAAGTGCAACGAAAATTCAAATTTTGCATATACAATTTTGTGGTCTAACGAAAGTCGATTTACGAATTGTGGTATGTTCAACCGCGAAAATACAATTTTTTGGTCAGATGAAAATCCACATTTGAACCGCCAAGTTAGACATCAAGTTAAATGGGGATTCAACGTCTGGTTTGGTATTATTGGAAGGTACATTATAGGTCCGTTTTTTTATGATGCAAATTTAAATTCTGCAAGATACTTAGATTTATTGCAGGGAAATGTGGCAGATAGACTAATGGAGCTTACACTTGCTACTTTGCAAAATATGATTTTTCAAAATGATGGCGCTCCACCCCACAATGCTCTGATTATTAGAAATTTTTTTAATTCTGAGTATAATGAAAACTGGATTGGAAATCGGGGACCAATTAAGTGGCCGGCGAGATCACCGGAGTTAACTCCTCTAGATTTCTTTATATGGGGCCATTTAAAAAGTTGTGTGTACTCAAAAACGTATGATAATGTAGGTCAATTACAACAAGCAGTCCAAGAAGCCGTAAATAAAATAACTCCAACTATGATAAGACGATCTTGTAAAGATGTTTATAAAAGTTGTCGGTTGTGTGTTCAACAAAATGGGGGGTTATTTGAACATTTAAAATAAATAATGAATTCATGTGGCTGACTATTGTTATATATTTTTTCCTTGATTGTTAATTTGCAATTGTCTGAACATGAATGACAACTAAAAACAGCTTAAATAATATTTTGTATTGAGTAGATGCTAGTTTGTATTTATTCTTTGTTAATGCATAGTTATGTAAGTTCTGATTAATACAGATTTATTTTCAATTTTCTACGTTTTTACTGTTTTTATTACCACTGAAAATTGAGTTTAAAATTTTTAGAGCAATTGTTTCTCTTTGTCATAATGGAAATTAAAGCCTACTACGACCAAAACATAATTATGTGATTTTTAGTGTTTTGATTCAATCAAACATAGTCATGTTATACCCCTTTGGAAAGGGTTTTTTGTCAGCATTTCAAAATGTAAAAATCCAATATGGCGGGTATTTAAAATAAAAGTTGAACATCGTCACGCAAAATCTAGATGCCCTAGACAAAATCTAAGTTGAAAATGTGAAGCGCAATGGGGAATTATCATGATGTACCAAATTTGAACATTCTATTTCAATTAGTAGACTAACTACGAGCAAATAAAAAAATCGTAAATTTTGTGTTTTTTGCCTCTATCTAGTAACCTATGAAAAATTTTTGAAATTTGAAAACCGTTTTGAGATACCCTCATGATTATGCAACTTTTGTCCCATTTAACCAAGATCGTATCTCCTACAGTTTCCAAGATCCCCATGTACTGCATTTCATACTCTACACACTGTATATAATTTCAAAAGGAAGTTTAGATAAAATAAATCTTACATTATATAATATGTAAGATTTAAAATTTCGAAAAATATGATTACCATGAATGTTTTATGCGGTAATGGGATTCATTAACACTAAGAATATCATTTGACGATCTCAAATTGTCAGTAGGAATTTTAGATCGTTGCACTGTTAAATAGTTTTTCATTAAAAAAAGAATTGTATTTTCTAGCTATGGTATCTTTGTAACTTGAAAGGATAAAATTTAAATATTTGTTAAGTTAATTGAACTATTTTCTTAATATTTAGAACGTACAGCTGAAATAGTGATTCCTTACATTCGCGCGATAAGAATCGAGCATATACTTTGAAGCCAAACGAGCTAGCATTATTTTATACTTACACGAAAACAATTTTATTTACAACGAACTTGTTCTGAAAATAACTTTTGTGCTTATAAATATAATTATAAAACAAATAAAGAACAAAACAGAAATGCGTCCGTAAACAAACCATGTGCAAATAGCATTGCACATTTTCTTTTAACAGGCATATATGCCAAATTAGACATAGCAGCCAGGTGTAAATATATTCTAATGAAAACTCTATTTGCACAAACAACAGTTGTTTATTATCAAACTTATACGTCTTTTCAACAACTCCTAGCTACAATGAAGTTCTAGAAGTTCTCACAACAATTTATTTCTAGCTAATTGCTAACAGTACAATTATTTGTTTCTTAAACTATGATGCTATATTCTTAATTAACGTAATACCAAAGTACAGCAATTAACTATCCAAGCACTAATTATTAATTTATATACGAAGCACTATAATTAATTTATATCGAATAGGGTGATTTATATCAATAGTTACTCTTATCGCATCTTCCAGAGTTTTAAACTAGAACATGTTGTAATCAAAGCTTTAGTGAGAACTGATATTGTAATCAAAGCTGCGATCAGAACTATTATCAAAACTTCAGTTAGAACTAACTAATTAACGCCAATCACGGCAATTTATATACTTATTCTAAACCTTAAGACTATTATAAACTGTCCCAGAAATTGTGCAGATAACATTTCAAATGTACCTATTGTAATCTTTTGAATGCAGTCATGTACCTATCAATCAAGAGATTTCGTGCCGCAGGGCCCATCAATCATCTTTTGTGTACCTACACTTCGTTTATGTTCTAATGTAATTATTCTGGTCAGAGGCAGACCAATCGGCGCTACACTATGATTTTAGTGTACAATAACCACGCAATTAAGATCAGTGATCGAACTGTAGTAGCATTTGTGATAGAATTTTCTGGCCATAATTTAAAATACGCTATCGCATATCCTCATGTTCTTTCCTATACTTAATTTGTTCTTTTTGTATAAAAACAGTTTCACTTTTTTGCATTGTTTGACATAGTTGTAGAAAATATTGAATATTTTGTGCTTGATGGTCTAAAACATAAGGATTTCAGTGATTTTTTGCGCATTAAATATGTCTTATGTGTTACGTTTCTCCGAGTGCACAAATAGAATTCTTGTGATTCACAAAAAAAATGTCGCCAGAAACTGCTTAATCTTTTACTCATTTGTTATTTTGTATTCCCAGTTATATAGTTTCCTTAGTAATATCTTAAAATTTATTTTTAATCTCATTTAAAGAGAGGACGGAAATAATGGAAAATATATTAGCTGTTCCAACAAATATTGGCAATGGTTAGGTAATGCTAAATCTGTTTTGATCCTGTTTAGGTAATGTTGGTCCTTATCCTGATCACATACATTGCAATTAGGAAAGCGTGCAAAAATAACTGGGGGTCCAGATCGTTCTTATTTATGCCGCATTCGAGATAATAACGAAGAGGTGGAGAGGTATTTTAATTACAGCAACATTACAATTACATTATTGATATTACAAACATGAAGTGGGCCGCACATTAAAAAAATGAAATACGGATACGAGGAAATAGAGCAGCAGAGAGGCTCTATGCATAATCAATAAATCTTTTATTTCTGGTACGTTTGGTTTTAATGGACTCCATCATCCGAAGTGTTTAAATTTTATCTCTTATTTGAAAGATAAACTTATTTTGAGGGTCCCGATTTAAACTGCCATTAGGTCAGCGACTTAAATAAACTTATGAAAGCTGGTCTTATATAATATTTATTATATTAATGGCAAATACAACAAGTTTAAGCCCAATTTTTATCACTGACAATCTTTGAAAAAGTGCTTGCCCTATTATATACTGCCAATAAAAATTATATTAAGAATATTTCTGACATTGATAAAATAAAAGACTCACTGTTATTGCTTCAATTGGAATTAAAACGCATTTATAATCGGATGAATTTTAGTCTGTTTACTGCTATTTTGTATATAAAAAGTCTATTATCTTAAAATCTAGACGTCGTGACATCCAATAGAAGGTAAGTAAATTTTTGAATTTCCAATAATATGATGTTGCAATTAAAGAAAAATAATTGGATATATGCAGTGTTAAAATCCATACGCACTAATATCCTGACAAACTAACGGTCATTTTTCTCTTCATATATCCTAGCAGTCTCTGCAATACATTGTGTTCCAATTGTTCACCATGTCCAATTATACAAGCATGGTTTATTTTTATACTTAAAAACGTTTTGCATTGTCTAAAATCACTTTGAATGAACCTTTTTTTTACAATTTTCAGAGTTCTTTTATTACAACTGTGTTATACATATAAACTAAAATATAATAAAAGAAATGGATTTTCTCTATGTTTATGAAACGCTGCACAGATGTAGAGCATGTAGTATTTATAAACTGAGAGTTTTTATTTCTTTAGATTTCTTTATTAAAACTCTATAAAGCGGAAATACAATTTCTATTAAAGAATTTTTTGTATGAATTCTTAGGTTTAATGGCAAACAGCTTAGCCTTTTTTTTACTTGAGGTATGGGTTACAGTTCAACGGTTCACAATTTTCTCTGCATCTAAGGTATGGTTGATAATTTGTTACGTTCAATTGTACCCTGCGAAATATTTTCATTCGTTTTAGGAATCTTTTTAAATATACCCACGCTTCCGCTTCGATATTTTGTGTAACTACCGGTTATAGGAGACGTCCCCGATCACGCCTATAATTTAATTAATCGATTTGTTTCTATAAAACTCTTCCTAATACAATTGAAACAGGTATTTGTTCAACACTCTGTAGAATGTTGGTGGTGTATTTAGTTTAAGTCGAAGTACCTCAATTTATCTTTATTGTTTGATAAATGCCGCAAATGTACTCGGTTTTCTATAATCCTTGTTTCCTGAAAGAATATGTTCGCTTTATTTATGAGTAGTATACAGTCTGAATAGCATAAATTTTCTACTAAATGCGATTAACAAATGCAGGTGTAGTCGAATTTGCAGGTTTTCTTTATCTATTTATGCATTACAAAGACTTTAAACGTGTTCTTCGATTCTTCAATTATCAGATCGTTTCCAAAACTGGGCTCACTTTGATTCCTATTTTTATCCTAAGATCTATTGCCTGCTTTCCTGATCTTGTTAATTTGAGAGCAATGCACGCTTTCTTGAATAAGCTTATATCCCCTGTGCATTGGTAAGTTTCTTACGTGCTAATTAATACTAGTAGAGTTCTTTTTTCTAGGTTTTCTACGTAGGTCCAATTTCCTTTTACGTAGGCCTAATTGTTTTTTTAATGTAGACCCAAATGCTCTCTGGCGTAGGCCGCTGTTTTACCTACGGTTGCAACATCAATTAATCTCGCTACTGTTGAGACACTTCATTAGTGGACGAGTTCAAGATGTGTTAGCTGCAAGATAAGTATCTCGGCACGCTGAGGTATTGTTATCTTGTTTTCTTTTATTGCATGCCAAGAGATTATTATATTTCATCAGCGTTTGATGTTGGAGCGTAATCAATGAACCCTAAAACCCGTTTGAAAATTAGCTTTGCTAGTGTTTCCTGTTACTTTTTAAAAATTTATTAGAAATGGTTCTGCATTTACTATTCTTAACTTAACACGCTTGTTTATCCGAAAGTATAAGCATTATTTTTTTACCGATTAGTTTATTTTACATGTAACAATACGAAATGCGCACTTCGTATATGAAATATTAAAATTGTCCGTAGAATATAATTCTTTTTAAATAGAAATTTTTATTTTTACTGTAAATAAAAACTCGATGGCGATGTCCTTTCTTTGCCTATGTGATCCATCCCACTCTCTGCATTTGTAGTTAGCCCGGTATTTCTGAATTTCCTAATCTTTTTATACGTAATCGTGATTCGTGTGGGTCCCTACTTGACTGTCCTTTCTGTTTCTGTCTGACCCGTGCGTTTTAACCGTACAATAGTTCAGCTTTTTTATATATATTTATTTTCATTTCTTATTTATCGAGATTTTGACAAAAGTCATCTTCAAGATGCCAGCGTTTAATGATGCCAGTTGCATGTATTCTTGGCTATTTTCTCGTGTCATTACAAATTTTCAACTATAATCTATTCTATGAGAATAGAGGGTAGTGAGAGCCAGTCACACCACTAGAATATCTTGTATCAATCATTTAGATGCATTTTACAACAACAACAAAAAATATTTTAACATATGCTGTAATAAAAAATTTTTCTAACTTGTTTTTTATTAAATTTATTTATCCTCGTGACTATCAGCTAATAAATTACACCTTTAAATTTCCTAAACCCTAACCTGATATCACAAGGTCGAGAATTTCTTATTATTAATGCAAGCCCAAGGTAAAGTTGGATGGAAAATGGCTTGAGAAAAAGAAAAACTCTTAAGACATAAACGGCTAGTCGAGTGTTAGCTCTGGATAGATCATGAGCTTGGGTCATGGGTTGTCAAAAGACCAAAAATATATTTAATGAGCACCACCGTATTTTTCAATACAATAACCACCAAAATTTAACCGTGCTTGTATTAGGGGAATGCGGAAACCTTATGTCAACACCACTAACATAGCCATAAAACCTAAATTTCACTCTTTTAAACACACTTACCAAAGCCTCAAACACCAGATATCATACAGATGTCTCGGCTTGACCTGTGAACAAACAAAGGTACAACATGGACACCATTTGTGTCCTCAAAAATATTTGCCAAAAATAAAATAATAGAGTTAGTTTAGGCTTCTAAAATATACATCCAAGGAATTTGTTTTCATTACACACAATTTCTGAACAGGGATGACTTGTAATTTTTACTTGAATTTTAAATAATAAAAAGTCATGCAAAAACAAAATTGATTCTATTTGAATAAATTTCTGGATTCATATTACTATAATATTTTCAATTCGTATTTCTATAATATTTTCACTTAATAATTTTTATGGAACAGAAATATACTAGTAAAGAATTGTATTCGATAATATAAAGATCTCTGAATGGATCTTTCTACAAAATTTAAATGTAAGGATTTGAGTTTTCTTAATTATTCATATTACATATTTTTTTCAAGCCATAGAAGTACTTCTTCAACCTTCACAATGAAATTTAATTACCTAAGTGCTGATAAAATAGCATGTATTTACCTAAAGTTACTTTTACTTAACAGTTATTACGCGAATTCCACATTGACAAAAAATCAAAGTTCATGACCTCAAAATATTTAAACATATTTTAAATTAACGTAAGATGACATGTGAGGTCTAAATAAGACAACTGAATCTATGTTTTTTATATCTGACATAAAATGTCATTCACAACTTTTTAAATGTAAACTTTGTGTACATGTGCAAACATTCTGACAAACAATAGATTTGTTATTTAATTCTTTCTTTTCTTAAACGCTTTTTACGTTACAAAATTTTTAATGTACTATTTTCTTATTGCAATTTAATTAATATTCAAAGTGATTAAATTCTAAGGAACACTCACGTGTTGTAATACTGCTCTGAACGAAAGAAATAGGACTTTGACCTCAGCTGTCGGAAATTTCCATAACCATCGATTATCTGCGACGCACAAACAGATAGCATGTGAATACTTACAAAATTATTACTGGAATTACCAAAGCTCTTCTGAATACAATCATTATTTAACGAAACTAACTTCTGCTTGATTAAATTTAGTACTCCAACAAATTTTCTGGATCCAAGATTTGCTTATTCGGTATTATTTATTTGTGATGTTGAATTATATGAAACTGCATAACATGAAATTACCATATACCATATTGTATAAAATTTTATCATATCCGATATTGCATGTATTAACGATGAAAGGGGAGCTTCCATCTCCTTAGGCCTGCAGGGATCAACTGAACCGCTCTAGGTGGAACTTGTACGAAAACATCCTCACGCTACAGCTGCTAGGTTCAACCTCCAGACACGAAGATTCAATCAATTATCCATCTTTTTTTTTCGGACTGTGTTACAGCCCACGTGTTTAGACACGACCATCTTGACTTCACTATCCTGCAGAGCAGCTTACCCGTTCGAACGCTGATAAAGAAGTGACAAATTGACAACTCGACGAAGCTTAGTAACGAATCTTAGACCATAAAGGTAAAGGAGTCTAGATGCTATTATTAATTTTATGTATTAATTTTTTACTGAACGGAAATTTATAAATTATATATTTTATATTATTGCTGATTTATTTTATATTAAAGAACGAAGCGTAACAAGAAAAAAAATACGTTACACAGCAACTCTTAAAGCACAAGGCACAAAGAATTTGCGGACGTAATGACGTGTCTATTTCATTTTAATCACTATAAAATTCATATTCAGTAAAATCATCAAATAGTATCACACGTTTCTGAGTTTTAACTCAAACAAATTTTTTAAATAATTTACCCATTTACAAAGTTGTTAAGTCAATTATGATTTGTCAGATCTGGCATACCACTTACATGTTGATTTTCAGATTTTTCATAAAATAAATTGACAAAATTTTAAATTACAGAATAGGTATATGGATTGATTTTTCTATTTTTATACAAGACAAATTTGTTGCAAATCATTACACAAAGAAATTTGTAAGAAATTTCTTTAGTCCAATGAGAACAAAGGAAAGCTCAGATTGTTACAATTTTGAACAGGAATTTACTTAAGTTATTTTTCTTTTAACAAACTGTCTGAAACTAAAGAATTGAAATTATAATTATAATTCCTGTTTTATGAAAAATCATATGAACTAATAAGACGATACTTTTACAACTAGTTGGTGTAACGGGTGTGTTGACGTCTCAAACCTTAAAGCAAGTTGTTTAATACAACCGGTTTTTATTAATTTTTGACGAATTTAGTAACAGAATAAATCACTCATCCTTAAGGGTGAGTTGGGGATAATCATCCTAATGAAACTACTATGCAGTGTTGCAGTATACTAACTAAGCGGAGCCATAAAAGTTTATTGACATCCATGGTACATTTGCGTCTAACAAATCATGCTGCTTCAGACCAATATCTTTGAAGGGATAAACTGTATTAGGATTCTCTCAATTTATATTCGCGCTAATAAGGACACACATGTCTTAATTCTTAAACTAAACTTTACCATCAGCGACTCCATTACGAACATCTTGGAGAATGGAATATGAGTGACAAAACTCTTAAGGTGGTTCATAAATAAGATTCGTCCCGAGAAACTCTATCTACACGGAAATATGCAAAAGAAGACATATATTTTTAGCAATACCAGTACTGACCACCAGTAGTGTTTATAAAATAACCCGGAAAACCTTGAAATATTTGAGAATAATAACGTATTTACCTACAATATTTAATGTTAAACGGCTATTTTAAATGATTAGCTTGAAATTTTAACGACTTTTGCAATAAGATTTTGAACTAATGAATTGCGCTTGAAACACATTGTTTGTTGATTTTATCTAGGACTAAAATTTGCTATGAATATGATAGCTTATTTAGAATTGAAAATAATTAATTCGGTGAATTTTTTTCATTTTTTCTTTCATAAAAATTGTTACAAGGTATTATTAATAGAACTTTGTGACGTCGGCATCGAGAATTGTTTGGGTCAATTTCTAATCCCATAATTGGTTCTTTTTCGGAGGCGTGTGATACAACATTCCGAAATTTGTCTTTTTACAGCTTCGACTATGATATAATTCATACCGGTTACCTACGCGTTATCTTATCTTTACGACTTTGTCGCTTTAACTCGTCTTAATTGGAGGAAAGTTTACATTTCTTATTTTATCGTTTCCACGAATCTACGATATCTCATCATTTATCTTATGTTCCTTTTTAGTACTTGATTATTCTAGAAGGCCAATGAACACGTTCTTTGAAATCTCTTCTTTTCAATAGAAACGCGTTCCTTCGTTAGGAAATTTAAATTCCTTTTAAACGTGATCTATGCGTTTTCGTCGAAATGTCATCGTGTGTTGGCTATTAAATGAAATATTATACACGCGGCTTCCTTTCAAATGAAAATTGTGCTTAAGTTTGATAACAAAAATATGGATGAAATATCTATTGATTGAAACGTCTTTTGTTTTACAGAAGGCACCACGTAGTGAGCGCCACTGAAACGTTATTTCTTCTACGTTGAGGCGCTAGTGTAACTTATTTTTCTTAATGGGCGCCAGTGAACAAAAATCTTTCGACATAGCTAGGGGTCTATTCCTGGGTAGAGCAATAAGAAGTGGGGGGTAAGTCGAATTCTGTTTGCAAACCAAAGCTAAGCTAAATTAAATAGGCGCCACCATGTCCTGAGATAATTACGATAATAGCAGAGCACAGTTCTAAGGGCGGACGTGGAAACCCAAAGATAAAATGATCGCCTTCGTTAACAAAAACCTGTCTTATCAAAATAAGACGCAGCTCCTGTAAGAAATTGCAAAGATTAAATAAATAAAAAAGTAGAATACCATTTGTGTCCTATAAAAGTATAAAAAAAATAAAAAAAGTGTATATCCAATATGATATTGGCACCAAATTATTACTCAAAAATTTTACCTTTGTGTAATTAGAGTTGATCGCATTTGACCAAAATAAAAGCCTCAAAGTTGAACTAATTGTTTACTAAAGAAACTCTCTTTTAAAATTTCGGAACTTTTTAACAAGTAACAAAAATGTATCATTAACATTTATATCAAAGTCAAGGTTTTGACTTTTTAAAACAACCTACTACACTTTAAATATGAACCTGCTTTAAACATTTGAGTGAAAATAATTTGTAAGCATAATACACTGAATTACGTTCTAACCTGGGCAGATCTTTTCAGGTAGATTACAATTTCTAGAATCTTATACAGAGTGTCTTTAAATTTTCAGATTTAAATTTTATGATTTACATGTAGATAAATGCTAATCACAAAAATAGGAATGTTTGGTTTAAACTCAATGACAGCTGCACGAAGCATTTGTTTCTATGACAACATCTGTCAATTGTGCAACAGAAAAAAATATGACGTCGAAAACATACGTTGAAATTATCTAAGGTTCAGATGGAACAAAGCTTGTAATTATAAAAACCTAATCTGACAAAATTTTGTTCTACGGCTTATAAAACCAGTTCAATAATAGTTGAGAATTACACAGATTACATGTTGAAAACATATTAGCAACTTTACGTGCTTTATATGATAGACGGTTTATCAAATTTTTATGACATTCAAAACACATGCATGAAATATCTTATATCTAATAATGAACCAAACTGCTTTTGTTGCTCCACGATAAATCGAGATGGAAATTTATATTCTTCAAACAAAGTTACCAGCCATTTCTAACTAGAGACGACTGCAATCCAAACTAACATCCATAATTCCTAGTTAACAAATTTCTTAGTAGACAAATTTCATATTGACAAATCTTAAGTGACGAATTTTAAATGATGAATCCTACATGACGCGCTAAATAAATTAAACCAAATTAAATTAGTTCGTAAAATATATACTTTACCAACCGTTAGTAGAAGGTATCTTAATAGTTTCAGGTCGAGCACGACCTGACCTGCTTACTTTAGTAATTGATGCGAAGGTCGCCCGCCTCTAGCGGAGAATACATGTTGATAAAACTGTTGCTAGCGGGCGACTCACTTAACGAAACAAGAACCGAATCGTCGCGACGTTAGAGGCGTGGAATACGAAAGAAACAACTAGAGATGCGCGTGGAAATAACTTTATGTGACAGATATTTTAATATAAGAAGATTAATAAGGAATAATGTACGCTTAGCGCATTATCATCGTAATTCAATGCGAATAATTATTACTGAAATTAAACATGTTACATGATTACTGAATTACATTTCTTTTCATGCCTTTGTTTACGCATACTGAATACCGTTGAATAAAACGCCTTATAAGAATGACATTATTTCACCTACATCAGCATCACTGACAACACATCCAACATCATTATATGAATAACCATCATGCACTCCTAGTCGCATTTTAACAGCACAATAAAATCAACTAAAAAGAACTTAGACGACCTCATTAAAGAATCATGCACATGTCTTGTTTTCACAAAATCAAGACGACTACGAAATAGTTGGCAGTAATGTAGCGTATAGGTTAGGTCAAATAGGTAAACAGCAGAGAGCTTATGCACAACATCTCATAAACACAAACCATAATACTTCGTTTTAAACATGGAAGAATTATTAACTAAATTTATTACTTATAAACAATAAATGCTAAATTTTTCTTGTCTTTGTACACTTTAATTAATAATAATAATCATTTGAATAATTTAGGTATTTATTTTGTACTTACTTTTAAATACTTGTTTTATAATGCTTTATAAATGTATTTGCATGTTTTCGATATTATTTTCCCCGGGTTTGGGGTGAGATGACTGCAGAAAATTTGAGATCTCCTATGGTTCATCCCGTGACCAACCTGAGTGTTAAACCAACTGCTCTTCAACTTTCTCATAACGGTATTTTTTTATACATATGGTATACCCAAAATCTAGAAGCATATTGAACACGTCATGCATTCTTAGATAAATTTTGAAGTCTTCTTTGGCACTTTCTCTCAATTTTCGTACTAACGTTGTATGGGACAATGTATCACGTTCGCGTAATTACTCTTTGACCTGAAAGCACTGTTTTGTTCTTAGTACTGGTTCTTGTAATAAAGGGATTACTAAAATTGCTACTAATTTTTCATTCTAGAATAATGCATCATAGTAAGTAAATTATTTATATTAATAAAACAATAAAATCTCGGCTGCTTTGTGTTATCAAGATCATTATTAACTGAGAAATATCTGCAGTTAGATACGTATTTGTATGGTAAAATCTGCGATCACCACCTGCAGGCCTGAAACTGTCAGTTTTAGAATTAAAGACTTCGTCGTTTTAATTAATTGAATCGTGCGTATTGCACAACAGTTCAAATCTTCAATTCAGATCTTACAGTCCTAAAACTGCAGGCCGACGAAAAAAAAATATTCGGAACATGTCCTTTAAATCACCGACCAATCATAAAAAATTGAGATTTTAATTAGATGAAAATCTTGGTAAAAAATGTGCTGCAAGAAGAATATGGCTGATCTATGTTGTTTTTTGTCCACCTACTTTAGAGCAGATTCTACTCTATGATCGGCAATTTTTTAAATCCCTGGTTAGGCATAATGTGACTTCATTAGGAAAAATAATCTTTTGAGTGAAGAACGGGCGATTTTTTCCATCTCACGAAACCAAGAAGAAAAAGCAATTGAAATTTATGAATTTGACATGGCTTATGTAGGTAAAACAAAACAACTTATGAACGATGGTCTAAACCATTTTTTTTGTTCGGTTTAGGATTAAACTCCGTGTTCTTTTAGAAAAATTGCTTGTAACACATCAACTATTTTAAAATTTATCCATATTTGTTACGATAAGAAGTGATATAATTTCATTGGACTGTTCTTTGACTAAATATTTTTGTGGGTTCTAGAAAGGTTTTAAAAATGGTCTTCCAAGATCAAAATAAAGTGTAATTGAAAATTTACTGCGTTGCGGTTTATTACAAAATAAGACGTTAAAATAAGACCATGAATATCACAAAGAAAACTATAAATTGCCGGCTACAATATTTTCAAACTATTAGTAAAATTGGCGGAAATTGATATTAAATTTTCTGCAATTTTGCGAATTTTTATGGAACTCGTATTTGCTGCGTTATGAACGAAAATCCACTTCAGCAAAATGGACTGTGAAATAAGCACTAAATTATTATCCTAATTACAATGAATCAATTTTACTTTGAACATTTCAATTCAAATTGCTTTATATATAAAAGTCTTGATTTTTATTATCATAATCCAGTTATTCATGAATCTTACTAACATGACTACAGAACTTCTGTTTGCTTAGAATAAACTGGTTATAAAGACTTAGATTTGCTTTTAGTATGTTTGGTTCCTACATCAGAAGTAAAAGTCATATCTTGATGGATGTGGCTTAAATTACAAAAGGGGTCAGCTTATCTTCTAAACTAAAATTTATATAGGCTTTAAAGATAATAATTATAATTCTCCGCTAAGAATACATTAGTAAATACAAGTCTGTGTTCACTTGTGTCTTGTGTTCTTTTTAAAAACACGGTTTTTACTTTTTTTTTATATTTTGAAGTATATTATTATGGCATGTTATCACTTTACTGATAGCACGTTCTAATCCTAATACACATATCCTCAGGCCATAAATTATTTACGATACGGACATGTGCACGTCGATCATTTTAGTAGTATCTTTATGATATTATTAGTATAAGGTACTTGATTGCTATTCTTATGGCAGTAGGCTTTTATTTACTTTGTGTTAGGGGGAATAGTGCGTGTACGTGTGTGTATTTATTATTAGTGAAATTTTATTTAATATTCAAGGTTTGTTTTTGTACTTGGAAACAAGTAGCATACATATTTCTGTATTTATCAGTTAGTCCCTAGTAATGTTATTATTGAATTTAATATTAAGTTAGTTAAGCTTGCAATGTAATTTGAAACTATTAATCTTGTTGCATTGTCAAAATTAAATACAAATAATTGAACGTGGTTATGCAATGGTAGACAAAGTGGACAGAAAGTGTGCTTTTAGATGTTTGGGTTTTTGCAAAACGTTGTATTACATAACATAAACATCTACAGGCGGTTTTCGGTACAGGTTATGTAAAACTAATATATTTTGTATAATCTACAACAAACTTTTTGGTAAAATTACTTTTAATCGTTTATATGAGTTAAAATGTAACGTGAACTACGATTGCTAAAAATATTATTTTCGTTTTGTAGAATCAATTGTGGGCTATAGATGACGCTTGGTCTACGGATGTTTCATGTCAGAATTGGTATTTGTAACACATAGTCTACGTATGTGTAGTATGATAAATCAACAGCTGGTGGTATTCTATAAAAAAAACAGCGTTATAAAAAATATATTTTTAATAAATTAGCTGAACAAAAACCAAACATGCTTTTTAAAGATAAAATGGACTACGTATTTTATTTAAAAGTTCCTATGGTAAGTGTTTAGGGATGAAGACAGTTCTTCCAACTCTTGTTCTAACTCAAAAGTCCAGTCCACCCGAGAATCCTTCAATGTTATCTACCTACAGAATCATTACTCCACAAGCCTTTGTAAAGTTTTAAACAGTTTTTTTGGTATTAAATGAATAAGGACTTCAGGTTTTGAAGTTTTTTCTGCTTATGGGCTTTCCCTAAGACCATGACTGTGTAAATTTACTAGAGAAAAATTCGCTGTTACTACCATATTCTTTACCAATATTTTGATTACGTCTACTCTGACGAGATAAGCGCGATTGTTGCTGTTGGTACGTTTTGCCGTTTCTTGTAGTATAGATTAACTTTTGTTCAGTATCTTACTAATATTGACCTCAACAAAGTTTTCATTTTAGGTCACTTTTAATAAATATTGTTGAAGGATAAGATTTCCTATCTGAATTATTTTAAATTTTAATCCGTTTATTTGATCACCTGTTACACTCTTTTTCCGATTTGTGATTGCGTTTTCTAATTTTCAGACTTCCTATCTGAATTATTTAAAATTTTAATCAGTTCATCTGATTACCTGTTACACTCTTTTCCCAATTTGTGATTGCGGTTTCTAATTTTGTAATAGAAAATTTTCTTTTCCATCTTGTCCACATGGAGCTTGATTTTTTCCTACAGCATTTAATTACTTCCATATAATCAGCAGGCACATAAAGTCGTTGTTGCAATTTAAGGCATGATTCAGTGTCTGAAAAATCAGAATCATTGTTCAAAAAACTATGCCAGGGACCAAGAAATGTCGGTTTATATCATTCAAGGTGGGATACTCTTCCAAAACACCGTTTAAGATCAAAATTATTTTCATATTTCAATTTTGACCCCACAGGAATTGGACCACAATCAGATATTTTGTTCCTTGTGGTACATTCTGAATGATATGTTTCATTAAACATGATTAGATTTCTTGGGCTCCACGTTCAGCACTTCCTTCTATGCAACTGTAGCAAAATGATCTATTCTGGCAATCATGAATTTCAAAGCTATAGAACCATAACTGTCATTTATAAAACAGTGGTGCGGTCGATATTCCAGGAAGAGGAAATGCTTTTTCAGATCGAAAGATATAGACTAAGTTTCTTTAAGTTCGTCTTCTTTTGATTTTTAAAATGTTCATTCATCACATTTCGTTTAGATTCCTGAGTTTTATGGGTTTCTTTTGCTTTTTGTGGTGAGTCTGCTGTGGTTGCATTTTTTCTCTGAATAACACAAACACAAACATTACAGGTGAATTCTTTTTGTAAAATATTGTCTTGAACAGTGCAGGGGACCCAGGATTTTCATAATCTTAGCAATATAGTTTATTCATCAAAGGAGGAGTCGTGTCTGAATAAGATACTCACTTTTTATAGATGACCGACAATCATGTGAAATATACCGTGGAAATGTGGATATATGTTGTATCACTTCTTCAGTTTTAGTATCGGACAGCTTATTGTATCCCCCAGTTTTGCATGGACTATTGTCTACAGTACCTTTTTTTTCTTTTTTAATGCTACATTTACTGTGCAACTTGAAATTTGTAGAGTTTGTATAAAAATGTTTTTATATACTCGTGTACTTGATAAAAAGTACTCTCTTGTAGTAGTTTTCTTTTCAGATCCCCTTACTCTTTTTCGTTTAATAAGAACTTGTTTGACCATGGTTTGTATTAATAAACATCTGACGTGGCACATACCAGCTTTATAAAAGTTACAAAATATTGATTTTCTCTCGTCAGTCGACAACTGTTCATTACATTTCAGCTTGCAATTACATTGGTAATCTCTTAATTCTTCGGAAAATTTAAGATTTTCCTTAGTAATTGTGTAACCTTAGTTAGTATTAATTTTCTTTTTTTTAGTTTCCCTGGTTTGATTCTCAAATTTTTTCTTCCTTCCTTCCAGGGTCATATGTTTCAATAACAACAGATTTATTTACTGTCTTTGGACCGTTTTTGTTTATCTGAAGCATTTCACATGCCTTTCCCTGTAACTCATTTGTCTTTTTCAACGAAATGCTTTCTATGTAGGTAGAGCACTGTTCGTTTCAGGTTTACTGTTTTGCTTTTCTAGAGTGTTAGTTTTTATATCGGATGAGTCACACCTCTAAAAATAAAAGTGTTGAACCCTGTAGTTATTTTATGCTAATACGTACCTTTATACCAACACATTGTATCGCTAGTTGTGTTAATAATCGCCCTCTTAATCCAATTGTAGACCTAATAATTTATTCATCTTAATAAAGCATGCATAATAATAATAATAATAATAATAATAATAATAATAATAATAATAATTTAAAGAAGAAACAGTACATTGCAGTTGTGGCGTTCTGGTTTGTCTGGGGTCACTTTGTTAATGCTTCGTAGCAACAGAGACATGTATTTACAAGTTTAAAATACGTATTAGTTATACATTAAAGGAATGACACACAAATAAAATATTTACAATAGTTTTTGTGCGCTTAATTATTGCAAATGTCTTTTAACACTGGAAACACTTTAGTTGGTAAAGTTGCAGAAGACATTTCTACGTTGTAGATTTGAATGTTGTGGCTTCACGACGAAGACCTGGCTGCAACTTGTGTCGTATAGAGGATGATGTCTATCATTACGCTGAGTGCGATGCGGAACTTAGCGGCGGTGACTGGGATTGGATTTCCATGCTTCGGTACCCTGCGACTGGTAGACGGAGACAATACGGGCGATGTCCTTGGTTGGTGGAAATTAGAGTTTACTTCATTTTATTCCGTTAGCAATTTGCTCTGGCGGTTTGAACTCCTTTTATATCTTGGGTATGTTTGTATTTTTACGTTTGGACGGTTCTATTATGTATTTCGAGGGATGTCGGACGGGCCCATTATTGTTTGAGGGACGTTTTAAGCGAGCATACTATTTTTTGCATGCTGCTTGTTTATTGATTAGTCAGTTAGGAATATGATTGGTTGTATACTCCTGCATGCCCTCTTTCTAGTGACTGCGTTAATCACGATAAAAAGCGATATATTTTGTTGGGGAGTATGCTCTTCTACCGCTTCTTGTGACTGTCGTTGGAGGAATACAATTTTGTTCTTTTGGACTCGTATTGACTGTTTCTGAGGGTTTGTTCTCCATGTACGTTGGTTTGACCCTGATTGAAACAGTTGTTTTCTTCCCTGTTTATCGATGGTGTCCGGTTTGTCGTCATGTGACTTACTTTGTATGGTCCATC
Organism: Platerodrilus igneus; assembly: GCA_036346225.1. Classification (NCBI taxonomy): domain Eukaryota; kingdom Metazoa; phylum Arthropoda; class Insecta; order Coleoptera; family Lycidae; genus Platerodrilus; species Platerodrilus igneus. The sequence goes on along the minus strand of JARFIW010001503.1, from coordinate 6,500,491 downwards.
GAATGTACATTGTGAAGCATTTTTGTTGCCTCCGCAGTGTACAAAAATGTGGCTTGAGTTTTTCAACTCTATGAATACAAATGCTTGTCTGCTGCTATGTTTCGTGCTTTGGAATGAATCTAATCGTTGAAGTCGATACATGGGAATATGTATCGGGACCCCTCTGATACGGGTAATAGCCCGATAATGTCTACGTGGATATGCTTGGAATTTTGTGTTTCTGTGACCACATGTCTTGTGACTTTGACTTTTTGACATTGGATGCAACTTCTGTCCAGGTGTGGAAGTCTGATTTGATGCCAATTTTTTGGGTTACCAGCATCGCGGTTGCCTTTATTCCTGGGTGTGCTAAGTTGTAAATGATTGCGAATGTTTCTTTTCGTAATTCTTTTGTTACGAATAGGCGAGCTATCGTTGAAGTGTTACAGAAAATTGTTTGGCCAGAGTTCGGTATTTGTATCAGTCTGTAGGTATAACTTTTTCTTTGAGACTTTTTCTGTGAATTGGATAACTGTTTAAACTCGATGGTATCTATTCTCGAGAGTGTGTCTGCAACAATGTTTTCTTTCCCCGAAGTGTGTTTGATGTGTGTTGAATATTGGCTTATGTTATCCAAATATCTAAATTGCATGGAAGTATATTTTTTCAATTTGTATTGGAAAGCGAAAGTTAGAGGTTGGTGATCTGTGTTGATCGTGAAATATCTACCCTCTAACATGTTTTTAAACTGTTTGACAGTTACGTAGATTGCGGAATTTTTCGGTCGTATGCAGTATATTTTGTTTGGGCATCAGTTTTTTGGAATAAAAAGTTAAATGAAGCCATTGTTGATTGCTCCATTGTTGGACTACTCAACTGACAGCAAAGTCTGAAGCACCTGTTACTATATATAGTTTTGTGCCGAGAAGTGAATGTGTGAGTAACATGGCTTGTGCTAGCCGTGCTTTTCACTTTTCGAAAACTATGTTTGCTTCGCTTGTCCAATTGATAGTTGCGTTGCCTTTTATTTTGCCTTTTATTAGGTCGTTGAGCGTAGTTTGTGAGTCAGCTGTTTGTGGTATGAAACGTCGATAATAATTCAACATGCCAAGAATCGCCTGAGGTTTTTGGCTGCCTCTTGTTTTACGTAATTCTGTATAATGCTGACTATTTCCGGTAGTGGTTTGGTGCCTTTTTTTGATGAGGTAGTCTAGAAGTTTGACTTTATCTTTCTCAAAGATGGATTTAACAGGGTTTATGACCACGCCGTAATCCTTAATCTGTTGAAGAGAATTTCCAAACGTTTGCCCTGTTCTTCTTCCGCCTGAGATGCTACCAAAATGGTGTCGATGTAGCCGATGTAACCGAGTATGGTTGCTTGCATACTTCTATTACACAGTTATTGTTACAGCATAACCTTACTTCTTTTAAAAATAACGACTATTAAACACTTTATGGCGTAAGTACTATTTTACATCAATAGACTAAGTGATAACCTTGGTCTATCAATGCGATAAACTGTGTCTCTCAGTCTGAAATTGCTTTTTTACTGGACGTATGGTCCTCGATTGCAAAATACAAAATGTGGCTTAGAGTTAGCGGCACTTAGGTTTTATGCTAAAAAAGGCATCTTCTTATTGATACATTGATATTGGATTATGTTGGCGTGTCGATTTAACCTTTCTGCGATAGTTTTAAATTCGACTTTCTGCCGCTTGGTATTCCATTGCGTACCTACGTCTAATTGAGTATATCCAACTAATACAATTATTTTAAGGTTTTCTCATTTACAGCACGTTTTAGACTTGAGATCTGTGGATCAGTGTGCGCTTGCCAAAAATTGGACTAAAAGCTTATTTGATTTTACACTTCGATTTTTAAAATCGGGACATGTGTGTTTGTTCTAGTATTTCCTAACAATGCAGGGGATCTTGGTGATCAAGCTGAATATTTAACAAGCTACACTTCAATTCCAGTACGTTTATATGACCTCATCAAATACTTTATTTGAGATTTAAATAGACTGTTGTTAATAGAAATTGTGGGAATTAAAGCAAATATTTAATCTATTTTATAACCATTTATGTGGTAGGAAATACTCATATAATGTAACTGGTTTGTCAAGTGAAATAAGAAAAAAAAGTAATCTTCTTGCCTAACAGTAAATTTGAATATTTTATTGAACCACAGCACATTCATAAATATAGAGCATAGAAACCACAAGCGCATTTGCAGCGACTGCATTATATAAACAACTTAATCTCAATAATTTATTCCAGATAGTAGCAAAATTGAATGAACCTAAAACATTCATTTGCACTTCACCGGCCCCTTCCCTACTAGTCTACTAGTGCTATTCCCGACCTTTTCATTTTTTGAGTTAACCTAATTGTTTTAAACATTTTTTTGCAATCATATTTTTAGCGGAATTTTACCATGAGACGCACTTTTATCAATCCTTCGATTGGAAAAAACATACTTGGAGTTTTCGAGCATGCGGTATACAATTTCTCAAAAACAAAAGGCCTAAATTGCATTTGCTGTCGAAAATTTTAACTGGGAGTCGCTCAAATATCACTGTTTGACTTCTTCCAGTGCGTAAAAACAAGTTCCACTTTAAATTTTACATTCAACCCTTGGATGTATTTTAAAAATCAATTTAGGCATAGTTTTTCAATAAAACTTTTAAACAAAACGAATCTTATGTTCTAATAAATTTAACTTTTTCTATAGCGCAAAAGCAAGCTGAGATTTTTAATTTATAAAATGCAATTATAAGAGATAGACTTAAATAAGAAAAAATTTATTAACAGAGACTGTAATTACTTGAAAGTATATGTGATGTTTACCAACAAACATTTTGATTTCCTAAGAACTGCAAAATATTTAATTATCCAGTGAACAATGCGAGAAAGTTTTTGTACTGTATTCGCCGCTTTAAAAGAGTGATAAGCCAGGATACTATTTGTATCTTGTAGGACACACATCTAAGCATTTAGAGCAAACGGGAAATAGAATTGTTTCTATTTCGCAATCAACATATATACACTTAATCTGCGATGTTTTATTATACGGGATTAATAAATAATTACCAATCTCTACAAAAATTAATCTATACACATACTTGGGAAGTGGTTGGCGATGGTGGAGCTAGGGCTTTCCACAGTTCGTTAAATTCGTGGTGATACGCCCTCCATACCGAAGGGTGATGTAGATCGGAGGTTAAGATCTGACTGGGCTTGACGTCGTCGTAGACGGTGACGGTTGCAATAGTGACGCCGGCGGTGTATTGGCCGTCCATTTCAAGAAGTAACGAAAGATATTTCGCTTTTACTTATGCTGAGCCGCTTTGGACGTGCTTCCCATAGTGCATTGGATATTAGTAGAATGTATGCGAGTAATTGTAATGGTCAAGATGTTAATCACTGATGTAAAAATAGCATAATTGGGTGCTCTTCAGGATAATAATCTCTGACTGTGTAATGATGGAATATTGCATGCCGTCAGGATATCAATGACTGACCGTGTAAAGTTCGAGTCGGGATAACAGTCACCGACCGTGTAATGAGATAATGAGTGTGTTTAATCAGGATAACAATCACTGATTGTGTAATGCGTGGTATAATTAGCTTGCATAGTGTAATAGTAGACGACTCTTGGATATCAATCACAAGCGTGATAATGGTACTTATTCTTGGATATCGATCACAAGGACAAACTTCCTGGTCGATTCGGAGCTGCTTATATATGTTTTATCTTTTATATAGTGGGGTCGCTATCGTGATCGAGGAAAAGGAATAAAGTTTGAGCCATTTTACACGTGTTGACGACAGATCAAAAGGAAGGAAGTTTTGTGTAACACTCACAAGATAAAATGAATCAAGTATGTTTATGGCTTGTTCAATTGTTGTCTGATAACAAGAACAAGGATTTAGTAAAAGAAATGCGGAAAAAATTTACAACTACCATGCAGATAAATTCTGAAGCCGATCCATACAAAAATCAATCATACGCAACTCGAAATTAGGTGAAACAAAATTTATCAATTGTCTACACCACCAAACTCCTTCCAAGCAGTTCACGATTTGCCGAAGATACTTATGTTGATTTAATGAGTACAACTGCGCTATCAGTATGCGAAGAACACATAAATGACACATTTCTAGAACTGTCTTTGCTCTTTAAAGATTTGATTTCGTACATGCAACAATATGTATGTACGCCTTCGTTTGTTTGCGATGCCGGTGCACTTATTCTGTAAACAAGTCTAAAATCTCATATGTTGGTCGAAACATGCTTGATTGTATGAATCGCTTATTTGCTTATCGACTCGCAAAGGCTTGTCACTGTTAATATTAAACGGATTAGTTATTCGTATACCTAATGCTAATTTAAAATTTTCAATGCTTATTTACGCGATTACAATAAGATAAATTTTTTTAGATAATTAGATAAAATGTTCAATTATGAAATAGTGGGTGTTTCAAAAGATTTTAATATATTCATGTTTTAAAAGGATAAGTACGCTCCCATTGACATCCTTAACGCCCCCTATTTGTCTCTGTACCCGTTACCGCCTTCTTCGAAATCTCCAGCGTTCAATGGGTAGCGTTATCGCTCCCGTTGGAAACCTATGTTTTAAGGGATCAACATTTTTTTCAACAGAACGAATGACAATTTGAGCATGTGTAATAAACCGTCCAAAAGTCCAATCTTTTTCTGTAAGTTCCAAATAATTCACCAATTATGAATTTATAGTCATTCTGTGTTCCACGTTTCTGAGACCTTTATTGCTTAAAGCAGAACTAAATGCCTGCATTTTTTTATACACCGAGTAACTTCAAAGATTATTTAAAATATTATAGAACTAAATTTGTGTGCGATGTTGCACTACATTGGGGTTGTTAATTAATATTTGAAACTTACATGGTTTGCGTATGACAAATTTATATTGTTTGTCTGTTTTTGTTTCGGAAATTTGCGAACCATTTTGTATGTTCATTTTACCGTATAATATTATTAACACTGTATTTTGTTTTAGGGCACACAACACGCAGAGCGACAGAGCAGATCGTTATTTTGAAATCTTTAGCAGTGCTGGTAATAACCGTTTTTAGTTATGTCTCTTCATGTGTGTGCCTTGCATGCCATCTCAGGCTAAATTACTTCAATATTCATATTGTAGCGACTAAAAGAAATGCAGTGGAAGTGCTCCATTATACAAGTGCAATATTTTTCATGATATTATCTGTGAACTTAGTAATAATATGGCTGGTGTAGTTGCAGCAGCAAATACAAACGGAATAGATGGTCCTAAGCTCTCGGAAGCTTCTGAAGTTGATCCTTGTATAGAAACTAAACCGAGAACTAGGATGCAATTTTTAGACAAATCTGAACGTCGGATGAGAGAAATTACGGGACTTTCGCGCGTTGGACTTTATATAGCAGTTGTGGTGGTATTTTTATTAGTAGTGTTATTTATAACAGTAATTTGTCTTGCGGCCACATGGCCCCGAAAGCTTCACCATGAACAATTTCCTATTTGTATGGAACCTTCTTGTTTGCGAGCTGCAGCACAGGTAAGTGTACTTTTATTATTGCAATGTCTACACTATTACTATGGAATGCTATTGGTTATACGAATGCTCCGCTCTGTTGGTGCAACCTGAATTTATTGATTTATTTATATGTTGTGTCGACATAATATTAGTAATAAACAGATTGAAATTAATCGACAACAGTAGTTGCATGTATTTTTAGGTTATGAGGTCTTCGAAAAAGTTTTTTGGACCTGATGCGTGTATGTGTGTGCGTGTTCGTGCGCGCGCGTGATGTTCCTTGTGTACGTTTGTGCTTGCCCGCGTGCGCCTAGTCACCTGAGTACACGCGTGTGCATGCGTGTTTTTCTTTGTCCGAGTGCTTGTGTTTGCACGTATACACAAATAGGTTTCCATGCGTGAGCGCGCGTACGGGATTGTGTGATGGGTGAATGGATGGGTAAATGATTGCGTATATGCGTGCTTGCACTTATTAAATAACTATGTCGATGACAATAGTTTTTCACCGTTATTATAGATAATACTCTACAAAATGTAAAAACGGACATATAATCAGGAAATCGATAAATATGCAACTGTGTTAAAATGTTCTTAATAAGATATTTAAACAGGTGAATTTCAAAATTGCTTTTAGTTTTACAAATAAGATTTTCCAAGAAACCTAAAAGATATGGGTGCGCAAGTTGTAGGTCTGGCATTTATGAGATAAGTTTTCGAGACCCAGGTGCTTTCCAAAATATATTTGTATTAATTTTGCATTTACAATCACACAAAGGAAAGGGTAATTTAAAGGAATGTATCACCTACCTTTCACTGGTTGTAGTTGTTGATTGTACTTGCACTGCTATCAAATAATCATGGACTGTATAATGTTCACTAATTGTTGCTAATTGCTAATTGTTGATGCTCGATGCACCGAACTAAATCACGAACCAAAGACAGAAGCGAGCACGAAATTGAATAGCGTCCACTCGTAAATTACCAACCCTTTTATGTCGTTGCACTAAAGGTAGGGATGATGGAGGGGTTATAGGTGGGGAATAGTTTAAGGAATTAAATTAACGGAATCAGGTAAATGATCAATGACACTTGGCACGTTGCTATTCCACTTTCGCAACATAAAACCACCCGATTGGCAAATTTGGTTTAATTCATACACGAGTCGTTTGCCATCCTCTATCGAATCACACCCTGTAATCAAATCATCCACGTACGTATCCGACGCTAAAATCTTGGAAGCAATAGGAAAACGTAACGATTGACTTTTTGCAAGTTCTTGAATTACACGCATGGCTAGAAATGGTGATGATGTGATGCCGTATGTAACAGTGTTTAGCTGATAATCGATAACAGACTCCGAGGACTTATATCTACAAACTATACGTTGATAGTCTCGATGACTAGTAGAAATAAGAATCTGTCTATACATTTGCTTAATGTCCGCAGTTAAAACTACAGAATGTAAACGAAAGTGTAATAACAACTCCATGATATCTTTTTGAAGAGGGGGGCCTGCGAGTAAATGATCATTTAAAGACCCTCCGCTTTGAGCGCTGGCTGAAGCCTCAAATACGACACGAAGTTTTGTAGTTGTACTGTCTGATTTGAACACGGCGTGATGTGGTATGTAATATACCGGCGATTATGTAGACGATCGAGTTGAATCCGATAAAGTACGAGACATGTGACCATTATCGATATAATCCTGCATAAATTCTCTGTACGAATTATACAGTTGAGGATTTATTTCCAAACGGCGTTCTAGTGAAAGAAATCTTTGAAGTGCTATTTCCCGAGAGCCAGCAAATAGCGGTTCAGGACCATTGAAAGGTAACAAAACAATAAAACGACCGGTGTCATCCTGTCTGCGAGTGTCCACAAAATGCCTTTCACAAATTTCCGCATGAGGAGATAATTTGTTAGAATCTGGAATATTTTCCAGTTCCCAAAATGGAGTAATGTTAGCATCTTCTACAAGTGCAGCTAATGATATACGAGATGTAACAGAAGAAAGAACCTTCCCTGTTAATATCCACCCAAAGGTAGTGTGAATTGCCACGGGTTCTTCTGGTGACCCAATGCGAGTTGCATTTAATAAGACACGCGCGAACAAATCTGCACCTAACAATAAATCGATATGGCTAGGTTTGTCGAAGTCCGAATCTGCTAAATCTAATCCAACTATGTGAGACCAACTATTTGGTGAGATCCTTGATGAAGGAAGGGTTCCACAAATGTCTGGTAAAACAAAACAATCAATGCTGCACTCTGGAACAGTTTTACCTTGAGGACTAATTTTACACGATACTTGTCCATACGCATGGGAAGCAGATAGACCTAAGCCTTCAACCTTCATTGAAATATTCGATTTTCTTAAACCTAAGCGTCGACAACACTTATCAGTCATGAAATTTTCCATTGATGCACTATCTACAAGTGCTCTTACTGTCTGAACTTTACCAAACCCATCTGTAATTGAAATTCTTGCGGTGCCTAATAACGTCATTGTGTTGGACGATCTAGATGATAACAACGTACTTGTAGTAGTGTTGCAGGTGGGTTCGGGAAGTTGATCTGTTGCCTGAGTGATTGCAGGTTTCTGAGCAACTGTAGGGTTTTCAAAGTGCAATAAAGTATGATGACCCCTTGCACACTTTTTACAAACAAGTTTGGAAGAGCAGCGTGTAACCATATGAGAGTTGCGAAGACAATTAATACATAAGTGTTTGTCTTTAACAAAGTTATAACGCTCTTGTGGCGATTTATTCAAAAACTTTTCACATTGGTATAAGTTATGAGTACCACTGCAAAGACTGCATTTCTGAGTGAATGAAGTTGTTACGAATGACTTTCGAACTTGGGGTTTTGAATACTCAAAGGGACGTTTTGAAGGTACACTAGATGATATGGCTTGTTTAATGGACGTATTAAATTTGGACGGTGTATCGGAAACAACCATATTGCTAATTTCTAATGCCTTGCAATGTTTTTCTAGAAATAATTTTAATTGATCATAAGATGGAATGTCTGATGTATTTTCTAACTCAAATGTTTTCAAAAGATTTGTGTCTACTTTTTTTGATAACGAATTAAACAGTACGAACTCAAGCAAATCAATCTTAGTTTGACGTAAGCTTGACAGATTTTCGGTAAAGCAATTAAGCAATTCTCTTAAATCTGTATGTGAATTAGATTTTGCTTTTGGTGACGATCCTAAAGATTCCAATGCGTGTTTGCAATTAAACGTTTTGAATTAAACCTCTCCACAATAATTGAATAAGCCAGCATATAATTATTATTCGAAATTTGTAAATGTCTAATGAGTTCTCTAGACGTAAAATCCAAGGCATCAATTAAAAAATAGAACTTTTCGATCGGTAGCAATTGATTATTTTCATGAACTAAATTATTAAAAAACTTAATAAACTCTTGGAAATGTTCTATTTTTCCAGAAAATTTTGTCATTTCTATACGAGGAAGTCGAATGTTGCTACAAGAATTAATGCCACTTATATTTTCATTCAAGCATTTTTCAACAGTGGATATATTATCAAATTGCGCTTTAATAATCTTAATGTTTAACAAAGACCTATCTATTTCAATTTTTTGTGTTGTAATTTCATTTAATAATTCTGAGTTATCCTCATCCAAGATGCACGTTTTATAAGCAGTATCTACATCGTTTTTGATATCAAAGGCGCTTTCAGCCATAATATTAACAGAAATACAATTGCCTTTAATATGCTCCAATTTATATATCGCATCAGATATATCAGATAATCTATCGAGTGCCGCCTTTAGATCTACAATTAATCTATCCGATGATATATGTGCCATCCAAACGAACAAGGTTACTAATATGGATTTTATATTGATTTCAGCTACAAAAACGAAGGGTTTTGTTCACCTAATAATAGGATATACCAAGGGTAATGTTGAACTACCTGTTAAGCAAAGAATTTTTACTACAACGTGCCTAACGGGAGATTGCAAGTTTCAATATAACAATGAGCAAAGGGTTATGCTACCCGGTTTTACGAATACCTGAATTTTTTAGCGAACTTGAATTACAAGTTTAAAGTAACTGTACTGCTTAAATACCTTTTCTGAGCACAAATTCTTACGCTAAACTATCCTTAAAATTTACAAAGATTCGTCATTTTTTAAGGCTTTATAAGATTCTGTATCAGTACAAAATTTCAAATTTAATGCGAAATTGCATCTACTATAAGTTAGTTTACACAATTGACTATGAAAACTGGTGGTGTGACTACTATTTATTCTAAAATGCGGTCAACTCCTAATTTAAGCGAAGAGCAATTAACAATGTAGTTAAAATGAATGCCAATTAATAAGCAAAATATCCGGCTCGAAGGACCAAAAATGTCAATTTTGCATTTACAATCACACAAAGGAAAGGGTAATTTAAAGGAATGTATCACCTACCTTTCACTGGTTGTAGTTGTTGATTGTACTTGCTCTGCTATCAAATAATCATGGACTGTATAATGTTCACTAATTGTTGCTAATTGCTAATTGTTGATGCTCGATGCACCGAACTAAATCACGAACCAAAGACAGAAGCGAGCACGAAATTGAATAGCGTCCACTCGTAAATTACCAACCCTTTTATGTCGTTGCACTAAAGGTAGGGATGATGGAGGGATTATATGTGGGGAATAGTTTAAGGAATTAAATTAATTGTGATTAGCATAATACAACTACAAACAAAATACTTATAAAGCCTTAACAATTTGTTATGTAACATTTAGGCCTATAACACATCCCTCATGTGAAATATGGTACATATGAAAGATCACAAGTTGCCAATCATAGTTTTATAACCAGCCATTCTGTTAAAGTGGAAAAAGGCAAAGATAAATTCCGTGCTAAAATTTTTCTTCCTAGATGTCAATGAATCAGCTGAAATAAGAAAACACAAAAGGAGATCTTCTATTAAATACTGATAAGCGGTCGTAGCTTCATCCAATTTCTGCTCTATACTAATTTGACAAGTACAATGCAAAGTTTGTGCTGGCCCCGCTCAAACCGTTTTAAAAATAGTATAACATGTTTAGTTGTTATTATTAGGGCTGCAATGTAGTTTACGCCATGCAGATCTTCAGCTAACGTGATGAAACCATTATCCCCAGTTATTTATAGTAACTTTTATAGGAACATTAGCAGTAAATTTCGTGTTAGAAAGGTCCTTGCGCATGTGGTAACGAGAATATATTCTCTGAAGGAATCCCAAAAACCTGTTTGTTTTAATTGTGTTAAGTTGGATGATAATCATATAGTGGTCGAAATGTATATTTAGTCTTCTAAATAATTTGTTACGTCCAATTTCACATTTCTGTGTTTTCGTACAGTTAGACTTTTCAAATATTCCGAAACTTTCGCATCTACCTTTTGTAAAATATTGCAAGAAACTTTATGGTAATTTTTTGTGTTTTAATATATTAATTTAAACAGATAAGAGTCTTAATTGTTATTTTTTTTGTTATAAATTTAGTTCTAATCTATACTTACATGGTCAAATAGATATCATTTATTAGCGTTGTTAAAATGTAGGAATTTATTTCTAAGATTTGCAATGGATTTTCCGTGAGTGTTTTCTTATCTAATTTCGAAAGTCAAACTTTAAATTGGATTCCAATGTTCTCTTGTTACTCATTCTTTCTATACTTCCCAAGGTTTTGCTACCAAATCCGATATTGAAAAATTAATTGATAGGTAACTTTTGGTATTAAAATAATTTATTTTTAAAACTGAATTTCACATTCCACCCTATACGACGTTTCCGAATGTGCAAGCTTCTCGAGTCTTAAATTAAAACCAGTAATTTTCATGCTTTCTTCCTTTTCATGGCGTTTTTTAGTGAGATTGGAAAGAGAGGTTAAGTTTAATGCGTAAGTATATGTACTTTATTTTCAGCTGGTTTAGTCTAGGTTTCACTTTTGTTTAAAATTGTGTCTGTATTGTACATTTCCTTTTACGTTATGCTTGGTTTTGATGGTTAGACTGTATTAAAAGTTGCCACTACTGGACTCATTACTAATTTATGGTTCTGGTGTTGATGATTCCTCTTTACTATAAACAACTAGTTTTGGATACTCTTTACTCACGCATAGTAGTTGTTCTATGTTTAACAGTCGTAAGTTGCATCGATCTTATCCGTAAGTTTTAAGCCCTAACCATAATATTAAATTGTTTTTACTAACTGAATGAATCTTACTAGTTATTGATAACAATATAGTTAAGTTCTTCTATGTGTCGATACACCATTTTTTGTGTAAACCAATATTCTATACGTACGATTTGTACACGTGTAAATTCGGAGATTAAATTGTTAGGATTTTTCCTATTTAATTTCTTTTATAAAAATCTATCCGAAAACGGGTATAGTTAAAATGTTTGCGAGTAGTTACCTTAGCAATGATTTATTCTATAAAGTACTTTTATCTCTTGTTTGGTGATTTAGTACGGCCTTTACAATTACATCGATTTTATATAATTACTATTATTAACATAAAATTTCTCTAAATTGTTTCATTTCAATTATAAAAGTAAATGTTTTATGGAGGTTTCATGATAAAAACAAAATAGTGAAATATATTACTACTGTCCTCCAGGATAAAAATTTGTACTTTAGGTTTCTGTTTTGGTTTGTTACAAATTGAATAATTTGTTTTACGTCTCTAAATGTGTTACGTCACACAAATTTACCGTAACGGACGCACAAAATTACTTCTAAATTTATTTGTTTTGTTTACTAAAGAATGCTATTGTACTATTACTGTGTGTTTTATTTGTGTTGTTTTTATGATTTTTTATTATTATAGATATTTATTTATCCTATTTGGATTACTTTCTAGTGTTTTAACAGCCAAACGTATTGTACTTATTTATTTTATTTTCCTGTTATTTACTAACCATTAATTTCTTCTATTTTAGCGGGGCGAATCGGTCTAGGGTTTTTTCCTTTTTACTACGTACCCGCCATCCCCACCTCACACACACTTCAGAACTGATTAGTTAGCACGGCATTCTTTTCTTTTCCTTTTTTGTTGTGGTAATCGGTGAGGATTACGTACGCTACTTTCGTTGCTCTCTTCATTGTGGGCACGGTATACCGTAACAAATTTTTGGTTAAAGGGTTTATTAAATTTTAATTGACCCCTTTCTGAAACAGTTATAAATTAGATATATTTGAGTCACATATAAGACCCATAATTTGTTAGGTTTTGTTTTAAATTTCGCGTATAATTGAGTATACATGCATGTTTGTTAAAACAATATAATATATTTACTTCTTATCAACTCTAAATATCTATTGTTCCAAAAGAATTCACCGTTCCGAAATGGTTTAATTCTAAATAATTATAACCAACTTCTAAACTAACAATACACCCGGTGTTTTAGTATCTATAGTAATGGTTAGAATTTGTCAACAATAATTTTTTTGTCTTAATTTTGATGGAAATATTTAATACCAGAAAAGGACCAATAGTTAATTTTAACGAGATTACACCTAAGATCTTATATATAAAAAAAACACAAAAACGAATGATATAATATAACTAACTAAAATAGCACAATATTTCTTTAACAGACAGTTAATAGTAACTAAGAATAACGTTTTTTCCGAAAACGATTAACCGTTCATGGAATGTAGGGTATTGTCGAATAAAATCTTATATGTAAAGTACTTTACGTTGGGAAAAATGTTCAATAAAATTCGATAGACCCAGTATCGGTAGTATCAAAATTCGAAATAAACAAATTACTAGTAATAAATAACTCCAGGAAAATAAAAAATTAGAGAGCAGTTCCTGATCATCCTTATATTACCATAATACAGTGCGTTCATTAAGTCGCGCACATCAAAAAGGTTGTAATGTATTTTATTTATTATTATTTATTTATTATTGTTATAACTTTTATAAACAAATATACTTATTTCCAACATTTTATGTTCAAAATGGTTGCCTTGTTCATTAATACACGCACGAATTTGTTGTACCACGTTTGTTGACACTTTGTGGAGTACGCCTACACTAATATTGTTAATCCCCGTTGTAATGTTCATTTTCAGTTCATTTAGTGTATGAGGCCTATTTTTATAAACCCTTCCTTTAAGATAACCCCACAAGAAAAATCTAGAGGCGGGGACCATAACCATTTAGAGATTATACGCTCGCCAAAAAACTCATGTAAGGAACTCATTGTTTTATTGGACGTGTGACATGTGGCACTATCCTGCTGGAATCAACAATCACGTTCATCGGTTTCAAGCAACGAAATAAACTGTGTAATTATGTTTTTGTATACACCACTGTTTACTGTAGTTTCAAAGAAAATAGGCCCCACTATTCGACGACATGATACGGGACACCACACTCCAATTTTCAGACAGTGCAATGGATTTTCATGAAAAACATGAGAATTTTCAGTTGACCAGATTCTTGTATTTTGGCTATTCACATATCCACTAAGGTGGAACCAAGCCTCATCACTGTAGAAAACACGGTCTAGCTGTCCGATTCCATGGTTGTCGACGATGGACCGAAACCATTTACAGTAAACAAGGCGCTTTTCTTTGTCTGGATCTTTCAATTCCTGACACTACGAACACGATATGCACGAATTTTAACTGTTTCATAGCTTTCTGAGCACTATACCCAATGAAATTTGTGATTGTATTGATAGTCTTTGTAGGCTTTTTCTAACCTCAGCCAGTTTAGCGTCAGTTAAAATGACTGGTTTCCCTGATCTCTTTTTGTCTACAATTGATCCTGTTTCACGAAAACGTCGGATTAAACTGGTTAAGGTCGACTTGTTAGGCACACTTACATCCGGATAGGTCACACGAAATTGATCAATAACAAATTCATATGAATGACTGGTAAAATACTGTTCAAGAAGGAACACTCGTTGCTCTTGGGAAAACGACATGTTTACCTTATCGTAATCTAGACAATACTGCAGACCTGTTTTAACCTGTACACACAATAATGGGCTTTACATCTGTTGTTTATATTACCAGTGGTGCTGTCTTGCGGTAGCCACAAGAACTAATATAAAAACCTACTATTTACAGACTCGTTTATTTGGATGTGCGTGACTTAATGAACGCACTGTATTATGCAGTCACAAAAGCGCCTGAACACTAATGTTAGGAAAATTTGCTACCTTTCAATCTGCATTTTTACATTAGGCCTGCAAGAAATTTCTGTGACATTTTATTTAGTAAAAAAAAACTGACTGGCAGCATAAATACTGGATTTATATGCATGTAAAAAGGTGAATACAATAGATGGAAACGAATTTTGTCCGTGTATATAGTTTTGTAATTAATGTAGTAATAACTTACGTCCCTTTTATGTGTTCCAGCATACGCCAGGGCGTTTCTGCTAGGATATCGTACCAATTACTTTCACTTTTCTTTCTGTTAAGACATGCATTTTCTTTGCTTTTTCAAGCATTCGAAAAAAGTTAATCTTAGGAAGTAAATTACCCTTGTGTGTAGTAACCCTTTCCTTTAGGTAGACCGATTAAAACCAGACCGCGAGAAGAGAATTAATTGTATCTTCCTCTCTGGAGATCGGTCGGGCTCATATTGTGAAAATTATTGAATTATGGTTCTTTTGGTTAGAATATTCGACATCTAGCGAAGGTTAAATACTTAGTGTTTCTAAAATAACTTCAGGGTCTTAAAGTAAAATGTTTTTTTATTATTATCTTTATATTGTAGAACAATAGGGTTTCCTCACAGCTTGAACGTTCTGAGGAAGTAGAATTGTAAAATAAATCTACATATGATCTACATATCTACATATGTACCGCATATCTATAAAATTTCCGAGAAGAGTTTCCTATTTTACGGTTACAAAATTGAAATTCGCAAAAAGTGAACATAGAAATTTAAAAAATGAAAAATGGGGATTTCACTGGGATAAGAATGACAAATAAAAGAGCCAGAATAGCAGCGATATAGTAGCACCTCAATTACTGACCTGCATTCATTACCATTTTGTCGGTATTTGTTTGATTAAAAATTGCAACTAACTTGTAACTGCAAAATTAGGATTTGTTGAAGTGTTAGTATACGTTGATTTCAAGAAATGTGTTTAATTTTAACTGCATTATAAATATACTCAGTGACATGGAAATTGCAACACCAGGAAGGGTTGGGAATTTTTTCACCAAACTTGGCAGATATGTTTAACTACTCAAAGGTAATAATTGTTTAAAATTTCGTTGCGATAGATCATTTGGTATTGGTATATCTGACACTTCTGTCATTTCTATATAACATTATTATCTGATGTATTTCTTGCAAGTTTTGGTTGAAT
Organism: Platerodrilus igneus; assembly: GCA_036346225.1. Taxonomy (NCBI): domain Eukaryota; kingdom Metazoa; phylum Arthropoda; class Insecta; order Coleoptera; family Lycidae; genus Platerodrilus; species Platerodrilus igneus. The sequence continues at coordinate 6,484,596 of JARFIW010001503.1, read as the reverse complement.
TTTATGATGCATCTGTTAAACTTTAGTTGATTTTAGTGTTTTGAGTGTGTGATTATGTTTAAAGTGTGGCAACGTGGAAATCACCACCAGTCGAGCGAATTCGACGGAGGCCAAATTGTTGGGTTGCCTAAAGGTGGTTTTTCGTTCAGAGAAATTGCAAATCGCTTTAACCGGAACCAATTCACAATTATGTGTTGTTATCAATTATGGGCTGGGAGGTCTAGGAATATCGTAAAAAGGAACCGGTGGTCGAAGACAAATTAATTAGGTGCAAGATCGCCATTTTTGCCTAATGGCTCTAAGAGACCTATGCTCCAGTACTAGATTAATTGCTGATCACTAGTTAAGTAACGAAGGTCGTCTTGTAGCCCTTCGAACGGTTTATCGTCGAATTAGGGCTTTCGGCTTGCAATCCTATCGGTCACATATTGTGTTATCGCTTGTAGCTCAACACCGACAGCAACATTCAGAGTGGCGTACGGTAGTATTCAGTGATGAATCCCAATTCTGTTTAGGTACGTATGGTGGTCGCATGAGAGTCAGACGAAGACATGGGAAACATGCCAATGTTAAATTTTTTGTTGAAAGGTAAGTACACCGAACCGTGGGACTTATGGTATAGGGTGCTATAACATGTGGAAGTAGGTCTCGTTTGATGATCATCTGAGACAATATGAACCCTGAGCGCTATGTTAACGAAGTTGTGGAACCCCACGTCTTTCTTATCTCCAACAGCTTGAAGACCCACTTTTCCAGCAGGATAATGCCCGTCCTTAAGTAGCGAAGACTACTCTCAACCGATTTGAAGACGTCCATGTCAATATTTTACCATGGCCACCCAGATCTCCCGATATTTTGCCAATTGCATTTGTGCGGGACGTTATGGATATAAGACTGGGGAACTTAGCAGATCTTTGGCATACACTGCAAGCTCTTCGCATGAAGTGCAGGTTGCTTGGGACACAATACCCCAACAGGACATCGATCACCTAATGGATTCGATGCCACCGAAGAGTGAGGAAGTGTGTAACACATGGGGGAGGACACACATTATTATTAAAAATTGTGTTAATCTTTTGGTTTTTTTCTTTGAAATTTTAATCAATTATTACCTTTGAGTAGTTAAACATATCTGCCAAGTTTGGTAAAAAAATTCCCAATCCTTCTTTGTGTTGCAATTTCATGTCACTGAGTATATGTCATTACTTAACGTAGTCCACCGATGCTGTGAAATTGCAACTTTATATTGCGGACGAGATATATTCCCTTAGACTTCAAGTATTTGATGCTTGAGTTAAAGTTTGCAAAATGTTTTTTACTCGTCTGCTAGTACTAATAATTTTGATTAATTAAATTTTTTAGCGTATTGCTTGATTTTGGTATCTTAGTACACTTAGTATTAACTGCGCTTGCTATCGCTGGCGTTTTAAAAGCTGAGCTGTTAATTTGAAAATCGGACCTTTCCGAATTAATATATTTTTCAGTGTATAATTAATCATATTTTTATACATCTAAAATTGGTATATTCTGCATTTAGTTCCTACATTGTTCAATTAATTATATGCACCACTACGCCTGCATGAAAAGTGGATTAAAATAGAACCCATTAAATTTGTTATTTTAAATCTCAATCAAACACAAGTGCTGTGTAATTATCGAATTGCTTAGAAGTCTAATTTTATAGTATGAATAGGCGGTCTTCTAAAGCTATTTATTTAAAATTCAGTCAAGGGCACTTTTATGTTAAACTTACCAAAATAATATGTAACGAAATGAATCAATGGAAATACCTATTAAAATTCCTTCAATTTTAACCGGTGAATTATGATTTATTATTCTACTAAATGCATTATGTGTATACATATATGTATGTGTCTATATATATATATATATATATATATATATATATATATATATATAAATTTTTCTTATTGTTTAACGACCTTGCCTTATAAATATAAATTAATTATAGGTTGTGGGTTTCAGGTCAGCTGCTAAGTTTAATAATACTTTTTTTTCTTGCTTAAATTTTCGAATTTATTTAATTCACTTTTGTAGTGCCTGTGATCAAGAATTAAACAAATTCGAAAATTTAGACAAGAAAAAAGAGTGTTATTAAACTTACCAGCTCACCTGAAACCCACAACCAATAATTAAATATATATATATATATATATATAAAAATGCAAAAATTATTGCTTATAGCAATTTTAATAAATAAAACAAGTATATACGATGTATAAATAATCACAAACTTTACGAAAAATCGAAAGAAAGTTATTAATTATACAAAGCAAGCTAGTAATTTGCATAGCCATAAATGAAAGAATTTGTTTGTTTCATAAAGGGAATAAACATTCATTATGGCTATGCAAATTACTAGCTTGCTTTGTATAATTAATTTCTTTCGATTTTTCGTAAAGTTTGTGATTATTTATACATCGTATATACTTGTATATATATATATATATATATATATATATATATATATATTGCTGTGAATCCTACAAAAAGCCTCACCTGAGTAAAAAAGATATTCGAGCCTCTCGAATTTGGCACTAAGATTTGCTGTGATTCTCGCCCTGTTGAATCTCTTCTGATAATCGCCTCTTTACTCTTTCCGCCTCGGCTGCTCACCTAGTTAAAACTTTCATCCTCATTCATAAAAAAAAACAAACACATTCCTACCACAAACATCAACGTTAACTCTATTTACATCAATATTCATAATACATTAAAATTAAATTGTAGCATAAATTTCAGTATCATAAAATTTCAAGATTAAATTTGTCATCATTTTAATTTGCATCCAGAATTAAAGTCCTTGTAGGATGCCTACTAATTAAATAAACAATATTTGCAGACCTGAGTCTGAATAAAAGGGAGCATCTCCCACCCCTTTACGTTAATTAAACAGGTTAGTCTAATTGAGCTCAAAGACAGACCTAAATTTTCATCATAATCGAGAACATAAACTGCTAAATACTCCTTTCTACTTAAACAAGAAAATTTCACCTTAAAATTAAAAATTTGTTGTTTGTACAAATTCACTACTGTCCATTTTTTTATCAAACAAATTATAAAGTTATTCAACACACACCAAAACATCAAAAATCGAACAACAAAGCATAAGTTACCTGAATGTTAATGCACTCGTGGCTCCAATGTACATCGTCCTTTGTTAATCACACCATTCCAACTGGGTTATGTTTACGGCTTCAGATTCTGAACGCTTTTAAAATTTTCTACACCACCATTCACCTAAAGTTGTTTCAGGGCTTCTCAGGAACTCATTTATGTATATCTAAATCTTGTTTTGTGGATCCAATCACGATTACGAATAACATTTGATTATTAACACCCCCGAAAAATAGCAACGAAATTCATAATTCTTTCACGCTATACCCAAAACTGCCTACTTTTGTTTATTCATTTATCGTTACTAATTTCGATAATTGGTACAGTAATACTCGCAAATATAACTAGACTTTATTACCTTGTATCTTCTCTAAATGCACTTAATAACTTTTATCGTAGCACGTATTCTGCTTGAAGCATGGTATAACAGCAAAAAATAAAGAGCAATCTGTTTTAAAGTATTGAATAAAAATCGAAAATCTAAGAGAGCGTCCCTCCTATAAACACGGGTTTATATAATAGCCCGCTTGCACGTCGGTTTTGTCCCGCAATGGACACTTTCTAGAATTTCGCATTCTATGTTCCCTTTTCGACAGTCCGGCACAGCGATTCTACAAAATTTGCACACGCGCCAGTTGAAAATCTAAGAACTTTTCACACGACTCGCAACGCGTCTGCAAACAACTAATTAATTTTATACAGAAATCGTTACGTTTACACCTCTCATATCTGCATCTTATTTGCACCAATCGTGCACCTCGTGACGTTGCTCAAATCCCGCCTTTTATTATTCGTGTCTCTGCCTTGCGCGTTTCATCCGTCTCTTTCTACCCTGGCCTGAGTGGTACAAATCGATATTCTTTATTATGGGCTATTTCAATCCACGTGGCCCCGCGACGTGACTTACTTGAGTTAAATAACCCCTCAACTAGCCTGTCTCGTTAATATAAGCTACGGTTTATCCGACCGTTTCCAATATACGTAGAATGTGCATTTTTATCTATTCCAAACAAATTAAACAGAACGTGACATTTAAAATACGCAGGTGTTCAATCGTAATACTTCTACGATTTGGATATTCCATTTATTTAACCTTCTTGATGGATTTGTATGCTAGCAACGCGTCTCACATTTGGTATTATGGGGTTTTTAAAAGCTTTTATGCATATTATGTATTACTAATGGTTCAATTAACTCCAATTAAACTAATAATGAATGGCATTGACTTCTACCCTTTAATTTTTAGCGAATACTAATTAAATATTGCTTATTATTTGTACACTTTGTTTAATATCCGTTACTTAAAAATTGAATTAATCAATATAAATTTCGCACGTAACTTCTATTTGTTTCTTGGAACAATTAAATTAAATACACGTTGAGCATTTTAATTCTGCTTCTTTTTATAGAAAGCGTCTAGTGAATAATTTAAATCCCTTATTTTTAATTAAACGAATAAATTTTTATGCTCCATGGTTCTAATAACACGTATTATCTAATAAAATTCTATACCAACCCTACATTCTAATTGAATGATTTAAATCTTCACACTAGGCATTTAATTACGCGTACTTTTTCTCAAAGCTTCCTTATACACGGTGATTAAAATTATTTGATGTCGTTAATTAATTTTCTACCCTGGTCTAAATATGAGTAATATATATATATTAGTATAACATCCCGGTACGGTCAAATAACTTTATTTGAAGTGCATTTTATTGAAATTAAGGTATGAATATGTCGTTAAAATTAATTAATCTATTTATGCCATTTTCTTTTTTTGTCACTTTCTGCCTAACCGGAAATGCTTATCACTTTTTTTTAAATGAGGCACTCCTTATATTTTTACATTTTCGAATGCAGAATAAAAACTACCTTCAGAAATATACAAGAACGTATAACATAAAATAATAAAAACTACCGATAACGCAAATGAAGATGTCTTTGAAAACTATTTGAAATTTTATTGACGTTACAAAAGATGTTCAAATTGTGCTCCGTTTACGACATGACAATGATGTAATCGATCAATGAAATGTCTTAGTGAATTCTGTATCATTTGTAGCGTGATACGATTAAATTCACCTTTCGTTTTTTTAATTCTTGTAGATTAATTGGACGATTTTTATACATTTAACATTTCAAGTGAATCCAAAAGGAAAAATCGATTGGTGATATAGCTGGAGAACGAACTGGCCATTCAATTGGTCATCTGCGCCTAATCCAGCGTGCAGGAAATATTTGGTTTAAATAATAACGAACATCGCGCGCAAAATGTGGGTGCTTTTACTAATTTGGCGATCCGAATGAATGTTATTAAATAAAGTGCGAACTTCTTCAAAAGAACTTTGACGGTCACCATACCCAATGCATCATCAAAGTGTCAATAATTAAACAAATTTGAAAATTTAAACAAAAAAAAAAGATTGTTATTTAACTTACCAGCTCACCTGAAACTCACAACCAATAATTAAATATATATTGTAGTGTCAGTAGGAGCTACAAGGGTTCTAAGGGTTGTTTTGTGTTGAGGGTGGTGTATGCCAAATAGAGTGAGCCATATATCAGATCCCGTAATTTAAAATGTATGTTTGCCGTACTTTACATACGTTAAAGTATTTGAAATGTTAGTTGAAATGTAAGTGCCAAGACGTAAATTATAATGACTTGATGACGTGATAAAACACACAGTATTCAAGGTTTTATACTGAGTTGTAGTTTAATAGGCCATTGAACGTACATTTGCCAACCGAAAACCGGATGCGTCTATGGATGTCCACTATTAACCACGCAGATCCAGGTTCATATGTGTAACATTTCGGCATTTATTTTTACTAGAATCAACCTTTGGACAAACATGTAAAATCAAAATTATAAGTAATAGTAGTGTCAAATATGATTGAAGGGTTGTGCGATATTTAGGACCAATGATTGAACATTATGTATAAAAATAGGAAAGTGCAAAAGACAAAGTTTTAGGTATTAGTGACACGAACTTGGTGATACGACGTTATTGGATGGTTTTTTATATACTATGTAATAAAGAGTAGGCAGATAAATATTGTAATTATCACCTAGCATAAGTAAACAAAAGGGAGTCGATTTCGAGATATTTTTGTATTAAGACGTGTTTATAAAACTGCGCTAAATTGTTTAAATATTTTTTTAAAGATTAAATAAATGAGTTTGAATTGTACGAGTTTAATTTATAAAGGAAGAGTAAGGATAAGCAATAGTGAATGAATAATTGATAGCGGCGACGAGTAAAAGTTAAGATTGGAATTAGTGCGACAGCGAACCAGCGGAAAATAAGATTGAATTGGAACGAGATTTATATAGGCAGAAGGCATCGAATAGGAATTATAAGAGTGAAGAATATATTAGGATTGAATTGGATATGGTTTTATGTGTAGCGGGGCATTGAGTGTAAAATAGGAACGAGGATAGATTTGGAACGAGTAGTTTTAAAAAGGAACAAGGATTGATTTGGAACGAGCGGATTAAAGGCGGAAGTATTGATTTTGAACGAGAGAAGCAAAATTAGAAGACAGCGTAAGAGTAGCAAGTGGAATCGTACGAGTCAAAGAAGAAATAACACCGGAAGAATTAGCGCAGGGGAAGTAAATAAAAAAGGGTATTCTAAATTCTAAATTCGGGTCATATTTATTTTAGATTTGGGCGCAGCAAAATTAAGGAAAAGATACCTGGAGGCTAGACGGCAGTTTTCAAAGTGATAGTGAAACCTTGTGAAGGCGCATACGGCGAGAAGGATTTTGAGCCAGCATTCAGAGAGGCCGTTAACGACGTATAGAACAGGTGAGTACTGTGTGATATAACGTCAAAGTCAGAAATTTTGTGGTAGTAATTAATTCGGCACAAGGCTACGTGGATCATATAAAATTTGGCATATACAAAAGTAAATTATAAAAAGGTTCTAAAACAAAAGATAGTGCAGTTTGGTTGGGCATTACACATCTACTTACCACTGAACCCACGGTAAGTAGGTCGATACCCTGGGAAGAAAGAGTTCATATAGTCGAGGCATATTTAAAACATTTTTGCTTTATTAACCAACCAAACGTTGCTTAAAATAAATATTTGCACATAATATATAAATTATTAAATTAATAAAAATAAGGCGCGAAAAAGAGCGGGGTGCAGCATAAGATATATATATATATATATATATATATATATATATATATATATATATATACCGGGTTAGTATAACATCCCGGTACGGTCAAATAACTTTATTTGAAGTGCATTTTTTTGAAATTTGGTATGAATATGTCGTTAAAATTAATTAATCTATTTATGCCATTTTCTTTTTTTGTCACTTCCTGCCTAACCGGAAATGCTTATCACTTTTTTTAAATGAGGCACTCCTTATATTTTTACATTTTCGAATGCAGAATAAAAACTACCTTCAGAAATATACAAGAACGTATAACATAAAATAATAAAAACTACCGATAACGCAAATGAAGATGTCTTTAAAAACTATTTGAAATTTTATTGACGTTAAAAAAGATGTTCAAATTGTGCTCCGTTTACGACTTGACAATGATGTAATCGATCAATGAAATGTCTTAGTGAATTCTGTATCATTTGTAGCGTGATACGATTAAATTCACCTTTCGTTTTTCTAATTCTTGTAGGTTAATTGGACGATTTTTATAGATTTAACATTTCAAGTGACTCCAAAAGGAAAAATCGATTGGTGATAAAGCTGGAGAACGAACTGGCCATTCAATTGGTCATCTGCGCCTAATCCAGCGTGCAGGATATATTTGGTTTAAATAATAACGAACATCGCGCGCAAAATGTGGGTGCTTTTACTAATTTGGCGATCCGAATGAATGTTATTAAATAAAGTGCGAACTTCTTCAAAAGAACTTTGACGCTCACCATACCCAATGCATCATCAAAGTGTCAATAATTAAACAAATTTGAAAATTTAAACAAAAAAAAAAAGATTGTTATTTAACTTACCAGCTCACCTGAAACCCACAACCAATAATTAAATATATATTCTTATGCTCACCCCCTCCCCTTTTTTAATTTATTTATTTGATATTTACTTTAAACTATGGTTTATTTATTTACAATTTTTATATACTTGACTGTGTGAAAATTTTGACTCTTATATTTCGTGCTTTAACTAAGTTTGGTTGGTCTACAAAACAAAACTATATGAATATGCCTCGACTATTGAAACTCGCCTTCTCAGGGTATCCACACCTACCTACCGTGGGTTCAGTGATAGGTAGATGGTCACTACACCAACCAAACTGCACTACCTTTATTTTAGTACTTGTAACCTTATTTTCGTATATGCCAAATTTTTAATAAGCAGATCCACGTAGCCTTGTGCCAAATCAATTACTCTTACCAATTTGACTTTGACGTATCAAAAACACAGTACTCACCCGATTTACGCGTCGCTGTAGGCCTCTCTGAACTCTGGCTCAAAATCTCAATCACCGGATGGGTCTTCACACTGCGTGGCACTATGACTATGGCTCCTCTGCTTTCCAGACACCAGGTTTTGCTATACTTAATTTTGATATTCACCCAAATCTATAAATAATGACCAAATTTAGAATTTTGAATACCTTGCAATTTTACTTCCCCCGCGCTAATTTTCCTATATTTATGCCTTCTTTCCGTATAATACTCCTGCTAATCCAACGCTATCCTTTCTTTAATCTGCTCGTTCCAATTCTATGCTCCTTTCTAGTTTCCACCCAATACCAATCTATCCGCAATGCACTATCCAAATCACTCCAAGTAGTTTCTCCTTCAGTCTAATAAATCCAATCCAATTCCTTTCTGCCTTAATCCAACTCGTTCCATACATCCACTATTAATTCCGCCTGTTTCAATGTCGCTCCAATTCACTCTTACAACTTTCCACCCGTCTTTACTATTATTATTATTATTCCACTCACTTATATATACTCTTCTTTGTTTCAATTAAAGACTTGAACTTTTCAAATTAATTTATTTACTCTTTTTAATATTCAAATTAGCGCAGTATACAAAAAACACGTCTTGTTACAAAAATATTTTAATCGAACTCCGTTATTTATGTTTACCTAGGTGATACCACCTTTTAAATTATGCCTACTCTTTATACATTTTACAAATCCCCCATCCAATTAAATCGTCCCAACTAGTTTGTGTCACTAATACCTATAATTCATCTTTTACACTTTACAATTTTATATTCAAATGTTTAATCATTGGTTCATATGACCGCGTCATCCTTCAATCAGCTTTGACAATATTTTCACTTATAATTTTGATACTACAAGTTTGTCCAAGGGTTGATTCTACTAAATAAGTGCCGATATGTTTCACATATAAACCTGGTTCTGTGTGGTGAATAGTGGAACTTCTACAGACGCATCCGGTTTTTCGATCAGCAAATGTACATTCTTTGGCTTATTAACGTACAGCTTAGTATAAATCCTTGAATACTGTGCTTTCTCACGTCATCAAGTCATTGTTTTACATCTTGGCACTTCTACTTTGACTAATATACTTCAAATACTTTAACATTTGTAAAGTACGGCAAACACCAAATTTTCAGTTACGTGATCTGATATTTGGCTTTATTCGGCATATACACAACCTTCAAACAAAATAATCTTTATACCCTTTTAGCTACCACTAACACTTCAATATATATATACCGGGTTAGTATAACATCCCGGTACGGTCAAATAACTTTATTTGAAGTGCATTTTTTTGAAATTTGGTATGAATATGTCGTTAAAATTAATTAATCTATTTATGCCATTTTCTTTTTTTGTCACTTCCTGCCTAACCGGAAATGCTTATTACTTTTTTTAAATGAGGCACTCCTTAAATTTTTACATTTTCGAATACAGAATAAAAACTACCTTCAGAAATATACAAGAACGTATAACATAAAATAATAAAAACTACCGATAACGTAAATGAAGATGTCTTTAAAAACTATTTGAAATTTTATTGACGTTAAAAAAGATGTTCAAATTGTGCTCCGTTTACGACTTGACAATGATGTATTCGATCAATGAAATGTCTTAGTGAATTCTGTATCATTTGTAGCGTGATACGATTAAATTCACTTTTCGTTTTTCTAATTCTTGTAGATTAATTGGACGATTTTTATAGATTTAACATTTCAAGTGACTCCAAAAGGAAAAATCGATTGGTGATAAAGCTGGAGAACGAACTGGCCATTCAATTGGTCATCTGCGCCTAATCCAGCGTGCAGGATATATTTGGTTTAAATAATAACGAACATCGCGCGCAAAATGTGGGTGCTTTTACTAATTTGGCGATCCGAATGAATGTTATTAAATAAAGTGCGAACTTCTTCAAAAGAACTTTGACGGTCACCATACCCCATGCATCATCAAAGTGTCAATTCGCTCAGATTCTGTTGATTTTATTACCATTTTCAAAGTGTTTGATAAAGCAATTTTAAAGATAGTAATGACAACAATAATTTGTGAAACAATTGCAATCTGACAGGTTACAGTAAAATCATCTGCTCTCAACGACATCTTGATTTTAAGTTATCGGTAGATTTTATTATTTTTGTAGTGCGTTCTTAAAAATGAAAAATATGTTACTATTTCTAAAGGTATTTTTTTATTCAGCATCCGAAAATGTAAAAATATAATGAGTGTTCCATTAAAAAAAAAGTGATAGGTATTTTCGGTTAAACAGGAAGTGACAAAAATTGAAAACAGCATAAATAAATTCCTTAATTTTAACCACATATCCAAACCAAATTTAAAAAAAAAATGCACTTCAAATAAAAATATTCGACCGTTCCGGGACTTTATACTAACTCGGTATATGAATACTAAGTTACCTTTCTCTATCGTTACATCTCTTTCTATAAACCTAAGGTATGAAGTTGACTTCTCATGCCCGGTTGCTAATGATTGGAAAAGTAAATGTTTTCCATGAAAGTAATAGTTGTTGTTTCAAAGTATCGTTAATATCTTAGTGATAGAATGGTATGCGGATGTATTTCCTCCTCCCTTAGGATAAAACGTTCTCATTTTGGGAAGTAATTGGTATAATTTCAAGTCTTCTTTTTCTTTCTTCTTGAATTTCTAGTATTTTGCAACTTGACTTCCAAGTGGATAAATAATTATAACGATGATAAATAAAATTCGTAATATATTGGTGATTGAAACACGTGAAATATATCAATGGATTTAGGTCCATATCTTCTTTTGACGTGATGGCTTCTTGTTAGAGTTGCTCAACATTATTTTGATACAAATTGTACACCACCCTGCATATAACATTTTAATTCAACATAACTTAACCTAGTCTAACCTCTTATGTCACACCAACAATTTTGATTACATCACTATTAAGTTATACAATTCTCAAAGGAAAAATTAATTAGCAACTTTTTAGACACACTAAATTTCGAGAAAATATTACATGCTTATATTTTAATCAATAATATTTCATTGCATTTTTATGTTTTCGCGAGTTCTTCGAATCTGCGTTTATTCAATATTCGACTATTTAATGGTTTCTCAGTACAGATGACGGATTTTCGTTATTATTCACCAAGGTTCTAGATTAAGGTTTATTTTAACACTCATAGAATGAATATTATACACACCAGATATTTATTTTATACTTTGATAGTACACGGAAAATATACTTCGCTTTGCTTTCTTTATGGTTATGCAAATGCAATAAATTGATATTGTATTTTTACGATAAGTGAAGCAAATATTTCAATCACGGAAAATGAAATGAATTCTAATGTATCTTTATGTACAGAAAATTAACTTAGTATGTTGATAAATGCAATAAAAATGTGTTTTATTTCATAGCAATGAAAACTCGTTTTTATTAAGTAGACTTTATTTATACACACAGAAAAATATCTAGTACTTTAAAAGTACATAAGACTTCTTTTTAGTCTACACGGAAATATATTTCGTTTTGTTTTTATATCTACACGCGGAAAATTTAATCATATAATTAATAAGATCTTTGTCTTTTATTGGCAAAGAAGTACGCTTGTATTATACAGGGTAGCAAACATTAAATGTTTGGAAATTTTTTACTTTTTTATTGTTTACTTCTATTTGGGTAGATTTTATTTATGGAATTTGGGTTTCAATGACCTCTCCTGACCTCTTTATCACACCAATATATATTGATGTGATTAGGGGTCATCAAGAGTTGTATAGCACCATTCTGTGAACATGCAACGCCGTTAACCTGAGCAAAATTAAGAAAAAGTTCAAATTATGTACATATTTATTTATATAGTAACGAACTTATTAAAAACACTAAGTACACTGAATTATAAAGACATAAACCCGTGATTAAAAATGTTTCATTCTTATTGCGTAATAATGATATAGTTCGCGCATTTAAGAAGTTTTTGAAACAGTTCCTCATCCATAAATTTTGCTATCAAAGTACTCAATTGCATAAATGCGATATTATTTTAAAAAATTTCGTTTGATACTATATAAAAAATTTTATGGTATGAAAGCGTATTCATATCAGAAAGTCGCGTGTATAATAATGCTAAACATACGGTCATATTTTTGACGAAAGCGTGTATATAATATTCAATTTAAAGCTAATAACTTGTTCATTGAACTTTCAGAAAATTCCATTAATAGCATCGGTAAATGACATCGTTCACATTATAAGTGCCTGCAATTAATGCGAAAATCCATAAATCTTAAAGTCGTAAAGATAATGAATTTAAACGTTCATTCAATTAAGGCGAACTATAACACTAAATCATGACGATAAGATAACCCGTCGGTAAATAATTAATTAACGATAGCTCGGAGCTGTTTAAACGCTACGTTCTGTGAAAATTGCATTATTCCGGACGATTTTGGATGCTTACGTAAAGATGAGCGTATATTTTACATCAATCAGAACGTAGGAGTAGCAACCAGAGTGGACTCGAAGGTTCTTGACATATGATCTTGCAGTATGATGCTATATAACCAATTAAAAGAGACACTTAATGGTCAGTTGTTGAATACTTATTTTAAACGTCATCTTGCTAGCCTATCATGAAGTGATATTTAGTACTGATGTATTGTAGTAAACAGACTACTCAAAGTAACAAGTTTGAAGGTTTATGGTCGTTCTGAAGAAAGTAGATGATTACCATGGTTTCAAAAATTGAAAATAAATGAACAACAATGAATTACTGCAAGTTTTAATTTGAATGTAAGGTTGTTTGAAACGGGAATGGATTTAATGGTAAATTGATGATAAAATTTTAAACGATTTGGACAATCTTTGTATATTAATTTTGAATACAATATTGATATTTTATGGTATTTAATGTGAAATTGTTCATGTGAAAGTGAATAATTTGATTTGAGGGTGGCTGACCTCGGTAGGTTTTTGCCATTATATAAAAAAATTATTAAACATAACTGATCAAATACGTTTAATTCCGATTTTAAGGGGAGGATGTTAAAATTTTCCAACTTATTTTAAAAATTTAGGCATAATAGGATTTACTTAGGGAATGATTTGGGAATGGAAATCCTAATTAGAAAAGACACATTTTGGACTTTATTATAGTTTAGGCGAGTGATTATCCAGTAATTATAATTTGTTTAATGTTAGATTTAAGATATTGTTTGTAAGGAAAAGCCGGTTTGATATATTGGACTTTACTTTTAGATTTCAACATTTTTAAGAAAGTGTTTTTTAGAGGTTAAATGTAGGATATTGTTTGTTAGAAAAAGTTGTTGTGGATATAACCATTATTATTTGAATGGTTATTTGATAAAGAATATTATACGTCATGGTAAGGTTGGTGTCTGATTTTAGTGGTTTCATTTAAACAGAACTAGCAAAAGTAATTAGGTCAACACTTTTAGTAGAATCATGTACAGACCACAGCAAGGTTTATTAACGTCCAACGTCGTGCATCTACAGTCCGCAGCACTTTTATTGACGCCTAACGTTGGACATTTACAGTCTAGAGCAATATGTATATATATATATATATATATATATATATATATATATGTGTGTGTGTGTGATATATATATATATATATATATATATATATATATATATATATATAGTGAATAAGATGATAATAACTAGCTCGATTTGAAATGATCATTTTGGCTTTGCATAAAAGTCTAAGTTATTACTTCATCTTATTCACTATAATACGATAGTATTTATCAACTTACCTTGTGTAATTAACTACCTAAAATATTTATATATATATATATATATATATATTGTCGTGGTAATTATAGGTTCAGAAGGATAGATAGGTCTAGATAATAAATTTTTAACAACTGTGTATATAGGAAATAGGAACAATGTATTTACGCGCCAAATGAATTAATGGTGACATTGAAAACAGACGGATAATAACATATTTTGGTATTTCTAAATTGCAATGTTAAATTTACATAACGTGTAGAAGCTTTAGAGTACATGAAACTCAAGGATACGCATAATTAGTTTTAATATTTTAAATCAAGCGCATCGGATAAGAAACTGAGCTTTTGGGTATAGAAAATCAATAATTTAAACGCATATTTGCATTTAACTGAACTAAACGTTGGTTACACAAATCCTAAGAAATGCTAACACTCGAAATTATTATTTCAAACGGACAGTTTGTTCATAGAAACACCTGATAGTTAAAATGTCAAGTTCAAAGAACTTAAATGAACGTTGGCACAGAATTCTGTATAATTGTATGTAACGGTCGATGCGACAAGCTACTAAAATAACAGATGCTTTGAAGGCAAAGTGCACAGTAACAGAATTTATTACCGCAAAAAGAGTGTGCCCAACCGATATTTGCATGTTTACGGGATGAAACAGTTGATAGGACCCAGGTGAGCAAATTGTCTACCAGATGTCAAGGTTCTAAAGTTCGGTATATTGGATACTTCCGAGGAACAGCACTCCGTAGTAGTCCGATTAATGAATTGATTCAAAGTGTTTGACATATTTTCAGAAGGGGCAGCGAACTCAAAACGATATATTCTAATATTACGAACATTACGGAATTGTGTTTGACGTATTTGGAAGAGCATTGTTGCACCACGACAATACTAGATCTCAACGTCTAATGCTGTACCTTTGTGAGCTGCGGAAGGCATGTTATTGTTAGTTTCATTGGTAAAAGATTTTTGGCAACTTAGAATTGTTTTTTGGGCATCTTCGATTAATCTAATAAGAGAACTTTGTTGGGTATTTTTTTTAATTCGAGAATTGGCTAATTTCTACCGTTAAATTGAAAGCTATTAATTTTATATCTCAGTAACTCAACGATATGATCATTTTCTGTTTATTATTTTTAGTTATTTGTTTATAAAGACTCATTTACAAAGGATTTGTGTCATTATGAAAACATAAAAACGAGCGTGTACGATGTTTAAAAATATCATTCATAATAGCTTACTTGAAAACTTACACATTTTATCGCCTCTCATTTCGAATGCGTAAATATTTATATGGGAAACAAATGGGCATAGAATGTTAACACTGCTCAAATTATACTTGGCATTCCATTTTGCTTCGGGTGATATGCAAGCGTGTTCAGAAAATAAATTATGAGATTTATTTTATCGACGCTGAGGAATATAAATCAATCAGTTTTAAGACTATTTACGACTGTACTTTCTTTCCTATAGTATTTATCAACTGAAATGGTTAAAATACAACTGATACAATGCATCTAGGAAATTAGGGTGAGGAATTTAAGTGTTTTTCAAATTTCCTTTTAATACAAATTTAAGTAAAACATAGTTAGCTAAAAATTAACACCAAATGCGTTTAAATAGGAATCTTTCCAATATTTGAATTGGTTGTGGTAATAAAATTTTAGCCGAACTTTATAAAATCTGTTAGAAGTAATCTTAGAATTTCGAGGTAAATGTAAGAACTCTTAAAATTTCTGGGAATCTATTTCTACGAATAGTGTTCGCTACAATTACTGTAGGTGGATCTATATGGCACCGTAGTATATGTTTCTACTTTTTTCTACAATAAAATCAGATATGTTATATGATTGGAGCAAAGTAAACGTTTGTCCTAACGTATAATTTATGCTTTGGACTTGTTTAGATTTTTTTTGTATTTGAGATTATAAGTTTGTTGTGTGTTTTCCGAATTTTGAAAAAATTTTAGTTTAACAGTTTTTGTTAAATTAATTGTTTGAATGTACATAAAATATCTGAAATTAAAATTATATCTCAGATATTAAAAGCACCATATTTTGCAATTATAGCAGATAAAACACGTGATATTTCCAAAATACGCCAATTAAATGTTATTTACTGATATGTAAAAATTTTAAAGAACAATTTACATTCTCTAAAAACATCAGTATCGAGTAAACCTGTCTAGGATTTTACCAAATAATTATTACAAACTGTTGATAGTGTAAATAATCAGATTATAGAAATTTTCTAGAACGATAGAAATTTAGATAGAAAATTAATGTATGCTCTTGCAAGATATTTATAACGTTTTGTCATCAGATTGTTAAGATATATCAGACGTTACATTAAAACACATGAAGACTAATATCCTTGTTAGCAATTAAAATAAAATATAAAGATATATTGAAAGTTTTGTGTAAAATAATACTTGAAAGTAGTAAACGTGGGGAAATTCAGAAAGCAAAAATAAATAAAATTGAACATGTAAAAATTTGAAATTGTGATGAATACAGTGTACTCTTATAATTATTTGGAACCATTAATTTGAGCTCGATTACACTCTGAAAACAGGATGTTGATGTTACAAAAGCGTCAGGAACTTTAAAACAAGTACTTCAGAACTTTGCAAAACGAAAAGAAAAATTGGTAAGATATATTTTGATGAACTAGTTGGTGATCATCAATTTTTAGTTCAACAAAATTATTCAAAATTAACACATTTCTGCGAGTACCTAATAGATATCGTACTGGACAAATCAGCAAAAAATTTAATGGATTTTGATACTAAGGCTTACTTATTTTTAATTATGACGTCAGTTTTTTTTATGATTTGACGTGGCTGATTATATTATTTCGAACGTAATCAGTCACCGTAGCAACTTTAGAACAATTTTTTTCTAAATTTAACAAATACAAAAGCAGTTGCAAAAGCGAACGAGCCAAGATCGTCTAAGTATGCTACACTCAATATAGAAGCTCGGGAAGTTTATAGTTTTGATCAATATAAATTGACCAGTTTGCTTTTTTGCGTAATACGTAAATCAATTTCCTCCAAGAAATACACGAACTTGGTAAGGAAGAAGGAATACAGTCGAATTATTTGGAACATTTACGTGTACAGTACACAACAATCGACGCCTCACTGGAAAACGCCGAAGAGAAATTTATAACTTTTTTCCTCAGGAATATTTAATTTTAGCAAAAGTAGGTTTAAGACCCAACATATGGTTTGTTCGTTTAATAGACTATGATTTAAGAGGTTTGCTTGAATTACAGTGCGTAACGAACAGATTCAGTAAGTGGTCCTCCCATAAATGAGCGCCAAGTTTAAATAGAAATTCTGTATTGGTTGGTCGGATTTACACAACCACTCGATAAGTTTTGTATTTTTGACGCAAAAATGACAATTATCTTCTCGCACGCATTTGTAGTTACCGCAATCTGTGAATTTGTTCGCTGTGAATCAACTTCGTGCTCAGTTTGTACTGTCCAACTAATAAAGCCCATCCTATCATTTTAGTTATTGAATCTGTTTGTTAAATGCACAACAGAACATGTTGCTTCTACCCAAGTCAAAACTTTAAGGAATTTAAGGTCTTTTGAAATGCCGTGCTTCAGATGTATGAGTATGGAGAGACAAAGTTAATAACAAATAGGTTATAGAAATAGTAGGGAAACAAGGACATCTGTGGAAAGAATAGGGCAGAATACGTTCTAAGGCATTTTTAGGGAATAGTATGGGATATATTACAAGCAGAGATAGGAAAAAAGAGGTAGATGTAGACCCAGATCAGATAGTGATAGATGCAGACTGTGCAAATTTCAGGGAAATCTGTAGGTTAGTTCAGAATAGAAAACAATGATGGTAAGCGTCTAATCAGTTCCAGTACTGAAGACCTGATGATGATGATGAGGAACAGTAACATTTACCAACAACAGTGCATCAAAGCTAATTTGAGGGTGATTGCAAACACTATATTTAAAAAATAGTACCCCGTAAACAGATAGATTGAAAAATTTAGAAATATTTATATTGAAGTGGAAATAACAAATGACCCAATACTCACTATAACATTAGCGGACTTTTGAAGAAAGTACTACATCTAATGTTAATCGGGAACTTGGTTGACAGAAGCTAACGCGCTTCTAGCTTAATGGTGACATAATTGTCAGGTATTAGATGAGTAGCTCAATCATAGTGAACGAAAATTAAATTGTAGGCGTTACAAAACTGTTGCTCGATAACCGAACCACTCAAATTTTAAAAGCATACTTATAGCACTGCTGAAAAATATTAGATTAAAAGTTACATTTTGTTTAGCAAGTACCTATTTTGTTCGGGAGCACCCGGATATATATATATATATATATATATATATATATATATTGACGTGATGAAGGGGTCACGAGAGGACATTGAACCCCAAATTCTAAAAATAAATTCCACCACAATATAATAGAATCCGGAATAATGGAATTTTCCGTACATTCATGGTTAAACCCTGTAAAATACAAGCGTACTTTTATTCATTAAAGTGCCATGCATAAACGCAAATTGCGCGTGTATAAATAATCACCCTGTATGATATAAGCATATTGTAAATAAATAGCAAGTAACGTATATATAAAAATAATTAATTGTAAGATACCGTAAAACGCATTAAATGCAACCGTAAAAATCGATCGTTGTAAGATAAATACAAGGCCATTTATTTTACTTATTAATTATCAATACATTTTAATAAAAATGCATTTCATTTGCTGTAAATAGCATAAAAGAGTACTAGCTTTACGCTTTTAGTTTAAGAAACTACAACGAACGTGTATTTAAAACCTTTTTTGCATTAATAAGCAATTAAAGTTTAAATTAATTACCCTTGGATAACAGCAATTCATTTTAAATAGAGAATTTTCTAGAACATAAGAGGATGAGTCATCGGTATTTAAAAATACGTTAAATTTGTATAAACTTATTAATAAATAAACATCTTATTCCTAGAAGTGGCCCGACCATTGAAAACCTGCAAAATCGCGGGAATAACTAATAAAAATAATTTATGATTTTAGCATTAGTATGCGACGCCACAATAATAGTATATGTGAGACAAGGACATATAGAGAGCGTCACGGATAACTCCAATCAGATAATTAGGTAATAAATAGCTGCGATTTTAGACGCTAATTGGTTTTCCGAGAAACCTTGCTTCATAATGTTCCAAATTTTTCTATTAGCATTCTAGAAAATAAATAATTTCTATATAAAGAAGCGTTTATTCATTCGAGCATTCATTCATTCATTAGATTCGATTCTGAAATGAAATCGCAAAGTGTTATTTTGATTTAAACGCAAGCTGTTGCTATTCGAAGATAGTATTTGAAGTACGTAGTAAACATACTGTAATTGAATAGTTGCGAGGTTGCAATGAATATAGAAGTGATGTTTTTTTTTAACGCAAATTACATACGATGTTCGGGCTCCTGTCCCTCTCTTCTTGATCATTGTTAACCCCTTCCTTTAACAATCATGAAAAGACTTAAAACCAGCAGCCGACGAGGGTGTTGTGTTGTCATGTTTGAACCACCGGAAGTGACAGACCAGTTTTCGTGTCGTGAGTGCTCACTGACAATACTATAGTGCCGTTAATGCTCGCTGTACAGTGAACCAAATTACAGTCCACATCACCTTAGAGGAGTTCAAAGTAAGTGGTTATGTTAAGAAATGCATGATACATCCTTTGATCCAACATTTTGGTCCTTCGAGCCGGATTGAATTCCTTTTGTTAAATTGAATTTCACGCTCCAATTCCTTGATTTCGTTTGTTTTTTGATTGGGAGGGTGATATAAATTCATTACTGCGTTAAACTGTATAGACATTTGCTTAGAAGTTCTTAGAACAATTTGTTTGATTTGATTTGCAATCTAAGTAAATTTTCGTTTTGAATACTATTTATTTTATGTTCAAGTTCTATTCGAGAATTTAATTAAAATAAATAATAACGGTACAAAATAGCATTTTTGTGAGCTTGTGACACAGATATACCATCGGGGTAGCAAATTCTTAACGTTCGGGTTAAAAACACGTGGTTGTTTATGGTTGCAGCGTAGTTATTCTTTGTTATCTTTGCCCTGCAGTATTTTTACAAGCCTTGTTGTTGTAATTCCTTTTAGAAGATTTAGGCCTCGTTCAATTTCAATTTCCTGCACATGCATTTTACAGTGGCATTGTATTGTTTGTAGAAACGGTACTTGTCATTTATTGCTCAAACATCACTTCGTTGGGTGGTCGTAAAAACAACCCTTTTCTATAGAATTTAAAAGCTTGTAGTTGCCGCTTGTTGCTTCAGGCGTTATCTGACCCTTTCATAATGGTAGTTACCACAGAAAGGTTGATTTTTCAAGGTAAATCGGCGTTAAGTAGATTGATAGCTTTGCAAAGCGCGTTGTCTAATTTAGATGGGACCGGTGATACTTTTGCGCAAATTGAAGTTAGTATGGAATTAACTCAGCAGATTATATCAGATTTTGACAAATTGTATACAGAATGCATCTTAGACGATGAATGTATTGAAGAAATTTCGGGTATTCGAATTAGCTTAGATAAATATTTCTTGCAGGTTAGAGCACGGTTCACTGAATGTCAAAGGCATGAAACTAAAGTGCCTCTAGCATCATTGGTAGATAATTCACACTTGGCCACAAACAACATACGCTTGCCGGCAATTCCATTAATAAATTTTAATGGGAAAATTGAAGATTTTGAATCATATTACAATGCATTTCGGAGTTTAATTGATTCAAATCAAAAACTTTCTCCTACTGAAAAGTTCTTTTTTTTGTTAAACAGTTTAGATGACAAATCTAGACAACTCGTGAAACATTTATCGGTCTGTGATGCAAATTACGGAATTGCCCTAAAAATTATTATAGATCGCTATGAAAATAAAAGATTAATTGTTACAAATTATTTAAATTGCATGGAAAAGGCTCCCAAATTGAATTGTGCGACGTCCGACAGTTTGAGGTCTTTATTAAATGTATTCGTTGAAAGCTACAGCGCTTTAAAAACTTTTGAAAATGTCGATGTGTTTGATTTTGTTCTTTTCAATTGGCTATTACAAAGGTTAGATTCAGACACCGCCAAACGTTTCGAAATGCAGAATACTAGTGAAATACCACGTTTTGAAGGATTAAGAGCGTTCTTAGATCAATCGTGTAAGGCTTTAGAGATAAATGACTTGATGTCTCAAAAAGCACCGAAAACCGTCAACTTTGCGACTAAAAGTAAAAGTGAGCCTTCAACTTGGAATAGACAAAATTCAACTCGTGGGACGTTTGTATCTGTGACGTCACCTAACAAATGCATAGTGTGTAATGACTCGCACTTGATTTATGGTTGCAAAAAGTTCCTTGCTAAATCCAGTCAGGAACGATTTGATTTCGTTAAAAAGAATAATCTCTGTTTAAATTGTTTGTATAGTTCGCATCGTGTCAAAAATTGCCAATCAAAGGTTGTTTGTAAAAAATGTCGTAAACCACAGCACACATTGTTGCATTTTGAGAATGCAAATACTTCTCCTACTACATCAGCAGATCATACAAAAAAAATGGTTGAAGGGAATGAAACAAGTGAAGCTTCTTCGTTGTCGATGCAGAGGGCTGAAGTTAGTTCATTCGTTTCTCGTTCAGTTGCTAATGCAACAACTTTGTTAGCTACTGCTCAGGTAGCGATTATCGATGGTTTTGGAAAACTACAAACCGTTAGGGCACTCTTAGATAATGGGAGTATGTCAAATTTCATGACAGAAAAGTGTCGTCAAAGGCTTTTTTTGCAGAAGCATAAAAGCTTAGCAAAAGTACAAGGTTTGGGCTTGAATGCGTCTACTATCAGTGATAGCTTATCGTGTCGTATTCATTCTTGTAATCAGGCTGAAACTCAATCCAATTTCAATTTAGAATTTTTTGTTTTACAGGAAATATGTGGTCAACTACCGGCCACACCTTTATCAAAACGCCGTTGGGATCATATCGATGGATTACAATTAGCTGATAAAAGGTTTTTTGAACCTGCGAAAATTGATTTGTTGTTAGGAGCAGACATTTTCGCACAAATTTTGTTAAATGAATCTCGGATCGGACAACAAAACGAACCGGTGGCCATTCGCACCAAATTCGGTTGGATTGTGACTGGAAAGGCAGGTTGTACAGAAACTATTTCTACTTCGTTGTGTGCTTATGTGGAACCAATAGAAGACACGCTACTTCGTTTTTGGGAGCTGGAAAGTGTTCCTGCTCAGGTACAAGAAAATGCAGAAAACGTATTGTGTGAAAAGACGTTTGTCGATACTTATTCTAGAAACGAAGCAGGTCGGTTTATGGTTTCATTGCCTTTTAAAGGACCAGAACCGATCTTTACTGATTCTCGTGCAATCGCTTTACGTCGTTTTTTGGGGTTGGAAAGACGTTTGCAGAATGACTCGCATTTACGAGCGTCATACAATCTTTTCATGCAAGATTACATAAACACAGGGCACATGAGTCCTGTACCTCTTCTTTCGTTGGATAGTGGTCCTGTTTATTACATTCCGCATCATGCGGTAATAAAGCCAGAGAGCACAACAACTAAGTTAAGAGTTGTGTTCGATGCAAGTGCAAAAACCTCAGACGGTATTTCACTAAATGACACGTTGTTACAGGGAAAATCACTACAACAGGATATTTTTGAACTTCTATTGCAGTTTCGGATTCACAACATTGTTTTCACGGCGGATATAAAACAAATGTATCGCCAGATCGAGATTATACCAGAACATCGAGATTTCCAACGTATTTTGTGGAGATTTGATTCATCGGATTCTCTTGTTGACTACCGATTGAACACCGTTACTTATGGGATAAAGGCTTCTCCTTTTCTTGCTCTTCGTACCATCCAAGAATTAGCCAGATTGGAAGCGGTTCGTTACCAACGCGCTTCA
This sequence comes from Platerodrilus igneus, assembly GCA_036346225.1. Lineage (NCBI taxonomy): Eukaryota > Metazoa > Arthropoda > Insecta > Coleoptera > Lycidae > Platerodrilus > Platerodrilus igneus. Next base: position 6,461,260 of record JARFIW010001503.1, on the reverse strand, counting down.
CTTGTTTTATCGTCCAACTCATATGTAGATGACATCATCAGTGGTTGTGAAACTGTTGAAGAAGCCAACTTGCTAGTTCAGGAACTGACTGAATTATGTAAGCTTGGTGGTTTTGAACTTAGAAAATGGAATAGTTCACAAATCGAACAACCACCGCTGACGTTTAGTCAAGAACAAATTCCGCTAGTAAAGGTGTTAGGACTCAAATGGTGTTCCGATTTAGACATTTTTTCATACGATATACAAATTAGTGAGCGTCCTTGTACAAAAAGGAACGTTCTCTCGACGTTAACAAGAATTTTCGATCCCCTAGGTTTCTTAACTCCTGTTACATTTTTTATTAAACATTTCGTTCAGCGTTTATGGACTTTGAGAAACAATTGGGACGTCCAGCCTCCCGAAAAACTTATTCGTCAATGGGACAAGTATTTGTTGCAACTTCCATTCTTATCCGAATTGAAAATTTCTCGTCAGTTGATTTGTAAAAACTTAAAGAGCATCTAGTTACACGCCTTTTGCGATGCCTCAGAAGCAGGTTATGCGTCTGTTGTTTATTTTCGTTGTTTTGACAAAAATGATAATATTTTCATGTATTTTGTTTGTGCAAAAAGTAAAGTTGCGCCCATAAACAAGGTTTCGTTGCCACGGTTAGAGTTGTGCGCAGCAGTTCTACTCGCAAATCTCGTAGAGTATGTGAAAAAAACATATTTTCAGTTAGAATTTACTAGCATCTTTGCTTGGTCGGATTCTACAATAACACTTTCTTGGTTAAAATCGCCATCTAATAAATGGAAAACTTTTGTGGCAAATAGAATTGCACATGTTCAATCGCTGGTTGCACCCTCTAATTGGAAGCATGTCAAATCACAAGACAACCCTGCCGATTGTGCCTCTAGAGGACTTTCTGCAACTGAACTTATCGATCACCCGCTATGGTGGGCGGGTCCTGTGTGGTTAAAATTACCTTTGGAAGAATGGCCTAAACAACCATTTCTTGATAATTCAGCATCAGAATTGTCACAAAGTTCTGCCGAAGCAAAGGTCGTGTTGATTGCCATCGAACACTCGGATCACGTTTTGACTTCTTTGTTAGATACATTCTCCGATTTGCAAAAGATTTTAAAAATAATTAGTCACTGCCGCCGTTTTGTGTTCAACCTCAAATCACCTAATGCAAAATTAACTGGTGCGATTACACTTCGAGAAAGAACATCAGCGTTAGAATTGTTAGTGAAACATGTTCAAAATGGTGCATTTGCAGAAGCTTTGGAAAAATTGAAAAAGGGACATTTAGTTAGCAAGCAACTCCGTTCTCTTACTCCATTCGTAGATTACCAGGGACTCCTCAGGGTGGGCGGTCGGTTAAAACATTCGGGCATCTCACATGATGCAAAATATCCTTTACTTCTCCCTCGGCTCCATCGTCTAACAACTCTTATTATACAGGATTGCCATATTAAAAATTTACATTGTGGTAATCGTACAACCCAGTCATTATTGCAACAGCATTTTTGGATTTTATCTGCTAGGAGAGCCATAAGACAGTGTCTACGTGCATGTATTCCCTGTTTTAAGGTCAATCCTACTTTTATTGTGCCTTCTATGGGAAATTTACCTACTCCGCGAGTGACTCCTGGAAAAGCATTTCGTCATACTGGCGTAGATTTAGGGGGCCCTTTTTCCATAACAATAGGTCGGGTTCGAGGAGCCAAAACCTTAAAGACATATATTTGTCTCTTTGTCTGTTTGAGCAGGCAGTGCATTTGGAATTGGTTTCAGATTTGTCGTCAGAAGCATTTTTAGCCGCTTTCCGTCGATTTATTTCTAGACGCGGAAGGTGTATCCACATGTACAGCGACTGTGGTACCAACTTTGTAGGTGCTGAAGCCAAAATTCGCGAACTGTTAGAACAATCCGCACACGCAGAAAACATTGAGTGGTCGTTCAAACCCCCTTCTGCTCCGCACTTCGGTGGGCTATGGGAGGCGGGAATTAAGTCTGTCAAAACTCATCTATTTCGGGTAGTTGGTGAGCAAAAATTGACTTATGAAGAATTTAATACGGTTATAGTGCAAATTGAAGCACTTTTGAACTCCCGTCCATTAGGTCCGCTTAATTCGGATCCTAACGATTTATCTCGTTTGACCCCAAGTCATTTTTTAACCATCAAACCTATTTCTGTCATTCCACATACGGACGTTACTGAGGTACCGATTAATCGTTTAAATCGTTGGCAACTAGTTCAGCGGTTACAGCAAAGTTTCTGGAAGCGATGGCAATCAGAGTACCTTCATACGCTTCAGCAAAAATCAAAATGGTTTGCTTCAGGGGAATCACTAAATCTTAATAGCTTAGTGTTGATTCAAGAACCCAATTCTCCGCCTCTTCAATGGAGATTGGGTAGAATCATTCAACTACATACTGGTAAAGATAACGTTGTTCGCGTTGCAACTGTGAGAACGGCACATGGGACTCTTAAAAGACCTGTGCTAAAGCTTTGCCCTTTGCCCTTGGAACAATAATTGTTGGTGTATTTGTGCAACAAGCTCATAGGGTTAGATATTATATAGCTATTTAGTCTAGTTCCGTTAAAGTTAGTATCGTTCGTATTAGTTGTTTACTTTGTTTAAAAATAAAGTTATATTTATTTTGGTGGGCGGGATGTTCGGGCTCCTGTCCCTCTCTTCTTGATCATTGTTAACCCCTTCCTTTAACAATCATGAAAAGACTTAAAACCAGCAGCCGACGAGGGTGTTGTGTTGTCATGTTTGAACCACCGGAAGTGACAGACCAGTTTTCGTGTCGTGAGTGCTCACTGACAATACTATAGTGCCGTTAATGCTCGCTGTACAGATAACCAAATTACAGTCCACATCACCTTAGAGGAGTTCAAAGTAAGTGGTTATGTTAAGAAATGCATGATACATCCTTTGATCCAACATACACAAATGGAATTATTAATTACGATGAGGAGGTAAAATTCTTCAACATAACGCTATTTAAAACAAAGTTCTTTTAAATAATTGAAAGGAAGATTTAACCAGAAATGTACTTTGGTAATTGCTGTTTTTAATATCTTGTAAGTTGATTTGACCTCAATTTAAAATAAGAAGATTTTTAATTACGAGGAACATTTTTGTGAATTCTGCAAGTATTATTTTTAGATTTATTTGTATCTGATATTAGAGTATTTGTATCTAGATAATTTTCTTTTGTGTAAAGGATTTTTATCCGGAGATTGTGTTCAGAGTTCAAAATGCTCTTGACCTTTTTATAGATTATCTGTCAGAATTTTTTGGTCAAAACAAATTTTACAAGCGTGGAAATAATTACAACGAGGTATACCATCCTCAAAAGAATAAATTTAATTCTGTAAATTTAAAATAAGGTAAGGAACAATTGTTTTTTTATATAACAATTACGTCTTAGAAATTGAAAGAAACAATGTTGTAAATGCTTTTATATGAGAGAAAATATTTCATACTGTATAAATGCTTTGTAATATTGTTGTGTTTGATTTCATTTTGAAAACTCCCGTCAATTCCGTTGCGCTAGCCAGGCAAAATTAAAAAGGAAGAGAAATGGATAATTTCAAGTTTTACAATTTGCTGTATCTGTATCACAGCATTCTTTTAGTAACGCCTCAAAGCGAGCCTTACCACATCACTTTTTTAGTGGCGCCCAACGTGGAACCATTTTCATATCACCCTTTTAGTAACGCCCCGAAGCGAGGCGTTGTAACAGCACTTTTTCAGTGGCTCCCAACACGGGAGTTGTCACAGCAATATATATATATATATATATATATATATTACTCATATTTAGACCAGGGTAGAAAATTAAATAATCACATCAAATAATTTTAATCACTGTGTAGAAGCTTTTGGAAAAGGTACGCGTTATTAAAAACCGTGGAGAATAAAAATTCATTCGTTTTATTAAAATTAAGAGATTTAAATTATTTATAAGACGCTTTATATAAAAGGAAGCAGTATTAGAAAACTTTACGGGTAATTTAATTATCCCTAGTAAAGAAACAAATAAAAATTACGTGCAAAATTTATATTAATTAACTCTATTTTAAGTACCCGGTATTAAACAAAGTGTACACATAATAATTAATATTTAATTTGTATTCGCTAAAAATGAAAGGATAGAAGTCAATTTTAATTGGAGTTAATTAAACCATTATTAATAATAAGCATAAAAGTCTGTGAAAATCCAAGATTAAAATACCACGGAATAAGGCTCTGAGAATTAATAGTATGTTTGAACACCTGCGTAGTTTAAAAAGCTCATTCGGCGAAAATTTTGTAGATAACAAATGGTTTCAAAGAATCTTGGAGAAACCATCGCATAATAGTTACGAGAAATGCTAAAGGTGGGATATTTCACACTCCACATGGACTAAAATAATCGATAATAAAGAATATCAATTTGCATCAATAAGAACAGGTTAGATAGAGACAGATAATATGCGCAAGACCGAGACACATATAGTAAAAGGCGTGAGTAGAGCAACGTCATGAGGTTGCGATTGGTTGAAAGTAAAAGGCAAAATTTGAGAGGTAAAAATAACATTTCTGTATAAAATTCAATTAGTTATTTCCAGACGTTGCAAGCCGTGTTGAAATTTCTGAGATTTAATTGGGGCGAGTGCAAAATTCGTAAAAATCGCATGCCGGGCTGCGGAATGGGAACTTAGCATGCGAAATTCTAGAAACTGGCCGTTTTGGGGACTCGACCGACAGACAGGCTAACCTCTATATATACCCAGGGGAATATGAACAAGCTCTCTTAGATCTTCGACTTGATTGAACGCGTTAAACAGTGCTTTTTAGTTTTCCGGTTTTAATATTAAATAATTTAAACAGTTTGCTCGAATATTATGTGATTTAAAACAGCTTGTTCTATACGTGCTACAATGAATGTACGTTAGTGCACTTAGAAAAGAAGATACAAGGTAATAAAGTTTAGTATCACTGTACCAATTGGTAAAAATTTACAACGACAAATATATACACAAAAGTAGGCAGTTTTGGCGTATATTGGTGAAAGAAGTATGAAGTTCTTTGTTATTTTCCGGGGGTATTAATACTTAAATGGTGCATAAACGGGTCTGGATCCACAAAACAAGGTTCAGATATACACAGATTAGTTCCGGAAAAGCCTGAAACAACTTTAAATAAATGGTGATGGAGAAAATTTTTAAAGCGTTGAGAATCAGAAGCCGTAAATATAACCCAGTTGGAATGGTGTGATTAACAAAGGGACGAGGTACATTGAAGCTACGAGTGCAGTAACCTTCAGGTAAATTATACTATTTTGTTTGAACTTTGATGTTTTCGTGTGTGTTGAATAACTTTATAATTTATTTACTTAAAATGGACAGTAATGAAGTGGTACTAACAACAAATTTTTAATTTTAAGGTGAAATTTTCTTGTTTAAGTCGAAAGGAGTATTTAGTATTTATGTTCTTGATGAAAATTTGGGTATGTCTTTGAGCTCAATTAGACGAACCTGGTTAATTAACGTAAAGGGGTGGTAGATGCTCCCTTTGTACTCAGACTCAGGTCTGCATATATTGTTGCATTAATTAGTAGGCATCCTACAAAGACTTTAATTTTGGATGCACATTAAAATGATAACAAATTTAAATCTTGAAATTTTCCGATATTAAAATTTATGCTGAATATTAATTTTGAAATTTTAATGTATTGTGAATATTGATGTAAATAGAGTTGACGTTGATGTTTGTGGTAGGAATGTGTTTGTTTTTATGTATGAGGATGAAAGCTATCTAGAGGAGCAGCCGAGGCGATTAACAGAAGAAAGTCAATGGACCAACACAGTTAAGGTAATGAATAGCTTTTGTAGGATTCACAGCATTCTTGACATCCAATTCGTAGGGGCTCGATTCGAAAGCGGAGTACCGGATTTTGGTGGTATCACAGCAATATATATATATATATATATATATATATATATATATATATATATATATATATATTGCTGTGATCCTCACCAAAATTCGGAAACTACGGTTTTCGAATCGAGCCCACGTTGGGCGCCATAGTTTCTGCGAAACCTACAAAAAGCCTCACCAGAGTAAAAAAAGATATTCGAGCCTCTCGAATTTGGCACCAAGATTTACTGTGATTCTCGCCCTGTTGAATCTCTTCTGATAATCGCCTCGGCTGCTCACCTAGTTAAAACTTTCATCCTCATTCATAAAAAAAAACAAACACATTCCTACCACAAACATCAACGTTAACTCTATTTACATCAATATTCATAATACATTAAAATTTCAAAATTAAATTGTAGCATAAATTTCAGTATCATAAAATTTCAAGATTAAATTTGTCATCATTTTAATTTGCATCCAGAAATAAAGTCCTTGTAGGATGCCTACTAATTAATTTAACAATATTTGCAGACCTGAGTCTGAATAAAAGGGAGCATCTCCCACCCCTTTACGTTAATTAAACAGGTTAGTCTAATTGAGCTCAAAGACAGACCCAAATTTTCATCATAATCAAGAACATAAACTGCTAAATACTCCTTTCTACTTAAACAAGAAAATTTCACCTTAAAATTAGAAATTTGTTGTTTGTACAAATTCACTACTGTTCATTTTTATCAAACAAATTATAAAGTTATTCAACACACACCAAAACATAAAAATCGAACAACAAAGCATAAGTTACCTGAAGGTTAATGCACTCGTGGCTCCAATGTACATCGTCCTTAGTTAATCACACCATTCCAACTGGGTTATGTTTACGGCTTCAATTCTGAACGCTTTTAAAATTTTCTACACCACCATTCATCTAAAGTTGTTTCAGGGCTTCTCAGGAACTCATCTATGTATATCTAAATCTTGTTTTGTGGATCTAATCACGATTACGAATAACATTTGATTATTAACACCCCCGAAAAATAGCAAAGGAATTCATAATTCTTTCACGCTATACCCAAAACTGCCTACTTTTGTTTATTCATTTATCGTTACTAATTTCGATAATTGGTACAGTAATACTCGCAAATATAACTAGACTTTATTACCTTGTATCTTCTCTAAATGCACTTAATAACTTTTATTGTAGCACGTAATCACCACGTATTCTACTTAAAGTATTGAATAATCAAAAATAAAGAGCAAAACTGTTTAAAGTATTCAATAAAAATCGAAAATCTAAGAGAGCGAAACTCCTATAAACACGGGTTTATATAATAGCTCGCTTGCACGTCGGTTTTGTCCCGCAACGGACACTTTATAATTTCGCATTCTATGTTCCCTTTTCGACAGTCCGGTACAGCGATTTTAAAAATTTGCACACGCGCCAGTTGAAAATCTAAGAACTTTTCGCACGACTCGCAACGCGTCTGCAAACAACTAATTAATTTTATACAGAAATCGTTACGTTTACACCTCTCATATCTGCATCTTATTTGCACCAATCGTACACCTCGTGACGTTGCTCAAATCCCGCCTTTTATTATTTGTGTCTCTGCCTTGCGCGTTTCATCCGTCTCTTTCTACCCTGTCCTGAGTGGTACAAATCGATATTCTTTATTATGGGCTATTTCAATCCACTTGGATTCGTAAGTAAAATAACCCCTCTAGCCTTCCCGTTAATATAAGCTACGGTTTATCCGACCGTTTCCAATATACGTAGAAGCTGCATGTTTATCTATTCAAATTTATTAGAATTTTGATATTTAAAAGTACGCAGGTGTTCAATCGTAATACTTCTACGATTTGGATATTCCATTTATTTGACCTTCTTGATAGATTTGTATGCTAGCAACGCGTCTCATATTTGGTATTATGGGGTTTTTAAAAGCTTTTATGCATATTATGTATTACTAATGGTTCAATTAACTCCAATTAAACTAATAATGAATGGCATTGACTTCTACCCTTTAATTTTTAGCGAATACTAATTAAATATTAATTATTATCTGTACACTTTGTTTAATATCCGTTACTTAAAAATTGAATTAATTAGTATAAATTTCGCACGTAATTTCTATTTGTTTCTTGGAACAATTAAATTAAATACACGTTGAGCATTTTAATTCTGCTTCTTTTTATAGAAAGCGTCTGTGAATAATTTAAATCCCTTATTTTTAATGAAACGAATAAATTTTTATGCTCCACGGTTTTAATAACACGTATTATCTAATAAAATTTTATACAAACCCTACATTCTAATTGAATGATTTAAATCTTCACACTAGGCATTTTAATTACACGTACTTTTTCCCAAAGCTTCCTTATACACGGTGATTAAAATTATTTGATGTCGTTAATTAATTTTCTACCCTGGTCTAAATATGAGTAATATATATGTAAATATATATATATATATATATATATATATATATATATATGTATAATAGTTATTAAGATGAAATGAAAACCCAACTTTGTATTTAAAGTTGAATTACCATTTCAAATCGAACTAGTAATTGAAAACCACTAAAAGAACGGCTACAGCAGGACTTGAACCTGCAACCTCTGATTTTCCGGATCAGCGCTCTAACCAATTGAGCTATCTAGCCTAATTGTTTAGATGATGTTATACTTAATACTACTGAAGCTTGGCTCTTGATAACGATTTTCAATTACGTCTTGCATTTAAGCCAATATATTGTTCAAAGTTTCAACCTTGATGTTCCGAACGTGATTCCATACGACTCAAAAATTCTCTTGATGTTACTGCTTTTATTTGTTTTTCACACAATTATGGTATCCCTAGCGTTGACTTTGGAGTGTGCTCGATCAACAAGACGAGCAAAAATGAGAGGGGGAGGGATCCGTAATACCGGATAGCAGACGCCAACTCTGCTTACCAGTGCGACCTGAAGGGTCGACTTAAAACTATCCAAATCTAGCTAGCTTATTTAAAATGGATTCAAATTTCTAAGCATTTGCCAAATGTATTAATACTGAATCCAGCTATTTTGCCTGCTTTATAAATTTACAAATTCATCCTCCCTGATCTAAGTATTTTAACCTAAATTTGTCCCTAACGTTCCCTATCATTCCCTAACTGACATATTGTATATACAATCTTCTTTTCTATATATACTGCGACCAAAAATTGGCGACAGAACGTCAAACGTATTAAATCAAGCCACAAAACAATACAATGCAGGCAAAAATATAAGTGTAAAAATAAATATAAATATATAACTTAACATATAATAAATATATAAATAAATATCTGAATAAGCAAAAGCATGTAACAGTGCATATATTAGCAAAAGCAAATACATTATCAGGTGCACTCGCATGAGCATTATATCGACTAGCGCCATTACACAAAAACGTGCTTGTTAGATTATTTCAACATCTGTTTAAAATCACAAATCAATGCTCATACGAGTACAGCCGCCACAATTTTATTCTTACCTCCAATATCAGTTTCTCCAGCATCCGAAGATCTTGTCGTCTACCTACATCTATTGGTTTTCTACTTTTATGGGGGGAGTTGAATATGCACTGTTAAAGTCCTGGTGGATATGCACTAAACGTTCTGAGGGGATCACAATCACTATCACTTCACTTTTAAGTCCTGGGGGGATGCGCGGTTTCACTCTATTTTACTATTTCTTTATTTATTACACTTATTTAAATTAATGAGGTTTCCTGATTTAGTTTGTTGTTATTTATTTGTTTCGTTTATTCCCGATTTTCCGCGCGTAGAAGGTGGGACAGTGATTATTTTAATGGTGAGTTCGTCTTGCATATTAGAGTTTTGGGTATACTTACCTTTTCTTTTTTTCTTTTTCTTCCTTTTTTGTTTTTTTTGCAGGTTTTGGTTATCATGCTCTTATCATGTCAAAATCACGCCAGGTCGAAATCTTTAATTTTTCAATCCTCCCACCATCCCCTCCCGACTTACACACGATTATCACCATCTAATCTCGTCACCCTTTCTGCGAACTCTCTAAAGGCTGTCCAGTTTTTATTTGCAACTGATTAATTTTATTTTGCGTAAATACGAGATGCGCACTTCGTATCTAAATTTCTAAATTGTTCGTTCAATATAATTGTTTGTTGTGAAATAATAACGCTTAATTTATTCTCTTTTTGCTTGTTTGTACAGAATCCTTTATTTATTTTTATGTGTTAATAGATAATTGTGGGCGGTGTGTTTTTTTTGTTTATTTTTGGTAAGTAGGCGAATCCCCCCACTCTCCGCGTCTGGTAGTTAGCCTGGTATCTACTTTTCTTCCGGCTACGTCTAGGTACGTAGCAGCTTCCATGTGCGATGATGCATTCCAGGTAACAGATTTTTGTGAAATATTGTATATTTTTGTGGTTATTTGGTGTGTTATGACAATTTTGTGCCTTATGGGCGTCTTTTATAAACTCTATGGACTAAAGAGTTACATATTGAACGTTTATGATTTATTATTTAACTATTTTGTGTAGGAATTTATATTCATAAAATTATTTTTGTAATATTTGATTGTGTGCAAAGTAAGAGGGACTTTTGGTAATTTGCAGTGCAAAATTTAGCACGAGTATTTAAAGGTCTTACTATGAGCTCATATTAAAACCATGGGTAACGTAACATGTATGGTAAATCCGTTACTTTAAATTGTTTATTAAAGGATAAAATTTTATATCGAAAATAATTTGAAGAAAAATGTAGTTTTTCAAAATAATTCAAATAATTTTACTGATGTGTGAATGAACAATTGATGAATATTGTTGGTGTAAAATTTTTCTGTTTGAATAAATCGGGGTGAGTTGCCGTAGTCGAGTTTTCTTTGTTAGAATAGTAGGGTAATATTTTCAGATAGCAGCAGAGCAGCCGTGGTGAACTTCATCGATGAATTTAGAGTTTTTAGGTATAATCAGCAGAAAGCTCGAATTGGCTTTAGTAACCATACGACAGCGACATAGGTAAATTCGTAGAATTTATGGCATTCGAGTTGTGGGGCGTTTTAAATTAAGCCTCACCTTAGTAATTCAGAATATATATATATATATATATATATATATATATATATATATATATATGTATTGCGCAAGATATGGTTCAAACAGTGCACATTCGTTGTGAAACAAAATATTTTGAAGGTAATTTTAAGTTTAGTAGAGCAAATTATTTTTAAACTAGGACTATAGCTGCATACTGCCAGTCAGATTTTTATATTCATAACCAGAACAACTTAAGACAGAAATTGGTATTAGTCCACATTTAAAATGATTAATGAAAGAACATCATTTTTAGAATTAATATTGTTGAGTTTTCTGTATATACTTTCTGTTTGAACTCTGTATTGTTACGTTTGGAAATCATACTGATTAGTTAAATTTTTTGCTTAGTATGTGTGAATCTTCGATAGGTTTTGACAGCTTCTGTAGAACGGTAATCGTTTTGCTTCGAATAAAAAAAATACAGCTGCTTCAATCGCTTACGATAGTACAGCTTGAAGAACTACCTATGATACAAAAATGATTTATAAGACAATTAATTTCTGTTTATTTTTAAGGTCCGCCAGGTGGAAAGTGTACATAATCCAATTTATCTTCCTCATATTTTTCTAGTATGGTCTATCTGGTAAACTTCGGGATTCGTTAACTATCCTGCAATCAATTATGAAAAATTAGTTTTTAGATTAAACTTTATAAAAGTGCTGTTCTTGGGATTGTACCTACAAAATACCCAAAAAATTTTCTGTGCATTTAATCTTTGACCTACCAGTTATACCTTTAAACAAAGTGCATAGATTAATGTAGTTTTTTGGATAGGTGTGCACTTTTCGATGGTAATACTTTTTTTGAGTAATTTTAGTTTGAAAAGCACGCACAATTTTTCATAGAACCAAAATTATGGAAAAATTATGATTTTCTCTTGCGGTAATAAGTAAATGTTTGAGAGGAAGTCCTTATTTGTTAAACACGCAACATTCACGCATACAACAGAAAACGAACTACCTTCAAAAGGTCAGTATTTTTTTTTATTGCAAATTAATATTCGAAGTTCTGCAATATTTTGACACAAATCGCAAAAGTTGTTCGAACTTTGAAACTATCAACAATAGGATAACAACATATATAGTTATTTGAATAGGTTTATATATATATATATATATATATATATATATATATATATTTCAGGGTGTAAAACACATCATTCACCTTGTAAAAGTTTGTTAGCTAAAACAATGCTAGCATTGGGGTAATATCTCCATCAAATCGTTAATTTGAGGTGAGACTAGAATCTGCTATTTATATTGGATTACTCTTCCAGACCACAATAGCATTCTTAAGTCAACCAAAAATACATATTATTGACTTTATCATCGAATTTATATAGCTTTAACATATTTTATGAATTTTTTAGAGCTCTTTGTACCATTGATTTGTAGCACAAGATTTAAATTATAACTGTATGCTTTAACCCTACCTTTGGGATATTAGACCAGGTTGTACAGGAATCCATTTATCAGTAATTTTCATTTGTTGGTCAGGTTTTTCTGGACAAATTGACCGCTTGATTGATTTATCCTGTAGGAAAGGTCTTATAAATCTATGGTCAGATTGAGTTATACTGTTCTTTCTCCAAACCATTCTTGCTGTATCGGGAACTACAAGAGGATAAAAAATATATGAACTGTTGTGTTATATAATTTTACATATTCTAAAAAACATTTCTAAGTTGCTTTACTGTTGAAAGTTTTCCTATAACTAATTTTGACTACATTTAAAAATTAAATGTTTCCCTTAATTTGATCTTTATGTTTTTATAAGAGGCCAGGACTTTTTGTGAATAATTTTGGTCATTAATAAATCATTGTAATGCTAAGTTTAAGAAAGTAAATCTATATTTACAGAATCCTGTACCTACTACGATTTTTAACAAGCATTTTCTTATAAATGATTATATTCTAGAAAAAATATAGTTTGTTACGTTTTCAAAAGTAGACTACTTTCATTGACTTGCGTAAAAAATTTAACAAAATAGATCAAAGCCTCTAGAAGCAAATGTTTGTGTATAGTTGTCATACCAGTAGATACTGGCTACTTATTTTCATTTTTATTGATTTAGTAGTATATTTTTAAATTGTGCAGAGTTTGTTTCTGTTTGAATGCGTTTACGAATAAGTACACCAGTTTTAGTAATTTAGGTTGGCCAGACTGTTTAAATATATATGAATTCCTAGATTTGGGCTTAATTATCACGGTAATTGTTAATTTGGTTTTATTATTATTAAACTCATTTTGAAAGCTACAGTGTTGTCACAGGTAGACAGGTTCTGATGTATAAAACTAAACCGAAGATTATTACGCGCTATATCGTTCCTCAATTTATATTTGTAAATAATTATTACTTAGTATATTTCTTGTAAAATGGGTCCTGATGATTCCCTATGATATTTTAGGGGAACAGTTTTCAATTGTGCGATAATTGCCGTTTAAACATTTTCTCACAAGGTTAATGGTATCGTATGACGTTTTTAGACCCATTACAGCGCGAATGAATACGCGAGAAAGCAAGCAGCCGTCGTTTACAGAATCTAGCGGCCATCATTATTTGGGTATCCGTGCTTTGAGGTAGACGTGGCATATAATTTACTATTTCGAAAGGTGGAAGGTCTACGTCGAGGCACCGATACGGACAGTGATTGCCGTTAGATTCTGCGAACAACCACCGCTTGCTTGCCACGCAATCATTTCGTGCTGTGATTGATTAAAAAATGTCATACGACACCACAAGCATAGTGAGAAAATGTTTAAACCGCATTTTACAAAAAATATATTGCACAATATGCGCAATTATCTAAAATTAATTACTTACACGAATAAATTGAGTGTGTGTGTGTGCTCGCGCGCGTGCGTGCGTGCGTGTGAATTAAGTTTGTTTTTGGCCATTGACCCATCCTAGCTCTTACAATCTAAGATCTATAAATCTATATCTATAAAAAAAATCTATAAATAAAACAAAACAAAATTTAATTGATTATCTGAAGGTCTTCTCCTTAGACTTAGACTTGCGTATCATCTTCTGTGGACGACAGAAAGTTGATCGGAGGCAGGGAGGGGTGTAATTTCTCTTTCTCTGATTTAGTTTCTTTATTAACCTCAGGTTAAGGGTTAAGCAGGTGGTATAAGAAGTTTGGTATTAAGTATCTCTTGAAGTAAATCTTATACATGTAGGAGAAAGAATGAGTGACTAGGAATTAAAAGTCGGTAGTGGGTAGTAGAGGTCAATTTGTAGTGATTGCTTGAATTTGTTTTAGATGTGAGGGCCGGGCAATGGTGCAATAGATGTTTAAGAGTTTCTGAGTGAATTTAGATGCTTGTATGGACCTAACGGAGAGGGCATTAAGTGAAGGTAATGAAGTTTGAAGCGGAATTTGCCATGATCAGTTAGGATTGGATAGTTGTTCTGTTAGAGTTTTGTATGTGCACAGCGACGTTGGAAGGTATATTTGCCGGTTTCAGAGTAGGACCATGATGTTTGCCAAGAGTGGAGGATGAAGTTATAAATTCGGGATTGTACGGTACGAAATTATTAAAACTTAAGAATTATGGTTACATTGTATAATTGAAGGACATAATAAAAGGTTAATGAAAGTTCAGAAACCAGACATGAGAACGGAAACAGTTACATTGTATTCCAGACGTAATATGACTCTGCAGGTGCAGGTCACTAGTAGACAATAAGACAGCAATTATTACAATTAACATTATGAAAATGCAATACTTTGTATTGTATCAAGAAATAGCAGACATGAGATCTGCATTTCTCATAAAGTGATCTAAGAGCAGGGATAGCATAAATATCCTGAGAACCCCAGGAGGGTCAGTCAGTCTGAGAACTTCACAACTTTAGCATTGTTAGTGGTTCAAAGCTACTCATTTGTAAATATTAGTTATTGATTTTAATTAATTAATTAGTGAAAGTAACTTTGATTATTTTTTATTTTAAACGTTAATGAACATAACGTAACCAATTGTTGAAATCACTTGTAATTTCTGTATATATTTAGAATACACTTGATAGGAGTGTGAATTTGGAATTAAAGTATTGTTAAAAAGAAGCTTCCAAAGGCTCAAAACCTATCTCGTGTCAGAGGATAATGTTCATCGTGTAGTTTGATTGGCCGGAGAAATTTTAAGTTGCGGGTTTGCACGAAGTGATGTAACGGAATTTCTTGGAGGGCTTGGTTGGTGTATAGAGCTGCATTGGAAGTTGTAGCAAAGGTACTGAAAATGGATAAGAGGTAGCATCGTATAATTGGGTTTAGGATTCTACGGGAGTGGAGAGTTGTAAGGGGATACGAAGAATCGACAGCTTAGCGAACAATGGACATGATAATTTTATTCAGGATTAATCGTCTTGTGGGTGGAGCCAGTTGGATGGATTTTGGTAGGGCCTGTTGAATATTGTACAGGATTAGTTTGGTTTTGGATTGGGTTTCTGGAGGTTGTAACATATAAATTCTGCGGTATTAAACTTTAAAGTCGTTTCAATTTGTTACTATTCTGTGATACTTCATCGTTTTGTTTTGCATAATAACCTTAAAATAAACAATTTCATAATAAAAGTGACTGTTATTATCATCTAGTTCGCTTTAGATTTGTCGTAATAATTTTTTTAAGACTTCTTAAGATTATTTTATAAGCCAGTCATTTGTGTTGCCTAATTCGTAGGCGTCTGCAAGGCCGCCCACAAAGGGGGTCAATGGGGGTCGCCTGACCCCCCTGAATATGTTCCTTTGGTTTTTTTCGTTAGAAATCGCAACACGAAGTGCACCTTCACTAGAGATTGAAGAAGATTACGATTTCACTATCGGTTATACTATTGTTTAAAAATAAAGTAAACCTAAATGTTGAGATTACACTACAGGTATGCCTATTGTCTAACTATAAATAGACCGACTTTGTATGTCATTTTAAGCAGGAAATGCGAATTAATGCGATTACCTTACAATAGTAACCCTAACCGCATATAACAAAACTGTTATTTTCATTCTTTAATATCTTTACCCTGAAAGTTTCTATTCAAACGAAATATAAATAAAGGCTTTCATAATGGTTTCTTTCTTATTGTACAGGTTCAGGTACTCTACAACTAAAACTTTGGAATGTTCTACAAATGTCTCGTGTTCTATTCTGAGAAAAAATATATTCTTTATCTATACTAGTAAAGTACGTCTATATCTTCAGTGACTTCAGTTTGTATTCAGTGTTTTTCGAATGCGGTGTACTTTTAATTTGTGACTTAGGAAACTTTATCTGACTGTTGAATTAGTAGAAGACGTGTATGTTGATAGATATTGATTGGTCATTTTCCTTGTAGTTATTGTTATCAGTGTTGATAAGTAGTGTAGTTACTGGTTTTTGTTTTTAAAGAAGGCCGAAGATTGCAGTTACAGTTTAGTTACGGATAGGATAGCAGTAAGTACTAATGTACCTAATGCGTGAGAATACATATTTAAAAATAATATTTATTTGCAATTGGGAGATTCTTATTTTTTTCTTTAAAGTCTATTTGATTAACAAATCTCTTCTTTTGAAGTATCAGAAAAGTAAAGCGTGTTATTTTTTTTCAGAAATTCAGATCTAAGATCAGTAACAATACTAACAATGGATATTAGAAAATTTTTCAAACGAAACGAACTAAAAGAATCATCTAGCATAGGCTGTAGTAGTAGCGGTGCTGGTGCTAATGCTATTTTTGAGTGTAATAGTATAGTACATAATAGTGTCAATGATCTAAATAAAGCTGGTAGTTCGTCACCTAATACTTTAAAATCTCTCACATGTGAATATGACACCAATCTTTCAACTGATAAGAATGAGTACATGCTCGATTTGGACAATTTTGTTAACTCGAATGAACACTTTCCGACGATGTTCGCTTTTCATTATTAACAAATCCTTACAAACCAGATCCTAAATATAATTTCAAGAACGATTCCGAAGAAAGAAGACGTGCTTTTAGATATGACTGGCTTCAACAATACGATTGGCTTGCGTATTCTCCAAAACTCAAAGGCGCACTTTGCAAATATTGCGTAGTTTTTCGGCCAACTGTTAAAAGAGGGGTTCTTGGTTCTTTCATTGTGAAGCCCTTCACAAAATATCATGACTTTGTCGCTTCGGCAAAAGCACATGCTACAACCGAATGGCATCGTGATTCAACTATAAAAGCTTCTAGTTTTACAAAAATTATTAAAGGAAAACGTCTATCAATTACCTCTCAAATAAATGAAGCTGAGCGGGATTTGATTGAATCGAATCGCAAAAAACTTATACCAATAATATCCAACGTCATTTTTTGTGGTATGCATGATTTGCCATTACGAGGTGATAAAAAAGGTAATTTTGAGGATCTTTTACAATTCAGAATAGAAAGTGGGGATCACATTCTAAACGAGCACTTAAAGTTTTGCAAGAAGAATTCAAAATACACCTCTCACAGAACTCAAAATCAAATAATTTCAATTTGTGGAACATTAATTAGGGAAAAAATGGTGAAAGATGTGAATTTGAGTGAAGCATTTTCAATTTTGGCTGACAAAAGTGCAGATATTGCTGGGGTAGAACAGTTATCACTTGTAGTAATATTTGTTAGTAATGACAATTCAGTCAGAGAAGAATTTTTAGGCTTTGTAGTCCTTACATCGATGAACGCAGAAGGTATAACTGCTGCAATTTTAAACGCCTGTAATGATAATGAATATGGTCTTTGTATGGATAAATTAGTTGGATTAGGGTTTGATGGTTGCTCGACGATGGCAGGTCATGAGCCCAAAAACTTATTAAAAATAAATATCCAAAAGCGATATATTTTCACTGCGCGTCCCATAGATTAAATTTAGTGATAAATGATTTGAACAAGATTCCGGATATTCAAAATTCAGTAGGTACCATTAAAGAAGTAATTACTTTCTTTCGAGATAGTCCATTAAGACGTAGATATGTTTCTAATATTCCACTATTATGTGAAACACGCTGGTCCGCCAAATATAAATCAATGAGGTTGTTTGCGGAACATTTTGCAGATACTATGAACGCTCTGAAAAATTTAGCTCATAACCGTGAAATAAATGCCCAGACAAGAAATAGGGCCAGTCAACTTTTAAATTGCGTTTCTTTGTCGAAATTTATTCTTTGTCTGCATATTATGGCCAAATATTCTAGCAAATTGGAACCTGTTTGTAATGCACTGCAGTCTAAAAGTATAAACTTATTTTCCGTTAAACAGCACATAGATGAACTACTCAAACTTTTTAAGACACACCGTAGTGATCCTGAACAATATTTTAAAGAGGTTTATAAAAAAAGTGTTGAACATGCCCATGGTTTTGGATTGGAAATTACATTACCACGTATTGCACCAAGACAAACTCATAGGTCTAATTATCATATGAGTAGTGTTGAAGATTACTGAGTAAGCCTTTTTATTACTTATTTGGATTCTGTTATTTATACAGTCTATTTCCACAAGGTTTTCTGAAGATGCTACGACTTCTTTTTTACTCTCTGGATTACATCCAAATAACTTAAAAGACAACAATATAAAAGAGCATTGTTAAATAAAAAGAAGAAATAGCCAGAAGTTACAACATTGATAACTTTTCAGAACAGTTGCAAACGTGGGTTGAACTTTGGCAAAATAGAGAGATTCAACAAGATACAGACTTTGTACATTTGCTTGATAATGAAGTTTCTTTTCTTCCGGCCATCAAAACTGCGCTGAATATTTTTTTGGCATTACCTCCAACTACTGCAACAATAGAAAGGTCATTTAGTACGCTAAAGCGGGTAAAATCGTGGCTTAGATCAAGCATGTCATGGGATAGATTATCAGGTTTATGCATGCTTAGTGTACATAAGGACATGGTAGGTAGGGAGAAACAAGCATTTATAAATGAAGTCCTAAATAGATTTGGTCAAGACCGAAGAAGATTGATATTTTTATTCAAAAATGATGATGATTAATAAAACGCGAGAACAGTCCTATTCAGCAGTGCCAGTTATAATAGTTTGTTGTACCCTTCTTAGTTCTTAGTCATGTTTGTTTGTGCAACAAATATTAAAGACACTATTTAAAGTACCGGTCGGATATTTATTTACTATTAATTAATATCTGTGGTTTGTGGCCATTTGATTGACAATGTGGCTTTTCTGTTTCCGTTAAATATGGTTGTGTCGTGTCTGGATTTTTACATTTTCTTACGGGCGGCTTATTACGTGTATTGGAATAGGTACATTCAATTTTCAATTAGTGTGTGTTAATGTAAAATCCAATCTTTTCCATTTGCTACCCTGTGCATCATCAAGCCAAAAGAATTGATAGCCTGCTGCACCAGCAATTTACCAGATTGGTAAGTAACTTTACAGTTTATGAAAATTCGATTAATTACAGAATGCTGCATTTATTAAGAAACTATCAATCCTACGTTTTTCTTTCAATTTCAAATACTATAGCCGAAATCTCGAAAGAATGCATTTGCGTCATAGGTTTCTGAATTAAACACCGACATACTTTTAATGTATATCGCTTTTAAATTCAGTAACCTATGGCGTGAATGCATTCTTTCGTGATTTCAACTATAATATTAAAAAACGCTGCATTATCGATGGTCCTAACTGCTTTTGAGCTACTCTAAGGAAATAAGATTTTATTGCCTTACATTACTTTCCAATACGTCCGGTAACGGGGTTGCATTAACAGTGTTCATCCTTTGTGTAACATAACTAATATTTTTGAAAGTAGTCTTGACCCTCTCTACAAATTATTCTGTGGGCGGCCTTGGGCGTCTGCATTCACTTTGTAGGATTGTCGAGTTAATATAACGCTTGGGCAGAGTGTCACAAAGTGACGCTGCTGACACATCAGCTGTTTTATAAAATAGACAGTATCGAAAGGAAACTCGCCATTTTGTACGAGTTCAAAGCGCTTGTTAAGTGCAGAAGAGGACGATGGCATTTTTGCGTGCCCTCTGGTGCCTCCGCATAACCATCTAGCTCGATTAGGTGTTCACGGTTATCCTTGATGGGGTCGAGATTGGAACTTTTTCTCGGATACCGTCCAGGCGACCTGAACGCAGAATATAAAATGACAACGGGGTGATCATCATCGAAGTCCATTAACGGTGAGGTGATAATCTTTAAGAAATACTAAAGCTAAATGAATCTTTAATTTTCGTAGCACATCGAGGGATAATGGATAAATTTGTGTAATAAACAGAATTGGAGGTCGCCGATCTGGTGTGTATTTAGTAGAAAAACATGACCACATCGAGGGATAATGAATAAATTTTTGTAATAAACAGAATTGGAGGTTGCCGATCTGGTCGCCTATATGGTGTTCATCTAGTAGAAAATATGACGTAAGCTTTTGGTTTGAAATTTTTATGGAGTTAGAGTTTTTTGTCACATGTACGAAATTCGGGTATTTACAGCCCTAATGAATGCAGGAATCGATTCTCGGTGAGTGTTTCAATTCGTGTGTAGTTATGATTGAATCTTTAATACCAAGATCATAAACTTTTAGAAATAGTCGTAAAGTTGTTTGAGAGATTACATTTAGTGAAAGTATAATTTTTGAAAGATTGAAAGAATAATCATGTTTCGATAGTTGCATATCAAATTCACTTCCTTGTTTGGTGTCGAAATTAAAGTCTGATAAAAAGAAGAGAAACCTTGTTCTGTAGGTGTAAGTTGAAATATTTAGGGACACATGTAAAACATGCATGTAGCCTTTATAAAAAGTTTAGAAAGTCCAATTCTAGCAAACTTTATTGAAGTATACTATGTCAGATGATTAATAGGGTTATTGTATTATTCCTGTACCATGTCAAACTAGATTAGTTAAATTTATTTGATTTTCCTGATTTCGAACACTATCACTGTAACAAATACTAAGTATGAGATTTATGTGAATATTATTGTGAACCAATGTAACATCTGTCAATTGGGGGTTACTATAAATTTTTTGTTCTTGAAAATAGTTCTTAATATCAAAATTTCATTATTTAGATGGGAAAGTTATGAATTCTTATTCCATATTTAAAGAATGATTTTACTTTTGAATAATATTCTTGAGATTTTTGTTAACATATACTAGAAAGAAAGAAAAGAGTTATTTTAAATTATATTTTTGATTCAAAGTACTAAGTCTTTTTATTGCTGAGTATTTAATATAATAACATTGCCACTCGAATAGCTAACATTTGAGTAATGAAACTTGAGAGACGTGTTAGGAGAATTATGTTATAGAAGTGATGAAAAGGATTTTTTTGAAACCCATTTTTAGGTATAACACTTTTAGAGTGGTGCTTTCATGCTGTTTAAGTTACGATTTTTGTTGTATTTCTTTAATAATGCACAAATAGTGTCTCCAGATTAAAATTTATTGTGTACTATTGTGTTTCAGGATCTTCACAGCTGGAGCTGAAGTAGATACTTCCGAGAGGTTTCCAGCAGTGTTGTTTTGTTTAAATTATATATTTCTTTTAGGTAGTTATCATAGCCTGTGTGTTTCTGCATCTTCTCACAGGATACTTTAGATATTTATCGTTCATATAGATGCGGTGGCGCTAAACTTCCCTTTTTTTTTATCCCTGACTATAGTCGAGTTTACTTTACATTCACGCCCATTCTCATTGCTCACCCTTGGAGTAATTCCCAGACTAAGCCGTGAATATTGTGACTCCAGTGAGTCTATTGGAAGTAACAACTTTAAGAATAAAGCCTTATCTAGTAAAAATTATAGTATTGATCTGTCCGACTCACAAGA
Organism: Platerodrilus igneus; assembly: GCA_036346225.1. NCBI lineage: Eukaryota > Metazoa > Arthropoda > Insecta > Coleoptera > Lycidae > Platerodrilus > Platerodrilus igneus. Next base: position 6,439,471 of record JARFIW010001503.1, on the reverse strand, counting down.
AAATAGAAAAAAAGCTATAAGATGCGTATGCATTTTCAAACGGGGTAGGAAACTGATTTTGAGAAGTTAAGGGTTGTTCCCAAAATATGGATCGTAGGACTGCGGTGGGGGTCTAGGAAGCCTTTTAGGAGTAATATTTTGGATTCAGTAGAAGAGATAGGTTGATGGATAAGTTTTAAAGAGTGGGTGATAGAACAGATTCTTGATTCTGTGGAACAACCTTGTAGTGGAGAAAAAGTAGTTTGTTTGTAGGATAGCTGTATGAGAAGACAAGTATGATTGGATAATATTGTAAATATTGGAGAGGAAGTTCAGAATTGTAAGTTGAATAAGGATGTTGGGCCACTAGAAGGTATCAAAAGCAGAGTGGAAATGTATGAAGATTGCTAAGACATATTTGAAATGGGATGATCTGACTTTGGAAATTAAGGAGTGGATGGTTTGTTCGACCTTGTGACCTTGGCGGAAACAGTGTTGGTTATTGGAGATGAAGTAGTTGCTTTATATGTGAAATTGGAGTTTATGCAAGGTTACTTTTTTAATGAGTTTATCAGAGGTTGAAAGGAGAGCAATCGCTCTGTGAGAGCGTAGATCTTCAGGAGGTTTCGTGGGTTTCAGGATCAGGGTGTGGTTGACATATTTGAAGGTGTCAGGAAAGGTACCGGTGGTTAAGCATTTTCGGATTAAGTCATGGATGGATTGACTGATTACTAGCTATGATCTTTGAATTAATATATTGACGATGTTTTCAGGATCTGGGAATTTATGAGGGTTTTTGATACTATAGTGTCTAAGAAGTCCTTTTCGAGGGAGTTATCAGGATGTTTGTTTGGAGGTGTTGTGCAGTTGTTTATGATTTGATCTTGCAGGAGAGAGGGGACGTCCATAAAAGTAGGAGGGGTCACTGTACTTAAAAGAAGAGTTAGGTATTTTGGACGGCGGGGTTTTGTAAAGATGTAGGAGTTGTTGGGATATGACCTGGATGAGATTAGACTAACCTACGATAAGTTTTCCAGGGGTCGGCATTTGGATGATCGATGATGTTTTTCAGATGTTCTTTTTTGACTTCGTAGATGTCCTTTTTGAAAGAATATCGTAGCTTTCGGTATTCTGTGCCCAGTGCTATTAGATGATCATCATTAGGAGTTGCGAACCCTCGTAATCTCTGGATACTGTGACGAAGGGTGTGAAGGCGTCTTCTGTTGTCTCGAAGCGAGAAATTCCACTAGGGTGTCATGCGTGTAACGTGGTATCTCGTAGAGATAGTAGTGGTTGCGGCACGGTGTATGGATTGTATAATGGAGTTTGTAAGTAGGGCTGGGCGAGAGTCTTGTGGTTGAATTAATTGAGGGTTAGAAATGTCGTTTTTTTGAATTTTAGGAAACGCGGTCAATCTGCTTTATTTGTGTTATTTGATGTGGTTTTATGGAATTTTCGTGGTGGGAGGGAATTTTAAAGGTCATTTGATTATGGTCACTGGAGTGTATTAGTCGGAAAACGTCCCAGGAATCAATTAGGTTACTGGCAAGGAAGCAAGGGTGACATCAATATTGGAACTATGATTTAAGGATTCCCAGGTTGGGGTGTGCGATGGGATGTTTAGGATGGTCAAGTTATGTTGTTGGATGTAATCTTCCAGGAGAGTATTTTTTTCGTCAGTGGTGTCATTGTGCCATGGTGTAGATATAGCATTTGCATCTGCACAAGTGATCGTCGGGGTATGTCCTGTAACGAATACAATTTCGTTCCCAGTTAATTTACGCCTTTTTATAATTATTAATTTACAAATATCATTTAAGGTATTGAAAGCGTAAATTTCTATTCCATTAATATAATATTTATTTGTTTTCATATAGAACTCCATCTGTGTTGAGAAATTTAATGTAGCATTTTAGTTCTCCTGATACTTGCGAATGTGTTGATGCAAGAATTCGGTTCACTGCGCTTGCTCGCGTAGTAAAACGCTTCAGTCTATTTTAATTTCAGGATGTAATCGATAGACAAGTTTTCAACTCGAGTTATGTAACCCCAATTGATATATGTATAAAGAAATAGAATAATTAGGAAATTATTAGAAAGTGTTAAGAATACGCCAAGTGAAGTGCAACAAAGTAATACAAAGACAATTTATAAAGTTTATTAACAGTTCATGAGAACGGATGCGATACTTTGTATCCGAGAGGATAGTGACACTGCAAATGTCAGGTCACAGACGGTCAAGATACCGTGATTACTTAGAAATTAAGATTACAACATTGTATTTATGAATAGTATTAAGAATAAGCAGACATGAGATCTGCAATTCTCAGAGCCATGTGAGGGGTAGGGAAATTATAAAAAGCCCGGGAGCTCCAAGATCCGGCTTTCAGTCAAAGTATTCAGCTTTAACATTGCAGTTGCTTAGGCTACTCACCATAGTACAATTAACTAGTGTAATTTCGACTTAGAGTAATTTTAAATCAACTTGTTAAAATTCCATAAGTAAATGCTGTATTAATAAATAAATTTGTTAAGAAGTTTTGGAACTGGTTTTTAAAAAGGCAGCACTCGCACTCGCGTGGTCGAGTAGAGTTTTTTGTGGAGGTCATGGAGTCTAACAGGCACGTGGCTCGGAGAAGGAGAATTCATTTTCGAATAGAAATCAAGTTCGTAATCCTAGGAATATAAGGACTCGCATCTGTTGTTGGAGTTGTACACGAAAATTGATGGGCGATAGTACAAAGTTCATTCTCAAATAAATTGGTAAATAGTTGCTATGTGACTTACATAGAAGTCATGCAAACTACAGTGGTGATTGATTTCTTTATTCAGTATTCGTTAAACTAAGAAACTACAGGAAGCGCAGCGGTTGTTTTTTTGTAAACTTATGCAGCAGTTTAAATTGCTGTAAATATTATTTTTGTTCAATATTTAACAGTTTGATTTGTATAAATGTTCATAAGAACGTTGAAAATTTAAAGATGAACTTCAGAGAATCTAAAAGGTTAAACGAGAATTTGTTTGTAACTTAGCAGATGTCATTTTATCGCTTGTTTGTCACATTTTATGATCCAGTTTTTTTACTCGAAAGTATAATAATACATAGGTAATTATGTTGTACCATAAGGCTATTTGACTTTTCGTTCAAAGTACAAATTTTATAAATATCCAAATTCAATTTTACATAAAATAAGTTCACGTCATATACACACTTGTTTGTAAACCAAAACAGGATCCTTTTTCGGTGACAATTAAAAAGTTGTTACTTATTATTAAAAAAAAGAAAACACTATATCTTCCTTAAAGGACTTTAATAAATAGTAAAGATCTGTGAAATTCACTTACAAAATAAGAGATAACGTATAAATACTTCGATAGCTTGATTACAAAAAAAACCCAATAGTGTATATAAAGTTGCATAAAAGATGTATATGTATATTTTTTTAACCAAATAGAAAATGGATTATGTTATTCTAAATCTTATTTTTATTGAAGTTGATCATAGTTTCTCACAGTTGGTACAAGCAAATTCATAAAATTCATGAATATAGAGAGAAAGGCCATCGGCATTCTCTCGGTAAGATATTTTAGGTTATATTTTTGAATTGCTAATTTTTGAAATCTTTTGGGATAAATTGGCTAGGCTCCAATGAGCCCTAGTTCTAGGAATTTCTTGAGATGGTTATATTTTTAGACAGTACGTGATCATCGTTCCAATTCAAGCTTGCAGTGTTAAAGGTAAGTAAGTATTATGTTTATACGTTTTGGTTGTTCAAAAGATGTTTTTTTCTTTTGGAAGATTTCCGTATTTTATCTTCGGATTGTTAGACATCACAGTTATTAGTCAGATACGGTGGCGTCCATAATTTTCTTTTTTTATCGTATACCAACCAACGCCCTTGCTCATAGCTCTGCCCTGAGTTTGAGAAACTTAGCTGGCTGGAAGATCTTATTCGAGGGTCCTTTTGTACGAAAAGCCCTTTTCCATACATTTTACCCTGGTCTTAAATTTTAAACAGGAACCCCTCCTCTGTTGTGTGGTGACTCTGCCGCCTATAAGATAGAGTAGTTACATACTAAAATTAGGTGTAACAGTCCAAGTATCTGTAGAGTATCATTGAGATGTTGCATGTCTGTGTGTTTTTGTTGTACTGAAAGTACGCCGAAATTATGTACAGCGTTTCAGCCCTCCAGTGCAGTTCAGCAGTCAAGATTTACGGTGTGGAGTGGGAAAGATGACCGAAACATCTATTTGGGGGTTATTATTGGTAATGGCTGCTGTGAGATTCAGATGTAACGGGTGGGGATGTGTGAAGGATCTGGTATGTGGGGGTAAGTTGGCGATGCTATTGTTTACTGGGTAGAGTTCTTGTAGGACGGATATGGATTTATTTCGTTCAATAAGGACATGGGCAAGTTGAAGTGTCGCTGAGCGAGAGTGTTGAAGGTTGACGTGAATGACTCGTATATAGGAAGTTAAAGGGTAGGGATCTTGGTGGCTCATTTGGAAAATTTGTGTGGTGGGGTTAGTAGCCATAATCGGTACGGAGTTTGAAAATTTTTAGGGATTGCATGTAGATAGGACAATCGGGGCTGGTGATTAGGCGGCTGTGAGGACGTTTAACGCGCTAGCAGTAGAATCAAGTTAGGATACGATCTTAGGGTGTATTCATGCGTACAACGGTCACATGTGGTAGTTGATCTGCAGATCTTAGCGAAACGTCCGTGTCTCTGGCAGTTGTAGCATCTGGTGATTGAAATCAAATCTTGAATTCTGCAGGACTTGTAACAGATGAATACGTTCGATCTGGATGTTAAGATCGTTCAGAGATGGGGATTAGGTTAAGGATTAGGTTGTCGTTGGAGTCAGGTCTGCGGCCGCGTATGGCTACGGATCTGAATTCGTTTTCCTGGATGAGGTGCTGAAGGCAGTTTTACCGGTATAGGAACTAAAGGGTGCCTCGAGTGTGTGATATTTCTCAGTCTATGTCAAAGATAATAAGTTGGGGTTGTCTTGGTTTAGGAATGTGTACGGAGTATATTTGTAGGTATAAGTTGGATATTATGCTAAGGTCAGAGGGTTTATTGGTCCTGCGGTTCTGGAGGGACGAATACTGCGTATGGAAAGATCTGGTAGGGATGATCGTAAGTTTTGTTTAACGATATTTAACATCTGGAATGGGATTATTTCAGAGGAAGTAGGTTTTAGGGTAATAATTTTTCGAGGTGGTTTGGCAGGTTGGGTGTGTTGGGAAGTGGTTGTAAATAAGTTTTGTAGGTAAACTTATTAGGTTTTCCAAGACTCTTCAAACACTTTTGCTATCAGTTACTTGGTGATCTTTAGTCTGGTATTAAAAAAAATAGTTAGTATCGCCTTACTAAAATAATTTTTAATTTTTAGGTAATTGTTCACCGAGAAAACGTCGAGATTAACAAAGTTATATATGAATTAAATGACGCATTACAAATATAACAGACTATTTAACACCACGTACACTATAAGGGTGTTATTTTAATCATTTTAGTTTCTAATCCCAGCTTGTAATGAATTCATTTCATCTGGACTGGAATACATTTTATTTTTTAAATTCTTTCTTTTATTTGCTGTAATTTATTGAAAATGTAACCATAACTTAAAAAGAAGAAGTTCCTTTTTTGTAGTTTTGAAGTTATGAATCCAGTTTCTTGATAGCTCGTTTAAAAAGCAGTGTGCTAAGAACCTGACTAAACGTTTTAAAAATTATGTGAAAATCCAACGATTTACAACAAATTGCTTAAATAATTTTTGTAGTGGATATATTACATTTATCAAATAATTGGAAAGTCGGTTGTCGTTTTGTGTAGACAAATATTTGGTTTGAAGAAATGCAAAAATGATAGTGGCCCGTCGGGAAAACCGGGAAAGCCCAAAAAACAAAAAAAATTAGCGGAATAGGTCACACATGACAAATCTTTTATAATCCAATAAAAAATTCAGGTTAATCAGATTTTCAGAAGTAATTCGGAAGTTAACGAATCTACGAAAAGCACAATCGCGGTGCATCACAAATTATAAGCAGCAATGCTTTAATTAGTCCGATCTGCGCATTTACGAACTTCATGAACAAAGTCCTCCATCCCATCTCAGCACACGCTAAAGGTGTTCGTTATACTAAAGCTATAAAACACAATGTGAACATTACTCGATGACTAGAACGATATTGGATATACGTCAAAATGTTGTAACAAATATAGTACATTTCTTTCTGACTATCTATTACATATACAGACCCCTAGTGTCTTTGCATTACATTTATTTTGTTAATTTTCTCTATTTGATGTGCATTTCTTAAATATCTATCATATCGAAATCGACATAACAAGTGACATAGAACTGTATGCATTCTTCCAGTGCGATAATACTTCATTCGTTGCAGATTTGCAACAAGACCGTTTGTTATTGTTTGGCGCTCGTAACAATCGGAGTTGCCGCCGTTAGATGATATTGGAAGTGAACAAATCATCAAGCCTATGTCTTTGGTTACGCCGCCTACGACGTCACTCCAGCTAAGCCTTTTGCATATGTTGGAGTTACAACCCGACAGCTTGGCGCAAAGTATAGTTGCAGTGATTCAGATGAATCGAACTTGAAAGTTATTACACTATATTTTGGTTTTTCAATGCGTTACTCGAAGGCACTACACTTGCTGTTGGGGATTTATAGAATTTACCAAGATGTGAAGTTACTTCGCGTTTGTGCCGAGAACTACTTTTGTGGTGGAAGGCGTTGATGTTTTGTTGCGTGCTTCGTTTTCAGAATTCATTGGCGTTTAAGATGTCTGAGGGGTTAGCTCGTGACAGCTCATGCCCATTTATTCTAATGTGTGCATTCTTTACATTTCTATCTTAGCAAGAAACAAGTTTTTAGTTTTATTGTTAAGTTGGTTCTAAGAGTTATACTACAACGAATACGCGTACAGCAGCTTCGCATAGAAGACGTACAATTATACAAACATATCCCAAACACTTGCCATGAAGCGAGTTTTTTAACCTGCAAATTTTGAGTTTTGCCGAACCCTTTCTGTTCCAAGCAAGGTAGAAATATTTAACGTGCGTAACAACACTCACATACCAGACCTACGTTTTATCTTTAATTCGAACGAGGGCGCATTTTTGTTGTCAAATGCTCGCCTAATGTTTTTCAAACGGTTCGAGTCAGGAATCGAACACGGTACGTCGGGCTTAATACTCACACGCAAAACAACTAAGCCATGGAACCTTCTGGAAATTACTGCAGCAGAGAGACTTGTCAATGGTCGGAAATCCAAGCCTCATTGTTCAGATTGACGAAAGTATGGTCACCCGAAGAAAATATGATAGGGGAGGGTTAGTACAACTGTGGGTATTAGGTATTTATGATACATTAACAAAGCAAAGTTTGGTTGTGTTTGTGCCCAACCGTACTCTGCTACGTTGCTACCAGTAATATCTGATCATGTACTTTCTGAATCGAGTATATGGATAGATGAGTGGCGCAATTATAGAGACCTAGTTAACCTTACTCGACAATATATCTATCGATCAGTTGGCCACCAGCAACATTTTGTAGATCCCGTAACCAATGTTTGCACAAATCAGATAGAGGGACTTTGAAGCAAACTCAAAGAATTTTGCAGGCGTTTTTCCGTATTAAGTTCGCCAATGCTCCAAGATTATATCATATATGTGGCGGCAACATTTTGAGGTCCACAGGAAAATGTTTTCCACATTTTCAAGTCGCGTAGAACGTTATCCTCTGTAAATATATCTGGCAATACTGTAACGTATTTTTTTTCTAGTTACACTTCGTTCTTTAAAATAAACATAAAACAGCTATAATTTAAAATATTTAATTTGTGAATTACCGTCCAATAGAAATTAATACATAAAATTGATAATAACACATAGATTCTCTTACGTTTATGCTCTAAAGTTCGTTACTAAGCTCTGTCGAGTTGTCAATTTGTTCACTTCATTATCAGTGTTCGAACGAGCAAGCTGCTCTGCAGAATAAGTGGAGTCGAGATGGCCCTGTGTAAACACGTGGCTTCTAACAGTGTTAAAAAAAAAAGAAGATTAATTGATTGAGATGGAAGCCCCTTTTGACATCATTAATACATGCAATACCGTAATACAATATCTTAAGGACATATCTTGTATAATATCTTATATAATATCGTAACGCAATATCCTGACGCAGTATCTTAAGGCAATATTTTAAGAAGGCAATTACATGTGTTCCGTATATTTCAACTTCACCAATAAATAACATCAGACAAGTAAACCTTGGAGCTAAAATTTTGTTGGAGAATTAAATTCAATCAAGCTGAGGTTGGTTTCTTTTTGTAATCGCTGTATTACGAAGAACTTTGATATTCGATGGTTAAGGAAATTTCCGACAGCCGAGGTCAAGGTCCCATATCTTTCGTTTAAAGCAGTTTCGTAGCACGTGAGTGTACTTTAGGATTTAATCATTTTGAACATTAATTAAATTGCTATAAAGAATATAACATTAAGAATTTGAGTAACGTAAAAAGCTTTTAATGAAACAGCAAATTAAATAACAAATCTATTGTGTATCAGAATGTTTACACGTACACAAAGTGTACATTTGGTAAAGCTGTAAATGACATTTTATGTCAGATATATAAAAAACATAGATTCAGTTGTCCTATCTAGACGTCACATGTCGTCTTAATTTAATTTAAAATATGTTTAAACATTTTGAGGTCATGAACTTGCATTTTTCATCGACATGTGAAATTCGCGTACTTACTGTTAAATATAAATAACTTAGAGTAATTACATTCTACAATATCGCACTTTGATAATTAAATTTTATTGTGAAGGTCAATGAAGTACTTCATTGATTTAAAGAAACTTATGTATTATGAGTAACTTAGAAATTCCAAGTCAATATATTTAAATTTTATAGAAAAGATCCATTCAGAGATATTCCTAATTTTGAATGCAGGACTTTGCTAGTATGTTTCTGTTCTAGAAAAATAATTTAGAGAAAATTTTATAGAGATACGAATTTAAATATTATAATTACTTGAATCCAGAAATTTATCCGAATAGAATCTATTTTGTTTTTGAATGACTTTTTATTATTTAGAATTAAAAAAAAAAATTACAGGTCATCCCCGGTTAGAAATTGTGTGTAATGAAAACAAATTCCCTGGGTATATATTTTAGAAGCCTAAATTCTATTATTTTATTTTTGGCAAATATTTTTGTGGACACAAATGGTGTCCATGTTGTACCTTTGTTTGTTCACAGGTCAAGCCGAGACATCTGTATGACATCTGGTGTTTGAGGTCTTGGTAAGTGTGTTTTAAAGAGTGAAATTCAGGTTTTATGGCTATGTTAGTGGTGTTGACATTAGGTTTCCGCATTCCCCTAATACAAGCACAGTTAAATTTTGTTGGTTATAGTATTAAAAATACGGTGGCGCTCATTAAATATTTTTTTTGGTCTTTTAACAACCCATGACCCAAGCTCATGATCTACCCAGAGCTAACACTCGACTAGCCGTTTATGTCTTAAGAGTTTTTCTTTATCTCAAGCCATTCTCCATCCAACTTTACCTTGGGCTTACATTAATAAGAAGAAATTCTCGACCTTGTGATATCAGGTTAGGGTTTAGGAAATTTAAAGGTGTAATTTTTTAGCTGATAGTCACGAGGATAAAGTTAATAATAAAAAATCAAGCAAGAAAGAATTTTTTAGTTCAATACGCCCATGTAATTTTAATTTTTAATTTAATTTAACTCTTAAGTAACTGACCAATAAGCACATAGAGTGCAAATAAATAGCATGCATGTTTAAAACATCCCTCAATCAATAATGGACTCGTTCGACACTACTCGAATACAAAATAGAGTCGTCCGAACGTACAATACAAATAAACCTTGGTATAAAAAAAAGTCCAAACGTTAGAGCAAATCACTTTTTATCGTTCTCTCTTTAAGATAACCACCAAACTTTCTGGAGGGAACTGAAGAATACTGCAAGACGTAGGTCATCAAGCTCCTCGTGCATAAAGTGTTTTCCTTCAGATTATCTCATTATGATCACCAAATCTAACTGGATAAAATGAATTGAACTTTCACAACGCTATGGGCAGGATCCCGCCATAACTTGGATCGATCCACCTCCGCCCCCATCACTGCATCAGGACCACCTCCTAGAGCACATGACGCCAACAATCACGCCACGATTGCGAACATTCCGCCATCAGTCCATTTCAATTTCTATTATCAAAGGTCGGGCACTACCGTACGCCAGTGTCTTTACCCACCAGCCGCAAGGAACTGAAGCATGGAAATCCAACTGTAACCACTGCCACTAGGTGTCGCATTGTATTCAGTGTAATCCGCGCCAGGGTTACTTATAACCAAGTCTTCGTCGTAAAATGACAACATCCAATTTTTCATATAGAAACTCCTCCACAACTTGGCAAACTAAAGTGCTTTCCTCCTATTGAAAAGACATTTGCAATTTGATTAAACACAAAAACTTTTGTAAATATTTCTTGTGCGTGTTATGCCTATAATCTTAACGCATAATAAGTTCATATCAATATTTTAACTTACAAATAAATATTATCGCTGCTGCTGTAAAGCATTAACAAAATGGCCCCAGACAACCAGAACACCACATTAGTACTGTGTGACAATTTGAAACGAATTTTTTTAGGATGAGTAAAAAGTATGGGTTTTGATATTGTTTTACAATCCATTAGCAAATTTTTATCTTTGTTAGTGTGAACAGTAGACATTGAATTAACAGTAATGAGTTTAGGAAGGTTTTCCGATAACATTTTACCGACGGAAAGTTGACCGAAATGAAAGTTGACCGATAGGAAAGTTTACTGAAGGGAAAAATCGCGTAATGGTAATTAGACCGAAATGAAACTTTACCGTAAGAAAATTTGCCGAAATTATAAAATCACATAAATTTTTTGTTGTCTGAGTAATAAAATATTTCGACCACTAACCTATATTGAAACTTCAACACTATTTTCTCCTTAACACCATTTTTACCTCTACACTATTTTCACCTCAACACTAGTTTCCGTCATCACTATCTTTCTTTCAACAGTATTTTCCGATATGCGTCCATTCGATTATTTTGTTTTGCTGGTAAAACAGTTCGACTACTAACCTAAGTTGAAACCTCAACAGTATTTTCGCTTCAACACTATTTTTACCTCAACACCATTTTTGCCTCAACACTTATTTTTACCTCGACAGTATTTTCGCTCATTTGCCCGTTCGATTATTTTGTTTTAGTAGTAAAAATTTCGACTACTAACCTATGTTGAAACCTCAACACTCTTTTCGTCTCAACACCATTTTTATCTCTACATTATTTTTGCTTCAGCGCTAATTTTCTCTCAACACTATTTTTCTCTCAACAGTATTTTCCGGCTTGTGTCCATTAGATTATTTTCTTTTAGTGGTAAATTTCTACTACTAACTTAAGTTAGAACTTCAACAGTATTTTCGCTTCAACGCTATTTTCGCACATATGCTTGTTCGATTATATTGTTGTAGTAATAAAACATTTTAACTAATAACCTAAGTTAAAACCTCAACACTATTTTCGCCTGAATATTATTTTTTCCTCAACATTATTCTTATAATGGAAACAGATTTACAATAGAAAAGTCCCTAATCACGAAATCAAAATGTGGAGATTATTTCCAACCTAAATACATATATCAACAATCATTAAAAATTTTAGTCTTCCTAAAACCAACTTGTTCCTAAACCTAAAACAAAGCAATATCTATGGTTCATTACAGAGACCTAGTTCCTGGAAGTACTTCGTTCATGAACTAGCTCATTCCTGTTTTAATTTTGTCAAAACCAGAGCAGAGCATAAAAAATAACTAGCCTAAGTTTGTTTCATCTTTTACACCACAATAAATATTGCAAAGACAATTAAAAAAGATTAAATAAACACAAAACATGAAAATTGGATCAAAGATCATGCTTTTACACAGAAATCTATAAAAATCCGCATTATATTCTGTTGATTTCTTATTTTTGTCGCACTACAAAGCGCTTGCCACCAAATAGGAATTTTGCGATCTCGCCAGACTTCTTTAAGGACCGACCTATGCAAAACTAGTGTGACAATTATTTAATTTCTTTTTCAGCAATGTAGTATTTAACATTACTGGTACGCAAGCTAATGCATTACCATTTTCATTTGTGATGTTATATACTAAAATCAGAAAACCATAAATAATTACTAGACTTCTTAAAATCCGCTTTTTTTCAATTAATTGTTATCTTTTATATCGTTACAAGTCGTTTAAAATATGTATCAAGTTTCTACCTACAACCCGATTTTCTCTACCGTAGTCGAATGGTGTTTAGTATATGTCGCATGACTAAAGTACCTTTTAATGCCACATTACAGGATGAATTAGTGCAATTTAATCATACACTAAAAGGAACTTTTTTTAAAACTTACGGAGTAGAACTTTAGTTTATTTTTAAAACTTACGTTATGATACCATGTAGAGTGTGTTTATAAAACAGTACAATTGGTTTTTAATTTGGTTATATAAAACATAACTTTCTGCGGTAATATATACCAAATAAAATGTCAAAAGATTTTGTGAAACAAAATATTGCGAAAGTACTTACACTACTTTATGAAGAGAAACTATTGCTACATATCATTATATACTTGTACACCCTTTATACCTTTTAGTCTTTTTTCCCAAGGCGTTGTCGTACCAATAGTCCATATTCTCAGATTTTCTACAGCTTTACGGTTAAACTCACAGCGACATATTTCCATCGGTATTAAAATGACTGTTTATCAATAACACCAGTTTGATAATTTTTAATAGGAGATCTTATATCGTTGCTTTTTTCTACTGATAAGTGAATTTGTCATTCAAACGTCATGTCAATTTTGCAAATTCTATACTTGGCAATAAAAACTTTTTGTTTAGCGTATCTATCTCGATTTTATGGGTAATGTTTAAATGGACTTATGTAATGATTCGGCTAATGCGAGGGAGTTGATCTTTAAACGATCTTCAACCGAGTGTTCTTTATATGGTTCAATATAAGCCTGATTATTCACAAATACAGAGAAACCGCAATGAATTGAAATGCCGCTACAAATATTGATAGTAAGTACTACGATATTTACTAATAGTAAATTTCTTTTTACACGACGATTACACTATATTTATTACTAAATTTGGCTTAATTTATATAGACATTAAATGTATTTGTTATAATTGCTTATTCAACAATTTATTTAATAATGTTTCTGGTTTCATACTTTGACAAAAACTGAACATTCTTCTACCGGGTCGTGCGGTTTTATATAGGTAATTATAAAGCTTTCTCATATTACTAGAAATTGCGAGATACTTTTAGATCTTTTGCTTATGTATGTTTTATATTGCTTCTTTAAATGTCGCCTTCAATTTTGACTCTTCGGCGCAATTGTTATAATTTTCAATGAAATGCAGATGGAAGGTTGGTAAATGTATTGATCAAATATTTTTTCCATAGTAATTGTGGTTTTCCTTATGTGCAGCCTACTTATACGTAAACTATCTTTGAAGCCGACTTATCCAAATTTGTCGTATATTGCATTAAATATGTATTAAACATATAATCATTCTACCCGGTATTCAAAGTTTACTGTGTAGTATGTATTAATTATTCAGGCACTCAATCATGTGTCTGCGAATGATTAAATACCATTTCATTCGTATGCATATACTTTGAAAACTATAGCACGCTCTATTTCCTTTGTCTATATAGATAGTTAGACAAAGAGTGTCCTGAAATAGTAGGTCAAACTCAGTGCTCATTATTTTGATAAAAAGTTACTACAATTAGTTGAAAAATGCATCCTTCTGAAGATATGTCCGTTATTAATTGAAGTTCTATAAAGAGCCCCCTTCCCCTCTTGCCCGCGAGGAAATATAGAGGATTGAAATTCGGGGTTCAATCAAATCTACTCTGCCGGGATATGCATTTATATCTTATGTGGTAATTTTGCTGAAATGATTGGGTTCTCTCTCCATCTTGCATGAAATAGATATTTCACAATTGAGAGTAAGCGGCTAAGATAATTACGATTATTTCAAAAATTTACAATCGCGTGTACTGTAAATATAATTTTTATCATCGATGACGTGTATATTCTGAAATACGTGAAGCAAAGTCAAACCTATTTCATTTGAATTACAATCATATAAACTATAAAATTGAGTATGTACGAACATCTTTGCACAGCAGCAAACAGCAGCAAACACCAACATGATGGTATAAAACCGTTACTGCTTGATTGATAATACGTATTCTGACATAGATCGGATTGTATTGAAACGTTTCGTTCACTTTCGCAAGAAACATCATCAGGACAGGACGTGAATTATTACTTCAGAACGTAGAACGTACAGGCTCGCACGCCTGATTAACACCTTCGCTACCCACGGCCACTAAATCCTTTTGTGACCAGTGGCCACCATTTTGGTTCTACATCCAAATTAACTTCTCTACAATGAGGGTTTATGTGGTGTATGAAAGGCGCTTAGAGTTTCTTGAAGTTGTAAAACAACTTTTAAGTTTATTTGGACAACTAAACTCGGTTGTTCCAGTCACAAATTTAGCAGCACACCACTAGTCAGCGGCAAACGCTGGAAAAAAATACTATGAAGAGATGCGATGGTGCTCCAAAACAATCATCCGAAAACGCTCAAAGTACTACTGCCCGCAATGCAAATGTTATTTTGAACGTAGTATTGTACCCTGTTATAGAGAGCGGCACCTGAATTTGTAATGACTTATACTATACATGGTGTCTCGTAAATATTGGAACAAACTCCAGGAGGTGAAATATATAGTTGAGACGACGAAAGAAGGCAGTCACGTGATCAATCGTATTCGTATGGACTAATATTTATGCATTTCCCACGTCAATGACTACATATATTTATTCAACTTACCTAGAAAAGCAGCGTTGCCAATAGTTATTTATTTTCTTAGAGCTTTTATATTGTAGAACTTTATAATTGTACCTTATCATATTTCCGTGTAGCTAACTGCTGCATAATACATTTTTATTTAAAATATACAGATTTATATGCTTTTGTTTTATAAGTTATATGTGAATCAATTGTTAAAACCTTTGAAATGTAAGTCTCACCACATTTTCATTCTATATCAATATCTACCTGACAACAATGCAAACGAAGCCAAACGCGGTAACCTTAACAGTAAATGATATTTGACATCTGCAAATTTGACACTACGAGGAATTATTTTATTTACAAGCACTTCATGGAATAATATCATAATTATTCATCAACTTTAGCAGGAACATCAAACTACAGTGGAAAATTCGGTTACGGTAATAAGCATTAAGCAGGTTTTTTAAGTAAATATTGTTTATTGAATTCCTTCTTCAAGCATAGGCCAAAATTGATTATAATTAAAAGTAGTATGGGAAAACTAGACCCAGCGTAGCTGTAACATAGAGGAAGTAGAGGTTTATTTACAAGCATTAATATAAAATATTTGATTCATTTTTCTAAAATAAATAAATTGTGTATGCAACAAACGTTGGTAAGCGTTGTGTAATTTAACATTGTTTATTGTATTTCTTTTTCAGGCATAAATCAAGATTGATTTATTTCGAACATACAGAAACTAAGAGCTTTTGTTCTGTAAATATAACTATAAAGTGGCCATGTGAAACGTACAATACAGCCACACTTTATTTTAACATACAAGTGCTTTACAAAAAAAACGGTGTATAAAATAACATTGTATTCCTAACAAATCTTTTTGTATTAAAGCAAATATTTTGTTAATTGTGATAATGTATGGTTGATTTATAATGTGCGGTGCTGGAACTAGGTTTTTTCAGTTATTACTTTCTGACAGATGTTTCGCTGGCAGCTTCCACTTGAATAACTAACTCATTAATAGTTATATCATCCCACATAGCTAAAACTTGGTTGTCACTAAAACCATTCATTCCAATATATTTATTGTAATATGCTTTTGCATGCGCCTAAATCATATCAATTTGTGTTGAATTGGCAGTGATTTTGAGATAAAAGAGAACTTTGCATCCATGACCTTTCAGATAATCATCTACTTTGCAACACCTCTTTTCCGTGTAATTTTACTAAAGCTAACAATTCAGTTTTAAACATATGTGAATTATGTTGAATATTGTTGGTATTCAAGCATTGTATTATATTGGCCTTATGATGATGGTATTTTATCAATCAACATTGAATGATAAGGTGCATTGTCCAATACAATTAGCTACGGTTTTTCTAAATTATTCACTTAATGTTCTTCCACCCACGTAGAAATATGTCTCCGTTCATTTTGTCGTGATAATAATTGTTTTGAGATTTGAAAGCAAATAATAGTCACCTGGTACAAATCCTGCTTCTGAACCTGTATGAATCGCAACAAATTCTTTCCAACCATAACCTCCTGATTTTCTTACGCTTCGTACATATCTTGCCATTATTTTGTTGAATTTTCTTTCACAAACAACCATGTTTCATCCATGAAGATCAGGTGTCGTTTACTATCAGAATCGATGTTTTTCTTATATGCTCTAAGAAATTTAATTCTAGTATTAACGATGTTTAATTTTTCCACTACAGCTCAACGATTTCTCACTTTCGAATTTTAAACCAACATCATGTAAAATTCATTTCAAACGGGAATTATTTAAAATTATTTCATTCTCTCAAATTTCCGTATTTCAACTTGCTGTCATACGTCTTTCTGTAAAAAAAACTTTTATCATCGCTTTATAAATCATTATGGCACTTACATTTCTCGTATATAGTGTATATGGTATCCCTAATGTTCATTTTGAATACATTTGGGGATGTCGATAGTCTCTACCTTCTTACGAGGCCCTTGTTTACCATAGGACTAGTTATATTTGAGTTTGCATGGCTTCAACATTTAATCCATGCCACAGTACGAACACGGATTTTTAAAGTAGCAGCTACGCGCTAAAACAACGTTAAGAGCTCATTACAGCAGGTTACCTACCATCTGCTGTAATAGCGCGGGTTGGGGTGAGGTAGCATAGGGCGGGAGGAAACGTTGAGATGCAGATATTCATTAGAAAAGGATATGAAGCTTAGTACTCCGCCTATTTGGTTTATGAAGTGCCAGGGAGCACATATAGATGGCAGTGTTGTGGAACTTATTAGTCCAGTTATAAACCTCACAGATATTTTAATTATACATATTCTCTAACATTTATAACCAGTGAAAACCTTTGAAATTCCGATATATAATGTAAAAAAAAATTATTAGGGAACAAGAAATTACAAGATTTAATATTCCTACATGTGCATCGCACAGTTATTTTACAATTTCTAATATGCAATTGACAAAGCTGTTACATTAATTAATTGGCCAATAAATGGAAAAAACAGAATAATGTTTAAACGTATCTCTAATAAAAAATGATTAGGTAAAGTGCCAAGTGGTTTTGATTACAATTTGTGAAAAGCTACAAATATTGGTTTGGTTTTTTTTATTATCACACCTTCGTTTCCTTTATCATTTTTTAACGACGAAATAATAAACAATGTGGCCGCAACGGCCAAGTATGTTTTATTTCACTGAATTTTTTACAATTAAAAATAGATATAAATATAAAATACAAATTTTCAATATGTTTATATTGCTATTACATATTTAAAATTGTACTGAATCGGACACAGTAAACATTCCTCTAGTAGAATAAAAATGCATGTCTTGCATTTTTAAGTAGTCCAAAGTTTGTTTTGCTTTTATTTATTTACGTTTTGCATGTAGCTTGTCAAATTTTGTTCCATCACAATTGCGTATGGGAGTGCCATAATGAACACAAGTATCTTTTACGTCTATTAGAGAAGTTTGAGGGTAAAAAAACTTAACTAAACATGGTTTGTAAATTCTAATTAAGCGTATGAATTTTTATCACATTATTCCTTATTACTACACAAGCCTAAATATGAGCGAAATATTACTGGCGACTTTTTAAATTTATTCCAAAACATTAATTGAACTTGGGCATAAAAATTAAACAATTCTATGTTTATTCTTTTTTACAAGTCTTACACTACACTCATTCTTTCATCATATTACAAGCCAATTTTTCATCAACTATATAGTATATTATTTCAAAAAAATTTTTAAAAATATATATAACACTATTGCAATGCACTTTCATTATTATTTACCTCAAAACTGGGGGAATACCAATTACTTACTTCACTGAATAGGAAGCCCAACAAAAATTTATATAAATCCAAGGTTATGAAGAACAACTCATTTCAATAATTGCTGAGGCGCTAAATAATATCCATAATGAAAGTTATAGATAGATTTGCGAGCAATTACTACTGTAGTCGAAAACTCTCATAAGGATAGTTTGATCTTAATAGTATAGCGTTTCCTGTATGTTTGTTGTGTTTTGTTTTGTATAGCATGTATTCAAACCATTTCTG
Source organism: Platerodrilus igneus (assembly GCA_036346225.1). Classification (NCBI taxonomy): domain Eukaryota; kingdom Metazoa; phylum Arthropoda; class Insecta; order Coleoptera; family Lycidae; genus Platerodrilus; species Platerodrilus igneus. Next base: position 6,420,942 of record JARFIW010001503.1, on the reverse strand, counting down.
TTTTACAATAGTGTGCGACTTGGAAGTTCTGAATTTTTCCACGGCAGCACATTGCAGGTGCATTTTTCTAAAAAATACTAATATTTGATTTATTCGATAAATAAAGTGAATTGTAGTGTGCAATTTTGATACAAATTCATAAAAATTATTCACACATTTGGGAAAGCTATTGGTTTTGTTTAAATCGCTCTATTATCAGCAAAAAAAATTTTTCAGTTAAAAAACCTAAATGAGTTTCCCACATAGACAATTATTTAATAAGGAACTTTTATTAAAACTGTTTTTAATTTGGGTGCCTAATAGGAAAGAAATTTTGATCTTTGGAAATTTCAAGATGGCCGCTACTGTGATGAGCTCTTAAGAAATTTAATTTATAGGCAAGACATGAAACTCCTACCTATTGTACTGATTGTATTGAAATTAAAGGACCGTCATTCTGCTTCTCAGTTTCAAAGTCATCTAATAAATTCAATACCAACTGTTGGGCTTGCGTCCCTAAGGTTGTTCCTTTAGGTGTTTAGGTGTCATTACAAAATATAGTTTTAATAAGAACTGATTTTCAAAAACCCAACAATAAATATAAAGAATTGAAATAAACACGAAAAAAGATACATCAAATGTTGACAGATGTTAACAATAAACTGACATAAATGAGGTTACGTGTTCGAAGTACAAAGCTAGTCTAATAATATTTTAATCTAATTACTAATCAATTTGCTTTCTAGTTCATATAAAAATCCGTTACGTATGTGTATTATAAAATCGCGTGTTATTGATTCCTTGTCTCACTAGAACTTCGGAATAACATTAAATACTTGTGTGGATTCTACAGGGCCGCGACAAGGCTATAAAGCGCCCTGGGGCAAAAATATTAAGGCGCCTTTTTATTGTAGGAGAATTTTTTTAATGGAGTAGAGTAGGAGTGTGTTGCTTGCATCTTAGCTTCTCTTATTATTTAATTTTTTCAAAAAATTGTGCCTTTGTAACAAAGGCTTTGTTCTTTACTCTGTACATTATTTTCAAAAATTTATAAAATTGCCTGGCTAGCGACAAATATAAATAAGTACCTAGAACTAAAAATTTTTCATAATTTGAAATAAAAGTCGTATATCGTTTTATACTATACATAAACTTTATAATAAGATAAACGCTAAAAGTGTATTATAACAAAAAATATTTTTTAAGTAGTACCACCAAAAAAGTAACGATACGATATATTAAAAAAATATATAAACTTATAAACATTTTAATCAAAAATATATCTTACATTTTTACAATATTTTTAAATTATACATAGCTAGAGTGTATATATAATAGCATAGTAGTAGTAGCATTGCACTAAACTAAACGAACTTGACTTTGCGTGCTTTATTTTTTTCAAATTTATTTATAAATTCTTCAGTTTCTAAATCTTTTAGTAGTTCAGATTCAATTGAAATAATAGCAAGATTTGCCAGTCTTTCCTGAGCCATACTGGATCTTAGATAGTTTTTTATCATTTTTAATTTTGAAAACGAACGTTTTGCTGTGGCGACAGATACTGGCATAGTTAACAAAATTCGTAAAGCCACATAAGTGTTTGGAAAAGATTGTTTCAAATTATTATTAATAATGTAATTTAAAGTTTCTGTAGGAGTGGAAGTGTTCACTTCACCTAAATTAATAAACTGTAATTCGTTTAGGAGTTCTACACCACTTATGTCACGTTCATTGTAATTTAGATCAGTTAATACTAGGTCTGTACATAACTTTAACTGCTCCTGTTTAGAATATTTGGAAAAATTGGAAATGTCCCACAAAAAGTTAAAATGATTCGAATAAGCTGATAATAATTGAAATCTTTCATTTACAGATTCTATAGTTATATCTAACATATTAAAAAAAAGAATTTACTTTAAACTTTAATTTTTCATCTTCAGTGGGTTCATCATCGTGTTCGTAACTGAATTGTTTCTTAACTTTTCTCACCCTCAAGCCATCTTTTTTTTTAAATTCAAAATCAACGTCTAATGAATCAGCTATTTCACGAGCATCGACTAACAAGTCGTTGAATCCTTTATCTGATCTGTATTCTGTTAACCAATTGACTAAAGTTTTAAATTAGCACAGGCCTCTGCTATATTAAAATCCTCAGTTTGTAAAGTTTACTTACAATATTGACTTTATTTAAAATATTATACCATAAAATCAACATACATATAAACTCAACATTTTTATTTTTTGGCAAGCGACGATGCCGTATTTTTGAATTATTGTCAAAAGCTTTATTTCCTTCACTAGAGATTTTAAATAGAGCATCGTATATTTCTCCAAGCTGATATCTTAAAGGAGTTAAAGCATCAACTCTACTAGACCATCTTGTATCAGATAAGGGTTTTAAGGTTAAATTTGATATATTTGTTTTTAAGACTGACCAACGGTTAGTTGAAGCGGAAAAAAAATTATAAAATTCCTGTACTATAGAAAAAAAATTTACACTTGAAATATTTGATTTTGCGGCATCGTTCACGACAAGGTTTAAACTATGGTTGCAACAAGGCACAAAGAATGCTCTTGGATTTATATTAAGAATTTTTTGTAATCCATTATGTTTACCGCGCATGTTTGCACCATTGTCATATCCTTGGCCGCGTAAATTATAAATATCTAAGCCATTTTTTTCCAATGTTTCTATTAAGAAAATTTTCAAACCCTCGCCCGTACAATCATTTATAGGGCAAAAAGTTAAGAAATGTTCTTCGACGACAATTTTATTTTTTTCTGAATTAACGAATCTAACACATACTGATATTTGTTCTTGATGACTAGCATCCGGGGTACAATCAAGTACAATTGAAAAATATTTAGCTGTTTTAATCATGCCTAAAATTTTTAATTAAAAATTTTCTCCTATTAAATTAATCATTTCGTTTTGAATTTTGTCCCCAAGATAAGGAGGCATTTTTATCTTTTCCTGCACTTAGATCCTTCTCGTGTGCTCAGATATTATAGGATCAAATTTTGCTAACATTTCAATGCATTTTAGAAAACTGCCATTATTTTTTTCAAACAGTTTGCTATTGGTACCACGTAAAGCCAAGTTTTGCTCAGCAAGAAATTGAATAATATGAAAAATGCGCTCGATAACTCCATGCCAATATTTTGTTTCTATATTAATTAAATTTTGAGCCGCAGAATCAATAGTTGCCATTTTTTTTAAGCGAGTGAAAAATTCTGACCATTTTTTTAAGTTCTCAAAATGAAATTTGCTTTTTTCATGGATGCTTAAATGTTCACCAATGTGATGCCAGTCATTATACCCATTTTCATCACTTAATTTAATTGTTTTTAAAGTATTTGAAAATATTCTACAACAAAAACAAAACACTGAATTTTTTTTGTTGAATATAAAAGCCACTCCCGTTCGACTTTTTCATTATTAGACAAAATTCATGAATAATATTTATCCGAAAACCTTCGGCCTGATATTTTATCATTGGGATAATTTATACAATTTTTACTTCTATAATGAGTAGGCCCGTTTTCAATTAATATTCGTACATCTCTAGGAGACAATATTTTTGGCCACGAACCTGGATCTTGAGGAAGTTGCGTATCGTCCACTTCCGCAGAAACTACGTCTTCGTCTTCCTCAACTTCGTCTGTAGATGTTGATGGAATCTCTTGTAGTTTAGACTCCTCCCGGTCCTCTCTCGAAGTCGATGAAAGATCTGCATCTGTTTGTATATTTGTGCTTGAAGGCGAAGGAACAAATACCGTATTTTTGGTATTCGTCTTCTCCAGTTTTTTCCCCGCTTTATTTTTTTCATCAAATTTTGATATATCCTGAAGGCTTTTTTTTTCTTTATTAAACATCTATAATAAATTAAAATAGACTATTACAGAATTGAAATTCCGCTAGATACGCCAATCTTAAAATTTATTTATTATTTTTGTATTCATATCGGCAACAACATACAATTTACGAAATTTTGAAATTATGAAGTAGCGATTTTGGACACTCTGTATCTCAAAAACTAACTGTTAAACTTACAGCTTTGTCGCAATGGACACATTAATTCATTAATAGGTCAAATTCTGCAACATATCAAAATTTCGTCAAATTCTGACTGAAGGGTATTTATTTTCCATTTAAAACGTGCCCTCTCTATCTAATTGTAAAGTAAAGAGTAAAGTTAGAAACTTACCTTTTACCTTGAATCCTCTAATAATGTAAAATATCGAAGAACACTTAACTTTTTTAATTCAGGTGCACAATTTACAGTCTTTACGACACTTCGATACCCAATGTTAAATTAATTGTTTTTAAAAGCGCGGCGGTATTTATAAAGATTCAAGACTCAAGATTCAACAGGAAGGAATAAACGGGAAAAGTTGCAGAAACAAGAATAAACTCGCTTTCTGCGTTCTACTCAACATATAGGGATGAGCGCGAGCGCTGTTACGGCAAAACATCGATAACCGATAATTGTCGAATACATAAACATAATAAAAATAAAATTGTGCAACTAGCTCAACGTCGCGATATTGGAGTGTTGCCCTAATATTGTAGATCATCATCAGTTGAGAACATCTGATACAAAACATCGATGTTCCGATAATTAATGGAATTTAATTAGTTATTCATAGCGAATACGCGTGTAAACGTACAGGGGCCTTTGGGAAGTCTCGTGTCTCAAACAAAAATAAGAATTTTGGTAAGTTTTAAATATTACCGTGAGGCGCCTCACGGCGCCTTTGGACTCTTGGCGCCGTGGGTTTTTGCCCTTGTTGTCCTTATGGACGGCGCGGCCTTGGGATTCTAGATTCTAGGATAGTTACGTGTCTGCCTTCCTTCCTGGTCCGGACTATATTTCTAAATGTGTTAAAAGTTTCTATGAACATACCCTTAAAGATGGATTCTCTTTTACATAAGGGCGTTGACCAAAAAGAATTTTTTTTGTTGTTTGCCCATAAGTCCTAAAATATTATTGGATCGTCCCCGCAGATAGGCAACCAAAGTTGCTTAAAAGTTTAACAGACGTATTATTTGTGTGCGCCTCGGTAATCGAAGTAAACCGAACATTAGTGATTGCAAATGCGCTGGCAGTGAGACTACAATCAACCGCCGAAGGGTTGTGACGTTTTGAAAAGTGTGTCGCGGCAAGATCTTCAAAAAGGTGCCTTTAAATTTGCATTAACCCTCTTGTAAATTCCATACGCGTGGCTACGCATCTACAAGAGAATCGCCGCTGGACAAGCAACGCAAAGAAGCCAATTTATGTACGTGTTGCTAGTTATCACTTAACCTGATACTTTCATTAATTTTCATTTAAATTATACCGGCCTCCGCGGTCGTATAAAGGTCAATTGTTGTAACCAAAATATCAATATTTTCCTACAGCCATTATCCGTTCCAATTAGAAATGCCGAAATGATTTTCAAATGACAGATGGCACGTAAAAAATGACGTATTGTGCAATATATAGCTAATTTTTAAATATTTCAAAGCTGTAGATATAAGGGCAATCTGAAATTTTTACCCCTATAACTTCTACGGCACTGGCATAAAACGAATTTCAATTACATTTCTTAAATCCCTAAAGTATTCTGCACCAAAAAATGTATACTTCGTTCAATACTACAACTAAAATAATCCATCATCATTTTATTAAATTTTTTTTTAGAATAACCTCTATAATCACACTGCTATTACGTAGTACAGATGTTGGCAACCCACATTATAATACTGCAAGCATAGTCTACAAATGTCATATCTGATTAACAGATTACTATATTATTTTGTCTATACATTATAATATTTCTAACACTGTTATAGACTTGCATTTTATTATTTCTCGAAACATGAATACAAATATTTACATACAATAATATGAAAAATGAAATTAGTGCAGTGTAAATCAGAAAAAATAATTAAAGTTTCAACTTAAACCCAGAGAAAAGTTACATGATTTGCAGTCAGACTACTATCTATAACCACCATATTTAGAAACTGTGCCTTGCATCAAAGACATGTGAAAATTGGCCTTTGTTATATATAATTTCCTAAATCAATTTCTGAATTAATTAAAGCTTAACAATTCTCATAATAAAATTATTAGATACAAAATGCTGATTCAAATATTTTCATAAAATCCTTTACTGAAAAACGCAAAACTTAAATGATAATTTGATCTTGATTTCAGGAGCATTCTATTAATTCTAGACAAACAGTTTCTTAATGTTTTTAAACTTTCAATATAAACTTCTTCTACAATCTACAAGGATCGCTTCTTGAATGGAATTAACGAGACCTTCACCAGGTCTAAGTTATAGAAAATTACTTTGTAATGAATTTTTCCACAGCAAAATGAAATAGATTTAAGCAAATATTAGCAGTAATGTTTGAAGAATAAATTGAATAGAATTGAGGTATAATTGAATCATTAATAAATGATTTCGTTCATCGAGCGCTTAGCTTAATACAAAGTAGACGTCATTTGCGATATGTGAAATCTATCTTTTTTAATTTTTAATCACACCGAATGTTTCTCTTTGCAAATAGCAGGCAGGTTTTGATATCTCCGTTCGAGCAACTGATGGGTTTTATTCAATAAAATAACAAATGTACTACTTTTATAAATTTATTTCAGCAAAAGTAAAAGAGTGTTTCTTATAATGAATTTTTCGTTGATGAATGGATGCATCTATTTTGAACATTTTCCATAAAATGCATATTGTTAATCTGGCAGAATTCTGTTGATAGCGTATTATTGTAGGTTGTTATATCTTTAGTGAAAATTGTTATTGGATAAGTGTCGTTAATTGTTAATCAACATGTATTAATTGTTTTATAATATTTTCCAATAGTAAGTTATTTTTAGTTATGTAAATTAAAAACATTCTTAAAATTTGAACAAAATCAAAAATATCTCAGAAAGTAATGGATTTAGGTATAGGGAATGCTTAACAAAAATGAAAGGACACTTAATGAACTATCCATTGTAGCAATAAAATTGGTAGGGTGCCATTTAAAAAAAATATTGAAAATTGCATTTTGCGAAACCTGACACCCTGTATACTGTGAAAAAATGTCAAAAAAGTGATAATTACAAATATACTATGGTATATAGTAAAATTTTCTGCATCTTGAAAATTAACATAAGTTGTGTATTAGTGCAGTGGCAATGTATCTAATCAGGGTCATTTTTTCTAAAAGCAGTTGAATATCTCAAAAACTAAAAGGAATTGACAGATATAATTTGATATCAAATTAAAGCTTTTTTATGGGCTTTTCAAAAATGTAATAATATATAGGGTGTCCCATTTAAAAAAATATAAGTTGAATATGCCCTGGAATTATGAAACACCCTGTATGCTTCCAAATATTTTTAAAATATGCACGCATGCCTAATATGCCTCCAAATTTGGTTTACGTAGCTTTTATAATAACGGAGTTATCGACCGTTGCCACACTAAAAACTCACCCTGTATATATATATATATATATATTTATATATATATATATATATATATATATATATATATATATATATTAATATTGATATGATAACGCCGTACTTGGTGTAATAAACGTTTTTCTTAACGCCACCTCTCTGTGTTCTCACTTCAATCTTACTAATTTTATTATTATGCCACGGCTAGCACAACGTTACGATAATCAATTTTCTCTTTTTCACCCCTTTATGATTATTTGTTTGAATTGATAAAACGAAGTCAATTAATTTCATATAATGAAAAGAAATATTATTTACAATTTTTGAAATTCTTTAAATGCACTCCTCAATCAATCAATATCATATGTATCATTTATCCCAAAATTTATATACTTTGAATTCAATCTAAAGTCACCAAAAACTACCTCCTTACAAAAAAATCTGGAACGTTCTAGACCTCTTTATGATTTGTTACGTAAGTTTAACGTATGCAAATGTTTCTTGTTGACTTCATTACAAGTTTTGTATAAATTGAATAAATTCAGTATTAAAATTTAAATTGAAAAATATTTTAAAATAAATAGATCTGACCTGTGATATGTTGTTTGTGTTGCGGATCAACACCCTTTTGCTGTCTTCAATCGTCTACCAATGCTCTGCTTAGTGGAACCAATATTTGAGTACAGTTACCCCTTGTTTTTCAAATGCTTTGAATCTCTTCCCTTATATACTTTCGACACAGCTTAGAATTGTACCAGAATTGTACCAAAATTCAATTATAATTGTCCCCTTAGAATCCACTTAGAATTAGAACTTCTATATAAAATAAGTATTATTGCCGACGCAGATTTGAATTGTCCAGAAATATACCACAAATTTGAAATATTATTGTCGACACAGACTTGAAATATTATGGACGACACAGACTTGAAGTGTCCAGTATTATTGTCGACGCAAATTTGAAGCCGTTTTCTATAAAAAAAACGGCTAAAACTCTTCGTAATTGTTGCACTATTTTTACTGTAACATACACTTGATATTCTATTATACTTTATTTAAATTACGCGTGGCTTTCTGGTTAACAGTGTCGCAGCTTCGACGTGCATCAGTTGTCAACTGGGTTGTTATCACTGCTGTGTGTTAAATAGCCTTTTCCCACTACATGTGGGCTGGGTTTTCAAGCAGTTCTGCAGATTATCTCAACCAACCAGGCCCTGTCTTCAACATTCCCTGCATTTTGTAGTGGTTTCTGATGTAATTAATTCGAATTTCCGTGTAATGGTGTTTATGCTATTGATACCTTATTATTCGTTATCTTTGCCATACGTTGTTTTGTGTAGATATCGCCTTATGGATAGTTGTACAAAATAAATGATGTAACTCTAATGCTGTTTTCGTTTATGCATCTTTGAAACTGCGTTTTCTTATCAAAGCGTTTATTGTTGCCGCGTAATTGCATAAAGCTTTGTTAGGTTTTATCTTTTATCTTCGGCGTCTTTATTTTATAAATTGTAGAACACTTCCCAATTACATGTACGATCATTTCTTCTGAATACGCGTTCTATTATCGAAAGATATTCTTACTGGCATTACTTAAAATTAATAACGGTCTATATACAGAGTGTTAAATGTTTGCTATTTACTTAATATTTGAATTACCTATTTTTCTGCTAAATACGCGTTCTATTGTTGTAAGATATGCTTACTTGCGTCGTTTAAAGTTAATTACGGTCTACATACAGGGTGTTAAATGCTTGCTATTTACATAATGTACGAATTGCCTATTTTTCTGCTAAATAAATGCAGTTTTCTGATTCCTATTGCTATTTATTGTTACTACACGACCATTGCTACTCAATACACCGCTAAACAACCCCTTATCACAGCATTATATATATATATATATATTGATGTGATATACTTGTTAGCCCCACTATTGGGTCGATATAAAATGCCGTGTTAACCCTTATATCACTCAAGCACTTGTGAAAATGTTAATTTATAAAATTTTTTTGTCTCGACTAGCTGATTCAATTAAATAAAGCAATTCCACAATACAATGATTAAATATTTACAACCTTTTTTTTTTAAATCTTCTCCCTTTTTGAATTATTTACATCTATTAGATTTTTAGAAAATGAAGCCAGCAAAACGAGATTTTATTACATTTAGAGACCTGTTGAAACGTTTCAAGATGTCTATAACTTTTCATAAATTTATACTAGAAACTCCAATTTGTCGGCTCTTACACTTTTAAATTATTATTGAGATTAAAACAGTTTTTAGAAATAAATCATATCAAAAATATATCTAACCTGAGGAGATTCAATAGGTGCTCTGCATTCCAAGAATTGAAGTCGACATCCAGCCAAAATTTAGTATCCTAATCGTTATTCCAACGAAAGGTTTTTCATTTCCGTAATAGAATATTTACCATTTTCAGAGATTATTAAATTGTTTGAACAGATAGCATTTTCCAGAGTTTCGTATCCAAAATTGTATATAAGATCGTAATGGATCGTTATTCAAAGTTTTAACAAGAATCGTAACGTTATTTCGATTGTGATTTAGAACGTAGTTATTCAGAATGTAATTTAGAACGTAGTTCTTCAGATCGTAATTATTTAGAGCCCTGTTTATTTATTATTAGAAATGATATAATTTCACTAAATCTTATCTACTTACGTCTTTTAGAAGTACGGCTCTCTGCACAATTATACACAAAGGGTGTATTTGTTAAGGCCTTCTAATACTATTGATCTCTTACAAAGAAACATAGCGAAAGTGATTGGGAGCATGCTTGCAGCTGTAATAAGGAAAATGTTGAGGGAATTTGCAAAAAGAATCGTAAATGTATGAAGAGAGATGGTGAATATGTAGAAGTGATAGTTTAGAATTCAAATTAGTCTAAATTATAAGCAATATAATTATTTAATTCAAAAAATTTTTTAACGTTAAGAAAAAAGGTTGATACAAAATTACCGCGGAAGGCTGTAGTTTGAAAAAAATTAATATTTTCTGTTCTAAACAACATTTCTTAATATATTTTTTGTTATCGTTAAAAATATGCTCAGCGCATGGAATTTGCAACAGTAAGAAGGGGTGGGAATTTTTTGACTAAACTTGGCAGATGTGTTTAACTACTAAAAGGTAACAATTGATTAAAATTTTGTTACAATAGATCAAGTGGCATTGATGTATCTGACATTTTGTCATTTTTTTTAACATTATTATCCGGCGTATTTCTTACAAGTTTTCGTTGTATTTTGTGTTGTATCTGTTAAACTTTAGTTGATTTTCGTGTTTCGAGCGTGTGATTATTCCTAAAGTGCGGCAACGTGGAAATTTCCAACAGCTGAGCGAATTCGACGGAGGTCGAATTGTTGGGTTGCGTGAAGGTGGTTTTTCATTCAGGGAAATTGCAAATCGCCTTAACCCGAACCAATCCACACTTATGCATTGTTACCAATTATGGACTAAGGATGGCCAGGAGGATCGTTAAACGGGTGATTGAACTAATAAGGTGCAGGACCGCCATCTTCGCGTAATGGCTCTAAGAGACCGATTCTTCAGCACCGGGTTAATTGCTGATCACTGATTAGGTAGTGAAGGTCGTCTTGTAACCCTTCGAATACTTTATCGCTGAATTAGGGTTTTCGGCTTGTAATTCTATCGACCACATCTTGTGTAACAGTTTGCGACTCAACACCAACAGCAACGTTTAGAGTGATGCAGTTTGCGATTACACTAGAACCTGGAGTGGAATACGATAGTATTCAGTGATGAATCCTAATTCTGTTTCGGTATGCATGGTGGACACATGAGAATCAGACCAAAACGTGGGGAACGTGCCAATGTTAAATTTTTTGTTGACAGGTATCTGCACCGAACTGTGCGGGTTATTGTATGGGTTGCTATAACATATGGAAGTAGGTCTCATTTGGTGTTCATCCGAGGCAATATGAACGCCGAGCGCTACGTTAATGTGGAACCCCATATCCTTCCTTTTCTCCAACAGCTTGAAGGCCCACTTTTAAAACAAGATAATGCACGTCCTCACGTAGCGAATACTACTCTCAACCGATTTGAAGAAGTTCATGTCAATATTTTATCGTGGCTAACCAGATCTCGCTAATTGAACATATGTGGGGCATTATGGGAAGAAGGAACTTAGCAAATCCTCAGGATACATTGGAAGCTTTTCGGCATACACTGTAGGTTGCTTGGGACACAATACCCCAACAGGACATCGATCACCTACTAGATTTTATTTCATGAAGAGTGAAGTAGTGTATAACAAATAGGGGGCCCCAACACATTATTAATAAAAATTGTGTTAATATTTTCGTTTTTTTCTTTGAAATTTTAATCAATTATGACCTTTGGGTAGTTAAACATATCTGCCAAGTTTGGTCAAAAAATTCCCAATCCTTCTTGGTGTGGCTATTTCCATGTCGCTGAGTATAATAGAAAAAGGCACCTAACTCTTGAGAGAAACCCCATTTTTGTCCACACTGTACAATGTCCGAAAGTATTAAATTTGTAGGAGCGAATTTTAGTTTTGGGAAGATGCAGAACTCTTTATAACTAAAATTTTTTCTCATAAGCTGACAAATAAAAACGTTTCCCATTAAATTCCCTTTTGTAGAGAACCTTACGGAATACGAAAATAGTAAAAAATTGCCATAAAAAGCTTACTTTTGGAAACTGCTTATATCTTTTTAACGCAAACAACCTTTGTTAGTAACTTTTGTCCTTATCTAAAAAAAGGCATATTGTACTATTATTTAAAAACTTTATTTTTTGGTTTACACGCTGTCAGAAAGTTCTAAATTTTTATGAGCGTATTTTAGTTTTTGAACAACGCAGAAATTTTTATGAAAAATAAATTTTTCTCATAAATTGACAAAAAAAAAACGTTTCCCATTAAATTCCTGCCACTTTATAAAACGACATGTTTGCAAATAAAATTTGTAACAGGATATTCTGACTTGTTTTATATCACACCCGTTGTCAAAAATTACTGTTATAAATTAAAAAAGATAAGAATTAACTCTTTAACATACCAAAAAGTAACATACTGAATATGACTTGGTTATATGATGTAAGGTTTTAGTCATATACTTAATAAAACTTAACATTAAACAAATCAAATTCAAGTTCCTTAGTGTAATAATTAATTACGTTATCATCTCATTATGTGTACAAGAGAAGACATTTGAGTAGGTATAAAGCAGGCACATTTTTATTATCTTTATATGATAATTTTAATAAGTGTGTGTTGTCTTTTTATTATTAGAGAATATTTGTACTAAGGTCTACTAATAAATTATTATACCTTAGACTATGGTAATGGTTAGTGAGATTTCCTGGATTACTTTTGAATTAATTACATTATTATGTTTATGGATTTGCATCATTTCAACAAAGTTTCTGTTATTCTCCTTATTGTCAGTATTTAAAATTGATTATAATACCACTCACACGCTTGAGTTTTTAAATTAATTTTAATCGCGTTCTTTATCTCATAATAATTAATTGTATAAGTACATTCATGGGGTGTATTTTATTCTAGATACAAGAATTTTCGAATAGTTCATTAGAATTATGCAGTGATGTATGGGCATCAGCATGTGGAGGATGGTTAGCTAAAAACCCTTTACCTCCAGAACGTAGCATATGGAGCCCACACGAACAGCTAGAAGTAGAAGGTAATATGATATTTTATTATTATGTTAGTTTTATTTTTTTTCTGTAACTAAAACTGTCATTGGAGTTTAGAAATACTTTTGTGCCATTATGTCCCTAAATACGCATGGCAACACGATTTTTGTTTCCTGATGTCTGATGAATGTCTTTTATGTATTTTTGGTTGCTAAAACCAAATCTGCACTTAGAATTTTTGTATCACCTCAGGTATTAAAACATGCGTTAAAAACGGTTTATATTGTACAACATATTGTAACGAACGTAATCCAACGGATGACTCATCATTGGAATGTAAACAGCGTCATAATGTCTGACGAAGGGTCTAGAAATCGATGGAAAGGCTGCGGACAGGTTGGACAGCAATTGATATCCTAAACGCGTTTATAAATAGATACGAAACAATTAAAGAAATAACATTTTACTGTACAGTATATGTTGCTGATGGACTTTATAGAATATCGTGAAAGTGTGTAAATCAAACGTATACGTTTTGTTACATATGGGACGAGTTTACGATTAAATCTCACAAAAATACAATAACTAGGTTAATCAAAAAAGCTTATGAGCTTTATTTTGGATGCAAACTATGAGATCCGTATAAAGCTTGGACGCCACATATCATTTGCGCAACGCGTGCTGTGAATTCAAGAGAATGGTTCAATGTTACCCGCAAGCCAATACCTTTTGCAATGCCTATGGTCTGTGAGAACCTAGAGATTATGTTACAGATTGATATTTTTGCTTGACGAATCTATCTGGAATTTCTCTGAAGTCGAAGCACACTGTACAGTACTCAAAATTGCAATCAACTCTTAGACCAGTCAGTTCGTTATCGCCCGAATTTACCTGTCCTCAAACGTCTAGAATCATATACACTGGACGATGATACGAATGCTGCTGAAGATAATATCTTTGAACTGATGGAGGAAGACACGGATCCTGTTTTCCAATCATTTGATATAGGAACTTCATATTTACTTCACAAGATGAGCTTAACGGCTTAGTGCGGGATTTAAATTTATCAAAAGCTTTAACCGAATTATTGGCATTCAGGTTGTAGGGTTGGAATCTATTACAGAGTGGTACGCATATTTCTAAATATTGGAGATGTGAACATGATTTTCTTCATTCTTTTACTTCGTGTGATCAGTTTGCATATATTGCATATATTGTGTAGTTCACCTGTGGAAATAGCCCCAGCGTTGGGCCGTCATAAATATTGTGAAGCTTACATGGACTGCAGAATCTCAACTCCACCTAACTGCTACTATGCTGTAATTTAAAAGAAAATACTTCCCTACAATCCTACTCAAAATAACGCAATTCACAAAATACATCACACTCTATTTACACAAAATAAAATTAACATCTTCCAAAACTTTTTTCATTACTTTCAATAATATAACTTTGACTAGAGGCAATTCAATTTCAAAAATGAGGTTGTATTAAATATCTTTATCCAACATATATCTGATTAAAGTAAGTGGGCTATCCTCATAACTGACTTTAATTCTCGTCTTAATATGAGCTCGCAATGAAACTCTTTAAACCTGTGTGCAACATTATAGCACTGCAATAATAAAAGTCCCCTTTACTTTGTACAAAACAGCTTGGTTATCGTTACATTAATTATAAACCTGTTTTACATTTACATATAAAGTCAATAAAATTTTCAGTTCACCAAAATTCATAGAAATATTCACTCAAAAGCACAAAAAAGTTAAAACACCTCAAATACACAGCACAGCAATGTTTTATAAAATTTCGTTACCTGGTAAACATTATCCTGCAAGTAGCTGCAAACCAGCCCTCGAAGAAGTTGCCGACTAGAATGACTCTAGGCTCTGAAACCGCTCTCCAAGTTGAAACGCCTTTCCTCTCGGCACCTGCTATCCAAATCTCTTCTAATTTTTCGATAGAAGGTGCATCCACACCTCCAAAATCTCCCATTACCATTCCATTTTAGATCAACAAAGCAATACTTGATGCATTCACCATTAAAATTCCATTTAAGAACGCCTTTGTACGCTCCGACACTCAAAATAGCAGTAGTTTGTACTGACATGCTTAATAAAAGCTTCGCTCTTAACTCTGTATTTACTTTACACTTTTCAGTTTTGCCAATTTATTACCAAGACACACCAACTTGTGTAATTCCAGTTAACAATACTTATTATAAAATCACTAGGTAAGATTGACTACATTAGTTAACCTCGATGGCGAGCGAAGTAGGAGAGATTCACCCTACCTCTACGGTGTTTATATAGAGCTAAACGTATCTCCCTGTTTTCAAGTTTTTGGACAATTCTCGAACGGATAAACAAACATTCTCCGTATTTTTCCAACCGTCGGCTTCCTTCTTGAAACTCCAAGTATAACCGCCACAAAATTCCACCTAAAACATCAATGGTTTTCCACCCTCCATCAAGTTTAACGTACGCACACAGAAAATACCGAGAAAACCTTCTTAACCTTCCAACGATCGGTGCATTCGCCGAAAAACTAGCCTCAACGGATATTGATTCCTGCTAGATCACGCCTCAAAACCCAAAAGAACTTAGTCCTTCTTTCTCCCTCTCCCATACAACCATTTGTTATTACGAACTCCACTTGGATAAGTGCCCCCTCTAACTTTTAAAACGTCCAATTATATTTCTTAATTCCTTTACCTATCTTCGATCGATACAAACATCTTTCATCTTACTCTAGCTAATAGCTTCAGAACTACACTTATTTCCCTGTTTGTTACGAAGTATAACTGATATTCGACTGGTACGTCTCCCTCTTTTTTATGTGCTATAACCAAGTCCGTCCTTGTTTGTGATATCCATCCGTGTCTGCCTTTAACGTATATTTACATTTGTAGAAATTATTGATTTTCTTTTCTGTCCATAACAAGCTCACATTTTTAATACTATCTTACGCTGAACGGGATTGAAATCTTTCTATATTATTAACAGATACCCTTCAAATTATCGATCCTATGCTAAAGCAAATTTTAAAAGCTTTCAAACCTTTGTACACTGTTTCATAATAATTAAAGCGGCATTTTTATCCTGTACACAAACTAAATTGCTCTTGTTGATAGATGTTTAACCTTTATCGTCTTACTCTATAAATATTATGATAGTTCTTTACAAATAAATGGAAAGCTGAAACTAAAATCATACTACCTCTAAATTGCTACCTTAAGTTGAATAATCGTTACCTTAAATATCTAAAACACCTAATTAAATTCTTAATAAGCGGTATCTACACACGCAAGCTTGACCTATGACCTACTTATCTATCTTTAACCTACAAATTACACGATAATATATATATATATATATATATATATATATATATATATATTGTGATATATATGATATTTGAAACTTGACGCACTGAAGTACCACTCAGATATAGACTTTTAGTTCATAAAATGATTGATGAGGGAGATTGTGAGGGCAGTTACTTGTTAAAGATATGTAAAATAATATTTCAGAGAAATTGGAGTTTTAAGATTTCAAATTGGGTGTTGTTGATTTTGTAAAGTAAATTTGAAAAGTATGTTCCAATGAAGTGAACTGCTGTGGCTTGTATATCATAAAATTTTGTGTCAATATTTAAAAGGAAACTTCACTGCCATGTGAATATGTGTATAAAGCTAAGATTTGAAGTCACTTAGTACGTTTTCAATAGATTTAAGGTAGGTATAAGATGTTAAACTTTTACTTTCATTTGAATATGTACGTAAAGCTAAAAAAATTAAAGTCAATTAGCTTTTTTTTATTAGATTTAAGTTAGCTATAAGATGTAGAAATTTTATTTACTTTTCAGTATATAGTTGTAAGTCCATTATGTCATTCAAATTCACTTCTTGCAACTTTGTAGACATCCAACTCATCTAAAAAGAAATTATTTAGCACATGTTAGGATTAAAATATTTAAAACATCAATCAAAATTTATAAATTTTCGGCCAATGACATTTGTGTATTAGTTTACTCCAAATTAGAATTTGACAAGAGCAATAAGATCTGTTAATAAAAAGATGTATCATAGAATGTTAGTTGGAAGAGGATTGTAAAGAGTGGCTGGTGTAATGTTTGAGAGGGATCTCCAAGGAGATAAGATAAATAAGAAAAAACTAATTTTGAAAAAGAGACTGTAAAAAAAGAGCTTTACAAACTATAGAACTAAAAGTATAATCTTTTTTGTAATATTTTACGAATTGTATACCTTTTATGATTATTGTAATCTCTAACATAAAAATTCAACGTATGTAAAAAATGTTTCTGTGATATTCAAAGTATAAAGGAACTGCTGATATTAAAAAGTGATAAATGCAAGAGTTCTTGTAATTGTCTTACTATTGACCGTTTTTATTTCTGGGAGTGTTTTTGTGTAGACAGACGAGTTTTGAAGTGGTGCTATAAGAAACGCTTGGATTGCTGAACCTTTGGTGTCGAGCACGGTGTTGATTTCACGAAGCTAAGATTCCTGATAAGACCAACGGCGATAAGTATAAGTGTATCTAAAGATTTTTGGCGTACCCTAAACCCTAAAATAAAAAGCGTAAATTCTGTAATTCGAAATTTTAAAACGTACTTATTTACAGGTATTAAGAACCCGCATCTGGTTCGAGTCGTCGCTGTAGGCAATGGAGCTTCATTGTTCAGCAGCAAAACGTTTCATTGGAATTCAGGTGTTAGTTTTTATCAGTGTCATATTTTAAACACTTAATCCGTTATACTCGATTGAAATCTTAATTTATTAACTAATATAAACTGTTTTACTGTGCGTATTTTTCAAGTAATTGTTTACACTGTCACATTTAGAAATTGCTTATGTAGAATTAACGAGTGGTCATTTGATTGGCAGTGTCACGCACATCTGTATATAGTTCAGAACCCACGCTGTATGCAGATATTGATTTATTCACAAAATTTAACCTGAGATAAGAGTTTTCATTGGTTGAGGCGCAGATTTAAAGACCCAATAGAGAAGTTAGTAAATTATTAATTAAAGAAAGGAAATTATAGGGGAATTTGGTGCATTGCTAATTTGCCCATATATATTATAATATATAGCAATGAAAAATAATCCACATTTGGTATGCAAATGCATGTTTATTAATATATATTAACAGTTATAAGATGAAATAAAACCCAACTTTTATTATGTAAAGTTGAATTACCATTTCAAATCGAACTAGTAATTGATAACCACTAAAAGAACAGCTACAGCAGGATCTGTACCTACGACCATTGATTTGCCAGATCAACGCTCTAACCAACTGAGCTATGCAGCCAATTGTTTAGAAGGTGTTATAATTTATATTACTGGAGCTTATTCTTGTTGATCAATGTCTAATGATATTTTAATAAGTTATTTTATGTGGTACCATAATTAACCCATGGATTGCTTGATTTTAATTGTAAATTTTACCTTTGATTAACTTCAAATTTCTACTTGTTATCTATCCTTTAATTATGTAAAAATACCTTCCCTTCTCTAATATTCATGGAAGAAAAACCATATTTTATCTGATGCCAAGTTTTCCGCTAAACTAGCTCCTAAATTCATTAATGTACAATCTTTCGTGTAATTTCGCCGTTGGTATATGAACTACAAGATTCAAGCCGCAAATCTCTCAAGGACCTTGACGTATTAAAGACCTAAAACCATTTTCGTCTGCCCCTAACGAGTAGTATATGCTTAGGTTTATATTCATAGCTTCATCTAAACATATTTCTCTTGTTCTATTCTTATTTCGACCAATTTTTTTAGCTGTATTTTCCGTACCCAAACATTACCTAATTGTCGAACCCTCATATTGTTTATGTCTATGTAAATTTAGTTTTTAACTTTTGACCGATCCTATTGCACATCTAAATGGCTTTTACTCCTTAATCTACAAGTGTTCCAAACCTTTTCTTGCCATATAAAGTTTTTGGTTTTAAAAGATAGACCTCTCATTCCTAGTTATAAATCTTTTCAAATGGTCATTACACACAAATAAATCCAATTTCCTTTAAATTTTCATTTTTATTATTCCACAACTTAATACAGTCGCTTATCGTATTTGACATATTTTTCGTCTGAACAACCCAGCGAATCTTTAGGACTTGTACTAGCTGATGTCTGGTCTTTGTCTACATATAGGATCGCGACCTATGCAGGAATTGCATTTTTTTTCAATCTGGTCTCTCATACTATTCGTATGAACGAGTGACACTTTATGGAACTTCTTCTTTTAGAAGGCATGAGTAAAAACCATATTTTAAGTTTCTCCAGAATCACTCTACTCCCTCGGGAGTCTCCTTTTTTGTTAATTACATTTATAGGAGTGGCGGTGTGCCTTGATAAGTATAAGGCCTCCGAACCAAAATTAGGTTTTACGTTATTTTTAAAAATTTTTTGCTGAAGATAATACATTATCTTATCCTAATCAATCCATAAATGTTTAGTGTTTATTTTTTTCTTCAAAGTTATCTAACGAATATATGACCATAACTGATTAATTTTTTTTTCTGAAAATATCTTAGCGACCTTAGCGCATCTTAAATAATACTCTAACCCATATGGTTAGGTATTTATCTTTCTCTCTGCAATTATCTCCGAGATGTTAACCTTATCTTGGCTTTACTTTAAAGTAAATAAATGATCTATATCTTTCACGGTGTGAAATGCCTTTAAGAAACTATTTTTATCTATTTGTTGTTCCGAACTTTTGATATGTATGACCAAAGGTAGGATATATTATTGTAAAATGAAAAAGCTGACCTTTGGTAGCATTGTATTTGTTAGAGTACGATTAAGAAAATTGTTTCGTAAATGTAGTATCACTGGCTAATTTGTTAACTTAAAGTTTTCGCTGCTGCATCATATTTTGTATTATCTCTGCGAAAAGTAAGCAAAAATTTGTTTAGCTTAAGAGAATATCTTCAAAAATATTAAATGAAATTTGTAGGCATTCGCATGCGAATGTGAAAATAACTTTGTATTTAGGTTTATAGTGAAGTGTTAGCTATGAGTATCTGTCTCTCATGCTCCCGAGCAAATTTGTGCGGTCGGTGCGGCGGCAAACAAGACCTGAGTGCGCTTAGTAGAATAAACCTTAGAATCGGGGGCTACTCATTTCCTGGTATCGCAAATATTACTACGGAGGTGCCTATAGACAAATTTTATTTTTAATTTTTTTCGTGAATGCAGGTTCTCGTATGAAGACTTTTTTTTTATTTGTTTTTCTTTTTGACGTTTTGAGGGTAATTGTTGCGCTTTTTTTAAAAAAGCTTTATGTTTTATTGTATCATTTAGGTCCAGGCGATTTTTTAAAACCCGCTCGGGTAATTCTCCCGTACTATTATGTTTAATATAAGCGTTGCGTGAAAACCACACGAACATTAATCTATTATTTGCGATTTGGGAACTACGGGGATTGCATTTCTCTTGTTTAACAAGGCAGTTGTGTCCACCAATCTACGTTAGAGATTAACTTATTTTGGAGGGGGACGATAGTTCGTGGGAGCCGAGGTGTCGAAGCAAAGGAACGTTTACTACCGGTCTTCCTCGATTGTAGACGACGTGTTTGTGGAGTTTGGACTGTCGGCGAAGTGACCCATTTCCTTTTTTAGTTTATTCTTTTACCGTTATACAACATACCGGGGCTTTGTCAATAAAGATTACACGAGATTACAGACGTACCGGGATCAGGACGACTGCGTGGTAAGTGTAGTTTTTATAATTTGAGGTGCATTTGATGTCTCGTGTAAATTTGAGAATATTTGATGTTATTTATTGTAAAATATTTTAAAGTAGAAATTAACGTTTAAAAAATTAACGTTTCAACGTTCTGGGAAATACGCTTACTCGGTTTTTACTAAAGCGGTCTTATATCATCTGGCTAGCGATAAGAAAAGACGATTTATAGGTATCATAATACAATCGCAATTTAATTATATCTGCCTAGCGATAAGAGTGGATGATTGATAGGTACCGCAATACAATAAGGTTGTTGTTGAAAGGTTTGTTGACTCACATTTTAGATTGCTCTGTAGTTTTCTTTAATATTAGAATATATAGGTGCAAACCCCGTTGCGATAGATTACTACTAGTTTTAATTCGGTCTCAATAGACGCTCGATATACATAAAGTAGAGTAAATATAAATTCGTTTACGTGAGATAAGTGAGCTAGATAAATAAAGTTCCAGTAAGATTAGTGGTACAGTAGTACAGTACAGATTAAATTAGTGCCTAATAATCCTTATTAAGCTAGTGCTAATGTAAACAATACTGTAAAAACTTGTGATTGTGAAGAATAATTATTGGTCTAGTATTTATTGGAAGTAAAGGTCAAAGGACAGCTAGATAATTTGTTACACTACATAGGAGCTATGATAACTGCCAATTATCGCTGAAGTAACCAAACAAATTGAAAATTTTGTGCATGAAATCAATAACAAAACCCATCGAATGACAATGTAGATGGAGGACAAGATTTTGACTCAGGCTATAATATGTAAATAAAATTAACTATTAAAAGGAGATACTTTAGTGAGATCATAGATGAAATCGATTGTGATAGACAGAATGAGGTACATGTTTATTTCTAGATTGACTTGCTAGACTAATTCTTCTGGTAACAACTTCCTTCTGTTTGCCAACATCGATCGGTTAAGAAAGGTCCAATAGATCGACAATTAACGATTCCAATGCTATATAAGAAAAATTAGCTATCTAAAGAAACACTCTCCTATAAAAAATTTGAGCAGATTTCTCGTTTTGAACGCCTCATAATCCCTAAATATGCATATTTAATTGATTTTAATTTACCATGTATCTAGCCACATATTACTATTGCTTCTCGGAATTTCTGTAAATAACTTTTGACTTATATCAAATATTATATGGCAAAGTGAAAGTCATAAACATATCATTTACTTTCCCTATATAAACCGAAGAAAGGTTGTGATTTTTTTTCATATTTTCCTTGAAATTACATTTATGTTAAACTTGCCATTGCTTGAATTATTGTAAAGCCATATAGATTGTTATTCCATTTCAAATGGACCTGCACCTTGCCGAAGTTCTAGAGTACTAGAACAGGTGAAACAGCTTGCGTGTTCTAATGAACTAAAGAGCCAAACTGCAGGTCCAGCCAAAGTAGTAGGGTCGTTAAGTGAGGAACCAGACTAAGACAGGTCCCCGAAAGAGGGCAGCGACTCTTTCGGTACTTAGATTGGCAGAGACCATAGGGGTCGGTATGGCAGTCTAAGACACACTACCGCGATGTGGAAGGCAACGGGAAACCACCACACTACCTCCCAAGTAGACGGTGTACATAAATTGTTATTAAACATGATGGCATTCTCTGGGGTAAAAGATTCCGGGTTAAAATAGTCCTTACATGTGATTTTCCAATGCTCCACCCGAAGGTACTACATTGGCCAGGAAACGAGTTTTTTTTAACTGGAAAATTTGGAATTTTGCCGAACCCTTGCTGTTCCAAGCAAGGTAGGGATCTTTAACGTGCGTGACAACACTCCCACACGGGACCTCCATTTTACCTCTCATCCGAACGAAGGTGTATTTTTGTGAAAAATGCTCGCCTAACATTTTTCAAGCGGACCGTGTCGGGATTCGAACCCGGGACCTTGGCTGTAATAGTCACTACGCCACGGAGTCGCCTAGTTAAAATAGTCCCCCATTCGGATCTCCGGGAGGGGACTACTTCGGAGGATGCGATCGGAAAGTTCAGAAAATTCAGAATTTTGCGAGTCGGAGCGTGGAATGCTAGAAGTATGAAGCAAGTAGGTAAGCTAGAGAACCTGAAAATTGAAATGAATATGTTAGCGCTAGACATAGTAGGGATCAGAGAAGTTCGGTGGCAAGAGGCGGGAGATTTTTGGAGTGGAGGGTAATTCATACAGGAACAGAGGAAGGAAATTTGGGGTGTGGGGATAGTTACGCGAAAGAAGATAGGATTACTGTGTAGAAAATTACTTATAAAAGAACGAAAGAGTACTCATGGTTAGATTAGAATCTAAACCTGTAAACACAGTAGTAATACTATAGCTACAGTGACGAAGAGGTAGAAGCGATCTACAAAGATATCGAATACGTAAAAGGACATGAAAATTTAATAATTACTGAGGATTTTAATGCAGTGGAAGGTAAGGGTTGGGAAGGAGCTGTAGTTTGTTTATTTGGTTTAGGCACGGAAACGACAGGGGAAATAGGCAAGAACAATTTAATTATCACAAACACATTATTTCAATATCATGCTAGAAGACGATATACCTGGAAGATGCCAGGAGATGTAGGAAGATATCAAATAGATTACATACTTGATAGACAACGGTTTAGGAATCGAGTAAGACTATAGAAGCTACCCAGAAGCAGATATAGACACCGACCATAACATCGTAATTATGAAGGCTGCATTTAAATTTAAAAATTTGAAAAAAGAAACGGAAAAAGGCACTTTGACTTTGAGAAACTAAAAGATAAAGATATTCAAGAAAGATTCGAAAAAGTCAAATGAATTACTGAAAGATATTGGGAAAATTTCCGATACTAAGGAAGTAGAAACAGAATGGAATAACATTGAATCCAGCCTAGACATAGTGGTCAGAGAAATTCTGGGGTAAGAAACCATGAATAACAAAAGATATCTTGAATCAAATAGAAGAAAGACGAAAATACAAAAATAGATCAGATGAAACAGGAAAACAGAGATACAAAGCCATAACATGAGAAATTATTTGTAAATGCAGGAAAGCTAAAGAACAATGGATTGATGAAAAGTGCAAAGAGTTACAAACTAAGATGGAAATAGGAAAGGCCGATGAAGCATACAAACTAATTAGAATCAATTTTAGGGATATAAAACTGTATAGCAAAAATATAAAGGACGCCTGAGGAAACGTCATTATAGAAAATGTAGAGAAAGTGGGTAGATGGCAAGAATATATAGGGAATTTATATGCAGGCGAAGAACGAACAGCATTAGAACAGGAATCAGACATTGAAAATGATGACTTGGGCTACCCTATACTTAAAGATGAGTTTGAATTATCATTAAAGGATATGAAAAATCGTAAGGCGCCGGGTACATATAAGGTGCAAGCAGAAACTTTAAAAGCCTCTGAACAAGCAGTAACAGAACGTCTTTTCCAACTTGTAAGCTATATGTATGAGATAGGTGAGATACCCAAAGATTTCAAACGTAACATCATAGTAACTATACCAAAAAAGAAGGGCGCAGGTAGATGTGAAAATTTTCTAACAATAAGTTTGACAGCACACGTGTCAGAAATATTAACTAGAATTGTACAAAGACGAATGGAAAAACCAACTGAAGAAATACTAGTAGATGATCTATTTGGGTTTAGGCGGAACAGGGGAACACGGGAGGCTATTTTAGCTCTGAGAGTGATAATGGAGAAAACAATAGAAAAAGGGGAAAGCGTGTATTTAGGGTTTTTAGATCTGGAATAAGCATTCGACAATGTAAAATGGAAAAAAAATGTTCGAAATACTCATAAATTTTGGAATGAGTTATAGGAATAGACGAATAGTATATACCTTATACAAAGAGCAAACAGCAGTAATAGAATTAGAGCAGGAATACGTAGAGAAGTAAACATTAGGAAAGGGGTGAGACAGGGATGTGCTCTATCTCCATTAATCTTTAACCTGTACATTGAAGAGGCAATGAATACCGTCAAATGCAGGAAGACATTTGAAATTACATGCAGGGACAAAAAATTGATATGCTTACTGTTTTCAAAGACAAGAAATATAGAAACAAGTAAAAAATTGCTTAAAACATATGTGTGGAGCATAGTTATGTATGGCTGTGAAGCCTGGACAGTAGGAGAAGCGGACAAGAAAAAGGTAGAAGCCTTTGAAATGTGGTACTACAAAAATATGATGAAGATATCATGAACAGACAAAATTAAGAACAAAGAGGTACTATAAATGGTAGGGAAGAAAAAATATGTGGAAAACGGTAAAAAAATAGAAGAGATAGGATGATAGGTCACATTACTACGGCATGATTGAATAGTGCGGAATATATTAGAAGCCAGAGATAGGAAAAATGAGAAGAAGAGGTAGACCTAGGTTAGACTACTGCACACAGATAATGAAAGATATAGGCCGTAGGAATTTCAGGGAAATGTGTATGCTAGCTCATAATAAAAATCAATGGAGGTACGCATCCAACCAGTTCCAAGATGAATAAGCATGATGATTATTATAAGCAACTACACGTATTGGTTGGGCAATATTCTCGAATAATGTTAATTGTGTGAAAGGATTAATTCGGCAAATGTCTAAATGTTGGGAGATCTTAGCAGACACAGGCTGCTTAACTCCCTTCACATACCACCGAATCTCGGCGAAATAGGGCATATAATTAGGAAACAATAGAAGGGGAACCGAGCTGTATATAGGCTGTGTGGGAATTTCAGGTAACTGTGTAGGCTAGCTCAAAATATAAATAATTGGAGGTATGCGTCCAACCAGTTTTGAGACGGAAAACCTAATGACGAAAAAATAAGCACATATAAATCTGATGATTATTATAAACAACTACAGGTGTTGGTTGTGAAATATCTGCAACTTATGGAAAAAAAAATAGGAGAAATAGAAGGGCAGAATACGTTCTAAGGCATTTTTGGGGAATAGTATGGGATATATTACAAGCAGAGATAGGAAAAAGGAGGTAGATGTAGACCTAGATAAGATAGTGATAGATGCAGACTGTGCAAGTTTCAGGGAAATGTGCAGGTTAGTTCAGAATAGAAAACAATGAGGGTACGCGTCTAAGCAGTTCCAGGACTGAAGACCTAATGATGATGAACAAAGACTGGTATTAACCTAGTTTACTCTAAGAATTAATATTTTACGTTAAACTGTACCCTTTTGTGATGAGTTTATTCGTCATATAGAAACGTGGCGACGATGATAAAAAGCTAAAGAATATATTTACATGTATTGTTTACTTCAAACCTTCCATTTCGATTAAGGCATAAGTTCAGATCAGATAAAAAAAATTAAAAACTGGTCGTCCAATTTTCCACCCCTGTTCTAAATGCAACTTTGCTGTGGAATTGAAATTGGTTTGTTGGTACTAAATATTGAACGCCTAGCATTAGCGGTAGTTTTGGAAAATTCGTCTTAATATGGGGTATTCTAGTTTTTTTTAGTATGCTCTTCTATCGTTAATTATTGTAAGTTTTTATATTTTGGTTGGTATTATAGTATTCACGCTTTTAAACATGCTTGTCTTTATATCTGGATTAAATTAAATTACTGTTCGTATGAGAAGGTAAATGTACAGACTAAAATTCGTAATCGGATACTTTTGTATAGATTACCCATTATTGCTGTTAGTGTATGGTGTATTGCCGACATCAAGGAACGTTGTGTACCATACAATTTTTATTTTTCTTCTTATGGTTATTATTATATTGATCGTCTTTATTAATATCTGCGTGAACATATGGTTGTGTAAAAACACATTAGAAAATTCTGAAACATGTCATGTATGATATATAAGGAGTATTTATTATAAATGTGAATATACATTTAATGTAGAAATTAAAATTAACTAATCCTTGTATATAGACTTTTAAATGTTCGTTGTGATTTTAAATTAGTTGTCAACATTTTTCTTATTAAACTAATTATACACATAGGTGCTAGTGCTAACTGTATTTAAATACAAGCGTTTTTGTATTTGTACACATAGACTAAAAATTATTGCAAGAAAAGAAGTTCTTTAGTACTTTTCTAAAATATTTATCGTTGGTATAAGTTAGGCGAATAAAATCAAGGTCTAGTGCAATTTTGTGTTCACTATCTAAAGGACTACTGCGTTAATTGAATGAAGATTGTGTGAGTTATATTTGTTTGACGCAACCATTGTGCATAATATAATATAGAACAAAGTTAACAGTATACTGAAAAACCAGCTTTTCGATTATCTTCATCTTATAAATAAAACATACAAGCTTTTAAAAATTCAGTCATCCAAGATGCTTTTACAAATTAAACATAATTTTGTACATGCTATCATCATAGTTATCAGAAACAATGTCCTTTAGAAACAATTTCTCCTAGTTCTGAGTGCTTTGCACATGAAAAGTTTTTGTAGAAAAAAACCTTTGATATTTTATTTTATGTGCCAAGCAACTACAGACAGTTAATGAATTTCCATTTTGTTTTTATTTCAGTCCAGGTAGAAGTAGAAGGTAATATAATATTTTATTATTATACTAGTTTTATTTTTTCTGTGAATAAAGGTGTCATTTGAGTTTAAAAATACCTTTGTGTCATTGAGTAACGGGTTTTATTTTCTCTAAATATCATATAGCTAGACAATTTATTGCAAAATGATATGTTTTGTATGCTTTGGTAGTGGTGAACACGGGGGGTGAAATGCAATGTTAGTGAACTTTGTATGATTAAAAGTGTTCCAGGAGCAGCGGTTACTTTTTCAAAATATTAATAGACGTATTTTCGCATTTAGTTAACTTTACATAATTAATTCTTGTTAAGGAACTCAGAGAAATCCAGGATTTGTTCGAGTAGGGTATAATTAGGGCTTCTGGGACATCATTTCCTCCAGCTTCCCAGAATCTTTTAAGATAAATCTGTTTTATAGATTCTTCTTAACCTATAGATTATTAGGACCTCATTTATTCCAACATTACTCATTTCCTCACACATGTTTTGCGATAAATCTTGAGATAAATCTGTCTTATAGTTTTCTTCGGATAAACAATTTTGAATACGTCGCTTTATCATAACCATTTTTGCTTATATTAGAGAAATAAGTTTGGCCGTACCTGGGAATCGAATCCGGACTGTCTGGGTGAGAAGCAGAGCCTCTAACCTCTCGACCACCGGGCCAGTTGAAATACATATCTGTACATCTCTTAATATTGCACTAATATTATAGAACCGATTGTTAATTTATCTTAATAGATTAATTTAAGAAATTTATTTTTAAATAAAGCTTTAGGGTAAGATTCCGGATGATTACGAAACATCTCATAGCTTTCATCTTAAAATGTATGAGCTCAAGCTTGAGAAACACCAAATTTTGTAGCATTCTTATTTTTTAAATTTAAAACATCTAGTCCGTTTTCCTTACATTCACCTTATTTACATTTTCTGCCTACCTTGTGCACATTTCCCAGTAGTATATTCTATCAAACCGCTACAATTTTTTCTCAGCTACTCAAATTTGTAAAAAAGATTTAAATCGGACAACCTCTCCGAGAAGTTACCCCTGTTTTTTAGTTTTTGTGAATACGAATTTTTAGCCGTATTTTTAATATAAATGTATTGTGTAAGATGTCAATTAAGATTGTTTTTTTCTCAATTACTCTTAGAATTTTTCAAATCGAACTACCCCTTACTGATTTAGAAATTATCCCTTTACAAACGATACAGTGTTTGGTGTCGAAATTGAATAATCTTTTTCTAAACAGCATTCCGCGGTATTTTGGGATAAATCTGTCATGCAACCTATCAGATTAGTCTAGAATTGCCTGGACAATTCATATTTGTAAAAAAATTTTAATCGGACAACCTCCCCAAGGAGTTACTCTTGTTTTTCTCTCCATTCAAAGTTTTTATAGCATATTCTTGGTACATTCTACTATTGCCAATAATTTGTATTACTGGTTAATACTAACAGAAAGCGACGTTCCTAATATTAATTTGTTATCGTTCTGTAAAGTCTTGTCACTATCATAGCCGGATTTCACAGACATGTATCGACACCGCATCCATATTATATAAATTTTTATATTATAACTTATAATTTAGTATATATTGCATCTGAATATCCGCCAACAGTTTTATAAACCCCATGTCCTCGATTATTTCCATAAAATCATTCAATTCCTCGGGTAATACTAACACAGCAGTACAGTGCTGTATTGCTTCTTCGTATGACTGACACATAATACATTTTCCTCCTTCTATCGAAAACCGTTGTCCGCATTCTGTTTTTACGCGTACTATGTCGGACGTATGTCGGACGTAAGCCGGACGTATGTCGGACATATGTCGGACATATATCTATCATATGTCGGACATATGTCGGATGTATGCTGGACAATATGTCAGATGTATGTCGGATGTATGTCGTTGGTATTCGAGAGGAGGGTGGACGACGAAGTAGGGTGGAGGATGAAGATTTCGGTTAGTTTACGCTGTTTGGACTTAGGTTAGTTGGTTTTGTCTGGAGTTAGGTTGGATTAGTTGAAGCTGTTTGGGCTTAGGTTAGATAGCTGGAAAAATTGATGTTAGATCAGCGACCGACATATGTCCGGCATACGTCCGACATAGTATCGTATATAAGGAGACATATTTTCTAAGTGGAATCAGTTGTGATACTGCATTCTTTAAAAAATGCAAGCACGTAGTGAACGCTACACTGAGTCGTTGACAAAAGCTGTGAATGAAATTTTACATGGTGCGTCAAGTTTCTACGCTGCCAGTAAAAAATATAATATACCTAGAACGACGCTATACAATCACGTCAAAATATTACAGAACGAGAAGAAATTATATATTAACGAAACTGTTCTTAGACAAGAGAATGTAAGCGATATGGATGTTGATAAGCAAGATCTTGTAACACCAATTCAGAACTTTGACGAATTTTTGATATCTTCAACTAACAATGTGCGTAAACATGGACTTTTGTTCCCGTCTAACATACGAGCTATATTCGCTGGGCCATCAAACTGAAAAAACCAGCGCCTTAATATCTCTAATCTTACACGAAAATGGACTTAGATTCAAAAATCTTTCAAAAAGTCTTCATCAACCAAAATATGAACTGTAAAGAAGAGTATTCAAACCATTGAATTAAGATATTGGATACTATGAGTTTGGACATTGTGAAATTTGTAGTAGGACCTGGAAATACCAAGGAAGATTCAGTTATGGTTTTTGACGATATTTCTGCGAACGAACAAAGCCAGATAACACAGATTTTCTCGTATGGTAGGCATAAGAATATCGATTGTTTTTACTTATGTCAAACTTATGCTACCACCTTATAACACAGACTTAGAGATAACGCCAATGTAATCGCATTATGGAAGCAGGATGACACGAACCTTCGCCATATTTTTCTGGATCATATAAGCAGTGATATGTCATACCCAAAATTTAAAGGAATGTGCTTAAACTGTTGGAATGTTGGTAACTCGAAACATAATTTTATAACTATTGCCAAAGATTTTGATATTGATAAAGGACGCTATAGGAAGAATTTCGATCAAAATATAAGTATTGGGATGACGTAAATGGTCAAAAGTTTGTGGAGCAAAAAAGTTTATACCACTCTTCGCAGCAAGAATTCAAAGAAGCACATAAGCAATTGATTAAACCGTTGCAAGTGACAGTATCTCATTTACAAGACATCGCACAAAAAAATTCCAAACCCAGTGAAAAACTTTAAAGATGAAAATGTGGAACCACCATTAAAGAAAATTAAACAACCAATTCTGAAAGACCCTATGCATCATTATTATGTAGATGTGTTGACCCGAGATTAAGACGAAAATATAGACAAGTCGGTTTATGGAGTAAAGTATAATTCCCAAACCGATACATGGAGTTTTGGAAAAAGTGTGCTCGAAATTGATCCAGAAACTAGCGATATAACTTTAAACAATAGCGTATATCCCGGCACTAGAGGTCTATACAATCTGCTAACCTTTAAAAACATCAACTCGAAGACGGTGATTTAAATCCACAAGAAGATTTACCAAAATACTTCGACATGATCAGATCAGCAAAATTTAAACGAATTTCCAAAAAACAACAAAAGAAGTTTGAAATATGTGCTGAAACATTCCCCAAATTTGTAGAGGAAGTCTAAAAGGGTGTTTACGGTTAAGGTTTGGGTTTCCATGAACGGTTTTACAAAAAAAAATCAATGTGAGTTCTGTTGAGTACGTATATTGGAACAATATTCACGAATTAATCGACCGGTTAAAATTATTGCATGCATCCAACCTTAACAAAATGGTATCTATAATAGATGAAATAAGAGGGGAGGGTATAATCGAATAAACGTAATAAAGCAATTGCTTAGTTTTAAAATGTCTACGGACCTCTTTGGTCGCTCAGACCATAAAGTTGAAAGCATGCGACAAAGAGCGTTACATCGTGGTTTTGTCATGACCTCGGATGGGGAAGAATAGGATATGCAACAAACAAGGCTAGTGAATGCGCCGGATCCAAAAGATGAATGCGACCTGGTTAATCGAAGAACCACAGTCGTTTTTAAATCTGGAGAATAAATCATCAGTTTTCGTAAAAGAAGTCTAGTTGATGTAATGGATCTCAGAGCAGATGGTGATTGCGTGATTAAAAAGTTTGCAGTTATAATTATTTTTCCTAAGAAATGTAATAAATGAGTTCAGAGGTTACATTCCCTTCCTCTTGTTTCGTGTATGCACACGAATCGAATAGAATCGGGTAATATGCGAATAACAGTAGCTCATATAAAAGGACTGTTCGCGCAGAAGTTATTATTTGTCGATTGTAAAGCTTAAAGAGGCGATTTAACAAATATGTATAAAGACTTTGAGGAGGTTATATGAAAATTTCGCAATGCTATACAAGTAAAAAAAGCAGAATGCGGACAACGGTCTCAAAAGAAGAAGAAAAATGTCTTATGTGTAAGTCATACGAGGAAGCAATACAGCACTGTATTGCCGAGTTAGTATTACTTGAGGATTTGAATGTTTTTATGGAAATAATCGAGGACACGGGGTTTATAAAACTGTTGGCGGATATTCAGCTGGAATATATACTAAATTATTAGTTTGAATGTAAAAATTTATAAAATACGGATGCGGGTCGATACCTGTCTGTGAAATCCGGCTATGATAGTTCCTTAGAGAACGATGACAAATTAATATTAGGAACACCGTTTTCTTTTAGTTTTGACCAGTCACACAAATTATTTGCAATAGTAGAATGTGCCAAAATTGTGCTATAAAAATGTACTACTCTGAATGGAGAGAGTTTTGCAATCATCCTTTATTTATATCAAAGTCTTTCACAATAGCTATAAAATTGTGTGTTTTTCTTTCATCATTCCAACATTATATTACGGTATCGTTCGAAAATAGATAGATTCTGCATTAAATTACAAAGACCTTAATTGAAACCGCTAATCTAAACCCCTCCTCAATTAATCCAAACTTAACGAATACTCGAGTATTAAAAACCGTCTTGCATAAAAAGGTTCCTTAATACGTGAAATATATTCCGTAACCTTTCATACATTAATTAAAAAACCAAACAAGCATTTGCTTCTTCTCATCATCATTAGGTTTTCAGTCCTGGAACTGGTTAGACGCATACCCTCATTGTTTTTTATTTTGAACTAACCTACACATTTCCCTGAAATTTGCACAGTGTGCATCTATTACTATCTGCGTGCAATAGTCTGATCTAGGTCAACCTCTACCTCGCTTTTGTTATCTCTGCTTGTAATATTGCAAAATTCCAACACAACGCTTGACTCTCTTTATGGATCCAGTAGTGTCCCTAAAACAAAACTGGCCCACTTGGCAGGAAATTATCCGAACTTAGGCTACTCTACCTTGTTCGACAACTTCTACATAAGGTAATTAACCTACCATAGCTGCATGTTTAGAGTTTGGATGTTGAAAACGGTCTTTTTTGAAGAATGGAACTGCTCTTTTTAAAACCGCACGAGGCATTTTCGACAAATTTCGGACGGATGAATTAAAATTGGACCTCCTTCATGTCACTTTATCTACGCTTTATATATTTAAACTTACGTATTTCGAGTTTTACATGTAATCTGGCTCAGCACAAAACTGTATAACATGTGCCTGTTTTTTCTTAAAACAAAGATAGATCTTATACAGTTGATGAAATCATCGGCACCATTATCTTTTCTCGACTGAACAAAATCAAGCTGTATTAATTGCCATGATAACATCACCTCTAACCTTTTTAAAAACTGACATGAATTTTATAACCTTTGACTATGTTGAGAATGATGCAAAATAATTCTCTTTTAAATTAGAATTTATAGAAGCCTAAACTTGTATGTCCAAAAGAGAATAACCTAATCCCATGATCTGTTATTCTCAGTTACTTAAGAAACAATCGTAGTCTTGAGTACTCGGTTTAACCTTTCGACTGGCGAAGCGTGCGGATGGTAATGTGCAATGAAAATGATTTTTGAATTATATTTTGACATAATATTTTTAAAAATATGGCTACAGAATTGAACCCTATTATCTACTATAACGTATTGAAGTGCCCCAAACAATAAAATCACGAGACTTTTCAATTTTTTGAGCAATAGCCAATGCCGTTGCATTTGGAAGTGGAAAAAATAATGAAAATTTAGTTAAAGTATCGACAACAGATAAAACGCAGGTGTAACCTTTTTGGACTTAGGCAGGGGCCTTACTAAATCAACAGAGATCATTTGCCAGGGTTTTGATACCACAGAATGACGCGACATTTTTCCAATCGGTAATTCATTTCGGGTTTTTGAGATAAATAAGTTTTACACTTATTAACATACCTAGCAACATCTGCTCGGTGTTGCGGCCAAAAATATTTATGTGCAATTCTCTCATAAGTTTTTTTAATACAAAAATCACCTAAAGTTTGTTCGTCACGATAACGTTTCAAAAGTTCCTTTGGATCAGATCTAGGAATAACTTCTATGCATAATCTGCTGTTAAATTTGGAAATCTACCTGGGATGTGTTTTAATAACTACCCTCCTTCCATTTTCCATCTATTAAATTTCCGAGGCTTCTCTGAACATAGGATAATCAGAAGCATAAAAAGCAGCTGGTTTAAACGACGGATTTTCAAAGGATTTTTCATTAAAATCAGAATTATTATCAATTTGAGAAGAATTTGTATCTATTGTATTAATAAAGAAATGTCATTTGAATTTGGAACGGGTAATGAAGAAATATATTGTAAAGATTCTGTCGGTGGAGTTACTCGTGTGGATTCTAAAGCTGGAACAGTTCTAGACAAGACAGACATCGGGAATTATATGATATTTTTCTTTTCTATGGACCATATTGAAGTCAAATTGGTGTAATTTAATAGCCCAACGACATAAACGACCTGAAGGGTTTTGTAAATTATTAAGCCAAAGTAAGGAATGATAATCGATAGTGATTGTAAAACGTGTTCCACATATGGACGCAATTTCTCTATGTTGAATAATACTGCCAAACATTCTCTTTCTTTACATATACATCTTACATTATTTGCTATGTATCTACAGTACGTTTATATCATACAGAGTGAATATTTAAACACGCGGAACTTGCGTTTTTGCTTGGCACTTTAATGAATAAAAGTACGCTTGTATTATACAGGGCATAACCATGAATTTTCAGAAATTTCTATTTTTCCGGATGATTCTTTTATATTTTGGTGGGATTTATTTGTAGAATTTGGGTTTCAATGACCTCTTGTGACCCTTTCACGTCAATATATATATATATATATATATATATATATATATATATATAATTTTGATATCCTAATAACTCTAATAACTATAAACACAGTATGCTAAATTTTTAAATGTATTTTATTTACAATGTTTAAATTTATGTATCAAACAGTGTCATAGCAACATATTTTATTTAGAAAATAGTTATAATAATATTAAAAGAGAAATAAACACCAATAGAGAAACATATAGCCAAAAATTACTTTACCAATACAACGACCATCGATATAATAAAATTTTTGAGAAAATTAAAGCTACTCATTGTAAAAAAAATTGATAACCTACAGAACCTTAAAAACAAAAACAACAAATTTATAATAAACAATAAATGGATAACAAATTTGACTAACATAAATATCCCTAATTCCGTAAAATATATATTAAGTCTATATAACAAATTTTCCACACATTCTAATAATGTTAATTTTTACCAAATTATTGCTAGTGTAGACAATGCAATTAATAACAAACCTATAAATATAAAACATGAAATTAGTTGTAAAATTAATAATATACTAACAAACCATAAAATAAAAAAAATAATAAAAAAATAAATAATGAAATTATACAACAATATAATCAAACAAAAAAATTCCTTCAAGAAAATCAAAATATTATTATAACCAATGCGGATAAATGTAAAAAAACAGTAGTAATTTATAAAACTGAATACCAAAATAAAATGTTGGAAGTGCTAAATGATAAAAACACGTACAAATTAGAAAAATTTGATCCAACGAAAAAAATTCAAACCACGCTAAATACATTTCTAAATAAACTATTAAATAAAGACCAACTAACACTAATGGAAAAGAACAGTCTAATAATGCATAACGGAAAAACACCATATTTATATGGATTACCTAAACTACACAAAGATAATATTCCCATGCTACCAATAATAAACAGCATAAATGCACCTACTTATAAACTATCAAAATATTTAGCAAAAATTGTACAAAGCTTAATTGGAAAAACTAAATATCATATAAAAGATTCATGGGATTTCCATAATTTCATATGTAAACAAACTATTCCAAAAAACCACATTTTAATATCACTTGACGTAGTTTCATTATTTACAAACGTGCCTTTAAATTTAGCTTTAGACAATATAAATTCCAATTGGGACAAAATTAAATTGTATACAACAATTAACAAAAGTTATTTTATGGAAGCTGTTTAACTATGCCTTAATTCAACATACTTTAAGTTTAACAATCAAATCTTTACACAAATTCATGGAACTGCTATGGGGTCACCATTATCATCAACCATAGCAGACCTAGTTATGGAAGAACTAGAAAATCAAGTTATTCTTACATTATCATTTACTCCACACTTTTATAAGAGATATGTAGATGATTGCTTATTATGCATACCGAATAACATGATTGATGAAACACTTACAAAATTTAATGGATACCACTTACGCCTAAAATTTACAGTGAATAAACAAGAATACAACAAAATACAAATTCTAAATATTGAGCTAAAACTTAAACAAAATGGAACAATAGTCACCACTTGGTACAATAAAAAAATATGGACGGGTAGATACCTAAATTTTAAATCAAATACACCAAATATATATAAAAAAAATGTAGTGAAAAACCTAGTAAATAGAGCAATGCATTTTACACACCTTAATGAAAGACCAATTATATTAAATAAAATTAAAACAACTCTAAAACAGAACGGATACCCACATAAATTTGTCACACCAATCATGTTACGTCATCATCGAACATTTATTGGAATTGGTGACAATAAATACTTTGTGCGGGTATCCTACAGTTTTCAGTGAAACATTATATACCGACAGTGGAAGTGCGTGAACACAGTCGCATTCGAACCCTTGCAGAAGACGGTTGTATGAGAGCTTTTGAAAGCGACACCGACACCCGGACGAGCGTGTTCTTGGTTGTCCGAAAGCTTTTGTGTGTGAACCTTTATTGCCCCCAGCGGCACAGGACTTAAGGTATTTATACCCTTCATTAAGTAGTTTGGTGTAGTTGTTTTTAGTTATTACATAACCGCTCCACCGCCATTGGTATTGCTACAAAAAGCAATTGGTCCTTCCCTATAATTAGCATATTATATCATCTCCTTAATACCCCAAGCAATCCATTGGTCCAAACGATCCGAATTCACCAGTTGTATGGTATACGCATGTCCTAAATTAAATATCATTTTGCACACCAGCGAGCTTTTAAGTAATTATTTTAGCTTTTAAATTTGTGCTTAAAGCCCATATTTAGCGGGTTAAAATGTGTAAATATTATTTATACTGTCTCTAGAATAAATTAAGTGATTTCGCCGTAATTAAAACCAGCAAGCGTTTTAATTACAAACAAATCCTTAATATAAAATTTGTTAATTTGCACTAAAAGCCATTGCGCGTTTTTAGTTTTCACATACAACCCTTTCAGGCGGTTTACAACGTAAAATATTTAATACATTTGCAGGGTAATAATGTTGTAAAGCTGAACGCTTCTTGCAAACACGTTAAGCCACATGTTTAAACGTTCCTGTGATCTTTTGAGGGTAAAAGCCGCCCGGGTTGTAAGCTGTAAATCTTATCTTTAGGCTTTGTTTGACAAACCGGTAGGTTTTCGACGTCTCGTTTAAGACCCCATTGCAGGCTAATAGTCATAAAACGTGATTTATTGGTTTATGCGCTTTTTTACATTTTTCGTGTCTTGAACAACAACCCATAATATTTAATATTTCGCAGCGCACATCTTGAGCTTTACCGTTTTACAGCATTTTTATAGTGTAGGCTTTTCAGAATAACTTTCAGAATGGCTCCCAAGAAAATACAGGTAACCGAACTCGGATTACTGAAAATACGCATTATAGAAATGTGGGAACTTAGTAACGCTATACAAAGTGACCCAACTTTAAAAACGTTCCTTATTCAAGCAAGGGGAGTAAATGACCTTTACACCAATTGCAATAAAATTTTAGTTGCTGTCTTGGCGTCCTGTGACGAGGTAGAATTATTAAATTACAACACTTTACTGAAGGAAGTAGATTCCGCTTATTATTGCATACTGCTGCATCTCGAAACGATGCAAGAAATGAAAGCACCACAAATCATTGAAAATGCTCCAAGCAGCTCGGGATCAAAATTGTTACCGTTAAAGCTCCAACATTTCAATAATGAGGTAACTGAATTTCCATCTTTCATCGATTTATTTGACAGTCTGGTCTATAATAACGCGTCGCTGTCCAATATCGAAAAGCTAAATTATCTTATCAGTTGCTGTAGCGGGGAGTCTTTGAAAATCATTAAATCGGTACCCATTTCGGGAGATAATTTTATCATTTCCTATAACGCCTTGCGTGAGAGATTTAGCAATCCGCGTTTATTGGCAACTTTGCATTGGAGAGCTATGAAAGACTTTCCACCTTTAAAATCAGAAGACCCTAAGAAACTTAGGGCACTTATTGATTGTTTTCAGAGAACCTTGCTGTTCTAACTAACTTAAAGTTTCCCACTGAACATTGGAACTTTATTCTGGTCGATTGTCTTTAGAAAAACTCGATCCGTTCACTAGAAAACGCTTCGAACTCCAATCGGATCCGAAGCAAATACCCAATTTCGATGATTTGAGATATTTTTAACTCAACAATGTGCAGCGTTGAAACCTTTTCTTCAACCGCACCTGTTTCTTATTCGACGACTGTCCATACATCTCACACATCAGTGCCTAAGAAATCCTCAGCGTTTCAATTTAAACCAAGAGTTTCTTCTAACGTAGTTTCACTGGATACACCAAGTAGCTCCAGTGACTCAAATAATTCATTTTTGCACCATTGTCCTTCTTGCAAGGGCAATCACTTAATTTACAGATGTCAATCGTTTCTAAAGAAAACTCAGACAGAACGTTTCGACATTGTCAAACGCTTACGCCTTTGTTTAAATTGCTTACGAACAGACCATGCGTCCATGCAATGCAAATCTTATAATTCCTGTCGAACTTGCGCCAAGCCGCATCATACCTTGCTACATTTTGAACCGCAACCTGCTTCTAGCCGTTCAGCTGAACCGATCGCTACACACATGCATAAAAATGCCAATAGGACGCAGTCAGCCTCTCCTATTCCGGCAAATGTTTTGTCTTCACAGACGAATTCAAATTTTGGGGTTACTGTCTTACTCTCCACTGCTGTTGTGGAAGTTCAAGACCGGTCTGGTAGATACAAACCGATCAGGGTACTCTTAGACCCTGGCTCTCAAACTAGCTTTATTCGAGACGATTGCGTGAGCAAACTTTGGCTTCCACGCATATGTTCTCAAGTTCCGATTTATGGACTTGGACAGACAACTTCAGCAGTCAATAGGGGTGCCGTCAGCTGCACCATTCGCTCTATGTTAGACTCTGAAAAATCTCTAGAAGTCACAACTTTTGTGCTTTCGTCAATATCTGGCAAATTACCCAGCGTTGAAGTTCCTAATAATTGGGAACACTTATGCAGCCTGCACTTTGCAGACCCGACCTGGAACTCTCCAGGAACTATTGACATGCTCCTTGGAGCAGATGTTTATCCGTTCATCATCAATGGCGGTGTTATACATGGCAAATTTCTTCAGCCTGCCGCCATAAATACAATTTTTAGTTGGACTATTATTGGTCCCACAAAAAGCTTGCAGTCTGATACTGTCCAAGCATTTTTTACTTCTGTAGAAGATCCTATCGACCAGACCCTAAGGCGGTTTTGGGAGATAGAAGAGTTGCCATCCAAGCCTTATACTTCTACGGAGGAAGAAAAGGCAGATTTGATTTTTGAAAACACGTTTTCTCGTGACCCTAGCGGTCGTTTTATTGTTGCGTTACCGTTCAACGATACTTTGCCCGCTTTTGATAATTCCTTTGAGATAGCTAAAAAACGACTATTTTCGTTAGAGCGCAAGTTGCATGCTCAACCGGAGC
Organism: Platerodrilus igneus; assembly: GCA_036346225.1. Classification (NCBI taxonomy): domain Eukaryota; kingdom Metazoa; phylum Arthropoda; class Insecta; order Coleoptera; family Lycidae; genus Platerodrilus; species Platerodrilus igneus. The sequence continues at coordinate 6,381,294 of JARFIW010001503.1, read as the reverse complement.
TACGCGCACAGTACAACAATTTCATGCAGGACTATCTTGATGCGGGTCATATGGCATTACTCGATTCTGCGCCCGTTGGGAACGATAATTATTTTTTACCCCATCACCCTGTGTTTAAAGAAGAAGGTCATACTTCTAAAATTCGTGTGGTTTTTGACGCCTCTGCAAAGGCTAAAAACAACGTGTCACTTAATGACACTCAATTGGCTGGACCTAGTCTCCAAAATGATATTTCGTCAATCTTATTGAAATTTCGTACTCATCGTTTCGTTTTTACTTGTGATGTTCGCCAAATGTATCGACAAATTTTGGTTACCGAAAAACATCGAAAGTTTCAATTAATTGTTTGGCGGTTCTCCGCAGAAGAACCCATTCAGACTTATCAGCGTAATACAGTGACCTATGGTATTAAGTCATCGCCTTATCTTTCATTAAAAACTCTTCAGCAATTAGCCATTGACGAAGGCAAAAGGTTTCCGTTAGCCGCTGAGGCTATACGGTCAAATCTATATATTGATGATTTCGTCGCCGGTGGAGATTCTATACAATCGGCCCGCGAAATTAAAGATCAACTTATCCGACTTTTACTTTTGGCTGGTTTTGAACTTCGAAAATGGAGTTCTAATTCAGTTTCTATTTTGGAAGGCATTCCGTCAGATTTTTGCCAATATACTTCTCTCGATTTCGATTCTGACGAATCAATAAAAATATTAGGTCTTCAATGGTCACCTACAGAAGATATTTTCTCATTTCGGGTTAAACCATTAAACCCAATATGTACAAAGCGCAACATACTTTCACAAGTTGCCAGAATATATGATCCATTAGGGTTTTTAGCCCCACTAACACTTTTGCAAAACGCCTAATCCAGCATCTGTGGATGTTAGGTTTAAATTGGGATGACATCCCACCAGCAGACATTTCGTCTCAATGGCAGCAGTATCAAGAAGAGTTGCCGTTATTATCGTCATTAAAGTTACCACGTTGTTTACCCCCTTCGGATCCTTTTACTTGTCATTTGCATGGGTTTTGCGATGCTAGCGAGGTAGGGTATGCAGCGGTAGTGTATTTCAGTTCATAAATCAAACTACTGGAGAAATAACTGTACAATTTGTAACCGCTAAAACAAAAGTAGCTCCAATTAAGCGCATTTCAATTCCACGTTTGGAATTATGTGCCGCCGTTTTATTAACCGATTTACTTTCTTTTACCATTCGTTCTTATCAAGGCTTGATTGACATCTCCGATGTTTCAACGTGGAGTGATTCTACGGTCGCTCTCACTTGGATACGTTCTCCACCTTTTCGTTGGAAAACTTTTGTGGCAAACCGTGTTAGCCACATTCAAGAAATCATTGCACCTAGCCGATGGTTTTATATTAAATCTTCGCATAATCCGGCTGATCCTGCATCTCGGGGATTAATGCCAAGCGCGGTTATTTCATGTTCGCTATGGTGGGCGGGGCCTGAATGGCTTCACTACCCTAGTGACTCGTGGCCGCCTCAACCAACATTGTCAACCTCAATTGCTGAGGTAACTACGGAAAAGAAGATCCTAACATTTGTCGCTCAAACAGATCCAAACGTCATTGACATTTTACTAAGTCGCTTTTCATCGTTATATAAAATCCAAGGCATCGTGGCTTACATTTATAGATTTTCTAAACCCATGGCTCAACGTCATACGGGTCCCTTAACAGACATTGAATTACACAATGCTCTCATGATTATCGTCCGGCATGTACAAAATGTTACATTTTCAAAGGAAATAGCTTCGATCAAGGCAAACCGTAAGTTACCTAAAAGCTTGCGAAAACTTTCTCCATTTGTTGATCCACAAAATATCTTAAGAGTAGGTGGGCGCTTGACACATTCTTCGCTTTCCTATTTCGAAAAGTTTCCTGCGTTATTGCCTCAGCGGCACCGATTAACCGAACTTATCATTCGGTCAACTCATGAAAGGTATTGCCATCCCGGTGTTAATACCACAGCGTATCTTATCCAACAGAATTTCTGGATCCTTTCTATTAAAAATTCAATCAGAAATTATTTATTATCATGTCATAGATGTTTTCGTACCAAACCGGTCCTGGTAACTCCTCCTATGGGAGACCTACCGGCAGCACGTATTATCCAAATCAAACCGTTCAGTATTGTTGGTGTTGATTTTGCTGGCCCTCTTTTAATAAAGGCTAACCGCCTACGGGGCTCTAAATCTCTTAAGGCCTATATTTGTATTTTCGTTTGTTTTGCCACTAAGGCAGCACATATTGAACTTGTTTCGGATTTGTCGGCAGACGCGTTTCTTGCTGCTTTGCGACGATTTATAGCACGTCGAGGACGCTGTTCTCAGATATTTAGCGATTGCGGTACTAATTTTGTAGGTGCCTATCGTCAGCTTATGAGTTATCTGCATAGTGCAGTAACCTCAGAAAAGATAAAGTGGTCGTTTAATCCACCTAGCGCCCCTCACTTCGGTGGCTTGTGGGAAAGCGGTGTTAAGTCGGTAAAGACACACCTAGCTCGCGTAATCGGCGAACAAAAACTTACCTTTGAGGAACTTTACACAGTTCTTACACAAATTGAATCTGTTCTAAATTCAAGGCCACTCTGCGCTTTGAGTTCGGATCCAAATGACTTGCGTTGCTTAACACCAGGTCATTTCCTAACTATGGAGCCTCTTTCTGCACCACCAGATGAGGACCATTCAACCAACGTTTTACCATTAAAGAGCAGGTGGAAACTCCTGCAAAAACTCCACCAAGATTTTTGGGCTCGCTGGAGCCATGAGTACTTACCTACTCTGAATCAAAAGGTTAAATGGCACTCTAAGGTAGGTGTCCGACAAGTTGAAAAGGACACTATTGTCCTCGTCAAGGACGACCAGCTTTCTCCACTTCAATGGAGGTTTGGTCGTATTATTAATACCTTTCCCGGTGCGGACGGTATTATACGTGTCGCTGAAATCAAAACGGCACATGGCACACTAAAACGACCTTTGGTCAAACTAGCGCCGCTACCGGTATTTTAATTTTATTGTATGTTTAGATGTATCTACACATTTCTTACATGTATAGTAGTATATTATTTTTACATATTTGCTTATTTACATATATATTTTATTTTTGCATAGTTGGTAATATCGCTCGCTGTAGTGTACCACCCTATCTTTCGTTACCTGTTTTCCTAGCAAGGTCAAATCCCATGTGATTTCCTTCACCCAACCTACTTCCCTCCTTTTCAAAAATCTATGAATTTGGTGGGCGGTATGTTACGTCATCATCGAACATTTATTGGAATTGGTGACAATAAATACTTTGTGCGGGTATCCTACAGTTTTCAGTGAAACATTATATACCGACAGTGGAAGTGCGTGAACACAGTCGCATTCGAACCCTTGCAGAAGACGGTTGTATGAGAGCTTTTGAAAGCGACACCGACACCCGGACGAGCGTGTTCTTGGTTGTCCGAAAGCTTTTGTGTGTGAACCTTTATTGCCCCCAGCGGCACAGGACTTAAGGTATTTATACTCTTCATTAAGTAGTTTGGTGTAGTTGTTTTTAGTTATTACATAACCGCTCCACCGCCATTGGTATTGCTACAAAAAGCAATTGGTCCTTCCCTATAATTAGCATATTATATCATCTCCTTAATACCCCAAGCAATCCAAATCATAAAGGAAACTCAAAAAAGAACAAGAAAATTATGTTAGTATAAAATATCACCCAACAGTATCTAATAAAATTCAACAATGTTTAAAAAAATACGAAATAAAAGTTGTTCACAAACCTAACAATAATAACAATAATTTTTTTACAAAACTAAAACCGCTAACACCAATTACAGATAAAACAAATTGTATCTATAAAATAAACTGTAAAAACTGTATCGGTTCATATATCGGAAATACGAAACAATATTTACACCGTAGAATTTATGAACACCAATATTCTATTAAAACTCATAAAAGAAACACAGCACTGGCAAATCATGCGTTGGACCACATGCATAACTTTGATTTTGAAAATCAAAGTGTAATTAACAAAGAACAAAACGAAAATAAACGTAGTACATTAGAAATTATTCACATTCAACGGAATATAAACAGTATAAATAATAAAACGGACATTCAACATTCACTAAAATTTATAACAATATTATTCATAATTAATAATTACATAGTTAATATACTGTATTTTGGTGCTTATTTCTCACTTAAATGGTAAATCATCTCAAAAAGGTACTTATTCTAACATTCACTCTGTATATAAAATATTAAGATTTATTATTAAGTAAAGTATAGAAAAATTATATAAATTCATATCACTTCTGATAACATAATTGAAAACTTGTTTTTAACTGCCTAGGATACATTTAATAAAATTGATTAGTCTAGCTATTAGTTATTAGATTTTACACCATGCAAATAATTTCAAAATAATGTTACCAAGTAAGTTTTAATTATAATATATTTTAATAGTTTAAGATATTTTAGAAATTTACAGGAATTTTAATTATATGTGACCAAGGTTTATGATAACCGAAACGCGTTATGTTAGTATTGCATATTATTTAAGTGGGAAGAATAAATGTTAATAAATGACCTATTTCCCAAGAAAAGAAAATTTTATATATATATATATATATATATATATATATATATATATATATGTTACTGTGAGGTTACTTCTGACAATCATCGAGCCCCAGCGTTTGGTCGTCAAAATATTGATACTCGTGCCCCACCTATTGGGTCGTCATGATATTGTGAGGTTTCACCTCAGCTGCTCCTCCACTGAATTCCTAAATTCACCAGAACCTTTTAAAACCAACACAGACGGTTACCTGCTAACGCTGGATCTAAAACTCCCGCTCACTGCTTCTATGCTGAAACCTAAAAGAAATTCACGCCCTACAATCACACACTCAAAATAACGCAATTCACAAAATGCATCACACTCTATTTACATGAAATAAATATTACAATTTCAAAATACCATTCCTTATGTACATTGGTATTATTAGTATTGTCAACAATTTTATTTTCAAAAGTATTTTAATTCGATAACCTTATTTAAACAAATATTTAATTAAAGTAAGAGGGCGTTCCTCATACCTTACGTTTAACCCCTTTGGCTTATCATGAGCTCATAGTAAAACTCGTTAAATGTGAGTGCAAATTTACCGCACTACAAAATTAAAATAAGCTCTTTATACTTCTTTACAACTTAGTCTGGTTATCTGTAAATTAATTATCCTTGACTACCTAAATAAATTTCATTTTCATCTAAAGTTCCATAAATTTTTAGTTCATTAAATATTTCAAATACGAAACACTCAAAAGCACAAAAAAAATTAAAAAAATTATAGAAAATATTCACCACACAATGTTTTTAAACAATGGCATACCTGGTAACTATCTTCCAAACGTCACCCGCCAATCAGCCCTTGAAGATGATGCCGTCCAGTATGGCACTAGTCCATAAAACAGCTTCGAGGTTGAATCACCACCCTTCTATGCCTGCTGCTACCCCAAAATCTTTTCATTTATAATACAACCATGAGCATCCAATTTCCAAATTTTACTCTTCGTATTCCCAAATTAAATAACCAAAAATCGCCGCCTTCACCATCGAATCTTCCCTAATTTTACTAAATTTCGTGCATTCCAAAGCCACAATAATTAATCGTTTGTACTTATATACAAAATTTACTCTTCATATAAAAATGCTTTATTCGCCTTTTAATTGACCGTACTTGTCATCATATTAACTTATGAGCAATTTTACATAAATTCTCTAACTTTCACTAAAAGTAATTTGATGAAGCGCGAAAGACTGACGAAGAATTAAGAGACCGCCACTCCCTTTGAAAGTGGTTTATATAGCCATTACTACACCTCCCCTATTTTCCAATTCGCACGTAAAAATGTTTACGTACAAGAATATTCCGCGTAAAAGCAGCAACCGTTCTTCATTTCTTAAAATTGTTTGCTTAACCGACTCGATATTCTCTTTAAAAGCTTTAACGACTCTTCGTTTAGCTTGAATTATGATAACAAACATGCTAAAATACTTGGTACAACATTTACAACCGCCAACTGTCTCAATTTTGTGAAACTAGTCTCAACCGCCAAGTCGATTCCCACTACTTTCACGCCTTCAAACATATTTTGTCTCTCTTGCTTATTTAACCCCATTTCACACATATCCTTCCACCAGCTGAATATTTGCCCTTCTTAATACAAACTTGTTGCACGTATACCTGCATCGCCAATTCCTTTCCCTTGCTTTCAATCGATGCGCATCTGCTTATAATATTCCTAGAAATTATTGATTTTGTTTCCCCCTCTAAAGTAAGTTTGTTCGCCGTTTCCATCCTATACTATATCCATAATTAAATCTCTGTTTCCCATTTGTATTCATACGTTTCTACTCCGTCCTTGTCCCTCCATGACAGTTGTTTTTAGCTTCCATCCAATACTACCTTTATAATTAAAAATCGATATCTTTAATCAACATCCTGCTTCTTCGTCCTACTTTTGTGTTTTCTGTTCTGTCCTCGTTGTATATTCACTACGCTAACTCTCAACGGCCTTTCCCTTCTTGTAACCTATTAAAGCTTGTTTATCGTACGTGTTATCTTGAAATATCTCCCCCATTGTCGATGCTTTGAAACGTTTCTTGGTTTTACCCTTGAAAATAATAATCCTATTTTAACGAATATGCAAAGCTTTTATGTATTCGTATGCTACCTTAAATAAAACTTAAAAATGGTATTTTTACCTCGTTGTTTTTAATCCTTATCGCCATATCTTATAATAAATATATTATGCTACGTCATTCCTAAATAAATATAACTAAAATTAAATTAATCCTACACTACTATACGTTGACTAAGCTCTAAATTAATTACTTAAAATACCTTAAATATCTAAAATGCCTAACTTGATTTTCTAATAATTTGTTACTCTAACTCCAAGTTTGATTTATGCCCTTATGTATTTACAATTAGCCACGAATTACACACCCGGTGTGGCCACGAGAAGGTTTGTTACGTTTGCAAATAAATTTTGCTGTAACATTCCGCAAATCTCAAAAGGCCAGACGTACATGTATAGCCATCTTTAGAACTACGATGTAGTTTGGATTCAATTTTTGTACTTCCACGCTTAGTAGTGTTGGTGTTTTACCACCTGATGGCGGTATTATTTACTTTTGCCATAGTACAGAGATTGCTTCATAGGGTTGGCAACTAATTCTCTCTGAAGATGCTTAAGGAAGCTGAAACCGGCCAGTTAGTGGATGTTTCCTCCCCTGTGAAGTAATAAAGCTATTGTTTTGATAATGGCTATACAACTACTCGCTCGATTGGTATTCGTCAATAAGCTCTTAGTATTTTCATAAGAGTTTGTTTACAGATACATCTTAATTTATATATTGTTCTACACAATTTCTTATTGCGGATTGCAAAGAACTTGTCGTAATGCCGTACTTCCCATAAGGTGTCTGTATTAAATATTACAACTTTGCTACTCCTGTCCTGATGAGCCCCAATTAGGGCGAAACGCGTCGACAGGATGCCCTCGTGGCTGAACTTGAGTCACTTGCCATATATATATATATATATATATATATATATATATATATATATTCAAAAAATAAGTAAATTTAATGAATCTTTGATTAATGCACCCTCGTGGCTTATTTTGAGTCACTTGTCATTGTATGTATTGCTGTGTTGCTCATCTCGTAATTGAAATTTCAATAATGGAACAAATACACATATAATGAGTTCACAATTCCTTCTCACAAACAATATGTTAAATACACAGTTCTCAAATATTCTCTACACCACTACTCTAATAAACGATTTTTAAATACACGAGATTTTCATTAGAATTACTAGTTACACCAGTTATTTGCAAAAACTCGTGTAATTTAATATCGTTTCCATTGATAATGTGTTAAACTCACTGAATTCAGTAGGTTTATTGTATCTTATGTAATGAATTGCGTGAATTTGCAACCCCAAAACAAATTATTTAAATGACTTGTTCACAAAATTTATTACGAAAATTAAATTCTTAAGTTAAAAATAGTCTTTTATGAAATCACTCAAACTCAAAACTTGTTATTTAATCTGACCTCTTTACAGTCAAGTGTCTATTTTTTATGGTTTGCTTTTCCATTACCAGACTTTACTCTTCAAAATCCAAATAAGACGATTTCCTAATTTTTATAAATCAATACCAATGTTCTAGCTTATTTTAAATTGGTTTTGAGTAGTCCAAAATCCATTTGTAAATTTATCTGCACATTTTTGATTAAAATCCAGGCTTCGAATTATTATTAATGTGTCTTGAATTATAAATCTTGCATTTTCAAAATAATATACTTTAAGTATTTTTCATTTTATGTACGAAATTGATTACGTATTGTATCTAGACTGTGGACAATAGTATCTTCGTATCGGCGCTTCAACCAGTGCTTCTCTGACGTCATCTTTCTTATACCTTTCAGCAATTTCCTGAATGTTGTGGAAAACATCCTATGCTTTTAATATTCTCAATAATTGAAACTGATTAAATTAAAAGGTTTTCACATAGAAATACGTCCTTTTATTACTAAATATAAATGAAAATTTTTTTAGAATATTTACGCTACGATCCTTCAGTTATCATATGAAAATACAGGGAGTATTTTTTTATGTGTTAAATGTAATTATATGAAAATTTCTATCCTTCATTTATTAAATATGAATGAAACCTTCTTTTAGAATCATATTTTTATACAAAATTATAATTGTCATTTATATAATTAAATAAACAAAGTTTAAAAAAATCAAAATCTATTGTTTTAAATGTTGTTAATAAACACTGTGCAACATTAAATTCAAGGAAAAATCTTTCACGGTATCCCTTTCTTAAACCACAAACCTCATTTCAGAATTGATTAATTCCTAGAATCATAGTAAATCATAAAATTTTAGATTTTATAATACCTTCAATAAAATAACTTCTAAAATTTAATTTATGCTTATTACAAGAAATTTCTAATCTTTTTGTGTATAAAAATGCTTTCTTAAGTAAATAAGTCACAGCAATCAATAATTCAAAATAAGTTTTTTCTGCTAAATTATTTAGAACATTTTTCATATATTATTAGTTATTTGTTATATCAAATCATAATTTAAAAGCATCAAATTTACCCCACCAAACTATTTTTTCAATATTAATAAATTTGTTCTATAACTATATTTGCAATGCTTTATCGAATTAACGTAGATTGTTGCAGGAAATTATTTCAAACGTTAATTTATCTAAATTCGAATTGTTACAAAAGTATCTTTCTGTTTGTATCTTTAACCAGGCCGATACTTTCTTCTAAATCTGCATCACTTATTTCCGTGGGGTATCTACCCATTCCAATAAGTCTGTATACTATTTTTTATTTTATTTCCACAACCCTTGTTAAGGCAATTAAATATTAATGTTGTAAGTTGTGAGGCGTAGTAATTATAATTATAATTTACTTGCATCGATCAGTCTAATAAATCTTTTAAAATATTATCTTTCGGTATTTTGATCACTATTTCTCATCTGTAATTATAATCTGATTTTTCGCCATGACTAACTTCAATATACTTAATGAGTGCTTCCGTTTAAATTTAATTATAATATATAACTTAATAGATACTAAATATTTAAATATTTTATATTTAGCGCTTTACAAAATCTAGTATGTGACGTTTGTTGACATTTTATACTACGGAGATTTCTATTCTCATTCAAAGGTCAAGTTTCTGAATTAAATTTCTCACGGTCATCTACATTTCAATATATATTGGTTTTTATGAGTACATAAATGATAACTGAGAATGGCGTACCATTTCATTCAAAAGGCCAAAAGCATATTCTTCCGTCATATATATTAAACATGATATTAATAAATTATATGAATTTAAACTAACATAAAATAGCACTGAATAGAAATTAGTTTTAATTTCTTTATATTTATATTATTGTATAACTGTTTGTTTGAGCTAATTATTAATAATTAATGAACTTTATCAACATAATTGTTATGACGCACCAAACATGTTGGACCTTTACATTTTTAATACGATTTCATACTGTAGAACACTTTTTAGGAATTGTTTCTTTACTTTTATGGATACAAAAAGTCATTGTCACATTCCTGAATTAACTTGTAGACCACAAGTTCCAGGCTTTTTCGGGTTACCGCCCACCACAACACATAAATTTTGCAACTTGCTTCTATTATAACAGTTTCCGCGTTAAAGCTCTTTGATATTTTCGACGTACATAGCAACGGATGATACATTACCGCTCATGTCCTTAAATTCTTTAAAATGTAATGGCCAATGTGTGGTTCATTTTGAACACTGTTATTACAAATCCGATTTTGATGAAACCAAAGATTATAGAGTGAATACTAAAATATCGTTATGCATACTTTCACCCAATTGTTTCACTATGCAAATTCGAAATACATATTAAGATACTGCATTACAAAAGGAAACAATCTTATAGCAATAATTAAAATATTATCAAATATATTACAAAATTATTTATTTCCAACTATAAAGTAAAAATACAAAAGAAAATAACAAATTAATGTGAATTTTCATACAATGTGTTACGGTATTCCGCGCAAACTCGAAAGAATACAGTAAAAACCAGTAAAGAAATCGTTTACACCGAATACCGCAACAAAACAGGGACAGAATGGTAGAATTCAATTGGAATTCGGGCTAACTCAAACATCGTCGAGTGGCGTGGGTGAAATAAAAAGAACACATTAGAAATCTCAGTAAGACTATTTACAAAACAACAAAGAAACCAATAATTTGCATGATCGTTCGATACAACGTGATGGTAAACAAAGCGTCATAACAAAAATATAAAATTTGTAAGCAAATATAACGTCTTAGGACCTAGATACTTACTTAATGCTTCACCTTAAATATATACAAAAGAAAATTAAACATAAAAATATAACTGTGACTATTTAAAATAGCGAGGATAAAATTTTATTGCATAGCACCTACACATCTACATATTAGTATAATGTTCCAGTCCTATGAAATTATAGATAAAATTTACAGTAGCATCTGCTTTGGCGAGTGTACCTCGTGAAGTTCAATAAATATTGTATATCTTAATCAAACAGTAATTAGCAAGTTGTGGACGTTAACAGAAAAGTAAAAAGTAGAAAGTAGTCTAACGCTAGCTTTAGAAATAGTACATAATTATTCGTGTTGTAAGTGTAGCGTATAGTCTGCAATTTAGTGCGGGCTCAAACCTCAAGAAAAAAGAAATGTCTATCTTTCAAAACAGCATAAAAAAATAACGAAAACAGAACTGTACCTTAAGCTATCGGTTTCTTTCTGGTATCATCTTATGGATGGGAAAATGCGGCTGCATTTCTCAATCGGCTGGATGCTGGAACCACCCACTTAACTCATACTAGCACAGAAAGCATTTTTAATAGTGCGACTTTACCGGGCTCTTTTACGAAAAAAGGGCTCGGTGTGGAATGATTAGCTTTCAAAGTACGGTCTCTGTTTATAAGAGAAGAACCATGTATGGAGGTAAATATTTGGCTTTCAAAAATATCGCCGAAGGATCAGGTGTGCAGAATTCTCAGACGGCAGCTACAAAAATCTACAGTTTGCCAACAAGCAGATAACGCAATTAACAAAGGGTTTTTAAACAAAGGAAAACAATCTTATTATTATGAAACATTTTCACAGCTGCAGGATAACAGAAAACAAACCCATTGCAAGTGTTCATTTACTAGGCAGATGGTTAAGTGGCCTCATCTTTTAGAAGAAAGCTGTGCATTTATGTGCAACTGTAATTAATTTGTAGTCACAGCAGGTGGTAGAATTTATTTGTAGCGACTTTATAATGTGGAGTTTTTTAAGCAGCTATTTGATTTTATAAGGCAAAATTTTATATAGAGTAATATATAGAGTAATTTTATAAATTAACACTAATTTCAAATGGTAGAAAATCCAGGTTGTTGAGAAATTTTAGGATGTTTTAAATAGCAGTAGGATTAATAAATTTTCATGCAGAAAAAATTACTTGCAGGGTTTTGAACATAGCAAATGGTTTAAACATGTAAATTTGGAATACATATCAAGAGGTTGTGTTGCCTTAGTAAAAATCTTATTGCGATAATTAAAACACCAATAAATGTATTAAATTGTTAATTTCAAACTTGCAAAATAAAAATGCAAAAAAAAATCAGATAAGAAGATGGAAATTCAATTAAAAATGTCTGCACTATTTGAGATAACCCAAGAGTGCAGTGACGGAATTTTTGAAGGGAACTCTTGGTATCCACTATTGAATTTTATGTTTAGTTTTTCATTTGTTGCGAGTTTCGTAAATTTCACTTCTAAATTTGACGATTTTTCTGTGTTTATATGTAGCGGCTCAAGATCCCGGGTTCGAATCGCGACACCGTCCGCTTGAAAAATGTTTGGGGAGCATTTTTTACAAAAATAGGCTCTTGTTCGGATGAGAGGTAAAATGTATGTCCCGTATGTGAGTGTTGGCACACACGTTATAGATCGCTACCTTGCTTGGAACAGCAAGGGTTCCGCAAAATTCAAAATTTTCAGGTAAAAAAAACTCGCTTCCTGGCCAATGTAGTACCTTCGGTTGGAGCATTGGAAAATCAAATATAGTGTATTTAGATATAGGAAATGACATACACGCCCAATTTCGTATATGGATGTTTAGAATATTTTTGAATCATCCATTGAAATTATAAGGGAGAACCACGAAATATTGGAAATGCGTAAATCTTTGAGAGGCACTTTTGATAAATCAGAAAAGTAGGAATATGATCCTCGGTTTATATTCTACTTGAATAGAAAACGTTTTTTTCTCAAAAGCGGCAATAACTTTTTAGTTTTAACTAAATTGAATTCATTACCTGCTTGTAATGGTATGAATTGAGTTTATTAAACATTTTTTAGAGGTCTGTCAAATAAACTGTCATTGTTAGATGTAAATCAGATTAGCCAGCTATCCGTTGTCTCTCATTTTTTAGGAATTCTAGTAATGAATCAAATAAATTGTAAAACAGATTCAGACAAATGCGTTTAGAAACCAACAAACTTCCGTGTGAAACAGCGAACGATTGAAACCTTTATCGATTCTACTACAAAGTCGGCTAAACACTTTGTCATTCAATGAATTGATTCTAATCTTGTTGATTGCTTGATAATTAACGAAGTAAGATATGGCGTTTATTCTAGTTTTTCGCAACCGAATATTGACGACGAGAAACACAATCTATAGTGAGGATATTTGGTATTGTTGATTTATATGCACCATGTAACCTTTGTAGCTCGTTGTCATTGCTGAAGCTACCGTCATTAGCAACAATCAAAATATCACAAATAAAATATCTTTCTCTTCAATAAACTTATTCAAGGTATTAAATATAGATCCTCCTCTATTCGTGTCCAAGTTTTTAACAAGCAATAATTCTTGACAAACGTTTTCTTCTTTTATGAATCGTGCGTATGATAAAAGTATTGCTTCATTATTTGCGAAAGTCGATCTATCAAGTTGAATAGAAATTTACATGTCTTAATCGCACAATGAATTTTCTACGTCTTCTACGATTTCACCGCTTCTTGTTTGCACCGAATTATTACTCGGAGGAATTTTCCTGATGATATTTGACGCTGGCTTATGATGACAGTGTATATATTACTTCTTTTACTGCGGTCCACCAGCTGGTGCGGCTTTTCAAGTTTTTAACTATTTCGTCTAATTCATCATTATCTTGTTTAGTGAACGACGCAAAAGTCTTGATACAGTTGGTCGTCACATATTTTATCCTTGATTAGAACATTACATCTAAGACTAAATCTGTATACAAAGGAAAATTTGATAGCTACCCTGGAGCGTTATATCTTCAGGTTAATGATTGGCAGTTTACAAGAAAGTGCACGTAAAAACTTTATTAAGCTTACAATAGGAACTTTCTAGATATAATTTGTATAGGATTGACACATTCTTAGAATGATCTAGAACAATTGAAATAAGTATACAGATCGCCCGTCCACGAGTATCAATCAGTTCAAATTTAAGTTTTGATTAGAATGCTAGTCATAAAGTTGTAATATGCCATTTTTCCTGGGGCAAATTGCCATGTTTTAGCTAAGTAAACTTTTCAGTTTTGCTTTAGCTAGTTCTCTTTTACCTAAGTTTATTCCACACAACACTTTGGAATTTGCTAAAACATAAATAAATTCAAGTCCTCAGAATTAAGTTCTATTATATTTAACTATTTAATACAATTAAAATAGCATAAATCATCTATACATATGGTTAAAAAAGTGTGAGTTGCTTTAATTTCATTAGCAGTGAAGTTTTCCGTACATAATATGGGTAGATTTGAATTCTGTCAATTCTATTTATCTTGGTGATACCTGTTTGCCGACCGGATGGTTGATTTTGTGCATTTGGTTTTCTGATTTATGATGATCTGGCAGTATCTTGTCTTTCTTAATTTTCTAAACATGATGTCGTTTAAAGCATGTTTTTATTAAATATATTCGTTTGTTCTTTACAAAAAAAAGTTTATAGGAAGTACATACGAAAAGATTTCTACAAACCCTGCTGCATTGAACTTATTTTTATACTAAAAATGGTGAGATGCAAATGGATTTAATTTTTGTTTTTTGTTAAATTATCCTTCATTTTAAATCTAATACTGTTATATTGCATGGTTTAAAGATACCGCGGATGATTACCTTTTCGTTGTTTTCCCTTAAGCACTTGGTCTGATGTTATTTTGATTCCCAGATTATCATATTTATATAATACCTTTGCATATTCATTTTTAGCATTTTAATTAACATAAAACTAGTATATATAATGAAGCTTGTTCTTTATCAGTCTCTCATCAATCAGTGTTTAGTATGTCTGGCTCTTCTGTCTCTTGGATCCTCAACCAAAATCTACGGCAGTTAGGCGGCATAAGAGGCACCGTTTTCAATTACATCTTTTTTCTTTGCTTTATTGAATATTCATTCTTTGTCAATTTGTTTACATATGGGAAAGTGCTTTATGAATTTAGTTCGTAAAAAGTTTAACCCTTTTGAACTAAATTATTCATATTTGGTAGCATACAGAAGACTTCTATTTCCGCGTTTAGAGGTTATTTTAATAATATTTGAGAAATAATTTATGCTGGTGTTATTATTATTTTTATTATTATTATCAACCCTCCCAGTAAACCCCCAGGCAATGAAATATAGTTCTAAAACACTTACTCCGACATTTACATGGGCGTCGTCCTTAGGGGCGGATCTCTGCTATTGCCCTGTTGTGGATCGCTGCTCGTGCTGGTGGTTCCTCGCTAAACAATACTCTAAGGATAGGGATAAAAGGGTGGGAACGGAAACAGGCATTTGCGACATTACTACCCGGTAGACGGTACGGTAATTGTCGAGCTGGGCGACGTTCCTCGCCTTAAACGTCTCTCCCTTCCAACCGAGATTGCGCACTTTAGCTTGCGTTCATGTGTAAAATTTATTTCTCACATACAAAACCTTAGGTCAGCGCTCACGATTGCAAAGATACGCGAATGACGTCAAGGCCCGTGTGAACGCTAATAATCCCGGGATTCACAGCGTCAACGAAAATTGCAGTATTCAGCGGGGATATTTCTCGAATTCTAAAAGTCCCCAACTATAAATTAATAAACCTAATTTTTTAACTTTACACAATAAAGCGCAACAATGTCACCTCGCCGCTTAAATTTTTGTTTTGAAGTGTGGTCCTTCAATGCAAAAAAATCCCTAACACTAGTTCTTTTGTGTCTCCCTTTCCCTGTTTGCTTGTTGAACACATTTAACAAAATCTTGGAAAACATAAACCTTTCTACTGTGCTTTATAGCCAATTCAACTTGATGGTGAAAGGAATCTGCAGCCATAAACGTATGACCTGGTTCGAAGTATTGGATGCCAATGGTGTCTACAGAAATCTGTGGGCAATAATTTGCAAGGTACATCATACAGGCAAAACGATTCTAGTTTTTGTTTTGTTCTGAGAATTGTCCAGCCAAATACAGATATGCGATACATCTATGAAATGCTAAACATCATCATCATCATCATTAAGTCTTCAGTCCTGGAACTGGTTAGACGCGTACCTCCATTGTTTCCTATTCTCAGCTAGCCTACACAGTTCCCTGAAATCTCGACTGCCTCGATACATTTCGTTTCCTCTTCTATGGTTTTGTAACTATATATCCTATTTCACCGATATTCAGTGGTATGCGAAGGTAGTTAAGCAGCCCGTGGCTACCAAGATCCTCCATGTTTGAACATTTGTCGAATTAATAGTTTTCCAATAAATCCTTTCGCACAATCAATATTAGTTGAAAATATTGCAAAATCAACACCTGTATTTGTTTATAGTAATTATCAGGCTTAAGTGCAGTTATTTTTTCGTCATTAGGTTTTCGGTATTGGAACTGGTTGGACGCGTACCTACATTGATTCCTATTTTGAGCTAGCCTACACAGTTGCATAACATTTCTCCAGCTTAGATACAGCTCGGTTCTCCTTCTACTGTTTTCTAAATATATATCCTATTTTACTGATATTCAGTGGTATGTAAAGTGGATTAAGCAACCTGTGGCTACCAAAATCCCCCATCACTTAGACGCTTCGGACAGATGGATCAAAATTGGACCTCCTTCATGTCACATTCACTATCTAACCAGTATATCTTTAAGTTTACTACTGCTGATCTAAAATCAGTTTTCCGGGTTTATCATTAATCTGAGTCGACACAAAACGGTATATCATCTGTCTTTGTTCTCGGACAATGAGATCATCTTGGCATCACATTATTCTGTATAGGCAAAACAAACTCAGGCTGCATTAATTACCATGGTGACACTACCTCTAACCTTTTTGAAAACTGACATATGAATTTTATAACCTTTGACTACGGATCAAATATGATTCAAAATAATTTTCTCTTAGATTAGAATGTATAGAAGTCTGAAACTTATATTTCCTAAACGGAATAACCTATTCCTATTTGTGGACTTTACTTATACGAAAACTATTAAAATGAAATGTGATTATAATTATTTCTAAGGGAATGTCACAACAGGATTCTTTAAACTTTCAACATCGTTAAAATTTTCTATTTTGTTCCGTACTGCATCATTTTCAACTACAATTACCTCCTCAAAATTTGATGGAACAGTAACGTCTAGTATTGTGTAAGTCAGTGTGCTTTCATCTTATGTTAGCAGAAATAAGCTCTTGAGAGATTTGCATTAGATTCGGAAACACTCAACATTGATTGCTCTTCTTCATTTAAATAAAACTCATCTTAAAGTTTCCTCAGGCTGCAAAAAATATGAAGAGCCGATAATTTAAGGTATTGTCTATATGGATATAAATTCGTTTTCGTTCTTAGCCTATGTCGAGGGAGTTCTAATTGATACACAAGGTTCCGGCATTGATTGCGGTTCCTTATTTAAGTTGGATTCATAACATTATTTAGTGTTGGTTTTCCTCGAACAACATTGATAGCATTAAAGCTCCTTTTGATAAGTTACGTCCGGGCATTGTTGCTTCAACGTCTTTAAAAATGGAAATACTGGTCAAACCGGAAACCTTAAAATAAATGCATTATCGTCAGAGACACATAACGTTATCGGCAAATAAACGGTTATAACCGTAATGTTACTTAACAGCAATAATCACCAACCACTGAACGACAAAATGCTCGGGTAGCTGGTAACGGTATGTTCATCCACTGTCGTACATTTAAAATAGTCACTTAAGCAATATTATCAAACATAAAATCCTTTAAACCACATACAATAGTATTGAGTTTTTATATTTGCCGTTGCTAGTTAGAATTACATTATTTTTTTTTTAAATTAGTAGTACTCTATTTATTATAGGTTAAGGTCCGTGCATTGTCACAAATTTATTAACCAAAGAAGGGTATTATGTTACACTGCCTTTGACCAAGGTAATCTTATTTATAGTGGTTATAACCGTGACATTAGTAATAGCATAATTTTCAGTTACCAATTTGTCGGCAAAATGTAAATTTTTATCACTGCAAGTAACCGGTTATAACCGGTCGTTTGCCAAAAAGTGTTAAATCATTACTACACTAATAAAGAAACAGGCCTAAAATCTTTGTTTGAAAACATGCTCAAGTTAAAATTACTTTCTTTAAGTACAAATAATTTAAACTGATCCTATGATTATAATATTTGTTGAACAAAAAAGCTGTAAATAGAAACCAGGATATCCTCCATTACCGTAAGCCTGAATATCTTTAAAAGAAAAATATTGATGAAATTACCTGAAGTGTTGTATGTAGAATGTAAAAGAATAATTTACTTTCTTGAAGAAAACGAGATATTATCATTGACACTTACAAATGGAACAACTAAATAAAATAGAACTGAACCTCTGCACTCATTGTGATACACTAAGAAACAAAGGCGTTTATGTGAACAACACTGCAGACTGTAACAAAAACAGTTAACCACGTTGACTTGTTTGATGAAAAAACTCCAGGAAACAACACAACGTTGTCTTACAAAGGAAGGCCCTAGTTCTTTGAGAGTACGCTTAATTTGAAGAGTAAAGGTTCTAAAAACAGCTCTTTGTAGATTTAAGGCGTTTTTAGTATTTTACATAGGCCCTTCTTTTATCAAAAACATTCTCAAACTGGAGTTAGGGTCGAAATCAATTTCAATATAGTTCATCATTGTATTGTATTTAGGACTTTCTAATACAATCAAAAGGTGTATTTTTTCAGACCGACGCGGAAACGCTCAAAAAAAGCATTTAGAAAAAGTTGTAGTTAGGGCTTTTTAACTTATCAGGGCAGTATAGTCTTAATAACCTCTCCCCGGAGTATTGTCCAATCTAGCCGACCAGCCACAAATAACGATGGTTGTTGGAACCTATAGATCAAAGGACAGAGCTATATGCATAAATGTACTGCCACAATCTGGATTTGGTGTTTCGCGGAAACGGCGAGAGCCCTTGCTTCAAAATATCCTGCAGAAGTTAATATTAATTAAGCATTAAAATTTGATTTATTACATGTCCTGGATGGAAAATACAAAGCTCTGGCTTTGTAATTGTTTCTTTACTGCGATTGAATTGCAAAATTTGAAATACTAATTAGTATTCGTTTTTGATATATATCACTAACTGTGATCGCGGCATTTAAATGTAATATTTATGCAACAATGTTCCGTATAGTTTTAGAATAAAATTGAAACAAAGTTAATTACGTAAATCTTTAACGCTATAGGAATAGTTGAGTTTCAGTTTTTTACACAGTGGAGAATGTCTTTTATTAGCAAAATATATTTCCCAATTGTATTTACCTTCATTTAGGTATTTTACATAAACACTTTTTTCACCTAAAAGCTTATTTAATAATGATTTTTATATCATTACGTTTTAGCGTAACGTTTTTGATATCCTGTTATAATTTTCAGAGGCCACACGTGTACGTAAACTTATAAACACCTTGCCTCTTCCTCTCCATTCTGGAACAGTAAACTGGAAGATGAAATATTTTTACGATGCCTGCCTAGAAGTGGATAATGTAAATGCAGATCACATTAGACCGCTTTCTACTATCATATCAGAATTAGGTAAGTGATTCTTAAACAATTAATATTCTGTGACATTTTTTCTAAATATTGTACTCGTCTGTTGCGTTACGGGCTTAATTAAAACTAATGAAATGCATTTATTATGTTTAATGAAAATTCAAAAAAGAATTGCTTTAGATCGTTCAATTCTGAAATACAGGTAGTACAATTACTTATATATGTACAAACCATGTACTTGGTCAGACGTACTTCCTAAAAAGTGCTGTATATAGTCAGGTGTGACAAGTAGCAACTTGACATAAATATATATTATTGACATAATATGTCGCAAAATGCATTATTCACAGCCTAAACAAATACGAAAAACATGAGTTTCTTAAACCAATAGATGAATATTTTACGTAATTAAATAATAGAAACCGTTCTCTTATTCTTAGTAACTAGTTATCGATAAGCCAGATAGGTACTTGATTATTAAACCTTTTAAAGCGATTTTTATATCACACGAAGATGAGCTTGTACTGAGCTATCATACGTGTAATGCCCTTTTTTTATTCTCGCCTCATGGAAGGATTTGTTGCTCAATAAATATACGAAAAAATACATACGGCACAAATTAAAAACTGTATTTATTATTTAAAAAAATAGCAGTAAGTAAATATAACAGGTTTAATAACGTTCACAGTTTTTCGTTTAGATCAATAAAGAGGTTTCTTGAAAAATTATAGGTGAACGGGTTAGTATCTAGCCTAATAAGAAGCTAATTCGAATACGAGGCATATGCAATTAATTAGTAAAGGAATTTATAGTTGGAAGTTAATCGCATAATAACATTCAATGTAATGTACTCTCAGAAGGAAATGCACACATTATATAATATAGCCTACTATTATATGACCTTAACACTTTCTATATTTACAGTTTATAATAAAATTTATTAAGTAACATTCCGCAAGATTGTTGCATACAATCAAGATATACGATAAATTAATTTTTCCCACGTATCACAAATCTCAGTAATACTAGTGGTTCCGCCAAGAAATTATATAAGATAAAAATATAAGATTTACTCCGATAGCAATAAATTAGATCCACTAATTTTTTGTTTAGACCAGTTGCATATTCATAATTAACCCAGTTTAACAGGTTAAGATGTATAAGAACATACATTTAAAAAATTTTGATAATATAAGTTAGTATAAATTAGTAAACAATTTTCCTGCTACAGTAACAGATATCTTTGTAATTATACTTTGGACACTAAATGAGAGTGAAACACGTCAAAATAACACGACCTAACAAATTAAGGACTATCTGTCAAAACTGATTAAAACAGGACCTAGATATTTTAAATAATTTTCATTCGATTCATAACATCATATTAATTTTAATGCCACTTGCCATTAAATAAATGCTTTTAAATTTATGCAATTGAAGTTTGGTTAATTTTATATTATTTTAATTAGTTGTTTGTATACCTCGGCGTTTCTCTTAATCTATAATTCTTTATAATTTTGTTTCAAATGAACCATAAATCAACTGAATGATTAAAATGCTTGTAAGATGCTAATTTAATTACATCACCCAAATACCAAACGGTTTTCATGTGAAACATATAAGCCTTATTTGAGTTGGCATCCCTAAAAAGACATCGAACGAAAATCAGAGATCGAGGAATATTAATTTGAATTGGAGCTGCCAATTATCTTGTACTTCTACATCAATTAATGGATTTGGTATCATTTCAGGATCTATGCAAAAGAATATATTACATCTATCGATGATAGGTGGTAGTCACCGCACTCATTCAAAATAAGGACATTCGATTTCCAGCTCTCGACCGTGTAATGGAAATTGTTGTATAACTCTGTTCAAAGAATAAACGAAGCATTTTTAGAATAGAAATCCCTGCTGTACATGGATGGGAAAACCCTTTATATCATAGGTTACGTTGATAGTGAAGCTGAAAGTGGTCAGTTTTAATTATTAATTTTTAAGAAGTTTCTTGTTTTCGCCGTTTTGAACGGTCCTGCACCTTAAATATGTGCAAGAATAATAGAACGAGTAGATCCGTACTTCAGTGACCTAAAGAGCCGAACTATAGCTTTAACGATAGGAACCAGACTAAGACAGGTCCCCGAAAGAGGACAGCAGCTATTTCGGTACTTAGAGTGGCAGAGATCATTGGGATCGGTATGACATTCTAAGACTGCCATGTGGAAGACGATCAGAAACCACCACATTACCTCCACGTTTTCAAAAATAATGATGTTATCTTCGGGGGAAAAGATTCTGGGAGAAGACTACTTCGGAGAATGTGATCGCCAAGGTTATAAGAAGAGAAGAAGAACCTGGAATGTCTTGCGAGTCATTCATACTACTACGTGGTTAGAAGCATATAAAATCTGCAAGCTAGAGAATTTGAAAATTGAAACTGGATAGACTGGCATTAAATATAATAAGGATTAGCGAAATTCCGTGGCCAAAGGTGGGGGATTTTTGGAGCGGAGACTTTATGGTAGTTTATACAGATTCAGAGAAAGGAAATTCAGTTATGGGAATAATTATGCGTAAAAATATAGAACACTGTGTAGAAAACTACTTACAAAAGAACGAAAGAGTATTCATGGTTAGATCAGAATCTAAACCGGTAAATACAGTGATATTACAAGTAATCATGCACACCTCTAGCTACAGTGAGAAAACGGTAGAAGCGATCTACAAAGATATCGAAGACACCAAGATTCGTAAAAGCACATGAAAATTTAATAATTACGAGAGATTTTAATACAGTGGTAGGTGAGGGTAAGGATGAAGCAGTAGTAGGTTTATTAAGTTTAGACACGGGAAACAACAGGGGAAATAGGCTGGTAGAACTTTGCGACAAAAATAATGTAACCATCACAAACGCATTATTCAACATCATGCTAAAAGACGATACACGTGGAAGATGCTAGGATATATAGGGAGATCAAATAGATTACATTATTGTTATCTAGGTGTTAGAGGAAAAGGGTTAGACAGTAATATGCACTATCCCTGTTAATTTTTAATTTATTTATCTGGCACCTCTAATGAAATGGAAACAGTACTAACAGAGAGATATGATGTGAAAATCAACAAAAAACTAAAGTACTAGTATGTAAAGGATAGGAAAATAAGTCAAAAACAAGAATAAAAAATAGGAGACGAGAATTTACAAGAGGTTAATGATTTCTGCTACCTGGAAACCCAAGTAACGCAAAAGGAGAAGTTGCAAAAGTGCACAAGGCCTGGCTACATTTAACAAGAAAAGAAACATATTTTCAAAGACAAGCAACAGAAACAAGGAAAAAACTGTCTAAAGCACAACACTGTACGACTGTGTAAGGTTGATAGTAGGAGAAGCTAACGGGAAAACATACAAACCTTTGAAATGTGTTACTACAGACGAATGACGAATATATCATGCACAGACAGAGTTAAGAACAAAGAGTTTCTAGAAATAGTAGAAGAAGAAAGAAATATGTGGAAAATGGTAAAAAAAATAGGAAAGATAAGATGATAGCACACATACTAAGGCACGAGGGAATAGCGCAGCATATATTAGAAGCAAGAAAAGGAAAAAAAGAATTATACTATTGCATATAGATAGTGAAAGGTGTAGGCTGTAGGAATTTCAGGAAAATGTGTAGGTTAGCTCAGAAGAGGAAGCAATGGAGGTCCACCTCAACCAGTTCCGGAATCGAAGACCTAATGATGATTATCTTGTTTTGGAGAGTTAAATTTAAATTTGGAAGTTATAAAATTCACATATCATCTTTGCATATACAGTGTGTCCAAATTTCGAGTCTCTACATTGTGATTTCAGTTATTATAAGAGATAGAAATTGGGTTAAATGGGGAAAGATTTGGAGGAATCCAGGCCAGTTTTGTATCCGTTTACAAAATTGGTGTAAGTTATCTGGTTTTGGAGATATTCGAAGAAAACTAAAAATGGCGGATTTTTTTTTTTGATAATAAAACATGAATCATAAGTCGCACCATCACAAGACTTGCACATTATTAAGACACTTTTCTAAAAGAAGTATTTTAGCATAAACAGAATCATTCGACTGTCTTTTGTTTTCGAGGAAACGCCCACAACTTTTGTTTTTCTTATGGCCGCCATTTTGAATAGTAAGTGAATATTATGCGCCTTAAAATTACCTTTTCAAAAATATGCCATATGTCTATAAAAAAAATGCAAAACTATCCTAAATTTTAAAAATAACTAAATTTGTATGATCTTTAACGTTTGGTAATCCCAACAGGGCAAAAATTTGATTTCTACTTTATGAAAAGTACAATACACATTTTATAATGTACACAAACAGCATTTGTCAGAAATTATTAATTATGGTGGTACTAGAGTTAAAATGATATCGTTTTATAATTGTAGGCGGTGGTATGTGACAAAACCAAACAATTGAATTACAGTTATATGTCAAACAAATTCTAAAATTTAGATAAACTTGTGTGTGTTGTAAGTTTTGGTGCCGGTGGTGCTGCATTTTTAATTTAAAAAATGGCACATGTCTACAAGTTTTCGAATGAGGAAAAGTTTGATATGCTAAATACTTATTTACAATCGTTTCGGAAGGTTGATACGGCATCCGCCAGATATTTGGAATTGTATCCAGAAAGACGACAACCGCATAAAACATACTTCAGAAAAATTGTAATGAATTTACTGAATTATGGTGCTTTTGAACAGACTAGGGAACAATACGACTTAAACAATAGGGAACGTGTTCTAAGCATTACTGAGGCGGTAACACGAAATCCATTCACATCCGTAAGATCTGTAAGCCGTGAACTTAATATTCCAAAATCAACTGTTCATAATATTTTAAAAAAGGAAAAGTTTCATCCTTATAAACCTACTATTGTCCAAGGCCTCAAAAGAGAAGATTTCGCCAGACGAATGCGTTTTTGTAATTGGTACATCCAAAATGCGAGGAAGAACCGCACTTTCCAGAATTGATAATATGGACAGACGAAACGCGGTTTACCAATTGCGGGTGTTCAATAAACATAACACGCATTACTGGAGCACTGAAAATCATCATCTGACGGCGCAACGCAAATTTCAAACGAGATATGGATTTAACGTTTGGTGTGGTATCTTAGGTAGTTAAGTATGATATAAATATTTTAGTAAATTAACCAATGTAATTAATACTTTTATAGGTAATAATTTGATTGGACCCTTTTATTTTGTCAATAACCTCAATGGCGCCAGATATACGGAATTGTTAAGAGACCAAATAATTCCGGCTATTAGAGGACTTGTACCAAATGATGATGATTTTCGAAAACTATGGTTTCAGCAAGATGGTTGTCCAGCTCACAATTCCCGAGAAGTTAGCGCCCTTTAGCTGAACATTTTGGCCAAAATATTATATGCAATAGTGGACCAATTATGTGGCCGGCAAGATCACCAGATCTTACACCACTTGATTTTTATTTATGGGGTTTTACTAAAATGAGGTATATGAGTTTGAACCGCCTCATAATATAAACGAACTGCAGGAAAGAGTCCGTGACATTCTTAACTCTATAAATAGGCGCACCTTAAGCAGAGTTGTACGGAAAGTTTTAATTAATTGTCGAATGTGCCGTGATGCAAACGGACAGCATTTTCAGCATCTACGGGAAGGAATTTAGATGATAGTTTGCTGTTTCGGTCACATTTAATTTTGTTCCCTAAATTAGATAAGATAGGCTACAGTTTTATGCTTAAGTTAATTTTAAGATTTATATCCAATACTTTACGAGTTCTACTTAACAAAATGTATGTGGTACTACTACTACTACTACTACTGTTTGGAAAGTAGAAATCAAATTTTTGCCCTGTTGCGATGACCAAACGTTAAAGAACATACAAATTTAGTTATTTTTAAAATTTAGGATAGTTTTGCATTTTTTTATAGACATGTGGCATATTTTTGAAAAGGTAATTTTAAGGCGCATAATATTCACTTAATATTCAAAATGGCGGCCATAAGAAAAACAAATGTTGTGGGCGTTTCCTCGAAAACAAAAGACAGTCGAATGATTCTGTTTATGCTAAAATACTCCTTTTAGAAAAGTGTCTTAATAATGTGCAAGTCTTGTGATGGTGCGACTTATGATTCATGTTTTATTATCAAAAAACAAAATCCGCCATTTTTAGTTTTCTTCGAATATCTCCAAAACCAGACAACTTACACCAATTTTGTAAACGGATACAAAACTGGCCTGGATTCCTCCAAATCTTTCCCCATTTAACCCAATTTTTATCTCTTATAATAACTGAAATCACAATGTAGAGACTCGAAATTTGGACACACTGTATATATATATATATACAGAGTGGTAGAAAAGTCCCGGAACGGTCAAATATTTTGGGAAATACTCATCGCATCAAAAAAAGAAAAAATACGTCTTCAATATTTTTTTAAAAGCTATCTAATGACACCAAAATTGAACCCCATCCCCGCCTCTTGGGGGTAGGGGTGGGGCAACTTTAAAAGTTTAAGTGGAAACCCCCATTTATTATTGCAGATTCGGATTCCGCAGGATAAATTACCCCAAATTGACCTACGATACAAGCCATTTTAGATGATGGAAGGCGTTGTAATTGACAAAACCAAAATAGGGTACAAAAACATTTGAAATCGAAAAATGTCAGAATTACATTCATTTTTAGTATTCATTTCGTTACTAGCTTTTGATATTATTTCGTGATGTCTCTGTCTGAAAGAGAAAGAATAATTGTCCTGTTGATGCGGGGGTATGGAGATAAAGAAAGATCATTGCAGCAAGTCGCAGATTTATTCAATGAAGTCAATGCGGAACGTTAACCGATTTCTAAATCTACTGTGAGTCGAACAGTGAATCGTTTTGAGCGAACTGGTTCGGTGAAGGATGAACCAAGATCTGGAAGACCTAAAAGCGCGACAAATGGTCAATTTGAACACCTTCGGCGGTAATTTCGTTATGTATGAAATAAATAATTTATTATTTTACTTCTTTTATTTTCTGATCCATCAATTCCTCTAGAAATAGTTAATTTTTGTCGATTGCAGCGCCATCTGCAAAAAACCTAAAAAAAATTATGACTAACATTTTGTGGCGAATCCGAATCTGCAATAACAAATGGGGGTTTCCACTTAAACTTTTAAAGTTGTCCCACCCCTACCCCCAGGGGTGGTCCAGAATTGTTCAACATAGGAGTGACTGTAAAATAGGGAAAGATTCGTGTGCCTTAGCCTATCATTAAAAAAAATATAATCACCAACCTGATTTTAATAAAGTTAATATTTTAGATACTGAAGTTAACTACAAAGGGAGACATTTCTTGAAATGACACATATCATAAACAACAATAATGCCTTAAATTATAAATCGGATACAGACAGTTTAAGTGCAATATATTCGTATATTTTAAAACTATGTAATATACATAGAAACAATTGTAGAATAAGAACACCAAATTAAACTATATATGTTTATCACCTTAGCATTGTATTTTAACTTATAGTAACATCTGTCGCCATTCAGTCATATACACTTCAAAAAACTGTGACGATGTACTTTTAGGTTTAACATGTTAGTTTACGTTTGTGTTTTGTGATTTATATTTATATTTTTTTGTTACATTCCTGCTTTTGTACTTACACCAATACTCCAGTTTTTGTAAGTCATTTTATCTATAATATTTTAATGATGTTATAATATTGCAGCACCCTGATGAAGATTTTAATTAAAATCGAAAGCTTGGTTAAAGACAAAGAGTTTTAATCTATAAAGTAACATAGACCTATAAACTCGTTACCTAACTCATTTGAATATAAATTAAAGGTCGTTATTTTTGACATATATATATATATATATATATATATATATATATGCTGTGATTTGCCCTATTATTATTTTAAGCCCCGATGTTATGAAATGTTAAATTAGTATTTTTACCCCGACTAGCGTACTGAATAAACCTTATTGAATCAAATAAAGCAATTCTAGAATACACAATATAATAATTGATAATATTTACAACACTTAAAATTTTCCTTTTTGTACAAAATATCTACATATACCAGATTTATGCTTTTTTCTGAAAGCCAGCAAAAATATCTGTTAATTATATTCAGGGACCTTCGAACGTTCCAGGATACCTATTCCGTTTTATAAATTTTTAAGTGACCTTTTTGATGACTTACAAATATACAATGTGGCAAATATTAAATCAAAAGCAGTTTTCAATAATAAAGTGTATTAAGATTGCTAACCTGGAATGGGTTCTGTAGTTCCATCCTAGTCTATGATCTGCATCCCCTTTCTGTGTCCGCTTTGCTTATTGATATGCCGACCCTATATAAGAATCGTCTCCCATAAATCGCTTCCAATTAAAATCGTACCAAATCGGAATATGTCCAAATTAGAATACGTTTATTTTTAAATTATCTCCAAAATTAGAGTATGTTCAAAGTTAGAAGTCCCAAATTAAAGTCGTCTTAATTAAATATCCCAAATTAAAGCCATCTCAATCAAATATGTCCCAAATTACAGCCCAAATTAAAGCACTGTTCCATTAATATTAGAAATGACTGTAATTAAGTTGTTTAACTTACGTCTATCTATAGATCGGCTTATTTTTCGTTGCACAAATTCTCGCACTTTTATCTCTAATTTGTTTTGATTTATACTTCACTAGTTACGTAAGTTTTTAACACCTTTGAATATAGTCGTTGCTCAGTTTGAATATAGACTAAAATGTCGTTCCGTAACTATTGTATATATACGCCCTTCCTCCAATTGTATTCATTGGCATGTTTACATTCTAGGCTGACCCTTTTGCCTTATCTCACATAACTCGGAATTTTTACAAATTACTTAGTTTAAATCTTTGATGCATGCTCTGTTCGTCACGTCCGCATCCCGCATATTGTAATATTATTCGAGAATTTCCAACTTTTGACTTTCATTAACTCATGTATTTGGATGTTTGTTAATTTTATCGTATAGTTGAACCGCCTGGTGAATTATTTTCGAATTGTTTTTTAGTGGATTTGTTAATAGGTTGTAATGGAAGAGGTGTTGAGGGTAAATTGGGTGTATAAGGTGTGTTTGTATTACTATTATTACTTTTTATTTGGTTGAATTTTGTTTTGAGAAAGTTTGGAAAGCTACGTCGGGGTATGAGGAATAGTTCTTCAAAAGACTTTGAGGAAGGTATTGTGCCTATGACTGCGGCAGCGTTTCCGCGTTGAATGGCAATGCTTATTCTTTGAAATATAAAGCATGTAGCTCTGTGTTCTAATGTATTTTCACTTATACGTTTGCCGATTGCTTTAATAAATTGTTGTCCGATAGCTCCAATTACCCCAAAGGTTTCTATTGCAACTGGATAAAAAAGGTATGAATCGGTTAAAGTCGAATATTTTCTTGCTTTTAAAGCTTCACTTTTTTTAGCTGCTGCACCTGCATTACTTGAGCAATCGGTAACATGTGATGGGGCAAGTGTATCAGTGCAAGTGAAATCCCAGACCGCGGCTTTACCGTATTTCCATGGAATGAGTGTAATTCCATCTGGGCGCTTTCCGTCATTTCTGTATAAATGACTTGGTTCTAAGATTGATGGAACTTTAGCGGAAATTAAAGCACGACGAATTAAGTCATTGACTGCACTGTGTCTGGATTGTCGTCCGGCGCTGAGTTGGCAGCTCAAACCATGTGTTCCTGATTCATTCACTAATGCTCCGCAGATGCAATTGTGTGAGATGCATAATTGTGCACCTAGCCGTAAACCTATGGCTATTCTGAAGGAATCATTATCTAAAAGTGTGCCCAGAGATGAAGCTGGTAGGACATTTAACCATGCTCCGGCATATTTCGAGGCCGCCGCATGAATACGAGCTTTGTCGGATTGGCAAGTTGCTGATTCAAGTAGATTTTCCGAAACAGTGTCTAACAATAGTTGGTCCCAGTTCTTTTGGATATTCTTTGGGTGTTCTATTACTGTTTTTTGGGTTCTTAAAAGCCACAATTCTTCTCCTGCTAAATAATACTTGTTATTTAAATTTACATTAAATTTTGATAGAACTTGTTTGATTAAAGGCAGTGATGTATTGAAAGAGGACAGATATGAAGGCAGAGAAAGAGATTTCGATAAACGTATGCCAAGTCCGCCTCTATTTACAGGGAGTGTTGCTTGTAGCCATTCTATATCCTTAAATTGGACATTAGTAATTTCTTCCAAACTCCTGCGTAATAGACTATCGAAAGATTCCAATAAATTTTCATTTAACCATGTGGGATAACATCTTAGGGTATATAATAATTTAGGGATTGCTAGGCAATTTCTTAAGAGAAAAAATGAAATATGAGACGGTAAAGTTAGTTCGCGGAATCTATCTGAGATTTTTGAGAGCATTGATTTTATTTTGAAAACAAGCTTCAAATGCTTCGGTACAAAGAGGAGCTGAGTAAGGTCCAATTAAGTTTAGAAGGAATACTTATATTGGGTGCTATGGATTGAAATAGTGTGACTATATTATCGTTAGGAGGAGTGAGAAATAAAAGTTCGCATTTTTTGAAATTTAGTTCTAAACCTAGGTTGGAGGAAAGTTCGATTAATTTTATGAGGTTATTCAACACGCATTCAGTATCGCCTCCTAGGCAACCGTCGTCTAAATACCAGCAGTTAAATTCAGAATCAATGCTTTTGGTGAGAGCATCGATTACTAGACAGAAAAGGGGCGGATCTAACGGATCACCTTGTTGAACTCCCCTTTCTGAAAGAATTAGTTTAGAGCCAAAGTTGAGGTAGGATGGAGACATGTAGCATTGAGAAATGAATGGATATAGAAATGGGAAATGTTTGCGGACAAGTTTGAAAATAGTATCTCTGTGTATGCTATTGAAGGCATTGTGAAAATCAATTTTGAGGAGGACTTTGTTGGAATTGGATTCGTTAGAATTAATAAAGGCTTGAGTGCAATGTGAGATTACTTCACACCCGCTTGGTGTTCCGAACCCAAATTGTATGGGTCTGAGAAGGTCTCCTAAAGGGTTGTGTATTTTCCGACAGCATATTTTGGCAACCAGCCTTCGAAAAAGGATGCCGATAGCAATTGGGCGGATCCCGCCATCTTTCTTTTTTGAGGGCGTGTAAGGAGGCGCCATATAAAATAGGGCATATTTGAGGGTTTACATTGCCGGCTAACATAAAATTGCATAATGTAGTCAAAGAATATAGGAGTTTTTGACCATTTGTGCCGCAGGAGAAAGATAGCATGTCTTGTAAATGTGATGGTCGAAGACCATCTATTCCACCGGCTGAACTTGTTTTAAAGAAATTTATAGCTTGGTGAACGTCTTCTTGTGTAATAGTTAATGCCTCATTATTAAAATTTGAGATCAGGGTTTCTGCAGGATTTGCTTTCGGGTGTTTTGATAAAAGTTCATTGAAAACCGATTCGCTGTAAGGGGTAAAAACATCATTAGAACACAAAATGCTAATAGCAGAGGACACGTCTCCATCTGAAATTTTTTAAACTATTCTTTTGGTGTTTGCAGCGTGATTAATTGTTGTGTTTCTTTTTACTTTCGAATTTTCAACTGGGAAAGGTTCTGAAGGCGTATTTAAATTTTGTAAAATTTGTGAAGGTATAGAAGTTTGGTTTGTGGATTTTGGAGGAGATATTGAGAATGTTTTAAATGCGAAGTATAAAAGTGATTTCCATGCAGAGAGAGAATTTAATTTGATACAATTGTTAATGGTTTCACTTAGAGAAAGGGCACATTGGGATCGTACAGATTTTGGTATGCGCTTTATTAATATTTTGTAGTTTTTTAGTTGGGATAAATGAATGCTTAATTCTTTTATGTTTATTGTTAGAGCGTGTGTTGCTTGTTTAACTGAGGAATTAGATATAATTTTATTTGAAGTTGTTTCAGTTTGAGACTTCGCATTGTTAGGTTCTTCTTTATGTGATTTGGTTGTATGTAGTTGGAGACCTTTTAGTCCTTTGTACATTCGATTACATAGCATACATTTGCGCAGGTTACCTGTATCTTTGGAGTTATCAGTGACATGATTCTTCTTTGAATTCTTGATGTTGCTGTTGGTGGTGTGGTATGTTTTTAAAGACGATTTATTTTCCATTGTGTTGGATTCTATTGAATTCAACTTCCAATAACATTTTGAAAGGGTCGATTTTTTTCATACAAATGATAGTTTAAGGTTTGAAATGTCACGTTGATCTATCCAATTGTCAATTTGATTATTGTAAAATATTTCTAGATATTTCTTAGAAATTAACCCCTATTTTTTATTAATACGTCAATCTTTTTACTTTTTTGTGGGTTGGAGGGTTAATGTAGTTTGCGATTACTTCTATGTAAATAATGAATCATTCTTCTAGGAAAAATCAGCTTGAATTGTGACGCGGCAAAATTTCTTAAAGTTGAAGTTGTTTATATTTATTCTACGACCCCTATGACTTAATCTACCTCTAAACTACCCTATTATAATAGCATTATATATGTATATATATATATATATATATATATATATATATAATATATGCTGCGTCAATTTTCCAGGTATTATTCCGCATAGTTGACTGGTTCTGAAGTGAACCGTTTTCAATTTGGCGACGTTTCGGCAAAATCAGATCTATCATCTTCAGGCTCTGTAGGTTGAGCAGTGAATGAAGAAGTGTTCCTTTGTCCTGCTAGATATACTACTATATATAGCAGGACAAAGGATCACTTCTTCATTCACTGCTCAATGTGATTTCGTCGCAACGTCGGCAAATTAACAGCGGTTCCCTTCAGAACCAGCCAGTTATGCGGAATATACCTGGAAAATTGACAAAGCAGACAACGTCCGCAAAAATCTCAAGATTATTATATATATATATATTACTATGTAATTTGTAGGTTAAAATTAGTTAGATAGGTCATGAGACAATTTAGGGTAGGCTGGCGGTGTAAATACCATCTATTGAAGTTGTTTATATTAATTTTACGACCCTTATGACTTAACCTACCCCTAAACTACCGTATTATCATAGCAATATATATATATATATATATATATATATATATATATATATATATATAGTATTACAGTGAATAAGATGAAATAATAGCTTAGACTTTTATGCAAAGCTTGTGTAAAATTAACTATCTAATATAATATATATATATATATATATATATATATATATATGAGAATCGTAATGTATTGTTACAGAAACCTTGCAATTATTATACTTACTTTTATAGGCGACCTATAAATTAAATGTCACACATTTTGAAAGAGAAGTTTTGCAGCTGTGCAAAACCTATCTTACTAAAAATTATCATTTCATAAAAACACGAAGCATTGTTTTTTTTTTGAGAATTTAGCTTCCTGACAACCATATATATGTACTTTCTTATTTATCCTCGCGTGCGGTATGATTTCATCTTTTTTTTTAACGTGTATCCTGCTGTTTGTATTACACTGCGGAAAAATAAATGACTATTTGTTGCATCTGTGTATTGAACATACATGCAACTTTCTAATTTACAGCCAACTTTTGACCTTAGTTTACTACTAAACTTTTTCTAAACAATTTATTCTTTAAATATTCTTATAATTAACTCAACTAATTAGTAGAAATGGAGCTTATTATATTTATTAGTATCTATTTGATTTAGTAATCGACTTAGAATTGTCGCTAAATCATTTAAAAGATGTAAATTTATGGTTTCTTATTGACGTAATAGAAAGAGACGATTGAAAATAAAAGTTTTGATGTAATATAGCATTGGTGTCATCCGGCTGAGTATTTCACAAGTTACTTTCACCGTTGAATTCTTTGCCTCTGGGATATTAACCGGTACTATGAGACATGGTTTTTCCTGACCTCCTTTGCTTAAAATATATAAAATACTGCGAGTTCTGAAACGAACAAACGTTTATAAATAACACTCTTACAGACATTTCTTTGGGTAATTTGTGGTGTAGGAACTAGTATAAAGGTGAAGAGCAGTATGCATAAAAAACTTGGTTTTGATTTCTCAGATCCAGTTTGATGATGTATTATAAAACTTAATGAATTGATAGCTTTATTAGAGTGAAATAATGTACAAGTTATGGTACCTTGAAAATTTTCAGAAAATCTCTAGAGTCAGTGTCTTCAGAAACAAATGTTCATTGCCCTCAGTTTTGATGCTTAATATTACGATAACTGATTTACTTTGCAAGACTAACCAAGCAATGCAGTTCTATTCACATTGTGTATTTTATATTAAATTTTTGGTTACACTTTCA
This sequence comes from Platerodrilus igneus, assembly GCA_036346225.1. NCBI lineage: Eukaryota > Metazoa > Arthropoda > Insecta > Coleoptera > Lycidae > Platerodrilus > Platerodrilus igneus. Next base: position 6,347,280 of record JARFIW010001503.1, on the reverse strand, counting down.
TGCGCTACAAACTGTAATTGAATCCTCGCTCACTGCAAATATTAACGCAAGATTCCTATTTTAATTTTCATTAATTTGAATTCAACTCCATGGTTAATTAATTGCCAGCAAGAATCCATTTCAATTTTAAAGCGATATTTTAGCAAACTTCCGTTCTTTTAAAGAGATGGTCATTCACTTAATTTCAGACCCTAACCGTTCGTTCTGCTAGTTTTTTTTCCATAAGTAAAATTAGTTGATCGTAAGTATTGTAAATCACCAATTAAATTTAATTCTGATACGTGTAGGTCAACCTTAGTTCCGGTTCAAATGCGAATTTCTTGTCTGGTAAACTAATAAACCTATAATGACTCACCGCCTGTTTGTGAGTTAACAATACCTAATATAAACTTTGTGGTATGTTTACGCGAGACTATTGCATGATAATACGGAATCGTTTAAGCAATCGAATGGGTTTTTTTTTGATAAAACAGCTTGTGGTATATTAAAAAAAAAACAAGTCGAAAATGCTAACTAGTTATTGTGGAGACGATGGTCAAATTGTAATTATGAACTTCATCCTTTACTAATGTGCAGAATTGTTTTTAAAATGAAGGTTTTGATGTTATTTTCCTACAGTAATACTCATTTATTGTTGGTGTGGACAAAAAATGCGAGATTCTGTAAAGAGTTAATCACAATTAAAATAAATTAAATTGAAAGCTTACCTATTGTTAATATTAGAAACAAGAACAATCAAAAAGTGTTACTAAATTAAAAATTAAGGTATGGCCATTACTGGTAAAATGCACGCTACGTTATAAATTTAGCTTTGCCCTGAAGAGGCGGAGACCCGTAACAAGTTAATGGTGCTTTGGCTAACTACGGAGGTGCGGGAATTGGTTCCTATGGAAAAAATTATAAAAGAAAATAGAAAATTCGAAATAGAAATAATAAACAGAAAAGTTATAAATAAAATGGTTGAATTATAACAACTATCTTACATTAATTGTTTACCTTGATAGGCTTTTTCTACAGTCATAATTAAGGGGCACCAAACCGTCTGTCACAACAATGGCTTCGATATTACCTCTTACACGGAAGGCGGTCTTCCACGCTTCGGTATCCTAAATTCTATCATCTTATACGTTACTTTTCTCTAAAATACCCTAGTTTATTAATTTTGACATAATTAAAGAAATTCTCAAAATAAAATGCATCTCGCAAATACAGCTCCATCACTGGGATAGCTGGATATTCTTTTGCAAATTTATCTACATTGACGTATATTTCAATAATTTCAAATAAAATTCTATTTATACTTAAATTCTATTAACACTAAATTTATGAACTGTAATTACACATACATTAATCTTAAAGAAAAAACAAACATTAGGTAATATTCAAATAACTATGTCATTATTCTAGTTTCTAAGCTGATCTATACGAAATCTAAAACTCAAATTTATGGAAGTGATCGTTAAATACATTGAAAAACAGCGCAATACCAATTTTTTTATTAACCATTCCAATGTCCATTACTCTTTTTACAACAATTTCACACCAACAAAGCTTACTTTTAAAATCAATATACACTAATTCCATCACTAATTGCAACCAGCAATATAATTACTTTCAGTTTAATTAATTTCCCATTACTTAAGTACAAATCATTGGCATTTTCAGTCCACAAGGGCAAGATTGGTAAATCTAAACCTAAACGCTCATGCTACCCACTGTTTAAGTTTAGGATGTCCCACAACTATTAGTATTTTTCATTTTTGATCCTTTCAGTTGAAGCTTCTTTTTAATTAGCACTGCTTCCTTGACCCAACATAACCGTTATTCTAAATTCCAAATTAATGGAGGACCGAACTCTTTCAGGTCTTAGCCCCTTTTTAACCTCGGTCGTCTCGATATTGTCCACAGTCCTCCGCATGTATGAACCTACTTTGTTTTTGCAAACGTATTTCAACTTCATGTCGCCCGTTGCATATTTTTCCCAGCGGACATTTTTTCTTGAAGCTGAGTTTTGTTTATGTTCAACTTCCCGTCCTTCTCCCTTTACTATCCGCTCGTATTATAATGCTGTGTCTTTTCAAGTTAAAGCTTGTTAGCTGAATGACCTTCATAGAACCAAAATTTGAAATATCATGCTTAACTAAGATTAATTATTTGTGAATTCTATCATACTAGGTGCGTTCATATTTAGTTTGTCAATTCAAATTTACTAAATTTTCCTTCCCCATTTAATTTATAACTATCGAAACCTAACGTGTTACGATTTATAATTTTTGTTTTTTTTCTTACAAGATATTACAGGCTTACATATTTAATTTTTTTAGTTAATGAAAATTGTCATATAAGTTTTGATATTACAAATTTAGCATAATTTGCGTTTACATTAAAATAACCAAATCTGTACTTCACTACTTTTGATTGCCAGAAGGTCTTTTAAGATGATTTGTATTAATAGTATCTAAAAGTTCAGATTGCTTGGACAAAGTGGCTAATCCAGATAATCTTTCCTGCAACATGCTTCGCCTTAAATCATTTTTTATCATTTTAAGTTTAGAAAATAAACGTTTATTTTATGCCACTGATAGTGGAAGACTAAGTAGAATCCTTAAGAGATTGATACATTGGAAAAGGTTGATGTTAAATGATTTTCGAAGATGTGTGACAATAAATCGTCGGAACTTTGAAAGTCAGTTGACGAGGAAACGTTTTAAGCGCTACTATATCTTAAATAAATCATTGCCGTCAATATCGGATTCATTTTTGAATTTGTCGGATAATTTTAAATGTAAAGTTTTGCAAGGATTTAAAAGATCATAATCGGGCAAATCCAGAATGTTACTAAAAAATTCAAAAACATGGTTAAATCTGGACATTAATTCAAATCTGTTTTGTAAAAAATACTATATAAGTGCTCTTGAGTCTTTCCATTCGATTAACACGCTGTCGCATAACTGGATCACATGTAGATATCATTTGATTTATTTTTAGAAAATTGTCATTTTCGTAAATAAAATATTTTTAGAAGAACCTTGAAAATCAAGACATTGTCTCGATAAATACTTAACTAATGCAACAATTTTTTCCAAAACATCATACCACAATTCTTTTTTTGTATTTTTAGTTGCAAATGTTCATTATTAACGGTTATTTTTAATTTTAACATTTTATTTAAGTCGACCCAAGTTTTGACATATGTATTATGTGAGATTCTAGTTTCATGACATTTCAGAGCCAAAAATAAATGTTGCCAATCACAGAATCCCATTGAATCAGAAAAATCATTTGAAGTTAAAAAATTTTTCAAAAAATTTTGCAACAAAATTTTTTTTGGTTTTTAATAAATAAGACATTCTGTTATCGTTTGTTCCCCATTGTAAAGTTGTTTAACAAAATATTTATTAGAAAATTGCCTTACGTTTTCGTTAACAGGATAATTATGTTCTTTTAACAATAACCTGTGCCTTTTTTTAAAATTAAATTTATCCGTCTAGTTTTACTATCAACTTAACTGATATAATTCTAATGTCAACTTCTCTTCCTGAAGTTTTCAAAACATTCTAACTAATCCTCTTACCGCTTACAATTCTAGATAAATATTCCTACTTAAATATTTCTTAACAATACTTTTGTTATAATAATCATTTTTTAATTTTTTACATCTTATTCATTTTGTCTATATATAAAGTGCTTCTAACTTTTTTACAAAATTTAACTTTTTTTTGAAATTTTATGACAGACTGTCATGATAATTTTGATGAAAGCTTACAAAGGTGGGTTTTTTAGGGTAGATACGGTGACTTATTGCACCTTGGCTAATAAAGACTTCTGCAGGGGTGGATTTTGATTCCTGCAAGTAGGTCGTTAAGAACCCGAACATACCTACAAATAAATACAGTATAAAAGACGTAAGCGACTTGATTAAAATGCTGAAAGAACTACTAAACCCCAAATCCCAATGGTTTCGGATAATATCACACCTAAAGAGCAAAATAACTATAACCACGGTAGCTACTACAATCATATAACTATATTTGAAAATAACTGAAATACAAGCATGAGCAAATTATTTGGAATTAAATACACGCCACAGTGGAAACGCAAATATAAATGTATTTTAATAATACACATATAGGATAATATAAACCGGTATTCCACTAAAAGCAATGAATTTAAAGTATCTTTCGCCTGTTGGCGAGTACAAACTGACATTAAACTAGCAGCAAAATGTTTCTCGCTAGCAAGTAAATTTCAAAAACACATAGGAAAAGGGCCTTACAATAATACACACAAATGATCTTTCGCCTACAGGTTAGCAATAAATATTAATTAATGTAAATGATTACTCACCAGAAAACTGAATAAAGTAAGCATACCTGGACGATGCAATCACTAACCGGTGGATCGCTGTGCTCCAGTTCTGACCTGTTACATAAGTAAACACACGAACAGCTGGAATTACACGGGTTCAATCGAGAGTAAACAATAATTACGCCAATACTTGCGTAACGCAACACACAGCCAATACAGCAATATAACTAACTTCTAAGTATTCAACCTGGAGTCTGGATCATAAATCAATGCTTTCCACTTTCAATGATTTTTCAGTACCTACACCACCGAATCGAGTAATATTTAATCTTGAATTTAAACAGGAATTTAAACGGATGATTAGTACAGAATTGAAGTGGGCTCACAAGGAGCACCCAAGAGCTGGTATAAGGATCTGTTTCTAGATCACTTATACATGAAATTGAATCAAGATTAAAACCAGGCTTAATACCACGATTAAAACACTGAAATAAGTAATATTAGTGCTGAACTTTCTGGAAGTTATACTTTGCCACAGAAGTGGGTTTCAATGAATTAATAGCTAACAAAGAGCAACTTTGATATTCGTACAATACAAGATTTTGAAAAATAAATTAATATCAGAAAACAAAACAAAAAAACGTAGTTCACCTAATATAAGTAAAAGCAGGAAATATCCGCAAGGCGGTATTGTGAATGGAAAATAAACGTATAAAACAATCTAATACCAAAATCTGCTCCACAAATATATTATTTAATACATTCAAAACCGCTATAAGGCGAGACTAAGGTGGATGCATCAAAAGACTGCTGGTCAAAAGCGACGTTCGTTGAAAGAAGGACAATAGCTTTATCAACAGGTTCTTATCAACAACCTCCAAATTGATGTTATAAATTTAACCAACATAAAAGGTGTTACAGACCATGAAGATCTGAGCACGGAAATAATACCAAATTTACTATGAATAATGGTAAATGTAGAAACTACAAAACCAACTCTTTCAAGACCTCTCCCAAAACTTTTTATTACCGACTCTTTTTTACTATTTGTCTTATAATTGTTATGGTTACTCTTCATATCTCTCTCTGAACAAAATTCTAATTAAATATCATTTTGCCTACTTTTCTTAAAAAAACTTAATTTTCATTTTCCATGATGAACAAAACCTAGACTCATTTTCATTTTACACATTTGCTTTTACAATCCTTTTCCTTGCATTATTCTTAACTAGAGTTGCTATCTCTTAACTTAATTCTATTATTTTTCAATTTAAATTGTCTGTAATACATTTTATTGTACCTTCAGCGTCACTATTTCTCCTTAATACTCATGTTTATATTATAACTAATTTTTAATATCCGTAGCTGTCCTCTATTTTATTATATAACCTTAACTCTTATCTATACCATTCTCTAACCTCTTGTCACGATATTCTCGTACCGTAACTAAAAGGACGTGCCGACTAGGCTGCAGCCGAAGATTGGGAGTGGGGGTTAAGCGAATTGAAGTAACTCAACAAGGAGAAAATTAATCATTGAAATAAAATAAGGTTTGTACCTGCAAAAGAAAAGCAATAATTATTGACGGGACGCCATTCCGTCCAACTAAAACACATAGGTAATAAAAAAATAACTTTATTAAAAAAAAATCAAGTTAAAAAAATACTTTCTTTGCTTATCATTAGACTTGTAATCAATAATCATTTCAGTAATCAATGTATATGATTTGTAAAAGCACAAAATAAACTTTTAAGGAACATTCACTAATCAATAAGTACGTTTGTACGTCTGTGACACTTGGCGTTGTGATGAAATATTACAAGTACGCCCCTGACGCAATCAGGATAAAGAAAATAATTTATAATTAATAACCCTAACGAGCTCGTGTAATTACATTCTAACACATTTATAGAAAGAAGGAAAAAATGGAATATTTATTTTTATACAAAAGGGTCCATCCAAAACACTGATGTTAACTATGTTCATGATGAAATATTAATGATGCATAAAAAATGTGAGAATACCCCAAAAGTAACTACTATAGTAACTATAACGTATTAGTATTGAAGGATTGTAGATGATTCAAACTTAGTAAACATTACAGTAAAATTTGTAACTATCAGAGCTATAGTAAAGCACTGCTGATGAGGAACGTGTTACGTAATTATTAGCATATATGTGGGAAATAATTTATTGTATGGTCTACTAGTAAAATAGAATTTAAAAAAAGTAGTCTACTTTTGTCTACGTACTTATAACGAGACAAAGAAATGTTTAACATACCAGTAACCAGCCAAGATCCGGAACAATGCATCTTCTTTTACAGTCACAATACCTGGTAGCTCGAGGATTCTGGTAGACCAAAAAGAGTTGTGAGTAATTAGCAATCCATGTGGTCCAACATCAAACCTGAACATACAATCAAATCCATACGATAAAATTCTGCACGTACTGGAAAGTTTTAAACCTTGGGTACGAACAACTTTTAAGTCCTACGATAAGACCATACGATACGAGCTAGAAAGTAAACATGAAAGTCAGTAATTTATCAACCATTTTATTCACTTACCAAATACACAAGAAGTAGAAACAGAAAAGAATGTGCGTGTATTTGCTCGTTCAGAATTAAGAACTGTTTAAGGGGATCTGTTCAACGTGTAATAAAGTACAAAGTAAAAATGAATTAATTCCCAACAGAACAATTTAGAATCTCTACTATGATAACATAAGATAATACCGTTAAAACAAGAAATTACGAGGCGTTGATAAAGACAATAATTTGTATACTAAATTGTAGTATAGGTGATAAGAAATTAATATTAATAAAGAAACCAAACTGCTTTATGAATAAACTGATAGGTTAATGTGCTTTATCTATAATAGGTATAACTTTGAAAATAGTCAAAAAGAGCGAATTAGGATATTTATTTAAACTGGTAATAATTTATCAATGAAGGGTATTGGAAAGATGCAAATTCAGGAATTGAACGTAACACTCTACTACCCGGAAAGACCTATACCTTTCTTCAAACAATTTCAAAATCCTGTTTTGGTCTAAATTACTTCCCTTTCGCATAAATTCAATACACACACACACACACACACACACACAACACACACACACACACACACACACACACACACACACACACACACACACAATATATATATATATATATATATATAGTTAATAGAATAGTTGTTGAAATCTTGGGATGCAATCGTTCATACAGCAATAAAAACTACAGTGTCAAATTGTAATTCTATTCTAACGTTTCGGCACACGAATTATGCCTTCTTCAAAGACTAAAATTTGCTGAAATAGTTACAAGGTCTGAAACAATCCAATCCATCTACTTACATGATTACTTTGACTTTATATAAATGATGGTAACAAAATAAAAAACGCAATTCCATACATAACGCACAGCATTAATAAATAATTACATAACATTACAATTAAAAGTAGCAAGTCAAAAAAATTAAAAATACATTAAACACTACAATCAAAATAAAATATATAACTGTGCTAGAGTAACACACAACAATTACTATATGATAATGGTTCTTACAAAAATTATTATCGGAACACAAGGTATTACACGAGTACGGAAGATAACAATATAAATCTAATACATGACGATAACAAGGACAAATAGGAACTATAAAACTAAACGTGATTACTTTGTATAGCAAACAACGCTATCTACATTCGTGTTTTTTCATTAACACTATATAACCCCGAATATACCACATTTAAATTATTAATATCTAACTTATTATTTAAAGGATTACGTTGTCGGTAAATATGAAACGATTCTAGGAATAGTCTTTTGTAGTAATTACTCTCAATATCCAAAATCTTGGTGTTGTCAAAATTCACTTGGTGTTTAGAATCATAAAGATGTGAGGACAATGCACAGCACGATTTACCAATCTTGGCATCGCTCTTATGTTGTATAATCCAATTTTTTAGCCATTGTTTGGATTGTCCTACGTACGTTCTTTTGCAACTGCATTCGATCTGATAAACAATATTACTACATAGAGACTTCGCTGTCTTGTCTTTCAATTTCGTAAACAACGTACCTATCGAATTATAATAGGTACTCGCTATAAAGATATCAGGTTGCTTAAGGATCTTGACGATTTGGGGAGTTAAATTCGGAATGTATGGGAGTTTCCTAAATTTAGTATCAATACTATTGTTTTTATTTGAAGTATGTAGATGATTAGAATATAGCAACCTTTTAACCAGTTTTTTGGGGTATGAATTATTCAGTAAGATAGATTCTAATTCTTTTAGATTTTTGTTGAGAAATTCAGGTTCACAAATATTGAGGATACGGTGTTTTAGACAGTTAATAGTGTTAAGTTTATGATGAAATGTATGGTTGGAAAGATAATTAATGTACCTACCAGAATCTGTAGGTTTTTTATAAATATCAAACTTCAAGTTGTTGGTGGGTGATCTGATGACTAATGTGTCTAGAAAAGGAATACATTGGTTAACTTCCTTTTCACAAGTAAAAACCAAATTCGGATTATAACTATTGAAAATGTATAATGTGTACTCTATCAATTGCTCAGGAACAGAACACAAAATGTCGTCTACGTATTTAACTATAATAGGTATGTCAAACGGAGTGAATCGAAAACATACTCAACACCGAATCCATGACTAATTGAGCAATGATAGGGGATAAAGGTGAACCCATAGGGGTACCAAAAACCTGAATGTAAAACTTCGAATTGAAAGTAAAATACGTGTTATTACATATTAATTGTATGGTAGATAAAAAAGAATCTAAATCAAAATTGCAATATGGTTGAATGCGATTCCATTTTTGTAATGATTTCTACCACTAAGCCGATAGAGATGTTGGTTTACACGTATTTTACTTTCAATTCGAAGTTTTACATTCAGGTTTTGGTACTATGGGTTCACCTTATCCTATCATTGCTCAATTAGTCATGGATTCGGTGTTGAGTATGTTTCGATTCACTCCGTTTGAATACCTTTTATGGTTAAATACGTGGATGACATTTTGTGTTCCGTTCCTGAAATTGATAGATACATTATACATTTTAAACAATAGTTGATAATCCGAATTAATGTTTACTTGTGAAAAGGAAGTTAACAAGGTATTCCCAACGTAGGCTCGATAATTTAGGGTCATAGCAATATATATATATAATATATATATATATATATATATATATATTAAAACATATAAGCTCATGGACTAGGTCTAGTATAATAGCTTTTCGATAAAATGTTACAAAGGTACAATTGGGATATTTTAGTCCAAAAATTTTTTAAAATACGAAATAATATTTATGCATAATATTTAATTACAAATCGACGTTTCGGCAAGGGTTGTTGCCTTTATCAAGATTCTACAAAAGGAAAAGCAATCAATATCAGTCATCAAAAAGATTTTACTTATTAAAAAATTACTTACTTAATTGTTAATGCATAAATATTAAAATCATAAACACAACCCTACACATCAGGGTTGTTGTTAGTCATAAATGGATAAAATAAAAATAAAAATATTGGAGCACCAAAAGAGGATTATTTAAAGTTAATTAATAAAATTACTTGCTCATAGAGCTAAACGACCAACTATGAATGAATTAATATAAAACCAGTCTGATAAAAGCGTGTTCCACATTTTGTACAAATACTAGGTAAATAATATGCGCTCTGGCCTTCACATCATTGTTGAGAATTAAAGTTGACTTTGCAATTCTGTACAGATTGGAATATATGGGATGCAAATTTTGGGTGTCCTGCCTAAAATTTAACGAATTAACTTCATTTCTTATATAATATGCCTCCAAAAAAAGCCTAAGCTTATGATTAGCTTCAGAATCTAAAATTCGAACTTCATCATAATTTAGTGTGTGATGAGTCATATTTATATGTTGTGAGAGGGCGCAGCTGTTCTTCCCCAATTTTACATCTGACTTATGTTGAATTAGTCTATTTTTCAACCACTGACTAGAATTACCCACATATGTCTTATTGCAGGAACACGTTATTTTATAAATAGTGTTGCTACTTAACATTTTTTCCGTCTTCTCTTTCAACTTAGTGAAAAAGTTTCCTACAGATTTTTCATAACTAAACGCTATTTTAATGTCTGGTTGTCTCAAAATTCTTGCCAAAAGAGGCGTTAAAGTTTGAATATACGGTAACTTCCTGAACGGAACGTTATTAGGTCGTTCAGTATTGTTCAGACAAAGAGTAGTGTAGAGCAACTTCCTTACTAATTGCTTAGGATAACCGTTGTTACACAAAGTAGTTTCGAGTAGCATTAGATTATTTTTCTTAAATTGTGGTTCCGCTATCAATTGTATCCGGTGTTTTAATGCCAAAGCTGTATTAATCTTATGACTAAACGAGTGATTGGAAAAATAATTGATATACCTGTCAGAGCTAGTAGGTTTTTTATAACAATCAAAGATCAGTTTATTGGTGAAGTCTCTGATGACTAAAGTGTCCAAAAATGGAATTTTTCCTTCAGTTTCCTTTTTATAAGTAAACTGCAGATGTTGGTTGAAAGCATTGAAGCATTCTAAGAGGTGTTCAATTTTATTAATTGGAGCGGAACAAATAATATCGTCAACGTACTTCACCAAAAAAACCATGTTGAAATCCAACTTAGGAATAACAGCTTCAAGTAGATGGTCCATAATCCAACCTAATAACGTTCCGTTCAGGAAGTTACCGTATATTCAAACTTTAACGCCTCTTTTGGCAAGAATTTTGAGACAACCAGACATTAAAATAGCGTTTAGTTATGAAAAATCTGTAGGAAACTTTTCACTAAGTTGAAAGAGAAGACGGAAAAATGTTAAGTAGCAACACTATTTATAAAATAACGTGTTCCTGCAATAAGACATATGTGGGTAATTCTAGTCAGTGGTTGAAAATAGACTAATTCAACATAAGTCAGATGTAAAATTGGGGAAGAACAGCTGCGCCCTCTCACAACATATAAATATGACTCATCACACCAAATTATGATGAAGTTCGAATTTTAGATTCTGAAGCTAATCATAAGCTTAGGCTTTTGGAGGCATATTATATAAGAAATGAAGTTAATTCGTTAAATTTTAGGCAGGACACCCAAAATTTGCATCCCATATATTCCAATCTGTACAGAATTGCAAAGTCAACTTTAATTCTCAACAATGATGTGAAGGCCAGAGCGCATATTATTTACCTAGTATTTGTACAAAATGTGGAACACGCTTTCTTATCAGACTGGTTTTATATTAATTCATTCATAGTTGGTCGTTTACTCTATGAGCAAGTAATTTTATTAATTAACTTTAAATAATCCTCTTTTTGGTGCTCCAATATTTTTATTTTTTATTTTATCCATTTATGACTAACAACAACCCTGATGTGTAGGGTTGTGTTTATGATTTTAATATTTATGCATTAACAATTAAGTAAGTAATTTTTAAAAGAAAATTTTTTGATGACTGTATTGATTGCTTTTCCTTTTGTAGAATCTTGATAAAGGCAACAACCCTTGCCGAAACGTCGATTTGTAATTAAATATATGCAAAATATTATTTCGTTTTAATTTTTTGGACTAAAATATCCCAATTGTACCGTAACATTTTATCGAAAAAACTATTATACTAGACTAGTCCATGAGCTTATATGTTTATATATATATATATATATATATATATATATATATATATATATATATATATATATATATTGCTGTACATACCCCTTTTAGTGGGTCGACCTATTATTTCTGTAATATCACGTGTCCTTACGTTGAGCGACCTATTTATTTTAATTGCTATAATACTAAATTAAATTATTGAACCACCATTTTAATCTTTCCTACAGCTTGTGATTATTTCCTCCTCCAGCTGTTTCTTAACGTTGCTATCAACTGGAGTTTATCATAAACAACTTTATCGACCAATGACAAAATTCAACAAGTTACCGCCTTTGCGGGTTATCTCTGCCCTACTTAATTTGTGACTCCTCCTCTGTACTATTTAATCTTATGACCTCGGCTAGCATATATTTGTAATTATAAAAATTCAGTAAGTTTGGATCCCATTTAATGAAACTAATGCTTTATGTACAGCTTTGACGTTATTTACAATACATTTTCAAATTAATTCACCTTTATAAATTTCATTTATCAACAACCATTTAATTTGTACTAAAAACCCAAAGTCACCAAAGAAAACTCATTATCTTTACCAACAAATGTAGAATATTCTAAATCCGTTTTCTTATTATTATTTCAATACGTATTCAACCCTTTGTTGACTTGTTTACAAGCATATAATATTTAGCCAATTTGATATTAAAAATAAAATAAAATTCTTGTAGAAAAACAGATGCCTTATAACTAACAATCTGACCTGGTTTTATCTTTTTACGACGACGCTTCCATTGAAATTAATCTTCCCCAATTTTTGATTCCATTCAACTTATCACCATTATGGACCAACACCATTAAATTATAATTTTATACTTTAATCATTCTTGCCATAGACTTCAAATTGTAATTCGTTCACCCTATACTTCAAGATTATGTTCTTCCTTTCGCCTCGATATTTAAATTGTTTTATTGTAATCTTTCTTAACATCAAGCATTCTGGCCTATTTTCCTCAGACCTCGAAGCCGTTTTAAACGGTAATTTTCATATACACACTCATTTATTTCACTTTGTACCACTTGTTACGTATTATTCAGTATTACTGGCAATGCACTTGGGCCTTCATTGAGTTCAAAACTGACTTTCTTATCGCGGTGCTTGCTAATATAATTTCGAATCCCACTGCATCCGTGGTGTGGTCTAGAACCTGTCGTTTGCTTCGGACCAATCAAATAATTTCATTTCGAATATTTTCTGATGTAATGCTCTGCGTTCGTTCATAATGCCCACCTGCCTGCAGGTGTCTTCACTATCAACATGCTGTATTTTGATAGAATAGTCGCCTTTCCATAAACAACTGATGCAATTTTACTTTAAACTTTCATTGTTTACATGCGATTCACGCAATTTTAATCATTTCTCTTATCAAAATGGTTAGATCTTTATACGCATTATATTAGCTACATGAAACTCTATTTTCACATCCGTATTACTTAATCGTCTGAGACTCTTTTCTTAATGCGTGTCTAATTATACTTTATCATTTATACGCGTGCTTCCACTGAAAAATATTCTTATTCGCTTTACTTATGTCAACTGAACACTATCTACAGGGTATTTAATCTTTACCATCCGTTTAATACTCGTATTTCTCATTCCTACGCCAACTATGTGTTCTTCCTATGTCTTTCCTGCGTCGCCCAAAACTATTTCTACTTTGTACACAGGGTGTTGCCTACTTACTATCTACTTCTATTTCTTACTTATTTCCTAAATAACTACAATTTTCTGCTGCCTATTCTAATTACTCATTCTCTAGTGACCTTCACTATGTCGTGCACCCTTAAACAACCCTTATCACAGCATAATTCCCCCAAATTAAAATATAAAATTTTATATCAATGTCCTTTTTTTGTTGCCCAACGTGAACTTAAACTCACATTGGTATGAAATTATTATATTTTATTTCCATATTGAAATTCAACCTTTTCATTATTAACTCATATTTACATTTTATTTATCCCATACCTATGTCCTATTATACTATACTATTCCTACCTATGCCTATTCTTATGTTCAAATCCTATTCTATTTCTCTATGTATACCTATTCATAATTTATTTTACATTTCCTTTTATCTATTCATCTGTCCTTGCATGGGCCAATTCAATTTATCTATTTTCAACTTCCCCTTTTCACTCTTAAATCTGGGTCCTTTTAATCTATATTTTCAATCCTATATTTATTATCTATCCTATATCCTAAAAATCTAACCCTACTTTGAAAAATTCACACTTCCTTAAATTCAACCTTAAACCTGCTATATTCAACTCTAATAATATTCTCTCTAAATGTACATAGTGTTCCTCTACACTATTACTAAATATTAATATTTCATCCTTATAGTGGATACTAAATTCCTCATACAGTCCCAAAATATTCTTGATCACATTCTCTAATGCATCCGTGCTCGAGGACAAACCAACCGGGACCACCCTAAATTGGTATAATTTTCCTTCTACCGAAAAACCCGTATATTTCCTTGATTCACGCGCTAATGGAATCAAACACAATGAATTCTTTAAGTCTAATTTGCTATATATTTTCTTATTACCTATTCTTGCTAATATGCTTTCCATCGTTGGTGGACAATTGTATTGCGGCTTCGTTCGCTTATTTATCTCTTGCATCCAAACATAACCTAATGCTATTATCATTTTCTTCACGACGACTAATGGATTCACAAAATGTGTACTGGAGTTTTCTATAATGCCTTGACGTAACATTTCCTCAATTTCTTCCTTCACTCTATTCCTATATGCTACTGGGATAGGATATATCTTATTGTTAAACGGTTCCTCATTCATTACTTCTAACTTGTGCACATAACCCTTGGCAATTCTCGACTTTGAAATTAATTCTGAATGCTTATTCAATAATACATTCACCCTATTTTTAAATCATCTGGACACTTAATCTTCACTTTCATTCCCCATTATTTATCTCTTCACTAAACTGATTAATATTTACGCAGTTCTTCTATTACTATATTCCCTCTTCATACCATTTAATATATTTCCCATTACACTCAATCTCTTTGCATTCCGCATTTATCTTCAACCCCAACTTATCTATCATATTCATCCCAAATATAACATCTATCTTCAGTCCAGGTACCACCATGAACTCATTTTCCCATATTCTATTTCCCATTTCACATCTCAGAATTACCATTTCATTTATTACACTAAATCTCTTATTATTTGGTGCCACAGAATGTGCGTGTATTTGCTCGTTCAGAATTAAGAACTGTTTAAGGGGATCTGTTCAACGTGTAATAAAGTACAAAGTAAAATGAATTAATTCCCAACAGAACAATTTAGAATCTCTACTATGATAACATAAGATAATACCGTTAAAACAAGAAATTACGAGGCGTTGATAAAGACAATAATTTGTATACTAAATTGTAGTATAGGTGATAAGAAATTAATATTAATAAAGAAACCAAACTGCTTTATGAATAAACTGATAGGTTAATGTGCTTTATCTATAATAGGTATAACTTTGAAAATAGTCAAAAAGAGCGAATTAGGATATTTATTTAAACTGGTAATAATTTATCAATGAAGGGTATTGGAAAGATGCAAATGCAGGAATTGAACGTAACACTCTACTACCCGGAAAGACCTATACCTTTCTTCAAACAATTTCAAAATCCTGTTTTGGTCTAAATTACTTCCCCTTTCGCATAAATTCAATACACACACACCACACACACACACACACACATACACACACACACACACACACACACACACACACACACACACACACACAATATATATATATATATATATATATAGTTAATAGAATAGTTGTTGAAATCTTGGGATGCAATCGTTCATACAGCAATAAAAACTACAGTGTCAAATTGTAATTCTATTCTAACGTTTCGGCACACGAATTATGCCTTCTTCAAAGACTAAAATTTGCTGAAATAGTTACAAGGTCTGAAACAATACAATCCATCTACTTACATGATTACTTTGACTTTATATAAATGATGGTAACAAAATAAAAAACGCAATTCCATACATAACGCACAGCATTAATAAATAATTACATAACATTACAATTAAAAGTAGCAAGTCAAAAAATTAAAAATACATTAAACACTACAATCAAAATAAAATATATAACTGTGCTAGAGTAACACACAACAATTACTATATGATAATGGTTCTTACAAAAATTATTATCGGAACACAAGGTATTACACGAGTACGGAAGATAACAATATAAATCTAATACATGACGATAACAAGGACAAATAGGAACTATAAAACTAAACGTGATTACTTTGTATAGCAAACAACGCTATCTACATTCGTGTTTTTTCATTAACACTATATAACCCCGAATATACCACATTTAAATTATTAATATCTAACTTATTATTTAAAGGATTACGTTGTCGGTAAATATGAAACGATTCTAGGAATAGTCTTTTGTAGTAATTACTCTCAATATCCAAAATCTTGGTGTTATCAAAATTCACTTGGTGTTTAGAATAATAAAGATGTGAGGACAATGCACAGCACGATTTATCAATCTTGGCATCGCTCTTATGTTGTATAATCCAATTTTTTAGCCATTGTTTGGATTGTCCTACGTACGTTCTTTTGCAACTGCATTCGATCTGATAAACAATATTACTACATAGAGACTTCGCTGTCTTGTCTTTCAATTTCGTAAACAACGTACCTATCGAATTATAATAGGTACTCGCTATAAAGATATCAGGTTGCTTAAGGATCTTGACGATTTGGGGAGTTAAATTCGGAATGTATGGGAGTTTCCTAAATTTAGTATCAATACTATTGTTTTTATTTGAAGTATGTAGATGATTAGAATATAGCAACCTTTTAACCAGTTTTTTGGGGTATGAATTATTCAGTAAGATAGATTCTAATTCTTTTAGATTTTTGTTGAGAAATTCAGGTTGACAAATATTGAGGATACGGTGTTTTAAACAGTTAATAGTGTTAAGTTTATGATGAAATGTATGGTTGGAAAGATAATTAATGTACCTACCAGAATCTGTAGGTTTTTTTATAAATATCAAACTTCAAGTTGTTGGTGGATGATCTGATGACTAATGTGTCTAGAAAAGGAATACATTGGTTAACTTCCTTTTCACAAGTAAAAACCAAATTCGGATTATAACTATTGAAAATGTATAATGTGTACTCTATCAATTGCTCAGGAACGGAACACAAAATGTCATCCACGTATTTAACCAAAAAAGGTATGTCAAACGGAAGTGAATCGAAAACATACTCCAACACCGAATCCATGACTAATTGAGCAATGATAGGGGATAAAGGTGAACCCATAGGGGTACCAAAAACCTGAATGTAAAACTTCGAATTGAAAGTAAAATACGTGTTATTACATATTAATTGTATGGTAGATAAAAAAGAATCTAAATCAAAATTGCAATATGGTTGAATGCGATTCCATTTTTTTGTAATGATTTCTACCACTAAGCCGATAGAGATGTTGGTTTACACGTATTTTACTTTCAATTCGAAGTTTTACATTCAGGTTTTTACCTATGGGTTCACCTTATCTATCATTGCTCAATTAGTCATGGATTCGGTGTTGAGTATGTTTTCGATTCACTTCCGTTTGACATACCTTTATGGTTAAATACGTGGATGACATTTTGTGTTCCGTTCCTGAGCAATTGATAGAGTACACTTATACATTTTCAATAGTTATAATCCGAATTTGGTTTTACTTGTGAAAAGGAAGTTAACCAATGTATTCCCAACGTAGGGGCTCGATAATTTAGAGGGTCATAGCAATATATATATATATATATATATATATATATATATATATATAAAACATATAAGCTCATGGACTAGTCTAGTATAATAGTTTTTCGATAAAATGTTACGGTACAATTGGGATATTTTAGTCCAAAAATTAAAACGAAATAATATTTTGCATATATTTAATTACAAATCGACGTTTCGGCAAGGGTTGTTGCCTTTATCAAGATTCTACAAAAGGAAAAGCAATCAATACAGTCATCAAAAATTTTCTTTTAAAATTACTTACTTAATTGTTAATGCATAAATATTAAAATCATAAACACAACCCTACACATCAGGGTTGTTGTTAGTCATAAATGGATAAAATAAAAAATAAAAATATTGGAGCACCAAAAAGAGGATTATTTAAAGTTAATTAATAAAATTACTTGCTCATAGAGTAAACGACCAACTATGAATGAATTAATATAAAACCAGTCTGATAAGAAAGCGTGTTCCACATTTTGTACAAATACTAGGTAAATAATATGCGCTCTGGCCTTCACATCATTGTTGAGAATTAAAAGTTGACTTTGCAATTCTGTACAGATTGGAATATATGGGATGCAAATTTTGGGTGTCCTGCCTAAAATTTAACGAATTAACTTCATTTCTTATATAATATGCCTCCAAAAAAAGCCTAAGCTTATGATTAGCTTCAGAATCTAAAATTCGAACTTCATCATAATTTGGTGTGTGATGAGTCATATTTATATGTTGTGAGAGGGCGCAGCTGTTCTTCCCCAATTTTACATCTGACTTATGTTGAATTAGTCTATTTTTCAACCACTGACTAGAATTACCCACATATGTCTTATTGCAGGAACACGTTATTTTATAAATAGTGTTGCTACTTAACATTTTTCCGTCTTCTCTTTCAACTTAGTGAAAAAGTTTCCTACAGATTTTCATAACTAAACGCTATTTTAATGTCTGGTTGTCTCAAAATTCTTGCCAAAAGAGGCGTTAAAGTTTGAATATACGGTAACTTCCTGAACGGAACGTTATTAGGTCGTTCAGTATTGTTCAGACAAAGAGTAGTGTAGAGCAACTTCCTTACTAATTGCTTAGGATAACCGTTGTTACACAAAGTAGTTTCGAGTAGCATTAGATTATTTTTCTTAAATTGTGGTTCCGCTATCAATTGTATCCGGTGTTTTAATGCCAAAGCTGTATTAATCTTATGACTAAACGAGTGATTGGAAAAATAATTGATATACCTGTCAGAGCTAGTAGGTTTTTATAACAATCAAAGATCAGTTTATTGGTGAAGTCTCTGATGACTAAAGTGTCCAAAATGGAATTTTTCCTTCAGTTTCCTTTTATAAGTAAACTGCAGATGTTGGTTGAAAGCATTGAAGCATTCTAAGAGGTGTTCAATTTTATTAATTGGAGCGGAACAAATAATATCGTCAACGTACTTCACCAAAAACCATGTTGAAATCCAACTTAGGAATAACAGCTTCAAGTAGATGGTCCATAATCCAACCTAATAACGTTCCGTTCAGGAAGTTACCTTATATTCAAACTTTAACGCCTCTTTTGGCAAGAATTTTGAGACAACCAGACATTAAAATAGCGTTTAGTTATGAAAATCTGTAGGAAACTTTTCACTAAGTTGAAAGAGAAGACGGAAAAATGTTAAGTAGCAACACTATTTATAAAATAACGTGTTCCTGCAATAAGACATATGTGGGTAATTCTAGTCAGTGGTTGAAAAATAGACTAATTCAACATAAGTCAGATGTAAAATTGGGGAAGAACAGCTGCGCCCTCTCACAACATATAAATATGACTCATCACACACCAAATTATGATGAAGTTCGAATTTTAGATTCTGAAGCTAATCATAAGCTTAGGCTTTTTTTGGAGGCATATTATATAAGAAATGAAGTTAATTCGTTAAATTTTAGGCAGGACACCCAAAATTTGCATCCCATATATTCCAATCTGTACAGAATTGCAAAGTCAACTTTTAATTCTCAACAATGATGTGAAGACCAGAGCGCATATTATTTACCTAGTATTTGTACAAAATGTGGAACACGCTTTCTTATCAGACTGGTTTTATATTAATTCATTCATAGTTGGTCGTTTACTCTATGAGCAAGTAATTTTATTAATTAACTTTAAATAATCCTCTTTTTGGTGCTCCAATATTTTTATTTTTTATTTTATCCATTTATGACTAACAACAACCCTGATGTGTAGGGTTGTGTTTATGATTTTAATATTTATGCATTAACAATTAAGTAAGTAATTTTTAAAAGAAAATTTTTTGATGACTGTATTGATTGCTTTTCCTTTTGTAGAATCTTGATAAAGGCAACAACCCTTGCCGAAACGTCGATTTGTAATTAAATATATGCAAAATATTATTTCGTTTTAATTTTTTGGACTAAAATATCCCAATTGTACCGTAACATTTTATCGAAAAAACTATTATACTAGACTAGTCCATGAGCTTATATGTTTTTATATATATATATATATATATATATATATATATATATTGCTATGACCCTCTAAATTATCGAGCCCCTACGTTGGGCTGTTATATTAATTATGCTATGTCCCTCTTTAATTATTCGCGCCCCATCGTTTGGGCGACCATATTATTTATTGCTATGAATAAACAAGATTGTAATTATCTCCTCCGACGTTGGGCTGTCTTATTATTGTTGCTATAAATTCTCTCCAAAAACTTAACTGGATTTTATCTTGAACCAACCATGTCTACCAATAACAAAATTTGATACGTTACCGCCTTCCTCGTTATCAATTTCCTATTCAACTTGTAGCTCCTCCTTGAACTGTTTAAATTATCAAATCACTCTTATTAACTTTATCTTATGACCTCGACTAGCATTTATTTGGAATTATAAATTCAGTTAATTTCGATTCTATATAATGAAACAAATATTCTGTACAGTTTTTGTAAATTATTTGAAATACACTTTTTAATTACTTATTGTTATAAATCTCATTTATTAAAAATCATATACTTTTTACTCAAAACCCAAAGTCACCAAAAAACCTACTATCTTTATAAACGAAGTGTAGAACGTTCTAAACCTGCTCTCATATCACGCACTTTAAACGTTTTCAAATCCTCTTTCTGTTGACTTTCACATTCATATTATATTAAGCAAATTTAATATTCAAAATAAAAAATGTAGAAAAATAAAATGTCTTAGAACTAAAAATCTGACCTGGTCTATTTTTTTCGCATCGACGCATCCATTTGAATAAAAATTATCTTCCCCAATTCAGGATTATTGCATGCTCATTCGAAATATTGTCTATCCACACGCTTGAACCATTGCACTTAAATTATTGCCATCACCCTCTGGACTACCATTATTAACTTATGCACCCCAATTTATTGTCGTTTCATTTCAGACTCAGAATTACTTCTTATCAATTTCCCCAAACTTAGAATTGGATTATCATCATTTATTTTCCCATTTATTCTCTACGTACTCGAATATCGTAGTTTATTTTCTCCCCTTATTCGTAGATTGAATTTTTCACCCCGTACTCGAAATCGTAGTTTGTTTCCCCTGGACATAGAAGCCCTATTATGTTTATGTTTTAGTTTAGAATAAATTCACCAAAATCTACTTACGTTTAATCGGCAATCGTAATTTTCATTTTAGCACTTTTACAATTTTTCACTTTGAATTATTATTATTACGTATCACTTTATTTCATAGTGGCGCACCTCGGCCTTTGTTGAGTTCAAAACTGACTTCGTTATCACTGTACCTGCTAATATATCATTGAGTTCCCACTCCGTCAGTGGGTATGGTCTACAAACTCGTCGCTCATTTTTAACCAATTAAATAATTACATTTAAAGTAGTTTCTAATGTAATTTTCTATGCTTCCCAATAATTGTAAGCTGGTTGCAGCTGTCTTTGTTATCAGGCGGCTCCGTGGCGTAGTGGTATGTGTGTGACTACTACGCCCTAGGTCCCGGGTTCGAATCCCGACACGGTCCGCTTGAAAAATGTTAGGCGAGCATTTTTCGCAAAAATACACCCTCGTTCGGATGAGAGGTAAAATAGAGGTCCCGTGTGTGAGTGTTGTCACGCACGTTAAAAATCCCTACCTTGCTTGGAACAGCAAGGATTCGGCAAAATTCAAAATTTTCCAGGTAAAAAAAAACTCGCTTCCTGGCCAATGTAGTACCTTCGGGTGGAGCATTGGAAAATCACATGTAATGTCTTTGTTATAAACATGCGGTGTTTTGATAAATCTAATTGCTTTTCCATAAACAACTGATGCAATTCGACTTTTAATTTTCATATCTACCTGTTATTCACGCAATTTTTAATCTTCTTTCTTATCAAAAATTCGCAACCACTTGCACGCATTTACATTATGCTTCCTGAAGTTCTATTTCTATCTCCGTATTAATCTAATTGTTTGGAAGTCTTTTCAATGCGTGTTTACTTACACTTTATTATGTTTACATATAAATTACGCGTGCTTCCACTGAAAAATACCATTATTTGCTTTACCCAAATTAACTAAAACTTTATCTACAGGGTATTAAATATTTACTATTTACCTAATGAATGTTTTCCTTGTTTCTACGCTAACTATGCGTCTTCCTATGTTTATTTGCGTCGCTTAAAACTATTTATACTTTATATACAGGGTGTTGACTGATTACTATTTACAAACTATCTCCATTTCTCAGTTCTTTACTAAATAAATGCAGTTTTCTGCTGCCTATGCTAATTTCTCATTCTTAAACGACCTTTTCTATAAAGTACACCCTTAAACAACCCCTTATCACAGCAATATATATATATATATATATATATATATATATATATATGAATTACTAAAACGACCTTTAGTGTAATTTTCTAAAAATGTTGTGGGTTTTAGGTCGGCTGGATTATTTAAGAAAACTCTTTTTTATAAACCTGAGCTTTCGGATTATTTTAATCCTTTTTCAAAGGTACTACAATTACAGAATTGATAAATAAACATTAAATGATATTGTATACTCACTAAGGCTAGGTTATAATAAATTGGCGATTAACATAAAAAGATATTTTCGTTATAAATTTTCTAAAATGTATATAACAACTTCAAGATCAACAAGAGGTAAAAGTATTATGTAAATAAAATATTGATAATAAATAAAAGTCAAAATTTTGATAGAATAACCCAACATAAGAGCGATATACGTATAAAACCAAATGCTTGTGCCCTATGTATACACTTAAATACTAAAAACCATAAAATAGATTTTAACAATCCAATTATATTACAGATGGAAGACAAAAAATCAAAAGGAGAGTTTCTAGAAATGTGCTTCATCTACCAACAAAAAATACTATGAACAAAAGAACAGATGTTAATGACTTAAATTGTATCTACACGTATCTTCTTAATATCAAAAATAAAAACAACCACACAACAACAAATTTGTCAATGGATCTATAAGATGAATTTCTCTTAATAATATTAAAATAAATAAATAAAATAAAAAAAACACACACACACACCACACACACACACAAACACACACCCACATACACATACATACTCTCACAGTGTTACACGCAGACACATACACAGAATAGTTATAATAAACATTTTTTAAGGTTGCCTTTTAATAACAATTTCTATCAAAATTTTGACTTTTATTTATTATTAATATTTTATTTACATAATACTTTTATCTCTTGTTGTATTTTGAAGTTGTTATATACATTTTAGAAGATTTATAATGAAAATATCTTTTTATGTTAATCGCCAATTTATTATAACCTCACCTTAGTGAGTATACAATATCATTTAATGTTTATTTATCAATTCTGTAATTGTAGTACCTTTGAAAAAGGATTAAAATAATCCGAAAGCTCAGGTTTATAAAAAAGAGTTTTCTTAAATAATCCAGCCGACCTAAAACCCACAACATTTTTAGAAAAATATATATATATATATATATATATATATATATATATATATATATATATATATATATATATATATATATATATACATACAACAAGTATATACGATGTATAAATAATCACAAACTTTACGAAAAATCGAAAGAAAGTTATTAATTATACAAAGCAAGCTAGTAATTTGCATAGCCATAAATGAAAGAATTTGTTTGTTTCATAAAGGGAATAAACATTCATCAACTAGTTTCGATCTCACTGGATCTCATTAGAATGAAGTGGTTTATAACCCTCATAAGGATGAAGTGATTTATAACCCTCATAAGGGTTATAAACCACTTCATCCTGATGAGATCCAGTGAGATCGAAACTGATTGATGAATGTTTATTCCCTTTATGAAACAAAAAAATTCTTTCATTTATGGCTATGCAAATTACTAGCTTGCTTTGTATAATTAATAACTTTCTTTCGATTTTTCGTAAAGTTTATGATTATTTATACATCGTATATACTTGTTTTATTTATTACAATTGCTATAAGCAATAATTTTTCATTTTATATACATATATATTATATATATATATATATATATATATATATATATATATATATATATATATATAGAAAGTAAACGTTTTTAATAAACATGGTTTTTATAGATTTGGGATAATTTTCCATTAAAATAGGCGCATTCAGTTATATTACAAAATTGTCAATTCAAGGGAGATTGTATTTTCTAAAACATTTTTTAACAACATTCAGTCTAAATTAGATAGATCGAAATTATTATCATAGTGTAGAAAAAGAAACAAACCGGTTAGAAATTTTTACGTTACAAAGATTTTGATAAATAATGATACTTAAAAATTGTAATTGTGTTTGCATCTAATTTAATTGACTTTGTTGGCTGATGGTGGTGATTGACGTGATGTATACATTTTGAACGTATGTTGAACTTCTATATGTAACAGCTTTGTACACATTTTGTAGTCAATTCGCTAATTCTCGTGTTTAGTAACCAGACTGGAACATGGATTTACTACTCAGTGGAAGTAATAAGCAACGGAAGAAGAACAAACACTAGTTATACATATGCAGGTATTCGAATGGTATATTTTAATCAGCTAGTTGTATTTGCGTTTGACTGCACAGAACAACCAAGAAATTTTTCCACGGAAACTTCGTTAATAATATTACTCTCTGTGCTAAAAAACGTACTATTTGATTTTTGCAATACTAAGTTGAAACTAATGACTGTAAAAGGAACCCTAGAATACTGTATCACTTTTTTACGGTGGCCAAGCGTAGTAATCACCGACGAGCAAAAACTTTTAAACCCATTGCAATAAATGCTAAGAATTTCTGTCTAATAATATTCCAAAGGATGACAAAATAAATATATACGCTTAATTACATTTATTTAGAATTAAATATTCTTTGAATTGTCTGAAAGTAGTTTTGTATAAAATAAAAAAGCGGATTTTCAAATGTTCAAAGTCAGTGATGATAGTAATTATAATTAATTATTAAATAGTTATGGTTAGTGTAGTAACTAATTAGTATGTAAACCGTTAACATCACTTTTGGGATAGTTGCCTTAGTTGAATACTCTGTAAGTTCAATTAATGCATAAAAAGAAATTCACATAATACACATTTACAAATGAATTTAAACTTAAAATATTAAATTATAAAAATTAACAAACCCATGGGAATTAGAAAATAATGATTTCAATAAAAATCAAAAATTGATTAGAATTATAGAGCAACATTCGCCATTACAGGATAAACAAGAACGACACATGTATCCAAAAGTACGAAAAATTAAACTGAATTCACGGAAATGGTATTATACTGAAACTGAAAACATTAGACCTGTAAAGGTATTTCAAAACAAAGGCTGCCTTTGTCGCAAAACTTGCACAAAAAATTATGAGGAAAAAGAAAGTAAGAATATTTTTGGAAAGTTTTGGAATTTAGGAGATTTTAATAAAAATGATATTTTCTTATACGAACTTACCGTGCAACGAAGACACCAGGGCAATGGAAAGGGTTCGTCCAGAAATTGTAGTTTTAAGTGATTGTTAAATTCTAAAAAAGGAAAGGTTCCCTTTGTAAAAAATTCTTTTTGGATACGTTTAAAATAAGTGATGGGCAATTAATGCGCGTATTAGACTCTGCAAATATAGGCAATGATTTAAGCGACTGTATGGTTGGATCATCGGTAAATTTCTGAGGAAAAGAAAAAGCACGTTCAAAATCTTACGTGTATTTCCAAGAATTTTGAAACTGATCGACTATGGTTTTTTTAAGTAGTGAAAAGACGGAATGGTAAAGTCTAAAACGGTGAAGAGAATAATTACTTTGTGCATGTTCTGTCCTTTATTTTTAATAATGTAGCGCGACCAACTGTTAACAGAAGTATCAAAGCATTTTTCTTTCGGTCTTTGGTAAATTTAAATTTTCTACTTTTTTGTACGGTAGTATATCGATTTGTTGAGAAGCTTCAATTTCTTAAAAAATGTTGCATATCATGCTCCGCAGTCCACAACAACAATTCGAATTAGTTGGGGTTATTTAATCATACTTCACGTAGTTTTTGAGATATACATGAAAAATGTAGTGCGTCCATAAAGTCATGCATAAATTGATTTTTTAGTCATAAATATAATGGTAAGAATAAATTTCAAAATCGATCGATTTTTTATTTTAAATTTCTGTATTATCAAATAGAATTTTACTATAAGGTGTAGATAATTCGCATTGGAGTTACGATATCATTGCAATTTTTTTAAATGGAAGATTCTGTGTATAGTCCAGATTTAGATTCTATATAAAAAACTGATCCCAAATATGTATGGCTTTTTGAGTTTATAGAAATCGACCAAAAATTGTTTATTAAAAATTTCAAGTACCACGAGCACTTTGGATTAAGCCACAGTTTAAAAAGTTAACTAATAAATAGAAAATATTAAACAATAAATAGATAGGTTTAATTATGGTCAATGAATCATACTCTTCGTAGTCTTTGGGTATACACCAAACATTTAGGAGTAATACAACACTATTAATCATAAAATTGCACAGACTAATTTATTATACACGTTAAATCGTTCATAATCTTCGAATTATAAAAACACCAACTCGTTCAATTCGAGCTGGTATGAAAACTAGTTTGGAGATTTCTGCAATTACTCGCCAGACATCAATTAATTATATTATTCAGCGATGCACTTGTTACAAAATTAAATAAAATTAGATATGTTTTAAATCTAGGTCATCTTGACTTTTTACCAAATGGCCTACAAATCAAATGTTAAGCAAATGTAATTCAAATTAATCAACACAAGGCCAACGATTTTGTAGTGCAGGTTAAAAATATTTACGAGACATCTGAAAGTAAATAGAAGTGTCTACGTAGTGGTCTAAAAGAACTGCATGTTGTATTATTGCTGGAAAATAGCTTTATTCATAGTTAAAGTAAAATTCTGGTAACTACGACCGTGTAGCGTTCTAGTTCAAGGTTAGAATAAGTTAGGACTTCTTCAACACTCCATACTGGTGTACACTTATCTTTCATATTTTTGCAAATCACTTTTCCAAGCTCTAATTTAAAAAGTATAGATTATTACGACAATCAGGTGTACAAAGCCAATATTAGGTCAACTTAGTTCAAATGACCATGTGATATGCCCTTTTGTGACACTCCATTACACCGCACGAAAAGCAGGGATAATTACGGGTTATTGTAGTCGTGGGCGACGGTGGAGTCAAACACGAATATCGACTCTTACTTCACCTAAAATTATCGAACCCTGACATTTGTAAAATCAAAACCAATTTCACACAAAGATAATTTTCGAGTAGTTATTTGGTTTCGATTTTAAATAGAAATTCATTTCAAGAATGTGTAAAATATAAGATCTAAATCTTAAACAACACAAAGTACGGAGATTTTTCTGTAATTCCAAGCATTTAAATAATTGCGGAAGTTGTTGCTCCATTATCATTTAACATAAATTAACATGTATTTTTTAGGTATAGTCGGGACCACGAAAAAAGACCATCTCGTGATCATTTGTATTAGTCTGAATCAATATGACTTTCTGAAGTTAGATGGCCATCCACTTATATTTATTTAGAAGTTTTATAGAAAAAGCAACATTGCCAATTCAATTTTATTTCCAAACATTTCGATTATTGTAGAATTTAATGCTCATAACTAACATGCTTTTATTTAACCAGTCACTCTAAAATTATAATAATCGCAATATATTACATGTCTATAACTCAAGTATTGTTCTAAAAGAAATACATACTTAATTACTAAATATCTGGAAGAAAATTGTAAATCTTTAAATACACAAAGATTGTATTGGAGTTTTAACTTTGTTAAATTTAACTTGGCAACGCCGCAGGTTCAACATATTTTACAATGACAATCGTCAAAATTTGCATATTTTCTATCAGCCATGTTATACACAAAAAAAATAATTTTTTTTCACATTACGAATTATTGACAAGGAAAAAGTCACTTGTCTTAATTGAAACACGGCAGCTCCAGAAATGTAAGTTCGGTTAATCCAATGAAATTACTCAATGATAGTAATATATACCGAAAATTACCAAGAGATCCTACTTTTACTCTTTTAAAGAAGATCAGTGACCATATATAGTTTTTTACTTAATAGGGATATAGTTAGCGATATAGAAAAGAAGATGTCATTAACTACTAATTCCGTTCCAGGTAGATACTATGAACTCCCAAAAATCCATAAACCTTTGCTCCCCTTACGTCCTATCATTTTATCATACATACAACATACAACATACAAATTTTCAAAATTTTTATCACAGATATTGTCTAACGCTTTTTCATTACAATATGGTTTTAATGTCAAAGATACTTTTTCCTTTGTTAACACTTTTCGTAATTTTCAGTTACCACATAATTTGTAATTTTAATATTTACCTACCGCGTGAGGGTATCCAACTAATAATAAATAATAAATGGGAAGGATCTCTAACACTATAGTACCCTCACGTTTTGGGACATTGCCTCGCAGCTGCTGCAGTCGGTGAGAAGGGAGGTTCATTAAACAACAACACACTAAGACAAAATTCCAATTGTTTTATTAAACGGCCTACTAACTAACTTAACCTAATTACATATGCATACAAAATTATACAGTGATTAACAATATTTACAATAGGGCGCCACCATGGGAATTAAACGGCCCATGGCCGGTCGCGGTAATAGCTTTCGTCGCACTTTGTTCGTGGCGATGAACTAAGATTGCAGGACAGAAAATACGTCACTTCACAGGGACAAATGTTATTAAGTTTCCGGCTAGCACAAACACAACTTAACTAAACAATTCTAAAGTCCTTATTTTATGAATATTAACAACAGTTCTGGGTGCAAACACCCCAATACATATAATTAATTAACGCTACCGTAGTCTAACTAACTTGCATACTGAAACGACCTTCCTTTAATCCCGGGGTCATCAATAACAGGAAAAACACGACCTTCACACGGGTCAAATAGTACAATAACGGAATTCGTGGCTTAGTTATTACAAGCCTCGGACAACGTCGAAACACAATAAAATAAGAAACCCTTCAAAAGATGCGGTCTTAACAATAACCTAACTGGATAAAATTACTGGAACGGAGATTTAACCCGAAGTTGTATGTTATGAAAGTCGACAGATATTGTATTTAAACAAATAAATGACTTATGATGCATAACACAGCTTTGAGTTCATAGTAATACCATATATAATAATTACTTACTCAGAAAAATAAACTAACTTTGAACATAACGGCACGCACTTGAATTCAGAGAAATAAAACACTTACTCAATCTTGCAAAACCACGAGCTTCAGACTCTAACGCGTCTGGAAATAAACAACCCGATTCCCACCGGCTGGCATCCTTATATACATTTAAGTTAATTGAAAATAACCCCTTTCTTGGCGCTCATACTCGGCTTAGGATACGCCGGTCGTAAATCTTTAAGATTAATTAAACTGCCCATTGCCTAAGATAGCCACACAAGTAGATCTCGGAACTAATTTTAGTTGAATGCTCCGCTAATTGAAAAATTGCTTCAGACCACCCTGACATAAATAGGATCCTAAAGCATGATTGACATCTAATCATAGATAGCAACTAATCTGACATGTTTAGTGCCCTTAAAGTAAGTGCCTTTAGAAAACTGATTGACTCTTGGATTAGATCTTCCTGGAAACTTCGCTAGGACGCTACTTGGGTAGTCTTGAAGCCGTTCGCTCCAAGACCTTCATTCTAATAATTAGAATGCTAAAATTAAACTAGAAAATAACTATTTTTAGAATTCATAGAACTAATTAGTGCGATATCAAAACAGTATGTTACACAGCCCCCCTCGAAAAATTGAAATTGCTCTTAGGAATTTCAAGCAAATTGAAATAAAATAAATGTAGAAATTAACACATCCAACCGCAATTATGTTTAAGACAACTGAGTCTTTTCAGAAAATTGGCGGAAGGAAAAAATAAAAAAATTGGAAAAAATAAAATATGAGTGAGGTTTTAGGCCTTGGACGTGGAACACCCCTAGCGGTTTTCCGTCCATGGAAGATAGTCTATAAGTGGTAGAACCTAAAACTTCCATCACCTTTGCTTCTAGGAACTTCGGGGCTAACTTTTTAATGAAATGTTTAGAAGCATCTGATAATGTAAAATTGCGCTTCCACACTAAATCCCCTACTTTGAAATTTAATGGTCTGCGCCTTAAATTGTAAGAGTGCGTATTACGTTCATACGCCAAATGTATGTTTTTCTGAACTTCTTTAAAGATGGGCGATAATTCATTGAGGTCTTGAACCAATTGTTCTCGAGTATCAATTGCTAGATCCTCTGGATTTAAATCCTTTAATTTATTATAGAATTCCCCGGTCAGAGGAACCGTGCGTCCAAAAGCTAAAAATGTTGGGGAATATTTTGTGGATTCATGAACAGCATTACGAAACGCATGGGCAATTTTGTGAATATTATCGTCCCAATTCTTCTGCGAATCTTGAATGTAACTGCGAATGGCAGCTCCAATTACCTTGTTAACGCGTTCTACATAATTAACTTGAGGATGGTAGCTGGCGTTAAACCAAACCGAAAGTATTTTATAATTTGTCATGAGATTGGAAAATAAATTACTTTTAAATTGAGGGCCATTATCTATCATACAAATTTGAGGTACCCCATATACCAAAAATACAAAATTTTCCAGGTAATTACAAATTTGTTTTGTTGAAGCGCTGCGCATGGGATGCAATAAAGTGAATTTTGTAAACCAGTCAGTAACAACTAAAAGGTAAGTATTCCCCAATTTCGAGCGCGGAAAGGGCCCCATTAAATCAATCGACAAACATTGAAACGGAAATGAAACTTTTTTCTCTTTGCCCATAAAACCATAATGGTTGAACGTGCTGGATTTGCTTTGGCAGCACGTAACACATTTACTAATGTATTTAGAAATATATGACCGCATTTTGGGACAGTAATAGAGCTCTTTGATTTTTGTATATGTTTTAAATACACCCAAATGGGCCGAAACTGGATCATCATGGCATTCTTTTAAAATTTGTGCACGGCATGATTTCGGCACTACTAATTTCCACTCAATTAAATTGGCTTTGATATTCAAATTATTCGGAATAAACTTATACATTTTATCATTTTCTACTCTCCAATCGGGATATAGATCTGGCTTTTCCTTAATATTATTTAACATGTTTTGTACCAATCCTCGACCTCGTCTAAAGAAAAATTTAAAGAATTAATAGCATAGGCTCCACTAGGAGCTCGGGATAATGTATCTGGTACCACATTAAATTTACCCTTCCTGTGGATAACTTCGAAATCAAATTGTTGGAGTTTCACACTCCATCTAGCTAAACGTCCCGCAGGATCTTTTAAGTTGTGGAGCCAAATTAAAGAATGATGGTCCGTAATGACCTTAAAATGAGTTCCTTCAATATATGGTCGGAATTTTTGAATAGCAAAACACACCGCCAAAAGTTCCCGTTCTGTGACTGAATAATTTTTCTCTGCTGAATTTAAACTGCGAGAAGCATAAGCAATTACATGTTCTTCGTCTCCTTCTCCCTGAGTTAAAACACAACCAACGCCGTAATTTGAGGCGTCACATTGTAAAGAAAAAACTTTCGAAAAATCAGGACTCCTTAAAATAGGAGCCTTTGTAAGAAATCTTTAATTTTTTCAAACGAAATAAGAGCCTCGTCCGTCCATTTAATCGCTTGCGATTTTCTCTTTCCCTTTAGTAAATCATTAATAGGTGCTATAATTGTGGCAAAATCCAAAACAAAACGCCTATACCAAGAGCACATACCGGTGAAACGTTTTATTTCAGTGGCTGTCTTGGGTTGAGGAAAATTTACAATTGCGTCAATTTTTGCTGGGTCAGTTCGGAGACCATCTTTATTCACAATATATCCCAGAATGTGTAACTCTGGTTTACAAAACTCACATTTTGAAATGTAATAGTTAAATTAGCGCCTTTCAGCTTCTCATACACTTCGTTCAGAATTCTAATATGCTCCTTAAATGTGCTTGAAATAATAATTATATCATCTAAATAAACAAATACCGATTGGGATAATGAAAAATCAAAAATAGAGTCCATGAGCCTCTGTAATGTGCCTGGAGCATTGGCCAAACCCATCGGCATTACATTATATTGAAATAATCCGCGCCTTGGGACAGTAAAGGCTGTTTTTTCCTTGCTTTCGTCACTCAAGGGCAATTGCCAAAAGGCTTTTTTTAAATCGATTGAACTGAGAAATTTCGCATTGCGTAATCTATCAAGAATGTCATTTACAAACGGAATGGGATACGCGTCTTTTTTTGTAATTGAATTTAATCGTTTAGCGTCAAAACATACACGAAATTCACCTTTGCTTTTTCTTTACTAACAGCATGGGGAGTTCCACGGGCTATTGCTTGGGCTAATAATGCCTTGTTCCAGCATCGCATCAATTTCTTTATTAGCATGTTCCAGCATCGCCGGTGATAATGGGTAATACCTTTGTTTAATTGGTTCAACGTCTTCCGTTGTAATATGATGTGAAATTTTAGTGGTTCGGCCTAAGGTAGGACGATCCAGGGATTGAAATAAAGAAATAACATTGTTTAATTCAAATTTCTGGTCTTCATTTAAATCGGCCATAACTTTAATGAAATTTAATTTATTCGTTTCCGCAGAATGAGCATAAAATTCATTTTTTGAAAAATCTACTTTCAATTCAAATAATTGACAAAATCAATCCCTAACGTTAGGGTACACTCTATTGAGTCGGAAACTAAAACATTTAAAGACCGAGTAACCCCGTTTATAGTCAAGGGCAAATTAATTGAACCTAAAATTGATTGTGCAGTGCCATCCGCGGTTGTTAATATAGACGTTTTTACATTTTTAATTAATTCTAACTTATATTTATCCAATAAACACAAACCATGTCTGCCTAAAATAGAGGTATTCGCCCCGGAATCCAACAGTGCGGTATAAGTTTCCTTAAATAACTCGATATTAATATAAGGTCTTGTATCACCTTTTACTTTATAAAAATTTGAAAAAACCTTAGATGCTTTACAAAATTTTAACTTTTACTAACCACTCCGACCACGTCTTTTTGTCAGCAGCAATATTATTAAACGAGGAAAAGCAACGGCTGACTACGCGCTTTCCTGTCCTTAGTTTTTTGAATTATTTGAGCAGTTTGGACAATTTGTGGATGTAACTTCCCGCTGCCCACAAGAATAACAAAATATTCCGCGTTTCTCCGGACAAGTATGAAACGAGTGACCCCGTCTTTACAGTTGAAACAAATAGTCGAAAATTTTGCTGTGTTTTTAAAATAATTCGACACGCCGGACCAAGGTAAATTATTATTAGAAAATGAACTCTGTCGAACTTGACGTTCTAAGATAACTGGTACGTTGGCAGAATCAGAATGTTCCTGTTTAATAAAACTTGGAGGCTTAATGTCTTCTAAAACCTTACAACGAGAAATCAAATGGGAAATGTCAGTCACTTCAACTAACGCCAGTTGTGTGGCATAAAAGGTCTGTAAATTTCTTTTAATAATTTTATTTGTTCCCGGACTGGAATGGAATCTTCTAATTGAGAAAATAAGTTTACCATCTTTGAAATATAAATGGTAGGTGATTCCTCGGCGCCTTGCCTTCTGGATTTAATTAACATTAAAAGATTCTCTGCATAATCGGCCGAAAGAAAATCTTGTTTTAATTTAGAAATTAATTGATCCCATGAATTTACTGTACATCGCGTTGCTCTATACCAATCCAATGCTGAACTGGTGAAAAGATCAATAGCCCCTTCGAAAAGGTCATCTGACGAAACTTTTCTTGCAACTTGCAGTTCCTTGACGCGTTGAATAAAATCTAAAACCGATATAGAATCAGATTCACCCGAAAATTGTAATCCCCACTTGTGGATCGGGACTGATATCGTTGATTTATTCAAGGACTTAATTAGAGTACCTAAATCATTACTAGAAATCGAAACCGATGGGGTATTAATGGAAGAAACCGTTGATGCTCCAGGGCATGAAACCTCTGCTGTTGGTGTTATTGTAGGATCTTTATTACCGCTAGCCGAACAATAAGAAAGGTTATCGTTAATCTCATTTTCCCCGTTTACCTGTTCTAAAATCTCAAAAGCTCTAATGCACTTAGAATGCAGTTCTTTGTGTACCTCTAAAAATTCAATATCGAAATTGACATAATTTAGTCTCTGTGTTACATGCATTAATCTCGTGTTAAGTTTAATATATTCTTTCCTTTTAGGAAGAATGGTAAACGAATATAAACTGTTTTCTAATTCAAAAATCTTAAGTTTTAATAATTCAATTTCGTCCTTTTGAACGATTTCAATTTTTTCAAACTTAGAAAAAACATTACTGTCGACTTTCTCAACAATGAGTTTTGAACGCAAAACTTTTCGTTTTCTAACACACTTAACTTTGTTGGTTCAACGTTCTAATTGAAAGCTCGTGACTTCAGTTCGTCACTTCTTAAAGCTTCCACCACATACATGACTAAATAAAAGGTACAAGCCAACAATAGCGAAACCTGTTCCTAAATCACTAATATTAAACTGTTAATTCTGCTCAAATCTTAATAGAACTATAGAAATAAAACAATATAAAACTTTGTCCGTGTGTTGTTTACCATATTTACGATTTTAACCACGTTAATGCGCCAGTGTAATTTTAATATTTACCTACCGCGTGAGGGTATCCAATTAATAATAAATAATAAATGGGAAGGACCTCTAACACTATAGTACCCTCACGTTTCGGGACATTGCCTCGCAGCTGCTGCAGTCGGTGAGAAGGGGAGGTTCATTAAACAACAACACACTAAGACAAAATTCCAATTGTTTTATTAAACGGCCTAC
Organism: Platerodrilus igneus; assembly: GCA_036346225.1. Taxonomy (NCBI): domain Eukaryota; kingdom Metazoa; phylum Arthropoda; class Insecta; order Coleoptera; family Lycidae; genus Platerodrilus; species Platerodrilus igneus. The sequence continues at coordinate 6,312,017 of JARFIW010001503.1, read as the reverse complement.
TAACTAACTTAACCTAATTACATATGCATACAAAATTATACAGTGATTAACAATATTTACAATAGGGCGCCACCATGGGAATTAAACGGCCCATGGACCGATCGCGGTAATAGCTTTCGTCGCACTTTGTTCGTGGCGATGAACTAAGATTGCAGGACAGAAAATACGTCACTTCACAGGGACAAATGTTATTAAGTTTCCGGCTAGCACAAACACAACTTAACTAAACAATTCTAAAGTCCTTATTTTATGAATATTAACAACAGTTCTGGGTGCAAACACCCCAATACATATAATTAATTAACGCTACCGTAGTCTAACTAACTTGCATACTGAAACGACCTTCCTTTAATCCCGGGGTCATCAATAACAGGAAAAACACGACCTTCACACGGGTCAAATAGTACAATAACGGAATTCGTGGCTTAGTTATTACAAGCCTCGGACAACGTCGAAACACAATAAAATAAGAAACCCTTCAAAAGATGCGGTCTTTAACAATAACCTAACTGGATTAAATACTGGAACGGAGATTTAACCCGAAGTTGTATGTTATGAAAGTCGACAGATATTGTATTTAAACAAATAAATGACTTATGATGCATAACACAGCTTTGAGTTCATAGTAATACCATATATAATAATTACTTACTCAGAAAAATAAACTAACTTTGAACATAACGGCACGCACTTGAATTCAGAGAAATAAAACATTTACTCAATCTTGCAAGACCACGAGCTTCAGACTCTAACGCGTCTGGAAATAAACAACCCCGATTCCCACCGGCTGGCATCCTTATATACATTTAAGTTAATTGAAAAATAACCCCTTTCTTGGCGCTCATACTCGGCTTAGGATACGCCGGTCGTAAATCTTTAAGATTAATTAAACTGCCCATTGCCTAAGATAGCCACACAAGTAGATTTCGGAACTAATTTTAGTTGAGTGCTCCGCTAATTGAAAAATTGGTTCAGACCACCCTGACATAAATAGGATCCTAAAGCATGGTTGACATCTAATCATAGATAGCAACTAATCTGACATGTTTAGTGCGCTTAAAGTAAGTGCCTTTAGAAAACTGATTGACTCTTGGATTAGATCTTCCTGGAAACTTCGCTAGGACGCTACTTGGGTAGTCTTGAAGCCGTTCGCTCCAAGACCTTCATTCTAATAATTAGAATGCTAAAATTAAACTAGAAAATAACTATTTTTAGAATTCATAGAACTAATTAGAGCGATATTAAAACAGTATGTTACAAATTATATTTTAGTTTCTTTAGATGTCACATCACTTTTTACTATCACTTTCAAAGATCTCGTAATACAAGTTATAACTGAAAAGTAGGACTTGATACCACCACATTGTAAGTTCTCTCTTGATTTGTTCATATATGTAGATATTTAATTTTTAATAACACTAACTTCACTTTTCAAAATCAAGTATATAATCAAATATTTGGTACACCGATGGGTTCACCTTTATCACCGGTACTATCTCAGATAACGATGGATTTTTAATAGAACACACTACAGAATTACTCCCATTCAAAATTTCATTTCTCTCCAAATATATTGATGATGAATGTGCCATTCCCATCGATAAGATTGATGATACCCTAATAATTTTTAATACTTTTGACGTTGATCTACAATTCACATATGAAGTTGAAATTGCCGGTTGCTTACCATTTTTAGATACCCTTGTTATACGCAATTCAGACAACGTTTTTATTTTTGATTGGTATGCTAAACCTACCCATTCAGGCAGGTACATCAATTATCATTCACAGCACATCTTTCAACATAAAGTAAATAGGATTTTGGCTCAAAGAGCTCGGATTAGTAAAATTTGTGAACCGCAATTTTTAAACAAAAATCTCCGTCTCCTTCAGGAAATCCTAGTTAGCAACGTTTATTCCACTATTTTGATTAAAAACTTCTATTTAATACCACCTCTGTTACAAAAGTTTCAAAAACAACAAAAAATAACATCTATAAATCACTTTCGTTTATTAAGAATTTAACACCCGCTATCAAAAAAATTCTTACTAACTCCTCTTGTACAATATCTTTCCCTTATAATAATTTGCGTAATTCTTTGTTTTCTAAACTTAAAGACCCAACTAATAAAATGTCACTGAGTAATGTAGTATACCAAATTACTTGTAGTTGCAGTGCAACTTATGTGGGCCACATTAGTCAATGGCTTAAAAATCGCATCACCCAACACGAAAGTGGTGCCAAGTTACAAAAGATCGCCTGCACCTTAGCAGAGCATGTAAATAAAACGAAACATCTACCTAATTACACTGATACAAAAATCTTAGAAATAGAACATAAATATGAAAATCGCTTATCTCTAGAAGCTTTACATATTCAACAACAAACAAATGACCTTAATGGAAAATCAGACACTCAACATTTAATTGCAGTTTATTTTTTTCTATATTTTTTAAATAATAATAATTCCTAATACATTTTCATTTTTACACACTTGTACAATCAATCCTTGTTACATTATACATGAGTTATTAATATTCCTAATAGTTTTGAATTTTTCTTAGTTGTTTGCTTTTGCCTCTTAAATATTTTAACTATACATCAAACTGGTAACATTAATTTTTAGTAGATCAATTCATTCTACTCTTCATATTGGTTATTTATATCTTAATTTTGTGACTTTTCAAATACAATCATTCATGTCTATTCTTATTTAATACTACTTAATGTTTCTATCCGACACAGTGACACTTTAATATTCTATTCAATGTTTGTTATAAATTATTTTTCTTAATCACGTTGAACGTAAGTACCTTAAAGTAGTGTTTGTTTTTCCTGTTTTTTGTTAATTGCATCGCCTTAAACACACTAGTGTACTCCATTAAACTCCTTTACCATTAATCATTGAAGTAAATGCTTGTTGCATTTCCTCATTTGTTCCAGTAATAATTGCTTCAGCATTTATTTAAACTGGTTCCCGTATTTATGTAGACTTGACTCCAGTAATTATTTATGTCTCCCGTAATTATTCAGATTGGTCTCCAGTGATTATTTAGAGTCCTTTTGATTAAGGTTAATATTAGAATTTAAATTAAAACAATTTTTAGTTACTTACAGTTTTTTCTTTTATATTTAAGGATAAAACGACCAACCCATCAATTTTCCATTTCAGTGGTATTATTTTACACTTCACAATTACTCACTTTTCGTGGATCAAGTCGGTATTAAAATCCAATTTAAATGTAGGTGTTAAAAAACCAATTTCAATGTAGGATTTAAAATCCAGATTGACATTAAAAGCCCTGTTTTATTAATATTAGAAATGGATTTTTAATTAAGTCGTTTTACTTACGTCTATTTATAGATCGGATTATTTTCCTTGCATAAGTTCTCACACTTTTTAAATCTAATTTCACTTTAATTTTTGCTTCACTGGTTACGTAAATTCTTGACATTTTTGAACATAGTCGTAGCCCAGTTTGAATGTATACTAACTCTGTCGCTTTGTCATTATCGTATATATAAACCGTACCTCCACCTGCTTTTCATTGGCTTATTTACGTTCTGGGACGACACTTCGGCTTTATCTCGCATACCTTGGAATTTTCACCAATTATTTAGTTCAAATCTTTGAATGCATGCCTTGCGTGTCACGTACTCCTCGCGCATATCGTGGTAATTTCCAACTTTTGCCTTTTATTAATTCACGTATTTGTATGTTTGTTATTTATTATTATCTAAACTGAATAGCCTGGTGCTTGTTTATTTCTACATAATATTGGATTTTTGATCAAATGTGATTTCTTCCTGTCACGTACGATTTTCTAATAATGAATAATTTAGAATACGTGTACGATGATATTTTTAACGCAATTGTAACATCTTTGCAATGCCAATTCGTCTAGGTTTCTCGGTGATTTAATTTTGATGCAATTTGTTGCGTTTTCAAATCTTATCTTTACTTGTAAACTACTCTTAGATATTTTTATGTTCTCATGCATTTAATCCCGTGTATATTATATACAGTGTGCTCTCAATTAACAATATATAGAGTGACCGATTTACTCTTATAATTTCTCCAATTATGTGCTTTTCTTAAACTGGAAGTTGTTTTTATTTATTCCACGACCCCTATGACTTAACCTACCCCTAAACTACCCTATTATCATAGCAATATATATTTATATATCTGTTTATAGTGCCCTTGTTCCTACCATGTTTCAGCTAGATCCACATAGTATATTATTAATTAAAACGTGTTTAGTTATTTTATAAGCAGGTCTAGATTTCTGTGGATTTCTTAACTGTGAATTATTTTTTTTTGCATTGTGATTATCAGTTGTCGGTTGTTCCCGGTTTTAAATGTATAGTGATTAAAAGTTCTTTTTATATTATGGAGGTGTTTGAAAATTAGATGTTGATCGCTTACTTGATTTTAAATTAAGATATGAAGTCAGTCCTCACGGGTTCGATGATAACACAAACATTATCAATATTTAATCTAAAATCGATATACTTTCCGAAGAATGAAACTATTCTGATTTATTCTTAAGATCCGTTGTTATTTTTAACCCAGCAATCGCATATATTCCACACTCGAGTTGTCTTGTTCTATTCAGGGTGAATTTATCTATAAATATACTTTGTCCAAAAATCTACACTATAATCTCCGTATGATAATTAGAATTAACCGGGCCCAAAGGAACAACGAATCCGTGTACTGCAAAAATCATGCTCTTCCAACTTCCACTCATTCTGAGCACGTAACTCTTTAACTGGCAACACGTAACAATGATCCACAACAGCGACAGAAATCTTCTTAAAAAAGTCAGCAACAGGCAGAAGTCGAATTGTCAATAAATGCTGCCCAGAGTCCTGGTCCTACTTGTTTGCACTATGAGATCGTCTTTGCTCATATTTAAGCTATAGAAACGTGTCATCTTGGTTTTCGTTTGTTTGAATTAATTAGAACTTACTATCCACAAGTATCTGCTGGAATATTATTTCTGGTTGCTTAAACATTACGGCTCACGTTGCACCGTAAATAATGTAAATGTACAAAATGGAAACTATGGTTACTTAATTAAATTGAGTTCAGAAATTCTTGAAATTTAAAACTTTCTCGTCTCCAAGGCCTTAGAGAAATTAATTCATTAACTCTTTCCAGGACATAATAAATTACAAATAATGGGGTCGTAGCTGCATCTTCTTCGAAATTGTCTGTGTGTATATATTGCGTATACTGTAACTGCGGCCATAAATTAGCAGGTGTGTCAAGTCCATAATATGAATTCCGATCAGAAGATGTATGTACAAGCTATACGGTATATTATGATTTTCGGTACTTTGATGATACACAACTGTATAAATCCTTTAGATCCTTTGTATTGCTTCAATTGCACATTTTGTGTAAATGATTGTTTTCTCTTTAGGAGTTACTTACTAGTAATAAAAAGAACGACTTTCAAAAACTGTATTGTTTGTAAATTAATCCTCGTACACCTGCTTTTTACTTCAGTAATTGAAAAGTAATGGTATCACATTTTTATGGCGTTTAATCAAATTCCAAGTTTTGTCATTTAATTTAATTTGCACTTTGCATTATAATCACCATGCTCTTATTAAATAAACGACTCATTGATTTTGGCTGCCAAATAATAGCTAATAATATCTTTCCTAATTATAAACTGCATTTAAATTTAAAGATTTGAAGTTGAAATGTATTTAAGTTTTCTTTACTTTTTTAAAACTTACAGATAACCACCCCTCGCCTTTCCTCACCGACCCACACACTCACCCATGCACGCGCGCACGCACACGCACGGACGTACGCACGCACACACGCACGCACGCACACACGCACGCACGCACGCACACACGTGCACACATGCGCGCACACACTCACGCATGCACGCACACACGCACACATCCACACACACATCCGCGCATCCACGCACGCACGCACGCACGCACGCACGCACACACACACACACACACACACACACACACTCAAACACCCCCTCTCCCTTCCACTAACTCCCCGTCCACCAACCCACCCACCCGATCACCCACCCTCTCATGAAATTGGAAAATTTATTCAAATCTAAATCATGTATGTCACCATACATCAACCTAACTTTCAATTACGTTTGGCATTTTTGTCAATCATATGTGACAGTGTCAAGTTTTTGAATTATGTCAGATATAGACAGGAAGCGACGCCCAAATTTACGGCTATATGCCAATTATTTAATATAAATATTAGGTAATTAATTGTGCAAGGTAAGTTGATGAATATCAATGTATTATAGTTAATAAGTTGAAATATTAACTTAAACTTTTATACAAAGCCCAAATGATCCTTTCAAATCGAGCTAATAATTGAAGAAAGGAAAATATTAAAATCCCAGACAGGATTTGTACCTGCATTTTCAGCTTTCCGGGCTTATGATTTACCAATTACACTACCGTGACTGGTGATGAAATTGGAAAATTTTACAAATCTAAATCGTGTATGTCACCATACATCAACCTAACTTTCAATTACGTTTGGCATTTTTGTCAATCATATTCTAGGATAGCAACGAATAATTAAAATTCTGCAAAAGCTCCTCCTAATAATGCGGTATCAGGTAAAACACTTAATTTGAATTCATAACAGTGCTTTCTTCCACGAATGTAATCTCAAAACAACTATACCATGTTTCTGCTGGGTGCGTTTCTGTTGGGGTACTAAAATATCAAGAATATTAAGTTTAATAATTCTAAATGAGCTACAAATTATTAACCGGTAACTTGTTTCTGTACTAATGAACGTCACTCAATGCACCAGGCTATTCATCTGTCCGCGGTCATCTCGATTCCGTTACACATCTTTCTACTTTAACAAACGGCGGTCAAATGAAGTTGATGTATGCTTTCGGAGAGTAAGAGGGAATTTGATATATGTCGCGCTATGAATTAGAAGGACAGGTGTTTATTAAAGACACCTTAATTATGATATGTGTCTATTATTAACCATTCCAGCGGATACTTAATGCGAAAATTAATAAATAACCAATGACAAATTATGAATCAAACGTATAATTGCACTAGAATAGAGGTGTGCATTTTAAAAATGTTACACCTTTACCAATTTAAGTTCCAGAAATTCATTTGTGAGAATAATATATTTAAAGCAATGTCTAGAAGAGAAAAGACTTTATCATTATCAAGAAATATTACAGAGGTAGATATTAACATTGGAGAAGCCACAAAGCTAGTGAAACAGGTTAGAGAGGGTAAACCTAATTAAGAAGTTTTATAAGGTTAAAATAAGACAGGAATGTTGATTTGAAGTAGAATACTATAAACGCATTGAAAACGTTCGGCGATTTTAAAACTTATGTTAGGATTAAATAAGATTGTATATGCGGATATTTTGCGAAAATGTTAATGAGTATTTAGTAAGAAAGTGTATGTTTGAACTTACGATAGTCTTTCTGTGAATTTTAATTTGAAAAATAGTTTGTTGAAATCCAAAAAGGCGCGAAAAGTAGATAGGGAGCGCATAAATAGGTTGAAAATGAGTTTCACCTTCGTTTTTGATTGACTCCGCTAAAAATACAAGTATCAAACTTTGTTCGAAATTAGTATTTAGTTAGGAATTTGATTAAGTCAACGTACTTGTGTTTAAAATTCATAGTCGTACGGAATATTTCACGTAAGTTACAAATTTTATTACTTCACAGGGGAGGAAACATCCACTAACCGGCCGGTTTCAGCTTCCTTAAGCATCTTTAGAGCGAATTAGTTTCCAACCCTATGAAGTAATCGACGCTATTATACTGATATAATTTCGAAACAATCTCTGTACTATGGCAAAAGTAAATAATACCGCCATCAGGTGGTAAAACACCATCACTACTAAGCGTGGAAGTACAAAAATTGAATCGAAACTATATCGTCTTTCTATAGATGGCTATACAACTATGTCTGGCCTTTGAGATTTGCGGAATGTTACAGCAACATTTATTTGCATGAATCAAATGTCAAATTAATATCAGTTTCTAGTGTTTCGAAGAGAAAGACTTAATAACCAAATTTTCGACAAATTGCAACAACTAATTCAGTTATGAAATACTACAGATTTGCTTTCTTTAGAGTTGTACACTAATGGTAATTAAACTGTTTAATTGGCATATTATTCCTGTTTTAAAATAAAGATTACTTAAATTTTTGTACATACGAGTAAGATCACATACAGCTCATTGACTTTCGTTCATTTAAAAGTGAAAAATGTATTGAACTCTTGTTGTGCAAACCACGGGGCTTATTACATTGAAATATCTACACCTAATTGAATATAGTGTATTCTGTGGGTGTGATTTTGAAATTACTTATAACTGCCCACGGTTATTCCCTATTCTTAATTCAGTTTTGTGACTATGCCAAATGTAGATTGTTAATGAGCTATGACACTTTTAGCCCTGGAGGGTGTTAAAATGATTACATCAAGGGATATACTTGAAATACCTCATTACTAGTACTGTCCATTGTACTTAAACCTGATGATTATTATAAGCAACTTGTTACGTTCAAAACCCCATGTTGTAAAGTCGCGCTACTAAAAATGCTTTCTGTGCTAGTATGAGTAAAGTTGGTGGTTCCAGCATCCAGCCAATAGAGAAATGCAGCCGCATTTTCCCAGTCCTAAGATGATATCAACACGAATCCGATAGCTCAAGGTACGATTTTCTGTTTCGTTATATATTCTTTTGATGCTGCTGTGAAGAATAGACATTTCATTTGCTGTTATTACTTATTGGCACCACCACGTTACAAAACTTACAATCACAATGAACGAGCGACTATGTAATCTATCATTCTATAAATTAAAAATTAGTTAATCAAGGTTTATGTTAGAGTCCGTTTTTAACTGTTTCTTTTGTCTTTTTAACGTGAACAACTTATCAATTTAAAAGTAGTTAATATTTGATTAATTTAGGTTAGGGTGTATAAGTTTAATGTTACAATATTTCTTGAGGAAGTGCACTTCACAATGCAGCATGTATATATAAATTATGTATATTTCTTTTCCTACTACTGTATAGTTTATGTTTTATTTTCTTTTGTACATATTTTAGGTGAACCATTAAGTTAGTATTTAGATTCTAAGATGTTATATGTGCTTATCAATTTTATATTCTTATGGTTTGACGCTTTGTTTACCATCACGCTGTAACGCAAATTATTGAATTCTTTGTTTTTGTAAATAGCCTTTCGAGATTGTAAGTTGAAAGTATAGTTTCACAGAGGTTTCCAATGTGTTCTTTTTATTTCACCCACGCCCCTCTACGACGTTTTTGAGCTAGCCCAAATTCTACCATTCTGTTCCCGTTTTGTTGCGGTATTCGGCGTAAACGATTTTTTTACTTTCTCTAACTGTATTCATTCGTGTTTGCGCGGAATACTGTAACAAACTGTAGGTGTTGGCTTTGCAATATTTTTAAGTAATGTTGATTGTGCGAAAGGATTTATTGGAAAACAGTTAATTCGGTCTAAATGTTGGGAATCTTGGTAGCCACAGGTTGCCGAACCCCCTTCACATACCACCGAATTTCGGTGAAATGGGTATATATTTAGAAAACAATGGAAGGGGAATCGAGCTCTAGGGATTTTAGGGAAATGTATACGTTAGTTCAGAATACAAAAAAAAAGAAGGTACGCGTCTAACCAGTTCCAGGACTGAAGACCTAATGATGATGACATTTTTGAACTTCAATAATCAAGAAATGTAAGAAAAAATTTGCTTTTGGGTAGGAGTTTAAGTCGCAGACTCGGTACACGAATGTCGGAGACTTGTTTGGTGTTTTACAAGGGTTTATTAAAATTTTAAATCTAGCCTTATCTCTCTCGTCTGATTGAACAAAAATGGACCGGATAAATAATCAGGAAAGTGGTTTATTTTAAGGTAGTAAATCGAATTTCACTATGGACTACATCACCACCCATTAAATTCAAAAGAAAACACATTAAATGGTTAATAGTGTAATTTAAAGTGCAATAACAAGGCTAGATTTAATCTAATTATTGTTTATTGAAAGTTACCTATAGTAATGCAAATTTAATGAAGACCACTATTATTTTTAATATTTGTCTTCTTATGAATGTTTACTACAACAGCTGCGTGGCCGATATATTTTACTGCAACTAGGAAAACTATATATTTCAGTATCGATAAAAGTGCAAAAATCTTTATTATTTGCATAGAATGAGTAGCAGAGGATACGATCGGTAGGTAATCTTAATTGTAATGCATTATAGAGATTTGCGGATTAATATATTCTTGTTATTCAATTTTTGGTAGAATACTGCACAATAGCAATTGATTGTTATCTCAAGTCTCGTTGGTAACAACTTCTCATTGTTACTTCCAACTTGTATTACCAAACAAATTTCACTTTTTGAAGTAGCATTCACATAGCAACTATTCTTGCATTTCACGTATCTTAGGCGTGGCTTCTTGTAATCCCTGCAATAATAATTAAAGATAGATGTACGTAATTTTGTGGAGATTTAATTGTTTGCAACTATTTATACACTGCGCAATTGAAAAGTGTTTGAGAATGATTTAGTTTATGAACGCATCCAGACTGCTAAACAGAAATTCCACACTTTAAGTTATATTTAATGTATAAACTAATATGGGTAATACGCATGTTATGTTAGTTGCAGAATTAACCTCTGACCAATGTCTAATCTTGAATGCTAGCAAAGAGCTTTATGTTTTTGTTAGTAGGTATATAATCACATGCAAATTATTACAACCTATAAAATAATCGGGTTTCAACTGCATATAAAATACTTTTCGTTTAGAAACACCATGTAGCAATTTTGATACGAATCTGTTTCCAATTTACCTATTACCCAGCTTTCCTTTTGTGTCATCATCATCATCCTTAGGTTTTCAGTTCTGGAACTGGTAGACGCGTACTCTAATTGTATCATATTCTGTGCTAATCTACTCATTTTCCTGAAATTTCCACATTCTACATCTTTCACTATCAGCGTGCAATAGTCTGATCTTTTACTATCTGTGTGCAGTAGTTTAACCTAGGTCTACCTCTACCTTTTTTTTTCCTATCTCTGCTTGTAATATATCCCGCACTGTTCCTCAAAAATGTCTTAGAACGTACCCTGCCTTCTATTTGTAATTTTTTTTTGTTTTCATCTTTATTCTCCTATTATTTCTATAATCTCTTTGTTATTAACATGGTCTGCCCATGCTATCACTCATACATCTGAAGTACAACATTCCAAAAGGCTCTGTCTGCTTCTCCTACTGCCCCTATTTCATAGACGTACTGTGCTGTGCTCCACACATATACTTTCTACAATTTTCACCTTGTTTCTGTTTGTTGTCTTCGAACATAGCCGCTGCTCTTTCTTGTTAGATGTAGTTCGGTTTCCCGTCTATTGTTTACAAATATATACCCTATTTCCACGATATTCAGTAGTGTGTGAAGGCTATCAAGATCCCCAACACTTGAACATTTGCCCATGCTATCACTCATACATCTGAAGTACAACATTCCAAAAGGCTCTGTCTGCTTCTCCTACTGCCCCTATTTCATAGACGTACTGTGCTGTGCTCCACACATATACTTTCTACAATTTTCACCTTGTTTCTGTTTGTTGTCTTCGAACATAGCCGCTGCTCTTTCTTGTTAGATGTAGTTCGGTTCCCCGTCTATTGTTTACAAATATATACCCTATTTCCACGATATTCAGTAGTGTGTGAAGGCTATCAAGATCCCCCAACACTTGAACATTTGCCAAATAAATACTTTTCCAAGATATCCTTTCGCACAATCAACATTAGTTGGAAATATTTCAAAACCAACACCTGTAATTGTTTATAATAATCATCAGATTTAAGTGCAATAATTTTTTTCGTCATTAGGTTTTCCATCTTGAAACTGGTTGGACGCGTACCTTCACTTATTTGTATTCTGAGCTAGCCTACACTGTTCCCTGAAATTTTCACAGTCTAGATACAGCTCAGTTCCTCTTCTGTTTTTTCCTAATTATATGTCCTTTTTCACCAAGATTCAGTGGTATGTGAAGGGGGTTAATCAGCTTGTGGCTACCAAGGATCCTCCAACACTTAGACATTTGCCGAATGAATAGTTTTCCAGTAAATCCTTTCGCACAATTAACATTAGTTGAGAGTATTGCAAAACCAATTCCTGCAGTTGCTTATAATAATCATCAGGTTTAAGTACAGTTATTTTTTTGTCAAGGGGTTTCCATCCTCTCTTTTTTCCTATTTGTGCTTCTAATATATTCCGCACTATTCCCTCACGCCTTAGTATGTGGCCTATCATCTTATATCTCCTATTGTTAACTGTTTTCCACACACTTCTTTCTTCTCCTACCGTTTCTAGTACCTCTTTATTCTTAAGCTTGTCTGTCCATGATATCTTCATCATACGTCTGTAGCACCATATTTCAAAGGTTTCTATCTTTTTCCTGTCCGCTTTTCCTACTGTCCAAATTTTTGCGTTCTTCCCATTTTGAATTATTTAGGCTTCCTAGGTAGCAGAAATCTTTAGCTTCTTGTAAGTTCTCGTTACCTATTTGTATTCTAGTTTTTAATTTATTTTCTCATCCTTTGCATACTATTACTTTAGTTTTATTTTTGTTAATTTTCATAACGTATCTCTCTGTTAGAACTGTTTCCAGTTCATTAAGAGCAGGTTCTAACTCTTCCTTGATAAATGCTAATACCGCTATATCATCTGCAAATCTAGGCATATCAATCTTTTATTCCTGTAAAATAATTCCAAATGTCTTCTTGCATTTGACAGTATTCATTGCCTTTTCGATGTACAAGCTAAAAATTAATGGGGATAGTGCACATCCCTGTTTCACAGTTTTCCTAATATTTACTTCTCTACGATCCTGCTCAGAATTCTATTACCGCAGTTTGCTTTTTGTATAAGCTGTGTATTATCCGCATATCCCTAAAACTCATTCCAATCGAACATTTTTTCCATTCTACATTGTCGAATGCTTTTTCTAGATCTACAAACCCCATATACACACTTTCCTCTTTTTCTATTGTTTCCTCCATTATCACTCTCAGAGCTAAAATAGCCTCCCTTATTCCCTGCTTCACCTAAACCCAAATTGATCTTCTCCTAGTATTTCTTCAGCTCGTTTTTCCATTCGTCTTTGTGCATTTCTAGTTAATATTTTTGACACGTGTGCTGTCAAACTTATTGTTCGAAAATTTTCACACCTATTCGTGCCTCTCTCTTTTGGTATAGTAGCTATGATGTTACGTTTGAAATCTTTGGGTATCTTGCCTGTCTCATGCTTTTAGCTTACAACTGGAAGAGACGTTCTGTTACTGCTTGTCCAGCGGCTTTTAGGGTTTCTGCTTGCACCTTATTTGTACCCGGTGCCTTACACTTTTTCAGACCTTTTAATGTTAATTCAAACTCACCTCTAAGTATAGGATATTTCAAGTCATCCTTTTCAATATCTGATTCATGTTCTAATGCTGTTAGTTACTCTCCTGTATATAAATTCCCATATATTTTTTCCATCTATCCACTTTTTCTACATTTTCTATAATGACGTTTCTTCCTGCGTCCTTTATATTTTTGTTATACGGTTTTATGTCCTTAAAATTCATGCTAATTAGTTGTGTAGGTTTCGTCTGTCTTTCGTATTTCTATCTTAGTTTGTAACTCTTTGCACTTTTCATGAATCCATTGTTCTTTAGCTTTCCTGCATTTATGACTAATTTCTCATTTTATGGCTTTGTATCTCTGTTTTCATGTTTCATCTGATCTATTTTTGTACTTCTTTCTTCTATTAGATTCAGGATATCTTTTGTTATCCATGGTTTCTTATTTTCGTTTTGTGTATATCCCAGAATATCTCTGGCCGCCATGTTTAAGCTCGATTAAATGTTATTCTATTGTGTTTCTACTTCCTTAGTATAAGAAATTTTCCCGATAACTTTCAGCAATTCATTTGACTTTTTTTCAAATTTTTGGTGGATATGTTTGTGTTTTTTATTTTCTCAAAGTTAAAGTGCCTTTTTCTGTTCTTTTTTTGAAATTGTTTAATTTGAGAGCGGCCTTCATAATTACGATGTTGTGGTCAATGCCCGTATCTGCTTCTGGGTAGCTTCTACAGTCTTTTCTTGATTCTTCAACCGTTGTCTAACAAGAATGTAATTTAATTGATATCTTCCTATATTTGCTGGCATCTTCCACGTGTATCGTCTTCGAGCATGATGTTGAAATAATGTGTTTGTGATGGTTAAATTGTTCTCCTCCTTAACCACATGATACCGAATGCTTAGTTACTCTAGAAACGAGTAGTAACACAGCGTGATTAAGCCACCAAAATAAGACATGCATATTTTAGAGTAGATATTGCTTACTGTTTAAGCAAAGTAGACGTCGATAATTATGCAAAAAAGGAATAGGCTCTCCGAAACTGAACAAAAATTGCAACTAAAAAACACGTTCGGCAACGGCCTATTATGTTCACCGAAAGACGTAAGGCTTGATGAGGCAAGTTATTGACCAAATTACGAAGACATTCGCCAGAAATGCATATATCTTTCATGTAAGGCATATTTCTTTCATAAAATGTCTGAAATTCGGTCTGTATTTTTGCTTAATCAAAAATAATAATTTTTGTAAAATTGCATACTTCTTAGGAAGATCGCTCATAAGAAGCGATATGTATCATATATGTACTATAAGTAAAATTTTTTGAGAAATACATCATAGTTAATCAAGGTTTTTTTCTTCTCATTTTTTTCACGTAACCATAATTTTATAGTCAAAAATTTTTTTCTTATCGCTTATAAAAAATTACGTAATATAGGATTAATCTACAGAATATGTCACTATCTGTATAATGTACTACTATTGTTCCGATGATATGATTTAATGCTTGTAATTGATCTTTTTGTATTGTTGTCAGTTTAGTCAGAATATGCAGTATATTAAGAATGATAGCTTGTTGCTCTTTAATTTGTGTTAGCTTCTTATGTATTACACTGAGTAATTTCTACAAAATCTGACAGACACAATTCACATCACAATTTGTTTGTAAAATAAAGTGTATCAATAGAATGTTTTTAAACTCAATATAAGGATTAAAAAACCCCTGCAGTGGGTTAGTATCATTCTTTTTCACGCAGAAGCAAATCAGATCTTCGATACGAACTACTCGGACTTGCATTAGATATATAGCATGGAGTAACTATTTTTGCACATCTGTCCGATATATTAGTAGCTTTTCGAACACAATCAAACATAAAATTATAAATAAAATCAACGCCATCATTTGCATGAACAAAAATACATCTATAAAACCACTACGTTTATTTTAATTTTCGACATCCAAATAAAAAATTAAAAACCAAAGATTATATTTGCACGGTTGTACTAAAAATATAAAGAAAATCACGGAACAGAATTTAAAAGTTATAAAACTCGCCGTTGATCATATTATTTCGAACATAATTCATTGCCGCTGATCTGTTCTGCAAATAACCATAGTCTAAATCGAATGACCATCAGAACCACCTCCATAGCCATGGTACGTCTTGTCAACAAGCCAAGTTTGAAAATAACATCACGTCACTATACAATAACATGATAAAGTGGTCCAAAATAGGAAAAATTAAAACTAAATTGTGACGAGGTTGGTAGACCATATGAGTTTATCAACTCGGCTAGTTATGATTTTATCCAGGGCGAGGAACTTCGATCACTTATAAGAGAAAGCACACATTTTGTAACTATTTTAGTGAATGTAGTAACTAAACCGTAAACATTACAACTTAGGTAAATGTTACACATATTAACTAATTATGTATCTACATGAGTAATGAATACTAACAATTTTTAGGTATATTATACGCGAATACCAGCTCATTCCCAAACACGTGGGATCGCGAAAGGGGTTTAGGTTGCGATCAGAAGAATATTCGTTTAAAGGTAGAATATCGCTGTTAATATAATTTGAAACACTATGAACAGGTTCAGGATCATCTGACAAGTGTGTTGAAAATAAGTTACTATCATACAACATGACAAAGCGATTTGTAAATATAACTGAAATTTCTTAACAATATACACAACATATACATATACATAACATAGATGTACAACAAAACAATAAATAATGCCCCCAGTTTTATATAAAAATTTTTATTTTATTGTGAGAAGGATTAGATGATTATGCCGTATTTAGCAACAAGATGGTAGAAGTGATGTTCAATCATTTAGATCATCATATTATCAAGCATATGTTTTCCAGTCGCATAGTATGCAGTGCAGAAAAAATGAAAGATCTAAATGTTAAAGTAACTCTAATAGCGCCCTTGCGAAATTTCAAAGCAGTAGACTAGGAAGCCCAACTTTTTTTTGCAAATTTAGAGTTTGAACTGCATAATCATAACTACGTTAGTATTGCAACCTAAGTGCAATAATATAAGGTTGCTTTATTTGCAGATTGTTTTTCTTTGTATAAGATCAAAGTTAATGTCGAATTTTAGTATACAACTTTTTATACAGTAAAGGACTACATTATCACTTAGAACTTGTTGGAAACTTATAAGCAGTTCAATTTACATAGGAATTTAAAATTTTGCTGTTAAACGGTATTTTTTTTAAATAGTTCAGCATATTTAGATTTTCAGTTTTGTCATTTTGACTTTTAAACTGGTATTCTGTTAGATAAATACACGCAATTGATTTTGTGAATGTCCATTTGCTATTCCAGAAAGTATATCATTGATCAGGAAACCGTAGTCGTTTTATATTATTTTTTTTGTCGTGTTCTTATGCAGAAAAAGGCGTGCATTTTTAGCAGAATGCGTATGATCGTTTCGATATACATTTTACAGGAACATTTTTCATTTCCATATGGAACCCCTTGCTTAAGTTTAAGGAGTATTATAAAATCCGATAAAATTCATAAAACATGATTAGGCATGTCGATGAATTAAGTAATCAACGAACATGGATCTTTTATACTGTTGACTTGTTTTATAACTTTTTTTAATAGAAAAGCACAATCTATTGATGACAGAATTTGGAGTTGAAGTAAATATTTAAGGAGCAATGATTTTGAGAACGCAATACCTAGAAAAATTTAACGTTTGTGCACGAGTTTTACATAATCATTTACTTAATCAGAATATTTCTGCTCTGTTTCCAATTCATAGTTGTTTAAAATTTAGAGAAGTTATGTGAACGAATATAATTGCTCATCAGTCGATTAACTATGTAGATTAGCGTTAAACACAAAATATGCAGGGTACTTTAGAATGTTGCTTTGCTGGTGAAGGTGGTGTTTTTGATTAACATATTTAATAACTTAATTATTATTGCGTTTATTTTACTATTCGGTCGTCTCCTGTACTGGCTAGATAATCCTTAATTTTGCTATATTAGATTAATTTGACATTATTGTTGTTTTTCCAATAACATAAGATTTAGTTTGTGTTATTTAAATAAGAAACTATTACAATCAACACAAAATCTGTAATACAGTTAACACTGTCGTACTGCATAAGGCATTATTTGTATCCAACCTTCAAGTACTTTACGTTAGGTGGTACTAATGCATTATTTGTCTTTTTAATTTTCTAATGGACAATAATTATTTGACTCAATAACCGTATTTTGCAGGATTCATAGTAACTTTTGTAAATGTTTTATAATATTCTTTGAATTGCTCCTGCAATCGTTGAACAATGACAGTTGCAATATTACATCTTTCATGTATTATTAATCAAATTAGAAATTATACAGGATGGTTTCAAAAAAACCTGGCATAAATGATACGGCCGATAGAACTTTAAAAAATAAGTAGAGTTTGCTTAATAATCATATGCCCTACGACTCTTTATTTTTGTGTTGCAGGGCGTTGAGGTTAAAAATTAAAAACTATTATTTCTCATAACTTTTAAAGTAGTACGAATTTTTTTACTAAGCCTAGCAGACAGTTTAACTGATATAAAATACACATAATTGCAAATAAATCAGTTTATGAACTTTTGTCAGTGGCTGATCTACGTCGACTTGAATCAATTTATTCTTGGTTTTACAAAATCAATTTCTGGCATCGCATTTCCACAGCTAAAATGTTTTTCTATCTGGCAACTGCCTATTAGGGAATTTTTTAGAATAGTCTTACTTCTTCTGCTACATTGCTGAAACATTCTCCTAAAGTTAGTAACCTATTAGTGTATTCATTATTAGTATGTTTTTATTATTATTGAAGATTAACTAACAAGTCTATTAACAACTTTGCTCATGACGTTGAATTACAAAACCATAAATATCTTTGCTGCAGGACTGTCGGTTGTCCATTGCCAACTTGGTTCTACACATTCTTGTTTCTAAATATTTGATGATGCGTGCATATTAATAAAAAACTGAATGCAAAGCATTCAGTTTGTAATTTTGTTATGTAGACAGTGTGTTAATAGTTTCGTTATTTTTAATTAAATTTTTACTAGATACCTCGTCATCCGAAGTTTAAAATTTCAATACATAATATGAATAAACCACATTCTTTATAATACTGATAACTTGGTAAATAGGAATTTTAAAGAAGTGAAACAAGAATAATTATTTACGTAAAAAATATTGGCAAATTAAAAAAATTCAGCTAAAATTTAAGCAGTGCCGTGCGAAATAGAGGGACCCCATACTGCTGCTGTATGCCACTGGCAAAAGTGCATAAAGTTATTTGTATGCAGTTATATATTTTATGTCAGTTAAACTGTCTGCTAAGTTTAGTAAAGAAATTCGTACTAAAGGGTATTTCAATAAGAGCGCAAGATTTCAGTGTTCAATAAAACATGGTTTTTCTATAGCAAAGTATTGAAATATTTATTGATTTAGAAAGTATACATTTGGAAATTATGTATGAAACAAAATATCTTGTAAATGGCCGCCACGGCTTTGCTGGCATATGCGTACTCTTTTGACGAAATTTTCAGTAACTTTATTGAGTACATGTGGTGGTATTTCATCGATACAGCGTCTAATTTTGGCTTTCAATGCTTCGATGGTTGCAGGCTTATTGGCATAAACCTGTGACTTCAGATAGCCCCACAACCAGAAGTCTAAAGGCGATAAATAGCAAGAGCGTGGAGGCCACTTCTGGCCACCAAATCGGGAAATGACACGACCAGGAGCAAAGTTGTGCAAGATCGTCAATGTTTCACTGGCGGTACGGCATGTGGCACCGTCCTGCTGAAACCACATGTCGTCAAGATCAATAGCTTCCAAATGAGGCACATGAAACTGTGTTATCATAGCACGATAACGTTCGCCATTCACCGTTACGGCATTTCCTTCTTCGTTTTCGAAGAAAAACGGTCCAGTTATTCCTTCAGACCATAATCCACACTATACAGTGATCCGTTGTGGATGCATTGCTTTCTGATGAGTCATTCGTGGATTTTCTAAGCCCCAAATGCGACAGTTTTGCTTATTAACGAAGCCATCGAGGTGAAAATGGGCTTCATTACTGAAAATGATTTTGTTTACAAAATCAGCAGGTTGCTCAAGGATACAACTGGTAAATTCTCTTTGCTGGACATGGTCTCTTGGCAGAAGTTGTTGAGTTAGTTGGATTTTGTAGGCATGCAGCTGTAAATCTTTCGTCAGAATTCGCTGAAGAGTGCCTGTTGAAAAGTCCAATACTTGGGCCCAATGACGAATTGACGTCTTTGACCACTCTCGGGAACTGCCGTGATATTTTGTTTTGAACAATCTCTACGAGCTCATATCGTGTGTTTCACATCACTAACCGAACCAGTACTTTCGAATTTTTTTATTATTCTTTTCAGAGTAGATGAATTAGACACTTTATTTCGACCGAATATTGGTCGCACTTTACGAATAGTGGCAATTAAACTTTCGCCATTTTGATAATAATTTTTGACAATCAGGACGCGTTGTTCTACGGTGTAATGCTTCATGTTTACTAACTCCCATCTGTCACGTCATAATCATGTGCCATTATGACTGTCAAACGTGGCGCGCAATTCAAATCTTGTGCTCTTATTGAAACACCCTATACTTTCAAAGTTATGGGAAATAACAGTTTTTAATTTTTAAGTTTAACACCTTGTAGAACAAAAATGGAGGGTCGTAAGGCACATGTTTATCAAGCAAGCTCTACTTATTTTTTATAGTTGTATCGGCCGTATAATTTATGTCAGTTTTTTAAACACCCTGTAGATGTGTTTTTAAAATACGTATTTAAACCGATCTGTCAACCCGAGCATTGATTTTGCAGCTTTTTTAAAATATAAAATTTTCCACTTTCGGCCACTTGAAGAAAATAATCTTTTGCAATTATTTTTGCTTTCTGAATTCTTACGTGACTGTTAGTACGTGTGAGTGACAATCTTAATTCAGTGAGTTTACTTACCGATTTTGGTGATTAAGTATGGGATATTTACTTCAGGTACATATTAGCAAAGCACATTTTTTTAGACTACAAAAATGATTATTTTACATTAATACGCAATCATTCCCATTTAATCAATAATGCTGATTTTACGTTAGGACGGTATAATCCTTGAAAATATGTTTGACTTGTTTTTACTTTTGTTAGGGATTACACGCGTATGCATAATGTATAAATAAAGTAAACCAGAGACAAAGCTGTTTCCTTGAAAATATTTGGGACACTATAATTGAATATTGTTCTCTGTATAATAAAAACCATTAATTTAAGCCTCGTCCTGTGTTTTATACGTGTTGCACTATTCTTGTCTTATTTATGATCCGTTTAATAGTCGTACGAGAAGACGTATTTTATTTAATTATAGAGTACGGTAGTTCTTTCAAAGAAAGTTTTAGACGCATTGAAGAGATGAAGCGCCCAATTCGAAATAATCTGATTAATCTTTGGCCTTTGCTGGTACTTTCTGTAATATATTAAAATCAAGAAAAGTATTTTATAAGGAGAGCTTGCCTGTATTACTTTCACCTTTGTGGCCAACGCATGTTTGTTAGTTTTAATTCCGGCAGCCTTGTATTTATGAATTTGTTTATTTGAAGATTATTTTATTCATTACCGTTTTCTCTCAGTATTAAACGCATCCCAATTAAATTTGAGAGTATCGAATTCTTCCCTACGAGTTTTTGTATTAACCATACCGGTTGTTTAATATTGGAGGTCTTTGATTTTATTTCGAATTCGTAAACGTATTAGGTAAGGTTGTTGTTATTCATCTCAGAAAGTATATTTTAATCTTCTCAAAAATCGATTAATTGATTTGAGAACTTTATAAAATTAATGAATCATGCATATTGTTAAACACCTCTGGGATATTACTCTTTTGTTTTTATAAACTAGGCCCTTAAAATTCAGAAACCCGGAAGATTGATTGATATCTTACAGAAATCTATTAACTGCCTTGAAGTTCAAAGTGTCAAGGAACTTAAGTTCGTTAATGTTTGAGAAGTTATTATGTAAATTAACAATTAAATTCTACATCAAATAGTAAGCCGGAGGGGCCAATTATCTCGAAATCTCTATGCTATTTCCAAATCATCTCTTGGAATTTGCGTATTACTCTATGTACACAAATCCTTTGTGCATATATATCTTCTTGTGCTCATATATATATATATATATATATATATATATATATATATATATATATATATAATATTGCTGTGGACCGAAGCGGCCCTGACATTGAGCGTCAATGAACGTGCCGTGGATTGAAAACGTTCTAAATGAGCCTCAATAAAAGATGAATGTTTTAAAGTTGCCCGCTGTTTAATTATTTTTGGATAGCTTTCATCATAATAAAATCAATAAAATGAGACATCAGATTTATAATGATACGTAACATTCTTTTAAATACAATCTTTCAGATAATAATTACTACATCCACGACAGCTTTTCTCTAACAAACAATATTTTACATATAACATCTAGAAAAAACTCTCAACACAAACTTTAAATGTTAAAGATATAATCCAAAACTGCCACAACAGCTTTACCTTACGAACAAAATCTTAAATCTAACATAAATAACAAACTCATTCACTTATATCATTCAATTATACTAAATAAATTCTTCTATAACTAGGATGAGCACTTATAAATCTTAATCTCTTAATTTTCATGCACAAATAACTCTCTAATAAACCTTATTATGTACAAAATTGATCAAGGTAAGTCGGATGCATTCAATATCCACCCCATTAAAATCGGATTTAAACACATCTGATCAGTTAAGTTTAATTATTTTTTTATGTACCGGCAAAACCTGCACCGAAGATCTGTCACTCTTCAAATCAAATTGTCAACTTGTACATGTAACTCTCTCACAAAGACTTGTACACATACAAAAACATCTTATCATATAACTTAACTAATTAATAGATATGTCGTTTTTTAAAATTTTAAACATAATTTTATTTTACCGTAAAAAAATCTGCTTCTTGCTTTCTTTCAGACCGTAGTTCCCAATTAAAGCTTCAAAATCGCTCAAATTGTCTTACAAAGTACGCATTTTCATGCAAATTGTTTCAAATAGCGTGTAACAAACCATTCCCATTCCATATGCTTCATCTCAATTAATTTTTAATTCTTTATTTTCATTTTTAAAAGCATTGTAATTATCTACTTCCTTCTGAGTTACAATGAACTTTTAAAGTCTTCAATAAAATCGTCTGTATACTATAATAACCTCCACTACCAAATACGATGTATTATCAAATTAGTATAGTGACGTTTGAATAGCAACTGATCTTATTCGATATTCATTGGCTTATATAACATTCCCGGTGATGTCAGCATCTAGATCTTTCTCGCGAAGTGTAACTGTTGTTACAATGTTTGGATTGGTCCTAGAAATGGGTTTTTTTTCCTACGTAAGCATGTAGAATTTTTGTGGACAGTCTTGAATCTTTTAATTATTTTAGAAATAGGGGTTGTATACCATTCGAAGATTTATTGTTCCAACTAGCCTGAAGCTGTATAATAATTAGTTGATGTTTTTTATCTTATCAATATTCAAGATTTTTATTGCCTTAGTTAATCGTCTTTATAGATTCTTCGTCACCCCCAGGTATTTTATCATTCACTCCGTGTTCTATTTTAGTACTCGATTATCCCAAATTACGGTCTTTTCAATTGAAATACACTTTTAGCTTTTCCTTAGAATATCGATTGATATTTTAAATGAATACGCTTTCGTCTAAATACCAACAATGTTTCATATTAAGTGGAAAATGAAATTAAATATTATACACAATTGAGTATTTTGATTACAAAGTGTGGATGAAAAACCTATTAACTACTCAATTAAATGTCTTCTTGTACTTGTTTACGCATTATGAATACCGCTGAATGTAAGCTCGTTAATAAATTATTTAATTAGGGATGAAACTTTGTGAAAAGTTTTCTCTTTCGCACAGAATATAGTGAAATACCATCATTCTTATTTTAAAACATTATTTCTTCGTCATTACGTCTATATAATAAAAATGAAAATCCTTTAATCACGGTTTTTATGCACCCATGTTCCATATACTGAACGTTTTCCTAAATACACTTCTTTATACAAACAAGTATCAACATAATTTGAGCTTTTTCTTAAATTTGCATGGGTTTACGGCGTTGGATGTTTACGTAATGATGCTAAATGAACTCTCGATGACATCTAATCACATCAATATATATATATATATATATATATATTGCTGTGTAACGTACAAAAAGCCTCGCCAGTTTCCTGGAATAAAATCACAAAAATTTTATTTTGAACTTGAGCCTCACTTTTGGGCGCTACGATTTGCTGTGATTCTCTTCTGATAATCGCCTCTTTACTCTTTCCGCCTCGGCTGCTTACCTAGTTAAAACTCTCATCCTCATTCATAAAAAAAACAGACACATTCCTACCACAAACATCAATGTTAACTCTATTTACATCAATATTTATAATACATTAAAATTTCAAAATTAAATTGTAGCATAAATTTCAGTATCATAAAATTTCAAGATTAAATTTGTCATCATTTTAATTTGCATCCAGAATTAAAGTCCTTGTAGGATGCCTACTAATTAATTTAACAATATTTGCAGACCTGAGTCTGAGTACAAAGGGAGCATCACCCACCCCTTCACGTTAATCAAAGAGGTTAGTCTAATTGAGCTCAAAGACAGACCCAAATTTTCATCATAATAAAGAACATAAACTGCTAAATACTCCTTTCTACTTAAACAAGAAAATTTCACTTTAAAATTAAAAATTTGTTGTTTGTACAAATTCACTACTGTCCATTTTTAGCAAACAAATTATAAAGTTATTCAACACACACCAAAACATCAAAAATCGAACAACAAAGCATAAGTTACCTGAAGGTTAATGCACTCGTGGCTCCAATGTACATCGTCCTTTGTTAATCACACCATTCCAACTGGGTTATGTTTAGGTCCTCAGATTACTAGTCGCTTTTAAAAATTTTCTCTACACCACCATTCATCTAAAATTGTTTCAGGGCTTTTCAGGAACTCATCTAGGTATATCTGAATTTGTTTTGTGGATCCACTCACGATTACGAATAACATTTGATTATTAACACCCCGGAAAAATAGCAAAGAAATTCATACTTCTTTCACGCTATACCCAAAACTGCCTACTTTTGTTTATTCATTTATCGTTACAAATTTGGATACTTGGTACAGTAATACTCGCAAATATAACTAAACTTTATTACCTTGTATCTTCTTTTCTAAATGCACTAAATAACTTTCATCGTAGCACGTAAAGAGCAAAACTGTTTTAAAGTATTCAATAATCACCAAAATATACGAGCAAACTGTTTAAAGTATTGAATCAAAATCGAAAATCTAAGAGCACTGTTTAAAGCATCGAATAATCAAAAATCTAAGAGAGCCAAACTCATATTATCACCGGTTTATATAAGAGCCCGCCCGTACGTCGGTTTTGTCCCGCAAACGGACATTTTCCAGAATTTTGCATTCTTGACTGATAGTCTATTTAAAAAGTCAACGTGTTTCGAAATCTGACCACAAACTTTTCTGGTGAATACCCTTGCAAAAAAATATTATATTATTAAGACTTAGTCTATTTTAAAATAAAATAAGGAATACTCAAACATCAGTGACAAATCAAAATTCTAAAAGTTTATACTTATGGTTATATGTTAAAAGAGCGCTCATCCAAATCTTCCTTCCAGGTTTTATTCTAAATTGACGTCAAAATCAGATTACAAGGTTTTGCATATTATTTCTTTATTCACTGTTACATCCTAATTATTAATTACGGTATGCGTACTGCATACTCTAAAACAATTTCTTCTCACAATAACATTTTCGCGATCGAATTCATGAATTTCTTTAATAAAGTTCTCCGTTTATATAATATTTATTTTGATTACGTCACTCTTTTCAGATTGTACGAGATCTTAGTCGAAGGATTATCCACCTATCTGATGCAAAGTTTCTGGGAATTCCTCGTTTTATTACCTCATTAGCATGATGTATTTGTTAGTGACATGCGCGGTCCGTACTTGTTTAACACCTAAGACTATTGTTGCGTCACATACTATCCAGCAGCAATGCGAAAGATAATAAAATTAATTCTTATGAATTTTATGTATATTTATGTATATTAGAAGAGTAAATAGGTCATTATAAATATTGTTAGTTGAGAGCACACTGTATATAACAGTACAAGCGATTAAACGCATATCCAAGAGTAATTACGAGCAAATATAAGATTTAAAAATGTAATGAAATGCGTAAAAAATAAATCAATGGAAAACCTACATGAATTGGCTAGATAAATATTCAACAAGTGCGTTAAATATATTATTATTTACGCAGGTTAAATTATGCATTATTTGAAAAGCGTATGTGATAGAAAAGTATTACATTTGTTCAAAAATCCAATTTAACTAGGAAATAAACAAACACCAAATTTATTTCTATTTAGATTAGAATAAAGCAAATAACAAGAATACGTGATTTAATAAACGAAAATTTCTGAATTAAATGTGATGTTATGTGAATGAATTACATGACAACTTGAGCGTTCTTCTAAGTAAGTAAACTACACAATTGGTAAAGTTTCCGAAATAACACAAGAGATAAGACAATTGGTGTCGCCCAACACGTGGAATCAACGAATCGCAAACAAAGGGGCAAGGCCTATAAATACAATAACAATTGAACGAGTGAGTATACATTTGAAACTGGGCAGTCACTATACTCAAAAGTTTTCACGCAAACAGTTAAATAAAAGTAAAGTGAAAATCTTTTATAAGAGTGTAAAAATTGTGTAAGCGAGCCGTTCTACTACAGACGGCTCTTGGGTACGAGTCTTGGATACGAGTCTAGATACGATCTTGGATACGAGTCTAGATACGATCTTGGATACGAGTCTAGATACGATCTTGGGTACGAGTCTTGGAAACGAGTCTAGATACGATCTTGGATACGAGTCAGGAAGACTCTGGAGATTACTGCCTGTTAGATTAATCACTGACATGGTAAATATTCTATTACTGTTTCGTTAATTACGGAGATGGAAAATCTTTTATTGCAATAAACTTATTAATAACGATTTGGATAGTATTTTGGTTGGATGTCAACTTTCAAATTCGACTCAAAATATTCAGACTGGACACGAAAATTCATGGGGATGCAGAGAAGCTACTGAACCACTCCAGGTTAGATATTTTGATATGATTTATTTCTGTAAACTGTTTTAATTCAATAATAATTCAAAAATGTAAGAGGCGACAAAACCGGGGTTTCTTTGATAAATTTATGAAAAGCAATAGGCATCTTGAAACGTTTTAAAAGGAATCTAAATACAATAAAAAGCTCGTTTTGCTGGCTTCATTTTCTTAAAATCTGACAGATGTAAATAATTTAAAAAGGGGAAAATATTTAAAAAAAGGTTGTAAATATTTAATCATTATACTGTGTATTGTAGAATTGCTTTATTTAATTGAATCAGCTAGTTGAGGCAAAGAGATTTATAAATTAACATTTTTACAAGTGCTTGATTAATATAAAGAAAATACCACAGCATTTTAGGACGCTCATCGTAGGGGCTGGTGAAGTATCACAGCAATATACACACACACACACATATATATATATATATATATATATATATATATATATATATGTTTCAGTGCATACGATACTTACTACAAGCACTAAAATGTAACATCAATTAATTTTTTAAATCAAGAAAACCTTAACACTTCAACACCCAAATGCGTATTTGATTCAAATTAGGGACATAAATAAACGTGTCACATTTTGTATCATTCTAAACAAGCAAAACTTTAATAGCAACTTATGCTTCATCATTAATGTTAAGGACATAAAACGCTTTTCAGTTTAACTTATAATAACATTTCCTAGCAACGGTATTTTAAATTAAATTCAAGGATAACATGAAATTTGAGTTCGTGTTAAACATTAGTTTCAATTTTATCTCTACTTACAAAACATAATTAAAAGACGTTTAACATAAACTTCGACAATTTTAAATTCCAGAAATTCATTTGTGAGAATAAAACATATCTTGAGCGATTACAAATAATAGCTAGACGGTATAACAGTTTTATGTTTATCAGAAAACGCGATAAAGACTCAATCGTTATCAAGACATATTACAGGAATATATAATGCAGGTGTACATATTAACCTTGGAGATGACATATAGCTATGGGTTAGATAGGGTAGATATAATTAAAGCGTTGTAAGGTTGTGAGAGAGGGATTTATATTTGAACTATAAGGCTATAAACAGACGTTTGATGACTTTGCATCTTATGTGAGGAATAAATAAGGTTGTATATATTGATAATATGCTGCGAATATCGATTTATACGCACCCGCTAGTACGATGCAAGTACCGCGCAATGTCGATGAAGCATCTGCACTGCTCAACTTGTTTAGCATACTGAGTCAGTCATTTAGTTTTGATTCCACCAAGCTTCAAGATGTTTTTTATGCGAATAGCATTAGTAAGTATGTTGTCTAAATTTTAACTGCATTGAAATTCGAAGTTAATTTATCAATGGTTTAATTATTCTATTTAAAATTTTATTTGCATAAACATTTTCACTTCCAGTACAACCAAGAATATGCAAGAGTATCAACTTTAGCTGTTAGTGGCACAAGTTAACAAAATGGCTATTGTTGTTGTATTGTAATACAGTGTGGAAGTAATTTGGAAATGGTTCAACTACTGTTATGGAAGCAGTTTGTGTTTTTCGTAAATTATAAGAAGCCGTATTGAAATTCCAGTTCATAGCACTTATGTGGATTAATTTTTAAGATGTTTCGTATGTAAACTATGATGCATTGTAATTATCCAATCTAAACAAGTAAATTTCAAACTTTTTTGTTTCTTAACGTTCGATAATATTTGGCTGACGCATATAGCGTGAAAAACGCTTTTTTAATATGCTTTACGTCGAACGTATGTGGTGTACGTTTAAATATATTAATAATTAGTAATGTATTTTTTACTGTAAGAACGTAACAAGTGTGTTACTTATGTATTACATTAAACTCCCTGGTTTTAGTATTCAAAATTTTCAAACCTTTAAACAGGCATAGCGAAGGGAATAAAGACTTAAAGTTTTTGGAAATAATGTGACGTGACCTGTAAATTGCGAAATATACTGAACCCATTTCTAGAAAAATTAAATATTAGCAAGTACACCATGTAAGTATAGAGGATGTTGACACCTATAGGCAACACATAGTACCTTTAATTTGTAAAAGTAATGCATAGGGATATGTCATTTGAAGAGCTAAAGGATTACTTTGTGCAAATATTGTGTAAAATGGCTTACTCTAGGGTTAATTAAAAAATATATGTGCGAATACTATGGAAGGATTTGTCTGTGCATTGCAAAATATGTATGTGCTAGATTTGCAAATAGTGTGATGTTATCCGTAAACTGTAAAGTATACAATGCCAATGATACTGGAAGTGCGCAAATTTTAAGATATAACTTTATTCACACAGCTGCGTCATAACTTGAGAGTCTAGTAACACTTCAGGCGACTACTAGACGTTTCTGGATTTAAAACATTGTAAGTGTTATTTAAATATAAATAAGAGCTTTTACGGCCGGAGCTAGATTAATAACAATACATGCTTCGAGTTCAAC
This sequence comes from Platerodrilus igneus, assembly GCA_036346225.1. Taxonomy (NCBI): domain Eukaryota; kingdom Metazoa; phylum Arthropoda; class Insecta; order Coleoptera; family Lycidae; genus Platerodrilus; species Platerodrilus igneus. Next base: position 6,282,777 of record JARFIW010001503.1, on the reverse strand, counting down.
TCGTGTAATCTAAACATTAATAATGTCGACGTTTTATCCGCTTTCGTAAGGGACACAATCTGGACAAGAGGGCTTAGTGAGTGCTAATTTAATAGTAATTTCCTTGCAAATACTACGCTGCTACAAGACACCTCTCGGATTTATTGGGTGTGTGAATCTACACTTTCAAAAGTACTACCCTATATCTAGCTTTGACGACAGTCGGCGAAACGCTGACATTATTAGTATCCAAACCTGGAACACGTTATTATTAAACATGATTCCGGCGGTGAAAGGTCCTACAATATCAATTAGGTTATTGTAGTGTAGTTCTTCAAACATATTCAGGTTGTAGCACCTTGACGTTACAAGAAAAAACTAAACGCAAAAAGAGGAAACTTAATCTTAAGTGAATTAATTAATATCGACGCACTTTGTATATTTCTGATTTCATGTATAATAGTAAGCATGGCATTGCATTAAAATTGGTAGTCATATTAAAGTCAAACTTAAAAACTACAAAATAATCGTTTTATCGCTGTTAAATACATATTAGGAGAGAACTTAGGTTCATAAATTAATTTACAGCACAAAACGGCAAACCTAATACTTATTTCAGTAAACTTTTGTAGCGGAAACATGTCATTTTAAGAAAGCTTAGAATTATAAAATAACAGTATATTTATTAATATAGATCCCAAATACAAAGGAGCCTTTACAAATGTTAAATAAAATTAATTCAATGTTAAATAGTTGCAATACCAAGAAACCCCAGACGCATAGCAGCGAAATCTGTCAGAATTAAGTTTAAATAAATAATTACAGCATTAAATACCAAGTGGCAAGATTTCAATGTACATCTATAATAGAATAAACTCAATCAGGTGGATTTTGCATGATAGGAAACATGTTAGGAAACATCAGACGCAACCCTTTCTTAAAACACAGAGTGAAGTGGAACATAAATGACAAACAATTATACCTGACAGAAAAACGGAAATTAATTAATGAGTTGCGAGTCATAAACACTGGCACATTTTCGCGTGAAGTGTAAAAAGTGGTTTGCCATTAAATATCCGTTTCATTATGGAATAATAAATGGAATCCACATGGTGAGCCACAGAATTTTACATAACGTAAATATTAAATGATGTTGGGACAGTTTGGTTCCCAGTAAGGTCAGTTTGGAATTAAATACCCAATGATTAGATACTCATTGAACTTTTTTTGTAGTCACTTAAAGATATAACCGTAAATCATACTTTCTTAGAAGTTAGAGGTTGTTTTGGTGGTACCTATGCATATATGTTTATGTTGTAAATTATTGAAATACTGCATTGTGTCAAATACTTATAGTTATAAGATCTGGACATTGCAAGCTTAATCGCAACTGATTGATGCATTAAGATGAACTGAAAATGAAATTTTACAATTTTTTGTATGTATTTTGTTACAGGAATATCTTTAGGTAACGGATGTGAATATTAATGTAACCAAATTTAAAATTATCATATGCATACTTGTTCACAGGAATGCTGAAATGGTGTTATTATAGAATAGATTTAGGAAAGGTGAGTTGGGATGTGCTGCTTTATCTGTTCAAACATGCAGGTGACCTTTTGTGAGAGAAAATGTATTTCACCAACAGAGTAAGTACCCCCGTCTAAAGTGATTCTCTTTAGATTAAATTAGATGAACTGGCGCCCATAAACTTGATTGATTGAGAACCTTACCAGGTAAGTAGCTTGAAATTACACCTAGGTATATTTTTGATAATTATTCAGTACTAGTTTAGTTAGCTGTTGGATCTTTATTTTGTTACAGGATTCTCGCTTATTTTCGGAAATTAAAAATTTAATAATTTAAGTCTTCAAACACCCGAAACAAGTTTACCTTATTAATTCTAATGTTAAGATATTTAATATATAGGATAAGTCATATTTATTGTATAAAACGATAAACTGGTTGATCGTAATGGTTTACAAAAATAACAAAATAAGAAATATAACCTGCTGTTTAAATAATTATATTGTTATTTGTAATACGATTTTCCAACTGTCTGCGATCCTGTTTTGAGTAATCTTACAAACGCGCAGTTTTAATTTTTTTATGTATCTTTTTACGAATGTGTTTCTGTTCATCTCTGCGTATTTTTACTTCTAAGGACGTTTGGGTTTTTAATTTTTCTTTTGATGCTTCTCTAGAAACCTTCGGAGTTACTATTGAAGAATGGGGAGAAGCTGTAGGATCTGGACGGATTGGCAACATGTCAAAGATGGTCTTATCAAAACAGTTTATAGATTCCTTTAAGAAATAGTCGTCTTCATGTACTATTATGTGGCCATGAAAGTTTTTTTCAAGGTTTTTGTTCAGAGGTAACAAATGTGGTGCTAACATCCTGAACATATTCTGAAATTTTCAAATGCTGTGATTTTCTAAAATCTAGGAATCTTACCTCTGTCCATTGGGGAATTCCCAAGGGTGTATAAGCTAATTGCCAGTTTGGAATTCCTAAATGTGCTACACACATTCGCAAGTAAGTAGAAATATCATCAGATAGAAAGTAGAATTCCATTGTTATCGTTAATAGCCAAATTGCGGGAACATCTTCAGGAAATAAATAAACTAACACGACCTAAAAAAGGATTTATTATGCCATTTCTATAACAATTACGTCATGATGGATTTTACAATTGTTTAGTTTATACGAGGTATCAGTTCACCTGAAAACACAAAATTATTATAATATCCGGAAAATGGTGTGTAGATGTAGGTTAATTAATATTTGTAAAGTATGTGATAGTTATATTTTTTCGGCGTTAACTAGACAGTAGTTATTTAACATGCTGAAGCACTGACTGAATTTTTTTTGTGTACCAATTGAGACAAGAGAATTTACAACAAACTCTATCACAGATCCTTAAATGTAACCTATCATGCCTATCATTCCCACAAACAACAGTTATAGAACTCTACTGGAACTCACGTACCAACTACCGCATCTGTTTTTATTTCCAATTTAGAAACGACGTAAAAATGGAAGTTAACTCCACTCTCTCAACTAAATTCTTCTATTACTAATTAATACTTAAACTTACAGACATGGCATATTTAGCTGTTCATATGTTGAAAATATAACAAAATTTGTGACATCTCAGATGAATTTTGAACATTTGCTGTAGCACTGTATTTCATAAAACCTGAGGTAACTAAATTAATTTATTTAAATTTGTTTTACACAATAAAAGTATCTTTTATTTAATAACTACAGAACGAATTAATCTATTTTAATTATCTTTTCACCAAAAGACTACGTTTTCAACAGCTTCATTATGATGTATAAAAATGTAGGATGCTATTTAAGATTTTATGGTTAAGTAGGCTGTGAATGAGCTGGTAAAGTGTTGTAATCGTACTACCTGTTCGCGCTGATAAAACAAATAAACAAAATAATAATTTATAGTGGACTGTAACTAAACAAATTTACTTACCCCAGGACAATATCTAAAACACTAAATATCAGGATAAAGGAAAGGGATGATAAGAATCCTGATATAATAAATTAATACCACTTAGGGTTCCCAAATAATTTTGCACAAACTTAATCTCACAACTACACTAAAGCTCATTTTCCATATACATATCAAGCTCAACTGATCTCCTTTCCTTTAATCAGTCAGGTGTTTTAATAACAGCTGGCCAAGATAAAAGTGTCTCAAATTTAAATAATGCAATGGCGCAAACACACCCCCCGCCCTGAAAAAATATTTTCAATCATGCCAAGGGGCCAATGTAAAGGTAAAACATTATCTTGTTTAATTAAAACAAGTGTCCCCACAGTAACCGATGGACTTGTCAGATTCCATTTTTGACACTTTTGTAATTGCATTAGATACTCCAACCTCCAACGTTCCCAAAAAGACTGTACCAAATGATCGAGCAATCGTTTTCTGTCTAAAAGATTAGATGAAGGTGCTACATAGTTTGACGCAGGTAACGAGGTTAAAGGAATGATGGTGAGAAAATGTGCCGGAGTCAAAGGCATTGGATCGGAAGGGTCCGTACTTAGCCAAGACAAGGGGCGAGAATTAAGTGAGCAAAATATCGGATGCGAAATAACGATTTTGAGTTATTTTAATTAACACTAACTCTGCCCTTTCCAAATCATTTGCGGTCATAAATTCAGAAGTTTTTAATAATCGCAAAAATCTTAAAATGTAAACAGTCGAACGAACGAACTTAATCCACGAGGAACATCGATTAATGAGATCATAAAATGCATTTTGTTCTTCGTTTATGATTGGTAATGCAACAATTTTTTCCTCGGGCAGATTATCTTGATGCATAGATGATATTGTACGAATAGGCCATGAACAAAAATCCCCCTTTAACCATTCCGGACCATTCTGCCATTCTTTCGAAGCAATCAGTTTAGAGGGTTGTTCCCCACGAGATAAACAATCACTGATATTTTTATCTCCTTGGATATGATACCAGTGAGAGGGAGCAACCAAATCTTGAACACGCGCAACTCTATTTGCAACAAATGTATGCTAACGATAAGGAGGAAGCAATCCAATTCAGTGTCACCGTGGAATCCGATAAGGCGATTAATTGATCACCTTCTATACGAGCCTTTAGACTACTTTACACAAAATCCAATAAATTAGCCAATAAAACAGCAGCACACAATTCTAAACGTGGTACTGTCTGAACTTTCATGGGTGCCACTTTAGTTTTAGCTAAAACTAAGCGAACTTTAACTTCACCATTAAAAGTAATGGTTCTAATATAGACTCCAGCGCCATAGGAATTTAAACAAGTATCACAAAATCCAATCAACGTAACATGAGCATCTTGGATAACTCCTAAATGACGTGCAATTTTGAAATTTTTTAAACAATGTAAGTCCTCCTGTAACCTTTTCCATTCATTCGCAATATTACCAGAAGGAACTTCATCCCAGTCTAATTTAAGGGACCACAATGTACGGATAAGCAATTTTATAAGTAACGTAACCGGACTTAAAAATCCACAAGGATTAAATAAACGTGCGACTGTTGATAGAACGTTTCTCTTAGTGTAGTCACGTATTTCCACTTGTATGCTAAAAGTAAATATGTCCAAATTAGGATACCATTGTAAACATAAAACTTTCAAAGAATCGGAACTAAAATTAATTACTTTGGGACAGCGATTCTCAACAGGAATCTCTGATAACAACAATTCCGAATTAACAGCCCATTTAGTTAATGTAAACTTGGCACTTTCAAACAAACTATTTAATTGATAATAAGCAGTTCTAGCTTCATCTAAATTCGAAACACTTGAAACCAAATCATCAATGAAAAATTCGTGACGAACTATATCAGCTGCTACTGGGTATTTATGTGATTCGTCAGTTGCTAACTGTTGTAACGTACGAATGGCTAAAAATGGTGATGGTTTAACACCAAAAGTAACAGTATTCAACTGATATATCTCAACTGGCATTTTCTCAGAAAATCGCTATAATATTTGCTGAAAGCGCCTATGATCAGGATGCATACCAATTTGTAGATACATCTGACGAACATCAGCAGTAAAAGCTATTGGAAATAATCGAAAATTTAAAAAAATTTTCGCAAGGTGAGGTTGTAATTTTGGACCTGTATATAAAAGACAGTTCAATGATTTTTTAGTTGAAGTTTTACATGATGCATTAAATACACATCGCAGAGGCGTAGATGTACTCTCTGCCTTGAATACTGCATGGTGCGGAATAAAATAATTTGGATAGACTAATTTGCTTTCCTTAACTAACAACATATAATTCCGTCTAATATATTCTCTAAAAATGTCACTATATTGTTCCTTAAATAGCGGAAACTGGCGAAATTTATTTTCTAAGGAATACAAACATTTTAGTGCAGTATAATATGAATCCCCTAACTCAGAAGCATCTAGTCTAAAAGGCAACATCACTGTATATCGCCCTGAAGTTTCGCGCCGAACAGTACTTTGATAAATTTGTTGATAACGTTGTACTAGAAGATCCTCTTCCTCCCAGAATTTAGACACTAAATTATCTTAAGAAGGTTCCACTTGTGTGTGAAATGAACAAAACGAATTTTTTAACGAAGGGGTAGTGGGAACTGAACCCATTACCACAAATCCCAATTTTGTTTCTACTGCTATTGGTGAATGCAGTGATCCGGTAACTTTACGTGCACCTATTAAAAATGGTAACAATTGGGCTCCAATAATACCATCAATGGGACCAGGTCGATCAAAAGTATTGTCTGCCAATGGAAGGTCCATAAAATGCATAAGTGAATCCCTAGGTATGTTATTATTAGGGAGCCTGTCCGTAATCTTGTCGACTAACAAAACTTCCAACTTATAACTGATATTGGAATCAAAACGTGACAAAATAATCAAGTTTGATTTTCCTGTAACCGAGCTACCACTAACACCAATACCACGAACAGAATGATCACAAGAACTAATATTTAGATCGAGTAATCTTGCACATTCAGTAGTTAAGAAATGAGCTTGAGAACATGAATCTAATAAAAACCTAACAGTGTGTAAAATACCGCGTTTATCAACAACATGTACAATTACTGTCGACAATAAAACTGTGGAATTCATCATAGATACTCCTGTAGTGGAATAAAAACTAAAAGGCTCATGTTGGCTTGTCAAAGCTTCAACGGGGCTTGTTGAAAAACCTGGTGGAGGATGTTTGGTACTAATATCTTCTTGTGTTAAGCATTTTCCCTCAGTAGTAAAGTTTAATTTCTTTTCCGAAGGTTGTTGCTCAATATAATGCAAAAGTGTGTTTTGTTTATATTTAAAAATTTTACAGCAAAAACGACTTTTGCAACTCAAAACTCTATGTTGACCAAAACAATTAATACATAGATTTTTCTCTTTAATGATTTTAAATCGTGCAAATGGGGATAAAGATAAAAATTTACTACATTGTGAAATGGAATGTTTTTCAAGAATATTATTTAAATTATTAGCAGAGGCTGTTTGTACTGGTTTGAAATCTAAAATTTGTTCTAAATAATTTACTGTTAGAGTACGTGGATTTTGATATTTATCATTAAGGGCCTTCCAAATAATTGCATAATTGGCACCAATAGGAGGCAAGCCAGCACAAACACTAGTGACTTTACCACTTAATTGACCTACTAAATAGTTGACCTTATCCAAATCCTTTAATTGATCATTATCATGAATAAGACTTCGAAATAACTCAACAAAAATAGGCTATTCAGAAGGATCGCCAGTAAACTTTGGCAGAGACAATTTCGGCAAACGTGGTGTGCTGGAAGGTTCTATATTAGCTCTTGGTACATTGGCTGAATTATTATCTGAATGGCGCGATTTAACTCGTGGATCTTTTGCAGCTACTAAAATATGACAGTATAAGTGATTGAATTGAATGCATCCAAAGGTTTAAGATCCGGAACAACATTCTCATCTAAGTGCATTTCAATTAAATTAAATTCATCCACGACATCAGCAAAATTAGACTTAGTTTGCTCTAATGATTCTAACTGACTAATAAAAAATTCAAAACATCGTTTATTTTCTAACTGTGAAATGGAATCATACACCTTTTGTATTCTAGAAAAATACAATTCCTTCTTAGAAATAAATAATTTGAATTTTGCTTCTAACAATTTTTTATCATTTCCCATAGTTGAACTAAATTTGTATATGCCAAACAGTAAAACAAACCCAATATATTCAAATTTAAATTGAACCAATTAACAAAACATTCAATTTGGAAAATGTATATTAATAACTCACAATGTTATTGAGATTATTGCCTTATCAACTAAACCAAAATCCAAAAACCCAAACATATGGTAAGCAATTTCTCATTAACAAATTTAACTAGCTACAAACAACAAATGTGTACCAAAATTTAACTAATAGGATTAGGTTCAATTGCAAGATTCAAGTATGTGCAAAAACTATAAACATCCGGTTCGATGGATGCCAAAAAAAATGTTCGCACTGATAAAACAAATAAACAAAATAATAATTTATAGTGAACTGTAACTAAACAAATTTACTTACCGTTCATTTACATTTCCAATGCTCCACTCGTAGGTACTACATTGGCCAGGAGGCGAGTTTTTTGTTGCCTGGAAATTTAGAATTTTGCCGAACCCTTGCCGTTCCTGGCAAGGTAGGGATCTTTAACGTGCGTGACAATACTCACACACGGGACCTCCATTTAACCTCTCATCCGAACGAGGGCGTAATTTTTGTGAAAAATGCTCACCTGCCATTTTTCAAGCAGTCGGCCGTATCGGGATTTGAACCCGGGACCTTGGGATCCGTAGTCTTGCGCTTACTACATTGATCCACGGCGACGCCTATAAAAAAAAATACTTACCCCAGGACAATATCTAAAACACTAAATATGAGGATAAAGGAAAGGGATGATAAGAATCCTGATATAATAAATTAATACCACTTAGGGTTCTCAAATAATTTTGCACAAACTTAATCTCACAACTACACTAAAGCTCCTTTTCCATATACATATCAAGCTCAACTGAACTCCTTTCTTTTTATTAGTCAGGTGTTTTAATAACAGCTGGCCAAGGTAAACGTGTATCAAATTTAAATAATGCAATGGCTCAAACACTACCCCTATATCATGCTTCCCTCTCGACACCTAATAATCCTCTGAAACAGCATTGCAATATCTTTATTATTTTTGTTTAAATTACCGATGGATACTTTTCAAAACTCGCGGAATATATGGTAGTACGTGTTATACAATTTGGAATTTTATAGGACTGAACTAAAGCGTTTATAAACATTGACCTGCTTGATTAGAAACATTTACTGTTCACTTTGACTCGTAATCAACTGTTGCTTCAGGCTAAAGAGATGCCACTTTTCACCATGAATAAAAAAAACAATATGCAAAAGCGAATAAAAATTGGACGTCGCAGCAATGAGATGCTCCACGGTGGAAGCGCTGTTTGAAGAGCCTGTTGGAAAAATAGCACAAGTATGGTTTGTTTAAAGAGAAAGTCAAGTTTCCTGCATCAGTGATAGTATGGGGGTTTAATGTGAGCCAGAGGAGTTGGAAAATTGCATATAATTTACAAAACTATCAATACAGACAAATATGTTGGGATATTGAAAAAGTCATTTTTGCAAGTTATATTTATAACATCTGGAGGAGACCCTGTTTAAGCAAGATGGTGCATTGTGTCATATCTCAATAAAAACTTTCAAATGAATGAAAAGCTACACAAATTCATTATTAGATTGTGTATCTAGTACCCCAGATTTATCGCCAATTGAGATTCTATGGCATTAGATGAAAAGTGCACTGAGAAAAATCTTGCAAGAATTATTCAAGGTATGAAGCGGATATTGCAGAAATTTTTTATTTTTTTTTTTACCAAAGCTGTCAAAAATCTCGTAAAAACAGTGTTTAAAAAAGTTTCAGCTGTAATAAAAAATAAGGGTATTGTTATTCAATGGTAAAAGAATGTTTACAAGTTTTTTTATCATTTTTTGTTAATTTTTGTATTATTTGTGGTAGCTTATTTTAAGAACAAAGACGATTTATATGTATAAAAATAGCCTAATTAGGGTTCCTTACCAATACCACAGTGAACATCAATAGACCAAATTAAGCTAGTTTCTTAAACTTATGCTAGCTCCTAAAGTATACATCTAAATGGCTTGATGTAACGGAAAAAGTTGATCTGCATTATATACTTCTAAGTAACGTTTCATAAGGTTTAATACTATATAGGTCAAAAGGTCTTCGTAAGGAAAAACCAATATGAATATGCTTCAGCAAAGTGCTTTATATATGGCTTGTTGATGGTTCAAACATAATTTAAGTTATTATTGATTCTTTGAATTACTACCCCCTCTTCAAGTCTATTAAATTAAAACACACTTTTATACGATGAACGAAAAAGAGTGTTTATTATGACATTTCTAACAGTAACAGACAGGAAGCTACGTACTAGATAATATAATTAATGTGCTTGCTATACTGATTAATGAATAGATATCAACTCCTGATTCTGCACAATCTATTTTTATTTAATATATTTTATTTTTGCAACAACTATTTCACTGTTGGAAAAACTTGTAGTTCCGCTAATCTATGACTTACATGTGATTTTCCAATGCTCCACCCGAAGGTACTACATTGGCCAGGAGCGAGTTTTTTTTTACCTGGAAAAATTGGAATTTTTGCCGAACTCTTGCTGTTCCAAGCAAGGTAGGGATCTTTAACGTGCGTGACAACACTGACACACGGGACCTCCATTTTACCTCTTAACCGAACGAGGGTGTATTTTTGTGAAAAATGCTCGCCTAACATTTTTCAAGCGGACCGTGTCGGGATTCAAACCCGGGATCTTGGGTGTAGTAGTCACACACATACCACTACGCCACGGAGTCGCCTGCTAGTCTATGACTCCATATCTACTAACTCTATTAAAATCTAAATTTTAGCTTTATGAAGCTAGGAGATTAGAAGCGGACGGCAATTTTTAGCAAATTTGAGCTATACCATTAAAACTACTAAACCAAAAATTATTTAAAAAATATTTGTAGAATCCTTAGAGTTAGCTCTTTCAAATGATACTTCATCACGATATAGTAACTAAAGCTTTTGCCTTTTGATTAAATTCGCCCCTGCCCTCCTACCTTCCCATTTTAATCTGAAATGATTTTTTTTCTAATTGTTGACTGCTGGCATGTGCGCATTATCAATGCCTAACATAATGCCAAATTTTAAATTTCTACGTTACATAGTTTTCGAGAAAAACCTCTGTAACAAACGGACACGACAGTGATCTTACAATGGTTCCGTTTTTCCTTTTAAAACACGAACCCTAAAAAACTTAAAGTACTCTTTAATCAAGAAAAAACAAAATATAATTGCCTTATCATTCTGGTGCTTATTCTTTGTAAAAATCTTGTCATGGGCCAATTGAAATGGCAGGAGGCTCGCAGTTGATGAAAGATTTGTTTTTCGGACTAAAACTCGTTTTGTTTGTCAAACTCTAATTTGATATGCTGGATAAATACAGACCAATTGCTTATCAAAGACCTTGTCACTTTTATAAAAACAGAACTTACGTACTTTTCCTCTATCGGGTAGCAAATCTAGTTCAAATACTTTGCTTTGAGGTGCAAGCCTAATTAAGTATCGCTTTCCATCGTATTTTATTCCTGAATCATTAGTAGTTTCATAACCATAAACTTGCTTTAGATTTTCCAAGGCGTTTATATAGATCGATCCAACTGCAATTGCGTCTGCGTTATCACCTATAACATTAGTGCACGCAATAAGTAATTCTTTTGTTAACAATGACTCCCCTAACCAGAGAGTATGTACTTGTATTTAAACGAATATCCATTGGAAGCCAAGTAAAATTTCCGTATTGTTTCTGGCAACTGAACACCATTTTATCTTCCCATAGCAATAAATCTGTATCTGCAACAGCTGATAATTTCTTTAGGTACATATTCGTTACACCTGCACATTGTCCTGTGGTACAAATTATTAGGCATTATTAATATAAGAAAGGTATTACGCAATGTTTTTGGAAGTCCCAGTAGCATATTTTCATAATACGTATATTCACTTAGTGCTGAACAGTGAAGTTGCATTTTACTGTATAAATTTACATAACAGGAGCAATAATACAAATTGTCAGTGTCAAATAGACTTTCAACAGTCATATTGAAAACAATCTCAACTAGGGTTAGAGATCTTTCAAAATATCATTGGGTGTTGCGCAGAACACCAACTTAAGTTACTTATGTTAAAATGCATTTTAAAAACATTGACAACTCGGTTGTTGATTTTTATTTCATCTGTCATTTATTTGCGTATTTTGGATTTGTGGTTCATTATTATTGTTTTTGATTATTATTTATGAGATTTCAGCCTTGATTCAACTTCAACCAGTTTTTTCAAAACTACTTCAACTTTTTGGTCATTTCATGAAACAAATACATACTATGAAAAGCAACGAAACCGGTTACAGAGTCTGATTAGAGTTGTCATATTAGTTTATTTTGGATATTGTTGGAAAGAGAATAGGTATATTAAAACATACAAATAGGTAGTATTTTAACAGTGTTCAGTAGCGGCGCTCAAGTCGAAGATGAAGTGGCACAAATTATAAACATTAATAAATGACTGCTGTTAGAACTTTTTTGATAGACGCTTAGTAGAATGCTACTGGTGACAATTGGATGCGTTGCATTAATCATGTCATTGATAAGTAAACAGTAATGTGCAGCTTAGATAGCATGATTGACAAACTTGTAGAACTTTTTTCTTGATCTTCTTTGGGAATTAAACCACCCATAGTTGTTACAATCGTCTTTACGTTTCGATGCATCACCTAGGATCGTTGTCAAAATAAAGACGATTTTAACAACGATGAGTGGTTTAATTACCAAAGAAGATCAAGAAAAATACAAAACAAACTACAACAAACTTGTTAAACCGCTAATTATTAATGGTGGACATAGCAACTCTGGCAGTGATACTGATTTTATGATTTTTCAGATTAAATTTCTATGAAATATGCATTCTTAAAAAATAATAAGACAGTATTGTGGCTGTCAAGAGTTTTAAAAAATTTAGCCTGTTTATTTTCATCTACACAGACACAGAAAAGAACAATAAACGATACACCAAAACACACAAAATATTGTAATTTTATAATTTACATTATTTTGATAAGTTACTGGTTATGCAATCATCATAGCCTACCGGTTGAGTTAATTCAGAATACGCATCCGGAAAATCAATGCTTTTAGATTTTACTTATATTACATTGACGTGACGTGACGTCATGATGGACAGCCTTTCACTTTCACTTTTCAAGTTTAAAGATACGCCACTTCCGCCTTATTCTAATCTCCACCTATGTGTGAGCTTAAAAAGTGTTTGATAGAATATACCCTCTCTCTTATGAAAGATACAACTGTGGGCTCTGAGTATGGGTGTTGACATGCGCATTGAATATCTTTAGTATTCTTGGAAAGATTGGATAAAGTTTCAAAGAATAGTAGTTCATGTTCTCTGATATCAATGATTGAGCATATAAATAGAAACATGTCGCAATAAATAAATAAAAATAAAAATGTATTAAAAATATACATATAACCTAGCAATTTGGACATTTTGAATTAATTTGGATATATGGCGAACAATTTTGGATATCTTGAAATAATTTGGACATACGGCGAAACATTTTGGACGTGTCGAATTAATTTGTACATATGGCAAAACAATTTCGGACATGTCCAAATTATTTGGTTCTTTTTATTTGTTTATTGCGGCATACTTCTATTTTTATGCTCAATCATCGATAACAGAGAACAAATACTACTATCCTTTAAAATTTTATCCAATCCCTCCAGGCAGACTAACAATATTCTATCAAATACTTTTTAAGCTTTTGCCATTGGTCTAGACCAGAATAAGGCGGAAGTAGTGTAGGTTTGAACTTGAAAAGTGAAAGTGATGACTTCAAGTGACTTTCGAATGAATGACCTTTAAAAGTACAAAAATGACCAGAATGGACATTAGAATTCACCGTGCTAAATCCCATAAGACAACCTTTTTTTTCTTGGTGCCATATACGAAAGTATCTTGACGTTATCCACGGTTTCCAACAATTTTATAAAGCCTAGAAAATATAATTTCAATTCATATACTTATTAGTATTTACATGTTGTTGCAATTTGCTTCTGCATACGCTTATAGTTTTAACTTACTAAGACCTTTCTTATCTTTTTCTTATCTCAGTAGGGAATAAATAAAAATTTTTAAAATATTTGCATGCACTTCTCTAATCGTATACAACAAAATCATGCAGTACGTATACGGATAGACAGAAAATTTTGAATCAACTATAGCATCTATTAGAAACGGCTAATTTAGTTGCACCTTATATCAAAGGAAATACAAGCTCATTATATGGAAGTTACATAATTTTCAATTTTCTATTCATTTAATTTCTCTAATTATCTTGGGGGTAGCTGCAATCCCTATGCTAAACAATTTTAACCTTTAAACGTGTACAATAGAAAATTGTTAGAAGATTCACATGCAACCAATAATCAATCATTTATTAACCTATCATCCACCAACAGCGCTGTGTCAAAGCTAATCGTGTAAGTTGATGCTACATCCGCTATACCAAAAACATATCTTTTCGTAAACGGATAAACAATAAATTTTTGAAATATTTACATGTAATCGTCTATTCGTCTATAACAACGAGCACGAGGTCCGTTATTCTTAATCGCTAATCGCCAATGTTTGGAACATTAGTTATTGACGTCCCTAGCGTTCGATTGGCTAATTTGCTCGTGACGTGTAATATATTATTGTCCACAACTTTACACGCGTCATGCGTCCATAGTTGCTTCATGCTTGGGTTATTAGTGTATTATAGAAGTATTGATATTTAAACCCTTGTTATTTATCAGAAGTTTGTTTTAACATTAAATAAAATTTATACCATGCGAGGTTACTGTCATAATTATAGTTTGAGTTAGAAGCTATAATAATTTCATTGATATAGTCCATTCGCTCTAACTTTAGGATGACGTCACAACTGGATAAAATGCTACATTGCCAATGTTAGTTTAAATTCTAATGTATTTAATGAAAGATATACGAATATTCACATTGGCAAGAGAAATTGGTGGCAACACCGTACAGAACTGCCAACTTCTGTTGTGTTAAATGACAGTATCCTTCAAGCGCAATTCTAGATATCCATTTGCATACAGTTGCCAACACTTTATTACTACATTTGACGACATCCTAAAGTTTAAACGAATGAACTATACTTACGAGTTACGCGGTTGGTAATTCCGGTTTTGGTGGAATTGCAGATTCGTCGTTCTTATCGTTCCGTTGCCTCAAGAAATTCGTGGCGCCCGTTTCCTTGTGGACAACTCTTATTCCCCGACATCCACAATTTGGAACGAACCTCCTAACCTTGAGTTTAACGCGACTGTGCAGCTGGAGAAAACCTTGTCATCGTAGCGTCTATGGGAACCCTGTCTTTTATCAATTCATCATTGTGATTGTGACACCTTTTCCAAGCTTGTGTTAGTCGCCTTTACGTCGTTGGATGTTATTATCATAGAATATTAGATGAATCACCGTGAATATCTCCAAAATATTGTATTTATCAGTTAACGAATTTCAATTTTTTTATTTGGTGTAGTTGTTTCTGCCACTTTCCTAGACTAGCTGGTAGATGCCATTACTATTGACGATTAGGGGATTACACGTGGATATTTTGAAATTTGTTAGCTGTCCGTTCACAAGCTATAGTTTAATTTAGTATATCTGTTTAAGCCATCCCCAAGATGGGCTTTAAGCCATAGTTGTTTATGGATAATATTTTTTATTGTGAAAAGCTAAATTCGCGCTTACGTTTAATTTTGTCACATAATTCTAGCATTTTAATGTTGGTTTATTGATGCTTGTTATAATTTTAAAATGTTTTCTTGCAAATATTCTGTCCGGTTTTAGTAGAGCGAGATGAAAATTTTTCGGTTGTTGTTTGTGATGAGTGACATGCCCTTTTTCTGACCTTTCATTCGTTTTGTGCAGAATAGCTTCTACGGAAATTGTTTGTATGAAATTTTGTACATCACCTAGTCGGAGTTGGTGACACAGTTAGCGATGTTTTTGTAATCTGCCATTTTATACAAGCTAAGAGCGAGGTAGCTTTTCTTATATCAGTTGCTATTCCCAAATTTAAACCTTTAGGAGACGTACTGCTCCCTTTAGATTTTAAAATAATTATGTTTTGTACAGAGGAAATGCCAAACTTTTTCTTTTTCTTCATTTAAAATATATTCTATTTTATATTGACGGTATATTTCTCTCTCTATTTACATTACTAACATTTAATTTTAATTTATAAATTCTATTCATGTTGTAACGTCTCACTTTTGCGATAGTTACGAAATTTCATAAAATTTGTAATATACTGTGAGATCCTCATTTTATAGTCAGCGAACACCACTTAGTGTTTGAAATAAAATTCTTGCGATGTTTTAAAGCTCAACATTCTAGTTTGTCGTTTACTTAGTTTGTTTATACATATAGACACGCGTTTAAATATCTTGAAAGTTTTCCCACCTGGAAAGATAACCAGTCGTTCTTATTCGTTCGAGCAGAAAGGGTATTGAGAATATTGCTGGATAAGGGCAACATTTATCGCTATTCTTCGAATTGAATAGCAAGATGGATTACATCTCGCTACATTTTTGTGTAGCATTCAACACAATGCGCAACTAAGACAGAGTATTACAGCTGAGTACAATTAATAGAACTAATGTTATTGAAAGCCGTATTAAATGAAAAGCTAGTTTTATTGGTTTTGCTCTCCGTTCATAATTTTTTTGTTAAATTCATTCTGCAATTCACGACCCCGAGAATTAGTTTGCATCATGCAAAATGACACGCCGAAGAGTCTTAGTCAAGGTTGATCTTCCAAGTTCTGGTTTTGTATTTGTTTCAATATTTCCTATATGTCATGTCTTATTGTTTAAAATTTGGTTTATTTTAACGGTGCATTACCTTGCGCTTTCGGCATTTCATTATGTAAAGCTATTGGCTACAAAATTAAGCAAGTTATGTTGACAAAGTAAAGAAATACTATGTTAAATGTTTATGATTTAATGTTATCATTTGTTCATAATTATCAACCGATATTTTTCAAATTTAAACGTAGTGTTTTGTATAAAAATTTACAACATCTGTTAATGCTTGTATAAAAATTTACAACATCTGTTAATGCTTTCGATAATTTACGTAATACATTTTATATCTTTCATATATAAGGACAAATTTAATGAACATGCTTTTTGACAACTTATGTTTGTGCCAAATGGTGCTATTGATACTGAACTCGTTATGATTTTATTATTATGCTCTTATTATAATTTTAATTATAAACTGGGCCTAAATATTGATACATAAAAATAGCTTTCAAGTATGAGTAAATTTATATTTTTGATAAGAATTCTTATTATCATCTAAAAATTAAAACTAGAATTCCAAGTTTTTAACAATTTGAGATAATCAGATAAAATATTGAATCATTTATCTTAATAAAACTTAATGATCTTTTGTAAATAGTTGTGATTATGTAATTTAAAATGCTTAACTATTAGTATAATAGTTCATTTGACTGTTTATTGCTTTGATTACTAAAGTAAAAAAGTGAATTATAAAAAAGTTATCTAACTTATCGAAAACTTGTGTTTTCATAATATGGTCTATTACTTATATTGAATAGCAAATCTATAAATTTTTGGATCAAACTTCACATGACTGAAGTTACCTCATCAACATACAACAGAATTTAGGATGTTTTCTGAACGGGCGCTGAATTTTTTTGTTTGTTCTAAATCTATTTGCATCATCTTCCTGCGCGTGTGTAGCTGAGAATAGACAAGTTGAATGTTTGTTCTGTTATTATTTTTTAAGAATGCTTTCTTCCGTGAGGAACAGTATTGTGATTCTCAAGGAAACATTTTAAAAAATTGAACCTGTCCATTTTCATTCACATACACCCAGGAATGCGATACATAAAGAATTAGAACAAAAAACATAACACAAAAAGTTACCTCGCCCGCAACAGAGAAAACATTCTCTATAAGACTGATTTTTTCTGTGCACGCGCTGTTACTTTTTTTGTATACCGTTCTTTGTTCTGATATTTTTTGTATTGTGTTGTTGGTGTGTAAATGAAATTTCTGAAAAACGTTTTATTTAGGGGCCTGTGTGTATTTTTGCATATTGGGCAAGTTTCTGAGAATGGAGAGGCTCAATTTTCAAAAAAACTCTTGTCAGCCAAAATATTGTTCTTTTATTATTTTTTAAGAATGTTTTCCTCTATGCCGAGCAGTATTATGGCATCTTCAAAAATTTGGCCTCTCAATTTTCATCCGCACACACCAAAGAATACGTTATATAAAAAGAATTACAATAAAAACCAAAACCCAAAGAAAGTTGTCAGCGAAGCTGACTTCTGCAGCTAGTTTTGTAATATTTTTGAATTGTGTTTTAAGGCGCAAACTGCAGTCTTTCAGGTTCTGGTTTTATGTAATTTTTAATATTAAACACTTGTATTTTACTTGGTGTTCACGTTGAGGTTTCTACACCTTCCGTGGCGGTGTTTTCTAGTTTATGTCTTCAAAGGTGTGGTGGCACCTTGCATTTCCGGCCCCCCCCCCCCAACATTGTGTCTCATCAAACTCTCCTACATTTGATTTTCCAATGCTCCACTCGAAGGTACTACATTGGCCAGGAAGCAGGTTTTTTACCAGAGAAAATTTTTAGTTTACCAAACCCTTGCTATTCCAAACAAGGTAGGGATTTTTAACGTGCGTGACAACACCCACGCACGGAACTAACATTTTACCTCTTATCCGAAAGAAGGCGTATTTTTGTGAAAAATGCTCGCCTAACATTTATCGAGCAGTCTGTGTCGGTAATCCAACCCGGCATATTGGGTTTGTAGCCGCATGCGGCGTTTTCTATCTAAAATTGTGCCCAAAGTAATTCTCTATAAGCCCCATCTAAATTCAAATCCCCGCACTTGTTTTTTTCCAGTGCTCCACCCAAATGTACTACATTGGGCAGGAAGCAAGTTTTCTTTACCTGAAAATTTTGAATTTTGCCAAACCCTTGTTGTTCCAAGCAAGGTACGGATCTCTAATGACCGCGACAGCTCTCGCACATGGGACCTACGTTTTACCTCTCATCTGAACGAGCGCGCATTTTTGTAAAAAATGCTCGCCTAACATTTTTCAAGCGGTTCGTGTTGGAAATCGAAACCAGGACCATGGGCTTAATGATCACACGCAAACAACGAAGCCGCGAAGTCGCCAAATCTAAATTTAAATCTGCCGGTATTCACGCAACTTTCTAATAATTGAGCAACCTCTATTTTTTCGCCACACTATTTTTATCCCAGGGATTTCGGATGGACGCATTGCTATTAATCCTACTGAAACAAACTCTACATTTTAGCAATGTAAAAAGAAGAGCGACGATCGTAGGCAGGCGCATTTCGAACTAGTGCACTAAAGTATTTGGGCTATGTTTTAACACCTATTCTCTTGGATAAGAAACATAATGGATAGTTGACACTACTTCTCAACTCCACGTGAACCGTGGTAGTTAGTTTTACTTTGATATTTTTTTTATGATCGATATACATAACTATAATTTCATATGAGATCCTTTCCACGAATCAGTATTGTCACAAACAGTAATTTTTGTTGCCAATGTATCCAATATTATGTGCGTCTAACATTTAGGGGAATTTTCTAGTTGAGTTTGCTTCTGCGAAGCATTGCATTTAAATATAAATACATAATGGTAAGATTAGCAGTTTGAATACTGTATGTACATAGAGGTACATGTGTAAAATATTTTTAAATTTCTAGATATTGAATTATAAGAAATCTGGAAATATTTAAGTGTGCTCCAATTAAAATATGATCGTGTGTTAACGTAAATTTTTTCTCTTAGCGATTTCAAGTTATTTCGGACATACAAAAGAAATTCTATATACGTCTACTAGGTAGGCGGATTAAGCAAAAATGTAAATAAAAATCAATGCCTGGAGTTTCAACACTGTACTACTAAATTTAAGAATCTTCTTAAGTTACTTAGATTTTGGCACACGTTCTTTATTAGTCTTTAGAAATTGTTTTTGCAATGACGTAACAGTAGAAAGGATGGCCACTGATGTAATGGTCAAGTTCTATGTAATACATAGGTGGTTATGTAATTATTATCATTGTCTCCTATGATTATTCTTTAAGATGCCCGTCAGTCTGAAGTTAAAAAACTTAAATTAATTTCTGTGCATGTCTTAAAAATAATTGCTGTATTTTATATTTGTGGCGTTTAAAATGTAAAAAAATGTAATTTTGAACCTATAAAAAATAATTATAACCAATAAAATTTATACTATTAAAAACATTCAAAAGTACTATATTTTTTTTCGATAAAATTTAACGATTACAAATTAACGTCTTGGCATGAAGTACAGAAGAAGATCACATGAATGAACGCATAAAGAATATCCTGCGCAAGAATTTTAAAGTCAATGTTGGTTAAACTTTCAACATAAAATAAATTTAGCAATATAAAGTGGCAACTAGTACCTTGGTCTCAACACGTTTGTAAGTTACAAACAAAAAACAATCACGACAACGTTACTAAAAAGATTTTGAACATTCGCTGTATATCAATAAAAAAGCTATATTAGCTAATACTTCTAAACCTACGTTTTTAATTAGTCGTGAATTAATAAGACGGCCAATGTTTTGTAACCTAGTTATATTAAGTTATCGACATATTTAATAGACAAATACAGTATTAAACTTTTTTACAAACCGTATACCCTAGTACATGCATAAATGAGATAAGTACTTACATGTTTTGTAATCGAACCAAGTTTTTCATACAGAAACTGTCTGAAATGAACGAACATACGAATAGACCATGAAATTTTCGCGTAAATGGTTGCAGAGGATTTTATTAAATCGCATATTTTGATTGGTAACTTTAGTGACACAATTTAACGGGTCCTAAAAGGCGGAGCAGGCAATTTCAAAAATTTATATACGGTGCGCTTAAAAATAACGATTTAAGTTCTGTTTTGATTAAGTGAAAAAATAGATACCCCCATACAAATTGTTACGGCAAAACCCACGACACAACAAAAAATGAGCCGGCCAGCCACCGTTGGAGATTGGAATGGGGAGTAGTAGAAACGCGATACCACAAACTAACTAGCTGGAAAAAATAAATATATCACGACAGAACGGTAGTTTGTTCAATAAAACCAACATAAAGAGATAAAGCAAAAAATATAATGGTTCTAGCAATTTCTTGTATTTAGAAAATTTCTTTACTGTAAAGTTTTGTAACAATTTAGAAACAGTGGCAAGATAAGGCAAGCTCACCATAAATATAAAGCACAATTTAACACAAAGGTCTTTGGTGCATCTGTTGTAACATTAACTACTACAAACACTAGTACAGTACTCCACCTACACAATTAGTACAAAAGTATAGTTTAAACAAAACTAGTCTATCAACCTTGATTGCAATCAGGAAAGTACAAATCTGGCAAAATTAAAACTATTATAAATTCTAATTTTCAATTGTTATGAGTAAAATCGACGTTAAAATTCTGCTAAAAAGAAATGGTATTTTTGTTCTCGAAAACGAAACATATGTTACATATTACATATTACCATAGGACTTTCTATATACCTGAGCTAAATTATTTAAAAATAACGTTCTAACAAATAGTTATTTCTTGTAATTAATTAATGTACTGTTATCGCATACTTTAAAAACATTGGCACGAAGTACGTGCAATATTTTTCATTAGTATATTTCACATAAAATACAATCCATACTTGTGTAATTCCTGCGAATATGTTCTAGCCCAGTAATGGAGTTCCTATGAGAATTCAGAAGTGGATTGTAATTCAAATGATGTCACTGCTGACCATGTTTACGACAGGAACAATGGAAGCACTTTATTTTTCTGCCAAATTATATACTCATATGTAGAAGGATAAACAACCCAAACTTAATCGTATAAATTAATCATAATTCTAAGATAAAAGAGCTATAACGTGTTAGTGAGTCTTCACAATCATGTATACATACCATAGTTTCACCAGGAAGAATGTTTAAAAAAAGTATTTATGTAACTTACTCTTTTGAAATTTTTTAGAAAACTTTACTAAAGAATAATGGTGTATTCAAGGGAAAGTGTCAATTATGACCTTTTATTAATTTTAGATAACTGCCTTCTTTCAAACTTGAATATAAAACGTGTGTTAAATAGAGGACTTGCATTATCAATGGGCAACCAAATGTGGTTTGACGAATGAAAGCCAAACATCAAATAGTGAAAGAACACGAAGTAAAATGTTTCCTAGTTTAGAAGTATTACAAATTTAGAATAGCCAAAAATTGTAATTGAGGCAATTCACGATAATTCCACAGAAAATTTAGTAGTACCAAAATTGAACGTAACAAGATACACATTTACCAGTGAACACATTTTTTTAAGGTCGACTTTGTACATTCTATTGATATCTCCGGAAGGGCATCTAGTCTATTGATAACAACAAAATAATTGAGTTGTGACTAACGGTTACTTGTAAAAACCACATGATGGAGAGAAAACTCGTTTAGCATATTCCTACATCTTTGGACTTTTTAATATATGGGATATAAAAAAAGTGTTTGAATCAGAAGAATAGAAGACTGGTACTTAACCTTTGCCATAACTTATAAAAGCCTGAATAAATTTTTTAATTAAAAACCTTACAGTAGTTTATACATTAGTTTTTGCAAATAAATAAATAAATTTGGAAACAAAATACTATGGTGTTTCAAAAATCTGAGTTACCATATGACAATAACTGCGCTTTACAGATAATTACATCGTGAGATATACCTTAAATAAGTAACTAACTTATTGCGTTTATTGACATCTGATGTATTTATTATAAAATTATAAAATTTATTATATAAAATATAATTTTGAGTATCATCTGAATGATAGAGGAACATCCTCATCTGCACACCCTTTCTTCTTTGTTGGAAGTGGTTTAGATTATCAAATTTTACTTTATAACTTAATTGGATCAGAGTAACACTGTTTTTGATGTGGCAAGGTCTTTCATATACTCTAGGCATAGTTCGCTATCGGAATAAATAGGTATTTGTAATTTTCCGTTACAAGGAATCTTTTTGTCTAGACGTATTCTTTATCAACTACAGAATATTTATCAACCGTAACGTCTGACGCTGCCGCTGCCATGCTCTCCGCTCTTGATATATTGTGTCGCTTTGAGTTTCTTGATTATTTATTTACTTGAACATCGCCGCTTGTTTTCTCATTGCCATTTAAAACTATTTATCGTAGCTGATGACTGGCAGTGGCAGTGTATTTATATTAAAATTGTTTTTTCATCATCTAATTATTCATCTGTTGCATTATTTGGTTCAGGAAATTCAATTAATATATTATTTACAATTACGTCTTTCTCATTGGCAATCGCAGTGACTTCATCCATCGTCAAACCTGTTACGTACTAAGTGAATTAACCCGTAACATGCCATATCATTTATTACATAACCAGATCCCATTTTTTATATTTAGTATATGTACTACTTTTTGTATTAAAGTACCTTGTAGGCTGAGAATGATTTACTATGTATAAATATGTTAGGATGCTCTCGGAGATTTTTAATTTTTTTCGGGATCGCACTGTGAACACGCACTATCGAAGTGTCGAAATTCTCTATTCCAATTAGTTGTAGGAAAACAGCTAATTTGAATGAACCAATCCTGGGAGTGATGAATATAGTGTTGAAACAAGTGAGACGATTTACACAAACGAAGATCGATCACTTCAGTAGCAGGAATCCACTACAGACCCTGATATGAGTTCCTCATCGAGGACTGAACGATAAGTGTTATGATTTTTAGTTTGTATGTAGAAATTTGCAGTATTCAAACCTTAATATTTAATTAAGTAAGGCAGTACGTAATAATTGTCCCTTCAACTCAGGCAGGTTTTCTATGCCATAATATGATTTATTAATTAAAAAATGTCAATTTTCCGTAGGATAAATACTCTTAATTTTTAATAAGTTTTAAAATATTTACATCGCAGTGATTTCTACTTATTTATTTAAAATTTCGACGTTTAACAATTATTCTGTTCACCTTAGAATGCTAAAATTTTGTCTATAGATAGACTTGTGTGAAAAATCTTTGGTTCAATATGTCACTTACCGATTTATTGACTTAACGTAACTTTTTATAATGTATATTCGCCGAGTTACTAATCAAAACTTGTAAATTGACTTTTTGAAAGATATTTGGAAATTAAATTTATGAACTTTCAGATCTTGATGGTGAACCTTAGGGGAAGTGGCATATAAAACACCTAAAATCTTTTGCCGATAATACTTTTCCACAATAATTAATACTTTTTATCTACCTTTTTAAATATACCTTGTATTATAAAATATTTTATACATCATAATGTCTGTTGTCGTTTCGCTTTGCTTGTTTCTTCTTCTTATCTCACGTTGAAAAACTATTCTACCTTTTTTATTTGAACGGATGAAACGCATTGGTTTTCCTGGATTTCATTATTCTTTTGATAAATTGCGTAATTTTTTTATTCTTATGACTTTGATTTCTCATCTATACAATATACTTATAATTTTTTATTTTGTTGGCTCTTTAAATATTCTAAGTATCTTCAATCATTTTTCGAATAGCTTCTCAGTTACTATTTTCCCTACCTTCTCCCACCCTCCATTTATGATTGTATCTCTGGCACGAATTGCTCAATAAATTGCTAGGACTTATCGGAGCTGGCTCTAAATTGATCTTTTCAAATAGGGTAAACATGGGGGTCGACAAGTCAATATTCGCAGTTGTAAAGACCGAAATTTCTTATCGTTCTGTAATTTTCACTCATTATCCTATTCCTTCCCCTTCCTTCCTTTTTCTTTATTTGTTACTTAGATATTTCATTGCACTTTTTTTTTTTTTGTCTAACATATGGGTGAGACCCTGTGGTTTTTATATATCTCTTGATTATAGAGGTGTGAATTTACCTTATATATTTATCTTATCGATTTCATATGTCTTTGGGCCGAGTATGCCTACTTTAGAGAACAGAAGGGTGTGGTTGATTTTTGTTTCGTATGCTAGGCAGGGGTTCTTCAGTCGTCCTGTTTCTTTAAAATGGGAACATTTCTCTTTCCTCCCTCTCTTTTCTCTCTACTAGGATGCTTGTCCGAAAACTTAACTTTTTATATTCACCGGTCTCCTTTTCTGCCTTAATTGTCTTCCGACGGTCCGGTCTTAATTCCCAAAGACTACCGCCCGTCACATTAGGGTGGTGCTCCCATACTCCGGGTTGCTGACTCCATTTGGTGAGTTGAATAGCGCTTTTCTATTTACTTTATCTACCATCTTTTGCCGAATGCGAGCCGTTCTTCTCTTTTCGCCTCGGAAGCTACTATTTAATTCAACTGATTCCAATCTCCTTTTAATACCTTTTCAAATCTAGCTGCCTTTACGTTTCTGTTATTGACAGTCTGGGGACTAGACAACCCACGGCAGTGAGTCATGTTGTGCAAACTTTGTTTTCAACCACGCGTTACTACTGTCCTTGCCTTACGCTGTGGCAGTGTTTTCGTTAATTTGTTTGCCCTTGGCATATCTTATCGACTTTATACATGTGGCATAGGCAATCTTGTATTCACGGTGATCCGGTCCCTTGTTTGTTCATCAAAACGGGTATCACTTCTCCAACCTTCATTTTGGGCACAAAAAAATCCCCTTTTAACGGTTCTACGGGACCACTCTCTGAATTTCTTTTTAAGTATATCTCTGTCCTATCTTTTAATTTTTGTTTATCTTGGCGTTATCGTGGAAAATTATCTTAGAATTTTTACCTTTATCTTGGGTTCACCTTTGGCAATTATCTTGGGATATTATCTTTATATTGGGATTATCTTTGAAAATATTTTATCTTGGAATAGTTCCTTTTTTTTGAGATTATTTCTTGGAACTATATTGGGAAATTATCTTTTTGTTCTCACAATTGAACAAATTTTATATTGAAAACTTTATTTAACTGATATTTTGAAACCAAGATTTATATAGCTTGGGTGAAGAGTAAAAGTTGAAAGAAAGAACTTAACTGGCTATAGCTTTACAACTTGTTAGTGCAGTTATGGAAAGCTATTGACTTAGATGCCAAATAGGCAGGGTAAGATTTGGATACTTACCAGTAGTTTTGTAAATATCTTATGTAAAATGTTGTATACATTAAAACGTTTGTGTATAAAACTTTTTTGAAAAATAACTAGTTAAACTAAGTTATATTTTAAAACTTAGAATTTATTTTAGAACTGTAGGATTTTAGGTTAAGAGAAGTTTTTTTGATTTCCGATAAAATGTGTTGCTAGCGGGAATTGCGGCAAAAGATAACTGTGCGCGTAATATGGAGGTAGTTGAATAAATAGTGGTTACTCTCCCTTCCTGTTTTCTGATTTAGTGCGGGTTGCTACAAGAAAAATCAAGTGGCGCCTAAAAACTTTTTTTTTTATTAAGGTCTTTAAGTTATAAGTAGTTGCTCGTACTTGGTATTATTCCAGGGAATGCACTATAAACACGCACTAACGAGCTGTCAAGGTTCTCTATTCCAATTGGTTGTAGGGCATCAGCCATTTTGAATGAGTCCATCCAGGGATTGATGAATATATTGTTGAAACGAGGGAAGTAATTTGCACGAACCAAGGTCAAACACTTCGGTACCGGGAATCAACTGGAAAATCTGATGTGAGTTCATCACCAAGAACTAACGGCGAATGTTATAATTTTAAGATTTTATGGGGAAATTTGCAGTATTCTAACTTAATATATAATTAAGTACGAAAAACACGCAATAAACTACGCCTGCAAGTACCCAAATAACTTGTACGCAAAATAGCAGTATGATGCCCTGACGTTGCCATGACAACACTAAGAAAATGATTTCTTGATAAACCTAAATGAAAAGTCATAAAAGCATGTGTAGAATGAATATCACGCACTGTTGTTTCGCAATCAACACAGCGTACATTTTTATTATCTGTATGCAATAGTCTAATCTTGGTCTACCTCTTGCTCTCTTTCCTGTTTCACTGCTTTTAATATATCCCTACATGTGATTTTCCAATGCTACATTGCTCTGGAAGCGAGATTTTTTTACCTGAAAAATTTTTAATTTTGCCGAACCCTTGCTGTTCCAAGCAAGGTAGGGATCTTTAACGTGCGTGACAACACTCACACACGAGACCTCCATTTTGCCTCTCATCCGAACGAGGGCGTATTTTTGTGAAAAATGCTCGCCTAACATTTTTTAAGCGGACCGTGTCGGGATTCGAACCCGGGACCTTGTGCGCATACCAACTACGCCACGGAGCCCCCTTTTTAATGTATCCCGCACTAATCCTTGATGCCTTAAAACGTATTCTATTATCCTTTCTTTCCTATTTTTCACTGTTTACCACATATCTTTCTATATTTGCCAGTATTCAATGCCTCTTGGATATACAAGTTAAAAATTAATGTGTTTAGCACACATCCCTGACTCTGCCTTTTCTTAATATTTATTTCTTTACGTACCTGCTTTAATTCTATTATGGTTGTTTATTCTTTGTATAAGCTACGCACTATCCGTCTATCCATGTAACTCACTTTTATCTTTTTAAGTATTTCGAACATTTTCTTCCATTTTACATTGTCAAATGCTTTTTCCAGATCTATAAACCCTATATATACACTTTCTTTTTTTTCTTTTGTTTTCTCCATTATCACCCTTAAAACTAAAATGGGCACCATTGTTCCCCTGTTTTGCGTACACCTAAATTGATCTTTTCCTAGTATTTCTTCAGCCAGTTTCTCCACCAGTCAGTCTTTGTATAATTCTAATTAATATTTTTGAAACGTGTGCTGTTAAACTTATTGTTCAAAAATTTTCATATCTAGTTTGCACTACTCTTTTTTGGTAAAGTGGCTATTGTGTTACTACGTTTGAAATCTTTGGGTATCTCGCTTGTGTCATACATATAGCTTACAAGTTTGAAGAGACGTTCTGTTACTGCCTCTTGTCAGGGATTTTGAAGTTTCTGTATGCCGTGCCTATTATTTATCAGGCTCTAATGCTAGTTCAAATTCATCTCTAACTCTAGGATATTCCAAGTCATCCTTTCCAATATCTGTTTCCTGTTTTAGTGCTTCTATTTCCCGTTCTGCATAGAGATTTCCTATATATTCTTGCCATCTATCTACTTTTTCTACATTTTCTACAATGATGTCATCTCCCGCATCCCTTATATTTTTGCTATACGGTTTTATATCCCTAAAATTAATTTTAATTAGTTTTTATGTTTTGTCTGTCTTTCCTATTTCCATATTAGATTGCACGTTTTGGAATGAATTGTTCTATAGCTTTCCTGCATTTGTGAATAATTTCCTATTTTATGACAATGTGTCTATTTCCCTAGTCGTCTGGTGTGTATTTGTATTTTCGCCTTTCTTGTATTAAATTCAGAATATCCCTTATTTCTCGTTGTTTCTTATTTTCTTTTTGTTTATACCCCACTATATCTCTGGCCGCCATGTATAAGCTGGATTTAATGTTATTCGATTCTGCTTCTACCTTCTTTTAACAATTCGTTTGACTTTTTTTCAAGTGTTTGGTGGGTATCTTTATTTTTTTGTTTTTCAAAGTCAAAGTGTCTTTCCGGTCCTTTTTTAAAATTTTTAAATTTAAGCCGGCTTTCATAATTACTATGTTGTGGTCAGGGTCTGTATCTGCTTCCGCGTAGCTTTTACAGTGTTTTACTTGATTCCTAAATCCGTTGTCTAACAAGAATGTGTATCTATTTGATATCTGCATGTCTCCTGGCATCTTCCAGGTGCATAGTCTTCTACTATAATGTTGAACTAATGTATTTTTGCCGATTAAATTTTTTTGGCGCAAAATTCTACCAGTAATTTCTGCTGTCGTTTCTCGTGCCTATACCAAGTAAACTACGACTTCTTCCTCAGCCTTGCTTACCACTGCATTAAAATCTCCCATAATTATTAAATTTTCATGTCCTTTTATACATCATAGTATGTTTTCGATCTTTGTAGATCTCTTCTAACCAGTTCCTCACTATAGCTAGGGGTGGGCATGTAAATTTGTATTATTACCGTATTTCCGGTTTAGATTCTAGTCTAACTATGAGAACCCCACACATGAATGTCTTTCTTCCGATTCTATTTGAATTACCTTAAAGTCCATGTTCCAAAAATGCCTCGCCACCGAACTTTGTTATGTTTAATGCTAACCTATCCATTTGAATTCTCAAGATTTCTAGCTTTATGCGTCTAAAATTTCAAGCCCCGACACGCAAAATATTCTCGGTTTCTCTTTTTTTCTTATTGAGCTTACCGATCACATCTTTCGAAGTAATCCCCTTCCTGAGATCCGAATGGGGGACTATGTTAACTCTTTAATCTTTTACTCCAGAGATTGCCATCATTTTTTAAAAACGCCGTGTACTTGAGAGGTAATGTGGTGATTTCCCATTGTCTTCCACATCGCAGTAGCGTGTCTTAGAATGCTATACTGGCCCTTATGATCTCTACTAGTCTAAATACCGAAAGAGATGCATCCCTCTTTCGTGAGCATTTTTTAGTTCCTCACTAAAGTCCCCGCAAATTTGGTTAAACCTATAGTTCGACTCTTTAGCTCTCTGAAACACGCAAGCCATTCATTCCGTTTTAGTATTCTTGAAGTTTTTCAAGGTGCAGGTCCGTTCAGAACGATTAGAGTGGTGTATTTTTTATAATAATTAATACAGAATAGAGAGTTTAAATAGTTAGCAATAAATTTAATAGTTTTTAATGTAGTGCCAAAAATTACAATTTTTATTCCGAAATGTTCTGCGTCTGAATTTTTAAGGGAAATTATCAATTATAAATAAAACAGTGCACCAAGAAATCCGTAAAATGTTTGTACGCGATCGCGCATGCTTTTAGGATTCGTTTGGTAACTTGTGTACACGTTTGTACAAATTATTCTTTGAACTTGATGCCTAAGTTACTTATTACTTTAAAAGCTGAGTATATATAGTTTTCTAGACGTAGTAGGTAGGCAAAATCTCTGGGCTAGTTGCAAACAATGTTAGAACCATTTAGATCAAATAGAAATGCTTTTCGCAAGTGTTACGAACGGCAATTTCTCCATAACAGTCTGGTATTTAATGAAACTGTGTTTGGATAACCTATTATCAAATGTTTTATTTTGCGTAAGGTATCTAGCAGTTGCCGATTGATCAAAACGTATTACGTACACGTTTTTCTAATATTTCTAATTTTAAAATTTTTAAATATAGGAAGTTTTAAAATTTTTTATTTATCTTGTCACTTGACGTTTTGATGCCAAATTACGCAGCTAAATACTTATAACGAAGAGTTACTTCAATCATTTATCAACATAGTAATTATTAAAAAAATTAATCTGTAGAATGCTGTTGAAAACAAAGTCTGCCATTATATTAAACACATACTTACAGTATCGACAATTTTAATATGTCAGTATTAGGTCGTGTTTAATAAATTACTTTCAGAACTAATTTAGAAGAATTTGGAAAATTGATCTGAAAATACCTACTTTCAGGAGGGTTACAGAAGGATATCCCCTTTAGGTCGCTTTAAGTAGCATATGAAATCATGAAAGGGAGAATTCAAATTAGCAACGCTGGCTCCTTCCCAGGTTGTAATGAATCTATTGCCGGATACAAAATTTACCATTTACGGTGGCTACACCGTTTAGAATATATTCCAGGATTTGTAATAAATTAGATTTTAGTTATTATTTTGTAACTTGAAAACGAAATACGAATTTTCTCCCATGGAAACTATAAGCGATTTTTACTTGCATCTGGTTTGAACAAGGTTTTTCACATTAGACTTAAAATACTTTTGAATTTAAAGGTGATAATGAGTTGTATAGTATTTGGATTGCATTAGTTTAACGGAACAGGAAATGTCTTGTTGCCAAGTGAATTTGATGGTTGTATTCGAAAAACGTTCGTTTTATGGTTCCATAATCATAAGAGTGTGTCCGTAATTCTAAACAAAGCCCGAAAATACAAAATCGGGTTAATTTACTTTACCATTGTAATTACCGATCACACTTCACAGAACATGCCCAAGTATACTTTGACTTTCGGTTAGGTATAGAATTTATGATAGAATAGATTGCCTCTAGTACACACTTAATGAAAATTACTATTATACTTTCGTTCAATAATTAATATATGCACTAGAAAAAGCATAATCGTAATAGATATGTATTGAATCTTTAAAATACTTACTATAGAGTTGAATACGATTATTATAGTTACATAAACTTGATTAGTTACATAAACTATAAGCATTAACCATTTCATTTCATTAGATATATTAAAGTGCCGCACACTTACAAAAGCATTATTATGCTAATTTTGAAAGTTATTTGATGTGTAAAATTATTGATTTATTAGTATCGTATACGTCATATAGGAATTTGGTTACATCAAAATTTTGTCGAAAGTAATCGCTACAATGCATTCTAGAAATCAAGAAAAGTATTTTTATAAATAAGAGAAAACGTCTTATATAGATAACTGAAATTAAGTACTGTTTTCCGGAGGCTTGTGAATTTTATTCTACTGCAATTTATTATGCAGTGGGTATTTATAATAAGTTCAAACTCCAATTATTCTAATAACACCAAATTTATCTTTTATCTGTACAGAAAGCTGTGCCTTTATAAAACTTACTTAAGAAAACGTAGTGTTATGATATGTAAGAAGAAAAATGAAGGCGAAAATGTTTTAATCGATTGAATTTTTTTTTTACTATATTGTGGAGCAATACGAGATGTTTATGAGACAGATGAAAATTAAAATAAAAAGTTCTGATCTTTTAGAAAATTTCTCCTTGAATTTTTAGGGAAAAATGATTACATAAATAAGATTTCTTAATAAAAGGCATCTAAAGAAGCATCAGATGGCATATAAATTGTTTTAATATTAAAGTGTATCAATAATTAACATTAATATATCAAATATCAATTTCCTAATTATTTGTTAAATAATCACATTGTAGATCAGTTATTTTCAAAATTTAATGTTATATAAAATCATAATGTACTCGTATTTATAGGTCTCAAATTTGTATTATTTACAAAGAAGTAATTAAAGCAGTATTAAATAAGTTAACATTCTAGACATTCAAATCAGTTAGATGAACTGTGTGATCTCAGTATGTTACTTCTGGGAACTTGGCGCGAATCGAGTAGTTCTGACTGGACGAAAACTAAATTAACTTTAGCTAAATAGCCTGAGCCATTTTGAACGGACCTGCACCTTGACGACGTTCTAAAATACTAGTACAGGTAGAATGGCTTGCGCTTTTCAATGAGCTAAAGAGCCGAACTATAGGTTTAACCAAATTAATGGGGTCTTTAGTGAGGAACCAGACTAAGACAGGTCCCCGAAAAAGAGCAGCAGTTTTTGCGGTACTTAGGGTGGCAGAGACCATAGGGGTCGGTATGACATTCTAAGACACACTACTGCGATGTGGAAGACAACGGAAAACCACCACATTATCTCCCAAGTGCACATCGTACTCAAACTGTTAGTAATGATGATGGCATCCTCTGGGGTAAAAAATTCCGGAGGTAAAATAGTCCCCCATTCGGATCTCCGGGAGGGGACTACTTCGGGGATGTGATCCGAAAGTATAGAAAAAGATCAATGAACATTTTGCGAGACGGAGCGAGGAATGTCAGAAGTATGAAACAAGTAGGTAAGCTAGAGAACCTGAAGCTCGAAATGAATAGGTTAGCACTAGACATAGTAGGAATCAGCCAAGTCAACTGGCCAGGGGCGGGGGATTTTTGGAGTTTTAGACTTCAGGGTAATTCATACAGGATCAGGATCGGGGGAAGGAAATTCGGGTGTGGGGATAGTTATGCGAAAAAAGATAGGTCGACCTGTAGAAAACTACTTACAAAAGACCGAAAGAGTACTCATGGTTAGATTTGAATCTAAATCAGTAAATACAGTAATAATACAAGTATACTTGCCCACCTTTATCTACAGTGAGAAAGAGGTAGAGGCGATATACAAAGATATGGAAGACATACTAAGATACGTAAAAGGACATGAAAATTTAATAATTACGGGGGATTTTAATGCAGTGGTAGGTAAGGGTAGGGAAGAAGCGAAGTAGGTTTATTTGGTTTAGGCACGAGAAATGACAGGGGAAATAGGTTGGTAGAATTTTGCAACAAAAACAACTTAACCATTACAAATACATTATTTCAACATCATGTTAGTAGACGATACACGTGGAAGATGCCAGGCGATATTGGAAGATATCAAATAGATTACATTATTGTTAGACAACGGTTTAGAAATCAAGTAAAAGACTGTAGAAGCTACCCGGAAGTAGATATAGACACTGACCACAACATCGTAATTTTGAAGGCCGCACTTAAATTTAAATATCTGAAAAAAAAGGAACGGAAAAAGGTACTTTGATTTTGAGAAGCTAAAAAATAAAGATATCCATGAAAATTTGAAAAAAGTCAAACGAATTGCTGAAAAATATTGGGAAAATTTCTGGTACTAGGGAAGTAGAAACAGAATGGAAAAATATTAAATCCAGCTTAGACATGGCGGCCAGAGATATTCTGGGGCATACACAAAAAGAAAACAAGAAACCATGGATAACAAAGGATATCCTGAACTTAATAGAAGAAAGACGAAAATACAAAAATAGATCAGATGAAACAGGAAAACAGAGATTCAAACCCATAAAATGGGAACTTATTCGCAAATGCAGGAAGGTTATAGAACAATAGATTGATGAAAAGTGCAAAGAGGTACAAACTAAGATGGAAATAGGAAAGACAGACGAAGCATACAAATTAATTAGAATGAATTTTAGGGATATAAAACCATATAGCAAAAATATACGGGACGCGAGAGGAAACGTCATTATACAAAATGTAGAGAAAGTAGCTAGATGGCAGGAATATATAGGGAATTTATATTCAGGAGAGGAACTAACAGCATTAGAACAGGAATCAGTCGTTGAATATGATGACCTGGGATACCCTATACTTAGAGATGAGTTTGAATTAGCATTAAAGAGTCTGAAAAATGGCAAGGCGCCGGGTACAGATAAGGTGCAAACAGAAACTCTAAAAACTGCTGGACAAGCAGTAACAGAACGTCTCTTCCGACTTGCAAGCTATATGTATGAGAAAGGCGAGATACCCAAAGATATCAAATGTATCATCATAGTAACTATACCAAAAAAAAGGCGCGGATAGATGTGAAAATTTTTGAACAATAAGTTTGACCGCACACGTTTCGAAAATGTTAACTAGAATTGTACAAAAGCGAATAGAAAAACGAGCTGAAGAAATACTGGGAGAAGATCAATTTGGGTTTAGGCAAAACAGAGGAACACATGAGGCTATTTTAGCTCTGTGGGTGATAAAGGGGAAAACAATAGAGAAGGGGGCAAGCGTATATATAGGGTTTGTAGATTTGAAAAAAGCATTCGACAATGTTAAATCGAAAAATTTTTTCGACATAATCAAAAAGATTGGAATGAGTTTTAGGGATAGACGGATACAAAGAGTAAACAGCGGTAATAGAATTAGAACAAGAAAGTAGAGAAGTAAATATTAGGAAAGGGGTGAGACAGGGATGTGCCTTTTTCCAGTTAATTTCTAACTTGTACATAGAAGAGGCAATGAATACTGTCAAATGCAGGTAGGAATTGTTATGCAGGGACAAAAGATTGATATGCTTAGATTTGCAGATGATATAGCGGTATTAAGATCTAGCAAAGAAAAGTTAGAAGCTGCTATTAATGAAATGGAAACAGTTCTAACGGAGAGATATGGTATGAAAATTAACAAAAATAAAACTAAAGTTCTAGTATGTAAAAGAGGGGAAAATAAATCAAAAACAAGAATACAAATAGGTAACGAGAACTTACAAGAGGTTAAGGATTTCTGCTATTTAGGAAGTCAAATAACGTAAGATGGGAAAAGCACAAAAGATATAAAACAAAGATTAGCACAAGGTCGTGCTACATTTAACAAGAAAAAGCAACTACTGTGCTCAAAGATCACAAACATAGAAACAAGAAAAAGATTGCTTTAAACATATGTGTGGAGCACAGCACTGTATGGCTGTGAAGCCTGGACAGTAGGAGAAGCAGACAATAAAAAGGTAGATGCCTTTGAAATGTGATGCTACAGATGTATGATGAAGATATCGTGGACAGACAAAGTTAAGAACAAAGAGGTACTAGAAATGGTAGGGGAAGAAAAAAAAATGTGGAAAACGGTAAAAAAATAGGGGAGATAGGATGATAGGCCACATACTAAGACATGAGGGAATAGTGCGGAGTATATTAGAAGCAGAGATAGAAAAAAAGAGAAGTAGAGGTAGACCTAGGTTAGACTACTGCAGACAGATAGTGAAAGATGTAGGCTGTAAGAATTTCAGGGAAATATGTAGGCTAGCTCAGAATTGAAATCAATGGAGGTACGCTTCCAGCCAGTCGCAAGATGGAAAGACCAATGACAATAATAATTACTGTACTTAAACATGGTGATTATTATAAACAACTACAGAGATTGGTTTTGCAATACTCTCAACTAATGTTAATTGCGCGAAAGGATTTACTCGAAAACTATTAATACGGAAAATGGCTAAGTGTAGGGGAATCCTTGACAGCCACAGGCTGCTTAACTCCCTTCACATACCACTGAATCACGGTGAAATAGGGCATATTATTAGAAAACAATAAAAGGGAATCGAGTTGTATATAGGCTGTTGGGAGAATTGCAGAGAACTGTGTAGGCTAGCTTAGAACATAAATAAGCTGAGGTACAAGTCCAACCAGTTTTAAGACGTAAAACCCAATGACGAAAAAATAAGTGCTCTTAAATTTGATGATTATTATAAACAACTACAGTTGTTGGTTGTGAAATATTTTCAACTAAAGGATAAATTGGAAAAACTATTAATTCGACAAAGGTTCAAGTGCTGGGGGAACTTGGCAGCCAAAGGCTGCTTAACCCCCTGCACATACAACTGAATATCGGGGAAGTAGGGTATATAACTGTAAAACAATAGAAGGTGACCGAACTGCATCAAACAAGAAAGAACAGCAGCTATGTTCAAAGACAACGAACATAAATACAAGAAAAAACTGTTCAAAGCATAGTGTGGAGCACAGCACAGGACATACATGAAATATGGGCAGTAGGAAAAGCAGACAGAAAGAGATAGAAGTCTTCTGGAAGGTTGTGCTTCAAATGTATGAGGATGGTAGCATGGACAGACAAAGTTGATAACAAATAAGTTGTTGAAATTGTAGAGGAATAAGGATATCTGTAGAAAACGAAAAAAAAAAGGAGAAATAGAAGGACAGGATACGTTCTAAGGCATTTCTGCGGAATAGTACGGGATATATTACAAGCAGAGATAGGAAAAGATAGGTAGAGGTAGACCGAGATCAGACTTTCGCACACAAATAGTGATAGATGCATACTGCAAATTTCAGGGAAATGTGTAGGTTGGTTCAGACTTGGAAACAATGAGAGTACGCGTCCAACCAGTTCTAGGACTGAAGGCTTAATGATGATGAAATAGACTGGGTAATAAAGTTTTGTATATTACTTTATGCGCGTCGATGTTGATTGTTTGAATCTGTTCTAGAGGGAGCACTTTCATATTTTTGTACTTACACAAAATTTCGTTTATTCGAATAAATTGATGCTTATTTAAACAAGTTAGATAGCACGCTATCAGCCTTTATTATTAATTTTAACTTTATTTGTATTTTTGTATGATTTATATTTCAATTGACTTGTTTGCATAACTAGAAACTTTTGCTTGTAACGTAAGTGTTTTGAGTGCAAATTAACAATGATTACTTTTAATTTTGCTGATCGTTATATGAGTGTGCTTACACCAAGTGCTAAGAACAGCACCTTTCCGTTTAAGAGTGCCAACCCCAAAGGACACAGGGCGGTTATCTGTTATACATTCGAATAACCCAGAAAATAGCAAAATTAATCT
The DNA here is from genome assembly GCA_036346225.1 of Platerodrilus igneus. Taxonomy (NCBI): domain Eukaryota; kingdom Metazoa; phylum Arthropoda; class Insecta; order Coleoptera; family Lycidae; genus Platerodrilus; species Platerodrilus igneus. The sequence goes on along the minus strand of JARFIW010001503.1, from coordinate 6,245,969 downwards.
AGTTTGCAACAGTCCAACCATTATTAAGTCAACGCTTTTGTCATTTATAGTAGGAACAGATGGTTTAATCACATGAGAATTCTCAAGAAACTATTATGTATAGTATTTGGTACTGTTATTAAAAAACTAAGTGATTTGCACTAGTTGGTACAACTGGAGATTGAACTAGTAGAGTATATTGATTGTATATTGATTAACGAAAACAGAAACAGGTTATCTTTCTAATTACGGATGAACGGTATAATTCTTTGAAAGTTATTCCTATCTTACGAAATCAGACACCAGATGTACCAGCTCCAGAATGTCAAATGTTACCAGAACTAGTTTCAGCAATTGTGCGAATGTCACTATGAACAACTTCACAGCTTCAGCATTATCATTCGAACTTACTTGTTCATTTATAAGTGCCGGAGATTATTAGAGTATTAATGGGATTATTATTGCTCAAACATTCGGCAGGTATGGACTAGCTCATAAATCAAATGGTTATAGTCAGAATAGATTTCATTACTTCTTTCTCACTTATCTGAATTCCTTTTTTTCTGTGGATCTTTTTTTTCTGACAATATATACGTCAAACTCTTAAGTGAAATTGTTTTGCGTTTTGCAACAGTTCGACTAAAATTTGTAGCGCCCACTTTGGATGATTTACAGTTGCTAAAAGTAATAGGAATTTGATATTTCAAAGTTTAGCGACGACAATGGAAATAAAGTGTTAATCGTGCTTATTATATCGGATAGGCGTTCTTATAGAAAAAAAACATTAGAACAATTTTTTTACTTGTTATGTTGTTACGGTATGTGAACGAGTTTCTCTGTTAATTGGTTAAACAAAACTATCATTTTATGCGGTATAGTAATTAACTTAAAACATTAAGTAAAAACGTCACTTAAATTGGGTTAATAAACATCTTATTTCCTTGTTTTGCCTCTGGTTTTTGTAGAAAACTTTTTATGTAACTTTCTGGTGCGACACAAAATACGACCACGATAATGTTTCTTTTACAAAAATGTTGTATTCTAAAAAAGTTTGTAATATATCTTAACACTAGGTGTTTTTTTGGGTTTGCCAGGTTATATAATAAATTTTTCTTCATCAGTTATTTTAATATTTTTCATCAAAATAAAAGTGTTATTGCTAGTATAAAAACTTTCTATTGCATTGTTGTGATACGTTTTTATAATTTGTCTGAAAATATTTTTTCTTCAAAGTTTCAAAAATAACTTAATTCGCATTTATTAAAAGCTACTTTCTATAACCATGTAAACTAAAGACACTTACACTAGATTAACGTAGCTTTTTCAATAACTGAAACTACGACTGGGGCCATATGTACGTGATTGGCATTAAAAATTTTCTTTTCATTTTGCAATTCCAGTGACCGAGGTCATATTAACTCTTTCAAATGCGACAATCATTAAAATTCCATCTATGATATGATTTGTAAAACATTGCAGAAATCCCTCCCAAATCAAAATTTTAGTATAGAATAACCATTATTAAAAGGAATGGAGATGTTATTGGGACAAAAAGTGTCTTGGTTGGTTATAAATTTTGTATTCGCTTGAGTACGTTACGATATGATTCCTACACACAAAATTTTTCCAACCAAAGTGCTACTTTTACTACAAAGCATTACTGAAACCATTACAAAAAAATTCATCTGTTAAAAAAGAACTAGTTGTGTTTGCATTCATGTTCTCTAAATAACCGTTTGCAATATAAGCTTAAGAGCAAATTAATTTTAAATTTTCTGGTAGCCTTAGAAATTATAATTTTGGTCTTATAACTAATATGACTGTGGAAAAAAGGAATTCGTTAGATAGATATTATCCCAAAACGCTATCGACAAAATTTTGGAAATAACTTATGTTACCAGCATTTTTTTGATACTATATATTCGGGTACACTTGAAAATCGAATACTTGTGAAGCTTTACTGTCATGTACTTATATTGCATTTTGTGGTATAATTTTTGCTAGTACACAATCATTAATGTGTTCTATCTTTCGTCATAGGTTTAACCAATGGCATCTTGAAATATACAAATAAATTAATAAATCTTAGAGCTTTTTCGGAAATTAACTAATGCGTTTAAATAAGCTAACTTATGTTTTATCATACTTATTTTCTGTAAATAAAGTTGGTACACATAAACCATTTAAGTATTTAAGTACTGAATTTATTTGCTTAAAAGTTAACACTGAACACACCTTTCGATGACTACTACCACAGATATTGTGTAAGCTCTCACACATTGACATGAACAACACTTATTTGTAACAATTACTTTGTCCGTTCTATCTGTAGTACAATCACTGTATCATAAAATCTAACCTACATAGTTGCTTCGGAAAGGTATATGACTTAAAACGAAAAGGCCGGCCATTCACTTATCGAAGCGGAATCATCCTACACTTCCGTTTTATAACAGAACGTTTACTTTCATAATAGGAATTAAATTAGAATTTCTTAAACCAATTGCTAATTAAAAATTCTGATACGGTATATCCCTAACATTTATTTACAATTTTATATTGCCTATGTGTCTAGTACAGAATAACAAAATCTATTGATTTTTTAGGTTGACTTTCTTTGACAATGCACTATTCCCTTTGTTGACTCTCTTAGAATTTTAATACAAACCCCTTTCAGTCTTATAGAAAATGTAATTTATTGATGCAACTTTCACTGGATATAAATTTTAAATACAGAATTAATACGTGTTACTGAATGTCCTCAATGCGATTATTAGGAGAACTCCAATTTTTAAAAAGCCATAAATGCTGGTAATTATCATAAAAGAATAATAACAATGGTATGTATTATTAATTGAGAATTTCTAGTCGCTTTCTTTCGTATAACGTTTACCGATGATGTTAACTGATGATACAGATTCGGACCTCGTGATTACGTTGGTGAGAGGATATGACCCGATTTTTCACCACCAAAATGTAAAATACTGTTTTACATGTTTTAGTAGCCGATCGAGATATATCCTTGAAAGAGGGGACAAGATGCGCTATAAATTGGTGTTCTTGTTTAGGTGGTGTATCAATTTTCTTTAGTTCTTCGTTAAGTTCATTATGATAGCTTTTGTGGTAAGTATCAATAAAAGCATCTAACGTGAAATAGGATTCTCTCAGGATTACAGTGTTTTGTGTGTGTTACAGCTCATCGCTACTTTGGTTGCAATTTCACAAGGCCGGCCCGAAGCCCCTTACAGCTACAAACCACCTTCAGGTAGTTATGGTGTACCTGGATCGGGAGCTATACTAAATGGTGGTGGATTGGGATTCCATGGCGGCGGCGGATTGGGACTCCATGGCGGCGGCGGCGGCGGTGGATTGGGCTTTAGCGGCGGAGATGGAGGCTTTAATGGTGGATTTACATCAATCGGAGGTGGAGGCGGCGGAGTATTGACAGGCGGTGGTGGACTGATTGGAGGCGGTTTTGGAAACCTTATTGGAGGTGGATCTGGAGGACTAATTGGCGGAGGCTTTAACGGTGGAAATGGATTTATTGGAGGTGGAGGCATCATTGATGGCGGAACCATTCAGAAACATATTTACGTCCACGTGCCTCCACCCGAACCAGAAGAATTCCATGCACCAAGAACTATTCCAATTGTAGCACCTCAGAAACATTACAAGATTATTTTTATTAAAGCTCCTACTCCACCAACTCCTACTGTTCCAGTTATTCCTCTTCAACCGCAAAACGAAGAAAAGACTCTTGTTTACGTCTTGGTAAAGAAACCCGAAGAAGTTCCAGATATACATATTCCTGCACCAATTCCTACACAGCCAACGAAACCCGAAGTCTACTTTATTCGTTATAAAACTCAAAAAGATGGCGGTGCTGCAGTAGGACTTATTGGCGGAGGTGGGCTTAATGGAGGTGGCGGCCTTGTTGCACCCGGTCCAGTAGGAGGCATTATTGGCGGAGCAGGTGCTACCGGAAGTGGAATTACTGGAGTAGGTGGCGGCATTGGTGCTACCACTCTTCTGGATGGAGGTGGTATTGGTGGCGGTGTAGGAGTTGACGGACATATTAATGGCGGAAGCATAGGAGGAGGCCACATCGGCGGAGGAAGCATAGGAGGAGGTTATGTCAACGGAGGCGGCTTAAACGGACATTCGAACAGTATTTCAGATAGTTACGGACCTCCTGGAAAAAACGGTGGTCCGTACTAAATTAAATGAATCATTATTTTTAGTCATTTAAAAAATTTACGGGATTAGCATTCTCCCTCATGCCTAAAGACCCGTGCGATTGTGATAAGCCATCATGCATCATACCCTTTTGTACATAGTTTTCGTTATTTTATGTATTAGTTATTTTATTGTTATTTGATTATTTGCAAAAAACGGTGACAAATAAATTTATGTTTAAGTAGAGTGTTTTATAAATATTAATTATTTGCAAAATTTCTGTATTACATTATAACAGTGGTTTAGAGAAATTATGAGTAATCGCCCCTTTACAATGAACCATCAGTTATATAGTTTTGATGCTAGACGTTTCATTAATAAGCAAGAAGGATGCTCTCTGTCGCTAATTTTATAGCCGTTACTTTCTCTTACTGACTCGTTTTCACTTTAAGTATTATGCGATGCTAAATTTCTCGTTTGAATGATTGACAAAACGAATTAGCACTACTTTCCGTAAATTTTTCTTTGTTTAACACAGATTTACTTTTAGTAGAGAATGAAATATTTCACTAATTTGTAATCCTTGAAAATAGAATTGTTAACTTATTGTATAAATGATTATGTAAGTTGATCTTAAGAGAGCTGCTTATTAAGATTAAATTAAAACGATTTTGTCCGGTTTTCAAGTCGTTTGTGTAGTATAGATAGATTGAGTTGTTTTTTTATAGGAGACGAGTTTGGTTTTTTCCTCTTAGAACATATCTGATTATCGTTACATAATAATTTAATACCGTTACAGACATATCTCGCTTATAGTTAACCAACGAATAACCGCTAAAAATTGAAAAACAAATCTGACTTTCTGGTGGCAGTGTCTAATAGTTCCAAAAACTGCTATTACTATTTTGTAATTAATTACGAACAGAATTAACAGAAATATTTGAATAACATTTTTCAATTGAGTTTAACTAGTAACGTATTAGAATTCCATAATGTATATCAAATTTCCCCTTCATAAGGAAACTTGTTCTCAATATTTCAAGGGAGCTACTGACATAACATTAACTTTAATGTTTTAAGGGATTTTTTTTCAAAACCTAAAATTAACTTCATGAATTATTTAGGTCAATCATGTATTTCTTGTGCGTTGCTAAACACCTGTTTCAATGTACTTTTCATGTTTCTATGTGCTTGCGAAGATACGCTTTGAAGTTTATGATTTAAAAACGTAGATTGATAACGCTGTGGTACATTACATTTATCTACGTTTCGTAAATACGAACTCGTGTTTTTAACATTTGATATACAGATTGTCCGAAAAGTATTTTGAATATAGCAAACGAACAAGTGCAACAAAAAAGACATAAACATAATGAGTATCCCAACAAAGATAGAATGCAATCATGGCTATGCAAATTTTTAATAGTATATTGTGATACAAGTTTATAAGCGAGCCTTTAAGCACGCGCTTTAAAGTACGCTTCGCGTCGTGCCCTTAAACGTTGCAAGTGCTTTAAAGGCACTTACAAACGACTATCATACTCTATTTTTTAATATACGTGCACTTTAATTTGGTATATAGTTATACATATTACGAAAGCTATCCGTATTGAAGTGCAATACCACAGATTTAGACTATCAGTCGTTTTGATTTATAATAGTTGCCGTGGAAACAATTGTGGTTTTCAATTAGTTTGACAGTTCATTTAATTTATGTTTTGAGCGGAATCAAAAATGTTGAATGATAATGAAGAACAACTTTCAAGTGAAATTGAAAAGCTAGCAGCGGAAGCTGAATCGAAAATAATTCCTGAAAAGTCCAGGGATGCTTATTATAAAGAATATAATAAGTTATTACTTTGGATGGGGAACAAAGGTGCCTAGACGGTTAATGAATCGGTGATATTAGTGTATATGATGGCAAAGTCTACAACATATAAATCTTCCTCACTTTGTCGAAGTTTCAAGCAATTTTAAGAGTAAAAACTGGTATCAATTCAGCATCTTACCATAAATTGCATGCATTCATGAAAAGCACAAATAAATGATATGATCCTAAGAAGTCTTTAGTTTTTACTGAAGAACAATTATGTAAGTTTTTCATTCAAGCTCCAGACTATATTTTTCTATGCTTGAAAGTTGTCGCTATTTGTGGTATTTTTGGCACGTGCAGGAGGTATGAAATGTGTGATTTGCGCATTAATGACATCGCAAAAGATGGTTCTTTGCTGATCATTTGCATTCGTCCATCGAAAACTGACAAGGGTCGTAAATTTGTAGTGATAGGCGATCCTAACATTGAATATGTTCGGATATTTAACAAGTACCTTTCTTTGCGACTCAAGAATGTCGAAATAGACACGGTATTTTTGAAATATTGTATTGGTAAGTGCACCAAACAATCAGTGGGGATTAATATCTTTGGAAAATGTCCTTTTCGTGTAGCAGGTTTTCTAAAATTACCGGATGCAGATAAATGCACCGGCTACGCTTTCAGGCGGACGTTTGCGACAATCGTGGCCAACGGAGTGATGACTGTGGATGAACTTAAACGCCAAGTAGGTTGGAAATCCTCCACTGTTGCTTCTGGTTAAATTGAAGAGTCTACAAAAAGCAAAATTAAAATTTCACATCTCATTGCTGGCATTGTTAACAAAGAAGGAACTATTGTTGTGCCCACATGTTCGGCTAATATTAATGAACCGTCAGCATCATCTTCAGTGAAATCCTTAGATATTCTCATATCCGAGAAAAACTCCGAACCCAATGCTGCAAGAATTCAAATATCGAACAATGAAAATTGTACATTTAATATTTATTTGAAATAGTTCATTCATATTAAGATATTTACGTTTGACATTTGTATAATTTGACAAATAAAAATAAAGTTGAAAATGTTGCTTAGCAACCTTTAAAACACTAGTGCGATAAAGATCAATTTACGCACTCCAATTAGTTCTTTATATTAGTATTATGGTGCAGGTATATTAAAAATAAAATTAAGTATCTAGACCTCACTTATAACCTCATAACAGGCAAGCTACTCATAGTAGTTCGTGTGTTTAAATAATATGAAATCCATAATATTACTACCAAATACGATAAATAATTTTTTTTATCGACTTGTGTCGTAATGTCACCATTCTCATACGGATAAAGACTTCGGCTACCACTCAATAATTCAATGAATTAAATTGAAAGTGATAAACAGAGAACATTAACAAATAATTACAAATAAGACTTTTAAATAACCTTAAAATAGTAATATGTAATTAAAAAATTAACCAAACTAATTATTCATCATAATAAATGTTCAAATAGTCCTCTTTCTGCAGCTAAACAATATTCCAGTCTGTTAAAAAACTTTGCGCGCATTATTTAAAATTGCATGAGTAACAGTTGCCAAGGCATCTACTATTTTTAGACGTAACTCATTTACATCACTAAGCCTTTCGTGCTTGTAAATTGACTCTTTTATGCGCCTCCATTGAAAGAAATAATTTACCGACAAATGGGGAGATTTTGCTGGATAGGTATGGTTCCTTTGGTACTAATTAAGTGGCTAAGAACGTATCGTTTAGGTATTCTTCTACTAGAACTTCATTGTTAAATGAATAGCCGTCTTGTTGATACCAAATTTGTTGAATATCAACAGGAAGTTGCTATAGGCATGGAATTATTTGGTTTTGCAGGAGCTCCAAGTATCACTGTCCATTTAAATTTCTACCAATAAAAAACGGTCCAATTATATTATTACCCATAACTCCAGCCCATACATTCAGTTTCTCTGGATGCTGAGTTCTATAATACATTCGAACATGTGGATTTTTACGACACCAAAATCGAACCACAGAAGGATTATGTTTACGCAGCACAGCAAATGATGACTCATTTGTAAAGCATAGTCTATGTATGTAGCCGTCATCATTATTTGCTCTCTCCATGATTTGTTCACAGAATGCCAGATTTAAATGGATCCTGATCGACACTAACACACACCATCATATTTTTTTCTTTCTTCTGCTCGTTCAGTTTCGACACATTTCTGTTGCATTTGCACTCGGAAACAGAATCATATTATCCAAATTATGAACAAGTGTACAATTGTTCCACTTGAAGGAACTCGTCGGTTTTCAAATGCCGCTATAAATAAATTACCAATTGAATTGCCACCATAAATCCATTCAATAATAGGCATTGTCTCCCCGTGCGTGTATCGCATTTGAACTATTCAATATTGAAATGTCAAATTGTGACATTGTGGCAAAAGTTTTTCAAATGAACGCTGTTTTCTGTTTAATTAAAAAAACAAGTATCCATGGAATTATGAGTTCTTTGTTGCACTTACTAACCTTCCATATTCAAATATTTTTCGGACAATCTGTATATCTGTTTGACGGTTTAGTTTTATATTGAATAAAACAGCTCTGTAAGTTGTCTATCATATTTCAGTTTTTTATGTCAAATAGTGGAAATATTTTTGTTGTAATGAAATAGTTTCAATAAAAATAATTATTATTGAGCGGTTGAAGAATTAATAATTCGAGTACAAAAGAAACAAAGACATAACAATGGTGACGAGAATGGGTTTAATAGATTGTAAAAATTGAATTTGGAAACTGATAAATTTGTACATTTGTTTGTTTGAACATACATATTGTGCGTAATTTTTTCCATTGCAAACATTGCTTTAATGGAGAAACTAACAAAAGAAATGAAGACTTTTTTAAGTTTATTTGGCAAACTACTAAAATCAAAGGGTGAAGATTCAAGCTCAAAGTTACCCAGAATTTATTAAATTTCAATTCGCCGAATTTATAGAAAATATAGAAACAGAAGATGCTCTGAACTTACATAATGTTCCAGTTGAACGGAAGGCTAATTATTTAAGGGTTTATACGGAACCGTAATTTAATGCACCTATAACTATCGCAAGGATTTTAATGAACTGTCATTTGAAGAGATTTGTTGATCATTGATAAAGCATTTTGTACATGCTCGTAATAAAGCAATCAATTAATCAATCAATCACCAATCACGGTATTCCCTTTGGGGATAACCAAACCTAGCACTTCCTTCTGGGGGAATATGCAGGATATAGCTCTAGATTACTGCACTACTTTTACTCCCAACACCATTCACAATCTTTCTCCACGTCCCTAGGTCCCCACACATTTCCATTGTCTCTGCAACATGCATACATTGCTTTTGGTATGCGCTTTTATTCTTCAGACTTCTCACCTGTTGTTCTTTCATAACCTCCTCTACTATATCCAACCATCTTTTACGCGATTTGCCCCTTGCAGTTCTACCAGTCATTTTACTTGCATATATACGCTTGGCAAGTCTAATTTCCTTCATTCTTATCACATTCCCAAACTATCTAAGCGTAATTCGTTCGCGTAAGTCCTTTAGGGTCACTTGCACCCCACACTCTGCTGTGACCCATTCGTTTCGCAGTTTGTCTCTCAATGTTTTTCCGCACACACCTCTTAAGAACCGCATTTTTGCGGCATTTATACGACTAACGTCCTTCTTCTTCCAGACCCAAGTTTCGCTTCCATAAAGAACAGTTGGCACAAACACACTGTTGTAAATAGTTAGTTTTGCATTTATACTCAATACTTCGTTCTTGTTCACTGCCCACATACTTCCAGACACTTTTCCGCCAGCATTTGCCCTTCTTTCTATGTTATCATCCAGCCTTTCATTACCCAAAAACTTTCTACGAAGGTATACAAAGTCATTCACTTTCGCTATCGTGTCATTGTCCATTCTCAATACAAAGTAATCAATTCTTAGGAACCTCGTTCCTGCAGCATTTTTACGACTAATGCGCTTCTTCCCCAAACTTAAGTTTCACTTCCATAAAGAACAGTTCAAACACACTGTTGTAAATGGTTAGTTTTGCATTTATACTCAACATTTGTTCTTGTTCACTGCTCATATACTTCCAGACACTTTTCCTCCAGCATTTGACCTTCATTCAGCCTTTCATTTTCCAAAGCTTTCTACCAAGGTATACGAAGTTATTCACTTTCTCTATCGTTTCAATGTCCATTCTAAATATAAAGTCATCATTTCCGCCATCTCTATCAAAAATCATTATTTTCGTCTTATTTACATTCACTTTTAATTGCATATTTTCACACGCTTCTGACAGCGTGTCAAGCAATCATTGCAAATCTTGTAACGATTCAGCCAACAATACTGCGTCATCCGCATACAACAGCGCACTGACATTTGTTTTACCAATTTTCACTCCTTCCATTTCTTCGCAAGCCTGCCTGATGCATTTATCCATAAATACATTAAACAACCAAGGAGACATCACACAGCTATATATGACACTTTCCACAATGTCAAAGTATTTCTCCACGTTACCTTTCACACGTACACACGTTCTACTGCCCTACTTGCTTACACCGTATTCACGCAGCGCCTTCCATAATTCACTTTAGTTTACAGAGTCATACGCATTTTCCAGATCTACAAACGCAGCATACATTTTCTTTCTGGCATGCATACACTTTTTGACAATTTGTTGCATTGTGAACATCTGATCTACACATCCTCTTCCAGTCATTAAACCACATTGAACGTTCAATATCTTTCTCTGCGTTTTTTTACGAATTCTCTCGATTACAATTTTTTCATAATCTTTACTGGATACACTCAACACTAACATATCTTCATTTTCGTTCGTTCTTGAATCACCAATCAGACCTACCACATGTTCGGCATTTGCTCTGTGTCTCAATTATTCACATCGCCTAAGAGAACCACACGGTCATTACTTTCGCGTTTGTCTAATACATTTTCTAATTCCTGCCAAAACTGATTACTTTCTCTATCGTCATTCACTGAAGCATAACGTGCTACTAGAAAGATCTTTCTGAAGCCCACTTTCATTCTAATCCAGAAGATGCAGAGAGACGCCAATTCATATTGTTTCATGCACGCTTTTGCTTGATCATTCAAAATGAACCCAACACCTTTCGCCCCAAACTCATTGCTCTCTACTCCAGACCACAAACCGATCATACCGTCAACTAATTCAACAACATATTTCCCCTTCCGCTTTGTTTCACTTACATGCAGTACTTCCATGCGTCTTCCTTTCATTACATTCGTCATTTCATACTTTTTACCGTACACTCCCTTGACATTTCAAGTACCAAATTGCCATTCTTGATGCATGCTGTTGTTACCTGAAGGGCCAGATATTTTCCGTCTCATTTGCCCACCATGACTTTGAGGGTTCGACGCTTTCGGAAGGGTCTTGTTAGCAAGTCTTAATTGGGTTGATCCAGTTTACCAGCCTAAAACGCAACCGTGCCGTTGTAGCTTTCAGTGTTGGCATTATTAACATCTCTGCCACAGACACCGCCACGATTCTCAGTACTTTGGGTGTGCCTAACGTCTTTTAATACAAGCTAAAAGTTCCCCTTCCATAGGGGGTGAAGTTGCCCGTGCTATGATCACAAGGAGGTACATGCTGTGCACTGACACACATTGCGTGCCTCGTAATAATTACAGCGATAAAATACAGTATAGACAAATAATTTAAAAACATGAAGAATCTACTGCCGATTTTATTCTGAGATTAAGATGGGGACTCCCGCCGTTGTGAATTTGACGAATTTTTGAGTAGTTCTTTGACGGCGCAGTTTCCTTACGATGTTACATGGAAGTACATTAGAGATGAAGTAGTCGCCCGTAAACCTAATAATTTCGAGACTGCTGCAAAAATCGCCTTTGAAATGGAAGCGACACGTCTGGCATCATCACAGCTAAAAGTGAATCCTAATAAGTATGATATCGCTGAACAGAATAAGATATCTGGTAAGTAACCTTTTAAAAAACAGGAAAGGCTTTAATCTTGTTCACCATTTCGAAGATTCAGATCGGTGAAGAGTAATATTAATAAGGATAAAAGATCTGACCCCTGAATTGGTTATGGTCAGTTACATTGGAAAAGTCTGCGTAAATATCGCATTACTAAATGTCATAAGTGCCAACTCCGAGGACGTATGCAGCAGATTGTCGCAATCAGATACACGATAACATTAAGAAGTACTCCGGAAACGAGATCAACTCTTGCACGGCAAATAGAACGTATTGAAATAACGGGTTCTAATTCAAGTACCTCAAATTGAATCAATTGGATTATTTTCATTATTTGATAGACGCTATGGAGCTGTTTGAAAAATCAAATTCCTACCTAAACTAATGATTACGGTTAAAATAGACGGTACCCCCATTCAAATGGAACTTGATACCGTCAGTACACGCTCAATTACAGATATGAATTCATCGCCTAAATTCAAATCAAACTTTAAACTTCTATCCCGGTAAACGTACATTTGTAAGTTGTACATTCAAAGTTATTGACTATTTTCAGGTGAATGTTGAATATGCCAGATGAAAAGAAGAATTAAACCTTTACGTAGCTTATCAGCCACTCGACCGGAATTTTAAAAAGGAATGGACTTCTCCATTTGTTGATTCCTTTCGAGTACATGAAATAGTGTGACATAAATTACGGAGTTAATCAGAAGATCTTTTGGTTGAATACCTATTTATTTTCAGCAACACCACTGGTAATTTGGTTGGTCCAAAGGTTAAGGTGAATTTTTGAACTGGAATTACGCCAGTTTGGACTAAGGTTAGCAATATTCCGTATGAATTAGGCGTGCAGTATTCTAATGAAATAGAGCGATTGTTGAAGTGTGGTGCTTTTGAGCGGGTTACACATTCGGGCATCGCCGACACATATTGTTTGCAAGAAGAAAAAGATTTAGAACTACTGGGGAGTATGCGTGTACGCTTAATTCGCGTATCATTGTGAATGAATATTTAATTCTCAGTATTGAGGACATTTTTAGTCAAATGATTGCAGCAAAATAGTTGTGTCATCTGGATGTTGAGGATGCGTAAATGCACCTGAAATGTATTGATACGTTTTCTGCGAGTTTAGGGTTTACAGACCTGCTCACGGTGTAACTTGATCTAAGCACCCGATGTACGGTGCAGCTAATATTCCGGCCGTTTGACAATGCAGGATAGTAGCCGTTGTCGGTGCCCTACAAATGCTACAAACATTTTATACCGGGTATTTCACAAATATTGTCTATGCAAATAAATATCTAGATAACTTGATTATTTTTCGAATTTATTGTCAGATGTTTATTATATAATGTAGCATAACCTATCTATAACCTTTAATCACATCAATATATGTATATAAACATGTATATATATATATATATATATATATATATAGATGTGATAATGAGGTCACGAGAGGTCAAAATATGTGAAAAAAACCCACCTAAAAAGGAGAAAGGTAGAATTTTCCAATATTTAATTTTACCGTGATAAACATAAGCGTATTCCCTTAGCAAGAGAAATGTATGCAACATAAAAACGCTTTAAGTACAGATCGTGTTGTAATACTATTTAAGAATGAAGTGCAACTTTAATCCTTGTGTAAATAATGATCTTCTAGAAATATACCTTTAAAGCAAGTCTTATTGCATTTATAAATCATAAGAACGAAGCCAAATTTTAAAATTAGCATTTATTGATAATATAATTCAAAATCCGCGTGTAGATATTCTTTAAAACACGTTTGATCTGCCATAAAACAAGTTTTATTGCGCGTATGTAGACCTAAAAACATCCACTTTACATAACTTCGATTTTGAACTATCTTTTTTAAGATATACAAAGCTAAAATCAGTACTTTGCTAGAATGAACATCAATATTTAGGAATGCCGCAATGAGTGTTATTTATTTGAGAATAAAAATACCCTAATTTACATTTTTCCACTTTAAAAATACTAAATAAATTTTAGTTTTAAGATATATCATTTGAAACAAGTTCCATAATGCATTCATTCTCGTTAAAAATGCCAATTTTATGAGTTTTTAATAAAGCGTAGCTTTATTTCAAAAAAATTAATTCCATAATTTTCGAATAGTTACGTTAACTAAATTAATTATCTTGTATGAATAAACGTTCCAATTTATAGTAGCGCTGGTACCCGGAGGCTATAAAATAGATAAAAATTAGTTTAATAGCTCTAGTTACAGTACAGAGGCGTGGAAGAGAGACAGTTACAAAGAATGGTAGACTTTTTATAACGTAATAACTTTTTACTATCGCCATTAAACAAATAAAACGCGAAATTGTGGTGGAATATGGAATATGCGGGTGACTAATCTTCGGGAACATAGTCTAGAACGGAATGAAAAAAATGACGTATTTAGAATTTTATTATACAAGGACGAGATTTAACGGGTAGCAGTTTATTCTTTCATTGATTGATTCTGTCGAAGTTTCACATATAACATAGAAATTGGGAGATAAGTTATGAAGTATAATTATTTAAAAAAGTACAAGGTTAATTAATCGTAAATAATATTAAAGCAAAGTTACACTCTAAGTATGAACTATTTAATAAATGCACTTTACAAACTAACTGATACTTCTATATTTGAAGATTGTTAAAGATGGAAATTTGAAATGGAATAAGGAAGTCTTTGATGCAGTTAAATTCTAATGGAAACAATATTTTTAAATAGTAGTTATAAGCGAAGACATGTAGCTAAAAGAAGAATTTGAAGATTCGAAGCGGAAGTTCAAATTTGTTTCTAACCTAAAAACTCATTTGGTATATTATTAAGTACGTTAAGCTAGAATAAGTTTTTAGTTTTTTTATGTATAAGGTTTATTTGGAAATCGATAATTTAATTTCAGCAACTTTGTCAGAGCTCGAGGCGTTTTCGACCTGTACAAAATTTTCTGTACAGCGTCGTTGATCAACTACGGTAACCCAAATAATTATAATAATAAAAATAATAATAATAATAATAATAATAATAATAATAATAATAATAATAATAAATATTTGACTTATCCAAAATATTTTTAATGAAAATCTTGTGATTCTGAAATGTTCAGCCTTGAAAACTGAAGATACAGCTTAGAATCCTGTCTAGGACCTTACATTTTTCTTCTTTCAATTACTAGTTTGATCTGAAATGATTATTTAAGCTTTGCATAAAAGTCTATTTAAAAGTCAGTTAATGTAAAAACATAATGTGATAATTTACAGGACTAACACGAGTATGCATTTAATGAACACACAAAAACAGGCGTTCATATATTCCTATATATAAATAGGACGAATATCTATAGGTATAGCAAACGTATTAAATCAGTTAATGACAATTACAGTTGAATATATACAGGATTAACAGGAGTGCATGTTAATAAGTACAAGAAAGAACAAACGTTAAGATATTCTTTATATCCATATAAAGCATATTAAGTCAGTTAATGTAAATATGAATATTTACACAATTAACACGAGGGCGTGTTAATAAGCACAAACAAGAACAAACGTTAAGTTAGTTAAGGTAAATACATTATGAATACAGGATTAACACGAGCGCGTGTGATTAAGCACAAACAAGAATAAACGGTCTTATATCCCTATATATATATATATATATATATATATATATATATATATATATATATTACTCTAATTTAGACCAGGGTAGAAAATTAATAAGCGACATCAAATAATTTTAATCACCGTGTATAAGGAAGCTTTGGGTAATAATAAGCGTCATTTAAAGGCATATTGGATAAATTCGTCATTTACTTCTAAACATAGGGTTTATATTGTTTAGATAATGTTGAACACCGTGTATATTAAAGCAGTGGAAAATAGTACGCTTAATTAAAAGCCTACTGTGTAGATTTAAATCATTCAATTAGAATGCAGGTTTTGTATATAATCATAATCAACGTGTAGAAGGAAGTAATGTAGAATTTCATTAGATAATAAGCATTATTAAAACCATGCAGCATAAAAATTTATTCGTTTCGTTAAAAATAAGGGGTTTAGATTATTCACTGGACGCTTTCTATAAAAAGAAGCCGAGTTAAAATGTTCAACTTGTATTTAATTTAATCTTTCCAAGTACTAAAGCTATCGAGAAATTATAACGACGTGGGGAAGTCACGTAAAAGCTTTCAGCGTATTAGAACTCAGAACACCTGCAAAAATAACGATGTATATGATAGTCGATAAGCTTTAAGCTATATGAGTGCAAGTAAGAAAGCAAGTTTGTGGTATAAAGACAAGCGAGAGGGAATGCATTGGTGGTTAAATGAGGGGAAATATGTAAAACAAGAGCACAGGTTGTAGATAGAACGAACAAACTAGATTGGCGAGTAAGGTTGAAATAAGATGCAAACATGAGAGGTGGAAGCATAACAATTTCTATATAAAATTAATTAGTTGTTCGCGGACGTGTTGCGAGGCGTGTGGAAATTTCTTAGATTTCAACTCGGACGAGTGCAAATTTTAGTATAATCGCTGTGCCGAGCCATAGGAAGGGAAAATAGAATGCGAATTTCTGAAAATCGTTCGTCGCGGGACAAATTCGACTCGCAAGCGAGCCATTATATAAACCTGTGCTGATAGGAGTTTGGCTCTCTTTTATTTTTGATTTTATTCGATACTTCAAGCAGAATACATGGTGATTACGTGCTACGATAAAAGTTATTATGCATTAGTGCACTTAGAGAAGATAGATAAAGGTAATAAAGTCTAGTTATATTTGCGGGTTTTACTGTACCAATTATCCAAATTAGTAACGATAAATAAATAAATAGAAGTATGCAGTTTTGGTATAGCGTGAAAGTATTATGAATTTCATTGCTATTTTTCGGGAGTGTTAGTAATCAAGTGTTATTCGTAAACGTGATTCGATCCATAAAACAAGATTTAGATATACATAAATGAGTTCCTGAGAAGCCCTGAAATCTTGTAGACGAATGGTGGTGTAGAAAAATTTTAAAGGCGGCCAGAAATCCGAGGACGTAAACATAACCCAGCTGGAATGGTGGGATTAGCAAGGACGATGTACATTGGAGCCACGAGTGCATTAACCTTCAGGTAACTTATGCATTGTTGTTCGATCTTAGATGTTTTAGTGTGTGTTGAATATCTTTATAATTTGTTTGATAAAGATGGACAGTAGTAAATTTGTATAAACAACAAATTTTGAATTTTAAGGTAAAATTTTCTTGTATAAGTAGAAAGGAGTATTTATCAAGTTTATGTTTTTGATTATGATGAAAATTTGGGTCTGTCTTTGAGCTCAATTAGACTAACCTGTTAAATTAACGTAAATGGGTGGGAGATGCTCCCTTTTATTCAGACTCAGGTCTGCAAATATTGTTTACTTAAATAGTATGCATCCTACAAGGACTCTAATTCTGGATGCACATTAAAATGATGACAAATTTAAACTTGAAATTTTATGATGCTGAAATTTATGCTGAAATTTAATTTTGAAATTTTAATGTATTGTGAATATTAATGTAAATAGAGTTAACGTTGATGTTTGTGGTAGGAATGTGTTTGTTTTTTTTTATGAATGAGGATGAAAGTTTTAACTAGGTGAGCAGCCGAGGCGGAAGGTAAGAGTCAAGAGGCGATTATCAGAAGAGATTCAACGGACAAGAGAATCACAGCAATTCTTGGCACAGAACGTGGGCTATTCAAAAACAGAGCGAGAATCACAGCAATATATATATATATATATATTTATATATATATATATATATATTTATAAATGATAAAAACCAATTGTTCTTTACATATACCCCTTTAAATGAGTTTTAATGGTAATAAAATACACCCCCAATGTGTCAAATCACTCAAGCACAAAATAACAGCACAAATAAATGTTCAAGCAAAAGCAAGAGAAATTAATTTCGTTACCTGGAGTAAGCTTTTTTTCATCATCGCCTCTGAAGATGTTGCCCATACACTTCGCCGTTATACATAGATCTAACCCATTTTCACTCGCTATCCAAATCTCTGCAGCCGCCTTCAGTGCTTCTACCCCGATACTTGACTAGACGAAGCTGATCACCTTCCGTAATTACTAAACCTCACGCATTGTTGTTTCAAACACTTCTCAACTCGCTTACCCTAGTACCATCTTTTCATTTGTTTGTTGAGTGTAGTAACGGCACCGTCAATTAACTAGCACTCACTTGTGCAATACACGCGTTTAAAAAAAAACTATCGCCGTACTGTACTAACACCGCTTTATACTTTTAAATTAGGATGTTGCTTTAGCAAAGCAAAGTCAAACGGATAAGCGACGTACGATAATAAGCAAGAATAAGAAGAGATACTTATTACATCTCCTAGTGTATTTATATTCTCTCATCCATCTCTCTCGGACCCTATTTCAGTCGAAAAGCTTATTTTATGATAATTGATTCTAAAATTTTGACGCGTAACCGACTAGTACAACCGAAAATTCTCATTCCACCGTGCTTTTCGCCTGAAAACTGTTCAACAACATATAACCGTTGCGAGCTTCTTGAAAATTTCTAGCATTCGACCAATCAGACTCCTATCCTCCATTTCTACGTCCAGCCTCTAGCTATCTTCCCTTGTTTAACCCATATTTGCTGTTTCTTTTAGAATCCCACTCAAGCAACAGAAAATCGACATTGTGGTTGACGTCCAAACCTACCGCGTACTTTAAACGAGTATTTTAACCAACTTTTATTATACATGCTCTCTGTCTGATTTACACTACGGATATTCCATTTCACTTTGCCTTCAAACCATCTGTTGTTTTAACAGCTTATGCATTGACCGTTAAATACACTTCCACAGAATTCTGTTCCAACGTTCATTCAAGTTTTCTTGAACTTGTTATTTTCTACTGTCAGGTTTTTCTATGAAACAAACTGTCCGTCTGAAATTACATTTCCAAGTTTTAGCATTTCTTAGGATTTGTATTTTAACGAACGTTTAGTTTAGTTAATTTGAAAATATTCGTTTACCTTATTGATTTATATACCCAACAGCTCTGTTTATTAACCGATGCGCTTGATTTAAAATATTAAAACTAATTATGCGTATCCTTGAGTTTCCACGTACTCCAAAGCTTCTACACGTTATGCAAATTTAACATTCCAATTTAGAAATACAAAAATATGTTATTATCCGTCCGTTTTCAATGTCACAACTAATTAATTTGGCGCGTAAATAAATTATTCCTATTTCCTATATACCCAGTGGTTAAAAAGAAATGACATGAATTTATTGCGCGTGCAAAAGGTTTAATTCGTCGTTGCTGATTATGTATTCAGGAGAATGGACTAATTTTTGTACATTTATTCTAAGTTAATTTTGCTTTTTGTTTGTTGCAATAAATGTTTGTGATTTCTTTAAATTATAATTACTTAATAATGTTTAAATAGAAATCTTTTTAAAAGGGCTATAACTTCTGAACAAAGAAAGATAGGACATAAGCTTATATGAACATTTCTTCATAAAATTAAATCTACTTTTTATTGCCAAAGTTTCCAAAGAGGCCAATCAATCACCCTATATATATAATACGTTAGTATTTATCAACTTACCTTGTGTAAAAAACTACCTAATATATATATATATATATATATATATATATATATACAGGGTCCTCCGGTTATCATTAGCCAGCGTATATCTTCTGAAATACGGAGGATTTAGAAAAATTTCACGTGAAAAAGTTTTTTAAATATATTTTCTCTGCAAATATAAGGTATTAGGTATTTTTCATGGCCTACTATATTTGAGCAATACTATGTCACTTTGGTTTTTAAATAGAACTCTCTGTATATTTTTTTGAAATAATACTCAACTTGAAATTTACAACAATGTGCTACAATCAATGATTTCTATTCAAAGTGCACTAAATAACTCAAATAATAGAATTCCAATTGGAAACTGTGATCATTGTTTATTTGCTGTATAAATTAATACATTGCATTTTTTATACATACATTTGAAAATAATAGCTAACAAGAAAACTGATTATCTTTGTAAGTGTTCAAATTGTCTACCATTATATTCTAAACATTTATTAACACGAACAATTAAACTTTTGCTAGATCTTGTCACATGACCGGGATAATTAGCAAGCAAGCTGCTCTTAGCTTTTCAAGATTTTCAAAATGGGTAGAATTAGAATAGACTTGGTTCTTTAAAAACTCCCCAAACAAAGAAGTCGAGAACTAACATATCAAGTGATCTGGGATGCCACAAAATCGGTCCCCTATTCCCGATCCAGTTTCGACGAAACACAGTATTTAAACAAGTTGTAACATTGATTCCATTATTGACCCAGTATGCGGTCACCTACTACACCTATCGACACATTCACTGAAAATCGTTTCAACAAATTGCCAAAGATTTCTATCATCTCAATAATGTGTATTTTTTCTGTTAAAAATATCATTTTGATGAAAGTTAGATTCATCAGTCAAAATAACTCTACAGTCAGGATATAAGTTTCAATATACAACTGCAGCTTGACGTTTATTGTTGTTTGACCTATGAAAACAGCATAACATTAACTTTTTCATTGTTTGACTAATTCATTTCCATTATTTTGCGCGATAACAATTAAGAACACAACACTTTTACTTATTAATGTAACAGATAATTGTGAATAAACAAGCAGACTCCTATTGAAATCTATTATTTAAGTTATTTAGCGCACTTTGACAAGAAATCATTGGTTGTGGCATATTGCCGTAAAGACAATTTCAAATAGAGTATTATTACAAAAAAATATATATGGTGTTCTATTTAAAATATCAAAGTGACATAGTAATGCTCAAATATAGTAAGTCGTGAAAAATACTTAATGCCTTATATTTGTAGAGAAAAAATATACACAGAGATAGAATGTCGGAAATAGTCTCGTTTTGCGTTGTTTGCTATGTAATCTAATAAGTATATTTGAATTTTAAAGAGCTTTTCTCTAGGTATTGCATGAAATTTCTATATGCCTAATTAGCATGTTTGACCAAAACTATCCTAACGAGAAACCGCCAGTATTCTAGACGTATTTCAACCGTTTTCATTAGTGTTTAATAATCTGCATTGCGAAATTCTCCGACTAGTTTATCGAGTGCAAATAAAAAGAGGTACTTTGATATATATTAACTGTATTAATAAAATACAAATATAAAATATGGTAATAGTGAAGTCTTCAAGCTCAACAATAAATGACGGCAATCACGAAATGTGAAAACAATTACTCCACAGTTTGTCCAGAATGTCCTCACAACGACGAAGATCTCAAAAATGACGTTCAAAAATGACTAGTAACCAGGGAGTGTTCCTCTTTTATGAAGAGGATATGCAGATTGTACCATGTTGCGACAAGTGTCTCAATAATGGTGGAAACTACTTTGAAAAATAGTTAAATGTTTAGGCAAATTAATTGAAATAAAATACAGCAAACTTATGCTTTGTTATTTATTTGTACTAAATCGGAACCTTAAAAATATGCCCCGTATATTGTTTTACAAAGGGATTGGAAAAATGGGGACACTGCTATAAGAGTTGAAGTGGCCTATGTATAAAAATTGGAAATATATAGTTCCGTTTCCGACACAAAGTGTTTTTCTGAGAATTATTTAATGTCTCATATATTATTATATAAATCGATAAAGTTAGGGTGAAGCGTTGCATTATGCGTATCAATTGGGGGTGTGTCACTAGACCACTGCAGAGGTCAAATTTATGGAAGTTGTATCATTGTGGGCATAGCAAACTGTGATTTGCAGGAATATTTCTCGACATTAAGTTTCTGACTTTTCTTATAGTTTGTTGTTCAGCTACACGGCAAAAAATTGTATAAACTTTTTCTTCGGCAAATAAAAGGAGGTTGTTCGAGAAGCAAGTCTATGTTATCAAAAATGCTTTCAGAAAGCACATGTATATGTAACTAGTGTAGATTAAAACATGTAAATAATTAAGGTTTCATTCAAACAATGTGGGTGATGCTTTACAAAAATTCGTCAAAATAACACTGATAAAAAATAAATACTGCCAGAAATTAAACTATGCGTTTAGCTGTGTTTGTTCACACAACATTTTATTAATTCACCAGGGTTGTAATAACTACCCGCACAGCGGATTTATTAAATCTTGCTTGTTGTGTGCGTTAAAAATAACACTGGTTTTAGGAGCTTGCAATAACAAAAACCATGTTGGTACCTATTGGGAGTAGCGCCGAACCTGCGACGGGTTTTCCTGCTTAGGAATTATTTTAAAATCAGCGCCTCTAACAAATGGCCAAGTTTCAGAATATCAAGTAAAATTATTAAAATTTTGAGATACATATTTCACATGCTCAATAATTAACCGTTTGCTTACTTCTTAAATGAATTTGATGTGTGAGATCATTTTTGTCGAATCAGGCTTAAATGACTTAAATATTGTACCGCATTTACCAAAATTGTATGTACCTACGTTTTTTATGTGTTTAATTGACAAAAATAATTTGAACTTTGATTTCAAAAGCGTTTAAAATTTATGTAGTAGTAAAGTAGTAAACTGTTATTCGCACATAAAAGATACTTAAGAAAGCTAAGATGATTTCATTATTAGTTCAATAATGTTGAGTACCTTTTCTAATCTTTTAACCACACAATAAATGGCAAGAGGTTATGACCCGAATTTCACTTATCTAAATGTTAGGATATGGTTCTGAATTAAGGAAGATGTCTCTTTACTTAGCATGGCGGGGCGTTTGATTACTTAGTACAGTGTATAAAAGAAGTGATTGCAGTGTTTACTTGCACTTATCGTATAGGTCTATTAAAGATGAACGTGTTTGTTGTGGTGAGTTTTTGTCTGTGTAAAGGATAGGTCGCGAAATTCGACATTTTTAAAACGTCAATTTTAAATAGTACGAATTTCAAGACCTTCTTTGAATATACTAATGACCGTACTTTTAATTAAACATTTTAGGTATTTACCATCATTGGATTAACTTACGGGCGACCGCAATATAACTACAATCCACCAACACAAATATCAGTTCCCGGTGGAAGTTATGGAACACCAGGCGGTGGATTTATAGGCGGTGGTGGACAGGGCGGTTTCATAGGTGGCGGACAGGGTGGTTTTATAAGTGGTGGCCAAGGTGGATTTATAAGTGGCAGTAGTAGTGAATCAATAACCGGAAGTGGTGGTGTCGGAATTGGTGGTAATACTGGTGGAACTGGTTTCATTAGCGGAGGAAGTGGTAGTTCCAGCGGCGGATTTATCAGTGGCGGTGGAGGATTCACTTCAGGAGGAAGTGGAGGATTTATTAGCAATGGTGGAGTAGGAAGTGGCGGTTTTATTGGGGGTGGTGCTGGGACAACTCTTGTACAAAAACACATATACGTTCATGTTGCACCACCTGAACCTGAGGAATTTCGACCACAACAACAGATTAGCACTGGCCAAGCTGTAAAGCATTATAAAATTATTTTTATCAAAGCACCTTTACCACCCGCACCAACGCCTGCTCAAATTGCTCTTCAAGCTCAAAATCAAGAAAAAACATTAATTTATGTTTTAGTTAAGAAACCAGATGAACTGCAAGATATTAGTATTCCTTCTATAGCACCTACGCAACCTTCCAAGCCTGAAGTATATTTTATTCGGTATAAAACCCAGAAGCAAAGTTCTTCAACTGGTGGAGGGTTGGTAACTGGTGGAGGTGCGTCTGGAGGATTTATTTCCAGTGGTGGTACTGGAGGCTTAATTTCCGGTGGTGGCAGTGGGGGATTAATTTCCAGTGGTGGATCGTCTTCTGGGGGAGTAATTGGAACAGGAACATCTGGAGGTATATCTGGTAGCAGCGGAATATCTGGGGGTGGCTCAATAGGTGGTTTCACTTCGGGAGGAAGTCAAATAGGAAATGGAATATCCGGAGGATCAAGTAGCGGTCTAATAACTGGCGGACTGAGCCCTGGTTATGGTCCACCTGGTCAAAGCGGTCCTTATTAATAATTAGCACAACACCACAGATTTATTATTCTTATAGTACATATTTGTTGTTATATTTGTAATTATTGTTTTTGAAATGTTCATATTACAAGATACGGTGGCAAACTTTTTATTTCTTTTTCTTTTGAAATGGTTATTTTAAATTTTTATATGTAGTCGGGATTATAACCGTCAAGGGAAAAATCATGCATTTAAAGTAAATACATAACTTGATATGTATGATACATTGAGCCATTTTGATGTTATACGAAAAATATTCTATGTTTTGTAGACATTGCTATTAGCGCTGTTGATTGCGAAGGTTTATGAAATTATGAACTATTATCAAAGTCCAATTTTTTGCTTGTTATTCAATATCCGTAAATTTGTTTAAGGATTGGGATTGTTTATGAAATTCTCTCAAACTTAACTCGAATTTAAAAGAGGCATATTTATTTATCACTGTTGTAGAATTACTCATATGCACAATATAGATCAATTTAAGTATGATATATATATATATATATATATATATATATATATATATATATATAATTTTGTATTGGAATATCTTAATAACGTATAGAAATGCGGACAAAGAATTTCAACAGAAATTTCACTTTCCATGATTGACAAGAATTTATTTATCTATGTTAAAATGTTATAGTAATTGGTGATAAAAATACTAATATTATAAATAAGAAAGAATGATAATAGATTGACCTTTTTTTGTATTTCTGAAACAGTCTGATGTTTCGAGTTTTGATTAATTCAATCAGTTGTCGATTAACCATTTATTGATTATATACAATAGTTATTCAGTTATTACCTATTATTAAATTAATTGAATATTTAGTTTCTCTAACATGGTGGCTTAATCTTAATGAAGAAAACGCCAGAACGGCAAGAAGTCTTCGTATAAAAATTACATTAACTACTTTCTGTTTTAAGATTGGAAATACCAGCTTTACTCGCTAAGGAGGAAATAGATCTAAAACTCTTAAAAGAGGGAGTTGTCTACAAACTTTTCGTATAGATGCGGTTAAGAAATCTTTGGTTTAGTGGGGTCGATGTGTTTCTGCAAGTGCTAATTTTCTACTTTCAGTATTCTAGCAGTAAATTTTATTGACATCAGTAATAGAATATATATTACATACTAAGGGACGTAAGTAGAATTTACGGTGACGAGACAGTTTGCAGCCCGAGCGAAGCGAGGCTGCAAAATGTCGAGGCACCTCGGTGTATATATATTTTTTCCCTACTTCTAAATTCAAAATCATTAAAAACGCCCTTGAATTAAGTTTAAAATTCAAATAAGAATAGAGAATTATTTAAGGTAGGCTTAGACCCGTAACCATGGATTTGTAACCATGGCTTCTTTTTTTTGGATGACAGTCACTTACGTCTCAAGGGAAGTAAGTAAAAATTTACCTCCCGCGTCACAGTCATCCTAGTAAATGCAACTTACGACGAAGGTCGGGAAAGACTTATTTTTAATAAATTTGTCCAAGTAAATCAATCGCACACCAATGTTCCGAAATATAGATAATTGTAGCAATTAAGTCATACTTTCAGGATGATTTCAAGGTGCTGTGAATTCTGAATGCTTGTTAGAAAGTATTTTGTGAAAGCTGTCTTGTTTTGAGCTCTTTTGGGGCTGCTATTGTTGAAGCAACCTTTTCATCCTAGGTTTTACAATTGCCATGCTCGGAAAAAGTATACGTAGTTACACATGCAATAAATTGTCATGGACGGAAAAATTATCTCTATATAAAGATATTCTTTCATGGAAGAGACCGTGGCTGAGTGGATAACAGAGAATCTGGCTTGATAATACGCAGAAATAACGTTTGTTTGCGTTAAATTGAGCAAAATATAGTTTATAGGATGGTGAAAATTTTAAAGCGGCGCCTGGATGATGCAATCGCTTTATGAATAGAAAAAAATTGGTACTGCGAGAAAAACAAAAATTTCGCAACAGCTTACTGCTAACTTGGAGGAGAAAATTTTAAATTTTCAAAAGCTTATTCTTGATAAAAAAAAATAGACATAATTATCAACTTTTACGTATAGAAAATATGGATGAAATTTCCGTAGTCTTTGATATGTTTAGAAACAAAACATTTTACTTAAGTGGAAATAATACGATTACCGTCAAATCAACTGGGCACGAGAAAAACCGTTTCACTATTGAGCTCTGCTACTTTGCAGATGCAACGAATTTTCAAAAGAAAATCAAAAATCAAAATTAAAATTTCCCGGAAACTGCTGCGTTCATGTACAGAGCGGCTCCGTGGGGTAGATGGTATACGTGTGACTACTATGTCCAAGGTCCCGGGTTCGAATCTCGACGCGACGCGCTTAAAACATGTAGACGTGCATTTTTCACAAAAATACGCCCTTGTTCAGATGAGAGGTAAAATATGCACGTTAAAGATCTCTTCCTTGTTTGAAACAGCAAGGATTCGGCAAAATTTAAACTTTCCAGTTAAAAAAATTCGCTTTCTGATCAATATAGTTTCTTCGGGTGGAGCATTGGAAAATCAAATGTAGTGTGTTCATGAACAAGCGGTGGCTCTGAGGCTCAGTTGGTGTGCGTGTGACTACTAAACCCAAGGTTGCGTGTTCGAAACCCGACACGGACCGTTTGAAAAACGTTAGGCAAGCATTTTTCACAAAAATACGCCCTCGTTCGATTAAGAGGTAAAATATAGGATCCGTTTGTGTGTTTCCACGCACGTCAAAGATCCCTATCTTGCTCGGAACAACAACGGTTTGGCAAAATAAAAAATTTCTAGCTTTGAAAAAAACTCAATTCCTGGCCAATGTAGTACCTTTGGGTGGAATATTGGCAAACCAAATGTATTGCATTCATGTACGGAGCGGCTCCGTGGCGTAGTCGGTATGCGTGTGATTACTATGTCCAAGGTCCCGGCGCGCTTGAAACATTTTAGACGAGCATTTTTTACAAAAACACACCCTCGTTCGAATGAGAGGTAAAATATAGGTCCCGTGTGTGTGTGGTCACGCACTTTAAAGATCCCTACCTTGCTTGGAACAGAAAGGTTCGGCAAAAATAGAAAATTTTCCAGCTAAAAAAAACTTGCTTCCTCGCCAATGTAGTACCTTCGGGTGGAGCATTGGAAAACCAAATGTAGTGTATTGATGTACAAAGCAGCTCCGTGGCGTAGTTGATATGCGTGTGACTACTATGGCCATTGTCCCGGGTTCGAATCCCGACACGGCCCGCTTAAAAAATGTTAGGCGAGCAATCTTCACAAAAATACGCCCTCGTTCGGATAAGAGGCGAAATATGTAGGCCCCGTGTGTGTGTGTGTGTATGTGTGTGTGTGTGTGTGTGTGTGTGTGTGTCACGCACGTTAAAGATCCCTACCTTGCTTGGAACAGCAAGGGTTCAGCAAAATTCTAAATTTTTGCAGATAAAAATAATTCGTTTCCTGGTCAATGTAGTACCTTCGGGTGGAATATTGGAGAATCAAATGTAGTGCATTCATGTACAGGCGGCTCCATCACGTAGTTGGTATGCGTGTGACTTACTATGCTCAAGATCTCAGGTTCGCATCCCAACACGGTTCCCTTGAACAATGTTAGGCGAGTATTATTCACAAAATATGCTCTTGTTGGAATGTGTGTGTGTGTGTTGTTAGGCACGTCAAAAATCCCTATCTTACGTGGAACAGCAAGGGTTCGGCAAATCAAAATTTCCAGGTAAAAAACTCACATTTTGGTCAATGTAATTCTTTCGGGTGGAGCGTTGGAAAATAAAATGTAGTGTGTTCATGTACAAGCGGCAGGTGTGAGGCTCATTCGGTATGCGTACGACTACTAAGCCCAAGGTTCCGTGTTCGAAACCCGACACGATCCGCTTGAGAAATGTTAGGTAAGCATTTTTCACAAAAAATACGCCCTCGTTCGATTTAGAGGTAAAATATAG
Source organism: Platerodrilus igneus (assembly GCA_036346225.1). NCBI lineage: Eukaryota > Metazoa > Arthropoda > Insecta > Coleoptera > Lycidae > Platerodrilus > Platerodrilus igneus. The sequence continues at coordinate 6,217,984 of JARFIW010001503.1, read as the reverse complement.
GTCCCGTGTGTGTGTTGTCACGCACGTTAAAGATCCCTACCTTGCTTGAAACAGAAGGGTTTGTCAAAAATTAAAAATTTTCCAGGTAAAAAACTCGCTTCCAGGCCAATGGAGTACCTTTGGCGGAGCATTGGAAAACCAAATGTAGTGAATAGTCAAACGTTATTATGTGGATCTATCGTAATACTGCTTAATAAAATAGGAGTTTTTTTGAAAACGCTTCACCATCTAGCAAGAAAAAGTTAAATGGCCGTTCTCAATGAAATGGAAATAGTACTAACAGAGAGATGCGCTATGAAAATTAACAAAGATGAAACTAAATTACTAGTATGTAAAAGAGGGGAATAAGTCAAAAACCGGAATATAAATAGGAAACTAAAACTTACAAGAGGTTAACGATTTCGAGTATATAGGAAACCAAATAACGCAAGATCGGAAAAGTGCAAAATATATAAGACAAAAGTAAGTACAAGGCCGTGCTGCATTTAAAAAAGCAACTACTATGTTCAAAGGCAAGAAACAGAAACAAGTAAAAGATTGCTGAAGACATATGTGTGGAGCATAGAACTGTATGGCTGTAAAGCGTGAACCGTAGGAGAATCGGATAGAAAAGACATCGAAACCCTTGAAATGTCGTGCTACAGACCTACGATGAAGATATCATGGACAGACAAAGTTAAGATAAAGAGGGAAATAAAGAAATTCGTGGAAGGCAGTAAAAAAATATTAGAGATAGAATGATAGAACACATACTAAGGCATTCGAGAATATTGCGGAATATATTAAAAGCAGAGAAAGGAAAAAAGAGCGTTAGAGGCACACCTAGATTAGACTCTTGCACACAGATATTGGGAAGTTTGGGGAAATATGTAGGTTAGCCCAAAATAGAAATGAATGTATGTATGCATCCAACTAGTTCCAGGACTGAAACTTAATGATGAAAAAAGTAATAGCATTTAAACCTGATGATTATCGTAAACGACTGCAGGTTTGGTTTTGCAATATTCTCAACAAATGTTGATTGTGTGAAAGGAGTAATTGGAAAACTATTGGTTCGGCATATGTATTAGTGGTGAGGGACCTTGGTAGCCGTGGTTTGCTTAACCCCCTCGCGTACCATTGAATACCTGTGAAATAGGTTATATTTTTAGAAAGCAATAGAAGGAGAAAAGTGCAAAGGATATAAAAAGATTAGCACAAGGTCTTGCTGCATTTAACAAGCAAAAGCAGCTGCTATGTTCGAAGACAACAAACATAGAAACAAAGAAAAGAGTTGTTGAAAGTATGTGTGTAGAGCACAGCACTGTACGGTGTGAAACTTGGAAAGTAGGAAAAGCAAATAGGAAAAAGATTGAGTCCATTGAAATCTGGTATTATAGATGTATGATGAAGATATCATGAACAGACAAGTTAAGAACAAAGAGGTTGTAGAAAGAGTAGGGGAAGAAAGATGTCTTTGGAAAACAGTAAAAAATAGATATAGGATGATAAGGCATGTTCAAAGAGGCGAAGGAATATTGCGGGATATATTAGAAACCGAGAAAGGAGAAAAATATAGGTAGAGATAGACCTAGATTAGTAGATTAGACCTAGAAATATGTAGGCTAGGTCAAAATATGAAACATTGGAGGTACACGTCTAACCAGTTCCAGGACTGAAAACAATGATGATGATAATGTAAAATTAAAATGCTATTAGAACAATTATTTTATTCTTTTGTTACGTTAATTCGAGGCAGCCACGTTGGGCGCCAAATTTATGTTGCGTTGGCTCGTAGCCGTGCGTAACACAAAGAAATGACCGGGCTCAATCGGAGATTAGGGGGGGTTGTAGAAAGCAGACTGACATATGATGTATGCGGCGGTAAGGAGTTAGTGACAATACCTGCAAGAAAATTAGTTAAGCAAACCTGAAAAAAAAAGAATAGAATAAGCATAGCAGCAATGAAAAGTCTAAGTTATTCAGTACTTTGTAGAATGTAAATAAAACTGTTTAGATAAACTATATAATATAATCACGATAAAAGCATTACAAAAATTTTTATCACAAAGTGAGGTAATATTGGGGAGTAGCAGAAACGTTTCCTCACACACCAATTAAAGACACAATTGATATGAGTAATTCAGTAGTATTGATTGTTTTCTTTTCTTTCTTTTTTTTTCTTAATAGCAGGCAAGTCCATTGTAAAAGGTATCAGAACGACGAAGATATGGCAAAACAACGGATAGATCTTTAAAGTAATAATAAGTAGGAAATAGTTCAACTTACAAAAAGTCCTTCAGGAACGCTTCCTTGCATTTGAAGTGTGGGATTCACGAGGTCCTGCACTAGCGAAGCACTTCACCCTTTACTGGGAGGGTGTTGATGGAATTTATCACACGTTACCCTAATCACACCTACGTATTTCACTGGTGTTAGCAACAGACATTATCACGCGACGGAACTATATAGCATTGATAAATTTCTTGTTACTTCTATTTCCTGAGGCAATAATTTCGAAATATGTTGTAGCACTAGTTTAATTTCAACTGGGACCAAATGTATATTATCTTCATAAACATCCAAAAAGCAGTGAGAAACTTCAACCAATACCTTTGTAAACCGGTAATCTGTTATATTTCGCAAATAACGAAATTTGCGCAAGCAATGATCTATTTTAGATTTTTTGTTGTTAGAAAATTCAGAAACTACAGTATCACTGTATTTAAATAATCCAAAGTATGCGCTACTCTGAGAAGAAAAGGACCGCGAAACTAGATCGCACACACAGTTTAAATATCAAAAGACAAAACAACTAAAAAGAACCATAATGGGTAAAGCACGTGTATCACTAAAGCAAGTCCGTCAAATGTTTCTTAAAACATTTATCTCACAAGAAAAACAACTAAAAACAATTAGTAAGGCACGCGTAAGCAATAAAACCGTCCGTCAAATGTTCCGTAAAGCACACGTGCCTCGAGTTTAACAAGCTCTACAACTTTTATTTTCAACAGAAAATCAACTAAAAACACGGCGTGCTTGTTCATGAACAATACGAGAATTGATCCCGCAGTAATTCTCACTATTCTCAAAGCAGAAAAGAAGCAGTATTTTCAACGTACTTAATATATCGGAACACAGAACAGAATTCCGCTCCTCGTCTGGTTATATCAACTCGTCGCTTTTACAACCGCTTATCGCCTATTATCTAGACTTGTATATTCACATAAGGAACTAAATTTATACGACGGCCAGACAAGAACGATGCAATCTATAATTAATTACAAGCTGTTTAACCTTCACTCCTTGGAATTTATTTATTAATGAGAATCAATCTTCAATTTATCTATCTTTAATTAATACACACTAGTTAAATTGCATACAATTCTGAATTATTCTGAAGTATTTACTTGATACAAACAGCGATCCCAAAGAAACGATGTATTTTACGTATTTGGTAACGTGTAGAATGTTAAATTACCAAAAATGCACGTTACAAATTCCCCCCTAGCAAAATAAAGACGTCGGGGTGAGAAAAAAAAAGAAAAACGACAGACAAGGAACCAAACAAAAAAAATTATTTTTATCCGGTTCGAAGGAGCAACACCAGTATAAGAAAAAGAACTTTTTTTTTTTCAAAAGAAGACAAAGTCATCTATCGTAACCAACAACGACAGAATAGGTAAAGAAAGCATTAAGTAAACACCCAATGAGGATTAAAGGTCTTAGCTACTTTCCAAAACGTCAAAAGACGGATGTCCCCAAAAGGGACATTTCTGTTCTCCACCTCAAAGAAAAGTTTTGACTTCCCGCGGAGAAACCAAGAGGAAAGAAAAAAAAACAAAGAAGAAAACTCGTAGCAAACCAACTAGACGACACAACTGTCAACCTCAAGTGTGCAGCTAAGAAAGCACCAAGACAAAGCAAAGAGCAAAGGCAAGCTAGTACACAACCTAAAATACTTCCAACTGAGGTAACACAGATTCGTATGAAACGATTACTTAAGCAGAGTATGGCTAACAGATCTACAGAAGCGACCAAGTCGAAATACCTAAAGGAAAAGAAAATAGATCTGAAGCCTACCTCAAGGAATGGATGTAGAAAGCGACTATAATAGTCAAATAGTGAACAAATGGTAGAACTAGCCAGAAGAAAAAGTCACGGGATGGGCTAGCTACAAAATATAAATAGGAATACGAAATGGGCGCCAGTGCCTTCGGACACAAGCCTATCAGAGAAAACACAAGACCAACAAGCCAAAAAAAATTACAAGTCATTAGGGACAGCGACACGTAGGGGTCAAAATAGAATCGGCCGTAGGGAATGAGAAGCAGGGGACGAACGACGTTAACAACAAACGGACTCGACAAGGAAAACGAAAAAAAACTATACCAATCCAATCAGAACCAACACACAAAAAAAAAATTTCCTGCTCAAAGGACCAAAATGTCGGACAAAACGAAGAGTAAAGAAATCTACAGGGAAAGATAGGTAAGTAGTAGCAATCGAAGAGGACCAAGGTGTAAAGGCATAAACGCTGCCAAAGTCGTCAAAGGACATCCGTCTTTAGAAAAGAAACAGCACAGTTTCCAACCTCAAGAAATTGATTTCGCGCGCGCAGAAACCAAAAGAAAAGAAAAGTAGCGAGGAAGAAAACCAACAGCAATAGCCCACATAAGACACCAGTGTCAAGCCTCAAGTAAGCTAGGGAACGACAAACGGAAAACTGGGAAAAGTAACGAAAGGCTTCAACTGTGGTATCAAAAAGAAAAAAAAAGTCGTATAATACAACCAGATAAGAAAAGTAATCTGCTAATAGACCCAAAAGTCGACTAAGTCGTGATTCCTAAAGGACAGAAAGTAGGCCTAAAGAGCAACTACCACAGGAGCAGATATAACGAGTGATCGAAGTCAGTACATCAACTAACCGCAAGGAAAACCAGTCAGGAAAAAAAAATGGACAGGAATGTGGACTGAAAGAAAACCCGGAAAAAGTAGAAGAAAAAAATAAAAATCATCACACAATACTACGAAATATGTCAAATATCACAGATAAAGCTAATGAGGTGAAGGAATCGTATAACGTAGGGGGACGAGTGGATTACGGACGAAATTTGCGGCGTTTGCGTCGCCAAAAGGACAACAGATCTAGATCGGGGACATTAGGATTATATTTAAGTGAGATAGCGAAAGTGACGTGAAGAAAAGAAAAAAAAAGGTGGTGTACAGAAAACTTGGGCGCCAGTGTTTTCCAGAACCAAATTACCAGCGAAAACACAACTCTGATAATTCACACAAAAAAATTAAAATCAAGGATTTCTATATAGCGAAGGAAGAAAAAGATCAAGACTACACCAAACAAAATTAGAGCCAGCCAATATAAGCAGAAAAGAAAATCGAGCTGATACACCAGAAAAAATTAATGCCAAAAAATCAAGGTCATTAAAAAATTTTTAAAAAAATCAAGAGCAAATCGAAAAAAAAATCGGGAGCACATCGAAAAAATCGAGCCCAAATCAAAAAAATGAGGCCGATCAAAAAAATCGAGCCCCTTCAAAAAAAAAATCGAGCGGCACGTTGGGCGCCAAAATTTATGTTACGTAATTCGTGGCAGCCACGTTGGGCGCCAAATTTATGTTGCGTTGGCTCGTAGCCGTGCGTAACACAAAGAAGATCAAAGAAATGACCGGGCTCAATCGGAGATTAGGGGGGGTTGTAGAAAGCAGACTGACATATGATGTATGCGGCGGTAAGGAGTTAGTGACAATACCTGCAAGAAAATTAGTTAAGCAAACCTGAAAAAAAAAAGAATAGAATAAGCATAGCAGCAATGAAAAGTCTAAGTTATTCAGTACTTTGTAGAATGTAAATAAAACTGTTTAGATAAACTATATAATATAATCACGATAAAAGCATTACAAAAATTTTTATCACAAAGTGAGGTAATATTGGGGAGTAGCAGAAACGTTTCCTCACACACCAATTAAACATAAATCAAATAAAATGTTGACAAAAGATAAATAGGTAAGACACAATTGATATGAGTAATTCAGTAGTATTGATTGTTTTCTTTTCTTTCTTTTTTTTTCTTAATAGCAGGCAAGTCCATTGTAAAAGGTATCAGAACGACGAAGATATGGCAAAACAACGGATAGATCTTTAAAGTAATAATAAGTAGGAAATAGTTCAACTTACAAAAAGTCCTTCAGGAACGCTTCCTTGCATTTGAAGTGTGGGATTCACGAGGTCCTGCACTAGCGAAGCACTTCACCCTTTACTGGGAGGGTGTTGATGGAACTTATCACACGTTACCCTAATCACACCTACGTATTTCACTGGTGTTAGCAACAGACATTATCACGCGACGGAACTATATAGCATTGATAAATTTCTTGTTACTTCTATTTCCTGAGGCAATAATTTCGAAATATGTTGTAGCACTAGTTTAATTTCAACTGGGACCAAATGTATATTATCTTCATAAACATCCAAAAAAGCAGCGAGAAACTTCAACCAATACCTTTGTAAACCGGTAATCTGTTATATTTCGCAAATAACGAAATTTGCGCAAGCAATGATCTATTTTAGATTCTTTGTTGTTAGAAAATTCAGAAACTACAGTATCACTGTATTTAAATAATCCAAAGTATGCGCTACTCTGAGAAGAAAAGGACGCGAAACTAGATCGCACACACAATTTAAATATCAAAAGACAAAACAACTAAAAAGAACCATAATGGATAAAGCACGTGCATCACTAAAGAAAGTCCGTCAAAAGTTCCTTAAAACATTTATCTCACAAGAAAAACAACTAAAAACAATTAGTAAGGCACGCGTAAGCAATAAAACCGTCCGTCAAATGTTCCGTAAAGCACACGTGCCTCGAGTTTAACAAGCTCTACAACTTTTATTTTCAACAGAAAATCAACTAAAAACACGGCGTGCTTGTTCATGAACAATACGAGAATTGATCCCGCAGTAATTCTCACTATTCTCAAAGCAGAAAAGAAGCAGTATTTTCAACGTACTTAATATATCGGAACACAGAACAGAACTCCTCTCCTCGTCTGTTTATATCAACTCGTCGCTTTTACAACCGCTTATCGCCTATTATCTAGACTTGTATATTCACATAAGGAACTAAATTTATACGACGGCCAGACAAGAACGATGCAATCTATAATTAATTACAAGCTGTTTAACCTTCACTCCTTGGAATTTATTTATTAATGAGAATCAATCTTCAATTTATCTATCTTTAATTAATACACACTAGTTAAATTGCATACAATTCTGAATTATTCTGAAGTATTTACTTGATACAAACAGCGATCCCAAAGAAACGATGTATTTTACGTATTTGGTAAAGTGTAGAATGTTAAATTACCAAAAATGCACGTTACACTTTTTAGAAATATTTTAACTTCAAATTAATCTTTATTTGACGTATCATCCAACAAATATATTATTCTTATATTATTGTTTAAAATGTGTTATTTTTTTCTATTTTATCTTACTGTGGATTCTGTTTCGGCTTGTATTAGTCTCAACAAATATTACTAGTTACTGCGTCAAATAGCGTGAAATTTTTTTGAAAGTGCAGAGAAAATGTTTACGTTTTGTATCCATGGAAACTATGAACAGAAAATATCTATTTTTAGCCTGTGTATTTATACTTACGAGTTGTTATAATTTCATACATTAACTTTGTTTTCTTTTGACATTTGATGTTCACCGCGTTTTTATAACAACTGCTATTTTGGAGACAAAAAATTAACCTTTTCTTTTAATTTTTTGGAAAATGTGGAGATTTATTGAGCAACTAATGTGTAAAATTTGTTAAAATAAAATACTTAATAACTTATTGATGAATTGGTGAAAAATAACTGACGAATATTGCTGCGATTGCCCCTCTACCACTGCAGTTTAAATTCTATAGAATTGATATGGACTAACGTAAAAAATTATGTTGCTGCATTGTTGCATTGCTGCAACACCACAGTCAAATTAAATGATGTAAAAACTCTGTTTAAAAATGGCATTACAAGATTACTTTTGTTCTGTGCAAAAATTGTGTCGATTATGTTATTGAGAAGGAAGAAAAAGAGTTTTGGGATATGATTGGCATTCTAGAAGATATGATTGAAAACATAGTGATAAGTGTGAATTCGGATTCAGGCAGTGATTCAAGTGATGATGGTATGAATGGGTCCGTTATAAATTGATTATGCAATAATGCCTTAATCTTTTTCTAAATTTTACTACAAAGTTTAATCACATTCTTCATGAGTCTATACATTGACATTGTCTTATGCTATTTAGTTATATACTATAAATGTAGTGAAAAATTTTTGAAAAGGGAAGTAAATTGCATGGTAAAAAAATATTTTATGTATAGCTACCATTAATTTTTTTTATAAATAGTCTTTTGTTTGATTATGTTGAATATCTAATAAAAAAGTCAAGTAAGTATTTTGAATTTTACATTCGTGATATTCTAGTGGTGTAAATGACTCGCTATATCTCGATACTCGATTCAGTATTCCGTGGCATGCAAGAAAGAAAGTAGTAAAGTAAGTAAAGAAAAACGCTTACACCGAATACCGCAACAAAACAGAAGGGTAGAATAGGAATTCAAAAGAGTTGGATGCCGTGCTAGTTCAAAATGTCGTAGAGTGGGGTGAGTCACACAGAAAGAAAAATTGGAAACCTCAGCAAGAAATTTATTTACAAATCGTTAGTTAACATAGTATAAAAAGGAATACATACAGAGACCAAATCGAATCGTCTTGTTATAACATAATGGAAACAAATGCGTCAACTAAGTAAAATAATGAATTTTAAATTTGAACCTCCACGTTACAGCGATCCTTTAGCATAAAAAGATGTTGTATAGAATTGCGTCGCTTTCAGAATTGTCTGTATTTATAGGGATCAAAAACAATTTGTTTTCATTTTAAAAATAATTCTCAGCGATATGTTACATATTCTGCATGCAGTGCATATAAAAGTATATTTTCAAGAAAACAGCTGCGAAATATTCTTAAAACACGGCTTGCAAGCAACAGCCAATTAGAAAGCAATTAGTCTCTGTATACTATAATGATTTCTATGAATTTGTCCGTATGAGAAAACGGCGTATGTTTAAATGGTCGGGTAAATTTTCAACCCTCCTTACAGCATTATGGAGTGAGATGTAGAACATGTTACCTAACTGTTGTAGAAACGATAGCGATTTATTATTTTCGAACTACAATACTGAAAATGAATTAATGTGGGGACGGTTTTATTGCACATACACTTGAGCGAGTTCCACACTTGCATGATAACGAAATAGGATTTCTCAGTACCATTAGCAGCTTTTATATTTTACGATGCAGATTGTTTAGAACGTATTTTAACGAATTTATACAGCGAAGTTTCTAACCTTTTAAAGAACCTATTAAATACAGTTGAGCGATAGTGGATGTTTGCTTATTTCAGGGAATTTATAACACGGCTAACGAAGTAAAATATTATTAAATAAATACTTAAGGAAAATGTATTGGAAGTTTTAAATAAGTACTCATTTCAAATGGAAGGTATATGAGCTTGTTAAATGATAGTTCGTATGATTTAAAATAACATAAAAATCGTAAGGTCGTTTAAGTTAGGCATTTTAGGAGGCGCTTCTTGATAAATGTTAACCAAGGTAGTTGGAAATTAAAATTTATAAGAAGGATTCAGAAATAGATCGATTGCAGGGATTTAACGTAACAAGTTGTATTTGTATCTAATATAATTTAAAAGTGCGTGTATCAAAAAAGGCTACGCAATAATCTCGTAAATTTAGTTTTAAGTAGTTGAAAGCGTTGTTTATGAATCATTTTGGTTTTTCAGTTCGAAAATTGAGAGGTGTATGGGCACTGACAAATCAATAGTGAAAATAAGGTGCTAAGAATGCAATACAGGATCATGTATGTGTTTTAATGTATCTAACAAAAGTTTTTAGAAAAAGTTTTAAATATGATATTTTTAAACAGTATTTTAATAAATTTAGAATTACTATTTAGAATGCTTTTTAGAAGACTTTTCTTAATCATGAAATAACATTTAATGGACCATTGTTTTCTACAGCAAGCAATTTATTCTAACTGGTCACACATACTCTGACATACTACATTGTTTATTTCCCGAAATTTTTGTAATACTCTACGTCATAATTGTTTCTCAATTTTAGCTTGTCAACACTTATCATAAACTTGGCTTTCTAATATTGCCAAAAAAATTTCAAATGGGTCGTGTGTGTGGAATATTAGGAAGATTATCATTCCTGGGTCCAAATGAACGTTATGAACCTTTAACCAATCTCTGGTCACTCTTGAATAATGGCAGGGTGCTAAATTAGGTCAAAATATAATTTTATCGTTAGGATGATGTGCATTGATGAAGTCTGCCAATTTTGGGAGACATCTTTACGTATACTGGTTCATATTCATTGCTTTATGCCTTACAGGGCCGATGTAAAGATGCAAAATTCGCGCTTCAGCTATGGCACTCTAGACCGAAACCTTGTCTTTAAACGTCTTTTTTTAAATCTTATCTAATTTATGAAATTTTCTATATTGTCTGCGTGTAAAATCCAGCACTCTCTTTTGAATACCAAAAGGTAAAATATTTTCCGCTATCCACTGTAAATATTTTGTTTATAATGTAGAGCAATTTATTATTTTTTTACTTAAAGTATTAGAATTTATCACGTTTTTTCTCGCAGGAGATGAGTTGATAAATGAGCGGCTGTGAATTTTTAACAGTTTTTACATTTGTAAGGCAGCAGAATGCCGCTCCTTGAAAGAATAAAATAGTAATCGTTTAAGCTTTTAAATAACATGTAATATTTTAAATTATTCTAACGTCTTACCACATTAGTAGAACTAAAATGGAGAATATCGTATATTATATTTTATTGTATAGAGGAATTTATAATTTCGGAATGCAACCGGATTTGGAAAGGTTACAGAATTCTTGGTAATATACTTCGAATACTTCTTTTCGTTGTTTTCTAATTATAGGTCTGTTGTCTGAGAAATGTTTTAATAATTAAAAAATATGCCAGAGAAACTTGAATTTTTGACTATAAGCAACTAAGGTGCGTTATTTTCTTCAGCAGCATTATTTGAACAATAAACTAATAAATACAACATGTAATAAAAGCTCTTTTTCAGATTTTTAAATGTCAGAACGAAGGTTTCAGTTGAATTATTTTTTATATTAAACGTATTATGTATCTATAATTAAAATTCAATGACTTAGGAGAATGCTAAGATAATATCCCATATAACTCGAACTCGTTTTTTATTTAATTCTTTTAGATATTCAGCTTGTTAAACTTGTCTGTAAACGATTTATAGTAAGATGAATTATAGCTAGTTTAATTTTAGAATTACATACTTGCATATTGAAAAAATACAAATACATTTTGCGAATTAACCCAAACATATTGAGATAATAAATATGAATTGTAGGTATGTCAATGAACCATTATTAATATCTTATCGTCAAGGTTAAAAAATCCAGTACTACTTTTTTAAATTAACAACCTGTATCATCGGCGAATACGTCCGTTGTCCTCGCTAAAAGGATATCCCAGGTCAGGGGGACGAGGTAGCTATAAATATAGGTTAACTTGCCGCAGGTCGAGCAGTTTTAAGACCTAGTGCTTCAGACCGAATAGAAATGAAACTGCTGCTGGTAAGTATTTAATAAATTAGAGTGTCATAATTACAACCTTGCTTTTGTAGTTAACATTTACCCTAGCAGTTGCAGTTTATGCACGCCCTAGCCCCGATGTATCACATATTATTGGAAATGGTCCACGTAAAGAATTTACTAGTTATGGAGCTCCTACTGCAGCAATAAACGGTCATTATGAACCAATTAGTCATCATCCTGGACTTTTTCCGGTACATAGCGATTTTGCTTCACGACCAGATTTCCAGCTACCTATTAAAGAACCAATCGATTTTCTAGCAAAAGATTTGCCTGGATTTGCTGACTTTTTTTCCAAACAAACTGATGTGACAAATTTACCTACTTTTGCAGAAGTTTTTCCTAAACAACCCGTGGAAAACATCCCACCTCATAATGTAAAAAGTTATAAACAAGTATATTTCTATTCCGCACCTGAAACAGAGGAACCACAATATCTTCAAATTCAGTTCGCTCCATCCAAAACTAAAAATACCAACGTTATTTTTGTTAAGGCTCCAAATCCAGCTCCTATTATTCCAAAGATAGTAACGCCAAAACATAGTCTATTTGAAGATAAAACAAAAGTCTACGTTTTTGTTAAGGAACCGGAAAATCTAGACAAAGTTCTTACGTTACCTGCACCAATTCCTGTTAAAACTAAACCGGAAGTATTTATAGTCAAATACAAAAATCAAGATGAAGCACAGAAAGTTATTGCTTCCGGAGTAGAAGATCATGAAGTAGGTAGTACAATGTCAGATGTGAGAGATGAAAGTGCATTTGTAAAAACCTTAAATAACAATGAACCACAAAATATTGATTTAAGCTTAGAAAACCAGATTCGTTATGGCGGTCGTAGTATTTCTCCAAAACCTGATTTCAATGTTCACGTAGAAGACCAATCTAACTCGCCTATCGAACAAAATCAATCTTCAGGAAGCTCAGCGGAAGACACCGGAAAAGACGACGGATCATCTAGTATACCAAATGTTTCGGGACAAGAAAATTCTCAGAATACGCCAGAAAGCTCTTCTGATAATGAGGGTGCAGATTCTGGAACGACTGATGTTAAAAAGGTAACCATTCAATCCTTGGAAGAAGAGCACAATCAAGGTAGTTCTGATGGTGTGAGTGTTAATAATTCTGGTAGTTCTGGCGCAATAACAGGTACATCTTCTGAAATACAAACTGCCGAAGGTTCTTCAACATCTAACCTTAGTATTTTAAACTCCAGCCAATCATTTGGGTTTGTTAGTCAAGAAAAATATGGATCTCCTGAAGTTTAAACGAATTAAGTTTTTATGCAATCTTTTTTGGTATGTTTAAGTTATTTATAAAAATGCTAAATGTTTACTAGAAAGACTTTTTTAAATATAAGTGATTTGATCTAAAATAAATAATATAATTTATCATATTGTTAATACTTTTTGAAAGGTTTTTTTGTATTATTATTAGGTCGCCTTAGTAAAAGACTACTGGTAAAAAAGAAGACTGAATTTATCTTGTAGTTTACATCAATAGGGCTTTAACATTGAAATAATGACCCTGGATATGATTTAACTGTATTTCAGAAATTACCATATACTTAAAAAAATTAATATTTGTATAGAAAATATTAAAAGAATATGCAGCATCTCATAATGTGTAAATGTGTGTGGTAAAGCTTTTAGTGAATGTGATGATTGCATTTTAGAAAATGCTAGCGCATTATTAATTAAATAAAAAAGTCCGAAAAATTTTGGATATTTTGCGCTTGTTAAGAATAATTAAACGTAAACGATGGGAATTTACAAAAATGACTACCTTATTCCCATGTGAATTGTTGCCGCAGATATTTACGAAATATTTATAAATGAAACAAATACACAATGAAATCGAATTGCAGGATAATTTATTGATTAACATTTGCAATGTAGAGGACACAAAAATATATCGAATTTTATTACTTATACAGTGTACAATTTAGCCCTACTAATGTCATTATATAGGTTTTCTGTTTGTACACTAATGCAGTCGATGCATACATAAAAGTCACAAATACATAAAATATCTGTGACGCTATAAATTAAAAAGTTCAATCTACAAGCAAACCGCTCATCTCTATACTGGAAATTTAACAATATGCTTCTAGAGGACGTTGATTTTATAGAATGTATGAAAGCTTTTTTAACACAAATAGTAGAAAACGTTCCTGCAGGTTTCACAGGTGTGGTGGACACAATTAAACGTTGATATAAAATACGTCACGATTCAATACCAGAGATAAAAAGGTAACTCAAATGAAAGAATGCTCCTTGCCGAATAAGGAACTGCAAAACGTTTTACAGAGTTGTAATAGTACCAAACTTGAAGAAATTTGTGAAATAATAAAGGAAGTGAAGAACGCTCATCACATGCAATTGTCGAATATGGAAATAGTGAAGTTGAAAGAAGTATGTGTGCCTACAGTCCGTTAAAACATTTAAACATGAACGAAAAAGTTGTCGAACACCTCATTGGCTTATGCAAAGAAGTGAAAATCTATTTTCAGTCACTTTACAGTAAGAAAACAACAATTTTAAATAACACATCTGAATTATATACGCACCCACCAAAAGTGAAAGAATGCGACAGAGATGAATAAGAGTGACTATTTACTGAAGAGAAATTCAGACATTTGTCGCAGTCGTTAAATAAAAACATAGCACCTGGGAAACATAGCTGACATGCAGAGTATTATATTAAGTTTTGGAAGCAACTAAAACACAGCTATCACTGAGTTTTTTCATATTCAATGCAAGAAAAATAGTTACTAAGAACTACTTCAACATTTCCACTGGCAGTTATAAATATTCATCAAAAAAATGCTTTTGACAATGTAAACTACGATTTAATTTGTTGCGGGTGCTTGGTTTCGAACCCTTTCTCATCGGATACACTGAGACATTGTATAAGGACGCATTACCTCACATGCGTCTTGGATCACTTTTAACAAGCGTAATTTTTCATGATAAAGGAGTACGTCAGGGTTGCCCTCTGTTAGGCCTCCTCTTTACTTAATCCTTAGAATCCTTTCTTATGCTTATGCCGTCGCTCCCTATAAGGTTCATCCATTCCACTAGAGCAGCAACTAAAACTATCTACAAACGCATATACAGACGATGTGTCAATATTTATTTCAAAAGGTAGTGACTTCCAACTTTTTATAAACACGTATAGACTATACAAAGAACAGTTCTGGTCAGTGCTAAACATGACAAAGACTGTTGGTTTGTAGGTAGCGACGTAGAAAAATAGAACTGTTACACCACTGAACTACAATTGGTTCAACACGACTATTAAAATGTATGGCGTTCGATTTTCTGTAAATATCAATAAAGATCAAAATTTTGCTACACAAGAATTAGTTCCCAAGTTAGAGAGCACCCTGAATATATGGAAACTTCGTTTTCTTGGATTGCCAATAGTGGTAATCAACCGGAATGTAACACTAAATATATGCCATTATTTGCAGGTACTTGTATAGTCCAAACTAATTAAAAATAATGCAAAACAAACTTCTCGATTTCGTGTGACACTGGAAGCATTGGACGAATACGTTTGATCTACATCTATCAGTCGAGAGGTGTTGAATAGGTTTAATTAATCTGGTATCCAACAAAATGAGTTTTCGCAGTTTTCTAGTATGTAGATTAATAATCATCAGCAATAATGAAAAATAGGCTTTGCAAATACACCACTTTGTTACGAAATTCCGTGCAGACAAGAAAGCAAGCACTAAAGTAAGTAAAGAAAATCGCCTACACCGAACACCGCAACAAAACAGGGCTATAATGGTAGAATCAAAATCCAAAACACTTAGATTTCGGACTAGCTCAAAAACGTTGTAGAGTGGGATGGGTGATACAGAAAAAAAAATAGAAACTTCAGTAAAATGCTATATTACCAACATACAGTCCTAAAAGAATACTTACAAAAGTCAAAAGCACACGTCTACGTAATCGTTCGTTATACGTGATGTAAACAAAGCGTAAATTTACATATAATACATATATAATACCTAAACATTTAAAAATATCGAGAATAAAATCCTATTATCTAAATAATAGGTACATATATACATGCAAGAATACTTACAACATGTTGCAGCCCTAAATATGTACAAGCAATAATACAGTATTTATGCAAAAAATAATACAGTAACATCTACTTTGGGAAGTGCACCTCCTAAGCTTTAAGAACGTAACATTACATTTTAAATAACGTAATCAAGTATTAATTAGCAAGTCGTTGACGTTAACATTAATTTACACAGAAAAGGAAACAGTAGTGCTTAACGCAAGCTTTAAGAATAAATGCATAATCGTTCGTGCCTTGTAATTTATTGCGGAATCAATCAAAAGAAGTATCTATCTTTCAAAACAGCAACACAAGTAAAACAAACAGAAAAACTGTACCTTAAGCTATCGGCTTCTCTCTGGTACCATCTTAAGATGAGGAAATGCAGGCTGCATTTGTCTACGGCTATTCTAGCACACTATGTACAAAAACGCATTTGAAATTGCGACTTTACAACGCCCAAAGGATGCTGTACAGCTTTAGAATCGGATACGTCAGATCAGAATCGAATAAGTAAGAGAGCTTTTCAAAAGTTGAACTTGTATTTTTACAACTTCAAGTAAGTAACATAAAACCATTCCCAGCAATAGAATGTTAAAACTTCTGCGAAAGCAAGTAAAACTATATTTCAAATAACAACGACGAAACATTCTTAGATTGCAAATAATAAAGAAGGCAAAATACGATAATTAAATCCATTGAATTTTGTTTGCATGGGAGAGCACAATATATTTTAAACCACCCAAGCGCGTATGGGTCTTACATACTGCCAAAGACAACGCAAAGTATAACCGATTGCCTGACTTTTAGAAATGGACTGAGATTCGTATTATTATCGATCCGCACTACGGGGATACCAGGAATGCATTAATTGGGGGAACGATTTTATTATCCCTAAAACTAAATCGACCGAACATGTGCAGATAATAAAATAGAATTTCACAGTAAACGAGCGGATAACCAACCCATTAAAGTTTTTTAATAGCGAGACGTTTTAATCCTTAGAAGCTTTTATACAAAGCAGTTGTTTCGAACACGTTTCGTACAATAAACTATTGGAAATAACAAGCGTATTTCAAGAAAGACGAAGCTATTAAAGTGGTTTGAGGAGAAGCAAATGCTTACTTGTTTCAACAAATTTAGCCAAGTTGTTTCATAAAGTGCTTCAGAGAATTTATAAATTGTTATAGGATATATTCCATGTAGTTCTATACTGAGGGAAATTTTTATACAGGACGATTTAATAGGTATTTATTGAACTTGTTAAGCTTGTATAATTTGAGAACAGCAAAAAGGGTTTAGATTACCGACTTTAAGCGGCGCTTAATTAAGGTAAATGGAAACCAATGCAGAATCACTCTATTTCAAAATGTTAACGCAACAGGTTGAATGTTTTACCACCTCAGTCTATGAATGACCTTTTGGCACACTATAAAAGAATTGTAGCCATCTAAAAATGTTATTAGTATTAATGTAGTCGCAGAAAATTAACAATAAAGCAATTTAAAATATTGATCGATGGGCCAGGAGGTATTAATGAAATTCATAAATCGAAAAGAAGTAAACTGCATGGATATATTTTGCATACAAAATAAAAACAGTACGATTCCTGGTACATACAATTGCTCCAGTTAATTAGACGTTATTCTTCACACAGCCGTCCCTTGGTCAAAACTCAATTATATCCTAGGGGTTCGCAAGAAATCGTCTTGCAGACGCATACTTTTGAATAAAATAAGTGTGACAGATTCGTCAATGTGATCATTCATTTCCTGCATTGGTGATGCAGGGCGCAAAATAGTAGAGTCCAAAAGTAGTACTGAAAGAACAGGTGAGCTCTAGTTTTGGGTGCTAGTGTAACAAATGTGGGTGCTCCACGTGTAGGGCTCCAGTGAAACAAAATGGGTTCCAGTGCTATATCATCTGCCTACTTACAGTCTCAACGACCAGGTGAAGGTTTAATTTTCGGGAGAGCATGCGTTCAAGCCTTGGTTGAATATGGCAATTTGCAAAGCAAATAGGGCGCCGCCGCATCTTTAAACATGATTGAAAATTAATTTGGCTGAGGGGAGATGCAGAAACTCTCCTGCAATTAACTCAAGATCTATAAATAATTGATTAACAATTTACTACAAATATTTTCCAAAACAGTGAGTACTAACGTACCACAATTAGTTGTCAGCATTGACACTGAAAGGAAAGTCACATAATAAGATTTATTGTTTCCTTGGAAAATACAAAAGTAATAAATTGTAAATACATTTCCCATAAGATGGAGTATAAAATGTTGCTTTTTTAATCCTATTATCGTTACTCTTTTAATTAAGTTATGAGCTTCTCAAAAATATTTTATATATTCTTTACAGATATAAATAAATGATCAATTCAACTAAACGTTATAATGATAAAGTTAAAATTTTTATTTCCAAGCAAATAGTTCAATTAAGCAAGTTCAGTTCTTAATTCTTAAATTTAAATTCATTTAGTTAATAGTTCAATTAATCGAGTCTAATTCTTAATTCTTAGATTCAAGATCATTTAAAATAATTCAAGTTTATTTAAAAGGCCAAACAACAGTATTGGTATTTGTATACATGTGTTCACTTTTCTAAAATATGTTAACCAAGAAACAAATACTTCATGTATAAATTATTGATATAAACACTTATAAGCAATTTATAATATATAAAAATTAACACACGTTGAAATTATTATAACAATTCAAAATAAGTTATGTGCGTGCAATATCTCTAAGTAAAAAACGTAATTTCTATTAAAAGCAAAGCTAAAATTTCATTTTGACAGTTAAATTATAAAAATAATTATTAGTAAAAAATTCTTTTTATTATGTTCAACACTTTTAATTTTCTCATCAATACAAACGGCAAAACTTTCCACAGCAGGCATATTAACTTAAGTTTATAATTCACTTCGAATAATCCACTTCAAAGCCAACAAAAATTTTAAATACCTTATCGAAACTCTGCAAAACTATTTTGAAGACGAATACAACATATCTTCTACTGTTTATTCAAGGCCAACAACTAACAGTATCCAACTTTGTATATTATTTTCAGATAAAACGAACCACACAAAATGTATAAACGCTTTAAGAGTTTAGGACTTGTTTTATCTCTGCATATCAAACGCAACTAATTTTAATATTTTGACTAACCATGATAAATATAGTTTTCATTAAGAAATCGACGTACAGTTATGGTTATGTACAGGAGCACCATCGTGTTGATTCTATATATTCCTTCTTGTACTCAAATCGACATCTACCAGTAAAGTGGGGTGATCTTCGAAAAAGTAGGGATCAGCAACATGGTTGCCAATAATACCTCTACAAACATTAAGGACCCATCGGTTTTGATGCTCGATTGTTCTTAGCCTATGTGGATTTTCAGTTGCATAGCAATGCATATTATGCGTAATAACTGATTCGTTGCTTTTGAACGATGCTTTGTCACTGAACAAAATATTCGAAATGTGATTTTCATCAACCACAATACTTATTCGATTTGAAAATTGTAGGCGAGTTTCAAAATCATCGTCATATAATTCTTGATGAGCTCGATGCGATAAGGATAGAATCGAGGCTTCAATATTATATTATTTATACTGCTTTTTGAAATATTAATTTTTAGAGCAATTGGAAATGTAAATGAACGGTGCTCAGATTCAGATTTTCTTCTATCATCAACAAAATTTCTAGTTCGGATTCGTCATCAATTAGTTTTACTATCATTTTACGCTTGGAATATGCAAAGTATCTTCAAATCTATTCCGCAGTTATTCAATATCATAAGTGTTATTTATCTCCAAATTTATATGCTTTGAAACCAATCTAAAGTCACCAAAAACTACCCTTTTTACCAAAGAGACCTGAACGTTCTGGACCCCTTTATAATATATTACGTACTTTTAACGTATACAAAGTTTGTTGCTGACTTCGTTACACTTATATAAATTAAGTAAATTCAGTATTGAAATTTAAATAGAAAAACATCTTAAAACTAATTAAATCTGACCTGTTACAGGTTGTTCTGCTTAATTGAACCCCTCGTTTTCCATAGATTACTTCGTGCTTCTTTACTTTATTTGCATTGATTCTCGCAACTCAAAATTGTACCAAAATTGTCGACGCTGATTATATTCATCCATTTAAAATATCTCCACATTCGCATTATTATATCCATCCACACATTTGAAATATTATACCATCAATTAGAATCATTTTCACCAAGATTCGAAGTATTCATGCATTTAAATTATTGTCATCACATTCGAAATATTATACCATTAACTCGAAATATTAACATCACATTCGAAATCCTATTATTACCTTATTAGTTTAAATAAATTACCCCAAATTCTACTCACGTTATACGGCAAAAGAAGTCTTCATATTTGTAGCACTTATTTGTCACTATAACTTCCACTATTATATTATTAAATATTTAAAAATACGCGTGACTTTTAATTCACAGTGACACAGCTTGGCCCTGCTTGAGTTTAAAACTGAACTGTCTTATCATTGCTCGATGTTAATATAGGGTCATCCCACTTGCATTTGGGCTGGGTTTTCAACAAGTCTGGTGGATATCTTAACTAATAAGGTCTTTGTATTTCATACATTTGAAGTAGTTTCTGATGTAATATATCGGTTTCCCATGTAATGGTTATTTGCTTATAGATACCTCGTTATCTTGACCATACGTTGTTTTGTGTAGATATCGCCTTTTCCATATTATACAAATATAAATTATGTAATTTCAATTTTACTTTCGTTTATTTTACGCGTGTTTGAACTGCGTTTTCTTATCAAAATGTTTATTGTTTCCACGCACTTACTTAAAACTTTGTTAAGTGTTATCCCTCATCTTCGTATTTGTTTTATAACTAATTAGAACCCTTTTCAATGCGTGTTTAATTACATGTACTATCACTTCTTCCGAATAAGCGTACTTTTACTGAAAGATATTCTTACTTGGATTGTTTAAAGCTAATAAAGGTCTATATACCGAGTGTTGAATACTTGTTATTTACCTAATGTATTAATTACCTATTTCTGTGCTAAATATGTGTCCTATTGTTGTAAGATGTGCTTGTTCGCATTGTTTAAAGCTAATTATGATCTATATACAGGGTGTTAATTGCTTACTATTTACATAATATCCAAATTACTTAATTTTCTACTAAATAGGTGCAGTTTTCTGCTTCCTATTGCAATTTATGGTTACTACCTGACCATTGCTATTCAATCCACCCCTAAACAACCCCTTATCATAGCAATATATATATATATATATTATATCGTGTAATTTGTAGGTTAAAAAATAGATAAATAGGTCATAGGTCAAGCTTGCGTGTGTAGATACCGCTTATTAAAAATTTAATTAGGTGTTTTAGATATTAAAGGTAACGATTATTCAACTTAAGGTAGAAATACAGAGGTAATATGATTTTAGTTTCAGCTTTGCATTTATTTGTAAAGAACTATCATAATATTTATAGAGTATGACGATAAAGCTTAAATATCTATCATCAAGAGCAATTTAGTTTGTGTTCAGGATAAAAATGCCGTTTTAATTATTACAAAACAGTGTACAAAGGTTTGAAAGCCTTTAAAATTTGCTTTATCGTAGCATCGATAATTTGAAGGGCATCTGTTAATAATATAGAAACATTTCAATCCTGTTTAGCGTAAGATAGTATTAAAAACACGAGCTTGTTATGGACAGGAAAGAAAGTCCATAATTTCTGCGAATGTAAATAAACGTTAAAGGCAGACACAGATCGATATCGCAAACAAGGACGGACGTGGTTATAGCACATGAAAGAGGGAGACGCAAAAGTCGAATATCAGTTAGAGTAGATATAATAGGTTCCTTCTAGAACACTTCGATCCTCACTCGATCGATCCCCCCACCCTGCCTTCTATTTCGCAGTTGTTGAGGTGGTGTGCCTTGTAAATTCTGACGATCCTCAAGACACTTCTGGCGCACATCGTTTTTCACTGGATCACCGCCCCTCCTACCCCTTTCTGCTTGCCTACTAGTTGTAGGGTGTTGAAGGGGGAAGGGGGTCTTATGACAATTCTTACGACTCATATGAATTCTTCATTATGTTTATCGTCTGTGCGGGTGTCCTAATCAGCATTTTGCGGGCTAGAAAATTTTTAACGATTAGGGATATATAGGCAGATATAATTAGCATCGTGAAATTACATAGGATTATTTAGCACTATTATTTTAATATTATAATTTTACTTTTTAACATATATCATTTTAATATTAGACTAGCATAAGTGTGTTCTTAAATTTTAGAATTAAGTTGACTACATAATTGGACTTATATACATATGTCTGTAGAGACTTTATTAATAAATGAAATAAATGAAATTATGTTTATCGGCTTTGCGGGTGCCCCATTTGGCATTTTGCGGTCTAGAAAATTTTTAACGATCCTCATGACTCGTATGAATTCTTCATTATGTTTATCGGCTTTGCGGGTGCCCCATTCGGAATTTTGAGGTTTAGAAAAATTTTAAAAATTTTAAATCGAGCTAACATATGCACTCAAAATTATATGGCATAGGTATGGGTAATCAAAATTGTAAAGGGTAATTGTTTCCGTTCTCTGGGATCGGTGATTGAGCACAGAAATAAAAATAAACTGCAATATATATGGAAATAAAATTTATTAGACAATCTATACACAGTAGTAATAAATTCTTTGTATATATCTATATTTACAATAATATTATCATTGTACATGTTTTAGGCTAAACATGTATATACATTGTGACCCTAAAACAGCACGTAATGTGTACAACTTAAATCCGAGCAATATATACAACTTATAAACTAAGTAAAATAAAATCTATTATCTATTTCACTATGCCCCATGCATACGTTAAGGTCGTGTTAGGGATGACGAAACGCTTATCATCTGCGCCCGATAAACTAACCTTGCTAAGTAACAGCGTAAACAAATCATGTTTTTGCTCCTAATAGTTCGCATCGAATGCACGAAGGCTCGGAAGTTACTGTTATGTGCTACGTCCTTAAAACTATCAACACTTATACCCTGCACAACACTACGCTTAACCCCTTTAATCTTTTTATTACATCCCTTTCGCTAACTATACAGTAACTCTTGGCGCGAGTACCCACAAACTCCAAAACTATCTCACCACCAAACTCATCCTTGAACTTTCCGGGCACTTTCTTGTTTACAAGTGGGATCTTATATTTATTGTCTGGGTGGTAGTCACTAGTGTCGAATAGGTCCAGGCAGGCATGAATATCACTGTACAAGTCTTCTGTTTCGACACTATACACGAGCGAATCGGTATCTGTATACAAAAGCGAAAGCTTAGATCCATACAGAGGCAACAGTTTTCATAGTGAAAGTCATAAATCAAGGTTTTTGATAGGTCTAAAATCGAAAAGCCTGCATATATAGGTTTATTATAGGTGACTTTAACGCGGTCCATCTGTATGAGTGCTAAATTTTCGCCTAGTACCAGATTACAATTAAAGTTCGGACGGGTAATCAGGGTACTCGCACACAAGGTCTTCCGGTTACTCTCCCACCGAGTCACAAGCTTCACGTCGACGCGCTTGTCTATATTTTCCATGGTTTTACCAAAGATGGCATTGTTCATGAGTTTGAAAAGTCCTTCTCAAAAGCGTTAGTGGCACGAGTGCGAAGGTCCGTGTTCAACTCGATATAAGGCTTCAACCATGGAGACTGGTCGAACTCGAGAACCCGATGGATGGAGGTCAACACTAATCCATTCCGCACACACTGCTGTAGATTCCTGTAGTGGATAATGTAGCGGTGTTTGTCTTCTAAGGTGGCGAGGAGCTTCGGAGCCTTAGATGTGATATAAGGTGACGTCTTCATTTCCGGGCAGAACGGCAGGTCGTTGTGGAGATCATGTAAATGTGAAGGGTACTCCAAGTCGACCTCCAGAATGAATCCTTTCGCAGAGTCCTTGGGAACATTTAAGATGGTGGCCTGAGTTCGGCTATATCGGTAGAGGGCAACCATCGAAATCCTCTAAGAGGAGAGCCTGGCTCATGGCCCAGCCATACAAGTTATTGGCATCGTAGTATGCCAAATACTTAGACGGAGCCGCAGGATCGTACTCTTCCATGTACTTGTTGTTGGCAGCAGCGTAACGCCCACTACACTGAGTCAGACCCCCTCTGATCCCAGACTTTATAAAATGGTACATGTCAATATCCGTGAGGAGCTCCAGTTTCACGCCGGTGTATTTTAACATAGCGTCCCAGGTTAATGAGGGCGCTGTCACATACTGGCACGGATCAAGGTCATAAGTCGACATGCACACCCGGCGAAAGTTCTCAAAG
This sequence comes from Platerodrilus igneus, assembly GCA_036346225.1. Classification (NCBI taxonomy): domain Eukaryota; kingdom Metazoa; phylum Arthropoda; class Insecta; order Coleoptera; family Lycidae; genus Platerodrilus; species Platerodrilus igneus. Next base: position 6,193,790 of record JARFIW010001503.1, on the reverse strand, counting down.
ACGTCTGCTAACAACAGTACATCTGTCTTCAAATAGAGGTCGCTATATTCTCCGAGCGTGTTAAGACCAAAGTCGCGCCATACCTTTTGGGCCCTCTCGTATTCGTCGGTGGTAATGGATGTAGAGGCGAGATCATTGTAGAAGGCAGCCTGTGGTGGAGAGCTGTTTCCTCCAATACTTCCATACTTTGTATGTAAGTGTATGGAAACACGCCTTTCTTGGTAACCAGTCGGAACCTGGAGTCCTCGGGAAGTGATGTCTGACCTCTACAAACTGGTCCTGGGTCAAATTCTTCGCCAGTGTATCCAACCCGGACGCCATAAATCGGAGAGAGTCGATAAACCGAAGTTGGACACAAGACTTGTCGGCAGTCTTTTCTTGTTTGTCTAAGACCACTTCTGTATCGGATAGTCGTACAGTTTTCGAAAACGAGATGAACCGCTCTTTATTGTTCGGTATAACGTTAATCTTTTCGTTATCATACCCCAGTTCTTTTATGATGAAATGAGCATCATATCCACTAAGGTTGTGAAACACCACTGGGATAAACTGCGGAACCCGATAGAGGATGTTACATTTGGAGTGTACAGGAAAGCGGTACGCACCATTCATGTGGTTGTGATCCCGCACACGGTCTGTTCCAAGCGGTTTCTTGCATATTCCACAGTCATCGATAGTGTGGAACAAAAGTTCATTCTGGGCATCCAAAGGAATCATGGGCACATTCGTCGTCAAGATCTTACCCAGACGTCTAGCTTCCTCTCTAAGTTTGATAACAAATTTACGTGCTGCGTCTGGACCCCGGTAGATCTCAAATTTATTGAGGAGTTGTCATAGCAGCATTTAATGTAATATGCCCAGCTATAAGGGGTATGCAGCTGGAGCGGTGTTGTAGATGACATGGAGGGTCGGGCTTTGCAAAACTGTACGGCTGTAGGAGCGATTCAAAGTCAGCATAAATAACGAATGGGACCAGCATTTGTTTTGGATGCTCGAAAATTCCAAAACGTTGTTGAAGACGGTGGGCATTTGGGTTACAACATGGTTACAGTCCCTGCTCAGTATGCCTGATCAAGGCAGTCTCAGTCGGAAAAAGATTAAACATCCATCGCAGATCCATTTATGTAAACGTTTTTGATAACTGTTTACCGACCAGACGTCCCAAATCCTTGATCCAACAAAATGACTTTTTCTTCATCCTGGATGTAGAGCAAGTTAACGTGCCGGGCTCTCCTGCGTTTAGTAAAATGTAGAGGACCAACAATAGACCTTCCTTCCACTCCGAATACATTGATACTCAGATCGTTCAAAGCCTCGAACTTGGCAATCTTGTCAAAGGCCATAGGGAACTCTATACCACCCATATTTAAGCAGCTTGAGTAATGGGGGTACTTGCTAAGACGATGGGGGTTATGCTCGGCAGGATACAGCGCTGCTACAATGGAGTATGCAAAACAGGCTGCGTCTCGGTTTTAACATTCACCACCGCTTTTTTAGTTTTTATCCAGCGTGGAAGGTCAATGTAAGAGGATCCCCTAAGTGGCTGGTATTTGTTGATGTTTAGTTCTAAATGCAGGACACGTTGTAAGGCCCAACCGGACTGGTGATGTTCAAATTCTTGGGATTTATCGAGCATCTCCCGAGAAAACGCTGTATACACTTTGTTCAAGTCGCTCGATCGGGTTATAATTTGATTCTTGGTATTGAAAGATTTAGTTGCTTCGGTATCACCCAAGTCCATCTTTGTGTACATACCAAACACTTCCACATTAATTTTAAGGCTCGTGTGGGCCTCCAAGGTGTCCTGGATCAACTTTACAAAATGCTGCTTTTGTTTAAGTAAAAGTCCTCAATGTCTCTACAACCAGACATATTATTGATGCGGTAAGTTGCGATCCGGGAGCGGAAGGCAGACGATAACAGCTGTATCGCTTCTTGTTCGGGGTCTCTGGATTTGGTCTTATGCGCAGCACTACGTAAATGTCCAGGGAACTGGCGTGAAGGAACGTCCATATTGCAATCCTTGCAATATCGTATGTCCTGTCGCTGGCGTTTTGGGGCAGGTGCAGCACGTGGTGGTGATGCTCCACGTTTGGCTGACATCGATGTAGAAGAAATAGTATTTCCGTGGAGAGCGTGCTGATGCCGGGTTAAATTAGCTCGACGCCCAAACCCCATATCACAAATGTCGCACACAAATAATACTGGTGCTGATAATCCAGTCGGTGGAGCTGAGGCTGTAACCTGACGTGGTGGTGGTCTAATGATATTATGAACCTCCTTTTGTGTCGGTTAAGGTTGCTCTGGATCGAGAAGTTTTCTGGCACACATCGCAGACGAATACTTTGACGGATTCCATTGTAATCTGCACAATAAAACTATGTTTATTACTCAGTTTAAAACACGTAAATTGCAATGTTTTACAGGTGTAAAAGAAACACTACTGAGGAAAATGGGCTGAGACTTCTTATAAATAGCAAGATGATCGTAAACAGGCAAATTAAAGTGCGTGCTCACAGGCAGTCAATATAACTTCGGTCCAGGATTTGTTTGTTACTCAGTTTAAAACACGTAAACCACGAGGTTTTGCGATCGTAGAAGAAATACAACTGAGGAAAATGGGATGAGACCCTTATATTTATAGCCAGATGATCGTAAACAGGTGAATTACTGCGCATGCTCACAGGCATCCAATATAACATCGCCTTAGGATTCCTTTGAAATTTGTATAATAAAATGATGTTTATTTATAGTTTAAAACACGTAAATTATGAGGTTTTGTAGTCGTAGAAGAAACACTATTGAGGAAAATTGGTTGAGACTCCTAATAAATAGCCAGATGAATGTAAGAAGGTAAATTAAAGCGCATGCTCACAGGCAACCGATATAACTTCGGCCCAGGATTCCTATGTGATCTGCACAATAAAACGATGTTTATTACTCAGCTTAATAAACGCAGACAAATGTTTTCGCATTCGCGGAAAAGGAAAATGGGCTGAGGCCTCTTATAAATAGCCAGATGATCGGAAATAGGTAAATTAGAAAGAATGCGCACAGATCGCTAATAAAACGTCGCCCCAGTGGAGATGCTCCTAAAGGAATGGAGCACAGTTACGTCTGGGGAACTTGCGATACAACTAAAACAGAAAAATTAGCATTATATGAATAATAAATAGTCATTGCTATGTTTTCGGACCTTATTCGATATAGAACCATGGCGCCAACCGCAAACGACAGCATTGTTGCATTCTATAATTTATAATGAATACGACCGTGGGCTACTTCAGTTTTATTCTAGTATTTTTAATAGCTTGTAAATTTCGATATTGATATTGGAATTGATGTGTAAATATAATATAATATAAGAATTAAAAATTAAAACCAGTAGTTTACATGGAAACTGGGCATGTCATCAACCAGTTCAAAAATATATTTTATAGGTATTTCAGTTATTAATGACATTGCACCAAATTCATTCCTATAATATATCATGATGCTAACCATCATGATCCTATTACGTAATACTAAAACTAGTGCTAGCGGCGACTTAAGTTGCTGCTACAGTTTAGAAACCTATAAAACTTAATTCATATACAAATTTTCAAGCCACTGAATAAATAAGATGTAAATAAAATAGCCGAGCGCCTGCCTATTTGCAACATTTATTAAAACGTGTATGCCAAGGTCATATTAATATACACGTCTGGCGAATATTAAACACATAATTAAGCTAAAATGAATCTTTTAAAATAAGCATCGTCATCATCTGAAACAATGTTTTGTTAAAACTGAGTATTTTACGTTAATGTATCAGCATATGTCATAAGGAAATGCTCCGAGTGTAGACCCCGGGTATTTATTTATAAGTAAAATATTTAATCATTACTATTATTGTGCTATTCATTAGCAGAAATCTGCACAAATCTGCATAAATATTACATCCAATGCTCGATTTGATTGCATAGAATTAACCTTGTACCTGTTTTTGTTTGAGGTCTGAAAGCATATAATTAAAATATTGTATCATCCGTTTTAAATAATTCAGGTATGTAAAATTTTTTAAAAATTCAATATTCGGATAATTTAAAGAACGAAATAATGCTTTAGATAATTAAATGGAGTATTTTCATTATACAATACAATAATAATTATTACAATAGGTAAACCTATTTTGACTATTAAAAACAATGTCGATGTGTGAGCTCAAACGTTTAGTTACTTGATAAAAACTTCTCGGGGCATGATTCGAGCGATCAACGACCTACTTAAACGTGTTTATGCCTGCATGAATGTGCGTGACGTCATAAATATCATTGCTCATAAATATTTCTAGGATTAGTTCGCTGTAAATTGCAGAAATGACTGCATTCCATACGATACGATGATACAACTGTCTATAATTAACCGCAAAATACTAATTATAAAATGAGCTATATATTAAAACAGAAAAATTACTTTTACCTGACGTTGAGATAATCAAAGCGGTTGATAATTAATCAATTTATAAAACTGAATACCCTTCAAATCGACCGATTTACATATATTTTAAATTCAGGCAATTAATTGTTTTATGATGTAACTATGTTGTCTTGACTCATCCAAAATTCTTCGGCACGTCTGTGCGAATCTCGGTAAAATTAAAGGTCATCATAGCTTTTATTAGAACTCGAATATTTCAGTGGATCCTACAATATTAACAAAAAATTACTAAAAATCTATTAGAAACCATAAATTATCCCGAAACTAAGCCGAATTTACGCTAAATTAAAATTAAATATGTAATTCATATATGCAACATTAAAAGCTCGTCAAAACGTGTCAACGATTATATATAATATACACGTCTATCTAAAAAGCAAATACTATACATATAATTAAGCTAAAATGTGTCTTTTAACACCGTAAAACTTGCAGATTAATCTGAAAAATATGCTGTTAAATATGTATACAAAGGTTTAATACTCACCTTCAACCACTTCTCAAAACTGCATTGATAGTAAACAGCAACCAGGAAAAAACTGGTCCGAGCGCACTTTACGTTATTATATTAGCATATCTCGTAACAATATGACCAGGAGTAAACACCTGAGGTCCATCTATATTCATACTACACCAACTATACCTATGTGCTATTCTTTAACAGAAATCTGCGTTAACAGATCGAGACAAACGAAAAGAATGACACATAGGTATGGTTTGTCGGTATGAATATAGATGGACCTCAGGTGTTTACTCCTGGTGCATATTGTTACGAGATATGCTAATATAATAATGTAAAGTGCGCTCGGACCAGTTTTCCGGTTTTACTGTCCGTTAATCATAGCAGTTAGGTGAGTGACATATTTAATTTAATTATACGGAAATTCTGCATAATTTTCGATATATAATTTATGGTTTCTAATAGATTTTAGTAATTTTTGTTAATATTGTAGGATCCACTGAAATATTCGAGTTCTAATAAAAGCTATGATGACCTTTAATTTTACCGAGATTCGCACAGACGTGCCGAAGAATTTTGGATGAGTCAAGACAACATAGTTACATCATAAAACAATTAATTGCCTGAATTTAAAATATATGTAAATCGGTCGATTTGAAGGGTATTCAGTTTTATAAATTGATTAATTATCAACCGCTTTGATTATCTCAACGTCAGGTAAAAGTAATTTTCTCTGTTTTAATATATAGCTCATTTTATAATTAGTATTTTGCGGTTAATTATAGACAGATGTATCATCGTATCGTATGGAATGCGGCCATTTTGTGATTTGCATAAAGCAAAACGACACATAAATAGTACAGTACAATAAATAATTTGCATAAGAAATCGATTTTATGAATAAACTATATTACAAAACCTGTATATCAGCCTACCTATTTGAAACCGCGTTATTAGAGAAACAATATATTTCCTGAATTAATTGCAATTCAAGAACTGTATTACTCGGTTTATAATCCCGGAATTTAACAGTAATGTGATATAAAACGTTAATAATAAATTTTGGATTCAAACTAAACATTCTTATTGCTATCGAATCAGTAATTATTTTATAAAATTAGCTATATATATCAAACCAGCACTGATATTTTCGAGTTATATAGACAAATGTATTCTTCTTCCTATAAATCGTGATTAATGGTCATTTCTACAATTAATAGAGAACGATACCTAGAAATATTTATGAGCTATGATATTTATGACGTCACGCATATTCATGCAAGCATAAACACGTTTAAGTAGGTCGTTGATCGCTCGAATCATGCCCCGAGAATTTTTATCTCTAACGGGTCGATAATTATTTTTGAAAATTCATAAATCGAATCAATGTATAGATTTTTACGCTCTTATAATTGTTATACAAATTTCATGCTTGGACTTAAATTACAGCTTAATGTTTAAAGAACATCACACAAAAACCCGTTTTAATATAATAAAATTTAAGGAAGCGCTATAAAGTTTACATATTGTTGAAATACAAATATTGTGCTATGATAACTAACAATCCTACTTGTTTAACTTTATTAGTGTTTAGGCTTAAAAATAGGGCAAAATTCGAGTAACCAGACGGTATATAGTATATTGTGTCACAAGGACAAAAGTGCTCATTAGCAGCCCGCAGCTATTAGATGCCTGAGCGAGCGAAGCGAGCGAGGGCAGCTGATAGCTAAGGACTACTAATGCATTTTTGTCTGTGTGATACACAACTGTTTTTCGTCTAACATTAAAGAAAAATAGAAAAACCATAAAATAAAGAAGGTTAATAACATTTGACGTATTTATTTATTATAGTAATTGATATTAATTATCCCTTGACCATTATTATGGATAGTGATACCAGAATTTGTAGGCACTTGGTAAGTATTTTAGATGCTGGTAGCATGATGACATTTTTTACGATAACGTTGACGGTCTATCTACATTAATTGGTATTTCATTTATTTGGTTTAAGAGCAATTAACATGTGAATTGTATTATTTGTGCTGGTACTAGACAGTTGATGTTCTTGGTTTGTTAGAATTTTGAGAAATTTTAATCTTATTTGATAACCAATCACCTATATATCCTTAAGCAATTGCAGAAGAACACCATCCTCCAGGTATCTTAAGTGTTATTAAATTACTTCCAGCATTAGCTAATAGAGTTGCAGAACTACGGCGGAAGCATTGGCCTGTGTATGTACTAGGTTCAACCAATTTCAAAAAGGTGGCTATTTTGCTTGGAATTTTGCTAAATACATTTTCCCGATCGGCTGTATTGTACATTTATTATTTTGTAATAAATGAATAGGGAATTATGAGTAATGTGGGAGGTATAATAGAAACATATTTGTTGTATATTGTAAGTAGATTCAGTACATCAACTGTAGTGTTTGTGACTGTAAATGTTCTTGTAATATTATTTTTGGTTTGTGGAACTGTAACAATCAATACGTGTCCACTAATATCTATGTGGTCAAGTTTCATATTCGTCAACTCATTTCGGCGGCAAGCTCCGTATACTCCCATAATAAGAGAAACTTGCAATGTAAAGTTAATCTAAAATTTACAATAATTTTATTTGTATACCTTTATCATTAGATATTCCTAATCATCTGCCGCCTTAAAATTGAATACATTTATTGTACTTGAATCAAAATTTTAGATTTTTGGGAAGGTAGTTTACAGAATGCTTTATGATGATCATCAAAATTAATATTTTCTTTGACTTTAAAAGTGCTTTTAGCATTGAAAATTTAGCCCATCAGTAGTAGCATTTACACGTTTCGATCTTTCTGATAAATACGCAATTAAAACATTCTCTGTTACATTTTAGCTTTTTATTTTTTTTTTTCTATTTATTAAATAATTCATAGTATTTTTTGTACCGTTCTCTAGACTTTTTAGGTAAAAGATTTAAAGAAGCATTGCTCACTTCTTCTTGCAACACCGGTGGAGTACTTGTAATTCCTTCATCATCATCACAGTCTAAATTATCATTCATCTTCACTAACAGTTATTCAGTTAGAATTACAATTATTCACTACTCATCTATGATTATTTTATATTTTTATTTGAAACTCTTATTAACAATACACCGACGCCGAGGTTAAATGATAATTTATTTGAAACGTCAAAGCCGCAATATATGAATCTCAATGATAGTCATAGGTGTCTAGATCGGCATCGGGAAAAACCTATAAAATCATGCTATTATGAGTTTTGCGGCCCTAGAAACGCAAAGATTTACTTTCAGTCAGATTTTTAGGGTAGATATGATTTATTTTCATATATGCTAGGCGAAAAAACAAATTTTTTATAAAATCAAGTTAAATCGGCGCGCTGAAGAAAATATATGTATCGTTGTGATACTAACGATTTAATTTTCTAGTACGGTTTAGTGTGGTTCCAGATATTGACAAAGACGAACGCGATTTTGTATATGAATTATATATTTAATGCGCTACTTTTAGTAAAATTCTAAATAGTTTTTTGAGATAGTTTTAGGTTTCTAATTAATTTTAATAATTTTGTTAATATCTTAGGATCCATTGAAAATATTTGAACTCTATATAAAAGCAGCGCTGACCTCAATTTTACCGAGCTTCGCACAGACGTGATGTAGAATTTTGGATGAGTCATGATGTAATCATTTTATAACTTTTGTGGGGGTTCGAGACTAATCATAGTCGCCGGGTGATCGTGAGAGGTTAACACTCCTTCGACTGATATTTTTACTGTAATTAAACATCGTTCTAGGTAAGTCGAACATTTTGGGCGTGTGTATGCTTGATTGGATATTTATATATTTTTTCAGATATGTATAATGATTTCACTTTCTGTAAATTGCAGAAAATAGCCGCAATCTATACGATGGTACATCAGTAGTTTAATTGTCATACAGAAACACCTTACTTATTTAAATTTACTAGTGTTTGGGCTTAAACAACAGTGTGAAATTCGATGAACCAGATGGCATGAACAAATTTTTATAAAATCTGCATTAATCGGTGCTCCGAAAAATATGTGCCGTTGTTATTCAATTTTCTGGTGCGGTTTCATGATACATAATTGTATCGTGGTACCAAAGACGCTCGCGAATGCAGCTCTCCATAAGGCAAATTAGTACGTATTATAAAAATCTTTTCTATTAGTGACCCATTTTAAAAATCTGTAAATTATATTGGTTATTATGTGTTTGGATCTTTAAATTAAAGACCGACATTCTGTGAATACAAAGCAATTTTCATTTTAAAAATAGAACTTAGTAAAGCGCGAGAAGCCTCAAACGTGCATCCGGTTAATATATTTTACAGCTAGAAATATTTATAAGCTATGATATTTATGACGTCACGCACATTTATACAAGCATAGACATGTTTAAGTAGGCCGTTGACCACTCGAATCATGCCCCCGAGAAGTTTTTATCAAATAACTAATCGTTTGAGCTCACACATCGACATTGTTTTTAATAGTCAAAATAGGGTTACCTATTGTAATAATTATTATTGTATTGTATAATGAAAATACCTCATTTGATTATGTAAAGCATTATTTCGTTCTTTAAATTGCACAAATATTGAATGTTTACAAATTTTACATACGTGAATTATGTAAAACGGATGATGCAATATTTTAATTAGTTGCTTTCAGACATCAAACAAAAAATAGCATTGGACGTAATATTTATGCAGATTTGTGCAGATTTCTGCTAATGAATAGCACAATAATAGTAATGGTTAAGCATTTTGCTCATAGATGGATTCCTGGTGTTTACACTCGGAGCATTTCCTTATGACATATGCTGATACATTAACGTAAAGTGCTCGGCCTTTCAGTTTACGAATCGAGTTTTGTGAAGTCGCTCTAGGTAAGTAAACTAATTTTGTGGCCAGATTTTAACAGCACATTGTTTCAGATGATGACGATGCTTATTTTAAAAGACTTATTTTAGCATAATTATGTGTTTAGTATTCGCCAGACGTGTATATTAATATGACCGTTGCATACACGTTTTAATAAATGTTGCAAATAGGCAGGCGCTCGGCTATTTTATTTACATCTTATTTATTCAGTAGCATGAAAATTTGTATATGAATTAAGTTTTACAGGTTTATAAACTGTAGCAGCAACTTAAGTCGCCGCTACCACTAGTTTTAGTATTATGTAATAGGATTATGATTGGTTAGCATCATGGCATATTATAGGAATGAATTTGGTGCAATGTCTTTAATAACTGAAATACCTATAAAATCTATTTTTGACCTGGTTGGTGACATGCCCAGTTTCCATGTAAACTACTGGTTTTAATTTTTAATTCTTATATTATATTATATTTACACATCAATTCCAATATCAATATCAAAATTTACAAACTATTAAAAATACTAGAATAAAACTGAAGTAGCCCACGGTCGTATTCATTATAAATTATAGAATGCTGTCGTTTATTATCCCTTCCTCCTTCTGCTTACAATATTACTAATTCATTTTACCTAATAATTTGCATCATAACAAAACAATCGCATTTATTCATTCTGTTATTGGCTACGCATAATTGCTTTGAGAGTCCATAATTCTATACAGGCTAGCACAACAGGCATCTTATCCATCGTGTATATGTAACTGCATGTTTTGTTAATATCAACTTAATAGCTATAATTCATTTATAAAGGTGTCAAAAAATATTTACTATGTTGCTTTGATCTTTGTGCGCATGGTAGACCATTGCACACGCCTCTGACTAAAGCCGGGTCCACGGTGCTTGCGGCATGGTTCCAATTCAACATCAAAAGCTCAGCGAATAGGCTATGAGGTAAGTGTTATTGCACCGTGTTACCTTGCGCCCAAATATCATAACAATAAGTAAACTCGCTTGTTAACAATAGCATCATGGATATAAAGCTACTGGAAAATGGTTTGGGGTTTAAACTAGGTGGTTGGCCATATTTATACGACAGATACCACAATGTGGGAGTGTATCGGCATTGGATGATCCTAATCCTGCTTACAAACCAGGATGTCATCCATTAAAATGTCAGGTATATATAGTATAAAAAGCGCTGCCTGGTGGCTATAAAGAACCGTCGTACCCCACCCTAGGCTTTATATTGCAATATGCTATTGTGATTAACTGTAGTAAGTTACTTAGTAATGTGACAATTTGGATATATATGGGACTGTTGGATCATAGGTTAGAGTAACATCGGGTACGATTAGAATATCACAATGTATTGGCGACTTAGATTGCAATCGATTGAGCAACTATTGATCGAGCGTAGCCCTATAGTATCCGTTACGATGACCTTAGCGCTGTATTCGCAAAAGTGATGTAAAACGACATTTCATTATGAGCGTATTATCAAAACATTATTCAACTTTATACAACTTTATTTTTACAAAATACAATGCAGATACAAATTATATAGATATCCAGTTATTGGCTATCCTTTGGAATCTTTTCGGTAGTCTAGCGTTCCACCCTATTGGATGTATAAGGAAGCATTTTTCTTATCCAATTAATATTTTGCTCCTGCCCATTATAATATTAGAGACGGCAAAGCTGATGTTGTGGGCGTTGGTGCTGTAATTGTTTAATGGTTTCATGAGGTTGGTAAAGTTGATTATATTGTTGATATTATCGATGTTGTTGATGTTATCGATGTTGTTGATGTTGTTGATACTGTTGATGTTGTAAATTCTCATCATTCATTTCTTATGGCAGTAATTGAGACAGTTAAATTTTTATCTTAAAACTTAGAATTTAAAAGATATTCCATCTGAATATCTGCCAACAGTTTTATAAATCCCATCTCCTCGATTATTTCCATAAAATCATCCAAATCTTCGGTAATACTAACACAGCAGTACAGTGCTGTATTGCTTCCTCGTATGACTGGCACATAAGACATTTTGTCCTTCTATCGAAAACCGTTGCCCGCATTCCGCCTTTTTACTCGTAGAGCATTGCGAAATCTTCGAATAACCTTCCCAAAGTCTTTATACATATTTGTTTAATCACCTCTTTAAACTGTATAATCGATAAATTATAACTTCTATGCCAACAGTCCTTTTATATGAGCTACTCTTGTTCGGATATGCCCCGATTGTGCTCGATTTGTGTTATGCTTATTCTATTATACAACCCTCTTCTCTTAATTCTTCTATTATAGATACCTCTCTAGTGCTAGGATGACCTCTATTATTTAAGGTTATGTCACTGATTTCTGTATCAATTTCAATATACTTTTTCCCGAACTATGCGTATCAGATTGGGGATTATACTTAACTCCATAAACTGACGTGTATATATTTTCGTCTTCAGTTTTAACCAGCACGTTCGTATACTAACGATGTACAGGCTCGTCGTTAACTGGTAACTTAATCTTTTTTTAAAAGTTCGCCTTTGTTTTCAACTTTAATCTCCTTCATAGGTTTTAGTATTTTTCCGCTATTCCTTATGACTGGGAAGCGGTGATTTGCAAAGGCTCATGCAATGTTTATGAGCTTCTTTGAAATCTGGTTGTGAAGTAGTATATCTTTTGCGTTCCACAAACTTCCTTCGTACGGCATCCTGCATAAAATGATGCTTATGTTTGCTTACAATAAAATCTTTAGCGGCCGTCATCATGAAACTTGAGATTGGGGCTAACCATTAACGGCTTCTTCTATATTTATATACTCATCGAAATTTTTCTATATCGCCCTTACCCAAATCAAAATCTTTTACAATAGTAATAAAACTATATTTCGAGTCACCACCATTCCAGCATCGCTGACAAATTTCTTTAAACTTTATAAAGGGCATATCACTACCAACATGATTTAGAAAGATATGCCAAAGATTTGCATCATCCTGTTTCCATATTGAAATAACATTAGCGTTATCTCTAAGTCCGTGCTTTACTGTGCTGGCATACGTTTGGCATAAGTAAAAGGAATCGATACTCTTATGTCTACCACAGGAGAAAACCGTGCGATCTTGTTTTGTTCGTTTGCATGAATATCATCAAAGACAATAATTGAATCTTCTTTGCATCCTCTGGCCTAATCAAATCTTTATAATTCCCAAATTCGTAGTAACCAATATCCGTCTTTAAGGGTTCAAATAACTTTCTTAACAGTTCATACTTTGGCTGATATAAACTTTTAGAAAACACATAGACGTTTTGAATGCAAGTCCATTCTCATGTAAAATGAGAGATATTAGAGAGTTGGTTTTCCACAACTCGATGGTCCCGCAAATATTGCCCTTATATTGGATGGGAACAAAGGTCCATGTTTACCAACTTCCTTTGCACTAGAAGTGGTATATGTATCAAAGTTTTGTATGGGTATTTTAACTTTTTGTCGTGCAGCTTCTACCGGGATATTTGATTCTCTACTTTTATTTCGAACACCAAGTTTATAGAGGTGATCCCGTAGCGTTGTTCTAGGCACATTATACAACCTACTAGCTTTACGCGTATTTAACACACCTTTCCGAATTTCACTAATTGCTTTCTCTAAAGATTGCTTGGTGTACATCTTTCAAATATACTGTTAAGACTGATTCAAAAATTTCAAAAAGCAGTCTTTTATACTAAATAGTCCATCCCTGCCCGCCCGTCCGTCCGTCCATCCACCCGTCCGCCCACCAGCCCGTCCGCCCGTTCATCCGCATTCGTTTGCCCGCCCGCCCGTGCAACCGGTCCGCCCGCCCATACGGAACGTTGCGCTGCAGCCAACAAGTACATGGACGAAGAGTACGATCTCATTACACCGTGTAAGTATTTGACCTACTACGATGCCAATAACTTTTCCCCATATCTATGTTATATAATTTTGAATTGATTTTTAAACCCCAGGACATATGTTCACTCAATTTAAAATTTTTTAAAATTTTTTCTAAACCTCAAAATTCCGAATGGGGCACCCGCAAAGCCGATAAACATAATGAAGAATTCATACGAGTCATGAGGATCGTTAAAAATTTTTCTAGACCGCAAAATGCCAAATGGGGCACCCGCAAAGCCGATAAACATAATTTCATTTATTTCATTTATTAATAAAGTTTCCACAGACATATGTATATAAGTCCAATTATGTAGTCAACTTAATTCTAAAATTTAAGAACACACTTATACTAGTCTAATATTAAAAATGATATATGTTAAAAGTAAAATTATAATATTAAAATAATAGTGCTAAATAATCCTATGTAATTTCACGATGCTAATTATATCTGCCTATATATCCCTAATCGTTAAAAATTTTCTAGCCCGCAAAATGCTGATTAGGACACCCGCACAGCCGATAAACATAATGAAGAATTCATATGAGTCGTAAGAATTGTCATAAGACCCCTTCCCCTTCAACACCCTACAACTAGTAGGCAAGCAGAAAGGGGTAGGAGGGGCGGTGATCCAGTGAAAACGATGTGCGCCAGAAGTGTCTTGAGGATCGTCAGAATTTACAAGGCACACCACCTCAACAACTGCGAAATAGAAGGCAGGGTGGGGGGATCGATCGAGTGAGGATCGAAGTGTTCTAGAAGGAACCTATTATATCTACTAGTTAGACTGAGAATTAAGTTAATATTTTTCTTGATTATTCAGAAATTCTCTTTTAAATTATTCTAAATACATTAAATTTCAACATGCGATATGCCAGATAACCCTATTTACATGTAGACCAATTCACCAAGTCTTACAACCGTCCTTGTGCGATCTACAAAAAAAGGTAAAGATCAAAGTTATACAGAATTAAGTAAATTGTCCATTCACGTTTTGAGCATGATACTTTGTGCTGGAATTTTGGGAGAAATATTGATCTTTGTCGTTGACCTTAGCGATTGCACCCTCTTGCGGTCAAAATTGAAACTTAAAAATATTTTTCAGTAAGTTTGCTTTATAAATTTTTTCCGCAAAGCTCTCGGCTTTATACTTTATAATTTACGGCCGCGTGATACGCTTAATAAAACTCCCGGTATACTTATATTGCACTCAGGGTGTAAAAATCGCTACCATTTAATTTATGTATTGCTATTTATTTAACCTTTGTTAATAATCAAAATGGGTCGTAATTATTTACTTTATATTAAACCTTTCACTCTCAATGTAGTCCGCGCACACATTTAATTTGCCACAGATGCCCTCAGCAGTTGCAACTTTTTCTGGGAGTCCGTAAACCACTTTCGAAACGACCGATATAGATGGTCTTCTATAGATTGTAATATTTAATGTTAATAGTTTTTAAGTGTACGAACTTTTGACGCTCGTGTCGTAAAATTGTGTAAACATGGATCTTTTTGCAAAACTTTTGTAATTGTGTTCATAATTAGCACAGAAGTTCACTTGAAAAATTTTTTATGTTTTTATCAGGGAAATCAGTTCCGTTGCCATTTAAACTCAGAAACCACATTCTGTTAAATGTATTTTTGAAGAAAAGCTTGGCCCTACATAATATTGAATAATTTTAGTTGGTAGCTGTACTATTGAAATGCAAAGTCAATATTGTACTTGTTTTTCCTTAATCTGTAAGTTTTGTTTACAAGACACCGAATCTTTTTCACCCTTTCCAAAGAAAATTTTTCTGTAGTATATTCAAAGAAACTTAACATCAATACTTTTAGTCGATGTGTATGCTTGATGCTGTTGTTTAGGCAACCAATATGACGCCGCATGCTTTTGTTTACTTCTATTTCAGTGAACCTTTCAATTATAAAATGTTCATATCTGAATACCATACCTTGCACGGCAGTACAATGGGTTGCGGATGACAGGTGTTGAGGAGCGGCTAGAAAAAGACCGGCCGGGCTAAAATTAATGTAACTTTCTAAACCTTGCAACTTTTGTTACTTAAAGTAGCGCCGCAATATTTAAAGAAGCATAAATCTTATTTTTATGCAAATTGTGAGTTTTACGATGCGTTAAACAGAAGCAGTACACGATGTTGTATGATGCAGGGAATAGTCAGATGTCATTAAATTTGAAAGCATGCAGCATTTCTTATTCTTGTATGTACCATTTTCGTTTAGGCCGGACTTTCTTGTCTTTTTCTAGTCGCTCCTCGAATGTTGGTGTTATTTGTTGATATAATATCTTTTTATGAAGTATTATGCAGTTTTATAATTACGGAATCTGGGTAATACGGTAGTAATTTATAACGCTAAAAGTTAAATAAGCAATTTATATTCATGTGCCCCGAGATAATTAATATATGATTCATAATATAAAAAGAAGTTGTAGGGAGAATTTTATTTTAACCGTTTGGGGTTTCTTTATTTTTTTTATATTAGTTTTGCTATTTCGATGGCAGAATAATATTTGACAGCGTTTAGTCATGTTGAAGTACGAAAGTGCAGTTATGATTTTTAAATCAGTTAGAATATAATGGTTTAAGTAGAAGTTATTTTCTTCTTTTAAATGCTGAGGTCCCAGTAAGTTTGGATGAAATATTTGTGGGCCTTTTCGTATAAAAGCATTTCATTTTGTTGAAGATTGTGTATGAATCTTTTAAAAAAAGTATAGTTTTATAATTTATTTAACTAGTCGGTTTTTTGTACATAACCTAAGATTAAGAAGATCGCTATTTTTTGTCGCCTAAAGTTTTCTTTTTTCGTGCTTTCAGAAATGTTCATTAAATCTTTTGGAAACATAGTTTGATTATGTTCTATTATTAATAAAATAGTAATGACGTTACCTAAACTTGATTGGCCCATGGAATTTCTTTTGTAGTCTTTTATATGCTAAACGATCTTTTATTCAGCTACTGTAACAGGAAGTGTGTAAAAAAACCTAATAGCCTTGTATGTACATAAGAAAAATCACTTTCTATAACACCGTACCTTTCATCATCATTAGGTCTTCAATCCTGGAACTGGTTAGACGCGTACCCTCCTTGTTTTCTTTTCTGAGCTAATCTACACATTTCCCTGAAATTTACACAGCCTGCACGCAATAGTCTGATCTAGGTCTACATCTACATCTCTTTTTTCCTATCTCTGCTTGTAATATATCCCACACTATTCCCCAAAAAACCTTAGAATGTATTCTGTCCTTCTATTTCTCCTGCGTTTTTGTTTTCTACAGATATCTTTATTCCCCTGCTATTTCTATAACCTCTTTGTTATTAACTTTGTCTGTCCATGCTATCATCGTGATATCATTGTCCAAGTTTCACAGTCGTACAGGGCTGTGCTCCACATATATGTTTTAAGCAATCTTTACCTTGTTTCTATGTTTGTTGTCTTTAAACACACTAGTTGCTTTTTCTTGTTAAATATAGCACGACCTTGTGTTAATCTTTGTTTTGTATCTTTTGTGCTCTTTCCATCTTGCGTTATTTGACTTCCTAGGTAGCAGAAATCATTAACCTCTTGTAAGTTCTCGTTACCTATTTGTATTCTTGTTTTTAATTTATTTTCTCCTCCTTTGCATACTGGTACTTTAGTTTTATTTTTGTTAATTTTTATAACTTTCCATTTTATTAACAGCAACTTCTAATTCTTTCATGTTAGATGCTAATACCGCTATATCATCTGCAAGTCTAAACATATCAATGTTATGTCCTATAATAATTTCAAATGTCTTCCTGCATTTGACAGTATTCATTGTCTCTTCAATGTACAAGTTAAAAATTAATGAGGATAGGGCACATCCCTATCTCACCCATAACCTAATATTTACTTATCTACGTTCTTGCTCTAATTCTGTTACCGCTGTTTGCTCTTTGTATAAGCTATGTACTATCCGTCTATCCCTATAACTCATTCCAACCTTTTTGAGTATTTCGAACATTTGTTCTATTTTACAGTGTCGAATGCTTTTTCCAGATCTACAAAACCCATATACACGCTTTTTCCTTTTTCTATTGTTTTCTCCATTATTACCCTCAGGGCTAAAATAGCCTCCTGTGTTCCCCTGTTTCGCTTAAACCCAAATTGATTTTCTCCTAGTATTTCTTCGGCTCGTTTTTCCATCCGTCATTGTACAGTTCTAGTTAATATTTTTGACATGTGCGCTGTCAAACTTATTGTTCGAAAATTTTCAGTTATCCGCGCCTTTCTTTTTTGGTATAGTTACTATGATGTTATGTTTGAAATCTTTGGGTATCTCGCCTGTCTCATACATATAGCTTACAAGTTGGAAGAGACGTTCTATTACTGCTTGTCCAGCGGCTTTTACAGTTTCTGCTTGCACTTTATCTGAACACAGCGCCTTACCATTTTTCAGACCCTTTTAATGCTAATCAAACTCATCTCGAAGTATAGGATATTCCAAGTCATTTTTTTCAATGTCTGATTCTTGTTCTAATGCTGTTAGTTCCTCCCCTACATATAAATTCCCCATATATTCTTGCCATCTAACCATCTACATTTTCTATAATGACGTTTCCTTCTGCGACCCTTATATTTTTGCTATACGGTTTTTATCCCTAAACTTCATTGTAATTAGTTTGTGTGCTTCGTCTGTCTTTTCTATTTCCATCTTAGTTTGTACCTTTATGCATTTTTCATCAATCCATTGTTCTTTAGCTTTCCTCCATTTGCGAATAATTTCCCATTTTATGGTTTTGATCTCTGTATTCCTGTTTCGTTTGATCTATTTTTGTATTTTCGTCTTTCTGCTGTTAAATTTAGGATATCCTTTGTTATCTATGATTTCTTTTTTTTTGTATACTCCAGAATATCTCTGGCTGCGATGTCTACGCTGTTATTCCATTCTGTTTCTACTTCCTTAGTATAAAAAATTTTCCCGATATCTTGTTAGTGTTTGTTTTATCTTTGATAAATTTGAAACTTTATTTGCTGGTTTGAAAACTGAATAAATAAATAAATTTAAATAAATAAATACCGGGAAGTTTACGGTTCCTTTTAAATCTAGGTATTTTATTGAAGCAGCGCTTTGTTTTGTACTTGCTGTAGGTTTTGTTGTATAGCTGATCGTCTTAACTTCTTCTTAACTTTGAGTATTTAGCTTCGAAACGGTCAGGGCGTTTTTGATCTGGGTTTTTTTTGTTTCTTGTTGTTGTTTGTTTGTTTGATTTTTCAGCATGGTTGTCCACCGAGATGAGGAGCCGCTGCCGAGGAAGAAGAGGGGTGATCGGTCGGAGTCGGTCAGGGGTGAGCAGTCGGAAGCAGTGTCGGTTGCGAAGGTCGCAGTGAAGGAGCTCGCGGTAGTCCTTGGGAAGTCGATGTCGCAGCCCGAAGGGGAGGTAGTCGTGTCGCAGGTGGAACCTGGGTCGGCGGTGGTGGAGTCGGAGGTGCTGGCGCCCCTTGTGGGTGGAGCCGGGTCTGAATCGCCCTCAACATCGAGAGGCCAGCGTCGCGGATCGACTAGCAGCAACGTAAGCGTTGCGGCTAGCGATCTAGACGAGCTGGACCTCCTTATGTTCAGGGCGAGAAAGGCGCACGGCCTCATCCAGAAGCGGGTCCCTGCGACTTCGGCGACGATCACCGTCGATGACAGGAGGGTGATTCGCAACGCCGCGGACGAGCTCCGAGACGTTTAGAACCAGCTTTTGAGGATGGTTAGGGGTCTAAGGATGGTGCGAGGCGAGGTGAAGGAGGCTGTTGCCGAGGTTGCAGTCGCAGCGGCAAGAACGGAGCAGGTCGTTGTAGGGCGGGGGGCAACAGCAGGTCGTTTAGTCTGAGGGATAGTTTCGTACGCCGGAGCAGTGGCCAAGAAGGCAGCGTCGACGGTCGCGGTCCGTGTCGACGCCAATCCAGGGGTCAAAGAAGACGTCATGGCGACGTTAAAGAAGAGTGTTGATGCTGCCAAGGATGGTTTTGTTGTTGTAGGAGCACGTCGGACGCGCAGGGGTGGCGTTGTCATCGAGTGTGCAGGTCGAGAGGACGCTCGTAGGCTGCAGTCGACGGTAGGTGGGGCTTATCAGGGTCTGACGGCAAGGACCATCGAGAAGAGAAGGCCGAGCATCGTACTCCCTGGGGTAGAGAGGGAGATGAAGAAGGAAGAGCTCCAGCAGAGGTTGCTTGCTCAGAACCCCCGCTTCAGGGGGCTTAGGTTCGAGGACTAGGTTAGGGAGAAGTTTAGGTTTGGCGGCAGAGGACCCAGGGATCCTTTGGCCAGCGTTGTGTTCGAGGTGTCGCCGGAGGCTAGGAGGTGTTTCTTGGCAGATGATGGAATCACTTCAGACGCAGCTCTGGAGGCGTGCCTGTTAGCACCGTGTGCCTTTGTCGGGTTGTTTAATCTTTGTTTAGAAAGGGGCGTTTTTCCGCGTTGCTGGAAAATCCAGAACGTGAAATTTATACCCAAACCTAAAAAGGCGGATGCGTCAGATCCGGGCAGCTATCGTCCAATTAGCTTCCTACCGGTGCTGGGGAAAGTTTTAGATCGCGTTATGACTACGCGTGTTGAGCACCTAGTGCGAGACAGCGGCGGTTTTAATAACCGACAGTTTGGTTTCATGGAGGGCAAGTCGACCATCGACGCGTTAGAGTTCGTTGTCGGGGAAATTAAGCAAACGAGAGATGCTAAAGAGTACTGTGTCGTTGTTGCTTTGGACATTTCAGGAGCATTTGATGCTGCCTGGTGGCCATTAATCGTTTGCGAGTTAGATCGTAGGGGTTGTCCGCGAAACTTGATGTCTTTGGTCAAGAGTTATTTCTCGGGCGATTGGCACAGGTTGAAATTCCGGTGAAAGTTCTGTCGCGTGAGGTGGAAAGGGGATGCCCGCAGGGGTCATGTTCTGGTCCCACATTTTGGAAGTTGTTGTATGAGAG
The DNA here is from genome assembly GCA_036346225.1 of Platerodrilus igneus. Classification (NCBI taxonomy): domain Eukaryota; kingdom Metazoa; phylum Arthropoda; class Insecta; order Coleoptera; family Lycidae; genus Platerodrilus; species Platerodrilus igneus. The sequence continues at coordinate 6,173,089 of JARFIW010001503.1, read as the reverse complement.
CATCTTTAGGGTCAAGTTGCCCGCAGGATGCTCAATCGTTGGGTTTGCGGATGACACGCTTTTAATTGTAAGATCGAGATTGTTAATGGATATGCGCACAAAACCGAACGAGGCGCTTAATAAATTACACGAATGGTCGCAGACGGCAAAATTAAAATTTAACACGGCGAAGTCAGAAGCGCTTTATTTCGGCACGAAACCAGGACAGAGACCACCTAGGCTAGAGCTAAGAGGGGAGAAAATCCCGTTTAAAGATTGTATTACCTACATCGGCGTCAAGATCGACGATAAATTAAATTGGAAAGCGCACGTACAATACGTAAAAAGTAAGGGCCGCGAAATATCAAATAAAATGATGGCGGCGGCTAAAATAAAGTGGGGTTTTAGGGGCGAATCGCTGAGGACTGTTTTTGCCGGAGCAATTGAGCCGGCAATGCTGTACGCAGCTTCTGTATGGGCAGAAGGTTGTAAAGTCAGGGAGGTGCGTCAATTGACGAGCGTACAACGCATAACCGCGGTAAAAGCGGCGAGGGCGTACAGGACCGCCTCCGTGGAGGTGGTCCTAGTGATCAGCAGGACTCTTCCTATCGAATATGTCGTTAGGGAGATTAGAGATAGACGATTAATAAATATAGGAAAAGGGCGCGAAATTATCGAAGATCTTAATCTTGGTAATAGGGAAATTGCAAAAAAGATCGTTGTATCTGAGTTGGGGCACCCGGCTGATATTAGAGGAATCGAGTTTGTCGAAGGTGATGAGGACGCTATGGGTATTAAAATTTATACGGACGGTTCACGTATGAACGATGGGCAAGCAGGCGCGACGTTTGTCGTGTATAAGCAGGAAAGGGAGGTGTTTCGGTTTCAAACCAAACTCGCGAACTGGAGCACTATCTTCCAGTGCGAATTGGTAGCCATACGAGAGGCTATCGATTACGTAATAAACCATGCGGGCAGAGACGAGTATTATATAATCAGTGATAGTAAATCGGCGCTGACGGCTTTAACGAACATGAACAGGTCGACAGACCTCCAAGCGGACGTCTGGAGGATAGCGCATACGGCGCTCGAGTTTCGACGTTTAAAGTTCTGTTGGGTCAGGTCGCACAATGGTAACGTAGGAAACGATAGGGCTAATGAATTAGCTAAAGAGGCCGCGACGGGAGACTTTCGAATATCACATTCGTCGATACCGAAGTCTTTGATTAAAAGAAAGCTGCGTGAAAAGTCAATCAAACAATGGGAAGAGAGGTGGAACAACGCTCCCACGGGCAGGTTGACCCACAAATTCATACCGAGCTTAGAAGCTAGAGGCAAGATCGAAGTAAAACTCGATCATAAAGTGGTTCAGTTGATAACAGGGCACGGCGCCCTGAGAGCGTATTTACATAGGTTCGGGTTAACCAACAACGACCGCTGTGAATGCGGTGAGGGCGCGGAAAGCGCAGAGCACGTGCTCTTCGACTGCCCGCTTGAAGCGGCAAATCGAGGGTTGGCTGATACGAAATTAGCTATCGTAGCTCTAGCATGGCCAAAGAGCCTAGAGGAAGTCGGGAAAGTGGCAAACCAGAAGGCGTTCTGGACAGTCTTTAGAGAGTTCGCAGGAAGGGTTGCTAGATTAGACAGTGATAATCGTGTGTAAGTCGGGAGGGGAGGGAGGATTGAAAAATTATAGATTTCGACCTGGCGTGATTTTGACATGATAAGAGCATGATAACCAAAACCTGCAAAAAAAAACAAAAAACAAAAAAAACAAAAAAAACAATAATATTAATAATTAAATAAGTATACCAAAAACTCTAATATGCACGACGAATACACCACTAAACCAATCACTGTCCCACCTTTTGCGCGCGGAAAATCGGGAATAAACGAAACAAATAAATAACTACAAACTAAATCAGGAAACCTTATTAATTTAAATAAGTGTAATAAATAAAGAAATAATAAAATAGAGTGAAACCGCGCATCCCCCCAGGACTTAAAAGTGAAGTGATTGTGATCCCCCCAGAACGTTTAGTGCATATCCACCAGGACTTTAACAGTGCATATTCAACTCCCCCATAAAAGTAGAAAACCAATAGATGTAGGTAAACGACCAGATCTTCAGATGCTGGAGAAATTTATATTGGAGGTAAGAGTAAAATTGTGGCGGCTGTACTCGCATGAACATTGATTTGTGATTTTAAACAGATTTTGAAATAATCTAACAAGCACGTTTTTGTGTAATAGCGCTAGTCGATATAATGCTCATGCGAGTGCACCTGATAATGTATTTGCTTTTACTAATACATGCACTGTTACATGCTATTGCTTATTCAAATATTTATTTATATATTTATTATATGTATATTTATATATTTATATTATATTTATATTATATTTATATTTATTTTTACACTTATATTTTTGCCTGCATTGTATTGTTTTGTGGCTTGATTTAATTCGTTTGACGTTCTGTCGCCAATTTTTGGTCGCAGTATATATAGGAAAGAAGATTGTATATATAATATGTCAGTTAGGGAATGATAGAGAACGTTAGGGACAAATTTAGGATAAAATACTTAGATCAGGGAGGACGAATTTGTAAATTTATAAAGCAGGCAAAATAGCTGGATTTACTATTAATACATTTGGAAAATGCTTAGAAGTTTGAATCCATTTTAAATTAGCTAGCTAGATTTGGATAGTTTTAAGTCGACCCTTCAGGTTGCACTGGTAGGCATCTGCTATCCGGTATTACGAATCCCTCCCCGTCTCATTTTTGCTTGTCTTGTTGATCGGGCACGCTCCAAAGACAAGGCTAGGGATACCATTATTTAAACCCTGTTTTTAGTTTTTGTTTCAGTCTGTTCGATTTTTATTTAGAGTGGATTAATTATGAAGTTTGAATAAATTAGAAGCACGTTTATTTTTCGCGTTTAAACCCAATGTAGTACCTTCGGGTGGAGCATTGGGGACGTGGCAGCAAGTATAGCGGCTCTTATTCAAATTATAATGTAGGGTATGATACATAAGGTTGGTCTACATTTTTCTGGGAAACCCAAATCTTTAGAAATTTTCAAATGAAGATCAACTCTAAAAGGCCCTAAAGGCTAGCAATTGCACATTTTTCTCAAAATCTGATGCCTTAAATATTTCAAAGAGCTTCACCCATGTCTTTTACATCTTCTTGTCTAGGAACACCATTCTTCTTTTGAGGTTTACGGAGATCTATGTGTCTGCCTAACGTTCTTTTGAGTATACCGTACAGCCTACTTGCAGAGTTAACACTTATACCCTTTTGTATTTCGCTAATTGCGTTCTTTAAAGATTGCTTGGTGTACATCTTTCAAATATAAATTTAAACTGATTCAAATTGAAAATAATACCTCTTATATACAAGCATTACAGGAATGCGCACGGACAGGGATGCGAATGCGCAGGGGTGCGCGTGCGTAGGGGTGCGCATGCTTGGGATGCGTGTTGGGCATGGCGCGCATGCTCAGGGGTGCGCATGGGGTAGGATGCGCATGGGCAGGGTGCGCATGCTCAGGGGCACGCATGAGCAAGGGTGTGCCTGAGCGTACACCGAGAAGCGTCAGGAACTGCATTGGATCACCAAAAATCTTATTAATATTAAAACAACATAGATTGTATACAATTTTAATAAAAAGCAATACGTATACAATATTTAATTGTGAATATATCTGTTAACAACTTTTGTGAAAGGATCGTATTCAACATAGAGTCATGTATAATTAAAGCGTAAGCCTTCATTGGCGTTTCAAAATTTCTTGATGCTTCTAATTTCATTAATACATCAACCGTTTCTGTCCTTGATGCTTTCAAATTGATGATGACATTTTTGGGTTTACTGAAGATTACCAGAAAACTGTCGTCAACATGCCTCAAGAACTGATTATAATCAGATCCAAATCTGATGTAAACTGCCACAAGTCGAGTGGAAACACAGTGACGTTTATAATACAACGTATTTCATGGAAGGTACCTCACATTACATGAAGCGACTATGCCAGAACTTCGTTGCTGTCAGAGATACGGGATTAATCAAGCATAATGGCAGCATTCAGAAAATGGGATCTGCACGAATTACCATCGCTATGTCAATCATAGTCGCAAGTGTGGCGAATTAAAGTATCGAGCGAAACGGAAAAGGCACGATGGATAATATTAGCCCTTCAAAATGGAAAATATGACAAGAAAGAAGAAAATGCGCCAAGCTTTACGAATGCCTATATAACCAACGTCAAAGTGTATTTGAACTCTAAGACGTTTCCTCAAAATCGCATGAATTTGGACTTTGAACAGAATGGCTCTTACCGACGCACATATCATACGTAACTTTTATGGAAAAATACTACCCGAACAAGACATCTAATAAATGTTTGATGGACTACAGCAAGTTTAAGGAATCACCCGTCTTTGTAATCGACTGTTGTCATCAATTTGAAAGCATCATGGACGTAACGTTTGATATAAGAATGGAATTAGAAGAATCAAGAAATTTTGAAACGACAATGAAGGCTTACGTTTTAATTATATATGACGCTATGTTGAATATAATCCTTTCACAGAAGTCGTTAACAGATATGTTCACAATTAAAAATTGTATATGTATTGCTTTTTATTAAAATTGTATACAATCTATGTTGTTTTAATATTAATAAGATTTTTGGTGATCCAAGTAGTTCCTGACGCATCTCGGTGTACGCCCAGGCACATCCCTGCTCCTGCGTTTTCTTGTGCATGCGCACCCCTGCCCATGCGCACCCTGCCCATGCGCACCCCTGATCATGCGTACCCTGCCCCATGCACACCCACGAGCATGCGATCTTTACCCCATGCCCGCCCCTAAGCGTTCGCAAGGGTGCGCATGCGCTTCTGTCCATACGCATTCCTGTAATGCTTGTATATAAGGGGTATTATTTTCAATTTGAATCAGTTTAAACTTATATTTGAAAGATGTATACCAAGCAATCTTTAGAGAAAGCAATTAGTGAAATACAAAAGGGTATAAGTGTTAACTCTGCAAGTAGGCTGTATGGTATACTCAGAAGAACGATAGGCAGACATATGTATCTCCGTAAACCTCAAAAGAAGAATGGTGTTCCTAGACAAGGAGATGTCAGAGACATGGGTGAAAATATACAAGAATTTAAAATACCGGTGCAGTACTTTGACGAATTCTTGGTTTGCGCACTTAGCAATATGGGTAAACACGGATATTTGTTCCCATCTTATATACGAGCAATATTTGCCGGTCCATCTAACTGCGGAAAAACAAATGCCTTAATCTCTCTTATTTTGCACGAAAACGGACTTTGATTTCAAAATGTGTATGCGTTTTCGAAAAGTCTGTATCAACCGAAATATGAACTGTGAAGTGTATTTGATCCTTTAAGAGAAGAAATTGGTTACCACCAATTTGAAAACTATGACGATTTGATTGAACTCGGAGATAGCAAAGAAGATTCAATTATTATCTTTGATGGAATACCTGCAAACGAACAAAACAAGATCGCACAGTTTTTCTCCTTTGGTAGACCTAAGAGCTTTGATTCCTTTTACTTATATCAAACGTATGCGAGCGCAGTAAATCACGGACTTAGAGATAACTCTAATGTTATTGCAATCTGAAAGCAGGATGAAACCAATCTCAGACATATATTGTTAAATCACATAAGCAATGGCGTGACATATCCAAAATTTAAACAAATTAGTCAGCGATGTTGGAATGGTGGTGACTCGAAACATAGTTTTGTTACTATTGTAAAAGATTTTGATGTCGATAGAGGGCGATATAGGAAAAATTTTGATGAGTATATAAATATAGAAGAAGACGTTAATGGTTAGTCCCAATCCGAAGTTTCATGATGACGGGCGTAATCTTTATTGCAAATAAACGTAAGCTTCATCTTATGCAAAGTGCCGTACGAAAGAAGTTTGTGGAACACAAAAAAGGATATACTACTTCTCAACAAGAATTCAAGGAAGCCCATAAGCAACGTTTCGAATTTGAAAACCTTAAGGATGGGTCGTCGAGGATTTGATCATTGTCTTATGCATATGGATATAACTATTTAGCATACGCCAAACAAAATGTTGTATATATTTATAAAGCAATAAAATGTATATGAAGGTTAATGATTGTTATACTGTGCTTTGCTTTAATTCTGTTTAGTCCTATTGTATAGAATTTTACTTTTACGAAAACAAAAATTTTAGTATCTAGACCGTTCGTGTATAAGTAAGTGCATTATTATTATTATTACAATTTCATATAGAAATTAATTTATTTCATCGACATTGGGAATTAAAACTCATTAGATCTTTGAGAAAATTCTAGACTAATTTGGTAGGCCATACTACACTGAGAAAAGGATTTTGTTGCTTCAACTGAAAATTAGTTAATTCAATTAGAATTTTGGTTTGTATATAAACAATGATCTATATGCATTAAATAGAACATAATAAAATGTTGGAAAACCGATTTTGAAGCAAACAAACCTAAATTTGCACCACAATAATTATGGCATTTACTCAAATCGCTATTAATGTAACTTGAATGTTGGGTATCGTTACTTCAATATCTTGTAGGTTTGATTTGAATTATTTAATACTTTTATCAAATAAACTGTTATGTTAAATCAACACTTTGAATATCCCACTTACATATAAAAATCATTGAAGCAAATACTTGAAAGGGTTTGTAGCATTAAAACAAACTATTCAAATTTTTCAACTAACGAAAAAGCGTCATTGGTTTAACTAACCTATATGTTGAGTAGATAATAATTATTAAGGTAAGTGGCTAATAAGGGTTCAAATAATAACATTTTTGGTTTAATCAAACTTTTATTGTGTTCACTTGAAACATTTAGCTGTCATATCAATCATTTCGTTGCGTTGTACATTGTCTAGATATAGAATTAGTTTAACCATCCAAGGTAGTTTGATTCAATATCCAGCTTGATCGATTCTGATTTAATGCTATTATTTTAATCAATTTTTTTAATACAACTTGGCGATCAACAAATGAGTTTGTTCATCCCTAACAGATTTTAAAAAAAATATTGATTTAAAATAACTTCATTCAGTCACATTATCAAGTTGAATATGGAATCAGATCTCACCTTGAATGCTACATTAACTCTAGTTCATTCTGCATAATTTCAGTTAAGCTCCACTTCAATTTTATAAAACTGACACTGATTATTGAAAGTTTGTTTATTCCTTGTGGTTGCCATTGGTCTTTGAAGTTAAACGTTCGCTTATATAGTTGAATGCTAAAACAACTGCATTTGGTTATGGACAATTGAGACCAATTTATATGAAGGTACTTACGTATTTTTAGACGAAGAGATTTTGTTTAAACGTAGTACAGCATACTAAATTTATCTTACATGTATTTTTACAGTTAGTTGAAATACTTTTATGGAAACTAACACAATAAACAATACGAAGTAACGCTTGACGCCATGTTTGCATGTCGCAGTCGAACGTTAGCAGTATATTAAAGATATAATGTGCGCGCGCTGAACATTCAATACGCAACATCGGAGACGTACTAAATAGCGTTGCATTCAACAAATAACCCGACGTTTGATTTGGCAATCGTAGTTTATTTAAATCAACAAGCTAGAGTACGTTTGTTTCAATGTTCAGTTTGTCACAAAACGTGTTCATTTGACACCTTTTTCAGCATACATTTAACTAAAATGGATTTTTTTCAACATTAATGTATTATTGGACTAAAATATGAAATTTGTTGACAATATTAGTTTGTATTAAATACGACTGATGTTCAATGAAATTCACTTTTGCATTCGTTTATTAATCAACTGTTATTATGCATTCAAACAAACAAATTTAAGTCAACTAATTTTTGATGTTAGTTTAACCATCTGCAAGCGGTTCAGCGAATATAGTTTCGTTTAGAACGACTAAAAAATACTTGGTCAAATGCTTTACTCTTCAAAACAACAGAATTGGTTGTATCAACCAAATCACTTTTCTCAGTGTACTGGAACGTAAGAAATGTTGGTTATTCTAAGAAATCTTTTGTTGAACGGTTACGCGGTTAATAGTATCTATGGAAAGTTGTACGGGGATTTTTCAAAATGATCAGTAATGCCGACGGCGGGCTGACGGCAATTTCTAATTCTGGTAAATATAATTAAACATTACTAATCTTAGGGAAACGAAGTTTCACTTCCAAAGAATTTACAAAACTGACCTCTACTAGTAATTATAGCGAGGACAGTGGACAACGTTGATAAGCTTATAAGTGTTTGTATTAGTAAATCGTTAATTTAATAACAGTGAAATGCATTCTCCTCTGTGATCAGGTGATCAGGTTAAAATGATTTGTCGAAGAAAACTTTGGTTGTAAACTTTAATCATGCATAGTCGAAGAAAAATTTTATTAAGAGGTTTGGGGCTTTAAAGGGGCGTAACTTTGTATGGGGTTGTCCGATTTTAAAAATTAAAACAGGGTTAGATTGCCCGGGAAATTCTGGATCAGGTTAAAGTGTTTAGTCGAAGAAAACTCTTACCTAGGCTAGATATGGATGCAATGCGCGAAAAGTGGCCTGATTCAACCAAAAACATTCTATTTTTGTTAATTTTCATACCGCATCCCTCTGTTAGAAATTTCGATTTCATTACTTCTAACTCTTCCTTGCTAGATGCTATTACCGCTATATCATCTGCAAATCTAAGCATACCAATCTTTTGTCCCTGCACAATAATTCCAAATGTCGTCCTGCATTTGACAGTACTCATTACCTTTTCGATGTACAAGTTAAAAATGAACGGAAATAGTTCACATTTCTGTTTCACCCCTTTCCTAAAGTCTACTTGTCTACATTCCTGCTCTATTTCCATTACTGTTGTTTGTTCTTTGTATAAGCTGTCTACTATACGTCTATCCTTGCCCATTTCAATCTTCTTGAGTATATCGAACATTTTTTTCCATTTTATATTGTCGAATGCTTTTTCCACATCTACAAACCCTATATACGCGATTTTGTCTTTTTTTATTATCTTCTCCATTATTACCCTCAGAGCTAAAATAGCCTCCCGCGTTTCCCTGTTTGGGCAAAACCCAAATTGATCTTATCGTAGTATTTCTTCAGCTCGTTTTTCCAACCGTCTTTGTACAATTCACATTAATATTTTTGATACGTGTGCTGTCAAATTTATTATTCGACAATTTTCACATCTATCAACGCCTCTCTTTTTTGGTATAGTGACTATGATGTTACGTTTGAAATTTTGGGTATCTCGCCTGTCTCATACATATAGTTTACAAGTTGGAAGAGACGTTCTGTTACTGCTTGTTCATGGGCTATTAGAGTTTCTGCTCGCACCTTATCTATACCCGGTGCTTTATCATTTTTCAGAAATTTTAATGTTAATTCAAACTCTAAGTATAGGATATCCCAAGTCATCATTTTCAATGTCTGATTCCTGTTGTATTGCTGTTAGTTCCTCTCTGCATATAAATTCTCTATATATTCTTGTCATCTAACCACTTTCTCTACATTTTCTACCAGGGATGCTCGATATATATATATATATATATATATATATATATATATATATATATATCGGACAGACAACGCTAGTTTGCTAGGTACGATCTGACGTTTAAAGTTTGACATTTTTGACAGTATACATACTTATAATATTTTGCCATGTGAACACTATTTATTTTGTTTTGATTGAGCTGAAAATTTAGTCTCGGCCAAAAAACGGAATAACTCGTGAACATTTTCGTGCGATGAAACGATTTTTGACATGGATTATTTCCACAACAGTGCCTGAATCAACTTATTTCGACTTTTGGAGAAGAAGCTCCGACTAAAACCACTGTATATCGTTGGTATAGTGAATTCAATCGTTGTCGTAGTTTGCCAGCGGATGAAGGTCGTCCAAAATCGGCTGTTGTGCTAGAAAACATCGATGCTCTGCGTGAAATGATAATGCAAAATCGTCATGTGACTTATCGTGAGTTCAGGCATCCCTAGGCATTTGTATGACAATCGTACATTCGATGCGACATGAACATTTAGCTGTGAAAAAGCTATATGCGCGTTGGATCCCACATAATTTGACAATCGCTCAAAAAAAGACTTGTGTCGATTGGTGCAAAGAAATGCTTAAAAAATACTATTGCGGTGCATCAAACGCAGTTTATAACATATACACAGGTGACGAATTTTTGATTTATTCGTATTAACCCGAAAGTAAACTGCAGTCGACTGTGTGGATATTCCAAGGTCATCACGAAATCCAACAAAAATTGTCCACACTCGAAGCACTTCGAAGAAACTGATTGCCTGTCACGACCCTTGCTTTAGAGGATCGTTAATTCTACTTGTTGTACAACCATTTGTTTGCCACAGGTGTTCGGAGAAATAAGAAAAAAAACCGATAGCCCCGAATCATTTCTCATCATGACAATGCGGGCTCTCCCACATCAAACAAGTTACTATTTGAGCACTCAAAACATGGAATTGATGGATCATCTGCTGTATAGTTCTAATTTGGCAGCTAATGATTTCTTTTTGTTCCTACACGTGAGAACAAACTGCGCGAACAACGATCTTCGACACGAAAAGAGGCGGTTGATGCGTTCAAAACCCATGTTTTGAAGATATCTCAATCGGAATGGAAAAAATGCTATGAAGATTGGTTCCAACGTATGCAAGAGAGTATCAATCATCGTGAAGAATATTTTGAAAAACATTAAAGAAGTTTTCACACCTTAAATTTTGTTTTGTTACTTATTTCCGATACATATCGAGCACCCTTCGTATAATGATGTTTCCTTCCGCGCCCCTTATATTTTTGCTGTATGGTTTTATATCTCTAAAATTCATTCTGATTCATTTGAATGCTTTATCCGTCTTTCTTATTTCCATCTTAGTTTGTACCTCGTTGCATTTTTCGTCAATCCATTGCTCTTTAGCTTTCCTGCATTGGCGAGTAATTTCCTATTTTATGGCTTTGTATCTCTATTTTCTAGCTTCGCCCGGTCTGTTTTTGTATTTTCGTCTTTCGTCTATTAAATTCAGGATATCCGTTGTTATCAATGGTTTCTTTTTCCCGATTTGACTTTTTTTCAAATCTTTCGTGGCTATCTTTATCTTTTAGTTTCTCAAGTCAAAGTGCATTTTTCCATTCTTTTTTCTCAAATTTTTAAATTTTTAGAGTGACCTTCATAGTTACGGTGTTGTGGTCAGTGTCTATATCTGCTTCTGGGTAGCTTCTACAGTCTTTTACTTGATTCCTAAACCGTTGCGTTACAAGACTGTAATGTAATAATGTATAATGTGTTTGTGGTGGTTAAATTGCTTTTGTTACAAAATTCTACAAGCCTATTTCCTCTGTCGTTTCTCATACCTAAACCAAATACACCTACTACCGCTCCTTCTCTACCCTTACCTACCACTGCGTTAAAATCTCTCGTAATTATTAAATTTTCATGTCCTTTTACGTATTTTAGTATTTCTTCGATATTTTTGTAGATCGCTTCTACCAGTTCCTCACTGTAACTTGAGGTGGGCATGTGAACTTGTATTATTACTGTATTTACCAGTTTAGATTCTAATCTGACCATGAATACTCTTTCTCTCTTTTGTAGGTAGTTTTCTACACAGTGTCTATCGTTTTTCGCACAACTACACTTACACACGAATTTCCTTTCTTTGATCCTGTATGAATTACCCTAAAGTTTCCGCTCCAAAAATCCCCAGCCTCTAGCCGCCGAAGTTCGCTGATCCCTGCTATGTCTAAGGCTAACCTATCCATTTCAGTTTTCAAGTTCTCTAGCTTACCTACTTGCTTCATACTTCCGACATTTCACGCTTCGACTCGCAGAATGTTTTCGACTTATTTTCTTTCCGATCACACTACACCCAAGGTCCCGGGTTCGAATCCCGACACGGCCCGCTTGAAAAATGTTAGGCGAGCATTTTTCACAAAAATACACCCTCGTTCGAATGAGAAGTAAAATGGAGGTCCCGTGTGTGAGTGTTGTCACGCACGTAAAAGATCCCTACCTTGCTTGGAACAGCAAGGGTTCGGCAAAATTCCAAATTTTCCAGGTAAAAAAAACTCGCTTCCTGGCCAATGTAGTACCTTCGGGTGGTGCATTGAAAAATCACATGCAAGGACTATTTTAACTCAGCATATATGCATATTTTTTAATACCGAATTTGTGAGACATTTTTACAATTTTGTAAAATTAGCAAAACTGTCAATTTTTACGACATTTGCCTACTTGGTACTGTTTTTCAAATTGTCATTTGAAACAACGTTATCAAAGTTAACCTGATTTACTGATTAAAAAAGAAAAACCTAATTATCTTTCAAACAAATTAAAATCGGAATTGAGCATGTGAGCTTATTTTGCTTATTTTGGTTTCCTAGATATATCTTTATCATAATTCTATTTCTACCCAAACCATCCTGTAAACGTACAATTTTAAAATTTCAGTTTTCAGAAATACCGTTAGAAAAGTTGGCATATTTTGGGAGGTTGCTGAATAATATAATAGAATTTCAGAAATACGATATGAATTTCTTAGAATTTTGTTCGCTTAAGAACAAATAGGTCATTGACCTACTGTAGAAATGTTTGCTTCAGCAGGTTTTTGGGACAGTGTGCATACCCTCGGAGTCCTCAATTTTTTATTCCGATCGTGGATAGATTTAATTGGCGATTAACTTTTGCGACTTCTATACCAATTATCATAAAGTGGCAGTGGCAACAAAATATACATGTATAATATTTAAAACGATCTGCTCACCTAAATGCACGGATTTTAAATAAACTTTTTAGCGTAGTTTTAAAAGGTATAGTTAGTACGAAATCTACTTGCACTAATTTGGCGCAGATATTTTAGGTAGAAGCACGTAACATAATTTTCAAACAAAATTGAACTGCTTTATCTGTTTAGCATAAATATTTTGTAGTAGAAAGAAATCTGTAATATTTTACCTAAGCACCTTCTTATTTGGCAACACTGATGTCAACGGCATGTTGTTAAAACATAATTTAGGAGTGCTGCATACTAATTTAGTTGTTAATATATATTATTGAAAGAATGCCGCAAATTATGTAAATATTGGTATTTTATATTTATTAAAGACTTCTTGAATTGGAAATTACTCTTAGCAAATTCATTTAAAATATTACTAATCATCCTACAATGTTTTTTGATATGTTGTGAAAGTATGTATAACACGCCAAAACATGACCATATAATTAACGATTAGATTGTATTAACATCCTAATCTAAAAATCTATACCTCTAAAAACTCATAATTATAACTAACCTGACCACTTTAAATATTGTGTAAAGCAGTCTAAGATAATTATACATTTCGAAATTTACCGACCATTGGTCATCTTCTGTCATTATTTGTAAACATTCTTTTCTTTTATTATATGCTAAAATATTCAAAAGTGTTTGTAAATAATCTAAACAGCTCTCTGAACTACTACTTTAAAATGAGGTTGCGAATTCAATACTTTGGTAATCGGTACGCCACTTATTTACCATCTGACAAAAATTACTATTTTTCTGCATAAAGTTTATCATACTGCTCTTTTGAAATGTTACCGTATATTTGGGAGCGTATTTTGTCATACCCACGATTTGTATCTCAGTGGGGTCGATACATATATAAATCGGCGAAATACCAGTATTTGTTAAATTATCGAAGTAGCTCGTGAACTGCAAAAACAAAATGAAACTATTAGTGGTAAGTCATAATCATCCTATACGTTTTAAAGCATATCCGTGTTTTGTTTCTTTTAGCTAATATCCATGGTGGTGACAGGGTACGCCCGTCCCGACGTATCTCATCTTTTCAATAATGGCCATAAGTATACTTCTACTTCGTTACAGATACCTTCTGGTAGTTATCTCCCAACTGGCGGAGTTGTATCTGATAATGGAGGTTTCCTAGATGGCTCAGGTTCCTTGGGTGCTCTGGATCATAAACATGTTTATTTTTATGCATCTCCTGAGGAAGAAGAGCATTCATATCTTCGTATTCATGTTGCTCCATCTAACCAACGGAACACAAAGGTGATCTTTATTAAAGCACCATCCCACGGAGGTGTTAGACCCGAAGTAATTGCACCACCTTCAGTATCCGAAGATAAAACATTGGTGTACGTATTGGTGAAGAAACCTGAACACGGTGGATCGATTACAATTCCTTCTAATATTATTTCAAGACCAACTAAACCGGAAATCTTCTTTATAAAATATAAAAATCACCATGAGGCCGAGCAAGCTATTGCAGGGGGCTTGCAAGAACAACCTGTTGGACCAAACGTACCGGATTTAGGAAATGAACATTTGTTTATAAGAACTATTAAGGATGATGTTATTAGAGGTAGTAATGGACTTAATGGAATTGAGCTTAATGGCAATGGAATTGGGCTTAATGGCAATGGAGTTGGGCTTAATGGTAATGGAATTATCGGTGGATCTTCTTTAATAGGTTCAATTGGTGGTGACAGTTTAACCACTCAAATAGGTGGTAGCTCTTTCGTAAGTGGAGGTAAATTGGGAAGTTTTGAAAATACGCTTACAAATGGAAACGGAATTGTTGGCGGTTCTTCTTTATTAGGTGCTGTTGCTGGAGAAAAATTAGGAGGTTTGGAAAGTTCACTGGGTGGTAAGCATGGTCCTCCTGGTGCTAGTGGTCCTTACTGATTACTAGATATTGATAATATTCTAAAAAAAATCAGATATATTTAGTATTTATTTTTTATACCTATCAATAAATATATAGAGTTTATGTATCCTTGTACTGTGCAGATACCATCCTTAAAGTAAATGTTCTCTTGCGTGTAGTTAAATGTAAGTGCAACAAGTGGCTTTGGTCAAAATTATAGAATTGTATTTATGGCCATTCTTTGTTTTAATTCTTCAAATTATTTAGAAAATTTATTTAGTTCTTTTATAAAAGACGAACAGTCTAGCGTTGCAATATGTTTTGTTTCGAATTATTTTCAGTATTTGGAGGAGTTTCAAAAAGAGATTCCTTCAAAAAAATTATTAAAACGTCATTGTATGTAGTGTAGCGCCAACACCTGATAGAATCTAGTGAACCCATTGTGTAAATTTTTCTCAATTTTAACCAAACATACCTTTATATTTTTCTCATAATTTCTTAATAATTGTTTATTTGATGACAGATGGTTGTAATAAAAATAAAGTGACGGGTAATTTTTGAGAAAGCTTTGAAATGAAATACAATGTAACAAGCAAACAATAATAGTGGTTTGTATTATTTACCTTAAAGCACTGAGATACTTACTGTACTTTGTATTGATGACTTCGTTGGCTCGGTAACTTAGTGCTAGATTATTTGCTGTTGATACGCAGATTTCTATTTTTTTTTATCGATTTATTTAGTAATTTAAATTCGTTAAAATAAATTTGGTTTTGTGCGTTTTACACTGATTTGCATTATTCTCAATGAACTTTTTATTATACGGGAGTTTTATTGAGTAATATTTTTTAAATATATATATATATATATATATATATATATATTGCTGTGGATCCTCAGAAAAATTCTTGAGCGAAGCTGGGACAAAGCTTTAACATTAGTCCTTTACCTAACTCATTCGAGCCCCAACGTTGGGCCGTATAAGATTGCTCTGGATCTCTCTAAAGAAATTCTCGCCCCACGGATTGGGCCGTCATAAGATTGCTGTGGTTGGACTTATTCTCTGGATCTCCCTAAAACCTATTCAAATTCTAACGTTCGGCTGTCATAAGATTGCTGTTATCGGGGACTTATGGGTTTGACATCGCCCGTGTCAACACTGATTTTCAAAAAAAACAAAAAAAAATTATAAAAATATTCTTACCCGTTTATTCTGCTGCAACAATCTTCAGCAGCTTCTCTGGCTAGCTCAACTGTGCCTCTTCTCAGATACCTAAATTTACAATCATTCTTCCTTCCCGCTCACACACCATTCAATAAAATCACCAAATAATACAACAATCATACAATCTTTATTTACCGCTATTTACAAACTATTATTCACAGATATATACAGTTTGGTACACTAATTACAACTCAATACGTGATATTTTTGTAAAGTCCTTGTTTTAAATTATTATTTGCAAACACATTTAATACAATAGGAGTAGATGGGCCCCAAATAATACCCTATATTTATTGCACACTGGAGTATGTTGAGCTCATAATAACTCAGTTTATTAATGTATGCTTTTTACCTTGCATAAAATTACTACAAAATTAATAAACCCATATCCCCTTAACAATCCAATTTAAATTCATAATGAAATTTAGTAAGCTTTACATACACCTTTTTTTTCAATATTTAAAATAACCCTACTAATTGTCAAGTACACGTATTTTTTCCGATACGTTATATAACCATAAATAACCTCAATGTTCACTCACACATCACCAAATAATTCCCAAAAGTTTATCAGATAACAGAAAATACAAATAAGTTACCTGGAAAATGCTTCAAGCCTCCATCTCCTTCGATGATGCTCTTCAGAACCCCTTTGCTTCGTGACTATACGCTCTGATACTCCACATATTTATAGATGATAACCAAGCGCCTTGCTACCAATTACCATTCCATCACAGCATACGAAATCACGTATATTATACTTTTGTTTATTGATTTATTAGCTTGTTATGGTATTAGTTGGACCTCAGTTAATTTAATTCACTCGACACTACTCACGTTAATAACTATAAGGCCTCAATTTACCACGTTATAAGTGCTAATACTACATTTACTGAATTATGAATTTTTTCAATACTCATAAGACTCTACTATAACGTCAGTTTATTATTATAAGTAGTCTAAAGCGATGAAAATACAAAAAGAGCCCTCCTAATTCTCTTAAAGTATTTATACGGTTAAAATGCCACCTCTAGGCCACTCTTCACGCGAAAAACTTATTTTAAAATAACACTTCTGCAAATTTTGATATAACTGACTTCCAGAAATTCACCCCGTGGACGCGCTACATAATCCGAAAATCGCTCCATCTGTCGCATGCTCGAACTTTTGTAAAACTATTCGTTTCAACTAATGATACTGTTCTGTGTCGTCATAAAACTCCGCCTGTAATATTTTTATCCCTGTCTTATGCATATTTGATGTCGCGTTCCAAACCCCACTTGAGTTATAGAAAATCGATATAGCTGACAGCGTCTCATGACTCCACGTGGATTGAGTACGTGCGTTTTGAAAACGAATGCTTTTATATCCGTCTGTATCTGTAGCATATTATTGAGCGTGCATCTCCTCTGCTCTTTAAGAAACTTTGTTAGTTTGTTATTCGAAGCAACTGACAGTTGCAAACTATATTCTATGAAGCCTGCTTTATTATGTTGATAATTTCAAAGAAGGTAACCTTTCAAACATGCAGGTGTTCTTAATTATAGACTGTTTAAAATAACAATTCTTGGAGTTTATATTTCACGGTATTCGATACAACTGACGTCCTTGCTTGTTACAACGAAACTTGCCTTGGGATTATTGATTTTATATACCCTGGTGTGTTTTCTAGTGCTATTACACGTTGAATTAAAATAAATTAAATTAATTATGCGTTTCTATTTGTTTTTAAAACTGGTTTTCTTTATGTACCTTTAGTCTTTCAATCATTACTTATAAAAATACGTCAATACTTGTTCGTTTAAATTAAATAAATGAAGTAAATTTTGCGCGTAAATAAATTGTTTCTTTCTCTATATAGGGTGTGTGAAGTTGAATTGCTTACCCCAAATTTAACCCTTTGAATTCATAACAAAATATATATATATATATATATATATATATATATATATATATATATATAGACAATAACGGTGTTTAAAAAAATAACATCACTCGGTTTTTGATGAAATGAGTGTATTACTAAGCTATTAAATTTAATAAAATATTTGTACCCAAATATTCAAATTACAATGCAAATATCTGACATACGTTCAAAATGATTTTCTGTGGTTCGGATGCAGCTTCATACACGTTTCATAACACTTGCAACCACTGTTGATAGTGTTTGCTCAGTAGCGTTTGAAATCTCACATTTAAAGTTACTTTACAATTGTTCAAGTATATAGATGGTTTTTAGAAATTATACCACCAAAGTAAAGTCTCCTGGTGTAAGATCTAGGTATTTTGAAGCCGCTTTACAAATTTACACGTCACCCTTTTGTTGACGATACTTTAATTACAAGCTATGATATTGCTAAATGTTCAGGCCAGTGTATAAATTCTTTGCGTACATATCAGTGCAACTTGAAAAATACTTGTTGAACGTGTACTAAGCAACACCATACATTGTTACATTTTGAAATACACGCTATAAGTAGCCGTTCACCGGAACTAACTTCTAAGCAAATAAATAACATTAAACGGTCAATAGGATGCAATCAGCCTCTCCTGTTCCGGCAAATATTTAAATTTCGCAAACAAATTCAGAACTTAGGATGACTATCCTATTCTCTGCGATTATTGTGGAAGTTCAAGATCCTTCTGGTAATTTTAAAACAATAAGGGGTTCTTTTAGTTTCGGGTTTCAAACTTGTTTCGTACCAGATGAATAGGTAAGTAAACTCACTTTGCCACCTAGACGTTCCTAGATTCCAATTTGCGGACTTGGACAAACAACAACAACGGTCAGTAGATGTGTCATTAGTTGTACAATTCATTCTATTTTAGACTTTGAAATTTTTCTGGAAATTACAACTTTTGTACTTCCATCAATATCTGGCAGTTTGCCTAGTGTCGAAGTTCCTAGCAATTGGGAACACTTAAGCGGTTTACAATATGCGGACTCAAATTAGAATGTACCTGAATCGATAGACATGCTCCTTTGTGCGGATATTTAGCCGTTTGTCATTAATGGTGGGTGGTGTCATATAAAGCAAATTTCTAGAGCCTGCTGCTAGAAATACTACTTTTGGTTAGACTATTTTGGCCGCACAAGAAGTTTGCGGTGCGATACTATCCAATCATTTCTTTTTTACTTCATTGGAAGACCCTGTTGATCAGATCCTTCGGCGGTTTCGGAAAATATAAGGGCTTGCTACTAAACCTTATCTTTCTTCCGAAGAAAATATCACATTTTTTCGTGATCCTAGAAGTTGTTATATAGTTACGTTACCGTTCGACAATACTTTACCACCTTTTGATGATGGTTTCGACATTGCTAAACGGAGATTATTTTTATTGGATCACAAATTAAATGCTCAACCAGAACTACCCCTACTTTCAATATCATACGTTGACCAAAAGTTGCTTCATTAACAGTATGGCACGTTGCGTTATTCTGTTGGACTCAACATTCTCGTTCGTTTAAATTTAACATTGCAGTAAACTTTTGGATTTAAATTGTCATAGACCACACCATCAACAGATTTATCAAAGAATAAAGGTCCTATTACACGACATCAGGAGGTCGCACACCAATGATGGTCGTTCATGAAACACGTGAGGATTTTCTACATTAAATACTCAACTATTTTGACTGTTGTTGTAGGTATCCAAATGAAACAACGCCTACTCACTAAACTAAACAGGTTTCAACATTTCAATAATGTTTTCGTAAACAAGAGAATGAATCCAAGAACATATCGTAAACGTTTTGTAATGTCTGCTTCTTTGAGCTCGTGAATGATATCGATGCGGCTGGCATGCGCAATTTTTTAGTAGCCCAAAAATCAGTAGGTGGTGAAAGGCCAGCCTATGAAGATAAATTTCTGAGCGATTTTCTGAGTGAGAAAGTCGAACATTCTATTTACATCCTACAGAATTTCTACATTTAACAGTGATGGTCCATCTGTATCTTTCGATCATGTACACTTCTAGTCTCGCGAAATTTATTTACCAAACGCGATATTGTCGACTTACTAGAACTGTAGATTTCTGAAATTTTAACTGAAACTCGTCTTTTAATCGATTGTAGAATCATACTTCAGTAAGTCTTATTAATAAACACATTCGTCCGTGGATAACGACATTATTAATGCAAAGGAGACGAATGAATACTGAAATAGTACTAGTAGATGAAAAGAGCATGTCAACTATTATATTCTGTTAATCTCGAGCACAGTGGACTGAAGACTCGTTGGAAAAATAAAAATTTACCTATATGCAATTTTTATGTTCTTAATCTTTAGGTTTCCGCTGGTTTTGAAACACCCGTTACTTAAAATTGCTAATGATGAGAGGGTACCAACGTTGAATTAGAGGTTACGAAATCTAAGGCTGATCGTCGATGTAGAAATGCAGTATAGGCTATAAATAATTGTCTCTGTCATTTGAGTTGAAAGAATTTTGACCCCTGTGCTTTTTGAGTGTTTACAAAAGAATTTACTATAAATATTGGACATGATATAGTCAGTATAATCCCTCTCATAAGCTACTGTGTAATTGAAAATTATAGCAAACTCAGAACTACAGGTTACACTAATTCTGGTGACTATTTGCTCAATGGCACCTTTCATATATAAATGAAATAAATTGAAATAAACTATTCAACAAACTTTTCCATAATATTGCTAATTACTAGCGTTTCTTTGAACACATAAAAACTTAATTTTTTTACATTTCCGTAACACCAAAATCTCCCATCCACGAAACGAACAAAAAATAAGAATCTAAAAATTATCTACAAGCAAAGAGGGCGTATATGGTGCGTCATTTCTTTACAACTTGTACACATAATATCATCATCATGAAATACCTACTAAAAAGATTCCTCGAATTCTATTTACAAACTCAAAAATTATTACTAAAATTATTCAACACATTTATTCAAGGTTAAATATCGCAAGGCCGCCCCCCCCGTTCGTAGAACCAGCACCTCATTAGAATAAGGCATGTGCAATAAATCCTGAAACACCTGCGACTTAATAAACTTTCGATAAAATTAAATATTTCCAGGAGCAAATTATAATTTATCCTTGTCACATCTGAAAATAAAATGCCTTATTTATCATATTATATAAAAAATACCTAACTAATTAGAACATAAAAGTCTAGGGTCAAGAACCCTTACTTAACAAACAAGAACAAATAAAGGCGAAGTACTATCAATGAAGTACTTTTGTAGTAGCTTTAAATAATCTTGTTATAATGTGATTCATGGTTTATATTCTAGCTGCTTCTAATTTAATTTGACGTTTTTATTTTCATGTTTCATATTATAACCATACATTGAAATTTCATTCATTACTAAAAACATAAATCCATACTAATAGATGCTTCAAATTTGCTTAACGTTTTATAATAAGCTGCTTGTTTGCGGAGTTTGCTACATAATGGAATGCTGTTAGCTTTAACAGCATTCCATTATGTAGCAAATTGCGTAGTTAAACTTGTAGAAAAAGCTAAGAATAAGAAAAATAATTTAAAAACAGAGAGAGAGAGAGAGAGAGAGAGAGAGAGACGAATTTGGATTTAATTTATATTCGAAAAGGCCTGATGTCACAAATAAACATTTGTTGTCTTCCAATATAACCAACTGCTTTTGGTATAAAACTCGCTGAAATTCCTTATCGTTGTTTCCAAAATCTATCTTAAAACTTCCTAACTTATTTATAATTGTTTCAAACCCTGCTTGACAGATTTGTTCAATTTTATTTACTTTATTACCTAAGTCCTTAATTTTTTTCATTCATCTCTTTTTTGCACGCATCTTGTTTTGACTTTACTTGCACGATTTCCTTTTTGACATCATCTACATTCTCCAAAATTTGTATAACTATCTCCATTTTCTAACTCAATTTCCTCTATGGTCTTAATAGTCTCTTTTAAGCCTAAAAGTTATTTATCACTAATTTCTTTAAACTTTCTTCAATTTTTTTCACTTTCTGATTTTAAACATTTCCCCCAATCTTGTTAGATTTTGTTCAAACTCCGCTTTTAATTTCTGCGTATTCTTATCAAATTTCGCACCCATTTCCTTAATACTTTTTCACTTTTTTGACTAATTTCTTATATATTTTTATTTAAACTTAACAAAATAGCCACTAATCCTAGATTGACGAGTGTCTTCTATATTTACACCTTCACTCTGTTGCTTCTTTTTTTTCTGCTTCTCCTTTTTCGAATCGTCCAAGTAAATACTCACTTGAAATCCAATCTCAACAACTTCTGCTGGCAATCCTTCACGAATCTCTTTCACTCCATCAATCATTCTGCAATCAAATCTAATCTACATCACGGAATTTCCTACAAAATCTTAAGATACACTAAACTCTAAGCTTTAGGCGGCTTAATCAAACACCAGATTGGGACGTCAATAAAAGTGCTGTGATGAATGATCGCCTGATGGTGGGCGTCGACAAAAGTGCTATGATGATCAGTGTTTCTAATTACCGGTCGTCTAATTATTTTTATTAGCGCTCTGATTTTCTTTCTGGATTTTTATCTCCTAGAAATAACGAAACCACTCAGATCACACAGTTGTAATGATACTAAATAATCATCTTACAAACAATCTTTCAAATGCAAAATAATGCATTCACAACTAACTATCACAAACAAAATTGATGATACGGAATAACTTCCTCACAACCCATATCTTATATACAAAAATGAAGAGTCCAGAACATTTCATTCTGTCACTTATTCTAGGTCATCTTCTACATTAGTCTCTAATACATAAATCGTAAACATATTATTATCACTCAGTAACAACTTCTTAATTAACCCTTCCTTATAATTAATATGTACACAAATTACCTTTTGAAGTCATATAATTTAATATCATATCCCCTTAAAAACCGCATAAAACGTAGCTGAATTCAGTATGTTTAATTTTTACCTTGTGCAATGACAAATCATGTGCGTAGGTTTTTCAGAAATCCTTAATATTAAATTAAACTGATTTTTACATACAAATCTTACTCTAAAACTTAAATTAACAAACGAGTCTTTGTAAATCACTCAAAATATTTAAACGCATCGATTTAATTTTTGATTCCACCAATGTTCATTCCACCAATCCTTAAAAATTAATACCATTCAATGCTCTAACCTCTGTTAGATTGTTTTAAAAGTCCAACTCCATGCAAATTTGATCTATTCATCAATGCCAAGTCCTTAGTAATATACGTTAATTATGATTTATCTCCCATATTTAAGAAAACTCTATCTTTCAGTAGTTTTAATTGTCTATTTTCCATTTTAATATACTTCAAATATTTATTACTGCGATTATACATTACGTACGAACTTAATTACGTAAAGTGTATGCTATCCACAGGAGCGTATGCTCACGTTGACGCTTCAATCAACACTAATCAGGGCTTGTTCTCTTTAATAGGCGGTACTTAGACGGTTAAAAGTCAGACTTCAAGTTACATTCCATACACTAATATTTATTTCACTAGATTCTATAATAAGCCTTAAACAAAGCTTGAACAACACAAAGCTAACAACATTGTTTGTCATGTTAGATGTAAAAGAGTACAAACCTTGATTATGCAGTTTAAAATAATACTACCTGCTTTATCAACCAGAACCATATATCCGTTACATACCATAACGAAACAAACAAGGTAAAGTGAACTTTGTACTGCTGGCCTGTCCGAGCTTTATCTTGTAAACAAAGCAGAGAATGTAAGGGATAGTATGAAAAATATGAGTCTTGGTGAACCTACGAGGCTGAGCCAAGGTAAGTTTCTATTAGAGCAATGTTCCAATTGTTATGGCAATAATAAATTTAATTCTAAGATATTTTTAAATATTGTAAGGACTTTGTGCAGGGAAGTTTGGACGACCAAAGCAAATTAAACATAGATAGATCAATGTTGAAAGGTGGAGAGAGATATGGTTTAGTCTAATAGAACGTGAATTGAAAACGTTTAAGGGTTTTGAATTTAAATTTTTGAAACATTGCGGGGGTGGAGGAAGGTTCAACAATTTCGGGTAAAGTAAAAATTAAACATACTGAATTCAGACAGGTTTAACGTGGTATCGTGATATTCAACATTAAAATGCATTGAATGTTTCCTACAATATTCGTGAACAGATGAACACATTTGAGAAACGAGTGATGTAAGACTGGGATGATATATTTAAACAGATGCACGGAGCATGCGATCAATCAGTACTTCTTGAAACACCGAGAAGGAGCATGTCATTGTCTATAGTTGAGATACATTACGTAATTAATTTCAAACCTAAATCAGACAATAATTTGAGCGTATACGTTGCATGTTTTATAAGAAAAAATTTATTCAAGCAGGACTCGTACCCATGCTGGAAGCAGAAGTTTTAACCACTACACAATCGAGTCAATTGAAATTACTACTTAAACATCTTGAAATATTGTAAATGCACAGATACCATTTTAATTTAGAGATGAACTTAACAACATCTAATCTCAAATTTATATAGACTTACCCCACTAAGTCACATAATCTAATCGTTTTTAATGAGAAAACCCATTAACACTAATCGTTTTTTAATGAGAAAGCTCATTAAAATTCATTAACGTTAATGGTTATTTAATGGGAAACTTCATTAACACTAATCGTTTTTGAATGGGAAACCCATTACCTTAAAAATTGAAAAATAACAATTCATTAAAGTACAGGCATATACAGATGTATATAGTCAATATTAAGAATCAATAAGTAAGATAGGTACAGTTTTGCACTACAGATTCGATTGTTAGAGATTAATTTAAATCTAACCCCAAATTTTATATATAAACTAACTCCTGCATATTTTTATTAACGAGCACCACTAAGTCACATAATTCTTAAAAGATACGCTCTATACGTTTGCATTGGTCAAGGGATGCTTTTAGACTGAACAATTTGAGGTTTAATTTTTTTTTAATTACCTCAATTTTACCCCATCGATTTTATTAAGGGCATCATTTTCTGTCAATAGGACTGCCACCTTAAACCTAAGAATAAAAACTACACAATTTAATACGTGTATTAATAATATTTTTTGCTGATGTTGACGTTACAAATAAATAAGTACAAACTTTATCAAGAAATATTATAATTTATTGAATATATACATGTATTCTTAATCAGCGTCTACTGTGACAAGCGGAATCTGGTGAATTAAGAATAGCCAATTCTCTAAACATTCGCGCGATCGCCCACACTCACATCTTCTAAGTATTGGTTGGGGTAACATATAATCACGTTCAACACTTTTTGTAAATTTTTATGTACATACCCACTCTTAATACATGCTTCAATAAATCCATTTTAATTAAAAGATTCAAATTAAAATTACAATTTATTTAAAAAAAACAGTTTTTTAATAAAAGTACGTTTTGCTTAGCACAATTAAATTTTTTTTTTGAATACAATAAACAATGGCTATATTGGATATCTTTTCGTAACCGCTTCAAATTTTGAACACCGAGTTGATCAAGATTCACAACTTCGTTAGCTGGAAGATAGCGGCTGATGATATTTTTGCTTTAACAACCCTTTACATAAACGGTTTTATTTACAGGTACAATTGCTTGTAAAAATAATCTTAAATATAAGTGATTTTTACAAAAATTTTCTACAATCTGCATCACCTTTCCTCTAATTTCAAATTTCATTTCATCCATTGTTTTGCTAGTTTCTGCTAAGCCTGAGGTTAACTTTTCACTCATCTCTTTAAATTTCCTTTCATTCTTTAAACTTTTCCCGAATGTTGTTATATTCTCTTCAAATTCTGTTAGCTCCTGAGTATTTTTATCAGCTCTTTCACGCATTTTCTTGATGTTTTCACTCATTTCCTTCATACTTATTTCATTCTTTTCGTGTTTTTCATTCATTTTCTTGATACATTACTCATCCATTTCTTTTATACCTTCTTCATATTTTCCCTTTATTCCTGCATACTCTTATTTAAATTTAATAAAGGAGTCATCATTGTTTATTCAAGAGTCTCTCCTACACGGTGTTCTTTTTTTACCTTTGGATCTTCCTTTTTCGGTTCTTCCAAATGACCACTTTCCTGAGAACCAATTTCTAGCCTTCAACTAGCAATCTCTCACGACTTTCTTTCATTCTATCGGTCATCCTGGAAACCAATCAATATATTACATAAAGAAAATTTCCACAAAATCCTACGAGACAAGAAACTTTAATTTCAGACGAGTTAATCGAGCCTCTGCGTTGGGACGTCAATAATGGTGCTGCGAATATTTGGGTTAAATGTTACCCAAGTCAATAGAGATGCTATGGATGCTACGAAAATAAAATGATGTGGATTCTTACCCGAGGATGCCCGTATTATCTTGATAGCTCAGATATATAATATGCTGCTGACTTTACGAAAACGAAATGGAACAAATCTCAACATCACAATTCTAATACCACAACATTTTTTTATGAACAATTCTTCAAATTATAATACTCGATACACTCAAAAAAATCTTTCTTCCACACACATTATCTAAGAAATTTACTTACATACACAGGTATAAAGAAAATTTATAAATACAATTTACGACTTAAGTCTATAGAGAAAGAACATTTCATCACTACTAAACATGCATATCGTCTTCACCTAGTCTTTGTTAATATTTAAAAAACCCAAAACTTTTCATACGTAAGTCACAAATTTTTCCTTAAGAGTAATTTGGATAATTTAAAAACTCCTATTAACCTGCCTCAGTGTAACTGATCAGTGACCTTGAAAAAACTTTTTGTAAGTGTCAAACCACCTCGAAATTGATCTCTAAATTGTATAAAATAAAATTATTCACTCACAAATAATAAGCCAACATCTTAGACTAACTTAACATATTTAGCATAAAGTGTTTCTATAAGGATTCAAACAAATTATACTTGCGTTTCTGGACTCCATTTCTAAATTTTTCCATTTAAAAAATAGTCTTACTCAGAAAATCCATTGTTCCATTGTAAGTTTTTATAATTCAGTAGGATCTTATTTTTGCACGTCGACGTTTAATTTATTAGTTTGAAAGGTACTTCGTTTTTCTTTTTAATAAATAATAAAGCATGACAGCACCAAAACTCAACATTTGTTACAGTTTGTTTTTTATCGATCACAAGTATTCTTGACAAGCGCAGACAATTTCTAAACATTCCTTAACTATTGGTGAATGAATGATTTGGTTCTAATTATGTACCGGCTTTTATATAATAAAATCTCAATACGTCATAATTTCTCGAAATTTTATCTCTTTCCAGTGGGTGAGACTCATCGCAAATCACGATTTTTATGCGTCAAACAATTGATACATTTTATACCGGGCATTTCACAATTACTTTCTGTACAAATAAATGTCTAATTAATTTGACTTTTTCTCAAATCCTTTCGAATTTTTCGCATTTATGAAGTCAGATCTTTATCATGTGATCCAATATGATTATGCTATAATCTTTAATCACATTAATATATATTAAGCAAAAAATTTAATGACAAATGTAATTGGTAATATAGAGTTTTATTTAATTTTTACTATAGTTTCCCGGATTCGTAGGAACGTAGTATCCAGAAAATTTAGTTTTCGACTCAGTAACGTGGAGAGGCTATTTGGATACCAATTATTTCTTAGTTTTTGGAAGTTATCTAATATTAGTAAAACAAAGATATTTGCCTACAAACTCTGGCAATAGTAGCTTTTTCTACATTGTCTTTTCTAAAATAATGCAGGACAGAAAAACATAGTTTCATATAATATACAAGGTGTTAGAAAGAGATCAATTCCTTCTACCGACGTTACATTAGTACGATGATATCGGATATACTAGGGCACTTTTTAATTTTCCATAATAACTTGTACATGTAATCCATTGTCTTGGACTTGTTTACGCTCTGAACTTTAATTTTTCTAGTTTCATATAAGAGCACTACTAACAACGTTTTTAATTCCTTATTCCGGTAATTTCGTAACTTTTTTATTTCTAGTAATTTTTCCAACGCATACGCATCAAGTCTACGACCATTACTATACTATATTTTCCCAGAACCAACCTCGTAACATTATCTCACCTATATAGGGGCTATAAATGAGTGATATATGCCTCTTACCTGATCAAGATTATGACAGTTGACAGTTCATCAGAGTACCCAATTGAATTCAACTAGAAGTAATATACGTAACTAAACTATTTGTATTTGTTTTGACAAAAACGAAACTGTTGGGATAACTCATACTTTTATGGTCTGAATTCAGTGTAATAGATGGAGATTACAGTTAAACGACAACAGTTTTGATACCTGAGGAAGTTATCAGCTGTACTTACCACAACAATTTCAAAAACTGTTTTTATATAGTCCAGAGCCCATCCTATGTAAATTAAGAAGAGTTTCTACTCTACAAAAGGCTATTTTTTCTATAAAATGGTTGTTAATGCGGCAGTTTGTGATGTCGATTATTTTTTCGATCGCAATATTCAAGCTAAAATATTTTATGAAAAATAAATTTTGTTATGAAAATTCGTCAATTTTATCAGACGCATATTCCGAGCAAAGATTTAAAACATTAAATTTCTTCTTTTTGTTGAAATATGCCGCCGTTAAATAGTCCATATAAACAACTTTTCTAAAAGAGTTTCTTATTTTCTATAAATGTTTCATAACTTTAAACTATTGATTTCAAAGTAGTAAAGCATTGTTACAACTAGAAGTATACTCGCATAACTTTCACCGAATTAATCGGTATTTATACAAAATTAAACAAAACCACATTTATTAAATATCATACAAACATTGAAGACAATGCATATGCGAAACACAGAATTCATTGTACGTAAGAGTTGAGGAATATATATAGAACTCTTAAGAATAGCAGTTTTCAGATTTAAAAATTGTTTATAATGTATTCAAGGGAAACCTGTTAAATAATTAGAAATGATAGGAATATTATCAAAACCAAAGGAACCCAATTAGAATAAAAGTACAAAGAAGAAATAAATATTATGCCTGAATATAAATAAAAATTTCAGTATCTCTTAGAGTAAATACATTCAACATAAGCTTCTCTTCGATAGAAAATAAAAAATAATAACTGTAGGTTGTTATTGATTGACATGGATTTATTTTTTGTTCGTATGAATGACCGCACCAGATGGGTGAATAACTACTGAAAAATATCAAAATTGACATTTTGAAAGCAGTTGCACTTTTTAGAAACATGAAAAAAATGTAACAAGGAATGGTAGATGTTAAATAAAGTAAATATATCTCGATCAACGACTGATTTCTTTATATAAAACATGATGATTGACAGAAACTTTAACAAGTGATATTTAAAATACTAACTCTGTATTATTTTCTACTTTTCAGAAATTGTTGTACTATAGTGCTTATCCAACATTGATTAAAATGCGGCCTTTTGCTTAAAGCGGAAATAGCTCTAAAGTGTTAACTTGAAATGTATTTCAAACACTGCGTTTAATACTTTGGCTATTAAGTCTTTAGTTTTCATACTCAGATTTTCATAGCTACATAAATATGAAAGTTATTTCTTACAAACATCAAATGTATAGATATTTTTTAAGATATAGTATCATTTTGCAGTGATGTTGAAAATTAATTATGCAGCTTTGATGAGATTTATTTAAAAAAATTTATTGACACACAAATCACATACAAGAATGTTGACAGAAGAATGTTTCAAAACGGGAAGCTTATCTTAGTCAAATCACGAGAACGAATTGTTTAGTATTAATTGTATTTAAAATGCGTTCTTTTTACAATACTATTTTAATCGACTTAATGGAGAGAAATTATACTTTTCCCAAAATTTGAATATTTATCTAGCGTACATCTTGCTAATTTTTCAGTTGTTCAAAATTGTTTTACTTCCGCATGTAATAATTTTTCTGTAGGATTATTTTTACATATGAGTTTAGGAAATATGTGCAATTCTTATTCCATTTTTAATTTATATGGATTTGAGTTTAATTTAAAAGCAAACCAGATCTGTGAACATTCATAGTCTTTTTTAATACGAAATTTTGTTATTTAATATTAGCACTTTTGAAATATGTCCTGAAATATAATCAGTTAGTTAGGTGCTGGTTTGTTTACCATTAGTATAATTTTTCACACAAAATGGTATAAAAATTTTATAAAATAAGGTTCATTAATCATGTGTTAAAAGGTAATATTTTATATTAATGGAAATTCTCATGTTTTGCTCTGTTGTATTTCCGAATTTATATAATTTAATAATTTATCGTATTAATAAAAGACAGGCTGTCGGAATTGTCTATTTTTGGATATATATAAAGTTTCATCACTTTCATATGTTGAGTTGTTAACTCAGAGGGGATTACTATATATTTGACATTATTTAGAAAGGCGCAACAGTCTATAAAGAATTTGCTATACTGGTTTGGCAATAAAAATGGACATTAAGGTACTTACGGTAAGTATTTTTTATATTGCGATTTTGTTTAATTAACACCATACATTTAAGGTTATAGTTTTTGTAATGACAGTGGTTTACGCCTCATCACCATCAAACAGATATCTTCCGCAAAATAGTGGAATCAATTATTCGGGTTCAGTTACTAAAATTGGTCCGAAAACAAATTCATATCCTAGTATACAAAATTTTGATATGAATAATGATTTTAATATAGTTTCAAACGAAAATGATTTCCTTGCGCAAGATCAACGGCATGTTTATTATTACGAACCGCCAAATAGTGAAGAAAATACACCCTTACGAATTTTTGTTACTCCCAGTAATTTCCGCAATACCAAAATTATATTTGTCAAGGCACCAAGTGTCGCCGTTAAACCAGAAGTTATTGCACCGCCTTCATCTATTGAAGACAAAACACTCGTTTATGTACTTATTAAAAAACCAGAATATGGTAGAGATGCATCGATTACAATTCCTGGGAACATCATTAATAAGTCAGAAAAACCAAACGTATATTTTATTAAATATCAGACACCTGAAGAAGCTGAGCAAATTGTTGCTGCTGGGGTGCATAATCAGGCGTCTGGTATGGATGCACTTGATGTAGGAAATGCTCAAACCTTTATAGGAACACTGGCCGCTTCTAACGGACGAAATAAATATCTTGCTCCTGCCCTTGAGTTTGGGAGTGATATTGTCAATAGTCAAAGTAGTTCTAGATTCGGTCAGAAAGGTATTGATTTGAGAGAAAATGGAATCCGTACAAACCAATTTAATCTTAATACTGCGTTTCGAACTGGATTTCCCAGTGGATATGATAGTCAGGTATTCAATCAGAAAGGTGCTGATTTAAAAGGAGGCGGAAACAGTGGAGACAGTACTACCCAACTTAATGTCAATAATGCGTTTCTATCTAAAAACGAAGACCGTTTTGACGCGGGTCCTTTATACAGCAAAAAAAGCATTGATGTAAGAGGATATGGCGGCAGTGCTAACCATATTAATCTTAATACTGAGCATCTATCCAACCAGAAAGGTTTACCGCTGAGAACAAACGGAGCTCTTAATGGACTCAGCTCGAGTTACCACGGTAATGGTGGTCATAAATTTTGATCTCTTGGTTGTTATTCAAATCGCATATTCTCATACACTTCATTCCAAATATGAATGTCCAAATATTTGATACATTGGTTAATTTGTAAATATTATAAGAATTTTAAGTATAATTTTGTTACTGATCTTTATCGAATTAAGCTCTTGTAAAAAATTATTTTAAAAGTATTTTTTCTCATTTTATCAAAATATTCAAAAATTTACAAATAGATCCATTTACTCAAACCTATAAATCCTGAAGTAAGTACTGCATTTGTTAAAGGGTAATTTTTAAGTTTGTGATTATAAATAAATAAGTCCTATATTTTTCAAACGATTGTGTTTGTATTATTCTAAATAAAGAGAAAGTTGTTGAATTTCACATTTCAAAATTTAATCAATGTGAAATTTTTTGAACCTAGTGTTGGGAAACCCTACTAAAATTTGATTAGCACGTGGTATAAAAATCAATTACTTTAGCAGTTGTTAAAAAGCACATGGTGCCGTATTTTAAACTTCTGGAACTTAATGTGCCTAATATTTTACAATACTTGATCAATAGTAAAAACGTACATCAATTAGTCTATCAAATTTTTCATTTCTTGCTTTAAATCATGTGCATCTATAACTTTTTCCTTTTTACTTGATTTATTGCTACTTTAAAATCTCATATAACAATAATCCACTTCCCCTTACTCACTTTCCGAACGACTACGTGCAATTGCCTATACATTTTTTTAGTTTCTTCATGATCATCATATGATGTGCTCATGTACAAAGTGTGGTCGTGAATAAACAGGATTAATGCAATAAGAATTATTTAAACAATCTAAAATTTATTCATGAATCATTTTCTATAACCTTTCTTCTCTTATCTATACACCGCTGTAATCGTATTTTGCACTGTTTGAAACAGTAGTCTATGCCAACTAATGCCAGGTCTTTCAATAATTTTGCCGCTTTTACTTTACGGCTTCCATCAAGTTAAAACTCTTTTCTTCAATACGGTTTTAACTTTTGAAAATAGATAGAAGTTAGCAATAAGTACTTTGCACAAAAAGGGCTTTTTCTATCTTGTTCATTCTGTAGCTTGTGTAATACCTCAATATAAAAATGTTAATCGATTGCAGCATCCTTTAGAATCCATTTAGTCATGACGACACCTGTAATGTCGAAAAACTATTTATATCGCCTTTACTTTCGAATTTTCCGTGCGAGTTTCTATATGTGAGCACGTAACATTGTTTCTGTGACCTCGATAAATATTCATTCAGTAACTCAAAAATTTAAATTAATGCTCAGCTCCTGTATTGTTAAATCTATTGTCCAATCATCAAAATAGTTAAAAGGCGAGAAGCGCAAAACAACGTATAAGCATAAACTAAGTGACCAATAAAGGTGGACGCGGTTTTGTTAGACGCATGGAGCTTGTTAATCTACCTCACTCAGTACTCTTTCACTGATTTAAATGATATTCACTGCGTTCAGTTTCTTTGCATATTTGCATTTATCATCGTGTACATTTGTTTTGATGTTAAACTAGACCGCCATTGTACTATCACTAACTTGTTGAACACTTTTGTTCATTTGTTGTTTTCATATTTACAATAGAACTTATGCCACTATGCCACTATGACTATTACCTGAAACTGAATGGATTACCCTATATATATATATATATATATATATATATATATATATATATATATTGTCGTGAAACTTTAGAAAAGTTCTTGGACGAAGCTGGGACAAAGCTTTAACATCAGTCCTTTACCTACGTTCGGTCGTCATAAGATTGCCGTGGAATCGGACATTAAACTTTTAACATCGAGCTCCACGTTGGGCGCCAAAAGAGTGCCGTGGAAGTCGTGGACTAAGGTTTTATGCTTCACCAGTGTCATCAAATTATTTTCAAAAATGCACAAATTTCAAAAAAAAATTGCTTACCCTTTTATTTCTGCTTCAAAAATCTTCAGCAGCTTCCCTGGCTAGCTCAGCTGTGCCTCTTCTCGGATACTTTAATATACAACCATTCTTCCTTCACACTCGCACACCATTCAATAAAATCACCAAATAATACAACAATCATACAATCTTTTATTTACCGCTATTTACAGACAAATTATTCACATGTATAAAAAACAGTTTGATACACTAATTACATACTCAAAATGTGATATGTTTTTAAAGTCCTTCATTCTTCTAATTATTTTCAAACAAATTCAGTAAAATATGAGTAGATGGGCCCCACATATTACCCTAAATTGACTGTACACTGGAGTATGGTGAGCTCATAATAACCCAGTTTTTTTGTATATGCCTTTTACCTTGCATAAATTAATGCAAAATTTATAGATTCGTTTACTCTTTACAATCTAATTTATATCCAGAATAAAATTTTGTAAGTTTTAAATACACCCTTTTTCAATATTTAACCCCAATAAATTGTCCAGTACATCTATCTTTTCCAATAAGTTTATATAACCATAAATAAACCCCAAAATTCACTCACACAGCACCAAAATTTCACAAAAGTTTATCAGACAACAGAAATTTCAAATAAATTACCTGGAGAATGCTTCAGGCTTCCATTCCTTCGAGGACGATCGCAAAAACACCTCGGCTTCGTTACCATGCGCTGCGATACTCAGCGGATTTACAGACGATAACACCATTTGCGAGCCAAGCGCCTCGTTTCATAGTACCATTCCATATCAGCATACAATCCTGGTTGTTCGTGATGCTTACCCCACATATATTATGCTTCCATTTATTGATTTTCGAGCTTTGTATAGTAGTAGCCGGACCTCTATTAATTTATTATACACTACACGTATTTCGCGTTAATAAATAGAAGGCCGCTACTAATAAGTTACACGTGCTAGCACTGTATTTACTGTATTATCAACACATCTAATACTCACAAAAAAGCTTCTACTATTATTTTGGTTAGCATTCAGTACTTTATCGTAGTAAAGTATTATAGACACGAAGGGAAAACAAGAGACAAGAGAGCCTTAATAATTTCGATTCAGTATTTATATTGTTTCAAAATCCTACCCCCGGACGCACTTCACGTGAAAAGCTTATTATCAAATCTAAATTCTACAAATTTTGAATACAACCGCCTTGAAAATTCCTGAAATTTTGTAGCTTGCTTAGTGCTGTATCACCGATTCGCTTTCACCTGTCGCGTGTGCGTACGTTTTGAAAACTGTCTGTTCTTAACCAATGATAATATTCTCTGTCGTCACAAAACCCCGCCTGTACTATTTTCATCTCTGTCTTATGCATGTCTGCTGTCGCGTGCAAAACTCCACTTGAGTGATAGAAAATCGATATTGCTGACAGCTCATCTCCACTCTACGTGTATATGGTCTACGTGCCTTTTCAATATCAACGCTCTTATATCTGTCTCTATCTATAGTATATAACCGATCGTGCATTTCCCTTGTTCTTTAAGAAATTTGTTAGCTTGTTGTTCAAACCAAACTGACTGTTGAAAATATTTCTATGAAGTCCTGTCTTAATATGCTCATAATTTCGACGAATGTAACCTTTTTAAACGCAGGTGTTTGTTAATTATCGAACGTTTAGCACAACAATTCTTAGACTTTATATTTCGTCGTATTAGATAAAACTGACGTATGCTTGTTACAACGAAAACTTTTGCCTTGGAATTATTGATTTTCTTACCCTAGTGCGTTGGATTAAAATACATTAAAATTACTTATGCGTATTATACAGGGTGTCCCCAATTGAGTAGGATAGCATGGGTATCTTTCTTATTATTAATGATAGAGATCTGCTTAAATGAGCAAAGTTGTGTCATTTGGATAGCTTATTTAAATTCCGCATAGATACATTTGAAATTCCAAACGGTTTAGAAATTATTTAAAAAAAACTGAAAACTGCCAATTTCTTCGAAGTCGAATATTTTTGTTATAATAAAAGATACGAAAAATGTTTCTTATAAAAGTTACTTAGTTCAATTGTGTGCACTTAAAAGTGATATTAAAATTAAATTCAAGATGGCGGTTATTGATATATTAGCATCAACTTTCATATTTTAAATGGACGCCATATTGGATTTTTAGATGGTTAGATAGCATATTTTTTTCTCTTTTCAACGATGTATTGCAACATATGTTTAAATGAGAAAATTTACTGCAAATAATAATTTTAATTTTTTATCAAGTAGGCATCAACACAAATCAGTTTTAAAACAAATTAAACGAAAAAAGCATTAGAATAACATTAAACACCAAGTAATAAATCATAGCAATTGTTCAAAGTGTTGACCGTTATTATTTAAACACAATCGGCAACGTTTTAGAACACTTTTTGTTACGCGTCGTAATGTATTCCCATTAAGACTGTTTATTGCCTCCATTACCGCTTCCCGTAGTTCATCTACATTATTGTACTGGAAATTACTTCCATATACATTATCTTTTAAAGTGCCTCATAAATAAAAATCCAGGGGTGTTAAGTCTGCTGATCTAGGCGGCCATTTTACAGGTGTGTGGGTCGTGATTACCCTGCCATCAAAACGGTTACTTAAGTAGGTGATAACATCTCTAGCGTTGTGTGGAGGTGCGCCATCTTGTTGATACCAAATTTGATTATTTTGTGCCAAAGGTAGGTCGTCTAATAAATTTTATAAAGATGTTTGAAGCATCTCCAAATAACGTTGAGAGGTTAAGGTTCCATCGAATATTATAGGACCAAGTAAACGGTTTCCCAATATTCCACAAAAAACATTATATCCAAATCGAATTTGATTGCGGCGTGGAACTGTTATGCGTGGGTTTTCCTGTGCCCAATAGTGTTCATTATGACGATTAAATATTCCACAGTTAGAAAAATAAGACTCATCGGTCCACAAAACGCGATTGATAAAATCATCATTCTCCCTAACTTGGTTGATAAACCATCTGCAAAATGTTGATCTGCGGAGATAGTCGTTTGGTTGCAAGTTTTGAGCAATGTGAAATCTGTAAGGGTGATATTTATGCTTTTTTAAAATTCTTGATGCTTGAGGCTTGGATACATTTACTTGGGTTTCTATTTCCCGTGTTGAAATGTTTGGATTAGCTTCCACACAGGCCAGTGTCAACACCTCATCTGCAATGTCTCCATTTATGTTTCCAGTAGGTTTTTTTAAACATCCATACTGCTGCATATTTGTGTCCAATCTTTGAAAGATTTTAATGTTTGGCTGTCTTTTTTCGGGAAAGTTTGTTAAGTATATTTCGGCAGAAAGGCGACTGTTCTTATTACATTTTATGTATGTACAAAACATTTGATATTGTTCGCTTGTTGAAAAATTTGCCATTTGAATATTTTATAGAATAAGTATATCACAACTTATAACTGGGCAAAAGAATACACAAATGCCAATTATTAGTACAACAGATACACTAATTCAACATGACAGTTTGTTATAATTTCATTTGTTTAAGAGAAAACGGATGATGCCTACTTGATAAAAAATTTAAATTATTATTTTCAGTAAATTTTTTCGTTTAAACATATGTTGTAATACATCGTTGAAAAGAGAAAAAAATATGCTATCTAACCGTCTAAAAATCCAATATGGCGTCTATTTAAAATATGAAAGTTGATGCTAATATCTCGATAACCGCCATCTTGAATTTAATTTAAATATCACTTTTAAGTGCACACAATTGAATTAAGTAACTTTTATAAGAAACATTTTTCGTATCTTTTATTATAACAAAAATATTCGACCTCGAAGAAATCGGCAGTTTTCAGTTTTTTTAAAATAATTTCTAAACCGTTTGGAATTTAGAATGTATCTATGCGGAATTTAAATAAGCTATCCAAATGACACACCTTTGCCCATTTAAGCAGATCTCTATCATTAATAATAAGAAAGATAGCCATGCTATTCTACTCAATTTGGGACACCCTGTATTTGCTTTAAAACCGTTTTTTTGGTGTACTTTTAACCTTTCAATTATTACTTATAAAAATACGTCAATACTGGTCCGTTCTCCCTAAATGAATTAAATAAGTTTTGCGCGTAAATAATTTGTTCTTTTCTCTATACAGGGTGGTTGAAATTTTTTTGTTTACTCCAAATTTAATCCTTTGAATCCACAATATATATATATATATATATATATATATATATATATATATTGTATATTGGTATATTGGTATATTCTCAAATCAACGTGTACAGTTTTTCAAAACTGTTGTCTAGAAAATCATAGCTAATATTAATTATACGTGATATGTCATGTCAATTCATTTGTTTTTAGAACATATCATTTCAGTTAGGGCTGTTAGTATAAATGAAGTGATAAAAAATGAATTTTCTTAAAATAAATTGATACAATGTAACACAATGTTAAAATAATACTGCTCATAATAGAATTACACATCAAAAAAATGAAAACCGCTGAAATGAAAGTTTCCATAAATCATAAAATGTAATAAACATGTGATGAATGCAGGGCGTCATGCAATAAACTCAAACCACGAAATTCGAAAGTTACTTATGGTAAAATACATATTAGGAGGAACTCAGATTCATAAATTAATTCACACCACAAAAAAATACACCAAATATTTATTTCAGTCAAGTTTGGCAGCAAAATCGTTTCCTTTTAAGAAAGCTTTAAAATCATAAAGTAAATAATCGTGAACTGATTAATAAGAATGCTTCATAGCATAATTATTCCAAATATAAAAGAGCTTTTACAAATTTTTAGTTCAATAAATTTAATTCAATATTAAAAAGTTGCAAAACAAAGAAAACCCCAGCCACATTAATGTTCATACAATGTGGAAAAGCACAGGCACTTAGTAGCTAAACCCACTAATATCAAGTTTCAGATAAATATTTATAGCACTAAATACAAAGTGGCAGATTTTAATGTATCTATTTTAAACTGCAAGAAAAATGGAATAACCACAAACAAATAGCTTTGGCATGACAGTATCATGTTCGTTCACGCTTGATGCACGTGTTAGGCAACACGAGAGGACTGGGAAGTAAGTGACAGCAGTTACATCCGACAGAAAAATTAACGAATTAATGAATGAATCATAAGCCATAAGCACAGGCACATGTACGGGTAAACAGTGAAGCGTTCGTATTGTAGTAGACCCCTTTGGTTATGGAATATTAAACAGGCGTTAGAGCCATGGATTTTCGAGAGAATCACTACACTTGTTACACGAAATCAGTAATAAAATGCTCACCACATTTATTAAATATGCAAACATTGAAGACAATGCATATGCGAAACACAGAATTCATTGTTTGTTAGGGCTAAGGAATATATATATATATATATATATATATATATATATATATATATATAATACTTCTTCTTTGTAGGTTTTTAGGTCTGCAAGGTCACCAAGAATTATATTATATATATATATATATATATATATATATATATATATATATCACACTCAAGTTAGCTAGTATAGACCTGTCAAGTAAACCTCAAACAAGTAATTAGTGTTAAGTACAGAGGAGAAAGTGTTTCTGGTAGAGCATTATTTTCGTTCATACGGAATCGGCCGACGTAATGGTGCAAGTTTGCTATACGTGTCTGATCAATTCACACAAAGGTTTAATAAACGTTCTCCAAGTAATGCTGTAATTTTGAAGGTTATTGAAAAGTTTAGAAATACAGGTAGTGTATTGTGCCAACGAAAAGGAAACTCGGGGCGTCCCAGGACAGTTAACAACAACAATAACCATGAACGTGTTTTTGAGCAAATCTTAGAAAATCCGAAAGTCAGCCAGGCAAGGACAGCGTTACAACTTGATTTAAAAGAACTTCCTTTCAAAGAATCCTGAAGGAGCTGGGTACATTTTCGTATGTGATTCAGGTACATCAACAACTACATCCTCGGGATTATCGCAGTAGAGTGGAATATTGCGCCAGAATTCTCGCGTTACAGTATGAAAATCCTGAATTTTTGAAAAATGTTTGGTTTTCAGACGAAGCACATTTTCACTTGTCAGGCTATGTGAATCGTCGCACAAATCGATTTCTGGGCTTTGCCAGACCCGATGAGGTTCAAGAGGTTCCTTTACATAGTGAAAAGTGAGTGTCTGGTGTGCTGTTTCCGGACACGGAATCATTGGTCCGTACTTTATCGAAGAGAATGGTAGGCAAGTCACACTTAATCAACAGAGGTACAGACAAATTTTAACACGATTTATCCCTGATCTACGTCAATTCTGTCGTGCACGTAACTTGGCATTTCGAAACCAATTTTTCAGCAGGACGGGGCAACTTGCCATACTGCTGCCGCAATTCGTCAATTTCTTCAAGAACATTTTCCAAGCAAATTCATATCACGATTTACTGACTTCCCTTATCCTTCACATTCTCCAGACCTCACACCTCCAGACGCATACATTTGGGGCATGGCTAAAAATGCCGTTTTCAAACGGGCACCACAAACCATCGATGAATTAAAGGATGCCGTTAGAGTCTTCTTCGCAGCCCTGAGACAACCCTTATTCAATAACATGACCAGAAACTTAGAACTTCGTTATGAAGTCTGTCTCGAACGAGGAGGTGCACATTTAGAACATATAATAAAGTGTCAATAATATGTATTTTTTAAATATACAAAACAATTACAATTTCAGTACTGTTTATTTCGGGCAATACTGTAATAAGAGCTTATTGACGAATACAACTCGGGCTCATAGTTGTATAGCTATTAACAAAACAATAGCTTTATTACTTCACAGGGGAGGAAACATCCACTAACCGGCCGGTTTCAGCTTCCTTAAGCATCTTCAGAGTGAATTAGTTTCCAACCCTATGAAGTAATCGACGCTATTATACTGATATAATTTCGAAGCAATTTCTGTACTATGGCAAAATAAATAATACCGCCATCAGGTGGTAAAACACCAACACTACTAAGCGCCGAAGTACAAAAATTGAATCGAAACTACATCGTCTTTCTATAGATGGCTATACAAGTATGTCTGGTCTTTTGCGATTTGCGGAATGTTACAGCAAAATTTATTTGCAAACGTAACAAACCTTCTCGTGGCAAGAACTGGGTGTTGCCGGGTGTTATTTTCAATACAAGCCTTTGTAAATCAAATGGTTGAAATATGTTTAGGTTCTACAGCATAAAATTAAATATAAAATATATACCTGTATTTCCTTTGGTGGATGTGGCCGTCCTTACATCGTAGAATTTTTGGATTTTCAAGGGATATTCAGGTAAACCGTGTGTATAAAAGGGTTTTCTTACTTATTTATGTTTTAGCCCACAAATTAAGTATAAAAATATATATAGCAATGACTATGAATGTGAATACACAATACTTAGGCCTTGTTACTTCCTTGAGTTACTGCTATTTTCAATCCTTTTATTCTGACGATATCTTTTGTACCTCCTACGGCGTCTACACCTGCTCATGTTGATCCTGTTCACTGAAAATTTGAAGACCCTGCATCAATAAGTATGGAACTTCTCTCCAAACATTTATGTTATTATCGATACGGTTGTATAAACTTTTTTTATTTAATCTTCACTGTTTCGTGTATTACATTTCTCTCAGTTGAAAAACACATTTTACAGACTCTACAACTTTCACATTAAATAAGCAGGAGCAGAATTAAAAAATATGTATAACTTTATTTTCAAGAAATAGTAATTTATTATGAAACAGCAATAATCACCTTGGTAATTTCTAAAACGTATACTACGCCTTCTTTATAAATTTTATACCTTTTTACACACATAGATCCTTTTGTCACAATTACTCTTAGTTTCTTATAATTAAAATTCTTCTTGGACTACTTTACAAAATAAAATCTGCTTCTTTACTTAGATACGTTTTTAATCCTTGTAATACATAATTTCACAACAACGTGCAAATGAACGAATTTTTTTTATGCGAAAAAAATTCAAGATACCACATTTGCTCCGAAGGGAACGAGGATTTCAAAAATAATGTTTACTTTAAGAAAAAGAAATGGCGTATCACTATTCTCTTTAAAATGGTTCAATGCAAATCCCGCACGAAACCACTGGCAAAAATAAAAAATTATGTTGTACAAAAAAAGAGCCTTTTGACACATAGAAGATGCGTACTACGTTTCACAAAAATATCTAGGACCATACCAAAGTTAAAATAAAAAAAATTATTTTCTTACAACTTTACCGCCCTGTATCGCAATTTTGAAGACTTTTAGGACATGCGTTCATATGA
Organism: Platerodrilus igneus; assembly: GCA_036346225.1. NCBI lineage: Eukaryota > Metazoa > Arthropoda > Insecta > Coleoptera > Lycidae > Platerodrilus > Platerodrilus igneus. The sequence goes on along the minus strand of JARFIW010001503.1, from coordinate 6,131,335 downwards.
ACTTTTTTTCTCAAAATGAACCCGAAAATAACCTCCTAAATATTAGCATGTTATTAACGAACACCCCGTATATTATATATAAAACACATGTGATTAAGCTGGTTAACCAGTGTCGCTTCCGCACAGAAGTATTCTGCGTTACGTTCTTGAAAAACCTGACTATGAAATCGAACGAGTGAAGAAAGATTATTGGCCTGATTTTATTACACATTTATTGGAAGATGACATAGATCCTGAACAAATTTTAAACCAATTTGCAACATCAAAAAAGCAAAAATTAGAATTTATTTTGTTGTTTTGAAAGTAAAATCTTGTATTTTTTGTTCGATAAATAAATAGCAACCATATTCATTTTAATATTCCCTTTTTGTAAAACTTTATCAATTTGGTCAATTTCAATTTTAGTATGATCGTTTTTGCATCAAAGGTTTTTGTTCCTGTTTGCCACTTACTTAGCTAATTTTTACAAGATTTTGTAGTAGCTTACGCCATATCTAGCTTCAAAATCTCCAACTGATTTTTTGGGTCTTTGGGCCTCTTCCTATTTTGTAGCTTCCTCTATTTTGTATCTTCTTTTGTGACTTTTTTTGTTCTTTAGAATAATAAAGACGACGTTTACCTAAATAGGGCGCCAGTCTAACGCAACGCATGTACTTTGCTGGGATACTGTAGCCTAGAAGCATTAATTTGAAAAAGATAATAACGTTTATGTTTATGTGAAATATTATTGAATTTTTTTCGCCCGGTTTTTATTTATACTGCATTCAAATTGGTTTCGCTATAAATTAATAACATCATGATTTGCCAAAACGATAATTATAATAACATTTTACAAAACCAATTATTGCGGCCGATGTCTTACCTTCATAGACTAAAATTGTTAAGTGAATGGAAAAGTATTTGATGCGTTCCATAAGCTCATACATATACGATTTCAAATCAGTATTAAGGGATTGTAAAGCGATTCAAATAAAGCTGTATGACCGTGATGACTTTCACATTGTTGATGAAATATAGACGTTAAACAATCCCATCAAAAAACTCAAGCAACACTATGTAAGCCTAGAGCTATTACGATAATTAACTTAATTTTTTTGCATGTTCTCATTTGTCTGCTGCTACTACAGCCCTGATTGTTAAGTTTACATTGTAAATTAATATTAATCTCATCTCACAGAGACGTATGAGAATGGGGTCTGTAAACAATTACTGTTTATATGTGTCTATCAACTCGTTGCATGAAGCAAATGGTATACATAATTGTGTAATTGTACCACAATTTACAAACAATTTCGGTGCTGTTTGACCAGTAATGTAAAACTTTATAAGAAATTTGGCTCTGAAAAATTTCATTTTAAATTGTTATGCGATACGCATAGCAATTTATAATGAAATTTTTTTATTTTAATTTCAAATTTTGATAAAGCGTGAAAAGTACAAGAGTAACGTCGTTTAACATGGCGGGATATATCGTTGAAGAGTTTTGTGAAATTCCAAACAAAATGGGAAAGATACCAAAGCTTCAACTATAAATGATCTGGCTTTTATGTTAAGTTTTGTAAACTATAACTCTGTCAGTATTTGCATGTATGGTTTATTAGCTTTTAATGCCATATTTGAAGGTTGCCTCATCAACTGAAATCTTTTAATAGTGTTAGTATAACTTAATACCTCTGTACTAGACTCTAACACGTGTTATTGTAAACTATACTACGTACATAAAATGGTAGTTACGGCTTCGTTGATTGCATGCACATCAGGAGACCACTGTATTGTATATTTTCATTCTGGTGAGTGCACTAAATATTCTTAAACGTTTTTGCAGTTGCGTTCTGTTTTTATAGCAACCATATTAAAACCATTAAACTATCTTTCGCATTATACATTTAAAAGTTATAACAGAACGTTAACGAACCGTAACTGTTCTACTGAAGAATGCTCAGGTTAAAAATTTTCTCAGACAGCGTCTAACGAGAAATTTTTATAAAATTAATATTTCATTCTTTGGATTACAACTTAGGGTTTTGTATTCATTCTGTGAAGAGCTTACAAAATGTGATAGAGGACGCACTTCATGAGTAAAGTAACATCGCAAAACAGTACTTTTTTGGAAAGTTTATTATTAGCTCTTTATTATATAGTTGCGCCTGTTATCGTTCGAGTGGGCGGTGTCTGAAGCATGTAGGCTTAGCTTGATTAATTGTTTAATAAACATATGCACAAATAATTATAAGTTCATAGATACATGAAAATAAACATGAAATAGTTAATATTTAATAGTTTGAAGCAGCTCGGAAGTCTTCGGTAATCTTCTGAAGTCTTCGGATGGCTTCACGAATGCTTGTAGCACAATAAATAAACTTAAACGCCGATTGAAAGAATATATGTACAGTTTAACGGGTTGTATGTCTTCGGTAGTCTTCGGATTTCTTCGGAATGCTTCGGAAGTTGCTTATGAGGCCCAGTGTGAACTTGAACAACGATGATCAGGAGATATGTACAGTTTGAAGAGGTTCAAACATTTTCGGTGGTCTTCGGAAGGCTTCGTATTTTAATTGTGGGTCAACGTTACGTTACAAGAAACTAGGAAATGAAATTATATGAACTTAAAACTACTAATTTACAATATATACAAGTATAGAGGGTTCAGAAGGTCTTCGGTTGTCTTCTGAACTTTTCGGCAGGCTTCGTGGTCGTGGTTCCTCTACGGGGATGTCGTCCCGGTGGTAAAGTTTGACAGATGCAATCACAATAACGACTTGTCGGTGAAGTATGGAACGGAGCTTAACGTTTATATGTGGTTTGTTAACTATGGTTTGATGAATTGGAATGACGTGCCTTGGATACGGCGTCGGACAGCGTCACCGTCGGAGGATACGCAAGCTATGGGGAGCGCTGCGCAATGTAGTATAACAGGCTATGGAGAGCGCTGCTCGTTGAAGGGTTTGCAGGCTATGGGGAGCACTGCAAGGTGATTCCTTAGGCTATGGTGAGCACTAACGAATGTCTTCTGCAGAATTTGAAATCTTATTTATACACTTCTATTTCCTATGCTTCGTGTGTTGAAAAATGTTAATGATGTCTTTAACCAATGGAATTGTGTATTTCGAGTTTTGAATGTAAAAATAATCTCCAAATTTAGTTTGTCCAATGAAAGTACAGATTTTTGGGTAGCACAAAAACTTAGTTGGAATTTCTCGTGATTCTTTGTTTTGTTCTATTTCCAGCTCGTGTACTGTGATATAGTTGTTATCTGGGTGGGTTTCTGATAACAAAATATTATGCAATAATATTTGTATAACAATGAGGTTTGATATTTATTTTGACAGTTCGAATAAATTAGATAATAGATATATACAGTAATTACAACTAATTAGAACATATATACAGTGTGAAATACAGTAGAAAGGAGTATTTATCAGGTTTATGTTTTTGATTATGATGAAAATTTGGGTCTGTCTTTGAGCTCAATTAGACTAACCTGTTAAATTAACGTAAAGGGGTGGGAGATGCTCCCTTTATTCAGACTCAGGTCTGTACATATTGTTAACTTAATTAATATGCATCCTATAAGGACTCTAATTCTGGATGCAAATTAAAATGATGACAAATTTGAACTTGAAATTTTATGATGCTGAAATTTATGCTGAAATTTAATTTTGAAATTTTAATGTATTATGAATATTGATGTAAATAGAGTTAACGTTGATGTTTGTGGTAGGAATGTGTTTGTTTTTTTTATGAATGAGGATGAAAGTTTTATCTAGGTGAGCTGCCGAGGCGGAAAGAGTCAAGAGGCGATTATCAGATGAAAGACAACGGACAAGAGAATCACAGCAATTCTTGACGCCCAATTCGTGAGGCTCGATTCTTAATACGAGGAAACACAGCAATATATATATATATATATATATATATATATATATATATATTACAGTGAATAAGATGAAATAATAACTTAGACTTTTATGCAAAGCCCAAAGGATCATTTCAAATCGAGCTAGTAATTGAAAGAAGGAAAATTTACAAATCTAAATCGTGTACAAGTACCATATATAAACCTAACTTTCAATTACGTTTAGCATTTTTGTCAATCATATCTGAAATTGTCAAGTTTCTGACTTATGTCAGATATAGACAGGAAGCACCGCTCAAAACTGAGATGCAGGTTCAAATCCTGTCCAAGGCCTTATATTTTCCTTCTTTCAATTACTAGCTCGATTTGAAATGATCATTTGGGCTTTACTTAAAAAGTCTAAGTTATTATTTCATCTTATTAATTTCAATACGTAAGTATTTATCAACTTACCTTGTGTAAAAAACTAATTATAATATTTATATATATATATATATATATATATATATATATATATATAGTGATTACAAGCTAAATTAGACCATACTTATATACAGTGATTGCAAACTAAACTAGAGTGATTACAAGCTAACCGACAACATACATATACAGGGTGTCCATATTTTAATTGCACACTATAGGAATATCCTGAACTATAAGAGATACAGTGGTGGTTAAATTAGACAAAAGTTACCTACTTATGAGGGTATTTTATAGCTGATCTTGAACTACAAATGTTATCCATAGATTGCTAGATATTGGCTAAAATACAAATTTTGCGATTTTCAACTTTTTTTAATAACTTCGTTGTTATTATAGTTAGAAGGATGAAATTTGGCATGGTAACATAAAACATAATTTTGCATTTAATGACGATTTATTAAATATTCTAGATTTATTACATTTTTTGTCGCGATAGTCAACTTTTTTTTTGTAATGGCCGCCATATTGGATTTTTACATCAACGTATAGAAAAAAAATTTATGAAGACACTGTCTTCATGATGTATGTCATCTAGTAAAACCATATGTCATAGTCTATTTCTAATTTAAATAATTAGAGGAATTTAAAGACGATTGTTTTTATTTGACCTAAAATACCCCAAAACACAAAAAAAAACCCTTATTATATAAAGTATAGTATAGGTCAAGAAAATTAATATTACATATATATATATATATATATATATATATTGTAATGTAAGGGGGGGGGGTACAAGGCTTCTAAGGGTAGATTTGTGTTAAAAAGGGTGTATGCCAAACAACATGATTCATAAATCAGATCCATAAGTTAAAAACTATATTTTGCTGTACTTTACATATGCTAAAGTATTTACCATTTAGTTTGAAACGCATGTGCCAAAGGTAAACAACATGACTTTATGACGTTGATACAATGCATGGTACTCAAGGTTTTATACTGAGTTGAAATTTTATAAGCCATTGAAAGTACATTTTCCGTCTGAAAACCGGACGCGTCTATGGATATCTACAATCAACCAAGCGTCCAGGTCTTGTGTAAATATTTTGGCTTTTCATTTTAATAGAATCAACTTTTGGACGAATTGTAAAATCAAAATTATAGAATAGAAATATAAAATATTATTGGAGAATTGTGAAGTGTTTAGGACCAATGGTAGAAATTATGAATGTATATAAAGACTATAGTGAAGGTATTTTGGACACTAGAGTAAAGACGAATTGTTATTGGATATTGTATGCGTTTAAAAATGTAATTAAGTGAGCTAAGGTTGTTATGCTTATTGCTTAGCGAAGCAAATAAAAGGATTCTTTTTCGATTATATTCAGTATAAAGACGTGTTTTGCAAACCTGCGTTAAAAGTTGTATAAATAGTTGATGAAATAAATGTTTTTTGAGTTAAATAGTCTGATTTAGTCAAGTGAAAGTATAAGAAGCATCGGTAGTATAAAAGCGGCGATTATAGAAGAATATTTAGAGTGGTTAATAGTGCGACGGGAAAGCGACGATTTAGATAGGTTTGAACGAGATTGGTATTGGATTTGGGACGATTGGTTAAACGGCACCAGGAGATTCGAGTGGATATACAAAGCAACGACGATATTAATAATTTTGGAGTGATTTGGATAGATTAAAGGCAGTAGGACATAGAGTGGATATTGAAGGAATAGCAGGAATAGGTTGATTTGGAACAGTACGGCAGGATAGATTTGGATTGGATACGGAAAGGCGAAAGGATTGATTGGAGCACGAAGAGGAAAAATAGGAGAGCAGCATATTACAAGGAAGAATTAACGCAGGGGAAGTAGATACAACGGTTTATTCAAAATTGTAAAATTAGGGTAAATTATTTCAGATTTGGGGTCAGCAAAATTGTTAAGAACACCTGGAGGCGATACACAAGTGAACAGCGATTGTGAATCTTTGTGAAGGTGCGTACGGTGACTAAGATCTAGAGCCAGAAACATTTACAGAAAGCATTCAGCGCAGTATAATTCAGGTAAGTACCGTGTAATATCTTAAAACGTCAAAATTAAAGTCAGAAATAGTATACATAAATTAATTTGGCACCAAGCAACATTGATCAGTAAAATTTGGCATATACAGTAAATAATTCCATATTAAAAGGTAGTAAAACAAACGAGTGTGCAGTTTGGTTGGACAGTGCACATCTACTCACGATTGAACTCACGGTGAGTAGGTGAACACCCTGAGATAAAGGTTTCATATAGTCGAGGCATAAAATATAGTGAACAGTAAATAGATAAACAACCAAACTTTGATAAAGCACATCATATAGAAGTCATATTATTGAATACTAAAATTTAGGGGCGACGACAAAAAGTCGTGTATATAAATTTTTAAATAAATAAAATAAAAATTAAGGGCGGAGGGGTGGAGTAATAGCCAGAAGATATATATATATATATATATATATATATATATATATATGCCCGCCGTTGCGTTGCAACATAAATTAAAGTATGATTCCCCCTATTTCTGAAACTTTATTACAAGATAAAATGTAACGGTTCTTTTAAATCTAAGCTTTAACACACCCAGTTCGAAAATACAATTCGGTACGCCTCACAGAGGAGGGATCACCTTCTTGGCTATTTTTTCCCACAGAGTTAGGACCCTTTCTCCTTCAGGCGCTCGTATAAATAGAACTACACTGTATTTGACAATAAAGCACTATACAGATCTTGATCTTTTTGGTCCCAAACTAATTTTCACAGTAACTACTTCGTTAACATATTTCTAACAGTTTTATTCATTTACAAACATTGTGTTCTATATGCTAATATCTCTGTAGCATCTTATGACCTTTAAGCGTATGTTGAAAGGTAGTTGTAACCGAAAAAAGCAGACGAGCGTTGTAATACACTAATTATCATAATGTAAGTTATTTATGATGCAATTTTAATGGTATTTTGTGGAATTTCTTTTATAGTATTACGCGAACGCTAATAAACAATTCGCTCGTTTTTTGAACAGAAAAATTGTGATTTAATTAAAAAAAATCATTTTAAATTTTAAAATGAAGAAAATGTAAAAAATAATTTCCGTGTAAAAATATTTCGAAAAAGACAGAGTGATGTGGAGCACAGATGTGCGTGCTTTGAAGCTATGCTTATAAATAAAAGAATCCTAATTTTTACGAAACGGTTATTGGAAACGATTCTAAACTAAATGTGAAACTTATGTGCAAATCCAATTTCTTTACCGAGTATTTATTTTAGCTTACGACATAAAAGATTATTTTAGAAAATATTCTAAAGATTTTTCAGTATATTGTTTATATACCTGGCAACTTCGATCTTCTGGTTTACGTCACATCTTAACCATTTCTTTTGCATAATGCTTAATTAATTATGATATTATAAATGTGTTGGCCTGGTAACTTCTAGTAGATGAATTTTTTTCCCAATGTTAAACAGTAAATTAATGCGAAAGATAATTTATGTTACTATAATTTGTGCTTTGCATTATTTGGCATGATTGACCATAATAATTAAACTCTATTCTACCGTACTACATATGAATGAGCACAAAACATGTCTGAACTTTCCATCAAGCTTATTTCTAAAAATTTTCACAATTTATAACAAAGTTCCGCCATCTACAAAAGCGAATCCCCCAGAAACTCTGTCATCAAACTGCGTTGAATGTGTATCTGAATACGCTCGTCCAACCAACTCCCGAGTTCTATCTAAATGCTTAAACTTCTCTATGGATGGCTTCACGAAAAATACTTGATGAATAAATTATAAACTCTACGAAATCAATGGTGCGATCTTAAAAGAGACGCCGATTTTAAGCGCCTGAGAAAAATAATATGTTTATGGTATATTAAGATTCACATTAAAACATCAAAGGAAGAAAGCACTGACTAAAACAACTATATGCAAACTAACAAATTGTAACACTTCCTGCAGACAAAGTCTACCATGTAAAAATTACTCATTTATGGATATACTAGATTTCCTACGGGGTTGCGATGTCAAGAAAATTGCTCGAGCATAGCTCCAATGTGTCTCTGTGGACCGTTCCGGTAAACAATGTATAACCTACAAGGGACGTTAGAAGATTCCAAAACGTAAGAGCTAAGAAAAATAATAGGGCATCAGAAACTGGGAGCATAAAAGAACAACGAGAAATGTTCCACGGTTCTCGGACAAACCCTAAGAAATTCACTATATTAACACAAAAATACGTCACAAGAACCACGATTTACATAGGTAGATATAAATGCAAACTGTACGTATTCCACGCTGTACTCCAAAACTTTGAATAGAAGATTTCGATTTAATACAAACTCAATAAAATATTCACAATATTTGCTGTGGTCTAATGAGTATGCTTTCAACAACTTCTTGTTCTATGTTTGTTGTCTTTCATCATAGGCGCTGTTCTTTCTTGTTAGATGCAGTTCATTCCCCTTCTATTGTTTTACAATTATATACCCTATTTCTTCGACATTCAGTGGTTGTGAAGGGGGGTAAGCAGCCTGTGGCTGCCAAGTTCCCCCAGCACTTGAACATTTACCGATTTAATATTTTTTTAATGTATCTTTTCGCACAGTCAACACCTGTAGTTGTTTATAATAATCATCAGATTTATCTGCGCTTATTTTTTCGTCATTAGGTTTCCGTCTCATAACTGATTGGACACGTACCTGCACTTATTTATTTTCTGAACTAGCCTACATAGTTCCCTGAAATTCTCACACAGCATGAATACAGCTCAGTTCTCTTCTATTGTTATCTAATTTTATACCCTATTTCACAAAGATTCAGTGAAGAGGGATAGGCAGCCTGTGGCTGCCAACATCCCCCAACACTTACACATTTGCCGAAATAATAGTTTTCCAGTAAATCCTTTCACACAATTACCATTATTCGAGAATATTGCCCATCCAATACTTGTAGTTGCTTATAATAGTCATCATGTTTAAGTGCAGTTACTTTCTTCATTCATTTATCCATCTTGGGACTGGTTGGATGCGTACCTCCATTGATTTCTATTCTGAGCTAGCCTACACATTTCCCTGAAACTCCTACAGCCTACATCTTTCACTATCTGTGTGCAGTAGTCTAATCTAGGTCAACCTCTACTTCTCTTTTTTCCTATCTCTGCTTCTAATATATTCCGCACTATTCCCTCATGTCTTAGTATGTGGCCTATCATCCTATCTCTCCTATTTTTTACTGTTTTCCACATAGTTCTTTCTTCCCCTACTATTTCTAATACCTGTTTGTTCTTAACTTTGTCTGTCCATGATATCTTCATCATTCGTCTGTAGCACTACATTTCAAAGGCTTCTAATTTTTTCTTGTCCGTTTCTCCTACTGTCCAGGTTTCACAGCTGTACAGTGCTGTGCTCCATACATATGTTTTAAGCAATCTTTTCCTTGTTTCTAAGTTTGTTGTCTTTGAACACAGTAGTTGCTTTTTCTTGATAATGTAGCACGACCTTGTGATAATCTTTGTTTTATATCTTTTGTGCTATTCAAATTCTGCGTTATTTGACTTCCTAGGTAGCAGAAATCCTTAACCTCTTGTTAGTTCGTGTTACATATTTGTATTCTTGTTTTTGATTTATTTTCCCCTCCTTTGCATACTAATACTTTAGTTTTAGTTTTGTTAATTTTCATACCGTATCTCTCTGTTAGAACTGTTTTAATTTCATTAAGAGCAGCTTCTAACTCTTCCTTGCTAGATGCTAATACCGCTATATCATCTGCAAATCTAAGCATGTCAATTGTTTGTCCCTGCATAGTAATTCCAAATGTCTTCCTGGATTTGACAGTATTCATTGCCTCTTCAATGTACAAGTTAAAAATTAATGGGGATAGGGCACATCCCTGTCTCATCTTTTTACTAAAGTAGGAGGAATTAGCCAATTCTGAAAAAAAAAACCTCCCATTTAAATAACATTGTCATCTTAAATTTGACTCCCATAAGCAATACACATGCAAAAAATTGCATAAATCTGATATTTTGCACAATAGTTTTCTTCGACTAAGCACTTTTGCAACGAATTCGCACAATTAGCAGCAAAATTCGCACAATAGTTTTCTTCAACTAAGCGATTTTTAGCCCCAGGCATGGCTAATTTAATTAAATTCTAATTTGCGCAATTATTCGCACATTGGCAAGGGGTCAGCACCCCGATCTGGCACGGATCTTGTTCTCATCTGGACCATCTACCCTTTAATCGGCAAATATTCGCCTAAATTTGCACAATAGTTTTCTTCAAGTAAGCATTTTTTAGCTCCAGGCATGGCTTGTGCTAGTCATCATAAATTTGACTCCCATAAGCAATACACATGCAAAAAAATAGCACAATAGTCATCATAAATTTGACTCCCATAAGCAATACACAGGCAAAAAATTGCACAAATCTGATATTTGCACAATAGTTTTCTTCGACTAAGTATCTTTTGTCGGCGCCCTGATCTGGACCGTCGGACCCCCGGCATCCTTCCCCAGGGCCGCCGGATAGGCAAATTCTTCCGCTAATTTATTTAATCTTTTAAACTAGCTAGTCATCATAAATTTGACTCCCATAAGCAATACACATGCAAAAAATTGCGCTAATTTATTTAATCTTTTAAACTAATCTAATACATAACTAGATTAATCCATTAACCCTAATGCTATCTTTTGCAAATTAAATTCTTATTTGCCACAATCCCCCGTCGGGGCCCCGACAGGGGCGTCAGATAGGCAAATTCTTCCGGATTAAGCTGATTAAGAGTTAATTTAATTACATCAATTAATTATTTATTTATTAAAGAATTACATAATAAAAATACAAAGTCATCTTAAATTTGACTCCCATATAAGCATATGCATGGGGATACCTAAATTTCCCTTAAGATGATTAAGCTGATTAAGAGTCAATTAATTACATCAATTATTTATTAAAGAATTACATAATAAAAATACAAAGTCATCTTAAAATTACAGACGCCAACATTTCGCAATAAGCGCAAACAATCGGTTACCATTCTTTGCCACACAGGTTTAACACTATATCATTTTAGCACAAATTTGTATTTTATATAATCCAAGTTTACAATAAGTATTTTTGCATGCATTTCGCACAAACATTTATGAAATGCAACTTTAGGTCTTCTCCTATCACCAGTATAATTACTAGGCTTAATAACCTGCTTGTGGATAAAGTATTTTTAGCGTAAAAAAATTTGCAAAAACATATTGTTGAATGGCAATGTGTCATATGCAAAACAATTTTATTTGTTAATACGTTTCTGTTAAAGACAGGTTTCACGCGTAATAAAATACAGTTCTAGCTCAAAGCGAAAACATTAGTTTGGATAATGATGTAGTTAATATATATCTATAACCGTTCTAGAGGTGTATTTAATGAATATTGTGGTACAAGTTTTCGCATCCATTTAAACCTAATGCAAACGCTTGCAAATAATTTAGGGATGACTTAACAGCATTTGCAAACTATCATTTTGAGTTCATTATTACGTTTATAGCACTAACCATATTTTTTAGAATGTAATGAAATGTAATCAATAGTTTATACAGTTTATTCGGTATACTAATCATTAATAGCACAAATTTGCATTGCAAACAATTTTATTTGTTAATTGATGCAAGAATAATAATTTTAAACTAAAAAAGGACTTACCTCCTGCTTGTACCTCGTTCTTCTGAAGTTGAAACAGATATTTTTTGAACTAGAAACCCTAGACCAATACTTATATGAATCGATAGATCCTTTCCAATCAACATAAATCCTGTTATAAAACACGACCGTCGACTTTGATACCCTTTCACTGAACGCTGTACTTTCATATTGTTTATGGAAAATTCGAAAATGTTTCTTAACCTTAAGGTATTTTTGATGACGTTACATTAAATCGCGATAATTACGTGGTTTTAAATAGAGGTATTGCCAAACTAAAGCTGCTAAAAATACATATTGCAAAACAGTCTTTGAGAAGGATTCGTACTTTAGATATATGCGTAAATAAAAATTCAAAAACGCTCCATATTTAAAATGAAATCTTTCACGTGAAAACGCCATGGTAATTACATCACATCTTGATTTTACCCATTTTCATTAACGCTTCAACAGGATGGAATTTGTAAAAAATTAGAAGCAGCGTGTTTATTGGAACAGAAACTCGACCTGCCCAAATTATATTAAACCGGATTATATTATATGTCATAATTCGCGAAGAAAATTATATTCAAGCAAAATAATAGAAATTACATTTACAGTATTTTTTTAAATGATTGTAATTATGCCAAATCGCCATAAATAAAACCAATAGACTCATTTTTAGCAATATTCTACGTCATTAGAATGTAAACAACATAACTGGAAAAAATTTGTTGACCGAAACAAATTCCTTTCATACTTATGATACATTACTTGTTAGATATAAATTTGGGGGAAATGTTCGCATTAACAATAACATTTTACATAGAAATGGATTTTAATTGATGCAATTTGAAGTAAATATGTTACAAACGCAAATACGTTATTTTAGCCAAGTAAAAATGGATACAAGTCCTTAATAAAATACGACTTACAAAATAAAAACATTTTCAAAGCCTTAAAATAAATTTACAGATTTAATAGTCTTTTAAGTGTTTATGAATACAATTTTAGTTATTAGTCTAACATGCTTTTTTTTATTTTAACTTTATACTTATTGGTAATTCGCGAAAAAATATTACCCAAGAAATGGATTTAATTACGGAAATATCCATTAAACAAATAATAAATAACGTCTTTGACCTTATTAAAATGTAGCATAATTAATAACTGGTAGTTTGTTAGCGCAATGCGAGCTCTTTGTACGCATTACGATACATTACTCGTAGAACCGAATTGGAAAAATTTACAGATTTTCAGCATATTATGCAAAATCCGAAAACCACAAATTTTCTGCAAACGATAACGAGCGAGCATGAGTTATCAATGTTTATTTATTTTCATGCTAATTATACGTCCTCATGTCAAGTTCAAGCATCGTTAATGAAATTTTTATTACATATCATTTAAAAATGTAGATGCAGGTAATTTCCTGCAATCGAGTGGTATAACAAGATCAATTAGTACATCATTTTTAAAGTATTCTCTTTATTAGCCCTTAGGCATTTGTAAAACAACGCTGCATCAAATCCTGATAATTACATGGTTTTAAATAGAGGTATTGCCAAACTAAAGCTGCTAAAATACATATTGCAAACAGTCTTTGAGAAGGATTCGTACTTTAGATATATGCGTAAATAAAATTCAAACTGTAACAATATCTAAACCAAAAAGCGTGTCAGGAGGCGAGTTTTAAAAGCAGGAACATCAGTTTTCAAGTATAAGTCGCTGTATTGTCCTAGTGTCCGCATGTTAAAGTGATTCCAAACGGTTTTGGCGTGCTGGTATTCTTCCTCGCTGATACCAGATGTTGTCAAAGTATTGTAAAAAGCGTCCTTAACCGGCAATGATTCTTCATCTAACACAGATATATCTGTGACATAGTTATATGGAAATACACCTTTCTTAGTTAACAATGAACTATCTAGTTTATTGGGAAAATGCCGGCGTACCTCCATAAACTGTGAAGACTCCAAATTCTTTGCCAAATTGTCCAGCGAGGAAGCCATAAACCTAAAGGAATCCATAAAACGTAGTTGTACACAACGTTTACCACATTGTTAAGCGTCATCAATATCAATATCGTCATTGTCAAAGTCGTTATTGTTAAAGCCGTCTTCGTTATCATCGTCATCGTCAGGCAGTCTAACAAATTTCGAAAAAGAAATAAATCGTTCAGAACTGTTGGCTATAGCTTTAACACTTTCGGAATCGCATCCAAGTTCGCGTACTATAAAGTGTGAATCATAACCACTCAGATTGTGCAATATCACAGGTATAAAGCTTGGCACCTTATACTGAATATTACACTGTGAATGTGCTGGAAAGCGAAACTTTCTCGTGAGATGGCAATGATCCGACACTTTGTCGTCCCCAAGAGGTTTTTTTTGCAAATTCCGCAATCAGGTGACTGGTCGAATAAAATTTTCTCAAACAATTCAGTGGTGTCATCGGTACATTCGTCTTAAGTATTTTGCCCAATCTTCGTGCATCCTGCCGAAGCTTCAACATGAATACGTGGGCAGCGTCAGATCCTCTGTATGTTTCGAATTTGCTCAGACTCTCATCAAACGAACATTTAACATAGTACGCAAAACTGAATGGATCGTGCCGTTGGACTTTGTTGGTATAAGAGAATTGCGAATCTTCCATGACAGAACTAATCGGTTTGAGTACCGCCTCGAAATCAGCGTAAATGGCGAAGGGCACACGCAGCTGTTTATGAATGTTTTTAAATTTAAGAAGATTGTTGGCAGCATTAGGCATGGTTGTAGCCACATGACCACAATCATGTTCACAATGTTGCCGCAACTGGTTCCCAGTTTTAAAAAAGATAAGACACCCATCGCAAATCCATCTGTAATGACAATTCGTTGACAGCTGTTTGCTTACTAGCCTACCTAAATTCCTTATCCAACAATAGTGAGATTTATCACCAGCCTGGATAAACAAAAAGGTTGACATGCTTAGCTCGTTTTCTAGCTGTAAAATGCAATGGGCACACAATGGATTTGCCTTCAACACCAAACACATTTACGCTGATGTCGTTTAAGTCCTCAAACCGCGGAATATTGTTAATGTGCATGGGAAAATTTAGCCCATCAAAATTAAGTAGCGTGCTGTAGTGCGGGTATGCTGATATGACACTAGGATTATTAACTACTATGGGGTAGATAGCGGCCGTAATAGACCAGGCGAAACAGGCTGAGTCAGGATTCTTGATGTTAATGACAGCTTTTTTATCTCTGATCCGCTTGGGTAGAGTGATGTAGGACGATCCACGCAAGGATGAGTACTTGTTAATATTAATATCCTGGTACAGCACACGCTGAATAGACCATCCCGAATCCCGATGCTGGATCTCTTCAGATTTTGTTTTCAGCACCTCGGATAGTTTTTGGTATACATGACTCAGATCGGTGGACGGGGCGACAACCACGTTCTTAGTGTTAAAACTTTTAATGTCTTGTCCACCAACCATTTTCACATAAAGCCCATACAGCTGGCAATTGATTTTAAATGCTGTATGAACTTGTAGTTTATCGCTAACCAAGTGTACAAACTGCTCAAGATTCTTGTTCAGAAACAGCTTTGCTATTGAAGCCTTTTGTTAAGGTATTTAATTTTTAATAAAATATTTGTGGAAATTGTTTTTTTATGCAGAAGGTATTACGCCTCGAGATCAGCAGTGGTCATATGGCCATGTGGTCATATGGTCATCATTTGAGCGTCTAATCAAATGTTAAACAAGTTGGACTTTGAGTCCGTGTATACTTTCCAAATACTTGTATGCCAATGACAAACTCAGGAAAACCCGCGATAATATAATTAATTATGCCTTGGGCTATGTTTTTCCTGTAAAGACTTGCACTTAATACCACTAGTTAAATCTGTCGATCGACTTAAACAGGTTCAAAATTGATCGGCGCATGACCTCCACCACTCAATATATAAGCCGAGAAATGTAAAGCTAAAAATTCAGTTTGCGAAATATCTTCGAACTATTCAAGTTAAAGTCATGGATTTCGCGGGTGTTGATGTAACAAGTGATGTGCCACAATTAAACCCAAACACGCTGGTAGGCAAGACTGACTACCCCTTAAGCGGATGGAAGCGATCTCACCCTCACTTATTGGAAGTAGGATTTGATTTACATGGTGGTCTACAACCAGTCATACAAATTGATTGTGTTAGATGTATATGCGGAAATGTTGGAATGAAAATGGGGTATAATGGTTGGTCCGATTTATGTAGCTTTCAAGTTGAATTTAGAGTTAGAGAATTTGCACGAGATGCAAAGAATGCTATGCAAAATGGTTTCAGCGATGGAATAGATGATGTAGAATTACAACTGACTTACGGGTTTAAATTGAAACTGACAACCATTACATCGAATGTCAAAAGCGCATTAGTAGAAAATGATTTGCAAGAAGAGGATTTGTTTAATATGGAAATTGCGAGAGGTCGAAATATTATTGTTTTAAATGATAGTGAAGTATTTAAGATGCTCCAACTGGGTAAAGGAATAAGCAGTAGGTTGCATGGGTTACAGAAACGAGGTTTTCCAGCAATTTACAAGACCTTTATTGGTGATATAATAAATGCAAATCGTGGACTAAATATTGAATTGACGTATGAAGAACGGGAAGCCATTTTAATTGAAAGCGAGCTCCAGACAGATCATTTTCTATCTGATGATTTTACCAATGTGAACTATTTTATCATTCAGGAAATAATTATATGTCACCCCGACCAATATCTAAAAGATGTGGGGGTAGCGCGATCGCTAGCACAAATGTTTGAGAAAGAGTCTTTTTCCGAAGATTCCGGATACCGCAGCGCATGCTCCATTACAGCCTCATAAAAGAGAAGTACTGCGTTTAATTTTCAGTTTATTAATAGATATTAATAAGTATAAAGTTAAAATAAACAAAAGCATGTTAGACTGATAACTAAAATTGTATTCATAAACACTTAAAAGGCTATTAAATTTGTAAAATTTATTTTAAGATTTTGAAAATGTTTTTATTTTATAAGTCGTATTTTATTAAGGACTTGTATCCATGGAAGAATCAGAAACAAAATCTATTACACATACCGGGTGGAAGCCTGATACCATATTCCAAGATGGTCGGTTTAGTTGCTTGATGTAAGAATGGAATTAGAAGCTTCAAGAAATTTTGAACCGTCGATGAAGGCTTATGCTTTAATTATACATGACTCTATGTTTGAATATAATCCGTTTACGGAAATTGTTAATAGATTTATTCACAATTAAATATTTTGTATATTTTTTAATAAAATTGTATAAAAGCGATGAATTAATTTGATTCAATTACTTTACTTTTATCAGTCGAATGGTGTGCATCTCCCACTTTGTAAATAAGTTCTAGTTATTTTAGAGTGAATTTATCTCCATCAGAATAGGGTGAAATTGCCCCATAGGCCCCATAGGGTGAAATTGCCCCATAGGGTGAAATTGCCCCATAGGGTGAAATTGCCCCATAGGCCCCATAGGGTGAAATTGCCCCATAGGCCCCATAGGGTGAAATTGCCCCCATAGGGTGAAATTGCCCCATAGGGTGAAATTGACCCTGCCGGTATTGGTTAGCATGGTTTGCAATTACATAAGAAGACGAAATAGTGGATACAGTAAAGAAGCGTTAGAAAAAGCTATAGAAGAAGTTCGACTGGGTAAATCAACTATTTACTCCATCAGCAGAAAATATAATATACCGAAAGAGACATTAAGCTATCACCGCAAACAGCAACAAAAGCAGGTGCACACTCGAAGCACTATGACGACTGCGAAACAAAAAATTACAATACCTGTGCAGAATTATGATGAATTTACCACTTCTAGTGCAAAGGATGTTGGTAAACATGGACCTTTGTTCCCACCTAACATACGAGCTGTATTCGCGGGACCATCGAGTTGTGGAAAAACAAACGCTTTAATATCTCTGATCTTGCACGAGAACGGTCTTAGATTCCAAAATGCCTATGTATTTTCGAAAAGTTTATATCAACCGAAATACGAATTGTTAAGAAGTGTATTTGAGCCTCTTAAAGACGTAATGGGTTACCATGAGTTTGAAAATTACGACGATTTGATTGAACCCGGAGATACCAAAAAAGATTCAATTATGGTTTTTGATGATATACCTGCAAACGAGCAAGGCAAAATCACACAATTTTTCTCGTTCGGCCGACATAAAGCAATAGATTCATTCTACCTATGTCAAACTTACGCTAGTGCCTTAAAACATAGACTTAGAGATAACGCCAATGTAATCGCATTATGGAAACAGGATGACACAAACCTTCGCCATATCTTTCTTGGTCATATAAGCGGCGACATGACATATCCAAAATTTAAAGAGATGTGTTTACAGTGTTGGGGTGACTCAAAACATAATTTTATAACTATTGTGAAAGATTTTGATTTGGATAAGGGGCGGTATCGGAAGAATTTTGACGAGTATATAAATATAAAAGAGGCTATTAATGGTTAGCCCCCCAATCCAAAGTTTCATGATGACGGACTTTAACAATTTTATTACAAATAAACGCAATCTTCAGTTAATTCAAGATGGTGTACGAAAAAAGTTTGTGGCATACAAAAAGGGTGACACTACATCCCAGCAAAAATTCAAAGAAGCTCCTGCAGATTACGAATACTCCAGATATTTATTTAGTGGAAAAGTATTGTGAAAAACGCAACAAAGGGCGTGAATTATTTGTTAAATATTATGGCATTAATGGATTTGGATGGCTTGTCGCAACAGATTTGCTTTAAATACGTATATGTTTAAGTTTTCATAGTTTGGTTATTTATGAATAAGCGCTCGAAGATGAATCATGTACATTTATGATTTCCAATCGGTTATAATGTATTGTTTAATAAATTATTGTACTAGATAGTGTTTTGTTAATTGCGGCTTAGAACATGTCGAGAAAATGATAAGTTTTTCAGTTTAGTATTTAATTTAGCAAATAAAATGCTATATATTTTCAAGCGGTATAGTAAAATACTGTAAAACAAAAATGTACTTACCCTTTCAGATTCAAACTGGACGATGGTAAAAAAATATTTCGCGTTTTACTTAGATAAACCGGTAACTGCGCTGATTTAGACTTCCGTTTTCTCACACAGAAATTTTCTACAACCCATCAAAAGTACTGTTTAGTTTATTAGAACGCATTTATTTAACGGGTTTGTGTTATCCGATTTATCTAAGCTTTTGCCAATATGTCAATGCTAAATGAAAAACAAATAAAATTATAAAGGTATTTACAATATTTCTTAATACAAACACATTGCCTCGAGCACAATTTAAACGCTTGTTGGTATTTAATACGTCGAGGTTTAAGGCATCGCAGCTTTTTAATTGGTTTAAACCGAAACATTTTGCTTAAAATAGGAGATATAGTACATATATCTAAATAAGACGGTTTTTGATAGCGGTTATTTCCCCTGTCGTTTTAAAGTAGCAGTATTTGTAAAAGCATCTCATAAACTTGTTTAAGACCCTATCACAAAAGCTGATTAACGTATTGCTAAAATTTGATAAATTATATATAGAAATAAAAAAGTCTTAGATTAAAACTTCTATTTTTATGTTTTACAATATTTTTTCTTTAAAGTCTCCCAATATCGTGACGATGTATATGGTCTTCTATTAGGTGTATAGGGCCCGAATCTAGATCCACATCTACAATAATGAAATTATAATTTTATTTACATGTATGATTCATAAAACTTACCCCCGACGTGTGATTTCTGGACCCTCAGCCCTATCACCAACATGTTGAACTTCGTCACAGATATTGGGAATTAAATTGTGCGCTTCGACTTTTGGAGTCGTTACATCTAAAAAGAAAATATATGTATTTATTATAGCATACATTAATAACATACCTGCAAAATCACGCATTGTAGTTGAGTAGATATAACCACCAACCTCGCCCGGTATTTTATATAGTTCATCAATGTCAAATTCCAGAGCATGCATTAGTATATCTATCATTAGGCTTTCACCGCAAAGGTAAAGTTACTGGTACACCTGATTAAGCTAATGACTACTGCCCGCCGTGAGGTGCATAGCCATAGTATTATTAAGACTTATCAAATTGGCGTAGGAAGAGAATTGACTTTTGACTTTTATAGGTTAATATTTAACGGTTATATAAGCGGTTATAAATTACATCAGATTGTTCAATACGTACAAGAAAACTATGTAAAAATAAAATCAATAATTAATATCATAGTCTACTAAACAACATATCTCGTTAAAGATGCCATTACAGTAACACACAGTAAAGAACATACATTTGTAATTCTCAATAACAGTAGCCTCTTTAAGATAATCTCAGCTGGGCCTTGGTTTATGGGTATATTTCGATGCACGCCTCATGTAGGAAGATAAAAAGACAAAGGTAGAAAAAGGGATACAGTAGAGGTCTTTGCCTGCAACACTGGAACATATCGGCTAACTTTCAAGGCATCGGCATAAAGTATCTACCTCGATGCTAGAAAAGCTACACGATAAATAACCATCTCGCGGTAAAAAGTCAATTCTCATTGACTTACGGCCGAAAGCCTGTCACAACATTTCTAACAGAATATTACGCAAAAGTTTAAAAAGGCATTTAGTTTAAACATAGAAAATTAAACCCTATAAAGAGCCTGATACATTTTAAACTGATACGGAACACCGTCGCAGCTTCAAATGAAAACTGCATTACACACAAATAGGAGCAAATATTTTTGGATATCACAAAATTGTTGCCTAGTGGGTTCTTTGAATTTATGTTCCGCCTTATCGTTATAGTATTTGATCAACAAGGTGATGGCGCCATTCTATACTAAATTGTTTATATTGACGAGCTTTGATGTTATTATTATAAACCAGAATCGAGGCATTATAGTACGGAATGGAAATCCACAATCTCTGGTGGAGTATAAATATGTACCAAATATTCCCTTTAAGGTCCGGTCCCAGTTGTTCTTGAGCGATTTGTATGTCTGCTTTATAACATAAATCAGTAAAGCAATGATAATTCAAATGAGACGCTGAAGTAGAGTTTTGTTATTACAAAACAGGTGGCGTTCCGTTTCTTAGTTGGTGTGCGTGTGACTACTATGCCCAAGGTCCGGGTTTGTAATCCTGACACTATCAGCTTAAAATATGTTAGGCGAACATTTTTCACAAAAATACGCCCTCGGATGAGAGGTAAAATGTAGGTCTTGTGTATGAGTGTTGTCACGCACGTTAGAGATGCCTACCTTGTTTGGAACAACAAGGGTCGGCAAAATTACAAATTACGATTTCTGACCAATGTAGTACCTTCGGGTGGAGCATTGGAAAAAATCAAATGTAGTGTTAGTGGTCTCTCTTTCATGTCCTTCGATTTTTGCAGTTGAAGGTTCCGGGATCGAATTCTGCATTCGGAAATTGCTTTTTACAAGCTGATTTAGGGTTTACGAGATTCCACCTAAATCTATACGTTTCATAAAAAATTCCAATTTTCGGTAAATTCTTCCACGTGCTTCAAAATCTTTTTTCGGTTTTGGGGAACGCAGTTAAGAGTGGCGACAGGTGATCTACGCTTTCAATGGAAGCTATGGTTTGTAAGGATTATAGAACTGCATCTTAGCAAATATTTGTAATGTATTACGAAAACAAAATTTGAAAGTGAAGCAATAGTTTTTACCCGCCAGCACTCCCCCCTCCACCCGCCCTAAAAAGAACTGAAAAACATCTTTTATTAACATGTACGGTGTAATTATTTACGTGAAATCCATAATAGTTATTTATTATAATGTTGTACTATTTTATAAAACAAATGTGGGAGTGCCTATTTTGTAGATATTGAGGTTTTGTGTCAAAATGCACAGTTGGATTGCAAACTATTATACAAAACAACAAATTTACGGAAAAGATGTCATTTAGGATCGCAGTTGCATAATTGAAACTAATAATATTAGTTACTATAAAAGCGGAAATTGCGCGCCAGCATACCACCACTTTCCTATTCACTATTCAGAATTTTGTTCATATACAAAACTCAAAGTTTTTATTTTTAGCATCTTCTTCCATCCGTGTAACAGCATATTCCAGGGCAGACCTTTCTGCAAACTTGAATTCTGTTAGAGTGTTTAATCCGGGTTCAATCTTGTATTTGGGGGTGATTGTATCAGGGTCATTTTACATTTCTCACCAGAGAGATGTGTTGTAATAGCCACTGACGCTAAGTCTAACTTCAAGAGGTCTGCTTTTTTTTTATCGAATTGTTAAGACGTCAGCGGTTTAGCATAAAACGTATAATGATCGTGATACTACCACCGCCAAATACAAGATCGAACGCGGGTTAAACACTCTACCAGAATTGAAGTCTGCAAAAAGATCTACCCCGGAATATGGCTTTACTCGGAAGAAAATCGTTGACAAATAAAAATGTTGAGCTTCGTACCTTGACAAAAATCCTGAATAATGAACTGTAAAGATGTGATGTATTGGCTTGCAATTTCCACATTTGTAGTTATCAATATCATCAGCTCCAATTATGCAACTGTAATTCTGAGTGACACCTTTTCCTGTAGATATTTTGTTTTTGTATAATAGTTTGTAATCGGAATGAGTAGTTTGACACAAAAGTTAAATTAGCATTAGCAAAATTTTAAAATAATAGGCACTCACACATTTGTTTTATAGAATAGTATAATATAATAATAAATAACTATTAATGATTTCCAATAAAAAATTACACCGTAAATTAATGTTAATTAAACTTATCTTCCAATTCTTCTTCGGGTTGGGGTTAAAACTATTGTTTCAAATTTAAATTTTATTGTTCTCGTAATACATTATAAATATTTTCTATGTACATATTATAACTAACTTCAATCCAGGAGTATACCCCATTAGGCATTTTCACTTGTTAGCACAAAAAGTAACAATGTATTTTTAAGAAAAAATTTGTCATACACTCTTCATAAATTATTAAACATATACGTACAATGTTAAATATACAAGTACAAAATAAAAATATGGAATAAATAGATATCACACGCCTAGTTTCTAAATTATATACAATCAAAAAAATTTTTTTGTAAAATGTTATCGTCTGTAAGGTCCACTTGCCCCTGGTGGTCCGTATTTTTCTCCGGTACCAGTGCTGCTTATGATGTCTCCTCCACTTACTACATGAGATCCAGAAATGTCACCGCCAGTAATACCTCCAGTAATACCTCCAGTAATGCCTCCAGTAATGCCTCCAGTAATACCACCAATATCACCAATAACGCTTGATACGCTATCAACCTTCAACGATTTTACAAAAGATTGCGCATTCCCTAAATCGGGAATGCTTGGACCTACAGCTTGTTCTTGTAAACCACCAGCTACAGCTTGTTCGGCTTCATGGGGTGTTTTATATTTAATGAAATAAACTTCGGGTTTAGTTGGTCTTGAAGTCAAAGTAGATGGAATGGTAATTGCTCCACCGTTTTCAGGTTTTTTCACTAATACATAAACCAATGTCTTGTCTTCGGTTTGAGATGGAGGAGCAATAATTTCGGGTTTAAGAGCACCATAGCTCGGAGCCTTAACGAAAATAATCTTAGTGTTTCTTGCTGAGTTAGGGGCTACATAAATACGGAGACGTGATTGTTCGAAATCATCGGGAGCGGCGTAAAAATATGCATGCTTCTGATCTTGTACTAATCCATGTCCGCCTATTCCGTGGCCACCAATAAATCCACCTCCAAAATTACCCCCTAGGAATCCCGATCCACTACTAAAAGATCCTTGATTAATGTTATATCCGGATCCAATGCCCCCAATACCAACCCCGGGCAAATAACTACCCGAAGGTAAGTGAGAAACGTCAGGGCGCGCGTAAGTTGCCACAGAGAAAAAAACTGTTACCTAATTACACAAAATAAATTATATGTAGGAATAACAATTACTATCTTTATATACTTACCACAAGAGATCTCATGATTGTAGTATAAGGTGAATGCACCGACTATTCAAATCTAATACATGCAGAAGGTACTGCACTTCTTATATACCTACAAATTATCCCCACTGAATTACGTGCCCCACATGACTAATTGCAATACAATCATCAGACGTTGCCGTAATTTTGGCACATGGTTAAACTGGCTTGGAAGTGCCGCTTTTTTTTAAATACTATTACAGCAGTATTAATTTAAATTTTCTTCATATATCCTTTTACCTATCGAATTATAGCTATTCGTGTGTATTGGCATCTACTTCGAATATAAAACGTTGTATGAAATTTATTAATAGTCTACCACAAGCGATGGTGTATTATAACATAAGTTGTCCAGATTAATTTAAACCGTGCCATTTCATTATATCGGTCAATACTACAATCCTTCTTTGAATTTTTCATTTTTCACACAGAATGAATTGCTGCAGTGTCGTGGGATAAAAATTTTTTTAGGTACACTATTTTTTGTAAAAATTCCATATTTTTGTGATGCTGGTATTGGTATTTAGTACGTTAAGTATAATTTATTCTTAAATTTTGAACAATTGATTATTATAGATTGATCTGGAACTTGTACATTATTTACTTTTTTTTATTTTTAAACTATTTTGTTGCTAGTTCAGTTCAGCATTAGACGATTTGAAGTTTTAGATTGCTTTAATAGCGATTAAGCTTCGTAAAACCAACATTTTTTTATAAAAATTCTTGTAATTAGAATCTGTTGCAACCAAGATAATATCATTATTTGATTCAAAGGAACTTAGAAAATGTAAGAAAAGTTTAAGCGGTTTTTGTAAAAGCCATAAAAGTAGGATCAACTTCAATTAATAATTCTAGAGATTCGAAGACATTTGGGAATTCTAAAATCAAATCTAACCTAACAAATTTTTAACAATATAGTTTTTTTAATTAACTTGTAATAGTGATGGTTTAAGGTTTTACACAATTTGGAAGTTCATGTGATACCTTTGAGTTTTGCTCGTTAAGTTTTTTACGCTGGCCAATGGTAGGTGGTTCTTTTGTAGTCGCCAAAATGGACAAAAGCGGTAAAGTAACAGAACATTTTGCATGCGAAACTAATGAAAGTTTTTAATAATTTATAAAATATCTCACTAACGGATTTTTTTAATGTCATGTAGCTAAGGTTACTCTTCTGAGATGTTGATAGGTAAATCATATGGTTAGAGAAACTTCGAATAGAACTCTATTTTTTAGATATTTTCTGCAATATATTTTTAACAGAAAGCCACGATGGAAAGTAGTTATTTGTATCCAAGCAACCTCTTATTAAGCTTTGCCGATTTTGCAAAATTTGTTTAAGGTTTTCAGTGGGATTGATAGTTAACGATTAAACTATAATATTTATAAGGATAACTCTTGAAATTTATGAAAAATTGCTGTAATGACTTGAGTTATACAAAATTGCTTGCTTAAAACTAGAAATAGTGTTCATCCATTTGCGTTTTGTCGTGTAGGTATAGGGGTGTACCAAGCAGAGTTGGACCGGATTAAGATTTTTTTGATCCGGTGACCCGAAAACAGACTGACCCGGAACCCGAATTGCCCCGGTGACCCGAACTGACCAGGTGAACCGAAGTGACCTGGTGATTTGAAGTGACCCCTTGTCGTATACTTATTTGTTTACGCAGCCTTATTATTTTATTGGCTGGTATTTGAGCATTACAGCAACCGGGTGCCTATGCGCACGTCATGTCAGGAACATATACTGCTAACACCTGGTCAAAACCAGGTCACCGGGTCAATACCGGGTCACCGGATCAATACTGGGTCACCGGGTCAATATCTGGACACATGCCTGACCCGGTGAACCGGTCATCAGGCAAAAAAGTGACCTAAAGTGACCTGGTAACCCGTGACCCGGTTCAACACTGGTACCAAGTATATCATAGGTTACAAATTTTTATTATACTGACACACTGTCACAGGCGTTCGAAAAATTTAGAAATCTTGTTGCGACAGCTAACTTATTGTTCATTTGTAAATGCTTTATTAGGCGGCTATGGCTAGATAAAAATCCAAATTGAGTTCTAGTGATAATATTATATCTTTAGAGAAACGATGGAAGTTCAAATTTTAATATTCTCTCAATGATTTTTGAGGAACTGGTAATACATATAATTTTGAAAACGCCGGCAATTTTCAATGACTTACGACTTTTTTAGATTTGCTGTAACGAAATTTTTGGAGTAAGAGGCAAATACAGCTGTTTCTGAAAAATTATGTTTGAATTATCTTAGAAAAGTTTAGTTTTTAATGCATATAGAAATTGATCAACTTCTTTTTCGTAACAACGTTAAAATGATGTTTGCATTAGGATGTTTGGTCTAAATTTACTTTCACATTTTAAAAATTGTGTTCTCTTTCTTTCTAGAGCTCTTTGTTAACACGCGTTGAATGTGTATCTCAGTTAAAAGTTCTGTCATTAGCGTCTAAATTAAAGGTAGAGATTTCTCGCACATTCCCTCAATTTAGGAAAGGAATGTTGTCATTCCATCTTGAACGACAGCTAGCTGACAATAATATATTGCTTACTAAACCCGGAATTGCAGGTAATCTGCGAAACAAATTCACACAACATTTTTTTCTTATGCCTCCCTTAAACTAACTTGCACAGGTTTGTATAGCTTTTATACATAACTTTTTGTGCTTCCGCATGAATACCAATAAATTTTCAGAGTTAAAGCAAATTCATTCAGTTTAGTAGATCGGTTTTTTCTTTTAAAGTGTAAGGTTCTACTTCTCTTTTGATAAGACAACAATTTCAATTGTTCTTTTCGGACTAGGGTTTCCTTTCTAAAGTAGGTACAATTAAGCCCTAAACCTAAAAATTTCTTATCTATTAAAAGCGCGAGTGAACTTGTTGTTGACTTATTTCATAGTGACGTGCGCTGCCCGTCTTGGTTTAAAATAAGGAGGTAATTGTTGCGTCACATCCATCATGTAGTAATGCGAAATCTATAAATATTTCTTATCGCTTTTACGACATTTTTATTACATTTTTAATATTCCTGCGGCTTCTTAGAATAAATGTTTATTTATTAATTAGGTATTTAAGGAGTTCTAAGTACTGATGACGCATTCTTTCTGAATCCGAAACATTCTAGAGAACTCTTTATTTAAAGTTGAATTTATGGTATACAGAAATCAATTGGACTAATTAATTAAAGCTTTAATTGCATTATAATGCAAATAATTTGCATTTTTATAATTGCAATAGAAAATATTTGCTTTCACAGTAACTAAAACATGTTTTTAATGCATT
Organism: Platerodrilus igneus; assembly: GCA_036346225.1. Classification (NCBI taxonomy): domain Eukaryota; kingdom Metazoa; phylum Arthropoda; class Insecta; order Coleoptera; family Lycidae; genus Platerodrilus; species Platerodrilus igneus. The sequence continues at coordinate 6,104,044 of JARFIW010001503.1, read as the reverse complement.
CTTATAAAGCGTTATCAAGATTGATATGTTGTTTAAGTGAAATGTGTGAAGCTGGCACTATTCTATGCTATTTACAGCGCATGAAAAGCGTATTTTATGCACCAGAAATGTATTTTTATGATAATTAATAAGTGAAAGTAAATGGCTTTGTATTTACGCTTCAAATTGACCGATTTTTATGAGGTTTAAAGTTTGCATTTAATCCGTTTACAGGTATATCAAGAATAATTATTTTTACATATACGGCTTAAATTTGTATTACGGCGCACAGGGTCGTGCTTATACTTTGCGGGGCCCAAGGCAAATATTATGAAGCGGAACCCCACCGCCAACCCTCAGTCCTAGAGTGACTGAGTCTCGCCCTCACCATATACGGTATATGGTGTTTGTATGTATATGATGTATATGTATATGATATACCAACTACAAACCTTTACTAAAAAGAAAATGCATAATTTATTGCTCACCCACAAAATAAATTTATTTTACTTTGTGCGTGAGCAACAAATTATTAAAATCAACAGTGAAATCAATTAAGTAAAATCAACAGCTAAACATACTTTAATACAGTAATAATTACTCATTAGCCTTACAGTAAAATTTTTGAGATTTCACTGCAGCAAAATCTTCAATAATGTCTGCATAACCTAATTCCCTTACAGTGTCATTTTCTATGGAAAGTATGGCCAAATTGGCCAACCGTTGTTGTGTCATCACTGATCTTAAAAAGGTTTTTATCAATTTAAGCTTCGAATAGTTTTACTCACCAGAAGCAACAGTGACGGGAGTGGTAAGTACAAATCTAAGTGCCATCCAGAAATTAGGAAATTTTGCCGATAGATCCCTAACACAGAGAAAGTAAAAAATTTAATGCAAGTTTCCATGAGCTTCGTCTGAATGATGAACCTCAGAGCCTTCACCTCTTTTACAAGCATGTTTCGATCAATATCAGAGAGATATTCATCCTGATCATTGGAAGGTAGTGCTGCTTCCAGGGATTTTTGCACTTCTTTTCAAATCCGATTTGGAAGATCATTAAAACCATAAATAAACCCAAATAAGTTATGGTGTTTTAAGGTCTTCAAATCTTCTTTGAAGGGCAGCAGCAGCTTGATCAATTATGGGATTGAAGCAGTTAACACGAAACTCATTCTGGGCATTGGTAATACTAATAGGCGTGTTGTCACCTTGATATTCAAACATCTATTTCCTTTTACGGATTCTTGTATCTTGGAATACCGTTTGCACCTCCATTTCCTCAGCTATTTCTTTTGCATCCGTCAGGGCACTTTCAAAACCACTATTACAAGTGATGGAACCTTTCAACTGCATACGATAAATTCATAGATGAACTTCGTAGTGCTTTACTGACTTGAAATAGAATCTCGTGCGAGAAACATACTGTTACGAGAAACTGAAAACTCCCGAGTTCTTTAGACAATGATTCGGCTTCACTGCGAGCTTTTGGATCTTTTGTTTTCTAGAGCAACTAGAGCATCGTAAAACTCTTGAGCTTTGTACCTGACAACCTTCACGCTATCCATACGACATTTACATCGCGTATCACTCAGTGGCTTAAAAGTAAAATCTTTAACAAACTCTCGTAAGATTACCCATCTCTGTGTTGAACTAGAAAACAAAACATATAAACGTTGAAGGATATCAAAGAATGTCAGAGCCTGTGGGCAACATTTCGCCATATCCCCAAGGAGTAAGTTGTAACTGTGGCATGAATACGGAGAAAAAAATGCTCGTGGATTTATTTCTTTAAGACTAGCTTGCACTCCAGATTTTATTCCTCTGATATTTGCGCCATTATCATGTCCTTGGCCACGAATATTACCAGGGTTTAATCCTATTTTATGAAGCTCGTTTAGAAGAACTTCTAGCATATTTTTACCTGAGCTTTCATGCACATTCAAGAAATCAATGTAGTGTTCGTAAACTCCTAGAGCAGGAGAACCGTCAACGCCCTGAACGTCACACATAGCTAAAACTTAATGACATTTGTTCAATGTGACTAAGGTCGGGTGTATTGTCAGGTATCACAGAAAAATATTTGAAGTTTTTGACTGTCTGAAATTGTTTTACGAACAAATTTACTCGTTCTGCATTCTGTTTCCCAAGTAATTATCATGAATTTCATTGTTTAACACTCGTCTCAGGTGTTCTTGCATTATGGGATCAAATGCAGCTATTAGCTCCAAGAAAGTTGCCATTATATGGCCTGTAATGCTTATCAACGGTACCGGAGAAAGCCATGTTGTGTTCTGCTAAAAATTGTATGATAGCCAACAGGCGTTCAACAACATTTCCCCAGCGATTCTTTTCTTCATTAATTGGTTTCTGGTTTACTTTATATACTGTGCACTCCTTACGCAATCGTGGTTCTAGTTCTACGCACTATTGGACCGTTTGCATGTGAAATTTTGATGTTTCATGATTGTGCAATCCTGTATACGCATTTTTTCAATCACCAAAGTCTGTAGACCCCAAAGCGATATGAATATTGTCAAAAAGCTTGCAACAGAAACAAAAAATGCTATATGTGGAAGGGGAATACACCACCCATTGTCGGTTAATAGTTTCTCCATTCGGTAGAAGTCATTTCCAGAAATGTTTTGTACATGTCCGACGGGTTTCAGAATCCTGCAGAAATGTAAAGTTTCCTGAAATTTCAAGTTTCTGTGGACCTTTCATTACCAAAAGGTCTCTGGTTGACTGGGTAATATTTGGCCAACACGCAGGATCATTGTAATTCTCTAACCCCGCCACAACCACCATGTTATTATCAATATTATCACATGCATTATCAGGACTAGTACGTATAGGTATTAGTGCAACTCCAAGTACAGGAATAGACGGGGCAGGGTCAACACCATTGTTCTCACCTTCGGTTTCTGACATATCACTGTCACTCTCTGTTCCCTGTTGTTTAGAGTCAGTATCGCCGCAGTTACTAACATTTAGAATCTCTTCGCCATCCTGTCCCTGTGCGCTTGTACCTGGAACTAATTATAGATTTACTTCTTCTTGTACGGGTGGTGTTGGTACTAAAAATTTCGCCATCGATTCCGTTACCTCCTTGGCTTCCGTCTTTTTTGCCTCTTTCCTAGTTTTTTTGGCTGCCACTTTCGTATTTTCGACCAATATCTCTTTGCCTTTTAGGCAGCGTTTTCTTTTTTCCTGTAGACCTGTAAATGATAATAAAATAATACAATACAATAAATATGTTAAACTTATTATAACCACGCAACCAAAGAAAAATTTGTACAGAAACTTTTCTAAAAATTTTTTGCTATGTTTCTAGAATAAATTAGCGGAATTTGTCATTTACTCTCGGCCCAAAATTTCACGATTATTTTATAATCGCTCTTTTGGGAAGTAAAGTAACAACTTTCTGTAGTTTAATGGGGCCACACTAACAAAGATAATCTTATTGTGTTATAGACATCTACCAAATTCAAGTGCTGATTATGTGTAGCAACGTCCAGAAGTGAGATTCGCCTTAACAATAGTGAATCGTCCCTTAATTTTTTCCAAGAAAATGCACAACGAGAATTAAAAAGAGTTTTGAGTTTGAAAAATTTTATCTTTAAATTCCTTTCTTTATATATTTTATAAATTTATACACTATTTCTTAAGATGATTTCAATTCCTTACAATTTAGAAAGATATACAGTAATAAATAACGTTATTTAAAATATTTTCCGTGGCTAAAAATATCTTCATAATTATTTTAGTAATTAATGATATGAATAAATAATTTATAATTATTCATCCAATTGACTGAACGTAGGCGACCTAATAAAATCGCTTTTTACCATAGAAATGGAAAAATAAATAAATTTTATATTAAGGGAAAGCACAGAATAAAAGTTTTTACTTACGAGGTTGATATTTGAAACATTTTCTTCATATTCCATACTCGTAGTAGAAGTAACGTTTATTCTTAATACCGAATTCTTGTGGGCCGCCGTTGATTTTGTGAAGAAAGGAAGTTTTTGCATATCATTTTTGTTGACCGGTTTGCGTCTTTTACTTAACATGATAAGATAATACTGATGAATCAGCAGCAATTTGAACAAAAGGTTGCTACTGACTTACCGCGAAGAGAAACGAATTGGGAGAAGGAACAGTTGCTATAGAAACGGGGCAAACCACTTTTTTAGGTAAATGAGGGTCATAGCCAAGTTATCTCCAAGCGCCAAGAACACTAGGCCAACCAGGAAGGGGGAAGGGTGATAATCAAGGTCAACTGTAGTGATACTTGTTTGGACACTAGCTCGCAGTTTTATTGTGTATTTTTGTACTTTCCTGCTCTGGTATTTGAGAGCTTTTGTTCTCTTAGAAAGGTCAGATATTGTGATTTGGCGCAATAGATATCTTCGGCCAATAAAAATTCTGCAAACGTATTAAATTGTTTTGTTATTTTTTATTTTAATTTCGGGAACAGAAATACCTGAAAGTGTTCAATTGGTGACACTAAAAGTTAGTAACTATATTCACTAAAGGCGACTTTTTTAATTCCGGGAGCAGATTAATTTTGGTAGAATTTTTCTAAAATTTCGGTAACTGAAAACGTGGACTGAAATAGTAGGCCTTTGCGGGGCCCAAGGCCGCTACATCGAATGCCTCTGCCTAAGCACGGCCCTGACGGCGTAGTTAGTTATTACATAAATATCCAATGTTTTTAAGTGCTTTCAAATGCAAACATAATCTGTTTTTAATACACAAAATTAATTATTTTTATGCACGGAAAGTGCATTTTTATTACAAACGAATGACTTTGTATTTATCTTAGAGTGATTATTTACAAGCACGGAATTGTGTTTTCGCTATTGCACATTAATGGCTATGTATTTACAATACCCTATTATACAAGGTGGAACCATGAATCTTAGGAAATTTTTATTTTTTCAAGTTTCGTTTATATTTCGTGGGTTTTATTTGTAGGCTTGCCGTTGCGTTGTAACATTTTACGATTTAAATTAAAGTATGATTTCCTCTATTTCTGAAGCTTCATTACATGATAAAATCAAACGGTCCTTTTAAATCTAAGGTTTAACACGCCCAGTTCGAAAATACAGTTCGCTACGTTCCACAGGGGAGGGATCAACTTCTTGGCTATCTTTTCCCACAGAGATAGGACCCTTTGTCTTCCAGGCGCTGGTATAAATAAAATTACACAATTTTTGACATTAAAGCACAATACAGAAGTAACCATTATTGGGAATACTGCCACCTCATTTCCTCCAGAATCCCTCATTTCCTCACTCATCTGGACCAATTTACATGTAAATTCCCATAAGGAGGAAATGAGGGAGATGAATCTCCTCTTGCTCTCGCCTTGTGGACCGCCTTGTGGACTTTTTTAACCCCAACCATTTTGATTACGTCACACCCGCATTCTTTCCACCCGCGATATAAATCTTTCTCCACATTTCCACCCACGAGATAAACCTATCTTGTTTGGTATCAATTAATATTAGAATTTTCTCAGCTACCCGAATCTTTAGGAATTTTTTAGATAGCGCCATTCCCCAGGTAGCTAACCTCATTTTAAGATTTTTTTGCTGGTAGCGATTTTTGACCGTCCTTATAAATTTTTTAGTCATGCAATACATCAAATTAGTCTAGAATTTTATGTAGAATCCGAATCTGTAAATAGATTTAAAATCGAAGCACCCTCTAAATTATAAATTTCCGGTAGCTCATACCCAAAAGAAAATCTAAAACCATTCTTAAAACTTTTTATTACAGACAATTTTTACTAATACAGTTTAAATTTTGTAAACCACATTTCTAAATACATATTCACAATTTTTCATTTTCAACCTAGAACTTCTCATATCGGCTTATACTTATTAATATTTATTTCTAAATAGAGCACCTTTTCCAAAGACCAACCGGACCCACATGTTTCAAATTCCTCTGATTTTGTTCGCATGGTTTCGCTTAAGACCTCGTACATATTTTCCAGATTACTAGAAGACGTTATAACCACATTTTTTGTGTTCAAGGATTTCACATCGGTAGTCTGTTCCCTCATTTTGGTGTAAACGCCGTAGAGTTCGCAATAGACTTTTATTGCTGTATTTTGTATTCTTTTTTCATTAATTAATTAAATAAATCGCTCTTTCTGCTTCCAAAGAAACTCGGACACTCCATCGTCGACACTGGCGTTCTTTATGCGATAGCTAGCCATACGATTGTTAAACGCTGTGCTAACCATTTCTACACCATCGTCGCTAGTAGCGGTAACTGATGCATTTTTATGTTTGTTGCTCCGTAGATGACCAGGATATGCAGACTTTAACACCTCCGTGTCGCATACTTTACACATAATTCGTGGTTGTTTCGTACAAGGCCCTTTAACAGCTGGTGGAGCTGAACGTTTAAGGCTTAATGACATACCGTGCTGTTTTTCCTTGTGTCGCCGTAAGCTGTCCATTTTAGTACAAAACAAAATCCGCACTATAGGACTTTGGTTAAACTTGTAAGCGAACTAACTTATAACTAAACGGTATACTCTTGGGTACCTGCTTTATGTACCCTATAGAATGCAAACCGAAGGTTTCCGAAGACACCCGAACGAAGTTGAGGATTCAGCGGGGAACTAAATGACGTCATCTTTTGCCAATCCTTGCTGCTCGTCCAGTACATTTAGCACCAATGCATGCACCCGGCTCGCATCGTCCATGCTGCGAATGCAGTTGGTAGAAACATCGGAAACGTCTTCCATGTTATACGAATCAATAATCGCATCGCGTGCATATTAAAAATCCAAAAGGGTAGTAGCACACGCACACAAATTGGTTGCAAGTCGTGTGGTAGAAGATGCAGTGCTACTATAAACAAAAACTTAATAAAACACTTTAAACCTTTACTAAGGGAATACCAACTTGTTGTCTACAGGATACTTACTAATAAAGCAATTTAATTTTAAATAACTTCTACGTCATATTTTCGGAAATGGTAGGCTTGAATATTTTCTTTGGAAACAATCGAAGATTATCGAAGACACTCGAAGAGTGCACAAGCGCGGTCACTAAACCAATTAGCATTAATACCAAGTATTCCGTACTTTCGTAGGTTGTTCATTTCCTAGAACCAAATGTTCCGCATAGCGGTCGATAGCACGTAATGATTTCTAGAACCGACAAGTACTCGATATCGCCCAAATAGAGAATTAGATGCTCGATGTTTGTCAACTTCCGATTCCTTCGTAAAAGGTAGAAAAACTCGGTCAATCATCCATCTAACTTATACTTCGACCCGCCCCCGTTCTGATAATTTCCAAACATTTTTTTCAAACGACAATGGTCTCAGAATTTTTAAACCCCCGAGGGATCTATAAGTCATGATCAATTACACATCCGAGCTACCCGTAAACTAACAGTGCACTGTATAATACATGCATAGCCCTTCTCTGCGCTACGGCTATTCTAGTAGTTGCTTTACTTCTAGGACCGCTGCAAAGCACCATTCTATACTTTCTTTATAAGTATAGCACATCGCGCACTTTTTTCTCTGATAATTAAATTTTGCTCGTGTAGGCTTTTACCCTTTCGCATATTTAAACATCTAATACGATCGATTAACCACTTTCGATTATTCTAACGGGAACCGCCATACATTTCGCTGCACCGTTCCTTTTGAATCCAACGATCCGATGAGCTTCCACACACTAACACCTAACGTATCTTTCCTACTATTTGTTAAACAAAAACTACCGGCATCGCCATGTCCGTATGTGGACGTAAGCAGATGTTTGTGGATGTGTACGAGAATATGTAACCATATACATTAATCACTTTAAGCTTTTTTATTTAGTCCAAGAAAACTATTATTTTTCTAAACCACAATTACTAATCGTCTTTGTAGGTTTAACATTTCTACCATTTCCTAATGACTGGTGCTACGTACGTAGAAACTTTAATTTCTTATTGGAGAGAATTCTTATTCTCCCACGCACTGCTGCGTAGTTGCATGCCCATCCCTTTGGGGATATATGCTCGTTATAGGTTGTAGGACCTTCGGTTTTACATAACTACACTTCGTGAGACACCTTTAATCTTTTTAATCGTATCTTTCTCGCCTACAATACAGTAGGACTTAGCCCTACTACCAACAAATTCTAATACTGGACCCCCATTAAATTCGTCTTTGAATTTCTCTACAACTTTTTCGTCGACAAGTGTTATATTGTATTTATTATACGCGGGGTAGTCACTCTTTTAAGATAAATATATCTTGCTAGGTATCAACTAACATTAAATTTTTCTAGGGACCCCAAATCTGTAAATAGATTTTAATAGGACCACCCCATACAAAGTTATGCCTTTTAAAGACCCCAAACCTCTAATTTTTGCTCATCTTTATTTAACTCCATCTTTAGAACCTTTTTTGCTACGCAAGACATATGCCTTAACCAACCATCTCCCGAGAAATCTAAAACCGCTGTGTTCCGCGAACACCACGTGGAGATAACACGTATACTCTGTCAACCAGGATAGAAGCAGGAAGGATTTGGAAGGTGGGCGAGGAGCTTAAAAATTATGGAATCTTAAAACTAATGTACACAATAGATTTATAAAATCTATACAAATATAAACAACTATCTTATATCTTTATGCCTCCATGCGTAGATTGCTGTACTATTAGGAATGATGTATCTTTTGTCATCTTCCCTCGATAAACTAATTTTATTAATAAGCTGCGTGTACAATACGTATTTTTTACTCCGGATACATACGCAGGCAAGTACTCGATACCATCCAATTAAAGAATTGGATGCTTGGTGACTGTTAACATCCGCTTCCCTCGTGTACGCCTAGACATATCCCAGCCCATGAGCACCCCTGCGCATGCACACCCCTGCCCATGCGCACACCTGCGCGTGCGTACCCCTGCCCATGCGCACTGCCCATGCGCACTCCTCGATTCTGATTAATAATTTTGTAAAACATTTATAACACCCTTTTAAAAAATAATACACATCTTTGTTATAATTCTTTTCATAAGAACTTAGATACCCATTTCAGTTACGTGGACATTTGAAAAATTAAACAATGTATACTTTATATTTTATAACATAAACAAGCTAATATATACAAAAATAATTTCTAAATTCACATCATAAATTTCTTATGATAACAGTTGAGGTGGTTAAATTTTTACTTTAAAACTTACAATTTAGTATATATTTCATTTGAATATCTGCCAACAGTTTTATAAACCCCATCTCCTCGATTATTTCCATAAAATCATTCAGATCCTCGGGCATTGATAACACTGCAGTAAAGTGCTGTATTGCTTCTTCGTATGAGTGACACATAAGACATTTTTCTCCTTCTATCGAAAAGCGTTGCCCACATTCTGCTTTTTTTTACTCGTAGAGCATTGCGAAATCTTCGAATAACCTCCCCAAAGTCTTTATACATATTTGTTATATCGTCTCTTTAAACTATACAATCAACAAATAATAACTTCTACGCGAACAGTCCTTTTATATGAGCTACTCCTATTCGGATATGTACCGATTGCACCCGATTTGTGTGCACGCACGAAACAACCGGTATGGAATGTATTCTATGAACAAAATCATTACATTTCTTAAGAAAAATGTTAAGGACTTTAAAAATAATTATAACTCTTGTTAGACCTCTAGCCTCTAGATAAACGTTATTATTTTAGGTTGTGTCACAGTTTTCTAAATCAATTTCCTACATACTTTTCCTAAACTGTGCGTATCAATTGACTGTTATACTTTACTCCATAAACTGACTTGTATATATTTTCGTATTCGTCTCTAGCTAACACGTCCGTATAATAAAGATGTACAGGCTCGTCGTCAACTGGTAACTTAATCTTTTTTTTTTTAAAACTAGCCTTTGTTTTCAACTTTAACGCTTGTTGTAGGTGTGGGATTCTTTCCGCTATTCCTTGTGACTAGGAATCGGTGATTTGCAAGGGTTTAATCAATTGTTTGTACACCTCTTTGAATTTTTGTAGAGATGTAGTGCATCCCTTTCTTTTATGCCACAAAGTTCTTTCGTACAGAATCCTGCATAAAATGAAGCTTACGTTTATTTACAATAAAATTGTTAACGTTCGTCATCATCGGACTCTGGATGGGAACTAACTTTTTTTTTGAATAATTTCAAATATTTATATACTCGTCGAAATTCTTCCTATATCGACCATTATCCAAATCAAAATTTTTCACAATAGTTATAAAATTATGTTTTGAGTCACCCCCACCCCAACACTGTAAGCACATTTCTTTAAATTTCGGATATGTCATGTCACCACTTATATGATCCGAAAAGATATGGTGAAGGTTTGTGTCATCTTGTTACCATAATGCGATTGCATTGGCGTTATCTCTGAGTCTGTGTTTTAAGGCGCTAGCGTAAGTTTGACATAGATAGAACGAATCTATTGCTTTATGTCGACCGAACGAGAAAAACTGAGTGATTTTACGTTGCTCGTTTGCAGGTATATAATCGAAAACCATAATTGAATCTTCTTTGATATCTCCGGGTTCGATCAAATCATCGTAATTTTCAAACTCATGGTACCCAATTACTTCTTTTAATGGTGTAAAAACGTTTCTTAACAATTCGTATTTCGGTTGATATAAACTGTTCGAAAATACATAGACATTTTGGAATCTAAGACCGTTCTCGTGCAAGATCAGAGATATTAAAGCGTTGGTCTTCCCACAACTCGATGGTCCCACGAATATAGCTCGTATGTTAGACGGGAACAAAGGACCATGTTTACCATCCTCTTTTGCATTAGCAATAGCAAAGTTATCATAATTCTGTATAGGTATTTTAACTTCTGGTAACGGGTGGGCCAGAAAGAATTGCGAATTTGAAAAATAATAAAAAAAAACTAAATACAGTTCGCATACAAATTTTTATTTCAATTAAAAAAGATATCCGGGAAATTCATTTCTTAAAAATAACATCATGCAGGTGTGCACCATCGCGCCGCGAACATTCCTCAAATCTGAACTGCAAATTGGTAAAAACTCGCTCGCACATTGCGCGAGGAATAGCTTCCATTTCTTCTCTGATATTGGCCTTCAACTGATTAATTGTTGCTGGGTTATTGAAGTAGACTTTACTTTTTAGGTATCCCCACATAAAAAAGTCCGGTGGTGTTAGATCCGGACTTCTAGGCGGCCATGCAATGTCACCTCGGCGCGATATCAGTTTCCCAGCAAACATCTCATTTATGACCGCCAAAGAGGCATTAGATGTATGGCATGTCGCGCCATCTTGTTGAAACCACGTCGCCCGATTATAGGCTCCAAATTGTTGCAGTTGCGGAAAGAAAAAATCTCTTAACATGGCTATGTATCGGTCAGAATTTACAGTGACAGATTGGCCTTGTTCATTTTCAAAGAAATAGGGCCCGATAATTCCGTGTGCTGATATGGCTGCCCAAACGGTTACTTTCGGCGAATGCAGAGAATTTTGATGTTTTCCACGTGGGTTCTCTGCAGCCCAGTAACGGCAATTCTGTTTATTGACATGCCCATTTATGTGAAAATGGGCTTCGTCGGAGAACAGAATATTGTTGAAACTCCGAAAGCGTTCCAACATTGTTTCAACAAAACCTCGTCGTAAAATTGGATCATTTGCCTGTAATTTCTGCACAAGTTGAATTTTATACGGGTGCAATTTCAGATCTTTCAACAAAATGCGACGCAAAGACGTTCTAGATACCGCAAGTTGAGCTGATAGCTTGCGAGTCGATAAACCAGGATTACGTTGAACTGAAGCTCTAACTTGTTCAATTGTGTCTTCCGTTCTTGTTGACCTTGGGCGTCCCGCAGGCTTCTGTTTGAGAGTCGAACCAGTAGCTTCGAACTTTCTGACCCACGATCTAATTACACTTTCCTTCGGACACTGATTTAGATCATGTAATCCAAACTCACGCCGAAATAAACGCCGAACAATAGCGCACGAATTGCTATTTTTGTAATAATGTTTAACGCAGAATGCACGTTGCGCTCCGGTGAAGTGATCCATCGCGACTAAATTTCCGAGATCCGAGCTTCTCAACCCCACCACTCGCGCGGCCCCCTCTCATATGGTTCAAACGCAAGAGTGCTTTTAAAATCGTACGCCTTTCTGGTCCACCCAGTATAACATCTCTGGATGCATCGTTGGAATTATGTAATTTCTTCACGTTCTGCAACCTTTTAACATATCTGCATAACGTTGTTCTAGGTATGTTATATTTTTTACTAGCAGCGTAGAAACTCGAGCCATCCAGGATATCCTCTGCTGCTTTTGTAACAGAATGTTTGGAGCACCACTGATTGCTTGAATGCGACATCTTTCGAAAAATGTCTTACTATAACTAAGCTCAACCCAAAACTACTTCCTTATATACCAAATTTAATCTCCCTGCTCACATAACCATATGACCACATGACCATATGACCATATGACCACATGACCATATGACCACATGACCATATGACCACATGACCATATGACTACATGACCATATGACCATATGGCCCTATCTAAAAAATTCCTAGAGATTCGGGTAGCTGAGAAAATTCTATTGTTAATTGATACCAAACAAGATAGGTTTATCTCAAAAGATGCATTGGTTAGACGAAGAAAACTATTTGGTTCAGAATGTTAGCGGTAAAAAAAATCTTAAAATGAGGGTAGCTCCCTGGGGGATGATGCTATCTAAAAAATTCCTAGAGATTCGGGTAGCTGAGAAAAATCTAATATTAATTGATACCAAACAAGATAGGTTTATCTCGTGGGTGGAAATGTGGAGAAAGATTTATCTCGCGGGTGGAAAGAATGCGGGTGTGACGTAATCAAAATGGTTGGGGTAAAAAATTTCACAAGGCGGTCCACAAGGCGAGAGCAGGAGTAGATTCATCTCCCTCATTTCCTCCAGATGGAGGAAATGAGGTGACAGTATTCCCAATAATGGTCTACTTACAGATCTTGATTTTTTTTAGTCCCAAACTAATTTTCACAATAACCACCCCGTTAACACTATTGTATTTCTAACATATTTATTCATTTACAAACATTGTGTTCTATATGCTAATATCTCTGTAGCATCTTTAGTTATGACCTTTAAGCGTATGTTGAGACCTAGCTGTAACCGAAAAAAGCAGACGTGCTTTGTAATACACTAATTATCATAACGCAAGTTATTTATGATGCAATTTTAATGGTGTTTTGTGGAATTTCGTTTTTAGTATTACGCGAGAGCTAATGAGCAATTTGCTCGTTTATCGAACAGAAAAATTGTGATTTAATTAAAGAAAAAATTAAAATTTTAACTTTACATTGTTTATACCTATACTACAAATTTTTAAAATGAGGAAAATGTAAAAAATGCGCTTTATGATTTCCGTGTAAAAATATTTTGAAAAAGACAGTAGAGTGATGTGGAACTCAGATGTGTGCTTTGCAGCTATGTTCAAAATATTTACAAAACGGATAATGGAAACGATTTTAAACTAAATGCAGTTTTGTAGAATGCCATTTTGAAACTTATATGCAAATCCAATTTCTTTACCGAGTTATTTATTTTAGAACTATAACACTATTCAATATGTTGAACAATTCTTTAAAAAGCACTGATTTAGAGTTTACGGCATAAAAAATTATTTTAGAAAATATTCTAAAGATTTTTTTTTTGTGTATTGGTTTTGTACCTGGCAATTTCGTTCTGCAGATTGAGGTCAGATCTCAACTATTTCTTTTGCACTATGGTTAATTAATATTGATTTTAAAAATGTGTTGGTCTGGTATCTTCTAGTAAATGAATGTTTTCCCCATTTTTAAACAGTAAATCAATGCGAAACATAAGTTATGTTACGTTTTGCATTATTTGGCATGCTTAACCATAGTAATTGCACTCTGTTTTACCGTATTGCATATGAATGAGCTCAAAAAATGTTCGAACTTCCCACCAAGGTTCATTCCTAAAAATTTTCACATTTTTATAACAAAGTTCCTCCATCTACAGAAACGAACCCCACAGAAACTCTGTCATCAAAATGCGTTGATTGCGTATCTAAATACGCTCATCCAACGAACTACCGAGTTCTATATAAAGGCTTAAACTCAACGAAATCATTGTTGCGATCTCTACCAAAAGGGACGCCGACTATAAACGCCTGGGAAAAACAAAATGTTTATGGTATATCAAGATTCACATCAAAAATATCAAAGGAAGAAAGCACTGCCTTAAAACCGATATATGCAAACCCCCAAATTGTAACACCTCTTGCAGAGAAATACTAGCGTGTAAAAATTACTCATTTATCGATATACTAGATTTCCTAAAGTTGCGATGCCAAAAATTTGCCCCAGCATAGCTCCAATGTGACTCTGTGGGCCATAATGGTCTCTTAAACAATGTATAGTCTATAAGGGACGTTAGAAGATCCCAAAACAAGAAAAATAATAGGGCGTTAGGAACTAGGGGCATAAAGGAGGAACGAGAAATGTTCCACGGTTCTCAGACAAACCCTAAGAAATTGACTATATTAACACAAAAATACGTCATAGGAACCACGATTTACATAAGTAGATATAAATGCAAACTGTACGTATTCCATACTATATTCCAAACATAAAGCAACTATACGTAATAAATTTTGAATTGAAAGCTTCGATTTAATGTAAACACAATAAAATATTCACAATATTTGCTATGTTTTAATAAGACACTAATTTCGTTTTAAACTCTGCAACAATAAGACTTACAGTAACTAAAGCTAATTGGACACGAGCCAGGCCGTATATATCCAATGTGGATATGGTTAACCCCAAAAGAAAAATAAATAAATAAATATATACCAAGGTAGTATCTAGATTTTATGGCCAAAAGAGCACGGTCCTATCGGTAACTAAATTTGATTATCAGTGTATCAAACAGCAAGTGCTCGTGTGTAGATTTACACTTTTATTTTTAATTATTACTGTACCGTTTAAATATTCAAACAGTGGGCCAACATATAACAATTTTATAAATTTTATAAACCCAATAATGCAAATAATCATATGTGGTAAGTTTAACTTTGACTATGACTAAGTCAGCAACCGCACTATAAATATAAGTATGGTTGCAGACACGATAAGGACAAATTTCTCAAATTTTAGAAGTATTAGTTAAGCAATATTAAATAATACCAATAAATTTGGCTTCATATCGTATGCAACGCAGATTGCAACAAAAGTAAGTATACAACCTATGTAGATAGTTTTACCAGGATGGTAAGCAGGTCCAAAGGTGAACGTTTGTGGACTCCACCAACAGTGTCATAACGTAAAGATACTACAGTCTTCTAACCATAAAATTGTATAAAGGTTTTCCAACTTGATGTAGCTCTTGGAATTAGAACATAACCAAATCCATTAGCGCAGAAGCAGTAAACAGAACATTTACACTGTATAACTCTTTCTAAAATAGAAGTAGAAAAAGCAGGACCAATAATAAGAACCAATTATAAGGGAAAACAGAACTCAAAGGGCTCTATAGGTCTAAGAATAAAAAGAAAAATTTTAAATAAAATCCACAATGTGGGAATATAAATCAACATAAAAATGAATAGTTGTGGTGCTGGATATATTATACAAATTAGTCTCTTGTAGTAATACTACAAATAAACAATGCAATCCGCCAAGGCGTGATTAACTACCTATACAAATGCATGTGGCACATTAATTGAACAAGTGTGCTTGCGCACAGATTCGACACAGATGACACATAAATACTTCAAAGCAACACACCAGGAACGTCTATCTTCCAGTAAAGCTGACAGGTAAGAGGTCCCGTGTATGAGTGTTGTCACGCACGTTAGAGATCCCTACCGTGCTTGGAACAGCAAGGGTTCGGCAAAATTTAAAATTTCCCGGTAAAAAAGCTCGCTTTCTGACAAATGTAGTACCTTCGGATGAAGCATTGGAAAAAATCAAATGTAGTGTTTCGCAAACATCCGCACGAATTTCACCAACGACGAATCTATCTATAAAATTGGTGCAATAGTGGGAACACATCCCTTATTATTATTAGAAATTTCTCTTAATGTCGTTGAATAAAATACTTTGTTGGTTTTATTCTCAGTCTGCAGGCGGGCGAAACAGCTCTTCCTGATGTAGCCTACCTAACTAATACATCCTACATCTTTCTGAAAGCATAGGAAATATACTACAACCTTGCCTCACTCTCTTCTGAACTCTGGTCTCTTTTTCATGTCCTTCGACTTTTGCAGTTTGAGGTTCCGGGATCGAATTCTGCATTCGGAAATTGCTTTTTATAAGCTGATTTAAGGTTTACAAGATGCCACCTTAATCTGCACGCTTCACAAAAAATTCCTATTTTCGGTAAATTTTTCCATGGTTTTAGGAACGCAATAATGAGTAGCGACAAGTGATCTACGCCTTCAGTGGAAACCATGGTTTGTAAGGATCATAGGGTTGAATCTTAGGAAATATTTGTAATGTATTACTAAAACAATAAAATTTGAAAATAAAGCAATAGTTTTAACTCCCCAGCACTTCCTTCTCCACCCTCTCTAAAAGGAACTGGAAAATAACTCTTATTAACATTTATGGTGTAATTATTTACGTGAAATCCCAAAATAGTTATTTATTATTATGTTGTACTATTTTATAAAACCAAAGTGGGAGTGCCTATTTTGTAGATAATGAGGTTTTGTGTCAAAATGCACACTCGGATTGCAAAGTATTATACAAAACAACATATGTACAGGAAAAGATGTCACTTAGGATTGCAGTTGCATAATTGAAACCGATAATGTTAGTTACTACAAAAGCGGAAATTGCGCGCCAGCATACCACCGCTTACCGATTCACTATTCAGAATTTTTGTTCATATACAAAACTCAACACTTTTATTTTTCAACATCTCCTTCCGTCCGTGTAAAACCATGTTTCAGGGCAGACCTTTCCACTAACTTGAATTGTGATAGTGTTTAACCAGTGTTCAATCGTGTATTTGGGGGTGTTTGTTTCACCGCCATTTTACATTTTTCACTGAACCGCTGACGTCATAGCAATTCGATCCAAAAGGCGGACTATTGAAGTCGCTATTAGGCACTTTTATCAAAAATGCACCAGGCAGAAGTATTGTAATAGCCACTGACGGTAACTCTAAGTTGAAGAGGTCTGCTTTTTGAATCGAATTATTAAGAAGTCAGCGGGTTAGTTGAAATGTAAAATGAACGTGATACTACCACCGCTAAATACAAGATCGAACCCGGGTTAAGCACTCTACCAGAATTGAAATCTGCAAAAAGATCTACCCGGAATATGGCTTTATTCAGAAGAAAATGTGGAAAAAAAAATTTTAAGTTTCGTATCTTCACAAAAATCCTGAATAGTCAACCGTAAAGAAGGGGTGTGCTGGCGCGCAATTTCCACATTTGTATTAACAAATACTATTAGTTTTTATTATGTAACAGTGATCCAGAGTGGCACTTTTTCCTGTACATATGATGTTTTTGTATAATAGTTTGCAATCGGAATGTCCAATTTGACACAAGACCTCATTATTCACAATAAAAATAGCATTATCACTATTTTAAAATAATAGACACTCACACATTTGTTTTATAGAATAGTACAATATAATAATAAATAACTATTATGGATTTCAAATAAAAAATGTTAATAAATGTTAATAAAACTTATCTTCCAGTTCTTCTTCATGTTGGGGGTTAAAACTATTGATTTAAATTCAAATTTTATTGTTCTCGTAATATATTATAAATATTTTCTGTTTACTTATTATAACTAACCTCAATCCAGGAATATACTGTATTAGGCATTTTCACTTCTTAGCACAAAAAGGTAACAATGTATTTTTAAGAAAAACTTTGTCATACACTTCTCATAAATTATTAAACATTAAAAATACGTACAATGTTAAATATACAAGTACAAAATAAAAATATGGAATAAATAGATATCACACGCCTAGTTTATAAATTATATACAATCAAAATTCATTTAAGTTTTTTTCTGTAAAATGTTATCGTCTGTAGGGTCCACTTGCCCCTGGTGGTCCGTATTTTTCTCCGGTACCAGTACTACTTATGACGTCTCCTCCACTTACGACATGAGTTCCAGAAATGTCACCGCCAGTAATTCCTCCCGTAATACCGCCAGTAATACCTCCAGTAATACCTCCAGTAATGCCTCCAGTAATACCTCCAAAATCTCCAATACTGCTTGATATAGTATCAACCTTCAACGATTTTACAAAAGATTGCGCATTCCCTAAATCGGGAATACTTGGACCTACAGCTTGTTCTTGTAAACCACCAGCTACAGCTTGTTCGGCTTCATGGGGTGTTTTATATTTAATGAAATAAACTTCGGGTTTAATTGGTCTTGAAGTCAAAGTAGATGGAATGGTAATTGCTCCACCGTTTTCAGGTTTTTTCACTAATACGTAAACCAATGTCTTGTCTTCGGTTTGCGATGGAGGAGCAATAATTTCGGGTTTAAGAGCACCATAGCTCGGAGCCTTAACGAAAATAATCTTAGTGTTTCTTGCTGAGTTAGGGGCTACATAAATACGGAGACGTGATTGTTCGAAATCATCGGGAGCGGCGTAAAAATATGCATGCTTCTGATCTTGTACTAATCCATGTCCGCCTATTCCGTGGCCACCAATAAATCCACCTCCAAAATTACCCCCTAGGAATCCCGATCCACTACTAAAAGATCCTTGATTAATGTTATATCCGGATCCAATGCCTCCAATACCAATCCCGGGCAAATAACTACCCGAAGGTAAGTGAGAAACGTCAGGGCGCGCGTAAGTTGCCACAGAGAAAAAAAGTGTTACCTAATTACACAAAATAAATTATATATAGAAATAACAATTACTATCTATATATACTTACCACAAGAGATCTCATGATTGTAGTATTAGGTGAATGCACCGACTATTCAAATCTAATAAATGCAGAAGGTATATCACTTCTTATATACCTACAAATTATCCCCACTGAATTACGTGCCCCACATGACTAATTGCAATACAATCATCAGACGTTGCCGTAATTTTGGCACATGGTTAAACTGGCTTGGAAGTGCCTCTTTTTTAAATAATATTACAGCAGTATTAATTTAAGTTTTCTTCATGTATCCTGTTACCTATCAAATTATAGCTATCTGTGTGTATTGGCATCTACTTCGAGTATAAAACGTCATATCAAATTTATTAATATTCTACCACAAGTGATGGTGTATTATAACATAAGTTGTCCAGATTAATTTTAACCGTGCCATTTCCTTATATCGGTCAACACTGTAAAATACTTCTTTGAATTTTTTATTTTTCACGCAGAATTTGAATAGCTGCAGTTAAAAATTTTTAGGTACACTTTTTTTGTAAAAATTCTATATTTTTGTGATGCTGGTATTGGTATTTAGTACGTTAAGTAGAATTTATTCTTAAATTTTGATCAATTGATTATAATAGATTGATCTGAAGCTTGTACATTATTTAGTTTTTTTATTTTTAAACTATGTTGTTGCTAGTTCAGCATTAGACGATTTGAAGTTTTAGATTGCTTCAATAGCGATCAAATTTCGTAACACTAACAATTTTAATAAAAAATTCTTGTAATTAGAAACTGTTGCAACCGAGATAGTATCATTATTTGATTCAAAGGAACTTAGAAAATATAAAAAAAGTTTAAGTGGTTTTTGTAAAAGTCACAAACTTGGGATCAACTTCAAATAATAATTCTAAAGATTTGAAGATATTTTGGAATTGCATAATTAAATCTAACTTAGCAAATTTTTAATAATAGAGCTTTTAATTAACTTGTAATAGTGATGGTTCAAGGTTTTACACAATTTGGAAGTTTATGTGATACCTTTGAGTTTTGCTCTTTAAGCCTTTTACGCTTGCCAATGGTAAGTGGTGCTTTTGCATCGCCAAAGTGGACAAAAACGGTAAATAGCAGAACATTCTGCATGCGAAACTAACGAAGCTTTTTAATAATTTATAAAATATCTTACTAACGGCACTATAGAACGTAAGGTCCTAAGTGGATTTTTTAATGTCATGTAGCTAAGGTTGCTCTTCCGAGATATTGATAGGTAAATCATATTGTTAGAGAAACTTTGAATAGAACTCTATTTTTTTAGATATTTTCTGCAATATATTTTTAGCAGAAAGTCACTACAGAAAGTAGTTATTTGTACCCAAGCAACCTCTTATTAAGCTTTGCCGATTTTGCAAAATTTGTTTAGGATTTTTTGGGGGTTATATAGTTAACGGTTAAACTATAATAGCAACTTTTAGTTTTTATAAGGATATGAAGAATTGCTGTAGTGGCCCGAGTTATACAAAATCGAATTACTGATGAGTTGCAAATAAAATTCTTTTTCAAATTTTAGTGAAATAAAGTTTTTAATTTCTGACCCATTTTATTTGTAAAATATTTTTGTTTAATTAAGAAAGTGGCTCACATCATGAGGAAAAGCAAATTACAACAATATCAAAAACATACTTTTTTATTAGTTTATTGCAATGGTAGTTTGTTCGATTACTGTTATCTGTCGCTATAAATGCCCTATTCAACTATTTTTAAATTCATTTAAAAAACCTAGGTAACATATGCCAGATGCATAGATTCACTTATCACTATATAAATTTAATGTAGATTTGGTTTATGATCATCACTCATACCTTTCATTAGTTTATTATGTGAAGAGATTGTCGAAAAAATAGATCTTTTAATTTATACAATGCGTTCAGCGTTCTACATTATTCAATACTTTCCTTATCTGTTTTAAAAACTGGCATTAATCTATTTATATACAGACACTTGGTGGGAGGTATAGAATCACGTGCTCTCATTTTTGGTGTTATTAAACCTGACATCTCCGATTTGCCAATAGTCAGCACAGCGACGATTTGGTTGTTTGATTGCGCCTGCGCATGCGCGAGCTCACACGCATGCGCATGTGTTTTGTTATTATTATGACTTTACAACTGTTAATAATTTTTATATTGGATTGACTTACATATTGTATTACGTTTTTTGTTAAGTTTGGAAGTGTAATCTTTAATTAGTTAGTACAACTATTTCTGGCTTGTCCAGTTGTTATTATTCCACAGAAAGTAACTAAATTTTTTGGATGTATTTTTTGCAGAAAATGTTGTGTATTTGGTGTAACATTTTGTTATAAATGGCTTAATGATATCCCAAACCTGTATACCTTATTCGATTGTTATTCCTTCTAATCTAAGAACTTTATTTTTATTCATTGGCTTAACAGCTTTTTGTATTTTTCATCGTATATTGTTCCTCTATACTGTGCTTCTCTATATCACTTTTTTGGTTAGGTTTTAGTATAGAACATTCTTGTTATTTGAAGAATACTTTTCACATCAGTGCATATTTTCAATAGGTGTTTTGTTTTCTATTATTTATAACTCCTTTAATTAAGGATGTGCACGCTTTGTTGAACTTCAATTTATTTGTTAGGCGATATTAGATAGTTCTTAGTATTTTTAAGGCTGCTGTGTGTGTGTGTGTGTGTGTGTGTGTGTGTGTGTGTGTGTGTGTGTGTGTGTGTGTGTGTGTGTGTGTGTGTGTGTGTGTGTGTGTGTGTGTGTGTGTGTGTGTGTGTGTGTGTGTGTGTGTGTGTGTGTGTGTGTGTGTGTGTGTGTGTGTGTGTGTGTGTAGTGTTATATTTTAAGCTTTCTTTATTTCGTCCAGTAAGTTGTATGCGTTTTTGGCATTTATTATTGTTCCCTTTGCTACATTTCCATAATTTGTATCTACAGTTTTGAATTGTTATTTTTTTATATAAGATTTAAGCTTGTGCCATCCTGATAGTAAATCCTTATATTATTCAAAGATTCTTATTTTATTTTCGAAGAAAAAGTGTATGCTTTTTCATCTACATTTTAGTGACGGATCGTTAACTTATCTTTTTTATAATTTTCTAGCAATCAGACACTTCGAATAATTTAGTTTTCCGTGAGCGTCTTTCAGCTGCGTGCCGTGGATGAGTACCCCAATATTGCTTTCAGTTGAGTTGCTTAGTCTCCAAGTTCTACCCCGTTTAATGTGATCTGTCTTAAATCTTCATAACGTCGTAATGTCCTTAGATTTATTTTTAGATTTATTCTTAGAGTATCGTTAGATTTATTCTTAGAGCTTTCTTAGAGTGTCTTTAGATTGTCCTTAGAATTGTTCTTAGAGACCTGAATTTTGAATATTTTAGCTAAATTAATTAGTAATTATCTACTTACGTTTTCTAACAAATGGCCAAGCTTTGTCTCATAAATTTTCACTATAATTAATTCAAAAATTTTATATCACTTATATTCACTTTTCACAAAATTTTCATTGTTTAATTCGAATATTTACTCGACGCGTAAATTCTTAAGTGATGCAGCTTGTGCGTGGTTTAAATTAAGACTGTCCGATTATCAAACTTCCACATTATATAGCCTACGCCCCATTTAAATTCATTGGTTTATCTGAACTGTTGTTCAAAGTGTATGACCAACCATCGGTTGTTTTGGATATTCTTGGGCTTTTACAGGTTTATCACTGATAAAAACGATCCGTTGATCACGTAGGTACTCGTATATTTCTGGTTTGTATTTATTTTATAGCGTCTGTTTTGATGTTGTTACAGGAATTTCTAATTCGGTTTGGCACGTAATTTCACTTATGGCGTTGTTTGTCAAGATAATACTTTTGGAATCTGCATTCACTTCATGTAGAAAATCACGTAGGCAAAGTGACGTAAATTAACATATTTCTGTTTACATTTTGCGTTTTTGAAGCGTATTTATTTTGAAGGATGCGTTTCTTATCAGGACACTATGCTATCTGCTTTCATTATCGCTTGTTTAATGTGAATTGTATTATGATTTTGTAGGTTTTACTGCATTTCATGCGTATTAATTTTACAATCTTATGAATATTTTTGGTTTAGGACAAGTTTGATTGCGTGTAGAGTTATTTCTTTTGCTGCATGTGTGTGTATTGTTAAATGACATGCCATTCGGCATTAATTAAAGTCAATTGCGATCCTTATACAGGGTGTTAAATGTTTGCTCTTTGCATAATATACAAATTACGTATTTTTAATGCTAAATAAATGCGGTTTTCTAACTCCTAGTACTATTTACATGTATTGGGTAACCATCATGACTCAATATACCCCTAAATAACCTCTTATCGGAGCATTATATAATATATATATATATAATTGAGCTAGTAATTGAAATGATCTGAAATGATCATTTGGACTTTGCATAAAAGTATAAGTTATTATTTCACCTTATTCAATGTAATCTGGAAACAAGGCATCGTTGTCGGAAACTTGTGCATAACTAAAACTGTGCCGGAAATCCTTGGAAAGCTTCAAATGGTCTTGTGTTCAGTCAGAAAAATACTATTTCCTATGTCGCAAGTGAGTGTCGATTAGTTATGTAAAAACAAATGCAGAACTCTCTATTTGCCCCAAATTGGCATATGCGTGACTTCTTTTTTGGCTCTGGTTTAAATTGAGATACATTTATTTTTGTTGTGGGCGTTAGTTTATTTTTGTAGATCTACACGTAAAATTTGTCACGAGTAAACGATATACAGCTCTCGTCTCCTGTCATTGAAATAATGTTCACGCATTTTTATGATCTGCTTGTTGATTCTTACGCTTTCTCGATAATTTTCGAAATGAATGAAATGTTTTTTCAAAGCAGCTGTTAATTTAAAATATTCTGCTCCGCATTTATTAACCAGTCGTAAAACTGGAGTGGTTTTAATAAACATCCAAGAACTTATTATAATCATGTAGTAAATGACTTCGTGTTTTTTGATTACATATAATTGTTAATTATTGCATATATTGAACACATTGTAAAACTCATTAATATTCCTTGTTTTACTCTGCTACAATATTCCTTGCTCTTTCATAATTAATATTTACTACTTCTTTTGTGTTATTTTACAAAATTCTTGGTGCAAGACTAATCTTGGAAATTAAAATTACCCTCTCATCTGCAAAAGTTTGAATGTCATCAAAATTAGTGTCATCGAGAAAGATGAAATGTTTCGTGTTGCTGATTAGAATTACCCGACCATTACTACTACATTAAAGGTGAACGTGTATTACTAGGTCAAATTGTTGTTACCAGTGGGAATAATTAAGATTGCATCAACATGGTTAGCAATTAATAATGTGAGCAGTAAAAACATACTTGATTTTTAAGATGAAATTATAAAATATTTGCTAATAGTGAATAACCCTATAATTATTGCTATTTCTAAAGCATTGATCCGGAAACGATTTTATTCTAATTTTTTATTGTTGTATTAGCGAGTTCATTACGAATGACATTTCTAACTCATTTGCTTGATCTATGGTTACAACAAAACAATTTTACAACTTTCCGTGGAGTACTGGCTCGTTGCCCAATACAGTGATAATTTGATATATTCGCATTAATTTCGACCTACTTGCAGATGAAAATGAAAGCCGCTTAATTGTCTTAAGATAGCGTGGTATTTCGTTAAGTTACTTCATAATTTAACGTGTCATCATCTTTATAATGTGGACTTGATTAGAAAAGTATCGAAAATATTGATTCAATAAAGGAATTGAAGGTATGCCGCTCGAAAGGAGTTAAGATTCGTTACACCGTTTGCGTTTGTTCTCATGACTGATAATTTGAGTCCTAATTATTTTTACAATCTTTTAAATGTTAGCCTACGGATGCACAATTGTCCTTGTTAAAGTATTGCTTATTCCAGTGGGGATGGCTTGTATATAAGATGTACTTTACGTTCTGCATTATTAGATTTCCATAGTTTGTGAATTCATACAATAAGTGCATCATGAAATTCCTTGTGGTAAGTAATAATAAATAAGTGTAGTTACTGTTAATTGCAATTATATTCTGGGCATTAGGTGTCACTGTTTTTGTCAGCAACAACATACGCACGCCCTGATGTGTCTCAAATACCGTCGGGTAGTTATCTACCAGGAATTAGCATTGGCGGTATTGGAGGCGGATACAATTACAATCAAGGATCTTTTATCAGTGGAACAACTGGAGGTGGAAGTTTTATAGGCGGTAACATTGGTGGCGGATTTATTGGTGGACATGGTGGACTAGCCCAAGATCAAAAGCATGTTTATTTCTACGCCGCCCCCGATGACTTCGAACATTCCCGACTTCGTATTTATGTAGCTCCTAATTCCGCAAGAAACACCAAAATTATTTTCGTTAAGGCTCCTAGTTACGGGGCTGTTAAACCTGAAATCATTGCTCCTCCTTCGCAAACTGAAGATAAGACGTTAGTTTACGTATTGGTGAAGAAACCTGAAAACGGTGGAGCAATTACTATTCCATCTACCTTGACTTCAAGACCAACTAAACCTGAAGTCTACTTTATTAAATACAAGACACACCAAGAAGCGGAACAGGCTGTAGCTGGTGGTTTACAAGAACAAGCTGTTGGTCCAAGTATTCCAGATTTAGGAAACGAGCAATCTTTTGTAAGAACTTTAAAAGACGATATTGCAGCTGGAGGAATTGGAACCATAGGTGGTATTACTGGAGGTATTAGTGGCGGTGACATATCTGGAACCAATATAATAAGCGGAACTACCGGTGGAGGTGTTATTGGTACCATTGGAACTGGGGGAAAATATGGACCACCAGGAGCAAGCGGACCCTACAGACGATAACTTTCTATTTAAATGGAATGTATATGGGAACTAATATCATATATGTTATACATTATGTATGTGATTCTACTTGATATTTATTCTGTGAATATTTCTATTGTATATTTGTATGTTTAATGTTGTACATATTTTATCAATAGTACATAATTTATATACTTGGACTATTTTTACTTACAAATTGAATAACTGTTGTATGTTGCAATTTCTACCAGCAGTAACATGGCAGTTTTTGGAATATTCAATATTCTAGCAACCTTTTTATTCGGTTATTGCTGGCAAAACATTGCAAAGGCAGTCTTATAAGAAGGCGCCAAAAGGATGTGAATGGAAAAATTTTCAGTAATGAGTAATTCGCGGCCAAATAGAGGTGAAAATAATGTTTAACATGATTTAGAAGAACTTCGAGAGAAGTTATGGCTAGCTGGGGTAGGTTCGCAAAAACATGGGGGGTTAAAGATTAAAGTTAAATTTTACAAAGAAAATGAATGGAAGCTACCTAACTAGAAAAGGTAATGGGGGAACGGGGAGCTTCTTTCAATGATGCAAGAATTTTTCATTAAAATTATTTTGCTCTTGTAAACAGAAGAAAATAAGTAGAGATACTATATTTTAATAATATTTATCTCTCTGCGTTCGATAAAAAACTTTAACTCAGGTCAAAGTAGCGATAACCTGCATATAAATCCTGCGCCAAAAATATATGGTTACCAGTTGCAGTACAAACTTACAAACTATTAAACGCTAGGGCAGTGCAAATACAAAGATTTAAATAAACTGGACAAACACACGGATATACCTGCAAAACTATCACAAAATTAAATATGTTCCATACCTGTTAATTAGACCCAACAGAAAAGTCTGAACTCTAAGATGATCGTATTCATTCCTAAATTTATCGTTAATAAACGATTTAACCATTCTGAACGGACCTGCACATTGAAAAAGTTCTAGAATACTACAATGGGTAGAATAGAATGGCTTGCGTGTTTCAGTGAGCTAAACAGTCGAACTATAGGTTTAACCAAATTAGTTGGGTCTTTAGTGAGGAATCAGACGAACCAAAGTTCCCGAAAGAGTGCAGCAGCTCTTTCGGTACTTAGAGTGACAGCGACCTTGGACGTCTGTATGGTGTTCTAAGAAAACACTACTGCGATGTAGAAGGCAACGTGAAATCGCCACATTATCTCCCAAATACACAGCGTGCTCAAAATGTTTTTAATATTGGTGATGGCAACCTCTAGGTTAAAAGATTTCGGAGTTAAAATAATCCTCCATTTAAAAGAAGAGCCGGAAACACTTTGCGAGTCGAAGCGTCTAATGTCAGAAGCATGAAGCTAGTAGATAAGCTAGAGAATCTGAAAATTGAAATTGATAGGTTACCGTTAGACATTGTAAGGATTACCGAAGTTCGGTTGCTAGAGGCGGGGGATTTTTGAAGCCTTAGGGTAATTTAACAGGATCAGAGTAAGGAGATTCGAGTATGGGAATAATTATGCGGAAAAGGATAGGACACTGTGTAGAAAACCACTTACAAAAGAACGAAAGAGAATTCTTGGTTAGATTAAAATCTTAACCGGTAAATACATTAAGAATTCAAGTACACATGCCCACTTCTAGCTGCAGTGAGGAAGAGGTAGAAGCGATCTACAAGGATATCGAAGACATATTAAGATCCGTAAAAGGACCTACATTCTTGTACGACAACGGTTTAAGAATCAAGTAAACAATTGTAGAAGTCACCCAGTAGCAAATATAGACACTAACCACAACATATTAATTATGAAAACCGCGCTTAGATTAAAAATTTTGAAAAAAGGACTGAAAAAGGCAAATGATTTGAGAAAAAATCAAACGAATTGATGAAAAACATCAGGAAAATTTTTGATACTAAGGAAGTAGAATCAGAATGGAATAACATTAAACTCAGCTTAGACGTGGCCGGCAAAGATTCTGGGGTTTAAACAAAAAAAAAGTAAGAAAGCATGGGTAACGCAGGATATTCTGAATTAAATAGAGGAAAGGCGAAAATACAAAACAGACCAAACGATGCAGGAAAACAGAGACCCAATGCCATAAAATGGTAAATTATTCTCAAAAGCAGGAAAACTAAAGAACAATGGATTGATGAAACGTGCAAAGGAGCACACACTAATATGGAAATAGGAGCATACAAACTAATTAGAATGAATTGTAGGGATATAAAGCTGTAGCAAAAATATAAGGAATGCGGGAGAAAACATTTTATAGAAAATATAGGGATTATATAGGAATATATAGGGAATTTATATGCCGGACCAGAACTAGAAACACCAGAACAGGAATCAGACATTGAAAATGATGACTTGGAATATTCTATACATAGAGATGAGTTTGAATTAGTATTAAACAATCTAAAAAATTATAAGGCACCGGGTGTAGATAAGGTGCAAGCAGAAACTGTAAAAGCTGCTGGACAAGCAGTAACAGGATGTCTCTTCCAACTTGTAAGTTATATGTATGAGGCAGGAGAGATACCAAAGATTTCAAGCGTAACACCATAGTCACTATACCTAAAAAGAAAGATGCGGATAGATCTGAAAATTTTCGAACAATAAATATGACATCAAAAATATTAACTAGAATCGTATAAAGGAAGAAGAAAACGGGCTGAAGAAACACTAGGAAACGATCGGTCTGGGTTTTGGTAAAACATGGGAACACGGAATTACTATGCAGGGACAAACGATTGATATATTTAGATTTGCAGATGATATAGCGATATTAGCATCTAGCAAGGAAGTGATAGAAGTAGCTCTTAATGAAATATAAACAGTAGTAACAGAAAAGTGCGGTATTAAAATTAACAAAATTAAACTAAAATACTAGTATGCAAAGAAGGGGTAAATAAGTCAAAAACCAGAATACAAATAGGAAACGATAACTTACAGAGGTTAAAGGATTCTGCTACATATCGATGTCAAATAACGCAAAATTATAAAGATGCAAAAGATATAAAACAAATATTAGAACAAGGCCGTGCTGCAGATAAAAAGAAACAGCAGCTACTATGTTCAAGGACAACAAACATATTAACAAGGAAAAGTTAGCTGAAAGCATATGTTTAGAACGCCGCACTGTTCGGATGTGCAACGTGTACAGCAGGAGAAGCGGACAAGAAAAATAGAAGCCATTGAAATGTGGTGCTACAGATGTATGATGAAGATATCACGGACAGACAGAGTTAAGAACAAGGAAGTTCTATAAATGGTAGGGGAGGAAGGAAATATGTGGAAAGTAAAAAAAATAGGAGAGATAGGATGATAGGACACATTTCAAGACATAAGGGAATAGTGCGGAATATATTACAAACAGAGAAAGGAAAAAAGAGAGGTAGAGGTAGATCAAGATTAAACTATTGCACACAGATTGTAGACGATGTAGGCTGTGGGAATTTCAGGGAAATGTATAGGTTAGCTCAGAATAGAAATCAATGGAGGTACGCGTCCAACTATTTCCAGGACGGAAAATCTAATGTTGAAAAATGTAGTTGTATTTAAACTTGATGATTATCGTAAACAACTGCAAGTGTTTTGCAATATTCTCAACAAGTGGGGATTGTGCGAAAGGGGTAATAGGAAACTATTGATTCGGCGAATGTCTAAGTGGTGGAGGATCTTGGTAACTGTCAGGCTGCCTAACCCCCTTCATGCATCACTGAATATCGGTAAAATGAGGTATATGTTTAGAAAACAGTAGAGGGGAAAAGTGCAAAAGATATTTTAAAAAACAGTTAGCACAAGACCGTGCTGTATTTAACAAGAAATTCAGCTGCTATATTCGAAGACAAAAAACGTAGAAACAAGGGAAGAATTGTCGAACACATGTGTGGAGCACAGCTCTAGGCTGTAAAACTTGGACAGTAGGAGAAACACACTAGAAAAAATAGAAGCCTTTGAAACGTGGTGCTACAGATGTATGATGAAGATATCATGGTCAGACAAAGTTAATAACAAAGTGTACTGGACAATTTATTGGGGTTAAATATTGAACAGGGGTATATTTAAAACTTATAAAATTTTATTCTGAATATAAATTAGATTGTAAAGGGTAAACGGGTCCATCAATTTTGCATTAATTTATGCAAGGTAAAAGGCATATACTAAATAAACTGGGTTATTATGAGATCACCATACTCCAGTGTACTGTCACTTTAGGGTAATATGTGGGGCCCATCTACTCATATTTTACTGAATGTGTTTGAACATAATTAGAAAATCAAGGACTTTAAAACATATCACATTTGAGTTTGTAATTAGTGTATCAAACTGTTTTATACATGTGAATAATTTGTCTGTAAATAGCGGTAAATAAAAGATTGTATGATTGTTGTATTATTTGGAGATTTTATTGAATGGTGTGCGATTGTGAAGGAAGAATGGTTTTTTTGAAAGTTGTGCATATATATATATATATATATATATATATATATATATATATATATAACTAATCTCATTTTTTTGTAACGAATGTACTGGTTAGAAATTATTTATATGTGTTAGAGGTATTGGGATTAATTGCGTTCGACAATAAGGTTCAATAGATTAAAACATTTATTAGAACTTGACGTTTCGGAGAATTTAACCAATTCCATCCAAAATTACAATTTACACACGAAGCAGAAGGAAACAGAAGCATCCCTTTTCTTGACACTACAGTTATCAGAAACCATCATAACACAATCAAATTTAATTGGTACAATAAACCCACCAACTCAGGAAGATATATAAACTATTTTTCTAATCAATCCTATCACCACAAAATCAATACAATTTTGGCCATAAACACAGAATAATAAAAATAAATGAACCTGAATATCATCAAGAAAATTTAATTAAACTCGGAAACATGTTCATAAATAATGGTTACCCCAAGACACTAACAAACTAAATAATATTTAACAATACAACTTACCACAGAGAAGAAAACAATACAAAAATCCTACAGATCATTACCATACATTCAAGAATTATCCACTAATTTAAAAAAATCTTGAAACACCCCAAATACACAAATATCTTTCAACTATTACAAGTCAACCAAACAACTATTCACAAACATGATAGACAAAACCAAAAACTGATGAAAAGTAATATTGTATACAAAATTTGATGCTCATGTGGAGGACGATATGTTGGTCAATCTAAACAGTACCTAGATCGCACACTAACACAACATAAAAGTGACCCAAAAATTGGAAAAAGAAACTGTTTCCTTTCTATACATGCAAATCGAAACAACCATACTTTAAATCTAGAAGATGTTGAAATACTTGAAGTAGAACCAAATTACTATAAAATACTTTTTTTAGAATTTTATTACATACACAAAACCGAAAATTGCTTAAATAAAAAACTAATATCAATAATTTAGAAGCAGTCTATTTTGTACTTTATAATTCATAGGATAAACATAACATTCCATACATTTATACAACGAAATATACAGAAATCAATTTAATGGCAGTCAACGAAAAGTTATTGAAATCCTCTTAAAATGCAAACGATCACATCTAAATCGAAGTTTTACATATTTCTAATGTATCGGTAGATTTACTGCGCGTCGTATATTTTATTCAAACGAATAGTCGCTATATTCTATATTCTATATTCTAAATTTCCTTGAGTTAAGTAATTGATTCGTTTTCTAAGAAGTTTTATAATAAATTATTTTATATCTTAACTGTAGTCCAATTTACGGTTTGGTATTTATTTCTCGTACTAAAAAAATGTATCTATAATAATAATAGTTTGTTTAAAATCATCAGCATTAGGTCTTCAGTCCTGGGACTGGTTAGACGCGTACCATATTTCTCATATTTTTTTCCACAGATCTATTGATTCCCCTGCTATTTCTATAACCTATTTGTTATTAACTTTCTCTGTCCATGCTATCATCCTTATACATCTGAAGCACTACATTCCAAAAGACTGCTACCGTTTTTATGTCTGCTTTTCCTACTGCCCGTATTTCTTAGGCATACTGGGCTGTGCTTCACACTTATGCTTTCAACAGTTTTCTTCTTGTTTCTATGTTAGATGTCTTTAATCATAGGCGCTGTTCTTTCTTATTAGATGCTGTTCGGTTTCCTTCTTTTCATTGTTTTACAATTATATACCTTATGTCTCCGACATTCAGTCATTGTGAAGGAGGGTAAGCAGCCTTTGGCTGCCAAGTTCCCCCAGCACTTGAACATTTGCCGATTTAATATTTTTTTCCAATATATCCTTTCGTACAATCAACATTAGTTGCAGATATTTCACAACCAACACCTGTGGTTATTTATAGTAATCATCAGCTTTATGTGCGCTTATTTTTTTTTCATTAAGCTTTCCATCTCGAAAATGGTGGTACGCATACCTCCACTTATTATATTCTGAGCTAGCCTACACAGTTCCTTGAAATTCCCACAATAGCCTTATATAGCTCTATTCCCCTTCTATTGTTTTCTAATTATATGCCCTATTTCACCGAGATTCAGTGGTATGTGAAGGGGGTTAAGCAGCCTATGGCTGCCAAGATCCCCCAACACTTAGACATTTGCTGAATTAATAGTTTTCTAGTAAATTCTATCACACAATTAACATTATTCGAGAATATTGCACAACCAATACCTGTAGTTGCTTATAATAATCATTTAAGTTTAAGTACAGTTATTTTTTTCGTCATTAGTTTTTCCATCTTGGGACTGGTTGGACGCGTACCTCCTTTGATTTCTATTCTGAGCTAGCGTACATATTTCCCTGAAATTCCTACACCCTACATCTTTCACTATCTGTGTGCAATAGTCTAACCTAGATCTACCTCTACTTTTCTTTGTTCTATCTCTACTTCTAATATATTTCACACTATTCCCTCATGCCGTAGTATGTGGCCTATCATCCAATCTCTCCTATTTTTACCGTTTTCCACATAATTCTTTCTTCCCTACCATTTCTAGTACCTCTTTGTTCATAACTTTGTCTGTCCATGATACCTTCATTATACGTCTGTAGCACCACATTTCAAAGGCTTTTTCTTGTCCGCTTCTCCTACTGTCCAGGCTTCACAGCCGTACAGTGCTGTGCTCCACACATATGTTTTAAGCAAGCTTTTCCTTGCTTCCGTGTTTGTTGTCTTTTTCTTGTTAAATGTAGCACGACCTTTTGCTAATCTTTGTTTTATATTTTTTGCGCTTTTTCCATCTTACGTCATCATTTTCAATGTCTGATTCCTGTTCTAATGCTGCTAGTTCGTCTCCTGCATATAAATTCCCTATATATTCTTGCCATCTATCCACTTTCTCTACATTTTCTATAATGACGTTTGCTCCCGCGTCCTTTATATTTTTGCTATGTGGTTTTATATTCCTAAAATTCATTCTGATTAGTTTGTATGCCTTATCTATCTTTCCTATTTCCATCTTAGTTTGTACTTCTTTGCACTTTTTATTAATCCATTGTTCTTTAGCTTTCCTGCATTTGCGAAAAACTTTCCATTTTATGGCTTTGTATTTCAGTTCTCCTGTTTCGTCTGATATATTTTTGTATTTTCGTCTTTCTTTTATTAAATTTAAAATATCCTTTGTTATCCATGGTTTCTTATTTTCTTTTTGTGCATGACCCAGAATATCTTTGGCCGCCATATCGGAGCTGGATTTAATGTTATTCCATTGTTTCTACTATCTTAAAATATGAAATTTTTCAGGTATCTTTCTGCACAAATTCAAAGTGCCTTTTTCCGTTTCTTTTTTCAAATTTTTAAATTTAAGAGCGGCCTTCATAATTACGATGTTGTGGTCAGTGTCTATATCTGCTTCTGGGTAGCTTCTACAGTCTTTTACTTGATTCCTAAACCGTTGTCTAACAAGAATGTAATCTTCCACGTATATCGTCTTCTAGCATGATGTGTTTGTGACGATTAAATTGTTCTTGTCGCAAAATTCTACCAGCCTATATCCCCTGTCGTTTCTACTGCCTTAACCAAATAAACCTACTACCGCTCCTTCCCTACCCTCACCTACCACTGCATTAAAATCCCCCGTAATTATTGTCTTTTTACTTATATTAGTCTTCGATATCTTTGTAGATCGCTTGTACCTCTTGGGCACTGTAGCTAGAGGTGGGCGTGTATACTTGTATTATTACTGTGTTTACCGGTTTAGATTTTAATCTAACCATGAGTACTCTTTCGCTCTTTGTAAGTAATTTTCTACACAGTGTCCTATCTTTTTTCGCATAACTATCCCCACACCCGAATTTCCTTTCTCTGATCCTGTATGAATTACCCTGAAGTCTCCACTCCAAAAAATCCTTCGCCTCTGGCCACCGAACTTCTCTGATCTCTTCTATGTCTATGGCTAACCTATTCATTTCAATTTTCAGGTTTTCTAGTTTACCTACTTGCTTCGTACTTCTAACATTCCACGCTCCGACTCTCAAAATATTCCCGACTTTTATTCTGCACTTTCCGGTCGCATCCTCTGAAGTAGTCCCTCCCGGAAATCCGCATGAGGGACTATTTTAGCTCCGGAATCTTTTACCCCAGAGAATGCCATCATGTTTATTACAATTTAAGTACGCTGTGTACTTGGGAGGTAATGTGGTGGTTTCTCGTTGCCTTCCACATCGCGGTAGTGTATCTTAGACTGCCATACCGACCCCTATGGTCTCTGCCAATCTAAGTACAGAAAGAGCTGATGCCCTCTTTCGGGGACCTGTCTTAGTCTGGTTCCTCACCAACGACTTTACTACTTTGGTTGGACCTGTAGTTTGGCTCTTTAGATCATTAGAACACGCAATCCATTCCACCTGTTCTAGTAATCCAGAGCTTCGGCAAGGTGCTGGTCCATCCGGAACGGTTGTTTACAATATGACTTGTGAAATTTGAATTTTAAAGATTTATAATATACAGGAGCAGAATCGTTCACAATAGTTTAGAGACACTCTATTGAAATAAGGTCAAGTCATGACGTTGAATATGATGATAAGCGGATGTTTTGTTAGTTAAATCTTAATATTGCGACCGTCAAGTCCTTACAAACGGCCTATTTAGGTGTATCATTACTATTTTCGTAAAATTTGACTCTTGCTCACAGTGGGCCTTTAAACAAAACAATTTTGTGAAAAAAATTGAAGTTTCACGTGAACGTTTTCGTTGGATGATTTTTACGGTTTAGTAAAGTCTTAACTCATTAAATCGTTTCATTTGACTTTTTCTAATGAAACGCCATCAAAAGGACTGCTTACAATTGGTATGTAGTATTTCGTAGTGGTAGTGAAAAATTTCCTGAAAATCGTTCAAAATATTTTGATATCCAAAAAATATCAAGCTGTGCGCAACATGATTGAAGAAGATCTGAGTGTGACTTACAGTGCGATAAAAGCATGCATAGGCATATAGACGGCTGCAGTACATTCAAATTTTCAGAAATATTTATCCGTAGAAACATCTGTTCCTTGATAAATTTCTCATAATTTGACTGAAACTTAAAAGGCTATTCGTGTTAAGGAAATGCTTGGGACATTCTACCTAGGAACTGTAAAATTCGTATACAAAACACCATCACAGGTGACGAAATTTACATCTATTCGTATGAACCGGAAGCTAAGTAACAACTCAGTTTTCCAAGATGAACAGAGGACAGTAAAGTATATCATTTATGAAGTATTTCTAAGAAATTGATCCCTTGTTTTTCGGTTATTCTTGCCTTGTCGCAACCATGTCTGTAGGGAATCGAAAAACAATTAATGCTGAATGGCATACAACAATTTACTTATCAGAAATCGTTGACGAAATCTGAAAAACAACCGAAAACGCCGCATCATCTTTATCACCAGAATATTAACTTACAGTACGTCTGACAATTGATTATTTGTAGGAGGCAGATATCGAAATAATGTATGTATGTTCAGAATTTAGCACCTAATGGACTCTTGACTTCTTTGTTTCCGAATTTCAAACAAGAAATGTACGGACAGAGATTTTTATCACCTCTAGAAGCATTTAAGGTCTTCAGAACCCATGTTTTTGAGACACCACCTTTCGAGAATTGATTTAAACACATGCAACACTTATAAATCTTAAAGACAAATATTTTGGAAATCAATAAAACAGTTTGTTCTAATAAAGTGTGCTGTAAAGACTTAAAAGGTAGTCTTCGTATAGGCCGTGAATTTGCAGTTTTGGGTATATTGATTTGCTCGAGTGCAAACTACAGTTTATCCTGTAAAAACGGCGACCGATGAGATCTGAAATGCGCACGTCTCTATTTTTGTATGATTGTTATTTTCAATTTAATAACAGTTTCAGGGAATTAAACCAGGAGAATTGGTATGACCGAGCATCGCTATCATGTAACACAATCACCTCTTTCTACTTTTAACCTTACTAAAGAACAAGAAGTGGATGGCTTTTGTATCTTTAGACATGTATTTGTTAATCATTGTTTAATAATATATTATAAATATTTTGTTATTGGTACCTGGTTTATTGTTTGTCGAACGCTGCAATCAAACTGGACTTCCGTATGTTGGTCCATGAATAGTTTCTATAGGGCAGTACGGCTCTCATACAATATCCTATAACTTTTACACATTATACAGCTCTGAATAGCTGGTATATCTGAGAAGCTAGCAGTTCTTCTGACCTGAGTAAACTAACTACTGTCAAAATTAATTAGTATACATATACCCCGAAATCATGTAATGTCAGTTTATAACAATTTAGTAACTCCAAATTAATTGATTAACTTTTATTACACGCCTTGACACATTAAAACAAAAACATTTATATAATTACTGGAAAATAGAATCATAATAAACCTTCCTTATAAATAGGAATGAGATTACCTTTCTTGACCCATTGGTTACCCGGGTTTCCAGTTAATGCAAAATTATGAAACCTATGTTTTGACAAATTAGGAACTTAACTATCTGAGTAATATCCCAATACGAATTATAGTCATGAACTATATACAATATTCAAACGTCACTCACCTATTGTATATTTACTTTCAGTCTTTTACTATTTAATGATAACCATACAAAATGATTCTCTTTAGATATACTAGTTTTCTTTTGGTTGTTCACCCGCGGTTTAACCGTAACAGGTGATTTATTCGTTTCGATTTCATGAATCGTTTCTTCTATTATTACCTTCTTATTTCCCCTACATAATATGTATAAGAGACTTCCGAAATCCAATAACGCAGTTCTAAGTTCTTAAACTACACTTTTCTCCAATTATCTGGAATAGTTAGTACATTCCTTACGCAATTCCAGTCTTCAAACCCATAGGTTCTACGCCCGAAATTCCAATAACGCGATTATAATTTTCTCTAACTACACTTCTCTACGATTAATTGTACTGTTAGTACCTTACTTATGTTTTTAACTCATCGTTTATGTGTAGGGGTGGGCGATACGGGATTTTGCGTATCGAATATCGATACATATTCTATATCGATATGTATCGATATATCGAATATCGATATATATCGATACGTATCGATACGTATCGATACGTATCGATGCGTATCGATACGTATCGATACGTATCGATGCGTATCGATATGTATCGATGCGTATCGGTGCGTATCGATACATATCGATTCGTATCAATGCGAATCGATACGTATCGATGCGTATCGGTGCGTATCGAAACGTATATTTACGTAGCGGTACGTATAGATATATATAGCGATTCGTATCGGAACGTTTTGATGTGTAGATTAAGTATACATATCGAGACGTAGCAATTCCTATCGGTACGAATCGATACGCATCTATAAATTTTTCTACTCTTTCTTTGGGAATAAAATCACAAGATCGTTTTAAAATAATATATTTACTGACAATTCGATCTTTCACTTAAGATTGTTTGTTATCAAAATAATTAAAGTTTCAAGTTTAATATTTGTGACATAAGTATGTATATAGGGGTGGGCGATACGGGATTTTGCGTATCGAATATCGATTCATATTCTATATCGAATATCGATGCGTATCGATACGTATCGATGCGTATCGATACGTATCGATACGTATCGATACATATCGAGTATCGATATATCGATATTTATTTTTTGCTGTATCGGGGGGGTCGATACGGGGGTCGTATCGATACGTATCGATATATCGATACGCCGACCCAGCCCTATTTATGTGTGGTCTTACCCAGTTCAAATGTGTAATGATTTCTGCTCCTTTTTGAGAAACATCCTCTATTTATAACCTTGATCATGTGACTCATTCCACCAATCAGAATCCTAGTAGATTTGATTAACCTACACGATTTGATTAACGAGGTTAGGCCCTCTAAATCGGTTTTTGTTATTGTTATCATTGACGTAGTTTTATTTTAGATTTAAATTTCAAATATTATATATATTATTATATATATTATATATATTGCTATCCATATATTCTTTACAGATATACTTTAAATTTCATAATATTGCAGCATTTCCGGTTTGGATTTTTTATAACCGCTATGTATTTCCTTGCCGCCTAGTTTAAAATTTCATATATTTATAGAATGTTGGATATAAGTTGTTCTAGATTATTATTTATTTGTTCGTTTTAGAATTTTTCCACAATTAGGATTGCATATTTTATTAAATTTCTTCTAGTTCGTGATGAGCGTAGTTTAAAGTAAATTTTATATTTTCTTATTTATTTTAGTATGTCAATTGGCATTAGAATCGCTTTTTGGGCTAATATATTTTATACGATCGTGCTTTCGATATTTCGCCAACAGTAGATAATTAAGGACTGATAAGATTTTGTCGATGGTATCTTAATAAATGAAAGAGTATTCGTATTTTTGCCGAACAGTTATGCTTACACACTTCACGCACTCGTGTCCGTACACATTTACGGGTGCATTTAGCACGTACAAATGGATGCGCACATTCTCCCGTACATGCATATGCAAATGCACGGATTCATAAACGTAATTGCAAGTAAACACCACTTGTCTACATACTTGATTCACAGTCCAAACTTGTTGACGTGTATTTTTCCATTTTAAATAACTATGACGTGTTAAGCAAAAAATTAAACATTTCTACAATTTCGTTCCATTTGCAGTATAATACTAGAATGCATGCGATCATGAGTTTTTTTTTAATACACTACACAGTAGTGACATAGTATAGAAGAGAACCAAGCGATTATCACATATTTGTCGTTTAACTGAAAATGGTAGACGTGGTCGATGGAACATTCACATACCTTGCCTTTATCATAAATAGGAAGTCTGTTACGGCAGGATTACGTTTTTTACAATAGTATTTCAAAGTTGACCGACATTGAAACATTTCCAGTCGCAATATCATTTCAACATAAGCAAATAAGCGGGTTTTTCTGGAATTCATCAGATTGCATCGACATTGCCTCCACAAAGCTGTCATATATGACCTCCAAGTCATTGGGCTGCGTGATGACCTGATTCCTATTGTTGAACGACTTGACGTCATTAACACGTTGTTCCACTTCCATCTTGTGGTATAACCCGAACTGGCGTCGCCGTGGATCAATGTAGTAAGCGTAAGACTACGGATCCCAAGGTCCTGGGTTCGAATCCCGACACGACCGACTGCTTGAAAAATGGCAGGTGAGCATTTTTCACAAAAATTACGCCATCGTTCGGATGAGAGGTTAAATGGAGGTCCCGTGTGTGAGTGTTGTCACGCACGTTAAAGATCCCTGCCTTGCCTGGAACGGCAAATGTTCGGCAAAATTCTAAATTTCCAGGCAACAAAAACTCGCCTCCTGGCCAATGTAGTACCTTCGGGTGTAGCATTGAAAAATCACATGTAAGGTATAGCCCGAACTTCATAATTAACTTGAACAGCAAGATGGGTCACCAAAATCGCCAACTAATCGTAGTAACCGATCTCTTTGTTGGCGAAGAAACTTGTGCAATCTAATAACACCGTCTATTCTTCATCCGGTAGATGACAATCCGGGTCTTGATGGCGGCGCTGACGTCGTGTATTCACGCATCTCCGTCCATAGTACTGTCAACTGCAGCAGTTTTATGGGCATTTGTTCGTTGGTATACTGAGTACGATGACCTGGGTACGTCAATCTTGCACGATTAACACCTAACGTCCCCACGATCTTTTTTTGGAGCGGGGGGTTTACTGGAGGTGCTGGCACACTACGTTTAGCGGGAGCCGATGAGTCGATACTCTGCACATTAACGCGATGACGGTTCAAGCTGTCCTTCCTACCAAACGTGGAATTGTAGACATCCCAGGTGAATACTTCGCCCCTAGATTGTTTGGTTCCACAACTGCTGGTGAGGGTAGCCGTTTAATACCTGCTACCAAAAGGATAGCCAAACCGTACACGTCTTACGGTGACGGTTGGAACTATCTCTCCTGGCAAACAAACCTTTCAAGTATCCATTTCTTTATAACGACGTCAACTGTTAGAAATTTTTAAAAAGGACTTTTAACTAATAATTTGATAGTAAGTAGCATCTTATATAGCAGCGAGCGATCTGATTAAGCGAGCAGTTCGTTATACAAACATGATAAACTTAGACTTTGACAGGGTCAATGATTAAGAAAAATTGAACTGTATTATAGACTTCTTTGTCGATATACCGGTAAATGATTAAAACAGAATTCGTAGTTTTCTTATTTGGAAGCATAAAGCAATTGCCTTATTTTACCTTGTCAAATTTATGCTGGCACTTTAGAACGGACTCGGAGATAACGCCAACGTTATTGCATTATGGAAGCAGGATGGCACAAACCTTCACCACATATTTCTGGATTATATAAACCGCGATATGTTATATCCAAAATTTAAGGAAATATGCTTGCAGTGTTGGACTGGGGATAACTCGAAGCAATTTTATAACTATTGTCAATGATTTTGATATTGGGCCGATATAGGAAAAATTTCGATGAATATTTAACTATTAGGTTTGGTTCAAAATAGTTAATTGTGATCAAAAGTTTGACAATGGTAGATGTAAACGATTTTATTACAAATAAACGCAACCTTCAACCAATGTAAGATACTATACAAAAAAGTTTGTGGAGTACAAAAAGGGTAAACCACGTTTCAGCAAGAATTCATAAAAGCGCATAAACAATTGATTGAACATTTGCAAGTCGCCGCATCCCATTTGCAAGGTGTTGCAGAAAAA
Source organism: Platerodrilus igneus (assembly GCA_036346225.1). Lineage (NCBI taxonomy): Eukaryota > Metazoa > Arthropoda > Insecta > Coleoptera > Lycidae > Platerodrilus > Platerodrilus igneus. The sequence continues at coordinate 6,063,086 of JARFIW010001503.1, read as the reverse complement.
ATACTAGTTGTTACAAAGTTAAAGTCGAAAACACGGATGCACCCTTAAAGAAAATTAAACAACCTACTCTATGCAGATCTGATAGCCCGAGAATAAAACGAAAATATAGACAAATCTGTTTTTGGAGTAAAGTATAATGCCCAACTCAGGGAATGGAGATTGTGTATAATAAATGTAATATCTGTAACGTATGTACATATTACATTTAATAAAGTTTTCTTTTACTTTTATTCTTAGATTTAAGGTGGTAGTCCTCGTTAAAGGTCGAGATTAAGTGGTTGAGAGAGAACTAAGGGTCAGCGGATATTAACCTGATAGTATTGTTTGGAAAACCTCAAATGGTATGGGATGTGGGATGTGTTGAGTTGGAGGGGAAAGGTGTTGAGTAGAAGGTGTGAGGTTTGAGGTGGTGTGTGGGAGGTGGGAGAAACTGAAGGAGGTTGGAAGTGGGAGGTCGGGGCGGGAGGTGGAAGGTGGAGGAGGTGAGGGCTTGAGGTGAAAGGTGGAAGGGTAATGGTGGAGGCTGGCCGGTGGTAGTTTGTCAACTCGCTTATTTCCTATACTAACTTTTAAAGCAACGGCTTGTGTTTTAAATATAAATCGGTTGGTAATCAATAAACGGCACAAACGCCCAACATTACTTAACAGTCGCAATGTGTAACTTGGCGTTATTCAGAGTTATTATCAATACATTGAAATTCAAAATACAGGATTTTGAACATGGATCTTACGTTTCATCTCTACAAAACGCAGATTGTTCAGCCGCTCAAGAATACTGACTGCTTAACATAGAGATTTTTCAGCAAACATGCAGGCCAGTTTGAAGGAGGAATGTGACACCTTCGTGCTCAGGTTCACTTCTATCTAGCTTGTAGATTTTGATCAGATAAAGATATGAAACAACTTCATTTAAGATCTGTTCATTCAGCCTGTATTGCATTGTGGGGAGTGATGTCAAGACCTAATGTTATCGGTTTAAATTATTTTGAAGAGAATGCGATGTATGTTACTGCAAATGTTGAGTTAATATGATTAATGAACTTTTTATGCCTTAACTGTGAAGAATGACATTCAATTAGAACAACAAATGAGCCACTGCCAAACTGCAAGTTATGAGGAGATTACTATTTGATTTTGGGATATCACGTTTTATGTTCCTTGGTTGCCTGACATTAGTGTGATAAATTTGCAAATATATGTTGATAGGGTTATCATGCAAGAGCATCGGTCCACTCGATTAATTAGATACAGTTACCTAACTTATTTCATGCATAATCTTTAACGTCCTGCAATATAATTCTGCTGTGATGGTTTTACCGGGTTGTAAAAAAGAATAATGAAAGAGTAATGGAGTCCTACTCTCGTTTGATGCCTTGGGGCCTTTGCTCGATCCAACCATTGCCCAGAACGTTTGGAGTTATCGTAGATTACAATGCGTTAGAGAAATGGTACAGTTTTGTTCCGATTAAGCAGTGAAGATGACGCTTGTTATAGTCGCAATTTATTTAAAGGTGTTAACTCGTGTGGAACTCATCTATTGGTTTCTGACTTTCCGCGCTGATTAGGGATGACGAGTCTTTTGTAACGGTACGATGCTCAGAAGGAAAGCAGAGACTGCAGCACTTAGTGGCAGAACGGTAGATGGAAAAAGAAGATTGCTCAGCTATACGGCTTAACTGCTTGCGGAGAATGAGGTGAGTGGTATGCCACTCGAGGTTACAAACTCATAGATTAGGAAACTAAGACCAGTGCGCCAGGAATGGTCATAGAAAGGAACCAGCTTTACGTTCCCACACTCAAAGTGAAAGCACCGAAACAGAACTACTGCAGGAAGTGTAAGAGACGCTAAGAACAAGGAGTAGCTGAATTAACTAACCTCAGACCCGCCGAAGGAAAAATTTAAACAGTTAGGCACGTTTAATAGTAACTGCAGTTTGTATAATTTATATATGAAGTAAGATTAAATGACGTTGACATTGACCTAAAGACAGATTTACAAAACTTTAGTCGAAAAAGTAACAAATTAAATAGCATGGTGTTTTTTGAGTATGTTCTCGTAGTACGGCTTACATAAACATAATTTAATTTGTAAAAGTGGAGCAACAAGAATTTTTCACAAGTATTTAGCATGAAGAAACAATATGTTGGAGCCATACGATAAATGTGCGAGGCCTGTTGAAATGAAAGAAAATTTTAATTTAATATTACAAATTTTATAAGATACCAGTAGTGCGAATACAATGCAATCAAATAGTTAAAACTAGTATTAGTGAGTGTTATTGGAAATATTACAAGTGGCAGACTTAAAATCTTTCGTAAGACACTGAATTAGTTTAGTGAGTTCTCTTATTTATAAAATTTACAGGAACCACACGTAAAACAAAATTTCAGTTAGAAATTAGCATAGTCATGAAATTCACCCACCATAAGTAGAAACTTATGTGACACAGGTCATATGAAGCGTAGTGTAACCACAGGAAAATCGAATTATAAAACTGATAGTAATTCGATCAGTAATACGAAGTTACACGAACAAGCAAGTTTCCAGAACCAAATGCAATAAAACGGCGAAGCGAAGTAACTACGCGACACTATAGGAACACGAACAGCAAAACAGTCACCAAATTAGTGTATCGTATGTAAACTGCTCGAGAAATAGTAATTATTATTCAGTAACCGAAATTAAATACTGGAGTGTGGTACAAAACCACAACACAGATGGAGACAAATGTATTATAAAAGTCTGAACTACACGAAGTATACAAGCAAATTGAAGTTTAACACGGAATTAAAACTATTCGAAAGAATACCTATAAAATAGGAAAGTACGCAAATCTCCAAGCATGGTAGATGTTAACATTAATAGTATATAATATAAAAATGTATAAACCCATACTAGAAAACGTGTTTAATAAGAAGCTTAAAATTAAAATTGATACTGCTGAATTCACGTTTAGTACCTGAATTAATTTTACTTACTGGGGCGAAGTGACGTAGCGGTTAAATGGTGCATCGGCTAACTTTCTGTTGTGCGGGATGGGTTTTATAAACGCAAATAACTTTTAGAGGTGTACGTTTCCTACATTTTTACTAAATACTTTTACACCTACCTTGAAAGGTCGTCGAATTTCTGGTCTTTATAAAGCCTTTGAGGGTCAACCCACCTGAAAAGAATCAACCTTAATTAAAACCTCCTTGGAAGATTCGTGTTCCGAGAGACGGGTTAGCGGTTATTTATTATCAAACATGATTAATACATGAATTAACAACAGAGAAAAACTAGGGTTTATATCTAAATCTAAAATCACTTTTACATTAGGCACTTAAAGTTGCGTCATTTGTTTACGTTCGCAACACATTTTTTATGGCTGTAATTTATGAGAATATGATTATTGAGTTAATATACTATGATTGCGGTTTCTTTGAATCCGTGTGAATGTGTACAAATAACTTTAGTATGCCGGTTCTTTTTCAGTATTTATTTGTCTGTATTTTTCTAAGTTTAATATGAAGAATGTAAGGTCCAATCGCTTTTACTGTTTGTATAAAATGTACTAGGTGTTTTACTATTTTAATTCTTTATCCTAATTTAATATAATATTCGAATAGCCACATTATTAAATGTAAACTACCAAAACATCTAAATTTTACAATAAAATTTTTAACTGATTGTGTAATTCAAATAATATTGCAAATTTTATGCAATGGAATCAAGTAGTTAAAACTAGTATTAGTGAGTGATAGTGGAAATATTACAAGTAGCAGACTCGAAAGTTTTGTAAGGCACTGAATTAGTTTAGTTAGTTCACTTATTCATAAAATATACGAGAAGCACTGGTAGAACCAGATTTGAGTTATAAATTTCCGCAGTCGGGAAATTCACCAATCACACGTAAAAACTGCAGCGAAACAGGCAATATGAAGCGTAGTATAACCACAGCCAAATCGGGTAGTAGAACTGGTAGTAATTCGATTAGTAACACGAAGTTACATGAACAAGCAAGCAAGCTCCAGGAAAAAAAAGCATTAAAACGGCGAAACGAATGAACAGCCAAACACGTAGATAAGCCAGCAATTTAGCGAAGCGTATGTAAACTGCTCTTGAAACAGTAATTATTATTTACTAATAGAAATTGAATACCGACGTGTTGTTAAAAAATCCACAAGGTAGATGGAGACAAATGTAGTATAAAAGTCTGAACTTTCGTGCTAGAAGCTCTTTTAACTAACTGAAATTAATAAACTTATTGATACTACCTAATGTTTCATTAAATAACGCACTAGATTTACAAAATATGTATAGTTACACAATTAGCACATATTGATATGTCGAATATATCTGCAAAGTTTTCTAACAAGTTCGACGAATTTCATACAACTTTTTCTCCCAACTCTTTGAGGTCGTAGGTGATCGCCCCGTGGTTTATACCCCAAGGCAAAATTTCCGTTGTGAAAATTTGCGATCCAACTGCGCATGGCATTTTCATTGCAAGTGTCTTCTCCAGTTACCTAGTTAATGTCATTTGCCACTGCTATGGCATTTAAATCCTTTTTAAATTGAAAAAGAACAAGTTTCCGAGTATCATGCGTGACAACATTTTTGGAACTTTTTTATAATGTTGAAAAGTGATTATTATGCCGAATGACAAGAAAATATTTGTTTATTATTATCTGTCAACACTAAAACGAAATAACAGTGCAAGGAAACCAAGACCAAACGATCAAAACGGTTCATGCTTTTCAGGTTTAAAGAATTGTGCATTTCATATGCAAATGACCTAATACATTAAAGCATCAAAGATTGCCAGCACTTTTAAGGACTTTACATGAAATGCTTTATTTTACTCTTCATGTTTATAGTAACGAACAAATTTTTTTCTAAATTGTATGAGTCCTATTTATTTTAAAACCATCAAATTTCGTATTTCACCACTGGAAGTAATTAATTTTTAGTTTGTTTTTAGGTAAACTAAAGCGGTTCAAATTTGAGGTTACTTTACATCGATTTGTAGTACTATTATTGTTTTTACCAGGTCCACTTTCTGAAGTTCGATGTTTTCTGTTAGCCCTAGAGGTATGTTATAGATGAATTATAGATAAATTAATTATAGATTATAATACATAATTGGAGTTATTGAACTCTGAGATAATGCAATTAAGTTTTTACAACATAAATTGCATGCCGTGCGGTCTAATTTTACATCGCCGGTTGATGTAACTATTAACAAGAGTGAAAAGCAGTATATCATTAGTATGTATATTATTATAGCTGCATACATAATTAATTCTAGATACTAGACAAAAATATCCCACAGTATTTCAAAATAGATTTATCTAGTAGTTAATTTTTGTATCATTTATATATTTATATGAATTACCTATTTGTGCATCCTTACTCTTCATTTATTTTCTTCTTGAACATCGCTGATGGATTGATTCTTTAACAATAAAAATAATTAGTATTGCACTTACAAATAACTTAAAACTTCTTAAAAAGCCATCTTTGACTTATAAACTTTTAATAGTTTCTAATACGTTTTAAAGTTATAAAAGTGTAAAAATGGCCCTACACGTACAAAATCTATTTAGTAATATAACAAATTCAATTTAAAATGTCAACATTTCGATTTAATAATTGATTATAGTGTGTTGCTTAATACGTTACGACTAAACACAATTATTATTATAAAAGCCACCATTTTCAGGTTTCTATATTATCCAATCAAAAATGAACGCCTTTCAGCTAAACAAAATTAATTTAATCATTGAAATAATTCTTTTCATATTTTTACTTAAAAATGTTATTAAATATGTAGATTTTCTAAATAAAGCTGATAGTTCCACGTATAATATTCTATTAGTTTTGGTGAAGCTAATACTTTTCGGGGAGTAGAATTTATGAAAATGGTTTCTACACACTCATTAAATGTTCGTTTTATTTGATTAATTTAATGAGGTGGTCATAATGAGCTATGAGGAAAAAGATTTTGGTATATTTATTGTCTAAGATGGTTTGACTTGACATTTGTCCCTTGGTAGAAGGGTCGAAAATAATTCAATATCTTTCTTAGTTTTTTCAACAATATACATAATTATAGTGTTAAGTCTTTGGGAGGGGGTTATGGAAGTGACACTAAAATGGATGTTTCATTTTTATGTATTTGATTTTCCAGGGTATAGTTAATATCTACACTAAATTAAATTAGAATAAAATAAAAAAGTTGGCGGCTTGCAACATTAAAAGTTACATATCATCAGTAGAAGTTTTTTTCAAAAAAGGTATTTACTAGAAGAATATTTTAATACTTTTAAAATAAATTAGTAGATAGTATTGTTACATGTTTTTAATTTATAAGTTATTGAATTCAATTGTAGTAGTGTCGTTTTATAAGAATGTAACGATTCAAATGACAGCATAGTGAACAAAAGTATTTGTCTTCCCATTACAAATAACATATGGTCAAGATCAGGAAAGAAGACCATCACGTGATCATTTGTACTCGTCTGAAGGAGCGGTAGTAGGTTTATTTGGTTTAGACTCGAGAAATGACATGGGAAATAGGCTGGTAGAATTTTGCGACCAAAATAATTTAACCATCACAAACACATTATTTTAACATCGTGCTAGAAGGCGATACACGTGAAAGATGCCAGGAGATATAGGAAGATATCAAATAGATTATATTCTTGTTAGACAACGGTTTAGGAATCATGTAGAAGATTGTAGAAGCTACTCAAAAGCAGATATAGACACTGACCACAACGTTGTAATTATGAAGGCCGCTCTTAAATTAAAAAATTTAAGAAAAAGGAACGGAAAAAGACACTGACTGTATGAAACTAAAAGATAAATATTTCCAAGAAAGATGTGAAAGAAACTCAAATGAATTTCTGAAAGATATGGGGGAAAATATCTGATTCTAAGGAAGTAGAAACAGACTGCAGTAACATTAAATTCAGACATGGCGGCCAGAGATATTCTGGGGTATACACAAAAAGAAAATAAGAAACCATGGATAACAATTAATAGAAAAAAGACGAAAATACAAAAACAAACCAAACGATAATGGAAACCAGAGAGACAAAGCCATAAAATGGGAAATTATTCGCAAATGCAGGAAAACTAAACCGAAATGGATTGATGAAAAGTGCAAAGAGGTACAAAATAAGATAGAATAGGAAAGACAGACGAATCATACAAACTAATTAGAATGAATTTTAGGAATATAAAAGCGTATAGCAAAAATATAAGGGGCGCGGAAGGAGGCATCATTATAGAAAATGTAGAGAATGTGATTAGATGGCAAGAATATATAGAGAATTTATATGCAGGAGAGTAACTAACAGCACCAGAATATGAATCCAAAATTGAAAACAATGATCTCGGATATTCTATACTTAGAGGTGAGTTTGAATTAGCATTAAAAGACCTGAAAAATTGTAAAGCACCGGGTATAGATAAGGTGCTAGCAGAAACTCTAAAAGCCACTGGACAAGCAGTAACAGAACGTCTCTTCCAACTTGTAAGTTATATGTATGAGACAGGCGAGATACCCATAGATTTCAAATGTAACATTATATTCACTATATCAAAAAAGAGAGGCGCGGATAGATGTGAAAATTTTCGAACAATAAGTTTGACAGCACACGTGTCAAACATATTGACTAAAATTGTATTAAGACGGATGGAAAAACGGACTGAAGAAATACTAGGAAAAGATCAATTTTGGTTTAGGCGAAACAGGAGCACGGCTGGCTATTTTAGCTCTGAGGGTGATAATGGAAAAGACAATATAAAAAGGAGAAAGCGTGTATATAGGGTTTGTATATCTGGAAAAGCATTCGACAATGTAAAACGGAACAACATGTTCGAAGTACTCATAAAGATTGGAATGAGTTTTAGGGATAGACGAATAGCACATAGCTTATACAAAGAGCAAACAGCTGTAATAGAATTAGAGAAGGAAGGTAGAGAAGTAAATATTAGGAAAGAGATGAGACGGGGATGTACCTTCATCATCATTTTGTTTTCGACATTACTTAAGGTCCGTTTGACGCAGCTCTAACTTCTTTTCTATTCTGTGCTAAACTAAAAAGTTCTACATACCCTTCACAACCTAAATTTCAAATAATTTGACTAATATAGCTTGGTCTAGGTCTTCCTATACTCTTCTATCTTTTTCCTATCTACCTGGCTCTACATAGATAGCAACCTGATGGTTGTTAAAGAACTTCAACATGTTTACATGATTTCTATTTATAAGGAAATGAAATGTTACCTGATTTTCCCTTCCAAAAAAGGAAAAGTGTTAAATTATATGTTATGGTAAAACTTAAGCAACGAATCGCTGACAACATGCTAGACCGCTAACTAATTGTGAGTTATATCATGGAGACGTTAATTAAATTATGTTATGGTAAGGTTTAAGCAACAAATCGCTACCAACATGCCAGACCGCTAACCATTTGTGAGCTATGTCATGGAGATGTTTATTAAGTTATATGTTTTGGTAAGGCTTAAGCAGCGAATCGCGGCCAACATGCCAGACCGCTAACTAATTGTGAGTTATGTCATGCTGACGTTTATTAAATTATATGTTATGGTAAGACTTAAGCAACGAATCGCTACCAACATGCCCGCTAACTAATTGTGAGTTATGTCATGGTGACATTTTTATGTATTATTTTTTTTGTTTTGTTTTCGAACTTACTTAAGGTCGGTTTGACGCAGCTCTAAATTTTTTTCTATTCTGAGCTAGTCTAAAAAAGTCTAAATACCCTTCATAACCTAAATCTCTAATAATTTGACTAATATAGCTTTGTCTAGGTTTTCCTACTTTGTTTTTATTTGGTAGTCTATAATCTAAGACCTTACTAAATAGTCCCTTATAGTACCTTATCCCCATTAATTTTTAACTTGTACATAGAAGAGGCAATGAATACTATCAAATGCAGGAAGACATTTGGAATTACTATGCAGGGACAGAAGATTGATGTGCTTAGATTTGCAGACGATATAGCGGTATGAGCATTTAGCAAGGAAGAGTTAGAAGCAGCTTTTACTGAAATGGAAACAGTTCTAACAGAGAGATACGGTATGAAAATTAACAAAAATAAAACTAAAGTACTAGTTTGCAAAGGAGGGGCAAATAAATCAAAAACTAGAATACAAATAGGAAACGAGAAATTAGAGGAGGATAAGGATTTCTGCTACCTAGGAAGCCAAATAACGCAAGATGGGAAAAGCGCAAAAGATATAAAGAAAAGATTAGCACAAGATCGTGCCACATTTAACAAGAAAAACAATTACTGTTTTCAAAGCCAACAAACATACAAACAAGGAAAAGATTGACGAAAGCATATGTGTGGAGCACAGCACTGTACGGCTATGAAACTTGGACAGTCGAAGAAGCGGACAGGAAAAAGATACAAGCCTTTGAAATATGATGCTACAGGCGTATGATGAAGATGTCATGGACAGACAGAGTTAAGAACAAATGGGTTCTAGAAATAATAGGGGAATAAAGATATCTGTCTGAAACATAAAAAAAATAGGTGAAATAGAAGGGCAGAATATGTTTTAAGGCATTTTTGGGGAATAGTGTGGGCTATAATACAAGCATATATTGGAATAGAGAGGTAAATGTAGATTTAGATCAAAATATTGCACGCAGATAGTGAAAGGTGCAGACTGGGAATTTTAGAGAAATGTGTAGGTTAACTCAGAATAGGACACAATGGAGGTACGCGTCTAACCGGTTCCAGAATCGAAGACTTAAGATGGCTAATAGTCAGTAACTCTTACAGGGTAAATAAAGTACTGTAACTTCTAAATTTAAAAATTAAATTTCTCAATCGTCAAAAATAAATGATTTAGGAGAAATGCATTCTTAGATTGCGTTATGTAGTAACGACCGCCCGTACCATCTTCTGTATGGACCGGCATTTTGAGCAATACGCTCAGCAATTGTTTTATTAATAAAGATACTAAGAGGTAGCATTAAAATGCACTAAAATATTGCTCGGAAAATACGTACCGCTAAACTTAAAGTAGGTACCAAAAACATTTGGAGTGCATGGTGATTATTTTACCTAACTCGATATGTCTTTAAAGGAACTGATAAACTTTGAGTTTAAGTTTATATCTGCATAGCTTATTTCTGCTTTGTGATATACGTATTTAACATCCATTTAATTTAACTTAGATTTATTTTCAGAAGTATTTTAAAAAGTCATTTTTTTATGAAATTTTTGCATGAAAAATAGTTTGAATATAAATTTATAACTAAATTCTAAATTTTGATTGTTTACCGAGCTATTAACAAAATTTAAAATACTTTATTTTTGTTTCAGGTAAGTCGTGAAACTTTGAAGTTTTCTCACACCTAAATTATCTTTTGGAATGGTAAGTCGATTAAAATTATTCCCACGCTGTAATAACTGGTTTTATAACGAATTCTTTGGTAAATGTGGTGTAGTGATGCATAAGAGTGTAATCGCTCGTTTCTGTATTGTTAGTGACCCTTTAAAAATCATTTCCTGTTATGAACGTAAATGAACGCTTTTCTATGTTTCTAGCTCCCCAAATTGTGCTTGGTGAATTGTGTTCCATTTTGCTAATATTTTGGTGTTTTTGAAGTGAATGCTATTCCCTGTAATGTTAAAGTATCGTACAGAAGATGACATTTGCTAGCTTATTTTTTAATTGAATTTTTGTGCTTTTTCTCTGTTTACTATTGTATTTTGTTACGTACAGTTTTGACCCCAGAAAATCTAGCCGGTAATCCACACAAAAACTCAGGTAAGTATCCGTACTTTCGTTTTTCCAATGCTCCATCCTGAAGGTGCTACACTGACCAGGAAGCGAGGTTTTTTACATGGAAATTTGTAATTTTGCCGAACCCTAGTTATTCCAAGCAAGGTAGGTATTTCTGTATTACAACAGTCACACACGGGACTTGCATCTTACCTCTCAAGCGAACGAGGGCGCATTTGTGTGAAAAATGTTTGTCTATTATTTTTCAAGCGATCCATGTCGGAAATCGAACCCAGAACCTTGAGCTTAGTAGTCACATGAACCAACTAAGCCACCGAACTTGGCCAGGAAACGAATTTTTTACCTGGAAATTTTGAATTTCGCTGAACCCTTGCTTTTTCAAGCAAGGTAGGGATCTTTAACGTAGGTGACAACACTCACACACAGGACCTACATTTTACCTTTCATTCGAACCAGGGCGTATGTTTGTGAAAAATGCTAGTCTAACATTTTTGCAACAGTCCGTGTCGGGAATCGAACTGGGAACTTTAGGATCAGCAGTCGTATGCGAACCGGTCTGAACCACGGTGCCATCCGGTGAAGTATCCCGCTAACAATCCGGTTTCGAGAAAATTACCGAAAACTTGGACTTTACTAACAAAAATGGTTGCCGACTAACTCATTGGGACGGATGGTGTAAATGTTTGAAGAGTATTCCAGAATGCTATCGTGCGTGAAATATTCCGTAATCGAGAATTATCTTATAGGTCACCTCATATGAGGATTTTTAGGGAAAAATCTTAGAGGATGACAAAACTTGAAATCGGGCAAGTGATTCTAACCAAATATTCACATGAGAACTAATAGAGCACACCAGTGCTAAAATTAACCTGAATATATGGTATAATAAGGACATTAATATACCTACTTGAAAACTGCTAGATGAAAGAAAGCTTTCCAAAATTAAATGTTAAGTTACCTGAATATTAACCACTCGTTTAGGTAATTGCAATGTAATTTATTACAACAAAACTGGAACGATCACCTTCACATTGGGTACAGGTACATACAAGTATTATTGAACAAAATGAAACAACCAAGTATATCAAAAAATTTTTAATTTAATCACAAGAACGTACTCTGGATATGATTATTAGTTAATGCAATTAATTAAAACTGTTCATTCATTTATAATTATTCTAGATTATCGTTTCATAGGTTTTCATAAATATTCGATGAGGGATTTTTGCCTGCAGCTAACTCGGTCTCAATAAAAAACCTTTAATCTCTTGGAACTTCGAGAGTAATTGCGTATGTCCAACATGATGTTGTTAATTTACTAGAACCAAGATGTTCCTAAAATTAAAAGTTACCAAACTGGTAGGGTATTATCTAAACTATATTGACTACTTGCAATCTGTTCGATACCTATTTTTCAAGGCAAGCTAACCTACTCAAGTTGCATGCTAATTGTTTGGATGTTAAATGCGAAGTGCTATATATAAAACAATTCTTGCATCCATAAGATAATTCGAGCCATCTTTGGTAGAATTCGGACAGATGAAGTAAGACTGCAAATTCTCTATCTAATATATTTAAAATTAACTTACGGAATCTTTTTTCTCAACTCAGAGGAAGGGACTTTTTATTTTCTTTGACTCAGCAAGAAATTTTTTCTGTGAATACCTTCGTGCTCAGACGATGGGGGTCATAGGCGGGCCAACGTTATACACTATTAATAAAAATAAATGAATTGTAAAACTAATAATTCTAGAATACAAAGTTACGCTGCTGATATCATTTCCAACCCTTAAAACCGCCATAATGAATTTTACAACTTTTGAGTATGAACAATATTATCAAGAATGCATGTAACCAAAACATTATATTTTTTAAAGGAAATAAGCTAACCCTATTGGTGGGATTTATTAATTTCAGAAACTATTAAAATGAAAAATGATTATAAAAATTTCAAAGGAACATCAAAATTTGTTTACCCAGTGTAGATTTGGTTACAGATTAGGCATGGGATTATGATGACCCCTTAATCTTTTGTAGAATTTTGTCTTTGGAGATTTTTAAGACTTCAGTAATTCTCTTGCGTATCTTTGAATTCGCCGTTAAGATGCTGAAAGACGAGTTTCCAAAATAAAACATCCCACGGCAGGAGGATATGGAACTGTTGCGTTTTAAGTCAGCGCGGCATGGGGGGGGGGCGGACATTGAAAGAGATAAAGGACGTCACCTAACCAGGATTAAACAAAAATTAAGAAGGGCGGTTAGGGCTTATTCAAATGAAGGATGGAAATAAACGAAAATAAGGAATTATTGAATGTTTCAACTGAAGAAGCATTAAATTTTAACAGCAGTCAGATAACAGTTTTGAAGGCCTCTCGGTATTGTAAAACTGTTGCCCGAATGTTTCTACAGTCGTCAAGTACTCGCCAAGAATTAGATTCGGTTTTGAATCTAAAGCGGAAAGCTCCAAATTAATATCAAATACATTTTAACGAATAATACGGTGACTATCTTTTGCATACATAGAGGTGTTTACTTCGCCCAACTTAATACTGTGAATTTACCGCAAAGTTATTATTATTACAAAATAGTAATTGCTAATTCTAATTCAACCCTATCATCATATTTCTTACATTTTTTAATATTTCAGTTTATTAAATGTGTACATTTGAGAGTTAATGAAGTAATAATAGTAATATAGGCACGTTACCAGTATCTGATGCTTTTGTAATTCTTGAAAAGACATGTTTCACAATTATAATGATGAGCCTATCAATAAAGGTTAACAGTTACAACCTTATTTGCAATTCGATGTTCTCAATAATAATTTAATATATACTGTTTAAGATTACTCGACTTTTGTTTGTCAACCCATGAATTTACAAATATTGGAAAATTCATTTGTAGGGGGACTTACGCATATATAAAGTGCATGTTACATTCAGGTTAGCAGTTTTATAATTTGGTGCTCGTGTCATTTTAATTCCATTCATTATGAAGTTTTTTGCAGCAAGTTTTATCTTTTTATTAAAATAATTTTTTAATTATTTGTTTTGCAATAGGTGACTTTATTCTTGGTTATAACAACATACGCAAGACCTGATATATCCCTGATTCCATCTGGCAGTTATTTGCCAGGCGGTGGTTTGGGACAGGATGGCGTTAATCTTAAGAGTTCTACTGGCGGAGTAGGAGGAAATTTATTAGGAAGTGGAAGTTTTATCGGCGATCAAGTACGAGGTGACTTAATTAGTGGATTCGGGATAGGCGTTGGTAGTGGTTTAGTACATGATCACAAGACAGTTCATTTCTACGGCGCTCCCGAAGAACATCGAGTTCCACTTCGCATTTATGTATCTCCCAATTCTGCAAAAAACACCAAATTAATTTTTGTTAAGGCTCCAAGTTATGAGCTTACACCTGAAGTGATTGCTCCATCTTCTCACACTGAAGATAAAACTGTAGTATATGTATTAGTGAGGAAACCCAAAAACGGTGGCTCAATTAGTATTCCAACTTCATTATCAACAAAACCGACTAAACCAGAAGTATTCTTTATTAAATATAAAAACGAAAAAGAGGCTCAGCAAGCTTTAGCTGGTGGTTTGCAAGAAAAACCCGTTGGTTCAAATGCTCCAGAGTTAGGAAATGCCCAGTCATTTATTGGAACTTTAAAAACTGACGTTGCTCGTGGAATTTCAGGAATCGACAGTGTTACCATTGGAGGAATTAGGGGCGGCGACATTTCTGGATCATGTTTATTAGCAGGCGTTGCTGGAGGCACTGCAAAGTACGGCCCAGTAGGTGCAAGTGGTCCTTATTGATGGCAGTTATTCGATTTGTGTATCTCCTAGTCTTTATATCATTAATTATGTGTGTAATCTGAAAAATGTACAAATTTGTAAGTATTAAAAAATTTGTTGGCTTAGATGTCGTTAGTTTATATATTTTGGAACGAATGATTTAGTTTAACCCTTGATGTAGGGAGACGCTATCGCAATGCTTTTATTCATGAGAAAATGGTATCAAAAGATATGGCTAAGTGTGGGGTCTAATATAACCGATTTACCAGGTCATATTCGATTAATTTTATTGAGAAACCCAATTTCAGTTGTTACGTATCAGTTGATCTCTATTTACAAATTTTATCCACAAGTTCCGCTCCTGCGGATGCTTTGGAAATCTAAAAAAATTTAAACAAAAAATAAATCATTCTATTTTCAAGCAAACGGAATTTACGTTCTCGTTACTAACAATTGTGGAAGATCCGTGTCTGATCACTGTTTACTTACTTATCAAAAGCTATTTCAGTAGTTTTTGTTCTTATCAATGTATCTATACAGTTACAATTACGAGCGGCACACGACACCATAATTATTTCACAAGTGGCAACTTCAAATATAATCTACATACGCACTAAATTGTTGAGATGTACTAAAACTCAAACGTGTATACAAGTAACACAAACTTCGATTTAATATGGCTGACATGATACCACCTTTATCACTCAACAGCGTCCCCTGTAATGTTACCTCTTGCCCATACTTTTTGTTCCGGTTATAACTTATTAAGAATATATGAATTTTTTTATTTGAATGTGATCACTTTTAAACATTTTTTGATAATAAGAGATGATATTAATTTTTACATATGTGTTTAAATATTCTTTCCAATGTGCGGTTCAGTATATTGCATCTGTATTTTTAATGTTGTAGATTTAAAATTAATAGTTAGGAGCAGTATTGTAAAACGCAGGAATTTCGTGAAACAGTATAATCTTTCCTTTTACTTTAATTGACTTCAAATATTCGCATCTTTTTCTTTACAGATAACTAAATCTTCACAAAGTGATTTTTACTTATTTACTAACGTTGATGATAAAAGTCAGTATGTTGGGATTTTTTGGTTTCCTACGTGTAAGGTGATAAAACAGTTTAACGTTTTTGTGATTTGGAAAATGAACAGGAAAAATGTCATTTTCTAATTTACTTTAACTCTTAAATGCACGATTTTTTATATTATTTTTATTGTTATCAAATATTACTCTAAAACACAAAGTTTATGAAAAAATTCAAAACTTGAAAAATATATATTTATTACAAAATAATTATATTTTGCTAAATGGCTACAAAGTGCGTGCACTCCGCTATAATGTAGTTATATGAAATTACTTCAAGCGAACATTTTTGAAACAATTATTATTCTTATTTAAATGAAGACCAACTCGACATTGTTTGCATTTCGTACGCATTAAACTGTTGCAGTTATGATATTTACGTCGCATTTTCGTATCCACAGGTATGGGGCAATGCCCAAATTGATCTCGGTGTACATCTCGTGGTAGTACGTACTGTGCTGTCCCCTTTTTCTTTGTGTGTATTTCTTGCTCAACTACAATCGAAGACGGTCTACCTCGTATTGCTGTTCCTGTTGCAGGTGTGTTTGTTCTTATTATACAATGAGCAACTTCGGCTCTGAATTTGACCTGCTCCACAGTCTTCGAAATTGGCGTTTCGTTTTGTTGATATACCTGTTTGTACTCTAACTATGCATTCACCATTATTAGGTCTACTAAGTGGTAGAAATGTCTAATATACAACTTCCTACTTTTCACCTTGATCTTATAGCGACCCATCAAACCATCTAAGAGATCTACATCCCCCATGTATCGGTTATGTTCGTGGTCTACATGCCTGCAATTGCCATAAACACTTTTTCTGCATTTGATCGAATCGCTTCGTCACAAGGTTAGAAATTGGATTCCCGCAAGTGATGATAGAACAGTTGTATGATTATTGCTTTTTTATAGTAGTGACGATATATCAATTCCGTATATCGTTACTACAGACTCTTTACTGGTGCCGGGATCTTCATTCTTCACGACTGCTTTTGTTGGAGGTTTATAATTGGGCACTCTATTCCGTCGGACTGTACTCAATGTACGAATGCATTCTTTGGCTAAATGAACCTTGAAGTAAAATAATTATTGTGGTATAGCAGTTTTTATTCCTTGGTATAACACCTTACAACCGGAGAACAACTTTAAAGTAGCAAACGAATCTGGCTTTGCAACAGAACGGCCGTCCTTATTGTTCTACCCATTGTAGATTTCAAAATTATAGGCAAAACCAAATATTCCCAACATATTCCCATATGCTATTTCATGGAATGTCTAACCTTAGCTGCTCATCAATGGATAAATGTTGCTCTAGCGGTTTGTTATTGAATTTTCTGTTGAGAAGTTCCATGAGTGGTCTAGTTTGGTATAGTCTATCGTGGCCTGTTTTGTTCCTTGCTATGAATTATCATTGAAATGAAGAAATTGTCTCAATTTGTCACATTTTGCCAGGAACATCGCATTTTTTATTGGACCGAATTCAAATTGTTCACTCCAATACGATCTTGTATTTTGCATATGTATGTGTATATTTTTTTATATCCGCTGCATTAAAATTTGGTGTTTTCTCCACCTGATTTTATACGGAATACAGGTCCGTTTGATCGACAATCACGCTTATCAATTAATTATAGAAAGAGAATAATCAAGAAACTGATATGGAGTTCCAGAAGACCAAAGCGCCACGTATTTCTGAACTGTCACGGAAAAGCATCTTATCGTAATTGACATGCATATATTTATTTTACCATACTATATTTTTCATTGCACTTGTATCTTTTTTAGATCCCCCTCCACATTACCGTACATTTTTTTACAATCGGAGCAGGATATACCAAAGACATTCTGCAAATTGGTTTTATTGTTTACCACATCATTTTCTGTTATAGTTTTTTCATCTGCATCAGATTGATACGAGAGGTAATTCAAACTGTCATCATCAAATAAATTGTCAATCTCATTTTTACTTTTCGAACCAATATAATTTTCGCGAAATGCTTCCAACTCCTTTTCGGTCGTATATGCCTTTATCCATGCATAAAAGTCAAAAATTGAAAATGTCAGAAAATCTTATTTAAACGGAAACTGAGGGTCGAAGGTATATGCAAACAAACACGAAAATTTTCTCGTGTATTTGCAATGTTGCCAAAAATCTACAAACCTAACTGCAAATATATATATATATATATATATATATATATATTGTAGTGGTTTTAAAAGGTTAAATTTAGGTATAAACAATGCAATTTCAAACACCCTGTATAGAGGAAACAACCATAATCTACGTGCGAAATTTATTTCATTTAGTTAATTTAAAGTAACAAGTATTAACAAAATTTTACAAGTAGTGATCAAAATTTAGTTAGGTTCGTAAAGAAAATAAATTGTATAAGCCAATGCAAATTACTAATTAATTTAATTGAGTTTAATTCAAAGGGATATAACGTCTAATACGCATAAGAACATGAAAAATCGATAATACCAAGGCGAAAAGTTTTACTAACAAACGAACAGATGTTGAATATAAAATACCTTGAAACGCAAACTCCTAGAAATGTTATTTTAAAACGATCGTTAATTGAACACCTGCATGTTTTGGAAAGGTCATGTTCCCTTTATTTGTGTAGATAAAAGACAAGATTCGAGGTATATTGTGCAAACGGTCGGACGGTTCGCACAAACGCTAACCAAAATTTTCTTTAAAGCGCAGAAGGGATAGACGATCAATGATATGCTTCGGAATGAGACAGGCATAATAGCATTTCACTTCGAAACGCGCGTATTCAGTCCACGTGGGTTAGATAGCACGCAGACAGTAATATGGATTTTCTACCACTCAAGCGAGGGTAGAAGGAAACATCTAATATGCATAGGAGAGGAATAGAGTTAATATAGGCGGTGTTTTTAAGACGTCACTGAAAGTATCATTGGTCTAAATAGTTAGTTGTACAACAGACGAACACGGGAAAATTGAATGCGGGTTTTTCGGAAAATATCGTATCAACGAGCTAAACTTCGAAGATTTTGAAAACGGTTATACCAAAATTTGAAGAACGAATTAGTTGAATTAAGGTTTTCGCGTTAGGAGGGTCTGGAGAGGTTACACTTAGAATCGTATAAATACGAGAGAAGAGTTATTAAGTTTCTCTTTAACTTCGCTCTTTGACTTCGTTAAGTTGCATTGCTTACTACGTACAGAAATCTACCACGAGCTTGTAAGTATTTAAAATTTATAAATTGAATAGTACAGTGTTGGCCTCATAGTTTGAAACGCGGATAGTGTCGAGTTTAATTTTAACTGAGGTGCAACAGATATTTTAACAAGCTCGTAAAGTAAAGTAAAGTAAAGTATCGTAAATTAAATTATGCAATAATAAAAAAAGTGTAATATACTTGGATTTGGATTTGGATGGATCTTGAATGAACTGCATGCAGCACAACTTAGAGGGTGTTCATCTATAAATAGCTGGAGGCGGCAAGCAGAGCAGAACCACGAGACCGAGGGTGCAGGAACTTAACTTCATCGTCAACGGAGTAGGGATCTTCAAGAAATTCCAGGTAACGCATTAGAATTTGCTGTTTTTTATAAACTATGAAAATTATTGTGATGTGTGAGAGTGAACTTTGATGGTATTTTGCATTATTTTGCGTATTGAAAATAATATGTATAACTAACTTTGATTATGGTATTTGAATATATATCTAAAGGTGCATATAAAGCTTATTAACATTCCTCATGAATTTAAAATTTTATTGTTAAGAGTACATGGGTTTTTTTGTGTTTGTAGTAAGAGTATGCCAAGTAAAAGGCATACATTAATAAAATGAACTGGGTTATCATGAGCTCACCATACTCCAGAGTGTACTAATTAGAAATAAAAATAAATAAAAAAGAAAAAAAAAAAGGTATTATTCAGGGCCCATTTACTCCTGTTACATTCAATGTGTTTGATATTTCAATTTAAAATCCTGGACTTTACAAAGATAGAATTTATTGAGGTGTAACTTGAGCACCGAAATGTAAATAATCTTGAGTTATTATTTGTAAATAGGGGTAAATAAATATTGTATGATTGTTGTATTATTTTGTGGTTTTATTGAGAGTGTGCGTGAACGGTGAAGAGTATGATAGTAAATATAGGTATCCAAGAGGAGGCCCAACTGAGCTAGCCTGGGAGCTGTTGAAGAAATCAATTAAAGTGATGGAGCAGGAATTTGGGTAAGAATTATATTTTTTTGAAAATTTTCCTTTTTGTGAAATTTATGACGATTTTGGTAAATTAATAAATTCTCGTATGTTTTTTTTTACTCTGGCGAGGCTCTTATAGGCTAGCACGGCAATATATGACGCCCAATTCGTGGGGCATGATTCATACAGTCTTTATAGAGGTCTTATAGGTGTACACGGCAATATATATATATATATATATATATATATATATATATATATATATAGGAATAAACAAACAAATTCTTTCATTTATGGCTATGCAAATTACTAGCTTGCTTTGTATAATTAATAACTGTCTTTCGATTTTTCGTAAAGTTTGTGATTATTTATACATCGTATACACTTGTTTTATTTATTTAAATTGCTATAAGCAATAATTTTTCATTTTTATATATATATATATATATATATATATATACTATATAAAATCACACGAATAATATAGTGGTGGATTATATTAATCCATCAAATTGAAATTAAACGATAAAACGAAAATCAACCACGTATCATTGCCACGTGTACATAAAAACAATGCGCCTGGAGTTTTTCTAAATGTCTACGTTGACTGGTTTTGCATTTTTACTATGCTGTTTAAATTTAGAGCCTGGAAATGCATGTGTTTCCAAACGGTAACACGATGCAGTTGTATGATGAAATATTTTAATTTTATTTTGAATAGATAATGAAAGATACGTTTTCTGTATTTGTTGTGGTTGTTAGGTATTCTCCTTTCGGGATTCAAACCACATAGAGTTTTAATTGTATATTTATTGACGATTCGGTCCATGACCTATTTAGAATCAATAATACCTCAAGATTACAATTGACAAAAACAAAACCCGAAAATAACATACAAAACCGAAACGTTCAGTCTTTCCTTTCTTTTTATAAATTAATACGAATCGTATATCTCGAACTTATGCTTAATTAAAAGAAAGTTATCGTAATTTTGCTACACACTATTTATTGTTTCTTCGTTCAGTTTGTATAGTAAATAAATTCATTGTTATAAATACTTCACCTTGTATTTTAAAGTCCTGTTAAAACTCGTTCATATTATTCAGAAATTATATAAATTATCTTCAAGGTAATACAATTTAGTGCGATTATGCGCAGCTGTTTGTTTTTCAATACTCAAGTGTTGAGGTCAGGATTGTTGCCAGACTACGCCAGTCTGCCCTTTATCGTCCTAGCAATAACATGGAGAAGTTAATATTAAAGGGGACTTGCTATTCCTTATATGCAGTACATCGATCCGTGAGCTAAGAAGTTCATCATGTTTTGTAATTTCTGTTTTACACGATTAAAACTAATTTTTTTGGTTTTCCTTAGCGCAACACAGAAGCTTTGCTTTAACAACGAGCTAATATGTTAATAATGGTTATACGAAGCAGCTAATTTGTAACGTATAGAATGTATACACATGAAGATCTACAGTAATGGAATTTGTAATTTAAGCTGTTGTTAGATGTGGTATCGCTTTTCTTCATGGATTCCACCCTTTTGATTTTATGGTTCCGAAATTCGAGGCGTCGCCGTAATAAAGTTTTGCTGTTTTTGTTCAGTTTTAGAGGCCCTCATATGGTCCGAGCTTATGTGTTTAATGGTTTGTAGCAACTTGAACTTTATGTTCAAGGTCGGTAAGTCGTTTTCTTTTGTTATGAAAACCATCTGTGTGGAGTACAACGCTTTGTGATTATACCGTAACCTTGATAGTTTGACTTCATGAAAACTAACATTTTAAAGAAAATATTTAAAAGTAATTTAGATTTTCGAATTTTATACTAAATTAAATTTTTGCTCTATCGAATTGTTTGACTTAGATTATGAATAATACCAAAACGATTTGACAACTAAAATTTACTTATTCATGATGATTATTTATTATACAGTTGAGCTCTTTCTTATACTTGATAATTTTTAACAAAGCTTAAGTATTAATCAAAAGACCCTATTACAAGAGTAACTTTATAAAAATGTACGTCGTTTAATCGTACTGACAAAATGACAGAAAGCTAATAATTTTGTTAATGATATTTGTAATGCCTATTTGCTTTAGAGGCTTTCATATAATCAAGACTATAAATAGAATTTGATAAAATTAATTAAGCACTCACAAAATTGTAAATGCCTGTCAATGCGAAATAGAATTATTTTTAGTTAATATATGAATTAATATCCAAGAACTCTAATTTTTTATAAATTTAGAAATGGTTAATCCCACTTAAAGAAACACTTAAGAAGTTATATTTATTTTACCTAATATATATTTTAGATTCTATAAATTTTATATGAACCAAGTGTGTCTTAATTTAATAAATAGAGTGTTCATGTACCAATGGTCACCAGCAAAATTCTATAAGTTCACAGAACACGTCTGATGTATTAATTCTATTATTTTGAGACGCGAACTGCTATCTCCAGTGTAATTCTATATGCTTTATTTTATTTCAAGATAAACGTTTGTACCATCTATGAATACAAAATCTTGTAATCCAATAACAGAATATATTCGTTGAGGTTCCTATATTTTTTTGGCGATTCTCCTTGTTTCTATACTTTGCATAAGTACAGTGGCGCCCGACCCATCCGTATTTATTTAACGACCCCCCTGATGATAGTCTCTAAAAACCTCTGAAGATAGAGTTCAGAGTTAGTACGGAAGTCTACAAAACTCAGTTTGTGTTAATACGGATAAATCAACATCTTCTGCACGACTTTTGTTAGAAAGATGTTCGACTAGGTGTGTCCTAAGTCTAACATAAGAAGAAGTAATAGTAGAAAGGTTGCGAAACTCAAAAAATTGCATAAAATACCATGCGAATATAATAAGTTTTATATAGGAGAAACTTCTAGATCATTTGAAGTTAGGTTAAAAGAAATGGAAAATTTGAAAAATCATGGAAGCTGCTTATATAATGTTACACAAAAATAGAAGAAGACTTATAGTTTCAACAGCCATGACGTTCTTTTCACTCCTATATAAATAGCAATCAATTATACGTTTCTAAATTCCTTATCAACCTAATAGGTTATTATTTTATATACAATTTAATTAATTTAGATGCAAAAAGTATCTGGTGATTTCATGTTAAGCGGATTGGTTATCTGGAGGTATCTCCCAGATGTGCAACATAAATTGAAGTTACGCATTTCAATATTTATAACTTCTTTCTACTACTAAATCATCCATATTAAATATTTCAACCGCTGATAAATCAAAGTTGCCTTCAAATTATGTATCAAAGTCAAATATAAAAATGTTATTCAACGTATGTGGGTCATGCATCAAAACGTCAATAAATATACAATTAAAAACTTTCCTAAAAAAGAGAAAAATATATTGGGGGACACTTTGCATCAACAGAAATTATGCCGACGATCCTAATAATTGTTGTTCAATATTTATTTCTTATTTATTTATGTATTTTAAGTCCGCCTATTGCCGCTACACTATCCGGTAATTTATAAGTTCATTAAACTCTATCTGCTTCAAGCAAGGTCTGAATTTTTATTGTGCATCACTACATGCATATAGCAGATATAGGGCATAACATTTCTCATCTTGAGCTTTGAACCATAGTCATTTGCGTAGCCATTTGAGTCACGGTCTCCTCAATGAACAACTTTTATTATCGTATGTACATAGATGGTGATTTTTTACAAGCGTAAGGAGTTGTGACACGAGACGAAATTTAGTGTCGTAGTTTATTCTAATCAGAAATTTCATCTCTATACGTAGTGCACATATACTTGGTTACGAACATACCTTCTGGAACGAACATAACTGTACAAGAAAAAATTCTGTGTCGAACATGAAGTCTCAGAATCATACTACGTGCACGTACTTTTTTAAATTGAATATTATGTAGGAAAAGTCGCAAAACTTCTTGTTTTACTATAAATATTATTATGTCTTCATACTGTATATAATCCTGATTTAGTTGCATGTTATTTCTTATTAAACAATTTAAAGAAGAGTTTGTAGAAACAAGACCTGCAGATGATGGCTTAAATAAATGTGAAGATTCTTTTGCTCGTATATCAAAAAATTTTGCATGACAGTAGGAACCACGAAAGAGTGAGGGAGACAAAACATCGAGACTTAAAATCTTACATTTTTACCCGTGTATAATACACTATTCTTTCCGTGACAGGCAAAACTAAGATTTAATATTGAAAAAATATTACAATATATTAAAGTCAAAAAATTAATCGATGTCAAATTTGACGTTTCTAACAAATAATCAAATATCTGTCAATTTAGTTCTGGGATTGGTTTCAAAAATTGCTTACTTAAGTTGTTTATATCGGTTGTTTTGAACGCGACGAAGTTATAATACGATGTTATGTTACACCCGAATGTTTCAAGTGTGGACCCGGCTTTAAATTAAATATCTTCGTGTTCTTACTTATTTGCACATATCCGGGAAAAAAGTACTGATTTTTTCCCTGGGAGAAAAGTAAATTCATTAAAAGTGACATTTTGTTTACTATCAAGAAACATTAAATGTCAAATTTTTTTCCCGTCACACAAAAAAATATTTAAAGCAACTACCTCTATGAAAATAAAATATTATTGGTAACCATGCTTCGTTACGGTTTATAGATGCGCGAAGCTGGACGGAAACTTACGACTTCTTTTATGGTTTCGACTATAGCAGCCGAAGAAAAGGGAAAGGCATGTGACTGTAGATGAACATTGCTTTGAAAAATGAAACAATGAATAGTTCTAACTTTTTAATTTTTTACCTCTCTATATATATTTATTTTATCTTAATTCTAATCAGCTTTGTATTTTATACATTCATCTTTTGCTCATACTTTTGTTTAACGAGAGTGTTTATCATTTCTTTCATCTGGCTTTTCTTCATATCCATCGACTGCGTTTATTTATACCTTTATTCACTACATTTTTAACGTTCTATTTCGTATTTGAAA
The DNA here is from genome assembly GCA_036346225.1 of Platerodrilus igneus. Lineage (NCBI taxonomy): Eukaryota > Metazoa > Arthropoda > Insecta > Coleoptera > Lycidae > Platerodrilus > Platerodrilus igneus. The sequence continues at coordinate 6,038,243 of JARFIW010001503.1, read as the reverse complement.
ATTTACTGCCTCCTTACTTTAAAAACCGTTTCACTTTCTAGTTATTTGAATATACGGGTTGTTACACTTTTACTGTTTCTAGACGGCCTACCGCCTAGTTAGGCAGCCAACAGTGCTCGTCCTTTATTCACTTTTATTCGTTTAGGTTAGCTCCGGTAATGAACCAAAGTTGCTCATCCTTTATTTAATTCATAAGTTTACTTGTTTATATTCTTTATTGTCCTTTATCTGGGGATGTATTTTTAATAATTAGGAATTTCATAAATGTTGCTAGTTTAATTGTAATTAGGTAAAGTAGCTATGTTACTTTTTAAAGATAAACGTATGTTCAAAATTATTGCTATTCTATGTGGAATTTCCGTGATTATTTTTCAGAAAAAAATTTTATAACTACTTTGGCTGAACTAATTCACTATATATTTAGTGTTTGTTCACGGTGGTTCTTCTATGCTAAATAGAAGAAACCTAATGTGGAAGTTACAAATCCTGATGATAAAAAAGTGCTTTCTCTTTTTACGTGACTAGTGGGTAATTGAAATGTAATTCGAAATGTTAATATTTTCAGCCTTGTTTGTAGCCAATATTTTTCGGTTCTTCGACCTAATGTTTGCTTGGTCGTCCCACTGAAATTTGTTTTATCGTTACAGCACATTGGGTCTGGTCGCTGTTTTGTATGTAGATCAAGTTGGTATGAGTTATCCATACTCTACACAAGCTGCGTGAAGGAATAGTATACTATGATGACTGACAGCTGTTTATTTTACTCCTACACGATATGTAGATCACCCGCATTGTAGAACTGTTAAGAGCAACACTTTGGGCCATAAGATTTATCCAATAATTTGAGGCTTTGTATTTAAATGTACTATTGCAAATATGTGTTTTTGTGTAGTTATATGTTTTAGAACGAATTCGGTCTGTATTAATATAGTAAGTATTTAGTATATGTAGGTTTCTGCCGCTGTGCTGCTGTGTATATATGATTATTATTAATTGATTGCCAATACACATTATTATTAATTACGGTGGTTAAATTCACTTAGTTTTGTTACCCTAAATTATGCGGCAATATTTATGCGGTGTATACTGGCGTAGTTCTTTTGTTTGCAAAACACCATTTGAACGTTGTTACTAGATATAATTAGTATTTAAGGAGTGGAGGATACGATGTTGGTCCTTAAACCAGCAATTTAATATTGTTTTGCTATTCAAATTCTTAGAAATTATTTATTAGAAGTATATTTTACGTATGTTCCGTGTTTAATTATTCTTTCGCATACAGATATTCGAAGAAAAATTTTAATTGGTTTGTGTGTTCTGTCGTTTTGTTCTTTAGACCCTCCTCTCCCTTCCTCGATCTCCGATGGTGTTTAGCGCGGCATTTGTTTTCTTGCTTTTGCTTTCCCTTCCCTAGTTACCCCGTAATTGGGCGAGCATTCCGTTACTGGGTTCGTTCTCTTCTTACTGGTTTTCTTGTATTGTGGATAACAAACCCGTTTATCTCCACAGCTGGTTAGTTACTAAATCTTCTGAACTGTTTTTAATCCTTTTTTCTATGCCTAACTTTTTGCTTTTTCTTCTCATCATTCTCTTTATCTTCTTTGAAGATTTTCACTATTTCCTGGTTCTTACTTGTCTTAGGACATTCTATGCGCAAATGGTTAATTTTGGGATCTAATGGTATTCCCTCGGTTTTCGTTTTTCTAATAGATCCACTGCTCGTAATTTTGAAAACTACAAAAGTTATAATGATTGTATTATTTTATAATGATGACATCATAATCCATTTAGACATAATCTTAACGCATTGAACTGCACTGGTTCACAACTCCTATAGTGATAATTTTTCACACATCTGCCAGAATTAATTAAAATTGAATTTTAGTTTCTTGTACGTTTTAATTAATTACATACTTTTTTCGTCACGGTATAATGATATTTCATAAACATAATTTGAATTTATTTGTTTTAATTATTAATAAATTAAGTTTGCAGAATAGTTTACGGTTTATTGCTTATATTTGAATAAATTAGTTTAACAAGCAAGTGTTAACAATAATTAATGATTTATGCATTTTAGAAACATAAGATGTAAAAGTATAGATGTCTATATATAGCTTTAGTCACGCACTTTTGGCATTGATAGAAATTTATAAGTATAGATTATAATTATTTATTGACTTTATCTGCATTTCACTTAAAAGTCAATGATTAAGTAAGTTGCTTAGTTTATGTAAGCTAACTCATCAGCTATGAATAATAGAATGAATAAGTAATGAATGGTAAAGTTTTATCGAAATTAAACCACACAGTGATTATAACGACGATAATCAGTTGTTTATCACAATTCGCATTTATTAATAGTTAGAACGGCTCCCTTATTTCTTCAACTTCGTCGTTGAGTACAATATATGAGACAGTATCTTATATTTCGTCTGTGTTTTTATGTTTTATCAGGGCCTCGTCACCCTAGTGGCCAATGTGTTCACTGAACACAGGCGGCACATCAAGAAGGCGGCAACTTTTGGTAAGTGGAGCTGCGGAAAAGGTGGTTTTTAATAAAAGTGTATGTTTGCTACAAGTGGAACTGTTTCTACTGTTGCAAATGAACAAGAGTAAAAAAATGTGAATTAGTTCATGTGGGTTGTGCAAAGTACGATTACACCTTTCTAATTTAGACGGTATAAAGTACTACAACTAATCCGCCGGAACGTAGTCTAGTTATTTTTATCACATTACATCACCTTTCATTCGCCGCATGTCTAGAAATCCTAACCGCTATCAACTGATAAAGTCGCAGCTATCAGAAACCTCCGTCAAACAAAACCGCCTGTATCTTATCAATTGTCGATCGACTTTCAGTCTCCAGATCATTCTAGAAGCAACCGTAAGTTATATAAAGACGCACGTTTGTGGTGGAAAGGGAAGTCGGTTTCGATAGTAAGTCGCGTGTACATCAGAAATAAATATTGAAAATTTATTTAAAAGTTGTTGCTTGTTAGTCGATATAAATTATTTGTACTGAAATATAAATTGTAGAAATTAAATGTTGTATAATTATAAATATAAATATCTATTGTGTTAAATAAATTAAACTTTTGTGAAATTGAAGTTAGCCATGCGCTACAGTACCGAGGTAACAGACCATTCCAGCTTATAAAAACTGATGAAGCGTAAAAGACTCTCCGGCGCTCAATACAAATACATGAAGTTGACCAAAGAAAACGAAAGAGAAGCGTGCGATTATTAAATATGTGAAAACTGAAGAATCGGTGCCGTCTACGAGCCCCAATATTAGTGCTACCTTTCAAGAAAGTGAGAGTAGTGAGGGAAGAGTATGTGAGGTTAAAGTTAATGTTCCATTAGATACTATTCATGATGCCTGCACGGATAGTGCCGACGTCGTATATCTTTTACTTGTTTCACAAAATCTTATAAGTGACGATCCAGGTAAATGGGCAAAAACACTTTCACGTGAAGAAACACAAATTTTGGTTGAAAATGGGTCTATTCACGTTAAAGGATACCCTTATGCAAAATATAAGGACGGAAAATTCTCAAATCATTTTTATTCACACACTTTGGTAAACGATGAAACATGCAAAAGGAAGTGGTTTTTGTATTCAATGGCAAAAGATTGTGTATTTTGCCTTTATTGCAAATTATTTGCTTCAAAAACAATACCTTCGCTAAAACTGGTGCAAATAACTGGCAACACATATCTCTTCTGTTTTGGCATAATAAAGAAAGCGAAATGCACCATAATACTTTTAAAACATTTGCAAATCTGGCACTTGCTTTAAAGAACTGAACCACAATTGATAACTAAGAACAAACACTTTTTGATCGGAAAAAAAGGCTGGTATGTTGCAATACTACGAATTGCGTATGTTATACAATTCCTAGCGATGATCTTGTTTAGTGTGTTCCTTGAAAACTATTACAGTTCTGTTTACATTTGAAACGTCTACATATGTTAAATTTGATAATTTAAGCAACAAAGTTATTGTAATACGTCGTACACCGGATGCACTTGTTGACTGCATGACTTATTCAAGGTTAAGTGTAAGAGCGGAGTAGCATCTCTGGTGTTCCTTCTGAACTTCGCTTTGTGGTTTCGACCTAGAATTTGAAATTAGTACCTATGTAATGTATAATCTTGGTTAGAAATAATTAATTATATTATTATTATTATGTTTTTTCTTCTCAGATAGTTCTATCTGATTTTAATAGGCAATCTCGTAGACTGTCGTCAAACGTGCTTTCTCTTAATTTTGTTACGGTATTCCGTGCAGAAAACAAAAAAAAGCAGTAAAGTAAATAAAGAAAATCGCCTGCACCGAATACCGCAACAAAACATGAAAAAGGGTAGAATAGAAATCCAAAAGAATTAGATTTCGGCCTAGTTCAAAAACGTCATAGAGTGAGGTGGGTGATACAGAAAGAAAAATTGGAAACCTCAGTAAATAGTTATATACAAACATACAGCCCCATCATCATTATGTCTTCAGTCCTGGATCTGATTAGACGCGTATCCTCATTGATTCCCATTCTGAACTAACCTACATATTTCCCTGAAATTTGCACAGTCTGCATCTATCACTATCTGCTTGCGATAGTCCGATCTAAGTCTAACTCTACCTCCTTTTCCTATCTCTGTTTGTAATATATCACGTACTATTCTCCAAAAATGCTTTAAAACGTATCCTGCCTTTCTATTTCTTCTATTTTTTTTTGTTTTCCACAGATATCACTATTCGCCTACTATTTCTATAGCCTATTTGTTATTAACTTTGTCTGTCCATGCTATGTTTGTTATCTTTGAGCATAGCCGCTGCTCTTTCTTGTTATGTGCAGTTAATTCTCCTATTGTTTTACAATTATATACTCTATCTTTTTGATATTCAATGGTATGTGGGGGGCAACCTGCCAAGTTACCCAGCACTTGAACATTTGCCGAATTAATAGTTTTTCCAATATATCCTTCGCACAATCAAGATTATTGAAAATATTTCACAAACAACACCTGTAGTTGTTTATAGTAATCATCAGATTTAAGTGCACTTATTTTGTCGTCATTAGGTTTTTTGTATTGAAACTGGTTGAACGCGTATTTCCACTTATTTATATACTGAGTAAGCGTACACAGTTCCCTGAAATTCCCACAACAGCCTATATACAACTCGGTTTCCCTTCTATTGTTTTTTAATTATATGCCCTATTTCACCGAGATTCAGTGGTATGTGAAGGAGGTTAAGCAGCTTGTGGCTGCCAAGATCCTCCAACACTTAAACATTTGCCGAATTAATAGTTTTCCAGTAAATCCTTTCACACAATTAACATTATTCGAGAAGATTGTAAAACCAATACCTGTAGTTGCTTATAATAATCATCATATTTAAGTACAGTTATTTTTTTGTCATTAGTTCCTCTATTTTGGGACTGGTTGGACGTATACCTCCATTGATTTCTATTCCGAGCTAGCCTACACATTTCCATGAAATTCTCACACCCTACAAATTTCACTATCTGTGTGCAATAGTCTAACCTATATCTACCTCTACTTCTCTTTTTTTCTATCTCTGCTTCTAACATATTCCGCACAATTCTCTCATGCCTTAGTATGTTACTTATCGTCTTTTCTATCCCATTTTTTACTGCTTTCCACATGTTTCTTTTTTACCGTACCATTTCTAGTACCTCTTTGTTTTTAACTTTATCTGTCCAAAATATCTTCATCATACGTCTGTAGCACCACATTTCAAAGACTGTGCTCCCCATATATGTTTAAAGCAATCTTTTCCTTGTTGTATGTTTATTGTCTTTGAATATGGTAGTTGCTTTTTCTTGTTAAATGTAGCACGACTTTGTGCTAATATTTGTTTTATATCTTTTGCGCTTTTCCCATCTTGCATTATTTGGCTTTCTTGGTAGCAGAAATCCTTAACCTCTTGTAAGTTCTCATTACCTATTTGTATTCTTGTTTTTGATTTTGTTAATTTTCATAATGCATTTCTCTGTTAGAACTGCTTCTATTTCATTAAGAACAGCTTCCAATTCTTCTTTGCTAGATGCTAATACCGCTATATTATCTGCAAATCTAAGCATATCAATCTTTTGTCTTTGCATAATAATTCCAAATGTCTTCCTGTATTTGAAAGTATTCATTGCCTCTTTAAAGTACAAGTTAAATGTTAATATGGATGATCCACATCCCTGTCTCACCCCTTTCCAAATATTTACTTCTGCATGTTCTTGCTCTAATTCTATTTTACATTGTCGAATGCTTTTTCCAGATCTACAAAACCTATATACACGTTTTCCCCCTTTTCTATTGTTTTCTCCATTATCACCCTTAGAGCTAAACTTGTCTCCCGTGTTCCCCTGTTTCGCCTAAGCCCAAATTGATCTTCTCCTAGTATTTCTTCTGCTAGTTTTATCATTCGTCTTTGTACAATCCTAGTTAAATTTTTGACACATGTGCTGTCTAAATTATTGTTCGAAAATTTTCACATCTATCCGCGCTCTCTTTTTGGTATAGTTACTATGATGTTACGTTTGAAATCTTTGGGTATCTCGTCTGTCTCATACTTATAGTTTACAAGTTGGAAGAGAGTTCTATTTCTGCTTGTCCAGCGGCTTTTAGAGTTTCTGCTTGCTCTTTATCTGTACCCGGTGCCTTACTATTTTTCAGAGCCTTTAATACTAATTCAAACTCATCTCTAAGTATAGGATATCCCAAGTCATCATTTTCAATGTCTAATTCCTGTTCTAATGCTGTTAGTTTCTCTTCTGCATAAGCTCATTATATATTGAAGTGTTAGTAATAGCTAAAAGGGTATAAAGATTATTTTGTTTGAAGGTTGTGTATATGCCAAATAAAGCCAAATATCAGATCACGTAACTGAAAATTTTGTGTTTGCCGTACTTTACAAATGTTAAAGTATTTGAAGTATATTAGTCAAAGTAGAAGTGCCAAGACGTAAAACAATGACTTGATGACGTGAGAAAGCACAGTATTCAAGGATTTATACTAAGTTGTACGTTAATAAGCCAAAGAATGTACATTTGCTGATCGAAAAACCGGATGCGTCTGTAGAAGTTCCACTATTCACCACACAGAGCCAGGTTTATATGTGAAACATTTCGGCACTTATTTAGTAGAATCAACCTTTGGACAAACTTGTAGTATCAAAATTATAAGTGAAAATATTGTCAAAGCTGATTGAAGGGTGACGCGGTCTTATGAACCAATGATTGAACATTTAAGTATAAAATTGTAAAGTGTAAAAGATGAATTATAGGTATTAGTGACACAAACTAGTTGGGACGATTTAATTGGATGGGGGATTTGTAAAATGTATAAAGAGTAGGCATAATTTAAAAGGTGCTATCACCTAGGTAAACATAAATAACAGAATTCGATTAAAATATTTTGGTAACAAGACGTGTTTTTTGTATACTGCGCTAATTTGAATATTAAAAAGAGTAAATAAATTATTTTGAAAAATTCAAGTCTTTAATTGAAACAAAGAAGAGTATAGATAAGTGAGTGGAATAATAATAATAGTAAAGACGGGTGGAAAGTTGTAAGAGTGGATTGGAGCGACATTGAAACAGGCGGAATTAATAATGGATGTTTGGAACGAGTTGGATTAAGGCAGAAAGGAATTGGATTGGATTTATTAGACTGAAGGAGAAACTACTTGAAGTGATTTGGATAGTGCATTGCGGATAGATTGGAATTGAGTGGAAACTAGAAAGGAGCATAGAATTGGAACGAGCAGATTAAAGAAAGGATAGCGTTGGATTAGCAGGAGTATTATACGGAAAGAAGGCATAACTATAGGAAAATTAGCGCGGGGGAAGTAAAATTGCAAGGTATTCAAAATTCTAAATTTGGTCATTATTTATAGATTTGAGTGGATATCAAAATTAAGTATAGCAAAACCTGGTGTCTGGAAAGCAGAGGAGCCATAGTGATAGTGCAACGCAGTGTGAAGACCCATCCGGTGATTGAGATTTTGAGCCAGAGTTCAGAGAGGCCTACAGCGACGCGTAAATCGGGTGAGTACTGTATTTTTGATATGTCAAAGTCAATTTGGTAAGAGTAATTGATTTGGCACAAGGCTACGTGGATCTGCTTATTAAAAATTTGGCATATACGAATATAAGGTTACATGTACTAAAATAAAGGTAGTGCAGTTTGGTTGGTGTCGTGACCATCTACCTATCACTGAACCCACGGTAGGTAGGTGTGGATACCCTGAGAAGGCGAGTTTCAATAGTCGAGGCATATTCATATAGTTTTGTTTTGTTGACCGACCAAACTTAGTTAAAGCACGAAATATAAGAGTCAAAAGTTTCACACTGTCAAGTATATAAAAATTGTAAATAAATAAATCACAGTTTAAAGTAAATATCATATAAAAGGGGGGGGGGAGAGCATAAGAAGGTGGCAAACCCAACGTGGGGCTAAACAGAAGCAGTAGTAGAATAAGGGACACCGAGGTTAGGTGGGGCCCGTAGTTAAATTTTTACAGGAAAAGAAAAGTTCGAAAAAGGCAGCAGAGATGACAGACGCGGACACCAGACGTATAACGAGGTCAGGAAGGATGTACGGAATCGACGCGGAATTTATAGCACAAGACGAGGAGCTAGATGCAGGGGAGATGTCCAGGAAACGGAGGCGAGGCAGATAGATCCGGAGGTAATAGATATAGAAGCGGACAAGGCGACGGTACAGGAGGTCAAGGTAGCTGAAACCGCCGGAAACCAAGATATTATGCAATTCCTGATGAGTTTAAAAGACGATTTTAAGACGTCACTTGCCGAGTCGCAGACGATTTTTAAGACATCACACACGGAACTAAAAACGGATTTAACAAACAAAATTGCCGAGTCGCAGACGGAACTGAAAATTGATTTAACGAATAAAATTGAGGAGTCACAAGCCAAAATGACAGCAAAAATAGACAACGCTCATGCGTACTTACTGGCATCGATACAAGAGGTAAGGGACGAATTTAAGACTGAGTTACAAGAAAAGGTAGACCGCGTAGACGACAAAATTGAAAATACACGGGTACAATTTCAGGGAGAGTTGAACGCAACAAGGACGGACATACGAGCAGAAGTTAAGACACGTGTGGAAGCAGTTGAGGAGACCATGATCAGCGGATTTACAAATTTGAACGGTGAGATACAAACATGTGACAAGAAGCATACGACCAACTACAGGAATTTAGGACAGACGCTGGAAACACTACAACACGAAAATGTTAACGCTAGGACACAACTGGACGCAAAACTTAAAGACAACGTGACAATATTAGAGAACAGGGTCGGCGACGAAGTTAGACAGATACAAGACAAGTTAGACGACCTAGAAAGGAGACGCGGAGGACTAGACTACGGACAGCAAATTAAACTAAACCGAGACGCGCTACCAAAATTTGTAGGACGACGGACAGAACAACCGATTGGGTTTTTGGACAGATTAGATGAAATTGTGGAGACAGAAAACGAACGGACGAAGTTACAAATAGTTGGGGCGACTTTGACGGGCAACGCGGAAATATGGCACAACATCATACGAAAACAGTACGACACATACGCGGAATTCAGACGACTGTTCATTGAACAATTTTGGAGTAACACGCACCAAACGAACATAAGGACAAACTTAATCACAGGACATTATAGTAAAATAAACGGGTCACGCGAAGAATACGCTATAGACAAGTATAACCAGGCACAACATCTGACACCGAAATTGGGAGAGGACGACATAGTATTACTACTTGCGGGACATATGGAACCGGAGGTGACAAAGGTGGTTGTGGTACAAAATATCAAAACCCTACGAGAATTTCTAGGGGTAATGAGGAATTTTGACTTGGCGACGGCACTAGAGACAAAGACGCGTGGAGCTTACTGGGAACAGAATCGGGGGTATAATGACGAACACCGACGACATGCATACCGCAACGAGCACAGACCAAGCTACAGATAGGAAGGTTTCAACAACGGACATCGTAATCATTGGGGACACGACGGTAATAGACGACAGAATTTCAACAGAGAATACCGGGGAAACGAGTACAAGGAACAAAATAGGTACCAGCACGGCGACAACGCGGATGACGGCCGTATTACTGGAGGCGGAACGCGAGACGGATACAGCCGGACTGACAGGGACATAAACGTCCAACATATAACGACCAGCGCTGCGATAAAGGACACTGACAAGATCGAGGTGGTACAAGTGCACGAAGCACCACCTAGTCAAAAAAAACGCCAATTTTCTGAAGACAGAGTTGTTAGGTTTAGATATAGATTTAGGTTATAGTTTAAGTGATTTGTTGTTGAATAATTATACCGTTAATAAAAAGAATTTGTTGTTTATTAATATTAGATTAAGAGAATGTTTATATGTTGCTTTAGTTGATAGTGGTTCACAGTTGTCGCTGGTTAATGAAAACATTGTAATAAAACATTCAGAATTTTTAAAAGGACGAATGGAAACTATTGATGGGGTTAATTTATGGTCAGCGAAGAATAAGAAGTTAACGACGATTTATAAGGTAGTCCGTGTACCGATATTTGTAGGGAATAAAAATGCAGGGGGTGCTGAGTTCTTGATAACAAAGGGGTTACAGTTACATTTTATATTAGGAAGGGATTTTATAGAGGGTTTTGGATTGAAAATAGATGGAAATGATAGATCGATTCGTATATTAGATAAAGATAAGTTATGGGTGGTGCCTATGGTTAGTTCGGAATATAGGGATGGTAATGATATGGATAAGTTAGGATTAGGAGTGAACAGGGCAAGTAATTATAGACAGGTTGAAGTGAGATTATGTAATATTTTTGCGAGAATAATTGATGATAGACAGATAGGAAAAGTGAATGTTGATATTAAAGAGAAGCTGGGTGAATTATTTAATAGATTTATAGGGTTATTTAATGAAGAGCCGAGATTTGCGAAGCGATATACGCACAAGTTAGAGGTCACGGAAGACATCGGATTTTGTACCAAGGTGTATCCAATTCCGTTTGCAATTAGAAATAGGGTTAAAGCCGAGATTAGTAAAATGTTAAAGGAGGGAATCATCGAACCAGCGAAGACTCCATATGTGAACCCGGTAGTTATTGTACCTAAGCCTAACAAAATAGATATAAGAATTTGTTTGGACGCGAGGAAGTTAAATTCAATTACGAAAGCGCAGTACGAACAACCACAAGGGTTGGATAATTTGTTATATAAGGTGTATGAGATGAAGATTTTTAGCAAGTTAGATTTAAAAAATTCATTTTGGTTGATTCCGTTGCATGAAGATAGTAAGAAATTTACGGGGTTTAGTATTGAAGGGGAGATTTATATGTTTTCTGTAGTTCCATTGGTGTTAAGTAGTTCTTCAGCAGCACTTGTTAGGGCCATGCAGAAGCTGTTAAACGAGTATGAATGTTTCTGTTCGCACTATGTGGATGATCTATTGATCTTTTCCAGGAACGAGCAAGAACATATGGAGCATTTAGAAAAGGTGATACAAAGGTTGGACGAAGGAGGGTTTAGCATGATAAGAGTTCATGCGACGGAAGGTTTAAATTTGTTTTGTTCTATAATGGAAGTTATTATATAGCGTAGTTAGACAGACGCGAAAGAAAAATGAAATTAGGGGTTGAGTAATAATTAATATGTAGAAATGCGTGGAGTGGTTTTAAATAAAACTAGAAATTATGCACATCAAGAAAAGAGTTATGAAGACAGACGAAATTTCCACTTTTATCTAAAACCAGTGGGGCCAATGAAGTGTTAGTAATTGCTAAAAGGGTATAAAGATTATTTTGTTTGAAGGTTGTGTATATGCCAAATAAAGCCAAATATCAGATCACGTAACTGAAAATTTTGTGTTTGCCGTACTTTACAAATGTTAAAGTATTTGAAGTATATTAGTCAAAGTAGAAGTGCCAAGACGTAAAACAATGACTTGATGACGTGAGAAAGCACAGTATTCAAGGATTTATACTAAGTTGTACGTTAATAAGCCAAAGAATGTACATTTGCTGATCGAAAAACCGGATGCGTCTGTAGAAGTTCCACTATTCACCACACAGAGCCAGGTTTATATGTGAAACATTTCGGCACTTATTTAGTAGAATCAACCTTTGGACAAACTTGTAGTATCAAAATTATAAGTGAAAATATTGTCAAAGCTGATTGAAGGGTGACGCGGTCTTATGAACCAATGATTGAACATTTAAGTATAAAATTGTAAAGTGTAAAAGATGAATTATAGGTATTAGTGACACAAACTAGTTGGGACGATTTAATTGGATGGGGGATTTGTAAAATGTATAAAGAGTAGGCATAATTTAAAAGGTGCTATCACCTAGGTAAACATAAATAACAGAATTCGATTAAAATATTTTGGTAACAAGACGTGTTTTTGTATACTACGCTAATTTGAATATTAAAAAGAGTAAATAAATTATTTTGAAAAGTTCAAGTCTTTAATTGAAACAAAGAAGAGTATAGATAAGTGAGTGGAATAATAATAATAGTAAAGACGGGTGGAAAGTTGTAAGAGTGGATTGGAGCGACATTGAAACAGGCGGAATTAATAATGGATGTTTGGAACGAGTTGGATTAAGGCAGAAAGGAATTGGATTGGATTTATTAGACTGAAGGAGAAACTACTTGGAGTGATTTGGATAGTGCATTGCGGATAGATTGGAATTGAGTGGAAACTAGAAAGGTGCATAGAATTGGAACGAGCAGATTAAAGAAAGGATAGCGTTGGATTAGCAGGAGTATTATACGGAAAGAAGGCATAAGTATAGAAAAATTAGCGCAGGGGAAGTAAAATTGCAAGGTATTCAAAATTCTAAATTTGGTCATTATTTATAGATTTGAGTGGATATCAAAATTAAGTATAGCAAAACCTGGTGTCTGGAAAGCAGAGGAGCCATAGTGATAGTGCAACGCAGTGTGAAGACCCATCCGGTGATTGAGATTTTGAGCCAGAGTTCAGAGAGGCCTACAGCGACGCGTAAATCGGGTGAGTACTGTGTTTTTGATACGTCAATTTGGTAAGAGTAATTGATTTGGCACAAGGCTACGTGGATCTGCTTATTAAAAATTTGGCATATACGAATATAAGGTTACATGTACTAAAATAAAGGTAGTGCAGTTTGGTTGGTGTTGTGACCATCTACCTATCACTGAACCCACGGTAGGTAGGTGTGGATACCCTGAGAAGGCGAGTTTCAATAGTCGAGGCATATTCATATAGTTTTGTTTTGTAGACCGACCAAACTTAGTTAAAGCACGAAATATAAGAGTCAAAAGTTTCACACTGTCAAGTATATAAAAATTGTAAATAAATAAATCACAGTTTAAAGTAAATATCATATAAAAAAGGGGGGGGGGGAGAGCATAAGAATATATATATATATATATATATCTATCTATCCACTTTCTCTACATTTTCTATAATGACGTTTCCTCTAATTAGTTTGTATGCTTCGTCTGTCTTTCCTATTTCCATCTTAGTTTGTACCTCTTTGCACTTTTCATCAATCATTTCTGTTTAGCTTTCCTGTATTTGCGAATAATTTCCCATTTTATGGCTTTGTATCTCTGTTTTTCTGTTACCTCTGATCTATTTATGTATTTTCATCTTTCTGCTATTAAATTCAGGATATCCTTTGTTATCCATGGTTTCTAATTTTCTTTTTGTGTATACCCCAGAGTATCTCTGGCCGCCATGTCTTAGCTGGATTTAGTGTTATTCCATTCTGTTTGTACTTCTTTAGTATAAGAAATTTTTCCGATATCGTTCAGCATTTCATTTTACTTTTTTCAAATCTTTCTTGACTATCTTTATCTTATCTTTTAGTTTCTCAAAGTCAAAGTGCCTTTTCCCGTTTCTTTTCTTCAAATTCTTAAATATAAATGCAGCTTTTATAATTGCGGTGTTGTGGTCAGTGTCTGTGTCTGATTCTGGGTAGCTTCTATAGTCTTTTACTTGATTCCTAAACTGTTGTCTAACAAGAATGTAATCTTTTGGATATCTTCCTATATCTCCTGGCTTCTTCCACGCATATCGTCTTCTAGCATGATGTTGAAATAATGTATTTGTGATGGTTAAATTGTTCTTGTCGAAAAATTCTACCAGTCTATTTCCGCTGTCGTTTCTCGTGCCTAAACCACATAAACCTACTACCGCTCCTTCCCTACACTCACCTACCTCTGCATTAAAATTTCCCGTAATTATTAAATTTTCATGTTCTTTTACGTATCTTAATATGTCTTTGGCATCTTTGTAGAAGGCGGCTTCGTGGCGTAGTGGTATGTGTGTGACTACTACGCCCATGGTCCCGGGTTCGAATCCCGACACGGTCCGCTTGAAAAATGTTAGGCGAGCATTTTTCACAAAAATACACCCTCGTTCAGATGAGAGGTAAATTGGAGGTCCCGTGTTTGAGTGTTGTCACGCACGTTAAAGATCCCTACCTTGCTTGGAGCAGTAAGGGTTCGGCAAAATTCCAAATTTTCCAGGTAAAAAAAACTCGCTTCCTGGCCAATGTAGTACCTTCGGGTGGAGCATTGGAAAATCACATGTAAGGTATCTTTTTAGATCGCTTCTATTTCTTGACTGTAGATAAAGGTGGGCATATATACTTGTATTATTACTGTGTTTACCTGTTTAGATTCTAATCTAACCATGAGTACTCTTTCGTTCTTTTGTAAGTAATTTTCTACACAGTGTCGTATCGTTTTTCGCATAACTATCCCCACACGCGAATTTCCTTCCTCTGATCCTGTATCAATTACCCTGATGTCTCTACTCCAAAAATCCCCCGCCTCTGGCCACCGAACGTCGCTTATTCCTCTTATGTCTAGTGCTAACCTATTCATTTGAATTTTTAAGTTCTCTAGCTTACCTACTTGCTTCATACTTGTAACATTTCACGCACCGATTCACAAAATATTCCCAACTTTTATTCTGAACTTTTCGATCGCATCCTCCGGAGTATACCCTTCTCGGAGATTCGAATGGGAAACTAATTTAACTCCGGAATTTTGTACTCCAGAGGATGCCATCATGTTTAATAAAATTTAAGTACACTGTGTACTTGGGAGGTAATGTGGTGGTTTCCCGTTGCTTTCCACGTCGCAGTAGTGTGCGTTAGAGTGACATACCGATCCCTATGGTCTCTGCCACTCAAAGTACCGGAGGAGCTGCTGCCCTCTTTTTGGGACCTGTCTTTGTCTGGTTCCCCACCATAGACCCTAACAATTTGGTAACATTTTTGAATCGGCTCTTTAGCTCATTGGAACACGCAAGCCGTTCCATTCATTCTAGTAATCTAGAACTTTGTGAACGTGGAGGTCCTTTCGGAACTGACATACAGTCCCAAAAGGAATACATACAAAAGTCAAAAACAGGCATTTACGTAATCGTTCGTTATAACGTGATGTAAACAAAGCGACAATTTGCGTATAATACCGTATAAACCTAAACATTTTAAAATATCAAGAATAAAATCTTATAATCTAAATAATAGGTGTACAAGAATACTTACATAATATTTCCAACCTTAAATATATACAAGAAATAATACAGTAATACAGTCATTGGGAGGTGCAGCTCTTAAGAATCGGACGTAACATTAAATCTAACTAATGTAACCATAACTTATATGGATCAAACATTAACTAATTTGGTAAGCAAGTTGACGTTAAGATTCATGTATAAAGAAAAAGGCAACAGTAAAAAGTGCTCTAACGCAAGCTTTGTTTTAATTAGTTGTGACTTTGAGAATAATTACATAATCGCTCGTGTATTGTGAACGTGAATTTGGTAACGTGCAGTCTGCAATTTATAAGATAATCATGGGTACTAAATCACAGAATCAACCAAAGAAGTGTCTATTTTTCAAAACAGCAACACAAGTAAAGAAAGCAGCCAAAAACTGTACCGTAAACCATCTGCGTCTCTGGTACCATCTTCAAGAATTCGGAAGTGCGGGCTGCACTCGTCTACGGGCGGGGTGCTGGACCAAACAACATATCTATACTAGAATCCTACTACTACAACAACGCATTTTAATATCGCGATTCATAACATCTCTTTTCGCATAAAGGACGTTGCGCGGAATTAAAATCGAATAACAAAGATATAGGAAGAGAGTCTTTCAAAGGCTCCGCTTGTATTTATATAGATTTAGAACAACGGGGAAGGTAACATAAAACCAGTCCCAACGATAGAATGTTAAATACTCCTGAACACCAGTAAATATTTTTCAGACAACTGCAAAATATTCGTAGAATGCAAGCAATAAAGAAAGCAAAAGGTCTTAATAATACAATAATCAATTCCACTTCGTTGTTCGATGGAAACGCAACGTATATTTTAAACGCCCAAGCAAGTATGCAACCTTGCATACAAGCAAACGAAGCGCAACGTATAACCAGTTGCCCAACTTATAGAAATGAATAGAGATTTGTATTAATATCGATCCACATCTGTCTATTCCAAAGCTTATGTTTATGTCGTTGCTGTATGTTTCTGTTATTCTAAGTAGGTGATTGAGTTGTGAGTTTATTTGATGCTGTTAGTTTGAGGTCGTCCGTATATAGAAGGCGAGTTATTTTATGTGGGTGTGTACCTGTGGTGTTGTATTCGTATTTTGTGTTGTTAGTGAGTTCGATAGTAAGTTTAGTGCTAGGCAGAACCAGGAAGTACTTAGTGAGTCTCCCTTGTATATGCCTCCCCTATCTCTATGGGTTTCGTTTTTACGTTTTCTGTGTTTGTTTTTATGATTAGCGTTGTGTTCCAGTTTTTATTATTGCATCTATGAATTGTATTAGTGTTGTGTTTGCTTTGTATGTTTGTAGTTTGTATATATTAACCATGAGTTTGGTATGCTGTCGTATGCCTTTTGGTGGTCTACGTATGCGTAGTGTAAAGTTCTAACTTTAATTTTAGCTTGGTGTGTTATTTCTGTGTCTATTATCAATTACTCTTTACATCCCCGTATTTCGTTGTTGCATCCTTTTTGTTCTTCGTGTATTATGTTGTTTCGTCTTGCAAGTGTGACTAACTTTTGTGTTATTATGGATGTTAGTATTTTGTATATTGTTTGTAGGTATGTTATTGGGCGATATTTTGATGGGTTTTCTTTGTTATTCTCATTTTTGTTCTGTCAATGTACGTGATGTTGTGTGTGGTTGTGTGATATATTTGTTGTATAATTTTGCTAAGTGAGTGTTTGTGTCCATAGAAATGGTTTTATCCAAAAGTTTGCTATTTTGTCTTGCCAAGTGCTTTCTAGTTGTGTGATTTGTTAATGGTTTGATTTGTCTAATTTTTTCGTGTGTGATGGTTATTTCTTGTATTTCTTTTATTGTGTTGTATATGTTTGTTTCTATTTGGATCAATGGATCCACAATGGTGCGTGCTGGTTGTGTTGTGTTCGATTTGATCATAGATTGTTCCAAAAGTGTTCGGTGTCCGTTATGTTTTGTGGGTTGTTTATTATGATTTTTGATTTGTCTATAGTTTGGTAGAATTTCCTTTAGTTTTGAATGATTTTTTTTTGTTCTTTCCTGTTATTACTTTTTTGGTATCTTCCGAGTCTTTTAGCTTGTGCTTGTTGTCTTTGTTTCTTTTCGTCTAGTTGTTCTATTGCTCTCTGTTTCGTATTTCTCCTATTACTTTTCGTTTCTTTTCCGAACTTTTCTTTTATGTATTGTGTTAGCTGTCCTGTTTTTAAATTTTTAGTATTTTTGTTTGTATTCTGTGTTGCCATGGTGGTATTGTTTGTTTCTTTTGTTTGTTGTCTTTGATTGTTTTTGTTTTGTGTGGATTTTTATTGTGGCGAGTGCTCCCGTATAAATTAGTTGTAGTTTCCTTCCGTAGTTGTGTTGCTTTGTATTTTGTTTTCTATTATTGTGTTAATGTGTGCAATTGTTGTGTTTATGTTTGTTTTGTCTGGTGTTTTGTATATGAACGGTTTGATAGCATTGTTTGTCTTTGAATTTTGTGTATGTTATTTATTTGTATTTTATTTTTTGTGATTTCTTTGTTTGTATCTTAAGTTATTTCGTGTGGTAGTTGTGTGTTTATTTGTTTTTCTCTCTGGTTATTATTTTTCCGTGTCTTCTTTTGTTTCGTTTCCTTTATCTGTTTGCTTTTCGGTGTATGTTTCTGTTTGGTTGTTGTTGTGTAGTATTTGTTGTACTTGTTCTTTTATGTGATCTATTTCTGTTCTGTTGCTTCTGATTATTACTCGTACTTGATCCGAGAATCTTTGTTCTGTGATGAATTGTAGTTCTGGGTATTTGTTTGTAAATGTTTTGTGTAATAGAGATCTATAATTTGTTAAGTTTGTTTCGTTGTTAGTTGTTTGGTAATAACATAAAATAAGGTTTTGGTGATTTTGTCTGACCATCTTGTTCGCTATTTTTGTGTTCCTCTTAATGTGGTCGCGGACAACATATCTCGCAAAACACATCTATTTAGATTTCAATTTTTTTGTGACTTTTGTGTTTTGTGCTTTTGTTCAGGTGTATTTCTTGTACAACATCTCTAACTTTTGTGTCGTACGGTTTTTGTTTTTAATTTTTTAATTTCATCATATTTTCATTAGTACTGCGGTGGTGATTGTCACTTTAAGCAGAGCCACATTGCCCAGGTAAGGCCAATTACTGTAGGGTGTCACCCGGGACCCAACACGCATCCGCTTATGACATCGTTCTGACCTCCGAAGCCATGCAACCTTCGCCACAGATTGCTCTAGGTTTTTTTTTTGTTGATAGGAATATATTATGAGACTATACTCGATGAGGGAAGATGAAGGAGAGGAATGGATTGATTTGATTGAAAGGGTGTTGGTCGAAGATAAGGGTGGTACACCAGACAAATGAGCTCACGTACCTCGGGTGTTCCGCGCTCGAACCTGTTTAGGAGGTAACAGATCCCTGAGGGGTTATTATAATTATTATTCTTTTTTCTTCTCATATACAATGTGTCTGTTTTTACGTGGCACGGCAAATATCTCGGTTATTATAAGAATTTCAGAGAAATGTTATATACAAAGGTTATGTAACTTTTTATTTGCAATAATATGTCAAAATCAAAAAAACAATGAGCATCAAATTTTTGAGATATAGCAAACACATTCAAAATTTTAAATGGAACATACCAATTGTTATTACATGTTCTTAAAGTGCTTAAAATTTTCTTTCCAACGATATATCACTCAATAATCATTAGACACATAAATCAAATATTAAATAGCGCTTAACACGTACCTAATTGAAATAGGCATTCAAAACAGTGGGCGGCAAAACAATTGCTAGCGCTCACCTAAACGCAGAAATTGATAATAATAACAACAACAAAGAAATACTAAATTACAAAATTAATTTAAAATGTTAAAGGTTATGTTCCACATGGCCTCCATTATTTGCAAGACATCGCTGAGATCTAATTATTAAATTTCTTCGCGCTTTTTGCAACATACATGGTGCTATTTGACCACTCATGGTGCTATTTGACCACTCGCTTTTCGAATGCAATCTTTAAGGATATCAAGACTTTCTGGGCGCGTTACATAAACATGTTTGAGATATCCCCAAACAAAAAAATCTAAAACAGAAAGATCTGGTGATCTTGCTGGCCAGTTTATGGGACCTCCATGTCTGATCCATTTTGCACCAAACATGAAGATCAACAATGTGGAATTAAGTTACTAAGGAACAACTGTCAAGAAGCGCTATCAATTGTTTCACTGTCCACTGTTTTGAATGATTATTTCAAATAAACGTCTGATGTTAAGCGCGATTTAATAATCGATTTCTGCGTTTAATTGATTGGATAATTATTATTGAGTGATATATCGTTGGAAAGAAAATTTTAAGCACTTTCAGAATATGCAATAATAATGCATAAGTTCCATTTAAAATTTTGAATCGATTTGCTGTATCTCAAAAATTTCACGCTCCATGGTTTTTTTTTATTTTGACATATTATTGCAAATAAAAAGTTACACAACTTTTGTATATAACATTTCTCTGAAATTCTTACAATAGCCGAGATACTCGCTGTGACACAAAAAAACAGACACACTATATGGTTTTAGTAGATATGCACGTGGACTGCTGCCAAACATGCTTTCTCTTTATTTTTAGGTTTTATTGTATATTTAAAAATTCTCTAGTGATTATTATTATTATCTCTTTATTCACAGATTTAAATATCTGGGATTAATACATTAGTGGACAAAGTCAAACTAAAGTAACAATTTCTGCTTATGCTATGAATGTTGTAAAAATCTTCTGGTGATGGCGGTTGTACTAATTATTACACTTTTTTGTATTTGCAGGTGAATATCTTTGTCAATGTGTAGTAACTTTAAACTATCAAAAAAACTTTTAGGTGTAATTCCTGTTGCTGAGATGATCACTGGTACAATTTTAACGATGTTTTCTTTCCACATGTTCTCTATTTCATGTGCCAAAGCTTGATATTTTTCGCACTTTTCTTTGTATTTCTTCTTTAAATTTTGTGTCAGTGGGATTGCTACATCAATAATATATATTTCTCGTGAATCATGGATTTTAAGTACGATGTCTGGTTTGTTATGTAGTAAACGTTTATCAGTTGTAATTTGTCTGTTCCAATAAAGAGTCTGTCGGCTGTTCGTTAAAACCTGTTGTGGATTGTATTTGAAGTAGGGTGTGTATTGGGCTATCAATTTATATTTCAAGGCTAGTTCTTGATGTATTATCTTGCATATTGCATCGTGTCTATAGATATAGTCAAGAGGTGCTAATGTACTGCATCCTGCAATTATATGATCCGTTGTTTCTCTTTCTGATTGACATAATCTGCAATTATCATTTTCTATTGTAGGATCCTTTATGATGTATTTCAAATAATTTTTTGTTTTAATTACTTGATCTTGGATTGCAATCATAAAGCCTTCAGTTTCCGCATAAGTATTTCCCTTTTTAAGCCATTCGTTTGATTTCAATTTATCTACGTTGGTTTCTTGTAACTGGTTAAAGAATCGTCTGTGTAGTTCTTTGCTTGACCATTTTGTTTGTTTAGCAACACTATCTTCAACTTTGTCCAATGGATGAAAATTTTTTGTACTTAAATGAAGTGGTGTTATGTTCTTATCTGTTATTACGATAGAGTAATATAGTAAACTCGTTTCTTTCTTTAGTAAAAAGTATTCTCTGATTTTATGTATTTGGTTGTAGTGAAGAGAATAGATATCCGTGAATCCTCTACCGCCTTCTGAACGCGGAATATTAAAACGTTCGACAGAAGATTTTGGATGATGCATTCGGTATTTAGTGGCTGTAGTCCTTGTTAGTCGGTTTAGTTGTTCCAGCTCGGTGTTACACCAGTTTACTATGCCAAATGAATAGGTTAAGATAGGTATTGCATAGGTGTTAACTACTTTGGATACGTTTCTGGCATTTAGATGAGTTTTCATGATTTCTTCTAAGCGTTCCTTATATTTCAACTTTAATATTTCTTTCGTTTTTGTATGGTCAGTTTTGGTTCTCTGTATAATTCCCAGATATTTGTACTCCTCGTTTAATTTTAGTGCATTTATGTGTTCATTTGCAGTAACTAGATTGTATCCTTCATGTAGGCTATGCTTTCCTTTTTCAATTTTTTGAGTTTTGCACTTATTTACTGCAAATTTCATTCCAATATCTAGACTGAATTTTTCTGTAATTTCTAGGAGGTTTTGTAATTGGTGAGCTGTTGAGGCATATATTTTTAAATCGTCTACATATAGTATGTGGTTTATGCGACATTTTTAGTGGGGTTGTTGATTGTGTAGCCATATTTTGTATCATGTAATAACCTAGATAAGGGGTTAAGTGCCAAACAGAACCACAAAGGGCTTAAAGAATCTCCTTGAAATATACCATTATTTACTTTAATAGTATTGGAAGTAATAATTTTGTTTTTGGTTCGTAGCTGAAGTATTGTGCTCTTTAGTTGTGTTGAGCAAGACAAAATTATTATTATTATTATTATTATTATTGTTATTATTATTTATTATACATGTAACTGTTCTAAATAAGTGTGCGGTAACAGCAGTACATATGAAAATCCGTCCCTGTAAAAATGTATATTATGTCGGAGAGCCTAAGAAAGTATTGACAAATTTTGAAGAACTCGCCTTATTGGTAGATGTTAAAGGTTAAAGAGGTTAAAGGTTTCTCCCATGGAAGATATCTAATTTTTTCTTTTTTGGCGGAACTGTTGAACTGTATTAAATAACTACGTGGAAACGGCAGTAAATATGAAAATATGTTTCTGAAAAAGTGTGCGTCGCATCGGAGAGCTTAAATTAATTTCTGAGTAATTTTAAAGCCTCTATCGCGTATGGTTTAAAAAATGTTTCTTTGCGATACCATTGAAGTGTCGTTGATATGCTGCAGCGTTGATAAACGCTTTTAGCTGTTTCTAAAAAATACGTTACGTAGTAACTATTGCCTTGGGTCGCTTTGTAAAAATATATAAAGGCATCTCTCTGGAAGATATTGGAAGAAACCCCTTTTTTTATTATTGGGCTTTCTTACATATTTATCAGGCAATATATATGGTTTATTTAAGGTTCTTAACAAATTTTGTATACTGGATTTATTAAAATAATTACTTCCTATTGATATTGTTTGTTTTGCTGTAGTTACTGAAGGGTAACTACAGAGTTTTCAGTAAGTTGATAGGCTAGTAGCAATGAAAGTAACGATTGTTGAAAGTCGCGTAGAAAACTTATTACCCAAGGATGATAAGCGTAGTCTTACTGTTAAAATAAAAAGGCGGCATGTTTACACTTTGGGACCACTAGCTGCAGTGACGAACATTTTTAACCATTTTACTGCAGCTGTTTGAGGTTGTGAATGCTTCAAATTGTATTTATTGACACTCAAAGGAATTTTGAGTTTTGCACCCAGTATTTGAAATTGCTTCTTATATGATATACACATATATTTGAGAAGGAAAGATATATATAAAAAAGTTGTCTTAGTGCAATGATAGACATATTTAAAGTTGATTGCTTATATGATTTTTATTGAACTGAATAAAAGATAATACCATTTTGCATGTAGATATGATGAATGATATTCATAGAGTATGTGTAAATACGTTATTTGATAGTAAAACCTATATGCTTAATAAGGACCACTGATCCCTACTGGACCGTGTTTAATATTCTCATTTCCGGCACTACCTAAATGTCCTCCGGTTACACCTCCTAATAAAGTTGATCCAGAAATGTCGCCACCACTAATGCTGGTAAGACCACCAATACCTCCAACAAAACTACCCCCAATACCATTGCTATTACCATGAGAAATTCCTGCTTTTAAAGTTTTAATGAAGGTTTGAACATTTCCAAGTTCTGAAACGCTTGGTCCGACGGCTTGTTCGTGCAAGCCACCAGCCAGAGCTTGCTGAGCTTCTTGTTCTGTTTTATATTTGATAAAGAATACTTCTGGTTTAGTTGGTTTTGTTGCTAAGGTAGTAGGAATGGTAATCGTGCCCCCATTTTCAGGTTTTTTTACCAAAACGTAAACCAAAGTTTTATCTTCAGATATAGAAGGTGGAGAAATAACTTCTGGTTTAGGAAAACCGTAGCTTGGAACTTTAATGAAAATTGTTTTCGTGTTTCTTGCCGATTTGGGAGCGACATAAATGCGAAGACGGTCTAATGGTTCATCAGGAACAGCATAAAAATAAACTTGTTTTTGGTCGTGTATTAAATTACTACTACCACCTATATCGTATCCACCATTTAATCGACTTCCAAGGGTTCCACTAATGAAGTCTCCGCTTCCTATTAAATTTCTTCCCAAATTGTTGATAAAACCTCCCTGGTTATTGACACCACCAATACCAGGTAGATAACTTCCTGAAGGAACGAGCGATATATCAGGCCTTCCATAAGTCGTTACTACAAACGACAGGGCTACAATCTGTTAACGTAAAATGTTAGATTTATTAATTGATTTTAACAAAAATAATTACCACAAAAGTTTTCATGACGGGTGATCGCATTTAACTAAAAAACAGAAGTACTTTATAATTGATAATGCGTATTGCATAGTAAATCTATCTTATATACATATTAGCCCCACTAACAATTAATATTTTAGTAATATTTGTATATTTTACAGTGTAATATTAAGCAGTTTATAATAATTGAGAACATCAAAATGCAAATTTTATTCTCAACTTTAACTCTTGCTTGTAAGGTCTGCAATTCACGTGTATTGTGCATTTTATTAAGGATTACAAACATCAAATTCTAGGCCATGGGTCAGCAAATAGCGAACCCTGGTTTACATATTTGTTTTTTGTGGGTTCTTTGCTTCACTCTTGCTAATTAGTATTTCTTGGCTTTTGATTAACGTATACAATTTATCATAAAATTACGCATTTGTCTTTCAACGCAAATGTAGAAATAACAATAACCGTTTATTCACTTCTAACCATTAGCGAACCAAGGTAAAATGCGCCCCGGTGCATAAATTAAAATTGCGTCCTTTGAATTAAATACATATATAACATATGAAATAAACCACCACCTAAATAAATTAAAAATATACTGTTTATTTATACGAATTGCAATAACATAATGTACAAATAAATAAAATACAATTTACTATCAAAGTTAACATTAATAGATACAAAGTATATAATACAGCAAGCAAAAGTAAAATACAACCCAGATAACAAAAATTGTATTTACTTCTAAGAACTAGAGCTACATCAAAAAATCAATGACTTGTTTGTAACTTATAATTTAATTTTAAATGCATTTTCCTAAATAATGGACTTTATCTTTTGCTTTCGTTGCGCATTGTAAATGATTTGCAATGGCCTTATCAAATTTTGTCAATACTTCAATAAGTTTCAGAAAATTTTCGTTCGTTATTGAAAGCATAGCGACATCATCTGCAGCAGTTAATGTTATAATTCCTCGGGACATAAGTTTGATTACTAATTGTTAAAAAACAATATTTATTGTCGTGATTATCAACAATTTTTTTTGCCACTCTTCGTAACGTTTTTTTTTTTAAATAATTTCTACAGAATTAACTTTTTAAAAAATCATTTCTGCAGTAAAATATTTTTCATATTTTTCAAATACTGTAATGCTTGGCCTTATTTTGATACATAAATAGAATATTGGAATGTGCTATACGATGAATCAAGTTGCTCAAGAAGATACCTATAATTAAAATAAAACCGCACAACGATGATGTTATGTCTCATTAGACTTTCCTCGTCAAATAATTTAACTAACAATCAATATTACAACTATTATGAATTGTTACAATACTATCGAAATTTCACGAATAATACTTCTTGCAACAAATAATAAGGTAGGTAATTCATTTAGAAAATAGACAAGTCTGCGATTTCTAAAAATATAACGTACAAGATATTTAAAATTTAATTATTTTATTAATAACTATCCTGTAGACAATAAGCATGTACTTTCTCTCTTTAGGTAATCGATTTGAAACTAGACAAGTCATGAATTCCAATACCATGCATGCTAATTTATAAAATTTACGCTGACGAAGATTTTAAAATACTTCCAAGGCTAAATTGATTTTTAAAGTATATAGAGAAATCTATGTATAATTGGTTGTCTATAGCACCTATAAGAGTTTATCTTATTTTGAAAATTCCTAAAGGTTTGGGTTTCTCAGAAAAATGTAGACCAAACTTATGTATCATGCCCTAAGACGATTTTGAGGAACTTCCTAAAATTAGGGGTATAACTTTGTAAGGGTGGTTTGATTTAAACAATTCCCACGGTTTTTAATTATCCGGGAAATTCCGGGTTAAAGCGTATATCTCGGGTAAACAAAAAGGATTTAAAGATGAAGTTAAAATTAAATAAACAAAAAATTTAAGGTTTCGGGGTTTTATAGGGGTGTAACTATGTAAGGGGCGGCCCGATTGAAAAATTTCTGTGTATTTAGATTGCCCGGGAGATTCTGGATTAGGTGCATGTGGTTAGTCGAAGAAAACTCTTACCTAGGTTAGTGGAGTGATGTGGAAGTGGATCGCGTGGATCCTATGGGTGGATACCATAAGGTGGATCTGTTCCAGAACCGGCCTATTCTACTACTCAAGGTGTTTGATATGTGAAACGAAGCTTTAGAGCAGTGTCGCAAGGATTTATGGCAAAAATATATCTAACATACCGAAACACATAAGCGAAAAAGCACTAGATGTGACTTATTGAGTTAATAATACAAGTTGATAGCGACAGTGATACATCAACAAGAAGCGATTGCAATTAAGAAAACTGTGATCGTTTTTTTACCAACACATCTCTGTACAGTTTTTGATACTTTACTATGTATTCGAATCAATTTTTATTTTTTAATCCAATTGTTTTGAGGGGTTATTTGGAACCAATTTTATTTGTGCGAAAATTTTTTAGGAAGTCAAATTAGTGTTCGTAATGACTTATATGCATTTTAAACAGGCGATACCTATTAAAACAAATATGTAAACCTTTAAAATTTATAATACATTAACCTAACTTGCATTTCAGGAGGTGCCGTGCCTGAGTTAAGACAAGCCACTTATTCCTTATTAGTAGGTACGTACGTAACGAGAAGGAATTTAATTTGCTTGTTATGACATGTTTATTAATATTTGTTGATATAGAATGGATGTACGTTTTTATCTTAACAATGGTCATTCTATCGTATGTTGAACCTGCGCAGTTGCCAAGTTACATTTAATAGAGTTAAAACACCAATACAATTTTTATCTAACCCCGTTACGAAATGTCAAATTCTAAATGTATTTTTAACGTTACGGAACGTTACATGTTATTATAGCTGTCAGTTCATTACAACACTAGTGATGTAATGAATTTTTACATAACTGTGAATACTTCACACTTTATTTTGCAATAGATATGTACATAATATTAATCTATAATAACGCTCAGGTAAAGCGGTGAAGCTGAATTATTTACATTTGGGATCATACAATCCTTTTCCTATATTTTAAAGCGGGATTGGATAAAATATTGAATTAACACATTATGAAACCCTAATTTTATTTAACTTATGTAGTTTGCAAAACTCGCTCACTGTGTTTGCTCGTTTTGACAAATATTACATTCGTCATAACAAATAATTTTGTCTGGTATTAGGAAAGTAGTTCAAGCGTAGAGAGTGGTTAATTTTTTGGTTATTTTACAAGGAGAAAAGCCAGTGACCCGTTCCACTGTGGTTGCAGCTCATCAGATTGGCGGATTTCTTTCTGCAAAGCAACAACAAAGTTCTTGAATTATACGCGAATCATTGTGTATTCATAAATACAAAATATTCTCCATCCATTTTCTCTACTTGAATGTAAACAACTAATTATCGGTGACTTCTTCAAATTTCCGACTTGATAGTAAAGATGACATTGCCAGACAGAATTTAATAACTAGCCTATGATAACTAAGGTAAAAATAAACGAATCACCGAATACCCACTATAACATCAACATATTGCATTATATTTGCCTTTCCTCTTTTCAACGTTGTTCATTCAGCACCTGTTCTTTATACGTTTATTTGTACTAAATATTCAAGATATAGCTTTCATTTCTAACTAAATTTGAATAAGATTATTTTGCTATCAGAATAAAAGGGTTTAATTTCTTTTTATTTAATACTTACTTTACTAGTTATTACAATGTATTTAATGATAAATTACATACTAAGTGCAATTATTCTTTAAATATAGAATTGGCTATGTACACATGAAAAGAATATTAATGGTCAACGCGTAATCAAGTTTAAAAACAGAGCACTTTGGACTATAGATTAGTATCTTCAGTGATGTTTTCTTGTAGGAAAGAAATCTACCATCAACAATATTTAAAATAAATAAATTAAAACGTAAAATGTCAAATGTCATATGGACATCGCAATATCGCAGCTGCAATTGCGAAGTTTTTATTATTACAGGATACAATTTATCACATTATAGAAGCCATTATTTTATCATACTATTAACAATTTCACATTATTACCCAAGTCAACTAATTCAAACATTGTAACTAAAATACTGCTGATGTCTGAAATTAGTTGACACATTTGTGTATTTATTGACTGTTTTCCTACCTGCATTCGTACATTTGTACACTGGCATTTGTATAATTATTTACAATTTTTATTACATTTTTAAGTACAAAGAACGCGACATAACTAACGTAAACTTACACGTTTTATTAATTATGAAAATAACTTCAAAACCAATTTCGAGTCTCGTCCTGAGTCAATTCCTAGAGAATAATTACAGAATTGAATGGCCGTTTGGTTATTTCAAAATCTTTACTGTAATCATTTGGGGGTATTCGTGAACAAATAATTACCATTTCAAATGAACTTGTTCTTGAGGAACGATACATTACTTGTATTCCATTATGATTCTTGAAAGTTGCAATATTTCTGATTTGACTGATGTTTGTAGGTCATCTCATTCTTCAAGTTCGCGATCAAATAACTCAGAGTCGCACAGTTCTAACTACATTAAGCTTCCGACAATAAATCTGTCACGCTATTCTGGAAAACTAGCTCGAATATAGAGACACAGTTGACTCTCCAGTCAATATACCGGGTGTCCCAACGCATACGAAACGCTCGATTACTGCTTAATGGTAACGTTTAGCGAAAAAACTTTCAAATAAATCTTATGTATACTCAAAATGGCTACAACGTAAAATTAATTAGTATTATACAGGGTGCTCAATAAAAAAGTTATTTGCCAAAGTTATGTTTTTTAAATGGAACACCCAGTATTTTATTACAAATTCTGATTGCTCGTATCAAACTAGGGTAACTTTTATCAGGATCACCTATACCTAAATCTCATAGTTGTTGAGGTATTCAACTTTTTTCAAAATCGCATGATTCATTAAAAAATTTTGTAACACCGTGTTTTAGATGATGCTGAACATTTAACTTTTGTAGGGGAATAGTATAAACTTGTAGTTAATGGAAACAACACCAGTTATAAAAATAATATACAGGGTGTCCATTGCATCGTTTTCCGTTTATTGAACAATTAACGCAATTAAGTCGCTTATTTCAAATGGAACACCCTGTATATTTTCAAGTAGTAAAATGCAAAATTAAATTCTCCATTAAACAATATTAGGTTACCCTATATTCATATTCAACCGTTTCCGAGTTATTAGCGAATAATTAAAAATGTTGGTACATAATTCTAATGTTGGATAATTTATTTTGATCACAGCGGCGCGCCGCCTACCAAATAATATTAACTATTTGACTTCGTTGCAACAGCAGCCATGTTTAACTTTTGTTTTTGTTGTTTATCAGTTTTGTGTCTGTGTTGTTGTGAGGTGAACATTTGTAAAATGAAAACCTATGGTCTTAACGAAAGTATTGATATGATATTGGTAGTTGGCGAAGCTGAAGAAAATGGTCTATTAGCTTCAAGATTTTACGCTCAGAAATTTCCTAATCGAATGCATCCTAATACAGCTGCGTTTGAAAGATTATTGCAACGTTTTAGAAGTAGGTAATATTGAATGTGAAAAACTCAACAAAACCATTGTTATGGAATGTTGCTTCATCACTGAACAAAACAAAATTCAAAAAATTATCATCTTCTCCGATTTGATAATCCAAAATTAATTCTGCTTTGAAAATCCCCATCCTTAAGCTCTTGGTGAAGCTGAATTTTATATGGGTGAAATTTGTTGGCTTTTAGTATTTTTGAAACACTAGTATTACTCAATCCGATTGTTTGACTGGTTTTACGTAAACTAGTATTAGGATTTTCTACTACAAATTCCAATACCAATAATTGATTACCTTCACTATTAGTAACATGCTTTAATTGTCGAGTTTTTTCATATTCAACATTACTAGTACTTATAATAATCTTTCAAACGCAGCTTTATTAGGACACATTCGACTTTGAAATTTTTGAACATAAATTCTTGAAGTTAATAGACAATTTTCCTCAGCTTCACCAACTACCAATATCATATCGATCCTTTCGTTAAGACCATAGGTTTTCATTTTACAAATGTTCACCTCACAACAACACAGATACAAAACTGATAAACAACAAAAACAAAAGTTAAACATGGTTGCAGTTGCAACGAAGTCAAATAGTTAATATTATTTGGTAGGCGACGCGACGTGCCGCCTGTGATCAAAGTAAATTACTCAACTTTAGAATTATGTACCAACATTTTTAATTATTCCCTAATAACTCGGAAACGGTTGAATATGAATATAGGGTAACCTAATATTGTTTAATGGAGAATTTAATTCTGCATTATACTACGTGAAAATATTCAGGGTGTTCCATTTGAAATAAGCGACTTACTTGCGTTAATTGTTCAATAATCGGAAAACGATGCAATGGACACCCTGTATATTATTTTGATTACTAGTGTTATGTTTCTATTAACTACAAATTTATACTATTTCGCTACAAAAGTTAAATGTTCAGCATCATCTAAATCATGGTGTTACAAAAATTTTTAATGAATCATACGATTTTGAAAAAAATTGAATGTCTCAGCAACTATGAGATTTAGATATAGGTAATCCTGATAAAAGTTACCCTAGTTTGATACGAGCAATCAGAATTTGTAATAAAATACTGGGTGTTCCATTTAAAAAAAACATAACTTTGGTAAATAACTTTTTTTATTGAGCATCCTGTATAATCCTAGTTAATTTTACGTTGTAGCCATTTTGAGTATACATAAGATTTATTTGAAAGTTTTTTCGCTAAACGTTACCATTAAGCAGTAATCGAGCGTTTCGTATGCGTTGGGACCCCCGGTAAATACGTTCATTAGTGACGTCCAATGTTTCCATTACCTGTAGGCCTCTCTTAGCGGGTCTGGCCTGCTGGTTATAAGTAGGGTAGCTAAGCCGCTTTGGCAACAGAGATCCACAGCAAGATATGTATACGCCGATTCGAGAACAATATGAACAGCTAAGCCGCTTTGGGAAACAAAACGTGCAGCAAGATATGTGTACGCCGCTTTGAGAACAAAATTGTCTTTGTGTGTAAATTTGTTGCGTCGTGGGGTCGTTAGGTCTTTGGGTGTGCGTTCGGCGGGGTCGTTAGATTTTTGTCGTGGGGTGGTGCGCGTGCGCTGGGGTGGAGATATTTTCTTAAGAAATTTTTTTAGCAGCGTTCCCGACGTTAAATATTAAATATTAAATTTTAAAAAAATGTTGTGTGTGTAGAAAATGGAGTTTACGTGTTGGTTCGTATTTTTCTGGGTAGGTTAAGCTAAAAATTAAAACGCCGCGGTGAAGAATTTTTTTAATATTAGGCAAACGCGTGCAAGTTTTAGCTCTCCTCATAAGCTGCGTTTTGTACGAAGTAGAAAATAAAATTAAGAAAATATACGAAATGTTATATGATAGAGGTCAAATTTTTAAACGTTTGCAGGTAAAATCTTGTAAAAAAGAAGTCGTTCACTTCTCGCAATTTCAATGTCACGATAAAATACTAAGAATTTGCATGCAGTCGAATATAACAACGTGTTTGGAATTATAAATCTATGGTTATATGATGGAGGTCAAATTTTTAAACGTCTGCAGGTAAAATCTTGTAAAAAAAGAAGTCGTTCACTTCTCACAATTTCAATGTCACGATAAAATACTAAGAATCTGCATGCAGTCGAATATAACCTCGTGTTTGGAATTATAAATCTATGGTAATATATATGTAAATCACACCGACATTCGACTTTTAATATAATGTATTTAATTAACATAAGGTGTGTTGCAAAAACATGTTAGGACTATTTCCTTCTTGGTATGCAAAATATACCACCTTTCATCACGATTTATTTGACTCTCAAATAAAAAATTAATTTAATCTTATATCAAGGATCTCTTGCTTACATTTTAGCAATTTGAATATATTTAAATATTTAAATGTAATTATACATTTAATTTATGTGGCAATAAAAATTCTTTTACTTTTAGCGGTTTGGTGATTGTATGTAGATGACGTATTAGACATTGTATATATATATAACTCGTTTAATTGCACAAACGTGATAAAAAATTTCTAGGTTATGCAAAAACGTGCATGTAGTGAAGAATTTAACGGTGATCTTTAGAGCTTCGTCATTGTTTTTATTCTCGTTGCTTTAGTTAATTAAAGAGAGATTTGTAGGTTAAACAAAAATAGGAAATGTGGTGGATGACATAATCACTCTCAAAATGATGAATGGTGGGGGAAGGGAGCTTCTAAACGTGTCCTAAACGGGGCTCTGCCCCATTATTTTTGTATTAAATATCAAAAAGAATAGGAGAAATTATTCGACTCGTATTTTATAATGGTTTTAATTTAAAATATTGGTGTGTACAAAAAAAAACATGTTAAGACAGGTCACTCGTTATTTTATTCATGATTGCACCACCAAAATAATTTATACAACCACACTGAACTCGTACCCGGATCTAAAATTTAACCTTTAAATGTATGCAAATAATGTCGTTATTTAAAACGTGGTGAAGAATTTGGATAGTGATGTAATCATTCTCAAATGCGGAATGGTACTCGATAAGGCGTTCTGAACGGAGGTTTTGCACGCATTAGGTGATTGAATACTTCGGAGATTTTTAGGTTAAGCAAAAACGTGCACGTGCTGAAGAATCCCCCGAGATTTTTAAAAAAATATTTTTGTATTAAATATATAATTTTAAAAAGAAACACACAAAATTTGAATGTTTTATTTATATTAGTTTCACTTACCAGCTTATTTTAATTACATGCTAATGAGTTCATATATTTTCATACAGTTTGATTGATTCACTGCCGAAACAAAACATTTTTTACACAGCTGGCAATACTGGGTGTCGTTTTTTCAATACAATATCAGTAACTATTTACAATACAGCTGAATACTGAAATGTAAAGTAACTTTCACACATTTACCTACGTGTACTTAAATTTAATTGAATTCTAAAAAATATATGCATATCTATGGCAGGCAACCCAGCATACACCAATTATATATTCTTAGTGTAAAATTTTATTGTTAGGTGAATAACCAGCAATTTATTATGTAATATTTATTGCTACAAGCATGGTAATAATAATTTGCAATGTGCAAAATACCTCTTTTTGTTGTTAAAAGACTGATTTAATTAAACACTATAAAAAGATTGTGAATTATTTATTCTAGTTAAATTTTACAGTGCTAGAGACACTAATTATTATTAGTACTAAATATAGGTATAACAAAATTTGTATTCCAGATGATAGTATGTTCAAAGGATATTATTATTTAAAAAGACACTGTAAACATGATTAGTGAAATTATTAAAGTTAAGGAATGTAAAGCAAAAATTTGTCCATAAAAGCAAATATGTTTTCTAAAAGATATGCATAACTTACGGATCTAAACGTTTCAACATCTCGCAAACTGAGATAAATATTACTTATTTCTTTGCAAAAACGTTCATATAACGCCCTTTAACAACCGCGTTCAGTAAAGTGCATGGTAGTTAATGACCTCGGCGATTGTGCTATTTATAGTATAATTATAACAACATATCCCCATATGTAAATTATATGGTTCTGGTTTATACCTAAAACAACTATTTTGCATTATATTTTGTTGATCCTGGCAGAATAAATTACAAGTATAGCTACATTGTCAATACATTTTATTTTCAAACTCGTTTTAATTATTGTAGAATTTAGTGCTTATAAATAACCTACTTTAATTCAATAAGTTATTCTTAAATTAATAATTATTGTCAAGAGAAATATATACACATATGGTAAATAATTGCAAGAATGTCTATAATATATCTGAGTTTTAATTCTGTTAAATGGAACATATGGCAACAAGGTAACTTCAAAACATTTTAGCATAATTGTCAATTACCAAAATTCACAATTTTCATCTTATATCAACAAATGTTATTAAATTGATGCTAAACAATAAAAATAATACCGTTATATTTCAAATCATTTTAATAGAATTACGCAATGTTAAGTCGTTATTAAAAATTAATTTAAACAGAGTTTTATTGTTATCGCCGTCTGTTGAAGAATCGTAGCAGAATCTGAACTATATCGCTTTTACAAAGCATGTATTCAAGATCACATTTAGTTAGTTTCAAAAACTTTTCATCATTGTATACGACTTGTTTTAACTTGCAGTAGGTATCAATGACCGAATCAACATTACCACCCGAACATGGTTGACAACTTTAAATTTTATTTTCCTATTACTTTGAAGGTATTAAACATTGGTATATATATAATATATATATATATATATATATATATATATATATATATATATAGATTTAGTGACATCAGACAACCTTTTCTTAATCTTCGTTGGGAATTAAACCACTCATAGTTTTTAAAATCATCTTTCTTTACGTTTCGATCCATGACCTAGGATCGTTGTCAAAATTGTCAAAACCACAACAATCATACAGGAGTATTTATCAGGCAACATATTTCTTGCATGGCTATGACAGCTTTTGTGCTGTATGTAGAGTAATGATTAACGTTATGCTCTTTTGATTAATTTGCAATTTACCGGGCATGCATCCTTCGTTAAAAGTGAAGGATATTCCATAGATAATTTGAATAACAATCTATCACCACCAACACACCTCTAATTGGATTTTCCTTAAATATATTGCTCAAATTCAACAGAGTCGCCTTGCCAGAGATCATCTCGAGGTTGTTGATTTGTTAATGCTGTACAAAAACTAGTGGGGGGTTTATCAGACGAATAACTAGGTGATGCTCAGTATCACAACACTTTAGCATTACCTATTTTGATGAATGTGCCATAAAAGCTAGGTACTTGGATAGATCTCGCAGTGAGTGGAACAACAACGATAGTGACGATAGTGGTGCGAAGTTTTCAAGTTAACATGGACAATGTACTGTACGATTTGTTCGAGAGTGAACAACGCATTTTACACCAACATCTGAAACATGCCATAGTATTGAATGATGTAGACAAAATCAAACGTATACTGTTCAGAGTAGGTGTTCATGTTCCTTTAAAGCCTTCAAATGGCTAACGCTGACCAATGATACATCCATTGATGTAATGGACATGCTGTTTAATCAACAGAGTAGGTGCGATCAATTTGTATCAAACTTCATTGATGCTTGCAACGGCAAAACAGAGTTAAAATGTCATCAGGTGCGCGGTGTACTAGACGCAATAGAGAGTAATTATAGTTTGAGCGATGTATATTTCCTTGAAGAATTACTAACCAACCGAGCTGTATTGAATACGAAGGCATATCCTATCATGAATATAAAATGCAACTATAAATCACTGGTCACAGCGATTGACGATATGATTGTAGATGTTGTATATTTCGCACAACCTATGGTATTAAAAAAAGTATTGAAGTTAATTTTAAAGTATAAGGTAAATTATAAGTACCAACCTAATGTAGTTGGCCCTCATAGAACAACATATAACTGGCTCCTCAAGAATTTGGCAATGGAGGGCTCAAAACAGCAACCAGGATGGACGTGTGGTCCGGATTCGGGAAAATGGCCATCAAATAGTATAGATGATTATAAAAAAGTGTATATGCTATTAAAGTTATTGTTTTAGTTTAATACTATTTTTTGTATGTAAATCATGCCATCTTGGTAATCCTACCTGATGCGCTATAGATAGCACTTATTAGATATAATGGAGGATGCTATTGTACGTGTCGCATACCTTTTACAATAAATATATATACCTCGAGTGTTGGTCAAGTACGGGGAGAAATTGTTAGCTGAGAAGGTAATGTGTTTTACCTGCTTGTTATTTACACATTTTCACGGACATCGAAATACTCAAGTTCAACCAAAACAGCGAAAATCAACCTACATCAACGTTTTGCGCTTCGGGCATGAGGAATTATAAACAACTTTCTTGACGTAGAACTAGTGTAGTAATTAGTAGTACATAGATGTAATTTGTGTGTGTCGCTATAATAAAGCATATAACAGTAAAAAATTTTTATTGATGAATGACATATGATGGTAAACAAACACGTAACAGCAAATCTACAAAATATGATTTTTGGATATCCAACTATTATGGCTAGAATCTAAATTTAACCATTTCACATATACTTGATTTTTAACTCTCTTCAATACTTTTTCCACTAAATATACATCCGGATAGTGTGTTCGTTGAAGTTCTTCTGCATAGAAGCCGCCTAATATTGGTTGTCCTCGACTATCGCGCAATAGGTCCGTTAAAGGATTAGTCAAATGCACTTTGTACATCGTAAAAATTTCGTTAGACCAATTTGGTGTGTATCCCTTGGTAAATTGACCTCTATGTTTACTAATGCGTACATGATCCCCAACAGAAAATTTTTTACTCTTTAAGTTAACTGTTTTGATCGTACTGTACACTGTATTGAAAAGTTTGCGTTCATTGCGTTTTGACACATCTACAGGTCGCATGCCGATTGTTCGATGTTTGGTGTTGTTATATGCAGTCACGAGTGAGGATAGTATATTCAGCCATCGATACGAACCATTCAAACTAAATTGTTTCCACATTTTTTACTTTAAGGTACGATTAACGCGTTCTACTACGCAAGCTTTTTATTGCTGTACACACTATAATGTGTAATCTCATATTTTTCCATTAAAGCCTTAAATGTTGAATTATAAAATTCTTTTCCCAAATCCGTTTGAATGTACCGTGGAATACGATGGTCTTTGTTGAAAATTGATTGAAAAGCGTTTGAAACAGCCTTACCCGTCTTGCGCTTAACCGGTACGGCCCTTAAGTATTTAGAAAATACATCGATAACAACTAGAATGTATCTAAATCCTTTATTCATCTTTGCATATGGGATCATTTCCACCAAATCGGCTTGAAACAGCTCGTTTAATCCTTTTGTGATTACATGTCTTCTAGGAAAGTTAATGCGAGCAGGCTTATGTAACTCGTAGACGATTTGCTCCTTTACAGACATATTGCTAATATATGTGTGTGTGTATGGTCGACGGCTATATGCGTGCGTTTTTAAGTTTCTCTTGCAACTGTTAAATATCTGCTTGAATTCGTGCAATGTCTATTCTAAATTGTGCTTTCACTTATTGAATAGCAGCGTCTAATGTCTTATATATGCTATTCATAGAATCATCTATCCGTTTGGTTACGATTTGTGCAACATTAGCGTTCACAGTGGCTGGAACAAGGTTACGCATCATCTCTTCAAAATGGTTAAAGTCTGATCTTGTAACATACTCGCTCGAGAATTGTGTTATCATACTGTTTGTTGTCTCCTTCACAAGCGTGTCTATATACTGCTGAATAGTGGAACCACTTCCAAGCGTTGGTTCGCCCTCTTGCTGGTGTAGCGTTGCTAACCGCGATTCTAAGTACGCTTTCGTGACTGCATCATCATCTTCTTGTGGTGTAGCGACGCGCGCTAATCTCATGTTGTCAAAATCGTAGTAATCATCATAAGAAATATATGAAGCACAGTCAGACGCATGTCCAAACTTGTCGATAACCATCGTGATAATGAATAACAAGTCGCACAATCTACGCTATTATACGCAATTCGCGTAATTCTTCCATAATCGATGTAATTTCGTTTGTGTGACCGGTGTTACCTGCATCTTGCGAGGCGACCAGAAGCTTGAGCCGTTCGCACAGTTCGTTGGGATCATCAAAGTATACATACTCTAGTGGCTTCTCGTTATAATCCATGAGTAGACCACGACCACTCGGGTTTATAGTTTGCTGTCGTAAGCTATACATTGCATTACTTCTTTTTAATGTCTGCATAATCGTTAATTTCTTTAAGTGAGAATTTACCCAAAGGATTGAGAAGGAACAGTTGCTCGTACAACCCTTTGCTACCGTTGTAGCAAAATCGTTCTACACACCTTTTCACCAATCCCGAAGATAATGTCCGAATCACCAATCATTAGTTTTCCTGTCTCCGGATTAAAACGTACTTTATCCCTGCGCAAGTGCTCCGTGTCATTGTTATAAATACCAGTAAAGTTGGAAAACAGATTATCGACATAGTATCTTACCGATGGTAAGAATCGTTGTAAGTAGTCCTGATGTTCTTCGCTGTTTAGGTACCGTTCGTACTCTGTATGGGTCTCTGGAGTGTTGCCGCTACTCTCCGATTCTTCGAAGGTGGACTCCACAGACTGGACTGGGCTATGAGGATTGTGTTCCCATGCCTCCTCTATTGGTGGTGCGGCGATTGGTGTTGAACTGCGCACCTGATCGAGAAATTTAGGGCGTCTTTTAGGAGTAGATTGTACGTCATGTTGTTGTGGTAACCAGTGCTGGCTTTCGATCTTGGACTCCTGTTTAATATCTTTCAGCAGACCGGTCTGAAGTGTTTGTAAACGTTTTGTAATAGGTGCATAGACTTTACTTAATGCAAGCTCCTTTTCAACCACACCTGCTTTTAGCGCTTGTAATTTCCTCTTGACTGCCTTTCGTACTTTTATGAGTTCTTGTTTGGTTTTCACGTCGTCTGCCATCGTCTAGAAACGGGTAGGAAGTGATATGCTATTTATGTGCTTTATAAGTATATATAGGTGTCAAAACCTTTTCGGTAGCGACCGTTCTGCAAATCGCCATCTTTATTGATCACCAGGAACCCATACCGATCTCGCCAGCATACGCCGCACAATTCTTTAAACCGGTTAAACGACATATCCGTGTTTACATGGTCAGCGTATACGTGTTTTAAATTGAGTTCGTCTTGTTTGAATAGCACTAGAACATTAGCATTGTCTCTAATCAATTGTTTAGGTATTTTGGAATAGGTCTTACATAGGTAAAAACAATCAATGGCCTTATGTCGACCTAAAGAAAAATATTCTCGCATTACATTTTGTTTATCGCACGACACGTCATCGAAAATAAATATTGAATTAGGTTTTGCATCCGCTGGAGTAACAATTGCATCCCATTTGTCAAACGCAAAATATCCTATTTCTTTTATTGGTTGTAATAACTTCTCTAGGTACTGATACTTTGGTTGATACAAGGATTTTGAGTAGAGATAAACGTGTTCAAAGCGTACACCATTCGGATGTTTCAAGAGACCGATGACTACATTAGTTTTACCACAATTGGATGGACCTGTAATGATACACCGTATTGTTGATGGTAATAGTAGTCCATGCTTTTGCACGTTAGTGTTGTTGCTGCAGTTGTGGTCCGTAATTGGCAACGCCAATTGTTGCTTTACCAGACGCATTCTATCCATATACTAAAACGTAATTGCAGTATGGTAAGCATTTAAGCGAGTAATTCTACACGCATGACCAGTCTCCTTTAAACCTTTCGACTGACAAGATTAATGAAATCCTTTCGTGGCTACGGGTTACTCAATAGTGCTATCAATCGTTTACCGGTAGAATTACATTTACCAGGCTATCGCTTCTGTGGACCGGGTACTAAGCTTCAGAAACGCCTCGAGCGTGGTGATATAGGTCGTAATCCCTTAGACGAAGCCTGCAAACTACACGACATCGCCTACGATCTTTCTACAGACTTAACAACCCGACACCAAGCTGATCGACGTCTTGCCGAAACAGCACTAAAACGTCGTACTGCACCCGACGCTTCGTTAGGTGAAAAACTTGCTGCGTTTGCTGTTGGTTCTGCAATGAATGCCAAAGTTAAATTTGGTATGGGTTGTCGCAAAAAAACGATAAGGTGTAAAGGAAAACGACGTGGTCAGCGTCTACGTACAGGAAGTGGTATACCATTCAAGCGTTTAATTCGCACCATTTGGGAACGCATTAAAAACGTTCGCCCGACCGATCTTATTAAAACTGCTAAACTTGCAGTGGCACCGATTAAAGAAATAACAGATGAAATTCGTGGCATCCCACGTGTAATCCCTGTACCCAAAACTGGTGGTTTCCTACCTTTGATACCTATTTTTGCAGCCCTTTCCGCAATTGGAGCGTTGTCGGGTGGAGCAGCTGGGATTGCAAAAGCTGTCAACGATGCTAAACTTGGACAACAACAATTAGATGAAGCGAAACGACATAATATGGCACAAGAGGCAGTGACACTTGGAAAGGGTCTCTATTTGAAACCTTATCGCCGTGGACATGGACTGTACCTAAAGCCTTTTCTTACACACGGGCAAGGTTTGCGTAAACAAAGACAACGAAAAAACTCAACGCATTCGTTAAACCTACCAATGCGAGCGTTGACCAATGTTGACTTGAACAAATACATAAAACGTTTACCAATATCCCACTTTCGTGGAATATTCATGCGCAATTCACTTCCAAATACAATTCGTTGGCGAGAATGTGGTATTCTTAATCATGATACTACACGTGGTGTGGGAACTCATTGGACCGCGTACAAAAAAGATGGTTCAAGGGCAGTCTATTATGATAGCATTGGTAATCTACGACCTCCGAGGGAACTTGTCAAATACTTAACCTCATCAGGACCATGCACTCTCTATTATAATTATGAACAATTTCAACCGCTTAACACTGTTACCTGTGGACACTTCGTATTGAAATTTTTACTGCAAAATAGTCCTCCGTTAAGTTTCTAACAACGTTATATATTATTTGATTTTAGTGTATTTTTAACTGTTTTGTATAAAAGTGTTTAATTAAAAACCATATATTGCAAGTGTTTCAGGAATTTGCTTTTATTACCCCATCCCAACTACGAATACGACTAGTTGTTAGTTTATCGTCAACCACCGAACATGTACACATTTACTTTAACTGGAACTGAATCTACGCTCACCGCAATCATCAACCCACCAATTGTTCTCGATGATGACCATGAATACGTTATTGGTCTTACAAACTTTGATACATATTTTCAATTCCCAATGTAACGGAAGCGAACAATAAATTTTACATTGATGACATCGTGCTTACTTTACCAGAAGGAACTTATGAAGTGGCAGATATTAATAAGTTCGTACGACGTAATCTGAACGATCCCCGTGAACGCACTTCATCCAAACGTTATCTTATTGATATTCGAGCCAATAATAACAGTTTACATACAGAAATCAAAGCATCAGGTATAGTGGATTTTACGCAACCAAATTCACTTGCTTCGTTGCTGGGTTTTGAGAAACGTAAACTACCAGCTCTCACTACTGCTATTTCGGACCATCCGGCACAAGTCTTTCCAATCAATTCAATATGTATTGAATGTAATCTTGTGGTCGGATCGTATCGGAATAGCAAACCTGTACACATTTTGCATCAATTCTTTCCTGCAGTTGCTGCAGGGTACAAGATTATTGAAAACCCCGTGAACGTCACCTATATGCCACTTAATACACGAATCATCGATCGCATCATTGTTAAAATAGTTGATCAAAACGGTAATCTCATCACTTTTCGTCGGGAAACCATCACGATTAGACTTTATCTAAAGCGTCTTTAAACAATGGTTTTGCGCTATGAGCATAAACCACCAAAACCTATTAATAGACGCATTGTCAGCACCTTTACCAGTTACAAGACACCAGTGCACCGATTAACACCGGAAAACGTTAAATTTCTGCAAACATTAGGACTCAAAGTGCTACATAGCTAAAATGGATAGTAATATTTTAAATGTTACGCAACGTGCTATATTTGATACAACCATCATCAATGCCGACAAACATATGCATACTCCGTACTCCAATACCACGTATGAGAAGAACGATGTTATACGGATTCCAATAGAAAACGAAGATGTCTATACACTACCATGGGACAGCGTAATTTATATTGAGGGTACAATGAATAAGTCAGATGGTGGCGTTTCGCCTACAGCCGATTTTGTCAACAACGGAGTTTTATTTTTATTTGATGAAATTCGTTATGAACTTGGTGGAAAGACTATTGACCGCGTTCGTAATCCAGCTATAACTACGACTATTAAAATTTCCTATCCTACGATTATAGCGAAAGTCGTCGCTTTAGAAACGCCGGTTGGTCCCCATCGATAAGCTTGATCTCGTTGATGCTAATGGTCATTTCAACGTATGCATTCCCTTGCGCATGGTTTTAGGATTTGCGGAGGACTACCGAAAAATTCTTTTGAATATCAAACAGGAGCTTATTCTTATTAGAAGTAGTGCTGACGATGCAGCAATATCGAATTCTGATACCCAAGAGTCAATCAAAATTACTATTACACATATATCATGGCGGATTCCACATATAACCGTTGCAGATGCAGAGCGCTTAAAACTACTCAAACATATTCAACGCAATGCCACCATGGACATAAGCTTTCGCAGTTGGGAACTACACGAATATCCAGAATTACATACAACACACACGCATACGTGGGCCGTGAAGACGGCTTCTCAAGTGGAGAAACCACGTTTTGTTATTGTCTGCTTTCAAACCGATACATCGCGCAAAAAGGGGAGCAGTCAGTTCGACCACTGTAAGTTGACCAATATGAAATTACATCTGGGTTTATCTATGTATCCTTACGATAATCTTAACATTGATTTCGATACCAATCGCTATTCTATACTATATGAGATGTATGCACAGTTTCAACAATCGTACTACGGGGGTATCAGCGAGCCGATATTAACACCCAATGAATTTCAAACGCACGCTCCACTTGTAGTCATCGATTGTTCCCATCAAAACGAAATAGTGAAAGTGGGAGCGGTTGACGTACGATTAGAATTTCAAATGAAAGAAGCGCTTAAAGCTCACACTACAGCGTACTGCCTCATTCTACACGATCGTTTGGTCCGCTACAATCCTGCAACCAATATTGTGAGTGAAGTCTAAAATTAATAGTCCATTAGTTGTCGACGTTCAAAGGTTTAAAATTGCACATAATAACTTTGTGTTTAAAGAAATGGCTGTTTTACAACTATCCCTATCGAATGGAGTTGCAATAACATATGTGCTGAAACCACCATATTCTTGGAACTGTCTATCAGCTCGCTTCAAATACCAAAAGGTATGGTTAAGCAGAAACTTTCACGGTATATCTTGAGATGATGGCAATTTACAATGAATTTCCACACCTAAATGTTATTAACCTAGAAGATTTAGGGTGTACTCCTCTACATAAATTAAAGTATTACACCAATTCACACAAGTGTTTCTAGCATACCACACGACATTCGTCATTCAATTGCGCAACCACAGATGTAATTGTACTCAAAAACTGGTTTGTACATATAATCAATTATTCATTTTTAATAAAGAATAATGTTTACATTAAGTAGTGTTTTTATTTGTATATTTTATAACTACATACATACATATTCCTTGAGACTAGTAAGATGTGTTTCAAAAAATGTCTTGAAATAAGTTTAATTGTAAAACGTACTAACGAATCTGTAAGTATCATATTGAAAAATTGCTCTTAACGGATATGTATTTTGCATTTTTTATGCAAACTTTATGTTACAATAATACAATTTAAAAATTATATTCTACTACCGAGGTATTAAATTTTAAAGTATGTTATAGTTGTGTAAACATAAAATGCATTGCATAGGTTTTAATCTTCAAAGTAGTACATTTTTATTTAATCCCACCTGTAAAATGATTAATTTCTTAAACCTAAGTTTCATAAAATTTATTCTCCAAAGATCAACCAACTATAAACCAGAACTATTAAATTTACATAAATTTCGGTGTTATTTTAATTTAAACTATGCTCATAAAAAGTCGTTTATATATATATATATATATATATATATATATATATATATATATATAGCACCAACATTGTTACTACCTATGAATATCAAATCTTTAAAGGAATTTACAGTCATGATTAATTAATAAGTGGTCTTTTCATTTGTACACATTTTGTATATGTTGTTTTAGTTCCATTGACGACCTATTATTAGTAATCTGTTTATTATTTTATTGACGATATAAATTTTAAGATTGGAAGGGAACGATAAGAAATCTTCCTCTGACATTTATATGCACTCCGCATAGTTGTTTAAGGTAGCAAATATAAATAAGCTGTTTAATGTGTTGTAGAAGAATTTTTACCATTGTATTATCGGTATGTCTAAACTTACTTACTTAATGTGTTTTTAACGGAAGTAGAAATTATGAATTTTGGTAATTAACAATTATGCTAAAATGATTTGAAGTTATGCAGTTTCCATATATAATTTACATATATCAGTATGTTGTTATAAATATCACAACCTCGAGGTCATTAACTACCATGCACTTTACTAAACTATAATTAATAAAATCCCCGTACATTTAACTAACATACATTCTTCTTAATGTGGAAGTCTTACCTATATTTTATTCAAATAAGAATCTGCTACCGCCACCTACAAAAAGATAGGGACAATTAAAGAATGTAAGTTTTTGTAAATAAAACATTAAAATATTGTGTGTTTCTTTTAATATTATATATTTAATACAAAATAATTTTTAAATTCTCGGAGATTCTTCAACACGTGCATGTTTTGCTTAACCTAAAATCTCCGAAGTATTCAATCACCTAATGCGTGCAAAGCCTCCGTTCAGAACGCCTTATGGAGTACCATTCCGCA
This sequence comes from Platerodrilus igneus, assembly GCA_036346225.1. NCBI lineage: Eukaryota > Metazoa > Arthropoda > Insecta > Coleoptera > Lycidae > Platerodrilus > Platerodrilus igneus. The sequence continues at coordinate 5,993,600 of JARFIW010001503.1, read as the reverse complement.
TTTGAGAATGAGTACATCCCCATCCAAATTCTTCACCACGTTTTAAATAACGACATTATTTGCATACATTTAAAGGTTATATAGATCCGGGTACGAGTTTAGTGTGGTTGTATAAATTATTTTGGTGATGCAATCATGAATAAAATAACGAGTGACCTGTCTTAACATGTTTTTACATATACACACACATATTAAATATATATTGAAATTGCTAAATGTAAGCAAGAACACCTTGATATAAGATCAAATTAATTTTTTATTTGAGAGTCAAATAAATCGTGATGAAAGGTGGTATAATTTGCATACCAAGAAGGAAATAGTCTTAACATGTTTTTGCAAACACACCTTATGTTAATTAAATCCATTATATTAAAAGTTGAATGATTTGCATATATATTACCAGAGAGCTATAATTTCAATAAAAAAACACGAGGTTATATTCGACTGCGAATTCTTGTTATTTTATCTTGGTAATGAAATCGTGAACAACATGTTTTTACAAGATTTTACATGCAGACTTTATAATTAGATCCATTATATCACATTTCGTATATTTTCTAAATGTTATTCGCTACTTTATACAAAATACAGCTTTTGAGGAAAGCTAAAAAATTCTTTACCACTTGCACGTTTTTACTTAACATAACAAAATTCTTCATATAGGTTAAATCACCACTTCGCTATGCTTACGGCTACCTAGTTTCGGCTACTTTTCCAAGGTCGTTGTGACGTCATAGCCTTTTATAAATAAAAAACAATGTAATACTATTCTAAAATTTTTATTCTGGCATTATACATAACAAAATTTAAAAATATTTAATGCCAAGCATGGAGCCATTTAAACTTAATTTTAATATAAATTCGATTGTTTAACATGGCTAACAACCAATGCAAGAATTAAGATATACAACAAATTTGTGTGTCAGATAACAAATCCTGGTGTTAATAAACAACTTGGAAATTATATACTAGATTTTTTACGTTGTCCAGATGCACATTTAAGAGCAACATTCGCGTCTACTTTGACCAAAGAACACGGTATTACGCAATTGGAAGCGACTATATAAAACTGTACAATTGGAAGCTATGTCAGTGCGGAACGGGTGTATAATCCCTTAAAAGACTGTTTAACCTTATTGGAAGATAGTAAGTTATACTTCCTAAAGGCGCCAATGTACTCGGTATCGCTAAAATGTGGAGTAAGTTATCGGACAAGCTTCAAAATAGCTGCTGTTTAGTGTATAATAACCTGCTACAGTACATGTATTGGGGGAACGGCAATACAAAGAAATTGACGGGCTTGCAAATTAAGTTGTCAGAAAAACCAGAGAAAAGGGAAAAATTGATAAAGTATGTGCCTTCAGCTTTTAGTTTTGACTATTTACCTGTAAATTATTTGGAGATAGTAGAGTAGGAAGACAGCCAAAATAAAATAAAAATCTTACACAAGTGCTACATTAAAGCAGGTAACATATTTTACACAATCTGTAACACCATATTCTACAATTCCAAAAGAAATAATCATTTCGGTATCGGGGTTGATAAGTACGCCTAACATTCGCCCAGAGGTTGTACGACAACGCGTAAATATTGGCAGTAAACTCTCTCCGTTGACGCTGCAGGAAATTGCCCAATTATGCACGCCATACGCTGTAAGTGGAAGAAAAAACAGCTGGAATTAGAGGAAATGCATGCAAAAGGCGAAAGTTGGACTAAATAGAAGACACTGCGACAATACGCGAACAATACAAAGATGTGTTAGACAAAGAACATCTTATTAGAGAAAGAGGAAAGGATTAAAAGATTATTTTATGTGCCGATGGACTGACTTGGATACATCCGCGTTCTACAAGCTGTATGTATTTGTGGTTTGTAAGAAAGACTCTTTTTAGAATTTTAGAATAGTATTACATTGCTCTATATTTATAAAAGGCTATGACGTCACAACGACCTTGGAAAAGTAGCCGGAACTAGGTAGCCGAGAGCATAGCAAAGTGGTGATTTTACCTATATGAAAATGAAAATAAAGAACTTTTAAATTTTTTGAATAAATTTTGGTAGGAAATATTTAATAAATAAGTATATGTTAATGAAACACATATTTTCTAAATGATATTGGTGCTAAGGAAAGCTATTTTTGGTAAGTTCTATAGTTTGAGAGTGACGTAAAAACCTTGATGCTACACCTTGAGTTGTAAAAGTTAATACATAAGCCTTGATATAAGATCAAATCAAATAATTTGAGAGTCAAATAAATCGTGATGAAAGGTGGTATAATTTGCATATATTTTAAATTCATACGGGTATAATTAAAAGATTATATGTTAGATCCGACTGCAAGTTCAGTGTACTTGTATAAATTATTTTGGGATGATGTAACCAAAAGGAAATATACGACATACCTGTCTTGAAATGTTTTTGCAACACACCTTATGTTAATTAAATACATTATATTAAAAGTCGAATGTCGACGTGATTTACATATATATTACCAGATAAAAAACACGAGGTTATATTCGACTGCATGCAAATTCTTAGTATTTTATCGTGACATTGAAATTGCGAGAAGTGAACGACTTCTTTTTTACAAGATTTTACCTGCAAACGTTTAAAAATTTGACCTCCATCATATAACATTTCGTATATTTTCTCAATTTTATTTTCTACTTCGTACAAAACGCAGCTTATGAGGAGAGCTAAAACACTCTTTACCACTTGCACGCGTTTGCCTAACATTAAAAAAATTCTTCACCGCGGCGTTTTAATTTTTAGCTTAACCTACCCCAGAAAAATACGAACCAACACATGAACTCCATTTTCTACACATACAACATTTTTTTAAAATTTAATATTTAATATTTAACGTCGGGAACGCTGCTAAAAAAATTTCTTAAGAAAATATCTCCACCCCAGTGCACGCGCACCACCCCACGACAAAAATCTAACGACCCCGCCGAACGCACACCCCAAAGACCTAACGACCCCACAACGCAACAAATTTACACACAAAGACAATTTTGTTCTCAAAGCGGCGTATACATATCTTGCTGCACGTTTTGTTTCCCAAAGCAGCTTAGCTGTTCATATTGTTCTCGAATCGGCGTATACATATCTTGCTGTGGATCTCTGTTGCCAAAGCGGCTTAGCTACCCTACTGTTATACAGTCTCTTGACTTAGTTTCTTTCAATTTTCGTCTAGTATGGGAAACGTTGTGCAAACGGAATGATAATACGCGTCCAGTCACTGTTCAATATAGTCTCTTACAAAGGAGTTACCTGACAAGCTTTGTCAAATAAGCGACTTTTTATCTAAACATATTCGTGCTCTACGTTCTCTATCAGACAAGTTTCTGTTATAGACATTTCTTATTCATGTCATTGCACTGAATTCTTCAGGCTATCAGCACAAAAAATCGAATTTCCAAATTGTAGGATTTGAAACTGTCTCAATTGCGTATACAAGGGATATCTAGTCTCTGATAGGCGCTCTATCGTTTCCATTCCGCTCTAAGAAAATCTTTCTATTCTGGAGATTCCTTGCACACAACTTTCAAAAGGTTAAAGTCGTTTGAGGTGAAATTACAGTCAAATACAGAATTTTAACTACTGTATATTTCTTTTATGTGCGAATACCAAATTTTAGGACATGTCACTGTATGATCCCAGTTACACGAGTCAAGTTTTCTATCTTCCACACCATGGTGTGTTTAAGGAGGAAAGCTCACTACCAAATTTTGCGCAGTGTTCGACGATTTTTCTAAAACCTCCAGTGGCTGTTTGTTAAACAATATTCAAATGATAGCACCTATCATCCAACAAGACCTTTTTTCAATTTTATTGCGTTTCCGAAAATATAAGTATGCCTTGTCCGCTGACAAAAATAAATGTATAGACAAGTCTTGATCAATCCAAGCCAAAGAACTCTTCAAAGCATCTTATGGCGCTCATCTTCTTCGGATTTAATTTCTACCTTTGATTTAAATACCGTCATTTACGGTACAGCGGCGGCTTCTTTCATGGCAATTTTTGTATGGCTGTAATAGGTATATCAGTTAAGGATGCACAGTCTCGTTTTTCTAAGATAATCCAAGAATATTTGGACGTAGATGATCTTCTAACAGGTTCGGTTGAGCTCATAGAAGCACAGGCTATCTGCCAGGGGTCTCAAAGGCTTCTTTTCGAATGTAGTTTTAAACTTGGAAAGTGAATTTCAAATGATCCAAATGTTCTTTCCAGTATCGATCCGCAGAACGTTCATCCATACGTTCTCGAGTTTGGGTCCCACGAAAATACCAAAACTCTTGGTCTTACATGGTCGTTTTGAACTGATTACTTGCAATATTCAATTTCAAATTCTTTAGATCGTATTCCTATCCAACGCACAATGCTTTCAGATATTTCACATACTTTTGACCCTTTAAGCCCTCTTGACCCTTGTATTATAACCGCTAAAATTCTCATGCAGTTTCTGTGGTTGGAAAATATTTCGTGGGATGATCCGATTGCGTTTCTTATTCAAAACATTGGGATTGTTTCGTCGGGATTGGGTTGCATTAAACGATCTTGCGATTCGGCGTCATGTTATCTATCCTAATCCCGTGCACGTCGAGATGCGTGGATTTTCAAATGCTTATGTGCCATCTATTTATTTACGTTCTGTTAACCAGCAAGGTCAACTTTTTGTTCGGCTTTTTTGTACAAAGGCTAAGGTTAGTTACTCCCTTGAAGCTCCTTTATTCCACAATTAGAATTTTCTGCAGCCGCACTGCTGGCTAATCCTGCCGCTCAGGCTACAAAGACCATCGGTATAGACCTTGACCGATCTGTCTTTTGGTCTGATTCCACTGCCGTTTCAAGGCGATTAAAAAGTCCTTCTAATCAACTCAAAACGGGCATAGACTGGCACTTTATTCCTCCATATTTTCTTTATTTTGGAGGCTGGTGTGAAATCACGCAAACATCACTTGCGCAGGATCTTAGGATCCGCTGTCTTCACTTATGAAGAATTTTCCAATATGCCAGCACCGGTGGAAGTTATATTGAATTCCTGACAGTTGTGTTCTTTGTCTCCCGATCCTAACGATTTTCTTTCATTGACTCGTAGTCATTTCTTATTGGTCGATTCATGGCATCTGCTCCTGATTCTTCACTACATCATATTAAAGAAACCAGACTTATTACGTTCCTACGACTGTAACTACTTCAACAGCAAATTTGATCATGCTGGAGTAAGGAAGATATACCGAACCTCAAAGCTTCAAAAATGGCGCGCTAATTTCTCTTATCTTCAAGAATGTGCCCTTGTGCTAATAAAGGAAGAAAATCTTCCAGTGTTGCAGTGTCGTCTTGGACGCATTTGAATCTTCATTTTGGGTCAAATGATATTCTTGGAAAGTCATATTTCACATTTTAATAATACAAGTTTTATAGTTTCTATGATTTACGTAACAAACGCAGCTGATGAATTAATTATTTAATTGTTATAATTGGCGATGATAGAAATATATATTTTAAATTAAATTTTAATGTAGTGGCAAACAATATACTAGAAAGTATATATACAAAACGTACAATTCAAACCTAGTGTACCAACCCTTATTACTGTCACGAGATAAAAATAGAGATACAAAACGCTAGAGCACTAATGAAAGCGATTTTTTCTTCAAACACAAACAGAAAAGGCTACGGTTATTCGAGAAACATAACATAGGGTGTGTAACGCGTGAAAACTAACATCTAACTTCGAATAACATATGCAGTTGCGGAATAGCAGATATGATTATTTGGCGCTACCACATTTTTTAATAAATAAGTATATTTCCAAGTTAATATGAATATCATTAAATGATAGAACAGATTGATAGACGAAAAGTATCCTAGAAATTTCAAAACATAATTTGCTACGATGAAATACAAAATTTTTGCATTCAAATATAAGATGATTTGTAGTCCCTATTTTATTACACTAGCAAAGAGGATCTTGAGACCTTGCTTTTTCCAAATCTTCTGTAAAAAAGTTCACCATAACCCATATCCACTTCTTAAACGAGATATGACGCGATTAAAGTCTCTGCCTGCGTTCCTAACATCTGTTGTTACTAGTTCTCGCAGTCCATATGTCGGATTTTTTCATTTCCAGGTATGTTCCAGTATGATTTAAACCCATAGGCACTTGATTACAAATCCCACACGGCCTAACATAGTTGCGATCTGAAATATATTTTTGTGAATAAATGAAAACTTTACGTTGGGTTTGATGCTTTGCAGACATTCTAAGCTACATTGATTACTGCAATTATAAGGACATTTCTTGATGTGATGTTTATCTGATTTAGGAGTTTATATTCTAATGCTTTCTACAAAAGAAAGAAAGAAAGACGCCGAAGGAAATTGAAAATTTGCTATTCAAACGATAACAGCGATATTTGTTTCATAAATCAAAACAGCACAACCAACGTTTCCAGCAAGAATCGATGTATCCACTTTCACTTTTATTTTGGGTAATCAGTCATTTGTTTATTTTCTATTTAGTTATCATAGACTAGTTATTAGATTTTGTATGACAAAACCATCTTTAGTATCATGGCCGAGATTTGAAGAAGTCTTCGTTGTTAGTTGTTTACATTCAAGTATAGAGGGCGAGTGGCAAATATTTTGTATTGATTAATACACTGTGATTCACCTATAATTCAAGAACTTGGTTTGGTTGTTTTGCAGAGAAAAATCCGGCAATCGGGTGAGTTGAAACACCACCGAAACCGGTCATTGGTTTTTCTCTTTGTAAAATAATTGACAATTTAAATTTTGTTCATTATGCTTGAACTACATTCTTAATACCAGACAAAATTATATATATATATATATATATATATATATATATATATATATTTTACTGATCTACTCTCTACCCCCCCTTTCTTTCTTTTTCTTTTATTTTATTTTATTTTACACTTTTTTGTCGCGCCTTTTATGTAACGTGCACACCTAATGCACGCCCCGTACTTGCAACGTTTTGTTGGTTCTTTAATCAAACTGTTTATTACAATGCCTCGACTATTTAAGCTCTTAATTCTCGGGGTGTCCACCTACTTATAGTGACTTCCGTTATAAGTAGATGTGCAATGCCCAACCAAACTGCACACTCTTTTGTTTTAGTACTAAATTTTTAATCTACTTTTGTATATGCCAAATTTTTATTACGATCAACGTTGCCTTGTGCCAAATTAATTTACTACCACAAATTTATGACTTTTTTGACGTTTTAAGATATTTCAGCACTCACCTGGATTATACTTCGTTCTTGGCCTCTCTAACTGCTGGCTCAAAATCCTCGTTGCCGTATGCGCCTTTACACGGTTGCACTATCCGGTAAAATTTTCGTATCGCCTCCAGGTGTCGTTCTTAAATTTTAGATGCTCCCCAATATCTGAAATAAATAACCCTAATTTAGAATTTGGAATACCTGTTTATGTTACTTCCCCTGCGCTAATTCTTCTGTCCTAATTTCTGCTTTGAATCCTCCACTACCAATTGTTGCTCTTCTAATTTCGCTCCTCGTGTTCTCAATTAATCCGTCCGCCTTTTCGTATTTAATCCAAATCTAATCGCCGTCCTGTTTCAAATTACTCAATGCCCCGCTATAAATCTATATCCAAACCAATCTTCGTTCCTTTGTATATCCACTCGATTGTCCTGCTACCTATAAATCTCTATCCAAATCGATCTTCGTTCCTTTAAATAACCACCCTATGTCCTTCTGCCTTTAAATCGCTATCCAAATCAATCCCAAATCTATTTAAATATTCGTCGCTTCGCCGTCGCTTATATAACCACTCTATGTCCTTCCGCCTTTCCCAATATCGTTCCAAATCTATTTACGTACTCGTCGCTTCGCCGTCGCACTATTACCAATCTTTACACTTTTTATTATCGTCGCTGTTGCTTATTTATATTTCGCTGCTACTCTTTACCCTTCTTCTATAAATCAAAACTATTCAAAATCAAACACGTTTATTAACTTTTAAAATCGTTACACAAATTAGCGCAGTTCAATAAAAACACGTCTTTATACCAAAAAAATTTCGAAATAATCTCCCCTTTGTTTTCTTTCCAAGGCGACCATTATAACATTTCTTGCCTACTAAATTATAAAGTACATAACTAAAATCGTCCAATAATATTCAAACACTACGTTTGTGTCGCACATACCATAATTCATGATGTCTTTTTACACTTTCATAATTCACATAAAATTCTAGTATTGGTCCTAAATATTTACAGTCCTTCAATCACATTTGACATTGTTATAACTAATAATTTTGAGCTTACAAATTTTGTCCAAAAGTTGATTCTATTTAAAATAAAAACCAAAATAAATCACACTTGAACCTGGATGCGTGGTTGATAGTGAACATCCATAGACGCATCCGGTTTTTGGACGGCAAATGTACTTTCAATGGCCTATAAAATTCAAACTCGGTATAAACCCTTGAGTACTGTGCATCTTACTACGTCATTTAGTCATTTTAATTTACCTTTTGGCACTTATATTTCAACTACCATTTTAAATTGTACTTTAGCATATGTAAAATACGGCAAACATACATTTTTAAATTATGCGATCAAATATATGGATTATTTTACTTGGCATACACTACCTTGTATTAAACAACCCTTAGAACCCTTGGTAGCTCCCTCAACCATTATAATATATATATTATAGTGGTTTTAAAAGATTAAAAATAAATATAAACGAAGCAATTTCAAAACACCCTGTATAAAGGAACAAACAGAAATTACGTGTGAAAGTTATATTAGTTAGTTCATTTTTAAGTATCAGGTACTAACGAAATTTTACAAATAATTAATGAAATTTAAGTAGGTTTGCAAAGAAATAAATGGTAGAAGCCAATGCCATTAATTTATTAATTTAATTGAATTTATTTGAACGATTATTGATGTATAATATGCATAAAAGCGTGTAAAAACCCAATAATACCAAGGTGAAAAGCGTTGCTAACAAACAAATATATCGGTGGGGTAGAAATACGCCGAACTCCAACTCGTGGAAGTGTTGTGGTAAAACGTCAGTTAATTAAACACTTGCGTATTTTCTAAATGTCAAGTTCTACTTAATTTTTATAGATAGCAAACGGTTACAGAGAACATTGGGTAAACCGTCGCATGCGTTCTCTGGAAATACTAATGAGGGGTTATTTAAATCACGTAGTAAGTCCACGTGGTGTAGCTAGCAAATAAAGAGAAATATCGATTTTCTACCACTCAAACCAGGCTAGAAAGAGACGTAGAAAACGCATAAGCAAGAGACAACGATAGTATAGGAGGGACTTGTAGGACGTCAATAAATATACGATTGGTCGGTATAGTTAGTTGAACGCGAGACAAATACAAGCATAGTGTATATTAATTTTAGGAAAATAGCATAACGACGCGCTGAAATTCGCGGGATTAAATATCGGTTGAGTGCAAAATTGTAAGAATGTGTTGTTGTAGATGGGGATTTCGGATGAAAAGGCGGCCAGGAGGTGGCAACCTAAGTGTATAAATGTTTTTGGACAACGTGGTGAGGGCCTTAATATTTCGATCGTCCCAAACGACGTATGAAAGTTAACACGAGTTGTATGTATTATAAAATCATTTAAATTATATTGCATGGTGGTAGCCTCTTAATTAGTACGCGGTTAGTGTGCCGAGATTACATTTTTAATTGAGGTATCACCTATAATTTTTAATCAACTCGTGTCGGGACATTAAGTGACGTAGATCACAGTAAATAATTGTGTAAGGCGTATGTTTAAATGGAATTTGGAATTTGGTTACACCGTGGAGGCGGCGTTGGCGGATCGGCTTAGATGGAGTTCGTCTAGTAAAAGCTAGAAACGGCTTGCAGGACAGATAGAAGAAATACATGGCATCGTCCACAGAGCAGAGATCTCCTAGAAATTTCCAGGTAACGATTTGAAATTGTGATTCTTATAAACTGTGAATATTGGGTGACGTATGAGAGTGATTTTCAAGGTAGTATGGATTATTTACGTATTGAACATAATACGCGTAAATAACTTTATTATGGTATTTAACTAGAAATTTGAAGGTGTCTATAAAGCTTTTTAACGTTCCATCAGAACGTGAAATTTTTGCGAAGAGTACATGGCTTTGTTTTGTTATTTGTTGTAAGAGTATGCAAAGTAGAAAATCATACATTATGCATAATTAGCAGGGTTATCATGAGCTCACCATACTCCAGAGTTTACTTAGATTTAAAAAAAAACAAAATAAATTATAAAGAAGGAATTCTAGAGAAGGTATTATTCAAGGCCCATTTACTACGGGTACATTTTATGTGTTTGATGATTTAAAAATAAAATACAGGACATTACAAAATAAGATTTACTGAAGTGCAACGGGATCAATGAAATATGGACAATATTGAATTTCATTTGTAAATAGTAATAAATAAAAGATTGTATGTTGGTTGTATTTTGTGGTTTTATTGCGAGTGTGTGTGTACGATTGAGAATATGAGAGTGAATCTAGATACCCACGAGGAGGTCCAAATGAGCTAGCCGGAAGCAGGTGCAGAAAATTGGCAATTCAACCGAGGAAGAGAAAAAAACGGGTAAGAAGAATTTTTTTTGACTTATTTAAATTTTTGGAAATTTTTCTATTTTCGAATTTGAAAATTTAATAAAATATTCGAATAAATTTGTATTGGAGACGTTTACCCGAGTTTCACGGCAATATATATATATATATATATATATATATCATATATATATATATATATATATATATATATATATATTGCTGTGTTTCCCTGTATTTGAATCGAGCCTCACGAGTTGGGCGTCAAAGAATGTTGTGAAACCACCAAAATCCGGGTACTCCGCTTTTCGAATCGAGCCCCTACGAATTGGATGTCAAGAATGCTGTGAATCCTACAAAAAGCTATTCATTACCTTAACTGTGTTGGTCCATTGACTTTCTTCTGTTAATCGCCTCGGCTGCTCCTCTAGATAGCTTTCATCCTCATACATAAAAACAAACACATTCCTACCACAAACATCAACGTCAACTCTATTTACATCAATATTCACAATACATTAAAATTTCAAAATTAATATTCAGCATAAATTTTAATATCGGAAAATTTCAAAATTAAATTTATTATCATTTTAATGTCCATCCAGAATTAAAGTCCTTGTAGGATGCCTACTAATTACTATAACAATATATGCAGAGTAAAAGGAGCATCTACCACCCCTTTACGTTAATTAACCAGGTTCGTCTAATTGAGCTCAAAGACATACCCTAAATTTTCATCATAATCCAGAACATCAATACTAAATACCCTTTCTACTTAAACAAGCAAATTTCACCTTAAAATTAAAATATTATTGTTAGTACCATTTCACTACTGTCCATTTTGAGTAAATCAATTATAAAGTTATTCAACACACACAACAATATCAAAGTTCAAACAAAATAGTATAATTTACCTGAAGGTTACTTGCACTCGTAGCTTCAATGTACATCGTCCCTTTTGTTGATCACACCATTCCAACTGGGTTATATTTACGGTTTCTGATTCTCAACGCTTTAAAAATTTTCTCCATCACCATTTATTTAAAGTTGTTTCAGGGTTTTTCCGGAACTAATCTGTGTATATCTGAACCTTGTTTTGTGGATCCAGACACGTATTTGAACCATTTAATTATTAACACCCCGAAAATAGCAAAGAAATTCATACTTCTTTCACCAATATACGCCAAAACTGCCTACTTCTGTGTATACATTTGTCGTTGTAAATTTTGCTAATTGGTACAGTGATACTAAATTTTATTACCTTGTATCTAAGTGCACTAAAGTATATTCATGTTAGCACGTAAAGAATAAACTGTTTTACATCACCAAAATATACGAGCAAACTTTAAATTATTCTATCACACTAAAAAAACACTGTTTAACGCATTGAATCAAATCGCAGATGTAAGAGAGCTTGTTTATATTCACCTCGGTATATATAGCGGTTAGCCTGTCTGTCGGTCGAGTCCCCAAAACGGCCAGTTTCTAGAATTTCGTCATTCTATGTTCCCATTCCGTAGCCTGTGCGTCGGTTTTTACGAATTTTGTACTCGCCCCATTTAAATCTCAGAAATTTCAACACGGCACGCAAAGTCTGGAAATAACTAATTGACTTTTATAAAGAAATGTTATTTTTACCTCTCAAATTTTGCATTTTACTTTCAACCAATCGCAACCCCATGACGTTGCTCTACTCACGCCTTTTACTATATGTGTCTCGGTCTTGCGCATATTATCTGTCTCTATCTAACCTGTTCTTAGTGGTGCAAATTGATATTCTTTATTATCGATTATTTTAGTCCATGTGGAGTGTGAAATAACCCACCTTTAGCATTTCTAGTAACTATTATGCGACGGTTTCTCCAAGATTCTCTGAAACCATTTGTTATCTACAAAATTTTCGCCGTACGTGATATTTAAACTACGCAGGTGTTCAAACATAATATTAATTCTCAGAGCTTTATTTTCTGGTATTATAATCTTGGATTTTCACAGACTTTTATGCTTATTATTAATAATGGTTTAATTAACTCCAATTAAAATTGACTTCTATCCTTTCATTTTTAGCGAATACAAGTTAAATATTAATTATTATGTGTACACTCTGTTTAATACCGGTTACTTAAAATAGGGTTAATTAATATAAATTTTGCACGTAATTTCCATTTGTTTAGGAATAATTACATTACACGCAGAGCTTTTTAATACTGCTTCTTTTGATATAAAGCGTCTTGTACATGATTTAAATCTCTTATGTTTAATGAAACTAATAAATTTTTATGCTTCACGGTTTTAATAAAGCGTACCTCTTCCCAAAGCTTGTACACGGTGATGAAAATTATTTGATGTGATTATTTAATTTTCTACCCTGGTCTAAATATGAGTATTTTCCCCCTATTTGAATACAAATAATCCCACTTATTTGAATGCAAATATAAACCATTTAGACTGCAAAAAAAAACTTACAAAAAATTGCCTATCTCTCTCTATCCTTATCTATCTAACTTACCTACTTTGTTTCCAATTCAAAAAAATATTTACACCTATCCTATATTCCTATCCTATTCCTAACTCTTACCTAATTCTATAAACTGAAATTATCCCTAACTTCATCCTACTTATCCATCTAATCCTATATACATCCTATATACCTATTCTATTCCTAACTTTTAACTAATCTTCACTATACTTTGCTTCCCCCTGCCTAATCCTATATACCTATCCTACTCTTACTCTATTCCTAACTCTCCACTAATCTTATATGAAATATCTATACTTAACCTATCTTATTTTCTTCCTACATTTCCTCTTTATTCTCATCCTAAACACCTATTTCTAATTATCTCCCATATTTATCCTATATCTAGCTCTATTTTCTATCAACACCTACTTTTACTCTTCTATATACACCTATTCTATACCTATCCTATTTAAATTTTACTCTATTGTACACCTATCTACTCTCTTCTATATCTATACTAAAATTCACCTATCTCTATCCTTTGTTCATCAAGTTATTTAAATCTAACTCTCTTTTTGATCCTCCAAGTCTTTCTTCTCACCATCCTAATACTCTTCATTCCTATTTCTCCCCCTTCTATATCAATACTTATCATCCCTATTATCTCACATACAATAAACTTATCATCCCTATTATCCTGATTCTTAAATACAGCTTCTTCTTCAGTCCCTACATTTGTCTGTTTCTCATTTACTATTTTTTTTTTCTGCCGACAAACCAAACGATACTACTTTAAAATTATCGATTTTTCCCTCTACGGAAAATCCTGTGTACCTTCTAGAATCTTTGTGTAATGGAATCAGCCAGAATGAATTCCTTAAATCTAATTTACTAAAAATAAACTTGCCACTTAGTCTCGTCAAAAGTGTGTCCATGGATGGTGGACAATGGAATTGCGGTTTGGTCCGTTGATTAATTTTTCGTGCATCTTTAATTAATTCTGCCTTCACAGGCTCCCGATATGCTGCTGTTGCTTCTACCCCCACTACTTCTGCATGTTTTTGTACTAAAGCTTGAACCTCTACTTTCCTATCCTCTGGACATCTTATTGTGTTGATCTGTTTAACCTCATCATCCTCTACCTCTACTACATTAATACTAAACCCCGTGTCATCCTCTGCGACTTCATAACTGCCCTTCCATGGCACTACCTTATCCTTAATCCTTACTACCTTCCTCTCCATATCTATCAAAACCCCTAACTTCATCATACAGTCAACACCTAAAATGCTCTGAAACTTCAGTCCAGGTACAATTACAAACTCCTGTTCACAGCTTAAACCTCCTATATCTATCCTAAGCACCACAACACTATTTACTACAGCAAACTTCTTTTTATTTGGAGCTACTAAATGGCTACGCTTTATAGGCATAATTCTATCACAAACCTTATCCCTAATTTTGCTGACGAATTCCTCCGATATTAAACTCGCCTCTGCTCCTGTATCAAGTAATACTTCTACATTATTCTCAAAATTTCTATATTAATAATTGGCAAACATAATTTTCCTCAGTTTCTGGCTCTACTTCCTCCTCAATTTTGAAAAATTCACGTGGATGTTCATATACATTTACCCTGAAATCTAGTGGTCTGTCGCGTTCTAAAAATCCTGTCCAGGTCTGTTTTCCCGACTCGGTCCTGGTCTAGCCGTCACCTCAGCGTATGTCCTAGGCGTTTCCACTCGTTCCGTGTCTGTATTAGCAGTCCCGCTCATGTCTGGTGAACTATTCATTCTGGTAGGTCTCGGTCTCGGTGCAGGTCCCCTTCCTAAACTATTACTCCTAACATATGGTCGTCGCTGTTCCCAATTCTGTCGCTGGTATTCGTAACTATTCCCCCTTCTAGCGTAGTTGTCCCGTCTATTTTCAAACCTAACTGTGTTGATCTGTCTTTCCCTATTTTCCCGAGGTCGTCCACTACTTACGTCGTCGTACCTCTGCAGGTATTCTAGAAACATTTCTCTGTCCACTATGTTCTGTAGTGCTACGTGTTGTTTTATGTCTACCTCGAAGTGTCGTGATAAATACTTAATAATTTGTCGGTCCGTCAGTGGTGGGTTCAGTTGCTTTGCTATGCTATACTTGCGTATAGCATATTGCTCCTACTTCCTGAAAATTCTCCTTAAATTTCTCTGTGATTAAGTCGTCTCGTACTTGGTCTTGTCTGTGGTCACTCCAGTAGTGCTTTAAAATTTGTTTTCAAAGTCCTGATACGTGTCTATGTCCTGTCCTACTAAATTGTACCATGCTTCCGCATTGTCCTTTAATAAAGCCTTTATCGTATTCAGTTTAGTCTGTTCGTCAAATAAATTTCCCACTAGATTTCTTACACTATTAATAAAAATTTGTGGATTTACCCTGTTATCGCCATAAAACTTCATGTGTTGGTCCAATGATACTCCACCTGTATAAAATCTGGGACCATCCCCCGTTAAATTTGACATGTTGTATTTGATACTACTAACTTCGCGTTCTACCCTGCCTAACTGATCCCTACATGAGTCCGTTACTTCAGTCATTTTACATTAATTTCTTCTTCACAAAAATGCGTACTTCGGACCTTAAATGTCCCATTTCCTGTCGAAGACCTGTAATATCACGCTCATTTTTTTCAACCCTATTTTCAACTTCCCCCATCTTTACGGTAAGACTATTTTTAAATTCTGAAACTTCTTGATTCGTCTTATCTATTTTCTGACTAATTTGCTCAAACTTACGATTCGATTCCTCACTCATTTCTCTAATCTCTTCTAACTTCCTGTTCGATTCTTCCCTAGCTCTATTAGATTCATCGTTCATCCTCTCTAGCATTCTCATTATCATCTCGTTTCCTTGATCCCCTGATTCCGTCCTCGACTGATCTCTACTGCCTCCAGCTTCTTCCATTTTAGAATTTTTCTCACCCAATGTACTATCGTTACTTCCAATTTCCACTCCTTGACTCCTTAACCACTCTTTTCTCTGCATACGTTCTAATCACTCACACACACTCTAAAATACTCTTAAATTTATACAAAAACAGCAACTCTCTCTCTCTCAGATCGCCAGTTTCCTGGAATAAAATAACAAAAATTTTATTTGGAACTCGAGCCTCACTTTTGGGTCGCCAAAGAAATGCTGTGATTCCCTGTATTTGAATCGAGCCTCACGAATTGGGCGTCAAAGAATGTTGTGAAACCACCAAAATCCGGGTACTCCGCTTTTCGAATCGAGCCCCTACGAATTGGATGTCAAGAATGCTGTGAATCCTACAAAAAGCTATTCATTACCTTAACTGTGTTGGTCCATTGACTTTCTTCTGTTAATCGCCTCGGCTGCTCCTCTAGATAGCTTTCATCCTCATACATAAAAAACAAACACATTCCTACCACAAACATCAACGTCAACTCTATTTACATCAATATTCACAATACATTAAAATTTCAAAATTAATATTCAGCATAAATTTTAATATCGGAAAATTTCAAAATTAAATTTATTATCATTTTAATGTGCATCCAGAATTAAAGTCCTTGTAGGATGCCTACTAATTACTATAACAATATATGCAGAGTAAAAAGGGAGCATCTACCACCCCTTTACGTTAATTAACCAGGTTCGTCTAATTGAGCTCAAAGACATACCCTAAATTTTCATCATAATCCAGAACATCAATACTAAATACCCCTTTCTACTTAAACAAGCAAATTTCACCTTAAAATTAAAATATTATTGTTAGTACCATTTCACTACTGTCCATTTTGAGTAAATCAATTATAAAGTTATTCAACACACACAACAATATCAAAGTTCAAACAAAATAGTATAATTTACCTGAAGGTTACTTGCACTCGTAGCTTCAATGTACATCGTCCCTTTTGTTGATCACACCATTCCAACTGGGTTATATTTACGGCTTCTGATTCTCAACGCTTTAAAAATTTTCTCCATCACCATTTATTTAAAGTTGTTTCAGGGCTTTTCCGGAACTAATCTGTGTATATCTGAACCTTGTTTTGTGGATCCAGACACGTATTTGAACCATTTAATTATTAACACCCCCGAAAAATAGCAAAGAAATTCATACTTCTTTCACCAATATACGCCAAAACTGCCTACTTCTGTGTATACATTTGTCGTTGTAAATTTTGCTAATTGGTACAGTGATACTAAATTTTATTACCTTGTATCTAAGTGCACTAAAGTATATTCATGTTAGCACGTAAAGAATAAACTGTTTTACATCACCAAAATATACGAGCAAACTTTAAATTATTCTATCACACTAAAAAAACACTGTTTAACGCATTGAATCAAATCGCAGATGTAAGAGAGCTTGTTTATATTCACCTCGGTATATATAGCGGTTAGCCTGTCTGTCAGTCGAGTCCTCAAAACGGCCAGTTTCTAGAATTTCGTCATTCTATGTTCCCATTCCGTAGCCTGTGCGTCGGTTTTTACGAATTTTGTACTCGCCCCATTTAAATCTCAGAAATTTCAACACGGCACGCAAAGTCTGGAAATAACTAATTGACTTTTATAAAGAAATGTTATTTTACCTCTCAAATTTTGCATTTTACTTTCAACCAATCGCAACCCCATGACGTTGCTCTACTCACGCCTTTTACTATATGTGTCTCGGTCTTGCGCATATTATCTGTCTCTATCTAACCTGTTCTTAGTGGTGCAAATTGATATTCTTTATTATCGATTATTTTAGTCCATGTGGAGTGTGAAATAACCCACCTTTAGCATTTCTAGTAACTATTATGCGACGGTTTTTCCAAGATTCTCTGAAACCATTTGTTATCTACAAAATTTTCGCCGTACGTGATATTTAAACTACGCAGGTGTTCAAACATAATATTAATTCTCAGAGCTTTATTTTCTGGTATTATAATCTTGGATTTTCACAGACTTTTATGCTTATTATTAATAATGATTTAATTAACTCCAATTAAAATTGACTTCTATCCTTTCATTTTTAGCGAATACAAGTTAAATATTAATTATTATGTGTACACTCTGTTTAATACCGGTTACTTAAAATAGGGTTAATTAATATAAATTTTGCACGTAATTTCCATTTGTTTAGGAATAATTACATTACACGCAGAGCTTTTTAATACTGCTTCTTTTGATATAAAGCGTCTTGTACATGATTTAAATCTCTTATGTTTAATGAAACTAATAAATTTTTATGCTTCACGGTTTTAATAAAGCGTACCTCTTCCCAAAGCTTCTACACGGTGATTAAAATTATTTGATGTGATTATTTAATTTTCTACCCTGGTCTAAATATGAGTAATATATATATATATATATATATATATATATATATATATAAGAAGTGCAGAAACGGGTTTATAGGTCTACGTTCATACTCTTTGTTCTTTACCATGCTTTCGATTTAATTTTAAATCTTCCTCAGGGTGCTACAAAATTATAAACATCCATGTCGACATTCAAATAAAATACATTAACTTACAAAAACTGGAGTAAATAGTAACTACATTGAAACATACTAGGTTAACATTCTTAGCACTAAATAAACAAACTAACAGATTAAAATTGTAACTTCACATGGTAATATGTTTGACCAGGTATGCAAACCTAATTAAGTGACAGGTGTTGGTAGAACCTGATTTCAATACTTACAGAAATTATTGCATAAAATTCAATTTAGTGCCTCTTTCTTTCTGTTGATATTACTTAGTTTTAAAATATAAGAATAAATCACACTTAGATTGTTAGTATCAGATTTGAAGTTCAAAACGTTGTTATTATTATTAATGTGCACCATTTCAAGAAAAAGTCTACCTTTGTAACTAACTTCCCTATCTAAAATTTTTACTTTATTAAAATCCGGAAAATGATTTGATTTTTTTACATGGCAAGATAAAGCGCACGAATCTTTTTTGATTTTACAGTCACTCCTATGCTGAACAATCCTGGAACGTAACCACTGTGAAGATTGTCCAATGTAGATCTTATCACAATTACTGCATGGAATAGAGTATATGACGTTAGAATTACTCAGCATAGGAGTCTCATCTTTAATGGCAGAAAATAATTGATTTATAGTAACAGGGTTGTATTTTGAAATTATAATGGAGTCATTTCGTAGGACGTTAAGTAATTTTAATGTTAAATTTTTAATCATCGGTAGTTTCTTATAACCAATTTCTGTTACAGGTGTCAAATCAGTTTTTGTTTTTATTATTATAGTTGTTCCCGAAAATAAGTTTCTTAGTCAGATTTTTTGGAAAGCCATTGTTTATCGCAATTTCTGTTAACAAGTTAAAATTTTTAAGACGTAAAGAAGGATGTGAAATTTTAAGAATTCTATTTTTTAAACCTAAAATGGTATTCACCTTTTGACTGAGGCTGTGGTTAGAAAAAAGTTTATGTACCTATCTGAACAAAGAGTTTTTAATTTTATCTTTATGAACGTAGACCTATAAACCCGTTACTGCACTTCTTATTGATAATAATTAAAGGTCGTTACACATAATATATATATATATATATATATATATATATATATATATATATATTGATATGATAACGCTGCACGTCGATGTAATTAATCTCTCAGTCGTCTTCTGAAATTTTAAATCTGCCTTGGCTAGCCCAGTTTAATTCAAAATCAAATGCAACTGCTCTGACTACACACATAACAAAAACAGACCACACTATAGATTTCAACAATCCCAATATTCTTCATATTGAAAATAAAAAATCTAAACGCGAATTTCTTGAAATGTGTTACATCTATCGAAATTCCAATACACTCAACAAAAAGACAGACATTGGAGACCTGAGCTCTATATATACTTACCTTTTAAACCTAAATAAACCAATAACAAATAACTAAATTACACATAACATCTTCTCACAATCATACACACATACACACATACACACAAACTAATGACACAACTAAATAAATTAAACAAAACATCTGCATGCATACTTTACAAATTCAACAATAATCAAAATAATATATAACATATCTACATACTAATATATTATCTTAATTACTTAAAACTATATACACAAAATCATTTTTAATATACCAACAAAAATCAACACACAAACAACTGGTTTACAAAAATTAAAAAACCAAGACAGTATACATCAACATCAAAAAAATATTACTGTTTAGAATTCTAAAACACATTTTATACATTTTTAAAAAATTTTTAACTTTATATTTAATTATACTACACACCAAAACCATCCTATTTACTATTATTAATCATCCAATTGACTATTATCTCACTTTAGTAAGTATTAAGTACTATTTATATAATTTTTAGCTATTAGTCAAATCTTGTTCACGTAACTAACTCAATGTATTTATTTGTAGTACTCTTGATAATGGAAAAATAAATTTCCGAAAGCTCGAGTTTATAAAAAAGAGAATTCTTCAATTCTGCTGACCTAAAACCCATAAAGTTATATACTATATATATATATATATATATATATATATATTGCTGTTAATAGCCTTTCAAGCCCCACGATTGGTCGTTCTATATAAATTGCTGTGCACTCCCCTTAACGTTGGTGTTATATAAATTGCTGTGAATACCCCTACGATTGTGCGCTCTTTATAAATTGTTGTAAAATTCTCTACGTTTCGACAATAAAGATTGTTGAACCCCTTTTTTTTTCTATTACCTATCTGTTAAAATAATGTAAATGAAAATAAAAATGAAGCAATCCAAAATTACATAATATAATAATCGATAATATGTACACCTTTATGTCTATAAATTATTAATTTGCTTAATATTCAAAAATTGGTACCTGAATAAAATATTGATATTTATCTGATTCCACCAAAATTTAAGTTCCCTGAAAGCCAGCAAAAATATACCACTGTAAATTACTTTTAAGTATTTTTGAACGTTCAAACGATCCTTTCTCTATTTCTCAAATTCTTAAATAATTTTTGATGACCCTTACAGTTATTTAATATAGCAAATATTAATTGTTAAATTGAAAAACAGTCTTACACTAATAATGAATAAAATCTCTAACCTGCATTTTTTGCTTGTTCCTGCCTTTGAATATCGATAGATTGTTAGAGCTTGACTCGTTAGTGTAGTTTCTTCACTTGTTGACCAAAATGATTAATTAATTGTTGCTTGAATTTTTCCTTCGAATTCTTTGAATGACTTGGAATTTACTTGCGGTTTGATTTGAGTATATTGACGTTTATTATGTTTCCTTGTACGTTTATTTAAGATTTCCTTGAAATCTGTTTGTAGCTATTTATTTAGACGGATATTTAGAACTGGAGGTTTGTTTAGAAGTACAATCAGAGCCCTAATTTATTACATATTAGAATAAAATTCAATTAGTAGTTTACCTTACGTTTTAAGATCAAAACGGCTACTTCTCATTGTATAAATTGGCACTTTTAATTTTCACTAAGTTTAATAAGTTAATAATCTTCACTACGTTCACTTTTACGTAATATTTTATTTTCAATTGACGTGGTTGGTATTCATCGTGTGCTTGTTGATCAACGCGTTGTACTTTGCGCCTATCTCTGCAGAAATCGGTATTTCTAAAAATTCCTTGTTTTGATTGTTGTTCAGACGCTTGATCTCACACATAGACGTTCAACTTCGTGCAGTATATTTCTCAGAAATTCCAAATTTTCATTACATTCTGTCACGTCTTTCATGTTTGTGTCGACCATGGTTCAAACTTTATCAAATCGTGGACCGCCTGTTATTTATTTTGTTTGTTACTCTAAATATGTTGGATTTTATCGAAATACAATGTCTTTTGTCACGTAATCATATTTCTAATAATGACGTATTTGAACGCGTTTACTTATTTATGCGTTGATATTTTAATGATCTTATTAAATAGTTATTATGCCAGTTTGTTTATCTTCACCGATTACGTGTTTACCTTGATGAAACTCGATGCTTTCAAATCTAATTTTCTCGTTTCTTTCCAATTCTCGACGTGTATATTTAACTTAGAACGTATTATACGACGTACACATCATTATTTTAGCTAAATAGTATCTGACTATTGAATAATGAGCTTCTTTCTTATGAATTAAATTGGTTATGATTTATATACAGTGTTCTCGTTATTGACTTTATATAAAATAGTCGATTTACTCCTATTTAATGGTGGAATTGTTTGGTTTTCTTAACGTTAATAATATTTACATTTATCTTACGACCCCTATGACTTAATATACCCTTAAACTACCCCCTTGTCATAGCAATATATATATATATATATATATATATATTGTGTGGGTGTGTGTGTGTGTGTGTGTGTGTGTGTGTGTGTGTGTGTGTGTGTGTGTGTGTGTGTGTCTAACTGTATTTAAATAGATATACAGAGACACCAACCAAATAGATGTATGTTTTTGGGCGATTACAAAATAATTTAATAAATTAGGGAGGTTTTGTCGGGTCTAAGAGAATTAGGCAAACTAAGGAAGATAACGAAAACAGCGTTTTACAAGCAGTTGTCGAAAATCTTCGTACTTCTCTTAGACACATTCAGATTGCAACAGGTGTTGCTCACTCTACGGCAAGAACTATTTTATAGCGTTTCATGTGCCGTCCATACCATGTTCGACTACGTCAGTGATTACGTAATGAAGATCAAATTCGAAGGATGAAATTTTGCGATTAGTATATTAGAAAGCACAACGAAGACCCAAATTTTGAATATCAAATTTTGTGATCTGACGAACGTCGATTTACGAATCGTAACATTTCAATCCTAAAAAACAATTTCTTGGTCAAATGAAAATTTACATTTGAACCGTCAAGTTAGGTATGAAGTCAAATGGGGATTTAACATCTGGATTGGTGTTATTGGAAGTTACACCACAGGTCCATTTTTTTATGTTTCAAATTTAAACTCTGCGAGATACTTTAATTTATTGTAGGGAAACTTGTCAGATAGACTAATGGAGCTTCCCCTTACTACAACGCAAAGTATGTTCTTTCAGAAAGATGGCGCTCCACCACACAATGTTCTAATTATTGCAGATTTTTTAAATTCTGATTATAACGAAAACTAGTTTAGAAATTAGAGACCAATCAAGTGACTTGACTCTTCTTGATTTCTTTGCATATTGACATTTAAAAATCGTGTGTACTCAAGAACGTACGAAAATGTAGCCCAATTACGACAAACAGTTCAATGCGCTGTAAATGAAATAACTTCAGCTATGATAAGACGGTCTTGTGAAGTCGTTTATAGATGTGTCAGCTGTGTGTTCAACAAAATGAAGGGTTATTTGAACATTTGAATTAATAAATGAACTCATGTGTGTCTGACTATCGTTGTGTTCTTTTAGAGCAATTATTTCTTTCTGGATGGAGCTTTCACTTGCTACATTGCAAAATATGTCCCTTTAGACTGATGGTGCTCCATGGCACAATGCTTAGATTATTGCAGATTTTTTAAATTCCTAGTAAAACGAATACTGAATTGGAAATCGGAGACCAATCAAGTGACCATGGCCATTGAAATGACCAGACTTGAATCCTTTTGATTTCTTTATATGGAACTACCTAAAAAATCGTGTGTACTCAAGAACGTACGAAAATGTAGCCCAATTACGACAAGCATTACAAGACGCCATAAATGAAATAACTCCAGCTGTGATGGTCTTGTGAAGCTGTTTATAGAAAGTATCATTTGTGTGTTCAAAAAAAGTTGAGCATTGTTTAAACATTTGAATTAATCAATGAACTCATGTGTTTGACTGTTGTTATGTTTCTCATTATTGTTAATTT
The DNA here is from genome assembly GCA_036346225.1 of Platerodrilus igneus. NCBI lineage: Eukaryota > Metazoa > Arthropoda > Insecta > Coleoptera > Lycidae > Platerodrilus > Platerodrilus igneus. Next base: position 5,969,699 of record JARFIW010001503.1, on the reverse strand, counting down.
GTAATTGCTTTTATTACCACTGCAAATGCAGTTTAATGTTTTTAGAGCAATTGTTTCTTTTTGTCATAACGGAAATTAAAGCCAATTACGACCAAGACATAGTTTCGTGATTTTTAATGTTTTGATTCGATCAAACATAGCGATGTGATTTTTCTTTGGAAAGGAATATTTTTTCAGCATTTAAAAAATGTAATCATCCAATATGAGGGCTATCAGAAAATGAAAATCTGTGTCCTAGTAGACAAAATCTAAGTTCACAATGTGAAGCGCGCAGTGATGAATTACCATGATGTACAAAATTTGAGCATTCTATTTTAATTAGCAGCCTCTACGAGCAAATAAAGATATCGGCAATTTTGTATTTTTGCCTAAATCTAGTAACGTATGAAAAATTTTTGAAATTTGAAAACCATTCTGAGACGTTCTTATTATTGTTGCTACTTTCATTCCATTTAACCAAGATCGTATTTCCCACAAGATACAAGATCTCCATGTACTGCATTTATACTATACACGCTGTATATTATTTGCCGTTAGGTAATGTTGAAATTCAGCTTTACGATTAGCAGCAAATGGTGATTTATTTAATTATATGCTATGCGTAGGGTATTATCCATAACATCCATAACAATCGTAGCAAGTTTTTCCAAATTCGTCAAAAACCGAATTCAAACCTTGCAAACAATTTCATTGATTTATTCAGTAGGATTGTCACCGTCATTGGTTTTAGATGCAAAGGCAAGCTCAACGTTTGCAATAAATCCATCTTTGTAACCCGCATTTATTATTTAATTCCTTTTTAAACGCACTAAATATAAATAACTAATCGTGTGATTCAACTGAGAACTTCTTTACGCTCATGACGTTTGCATCTTACCATAATTTTACCTATAGTTTGAAGAGTCACATTTCATCTAGGGAAAAAACTCTCTCAAGCCTCCATTGGTAATTTTAATGTATTCTCTTAAAAACGCTCTTCGTTTTATAGCAATGTTGGACAACTCCCTCAGGCCCATACAAGGATCATTTTGTATCAAAACTGGGTTGCTTTAAACGACAAAGAAGTTCTATATCCTTTAAATGCTTCCTTATTACAAAATCCTTCCAGTAGTGTTTAAAATAATATGTTGTCCTAATATTAAAAAATTAGTTACTATTTACTATTATTAAAGGTATATAGTAACCTCATATACTTTGTTTGTAATAAAATCTTGACTGAAGTGATCCGCCTCAACGATAATTTTAGTACATATCCTTTTCTTAGAGCCTGTAAGTGCTGTAGCACTGTTAACTTTTAAATACTCCTTGTAATATGTGTTGTGATTTGTTTTGTATTTTTTTAAATCTTCTTTGGGAATTAAATCACTCATAGTTGTTAAAATCGTCTTTATTTACGTTTCGATCCAAGACCTAGGATCGTTGTCAAAATTATGAAAATTTCAAGATTGACATTTATGACATAAATTGAAGGTCGCTTTGATTGATTAATGTTTGATATATTTGATTTGAATACATTCAGTGATAATTTTAAAGTTTAAAAGAATAAGTGCCTTCAATTTGTCTTGCGCCCTGGAAGCGACTTTGAGGTAGAAAATACGCTTAGCGTGAAATCAGCTGATTAATTTTTATATAATTAAACTTCATATAAATTCATTAACTTGAGGATTGGAAAATTTTTTTAACGTGTTTCTATTTATCCGATTGAGAGGATGGTTATTAAAGAAATGTACGATTACGTTACCAAGGCTTAAGTAGCCGTTTGTTTATATTTATTTTGAGGAGGAAAACTTATTATGATTAGGTTACCTTTTTGGTACATTTCTAACATGGTTCTGAGGCGACCCTATGGAGGGCTTACACTTGTCAGATACCAATGTTGTTCTACGAATATTTTATATGGTCCTGAGGCGACTCTAAGGCAGATTTACGCTTGTCAGATACCAATACTCATTATGATTTAGGCTACCTCTTTGGTAGATTTTAACATGGTCGCCTCAGAACCATGTTAATTCATTGCTCTAATTCATATGTGAATTTAGTAGTTGGTTCTATTTTGTTAATTGAATCTACAAATTTTTTAATTAGTTTAGTGTTATGAGGCCAAATAGCATAGTCATCCATCTACGTATCTTCACCAGATTAGGGGTTTCAATTCTTGTGTGAATATTACATCGTTTTCGAATTCCTCCATGAATATATTACTAACGATTAGCGATAGTGGACTTCCCATCGACATTCCGAATTTCTGTTTGTAGTATTGGTCATTCGTTTGAAAATATGTGGTATTGACGAATACATCAAGTAATTCCATGATCGATGATATACTTAGTTATGTTATTTCTTTAAGGTTGTCATCTTCTTGTAGTTCGTATTTTATAATATTAAGCGTTTTGTTTACAATGACATTTGTGAAGAGATTTACTACATCAAAACTAACCATTGACAAATAAGAAAACCACCAAAAACGGAAAATCAAAGAAACTGTTTATATAACCCTACATAAAAATAACTGAGTAGCAAATGAACCCGCGACTTTCAGTAAATAATGGATTCCATTATTAAAAGAAATAACAAATGAAAATTAAATGCTCCCAATATCTAGGTAGCATTGTAAGTTTTTCCTGAGGTTTCCTTGCGATACAAACATGATATAAAGCCTACGTACATGATTTCTATTTATACGTACAATAACTAATTACATAACAATAAACTTATTAGCAGCCCCCATAAAACTGCATTGGCATCTGATAGGAGTAAATCCGCCATAGCTCAGATCCATGCACAATCTTCGTTGAACAGCATTAGTATCTGACAAGTGTAAACCCGCCATAGGGTCGCCTCAGAACCATGTTAGAAATCTACCAAAGAGGTAGCCTAAATCATAATAAGTTTTCCTCCCCGAGATAAATATAAAAAACGACTGCTTAAACCTTACGGTAACGTAATCGTACACTTCTTTAATAACCATCCTCTGAATTGTATAAATGGAAACATGTTAAAAATGTTTTCTAATCCTCAAGTTATTGAATTTATATGAAATTTAATTATATAAGAATTAATCATCTAATTTCACGTTAAGGTCATTGGCTACCTCAAAGTCGCTTCCAGGGCGCAGCACTAATTGAAAGCACTCATTCTTCTAAACTTTAAAATTTTCACCCAATGTATTCAAACCAAATATATCAAACATTAATAAGTCAGTCACCTTCAATTTATGTCATTAATGTCAAACTTGAAATTTTATTATTTTGACAACGATCCTAGGTTATAGATCGAAACGTAAATAAAGACGATTTTAACAACTATGAGTGGTTTAATTTCCAAAGAGGATTAAGAAAAATACTGTTAACTTTTGCTCCAATATCTTCTACAATACGCAGGCTAATTTTGAGAGCTGACGCTACCCACTTAAATAAAAAAGAACTACTGAAAAGTTTTCCAACCTCAAACAGTTTTTTTACTAAATGTGACATAGCCACAGAATTAGAATGAATGGAGGATATTAACATTCAAACAATCTAATCGTATATACAGCTAATTTTATTGAGTAAGTACGGTCGTTGATCGAAGTTGTTGACAATAGCGATTCTAAACTTTTTAAATAAATGACTTTTAACAGTTCACGCTACTGTTGGTTTTTGATTTTGATACATGTGGTACCAAAATTGAACAGGAACTAGTAACTCGATTGTCAGGTTACATGCAGTAGTTTTGTTGAAAAGGTTAAGGGGTCTAATTTGCAAACTAAATAACTTTATGATGTGATAGAATTTTGAAACGTGTTTACATTTTGCTTCCTAATAACTTACTACTTAGCTTTACATTTATTGCATCCATAAACGTACATGCATAACTTGTAATAAGGACCTTTTAGAAGGGATGTTTGTATATAAGAGAACATGACGTTCAATGTTTTCGACATTAATCATTAGTCTGTTTTTAGTTTAGTATATCAATCATGATATGTTTTGTAGTAAGTAGGTATTCAGTTTTGACTTCACTTTTTAAATTCAATTTCTGTTACAATAGGTGGTACTGGTACTGTCCCTAGCTGTTACTGTCCCTGTGCGACCTGCTATATCTCTTGTTCCTTCGGGCAGTTATCTACCAGAAACTGGTTTAGGGCACATTGACAACAGTTTTATTAGGAGTACTACTGGAGGTAAAGAGGGAAATCTTATTGGCAGTGGAAGTTTTATCGGAGAAAGTGGAAGTGTTATCCGTGAACATGGAATAGACAGCGGAAACGCGATTGTTCATGGTCATAAACACGTTTATTTTTATGCTGCTCCTGATGAATTCGAACTAAACCGTCTTCGAATATACGTTTCTCCTAACTCTGCTAGGAAAACTAAAGTAATTTTTATTAAAGCTCCAAACTACGGTGCTTTTAGACCTCAAGTAATTACTCCTCATTCTTTAACTGAGGATAGAACTCTGGTGTACGTATTATTGAAGAGACCTGAAAACGGCGGTTATATTACCATTCCATCTACATTAGCAACAAAACCAACTAAACCCGAGGTTTTCTTCATCAAATACAGCACAAAACAAGATGCGCAGCAGATTGTAGCTGGTGGTTTACAAGAACAACCGGTTGGACCAAGTGCTTTGGAACTAGGAAGTGCTCGTTCTTTTATTAGAACGTTAGAAAATGATGTTTCAACAGGAATTTCTGGTAGTGTTGGCGGTCTAGGACGTATTGTTAATGATATTGGTGGGGCTAGAACTATTAGTAGTGATATTTATCCATCAAATTTATTAGGTGAAAGCAGCGGTATTGCAGTAAGTAATGGAAAGCATGGTTCAATTGGAGCAAGTGGTCCTTATTAAAGGTATCGCATTTAATGCTGATGCAGGCCACCGAAGTAGAATTTTTATTAATATTGTATAGAATAAAATTTTGTAATATTCTGTGAATATTATTATGTAAACTTATTCTGTAATGTCCATTTTCAAATAATAATTGAGTATATAACATGATAAGTAATTTATGTAAATTGCACCATAATGACAATGAACTACAGCACCGAAAGCGAAACCATAAATTTGAATATTTAATGTTGATTATGCTGTATTTATTGGTCTTCAACGTTAACAATAATTAACAATAAACACACTTCATCCTATATGTAAATTTTATCTATCCCTGTGAGTAAAATTTACTTTCATTCGATTCAAAATAAATCTTTATGTATAATAAGAACATTAAAAAATAAAAATCTCATAAGTGAAGCAGATGCCAAAAAACTTAATAATTACAGAAAGCACTGCACCTCGACTATATGCACTTCCAAAAATTCATAAACCCGGAAACCCACTAAGACCAATTGTATCATCCAACAATTCTCCAACAGAAAATTTATCTAAATACCTTTCAGAAATTATAAAAACCAGTTTGGAAAATAAATATAATGTCAAAGATTCATTTGATTTCTCTGAATATATAAACAACTTTCAATTACCTGAAAATTATGTATTAATTAGTTTAGATGTAGTTTCATTATTCACAAACATACCTAAAAACTTAGTAAAACAAAATTTATCACTTATTTGGAATAAAATAGAATTGAACTGCAAGATTAGCAAAAAAATTTTTTTAGATATAATAGATTTTATTTTTGAAAGTAGTTATTTTAGTTTTAATAATAAATTTTTTCAGCAAATATTTGAATGCCCTATGGGTTCAAACATCAGTCCGATACTTGCTGATCTAATTATGAATACTCTATTAGACAATGTCATAGCTAATTTACCTTTTCCTTTACCTTTTCTTAAAAAATTTGTCGATGACACCATAACAGCAGTTCCTGAAGATAAAATAAACGAAACTTTATACATATTTAATAATTATAATCCTCATATACAATTTACGGTTGAAAAAGAATGTAATAGAGCAGTTCCATTTCTTGACACGTTACTAATAAGAAACAATGAGAACAAAATTATTTTAGATTGGTATCAAAAATCAATACATTCAGAGAGATATTTGAACTTTTATTCCTACCATCCACTATCAACAAAAATAAATATAATATTAGGGTTAAAAGAAAGAATAAAAAGAATTTCTCATCCATCTTTGTACCCAAAAAACATAAAAATCCTTACTAATATGTTAAGAACTAACAGGTATCCACTCCATTTAATAAAAAAATTACTATCCGAACAATTTAATCCTAACACAAACAAATCAAATGACAGTAATCAAAACAGTACCAATCAATTATTCACTTACAAAACAATATCATATATTCAACATTTAACACCAAAATTAATAAAAGTTTTTAAAAATGAAAAAATAAAGTTTGCTAAACGAAACGTACTAACATTACAAAATATTTTTACTAAAACTAAAGATAAAATATCTAAAATGAACCAGAGAAATTTAATATATAAAATTAATTGTTTGAATTGCGTTCACTCGTATGTTGGGCAGACCTCTCAACTATTAAAACAAAGGATAACTCAACATAAGAGTGACATAACTATCAAACCAAAAGCATGTGCATTAACCACACATGTAATAGATAAAAATCACAGTATGGATTTTGAAAATCCAGACTTTTAGAAATAGAGAACAACAAATCAAAAAGAATTTTTTTGGAATGTATCATATTTATAAAACTAAAAATACAATAAACAAGAAAACTGATATTAGTAACTTTAGTTCCATATACACATATTATAATATTCATGAACACTCACACATACTTATGCACTCGATACTCTATCATCAAACAAATTAGTTATCTTATATCCTATGAAACAAAAAATTTTTTACATCAAAATTTATGACATCAACTTGATGTATATACAAGTTTAATGTTTACAATTTATATTTAAAAACGTTTAATTTTGTTAGTTTACAAGTTTTTCCAATATTTTTATAATGTTTGTTATGCTAGTTTTCAATTAATCTCAAGTTTGTAAGTTTGTAATCTATGTACCACATTTATAATCTAGCGTTTAAAAATTTTTTAGATAACCTGTGATCAAGAATTTAAAATAAATTCGAAAATTTAGGCCATAAAAAGAGTTTTCAACTTAATCCAGAGACCTCAAACCCACAAATCAATTTTGAATTACAAATATTTAGGTCGTCATTATTTTCACTTTATAATATATATATATATATATATATATAAATAAAATATTTATATATATATATATATAAATATATATATATATATATAGTATATAGTAGTAAATAGTATAATAGTGTTTTCCGATAAAATGTTACTGTACAATTGGGATATATGGACTAAAATATCCCAATTGTACAGTAACATTTTATCGGAAAACATATTATATACAATATATATATATATATATATATATATAGATATTAACGTCGGAGATAATTACAATCTTGTTTATACATAGTAATATTAATATGGTCGCCCAAATGATGGATCGCGAATAATTTAGAGGTACATGGCAATAATAATATAACAGCCCAACGACGGGGCTCTATAATTCCAGTAGTTCATAGCAATATATATATATATATATATATATATATATATATATATATTACTATGTATAAACAAGATTGTAATTATCTTCGACGTTGGGCCATCTTATTAATATTGCTGTAAACCCCGTCGTTGCGTTGGGCTGTTATATTATTATTGCCATGTCCCTCTAAATTATTCGCGCTCCATCATTTGGGCGACCATATTAATATTACTATGTATAAACAAGATTGTAATTATCTCCGACGTTGGGCCATCTTATTAATATTGCTGTAAATTCCCTCCAGAAACTTAACTGGATTTTATCTTGAACTAACCTTGTCTACCAATAACAAAATTTGATACGTTACCGTCTTACTCGTTATCAATTTCCTATTCAACTTATAGCTCCTCCTTGAACTATTTAAATTATCAAATCACTCCCATTAACTTTATCTTATGACCTCGACTAGCTTTTATTTGGGATTATGAATTCAGTTAATTCGATTCTATATAATGAAATAAATATTATGTACAGTTTTTGTAAATTATTTAAAATACACTTTTCAATTAATTAATGTTGTGAATCTCATTTATTAAAAAAATCACATACCTTTTTACTCAAAACCCAAAGTCACCAAAAAACCTATTATCTTTATAAAAAAAAGAAGTGTGGAACGTTCTAAACCTCTTACATATTACTCACTTTATACGTATGCAACTTCTTTTGTTGACTTTTTCACATTCATATTATATTAAGCAAATTCAATAAAAAATAAAAAAAAATAGAAAAATAATGTCTTATAACTAAAAATCTGACCTGGTCTATTTTCTTCGCATTGACGCATACATACTCAGCTAATATTTCCCATGCATTAAGCCATCCATTTGAATAAAAATTATTTTCCCCCAATTCAGGATTATTACATGCCCATTCGAAATATTGTTTATCCACTCACTTGAACCATTGCATTTAAATTATTGCCATCACCCTCTGGACTACAATTAACTTATGCTTATGCATCCCAATTTATTGTCGTCTCATTTCAGACTTAGAATTACTTCTTATCAATTTCCCCAAACTTAGAATTGGATTATCATCATTTATTTTCCCATTTATCCTCTACGGACTCGGAAATCGTAGTTTATTTGCCCCGGACTTAGAACTTGAATTTTTCTCCCCGGCTTTAGAAGCCCTATTACTATTATGTTTTAGTTTACAATAAATTCACCAAAATCTACTTACGTTTAATTGGCAATCGTAATTTTCATTTTAGCACTTATACTATCTTTCACTTTAAAATTATTACGTATCACTTTATTTCATAGCGGCACACTTCGGCCTTTATTGAGTTGAAAACTGACTTCGTTATCACTGTACCTGCTAATATATCATTGAGTTCCCACTCCGTCAGTGGGTATGGTCTACAAAATCGTCGCTCATTTTAACCAATCAAATAATTACATTTAAAGTAGTTTCTGATGTAATTTTCTATACTCTCAAATAATTGTGGCCTGGTCGCAGCTGCTTGTTATCAAACATGCGGTGTTTTGATGAATCTAATTGCTTTTCCATAAACAACTGATGCAATTCGACTTTTAATTTTAATATCTGCATGTTATTCACGCAATTTTTAATCTGCTTTCTTATCAAAAATGGTTAACTATTTGTACGCATTTATATGCTTCCTGAAGCTCTATTTCTTATCTCCGTATTCACCTAATTGTTTGGAAGTCTCTTGAACGCGTGTTTAATTACGCTTTATTATGTTTACATATAAAATACGTGTGCTTCCACTGAAAATATTATCTGCCTTACCTAAATTAACTAAAACTTTATCTACAGGGTATTAAATATTTACTATTTACCTAATGCATGTGTTCCTGGTTTCTACGCTAACTATGCGTCTTCCTGCGTGTATTTACGTCGCTTAAAACTACTTACACTTTATATACAGGGTGTTGATTACTTACTATTTACAAACTATCTCTATTTCTCAATTCTTTACTAAATAAATGCAGTTTTCTGCTGCCTATGGTAATTTCTCATTTCTAAACGACTTTTACTATGAAGTACACCCTCAAACAACCCCTTATCACAGCAATATATATATATATTTTGATATGCATTAGCCCTAGCCGAGTCTAGAAATAAATAAGCTTATTCTAGCTTGTGCGGTTCAAACCGTTATAATGCTATATAAATAATAGTAGTTACTATTTGGCTAAATAAATTAAAGAACAATTTAAATTACAAGTGGACAATAATATTTTTTAACACTTAACAAATCTATTTCAATAAAAATAAACATTTTAGTAACACTGTGGTGACATAATATAGCATAGTGACATCATTATTATGTTAGGATCTGATCTAGAGTTCTCTACATCTAAGTGTGTACAATAATAATTTGCAAGCATTTGTCAAGTGACAAGACTTGTCACTTTTAATTTAATTTCGTTAGATTAAAGGTCGTTGAGTGGGTTTATCATTAGATAAACATGATCAAAGAGGCCTGGCAGAAGAGAAAGAAAAAGTGGTTTAATGTTAAAATGTACGTCAACAACAGAAATAATAAAACTAGAAAGGGCGTGGGGATAAAGAATGAGATACGGATGGTTTTGGTCAGGCGAGGTTCTTTTGAATAATGGCGTGGCATTGAGAGGGCTTCAATATAAGCATGCACTCGTAAAGGAACAAAAATTTTAAGAGAATGGAATTTAGAGTATAGCATGCTGTAGGTGTATGCTTGGGAAGAAATTATATTATGATTGAAAGTGTAACCCGAGGAAGAAATCATATTTTGTTTAAAAAGGGAAGAAACTATATTTTGGTTAAAAATAGAAATAATTCAGACTGAGATGTACATGATTTGGAAAGAAGTCTTTTAAAGAAAATAAAGTTCCGGCAAGGACATGTGGTTATTTGCAATTTGGGGTTCAGCAGTATTTCAGTTTTAAATCTGGTTTGAAGAGCAAATTAGATGGGTATTCCGGATCATGTTAGTTAAACTTATATTAATTGGTAAGAACATTCCATATTTTATTTAGTCGCTCTATAAATTGAAGTTTGTCAAAGTTGTAAGAATTTTGTGCATCATGAATTTTAACATTGGAAAGAGCGTATTATTTTGTAACAAGAGCAATTAATTTCAATTTGAAATCTTTTTTTCTTCGCTGTAATTTAAATACAAGAATAATTTTATGTGAAGGTAACAAAATAACTTGTTGCTTGACCACATGTTGAGATAACAATTAAGTCAATGTGTTTAATTTGTACTATGTACCAGGACATTATTTAAAAGTTGAAATTCATTCTGAAAATAATTTAAAGTAAAGACAATTTCAAATCACTTGTAATAGTGGCTATTGTAAATTTGCTCACAGTACTGTAAACGAAGTAAAGACCTTCTTATGTGAAATAATTCATCAAATATTTGATATACATTAAACAGAGTCATTAATTTTGTTTGGTGCTGTAAAACACCACGATTGATAATTTATGGAGACTCTAATATCATAACTTGCTGTAAATACTTGTAACTATTTAAAAGAAACTCAAGAGAAGATAAATTTATGTTTTACTTAAAGTCTTATTTCTTTATATCTTAAAAAGAAAAAGGTTCTATATACTATTACAGAAATTTGTGAGGTACTAACAGGTTATAGTTGTGTTACTTTGTAATTCTACCAATAGGTTTCTACAACCTGAGTTAGCCGAGGCATATATAATTGAGACATATATTTAGTCGAGGCATATATAATTGAGACATATATTTAGTCGAGGCAGATAATTGAGACATATAGTTAGTCGATAATCGAGGCTCATTTATTAGGACATGTGGTAAGGTATTAAAGGTTTTAGAAAAAGAAACTACGAAGAACCAACGAGTGGCTCGAAATCACAGCAGAAACAACGACCCAACGAGTGTCTCGATATCACAGCTGGAACGTCGAACCAACTTAGGGAATCGAGTATACCGTCTGGAATTAGGAGTTAATTGTAGGATTAGCAACGCAACTGAGGAGTTCAAGCACATAGAAAAATTAAGGGTTGATGATGAGATTAGGAGTTTTTCCTTGGTGCATTGGAGATTTTAATTAAGGAGTTATTGAGTAATTTTATTGATTAGAGGGATAAAAATTAATAACTTTAAAAAAAATTTAAATATTGAAATGGATAGAATGGAACGAATAAGAAATCAAAGAGAGGTAATAAGAAATTATGGTGTGCGAATAGAGTCACATGAAAGTGTATATTTGCCTGAAGAAATAGAGAACAAGGAGGGAAACGAGAATGTGAATGTGGGAACGTTAGGTATAGAAAGGAGTTTAGGACAACAAAGTGGAAGTGAGGATATAGAAGTTAAAGTAAGGCAGGAGCTAGATATAATGGCAATGTTTAACAAATTAATGGAGAAAATGGAAGAGAGGTCTGATAGGTGGGATAGAAATATACAATATTAAGAGAAAAGGTAGAATTAGAGGTTAAGAAATTGAACTTTGAACTAAAAGAAACCAATGATATGATGATAGAGATGAAATCAGAAATTAGAGGTAAAGTAGTGCAAATAGAGGAAGATATGGATACTAGTAAGGATGAAGTAGAGCAAATAAGGGAAAATTGTAAAGTAACGGAAAAAGAAATAGACAATAAAATAAAAAATTTAGGGACAAAATTAGAGGAGATGGATATGAGTAGTCAGGTAGGATTCAAAACGATACGTAGTGACTTCAATAATCTAGGAATGGATGTAGGAAATAGGTACAAACATTTAGAAGGTGTAGTAGCAGATTCTAGAAGGGGAATTCAAATGGGAGAACAATTTTGGATTAATCCAAACTACATTTCTTTAAAACAGGTAAGCAAATTTTATGGAGATAATAAATTAAATCCAAAAATGGAAACAACGCCGAGTGGTTTCTGGTAACCATCTCCGACGGTAATGAAAAGAGTGAAGGTCTCCAGGTAATTAATTTGAAATTTCTGTTTTATATAAACATTTGTGGATATTTTGTGTTGTGTGGTTGACTTTTTGGTGGCATATTTATTGTTTTATAAACTTGTTTAAAAAGATACAACATGTACAGGACAATTTAATAATTTTGAGTATTGAAAAAGGGTTTATTTAGAATATATTAAAAATTTATTCAGGCTATAAATTGTGTTGTAAAGGGTAAACGGGTCTGTAAATTTGTTTTCATTAATGTAAGGTTTAAAAGGCATATACAAACAAAACTGGGTTATAATGAGCTCACAATACTCCAGTGTGAAGTTAATTTAGTGTTACATGTGGGGCCCATCTACTCATATCTACTCGAATTTGTTTAAAATCATTTTAAAAATTAAGGACTTTAAAAGATTCAATAAATTGAGCTGGTAATTATTGTATCAAACTGTTTGGACACATGTGTAAATATATTTTATTTGTTAATATGTGTAAATAAAAGGTTGTATGATTGTCGTAGTATTTTGGTAATTTTATTTGATGGTGTGTGAGTGTGAAAGAAGTATGTACGTAAAACTAGATATTCAAGAAGAGGCCGATTGCTGAGCTAGCCAGGGAAGCAGAGGAATGCGAAGGCGTCTTAATAAAAGGGTAAGGAGTTTTTTTTTTCATTTTTCATATGTTAGTCCATTAAGTGGGGCTCGATGTTAAAGCTAAATCCCGACTTCCACGGCAATATATACAGGGTGAGTTTTTAGTGTGGCAACGGTCGATAACTCCGGTATTATAAAAGCTACGTAAACCAAATTTGGGGGCATATTAGGCATGCCTAAAGTGCACATTTTAAAAATATTTGGAAGCATACAGGGTGTTTCATAATTCCAGGGCATATTAAACTTGTATTTTTTTAAATGGAACACCCTATATATTATTACATTTTTGAAGCACATAAAAAGAGCTTTAATTTGATATCAAATTATATCTGTCTATTCCTTTTAGTTTTTGAGATATTCAACTGTTTCTAGAAAAAATGACCCCGATTAGATACATTGCCACTGCACTAATACACAACTTATGTTAATTTTCAAGATGCAGAAAATTTTACAATATACCATAGTATATTTGTAAATGTTACTTTTTTGAAATTTCTTCCCAGTATACAGGGCGTGTCAGATTTCGCAAAATGCAATTTTTAAAATTTTTTTTAAATGGCACCCTACCAATTTTATTGCTACAATGGATAGTTCATTAAGTGTTCTTTCATTTTTGTTAAGCATTCCCTATACCTAAATCCATTACTTTCTGAGATATTTTTGATTTTCTTCAAATTTTATGAATATTTTTAATTTACATAACTAAAAATAACTTACTATTGGAGAATATTATAAAACATTTAATACATTTTGATTAACAATCAACTACAGTTATCCAATAACAATTTTCACTAAAGATATAACAACCTACAATAATACGCTATCAACAGAATTCTGCCAGATCAACAATATGCATTTTAGAGAAAATGTTCAAACAGGAAATCAGGCAGGCTTTGAAAAAAATAACAATTACAATCAAAATGTCATTTAGGTTTATTAATTGTAGTGTGTTGTCATTTAACACATTATCAGTTCTGTTTTAAATGTAATCTTTGAAGGAGTTTTCAAAATGAATTTTACAGTGGAAGAACAAATAAATATGATTTGGGTATTGGGAGCAAGTTTAAAAAATTTCCTACTTGCATCAAGAATATTCCAAGAGAGATATCCTGTTAAATGACAATACACTACAATTAATAAACCTAAATGACACTTTACATGTAATAGTTATTTTTTTCAAAGCCTGCTTGATTTCCCGCTTGAACATTTTCTATAAAATGCATATTGTTGATCTGGCAGAATTCTGTTGATAGCGTATTATTGTAGGTTGTTATATCTTTAGTGAAAATTGTTATTGGATAACTGTAGTTGATTGTTAATCAAAATGTATTAAATGTTTTATAATATTCTCCAATAGTAAGTTATTTTTAGTTATGTAAATTAAAAATATTCATAAAATTTCAAGAAAATCAAAAATGTCTCAGAAAGTAATGGTTTTAGGTATAGGGAATGCTTAACAAAAATGAAAGAACACTTAATGAACTATCCATTGTAGCAATAAAATTGGTAGGGTGCCATTAAAAAAAACATTTAAAAATTGCATTTTGCGAAACCTGACACACCCTGTATACTGGGAAGAAATTTCAAAAAAGTGATATTTACAAATATACTATGGTATATTGTAAAATTTTCTGCATCTTGAAAATGAACATAAGTTGTGTATTAGTGCAGTGGCAATGTATCCAATTGGGGTCATTTTTTCTAAAAACAGTTGAATATCTCAAAAACTAAAAGGAATAGACAGATACAATTTGATATCAAATTAAAGCTCTTTTTATGGGCTTTTCAAAAATGTAATAATATATAGGGTGTTCCATTTAAAAAAATATAAGTTTAATATGCCCTGGAATTATGAAACACCCTGTATGCTTCCAAATATTTTTAAAATGTGCACTTTAGGCATGCCTAATATGCCTCCAAATTTGGTTTACGTAGCTTTTATAACAACGGAGTTATCGACCGTTGCCACACTAAAAACTCACCCTGTATATACATGGTGTCCGGAAAATACGTGTACAACGTAAGAACAGAGATTATTTGGCTCGAAATAGATCGATTTGAGCCAACTTACCTATTATACAAGTTGCTTCATTTAGCCGCTAGGGGGCTTCAAAAATCGTGAAAAATATTTGATATTTTAAAATAACTCGAAAACGCGTCGATATATTTTGACCATTTTTGGGGTGCGAGTTTCTACTTTCAATTAACATCTTTTGGTGGTGTATGCAATAATTTTAAAAGAATACGAGGGTCCCAAAAATGATGTATTGTATAAATATCCGACCATTACCTTTTTCCTGTTTATGCAATGACTACCCATTTTTTTTATGAGTAGCCGACTTAGTTTGGAAACTTTTTTGTTTCTGGTAAAATTTCGATTAGACGAGCGGTGTGGTTTGACAGAAAAAAATAATTTTAAATGTCTATTTTTTATTTTTATTTCATTGTTTTGTTTATTTTTTATTACTATCATTGAAAATTAACAGCGCGGTACAAGTGTTGGACCATTACAATAAATTTTTAAAATGGCCGCCATTATCTTCAATGCACAAATTAACTCTTCGTAAGAAGTTTAACTGAACCCTCTGCATTGTTTGCGCATTTTTTTTTAAAGAGTTGGCTGCATTTAAAATTCGTCTATACAATTCTTCTTCGCTATCAAGTGGAGACGAATAAAGCTTAGATTTTAAGGTACCCCACAAAAAGTAATCACAGGGCGTCAAGTCCGGCGATCGTGCTGGCCAATTTGTAGGAGCATCATACCCTTTTCCGATCCATCGATCCGGATATTTTTCGTGTAAATGTTGTCGTACAGCTAGAGTAAAGTGGGAGGAGCACCATCGTGCATGAACCACATGTCTTGGCGACTATAAATTCATGTTGATAGTGAGTCACTTTAGTTGCATGAGGATTTTCTACAGCGTAAACATGTTCATTATGTATGTTAGTAATACCAGATCTTGTAAAAGAAGCTTCGTGTGTCTTGTACCTGTTGAACGTGGTATGGGTGTAATAACTGTTCCTTTAAAACGTCATGAACAATACTTTTAGGAACTTGTAGTTCAAGTCCTAAGCGTCTGGTGCTTATTTTTGGGTCTTCTTCAACTCTATCCAAAATTTGTTCCTCTAGATCCGCAGTTATTGTGGTACGTTGACGTCCTCGATCCGCATTTCTTGACTGAGAGCTATCATTTTCACGAAGACGTCTTTCAATATTTGCGAATGTTTGGTGGTTTGGCATTCGGCGATTAGGAAATCTTTCCCTATAGACTCTGACGCTTTCACGACCATTGCCTTGACAAAATCCGAAAATCAAAAGCATATCCACCTGTTCGTTGTTTGTGTAAGTACTCATAATGTAAGATGAAAGATGCAAACTTAAAGTTAAAGTTGTTTATTTTTATCCTACGACCCCTGTGACTTAATCTACCCTTAAACTACCCTATTATCATAGCACTATATATATATATATTGATGTGATAAAGAGGTCACGAGAGGTCATGGAAGCCCAAATTCTACCATTAAAATCCACCCAAAGAGAAGGAAACGGAAAAAAATTGCAATTCCCGAATATTTACTTTTTATCCACCCTGTATAAATATAAGCGTTTTCATTGCCATTAAAATGCAAAGCCATTCATTTCATTCACGTCATTGCAAAACATAAAAACAAGCCCTTATTAATCATGTAATTAAAAATCCCGTGCAGAATGTGAAAAAGGTCATAAAACGGAAATAAACTTAAAAATCCCAAATTTTTAATTAATTTATTTCAATCGTTGATGATTACTTAGTAAAACGAGCTTTATTTTAAAGTAGGTAGGTTAGTTACTAAAAACATTAAATACATATTTTTTAGGATGCAAAGCAATCGTGAGTTTTAATAATTTTCAGTGCAATACTTTGTAAAAACGAGTTTCAATGCTTAAGATATAAAATACAAAGCTATTGCATTTATCAACGAAGAATTCATTAATTAAAATACTAAATAAATGTTCTGTGTGTAAAATATGCGTTAGAACACATTTTATATACCGTAAACAACTTTTTTTTTTTACAATTATTAAGATGCAAATCTTTTTGCAATAGCAAAACCGTTAAGAAAGCAATTGAAGCTTTAATTAATTATGTAATTATACTAAAATCTGTCACTTGTTAGTATACAAATCAACCATATGTTGCGTATTATTAAAATAATGGGCAACCCTGTTGTAGAAATAAAAAGAAGCGTTTTGCGTATTAGTGGCAACCATGCCATGTTCGTTTTTTGTTCTAAGATGTTATATGTGTTAAAAAAATCTTATATGTATTATTCCAAATAAAGCAATATGTTCTGTAAGTTATTTGTGAATTAACTGTTCACTGGGCTTAGGACATAACATTATTGGCGACGAGGATATTGGAAAAGTTATAAAAGTCATAAATGTCAGTTGCATTTTGAGGTTAAACACGTGTATTTAAAAACTGGAAATGAATTTTGAAGAATTTAAAGAAGAAAACGAATCGTGGGAAGAACAGTTGCAACAGTATTTTCTAGTAAAAAAACTGGAAATAAATTGAAGGTTCCAACCTTAATTACACTGCTTGGCGGTAAGCATTACAGTGCCTTAAAAGCGTTCTTGTATCCGAATATACCAATTGCAAAGGCTTATATTGAATTAGTAACAGCACTGAAATAGTATATTACATTACCAGCGTGGAAAGTGACCCATTTCAGACGAGTGGAAGAGTTTTGTCGCACGACGCGTCAGCCGAGTGCGACTATTCCACGAGTGTGAAATGTCACTTTCCACGCGAGTAATGTACACTATTTTTCCGACGACCACCACTAAAAACAATTACGAAATAGTTATTTTTATGCTTATTTGCAATAATGGTTGTACGCAATAATGCAAGACAGACAGACACCTATAAAATTTATTTGACGTTTTGATGTTGAAAATTCGAACACCTACTTTGTTTTTATAAAATCCGCGAATCTGTTGCTTTTAGCGTATGCATTCTCAATTTTTATTGAAGAAATCATTTCAATTACAAACTAATATGAGTAATTACATCTTTAAGTAAAACGGAAACTGTCAGTATCGATTTAACTATGGGTATTTTAAACTGTTATTAGCCAAAACGAAACGAATGAATGCAAAAAGGTAGAAACCGGTAGTCGTTTGGGTTGCCTAGGTAACTAGCATACTAACATCAGTCATATCACTCTAGAGTTGAAAAGTATTTCAACACTAGAGTGATATGTACTTTCGCACTCTAGAGTGATATACTTTACTTTCTACATAAATAAGTAGTGTGTATGCTGTTGTTTTCACAAGTGGTCGTCGGAAAACAATGTTTACACCGAAGAGCAGCGTCATAGTTGAACGGTTTAAATTCTACAATAGGAATCAAAAACCAGAAGAGAGCGCTGCTGAATATATATCAGTTATAAAACAATTGGCAAAAATGTGTAATTTTGGTGATTTTTCGGATCAGTCATTGAGGGATAGATTGGTCTGTGGAGTTTCTAACACTAGTACTCAGAAGCGGCTACTAGGGGAAAAAGAAACAATAACATTTACGAAGCATGTGCTATTTTAAAAAGCACGGAAGCAGCAGAATTACAAAGCCAATTACTGGTTAAGTCGGAATTAATAAAAATGAAGTGCAATGGAAGTCTAATTCATCCTCAGTTTACAAGAAAGAAGGCCAAGTTAATTACCATTTAGGACGTATAAGCAGGTAGCTACAAGAAGCAAATGTTTTCGCTGTGGACGTCAACACAACCCTAACACACGTCAAGCTTCACAATGGCATTGCTTTACATGTGGTAAGATAAACCATACATCAAAAATGTGTAGAAATCGCAGAGAAATTCATAGCATGGAGGAAAATAGGCAGTCAAGAGCGGGTGAGACAGAGATAGAAGAGATCGAAGAAGTTACAATTGGACAAGTGCGCGTTGCCTTACAGGAATGCCAGAGGCTATAAGTAGTAATGCTAGTATAGCGGAAATCATAAAAGTGAACGTAAATGGTAAATTAGAATGTATGGAAGTGGATATGAGAGCGTCTAGGTCCATTTTAAGTGAAATTCTGTATCGTAAGTTATTTACAGATTGTAAGTTGTATAATGTAAAATGTAAGTTAAGTAAGTTAAGATGCTTTGTCTGTGTTAGGGGAGATAGTAAAATAGAACATATAAAATTACTGGTTATTCGATCAAAAAAGAATTTTGTACCTCTATTAGGTAGGGACTGGATGGTTGTTTAATATCCAGATTGGAGGGTAATAGTAAATCATAACTTAGAATGCTGCAATAAGGTACAACATAGTTTACAAAATGCAGATGGGTTAAGTTATAAAATAAAATTACAGTTTGGCGATTTGCTTGTAAAGGACCAATCAAGCACCGTTTCAAAAGTCAAGGTCCGTGTAGCAGTGAAAGAGGGTACTCAACCCATATTTTGTAAGGCATATGCACTACCTTTTTCTCTCAAAGATAAAGTAAATGCTGAAATTGAAAATATGGGTAAGTTAGATGTACTTGAGCCAGTGGTATCAAGTGAATGGGCTAGTCCGATAGTAGTAGTACCAAAGAAAAATGGTTCAATAAGAATCTGTGTAGATTTAAAAGTATCGATCAATGAAGTCCTAGTCGTTGAACATTACCCGTTGCCCATTATAAATGATCTATTGTCCTCATTAGCAGGAGGAGAATTTTTTTGTGTGATTGATTTATCAGATGCATATCAACAACTTAAGTTAGATGATGGGTTAAGAGAGTTACTCACAATAAATACTCATTTAGGTCTTCTTCGGTCCAAACGGTTAACGTATGGTTTGACTAGCGCACCATTTATCTTCCAAAACTTTATGGATAACATTTTGTGTAATATTAAATAAAAAAATTGTTTTCTCGGCAATATTCTCATAAAGGATAAAAATATATTAGACTGTTGTAACGATTTAATCATAGTCCTTAGCAGGCTCAGGAAGTACAATGTAAAGGTTAACTATGCTACGTGGAAATTTTTTTGTAGACAAGTAGAATATTTAGGCCACAAAATTAGTAAGGAAGGCATTGATCCGACTGATGATAAAATAGAAGCTATTTTAAAAGCGCCTAGTCTTACAGATTTAAAACAAGCACGCGCCTATTTAGGTCTCAATTTTTATAATAAATTTCTGCCTTCTAGTTCAACGGTTCTAACACCCTTGTACGATTTGCAGGAAAAACATCGAATTTGTGTGATCAGCAGAATGTGAAATGGCATTTAAATTAAGTAAAAAAATGTTGGTTAACAATTAGCTTTTGGTCCATTATAACTCGAAGCTACCTATTGTATTAACATGTGATGCCAGCGTTTATGGTGTAGGAGCAGTTTTAAGCCAGAGTATAGATAATGTCGACAGATCATTTTTTGGTTCTAGCACACTTTCAAAAGCAGAGTGTAATTATTCACTAGTACAAAATGAAGCACTAGCAATCATTTTTGGGGTAAAAAAATTTAATAAGTATTTATACGGGCGATCATTTATATTAGTAACCGATCATTAACCGTTAGAAGTCATTTTCAGTCCAAATAAAGGCATAGCAGCAGTGTCAGCTAATAGATTGATTAGGTGGTCAGCATTTTTGTCAGCTTATGATCATAAAATTGAGTACAGGAAAGGTACTGATATTTCGAACGCAGATGCGTTATTACGATTGCCATTAAAAGGAAACACTGTAACATTTTTATTTTCAGTAATAATTATTTGCATTGAATTACAAGAATAATGCGCTAAGCGTGCATTGTTCCTTATTGATCTACTTATATTAATATATCTGTGTCACATAAAGCTATTTCCAAGCGCATCTCTAGTTGTTTATTTCGTATTCCACGCCTCTAACGTCCCGACCACTCGGTTCTAGTTTCGACAAGTTAGTCGGCCGCTGGCAACAGCTTTATTAAGATGTATTTTCGGCTAGAGGCTGGCAACCTTCGCATCAATTATTAACTATTGAGATATCTTCTACTAACGGTTGGTAAAGTATATATTTTACGAACTAATTTAACTTGAATTAATTTATTTAGCGCGACACGTAGAATGAAACATGTAGAATTCGTCATGTGGGATCCAAAATTTAGAATTACCGTTATTTAGGAACAGTCGATTTGAAATTTGTCTAATAAGAAATTTGTCTAGTAAGAAATTATGGATGTTAATTTGGATGCAGTCGTATCTAATTAGAAATGGCTGGTAACTTTGTTTGAAGAACGAAATTTCCATCTCGATTTATCGTGAAGCAACAAAAGCAGTTTTGGTTCGTTATTAGTTATAAGATATTTCATGCATGTGTTTTAAAGGTTAGAGCACGTAAACTTGCTATTATGTTTACAACATGTAAATTGTGTAAATCTCAATTATTGTTGAACTGGTTTTATAAGCCGTAGAACAAAATTTTGTCAGATTAGCTTTCTATAATAACAAGCTTTGTTCCATTTGAACCTTCGATAATTTCAACGTATGTTTTCGACGTCACATTTTTTTGTTTTGCACAGTTGACAGATGTTGTCTTGAAAGCAGATGCTTTGTGCAGCTGAAATGGAATTTATACAAAACATTCCTATTTTTGTGATCAGCTTTTATCTATACATAAATTATTAAACGTAAATATGAAAGTTCAAATCCACGTTATGTAAGATTCTAGTAATTGTAATCTACCTGAAAAGATCTGCCTAGGTTAGAACGTAATTCAGTGTGTTATGCTTACAAATTATTTTCACTCAAATATTTATAGCAGGTTCATGTTTAAAGTATAGTTGGTTGTTTTAAAAAGTCAAAACTTTAACTTTGATGTAGTTGTTAATGACAAATTTTTTTCTTGTTAAAAAGTTCCGATATTTTAAAAGAGTTTTTTTAGTAAACAATTAGTTCAAATTTGAGGCTTTTATTTTGGTCAAATGCGATCAAATCTAATTACACAAAGGTAAAATTTTTCTGAGTAATAATTTGGTGCCAATATCATATCGGATATACATTTTTTATTTTTTTTATACTTTTATAGGACACAAATGGTGTTCTACTTTTTTATTTATTTAATCTTTGCAATTTCTTACAGGAGCTGCGTCTTATTTTGATAAGACAGGTTTTTGTTAACGAAGGCGATGATTTTATCTTTGGGTTTCCACGTCCGCCCTTAGAACTGTGCTTTGCAATTATCGTAATTATCTCAGGACATGGTGGCGCCTATTTGATTTAGCTTAGCTGTGGTTTGCAAACAGAATTCGACTTACCCCCCACTTCTTATTGCTCTACCCGGGAATAGACCCCTAGCTATGTCGAAAGACTTTTGGTTCACTAGCGCCTTAATGTAAAAGAAATAACGTTTCAGTGGTGCTTTCAGTACAATAGAACAAATAGACGTTTCAGTCTTTTGTAAAGCAAAAGTCGTTTCAACACATATGTTGATTATATTCATAGTTTTAATGAAAGTCAAGAATTCCGATTAACAGCAAGGGAAGTAGCTAGGGAAACTAGGAAGGTTGCGGTATGATTAAAAGTTTTGGATTTAACTAGTAGAGGATGGCCAAATATAGCGGGTATTAAAAAAAAGGTGTATAAGTCCTTTATACCAATTCGTCAGCAATTGTCCATAGAAAGGGATTGTTTAATGTGGTAAAATGTTATAGTTCAAAAAGTTTACGAAGCAAGTATTAAAATTATTACATGAATCACACCTTGGGGTAGTGCGGTCTAAGATGTTGGCTAGGTCATTATTTTGGTGGCCAAATGTTACTCTAGATATTGAAAATTTCATATTGCAGTGTGAGATATGTGATTATACTCAGCATTCAAAGCATAATTTTAGTTTAGTGCAGTTGCCAAAGGCTCAATATGCTTTAGAGCGTGTTCATATTGATTTCTTACACAATAAAAGGCATGTTTTGCTTTTAATTATTGATACTTATTCAAAGTGAATAGATGTTCATGTAATGTCTAGTACCAGTGCTGTTAGCACAATAATAAGTTGAAGCAAGCATTTGCAGTCCTTGGTTTACCGGTCAAATTAGTTTGTGACAACGGTCCATTATTTAATGGGATAGAGTTCAAACAGTTTTGTAATATAAACGGTATGTTAATTCATAGCCCCCCGAATCACCCACAGTCAAACGGTGCTCTAGAAAAAGGGGTGCAAACTATTAAAGCTTATTTAGAAAAATCATTACTGGCCAAAAATAGATCATATGGTACTAGTACATTCAGTGCCAGATAGTCAAATGTATTATTATCATACCGTAACACTCCTTCTACGGTAACTGGGTTTACGCCAGCGGAAATGTTGTTTAAATATAAGCATATAGAACTAGGTTAGATTTAATTAAACCGGCATACGGGACTTTGAAAGAGATACCTATAAAACAGATTACAAAGTATCGTACTACCGAGAAAGTGTATATTAAGTTGCTAGTAAAAAATAGTTGTAAATGGATACCGGGTGAAATTATGAAGCAAGTAGGCGTAAATACTTATCTTGTTTGGTTATATCATGTAGACCAACTTAGGAAACGAATTGTAGATCAATCTGTGACAGGTAAACCATTGATTCTCCGTGAATTGGAAAATTCAGGCGATGTAGAGCTTGATAGTATTGACATACGGAAGGAAAGTACACTGCCACATGTTGACCTTGCCCCTAAAGCTGGTTCATAAGAAGAAATGGGGGAGGTGCCAAAAGACAATATTATTATACCACGGCGATCCAGTCGCCAGAGGAAGGCACCTATGCGTTTAGACATATAGAAAAAAAAGGGGGAAAATAATGTTGTGTATTATTAGAACAATGGGCAACGCTGTTGTAAAAATAAAAAGAAACGTTATGTGTTTTTGGTTCTAAGATGTTAGATGTGTAAAAAAACCTTGTATGTATTATTCCAAATAAAGCAATCTGTTCTGTAAGTTATTTGTGAATGTTCACTTGACCTAGGACATAACATCATAAAGGAAGCAAACGCGTACTTTCCGTTTGTGGTACCTAAAAGTTAATTCATGGATTTCAAGAAAATACGTAACGTTTATCAATCGCTTTAAATATTACTATATTTAGTCACTAACTCTTTATGAAGTTTATGATTAAGTTTTAATTGTTTATCTAAACTATGTTCAATATGAAATTTTGGAAATGTCATTTGCTGTTAGCGTGTCGTAACATTTTTGTGGAAGTTAAGGATATGGAAGCCACTGGATTTTCGATGGTGTTTTGTTCAAATTGAAAAGCTAACAAAACCAACAAAGTAATCTTCTAAGTGTTGTATCCTGTTAATTGTAAGAATCAGTCTTAAAATGTCCAAAATTTCTTAACCGATTGTTCAACTTTAGTTTCTAAATTAATTGTTAGTGTATCTTCAACGGGCATAATTGTTATTCTATTAAACTTTCGCACCTCTACATTTCCTTAAAAGATAACACTAGCGTAATGCGTTAATTAACCGAGTTTCCAATAAAAATGTTTATTAATTAATAGTTGCTTACCTCTTTTTTAATTCAGACTTGCAGGTTGTTTGTATGATGAATCTCATGCGTATCCTCGTTGATAAAAGGACTCTTTTAAATCAAATTCGTATGGTAAGTGTTCTTTTTCTTGCTAAAACATATTCAGGAAGGCGTAGATATAGAACAGGTATTAAGGAATACTTCACCACATGTTTTTGATGTTCTACCTACGAGTAGTTAAAGACAAAGATACCATCTCTAGCGAGGCACTGTTATCAAGAGAACGATGCTTTCCGATTCCCCCAAACATCGATGTGCTTGCCGTCTCACGCGTCCATCCCGGTTATAATTGGTCAAAAACGTTAAACGGCCTCGCAAATCTGGTGAGAAAATGTTTAAACCGCAATTTCCATGTGATATAAAATTGTTTTTCTGAAATCGATCAAGAATGATTACTTTGTCAGCTCAAAATCAAGCGTCAAAATAGACTATTCCAGAATACGTCAAAAAACGGTACGGAAAAATAGTTTACCGGCCTATGGATAGGTAAAGTGTACGAATAAGCCATAGGGTTCGCCAGCAGGATATTCCAAAGTGTCAAAGCCCATGAAAATTTTTCAACAAGGAATGTATTAATTAAATGCGAAATTGATATTTTATTATTTTAGACAATACTTATAAGACAACTATCAAAATATGCATTGTGCAATTGCTAAAAAAATTATTACTACAGAGAAGAAGGCCAAATTTTAACATCTTTAATTATTTAAAATTAAACGTTATATGTCATACAAACCGCTTCATGTTGGGCGCTAATTATTACAATACCAGCTAGGCGTCAATTATTACATTAACCCCGGGCATAATTTATGACGCCAGCTGTGTTATCGGACGTTATATCTATTAATAATATAAATTCTTTAGTTGTTGATTTTCTTCTTTGGGAATATGTTCGTCCACTAATTAATAAGAAAAACGCTCATTTATAAATTTGCCGACGTTTCGGGTAATTTATTCCTTTAATCATGACCTATGAACATTCGTTATAATACAAATTTATATAACTGGTGTTACTTACAATCTATGCGAGCTTTATTTGTTAAAAAGCAGTAATTCAGAAAACCATAATAAATTAATGACATATAATTGTTTATACTTATCAGTTATGGCATGTTGTTAACTTGTTAAACATCATTCTTACTATAAATTCTTGTAACTTATGTGAATTTAAACCATTTGTAAATAGTGTAGTACAGTGTAAGTTTAAAGATAATTTTATTTATATGACTAGAGTTTTATCTTACAAATTGTTTTTTAAATGTCAGTGTCATTAATTTATTATGGTTTTCTGAATTACTGCTTTTTAACAAATAAAGCTCGCATAGATTGTAAGTAACACCAGTTATATAAATTTGTATTATAACGAATGTTCATAGGTCATGATTAAGGGAATAAATTACCCGAAACGTCGACAAATTTATAAATGAGCGTTTTTCTTATTAATTAGTGGACGAACATATTCTCAAAGAAGAAAATCAACAACTAAAGAATTTATATTATTATATATATATATATATATATATATATATATATATGTGTGTGTGTGTGTGTATATTTAAATGAAACTAATAAGTCTTAAGAAATATTGTTACATTGTATAATTGAAGGACATGTAAAAAAGGTTAATGAAAGTTTATAAACCAGACATGAGAACGGAAACAGTATTCCAGACGTAATATGATACTGCAGGTGCAGGTCACAGTAGACTATAAGACAGCAATTGTTAGAATTAATATTATTAAAATGTAATACTTTGTATTGTATCAAGAAATAGCAGACATGAGATCCGCATTTCCCAGAAGTGATGTAAGAGCAGCGATGGCATAAATACCCTCAGGAGCCCAAGATGGCCAGTCAGTCTCGAGCTTTACAACTTTAGCATTGTTGGTTGTTCAAGCTACTCACCCTAGTTTTAATTAAATTAATTAGGAAAATTAACTTTGATTATTTTTTATTTTTAAACGTTAATGAACATAACGTACTTATTTGTTGAAATTATTTGTAATTTCTGTATAAATAAATTTGATAGAAGAGTTTTTTGGAAGAAAGAAAGCCTTTTTAAGAAGACGCTCCAAGAGGTCCAAAACCTATCTCGCCCAAATTTGACCATAAATTATTGCCTTCAAATGGTTACAGATTTACAAAACAAACAATTACAAAATAAGCAAAAGGCTTGCCTTTAGAGAATAGATAGGTGGTGATGGTTAGATACGGGATAGGTATATCATTTCACAGTTACACTTCCTGCAATTAACGCGTTCTTGCCCTTAATACGATGTACCTATTTTAAAGATGTTGAGTGTTTCACCTATTTTTATTAAAGTGAGACCAAACACTATCTAATTTATCTTTACCGGCTTGCGTGAAACAGCAAAGGTAAAGCACTAACAGCGAAGTCGCTGTACCAGATGTTGATTGGGGGTGGGGTAAGGTAAGAACCAAACCACCTAAATTTCTCTCAGAAGTTTAACCATTGATGTTATTTTATCCGTACTAATCGTAAGTACTTCTGGAAACTTCCGGACCAACTCTGAACGTTATTTCAGCCGGATAAGACTAACGGTAATACGGAAAAGTTAGGCGCCACTAAACTCAAAGATTTTACATAAACAAGACAGCGTCACTAAAGAGAGCGTTGGAACTTTAATAACGACTATACGCACCTAAAACACAAATGCTAAGATTATTGTATTTAAACAATATCATCTCTGAAAGAAAAGGTAATTTTATATCAAATATTTACCAGATCACAATTTGCGTCTGGGAATGTAGCATGTGAACATAGCAATAAGTATGAGGATACATAATATTGTATAAGGACTTGAACTCATCAATACGCACTACTTATTTTGCATATTCTATAAAATTTACACGATTTGTTGATTGCATAGTTTTATACGTGTAAATTTTACCATACGATTATTTTCTTAATACTCCGCTAAACAAATGAATTAATAAAAAGTCTGAAGAAAGTAACGTAAGTACATGTATTTAAATAAGGGCTATATTCTTCAAGGTACAGATATTTAGAATTGGCATAACAAAAATAAATTCTATGTTTTATCTTGGCTGAAGATGAAATTTTTATCAGATTATCACATTCTATATTAATGACAGTTTTCATAAATGATTATCATAGTCAGATCTGAGTTTTATGTACACGCAATTTTTATTAAACCCTTAAGAATTTTTAAAATATTTCAGAGTTTATTTGTTTGAATTTACAATTATTGTCATAAGATAATCACATAAGCTTCTAAGACAGATTTTAAATAGTGTTGCACTATTAGATTTTAATTTAAAGAAACTAACATCAAGTGTATATCAAGATTATCACAGCAGAATTTCTAAAAGTAAAATTACTTTTGCAATTATTTTCTTAAAATCATAATCATAATTAGGTTATTTACCGCTTATTCATACGTATACAGATATTTCTGAGGATGACAGCAGTTAAATATAGCGGACACTAAATAAACATGAAAATCCAAAATAATGGAATTTATATAGGTGAGTAAAGTTTGACTTACTAATCAAGTTGACATTAAGTTCAAATAACATTATTGTAATGCATACGTATTACTAAATTATAACGGACTAACCTAACAAAGGTATCTTCTTCTAGATGAGACCATAACAACAAAATGGTTCCTACATCAACAGCTGTTGTTCAGGGTCCAAATACAAAAGAAACCGCCACAATCCATATTCATCAAACTTGTTAATTAAAACTTCTATATTCATTAAGGTATTAAGGGATGAAGTTTCGAAACATCACGTAATTATAAAATTACTGTTCTGAAGTAATTTTTTATATTGCAGGATTTAAATAATTATCCATAAAATAAATGTTGTGCATGCTGTCTTTTTCGTCACATCACCGACGAGAACTCAAACACAAATAATTTTAAAGAGCAATCCCGAGATCGCATTTAAACTTACAAATTTTTGGAAACATGTTGCTTACATGGATGTTCAAATACGGACTAATTCCTATTATGGGAAAACAATCTGTCTTGAAACGAACGCCTAACACGGCACGTACGTGTTTGATTGTACGAGATATAACTAGGTATGAATAGATGTTTTATAGCCAAACTTCTCTGACCTTGCAACTCTTCGCTCAAACAGATGCAGCATATAACATCGCCGGCTTTATTGCTCCCACGGATTTGCTCTCCAGCTTATCTTTCTGCTGCCATCATTCTATTAGATATTATGCGGTCCTTGCTCTTGACATACTTCAAATCAATTTATCGTCTATCATCGAAGTATATGATGGCTTTATCGAACGGGATCTTCTCCTCTCCTAGCTCTAACCCAGGCGGCACTGTACCGGTTTCGTTCCGAAATAAAACACCTTCGACTTCGGCATGTTGAATTTAAACATAACCTCTTGTGACCATTCATGCAATCTGCTTAACGCTCTGTTCGGTTTTGTACGTTTATCCATTAACAATCTCGACCTGATAATCAACAGTGTATCGTTTGCAAACAACAATAGTGCATCCTTCGGGCAATCTGACCCTAAAGATGCTCTCACACTACAACTTCCAGAACGTGTGTCCAGAACATAACCCCTGCGAGCATCCCTTTTCCTCCGCTCACGACACAACTTTACTCGAAAGTTCGACTTGTGTCAATCGCCTAGCTCTTAATTAATGACATCAAGTTTCACGGAAAATTTCTACTCTCCAACTCCCAAACGATAAATAACTATCAGGCCGCGTCAAATGCTCCCGAAATATCACAAGTCTCGACAACACAATACATTTTTGCTTCCGTCGCCTATTTGTTCTTTTCGATAATGAACTCAGACGCGTCGATCGAATCCGAATTGTCGCCTATTAAAACCACCGCTGTCTCTTACTGAGTGCTCAACTCGCGTGGTCATTACTCGATCCAAAGCTTTCCCCAGTATCGGCAGCAAGCTAATAGGACTATAGCTACCCGGGTCTGACACATCTGCCATTATCGGTTTAGAGATAAACTTGAAATTCTTGACTTTCCGCTACGAGGAAACACGCCTTTCTTGAAATACAGATTGAACAACCCGGCTAAAACACGCATGGTCAACAGGTGCACCTCCAGAGCTGCGTCTGAAGTGATTCCATCATGCTGACATTCCAGTGACGCTGGTTTTAACGGATATAGGAAGCAAGCATGTTCTTAAGGGAGCGGTTAACTCGGTTGGCAGGATTTGCTTGATGATTGTAACGTCCAATGACAAGGATTCGGGAGTGATAACGTGCACGTAAGGAAGTGAACTGACGACTGCGAAATTGTACATCCTTATCACTGATAGATACAGATGAACGCCGAAAAGTAAGAAAATTTGTTCTTCCAGAATTTTAGCTACGGAATGTGCAGGTGCCTTGCCTAAAAGAAAGAAAAAAGGAAATTTAATAAAGTAAACAGTCACTACAAATACGCAAGGATAACCTTTTATAGAACGGGGAAGAGGACCTACGATATCACAGGATCTGAGTTTCTAGGAATAAGAGGGTTTAGCTCCTTGGATAAAAAAATGCAGTAGGAGGTAAGTGTTCAACCTTGTGAGCAGCACAAACTGGACAACGTTGGTTATAGCGAGCGACGTCAGTTCTAAGACAGGACTAGTAATATGTTTGGAGGAGACGAGCAGAAGTTTCTGTCGCCCCACAGTGACTAAAAACAAGAGGATCGTGGTGAAATGATATCAGATGAACCCCCTGTTCAGATGGTACAACGATTTTCCAACAGCCCTAGAAATCGACAGCGAATGAAGTCTCATGACAACAGAAAATGATATTGTTAACTACGGCCCATGATGGATAACGTCTAGGATGTTTAGGAAGTTAGCTTTGGAGCAATGAAAGTGGACAATTTAGACGCCTGCGTATTAGTAATAACTTCTTTTCCGTCAATTAGTTAAAAATGATCCAAAAGTAAAGTGAAAAGGAAAAATTACACTATTAATGACTCGTGGTTTCGGAGATACGTTTAGATCGTGCATTGCTAGCACTTGCGGTTCGAAGTCAACTTTAGAAATTACTTTACGAAGGTTTGAAGAATAAGGCACTGTAAAAGACCAAAAAGTGTCAGACCAAAGTCTGCAACAAGTATAGAAAATTTGGAAGAACTACTTTTGTCCTTTGTTGAGGATCTTTAAACCTCTTCAACAAGAGCAGCTCAGTTTCATGATATTACTGAACGTTTCGTTCGAATAATTTTGAAAGCGATTCTATATACTCACTCCGTGTATTTAGTCCAAGAATTGACGAGTATTATTTCGATAGAAGGCAAGAGTTTTGTGAACAAATGCGGATAAAACTCGACAGGGATCCAAAGTTTCTTCATCGAGTAGTTTTTCGGACAAAACCACTTTTTATTTAAATGGTCAAGTTAATCGGCATAATTTTCGAAATTGGAGGGATGAAAATTCAAGATGACTACAAGAGCATTACACTCAATATCCTCGGAAACTAAATGTACTGGCTGGTATTATTGGACTGAATATGCTTAGATATTTTGTCATTCAGGGAAATTTGAATTCACAAGAATACCTCCAATTATTAGAATACCGTATAAATACGACTCCACGTTTTACATCCTGGTGAACTATTTAATACAATTTGATTTCAACAAGATGGTACTTCCCCGCATTGTACCTATATCTCGGATTTGTTTAAACACGACCTTTTCAAATAAGTGGATCGGCAGGTAGGGCGAAATCGAATGACCATCACGATCACCGGATTTAACCCCCATTGATTTTCTTTTGAGGTTTTTTTAGAAACTCGCGTCTACGCCAACGAAGCCTGAATGAATTGGAAAACGATCCCTTACAAGATCTCTCACTTTACTAGAGATATACTCCAAAACGTTCAAATTTTGACTAATCAATGCTCAGGTTTCTACGAAATTGAAAAGGACCAACAATTTGAGCATTTGTTATAAAATTTAAAAATACGTATTAAATTTTTGAAAATTAAAAAAATTTGGTACTTAATTTCATTAATTTATTAAATGGACAGTGGTAATGACTTCCGATTAGAAACAAATTATTTATACTTTGTTACCTTCAAAATGAAATATTAGTTGATGCCATTTAGTAATTTATTACATTGTCACCCCGGTAGTTAAAAACTAGGCTTTTCGGGTAGTAGAGGGCGACAAAAATTCTTAGGAGCTTAATCTTTAATAACTATTACCAAACCAACATAATAGTTTTACGCTTGCAGAAGTGTTTCTTTTTTATTACTTTTAAAAGAGTTCATTCTCGATAGTAGCTACAAGTTAAAAAGTTGGACAGTTCTCCCCACATGACACCCCCAAAAGTTGTAAATCATTTCATAATCTAGTTTTCAGGATACTGTCCCGGGAACTTATATATATATATATATATATATATATATATATATATATATATATATATATCTATAAACTTCTTTATAAAGATAACGACCTTAATTTCAATATAAAATGGTATTCTATTTGTAGGTTTCAGGTCTTCTTAAATAATCAGTACTCTTTTATAAATCTAAGCTTTCGGATATATTCAATCCTTTGTCAAAGATACTAAAATATACAGAAATAATTTTACAGTATTATTATTTCTGCATATTTTAGTATCTTTGACAAAGGATTGAATATATCCGAAAGCTTAGATTTATAAAAAGAGTACTGATTATTTAAGAAGACCTGAAACCTACAAATAGAATACATTATATATATATATATATATATATATATATATATATATATATTGATGCTCATAATTTTAACTGTTTGGTTGTATCAGCTCCATAAATCGTTGTTATTTCTTGATAGAAACCCTTCTGTTGATATTATTATGTGTAACGACCTTTAATTATCAATAGATGTGCACTTCTATTGATAATTAAAAGTCGTTACACATAATAATATCAACATGTGTGTTTCTATATATATATATATATATATATATATATATATATATAAAAGACAAGTTATATTTGCATATATATATATATATATATATAAAAATTGCCGTGGAACTACGCTCTAGCTCAGTACTTTCTCAAAAAACATTCGAAAATTTTATTAATTTTTCAAAAATCGTCATCAATTTAACACAATAAAAAATTTCTAATAAAAATAATCTCTTACCCAGATTCCTCTCTTCATCACCTTAATTCTTTTTCAGTTCCTAGGCTAGCTCAGTTGGGCCTCCTCTTGGATACCTAGATTCACTATTATACTCTGTATCGTTCACGCACACTCTCAATAAAACCACAAAATAATACAACAATCATACAATATTTATTTACCACTATTTACAAAATTCAAGATTATCCACATTTCAGAGATCAAGTTACACCTCAATAAATCCTATTTTTGTACTGTCCTGGATTTAATTTAAAATATCAAACACATTGAATATACCCGGAGTAAATGGGCCCTGAATAATACCTTATTTTCTTTCTTTATTTATAATTTATTTTAAATTAGTATACTCTGGAGTATGGTGAGCTCATGATAACCCAGTTAATTATGAATAAAGTATGCTTTTGTACTTCGCATACTCTTACAACAAACAAAAAAAACAAACCCATGTACTCGTAACAATAAAAATTTTAACATTCCTGATGGAACGTTAATAATCTTTCTCTACACCTTTAGATTTCTATTTAAATATCATAATAAAGTTAGTTATACGTATTATTTTCAATACGCAAAATAATGCACAATACCTTCAAAATTCACTCTCACACGTCACACAATTTTCATAGTTTCATAGTTTATAACAACAACAATTTTAAAGCGTTACCTGGAATTTCTTGAAGATCTCTACTCCGTTGATGATGCCGTTAAGTTGTTTCGCTCTGCTCTGCTGGCCGCTTCTAGCTATTTGTAGATGAACCCCATCTAGATTGTGCCTTTTGCTCTGCCTTCACGGTGTATCCAAATTCAAATCCAAATTAACTACACTTCTTTCATAATTGCGTACTTTAGTTTAATTTAATTGAAATTTACGTTACTTCACGTCACTTCACGAGCTTGTTTAAGATAAATGTTGCACTTCTATTAAATTTTAGACTCGTCACTTATTCGCGTATCAAATTATGAGGCCAACACTGTACTATTTAATTTAAAAATATGTATACTTACAAACACGTATTCTGAAGCGGTGAAAATACTAAGAGATCGAAGTTAATAGAGAGATCGATGCTAATTCTCTTCGAGTATTTATATGATTCCGAATGCCACCTCTAGGCCACTCTTCCCGTGAAAAATCTAATTTAAAATAACACTTCCTCAAATTTTGGTTCAACCGTTTTCGAAATCCCCGAAATTTAGCGCGTCGTTACGATATTTTTCGAAAAATTAACATTCAATATTCCCGCGTTTGTCTGATGTACAACTAACTATATCGACCAATAGTATATCCATTGACTTCTTACAAACCCCGCCTATATTAACGCTGTCCCTTTCTTATGCATATTATATGTTTCCTTCTAACCTTGTTTGAGTGGTAGAGAATCGATATTACTGTCCGCGTTTTATTTACTCCATGTGGACTTGTATACGTGCTTTGCGACTGTCGTTTAACCAATATTCTTTGAAACTTGCTTGTTATCTATAAAAATAAGGGGAACCTGACATTTCGAAAACATGCAGGTGTTCAATTAACCGACGTTTTAACACAACATTTCTAAGAGTTGGCTTTTCAAGGTATTTTATATTCAACGGCTGTTTATGTGTTAGCAAAGCGTTTCACCTTGGTATTATCGATTTTTCATGCTTTTATGCGTATTAGACGTAATGACCTTTTGAATTAAACTCAATTAAGTTAATTCATTAATTTGCATTGGCTTCTACAATTTATTTTCTTTACGAACCTATTAAAATTTTAATCACTAATTGTAAAATTATGGAAATACTTGTTACTTTAAAATGAACTAAATGAAATAAATTTCGCACGTAAATTCTGGTTGTTTCCTCTATACAGGGTGTTTGAAATTGCCTTGTTTATACGTAGATTTAGCCCTTTAAAACCACTACAATATATATATATATATATATATATATATATATATATATATATATATATAAGACAAGTTATATTTGCTGTCGGCCATAAAAAATCTGTAAACAAATTTTTATGAAAATAATAAGAGTTTATTGACGAATACAAATCGGGCTAATAGTTATATCGCCATTAACAAAACACTAGCTTTATTATTTCACAGGGGAGGAAACATCCACTAACCGACCGGTTTCAGCTTCCTTAAGCTTCTTCAGAGTGAATTAGTTTCCAACCCTATAAAGTAATCGACGCTATTACACTGATATAATTCCGTAGCAATCTCTATACTATGGCAAAAGTAAATAATACCGCCATCAGGTGGTAAAACACCAACACTACTAAGCGTGGAAGTACAAAAATTGAATCGAAACTACATCGTGGTTCTAGAGATGGCTATACAAGTATGTCTGGTCTTTGAGATTTGCGGAATGTTACAGCAAAAT
Organism: Platerodrilus igneus; assembly: GCA_036346225.1. Lineage (NCBI taxonomy): Eukaryota > Metazoa > Arthropoda > Insecta > Coleoptera > Lycidae > Platerodrilus > Platerodrilus igneus. The sequence continues at coordinate 5,934,625 of JARFIW010001503.1, read as the reverse complement.
TTATTTGCAAAAACGATGTGTGTTTTGAGTTATTGGGTGAAATTTTTGGAAGCTGAAAAGTAATTTTGTGACATATGTAAAAGACAATAATTTAAATCTGAGGATAAATACTTGAATACAACTTTTTTATAGTGTAAGGAGTAAACGGGTCTTTAGCATAACTTGTGGATGCAATATTTTAGGCATACAAAATTGAAGCTTTATAATGAGCTCAACATAGACCTGGAGAACGTAAGTTTAGGGTTTTAAGAGAGGCCCATTTGCTTCGAATAAAATTTTGTCATATAAAGCAACATAACAGCTCACGAGAATTTTAAATTAATGTTTCAATAACGAACCAAAGTGTGAGATGTTTTATCGTGAAATGATTTGTAAATATTGAGATTATGCGAATAATTATTTGAGTTATATGAATAAAAGGGTGTACGTTTTTTGGAAATATTTTATTTTTATTATGTTACTTTTATTAAAAAGGTGTTGAGAGAATGAGTAGCCGTGGTGAGTATATCGTAGAAGGTAGGGAGTAGAGCTAGCCGTGGTATATCAACTTGGAGAAGCAATTTTTGTAAATACCAAACTAGAACATTTCGTGATCAAACAAGAAATTTGTAACGAAGTTTTACTTAGGTACTAATTGATGGAGTTTTATTTCTATTTCCATATTAGGAATAGTGGGGCTACATTCAGGTAACCACTGCAATATATATATATATATATATATATATATATATATATATATATTACTCATATTTAGACCAGGGTAGAAAATTAAATAATCACATCAAATAATTTTAATCACCGTGTATAAGGAATTTCATTAAATAATACGCGTTATTAAAACCATGAAGCATAAATAAACTCGGTTGTTTCAGTAAAAATAAGAAATTTAAATTATTTATAAGACGCTTTATATCAAAAGAAGCAGTATTGAAAAGCTCTGCGTGTAATGTAATTATTCCTAAACAAAGAGAAATTACGTGCAAAGTTTATATTAATTAACCCTATTTTAAGTAACCGGTAGTAAAACAAAGTGTACGTATAATAATTAATATTTAAGTTGTATTCGCTAAAAATAAAAAGGATAGAAATCAATTTTAATTGGAGTTAATTAAACCGTTAATAACATATAATACCTATAGAAACTTGTAAAAACCCAAGATTAAAGTACCACGGAATAAGGCTCTGAGAATTAATATTATTTTGAACACCTGCGTAGTTTAAATGTCACATTCGGCGTAAAGTTTGCAGATAATTAATGTTTCAAAGAATCTTGGGGAAAACGTCGCATAATAGTTACGAGAATTGCTAAAGCTGGCTATTTCACACTCCATTTGGACTAAAATAATCGATAATAAAGAATATCAAGTTGCACCAATAAGAACACGGTAGAGAAGGAAAGAGGAAATGCGTCAAGCAAAGACACATATTGTAGAAGGCGGGATTTAAGCAACGTCACGGGGGTCACAATTGGTTAAAAATAGGATGCAAATATCAGAGGTAGAACAACAATTTATGTACAAAATCAATTAGTTTTTCTCGGACATGCTTGCGTGCCGTGTGGAAATTTTCTGAGATTTGAATGGGGCGAGTGAAAATTCGTAAAAATCGACGTGCGAGCAACAGACTGGGAACATAGAATGAGGAATTCTTTAGAATTACCCGTTTTGGGGAACCGACCGACAGACAGGCTTTTTGCTATATATACCGAGATGAAGATAAACAAGCTCTCTTAGACTTTTGACGATTCGATGCGTTAAAAGCATTTTAGTTTGATTTAAAGTTTGCTAGTATATTTTAGTGATTCAAAATAGCTTGTTATTTACGTGCTAACATGAATGTACTTCAGTGCACTTAGATACGAGGTAATAAAATTTAGTTTCACTGTATCAATTAGCAAAATTTACAACGACGAATGTATACACAAAAGTAGGCAGTTTTGGCGTATATTGGTGACAGAAGCATGAATTTCTTTGCTATTTTTCGGGGGTGTTAATAATTAAATGGTTCAAATACGTGTCTGGATCCATGAAACAAGGGTCAGATAAACACAGATGAGTTCCGGAAAGGCCCAGAAACGACTTTGAATGGATGGTGATGGAGAAAATTTTAAAAGCGTAGAGAATCAGAAGCCGTAAATATAATCCTGTTGAATGGGGTGATTAACTAAAGAAACGATACTTTGAAGCTACGAGGACAGTAACCTTCAGGTAAATTATACTATTTTGTTTGACATTTTTGTGTGTATTGAATGACTTTATAATTGATTTACTTTAAATGGACATTAGTGAAATTGTTCTAACCATAAACGTTTAATTTTAAGATGAAATTTGCTTGTTTAAATAAAAAGGGGTATTTTGTTTTGATGTTCAGGAATATGATGAAAATTTGGGTATGTCTTTGAGCTCAATTAGACGAACCTGGTTAATTAACGTAAAGGGGTGGTAGATGCTCCCTTTATACTCAGACTCCGGTCTGCTTATATTGTTATATTAATTAGTAGGCATCCAACAAGGACTTTAATTTTGGATGCACAGTAAAATGATAATAAAATTAATCTTGAAATTCTTTTTAAAACTGAAATTTATGCTGAGTTTTAATTTTGAAATTTTAATGTATTCTGAATATTGATGTAAATAGAGTTAACGTTGATGTTTTTGGTAGGAATGTGTTTGTTTCTTTTATAATTGAGGATGTAAGTTATCTAGAGGAGCAGCCGAGGCGATTAACAGAAGAAAGACGACGGACCAGGTAATTCAAAAGAAGTTTCACAGCATTTCTTGACGCCCAAACTGTGGGGCTCGAATGTTTTTTTTTAAAGGGCCAGTACCTGCAGATATGAGAGGAATCACAGCATTCTTTGGCGCCCAATTCGTGAGGCTCGATTTTATACAGGGTAACACAGCATTCTTGGCGACCCAAAAGTGAGGCTCGAGTTCCAAATAAAATTTTTGTGATTTTATTCCAGGAAACTGGCGATCTGAGAGAGAGAGTTTCTGTGTGTGTATAAATTTAAGAGTATTTGAGAGTGTGTGTGAGTGATTAGAACGTATGCAGAGAAAAGAGTGGTTAAGGAGTCAAGGAGTGGAAATTGGAAGTGACGATAGTGCATTGTGTGAGAAAATTTCGAAAATGGAAGAAGCGGGAGGCAGTAGAGATCAGTCGAGGACGGAATCAGGGGATCAAGGAAACGAAATGATTATGAGGATGCTTGAAAGAATGAATGAGACGTTAAGCGGGGTTAGAGAGGACTCAAATCGAAAATTTGAGCAAATGAGTGATGAATCGAATAGAGCGAGAGAGGACTCAAATCGAAAATTTGACCGAATGAATGAGACATTAACAGGAGTTAGGGAAACCCTAAGTGAGAAAATAGATAAGACGAATAAAGAAGTTTCAGAATTTAAAAATAGTCTTACCGTAAAGATGGGGGAAGTTGAAAATAGGGTTGAAAAAAATGAGCGTGATATTACAGGTCTTCGACAGGAAATGGGACATTTAAGGTCCGAAGTACGCATTTTTTGTGAAGAGGAGATTAATGTAAAAATGACTGAAGTGACGGACTCATGTAGGGATCAGTTAGGCAGGGTAGAACGTGAAGTTAGTAGTATTAAATACAACATGTCAAATTTAACGGGGGAAGGTCCCAGATTTTATACAGGTGGAGTATCATTGGACCAAGACATGAAGTTTTATGGCGATAACAGGGTAAATCCACAAATTTTTATTAATAGTGTAAGAAATCTAGTGGGAAATTTATTTGACGAACAGACTAAACTAAATACGATAAAGGCTTTATTAAAGGACAACGCGGAAGCATGGTACAATGTAGTAGGACAGGACATAGACACGTATCAGGACTTTGAAAACAAATTTTACAACATTACTGGAGTGATCACAAACAGGATCAGATTAGGGACGACTTGATTACAGGAAAATTTAAGGGAGAGTTTGCAGGTTCTAGGGAGCAATATGCCATCCGCAAGTACAGTGTGGCCAAACAACTGAATCCACCATTGACGGACAGACAGATTATTAAGTACCTATCACGACATTTTGAACTGGAAATTAGACAACACGTGGCCTTACAAAACATCACAGAACGGGAGACATTTTTAGAGTATTTGCAGAGATATGACGATGTATGTGTAGGACGGACAAGAGAGATACGAGAACGAAACGTTAACACAGTTAGGTTTGACAACAGGACACCGAATTATCCGAGACGGCCTGACTACAACAGAAATTTTCGACCGAATTGGGAACGACGAGGACAGGAATACAGAAGTAATAGTGCGACTAGGGGACCGACGCCAAGACCTAGTTACACGAGACAGAACAGTTTACCGGAAGTAAACAGGACTGTGACCAGCACGCCGAATAGAGACAGGGACACGGATATTAACACGAGGAGGACGTACGCACAGGTTGTAGAAGGACAACCAGGACCAAGCACGGAAAACAGGATGAGACAGGATTTTTAGAACGTGACAGACCACTAGATTTCTGTGTAAATGTATACGAACATCCACGTGAATTTTTCAAAATTGAGGAGGAAGTAGAGCCAGAAACTGAGAAAAAATTATGTTTGCCAATTATTAATTTAGAAATTTTTGAGAATAATGTAGAAGTATAACTTGATACAGGGGCAGAGGCGAGTTTAATATCGGAGGAATTCGTCAGCAAAATTAGGGATAAGGTTTGTGATAGAATTATGCCTATAAAACGTAGCCATTTAGTAGCTCCAAATAAAAAGAAGTTTGCTGTAGTAAATAGTGTTGTGGTGCTTAGGATAGATATAGGAGGTTTAAGCTGTGAACAGGAGTTTGTAATTGTACCTGGACTGAAGTTTCAGAGCATTTTAGGTGTTGACTGTATGATGAAGTTAGGGGTTTTGATAGATATGGAACGGAAGGTAATAAGGATTAATGATAGGGTAGTGCCATGGAAGGGCAGTTATGAAGTCACAGAGGATGACACGGGGTTTAGTATTAATGTAGTAGAGGTAGAGGATGATGAAGGTAAACAGATCAACACAATAGGATGTCCAGAGGATAGGATAGTAGAGGTTCAAGCTTTAGTACAAAAACATGCAGAAGTAGTGGGGTAGAAGCAACAGCAGCAGATCAGGGAGCAGGTGAAGGCAGAATTATTTTGATGAGGTTAAGTGGCAAGTTTGTTTTAATAAAGTAGATTTAAGGAATTCATTCTGGCGGATTCCAGTACACAAAATTCTAGAAGGTACGTAGGATTTTCCGTAGAGGAAAAATCGATAATTGTAAAGTAGTATCGTTTGGTTTGTCGGCAGAAAGGAAACAATAAGAAATGAGAAACAGACAAGTGTAGGGACTGAAGAAGAAGTAATATTTAAGAGTCAGGATAATAGGGATGATAAGTTTATTGTATGTGAGATAATAGGGATGATAAGTATAGATATAAAAGGGGAGATAGGGATGAAGAGTATTAGGATGGTAAGAAGAAAGACTTGGAGGGTTAAGAAGAGAGTTAGATTTAAATAGGATAGGGATAGAATAGGTGTAGATAGAAGAGTAGAAGTAAGTGTTTATAGAAAATAAAGCTAGGTATAGGATAAATATGGGAGATAATTAGAAATAGGTTTAGGATGAGAATAAAGAGTAAATGTAGGAAGAAAAGAAGATAGGTTAAGTATAGATATTTCATATAAGATTAGTGGAGAGTTAGGAATAGAGTAAGAGTAGGATAGGTATATAGGATTAGGTAGGGGGAAGTGAAGTATAGTGAAGATTAGTTAAAAGTTAGGAATAGGATAGGTATCTAGGATGTATATAGGATTAGATGGATAAGTAGGATGAAGTTAGGGATAATTTCAGTTTATAGAATTAGGTGAGAGTTAGGAATAGGATAGGGATATAGGATAGGTGTAAATATTTTTTTGGATTGGAGACAAAATAGGTAAGTTAGATAGATAAGGGTAGAGAGAGATAGGCAATTTTTTTTGTAATTTTTTTGTCTAAATGCTTTATATTTGAATTCGAATAAGTGGGATTATTTGTATTCAAATAGGGGGAAAATACTCATATTTAGACCAGGGTAGAAAATTAAATAATCACATCAAATAATTTTAATCACCGTGTATAAGGAATTTCATTAAATAATACGCGTTATTAAAACCATGAAGCATAAATAAACTCGGTTGTTTCAGTAAAAATAAGAAATTTAAATTATTTATAAGACGCTTTATATCAAAAGAAGCAGTATTGAAAAGCTCTGCGTGTAATGTAATTATTCTAAACAAAGAGAAATTACGTGCAAAGTTTATATTAATTAACCCTATTTTAAGTAACCGGTAGTAAAACAAAGTGTACGTATAATAATTAATATTTAAGTTGTATTCGCTAAAAAAAAAGGATAGAAATCAATTTTAATTGGAGTTAATTAAACCGTTAATAACATATAATACCTATAGAAACTTGTAAAACCCAAGATTAAATACCACGGAATAAGGCTCTGAGAATTAATATTATTTTGAACACCTGCGTAGTTTAAATGTCACATTCCGTAAAGTTTGCAGATAATTAATGTTTCAAAGAATCTTGGGAAAACGTCGCATAATAGTTACGAGAATTGCTAAAGCTGGCTATTTCACACTCCATGTGGACTAAAATAATCGATAATAAAGATATATTGGTGACAGAAGCATGAATTTCTTTGCTATTTTTCGGGGTGTTAATAATTAAATGGTTCAAATACGTGTCTGGATCCATGAAACAAGGGTCAGATAAACACAGATGAGTTCCGGAAAGGCCCAGAAACGACTTTGAATGGATGGTGATGGAGAAAATTTTAAAAGCGTAGAGAATCAGAAGCCGTAAATATAATCCTGTTGAATGGGGTGATTAACTAAAGAAACGATACTTTGAAGCTACGAGGACAGTAACCTTCAGGTAAATTATACTATTTTGTTTGACATTTTGTGTGTATTGAATGACTTTATAATTGATTTACTTTAAATGGACATTAGTGAAATTGTTCTAACCATAAACGTTTAATTTTAAGATGAAATTTGCTTGTTTAAATAAAAAGGGGTATTTTGTTTTGATGTTCAGGAATATGATGAAAATTTGGGTATGTCTTTGAGCTCAATTAGACGAACCTGGTTAATTAACGTAAAGGGGTGGTAGATGCTCCCTTTATACTCAGACTCCGGTCTGCTTATATTGTTATATTAATTAGTAGGCATCCAACAAGGACTTTAATTTTGGATGCACAGTAAAATGATAATAAAATTAATCTTGAAATTCTTTTTAAAACTGAAATTTATGCTGAGTTTTAATTTTGAAATTTTAATGTATTCTGAATATTGATGTAAATAGAGTTAACGTTGATGTTTTTGGTAGGAATGTGTTTGTTTCTTTTATAATTGAGGATGTAAGTTATCTAGAGGAGCAGCCGAGGCGATTAACAGAAGAAAGACGACGGACCAGGTAATTCAAAAGAAGTTTCACAGCATTTCTTGACGCCCAAACTGTGGGGCTCGAATGTTTTTTTTTAAAGGGCCAGTACCTGCAGATATGAGAGGAATCACAGCATTCTTTGGCGCCCAATTCGTGAGGCTCGATTTTATACAGGGTAACACAGCATTCTTGGCGACCCAAAAGTGAGGCTCGAGTTCCAAATAAAATTTTTGTGATTTTATTCCAGGAAACTGGCGATCTGAGAGAGAGTTTCTGTGTGTATAAATTTAAGAGTATTTGAGAGTGTGTGTGAGTGATTAGAACGTATGCAGAGAAAAGAGTGGTTAAGGAGTCAAGGAGTGGAAATTGGAAGTGACGATAGTGCATTGTGTGAGAAAATTTCGAAAATGGAAGAAGCGGGAGGCAGTAGAGATCAGTCGAGGACGGAATCAGGGATCAAGGAAACGAAATGATTATGAGGATGCTTGAAAGAATGAATGAGACGTTAAGCGGGGTTAGAGAGGACTCAAATCGAAAATTTGAGCAAATGAGTGATGAATCGAATAGAGCGAGAGAGGACTCAAATCGAAAATTTGACCGAATGAATGAGACATTAACAGGAGTTAGGGAAACCCTAAGTGAGAAAATAGATAAGACGAATAAAGAAGTTTCAGAATTTAAAAATAGTCTTACCGTAAAGATGGGGAAGTTGAAAATAGGGTTGAAAAAATGAGCGTGATATTACAGGTCTTCGACAGGAAATGGGACATTTAAGGTCCGAAGTACGCATTTTTGTGAAGAGGAGATTAATGTAAAATGACTGAAGTGACGGACTCATGTAGGGATCAGTTAGGCAGGGTAGAACGTGAAGTTAGTAGTATTAAATACAACATGTCAAATTTAACGGGGGAAGGTCCCAGATTTTATACAGGTGGAGTATCATTGGACCAAGACATGAAGTTTTATGGCGATAACAGGGTAAATCCACAAATTTTTATTAATAGTGTAAGAAATCTAGTGGGAAATTTATTTGACGAACAGACTAAACTAAATACGATAAAGGCTTTATTAAAGGACAACGCGGAAGCATGGTACAATTTAGTAGGACAGGACATAGACACGTATCAGGACTTTGAAAACAAATTTTACAACATTACTGGAGTGATCACAAACAGGATCAGATTAGGGACGACTTGATTACAGGAAAATTTAAGGGAGAGTTTGCAGGTTCTAGGGAGCAATATGCCATCCGCAAGTACAGTGTGGCCAAACAACTGAATCCACCATTGACGGACAGACAGATTATTAAGTACCTATCACGACATTTTGAACTGGAAATTAGACAACACGTGGCCTTACAAAACATCACAGAACGGGAGACATTTTTAGAGTATTTGCAGAGATATGACGATGTATGTGTAGGACGGACAAGAGAGATACGAGAACGAAACGTTAACACAGTTAGGTTTGACAACAGGACACCGAATTATCCGAGACGGCCTGACTACAACAGAAATTTTCGACCGAATTGGGAACGACGAGGACAGGAATACAGAAGTAATAGTGCGACTAGGGGACCGACGCCAAGACCTAGTTACACGAGACAGAACAGTTTACCGGAAGTAAACAGGACTGTGACCAGCACGCCGAATAGAGACAGGGACACGGATATTAACACGAGGAGGACGTACGCACAGGTTGTAGAAGGACAACCAGGACCAAGCACGGAAAACAGGATGAGACAGGATTTTTAGAACGTGACAGACCACTAGATTTCTGTGTAAATGTATACGAACATCCACGTGAATTTTTCAAAATTGAGGAGGAAGTAGAGCCAGAAACTGAGAAAAAATTATGTTTGCCAATTATTAATTTAGAAATTTTTGAGAATAATGTAGAAGTATAACTTGATACAGGGGCAGAGGCGAGTTTAATATCGGAGGAATTCGTCAGCAAAATTAGGGATAAGGTTTGTGATAGAATTATGCCTATAAAACGTAGCCATTTAGTAGCTCCAAATAAAAAGAAGTTTGCTGTAGTAAATAGTGTTGTGGTGCTTAGGATAGATATAGGAGGTTTAAGCTGTGAACAGGAGTTTGTAATTGTACCTGGACTGAAGTTTCAGAGCATTTTAGGTGTTGACTGTATGATGAAGTTAGGGGTTTTGATAGATATGGAACGGAAGGTAATAAGGATTAATGATAGGGTAGTGCCATGGAAGGGCAGTTATGAAGTCACAGAGGATGACACGGGGTTTAGTATTAATGTAGTAGAGGTAGAGGATGATGAAGGTAAACAGATCAACACAATAGGATGTCCAGAGGATAGGATAGTAGAGGTTCAAGCTTTAGTACAAAAACATGCAGAAGTAGTGGGGGTAGAAGCAACAGCAGCAGATCGGGAGCAGGTGAAGGCAGAATTATTTTTGATGAGGTTAAGTGGCAAGTTTGTTTTTAATAAAGTAGATTTAAGGAATTCATTCTGGCGGATTCCAGTACACAAAAATTCTAGAAGGTACGTAGGATTTTCCGTAGAGGGAAAAATCGATAATTGTAAAGTAGTATCGTTTGGTTTGTCGGCAGAAAGGGAAACAATAAGAAATGAGAAACAGACAAGTGTAGGGACTGAAGAAGAAGTAATATTTAAGAGTCAGGATAATAGGGATGATAAGTTTATTGTATGTGAGATAATAGGGATGATAAGTATAGATATAAAAGGGGGAGAGATAGGGATGAAGAGTATTAGGATGGTAAGAAGAAAGACTTGGAGGGTTAAGAAGAGAGTTAGATTTAAATAGGATAGGGATAGAATAGGTGTAGATAGAAGAGTAGAAGTAAGTGTTTATAGAAAATAAAGCTAGGTATAGGATAAATATGGGAGATAATTAGAAATAGGTTTAGGATGAGAATAAAGAGTAAATGTAGGAAGAAAAGAAGATAGGTTAAGTATAGATATTTCATATAAGATTAGTGGAGAGTTAGGAATAGAGTAAGAGTAGGATAGGTATATAGGATTAGGTAGGGGGAAGTGAAGTATAGTGAAGATTAGTTAAAAGTTAGGAATAGGATAGGTATCTATGATGTATATAGGATTAGATGGATAAGTAGGATGAAGTTAGGGATAATTTCAGTTTATAGAATTAGGTGAGAGTTAGGAATAGGATAGGGATATAGGATAGGTGTAAATATTTTTTTGGATTGGAGACAAAATAGGTAAGTTAGATAGATAAGGGTAGAGAGAGATAGGCAATTTTTTTTGTAATTTTTTTGTCTAAATGCTTTATATTTGAATTCGAATAAGTGGGATTATTTGTATTCAAATAGGGGGAAAATACTCATATTTAGACCAGGGTAGAAAATTAAATAATCACATCAAATAATTTTAATCACCGTGTATAAGGAATTTCATTAAATAATACGCGTTATTAAAACCATGAAGCATAAATAAACTCGGTTGTTTCAGTAAAATAAGAAATTTAAATTATTTATAAGACGCTTTATATCAAAAGAAGCAGTATTGAAAAGCTCTGCGTGTAATGTAATTATTCTAAACAAAGAGAAATTACGTGCAAAGTTTATATTAATTAACCCTATTTTAAGTAACCGGTAGTAAAACAAAGTGTACGTATAATAATTAATATTTAAGTTGTATTCGCTAAAATAAAAAGGATAGAAATCAATTTTAATTGGAGTTAATTAAACCGTTAATAACATATAATACCTATAGAAACTTGTAAAAACCCAAGATTAAAGTACCACGGAATAAGGCTCTGAGAATTAATATTATTTTGAACACCTGCGTAGTTTAAATGTCACATTCGGCGTAAAGTTTGCAGATAATTAATGTTTCAAAGAATCTTGGGGAAAACGTCGCATAATAGTTACGAGAATTGCTAAAGCTGGCTATTTCACACTCCATGTGGACTAAAATAATCGATAATAAAGAATATCAAGTTGCACCAATAAGAACACGGTAGAGAAGGAAAGAGAAAATGCGTCAAGCAAAGACACATATTGTAGAAGGCGGATTTAAGCAACGTCACGGGGTCACAATTGGTTAAAAATAGGATGCAAATATCAGAGGTAGAACAACAATTTATGTACAAAATCAATTAGTTTTTCTCGGACATGCTTGCGTGCCGTGTGGAAATTTTCTGAGATTTGAATGGGGCGAGTGAAAATTCGTAAAAATCGACGTGCGAGCAACAGACTGGGAACATAGAATGAGGAATTCTTTAGAATTACCCGTTTTGGGGAACCGACCGACAGACAGGCTTTTTGCTATATATACCGAGATGAAGATAAACAAGCTCTCTTAGACTTTTGACGATTCGATGCGTTAAAAGCTCGTACATACGCGACTTGATTGAAGATGTTAAACCGTGCATTTTAGTTTGATTTAAAGTTTGCTAGTATATTTTAGTGATTCAAAATAGCTTGTTATTTACGTGCTAACATGAATGTACTTCAGTGCACTTAGATACGAGGTAATAAAATTTAGTTTCACTGTATCAATTAGCAAAATTTACAACGACGAATGTATACACAAAAGTAGGCAGTTTTGGCGTATATTGGTGACAGAAGCATGAATTTCTTTGCTATTTTTCGGGGGTGTTAATAATTAAATGGTTCAAATACGTGTCTGGATCCATGAAACAAGGGTCAGATAAACACAGATGAGTTCCGGAAAGGCCCAGAAACGACTTTGAATGGATGGTGATGGAGAAAATTTTAAAAGCGTAGAGAATCAGAAGCCGTAAATATAATCCTGTTGAATGGGGTGATTAACTAAAGAAACGATACTTTGAAGCTACGAGGACAGTAACCTTCAGGTAAATTATACTATTTTGTTTGACATTTTGTGTGTATTGAATGACTTTATAATTGATTTACTTTAAATGGACATTAGTGAAATTGTTCTAACCATAAAAGTTTAATTTTAAGATGAAATTTGCTTGTTTAAGTAAAAGGGGTATTTTGTTTTGATGTTCAGGAATATGATGAAAATTTGGGTATGTCTTTGAGCTCAATTAGACGAACCTGGTTAATTAACGTAAAGGGTGGTAGATGCTCCTTTATACTCAGACTCCGGTCTGCTTATATTGTTATATTAATTAGTAGGCATCCAACAAGGACTTTAATTTTGGATGCACAGTAAAATGATAATAAAATTAATCTTGAAATTCTTTTTAAAACTGAAATTTATGCTGAGTTTTAATTTTGAAATTTTAATGTATTCTGAATATTGATGTAAATAGAGTTAACGTTGATGTTTTTGGTAGGAATGTGTTTGTTTCTTTTATGATTGAGGATGTAAGTTATCTAGAGGAGCAGCCGAGGCGATTAACAGAAGAAAGACGACGGACCAGGTAATTCAAAAGAAGTTTCACAGCATTTCTTGACGCCCAAACTGTGGGGCTCGAATGTTTTTTTTAAAGGGCCAGTACCTGCAGATATGAGAGGAATCACAGCATTCTTTGGCGCCCAATTCGTGAGGCTCGATTTTATACAGGGTAACACAGCAATATATACATATATATATATAATAAGTAAATTTAATGAGTCTTAAAATAATATCAAACAATGAAATTTAATGGCAAGTGACTCAATATTAACCACAAGGGCATCCTGTCGACGCGTTTCTCCCTGATGAGCCCCAATTAGGGCGAAACGCGTCGACAGGATGCCCTTGTTAATATTGAGTCACTTGCCATTAAATTCATTCTTGATATATATATATATATATATATATATATATTGATGTGATTAGAGGTCATGAAGAGGTCATATTGCATCATCCTATAATCCTATAAACATCCAACGTCGCAAATTTGAGAAAATTCAAAAAGAATCCCAATATAGATATTTATTTGTATAGAAAACGTATTTGTAAAACGCCTAGTATGAAAAGTATGAATGTATAAAAACCGGGATAATTTAATAACGAAAGGATCGTGCTTTAGATAGTGCGATGCGTAGAAGAAGTATATTAAAAGAAATTTCAGTTTTAATTGAATAATCAAAAGAGGTTCAGCCGCATTCTATGATAAAAGCCGTGTGTGTAAAATACTCATAAATGCATCGACATATTCTAAAAGATTTTCATTTTACAATTAATAAAAGGACCATGTTCAAACGAATAACGTAGTCTAAAAGAATTGACATTTTAATGGAAAAACGCATTTAAATTTCATAACAAAAGTGCGTTAATGTTTTGAACTAAGGCGGATAGCCGTAAGGAAAGAAAAAGCATAATTAATTGAACCCTATGTAGACTACGTGAATAACGCAGAGCGACGATAAAAAGTTGCGATAAATAAGAAAACGCGTCCAATTATAGTATAACCTAAGGCAACAGTAAAAGCAATAAATTTTTGAACGTTGATAACGGACATATAACACGCCTTCCACAACAAGAAGGAATGACACACCTACTTCGGGAACTAACCACTTTGAACATGAAAACATCCAGATTGACTGAGAAGGATTTAGATGCCGACGTCATAAGGAACTCGACTTTATAAACTCAATGGTTGTTGAGAACGCAGTTCAATTTTGATTGAAGCTTTGATGTTGGCACATGATTGACTAAATTAGATAATACGTCACATATTTCAAAATGCTATTTAACATGTACTGTATTTAATAGTGAAAGTCATTTAAACACATTAGATGAGGAATAGACAATTTTTAAAACGCTTTTAAGAGGAGTGTTACTTGACAGCTCAGGTTAAAGTTTCTTGATGTTCAGATGTGAATAGATTATTTGAAGTACTTACAATGGTTTCAAAATGAAAAATAGATAATTAAAAGAATTAAACTACTGCAAGATAAGGTTTCTCTAATTGGAATAAGGCATATAAAATTGGAATGATGATGTAAAGAAAGTGATATGGAAAGGCTTACTTTGTAGAGCGATTTAAACGATTTTGGAGCATGAATTGATAAACACATTCTGGAAAACAACAAACAGATCTGTAAGAGTAAAATAACTATATCTAGTTTGAATTTTTTAAAGGACATATATTGATTAATTAAGATACATGATGAGATTTCTTTGTGTATTAGTATTTTGAATTTAGAGCAGTGTATGTAAAAGTCAATATAATTTAATTTTATAAAGGGTTGGAAAACTGATATCAAATAAGTTTTAAATGGTTTTAAAGGGAGGGTTATCAAATTATACGATTTATTTGAGTAAATTTTTTAACATCAAGGAAGATTTGGTTAGGGAGTTTCTTATGAATAAAAATTAGGAGATTAAGATTTGTGAGTAATCATTCTAGTTCTGAAGAGAGGATTTTGGACTCTAATTTTAATATACAGGGTGAGTTTTTAGTGTGGCAACGGTTGATAACTCCGTTATTACTAAAATTACATTACATGAGCATTATTTAAGGGTGTTTCATAATTCGAGGCATATTAAACATATTTTAAATGGAACACCTACATATTATTACATATTTGAAATCCATAAAGGTTTTCAATTTGATATCATATCCATTGCTTTTAGTTTTGAATATTCTATATGTTTTTAAAATGACGATTAATCATCTCTGCATAATACATCAACTATTTAATTAAATCAATTTTACCAATACATTTTTATATCATGAAAATTCTTCAGAATCTGTGTCATAAAATGCATTTTTAAATTTTTTTAAATAACATTATATCAAATATGTCATTAGTGTCTATTATTTTTGTTCATTTAACACTATCATTACTGTTTTAGAATAATTTTGACGATTTTCAAAATGAATTTTAATGCACTAAACAAACTTATGATTTGGGTTTAAGACAAGTTAAAATTTTACCATAAAATATACCAAGTATTGTTAAATACAACTCACTAAATTAATCACCTACAATGAATACAGTATAGTCAGTTTCTGTCAAAATGCATTTTTGAAAATTTTCTATAAAATGCAGCTATTGTTATTGCACAATGTTGATAGGTTATTAATTGTAGTGTCTTTCATTTTATAGTTAACATTTCTATTACTAATGTATTACTTTGAAGAGTATTAAAATTGAATTTTCATGAAATCAATAATAGTTTGGTATTGGGAATGTTTTAAAATTTACATTCATAAGAAATAACCAAAATATCCTGTAAATGAATATATATCAATAAAAATAAATGACACTTTAATGTAACTATCATTTTACATAAGCTCTGATTTCCATAACAATTTTCATAAAATGCATATTTGAAACCTGCAAATCCTTTGAACAAATTTGTGATCAAAATATATTAAAAAATTTAAACTGATGAGGTTTAAAAATAAATTACAATAAAATGTCATTAGTTATTAATTGTAGTTTGTATTTAAAACATTATCAATCTGTTTTAAATGTAATCTTTGAAGGAGTTTACAAAATGAATTTTACAGTGGAAGAACAAATAAATATGATTTGGGTATTGGGAGCAAGTTTAAAAAATTTTCTACTTGCATCAAGAATATACCCAGAGAGATATCCTGTTAAATGACAACACACTACAATTAATAAACCTAAATGACACTTTACATGTAATAGTTATTTTTTTCAAAGCCTGCCTGATTTCCTGCTTGAACATTTTCTATAAAATGCATATTGTTGATCTGGCAGAATTCTGTTGATAGCGTATTATTGTAGGTTGTTATATCTTTAGTGAAAATTGTTATTGATAACTGTAGTTGATTGTTAATCAAAATGTATTAATTGTTTTATAATATTCTCCAATAGTAAGTTATTTTAGTTATGTAAATTAAAACATTCATAAAATTTGAAGAAAATCAAAATATCTCAGAAAGTGATGGATTTAGGTATAGGGAATGCTTAACAAAAATGAAAGGACACTTAATGAACTATCCATTGTAGCAATAAAATTGGTAGGGTGCCATTTAAAAAAAAATTTAAAAATTGCATTTTGCGAAACCTGACACACCCTGTATACTGGGAAGAAATTTCAAAAAAGTGATATTTACAAATATACTATGGTATATGGTAAAATTTTCTGCATCTTGAAAATTAACATAAGTTGTGTATTAGTGCAGTGTCAATGTATCTACTCGGGGTCATTTTTTCTAAAAACAGTTGAATATCTCAAGAACTAAAAGGAATAGACAGATACAATTTGATATCAAATTAAAGCCCTTTTTATGAGCTTTCCAAAAATGTAATAATATATAGGGTGTTCCATTTAAAAAAATATAAGTTTAATATGCCCTGGAATTATGAAACACCCTGTATACCTCCAAATATTTTTAAAATGTGCACTTTAGTCATGCCTAATACCCCTCCAAATTTGGTTTACGTAGCTTTTATAATAACGGAGTTATCGACCGTTGCCACACTAAAAACTCACCCTGTATATGATTTGTGTAGAATAAGTGAGCGATTATCCAGAAATTATATTTTTTGTCGATGTTATATTTAAGATCTTGTTCGTAAGACAAAACTGTTGTGGATGTATTAGTTATTTGTACAAGGATATTTCGTATCGTTATTAATCCGATGTATGATTGCAGTGGCTTTATTAATCAGAGCTGGCCAGAATAATTAGACAACGAAAAATTTAAAACATTCATCAGAGGCTTCTTTTAGTTCACAGCATCATCTACAGCACTTTTATCAACGCCCAACCTGGGATTCTCTCTCTCTCTCTATATATATATATATATATATATATATATATATATATATATCTATATTACAGTGAATAAGATGAAATAATAACTTAGACTTTTATGCAAAGCCCAAATGATCATTTCAAATCGAGCTAGTAATTGAAAGATGGAAAATATAAGGTCTTGGACAGGACTTGAACCTGTATCCTGGTTTTGCCGGAACCATGCGTATACCAATTACGCCACCGAGACCGATGACACAATTGGGAAATTTACAAATTTTAGTCGTGTACACAACTATACATGAACCTAACTTTCAATTACGTTTGGCATTTTTGTCAATCATATCCGACATTGTCAAGTTTTGACTTGTCAGTTATAGACAGGAAGCTACGCTCAAAATTACGGCTATAAGCCAAGAATTAAATATATAAATATTTTAGATAGTTAATTACACAAGGTAAGTTGATAAATACTATCGTATTACAGTGAATAAGATGAAATAATAACTTAGTCTAAGTCACAGTATGCCTATGAAATACGGGCAGTCTGAAACTCAGACAGAAAAACGGTAGCAGCCTTTTGAAATGCTGTGCTTCAGATGTATGAGGACGATAGCATGGACAGACAAAGATAATAACAAATAGGTTATAGAAATAGTAGGGGAACAAGGATATCTAGGGAAAAAGATAAGAGAAATAGAAGGGCAGAATACGTTCTAAGGCATTTTTGGGCAATAGTATGGGATATATTGCAAGCAGAGATAGGAAAAAAAAGGTAGATGTAGACCTAGATCAGATAGTGATAGATGTAGACTGTGCAAATTTCAGGGAAATCTGTAGGTTAGTTCAGAATAGGAAACAATGATGGTACGCGTCTAACCAGTTCCAGGACTGAAGACCTAATGATGATGATGTTATTAATTAATTTATTGATTATATTGGTGTGGTATGCATTATTTACGACAATTTGTTTTAAACTTGTGATTTCATTTGTTTATTCATTATCATTTATAGGTAAATTTAATGCGTGATTAATATAACAATGGAAAGAGGCCAGTTTGTGTTCAAAGGGGTGATTGGATATGGCTGGAATAACCCTATGAAGTAATCGAAGCTATTATACTGATTTAATTTCGAAGAAATCTTTGTTCTATGGAAAAGTAAATAATATTGATGTGATAAAGAGGCTACGAGGGTCATTGAACACCAAATTCTCTGGAAGAAACCACCCAAAAAGTCAGAAAAACGGAAAAAGTTAAAATGTCCCAATATTTAAATTTTCTACTCTGTATAAATGTAATTAAATCTCGTGCATTATATTTGTTGCAGAGTGTGAAAAGATCATGAAATCAACGTAAACTTAAAAGCCCAATTCATTTCAGCCGTATGTAAAAATAATTACTCTTATGATACCTTAAAACGCGTTTAAAAGTTCTAGAAATAACTTAGATTTAAGCTGTCATCTTTAAAATATGCATCCGTAACTTGTTAGAATACAAATCAATGCATTCTTATTGCATTTGCAAAGTATGAAGAAGCTCTTATTAATTATGTAATTGATTTCCGTGTGTAGATATAATATTTAGATTCATTTTAAGAGTTTTCAAATAAAACATATTTTAAAATTTTGTTTATTAACGAATGAATGCGTCACGTTATTAAGAAATGTTGTATAAGTTAGTTATGGAATAAATGCCCGATTCAAGGAACTCGCGCGGCTATTAAAATAAGATAAGAACGCGGTGTAGTAGCCTTACGTATTACAAAGAAGGAGACGTTTGTTTTATTAGTGTTATATATCAACTTGTGTAACATTTCTTTTGGATAACCATTGTTTAATTTCCAAAAGGAATGTTATACAAGTTGATATACAGTAATTTCTTAAGTCTGAACACTAATAAAACAGACGTGACGTATAAAAAACTTCATTATTTACAAACGTTAACTCTATTGTTGGTAAGATTGCTTAAACAACCTAAGTTAGCTATCGTCTACGAATATAACAATTCCATCCAAAGTTTATTCACAAAGTTAAAGGATCGTACTCCAAAATTATTAACGAGCAACATCGTCTACAAGATCACTTGTAGCTGCAATAATAGTTACATTGGGCAGACGAGTCAGTGGTTAAAAAGTCATTTAACACAGCACAGGAGTGACTGTTGAAAAAACTCTGCTAAATGTACATTTTCTTTACATGTTTTTTCAACTAAACATACACCTTTATTCGATGATCCTATCATTTTGGGCAGCGAACCCAATTATAATAGAATCGTTTTATATCAATAAGGAAATCAATCCTATTAACAACAAAAATTGATGTCGATAAAGTACATAGCGTTTACCCCGCTATATACAATAATGATCTTTTCAAACATCGTTGAAGGAATGCATACTCGTTTGAAGTGTAACTGCTGTCATTTTCGGAACGTTCTCCTTGTCAATTTTGAATAATTTTGTTAGATTCATTTTTTCCGTTTTTAACCGTCACTAGTACAAGACGTGTCCTTCTGGCAGTTTTTAATGTGGTAATTATTCACCTACTTTTAGTATGTAAATCTTTTAGATTTTCTTTGATATTTTTATAAATTCAGGGAGATCAGAGTAAGTTATTTGCGTCTTATTATGTATTTTAACTCATGTGGTTTTTCCACTTTAACTTTTGATAATGGCAGGAAAGTCTACCGAAACGTCAGGTTTTGATTATAAACTATTTATTTAATTGTTTTATTATTGGACTATATCTCAAAAGATTTTTTGACAAACTTCATGTGTATATATAAATATAATAAAGAGACTTACACACAATTTGATATCAAATTTGATATCAAATTGTGTGTACGTCTTTTTATTTTATTTAGTTTAATGACTGTGTTTTCACTCTTAATTTTTAGATCTTGATAAAGACTTTATATAAGTCGAAACGTAGATGTCACAATAAGTGATTATTTCATAATGGTTGTTTTTTGATTACTAACGACAATCCCATGAATTACTACTTACATGTGATTTTCCAATGCTCCACCCGAAGGTACTACATTGGCCAGGAAGGGAGTTTTTTACCTGAAAATTTTTGAATTTTGCCGAATCCTTGCTGTTCCAAGCTAGGGATCTTTAACGTGCGTGACAACACTTACACACGGGACCTCCATTTTACCTCTTATCCGAACGAGGGCGTATTTTAGTGAAAAATGCTCGCCTAACATTTTTCAAGAGGACTCTGTCGGGATTCGAACCCGGGACCTTGGGCGTAGTAGTTACACGCATACCAACTACTCCACGGAGCCGCCTCTTACCCTCCATGAATTACTATCATCAACCTCTATATTGCCCCTTAACCTTCATGAATTACTATCATCAACCTCTATATTGCTGTTACAAGGCCGGCGTTGAGAGCGTCGCTGAAAGAGATATGAGAATGTCCGCACATTGAGGTGCCACTAAAAGAGTGCTATGACAAGGCCCGCGTTGAGCGTCGCTGAAAGAGTGCTGTGACAAGATCTCGCTCTGGGGCGTTACTAAGATGGTGCTGTGCTAGATACAGCAATTTCTAAAAACTTGAAATTATTCTTTTTTCTTTCTTTTTAAATTTTTCCTGGCTAACTCAACGGAATTGATGGAGTTTTTAAAATGAAATAATACACAGCAGTATCACGAAGCATTTATACAGTATAAAATATTTTCTCTCATACAAAAGCATTTACAACATTGTTTCTTTCAAACATAAAATAGTTTCTAGGAAGTAATTGTTATATAATAAAAACAATTGTTCCTTACCTTATTTTATATTTACAGAATTAAACTTATTCTTTTGTGGATGATTTACCTGGTTATGATTATTTCCACGCTGGTAAGATTTCTTTTGGCCAGAAAAATCCTTGACAGATAATCTTTTAAAAGGTCAGAGTATTTCGAACTCTGATCACAAATTCTTCTGGTAAAACCCTTTACATATAAATATGATATGCACTTATTATACCTTACATTAAATATAAATCAGTTAAAAATATATCTAAAAGTCATACTTGCAGAATGCACAAAAACGTTCCTCGTAATGAAATAGCTTCTTATTTTAAATTGACGTCAAATCAGCTTATAAGATTCTCCAGAAAACAGCAATTACCAAAGTACCTTTCTGGTTATATCTTCCTTTCGATTGTTTAATAAAATCTTTAAAAATAGCGTTATCTTGAAGAACTTTCCTCTTGTAATTAATAATTTTCATTTTTCGTTGTAAGTTCTTTATTCATTGCAACCTCGCCACTATTAAATTACAATATGCTTACTCAAGTACTATTTCCACATAGCCACTGCTTGCGACTTAAAATAACATTTTGCGCTCGAATGAATCGAATCAAATTAATGAAGGAAATTGAATGAATTTAAATTTATCTGTTTCCAGAAGCTAGTAGAAAAATGTGGAACACTATGATGCAAGGTTCTTGGAAAAACCAATTGGCGTCTAAATTTGCGGCGTTTTATATAAACTATTTGCTTTCATGTTTCAGTACACAAAATTATTTATTAATTTTGGGGTTTTAAATACATGTTGATCGTAGTTTCTTATACCATTTACAGCAAAGCGAAGAATATTTTTATATGTATCGATTTGCGTAGCATTGAAATACGTTTTACGGTATCTTACAATTAATTATTTTTACAACTTACGTTACTTGCTATTTATTTACAATATTCTTGTATAATACAGGATGATTATTTATACAAGTGCAATTTATGCTTTTGTATGGCACTTTAATGAATAAAAGTACAGCTTGTATTTTACAGGGTGTAACCATGAATTCAGCGACATTTTTATTTTTCCGGATTACCATTACATTACATACTTATCACGTCAATATATATATATATATATATATATATATATTGACGTGATAAGGGGTCACGAGAGGTCATTGAAACCCAAATTCTAAATAAAAATCCCACCAAAATATAATGGTAATCCGGAAAAATAAAAATGTCGCTAAATTCATGGTTACACCCTGTAAAATACAAGCTGTACTTTTATTCATTAAAATGCTACAACAATTTTTTAAAGTATAAATCAACTGTGCGTCAACTTTGTTATAGTTCTAAATTGTCAGAAATTATAAGGGTGAGGTTCAGGTTTAAAGTTTTCAGTAGTCTATTTGGTAGGATGCAATGGTTTTTTCTGTATTGTTTCAAGTCAATTCTTTTGTTTTCTATTTCTTTTTAATTAGCTAGGGTTATATAGTTACTAAAACAGTAAACAAAAGTTTTAGTATCGAGTGTTTTAGAGGCAAGAAACTCTTCCGAAAAAGTTATAACATGGAAATATGATGATAGCTTTCAGGCAGTTTTTGAAGCAACGGTACAAGATTATCCATGTACGGCAAATACGATTATTACTTGTAAAACTACCATATACAATCTTTCGACGTTCTGCATAATATGCCTCAATAAATATTATTATTATAACGTTTTCCGCAAAGAAAATGTTGAATAACAAATAAGATTAGCGTGAATTCAATTACTGATTAACTCTTGAAATGCAAATCATGAATGGGTTCTTGCGAGCGAGGTAATAAGTTCATGCTTGTTTTATATGAATACTTATATCAGAAATAACTAGTGTAGTTTATTGCTTAATTATCAGTGAGGCTTTCGTTAAGTGAAATATTTTTAATAGAACATATAATAACCATATTGTCATTTTTAACTAAGAAATTGTTCAACAATCCTGAAAATCTAAGAGCATCCTCTAAAATAGGTTTCAGGTGGAAGCAGCCTAAAACTGAAGTGGCTAATGGTGTTTTTGCTGGTGTTAGATAGTTCATTAAACAATTTAAGAGCTATTTTTCGTTGCAAATTCGCGTTGATCTTGAGGTTGAACTTTTTTTAAGTTTGTTGCACGTTTTAGGGTTTATTAATTATTTTGGTTCCAGCACACTTAGATGTACATTTTTCTAATTTTGTCTTCAATGTAATGTTCTTATTAGGATTTAATCAACAGTATCGAGATAAACTTAAATAATGTTTTTATTTTTTACATGAATATACTTACACCTTAACAAACACACACACATAAATATACAAATAATAATATTCACAGAATATCTCCACGTATTCCATCATATTCAAATTATACTTGCTTTCAGGAAATGAACCACTTGCGAATAAGCTTCAGTAAGGACCACTTGCTCCTATCGGGCCGTGATTGCTATTACTTATAATACTGTGGCCTCCGTGTGATCCAAAACTATCGCCGCCGTGAAAGCCTCCAATACCTCCAATGTTACCAATACCGTCGGCTATATTTCCAAAACCTCCAATTCCACCAGAAATTCCTGCTGAGGCATCAATTTTAAGTGTTCTGACAAACGAATGAACATTTCCTAGTTCTGGAGCAGTTGGTCCCACGGCTTGTTCTTGCAAACCACCAGCCACGGCTTGTTCAGCTTCATGTTCTGTTCTATATTTAATAAAGTGTACTTCTGGTTTAGTAGGCCTGACTGCAATGGTGGATGGAATGGTAATTGAACCACCATTTTCTGGTTTCTTTACAAGTACGTATACCAGAGTTTTGTCTTCCGTTACAGAAGGTGGAGCTATAACTTCAGGTCTTACACCGCCATAGCTTGGAGCTTTAACAAAAATGACTTTAGTGTTTCTTGCCGAGTTAGGGGCGACATAAATTCGAAGACGATTTAGTTCATGTTCTTCAGGGGCGGCATAAAAATAAACTTGTTTATGATCGCGAACTAATCCATTACCACCATCTAACCCGTGTCCACCAATAAAGCTGCCACCTCCGTCGATGAAACTTCCACCGCCTATGAAACTTCCGCCGCCAATGAAATTTCCACCTAAACTTCCAGTACCACCACTGATAAAACTACCGCCATCGTGTCCTAAACCAACTCCTGGAAGGTAGCTGCCTGAAGGAGTAAGAGAAATGCCACCTGGTCGTGCATACGTTGTAACCACTATGGACAGTATTACCTGATGTAATTAAAATTAAAATTGACCAATTATAACAAATATTAATACTTACCGCAAATGATTTCATGGTTGTACAAGATTAGAGAATAAGCTAATATTCAATGCTGATAATGGTGAAGGTAATATGCTCTTATATACAATCTATCCCCTCTAAAAATCATATATACACGGATTTTTTGCATATTTAGATGCAAACAATCTAAAAGTAAGCAGTCTAAAATTATTGAGAAACCAAAATATAAACGCTTCTTCCGGATTCTTCTAACATTTATTGTAATATGTAGATATTTCTTTAGTTTGTGTTACTTTACTTCTTATTAATAATTAATTGCAAAGTTGGATAATAAATAAATGCATTTTTTAGTTTTGCCTTGATGTTTTAACGTTTGTCAAGATTTTCATAGCACTGTATGAAAATTACACAACCACCGAAAGTAACCTACGCTAGTATAACCGGTATCTCTTGAACTAGTAATTATATTCGTTATTATTTAATGTTTTGGTCTGCTTGACTTATTATTTTGACAGGGAATATATATCAGTTTTTTTAAGTGGTTGAAGGGTCGACTGCGTACTTTTTAGAAAATGAATACTTACAAAGAAGTCAGCTACTCTATATAGTTATTTTACAATTACAAAATATTAATATTCAAGATTTATTCCATAACTTAAGTTAAGTTGGACCACTTAATATGTGAACAAAAATACTTTCAGTTATTGATCGAGTTTGTACATTTTAATTAGTCTAAAAAAATGGTTATTGCCCAGAACTTTAAAAGTAGAACATGTTCAAACTGATGAAGACTAATAACTAATTATTGCATTGCTCTACTTTCATGTTGTAAATATAACAATTCGTGCATTCGCAAAGTTCAGATTCCGTTGCAGTATTACAAGTAATTATTACTTATCAAATAGTTTGCGTGAAATAACATTTTTACATCCAGAAATTCACCCAGGAATTTTATCTACTATATACGAAACTCGTTTGTGCTTAACAATTGGCGCTTTGTTTATTTACACATTTACCTCTTTAAAGGCTGCAGAAAACTAATACGATAAGACAAGTTTTGGATCTACGTTTTTTGTTAATACTTAAAGTTATAGAACCATCTTTTTAGACAATGTAAAATTAGACTTCGTCTACGGTACGCTTACTTATTACAAATGAAATTATGTAAAATAACAGAACGTCAAGAATTTTTAACGATCACCTCTATTACGGCACAGGAATCCCTAATGTCTCTAAAAGTTAAACGAAGAGTTTTACATCAACCCTTAAAGGTACCTTTAGTGCTATGGAGATTTGGCGATTTGGATATTTGGAGAATGATCCTATTGGTTAAAGTGATCACGTGACACCGCCGAGAAACGTCAAAAACACCGAATCTTCAATCTCCCAAAAGTTGGTTCAAGTTCAACTTTTCTGGCTATTTTGAGATCGGAGCATGCGCGTTTGTTCAGAAAAGCACGTGATTTATTTGTTTTGTTACAACCTTAACCTTACCTTTTCGTTCGACGTTATATAGTTTGCGTTTTGTCTATTAAACATATTGGAAATGAATAGGAAATCTGTTATTTCTTTAGATACTCATAGCTTAGTAACAAACATTGAAAATTTAACATCCAGCAATACAAAATAACAAATGTCATCTGTTAAGCTATTTTCTCCAAATAGCCGAAGCCGAAAATACCCTAGATGATCAAAAGCGAAAATATCTAATTCCCCAAATATTCAAATAGCCAAATCTCCATAGCACTAAAGGTACCTTAAGAGCTCGTCACAGTAGGTTGCCAACCGTTTGCTGTAAAAGCGTGTGTTGGAGTGAGGTACAACAAGACAGGACTAAATGTTGTTATGCAAATATTCATTAGAAAATGGTATAAAGCTCAGTACTCCGCCTACTTTATTTTTTAAGTACTACTGCATGCGAATAGATGGCAGTGCCGTGTAGAGTTTTAGTCTAGTTACGAACCTCACGGAAATTTCAATTATCAGTTCTGTAACCTTTCAACCGGTAAAAAACTAGAAATCAAGATTTGTAATATAAAGAAAATTAAATATTTGTATATTGCTTCACAAAACAGCAAAAGGTTTATTATGGGCTATTTGACATAAGTTGCTAGGTCATGCCATAATTATTTTACTACTTTAATATTTATTAAAGTATTGAGGTATAAATGTGAAAAAACCGTATTGGAACGATTTTTTCATATCAAATAGTTAGATACAGTATCTAGCAGAATGTTGGTAAATCAGTTTGGGTAAATGTTGGTTACGTTTCTTATAATAAACTTTCCTGTAGAGAAAATAATTTGAAATTCTAATTTTATAACGACGACATAGTAAACGGAGTGGCCATTTGGCCAAGTATGTTTCATTTCAGTATTGTTTTACAATTAATACTAGATGTAAATACAAATTAAAAATATACTTGTAACACTATTACAGATTTGAAATCCACGTTAAACAAAAGGTGTAACTGCAAAATAAATCAATTTGATACAGCTGGAAGTGGTATCAGTCCCAGATACATATCTCGCGTTTGGAGGACTGATTCACAGCCGGTTCATTTTTAAAATATAACCTGTAGCTCGCAAAGAAGTAAACGTGTAATTTTCTTTAAAAATACACAATTAGCAAAGTTCCTTCGGGTTGTTAAATTTTTTCTAATGTAACTTGTACTTTACAAAGAAGTGCACTTTTAATTTTCTTCAAAAATACACAATTAACAAAGTTCTTCGAGTTTTTTATTTTTTTCATAATGTAACTTTTAGTTTGCAAAGAAGTATACATTTGATTTATTTAAAAATACACAATAGACAACGTACTTCCAGGTTTTTAAATTGTTTCTAATGTAACTCTTAGTTTGCAAAGAAGTGTACTTCTAATTTTCTTTACAAATACACAATTAGTAAAGTTCTTTCGAGTTTATATATTTCTTTTAATGTAACTTGCAGTTTGCAAAGAAGTGCACTTTTAATTTTCTTTAACATGTAAAAATAGTAAAATTATTTTGGAATTTTTTACATCTAATCACGTGGAGGATTTCTTATTACCATCCCTCTACATTTTATTGGATCAAAAATTTCGGGAAGAAGGCACTAAGGTAAAATTGGCGAAGTTCTTGCTTTCCCAAAATTCATCATCGCTTTGTATCTAAAAATGTACCTAATATAAATATATAATCTTAGAACAGCTTGTTGATAGGATTTGTTTTTAGATTCAGTCAACATGTTGTTTTTATTTAAAATTGGATAATCTTTTAGAAAAATATTAAACATATTAAAATTAAATTCCGGTTAAGTATTGTTCATCCCTGTTCAATGAATTTTCTAAATAGCATGTATTTCTTACTGTAATATGCAGCTGGCCTTGCACTTTATAAAAATACGCATGATTACGTTTTACTTAAACTTATCGTCATGCTTGATAATTTTATGCTTTACAGCATCAATTGGAGTTAACTTGACTGCACTAGCAGGACATTTTACTTATTAATGGCGTCATTGCCAATCCTTCCATCAGGACTTGCGCCAAGAATTCAATTTTTTTAATCTATAAAAATCCTGAATTCACCCCAATTAATTTAAATTTACTTTCAAATTTCTTAATTGCTCTTAATTCATTCTGCCCTCCATATCCAGTTTTGGAATTTCCGTTAAATATGTTATATTAAAAGTTGCTTACTATGTTAATACATGAAGTATTTTTTTCCTAGAACATATAACTTTGAAGTTGGATGCATTGTGCTTTGACTTTTCACTACAAAAACTTTTTTACGCAAAATCTACTAAATGAATGAGAATTTTTCAAACGCGTTTTGTTTTTTCAGAATCATCAGGGTCATTTTTTTTTATGGGCAACATATTGGATCTGTATCTCATTTAATAGATAATTTGATGCCGGTTTCCACGATATAGGACACCATGTTTTACTTTAAAGTTAAACCTAACATTATGGGAAATGCTTGTAATATGTTACTACCTCAAGTAAGCCCATGATTTTCATTTATTTGATGAACAAGGATTATCTTTCATGTCACTGATTCGAAACAAACAAACAACAAGTTACAAACCGTATTAACCAGTACTAAATAATTAATAAAATATGTTCAAATAAAGCACCATTTTCGTGAATTCTTTTAGCATTTGCATTTACTCCACGTTAAATAGAACGTCTTTATATTTGTTCCAAAGTTTTTATAATATCGGCTTGCAAATCCTCAACATTTTAGTAGTTGTTTTTGGATACTCTTTTTTTAACGATATCCCATAAGAAATAGTCTAAAGGACTAAGTCCGGCGAGCGTGTTGACCATCTTACTGTGACATTACTTCCTATCCAGGGTTTAGGAAATATTTCATTCAAATAATTTCTTACGAGTACCGCATCATGCGGTGGAACGCCATCCTACTGCCACCAAAAATCTTGCATTTGATTCAAAGGATAATTATCGAAGTAGTCCAATGCACTCATTCTTAAGAACTGGTAATATCGTTCGGCAGTCAATGTTTGGTGATAGAAGAATGGACCAAATATACGATCGGACAACATTTCTGCCCATACGTTGATTCCAAATTGATGTTGCGGTCTAATTTGCCTATTTTGTCGTGGATTTTCAGAAGTCTAAAAATGTTCATTGTTTTTGTTAAACATTCCACAATTCGTAAATTTGCACTCGTCAATCCAAATAATTTTATGTAAGAAATTATTGTCTTCATTAATACTTTCGGTCATCCGGTTACAATATTCGAATCGCCTTACTGCACCACCAGATTGAAGCGATTGACTTACGTGAATTTATAACATTTATAATTATTTTTATTCGATACCATCCAGATACGTGTTTGTGACAAGTTTAAATTTATATATAACTATTTCACAAGTTTATGCCAATGGGTTAGCATCTACTTAATTCGCAATAATAAAAATATTAATTAACCGAACACAAATTTAATTAATTTATAAATTAGCGGTTGTAAAATGTTAACCGTAGCATCAACATGAACCGATTACCATAAATCTGTCGAGGTTTACAGAATGATCTAAACTCAGCAATATTCCTATCTAATCTTAAAAAATAAAAGGGATTTGGTTGTTGCCTTTCCGGGTAAGTTTGTAAGTAAGCGTTCGCTACAATTCTTGTATTTTTCTTAGAAATGTAAAACAACCGCGACATATCATTCCTTTCTTCAACAGTGTACGGCATTTTAAAACCTATAACCTACTCTTTTACATAAGATACAGTAACGCATGTTTATTTTTGACAACAATAGAAATAACAAACACCAACTGTTTTCAGACTACTGACAAATTATGGCATATCTGATGTAGTTATACAAAATAAGCATTTCCTATAATGTTAGGTTTAATTTTAAAGTAAAACATAAAGTATTTTATATCGTTGAAACCGGCGTCGAATTGTCTATTAAATGAGATACAGGTCCAATATGTTGCACATAAGAAAAAATTAACCTGATGATGATTCTGTAAATAGTTCTATCTCAAATTTCTTTTTAGATTCTTGAACAACACAAAATTTAGCAATTTTACCAAATTTAAATCTGTAGTTCATCTCCTATAGTATGCGAGATCTCTATAATGTGCATCGAAATTAATCACCCTGTATATACATGTATCCCATTTTTCAATTACTAGCTCGATTTGAAATGATCATTTGAGCTGTGCATAAAAGTCTAAGTTATTATTTCATCTTATTCACTAAAACCTTAGTATTAATCAACTTGCCTTGTGCAATAATTATCATCAAAAATATATGAATATATATATATATATATATATATATATATATGTGTGTGTGTGTGTATGTATATGTATATGTATACATATAACACCAAAATCAAGGAAACTAAACATTTGAATCATAAGAAAATACACAACGCGTTAATTATGCAAAAAGCAAATATCAAACACTGTATAAAATCCACAACTAACTTTAAAAAAAAAAATGTTCAATTAAAGCTAAATGTCAAGTATCTGTCACAAGTATTTCAGATTATTTTATTTCTACAAGTTATTAAGTTAAAATATTTTACAAGAAGACTTTTTTAGTAATTTTGGAGGTTTACTTTATATGGAGAATATATAGTTTTTACCCTTATACCAATGATCTTTGCTTTTGAAGAGATTTTGTACGCTACTGTCACTATTGTGTTGAACTTGGCTAAGATAACAATTTTATATAAACGAATAAATTTCTTTTTAAGAAGATCTTGCATGCGGACAAGGGATCTGGTACAGAATTGATTGACCCAATCCTTATTCAAAATGAATATTTTTACAAATTCATACAAAAAATGTGACATCATTAACAAAATGGAAAATGTCAGTGACAATATTACAATTCATGATAAAACCAAATATGATTTAAATTTCTGTAATATATGCAAACGAAGATTTAAAAATTCTAAAGGACTTAACATTCACTTTAGTAAAATACATAAAGAAAACAGCAGTAACTGTTACCAGAGCCAAGTTTTTAAAGAAAATAGCCAAATTTTACAATTAAGTGAAAATAAATCTTTGAACAATGACGAAGAGCCTGCATTAGAATACATATTAAAAAATATGAAATTGTCAAGAGTTTTCGTCGTTAAGCGTATACCAAAATCAGTGAGAGCTCAGGTGGCAAAGAAATTATGTGAGCTTATCGACACTTGCGTTAAAAAAAGCTCAATGTCAGCATGGAAAGAACTCTTATTATTCCCTTACCTATCCCTATCGATTCCTAGTGGAAATTTAAGCAATAAAGACAAATCAATTTCGAAAATAATATTAGAAAATTTACGAAACCCTTTGTCCGTTGAAGAAGTTGTTTCTCTCAGTAGTAGAAGTGGCATAGCTACCTTTAAAACGAATATTTCGAAACAAATCATATCAAAAGTTTCAGATGGCGATTTATCCTCTGCGGTTAAAATTTTAAGTTCAAATGAATCTTTTTTTAAATATAGACGCTACAGTTTTAGAAGATATACAAAAGAAACATCCAAAATCAATTTCGCCGCCAATTTCCTTTATGAAAACTAATTCAAATTTCACAGTTAATCGTGAAGAAGTTTTAGCAGGTATCAAATCTTTTAAGTCTAGTTCCGCTGGAGGTATTGACGCCCTACGGCCTTCACATTTACAAGACATTTTGAGTTATTCCACTGGTATATTTGGACAAAAGCTTTTATCATCTTTAACTGATTTATGTAACCTAATGCTCTCGGGCAAGATATCTTCCGAAATTTGTCCTATTTTATATGGCGCCTCTTTATGCGCACTTAAAAAAAAGGACGGCGGCATTAGACCAATAGCCGTAGGTACTTTTTATCGAAGACTTGCAGCTAAATTATCTTGCTGGAATATAAAGGAGAAATTAGGAAATCTTTTCAGGCCCAAACAGTTTGGATTTGGGACTTCAGGCGGTTGTGAAATTGTAGCACACGCTGCACGTATATATTTAATTAATAATCCCAATAACATTCTTCTTAAGCTTGATTTTAAAAATGCTTTCAACTCACTTAACCGAGATATTTTATTACATAATATTTACAACCACATTCCCCATCTATTGCCTTTTCTTCAACAATGTTATGCAAATCCTTCATTTCTGTTTTTTGGTGATAACATATTTAATTCCGAAAGAGGTATACAACAAGGCGATCCTTTAGGCCCGGCAATCTTCTGTCTGGCAATAAACAACCTTGTTAACTCATTAAGCACAGAGTTTAATATTTGGTATTTAGATGACGGATGTATTGGTGGTGAGATTCATTGCGTAATCCAAAATTTCGAAAAGATAATTTCAATCGCTAAGTCGTTTGGTTTGGAACTCAATTTTAATAAATGTGAACTGTTGTGTTCACCTCCATCCAATTTTAACAAAACCATTTCACTCTTAAACATGATCGCACCAGGTATTCAGATACCAAATAAAAGTAATTGGACCCTACTTGGCGCACCACTCTGTGCTGAAGCGATTCCAGAAAGTATCAATAAAAAAATTGAATTGATGTCCTCCATTCGCTCTCGTTTAAAGTCATCTTCTATTCCAAATCATATCTCATTTTGTCTGATTAAGAATTGTTTTGCTATTCCTAAATTGATGTACATCCTCAGATGTAGCCCAACTTGGACTTGTATGCAATCTCTTGAGATATTTGACGAACTATTACGATGCACTTTGGAGGAAGTAATAAATATCAAACTGAACCATTTCGAATTGTCGTAAGCATCTCTTCCAATAAACAGAGGCGGATTAGGTGTCCGTCTTTCAACTTCACTTTCACTACCTGCTTACCTGTCTTCTTTTCATTCATCTTTACCTACAATTAGATCAATCTTTTCTAATGCTATTTGCAATATATCTATTGATAATTTCTTTTTGCAAGCTGAAGAACTTTGGAAGTCTGCAACAAATTTAAATGAAATTAAAATCAACAAACTCGTCCAAAAAGAATGGGATATACCATTGCTGGATATATCTTCCAATAAGTTGCTAGAATCAGCTACCAATAATACACATAGGGCTCGTATTCTTGCAGTTTCTTCGAAATATGCCAGCGCATGGTTATTCGCTCTTCCAATAGCATCTCTGGGCACATTATTAGATAATCATTCGTTTAGAATTGCTGTAGGACTCAGGCTTGGTACTCGGTTGTGTACACCACACTCGTGCATTTGTGGATCAGCTGCAGACGAGTTAGGTATACATGGATTAAGTTGCAGGCTTAGTGCAGGAAGGCATTCCAGGCACAAAGCAGTTAACGATTTAATTAAACGAGCTTTAGTCTCTGCCGATGTTCCTTCTATTCTGGAACCTACATATTTATTCAGAGAAGACGGTAAAAGACCTGACGGCATTAGTTTAATTCCTTGGAAATACGGTAAAGCAGTAATGTGGGATTTTACATGTACCAACACTCTCGCTAGTTCTCATGTTACTGCTTGTTCCAACAAAACTGGAGCAGCAGCAAAAGCTGGCGAAAGAATAAAAAACAAAAAATATTCCTCTTTATCAGACCTTTATATCTTTTACCCAGTTTCAATTGAAACCTTAGGAGTTCTAGGTAGTCAAGGATTGGAATTCATAAAGGAAATTGGTAGACGAATCTATTATAATACCTTTGATCAAAGAGCCACTTCATTTTTATTACAAAGAATTGGCATAGCTATTCAAAGAGGTAATGCTGCATCCATATTAGGAACCATTCCACCTTCCAAAGATTTAAGTGAAATTTTTGACCTGCCTTCAAAATGTTACAGTTTAGAAAACCAAAACATTCGATCATCTTGCACTGTCTTTAAGAAACAGCTAAATAATGTTGACATGGAAGAAAATGAAACACTGATCGCTTTTACAATAGAAGAAATTTCAAAAAACCCTAATTACTCTAACAGATTGAGCCATTCTTCAAATGCATCTACTCATCTCCAACACACAATTAATGCATCACAACTCGATCCTTACTTTAAGAACTTTAATGATTTTTCAAATACAATTACAAATTTAGGCAAAAAAGGATTGGAAAATATTGGCAATACTTGCTTTATAAACTGTATAGTTCAGTGCCTCTCAAATACAAAACTATTACTTGAATATATTAAACATAATGCGTTTTCGAAGCATATCAATACTAGCACTTCAACCATGAAAAGAGCTTTAATTAAATCTTTTGCACAAGTAATAAAAGATCTGTGGTCTGAAGATTCTTTCGACAAAGTGATAAATACTAATAACTTGAAAACACACTTTCATCGATTTGCACCTAGTTTTATGGGCTTCTATCAACAAGACGCACAAGAGTTTATGCGGTACTTGCTAGATGGTATTCATGAAGACGTTAATCAGGTTACCTCCAATCAAATTCCTATATTGTCAGAATTAAATGAACCATTAAGTGACTCTGACAAAGGTAATGAATCCTGGCAGCAATATTTAAGAAGTAACAATTCCAAAATTGTTGATATTTTCGCTGGACAGTTAAAATCAACAGTACGTTGCACACACTGTAATCATTCTTCTGTAACTTTCGAAGTGTTTTGGGATCTATCACTAGCTATACCTAAGCACACTGGCTGCTTAACGTTACAGCTTTGTCTAGATCATTTTACTAGGCCTGAAACATTGGATGACGACGAAAAACCAGTATGTTTTAAGTGCAAAGAAAGGAGAAAATGCATCAAATCACTGTCCATACAGAGGTTTCCTAAAATATTGGTGATACACTTAAAACGGTTTTCACCTACAGGTACATATCAAAGAAAGCTAACTACGCCTATAGATTTTCCATTAGAAGGTCTAGATATGCGACACTACGCTGCAGAAACAAATGTTGGAAATTGTCATTATAACCTGTATGCAATATCGAAACACAGTGGGACTACTTTGAAAGGCCATTACATCGCATACTGTCGACACCCGTACTCATTTGTATGGCATGAATATAACGATTCCAAGGTGTGCAGTATATCCTCTAAAACACTTGTAAAAGCAGAAGCATATGTTCTATTCTACGAAATGCATTCTGAAGAAATGAAACGAAGTACCTTAGTTTCGAAATATATATATATATATATATATATATATATATATATATATTACTCATATTTAGACCAGGGTAGAAAATTAAATAATCACCTCAAATAATTTTAATCACCGTGTAGAAGCTTTGGGAAGAGGTACGCTTTATTAAAAAACCGTGGAGAATAAAAATTCATTCGTTTCATTAAAAATAAGAGATTTAAATCATTTACAAGACGCTTTATATAAAAAGAAGCAGTATTAAAATGCTCCACGTGTAATATAATTATTCCGAGTAAAGAAAAATGGAAATTACGTGCAAAATTTATATTAATTAACTCAATTTTAAGTAACCGGTATTAAACAAAACGTACAGATAATAATTAATATTTGATTAGGAGTCACTAAAAATTAAAGGGTATTATTTTAATTGGAGTTAATGGAACCATTATTAATAATATAATAAGCATAAAAGCTTGTGAAAACCCAATAATAGTCAAATCGTAGAAGGGTTATTTAAAATGTTACGTTTGAACACACCTGCGTATTTTTAAAAGGCAATTTCAGTTTAATTTGTTTAGATAAACATGTCGATTCTACGGATATTGGAAACGGTCGGATGCTTTAGCACGAAATACAAAACAGGGTTTATTTAAAAGCTCGTTCTGCGTAAATTTGGCAGATAACGAATGGTTACAGAGAATCTTGGAGAAACCGTCGTTTAATATTCACGGAAGGCTAGATACGGGATTATTTAACCCAGATAAGAACACACGTGGACTGAAATAATCGATAATAAAGAATATCAATTTGCACCAATAAGAACAGGGTAGATAGAGACAGATAATATGCGCAAGACCGAGACACATATAGTAAAAGGCGTGAGTGGAGCAACGTCACTGGGTTGCGATTGGTTGAAAATAAAAGGCAAACTTGAGAGGTAAAAATAACATTTCTGTATAAAAATTAATTAGTTATTTCCAGACGTTGCGAGCCGTGTCGAAATTTCTGAGATTTAATTGGTGCGAGTGCGAATTTAATAAGAACCGACACACAGGCGGGCGAGATGGGAACATAGTACACGAAATTCTAGAAACAGGCCGTTTTGGGGACAAGACCGACAGACGGGCTAACCTCTATATATACCCGGGTTAATATGAGTTTCTCTCTCTTAGATTTTCGAATTGATTCAATGCGTTAAACAGTGCTTTTTAGTTTTCCGATTTTGATAGAATAATTTAAACAGTTTGCTCGTATATTTTGGTGATTTAAAACAGTTTGTTCTTTACGTGCTACAATGAATGTAATTTAGTGCACTTAGAAAAGAAGATACAAGGTAATAAAGTTTAGTATCACTGTACCAATTAGTCAAATCTGCAACGACAAATGAATACACAAAAGTAGGCAGTTTTGGCGTATATTTCTGAAAGAAGTATGAATTTCTTTGCTATTTTTCGGGGGTGTTAATAATTAAATGATTCGTAAACGTGACTAGATCCACAAAACAAGATACAGATATACACAGATGAGTTCCGGAAAAGCCCTGAAACAACTTTACATGAATGGTGGTGGAAAAAATTTTAAAAGCGTTGAGAATCAGAAGCCGTAAATATAACCCAGTTGGAATGGTGTGATTAACAAAGGGACGATGTACATTGAAGCTACGAGTGCAGTAACCTTCAGGTAAATTATACTATTTTGTTCGAACTTTGATGTTTTGGTGTGTGTTGAATAACTTTATAATTTGTTTATTTAAAATGGACAGTAGTGAACTTGTACAAACCACAAAATTTTAATTGTAAGGTGAAATTTTCTGGTTTAAGTAGAAAGGGGTATTTAGTATTTATGTTCTGGATTATGATGAAAATTTTGGTATGTCTTTGAGCTCAATTAGACGAACCTGGTTAATTAACGTAAAGGGGTGGTAGATGCTCCCTTTGTACTCAGACTCAGGTTTGCATATATTGTTATATTAATTAGTAGGCATCCTACAAGGACTTTAATTCTGGATGCACATTAAAATGATAACAAAATTTAATCTTGAAATTTTCTGATACTGAAATTGATGCTGAATTTTAATTTTGAAATTTTAATGTATTGTGAATATTGATGTAAATAGAGTTAACGTTGATGTTTGTAGTAGGAATGTGTTTGTTTTTTTTTTTATGAATGAGGATGAATGTTTAACTAGGTGAGCAGCCGAGGCGGAAAAAGGATAAAGAGGCGATTAACAGAAGAAAGTCAACGGACCAGTTAAGTTAATAGCTTTTTGTAGGTTTCACAGCATTCTTGACGCCCAATTCGTGAGGCTCGATTCGAAAACCGTAGTACCCGGATTTTGTAGAAAACACAGCAATATATATATATATATATAATATACAAAATACGAATACATGATATTGAAAGGTGCATAGTACTATATCCAACGAACTCCATAACGTAAAGCTTTGGTGTCTACGTGATTTTGACAGCATTTCAACAAGATATAGAATAGGTAACTCCGTGTAAAACCCGAATGCTTACATGATAAGCAAAGTGCAACGCCTCTACCATGCTCAAACAACAGAGATAATGCACTGTAAACCAATAACAGAAGGTGGGTTGGATTGCCTTTATATATTACGCCCAGCTGATAATGGTCAGTCTTTCCATAACTGAAGCGCTAACTGTACTGGTCTGAACAAATATATTACGCAAAGATCAAGTGTGAAACTAAAGTACGAAATTATAAGTGAAAGTCGGTAATTAAAAATTTCGAGTACAAATGCACGTTCAAATATACAAGGGGAATAGAAATACGCCGTTGACATAAAACGTAAGTCCAAATTTTAATTAAGGTAAACATGATCTTTAAGATTTATTAACTTAGGGCACTAAGAAATAGTCTGATAAATCCACTAAAAATTTTACGGAGAAATCTACTGGGAGATTTACTAAGCGATTCAGTAAACAATTCACTCAGCAAATTCAATAAGAAATCTAACGTAAAAATCCAATACTACAGGTATCAAACATAAAAAAGGGAAAAACTTTGAATCATGAAGTTATGCTGAAAGCAACCCAAGGTCACTGGTTAACAGCACGTAGTGGCAGTTCCAAAGGATTGGGGTATACGCAGAGCTACACATTCGAACCAGGAAATCAACCGGGAAAAATACCAGGTTAGAGATCAAAGTTAATTAATAGCATAAAACTTTTTTTAACATTTAAACTTACAAATACTTAGATATTTATTTAAAGGCTCATCAAAAATTTTGTTGATACGTAGAAATTACGTTAAGAGAAAGAAGGGTCATTGAACGTTCAACGAGGCTTCCAAAATAATACAGAGTTATTTTTGCTGGCTTTAATAGGGTTATAATATTTGAGGAGAATAATTTCCGAAAGTTCCAAAGAGATCTGAGATGGTGAAGTTGTCTGATTGGTTGGTTTGCTATGGAATGACCCAACTATTAAACATGCGGGAATTAATATCTTATAAAATGATCTTAAATTGCAGAAAAATTTGTAAGCGTTATAACAAATTTAAGTGAAAATATGATAAAAAAAGAAAAAGTTACAATTTAATTCGAAAGTAAAAATAGAGCAAATCATTATTTGTTTAATGATAGCAGGAATACGAATTGTTGACTATAAACCAAACCAGGCAGGACGCTTAGGATGGATGATGGTAGTCGCTGATGTTTAACAAATATTTGATGTTTAAATATAAGAAGATACTAACTTTAGTAATTTTATTAATATTTTAATATTCGGTGGCAACCAGGAAGTACAGAGAACTTGCCATATTAGACCACCGGTTTTTGGGATCTTAGTCGATGTTAAGTTGTACTGGCTCCTACTTACTATTCTGGGCGCTTGTATATAAAAATAAGTAGAAAAGTATTGACGGAGTTCGTACCGCGGGCGCATTCTAAACTCTAGTTTAAAAATCTAATTCCTACATTTTCAAATAAGCGTAGACCTAACCTGCTTCCATTCGTTATTAATTCATTTACGTCTATTTTGCGCTTGTTACTGTATTACATTACCAATCTAATGCTCTGGTTTGTCATCATAATATCGTTTTGCCGTCTTTGCTGCGTCCTGGATTTCTACAATAATTAATTGCATTATTATAACATGGAAATTACCTGGTATTTCTTCAGCTTGTGAAACTTTTATTTTATTTACCCTAATAATTTATTATTTCTTTTAGATGTTAAAAACTCATGTTCAAAATTGATGCGAACACAAATTATTTAACTATTCTGCAAATAATTAAATATCACCCCAACTAATACTTAGAAGATGCCAGTGCGGGGCAATCGCTCATGCAAATGAAAATAATTATATGACACCCCAACCAATACTTAGAAGATGTGAGTGTGGGGTGATCGCTCACGCAAATGCTTAGAGAATTGACTATCGCCGATTCATCCGATTCCGTTTATCGCAGTGCATCTTAGCTAAAAAGACTTTTAATAGATGCAATAGATGTACACATAGCATTGAATAAAAAAAATTCATTTTTTTATTAATTTTCTATTCTTAAGTTTAAGGTGGCAGTTCTTATTAAAGGTTGAGATTAAGTTAGTTTCTAGGTAAAAGGTATTGCTCATAACATCTCATAGAGATTAAGTCAAAATCATATTTGTGACGTAAACAAAATGGTTGGCGCAGTGTAAAAGATTAGACCAGGTTAAGTTGGGTGAAATGCAGGAGATGAGAGCTGGTTCGGTGGAAAGAGGCTAGAGGTGAGCGGTGGGAGGTGAGAGGAGGTGGGCAGTAGGAGGTGGTTTGCTGGGAGGAGGTTTTGAGTGGGGAAAGGAGTATGCGGGCGGTGGGACGTTTGAGGAGATGGAGGTGGGAGGAAGTGACGGAAGTAGCCGGGTTGGAAATGTAGGGAGGTGATAGTAGGAAGGTGGGTGGTGGGATGAGGTAGCGGCAGGAGGTAGAAGTTTGGAGGAGGGGGAGATGAATGTTGGGTAGAAGTGGGAGTGGAAAGAGGTAGGAGAGACGGGATGCGGGTTAAGGTGAGATGTGAGAGAAGATGGAAAATAAACGGACCCAGGCGGGGACCCTAAATGCTCTACTAATACGTTCAAGCAATTGTGCTAAAAATACGAAAGACGCCACGGAAAGCAAATAAAATATTTCGTTGGTAGGACCATTACTAAATTAAAACATCGCACCTAAGGGGCACTACTGCAGCTACATTTGCGCCTTTCAAGCACCACTATACGCTGCCAAGAGTAAACATGCCAGGAATTAGAATTAACCACGCACCCGCAAAAACAAACGAGAATTACAAACACTTCCCTGATCACATCTTGCAAAAACAAGTCGAAAATATCATGTCATTCACAACGTGATAGAGAGGCCCAATATTGAAAATTAAAACTAAACCAAATTGTTTACAAGTAGCTCTAAGGACTTCGTCAAATGTTTTAAATTTCATAGGACCTGCAATGGACAAAAAGAAACACCTCACAAATTATCAGAAATCTGCCTACGTACAATACGGTTAATCATATCATCAAGCAAACTTAATTTGAATTTAGTTACTGTAGATTATTAAAACTAAGGGACGGAACAGGTAAAATAAGATTCAGTGAAATAATCCACCTTTTTGTCCGCCTAAAAATGTAACTTCTTTGAAAGAACTCGTTATTCCTGGTTAGAGATAAAGATGACGTAAGTGTTTACAACTAACAAAAGAAAGGAATCGTGTTACTTAGCTAATAGACCTAGACTACTCCAGAAAATAACGCTCGTTTCTCGCTGTGGGAAGACTGGATCTACAGGTTACACTTGTGATGTTCTGGTTCTGCGACGAAAATGGCACCAGCCGTTGATTGACGGTATGGAATATTAACACATAGCCGCATTTATCATGGTGTAAAGATAAACACTCTACAGCTCATGCATGTCTTAATTCGCCCAGGGCGGCTCCGTGGCTTAATTCGTTTGCGTATCAAACATAGGGATAATTTGCCCAATCAAAGTCACACGGGATGTAGATCACCTAACGGGCATCTCCATGTAAATTCTTTCTAGAACGGATAGAATCTAGAAATTAATCACTTATCACAATCCCGGTTCAACAATTCTGGTGGTCTGTACCTTATATTTTACAGTTTAGCGTCGGATTCATAGCGGTCTCCTGCTCTATATTCCGTTTAGTTTTCGGTGAGTGAGTTAGCCTATATTGCAGTCGTGGCCTTTGATTGACTTCTTATGCGTGTCGAACTATCAACTTATGTCAGTGCATATATAAACGAGAGCGAAGACCAATTTCTATTATCGACCTAAGTATAGTCGCTCTAAAAATGTTCACTCAAAATTCCAGGTAAAATAAACAAAGAATGCGTTTTTGTCTCTTGTCGTGAGTAAAGCAAACATTTTCTAAACCCATTTGTTGATAAACAAGAATCACCCAATTCTTGCGACGCGTGCGTTTTAAGGTTAACTACAAAATCTTAAGAGTGAAATATTAATGTCAAAGTCTTCGGCAGTAGCTAGAATATGTCAGTCTAACAACGGGTTCCTAACCGACAAATATTCTCAAAAATATATGAAAATATAGACACTGGATTGATCAACATAATGAAATTGGAAAAACTGCTTTCTTAACGACGTACATACTTAAGGATAATTTGACTATATGAAAAAAAGTTTGATATAATGAAACTCGAACTTCAAATAATAATGCTAAACAATGGATGTAGTTAATGTTGATCCACTCGACTCGACTGCGCGCCATTAAGAAATAAGCGTAACACAAATTTCAATTTCCATAAGTTTTTATAAAATTCTGTAACAGCACCCAATTAGTTATTTTCAAGGAATTTGACTTCGTATTACGTTTGGAAATATAATATTATTGAACAACGTCCTTAATATTTGTGGATATTTTAGTAAATGCTATTGATTTTATGTTACCGTGGAACATTATTAATAGGATATTACTTAATTAAAAACAGATTTGGATATCGATTTGCGTTTTGGAGTAATTTGAATTTTGAATAATTCGGAAATGCTATAGCTTCATACGCATATGAAAAGTAAATATATACTGATGTGATAATGAGGTCACGAAAGGTTACTGAACGCCAAATCCTATGAAAAATTATCACCCAAAGAGAAGAAAAACGGAAAAGTTAAAATTTCCCAATATTTCATTTTTCCACTCTGTATAAAACATAAGCGTATTCAATTAGCACATAAATTGAGATTCTCGTGTGAGGTAACACTGTTTAAGGACGCTTCAACGTATCAACAAAGAATGAAAAGTGTTTTACAATAGCTATAAATTATACAACCGCACTTAATTAGCTCATTAACACGCGAAATCTGAGTAATTATTGTATCACCCGGGTGTGTCATGCTTTGAAATAAATTTAGAATAGAATGGAAAAAGTGACGTATTTAGAATTTTAGTGTATTAACAGGAATTGAATTAGAACGGGTCATTCGGTAATTCATTCAGCCGATTTGATCTTCATAACGTCAAGCGGCATGTA
Source organism: Platerodrilus igneus (assembly GCA_036346225.1). Taxonomy (NCBI): domain Eukaryota; kingdom Metazoa; phylum Arthropoda; class Insecta; order Coleoptera; family Lycidae; genus Platerodrilus; species Platerodrilus igneus. Next base: position 5,892,560 of record JARFIW010001503.1, on the reverse strand, counting down.
AGTTTTGAACAAAGAGTAATTATTTCAATTAGTTTACGACATGCAATATATATGTTTCGAGTAATTTGTAATTTATTTATTGGAGTTTCACAAATAACATGAATTATTTTTAAGAATACTACGAAAATTAAACGATCTTCCAGATAAATAATCCTGATGAAAGAGTAAGTGCTAATTTTAATAGATTAAAAATAAATCCACTTTACAAACTGATATTTTAACATCAAGAATGGAAATGGAGAATTGAAATGGAATCAGGAAGTGTTCAATGCCGTTAATTACCATGGAAATGATATTTTTATGAAGCTCCATAAAGAAGTATTTGACTATACCAACTGCAAGTATAATTTGTTTTGTTTTTTGTAAACTAACAGTAGATTTAGCTAGAATAAGATTTTAATTTTATAAAAAATTATTTGTCAAGAGTAGGGTAGCTAAGCCGGTTTGGCAACAGAGATCCACAGCAAGATATGTATACGCCGGTTCGAGAACAATATGAACAGCTAAGCCGCTTTGGGAAACAAAACGTGCAGCAAGATATGTATACGCCGCTTTGAGAACAAAATTGTCTTTGTGTGTAAATTTGTTGCGTCGTGGGGTCGTTAGGTCTTTGGGGTGTGCGTTCGGCGGGGTCGTTAGATTTTTGTTGTGGGGTGGTGCGCGTGCGCTGGGGTGGAGATATTTTCTTAGGAAATTTTTTAGCAGCGTTCCCGACGTTAAATATTAAATATTAAATTTTAAAAAAATGTTGTGTGTGTAGAAAATGGAGTTCACGTGTTGGTTCGTATTTTTCTGGGGTAGGTTAAGCTAAAATTAAAACGCCGCTGTGAAGAATTTTTAATATTAGGCAAACGCGTGCAAGTGATAAAGAGTGTTTTAGCTCTCCTCATAAGCTGCGTTTTGTACGAAGTAGCAAATAAAATTGAGAAAATATACGAAATGTTATATGATGGAGGTCAAATTTTAAACGTTTGCAGGTAAAATCTTGTAAAAAAGAAGTCGTTCACATCTCGCAATTTCAATGTCGCGATAAAATACTAAGAATTTGCATGCAGTCGAATATAACAACGTGTTTGGAATTATAAATCTATGGTAATATATGTAAATCACGTCGACATTCGACTTTTAATATAATGTATTTAATTAACATAAGGTGTGTGTGTGTTTGCAAAAACATGTCAAGACAGGTATGCCGTATATTTCCTTATTGGTATGCAAATTATACCATCTTGCATCACGATTTATTTGACTTTTAAATAAAAAATTAATTTAATCTTATATCAAGGATGTCTTGCTTACATTTTAGCAATTTGAATATATTTAAATATTTAAATGTAATTATACATTTAATTTATGTGGCAATAAAAATTCTTTTACTTTTAGCGGTTTGGTGATTGAATGTAGATGACGCATTAGACATTGTATATATATATAACTCGTTTAATTTCACCATTATTTGAACCTGCGTTTTGAAGTGCTCAGTATACGTGCAGCGTTAGTATAAAAAGTAAGTTACATTTTTCTTTATTTGTAAAAAGAATATTTTACTTTATAATATTTGCAAGTTTGTAACAGCATTGCTGTTGTTTGTAGATGGATCAAGTAATACAAAACAATAATAAACAGTCCGTTGTAGGCCCTAGAAAAGAGGCAAAGAGGTTAGCCGAATTGCCACTAAACGTTCCACAAAGAATCTACAGAGCAAGAATAGTACATTCCAAATATGGTGATTGTGTACTGATTGAGTTAGCGGACAATATTTCATTTCTACCACAACGCAACACGGAATTGTGGAGAAAAAACATTGAGGAATTGGGTTCTGGAAAATACGCAATAACCGTATTAGAACTAATAGATATTAAAAGACCCAATCATCTTGTTTCCTACAGAATAGAACACATTTAGAAAAACAAAAAATAATTGGTATGTTTTATAATTATTGCTTGTTTTGAATAATGACTGAACATATTAATACTTTAAGTAGCGAAATTGTTTTTAAAGTTAATAACGCATGCAATATTTTATTTAAAAGGTATACAATTAAAGAAGCTGAAATTTTGTTAAAATATATCAAACGATACTTAAGGTTATTTGTAAAGGCGGTTAGACATGGCGACTTAAATTTAGGTCAGTTAAGGCAAATTCAAACCAATATGGGATTGTTAAAAGCATCCAATCATCAATTAAAAATTTTCATGTAGGAAGCGGCATTCAATCGGTTTCACAACCATCACGTTTGGGGGTCAAATGGATTGATTTGGTTTCCGCTTTTGCAAGAAGAATTAGAACAGGCGTTATAATAAACATGCATCATAAGGACTTAATGGCATTTTTAATGATTGCTTTAAGGTAATTAAAATTAAAATAAAAAATAGTTTAAAAAAATTAAATTTAATAAAAATTAATATTACACTTTGCGGAGAATTCATTAAAACATCTAATATTGATGAAAATAATATAACGGATTTTAAACATTTTAATACGAAAATGTGGCGATTGACGTAGCGACGGATTTAACATCATGGTTTCGTGATGATGTGGTTGATAAACTAAGAACAAAACTATCGGAGTTTCAGGAATCAAAATCAGGCTGGGCTTTGAAAAAATTGTATCGATGGAAGTTAATATTAATAAATACGAAATGGGCAATGGACGTGTTTCATCTTTTATTCCGCTTCCAAAGCAAATTTCAAATAAATATGCATGCATCAACGTGAAAAATTCAGATGAGTGTTGCTTTTTGGGCAATTGTTTCAGCATTATTTCCTCTAAAATAAGAAGTAATCTCACATCCTCATATCCACACTACAGATTAGTTTTGAATGTTGAAGGATTGGAAATGCCGATGTCGATTAAAAATATTTCAAAATTTGAAAATATGAATAAAATTTCCATAAATGTATACAGTTTAGAATTAAATTGCGCTAAAGAAAAATCGTTCTATAGTGTGGTGCCAACAAGGCTTACTATGCAGAAAGCTGAGAAGCATGTAAATTTACTCATAATTCAAAATCAATATTTTCCAAACGTAAACAATTATAATACTCAAGTGAGGATTTTGAAAATGTTGAAATAAAATACCATTATGTTTGGATAAAAGTTTATCGCGGCTTATTGGCAGTCAACTAAATAAACATAATCATAAAAATATATTTGCGATCGTTGTCTGAATTACTTTAACACCCTCGATAAATTAAATGATCACTCTAAATATTGCGAACAAGTAAATATCTGTAGAATTTCATATCCTAGGCATCGTCATGTTGAATTTAAGAATTATGTTTATAAGCAAAAGTACCTTTTATAATTTATTCCGATTTTGAGACTATTTTAAAACCTGTTAAAAATCATAGTTATCAAAATATTCCAAGCACTTTAAAGTATCAACATCATAAAGCTTTTAGTGCTGGTTATTATTTAAAATGTGACTATGATGAATCGTTATCATTTTTAAAAATTATTTGGGGAAGATTGTATAGATTGGTTTGCAAACGAAATGGTGGAAGTTGCAAAATTTGTTCGAAGTAAATTCAAACATATTGAACCAATGATTGAACCTCATAATAACATTATTGCAACACATTGCTCTATATGTGAAAATGCATTTTCTGAAAACGCTATCATCGTTAGAGACCACTGCCACTTTACTGGCAACTTCAGAGGTTTTGCACACCAACATTGTAACCTCAACTTTAGAAATAGTTTTGTTGTACCGGTTGTGTTTCATAATATGAGTGGATACGATTCCCATTTCATGATACGAGAATTATCAAAAAAGGGTAATATTAGTTTATTGCCATTAAACAAAGAGAAATACATTTCATTTACTCTGAACGATCTAGATGCTGATGATGATGGTGATGCTAAGATAAAGTTTCGTTTCATTGATTCTTTGAGATTTTTAAATTCATCTTTAGACAGTTTAGTGGCCACATTGCAACCTTCAGATTTCAAATATTTATCGAAAGAATTTTCAAATGTCTGTTCAAATAAATTGAACTTATTAACAAGAAAAGGTGTATTTCCATACGACTACATTGATTCATTGTCTAAACTGGATGAATTTGAACTTCCAAAATTGAAAACTTCTATAGCATGTTGACTGGTGAACATGTCACTGAGGATATGTATAACCATGCTCTAAAAGTTTGGAATGCATTTCAAATAAAAACATTTCGGAGTATGCCTTACTTTATATGAAAACCGATATAATGTTGTTAACGTGTGTTTTGAACAATTTCGCGAAAAGTCGTTTGCCACATATGGGCTCGATCCTGCTTGGTACTTCACCTTACCAGGGTATGCTTGGGATTGCATGCTTAAGCATACAAAATATAAGTTAGAGTTGCTTATGGACATTGATAAAATTATGTTTATTGAAAACGCTATTAGAGGTGGTATTAGTCAGGTGAGCAACCGATATTCCGAAGCTAACAATAGATACATGCATAATTATGATGCATCTAAACAATCCAAATATCTTTTATATTTGGATGCTAACAATCTTTACGGGTGGGCAATGTCGCAAGCATTACCATACGGAGACTTTGAATGGGTTGACATTAATCTCGATATTATTTCAATTCCAGATGATGCTCCAGATGGATATATTTTGGAGGTTGATTTGGAGTATCCTGAATATTTACATGATTTACACCGCGATATGCCGTTTTGTGCAGAACATCAGATCCTCCAGGATCAAAATTGCCTAAATTAATGACCACCTTATCCAATAAAACTAAGTACATTTTACATTACAGGAATCTTAAACAGGCGTTGTTAAACGGACTTAAATTGACAAAAATCCATCGAGTTCTAAAATTTAAACAAAGTTGTTGGTTAAAACCCTATATTGATTTGAATACTGAGCTTCGGAAACTTGCAAAGAATGAGTTCGAGAAAAATTTATTCAAATTAATGAACAATGCGGTATTTGGAAAAACAATGGAAAATATTCGAAAGCACCGTGTTGTAAAGCTAGTTAAACGTTGGGAGGGCCGTTATGGAGCAAAAATTGGATGGCAAGCCCCATGTTTCATAGTTACACAATTTTCGATGATGAGTTAATGGCTATTGAGCTAAACAAAACCGAATTAATCTTTAATAAACCATTATATGTTGGTATGTCCATATTAGATATTTCTAAAATTTGTATGTACAATTTTCACTACAATTTTATGCTTCCAATCATGAAGGTGGAAAATTGCAAGCTCATGTATAGCGATACCGATTCGTTTATTTATGAGTTAACTTGTGACGATGTATATAACGAACTTATTAAGTCAAATCTCTCAAAGTTTGACACTTCTGGGTATGATGTAAATAATCGCTATGGAATACCTCGGGTTAACAACAAAGCTTTGGGGCTCATGAAGGATGAAACAAACGGTGTAATAATAACACATTTTGCTGGGTTACGATCGAAAATGTATAGTTACAAGTTGGAATGCAATCCAAATGAGAAGGAAAATAAAACACGTAATCATGGTGTTATAAAAAATCCAAAGGTATCAAATATAATGTAGTAAAAATGAAATAACTTTTGAAGACTATGTTTCATGTTTAAAAGATTTTAAAGAAAAGAAACTTAAGCAAGCCACGTTCCGTTCCTACGCTCATGATGTATTTACAATAATTCAGGAAAAAATTGCATTAAGTCCATATGATGATAAACGTAGTCTAATACCACATTCACATGATACATTACCGTGGGGACATTATAGTATCGCGATGATGGAATAAATATATTTTTTAGAAGTTTAAAACAAGCAATTATTAAGAAAAACTTACTAAATATTTTATTTGTTTTACAGATAACCGCTTCCCATTATAGTTAACAGTATGGATGTTGAACAATTAGTAGAAAATCAAAAAGAAATTGAAGTGCCTAGTTTACTGACAATTAGCATAAAAACAATACTGAATCAAATTGGGTTAACCAACCAGAGTCATATTGGTATGTTAAAATCAATACTTCCAAAAACAGTATACAAAGACATAAAAAGAACCGTTATTGGAATGTTTAATAGTGCAGATATTTATGAAGTTAACCTCAAATTTCTTAAGTCTGTGCTACTACAAAATGATTTTGAAAAGCATGCGTCGAAGTATTTGGAGAAGTTGGTCAACTGCCACAACGATCCAACTAGAATCAATATAATGTATATAAAAGAACACATCAATCCAATAATGTATTCCAATTTTCTGGCAGAATACCTATACATATTTGAGGAAATTGGATGGGATCATTTTTGGCTACTGTTTTAACAACAGGTGAAGAGGACATACTTCATAAGTGGGATTTTACAAAACCTTTGTCTGAAGAGCAATACATGTGTTTAATGTATATTCCAACAAATCGCATGCCTCAATTTGCAGAGCGATACAATCGTGTAGTTGTACATTCTTGGGAAAAATTAAGTACTATCACAGCTTCTACTGAGAGTTATTCATGTTGCAAGGAATGTATGAGAGGTGTTAAGGGTGTAATTAAAAATACAAAATTTATGGTATTTGAAGATGCTTGTATAGTACCAGATCTTATATGGAACATGAGTTATTGGTGTTGCAGATGTGAAAGAATGCCTTTATTTCAAGTAATCGATGAGTCAGAATATTATACTCATATTGATTATATTACACAAGTTTAAATGTTGTATAATGGATTGCGGTTGTTGTATATGTAATAATAGAAATAAAAATGTTTTTCTCAATTTGTATATTATTGAACTGAATACACTATTTTAAATCATTCAAATCGCATAAAATTCTATCATAATAGTAAAAGATGCATTGCTTTAGACCAATACACAAACTGCATAAACTGCATAAATTATTAAAAGTCTCCAAAGTCTGAAACATGCAATATTCATCATTATTAGAATAATTTTTCACTAAATCTAAAACATTTCTATAGTATGCATAAAAGTTCATTTCTTTTAAGAGGTTTACTTGATCAACCACTATACATTGATTTGCTTCCAAAATCTGAACTACATCATTTTCACAAAGCATATATTCAACATCATGTTTAGTAAGTTTTAAAACTTTTCATCATTGTATACGACTTGTTGTAACTTGCACGTGTCAATGATTGAATCATCGTCATTACCATTGCCATCCAATGGTTGTTGCATAGTAAAGAAGTTAACTTTGTTATTAAGCAATTCCATAAGGTGATTCCACTCAACATCGCTTAAACTAATTTTATTGTTACCATCATCATTTAAGTAGCTATGTCGATTTAAATCAATTGCAGGTGTAAACTGTCGAGCTGGAGATAAACCTACTTTGATGTTATAGTATGAGAGTGGAAATGTGGTTTGTAGCAGTAAATAATGTTCACTTTTGCTAGCATGTTCAACTTTATCTAGATATTGATTGATTGCAGCATCATAATCAACATCTTCGGATGATGATGATACATCAAAATCATAATAATCACTTTCAACACTACTTTCTTCAACCATGATTGCAAAGACCTTTTGCGATACTGAAATCACGTGAGAAAAATGTTCATTATATTTTTGCGAAACCCCACTTCCCCGCCATTACAAATTGGATTTTTTATCCATGAATTGTGAGAATTATCAAACCCCAACCATTTTACAAATAGACGATCTCCTTTTGGCGTAACACTTTTTCAACAAGAAAACATCAGGATGTGAGGTTTTCTGCAGTTCTTCTGCATAAAATTGCCCCAAAATCGGTTCACCTTTGTAATCTTGAAGTAGATAGGTAGCAGGATTGCCAACTACTATTTTAACAATTTTAAAGATTTCTGTGGAATAATTTGGCATGTAACCTTTGGGAAAATCAGACTTATATTTCGAAATTCGAACATGGTCGCCAACTTTAAGTTTTATCACCCCATTACTTTCAAGGCATTAAACTGTGGTAAATATGTGAATTCGGTGACATCTTTAGGCTTCATTTTAATTTTCGAATGTTTTTGTTATTATACTGTTGAGTAATATTAGGCAATGCATCCAACCATTTACATTTACGTCTAAGGCTAAATTGTTTGAATAATTCATTCTTTAACGTTCTAATTACTCGTATAACTATGGCAGCCTTTTTGTACTGAATGTAGAGTAATGATTAATGTTATGCATCTTCATTAATTTTTCATATCTGCTGTTGTAAAATTCTTTACCATTATCGGTTTGTAAATTATCAGGCACGACCTTCGTTAAAAATGGATGTCATTGCCCGGCAAACATCAATTGCATTTTTGATTTTAAAGGACGTGTCCATAGATATTTTGAATAACAATCTATCACCACTAACACATACCTATAATTGGCATTTTCCTTAAAATATTGATCAAATTCGATAAAGTCGGCTTGCCAGAGATCGTCTCTGTGTTTAATAATGGTACGTTTTCTAGGAAAATTTTTCTGGCTGCTTTATACAATTCTTCAACAACGGTAAGCTTTGACATTATAAGGAAAGTGCACAATACTGGGTAACTATTATTTTTCTCTTGATGTGCAATCGACAGTCGAAACCGTTGACATCAATAATAATACTAACGATTAGAACCTTGCAACGTTGGAGATGACAAAGCTGGTGTTGTAGTTAGTGAGATTGACGAGGTTATAGAGGTTGATGCTGGTGAAGTTGTTATTGTCGAGATCGGTGATGTTGTTGAAGTTGATGTTGTTTGCACATTACACTTTTCCTCAATTGTATTCAGCAGCTGTTTGTGTAAATTACTAATACAGGTATCCACGTATCGCTTATTGGCAGCATCATAATCAGCTTGTGGTTCTATAACATTACAAAGTTTTTGTATTGCATATCATATTGATCATCAAATGTATAATGAAGCCGATATTTTGTGGATGAATGTGTACCAAACTTATCGATACTCATCTTTCAAAATGCTATTATGCAATGATCCCTTCTTCTCTGAGCTCTTCTTCAATACTAATTATTTCATTATTGTGACCAGTATGACCTGCCGATTTTGATGCGTGTAACAATCTAAGTCGCTCAACTAGTTCGTGAGGTGTGTTCCAGTACACATACTCCTTTGTTTTAGCGTTGACTTCTTTCAACAGACCATATCCTACTGGTGCATCTAGTATTGGTTTAATAATTTTGATGTACTTATACGATCTGGAGCCAATAATTTTGTTTTGAGGATCATAGTTCCGTTTAAGAGCGTTAGTAGCTTCTAAAATCTTTCTGTACTCCTTTTGATCATTCTTGGTATACTTTTCAGGTTTTTAAGTATTAAAAGTTCATATAATCCTGGAGTGCCTTTATAAGTTTTACCATTTATAACTAAATCAGCTGATTTGGGTGTTATGGTAACTAAAGCATTTCCATACTCCAGTGATCTGTACTAGCATCGTATCGGAGGGCACTATGACCATAATCGATTTCATCTTCTGAATTTTGAATGATTAGTTCTATATATTTTCTAGGTAAAGGATGCTCATATCGCTCTAGAAATTCACCAGTAACAACATGATCATCACCATCATCATCATCATCCTTTACTTCAACTTTAGGCAAAATGCCAAGAGCAGCAACATCAGCAGAACTATCTGCAACTGCCAACTTTGATTTCAATTTATGGTTAACAGATGCATATTTTTTGTTTTAGCAATCTGCAGTAATGGTTCAATTATTGGTTTATATGCTGTTTCAACCATTCGCTGAGTATCAAGTTCACCCTCTTAAGAGCTTTAAGTTTACGATTAATTGAACGTCTAGTTTTCGTTAATCTTTCTTTAATCGTTCTATCAGTGACATCCATCTTGTTGGCTTGCAGAGTAGAAACTGAGCTGCAGTAAAGTGGTTATAGAAAGTTTATATTGTTATATAACAATCAAATCCCTTTCGATATCGTCCATAATTAAAGTCTTTTGCAATGCATAGAAAATCATATTTTCCAGCCAACATCGCGAGCACATTAATTTAAAATGATCAAAAGTCATATCGGTACCAACATGTTCATCATATATGTGTTTTAAATTTAAATGATCTTGTTTAAATAGGACAACTATGTTAACATTATCACGTATTAATTGTTTTGGTACTTTAGAATACGTTTGACACAGATAAAATGAATCTACACCCGAATGTCGACCCCTGCTAAAATATTCGCGAATTATATCCTGATTTAAGCATGAAATATCGTCAAATATCATTATCGTATTTTTACTGATTGCTTCTGGAGGGGTGACATTCTCTTTATCGCTATAGGCGTAGTACTTAATGCCCTTTATAGATTTAAAAGTTGCTCTAAATATTTGTATTTAGCTTGTTCCAATGATTTGGAATACACGCACACATTTTCAAACCTTAATCCGTGTGGTGCCTCCAATAAACTAATCATTACATTGGTCTTTCCACATCCTGATGGTCCGCATATTATCGCCCTGATTGATGTTGGAAATAAAGGTCCATGCTTTCCCACGACTTCAGATTTTAAAAAATTATGATCGTCTATACTTAATTGTTGAGGCTGCCGTATAAACTTCATATTAAGTCGAATGTTTTAATAATACTAATCAGTTGATGGCTAAACGTTGTAAAGGAAGGTGTTCTAAACACCTTGATAAACAAATTACCGGTAGAGCTTCATGTACCGGGATACCAATTTTGTGGGCCAGGCACCAAGTTACAAGAACGATTAGTACGAGGTGATTCCGGCATTAACGATCTAGATAGATTGTGTCGCGATCACGATATTGCTTATGCTCAAAACCCTGACGACTTGACCGCACGACACAGAGCTGATAAAGTTCTAGCAGAAGGCGCTTGGAACCGAGTGAAATCGAACAACGCTCAGTTTGGAGAGAAAGCAGCCGCTTGGGCCGTAACCAATGCAATGAAAATTAAAACCAAACTGGGTATGGGGTTACATCAAGAAGGATAAAGAGGAAGAAAAAGAGACAGTGTTGTTCATTTAAAGGGGCATATTGACACCAATTAGAACTGCTGTAAAGCATATTGTCAAAGATTCAAATGTGAAGAAATTTATCAATATGAGTTTACTTGCTGCAAGAAAAGCAGTTAAAACCGCAGGTGGAAAAAGAGAGTGCGATTTCCTCGAATTATTCCCATACCCAAAGCAGGAGGCTTTCTTCCATTTCTAGTGCCACTATTTGCAGGTCTTTCAGCTGCAGGAGCACTAGCTGGCGGTGTTGCAGGGGTCGCTAAAGCTGTCAACGATGCTTCGGCAGCTAAAAACAATTGGAGGAAAATCAACGTCATAATGTCACCTTAGAGGATATAGCTTTAGGTAAAAAGGTGAAGGTTATATCTTTCATCGCGCAATAAAAAGGATTTGCCTTATACTTAAAACCCAATCGAAAAAACTTGTAAACTTGCCACGTAGAGCACTATTTGATTCAGATCTAAAGAAATATGCTAAAGGTTTACCTTTCTTTAGAGGAGTATTTATGCGTGATGCACTGCCAGCAAAGCCTCATGTTAACGAATCTGCTATTGTAAACTTAGATGACAACGTTGGAAATGGAACGCACTGGGTTGCATACAAAAACGTGGCAAGAAAGTTATTTACTATGATAGTTTTGGAGATTTAACACCACCGCTTGAAATAGTGAGATACTTAAGAGACTGTAATCTTACTTATAATTACAATCGGAGCAAAATTTTAATACCTCAATATGTGGACATTTATGTTTGAACTTCTTATACAATAAATAATTTTATGGTATATAGTTGTTTGATTTTTAAATTTAATGGTAGTCATGACACAAACGTTTACGTTGACAGGTGTGGGAAACGTGCTTTCTGCCAACTATTTCCTCAATTGAACTTGATTCAGAATATAAATATGGGTTAGGTTTGGTGGGGTTTTACGGATGCAACTCTATACGCAATATTCATGCAGGTAATAACAAGTTTTATTATTTGGATGATAAAAGGATAATAATAATAATGTTATTGATAACGATGATGATAATAATGCTAAAATAAAAATGATTACAATTCCACCTGGAGCATATGAAATTTCTGAACTTGGAAAATATATAAACAATGCAATAGATAGCCCCCCAAGTAGTGCATTGAAGTTTATTCTAAAGGCTAACAATAACACATTGCAATGCGAAATGAAATCCATGTACACAGTGATTTTTAAACGCAATGATGCTATTGGTCAAATGCTTGGGTTCACTCCTGGCACATATCAGGCAAATAAAAATCATTTCTCTCAACAATCAGTACAAATATTTGATGCGACCAATATACATGTGGAGTGTAATCTTACTGGTGGAGCGTATAGGAATAGCGAGCAGTCACATACAATTTTTGAATTTGATGTACACGTAGAGCCTGGATATAAATTAATTAAAGAACCTGTATCCATCACATACTTGCCTGTGATCGTTCAACAAATAGATAACATTACGCTACGGTTGGTCAATCAAGAGGGTAAATTGGTGGACTTTGGTGCAGAGAAAGTATCTATTAGATTAGAACTTAAAAAATATGGGGCTTAATATTTTTGGTGCTAGAGTATACTCAATCAGTTCACCTCAACCTGCAGGTCAGCAAACACCTGGTGCATTAACAGATCAGGACGTTCAATTTTTAGAATATCTCGGTTATAAAGTGCTTAATAAACATGGAAGGCGCAATAAGAGGGCTATTCAACAGTGTAGCGTCCGAAGATACGATTACAGAATATGATCGTCGAACATATCACCCATATACGACAAACGCCTATGGAAACTCGGATGAAATCAATATTGTTATCCAAAAAGCTGATCTTATGACTGCAACTTATGACAGCATTATATACTTGGAAGGTACTCTTAGTCCAACAGAAGCTCAAAATTAAGGATTATGCTTTCACGAATAATGCCAATGTTGTTTCTTTTGAAGAAATTAGATTTACGCTGGGTGATCAGGTTATCGAAACGGTTAGATTGCCCGGAATTAACAGCACAATCAAAGGCGTTTGTTCGTATACACGCGAGCAAAGTCGTTGTATGATGCATGCAGGATGGAGTGTGGAAAATAAACCCTTACCTTTGCTTAATGAAGCTAAAGATTCTTTTGCGCTTCAATACCATTAAAGCACGTGCTTGGATTTGCCGAAGGATACAAAACACCGTTGCTCAACGTTCGACAAGAATTAACGTTGGTACGTTCAAAGTCTGATATTGATTGTTGTAAGGGTACTTCTATACCAAAAATTACTCTCACAAAAGTAGTATGGAAAGTACCACACGTAATGCTCAACGATGCCACAAAATTGTCTATTTACAAAGAAATTAACAAAATTCGCGAATACAAGTAGCTTTTCATGCACGTGACTTGTATACCTATCCAAGCCTACCGTCCACTACATCTTTGGTTTGGCCTGTTAAGAGTAGTACGGGTTTTCAGCGCCCTCAATGGATATTCATCACCTTTCAAACCAAAAGCGCAACCATAAGGATGCAGATGCGTCTACATTTAATCATGCAAACGCTACAAATATAAAGGCTAATATCAACAATAGAAGATACCCGTATGAGCAGCAAAACCTTTCTTTTACCGACAACAAGTACATGGATGCTTATAATGAATATTTGAATTATCGATCTCAATATTATGAACCGTTCGAGAGTTCGGTATGTTCTCTTCTCAGTTATGAGGAGTTTAAACAGCAGCCAATTTTGTAATCAACTGCACCAGACAAAATGAAAGCATCCATAATATAGTAGCAGATTTAAAATTGAAATTGAAGCATCAAAAGCATTTGAAGTTGAAACTGTTGCTTACTGCATGATTATGCATGACGTACTTATTGAATATGAACCATTTACTGGCATTATACGTAAACTTTAAAAATCGTTATTTCTTATAAAAGATGATTGAAATACATATGTAATATATTATTTAAATAACAGTGTTTTTGTTAGTATATTATTGATAGTCATGGAGGTTGTTGCTGTTCCACTCGCAGTGCTTTTAATCTTCCTTAATTTCCCCATCGGCAGGGAAGTGAGGTGTGAAGATGAAATTTACACAAACAGTGAATTTGGCTTAGAAATGGCAAACGTTTATCTAAACAAATATGGATATATTGAAACTCATAATGTTAGTGGGGCTCTATTGAAAATCGCAAATCGATAAAAAATGCCTTAAAAGCATTTCAAACATATTACCAACTGCCGGTTGATGGTGAACTAAATAAAGAAACTTTAAAGTTAATGTCAAAACCTAGATGTACAAATAAAGACAATATTTCTGAAGCATACAATGTACATCAAACCAAATTGACAAAGCGTGTTTTAAATTACACAGTATTAACGAATGATTTTCGCATCTTAGCTCGGACGGTTGAAGCATTTAAAGTTTGGGCAAAACACACAAATCTTGTATTTATATACAATCCACAGAGTTATGATATATTAATAACATTCCAACAACAAAATCATTACATGAGGGCTTCAACAAACCCTAATGAGCGGTGAAAGGATGATTTTGATGGACCTGGTGGTGGGTTAGCACATGCTTTCTTTCCATCCAGCGACGATGTTGTGTCTGAAATACACATGGATTATGATGAGTCTTGGTATATGGAACACTCAAATTCACCACCCAGTGGATATATAAGTTATTATGAGGTGCTACTTCATGAAATTGGTCATACATTAGGGTTAAGACATTCAAATAATGTTAATGCAGTTATGTATTCATATTTAGAAAATCATCATCTTGATTTACATGAGGATGATATTGCAGGAATACAGTCCTGTACCCACCACCATCATCAGCATCTACCACCGTTAAATCAACTACCGCTGCTTTTAAACCTAACTCCCCCCAACCTCACCGAACAAACTACCGCCAGACCTATGTAACATTGAATTGAACATTTTCTAATTCTAAATAAACGCATATATATGTTTTATGAAAATGGGTTTGGATATCAGCTCTAAATAGCACTTACATTGAACCGGCTAAGAACATAATAGATTGGCTACCTTTTCTTCCACACCGTTTAAACGTTTAGATGCCGTATATCAGAAACCAAATGGTGATGTGGTTTTCTTTAGCAACAATCAAGTATATCTGTTGCAATTTCCTAGCATGCAGCTAGTCAATGGATGGCCTAGAGCATACACTCACTTTTACATTCCTAATCGTGTTCGGGTCAATGCGGCTGTAAATACCTATACTGGACGTACATTGATATTTTATGGCGAAAATCAACTCATGGAATACGATGAATGTACTAAAGCAACCCAAAGCACATTTTTACAATCACATGCATTTCCAGATATTCCTTCGCATATTACAACCATTTTTCGATATACCAATGGTCATCTATATTTTATCAATAAAACAAATTTCACGAATATAGTGAATTTCTAGGCAAAAGTTCAATCTGGCCACTTTGATCTATCCATATTTAACATTTATTGTGCAAACAAAGGATTAATGCAACAACTTTACGATGTATTGACAAAGTTATTAAAATTGGACAAACTAGTGAATTCGTATTACAATCTAGCAGTATGTATGATAATTATGATGATGAAAGTTTATCGTAATGTTAAAAATGTACAAAATATAATAAAAATTAATTTTTAGTTCATTTTATTTTTACATCACATAAAAATTTATTTGGAAAAGCAACAATAATTTATATAAAAACTTAAATTCTAAAGAATGTTGAATAAAGTAGCTGGTTCTTGATAATTTCGTAAGTGCTTGCATATTTTCCCCCAATTTACCTGTAGATATAATACAATCATCGTTGATTGCACCACACTGTTTGGTAAAGAGGACGCTATGTTATCATAAATTGATTATAGATGTAATCAATTGAAGAATCATTAATTGTAAATAAACAATCGTTAACTATGAATGCCATTGAAAATAATTTATTAATTGCTTCCTCAGAAAAACGAGCGTGCACTACCATTATGACTTATTCCAATATATGGAAAGTTGCTGCAGATATCGTAAATGGCATGCAGCTTTATTCCATAACCAATGGATATTTCTTGATTCTATATTCAGGTTTTTTGTAGAATTAATATTACGGGAAATGTTCGCTTCTTAAACTTGAAATTTCATTCCATTCCTTAACATTAAAACATAGAAAGCTTTGTGGAGCAATAACATTAGATATTTGCACTACTGCATTTAGTTCATACCGCGTTGAAATACCAACTTCCAGTAATAAACCCAATTCCAAATGTAAAAATGTTGACCATGTTGATACTAATTCCTCGCGATACTTATTAAATGCTGTAGGACGTGTTGATTTTAGTGATAATCTGCGTTTGCATCAGCCCATGAAAAATTTGCATTATCATTTTGAATTGCATCGACCGATAAACAATTTGCATTACCACCATTCTTATTCAAGTTTTTATTAACTGTTGCAGCATACATGTTTCTACTTTGAACGCAAAACTCTAACTATTTAGATGGTGGATTTTCCGGTTGAATTATTGATTATAATTATTCATCCAATATTCAGTACAATCGCATTTTCCGCTGCACAACTGAATGATGGCAAGTCTGCGTGATAAAAACATTTTGAAGTGTTGGGGAATTCCACCCTTTAACTCTGTAAAGAAGGTGGACACCCCAAAGCTTCAACATTGATGATGTTGAGGTTAGAAAATTCGGACATTAACCATGCCGTTTTTCTAACCTTACATAATTTCGTTTTATTAAATATTGGTTTAATAATGTGCAAGCATCCATAGGGCAACTCACCACCTTCCACTTAATTCCATGAAATTTTTCTATTAGCCATGCATTTTGACGTTTATGGTCTGCAATAATTCACCCCATGGATGCGGTGGTTTTAATGTAAGTACTTACATCATTTGATGATGAATAATGGAACAATAGCGACTTCTTTATATATGAACTTATTGTTTAAGTTTTGAACCCTTGAACATCTAACACTATTGAAGTATTCATTTTGCAATATTGACGCTGGCTGTTCAATAACAAACAGAAACTAACATCTTAACTCAATGTCTCCTATTATATATGCTTTGCAACAAGTTCCCCACATAGAAACGACGTGATTATTTAAATTTATGGATTGTATAATTATATACAATCCCATTATATTTAATTTATGCATTAAAACATTAATGTGGTTATAAAATTATTCACGTTTTGTAGAAAAACCATTAAAATTTACATTTTAATCTCATTGCAACTTTGTAACTTGATGCTAATGAACGCTATTATTAACTTCTATGTTTGAGAATGACGCAAAGAAAGAAACCTGATGCTACACCTTGAATTATAAAAGTTAATACATGTAAATTCTTCAAAATTAGTATGCTAAATACAGTGTTGATGTTTCATCATGACCAAATAACTACATCAATTGAATATATATCAAACAGGATTCTGAATAGTACACGGTTGATGTGGATATAAAATTATTCATGGTTTTAGCAATAAAATTTAAAATATAACCTTGCTTATAAGTTTAACATTTCTAAGTATATATAATACAGTAAATTTAACCATTAACTAACAAAATGAAACCAACTGCAATTATATCGCCAACAAATAGAACTGGGGTGCCCTGGTTGCAAAACCGACAGTGAAGCGTCAAATGCTTAGACTTTAAACCCGTAAGTAACAAAATTTATTTGTATAAACTAATTTTCAATTTATATTTACTACTGAAAAAATTGTTATATAATAAAACTTAGGTTATTTTTCTATTGTTACAGTAATATGCGATATACGGAGGTGGCAGACCGAACCGACCACAAACACCACCACCACCACCACCACAACCAGGCCCCAGATATCGAAGATTTTTACTTTCTAAAGAATTTTTAGGAAAATATTCATTAAATAAATATTAAAGAAACACATATTTTCTAAATGATATTGGTGCTAAGGAAACTATTATTATTAAGTTTATAGTTTGAGAGTGATGTTAAAACCTTGATGCTACACCCTGAGTTGTAAAAGTTAATCCATAAGCAAGAAATCCTTGATAATAGCAAGTTCAGTGTACTTGTATAAATTATTTTGGGATGATGTAACCAAAAGGATATACGACATACCTGCCTTGAAATGTTTTGCAAACACACACACACCTTATGTTAATTAAATACATTATATTAAAAGTCGAATGTCGGCGCGATTTACATATATATTACCAGAGATTTATAATTCCAAACACGTTGTTATATTCGACTGCATGCAGATTCTTAGTATTTTATCGTGACATTGAAATTGCGAGAAGTGAACGACTTCTTTTACAAGATTTTACCTGCAGACGTTTAAAAATTTGACCTCCATCATATAACCATAGATTTATAATTCCAAACACGTTGTTATATTCGACTGCATGCAAATTCTTAGTATTTTATCGCGACATTGAAATTGCGAGATGAACGACTTCTTTTTACAAGATTTTACCTGCAAACGTTTAAAATTTGACCTCCATCATATAACATTTCGTATATTTTCTCAATTTTATTTGCTACTTCGTACAAAACGCAGCTTATGAGGAGAGCTAAAACACTCTTTATCACTTGCACGCGTTTGCCTAATATTAAAAAATTCTTCACAGCGGCGTTTTAATTTTAGCTTAACCTACCCCAGAAAAATACGAACCAACACGTGAACTCCATTTTCTACACACACAACATTTTTTTAAAATTTAATATTTAATATTTAACGTCGGGAACGCTGCTAAAAAATTTCCTAAGAAAATATCTCCACCCCAGCGCACGCGCACCACCCCACAACAAAAATCTAACGACCCCGCCGAACGCACACCCCAAAGACCTAACGACCCCACGACGCAACAAATTTACACACAAAGACAATTTTGTTCTCAAAGCGGCGTATACATATCTTGCTGCACGTTTTGTTTCCCAAAGCGGCTTAGCTGTTCATATTGTTCTCGAACCGGCGTATACATATCTTGCTGTGGATCTCTGTTGCCAAACCGGCTTAGCTACCCTACTGTCAAGGGGATAATTTTCCGCAATTTTTGAGGTCGAAATTCGAAGCATTTTGACTTTAGTAAATTATCTGTCCGGCGTCGTTGGCCAATTACACTCACAAACGGGGTAATAAAGGATAGGTAAATTATCCACAGAAAATCAAAGAGAATGTTGTACCTCATAAACGATATGTTTTGGTTTTGTAATTATTAATATGGATTAGGTGAGGATTATTTTAATAAGTAACCATTAGGTAAAATTTTCTATCTAAGTTAAGTTGTAAATTGTTTTTATAAGCGTTATTTATATTAAATGTAAGAGATTCCTTACATAATGTGTATAAAGAAAGGAGTGACGTTTTTGAATGCTTAGGAGATTGTTCATACATGTTTCTGGAATTTTCTGAATTTCATTTAATATTGATAAGGTCCACAGTATGTTTTTGGCTGAACTAGCCAGGCAAGGACAAGGGCACAGTAAGATAGTGATTTTATTTTTTCTTTTGCATCCCTATTAATACAATTCGGCTGTACCCGAGTCTCAGCATAATTTGTGGCTCACAACGTTTAGGCGGGTCACAGCAATATATGTATGTATATATATATATATATATATATATATATATATATATATATGTATACCCGCGGATTTACGTAGGGGGACGCATTTGCGTGTCTACACGTGGATGCGTACGAACGTTTGTACGAGCGAGTGTGCACACGCACGGGTTTACGTGGGGGGACGCATTTACGAGTCTACACGTGGATACATGCGAGCGTGTGCGTACACGGAATGATAGATGTATAAATCGAAGGTGAGAGCAAGGTATTTGACAATCAGGTAGTAATAGCGAACATCACCGAAGAAGTTATCTTACGAATGGGTATTTTGAGGAAGTATACAATTCATGTAGATATGAAAGAGGATATCTTGGGAGTAGGGAACGAGGAAGTACCGTTTTGCGAAGCTGACAATGTGCCTGTGCGAGAGTTTGTTTGAGGGACGACGTTATTCTACTGGAAGGACAGAAAGTGTGGTGATGGAACGCTTGGATGGTGCTCTCTGGGAAAGCTTTGTGTGCACTATTGAACCGATTAGTAACGAATCTCTCGGAGAGGGTGTGCTTGTGGAGGAAGGCTCGGACTAAAACGATGGATGATGTATCTGTTATTATCTAAAACTCCAAAGACTACGATATCCCGCTGAAACGAGTGTTTTGCAAAGTTATTGATCCAGTAGACGAAACCGTGCCAGCATCTGGAACAACAACAACTGGCGGGTCACTAAAAATTTGTTCCGACTGTAATCTGACATGTTTTCCCATTGGCCAATCGCGGGGAGACCGTAAAATGATTTGAGATATGGATATGCAAGTAGTGATTGAGCACTGTGATAGCCCTTGGGCATCACCTGTTGTACTTATTGAGAAGAAGGACCGGTCAACAAAATTTTGTGTGGAATACAGGCGATTGAACAACGTGGCCAAAAAAGGATAGCTTTCCACTTTCAAGGATTGACGACACCCTTTCTGGGTCGCGATGGTTCTCAACCTTGGATTGTTTACGCCTTGCCTAATATAAATTAAAAGCATGCTCCTCTTATGTCTCGACTACGATTTGTTACTCGCGCATCGCCAAAGGTGAGCGCTGATTACAACCAATAAGATAAGTAAGTCGACACAGCTCTCTCTTAGAACACAGTCCATTTTTAAATATCACATTCGCGCCGGTTTGTCGGCATTAATTATTAATTAATTAACAACGTGAGCACCTCTATTTCCCTTCCTTCACCAACCCTCTCCTGTCTAACCAATTATGTATTTAGTGGTGAGTGTAAAGTGATAATTGAACACGGGGTAAGTTTTTTATGCAACCACATTTTATTACACGTTTAATTTTTGTTATTGTGAACTAGCCGTTCCGCTTAGGCGTGAACATACATACCTTATTTTTTGATGTCTCTTCGGCCCGTATGCGTGATAGAATTGTCGTCGTGGTTGTAGGGAGCTTGCTTTATGTTAAATTAAACAAGGTTGCTCTTAAAAGTATTTGAAATAAATTCACTCTTATCGAATTGTAATGTTAACCTCGTAATTGAGTTTGACCTGCATGTTGATAAACGGTTATCAGCACAGGTGTGTTTGTTTATATTTGGATTCAATTTTAATTATAAAATACACTTCAATTCAATTACATATTTACGGGTAGTTTATGCTATTCTGAAAATGTCTTTCGACAGCATTTCTTTGCAAGCTCAACAAGAATCCTTATTTGGTCGCTTGCAAGGAATTTGGGATTATGCTATTTCCGCAAATGTAAGTAAATTAAACTTATTAGAAGCAAAAAT
Source organism: Platerodrilus igneus (assembly GCA_036346225.1). NCBI lineage: Eukaryota > Metazoa > Arthropoda > Insecta > Coleoptera > Lycidae > Platerodrilus > Platerodrilus igneus. Next base: position 5,871,282 of record JARFIW010001503.1, on the reverse strand, counting down.
GCAAAGGTGTCCGATTATTGAAAATGCTCTCGAAAAACTACAGGTAGCAATAATAGAATTTAACGCTACTAAACCCGACCCTAAAGTACATGTAAAATTAAATCTAGCGTCTTTCGATGATCTGTTTGACGTAATTCGTTCAAAATATTTAGAATTGAAAGAAAATTCGACAAAATCGGTTTCTGCGGATGCTCTGGCATTTAAGGGCCCATCCGTTGAATGTTTAAAACCCCTAGAAATTCCTGTTTTTGATGGTTCCATTGATAAGTGGAATAATTTCATTACTACTTATCGCAGTGTTGTACACGAAAACAAATCTATTCCAGTCTCATTAAAATATTTATATTTTAGATCGTATCTCGATAAGGAAGCATTAAGTGTCGTCTCTGATCTAGCGTTAGATCCCAATTTGTATGAGCAAGCATTTAAAAAACTTGTAGACCGCTACGACTCCCCACGCAGAATTGTTAATTTTTATTTGAATAAAATTCTTCAATTTAAATCTACTGGATCCTTATCAAATTTCATAAATACACATTTCAACGCAGTAAGCACTTTGAAATCTGCCCCGACGTTGAAGATTTATCGGACTTTATTTTATTTTCTCTATGTTATCGTAATTTGGATCCTAAATTACAACATGCATTTGATGCACGCGCGGATTCTAATGTGCCGACTTGTGCTAAGTTGTTCGAATTTTTAACCGCGCAGAATAAAACCTCAGAAATGCACGAAGATGTTCAAGCTTTAAAACCCGTCAACGTAAATATGCCACCGCGCTTCAAATATAATCTAAATAAGTCTTTTTTTGTAAAAGAATCCACTAACGATGCGCAAGTAAAATGCGATCGTAATTCGTGTCCCTATTGTAATGAAGGGCATACAATTTACGCGTGCAAAAACTTTCAAAAATTAAATGTTTTCCATAGATACACCACGGTAAAAAGAATGTTGCGTTGTTTCAAATGTTTAGGCAATCATATTAAAGGCTGCAACTCTAAAGGAAGATGTAGCTCGAGATATCATCACACCTTTTTGCATAATGCGTCGCCTGTCTCGACTTCGGGACCGATAACCCCTGTGACACCTTCCACATCCGATATGAAAGAGACAGTTTCTACATGCAATGTGTCTAATAATCCTAAAAATTATACAGTGCTTTTAGGAACGATTCAAGCTAAGATTCGGGACATCAATGGCGATTTTCAACCTATAAGGTGCGTTCTTGATTCAGGGTCCCAAATCAATGCGATCACTTCTGCTTGCGTGCAACTGTTGGGTCTTAAATATGTTCGCAATCACAGTAAAGTGTGTGGACTAGCCAATACCGCTGTTAATTCTAAAGGGCTAGTCGATTGTTTTCTACTTTCCAATTATGCAGATCAACGAATAAATTTTGTGCCTCTATTCTTCCAAAACTTACAGGTAATATCCCTGGTTGTTCTTTACCACGTGGAATTTATGAACGATTTAAACATTTACCCTTGGCTGACCCTAATTTCCATGTATCCGCTCCGGTAGAAATATTATTAGGAGCGGACATATGTTGTAGAATATTATTTTCGGATAACGCAAATAACCGTCTTGGTAAACCTCTAGCGATTGACACTATTTTTGGATACGTGTTATTGGGACAGGTGCCTTCTCCGCAAGGACCGTCAAACGCTACTTCGCTTTGTATAATGTCGCAACCTCTTGAAAGCGAATTAAAAAATTTTTGGGCGCTCGAAGAAGTCTCGCAACCTCCTGCTGTGAATATTGACGACAATTATTGTGAAGCACATTTTGTTAGTACCCACTCGCGATGAAACTGGTCGTTACATTGTAGCCCTACCCTTCAAGGATAATGCCGAACCTCTAGGGCGCAATCGTGAAATTGCTTATAACAGTTATCTAAATTTAGAACGGCGACTTCGGAATTCAACCGAAAATCAAAAGGTTTATGATTCATTTCTCAAGGAATATCTATCTCTAAATCACATGAATGTTGCTCTGCAACCCTCCGATTATATTTTACCACACCACGGCATTCATAAAACCACAAGCAGTACTACCAAACTACGAGTGGTGTTTAACGGATCTGCTAATGATTCGACCGCTAAGTCCCTCAATCAACGTCTTTACGCTGGTCCGAAACTGCAATCAGGTTTGCCCGAAATAATAGTTTTATTTCGTTCCCACAAAATAGCACTTTGTGCTGACATACGAATGATGTACCGCCAAATTTTAGTACGTACACAAGATAGAATATAGCAACATATATTCTGGTGACCGTCCCTCGACAGCGGAGTTGAAGAGTACGAATTGAACACGCTTACTTATGGTCTTACTCCATCCTCTTTTATTGCGCAACGCGTGTTAAAACAATTGGTGATCGACAATTTCCTCTAGCATCTGTGGCCTTGCTGAATCACACGTATATGGACGATGTGATTTCAGGAGCCATGTCCGTTGCGGCAGCTCAGCAGCTGCGATCTGAATTAATAAAATTGCTGTCTCTTGGCCAATTTCAGTTAAGAAAGTGGTCCAGCAATGACAACTCTCTTTTAAATCAATTCCAGGAATCTGAATTAGAACCCTCCGTAGCATTTTCTGATGAAATCTCTGGTATCAAAATATTGGGATTAGTTTGGAACCCGAATTCTGATAATTTTACCTACTATGTTGTTCCTTTCGAAGGGAATATTTCAAAACGTTCCGTTCTTTCATATATGGCTAAAATTTTCGACCCTCTCGGCTGGTTGATTCCGGTGGTGTTCTTAATAAAACATTTTTTACAACAATTATGGGTACAACGTTTAGGTTGGGACGACACGCCGGACACCGACTGATGTTTGAAGTGGGAGAAAATTTGTTCCCGCCTTACTGAATTATCAAATTTGAAAATTCCTCGCTGTTTGTTTTTAGACTCGGGACAGTACCGACTTTTAGGGTTTTGCGATGCCAGTGAGAAGGGTTATGCTGCATGTGTTTTTCTACATGGCACGACTTCAGATAACACGAATTGCCATCTCCTACAAGCTAAAAGTAAAATTTCACCCTTAAAATTTCTTTCAATGCCCCGTATGGAATTATTAGGTGCTGTTTTGTTATCTCGTCTAGTATATTCTATAATCTCTAATAAATTTCCTTATCTCTTAAAGGAAATAAAATTATTCACCGATTCTCAAGTGGTACTAGCGTGGATTAACACTTTTTCTTATTTATTAAAAACATTTGTTGCCAACCGCGTGGAAATTATTTTAGAATACATTGCCATTCAACAGTGGTACCATATTTCTGGTGAAAACAACCCCGCCGATATGGCTTCTCGTGGTCTTATTGCGCACCAGTTGATTGACAACGATATCTGGTGGCATGCCCCATCTAACTGTAGCGATCTAATTACGGCTTCCAGGAGTTTGGAATCTCCCCCTTCTCTAGAAATTCTTCCAGAAATAAAATCTCCCCCTAATATATTAGTTACTTCTACACAAAAAAGTTGCACTCAATTTTTGGATAAATTTTCTTCTCTCACCTTGCTTCGGCGTACTGTTGCATATGTAAACCGTTTTATTTACAATTGCAAGAACTCTGATGAATTACATATCTCAGTGATAACTATCATAAGAGTTACGCAACAGCAGTTCTACGCCGAAGAAATAAATCAACTAAATTTAAACAAGGGTTGTTCTAAACAACTCCAAAAATTGTCCCCCTTTATTGATTCGCTAGGTCTTGTTAGGATGGGCGGACGTTTCCGTCACTCCCTGTTGTCTTATGATAACAGACATCCATTTCTATTACCGAAATAAGCCACTTTATCGCGATTATTGTGTGATAATTATCACCTTTTATCTACGCATTCAGGTGCATTCATGACGCAATCACTTATTCAGCGAAAATTCTGGATTATTGGAATACGTTCCTTAGTTCGTCAGAGGATCCACAAATGCGTTGTTTGTTCGCGCTTCCGAGCGACAACTGCTCAACCGTTCATGGCCGATTTACCCCCTTTCCGTGTTCAATTGTCCAGAGCATTTACTCATGTGGGAGTAGATTTCGCCGGCCCATTTTTGATCAAGTCTTCTAATCGTCGTAATGCCACGGTGTCTAAAACTTATTTATGCATATTTATTTGTATGTGCACCAGAGCGGTGTACCTCGAGGTAGTGTCAGAGTTATCTACCGAAGCATTTTTAGCTTGTCTGACAAGGTTTACAGCTCGTAGATGAATTCCTGATGTTGTTTACTCAGATCAGGCTAGAAACTTTCTTGGTGCCTCGCGGTCCCTTAAGGAAGCTATCATATTCCTTAAATCCAACAACGATAAAATTTTCGCCGCTTTAGCCTCCCGCCATATCAAGTGGAAATTTAATCCTCCATACGCCCCAAATTTTGGCGGAATTTGGGAGTCTGGAGTGAAATCGGCAAAAGCCTTATTAGTTCGTACTTTAGGTACACGACCTCAAACCTTTGAGGAACTATGTACAATTTTTTCTAGGGTTGAAGCCATACTCAATAGTCGCCCTCTTTGCCAGTCTTCCGATCCTAATGACGGTACGGATTATCTGTCGCCCGGTCATTTTTAATAGGCGGTCCCCTTTATCTCTACCTGAAATTACTATTCCGGAGGAAATAACTTTGCGTTCCGTTGGCAGCGATTGTGTCAGGTTACTCAATCCATTTGGCGTCGGTTGTCCAACGAGTATCTTCACCAACTCACCCAACGTAATAAATGGCATTGCCCCACCATATTGCCCAAGGTAAATGATGTGGTCATAATTAAAAATTTATATACTGCCCCCTTGTGTTGGCCTCTTGGCCGTATTGAAAAGTTATTTTTTGGTCGTGACGGTATACCACGAGTAGCATCTATAAAAACCGCTGCAGGTTTATTTACACGTCCAATAAGTAAGCTTATTATCCTCCCTTTGAATGAATAAATTTTATTTTGGTTATTTTCTCTCGTATTTATGTTCCGTTTAATTTTAAAAATGTTAAGGTTGTATTAAAGTTTTGTTTTAATTTGCCTAGCAACCTTAAAATTTCTAGGGTGTATTTTTAAATGATTTATTTTGTTTTGGTATAAAACTTGTTCAGTTTTAGATGGGCGGTTATGTTTACGCCTTGCCTAATATAAATTAAAAGCATGCTCCTCTTATGTCTCGACTACGATTTGTTACTCGCGCATCGCCAAAGGTGAGCGCTGATTACAACCAATAAGATAAGTAAGTCGACACAGCTCTCTCTTAGAACACAGTCCATTTTTAAATATCACATTCGCGCCGGTTTGTCGGCATTAATTATTAATTAATTAACAACGTGAGCACCTCTATTTCTCTTCCTTCACCAACCCTCTCCTGTCTAACCAATTATGTATTTAGTGGTGAGTGTAAAGTGATAATTGAACACGGGGTAAGTTTTTTATGCAACCACATTTTATTACACGTTTAATTTTTGTTATTGTGAACCAGCCGTTCCGCTTAGGCGTGAACAACTTTGTACATCAATAAATATTATAAAATTATTTTACAAATGTTAACTCCCGTATAAAAGTATTGTCGAAGAATCAATCATAAAACGTTCATTAGGTAACTCTTTAATTCAGAGAGTTTATAAAAGTTACACCAATAAAACACCAATTGTCATAACACATCAAACAAGCACATAAAATCAAAGTTTCACATAATCTGTTACCTGGAATGCACCACCTTTCTGAGTTGTAGAACACCATCCGGGATGGCAATCAGCTACTCAAATTTCTCAAATAGACTGTACATCACAACTTCCACACTCCCGCTACTGGTGCATTTACCATAGATAAACCATCCAATCCTTCCAACAACACTCTCTAATCCATTTATGTGCATAACTTGCACCCACAACCAAAATATAACAGTCTTTACTTACATTTTTCAATCAAGATTTGTATTTTTCAAAGTACTGCATAAGACTTTTGGACTGCTAGTGGACCAACTTGTGTAACCAACTTTCTTACAACTTTAAAATCACTTGTAAATTTGTTTACTAATATAAATCGGCACTTGGATGTTCAGGCAAAGAGCCGATGAAGTGCAAGAGAACAAGAAACCCTATCACTACCTCCTCGTGCTTGTATAGACGAATTTGTCCCCCTATACTTGAAATTTCTCAAAATTCCTCAATACACACAAACAACCCTTCTATAAGTAGTAAGGTAAGAAAGATGTGTGAAGAACAGTAAGAAACATTAAGACACATTAAACAATTGAAGGTGGAATAATTAATTAAAACTAAAACAGAAAGTAGACTATTATCCCTTGAAGTGTTAATATCATTGATGTCACTAGAAAGAGCTGTTGCACAAATAAAAACGCTTGTAAAGCTACATTTAAAACAAGGTAAAATATCAGCAGTGTCTTGGTACAACCTTTTGTATTTCAAGTCTTTTCGAAGACCATAGCAGGCAGATAGGATACTAATCAGTCGTATATCTTTTAAACAGACACTTGTTTTGTTTTAGGTACTTGTGCAATTGTTCTGTTCAATTAGTCAACTAAGTTTTAACATATGAAAAGAAATGCCATCAACATTCACTGACTTAGATCGAATGTTTGATAAAACATCTACTAAATCAGATTTCATAATCAACGAAAAATCACAATAATTTTAATGATTATTGACAATGGTATTGAAGTAGTTAAGACAAGTGGTGTCAGAAGGGGATTACGTTGTGGCTATAGAATCGAGAAAAAGTTTGCTAATCATATTGACATCGTTAAATTGATCCAAAATAGTTGTATTATTAGATTTATTTAAAATATCCGTAGGCATTTCCATTAAAACGAGAAGCACAGAACTCAAAATACTCACGTATAGCTTTTTTAATAGCATTAGTAACCGAGTTCCGTGGAGTAAAAACTACTATAAAACTTCGACGTTTTACATAATGCGTCAGTAATTTTTATTATTATTTGTTCTCCTAATAGAAAAGCTTATGAGAAAAGCGTAGGTAGATATAGTGTAATTAGGGCCGTTGATTAAAATGAATAAAGAATGGGATTGAAATTAAATAAATGACTTATTCCTGAAATGCTCGATACCAATCTGCGGTTTGTGAGTGAAGCAATAAATTAACGGTTGAATTTGGACATGAATAGTCGTAAGAAATTTAAAGAAATAGCAGATGTAATTGTTCTATTTAGATAGTTCATTAGATTTAATTAATCAATTTGAGAACTATCTGCAACTTTTATTTCGACTCTTTTTCTAATGAGTAATTTACGGTTTATTAGTTATTTTGACATCAGAATACTTTGAAGTTCATTCCTCTCATTTTGTGTTCAATTTAGATTTAATCAATATTATTGAAATAGGTTTAAATAATGTTTTAATTTTTTATATGTACATAGATACTCCCTAACAAACATAAATACATAATTATACAACTAATAATATTCACAGAATATCTCCCGATATTCCATTATATTCAAATTATACTAATTTTCACGAAATGAATCAGTTTCATGTAAGCTATCTTCAATAGGGACCACTTACTCCTATAGGACCGTGCTTGCCATTACCTATAATACCATTTGCTACATGTGATCCAGAAATATCAACGCCGTGAGTACCTCCAATACTGTCAATACTACTAATACCATCAGTAACGTCCCCGATACCGCCAATTCCACCCGAAATTCCTGCTGAAGCATCAACTTTCAATGTTCTGACAAATGAATGAGCATTTCCTAGTTCTGGAGCACTTGGTCCGACGTCTTGTTCGTGCAAACCTCCAGCCACGGCCTGTTCAGCTTCATGCTCTGTTCTATATTTAATGAAGTGTACTTCTGGTTTAGTAGGCCTGACTGCTATGGTGGATGGAATGGTAATTGAACCACCATGTTCTGGTTTCGTTACAAGTACGTATACCAGAGTTTTGTCTTCCGTTAGAGAAGGAGGAGCGATAACTTCAGGTCTTACACCGCCATAGCTTGGAGCTTTAACAAAAATGACTTTAGTGTTTCTGGCTGAAATAGGGGCGACATAAATTCGAAGACGATCTAGTTCGTGTTCTTCAGGGGCGGCATAAAAATAAACTTGTTTTTGATCGTGGACTAATCCATTACCACCATCTATTCCTTGTCCACCAATAAAGCTGCCACCTCCGCCGATGAAATTTCCACTGCTTATGAAACTTCCGCCACCTATGAAGTTTCCACCTAAACTTCCAGTTGTACCACCAACAAAACTACCGCCATCATGTCCTAAACCAAATCCTGGAAGGTAGCTACCTGAAGGAGTAAGAGAAATACCGCCTGGTCGTGCATACGTTGTTACCACTAGGGACAGTATTACCTGATGTAATTAAAATTATGTTGACCAATTAGAACAAACAATAATACTTACTACAAATAATTTCATGGTTGTACAAAATTAGAGAATCAACTAATATTTAATATGGATAATGATGAAGGTGTTATGATCCTTATATACATCTATCCCCCTCTAAAAATCATTTATAGAAGGATATTTGTGCATATGTGGATGCAAGCATTGCAAAAGTAAGCAGTCCAAAATTACTGAATCATATTGTTATTGCTTAAGGTTTACTTTACTTCGTATTAATAATTTATGGCAAAATGGTAATAAATAACTGCATTATTTGGTTATGACGTAATATCTTAAATTTTGTCAAGATTTTCGTAGCAGTATAATAAAATTACACAACCGCCGAAGTAGCTTAGGTTAGTATTACCGGTATTGTTAATTCATATTCGTATTCAGTATTGTTTTAAAATTTGTATCTGCACGACTTATTATTTTTCAGTAATCACATATACGCTTGTAGACTGGTTGAAGAGCCACCACCATATTTGTTTTTAAAAGGGGAGTTTGCATAAATCTGTATTCGTAAATTCAAGTTACTATTGACGTGTATTACATGAAATGGAATAATGTGTAAATTTTTTGAAAACTTTTAGTACAATAGTGATAAACATTCTTCGATTTCAAATCTGTATGTTGTGCAAAAAATCCTCTCCAGATAACATTATAAAATGCAAAATATTAATATTTAAGATTTACCCTATTATCGCTCATATTGTGCAGAACAAAGTGTAATGAACCTTTTGTACTGTCGGTTATCTTAATAGTTTAGAAACATAGTTATGTCTAGATCTCCAAAAATAGAACTACTTTCGTCTTGTGAATTAAATCATCCTTGCATTCGTGTAGTTCAGTTCGGTGGCAGTATTATAAGTAATTATTATTTACACATAGTTTGTGTATATAAATATTGTAATAAAATTTTTATTTACAGGATTGAACCTAGAAAATCTAGCTGAAAATATACGAAATTTGTTTGCGCTTGAGAACTCGCGCTTTATTTATTTTCACGTTTATCACATATGCAAAGGTTACAGGAAACCTTTGAGATAAGTTTCTAAAAGGTTTTATCGTTTTCGTCAATAGTTAAATGTATTAAAAAATTTATTTAGCCAATTTGAAGTAATAGCTTTTAAAAGTTTCCGTCTATTAAATTTATTCAACTTTAAATGAGAAAATTCTAAAAATTGAAGTAGAAAATTTTTTAGAATGAATTTTTGGAGTAGTGGTTTTGGGAACACTATGTGGAGAGGTCCGGTGAGAGCGAAGAATGATTTGCTCACAAAACTGTGCTGAAAGTGAATGGGTTATTTATCGAGAAACACGAAAGAGCCTTAAGAATCGATCTCGATCACATTAGAGCAATAGTACCAATTTGCACAGCAGAAACTAGAACAGGGTCGTGGACAAAGAGCATTTTATTCTTCGTTTATTATAACCCCGGCGGTAAGGTACGAGAGCCACTACAGTAGTTGGTAGCAATGATAAATAATTGCAAAATGATGCGCAAATAGGGTATTACGTCATATAAATGTTTAAATTATTATCACATACAAAAAAGGTTTATATTAATTATAAGGAAACCAAAAGGTACTCACGTAAACTGTAGAACTTCTCACAGCATTACGCTATTATGGCGGCAGCTGGACATCGCTGAGCAGTTCGGGCGTGGGTGTTCTTTCCGCCCCCGGTTGAATCCAAATTAAATCTGTCTTCTTCGTTCCTATTTGTAGAGGGGCGACAGGAAACTGGTATAAGGAACGACAATTGAGCAGATAAAAGGAAACCTACATAACAAAAAAAGACAAGATACGGCACAAAGATAACTACACTCGTCGACTTCTCGCTCACTAGTCTCGACGTGTCGGAAATCACCACCTTTTTCCCACACTCCGCGTCTGTGTAATCCTTTGCGCAAACGCACTGTCTGAAGTGACGGAAATACGCGCACAAGTCTTTTAAAATTATTGGCGCGAAATCCTTACAAATTAAAACTAAAATTGGAAATGTTTGCGGCCGATTTTCGGCACGTAGCACGTTACTCACCTGAAAAAACAATCTGCTTGAGCTTATGAACAATCGGGTATAGAAATAACTGCAGGAAACTGTAGGGCTCTTGAACTATTGAATTATTGTATTGAATTTCAAACAAACTGAACTGATGAACTACTAACGTGAGCCCATCGGTTTTTTATGTATTGCGACTTTAAGTCGAGTATAATTTTGTGAAGTATAATTTTCTTGTAAAATAATGATACACGTGTTTCCTTGTGCAGATTACAAAGCAAAATGAATATTAATTTTGTTTAACTAAGCACCAAAGCTCACAGTAATATCTTTGTTAAGGCTTCAAAGCTGAAAAACCCGAATTTATTGCAATAATTTTGACGAATTCTTTCAGCATTAATTAGTGAATACTTGGAAAGACGTTCTCGCCTATCTAATTATGGCGTAAGTTTCACGTTAAGGAATTCTTAGAAAGGATATTTATCTTTTTAATGAGCAGAAAGATTTATCAAGTAAAATATATAGGATATTTATTATTAATTGTAATACAATTTTACACACCCGAAAGGGATTTGAGTTAAAAATTATTGTATATGAACTAACCAATTATTTCCGAAAATGAACGTAACACACGTTAATAGCTTTAGCAGATTAATTGTATTCCGATCGGCATTTTCGGGCGAAGAAACATTTTGTTCCTTCTGTTATTTTAAGTATGTGTCTAAAACATTGTATTTATATGATGATTTGTAGTATTTTAAGAGGATCGTGTTGCACCAAGGTAAAAATGGCAGAAAGAAAAACAAGCCGATTGACATTAACAGAAAGGAAATGCAAAATGTTTTTAGTAATGCAACACGTCTTGATTATCGTTAATAACTTAAAATAACTTTACTGGTGTTAAATTTTGTTAAAATTTTACGTGCTAATCTCCATAACATAAATTTCGATTGCATTGCTTCTTATGATTTTATTTTATTCCCGTTTTTCTTGAACGTCGTATGGCATTACTTTGGGAATGTTAAAATTAAAGTTTATTTTCACACAATAATTCCTCCATTAGAAGAATTCCAAACAACTAGCTTATTGTGGGAAAGTTTTTTTCTTTCTTCATTTCTGTATATAAAAGTATTTTACTAAAACAACTGTTTAAAATTCATTTTGTTAGAATCTATTGAATGTCATGTATTTATGTTCAAGTTTATTGCACATAGGAAAAAGATGTAAACAAATTATATTTGTGAAGGAATGCTTTCTTGCTAACGCAGTTCTACCCTTTATATGGCTACTAGAAGCGGTTTGTAGTCCCTACGGGACTACTTTGAGCGCTTCTACTCGCTTTGTGGCCCACTCTCTTTACGCCCCACCATCTTTACGTCCCACCATCTTTACGCCCCACCATCTTTACGCTCCGCCATCTTTACGCCCCACCATCTTTACGCCCCACCATCTTTACGCCCCACCATCTTTATGCTCTACCATCTTTAAGTCCCCCCAATTTTTGCGCACGGCCCTCTGTACACCCCGCGCGCTCTACGCCCCACCCTCTCTACGTCCCGCCCGCTCTACGTCCCGCCCTCTCTACGTCCCGCCCTTTCTACGCCCCGCACTTGCTAGGCCCCGCCCTCTCTATGTCCCGCCCTCTTTACACCCCTCCCTCTTTAGGCCCCGCCCTCTTTACGCCCCGCTCTCTTTACGTCCTGTCCTCTCTACATGCCGTCTTCATTTCTCCCTAGTAGAATTTATTAAAACGACTTTGAGAAGTTGAGCGAATCAAGATCACCTCGCTCTAGTAGACTTTGTCGAAATCACTTCTGGGAGTTAACCGGATCAGGATCACCTCGGTTAAGTAGACTTTGCCGAAATCACACTGGGAGTCGATCGGATCAAGATTTATTTCGCTCTAGTAGACTTAGATTTTTAATTTTTTTATTTAAGAATAAACTGCGTATAATAAAATGTTAAAGAAAAATTCCAATACGCAAAATCGAGAACCCGTGTTGTTTTTTATATTAGAGAGTATATAAATTGTGTTTGGATATTTTTGCGTATGCAAAATCCTATTGATTGTTAAATATTTGAATAACAAATAAAAAACAAATAACGATTAAGCTACATGAATATTATCGAGTATATGTATTCTCTTAAAGCAGATATTATTTTATGGGATTTAATATTACTCTAGGCGTCTATATATAGTGAATTGTCTATGGCAGAAAAGGTAGACTTCTACCTTGAATATGTTCTGTTGAATTAGTATGTAATCAAACTAACCTCAAATTTAATGCCTGACAAATATAAATAAACCTTTAGTAATTATAAACATACATGATTGAAATGTTGAAATTCTATTATATTATGAAAAGAAGTCTAATTGCAGCAATGCATTGATTTGATGTGCACCGCTTGGAAGAAAATTAAAACAAAGATATCTGGAAAGTTTTATCATGTAACGACATAAGAAAATGAAACAACAAAACTGTTATCAAAAGAACTTGACTCCAACTGTTGTACCTAGTATAGACGAACATTTTGGATGTCGTTATTAAAAAGCTTCCATAAACACAAATAGAGATAAAACACCAAGTCTAATTAGACAACACCTTTTGCTACTGCTTAGTGCCAGTGATTGTAAACTTATTAAAACGGACGTTAAGTGAAATGCAGTTATTGTAATAAATTGAAATTCAACATATAAAATTGAACATATAAAATTGAACATATAAAATTGACAACAACAGAGTAATAAAGCAGATTTAAAAAGGCTTAAAAGAACAATATAGCATGTAGCAAAATGTTACAAATTATTAGATATTTTGGCACAAGATGTACATAAGTAATGATCGAAATAAATAAAAAATGTGTGTTTTTAATCCTTAATAAATGCAGTTCTAAATAAAAGACAGATTAAGCAATGTTAAAATAAGGAATGTATCTTGGTTTAATAATATATATATACATAGCATTTGATAATTTTCAAAAGAAATAAAAGTTCATACAAATATGTGTAATACAAATGTTAACCACAGTTTATAATATCTCATCAGCTATGTATGATTGAAATGTAGTTGGATTCCTCCCAATGTACTCCTGAGTATTACATGAAAATAAAATAATTTATAATGTATGTAATGAAGTAATATAGACACAAACCTTATAGCATGTTATGACAAATTTGCACTAAATGTTGGACGTGTGTGTAACCGATTGACTTTTCCTTATCAGGAATAAGAAGTGGGTAGGACATTCAACTGCAAGCTGTGAACGTTGAAAGTAATAGTATTTTGTTTGGGCATTCCACTTAGTGGGTTTTTAGGTATGTACAACTACTTTTTAAAAAGCTTTTGAAATTATAGATGAATTTGCTTGTAGATTCCCTCGCGAAAACCATACCTACATGCATACAATAAAAATTAGAAATCAAATATAAAAACAGATAAGAAAAGATAAGAAATAATCTCTACATACATAAATAATAAGCCAAGTAATTAATATTTATTACACAAAATTATTTTTAAAGCATTTTAACAATTATTACAGTAAAATGTGGAAGTATGACAACGTGCCTCATTATTGTGTGTGTTTAGCCCAATGAATAGTTCACGCAAAAACACCAAAACCAGTGATACAAATTTCAACCCCATTAAACAAGGAACGCAGAAGAGATTACGATTATACAATAAGGAATGATAGTAATTTTTGAAAAATGTCAAATATGAAGTGATGATGAGAAAGATGCTATCTATATGGAGTGATGTACTTTCTTTGACCGACGATGATAATGATGTATTAGAGCGTTGATATAATGTGAATGTTATTTATAAAACTCACCCGTGCAATAACTTGTAGGCATTAATAGTAGATATTCGAACAGTAATAGGTAAACGACAGTGCACATCTACTAAGCATAATGGAAGTGTTAATTTGGTGTTGTGATGTATATGAAGATCGATCGATCCCGAGATCCTGTAATTCAAAAAGCATAGTAATGTTTAACTAAAAATTGTAAATTGTCGGTGTATTAATAATAAATGTATGTAATATGGACTTTAAATAATGTTATATACGTTTTGACAGCAAAAAGTGGAAATAAAAACAATAATTTTTAGATGTTGTATTTCATGGAAACTACCAGATGCCGTATATGTAATATTCAAAAGCTTAATCCCAACGCATAGGTGCTAAATCAACGGACAACGTTTTATCAAATGCTGGTATATATGTTCTAATGATTTTACGCACGTTTAAAACCATCTGCGCACCATTCAATGCTGAAAAGTAACGCACTAAAGCGCCTGAAAACGGAAATTTATTATCGATGCATATTAAGAAGAGGATACTAACCTGAAGTGGTATGACATGCATGTCCACTGAAACATTTAAATAGAAAGTTGCTGTTTGCGACTTCATATGTGTGTATATCCAACTGTTAGACTGCTGGAACAGACTAAAGTTGCTGGAAGCTGTCTGTGTATTTTGTGTAACATCGTAGGTCGTTTAGGTCGTTTAGGTAGAAAATTTTGCAAATAATCATAATTTAATTAACCAAGGGTTTTGATTTGTTCGATAGGTCTTTCCTTCGAAGTAATATAAATGAATGTATAAATCTGCAGTAGGTTATTATACTATAAGCCAAAAGTCGTTGCAGAAGCATGTGTTCAGGTAAATCTGACTACCAAATGGATTAGTTACAAACCTTTTTCGTGTTACAGGACGAATTATATAACCACACATTGACCTAAAAATACTTTTTTATTCCACTTGACCACAACGTATATTATTCAAAAAGAATTCAACCTGAAAATATTAAAAATTTGTAATATTTAGTATAAGACGTTAAAGAGTATTATGTTTAATATCTCTTGTATTGAGATCTCTCAAGAATAGCAATCAAAGCCAATTAAAAAAAGATCACGCGCGCAGGCTGTGGTTCTTTGGTATGAAGAATAGTACTCCAAACGTAGTTTTAAAAAATGGAAGTTAACCCCCCAGAAACTGTGGGCCCCACATCGATTTGTTGTAAGTGGGTGTACGTTTAAGAAGCCGAACCACTGAAAATGAAAAAAAAAATGAACAAATTATAAAGCATAATGGAAAATGTTCACCTAGTGCCCTAGTCGCATGTAAAAAAACCTTGACATGAAAACGATATAGAATGTATCGTGATTAAAGTGGCGGTTATGTCTGAAAAACTACCAACTAACCTCGCAATGTGTTCAATAGTCATTATGAAATTCCCTGGCAAGCGAATGATATGGATAAATTGTACTTTGGAACGGTAGTATCTTGTGCGACCCCGTGGCTGTTCCCATGACTAACATTAATCTCCAAATTGAACAAAATAGAAATCGGAACTACCTAAAATAAACATGCCATCGTTAGTGCAGGGCCGGGACCAGGTTTTATGGGCCCTGGGGTAGGGATTTAGAGGGCCCTCTCCCACCATATCCTTTAATAAGCTAGTAAAGTTTTTGAAATTTTGTTGTCACTTGAAAATAAAATAAAAATGAATTTTATGGAGGCTTATCTCAGAAGTAAAGAACATAATATTTAAAGATATGCAGAATTAATAATTAATATATACTTGTTATTAGATTATTTATTCATACATACATACTTATATTTCATCCTATCTACAAAATTGAAACTTAAAATTAAAAATTTACTTTTCTAGCTTTCTTATTTGCAAATTCATTTATCACACTTTCAAAATTAATTTCTTTTGCTAATTTATTTTCCAAGCAAATCATTCCTAAAGACGTCAGTCTGACCTGTCCCATTGTTGATCTGTGCATATTCTTTAAACGAGACATTGCACTAAAAGACCTAAAAACGCATTGCGTTGTCAAAATTTAAATAAAACAGTTTAACTAAAAAACTAATTACTATATTTTGTTATATGCAATACGTAATATACTATTGTTTTATTACCTTTCGCCTTGTGCCACTGTAACAGGAAGTGTGCAAAAAATTCTGAGTGCAACGCACACATTGAGAAAATCTCAGATAATTTTTTTTCTTTTAACTTGTTTAAAAGATCAAGAGAAGTAAAAAATTGTTCCCCAAAATAGCCTCGTGAATAGTCTTCACATGAACTAATTCGTCTTTTAATTCTTGAGAAACATCATTTTTATATGTTTTGATGAACTCCTCACATTTTGTGTTAATTTGTTCTTCACTCAGTTCCAAATATTTCCAAATGAAACAAAATGTGTCATTGATTGATTTTGCAGCCTCATACCGCACTCTCATTTCGGTTAAAAGTCTGTCAATAATTACATTAAAAACATTAATTCTAAATTTGTCATAAGGACCCCTTATTTCAATTTTTTCGTCAGTTTCAGATTCATCTGCAAATCTTTTCCTTTTAATTGTTCTTTTTGGTTTGCTACCTGTACTATTCATTGTTGTTTATTCCTCCGAAGTATCAGTCTTAATTCCAATTTGCTTACACACAGTTTCGCATTCATTTAAAATTGCTGGCCACCTGTCTATAAGTTCTTCTAGATCTTTAAGAAGACCACCAATGTTAATTACTTCTGTATCAATACTTACTTCACAATTCTGAAGAACACTATTTCTATAATCAATCAAAGACAAGGCTTTAAACCAAATCGAAGCCTTAAAACAGACTCTATTGGTGAAATATACTTAATGCAACCATTTACTTCTGTCCTTGTTTCTGCTGCCAGATCAATAGAAAGCAGCTTTTGTAGAGCCACTAGCAGCACGGGTAAGTGTTTTGCAAATGGTTTTACACTTTTGACACGAGCACTCCATCTCGTTGATGATTGCGAGTGAAGAGATTCTGAAATACAGTCTTCAAAGTAGCCCAGCGATCCACTGAAACTGCAAACAATGTATACACCTTTTGAACGGCACCGAAAAAAGTTACAGCTTCGACACAGCACTCAGCTGCATGCTTTCCATTCATGTTGATAAACTCAAAAAATCTCTCTTGAATATCAAATTGACCGTTACTGTTCAAACGAACATATCTCAAAACAAAGACATGCTGCTCCAAATGTGAGGTGTCAGGAGTTGAGTCTACCATTAAGGCATAGTATTTTCCCATTTTCAGTTCATGAAGTATTGTTTTTTTAATAGTTTCTCCACATACGTTCCTTGACTTTTTGAAAACTTAAACTTTCTGTGATTTAACTGTTTGAATTAAAATAGAGAAAATTTTTTACAGTAACACACTATTAAATACTTCACCTTAATTGAAAAAATATTTCTTTTGTTGGATTGATTTATCAGTTAATTTTTATTATTTCTAATTCACTACGAATCTATGATTATGAGATCATATGTTTATTCAAACAAATAGATAAGTAATATTTTGAGTCCCCTATATAATTTCAAACACTGAATCATTTCATTATAACTAATACTTTAATCGTAACTGCTGTGTAATGATATTATAATCAAACGAAAACAATATTACTTTGTAAGTTAAGCGTATCGCGTCTATGAAATATTGAGAGAAACTCACTCACCTTACTGTTGAATGTAGTCTATTGAAGTAGAATTTACACATATTAAAGTATTAAACATGATAAAACAGTCAAACTTTATAGTACTGTAAATTACACTGTAATAATAGTTTTCTAATTATCAAATATTAGAAATGTTTGTGAACAGAAAGCACAAGCATTTATGCACAATAAAACACTTTTATCACTATTCACCAACGACTTTTGTTGTATACTGGCCTTATTACCTGGCCGTGGCCGATGTTGGGGGTTGGTGTGCGGGTGCAACGGTACAAGTGAGGTTAAGGTAAGGTATGATCTGTTTCTTCAACACGTCACACGTTGGTCAAAGGTCGCCCTTGCCTTGCCTGTAACACACGAAATCGTCCCATCTTATTTCTTTTATTAGCCATTATAATTTTAATTCAAAAGTATTTGAAATGTATATTTAGAGCATAATAGGTATAGGTGTATGGTGTATGAGTTATTTAACATTGTATTCGTATTAGAATTCATGTTACAAATCATTATCATTATTATTATAATTATGTATTATCTATCAGTAAAGTTGTAGTGCCGTGGCTTGGCTGATAACTTGAGATGCAAACCATTAGATTTTACAGTTTTACAAATAATGTCGTTGTATAGCGCTTCTGGGCAGTGGCGTTTTAACATAGGGCAAATCGGTGCAATACACCGACGGGTTCGGACTCTAAGGGGTCGTTTGTAGTAGAATTAACGTGTCTTTTGTCGTAGAATTTAACAATTTAGTTAACAGCGCTGACCCTTAGTTACTGATGACATCGAATTGTAATGGATCTTAAAAACGCTACTGCTTCTGGGCCCCTTAGGTGGTGCTGGGCCCTGGGGCAAATGTCCCAACCTGCCCCTCCCTGAGCACGGCCTTGCGTTAGTGCAATATAATTATTAATAAAGTTAGATAAGTTTACTTGTATTTTTGACGTATATAGTGTATGTGATGCATTATAGTTATTTTTTAGAAGTAATGACCCGCAACAAATGTAAAAAGTGATATTAAATAGCGGTACAAACGCGAAGCGTCCAAAATTGCACTTTTAGTCAATATGGCGGATTTTAACAAATGATAACCGAAACTGAAATCGACGCACACGCGATATTTTTATTAAACCTTCTAGAACAATTCTACTTAGGATTATTTTCGATGAATAAATGGCGTTACAGTATGTTAAAAGTAAAAATAAAAATAAAAATTAAAAAAACAAAACTCGACGATAGCATCGAACCTTTATCTATGCTAATGGTAGCTGGACTTCTTAGTCCTGCGCTATGGCGCCTGACAAATTTGAAAAAGTCGTAGGTGGTGTATGTGTTGTCGAAAGCATTATTGTAATAACAGGAATAATGGAAACAAATCGGGCGAGCCCGGTAGTTTACGGCGAATGAATTTTATAACTTTTCTTTAAATTTGGATCCTCTATATCCAAAATTGATACGTCTTTATATTCGTAATCGATTTTGAAGCTTAAAAATATTTATTGGATATTTTATTTCGGCCCAATTTCAAACCGTCTAAAGTAATTCTGTCACGTAAGATTTTGATGGTAACTCGTCGTGCGTGTACAGCGACCCTCGTATCCGGCCTTTGACATTTCTCGAAATAATTCCCCAATTTTAAATGAATTTTTTCGAAAAAAGTATGAAACCTACAAAGGAATGGTTAAGAATTCAGATTGTCGGACAGAAATACTGTGTTGTGGCGTATATTACATAATTTTGGCTTGTCGTATAATACTTTTGGTAACCAAGCGGATTGTTCCTCTCTCTCGAACCAAGGATATTCGATAACCGCCCGGCCTTGTCGCACCGTGTGTTCGGGTTCTTAGTTTTGGAAAATTAGGCAGATTGAAAAATTTTGCGACACGCATATCGCCGCGTAGCACTAAAATGAGACTTTTCAGAAAAATCCGTTTTCTCTCGAAACATCCCCTCCGACGCCACAAAACTTTGCCTACGCAACGTACGTTTACGCCACTCACCAGACTCCCACAGTCTCGAACCTCCACCACCTACGCCCTCGGAGGAGATACGCGTAAAGCGATCGATTCGCACGTCTCAACTTTAACACAAAGTCACGCTATCAAGATTTATAGTATTTAGATTACTTCTCTCATTTTTTATAATTCTACGTCTTAATAGGTATGCTTCAACAGTTTTGTCGAAAAATAAAAATTAACAAATTTTTAAAATAGTAAACATTTATTAAAATATTAGTTCGAAAAATACGCGTATTATCTAGCAACATAATTTAGTTATTTAATTTTATATAGTGGCCTAGGCTAGTACATGTGATTCAATTTTCCTTGAACACTTTTGATTAGCATCTGAACGGTTCCAACATCAGTTTTCCGTATTTGAATTGAATCCATCGGCGAATTTTGTCGTCAAATTGAGTTGTGCGACCTTCGTCGTATACTTTGCGTGTTGGTGTTCTAAATTGTCAATGCATGTGTTTGCGGCAAGTGTGGGAGATTATCGTTTTTTGATACATGCGAGATGTTATTGTAAAAGTAATTAAGAAGTATATAGAACACTCTGGAAATAACGCTTATTCGGATTATTAAAGCGGTCTTATCTTTTAACGATAAGAAAGGATGAAGCATTGGCATTGTAATACAATCATATCTGTTAGCGATTAGAATGGATGGTTAATATTGTATCAATGGGATTGTTCTCAAAAGTTTGATGACTCACATTCTAGATTTTTGTATTTTTCTTGAACAAAAGATTATTGTATATAAGGGCGAACCCCTTTGGGATAGATCCGAATTAGTTTGAACTCGGTCGTAATAAACGTTTGATGTACATAAATTAGCGTAAAGATAAATTTGCATTTGTGATATAAATTCGGTTGCTATATAAATCTGTTAGATAATTAAATTACCAGTAAGATTAATGTTACAATAGCGTTAAATTCGTCGCACTTCGATGATTAATTTAATGTCTTTAAATAGTGATTAGGCGAGTGTTAATGTAAACAACAGTCTTTATAGACTTGTGATTGTAAGGAATATTTAATAGACCTATATTTATTGGAAATAAAGGCCAAAGGACAACTAGAGAATTCGTTACACTGGTATCGAGTGTACGCAGTTGTACTGAAAAGGACATTTGAACAATTTTGTTTTGCGTGCCAATCATTCGTAGTCCACAACAGAAAATATGGGATGGATAGGTCCAACAAACATTACCGCTAGTCCGACCTAAGGTTCGAAGCGGCAAAGCAAACATCGCATCATAGTAGTGTCAAAGTTAGATGCTCTGTGGAAGGAAGGAGCAAGAGAGCACGAAAGAAATGATTTGACGAGTTCTTCGTGACCTACGACTAAAGGGGAAGGACTGAAATGCTGGAATTGTGGAGAATTCGGACGTATCTAGCGGCAGAGCGAGCAACCCCATCAGAGCAAGGTAAGATAGAAAACCCGAGAGGGCCGACGATGAGAAACATAAGACGACCTGCACGGATTGTGCTCCGGAAAATATCATTGGCATCGCGCAAACTAATTGCAAGGAGAGTATTTACATATATGAACAGTATAACGATAAGATTATTAAGTTTTTACTTGATACCGGTACCACTAGGACAAAATTATGAATCCTGACTTAGTGACGTCTGTAACTGCGCGTTTTCGGACAGTGGCCGGAGAAGATATTCGGACGCACTGAATTTCAAAAGATCGGGATTGGTTGCAAAATATTCGATTAATAAGTGATAATAGCGGACATTACCGAGGAAGCTATCTTGGAAATGGACATTTTGAAAGATTACGATATTCGTTTAGACATGAAACATATTTGAAACAACCCCCACGTCCGCTCCATTGCTATCTACCGCTTAGAATAACGTCTAGAGTTTAACCGTGAGGCACACAAATTTCCTCAAAAGCAAAAATTATAAGAATATTCAAAATTTGGGGCAGTATTGTAATTTATACCTCAAAATAGTTGTGATGCTATCGGTTGAAGTTTTTGAGCAACTTCGTACAAGTTGATATTTGATATATTGTACTATGCCAATTGGCCGGGGCTTGGCAACTTTACAACATGCTTCACACTTTATAAAATATTTGGGTTTACTTTACTCTAAAATCACATTTCATTATTTCTTGGAATTAACTTTGATTTCGAATATGTTCTTACGTTTAATTTTATGTTAGAAAATAAAACTAGATACAGATATTACTAGATTTAATCACGATTTTATCATTTATCTACATAGTATAAATAAATACGTTTACTGTAATTTTGTGATGGGTGGGTTCTTCTTTCAAAACAAGACTAGTGTGAATCTGAACCCATGTCAGAAATGTCATCTATCTATTTTTCCTTCCATTACACCTCAATGATTTCTCTTCTTTGCTTTGCGGTTATCAGAAAGATTCATATTCATATTTGACTTGTCTTGAAATTGCCACGAGTTTAACTATGGTATGTATTTTCTACCTAAAAGCATATTGTTTTAACTTACTCCACATGTAAAATGAAAATTTGCCTTTTGGATCCGTCTTTTAAATTAAAGATGGTAAAATAAAAATATATTAATTTTGATGTGTTTTATCGAAACAGGTGTTTTATAAATTGGTAACATAAATGATTTTTGCAGAGTCCAAAATACCTCGCTTCGGAAATACATTTTGTTCCAAAATATCTACTCCCAAAATATCTACTCCAAAACTTTACTTTGAATAATCATTTTATTCCAAAATATTTATTTAAATTTTTACATAAGTGCAACATACCGTTTATGTTTTGAATTAAAGTTTAAGCACTTGACGTCGTCAATTCTTTTATGAACTTTCTCTGAAGTTTTTGCCTCCACAACGTAAAGGTATCTGGAAGCCGAAATATCTTTGGATGGAATCAAGCAACTTTGAATTGCGACTATTTGGTGCACCCGATGTTATTTATTTAGAGATGTTGGAGACTTCACTTGGTACATGACTCGTTTGATAGCAGTAGACACTTTTCCTGCTGAACACGAGGTGAACTCAAACAAACTACGAGGATGTTTTCTTGCCTTGGGTATGAATTTTGCTGTAATTCACAATAGTATTTTGCCTTCTTGCTTATCTTACATGTAGTTAAAATATACTTATTCATATTTATTACTGTTTATTAACTGTGTGAACATACAAGATTTTATGAAATTTTCTTTGGGGTAAAGTTTTTCTAGTAAATAGCTTAAAATTAATATAATTACCTTATTTGTCTTTACAAAACGCTTTGTATAAATGTTTATAAAAACATCATGTTAAGACTGCTATGATTTCTTGATTATTGATCGCTTACATTTTATAGAAATAATTGTTCATATGTTGAAGAATAAACTTTCAGTATACAAGTGTAGTACTTTTCTTGTCTACACTTATGTTTAATTTCTAATTTTTTTCTCCCTTCCTCTGAGATCAGTCTTTTACAAACTACACATTTCCCGTTTATGTTCTAATCTAACCATGAGTACTCTATCGTTCTTTTGTAAATAGTTTTCTACACAGTGACCTATCTTTTTTCATATAACTATCCCCACACCAGAATTTCTTTCCTCTGATCCTGTATGAATTACCCTAAAGTCTCCACTTCAAAAATCCCTCGTCTCTGGCCAGCGAACTTTGCTGATCACTACTATGTGTAGTGCTAACCTATTCATTTCAATTTTCAAGTTCTCTAGCATACTTACTTGCTTCAAACTTCTGACATTCCACGCTCCGACTCGCAGAATGTTTACGCCTCGTTTTTTTATATTTTTGGATCACATCCCCCGAAGCTGTCTTTGCTCGGAGATCCGAATGGGGAACTATTTTAACTCCGGAATTTTTTACGCCAGATGATGCCATCATCATGAATAACAATTTATACACGCTGTGTACTTGAGAGGTAATGTGGTGTTTTCCCGTTGCCTTACACATCGCAATAGTCTGTCTTAGAATGCCATACCGACCCTATGGTCTCTGCCACTTTAAGTACCGAAGAACTGTTGTCTTCTTTCGGGGACCTGCCTTAGTCTGGGTTCTCACTAAGGACCCCACTAATTTGGTTAAATTTATGGTTCGGCCTTTTAGCTCACTGAAACACGCAAGCCATTCTACCCATTCTAGTATTTTAGAACTTCTTCAAGGTGCAGGTCCGTTCGGATTGTTATGTTATGTTGTGTATATAAAATTTTTAATATCTTGGTCGTCAATCACTATTGGATATCTAATGTTTTTCTATTACAATACTTTTTTAGTTGTTAAAGATGTGTAAGTATAGTTTAACTACTTTTAGGAATATGACGTAAATATATGTCTAAAATAATCTTATTATTGTAAGTAAAGATATAAGAGATATATGAAAAGTATTGATTACTACTATGTATATGCTGTTTAATAAATTTTTATTTATTTGTTGATTTATTCTTGCCTAGTGTTTGTGATATTCGATGACTGGTATCTCTCATTGGTCAAGACCAAAATAGTACGTAAGTGGTGTGGGAGTGAATTTTATATAAAAATGAAATTAATAGACTTCCATGTTGACGTCCCGTGGTCATGGAATGAATGACCTCGACTAGTACAAAAATTTGCAAAATGAAACAGATTTTCTTATGGGGAATTGCATGTGAAAATAAATGATTTTGCGCTCGCACGAATGTGGCCTACCTACCTACTTATGTTAAGTTGAAGCCTTATAAACAAACACTGCTTTATTTCCAGAACGTTCTTGATAACTTGCATACTTATTTCATTAGAGCCCCTTGAAATGTTTTATAATAACGAGATATTCTAAAATTCCGTCTTTATACTCCGTCAGTATCAGAGCTTCCTTAAGTTAATTAAAAACTCTAAGTTTGTCGTACTAATACGATCAAGCTGAGTATAGAGGAGACTGCGCTTTAAATTCCATTCTGTTTCTACTTCCGTAGTATCAGAAATTTTCCCGATATCTTTCAGCAATTCATTTGACTTTTTTTAGATAAGTTTCTCAATGTCAAAGTGTCTATTTCCATTCCTATTTTTCAAAATTTTAAATTTAAGAGCGGCCTTCATAATTACGATGTTGTGGTCAGTGTCTATATCTGCTTCTGGAAAGCTTCTGCAGTCTTTTAGTTGATTCCTAGACCGTTGCCTAATAAGAATATAATCTATTTGATATCTTCCTATATCCCCTGGCATCTTCCACGTATATCGTCTTCTAGCATGATGTTGAAATAATGTGTTTATGGTGGTTTACTTGTTTTTGTCGCAAAATTTTACCAACCTATTTCTCCTATCGTTTTTCTTGCCTAAACCAAATATACCTACTACCTCTCCATCCCTTACCTACTTTCGTTGCGGCTATAGAATCGAAAAAAGATTTGTTAATATATCTTTAATATATCTTTAAATTTATCTTGAATAGCATTATTACACTAATTCTGAATGCCCATATCTTTAAGTGTTTCCTAGACATTTTCACCAAAGCAAGTAACACAGAACTTAAATTACTCAAGTTTAGCTTTTTTAATAGCATTAGTAATCGACTTGCGTGTAGTTTTAAAACAACGTCAGTCTTCCTGCAATTTAAATTTTTTGAATTTAACCGTCACGCTATCTCTATCTCTTTGACCGAAGAGTGTTAAAATATCATTTGTTATCCACGGTGACTTAAATTTAGTAATACGATTTGGAGGATACAAATTAAATAATTGCAGTAAGTTTTTATTTAAAAAAATTGTTATTTTGTTTTCAATATCTTTAACAAGAAAAATCTGATGTTATGGTAAGTTCTGCAGATGGTTGTAAAGTTCATTATAATTGAAATTCCTAAAATCTCTAAACGTTTTATAAAGAGGAAATTTAAGGGGAACATAACAACTCAAGAAACAGTATATCAAATGATTATCTGAGATGCTATGCATTTTCAGATCACTGACAATTCTGCTACTGGACGAAGATTAGACGCAAATTTCTTCCAAAAACTATCATAAATTTTCGACGTTTTACATAATGTATGAATAATTATTATGATTATTATTGTTTGTTCTCCGAATAAAAAAAAACTTAAGAGAAAAATGTATGTAGATTTATTTTATTAGGACTATTGATTGGGGCGAATAAAGAATCGGATAGAATTAAACCAATGACATACAACATACTCGTGAAATGCCCAACCAAACAGCGGTTTTGTGAACGAAGTATTAAATTAACGGTTGGCTTTGGACTTGAATATTTGTTAGAAATAGCAAATATAATTAGACCATACATTACAGCTTAATTGACGAATAACATTTTTTTGCGTATTATATTATTTATCAAAATATTTGTATTTATTTTGAATGATTCTAATGAATGTAATAGAACAATATAACAAGTTCCATGTTAACCAAAAGAAAGTTCGTTAATCTTGAAAAATCTTAAAGCAATTCTAAAATTTGTTTCTAGCTGCATGCGCCTAAAACTGAAGTAAATAATGGTATCCCAGTTTTGCTCTACTTACGTAGTTTATTAAGTGTAATTAAGTATTTTAAGAACCTTAATGTTGACATTAAACTTCTATTAATGTTTAATTTACAGTTTGTTAATTATTTTGACTCTAGAAAACTTTGAAGTCCATTCCTCTCATTTTGTGTTCAATGTAATATTTCTATTAAGATTTAATCAATATTATCGAAATAGTTTCAAATAAAATTTTTATTTTTGATATGTACATATATACACCCTAACAAACATAAATACGTATTTACGCAACTGATAATATTCACAGAATATCTCCAGATATTCTATCATATTTAAATTATACTAATTTTCACGAAATAAATGTTTCGAAAAAGCTATCTTCAATAGGGACCACTTGCACCTATGGGACCGTGCTTGCCATTACCTACAATACCATGTCCTGCATGTGATCCAGAAATATCGCCGCCGTGAATACCTCCAATACCGCCAATATTACTAATACCATCAACAATATCTCCAACACCACCAATTCCACCCAAAGTTCCTGCTGAGGCATCAACTTTCAGTGTTTTGACAAATGAATGGACATTTCCTAATTCTGGAGCACTTGGCCCGACGTCCTGTTCGTGCAAACCACCAGCCACGGCCTGTTCAGCTTCATGCTCTGTTCTATATTTAATGAAGTGTACTTCTGGTCTAGTAGGCCTGACTGCTATGGTGGATGGAATGGTAATTGAACCACCATGTTCTGGTTTCTTTACAAGTACGTATACCAAAGTTTTGTCTTCCGTTAGAGAAGGAGGAGCGATAACTTCAGGTCTTACACCGCCATAGCTTGGAGCTTTAACAAAAATGACTTTAGTGTTTCTTGCCGAGTTAGGGGCGACATAAATTCGAAGACGATCTAATTCGTGTTCTTCAGGGGCGGCATAAAAATAAACTTGTTTTTGATCGTGGACTAATCCATTACCACCATCTATTCCTTGTCCACCAATAAAGCTGCCACCTCCGCCGATGAAACTTCCACCGCCTATGAAACTTCCGCCGCCAATGAAATTTCCACCTAAACTTCCAGTACCACCACTGATAAAACTGCCGCCATTGTGTCCTAAACCAACTCCTGGAAGGTAGCTGCCTGAAGGAGTTAGAGAAATCCCACCTGGTCGTGCATATGTTGTAACCACTAGGGACAGTATTACCTGATGTAATTAAAATTAAGATGAACCTATTATAACAAACGATAATACTTACTCCAAATAATTTCATGCTTGTACTAGATTACAAAATAAGCTAATATTTAATGCTGATAATAGTGAAGGTGTTGTGATCTTATATACCTACATCTATCCCACTCTAAAATTAATTATAGATGGATTTTGTGTAGATGTAGATGTAAACAATCTAAAAGTAAGCAGTTCAAAATTATTGAGAACACCAAATGTAAACGATTCTTCCGGATTT
This sequence comes from Platerodrilus igneus, assembly GCA_036346225.1. Taxonomy (NCBI): domain Eukaryota; kingdom Metazoa; phylum Arthropoda; class Insecta; order Coleoptera; family Lycidae; genus Platerodrilus; species Platerodrilus igneus. The sequence goes on along the minus strand of JARFIW010001503.1, from coordinate 5,843,537 downwards.
TTACAACTTTTATTGAATAAAACAGTTATTGCTTAAGCTTTTGTTTGCTTCTTATTAATAATTTATGGTAATAAATAAATGCATTATTTATTTCTGACATAATATCTTAACTTTTGTCAAGATTTTCGTAACGCTATAATAAAATTAAACAACCGCCGAAAGTAGCTTAGGTGAGTATAACTGGTATCTCGTTGATTTATAATCATATTTAGTATTGATTTAATATTTTTGATCTGTACGACCTATTATTTTTCAGGAATCACAATACAAGCTTGTCTGACTGGTTGAAATGCCACCTGCATACTTGTTTTTAAAAGATGGGCGTGAATAAATCTGTATTCGTAAATTTAAGTTACTATTGATGTATAACTTTGAAATGGACTATGTGCAAATATTTTTGAAAGTTTGCAGTACAATAGTGATAGACATTTCTCGATTTTAAATCTGAATGTTCTACAAAAAAGCCTCTCCAGTTAACATTATAAAATGCAAAAGATTAATATTTAAGATTTACTCTATACCGTTTAGTATGTGCGGAACAATAGTGTAACGAACGTTCTATCGCCTATTTTTAGTTGGGGTTTATACATTTTAAATAATCCAAAGACATATTTTTGTATAGAAGACTATTAACTAATTATTGCCTAGCTCTACTTTCGTCTTGTGAATAAAACCACCTTTGCATTTACATTGTTCAGTTCGGCGGCAATATTTTACAAATAATTATTATTTATAAATAACTTGAGTATATAAATATTGTAATAATATTTTTATATACTAGAGATTACCTAGATATTCTACATGTAAATATACAAAATTTATTTATGCTTTAGAATTTGCGCTTTATTTATTTTCACGTTTATCGCTTAAGAAAATGCTACAAAATACCTATGAGGTAAGTTTCTAAAAACTTCTATCGTTTTTGTCAATACGTAAAGGTATTGAACAATCTATTTAGTTAATTTGAAGTTATAGCTTTTGAAAGTTTCCATTATTCTATCATCTATTAAATTTAGAAAACTGTAAATGAGAAAATTCTAAAAATTGAAGTTGAAAATTTTTTTAATGAATCTTTGGAGTAGTGGTTTTGGTAACAGTATGTGAAGAGGTTCGGGGAAGGTGAAGAATGATTTGCACGGAATTGCACAGAGAAGGCAGATGTTGCTTACCGAGAAGTGCGAAAAACCTTAGGTAATGACTGCGAGAATATTAGAACAATAGTACTTATTTGCACAGCGAAACTGGAATAGCGTCGCGGATAAAAAGAGCTTTTGGTACTGGCCTGAAAAGAAACATAATCTGTCTGAGCTTATTAACAATTGCGTATAAAAGTGACGCGAGGAAATGTTGTAGGGTTTTTGAACTATTGAATTGAATTTCATACGACCTGAACTGATGTACTACTACTATTACTACTACTATTGCGTCCCAAAAATAAGTATAACCTTGTGAAGGTTACTTTGCTCCTAAAATAATAAGACTAGGTCAATAGGTGGCTCAACAGTTGCAAAAGTCTGTAGATCAACAAAGAAAAAAGCTGATGTAGTTTAAAAATCAGTTATTGAGAACATTTTATTTTGAATTCACACATACTACAAATGGGATTAATATAACGCATGGGGTTACTATAACACACCTGCAGATTTTAAGTACTTGATGTGTTATAGCTAATTGCATAGAAGTTTTATTCTTTATATGATTTTTGAAATCGCCAGACACCACCAATTGAACTAACGGCAAACGATTTAATATACAAGGATGTTTCGTAGTTCTTGACGGAATTTTTTGAGATGTAGAAGCGATTTTATCTTGTTTGGAAATGAAACATAAAATCGAAAAGATTAAAAATTAGGTGTTATATATGTCGAAGTCAAGCACGATATGTTAGATCAGAATTCTATAATAGCAGATAAACAAACATGATTGTAGTTTCTTTTCAAATATTTTTGATAATTTGCAAGTTCTGGAATTGGCTTGATCTAGTTTTTGAAATTTTAAGAACAATTCTTTAGTTCGTGTTTTTTAACATATTAGATAAATTAAGAATATGTTGAATTTAAATCCAGGTTTTTAAAGAAAATATCAATATACGTAGAACCTACAAAATTTATGAATATCATATTTTAAACCAAAGCGCGTTAGTCACATCGATGGTTTGCAATTTATATAGCATGGGTAGTTAGAAAATTATACAAACTATTAAACATCAGTCTACACATTTAAAGTGCCATAATATAAAGTTAAATAAGGACTAGAATGTAGAATTGATGAACTAAAACAAAAATTTATATGAGCAATACCGATAAGACTAAAAACATGTGTATAGATAAATCTCATTACATCGATTATGTAATTGACAAATAAATTGCAAATAGTTTTCAAAAGCTGGACGGATATCTTTTGAGATGCACATTGTTACCCATAACATAATAATTTATACTCATCACTTTTAAATAGTTTTAGTTATAACTTTTAACCAAAAGAGCAACATACGTTTTTGGGTTTGAGAGTTTGGTCACATCTTTCGCCTTTGGCGCTGCTTAATCGAAATTCTTGGAACACGGTTCTGAATGAGATTTTGGTAGAAAGAACATCTACTTGCAAATCAAAAACATGTGTAAATGAATATAAGAAAATATGGTCAACTTCCTGATATGGTGTTTGACGGACAATGTTTTTTCAGATTAAGTACTTGTGAAAAACGAATGTCTAACAATTTCTAAATTTGAATTTTGACTTTTGAAAATTTGACCTGATTACAATAATTAGATTTTTTTAAGAGTATCTACAAATTGTAGAAATTTCGTAAATTAATAGTAATTGTATGAAAATAAGTATTTTGATTAAATTTTGCCAGATTATAAATCTTTATTTATCAAAAGAAATCGATTTTATGCAAGATTTCATTAATACGAATGTCCATTCATTTTGTCTGCTTATACCTGTTAAGGCAACTTCACTGATCGATTAGATGTATATAGAAATTAGCACCTTAAAAAATGAAGTGTTAAAAATAAGCTATATTAATATAATTACTATATATAATTGTTAATACGGGATCAAGGTAGTTCATAATTTCAGTGTACGCAAAGAAAAACATGTACCTTTTTGCTAAAAATTTTGCAAACAAATCATTATTAACAATTATGAACGGCATAGCATATGTCTAACATTAGAACAACCTTTCCAGGCAAATGTCGCTATTAAAAGCAAACAACTCTGGTGAAAACAAAGAAGCAGAACAAGAATCAAACTTGAATTTATATTGATGCCACAAATGTTAAAACTGAACTTCCCTTCAAGCAGCTTCAAACGCTGTGATTTTCGTCTGCGCCACACAAAATGAATAATATACAAATAAACCGAATGAGTAATTATTGAACAAAAACAACCAACGGTATATGGGTATGGATCACTCAAAAAACGGAACTAGTGAATCATTGGCTCAAAATAGGGTTAATATGCCAAGTTCAGGAACGAGTAATGGAAGAAAACTTCATAAATTTGAGAACTAGTCCCAAAAAATCGTGCCAAAGTTAAGAATTGGGATTGGAGTAACTAGCACAGAAAGAGAAGGAAAAGAAAAGTAAAACCCGAACAAAATAGTCCAGGCGGGATGGTAGCGGTCGGTATAAGAAACTACCGTGCTCAGGCTAGCAACTCGCAGTGGAGTGACGTGGGTAAACGAAAAAGCAAAAAAATAGGAACCAATTACCCGAATAACGCCAGAGATTATTATAGTAATACAACTGGATCCGCGATCCCACTGCGAAGCGTAGTGATTTTATCTAGCACCTGAAAGAAGAATAATATACGAATTTTAAATAAAAGAAAAATACAGCGGTACAAACCTTCTGCAACAAAGCAAGGGCACCCGTTTTAAAGGAACACACTTCAAAACAAAACTCGTTACCACATTAAAACAAAATGAAATAAAATATCACAATTAAATATGCACGCAAGGTAATAACTAGGAGACTACTTCAGTTAGGTTAAAGGAAGGTTGTATTTTCGTATTGTAGTTAAGTTCAACATTGGATTTGGGGACCGGACCATAGTCACTCGTTCGTGTTTTCAGTAACATAGTTTCTTTAAGTTCGTATCGATATCTAATAGTAGAGTATTTAGTGACGAATCAGAACCACATTTCCCCCAGCATCCACATTTCCCCACACATCTGGACCAAATTTACATGTAAATTCCCATAAGGAGGAAATGAGGGAGATGAATCTCCTCCTGCTCTCTCCCTGTGGAACTCCTTGTGGAATTTTTTACCCCAACCATTTTGATTACGTCACACCCGCATTCTTTCCACCCGCGAGATAAATCTTTCTCCACATTTCCACACACGAGATAAACCTATCTTGTTTGGTATCAATTAATATTAGATTTTTCTCAGCTACCCGAATCTCTAAGAATTTTTTAGATAGCATCACCCCCGAGGGAGCTACCCTCATTTTAAGATTTTTTTTACTCCTAACATTCTGAACCAAATAGTTTTCTTCGTCTAACCAATGCATCTTTCGAGATAAACCTACCTTGTTTGGTATCAATTAATATTAGAATTTTCTCAGCTACCCGAATCTCTAGGAATTTTTCAGATAGCGCCATCCCCTAGAGAGCTACCCCAATTTTAAGATTTCTTACCTGTTGCGATTTCCGACCGTGCTTAAACATTTTTTTTAGTCATGCAATACATTAAATTAGTCTAGAATTTTATACAGAATTCGAATATGTAAACAGATTTGAAATAGGACCACGACCTGCAAAGTTACACACATACCTTCTAGCGAGCATACCGCAACCGTACCACTACTCGCTTTTAATGTTACACCATACTTTCTATCTTGTTTAGCTCATCTTTCGAGATAAACCTATCTTGTTTGGTATCAATTAATATTAGAATTTTCTCAGCTACCCGAATCTCTATGAATTTCTTAGATTGCATCATCCCCCAGAGAGCTACCCCAATTTTAAGAAAATTTACCGGTAGCGATTTTTGACCGTCCGCATAAACTTTTTTACACATGCAATACATTAAACTAATCTAAAATTTTACGCACAACCCGAATCTGCAAACAGATTTAAAATAGGACCACCCCTTACCGTTTTACACATATGCCCTCTGCGAGATAAATCTTTCTCCACATTTCCACCCACGAGATAAACCTATCTTGTTTGATATCAATTAATATTAGATTTTTCTCAGCTACCCGAATCTCTAAGAATTTTTTAGATAGCATTACCCCCGACGGAGCTACCCTCATTTTAAGATTTTTTTTTACTGCTAACATTCTGAACCAAATAGTTTTCTTCGTCTAACCAATGCATCTTTCGAGATAAACCTACCTTATTTGGTATCAATTAATATTAGAATTTTCTCAGCTACCCGAATCTCTAGGAATTTTTCAGATAGCGCCATCCCCCAGAGAGCTACCCCAATTTTAAGATTTCTTACCTGTTGCGATTTCCGACCGTTCTTAAACATTTTTTTAGTCATGCAATACATTAAATATCGGCTTATACTTATTAATATTTATTTCTAAATAGAGCACTTTTTCCAAAGACCAACCGGACTCACATGTTTCAAATTCCTCTGATTTTGTTCTTATGGTTTCGCTTAAGACCTCGTACATATTTTCCAGATTACTAGAAGACGTTATAACTACATTTTTTGTGTTAAAGGATTTCACATCGGACTTCTCTTCCTCCATTTTGGTGTAAACGCCGTAGAGTTCGCAGTAGACTTTTACTGCTGTATGTTGTATTCTTTTTCATTAATTAATCGATTAAATCGCTCTTTCTGCTTCCAAAGAAACTCGGGCACTCCATCGGCGACACTGGCGTTCTTTATGCGATAGCTAGCCATACGGTTGTTAAACGCAGTGCTAACCATTTCTACACCATCGTCGCTAGTAGCGATAACTGATGCATTTTTATGTCTGTTGCTCCTTAAGTGTGCGGCATACGTAGTTTTTTCCATTTCGAAATCGCATACTTTACACATAATTCGTGGTCGTTTCGTACAAGACCCTTTAACAGCTGGCAGAGCTGAACGTTTACGGCTTAATGACATACCGTGCTGTTTTTCCTTGTGTCGCTGTAAGTTGTCCATTCTCGTAAAAGCGATACCGCAAGACCCACAGTTAAAGAACTTTGCTGCTGACGGATGTATAAGCTTAACCCTGGGCGATGTTACACCACGACATTTGTTCTGGTGCCGTTTGAGAGCATCCCTCCTGGTAAAGTAGACGTGACAGGGCTTGCATTAAAAATGTTTGCAGGTACCGTTTTAGTACAAAACAAAATCTGCACTATAGAACTTTGGTTAAACTTGTAAGCGAACTAACTTATAACTAAAGAGTTTACTCCTGCGTACCTGCTTTATGTACCCTATAGAATGCAAACCGACGGTTTCCGAAGACGGCCGAACGATGTTGAGGATTCAGCGGAGAACTAAATGACGTCATAATCCTTGCTGCTCGTCCAGTACATTTAGCGCCAATGCATGCACCTGGATCGCATCGTCGATGGTGCGAATGCCGTTAGTAGAAACATCGGAAACGTCTTCCATGTTATACGGATCGCGTGCATATTAAAAATCCAAAAGGGCTGTAGCACACGCACACAAATTGGTTGCAAGTCGTGCTGTAGAAGATGCAGTGCTACTATAACCATAAACTTAATAAAAACACTTTAAACCTATACTAAGGGAATACCAAACTTGTTGTCTACAGAATACTTACTAATAAAGCAATTTAATTTTAAATAACTTCTACGTCATACTTTAGGAAATGGTGGGCTTGAATATTTTCTAAATGAATCACTAAGCGAAAGTATATGCTTAGCGGTATTAAAATTAACCATTAATTTCCCATTTTTACGACCGTAGTTAATTATAGATTAAAATTTAATTTGTTCACGTTCGAGCTTCCCGTAAACTAACATATTTTATAGTAACAATGCGCTGTATAATACATGCATACCCCTTCGCCGCGCTACTGCTATTCTTGTAATTGCTAGAAAAAGTCACTCTCCTTTTTACTGTTAGGACCGATGCAAAGCACCATTTTTTTATACTTTCTATAGCACATAGCGCACTTTTTGTCGGATAATTAAATTTTGCTTCTGTAGACTTTTACACTTTCGCATAGCGGTCGGCCGCACGTAATGATTTCTAGAACCCGTAAGTACTCGATATCGTCCAAATAGAGAATTAGATGCTCGATGTTTGTCAATTTCCGATTCCTTCGTAAAAGGTAGAAAAAACTCGGTCAATCATCCATTATACTTCGACTCACCCCCGTTCTGATAATTTACAAACATTTTTCAAACGAGAATGGGCTGAGAATTTTTAAACCTCCGAGGGATCTTTAAGTCGTGATCAATTACACATCCGAGCTACCCGTAAACTAACATATTTTGTAGCAACTGTACACTGTATAATACATGCATATCCCTCCTCTGCGCTACTGCTATTCTTGTAGTTGCTTGAAAAAGTCAGTCGCCCTTTTTACTGCTAGGGCCGCTAAAAAGCACCATTCCATACATTCTATAGCACATCGCGCACTTTTTTTGTCGGATAATTAAATTTTGTTTATGTAGGCCTTTACACTTTCGCTTATTTAAACATCTAATACGATCGATTAACCACTTTCGATTATTCTAACGGAGGCCACCATACATCCCGCCGCACCGTTCCTTTTGAATCCAACGATCCGATGAGCTTCCACGCACTAACACCTGACGTATCTTTCCTACTATTTGTTAAACAAAAACTATCGGTATCGCCATTGTGGACGTAAACAGATGTTTGTGGATGTGTACGAGAATATGTAACCATATACATTAATCAGTCTAAGCTATTTTATTTAGTCCACGAAAACTATTATTTTTCTAAACCACAATTAATAATCGCCTTTATAGGTTCCACATTTCTAACATTTCCCAATGACTGGTGCTACGTACATGGAAACTTTAATTTCTTATTGGAGAGAATCCTTATTCTCCCACGCACTGCTGCGTAGTTGCATGCCCACCCCTTTTGGGAATATATGCTTGTTATAGGTTGTAGTACCCGCGGTTTTACTTAACTACACTTCGTGAGACCCCTTTAATCTTTTTAATCGCGTCTTTCTCGCCTGCAGTACAGTAGGACTTAGCCCTACTACCAACAAATTCTAATACTAGACCCCCATTCAATTCGTCTTTAAATTTTAGTACAACTTTTTTGTCGACAAGTGTTATATTGTATTTATTATACGCGGGGTAGTCACTCTTTTAAGATAACTATATTTTGCTAGGTATCAACTAATATTAAATTTTTCTAGGGACCCCAAATCTGTAAATAGATTTTAAATAGGACCACCCCATACAAAGTTATGCCTTTTAAAGACCCAAATCACTAATTTTTGCTCATCTTTATTTAACACCATCCTTAGAACCTTTTTTTTGCTACGCAAGACATATGCCTTAGCCAACCATCTCCCGAGAAATCTAAAACCGCTGTGTTCCGCGAATACCACGTGGAGATAACACGTATACTCTGTCAACCAGGATAGAAGCCGGAAGGATTTGGAAGGTGGGAGAAGACTTAAAAATTATGGAATTTTAAAACTAATATATACAATAGATTTACAAAATCAAACATTTATCTTATATCTTTACACCCCCATGCGTAGATTGTTGTACTATTAGGAATGATATACCTTTTGTCATCTTCGCTCGATAAACTAATTTTATTAATTATCTGCGTGTACAAATCGTGTTTTTACTCCGGATACATACACCGGTAAGTACTCCACACCAAATAAAGAATTAGATGCTTGGTGACTGTTAACATCCGCTTCCCTCGTGTACGCCCAAACACATCCCAGCCCGTGTGCACCCCTGCACATGCACACCCCTGCCCATGCGCACCCCTGCGCGTACAAACCCCTGCCCATGCGCACCCCTCTCTGTGCGACTGCTATTTCGGGGTAACGTCATAGCCTTTTATTAATAAAGAGCAATGTAATACTATTCTAAAATTTTTATTCTGACATTATACATAACAAAATTTAAAAAATATAATGCCAAGCATGGAGTCATTTAAACTTAATTTTAATACAAAGTTATACAGGAGACAGTCCTTTCTTTATGTTTGTTTGGAGTGGCTTTAATTTTATCTAATTTTATTCGCAGCTTAAAATTTAAATCGATACCCAAGTCCTCTATCTCCTTTTCTAACCAATAGTTTGATACATAGAGACCGTCTAGGTTTTCGAATTGTAAAATGTACCGAAGTTTGCCTCTATATTTAAAGTCTTTGATTCCATCGACAACCAGATCCATTCCTTCGTGTAATTCTTGCAGCTTGTGACAATCTTTTAATCGCAGCTTTCCCACTATATCCTGCATACGTATCTTGTTAGCTTGATCGACTTCTTCTTGTCGGTATTGGAGAAAATTCTTATTCTCCCTCAGACTGTTGCGTAGTTGCATGTCCACCACTTTTGGGAATATATGGTTGTTATAGGTTGTAAGACCCTCGGTTTTAAATTATCCAAAAGGTTCTTTACTAGGCAAATATACAATGTTTAACGGAACCCTTTGCGTGTGGTGTACTCCAAGGTTACGAAACCCGCATTCTTTAGTTCGTCTTTGTTATCTGCCATTTTGATAAATACGTTTTTAGAATAACCTTTTAAAAAGTATACGGATTTAGTACCATCCTTTTCTGCAAGAACGCCTACATAACTAAAAGAGTCTTTCTTACTAACCGCAAATGCATACAGCTTGTACAACCCGGATGTATCTAAGTCAGTCCATCGGCACATAAAATAATCTTTTAATTCTTCTTCATTTTCTCTAATAAGATGTTCTTTGTCTAACACATCTTTGTATTGTTCGCGTATTGTTGCAGTGTTTTCCATGTAGTCCAATTTTCGCCTTTTTGCATCCATTTCCTCTAATTCCAGTTGTCTTTTCCTTCCACTTACAGCGTATGGCATGCATAATGGGGTGATTTCCTTTAGCGTAAACGGATAGAGTTTACTACCAATATTTGCGCGTTGTCGTACAACCTCTGGGCGAATGTTAGGTGTATTTATCAATCCCAATTCCGAAATGACTGTTTCTTTTGGAATTGTAGAATATGGTGTTGCAGATTGTGTAAATATGTACTACCTGCTTTAATGTAGCACTTGTGTAAGAAGAAAGTTCGACCGATTTGTTTCCGCTAGGCATGGTGTTAAAGCTAAGCTTCCGTTTTCTCTGGAAAGCACTAACAAGATGGGCCAGAGAGTAAAAGAAATTATCGGAAAAGAAGACCTCGAATGCATTAATAAAAAATTCCAAAATACTATATGTGTTCCATACAAAGTGGAACTAGCAGATGCTAGGTGGAAGAATTAATGATTGTACTAACTTTAACTTTAATTTAGTCGGTATAAACCGTTTTAGACGCTTAAGAGTATGCAGAGTAAATAGAACTTTTCTACACACGCTTGATACCTGATCTTTCCATCTGAGGTTTGGATCCAACAGGATACCTAGATTTTTAATTATAGGTGAAAAGTTTATGTTTGATTTACCAAGCATTAACATGGGAAGATCCACGGACTGAACTGATCTAATTAAATTTTGTGTTCCCAGAAGCAAAGCCTGGCATTTGGCCGGATTTATGGTTAATAAATTATTTTTACACCAATCGTCAACCCTTGATAGATCATCATTAACTGCCTGGAACGCTTCAATTATTTCTGTTGGAGAAAATGGAAATAAATCTGCACGTCATCTGCATAGCAGTGGTAACGACAAAACTTCAATGTTGTGGAAAAGTCTTGAATGTACAAGCTAAACAAAAGGGGACCGAGTACACTGCTTACGGTACGCCTGTAACCAGGTCAACAGATTGTGAGTTGTGACCATTTTCATCTTTAACTTGCTGCGTGCGTTGTGATAAGTATGATTCTACCCAAGAGATTGCTGACTCTGAAAAATTATTTATACATTTTAATTTAGTTAAAAGGATGTTAAAGTCAACACTGTTAAACGCTGCACTGAAATCTAATAAAATCAGTAAAGTAAGTTTTTGACAATCCATGGCCTTTCTGACATCATCAGTTACCCGCAAAAGCGCAGTACATGTACTATAATTCGCACGGAAACCCGATTGGTATTTGTCTAGTAATGTGTACTGTTTTAAAAATAACAACATTTGATCAAGTGCTAGGTATTCGGCGGATTTTGAAAGCGCTGGTAAAATGCTAATCGGACGATAATCATCTGGACCTAAAGGGTTTGCTTTCTTTGGTAATGGCCTAACTATGGAGTGTTTCCATACTAATGGAAAACGAGCAGTGCTAAAAGATGTATTAATTATACTTGTTAAAGATTCTAGAGCAATTGGGCAGATTTGTGTAAGCATTGAGCTCGATATTTTATCCCAAAGCTTTTGATTTAATGCGCAGAACAGATTTGTGGACATCATCGGTCGACACTTCAGTAAACACAAATTGTGGAAATGAAAGGGGCGGTATACTGATTAAGCGTTTGATAGTATTCAGTTTAGCTGTATTGTCTTGCATCTTTAATGCAGAAAAATGTCGATTCAGTGTATCTACATGTATGCTGTAAGGCATCTGCAATAATGGTTTTCCTATACCAGCTTTCTTTAAAGCAGCCCAAGTCCTACGGGAATCGGTATATGAAGCTATAGAATGATAATATTTTAATTTAGAGTTTCTGATCAACTGGCTCTCCTTCAAATATTGCGAATAAGCTATGACAAAATTGGCGTATAAATTGTTCTGGTTAAATAGTATTTTTCCTACAGTTCTTATCATTAAGAGTAATTTAATTACTAAAACCGTTATTTCGATTATCTTATAAGGGCGCGTCATCTGTTATTCTGTAATAAGAGTAAAAATAAATAATGTATTGAAAGTTTTGTATTAAATAACAAACGTTACTATGTGCACATTAATGTTTGACAATATTATTTTAAAACGAGGTCTCTGAAATTACTTTATTGCAAATCATTTCTAAAATATTCAAAACATTCTACTCCAGTATTTTCTACTTCTTTGGAAATTCGGTTTTATGTTCCATGATAGTTTGAGAATGCTTTTAGTAAACATTTTTTTCAAATATTCCTTTAAGAGGAGAAACTAGTTCTTGGAAATAGACCATCTGTAATGCTACCGTATTTGATAGCAAGTGACATGAAAATATTTCTTTAAAAACACATTGAGTTTGTCTCTAATTATATTACCGCTGTTTGCTCTTTGTATATATGTACTATCCGTCTATCCCTAAAACTCATTCCAATCTTTTTGAGTATTTCGAACATTTTTTTCCATTTTACATTGTCGAATACTTTTTCCAGATCTACAGACCCTGTATATACGCTTTCCCTTTTTTCTATTGTTTTCTCCATTATCACCCTCAAAGCTAAAATAGCCTCCCGTATTCCCCTGTTTTGTCTAAACCCAAATTGATATTCTCCTAGTATTTTTTCAGCTGGTTTTTTCATTCGTCTTTATACTATTCTAGTTAATATTTTTGACACTTTGCTGTCAGACTTATTGTTCGAAAATTTTCACATCTATCCGCGCCTTTCTTTTTTGGTATAGTTACTATGATGTTACGTTTGTAATATTTGGGTAGCTTGTCCAGCGACTTTTAGAGTTTCTGCTTGCACCTTATCTGTACCCGGCGCCTCATCTCGCAGTATAGGATATCCCAAGTCATTATTTTCAATGTCCGATTCCTGTTCTAATGCTGTTAGTTCCTCTCCTGCATATAAATTCCCTATATATTTTTGCCATCTAACTACTTTCTCTACATTTTCTATAATGACGTTTCCTCTCGCGTCCCTTGTAGTTTTGCTATACGGTTTTATATCCCTAAAATTCATTCTAATTAGTTTGTATGCTTAGTCTGATTTTTCTATTTCCATCTTAGTTTGTACCTTTTTACACTTTTCATCAATCCATTGTTCTTTAACTTTTCTGCATTTGCGAATAATTTCCCATTTTATGGCTTTGTATCTCTGTTTTTCTGTTTCGTCTGATCTATTTTTGTACTTTCGTCTTTCTTCTATTAAATTCAGGATCTCTTTTGTTATCCATGGTTTCTTATTTTCTTTTTGTGTATACCCCAGAATATCTCTGGCCGCCATGTCTAAGCTGGATTTAATATTATTCCATTCTGTTTCTACATTAGTATCGGAAATTTTCCCGGTATCTTTCAGTAATTTATTTGACTTTTTTTCAAATCTTTCGTGGATATCTTGAACTTTCAGTTTCTCAAAGTCAAAGTGCCTTTTTCCATTCCTTTTTTTCAAATTTTTAAATTTAAAAGTGGTCTTCATGATTACGATGTTGTAACCAGAGTCTATATCTGCTTCTAGATAGCTTCTACAGTCTTTTACTTGATTCCTAAGCCGTTGTCTAATAAGAATGTAATCTATTTGGTATCTTCCTATACCCCTGGCATCTTCCACGTATATCATCTTCTAGCATGATGTTGAAATAATGTGTTTGTGATGGTTAAATTATTTTTGTCGCAAAATTCTACCAACCTATTTTCCCTGTCATTTCTCGTGCCCTAACCATATGAACCTACTACCGCTCCTTCCATACCCGTAATTAATTTCCCCGTAATTATTAAATTTTCATGTCCTTATACATATCTTAATATGTCTTCCATATCTTTGTAGATCCTTCTACCTCTTCCTCAAGTAGCTGGAGGAGGGCATGTATACTTGTATTATTATTGTATTTACCGGTATAATTTGTAATATAATCATGAGTACTCTATCCTTCTTTTATAAGTAGTTTTCTACCCAGTGCCCTATCTTTTTTCGCATAACTATCCCCACACCAGAATTTCCTTCCACTGATCCTGTATGAATTATCCTAAAGTCCCCACTCCAGGAATCCCCCGCCTCTGTCCACCAAACTTCGCTGATCCCTACTATGTCTAGTGCTAACCTATCCATTTCAATTCAAGTTCTCTAGCTTACCTACTTGCTTCATACTTCTAACATTTCACGCTACGACTCGCAGAATATGCGTGATTCATTTTCTAAGTTTTCGGATCACATCTTCCGAAGTAGTCCCCTCCCGGAGATCCGAATGGGGACTATTTTACTTCCTGTATCTTTTACCTCAGAGATGCCATCATTTTAAAGACAATTTAAGTACATTTTGTACTTGGGAGGTAATATGATGGTTTCCCGTTACCTTTCACATCGCGGTGGCGTATTAGAATGCCATACCGACCCCTATGGTCTCTGCCAATCTATGTACCGAAAGAGCCATTGCCTTTTTTCTGGGACCTGTCTTAGTCTGGTTCCTCACTAAAGAACCTATTAATTTGGTTGAACTTGTAGTTTAGCTGCTTAGATCATTGGAACGCGGAAGCTATTCCACCTGTTCTAAACTACCTACCTTTCCTGATAACAAAACATAAGCTTCCATATCATTCTGGGTCTTTTAAACAATAATGAACCCTAAGATATGAATATATTTATTAAAACTAGGTAACATTTTTTTGTCTTCAATTTTTTTTTGGTTGCAAACGCTTTCTTGCTATCTATATCTTTCTCTTCATTATAATTTTACAAATTTTGGTTAATCTTTATGAGTGGTTTGACTTTACTAATTTTGACTTTACCCATTTTGCCTTACTGATTGTATCTCGCTTGGGACGGTTGATACACGTTAGTTATCCCATCACTCAATGTTGAGTTTTTTAAATTTTTTCTCTTTTTACTATTTCATATCTATAAATTTTTTGCAGAGTAACAATTATTTTATTCTTGGAATTATTTACCTTATTAAAAAAAATTATTCCTAATGGTATAAATTTTTTTCTCTTTGGTCGGAGGCTGTGTACCATGCCAATTGACCGAGGCCTGAATGTTACTACGTGCTTCACACTTTATAAAATACTTGTATTTACCTTACGTTTAAAGCACATTTTATTATTTCTTGTAATTAACTTTGATTCCGAATATATATTTGCGTTTACTCTTGTACTAGAAAATAAAACTAGATACGGGGATTGCTATATTTATTCCGGATTTGACTATTTATCTACATAGTATAAATAAATGCATTTACTGTAATTTTCTGATTGGTGGATTCTTCTTTCAAAACACAACTAATGAGGATCTGAACCCATATCAGAAATGTCATCTATCTGGTTCTCCTTCCATTTACACCTCAATGATTTCTCTTCCTTGTTTTGCGGTTATCAGAATAATTAATATAAAGTTCCCATTTATTAGCTAATGGTCTGTAAGTGCAGGAGTATTTAATTTGACTTGTCTTGAAATTGCCACGAGTTTAACTATGCTATATATTTTCTACCTAAAAGCATAATGTTCTAATAAAAATAATATTATAGGAATCTTACCCCACATGTAAGATAAAAATTTGCCTATTTGGACCCATTTTTAAATTAAAGATGGAAGATAAAAATAAATTAATTTTTGATGTTGTATCCTAACAGGTGTTTTATAAATTAACACAATTGATTTTTGCAGGGTCCAAAATACTTTGCTTCGGAAATAATAACCAAAACCACTTCACCTTCAAAAATACTTACTCCCAAAATATCTACTCCAAAATACTTTGCTTTGGAAATTTAACCAAAATACTTTCCCTCAGAAATACATTTTATTCCAAAATATCTACTCCCAAAATATCTACTCCAGAACTTTACTTCGGATAAACATTTTATTCCAAAATGTCTAAATAAATTTTTATATAAGTGCAACATACCGTTTATGTTTTCAATTTATCTTAAGCACTCGACGTCGTCAATTCCTTCTTACACCTTCTCTCAACGTTCATTTTGGCTCCACAACGTAAAAGTATATAGAAGCCGGAATACCTTTGGATGGAATCAAATAGCTTTTAATTGCGACTATTTGGTGTACCAGATGTTATCTATTTAGAAAAGTTGAAGACTTCACTTGGTGCACGACTTGTTTGAAAGCAGCAGATGCTTTTCCTGCTGAACACCAGGTGAACTCGAACAAACTACGAGGATGCTTTCTTGCCTCAGGTATGAATTTTGCTGTGATTTCTTTGAGTGTCAATGATAGTAGTACTCCAAGCTACCTTTTATAAATATCTAAATTATCTAAGTGTGTATTCACAATAGTATTTTGTGTTATTAATATCTAAATTACCTATGTGAGTGTCCACAATAATATTTTGCCTTTTTGCTTGTCTTACATTTAGTTAAAATATGCGTATGAATATTTATTATTATTTATTAACTGTGTGAACATACAAGATTTCATGAAATTTTCTATGTGTTAAAGCTTTTTTAATAAATAGCTTAAAATTAAATATAACTATCTTATTTGTCGTTACAAAACGCTTTGTATAAATGTTTATAAAAACATCGTGTTAAGACTGCTGTGATTTTTTGATTATTGATCGCTCAGATTTTATGGAAATAATTGTTCATATACTGATGACTGAACTTTCAATATATAAGTTTAGTACTTTTCTTGCCTTCACTTATGTTTAATTATTATTTTTTTCTTCCTTCCCCTGAGATCAGTCTTTTGCAAACACCGCAGTCTTTAAAGGCCGACGCTAGCTCCGCCAAAGTATATTTATTTTGTAGTACACCTACCCTGTATACCTCCCCGGAAAAGGGTACGGTGCATTATGGCCTGGACCCTTTCCACTATTATGCTTTCCCAGGGTTTACGTGGGATGCAATGTTAAAGCATAGAGAACAAGAACTTAGTTGTTGACAGGTATTGATCAACTTTTGTTAATTGATAAGCGTTTAAGGGGAGGTCTGAGCCGGGTATGTTAGGAACGACGTTTGTCTGAAAACAATACATATTTTCCAGCATATGAAACCAAATGTGTATCATATGCACTATGATTATAATTACCAATACAGATGGGTCACAAGTCAACATTTGCCTTACGACGGCTTGAATGGGAGAACACCAACATCAGTTGTTGATAGTGCTTCAGAGGGTTATTTGTTGGAAGTTGAATTGTAGAACCCAGAGTATCTGCATGATTGACCTAAAGAGATCCCGTTCTGTCCGGAACATATAGACCCAAAGATTGGAAAACCACCTCTAGGGAGAACTCCAAACATTAAGCTGATGGCTACACTAATTTCTAAAAGACGATATATTATTCACTACAGAAACCTGAAACAAGCTTGACAAATGGACTTAAATTATTGGCAATTCATTAAATGCTAGGATGTAAGCAAAGCTATTGGCTAAAATCCTACATCGGCCTTAATACTGAACTTCTGAAATGTGCAAGGAATGAATTCCAGAAGAAATTGTTCAAGTTAATGAATAATGCAATTTTTGGGAAAACATTGGAAAATATACGGAAAAGTTGTAATGTGATAAACTGAGGTGGTAGATTTGGAGTCGAAGACCGGATATACAACACACTATTCAAAAATGTTATGATCTTTGGTGAAAATCTTCTGGCAGTGGAACTACATAAATCCGAAATATACTTTAATAAGCTCATATATATGTAGGTATGTGCATCCTTTATATAGCCAAATAGACTATTTACGATTTTCACTATGCATATATGAATACAGCTTTTGAAGATGGTTGCCATATTCTCTACATCGACACCGATAGAAAAATCTACAAACATTATATACTACTATCCGTATTAAACTATGAGGCGAGGTTCTTCCAACAAAGTTTATGGAATTCCTCTCGTTAACATGAAAGTATTGAGAATGATGAAAGTTGAAAATAATAGGCGATTTATAATTGATTTTAGTGAATTACGTTTTAAATGTGACGAGAATTTTGTGATCAGCTAAAGAGGAAGGATCTGAACACTCAAAAGAATAGCAATCATTTGTTGCTCACGGTTTCGATATTACTAAGAAAATAAAACAAATTAAAAGATCTATATTAATCAGTAGAACTACCTTTGATGATTATGTCGGTTGCAAAAAAGATTTTAAATGGGTATTTATAACGTAGAACTTAATCCAATCACCCAAACATCATGTCTACACTGTCGCTCAATACAAGCTTGCCTTAAGTCCACACGATGACAAACGTCATTTAATTCCCGGGTAATTTTTAACGTTGCCGCTTGGACATTATTCAAACATGAACACCAATTAGACTATGCTTTATACAGGCTAGCATTAATTTTATGTCATTAATTTAAAGGGGGCGTAGAGATTTGTTTATCAACCTGTGGTCTAAAACGAATAGTTAAGCTACAAACGTACACACAAAAAAGTGTCCAAACTGTTATAGAACTTCTGCAATTGTAACTATGTCACAAATCAATATGCAAAACATCATCCTTTAGAGTCTACCAACAAAATTGTGACAGTACGCAAACATAAATTAGTGAAATAGGGTGTTTTTGAGCTGTAAAACGAAATAACCGAATCAGTTTAAAATTTTTTTAAAGTATACGGAAATTCTGACGATAATCACAACAAAAAATAAAGTTTCATTATGCTGAGTTGGTCGACTGTATTAGGTTTCTGACCCCGTAGTCTTGACGTTCTACAAATTCAGCAGCTTTAACTTGATTGTTCTGTTTCACTGAACGATGCAGTTCCATTACTTGCTTTGGTAATACATTTAAACGTAGTGTTGTGCCTTAACTGTAGTTGTACTAGGTTTTAGGTAATCAAAGATATTTTGTGTAGTTCATTGAATTGTGTAAAGGCGGTTGCCATTTGGTACACTTGTGCTTGAAGTGATTCAGGATAACACTAGCACAGATAAGTTGTTATTTCTTTAAAACATGCAACAAATCAGTTAACTTAGGTCGGATATTGAAAAATGCTTCCAAAAGTAAAATGTCTTATAGGTTTTTTGTTTAGCCAATCAATCTCTATCGCCGCCCCAATTTGATGACATAAAACTAAAGCCAATATATATTATCTGTTTTTAAGATGCAAGTTTTATATATAGTTATTGCATGTTATGTATATAAAATTTTAATATCTTGGTCATCAATCACTGTTGGATATCTAATGTTATTCTATTACAATAGTGTTTTAGTTGTTAAAGATATGTAAGTATAGTTTAAATATATAACTACCTTTAAATATATGGCGTAAATATATGTCTAAAATAATCTTATTATTGTAATTGAAGATAAGGAAAAATATTGATTACACCTATGTATATGTTGTTTAATACATTTTTATTTATTTGTTGGTTTATTCTTGCTTAGTGTTTGTGATATTCGATGACAGGCATCTCTCATTCAGAATAGGGCGGAAGTGGTGTAGGAGCGAATTTTATATAAAAGTGAAATTAATAGACTTCCATTATAACACCCCGTGGTCGTGGAATGAATGACCTTGACAAGTACAAAAATTTGCAAAATGGAACTTAGATTTTCTTATGGGGAATTGCATGAAAAAATGAACGATTTTGCGCTCGTACGAATGTGACCTACCTATCTACTTATTTTAAATTGAAGACATATAAACAAACACTGCTTTATTTCTAAAACGGTCTTGATAACTTCCATACCTATTTCATTAGAGCCCCTTGAAGTGTTTTATAATAACGAGTTATTTTAAAATTCCGCCTTTATATTTCACGTCAGAATCAGAATCAGAGCTTAAGTTAATTAAAAAACTCTTCGTTTGTCATATTAATACGATCAAGCTGAGTATAGAGGAATACTGCGTTTTAAATTGCATTCTAATTTGCAATAAATTCCTATTTGCGTTTTTCGTTACATCACATATCACCCTATGACTTATCTTATGTCTGGCATAACAAGAAGTCTATTTATATAAAGAATTATAAGTGTGTTATGATTATGATTTTGAAACCATCAAAATTGAACAGTTACAGAGAAAAATTACTTTTGATTTATTTTGTGTTAGTTTAGCGATTTTTATAGGCTTAATATTTCCAAGTACACAACGCCACATTAATCTGATGTTATTTTAATATAGCTTACCAAAGATATGCGGGAGGTGACAGATACATTAAACTGCAATTGAAGTTAGAATAAACAATTAGAACTAAAACAGCAAAAAGATTTATTATCCGTAGCAATAACGATATCATTGATGTATCATGACACTAGCAAGAGTCTTAGTACAATTAAAACCACTCTAAAGCCAGACTGTAAACATATCAGTAGCATCTTAGTACAACCTGATTTATATTTCAAGGACCTTTCTGAAGACCATAGCAAAGACAAGCAGGATACTAATCGGTCGTCGATATTTTAAACCAGACACCTGTTTTGTTTTAGGTATTGGTATTACTGGTGCAGTGTTCCTGTTTTGCGGATTTCAGTGCAGCGGTTAATTATATGTAATAGAATGCCAGTAAAAATGGACAGCTAAAGTTTTAACATATGAATAGAAATGCCATCAACTGACGTAGATCGAATGTTTAATAAAACATCGGCTAAATCAGATTCAGTAACCAACGAAAAATCAAAATAATTGCTATGATTATTGACATTGGTATTGAAGTAGTTAAGACAGGTGCTGTCAGGAGGCGATTTCGTTGCGGCTATAGAATCGAAAAAAGATGTGTTTAATATATCGACATCTTTAAATTGATCCAGAATAGTATTATTACACTAATTCTAAATGTCCATATCTTTAAGTGTTTTCTAGAGATTTTCACTAAAGCAAGTAACACAGAACTTAAATTACTCAAGTTTAGCTTTCTTAATAGCATTAGTAACCAACTTGCGTGTAGTTTAAAAACAACGTCAGTCTTCTTCCTACAATTTAAATTTTTTGAATTTAGCCGTCACGCTATCTCTATCTTTTTGACCGAATAGTGTTAAAATATTATTTGTATTCCAGGGTGACTTAAATTTAGTAATACGAATTGGAGCATACAAATTAAATAATTGCAGTGAGTTTTTATTTCAAAAAGATGTAATTTTGTTTTCAATATCTTTAAGACGAAAAATCTGATGTTATGGTAAGTTCTGCAGATGGATATAAAATTCATTATAATTGAAATTCCTAAAATCTCTAAACGTGTTATGGAGGGGATATTTAAGGGGAACATAACAACTTAGGAAACAGTATATCAAATGATTATCTGAGATGCTATGCATTTTTCAGATCACTGACAATTCTGCTACTGGACGAAGATTAGACGTTCTCTTTTTTATTTCTAAGTTTTCTCACTTCCATTCACGTAGTTTTGGAAGCAATGATCCAGAAATATCCAAATACGACGCAAATTGCTTCTAAAAACTATCATAAAACTTTCGACGTTTTACATAATGTATGAATAATTATTATTATCATTGTTTATTCTCCGAATAGAAAAAACTTAAGATAACATTGTAGGTAGATTTATTTTATTAGGGCTATTGATTGGGACGAATAAAGAATCGGATAGAATTAAACCAATGACATACAACATACTCGTGAAATGCCCAACCAAACAGCGGTTTTGTGAGCGAAGTAATAAATTAAATTAAATTATAATATTTATCAAAATATTTGTATTTATTTTTGAATGATTCTAATGAATGTAATAGAACAATATAACAAGTTCGATGTTAACTAAAAGAAAGTTCGTTAATCTTGAAAAATCTTAAAGCAACTCTAAAATTTGTTTCTAGCTGCATGCGTCTGAAACTGATGTGAATAATGGTATCCTCTTTTTACTCTACTTACGAAGTTTATTATGTTTCATTAAGTAATTTAAGAACCTTAATTTTGACATTAAACTTTTTTTAATATTTTGTTTACGGTTTGATAATTATTTTGACTCCAGAAAACTGTGAAGTCCACTCCTCTCATTTTGTCTTCAATGTAATATTTTTATTAAGATTTAATCAATATTATCGAAATAGTTTCAAATAATCTTTTTATTTTTGATATGTACATACATACACCCTAACAAACATAAATACGTAATTACGTAACGGATACTATTCACAGAATATCTCTAGATACTCCATCACATTTAAATTATACTAATTTTCACGAAATGAATCAGTTTCGAATAAACTATCTTCAATAGGGACCACTTGCTCCTATGGGACCGTGCTTGCCATTACCTATAATACTATGTCCTCCATATGATCCAGAAATGTCGCCGCCGTGAATACCTCCAATACCGCCAATATTACTAATACCATCAACAATATCCCCAACACCGCCAATTCCACCCAAAGTTCCTGCTGAGACATCAGCTTTCAATGTTTTGACAAATGAATGAGCATTTCCTAGTTCTGGAGCACTTGGTCCGACGGCTTCTTCGTGCAAACCACCAGCCACGGCCTGTTCAGCTTCATGCTCTGTTCTATATTTAATGAAGTGTACTTCTGGTTTAGTAGGTCTGACTGCTATGGTGGATGGAATGGTAATTGAACCACCATGTTCTGGTTTCTTTACAAGTACGTATACCAAAGTTTTGTCTTCCGTTAGAGAAGGAGGAGCGATAACTTCAGGTCTTACACCGCCATAGCTTGGAGCTTTAACAAAAATGACTTTAGTGTTTCTTGCCGAGTTAGGGGCGACATAAATTCGAAGACGATCTAATTCGTGTTCTTCAGGGGCGGCATAAAAATAAACTTGTTTTTGATCGTGGACTAATCCATTACCACCATCTATTCCTTGTCCGCCAATAAAGCTGCCACCTCCATCGACGAAACTTCCACCGCCTATGAAACTTCCGCCGCCAATGAAATTTCCGCCTAAACTTCCAATACCACCACTGATAAAACTGCCGCCATCGTGTCCTAAACCAACTCCTGGAAGGTAGCTGCCTGAAGGAGTTAGAGAAATCCCACCTGGTCGTGCATATGTTGTAACCACTAGGGACAGTATTACCTGATGTAATTAAAATTAAGATGAACCTATTATAACAAACAATAATACTTACTCCAAATAATTTCATGGTTGTACTAGATTAAAGAATAAGCTAATATTTAATGCTGATAGTAGTGAAGCTGTTGTGATCTTATATACCTACATCTATCCCCCTCTAAAAATTAATTTTAGACGGGTATTTGTGCATATGTTGATGTAAACAATCTAAAAGTAAGCAGTTCAAAATTATTGAGAACACCAAATGTAAACAATTCTTCCGGATTTTTATAACTTTTATTGAATAAAACAGTTATTACTTACTTAATCTTTAGTTTATTTCTTATTAATAATTTATGGAAAATTGGTAATAAATAAATGCATTATTTAATTCTGACATAATATCTTAACTTTTGTCAAGATTTTCGTAACACTATAAACACTATAATAAAATTACACAACCGAATAAAGTAGCTTAGGTGAGTATAACTGGTATCTCGTTGATTTATAATCATATTCAGTATTGATTTAATATTTTTGATCTGCACGACTTATTATTTTTCAGGAATCACAATATAAGCTTGTCTGACTGGTTGAAGTGCCACCTACATACTTGTTTTTAACAGATGGGCGTGAATAAATCTGCATTCGTAAATTCAAGTTACTATTGATGTATAACTTTGAAATGCACTAATGTGTAAATATTTTTGAAAGTTTGCAGTACAATAGTGATAGACATTTCTCGATTTTAAATCTGACTTCTACAAAAAAAAGCCTCTCCAGTTAACATTATGCAAAATATTTATATTTAAGATTTACTCTAAACCGTTTAGTATGTGCGGAACAATAGTGTAATGAACTTTGTACTATCGCCTATCTTAGTTGGGGTTTATACATTTTAAATAATCCAAAGACATAATTTTGCCTAGAAGACTATTAACTAGTTGCCTAGCTCTACTTTCGTCTTGTGAATAAAACCATCTTTGCATTTGCATTAGGCGGCAGTATTTACAAATAATTATTATTTATAAATAATTTGTGTATATAAATATTGTAATAATATTTTTATATACAAGAGATTACCTAGATATTCTATATGTAAATATACAAAATTTATTTATGCTTGAGAATCTGCCCTTTATTTATTTTCACGTTTATCACTTAAGAAAAGGTTACAGGATACCTATGAGGTAAATTTCTAAAGGGTTCTAAAGTTTTTGTCAATACGTAAAGGTATTGAACAATCTATTTAGCCAATAGAAGTTATAGCTTTTAAAAGTTTCCATTATTCTATCATCTATTAAATTTATAAAACTTTAAATGAGAAAATTTTAAAAATTGAAGTAGAAAATTTTTTTAATGAATCTTTGGAGTAGTGGTTTTGGTAACAGTATGTGAAGAGGTTCAGCGAAGGCGAAAAATGATTTGCACAAAATTGCGTAGAGAGGACAGATGTTACTAACCGGGAAATGCGAAAGAACCTTAGATATCGACTGCGATCATATTAGAACAATAGTACTTATTTGCACAGCGAAACTGGAACAGCTTCGCGAATAAAGAGAACTTTTGGTACTGGCCTGAAAATAAACATAATCTGCCTGAGCTTATAAAAATGACGCGAGGAAGTGTTGTAGGGTTTTTGGACTTTTGAGTTGAATTTCAGACGACCTGAACTGATGCACTACTATTGTATGGAAATCGGGCGGTTTATGTATTGCGCCTCGGAGACAGGTATATCCTTGTGAAGGTTACTTTGCTCCTAAAATAATAAGACTATGCCAATAGATGGCTTAACATTTGCAAAAGTCTGTAAATCAACAAAGAAAAAAGCTGAGAACGTTTTATTTTGAATTCACATCTACTACAAATGGGATTACCATAACGCATGGGATCACTATAACACACCTGCAGATTTAAAGTATTTGATGTGTTATAGCTAATTGCATAGAAATTTTATTCTTTATAGGATTTTCGAAGTCGCCAGACACCACCAATTGAATTAACGGCAAACAATTTAATATACAAAGATGTTTCGTAGTTTTTGACGGAATTTTTGAGATTTAAAAGCGATTTGATCTTGTTTGGAAATGAAACATAAAATCGAAAAAATTAAAAATTAGGTGTTTTATATGCGGAAGTCAAGCATCATATGTTAGATCAGAATTCTATAATAACAGATAAACAAACATGGTTGCAGTTTCTTTTCAAATATTTTTGATAATTTGCAAGTTCCGGAATTGGCCTGATATAGTTTTTGAAATTTTAAGAACAATTCTTTAGTTCGTGTTTTTTAACATATTTGATAAAGTAAGAATATGTTGAATTTACATCTAGGCGCTCATTATTTTTTTAAAGAAAATACCAATATACGTAGAACCTACAACATTTATGAATATGATATTTTAAATCAAAGCGCGTTCGTCACATCGATGGTCTGCAATTTATATAATATTGGTAGTTAGAAAATTATACAAGTTATTAAACATCGGTCTACACATCTAAAGTGTCAAAATATAAAGTTAAATAAGGACTAGAATGTAGGATTGATGAATTAAAACAAAAATTCATATGTAGGGTATTAATAAGAAGCATGTAAATTAGTTGAGCAATACTGATTAGACTAAAAGATACATGTGTATAGATAAATCTCATTACATCGTTTATGTAATTAATAAATAAATTGCAAATAGTTTCCAAAAGCTGGACGGATAGATCTTTTGAGATGCACATTGGTACACATAACATAATAATTTATACTCATCACTTTTAGATTGTTTTAGTTATAACTTTTAACCAAAAGAGCGACAGAAGTTTATGGGTTTGAGAGTCTGGTCACATCTAAGTTTATGGGTTTGAGAGTCTGGTCACATCTTTCGCCTTTGGTGCTGCTTAATCGAAATTCTTGGAACACGGTTCTGGATGAGATTTTGGTAGAAGGAATTACACAAAAACAGAGTTGACTTAAATTCTATATTCGTCTACATCTACTTGCTAATCAAAAACATTTGTAAAAGAATATAAGAAAATATGGGCAACTTCTTCATATGCTGTTTGACGGACAATGTTTTTTCAGAATAGATACTTGTGGAAAACAAATGCCAAACAATTTCAAAATTTAAATTTTGGCTATTGAAAATTTGACCTGATTACAATAATTAGATTCCTTTAAAAGTATCTACAAATTGTAGAAATATGGTAAATTAATAGTAATTGTATGAATTAAATTATGCCAGATTATATATCTTTATTTATCAAAATAAATCTATTTAATGCAAGATTTCATTAATTACGACTGTCCATTCATTTTGTCTGCTTATACCTGTTAAGGCAACTTCACTGATCGATTATATGTATATAGAAATTGGCACCTTAAAAATGAAATGTTAAAAATAAGCAGTAGTAATATAATTACTATAAATAATTGTTATTACGAGATCAAGGTAGTTTATAATAAGACGATCCTAAAAACCGCGTAGGTACTGCTTAAAAGCAACATAAAACAACACTGCAACATGAGGTAGCCTGTGACCACGACTTGCACCATAATGTGTACTTCAAAATACTTTTCTTAAAATTTCAGTGTACGAAAAAAAACATGTACCTTTTTGTTAAAAATTTTGAAAACAAAACATTATTATTAACAATTATGCTAATATGTCTAACAATATCACAACCTTTACAGGCAAATGTCGCTATTAAAAGTAACAAACAACTCTGGTGAAAACAAAGAGGCAGAACAAGAATCAAACTTCAATTTATATTGATGCCATAATTGCACAGGTACCAATCATTAAGTTAATATATCTTCTCTCTATCGCGCATAACAAAACGAACATCAGGATCAACGACAAATGTTAAAACTGAACTTCCCTTCCAACAGATTCAAACGCTGTGATTTTCGTCTGCCCCACACAAAATGAATGATATATAAATAAACCGAATGAATAATTATTGACAAAAACAACCAACGGTATATAAGTATGGATCACTCAAAAAACAGAGCTAGTTTTAATTATTGGCTCAAAATAAGGTGTAATATGTCAAGTTCAGGAACGAGAAATGGAAGAAAAATTTAGAAATTTGAGAACTCGTTCCAAAGAAATCGTGCCAAAATTAAGAATTGGGATTGGAGTAACAAGCACAGAAAAAGAAGGAAAAGAAAAGTAAAACCCGAACAAAATAGTCCAGGCGGGATGGTAGCGCTCTGTATAAAAAACTACCCTACTCAGGCTAGCAACTCGCCGTGGAGTGACGTGGGTAAAAGAAAAAGAAAGAAAAAATAGGAACTAATTACCCGGATAACGTCAGAGATTATTACAGTAACGCAACTGGATCCGTGATTCCACCAAGAAGCGTGATAAATATATCTAGCACCTGAAAGAAGAATAATATACGAATTTTAAATAAAAGAAAAATATAGCGGTACAAACCCAGATAGATGGCTTCTGCAACTGTTTTAAAGGAACACACTTCAAAACAAAACTCGTTACCATATTAAAACAAAATGAAATAAAATATCACAATTAAATATGCACGCAAGGAAACAACTATAGGAAACTAGTTCAGTTAGATTAAAAGAAGGTTAAAAAATGAAATAAACAAATGACTTGTTACCTACTTAACACTGGCGGACCTTCTAAGAAGATACTGCACCAGGTGCTAAAGAGGAAGTTGGTCGACAGAAACCAATAAGTTTCCAATTAAATATTAGTGAATAATTTTGCCTGGCATGGGGAAAGTAGTTCGAGTATAGCGAACGAAAATCAATATAAATTGTTGGTTATTTTGCAAAAAGAAAAGCCCGTGACCGGTTTTACTGTTCCTGCAGATCATCAGACGAACGCATCTCTTTTTGCAAAGCAACCTACTAAATTCTGGCATAATACACAAATTAAGGTGTATTTATAGTTCAAATGCTTCTCGTGCGCCCTCTATACTCGAATATAAGCAACTAACTATCGATGACTGTTTCCAGTCTCCCACGTGATAGTGTAGATGGCATTGCCAGACAAAATTTTAATAGCGATTCAAAAGACAAGATGAAAAATGAAATAAACAAATGACGTGTTACCTACTTAACACTGGCGGACTTTTTAAGAAAATACTGCACCCAGTACTAAACGAGGAAGTTGGCCGACGGAAATCAATAAGTTTCCAATTAAATATTAACGAATAATTTTAATAGCGAGTCAAATAACAAGATGAAAAATGAAATAAACGCGGGCTTTTCTTTTTGCAAAATAACCAACAATTTATATTGATTTTCGTTCCCTATGCTCGAATTACTTTCCCCATGCCAGGCAAAATTATTCATTTCTAAGATTTCGTTGGCCGTTGCAGTTGTTGTTGCTAGAATTTGTAAAAAATCTAACCGTTGAGAGTTTCAAGAATTGAATGTTTGTATTGACGGTGTTAACAAGTAGAGGGGCAAACGAAGAATATATAAGCCCTATCGAATGGTGGTGAGTCTCTCTCCTCTCTCGCTCTTTCGAAGTTTTCAGTAAGTGTACGTCTTACACTGGTGGTTACAACCCGATAATGGCGCCAAGTATTAAAGTTCTATAAGTAAAATTGTTACATTTTAATTTTGCACAAAGTGTGCTTTGTATACAACTGTCAATGAAGTAAGAGATAGTGTTTGTCGTACTGGTTGATTACCTACACATTATAGAAGAGATTTGCGAGTTAGGATGGAGTATGGAGGTTGAAATTGAGATAACCCTTTGCTGATATGGTTGCAGTTAGCAGTCATTGTGATTGCTATCCAGATTGAATGTTCCTGTAGGCAACAGTCGTTGATGGTATGATGTCAGTCCTAGGAGCAGCAATAGAATCCAGGTAACTGTTGTTTTGTTTGCATATGTGCATAAACATGTGTTTTGTACTTTGTGGGTGTACTGTTATGAACTAAAAGGATAAATTTGGGTAGTGTTACATTATTGCACTTTTTTTCTTTATGGAAATTTAGGTTTAAGAAGTTATTGATGATATTAATAACTTTTGGTATGTACACGGTAAAAAGGTACTTTTGGGGATTGACGTGCTATATTTGCACGAAGGTTTAAAGGATTATTATGAGCTCGTACTAAACCGGAGGTAAAGCAAAGACTGTGGAAGAGCCCTGTTACTTTTTTTTGTAGATCATAGAATTGTAAATATTTATTTGTGTGATTATGGATTTCAAAATGTTTTGTGAAATGTGTTATTTTAACAAAGAGGATGTATATGATGTATAATTAAAGCGAGTTTTATGTTGATCTGGGAGTGTTTTTGTCTATGAATATATTAATAAACTTAGGCGTTTTCACCGTAGCAGAATTTTTTTGTACTTAGTTTGGTTTTTCAGAAAAGCAGCTGAGCAGCCGTGGCGTACTTTGTTGCGAAGCAGAGTTATTGTAAGTTTTGTAGGTATATAAACAGCATCGAAGGTTTGTAGCATGTTTGCCAATAGAGGAGATTTCGCAATTTTATGGCGCCCGAAAGTGGGGAGTTTTTATGGCATCCAAATTTATATATATATATATATATATATATATATATATACATTTGGATGCCATAAATGCCATATATATTATATATATATATATATATATATATATATATATATATATCAGGTTATCATAAAGTAAGGGATATATTTTAAATTATGGTAACTTTTAACAAATTAAGTTAATAACAAGAAATAAATGAAATCTAATTGCTTATGAAATGGGATTTAGTATGCCCAAATCAGGTTACGGCAATTGCTCAATATGACCTCCATTTTGTTGTTGTAAGATCACCATCTTTACCTCCAAATTGTAAACAGCATTTCGTAACATTTCTGGTTGAATTGTACCAATTTGCTCCGTAATACTGTCTTTTAATTCTTGTAGCGTAGTTGGTCGTCTTCTAAACACTAAACTTTTTAAATAACCCCACAGCCAGTAATCCGCTGGGTTTAGATCAGGTGATCTTGGTGGCCATGAATTTACGAAATGTCTGCTTAACACGCGATCTTGAAAACGTTGGTTAACAATTCTTTGACTGGTCGAAAAATGTGCGGGGTGCTCCATCCTGCATAAAATTATGTTTTCAATTCCGTAGTGCTCGTTTTGCAGCTGTGGAATAACATAATTTTGTAACATTTGCAAGTATCGTTCACCATTTACAGTTACAGATACGGCTTGTCCATTCTGCATTTTCTCGTAGAAATACGGACCAATAATAAAATCAGCTGTAAAACCGCACCAAACGGTGACTTTCTTGTCATGAAGACCTTTTTGAACGTTTTTTCGCGGATTTTCTGCAGACCAGATTCTACAGTTTTGAGTATTGACTCCACCATTCAGAGTAAAATGTGCCTCATCTGTCCATAAAATACGGGATAACCATTCGGGTTCAATTTCCATCTGAGCCATTACTCGCAAAGAAAAATCGTACCTAGTAGCCAAATCTGCGTCCTTTAATTCAAACAGCATTTTCAGTTTATATGGATACATGTATAGAATTTTGCGTAAAATTTTCCAAACCGTGGTATACGGCATTTGCAATCGCTTGGATATCGCATTTGCACTGCTGATTGCGAGTGAATTGCTTCTGGCTATGTCTTGATTTTCATGAAGAACCTCTGCAACTTGGACATCACTAATTATTGGTCTTCCTGATCTTGGTAAGTCAGTTACGGACCCTGTTCTTTCAAATTTTTGTATCAAATTGCGGTACGCTTTCATTTGAAAGGGTCACGCTCTCAAACCCATACTCGTGCGAAATCTTCGTAATCCAGCGGTGTAATTTCTGCCGGATTCATAATAGCACTGAACTAAACCAATTCTTGTTTGTAAATCCATGTTATTACAGTTGAGTCGTTTGAACTCAACGTTTACTTGAGTTTTAATTTCAAAATAAAACTTCAAATTGAATAATTTCGTTTTGACACTAGTGTCAACAATTGTTATGACAACGCTTTCGTTTCTCATAGATACGGTAAAATCCCATTCATTAAGCAACTAGATTTCGTTTATTTTATGTTACTAACTTAATTTATTAAAAAGTTGTAATGATTTAAAATATATCCTTTACTTTATGATAACCTAGTATATAAACTCCAGTAAACTTAACAAAATATGAAAAATAAGTAGTGGGTATGGATGAGTTTAAGTTCGTATACTATATTATGTATTGATATAAGCACATAATTCTTGCTCAGATGCAATCAACGATCTGTTTGATATTTGATATATAATTACTTTTTCTTTCAGAGATAATATTGTATAAATATAACAATCTTAGCCTTTGTGCTTTAGGAGCGGATAATCGTTACTAAAGTTCCTACGCTCTCTTTAATGACGTTGTCTTGCTTATGTTAAATGTTTTAATTTAGTGGCGCCTGACATTTTCATCCCACTGAAGTTAAAGTTCAGAGTTCGTCCGGAAGTCTCCAGAAGTACTTACCGTTAATACGGATAAAACAACACCTATGGTTAAACTTCTGAGAGAAATTTAGGGTGGTTCTATTCTTATCTCACCTCACACCAATTAACTTCTTGAACAGCGACTTCGCTATTAGTATTTTGTCCTTGCTGTTTTACCCAAAGCAGTAGAAACAAATTAGATGGTGTTTAGTCTCACTTTAATAAAAAATAGGTGAACCATATCAGCACCTAGAAGAAATAATTACGATTCGTTGAAGTTGTTTTGTATAAGGCTGAAAGTCTTATTATGCTGCATCTGGACTATTTTTACCGAAAATAAATAGTGTTCTTTTACGCGCCTGAAGCTGTTACTTTATCTTGAGGCTTTCCGCTCAAACAAGGGTTCTTCTACGTGATTGAAATAGAGTAAATAATAACAGTTACGCTTCTGTATAATCCTTTAATGCAATAATTTATAGTCAAAGTATAAAAGAAATAATGAAACTAACCCGTATAACTAATTGCTAAATCGGTCCTACACTACTTAAAAAAACTAATTATAGCTCATACCAAAATGGTAGATATAATTATAATTGTCCTTAAATAAACTAAGTCCTAATACCCAAATGTAACGTAAGTGAATTCCTGTACTAAAATATACTAGCCCCACAACCGGTTCATAACTTTCGTTGTAAACGTGAACTTTCTGGAATGTTGAAAGATCGGCTATTCATACGACAGAGCACGCGGTGGATGCTTACTTCACACAAACCCCAGGAATCTATGAATCTGGTTAAATAACCTTATTATTTCGAACGATGTCGACAGGCACTTACAATAATGATAATAATAATAATTAGGATCGATCCTACCTTATATCGTAGACAAACTGTTCTTCGGGGAAGACTTCAGGAAGCTTCACCACTAGACTGAATTGTTAAACACAATCCGTTTGCACTTGCATTATTCAAAATTCACTTGCTTACCGTTTAGTCGTGCTCCACTCACTGCGCTGCAAACCGAACGACACGCTTTAATGTCCCCTCATAATGCACCCTTCCTTTTTACAGGTAGGAATGGATGTACAACAGAGTCTAAACAAAACTCTGGCGGGATTAGCATCGCCCGTTTGTGGCTGCGGTAGATTGCAAAAGACTATATCTCAGGGGTTTAGAAAACAAACTTAAATTTTACCCAGACAAGTTATAGGGATGCAATTTAGAACATGACAAAAGAAAATACTTTAATACAACTTATATATTGACGTTTAGTTAATAACATTGATAAAAAAATTAAATATATACCGTTATTTTCTTACAACAAAATTTTCATGCTTCAAAATCACTAAGTGTAGTTTATATATCTACACTCTCATAATTTTAAAATTTTGTTTTAAACTCTACCAGATAAGATATTAGAAAATCTAAAATTATTATTGTGCTTAGGCACAACTTCAAATTAACGTTCTAAATGAAAAGAAATCATAAATACACTTTGTTGTATTTAACATTAGTTAGGCGAATTGAAATTAAACATTTTAATTGAACATAATCTCAAAATCCACAAAAAAAGGTTTTATGAAAGCTTTTATGTTTACAACTCATAAGGTTATATAGGAAAACAAAGATAATATTAAAAAAGTTAAGGTATTATTCTTCTAAATAATTGAGATTTAAAATGTAACATATGCACCTTGTTCAGTCTCAAAAGTAAATAAGATAAACTCATACCTGTATTTATGATATATTAAAGGAAACGTATACTTAAACAATGAGCTTACGGCTTGTTCAGAACTATAGGATCTTCATACGGTTTGTTGAGACGAACACCATCGTTGTTTATTTTGGTTGTTAACCTCAAACTTCAAATTTGTAAGAGCCAATTTTATTGTTCCACAAACATATGTTTTGTTAACGGAGTATTTAATTTAGTTTAGAAGGTAAATAACGGCAACATGAATTCTTGTACGATAAAAGATAATATTTGTAGGTGGTAAGATTAATGCATAGGCTTAGATAGCCTAGAATAGATAATTAGATCCTCCATCAGAGAATATTTTACCGGAGGATATATCATTGGAAGATACTTCATCAAAGAACCCTATAAAATAAACGTGTTACAAAAACGAAGTATTGTAATACGCCACGAGGAACCGTCTGAATGTTTTATCTGTAATCAGCTCATCATTCATGCTCATTTTGAACGGGTAATTCAGGTAGACTTTCTCCATGCGCATTTTGCTAGTATTCTGAAACGATATTTATGTATTTTAAGAAGAATAAAAGAAAAATACACCTTTTACTTACCAGGTACGACATCTTTAACGGTAAACGGCATGTGATCAAAAGACGGTCAGATATGAAGAGCAACACAAATTTATTCTGGTTTAAAAATAACCACACATTTTGAGAGAGGGACAAACAAGAAAACCATCCTAAATGACAGATTCATATATACACAGTTGTGTATTTATGGACATATTCAAAGGTTTACCAATTAGAAAATTACACCTGATTATAATTATTTATATTATTTATACAAAAGAAAGAATATTAAATTAAAACTAAAGCTCAACTTATTTAGTGTATTATTTTATAATACTGAAGGGAAATGTTACACAAATCAAAACTAACTTGTGATTGTAAACGGTATTAATATAAAATTAAGATGAAGAAATACTTGTATAGGGAAGGAAGTGGGACCTCAATGTAACATGGCAAGAGAACGGTGAATTGACATGTTACAATAATACGTAACAATACTCGCAAAGCTTTTGGGGCTAAATTAAAAACAGGTTACTACTACTGTATTACACATATCCATACCAACACACAAGCAAAATGTAATCTAGTGACGAGGTATTCCACTAAACTAGATTGGTTCAAAACTAGTATTAAAAGGAATACTAAATACTACAACTACTGGCGCGGCACAACCTTAATTTGCGTTTTTACAATTTTTGTCTTTCTTCATATTGGAATTGTGTGCCGCTTGTGAAATATTTTAGAACTATCAATTTTATTTAAATGTGCATTTTGAATTTCAAATACCTTCTTAATCTTGTTTGGGAATTAAACCACAACAAACATACAGGG
Organism: Platerodrilus igneus; assembly: GCA_036346225.1. NCBI lineage: Eukaryota > Metazoa > Arthropoda > Insecta > Coleoptera > Lycidae > Platerodrilus > Platerodrilus igneus. Next base: position 5,809,246 of record JARFIW010001503.1, on the reverse strand, counting down.
AGTATTTCAAATACCTGTTATTAACATGGATACTTGTTATTCAAATTTTTAAACTTGATGTTAACGATTTAGCACCTTTATAATAACTTTATTAAGTTTTTGTTGTTCCAAAAGAAAATTTTTTGTGAACAAAATGCACATATCGTAACAAAGTATTCGTTTTTATTTAGTTATGAATATCAAATAATTTAAAGTATCGGTTAATTTCTAAGTAGCATAAAAGATATAAATTCCTTAGCATAAAGAAATTATAGTTTTGTGGTTTCTAACTTATGTTTATAAAATTTATGTTTAGTTCAAAGAAGATATTAAAAATTACAATTTGCAATTTATTTTTTTTGGCCTTTGAATAATTTGTTTTTTTAGAAATTTATAGATACGCCTAGCTTTCACCCCCAAGATTGGAGGTTCTCGTAATGACTGATTTAAAGGTAAGGAATTAATTCCTTTTTAAGGTTACATGTGTATAAATCCATTATTTGTCCAATAATTTGTTACATGTAAACGAGCGAGCCAGGAAGAAAGGAACGAATTAACAATAATGAACGAACTCGCCATAATTACGTTAACAAATAAAGTGAACGAAACAAAATTGAATGCCACACCAACAGAGTCGAAGATTGGGTGAGAGGGGAGGGTGTGTCTAAAGAAGGAAACAAAAGAACTCAACCTAATTTCCCCATACATGCCAACTGAACACTAGGCTGTCCAATACAAAAATATACAACACTTAACTAATAATGCAGACAAATACACAGAATAATTATAAGGTTTATTCCAGAATTTATATAGTTATTTACACCCCATTACCCACACCAATCTACTAAAACATAAGACACAAATACACATTTATAATAGTACATTTAGGTACTATCAATAAACCAGTACCAATGACTAATCAAATATCACAGTCGATGAATAAGTATCAGGTGCGTATACAATTTCAACCCTAATTAACTAGGTTATTCATCAATATACAAAACGATATCACACAAAACTTACAATAAATCCTATTCCTAATAATCACAGCATTAAATAATCCATAATACTTTACTCATCAATCTCTTAATATGTCTATAATACAAGCAAACCTACGTATCGTAAATGACTAAATCAAGCGTTAACTGTTGGCCACAATGATATTTTCTTGCGCAAGGTGTAAAGGGTTTTGGTAACTCTTCAAGCAGTAACGAACAGTTACACAAAAAGAAATGCGAAGCATTAATATTAAAACTTAAAACATAATTTTAAAGTTTGTTTACAACTGTATCTCGATTTTGTAGTAATATATTTTATAAAACTTTTAAGCACTATTTAAAAAAATGATAACAAACCATGCGTACACTTTAACTGTATCGTAACACCACTTGTGCGTCCAATTAATAGCATACATGTTTTTTAATTGTTTGATGGGTTTATAATTAATAAATAATAGGTCATTGAACAAACAACAGTCATAGTGTATAATTTCAATTTCGTGTTTTATGTATGATAAACGCCAAGTATATTTTATAAAAATATTTATTACCGTATTAGTAGAAAGCCTAATTGCAAAAAAGAAAACCAACACTCGAAGAAAGAATTCCAATCACTTCAACGAACACTCACGGCAAAACCCGTTATAGAATAGCCAACAACTTTGAGCATATTTCTAAGCTTCAAAACTATAACAACCGCTTTATTTAATTACAATTAAACAATTGTAGATTTATAAATCAAGTGAAGGACTAGCATAGTTGGTTGCCTAACTGAACTATTGCAAACTTAAAACAAGGAAAGTGTAGCGAATCCGTATTTTAAGTAAGTTAAAACTGAAATGGTCTTCAAATCGAGGAGGCGGGTAAATTTACAAGTACGGAATGGAACGAATCAAACTGACTTTTTTATTGATAAGTTATTGGGAGTTTTATTGGTTCCAGTTTGTTCTTGTTTTGCGTATGTTTAATTTAATGCAGGAGCAAGAGTGTGTTTCACATATTTTGAATGTGTAAAAAATCTTTCTAAAGATCAGTGTATTTCTAATGTACAAAAAGAAAATTTTATATCCAATCTGTAGTAAATTTTTAGTAAAATTTTATAATTCCTGTTTAATTGCTTCCTTCATTTGAAACGGCCTTAACCCTTTTCTTTACTTTTAAACCTGGTTAGCTGGCGCGCTCTTACCCGTTAAGATTGGTCGTATTATCCCCCTCCACCGTTTCTACGGTCTTACCCTAGGCGGTTCCGTGGATCAGATAGGTTTACATGACTGCCGATCTACAAGGTCCCGGGTTTGATTTCCGACACGGACTGCTTGAAAAATGTTTGGCGGTCTTTCTTCACAAAAATACGTCTTCGTTCGGACGAGGAGTAGAATGTAGGTCCTATGTGTGTATTGTCACGCACGTTAAAGAGCCCAACCCCAATTTGCATAACAAGGGTTCGGCTAAATTACCAATTTTCCAGTTATAAAAAAACTCGCTTCCTGGGCGGAGCATTGGAAAATCACATGTAGGGTCTTAACACCAGCAGTCAATTTCCCTCCTAGAGATTTTCCATTTGATTTGGCCATTTATTGCATTATGTATTTCAATCGTGTGTTCAGTTGACAAGGAAGAATCTTTCTCTAACACGTTGACACCACTTTTAAGATAGCACTTCCTCATTAAAACGTTTTGTTAACAACGCTTTAGTAAAAAGTGCACCACAATGCTACGTTAGTTATTTTTAAAAATGATGTTTCATGTAGTTTACACTCGCTGTGAAGTCAATAACATTATTACTTAAGAACATAAAGGCTGCACCAAACAATGTTGGGATGGAATCAATTGCATCAATTGCATATTATTGTTAATATTCGTATGAAATAGGGTTAGGTTATAAATCGAACCTTAAGTTCCTACTACATTGACTACTCAAAACGTTTTGAGTTGTTTTCACAATTGTTTGTGTTTGTTCTAAACCTCTATAAAATACACGAAGCGATAATTATATTACTCAAAAGTTGTAGTATACCGAATAACCCAAGACAAATGACGATGCTTTAACACGCGTCTAGATTCGTAAACAGTCGAACATACTCCTATGGTTACCGAAATTGTGCTGTAATCCCGTGAGAACTTACTAACAATCTGGGTTCTGAATCAACCTAGAATAACTTGAATACAAATTCAAGATTCGGACTGCCAATCAACCTAGTGTTGTTATAATATGCCATTGATAAAAAAATATGATCGGAAAGGAATTTGCAGCAAATCCAACCTAGTTAGTTAAGGCTATATTCAGATTTGTTTGATGAAATGACCTCCTTCTGATTGACATTGCAAAGACGATTTCCAGGTTTGAGTTATTTTTCACACCTTTCGTTGAAAGCTACTATGCAGCCATCTACGTATATTTTTAAGAATTTATTATTAACGCAGTTGTACGTGACTTTTAAAAACATACTAACACAATTGATTGATTGCTTTATTATTGGTATCGAACTGATCAATCTGTTCTATCATGTGCGGTCGGCTTGTCTCCTTAATAAAAAACATATAAACGCTGAGACAATTGGTTAATGATGTAATTGTGAAGGATTATTGTCAAACTATATGATTTTAAATAATTTACAAAACCTGTAGACAGATAAGAGCTATTATATATTATGTAGGTCGTTGTTTAAGTTTACTAATTTATTATGTTAATTTTCTAAGCAATAAGTACTGCTAATTACAACTTTGATTTTGAAAGGATACACTTTAAGAAGAGATCGCTTGTATATTACCTACTTAAATCATCAATAGATTATATTACTTCCGTTCTCTACATTTCTTACTAAAAAACACATTCCGGTTAGTTGCACTATGTGTCATTGTCTATTAGGAAGCAAAAGAAGATGAAACAACAGTTGTTTCTACGGTTGTCTACTTTAGAATAAAGTTATATTATAAGAGAAATGTTTTCTGCACTTTTTAAAAGTGGTACTTACACAAAGATGTCATATAACGAAAGCGCTATTTGAGGTCTTCATTGGTATTTTTTTGGTATTTTGTATTATATACCATGTAAATGGAAGAAGTTTGCTGGATACGTTTTTAATAGAAACTTGATAACATAAATAACCTTTATCTGATAATCTAAGCTAACGAAACTATCCCAGTGGTGAATTTTATTCTGTAATTTGAATCGTAGAGCACACTATACAATTTTGATTCGCACAAGGAGTCGGCGGAGAAGATACTTACAATCGTATTTTGGGCTCATCGTGGTGTAGTTTTTATTAATCTCGGATCCGAACAATGACAACAATGCTCAATATTACTGCGAACTTCTGTCTTGTCATGCATAGTTGCAGTACTTGGCACTGTCTCTTCGACAAATTACACAGTAAACACTAATAATCATATATAGATTCTATCATCATCATCATTAGGTCTTCAGTCCTGGAACTGGTTAGACGCGTACCATCATTGTTTCCTATTCTGAACTAACCTACAGATTTCCCTGAAATTTGCACAGTCTGCATCTATAACTATCTGATCTAGGTCTACATCTACCTCTTTTTTCCTATCTCTGCTTGTAATATATCCCATACTATTCCCCAAAAATGCCTTAGAACGTATTCTGCCCTTTTATTTCTCTTATCTTTTTCCCCAGATATCCTTGTTCCCCTACTATTTCTATAACCTATTTGTTATTATCTTTGTCTGTCCATGCTATCGTCCTCATACATCTGAAGCAAGGCATTTCAAAAGGCTGCTACTGTTTTTCTGTCTGCGTTTCAGACTGCCCGTATGTCTTAGGCATACTGTGCTGTGTTCCACACATATGCTTTCAACAATTTTCTTCTTGTTCTATGTTTGTTGTCTTTCCTCATAGGCGCTGTTCTTTCTTGTTAGATGCAGTTCGGTCACCTTCTATTGTTTTACAATTATATACCCTACTTCTCCGACCTTCAGTGGTTGTGAAGGGAGGTAAGCAGCCTGTGGCTGCCAAGTTCCCCAACACTTAACCATTTACCAATTTAATATATTTTCCAATATATCTTTTCACACAGTCATCATTAGTTGCAGATATTTCGCAACCAACAACTAGTTGTTTATACTAATCATCATATTTATCTGCACTTATTTTTTCGTCATTAGGTTTTCCGTCTCAAAACTGGTTGGACACCTACCTGCACTTATTTATATAATGAGTTAGCCTACATAGTTCCATGAAATTCTCACACAGCATGTGTATACAGCTCGTTCCCCTTCTATTGTTTTCTAATTTTTTGCCCTATTTCACCGAGATTTAGTGAAGGGGGTTAAGCAACTTGTGGCAACCAAGACCCCCCAACACTTAGACATTTGCCGAAGTAATGGTTTTCCAGTAAATCCTTTCACACACTTAACACTATTCGAGATTATTGCCCAACCAATTCTTGTAGTTACTTATAATAATCATCATGTTTAAGCAGTTATTTTTTTCGTCATTAGTTTATCCATCTTGGGATTGGTTGGACGCGTACCTCCATTGATTTCTATTCTGGGCTAGCCTACACATCTCCCTGAAACCCCTACAACCTACATCTTTTACTATCTGTGTGCAGTAGTCTAACCTAGGTCAGCCTCTTCTTCTCTTTCTTCCTATCTCTGCTTCTAATACATTCCGCACTATTCCTTCATGCCGTAGTATGTGGCCTATCAACCTATCTCTCCTCTTTTTTTACCGTTTTCCACATATTTCTTTCTTCCCCTACCATTTTTAGTACCTTTTTCTTGTCCGCATAGATTCTATATTAACTGTTAAAATTTCTGATAGCAAGACAAGCAAACCTTAACCATTTGTAATAAGCTATAAAATTAGGTATTTGTTGCAAATAAGCTGTTTTTCATCCTTAGTCTACTAATCACGGTAGATTTTTTTATAAGGTATTTAACAGAAAAACGTCAGCCTACTCTCAGTAAAATTCGAAGTGAAATGCAAAATATTTAAATTTATGGGATGTTGCTTTCACAAAACTTCCTCAACATTGGTTGTGGAAATGGGGATGTATGTGTTAAAATTAAATCTTCAACTGTATAAAAAAACTGAAATAGCTGATTAAGCTCTGGAAGATATACTAAGTACAAGTACTAATTACAAACACTGTGAAAAAGAGCTACACATGAAAAACTTGAAACCTCCACCTGTGAAAACAAAATAAATATTTGAAAAATTAGTGGAAATGGAATTTAACCATCACTTTCTATAACTATTTCCACTAAGGGCGATATTAAAATTAGAATTAATTAAAAAAAAAGATAAATAATTAGTTTTATAAAAATATGGGTAATTAAATTTACCCTATTTGTTACTAGAAGTGGTGTTGTAAGAATTTTTTTTGTTGAAAGGAAAAAATTGCTAGTTGAAACAAATTAGAAATTACAGGAATGAGCGAAGAGAAAACAATTGAAAAATCCGTCAAGACCATTTATTTACAGGATTAGGTCAATCCTCAATTTTTAGTAAGTCATTGATCCCATATGGAAAACAACAAGCTTGTTGTTATTTTCTAATTTGATTCAATTACAAGACTAAGTTCTATATTTCGTACCCACAATCTTGCAAAAAACAATCCAGCTGTTGTGAAACCTGGTTTGTAAAGTCGCAAATAACTATTTACTCTTTCCAAAAGTTCGTGTAAACATCTTATTGCTTAAGAAATATCTCATGGTTTCGAACTTGTTTCATACACACAGCGCGTGGGCATTAAAAATTTTCTTCTGATATGACTTCCCCTGCTTGAACTGTCCTAGCAAGGCATTTTCTAAATCCGCTCACTTTCACAACATCTTCGAGGCAAGCGGGTTGAAAAGTCGTTGATGCTGAGACTTGCTGTCCAAAAATTTTAAGTTTCTTAATTTTTATTACAGCGCAAATTCTCTGTAGGGTTAACAACCACGATAATAAGACAACCAGACAACAGTAGTAGGAGGGGAAACCACTTGTCCATCTCCGGGTAACCTCTGGCTGATCAACAAGTTTGTGATCTTGAAGCAGATCTATCCCGTACTATATTAGTCTGGGGCCAATACCTTTCAATAATCCAGCCGGAACCTGTGTCTAACCACCCGAAAGGCAGCCACCAACAGTAGTGGTTAAGGGTAAGTGACTTTTGCTGGACTCCAAAAGGGTCTGTCTATTAATTGTTTTTGCAATCCCCTTTTCGATTATAGCTATGTTCCAAATCGCCAAGATCCAGTCTGTAAGACTCGGCACTCCATTGTTAAATATCGTAATCTTGTATTAATTAATTAAATTCTTTACTAAAAGTATATGATTTCTTGAAAGTACTAATTGATTCATATTTTCAATAAACATTGTAAAATAAGTTAAATTACAGTATGTACGTGATTATTAGATCTGATGCTCATTTTAGTCACAAGAGTCAAAATGTTCTTTAAATAATATTGTTTTTTAATATCACTAAGCCCTGTGAACTGATTTAATTTTTTATTGAATGAAAGTTATTTGTTATACAATAGATACTTTCTGATTTTAACAGGTTTAATTTTCTAAGAAGGGTAAATTGAAAAGTTTAGAATGATTCACTTCAATAGAATTTCTGTATCTACCCTAAAATCACCTCTTTTTAATACTTGCTAGATAGTGTGGCGTCCAACTTCACTTTATTTAATTTTCTGTGTTACAAAAAATATTTCAACCCTGCCCTTCCTCTTGATCTTCCATGGGATAATAGCCAAGTAGCCGCCAGAGCAGTAAGTTTTTATAGTTCCAACTCTTACGCGTAAAACGTTCAATTCCCCTTAAATTCCTAATTGTTGTCCTATCTCCTCCCTAGGGGCCTAAGTTGGAAAAATTAAAAATAAAAGCCGTTGGATTAGTTCACCAACGTGAGGCTAGAAAAAAATTGGGAACAGTGTGTAAGTTAGTAATATTTCTTGCATTAATGTAATGTGCTGTTTAATGAAAATAAGGAAAAACATATTTAGTTTCATCATAGAAAAATTAATTACTATAAGCAAGAACGGCAAATCTTAAAAACGCAATATTTAAGAAAATACAAAACCTTTTTAATTTTTTTAATTAATTTTTAACCACTTAAACAGATTAAAATGATAAGTAAAGGCATTACTAATATAGTGAATACTGATTCAAAAGTAGAAACTGAGTTCTTAGTTTTTTACATTCTAACGGACCAACTCTGCGATTAATACAAATCTTAATACATATAGTAAACTAAAGACGAAATAAGTATAATAACGTTAACCAAGTAAAAAAATAGTAAAACATTGGACTTAATTCAAAAGGAGATTTTAGTCCTAACTTAAGTTTAAGCAAAAATCCAGTATTTGGGACCTTTTACCAAGCTTATGTTTTGTAAAACTTAATGAAATTTTGTAATTTTAAAGATCTTATAGCAATTTAATTATACACCGCAAAGTTGACAAACGTAACAAGATAACTGAAACATTTGTCCTCCACTGAATTTTTCATCTGCATATACATACTGAAGCAAATTTTTAATATGATAATAGGATTTAGTTTCACTAGAAGAAAAATAACTGAAATAGTATTTAATCCTGCCTATCTTGAAAACTGTTTTATAGCAAATTCTATGAATATAAATATAATAAAGTCAATATGTTGGTTGAAATAAAATCTTCTCAAACTAATACTGCGACACGCGCAGTTCGCCATGTAATACCAGGAGTGTTGCATTAAAAAGATTTGACTTTATAATTTAATAATTTGTACCTACGCTTAAAATTAATTTAATTGTGGCTTTACATTCATTAGCCTTTTAGAATTAGAATCTTCAAATTAACAAAGCAATTTAAATTTTTTGCATGTACTTTACTGTACAGATTTGACAGGCAGGCAATACTCACATTCGCATATTAAATACTTACATTGTAATAGTTGAAATCTTTGAATAAACACTCAAAATAATTTTTACTCCTTTCTATTTCACAAGATTACCTTGTCGTATCTTGCTCATGGTAGTAGTCCAACAAATATCTGACAGAAGCTTTTTATTTTTTGCGAATGAAAACGTTTAGTTAAAGCTTACTTTTGTAATGGATATCGTCAAATTTTTTAATTAACTAAAGATATTTTTTTACTCTAAGAGTGTCTAATGTACATTAATTGATAGTATATAATTCCCAAACTTAAATTAAAGCAAAATCCAGTGTTATTAGCTGGTTGCAAGACCTGTTTCGTATACACTTTTTTTTGGAATTAAGAGGAGTAAAAATTTTGTTCGTGAAGAACTACACCTCGTTAATTGTTGCGGTTTGAAGAACTTGGATCTTTAAAGCTGTACCAGAATTTTTAGGTAATCTTCCGATTATTTAATTTAGATTTGATGTCTTCATATCGCCTTCTTACTGTGAGTATGCTTTGGAACAATTTGCGTATAGAGAAACACACTGCAGGACTAATATAGTGACAAATTTACTATAAGAATAACAAAGCTGCTAAGGGGGGTGTAATTTTTTTTATCGTGATAGTCATTCTCTATTACGAAACTGTCTATAAGACATCTAAACATTCTGTAATTGTTTACGTAACTTCAATAAAAATTGTCGTATTTATTATCATGTACAAACAAAGTAAATAGTATGTACACATTAGACGTGATTTTTATTTATTACAAGTAATGTTCTTAAGTACTCTCGCATAAGATGCTGCGTATAAGGAGCCGAGAATGGCTATTCCTAATATTTATTTGTATTAACAATTTATGGGTTAATTCCGATGACCATCTTTATTACTATATCTATTACATGTGATAAACGTTCTAATTACGTTTCTTGCATTATCCTAACATGCGCAATTGACCTTGTTAGAAGTGCAACGTTCAGTGGGGATTTTATGTATATAAATGTGATTACATTTTGAATTGTCATAGTCAGTTAGTGCTTCTACAATCGTAACTATGAAAATTTTAGTGGTAGGTAGCTTCTGCTGTTTAACATGCACGTGTTTACAATTTAATTGTGTTGGATTTTTTTACTGTTGTGTGGATCATAATTAAATAAAAATCGAGAAAATAATATATAAATACAGTTTGTTAAAACACATTTTTAGTGTGTTCTTCTGTAATTGAAAATGTCTAAATAATCCATAAGCAAAGTTTTATTAAAATTATTAGTTAAAATCAAAAATTAATTAAAATTGATGATCTTAATATTACGCATATTACCAGTATATTTAATAAATTAATATAAATATAATCTAAAAAGACAGAAAACAAGTTGATAAATAAAAAAAAGTATAGGAAATATATACCGGATAGATTAGAGGTATGAACATACTATATAAATGTGAGATAGGAGTTCTCTAGTGAGAAAGCTAGACGAATTCAAGACACCATACATAAGCACCTTGGTTGGAAAAGGTTGCACAATGTTCATTTATTTAGATTTCTAAAACGATGTCGAACGCATTTTTGAGTTTTACTTTAAAAATCTTTTCACTTTGACGGTTAGCGGTAATTTTTTTTTATTTTAAAATTCTGTGTGCTGTACGGTTTTTGATATTCATGGAATCGAACTTTTGTGTCTAAAGAAAATAAACCCACAGAGAAATAAAACGCAAAAAGCACATAGATACACATATAGATTCATGTATGCTTCTACATGTTGGATTTTCTTCTTACAACATATTTGAATTTACATACCGTTTAAATTTTAATCTACTCAAAATTTCGAAATAAAAATTTATTTTACTACAATATTTTTTTCATATGTACTGCACATTTGCTGGAGAGAACGAAAGCAAATATGAAAAACGTGTTACCTAGAATAAAAGTTATCCGTTAAGTTATATAGGTGCAAGTATTTTTTATTAAATTAATTTCGCCTTGTCAAATTTTTTTTCTAATTTAAAAGTTAGTTGGAGAGGTTTTATTTCCAGTCGTAAAATAATTCTTGTATTTATCTTAAAAAGTCCAGGCTACTGATTAAACAAACTACGTCCCCCCTCCCCCACAAAAACGTTAGAAAATTTAGCTTTATGTATATAACAAATTTAAATAGTACATAATAAGCATAACAAATTCCGCAAAACAATTTCAAATTAATAAAAATACAAAAACTTGAGTACATAAATTTAGACACATTCAAACGAAATTAATTTTTCCCATGAAGCTTCCTAATGACACTCAAAGAATGATCTAACTCAATAGTTGTACAATTAACAAATATTTATATTACTAATTAAAGCTGTACTCAATACTTAAAGTTTCGTTATTTATACCTCGGCCATTTTTAATTTAAGAGGCCGATAGTACTCCAAGTAATTTGTAGCATATACATAAAATGCTGAAAAGCTCGTCACATAAACCCAAAGTGTTTAGGTTGGGTTTTACTAGAAGTTATAAAAGTATAGATACAAATTTTTTAAATTGTCTACGAACTTATAATTCACTTACTTTACCTATTATATTACAGGTTGTGTTATCTTTGACTTCAGTCTTTGGACGTCCAGATGTGTCCCACTTGCCATCTGGTAGCTACTTACCCGGTACCGGAGGAACAGGAGCTGGTTACAGTGGTGGTTCTGGGGGTTTTATGGGGGGCAGTAATTTTGGAGGAAGTTTTGGCGGGAGTAGTTTTGGAGCTGGAGGACACGGTAGCGGGATTAACAGCGGTTTTGGAAGCTTCGGCGGCGGTCATGGTGGATTTGGCGACGGACATGGTGGTGCAACTGACCAGAAAAACATCTATTTCTTTGCCGCGCCTGATGAAGGTGAACAATCTCGCCTCCGAATTTTTGTTGCCCCTAGTGGTGCAAGAAATACGAAGATTATATTTGTTAAAGCACCAAGTTATGGCGCTGTCAAACCTGAAATTATTGCTCCACCTTCACAAACGGAAGATAAGACGTTGGTATATGTATTGGTGAAAAAACCTGAAAGTGGTGGTTCAATTACAATTCCATCCACATTAACTTCTAAACCAACTAAACCAGAAGTCTACTTTATTAAATATAATAATCAACAAGAAGCCGAACAGGCAGTAAGTGGTGGTATTCAAGAACAATCCGTTGGATCAAATATTAAAGATTTAGGAAACGAGCAATCCTTCATCAGAACTTTGAAAGATGAATCAGCCGGTATTGGAATATCTGGAGGTATTGGAGGTAGCTTTGGTGCAGGAGAAATCTCAGGTGGAGGTATTAGTGGCATCATAGGAAATGGTATTGGAGGAGGAGCTGGCGGAAGCTTGGGAAGTACAGGAGGGGGTAGTATCGGTAGTATAGTGGGTGGTGGTAAATACGGCCCTCCGGGAGCGAGTGGACCCTACAGACGATGAATAAGAGAGTTGGAAGCGTTATACCATATACACATTGCAAGCGTATTTATGTCACATAAAGCTATTTCAGTAATGTAAGTGTGATATTTGAAGTTTATTCTGTGAATATCTATTGTAATCACATCTGCATTGATATGGCATTTCATTGTATATTTATAATAAACATTTTTTATTTGCACGATATATATTATTATTTAGTCATGTCTACAAGACTTAAAAGTATATATGCTCTAATCATTTGAGTGTTATTAAATTTGCAAAGCTAGACCTGTGAGAATTAATAATGTTACTTTGCCTAAATTAGACAAGAATTTATCCAAGTGACATCCCAATTACCTCTCTAGTTACACGAAACTCATTCGTTATTGGTGTATTGTTTACGGGGTAATTGAATAACACTTTATTAATTTCAAAACCAAGAACTTTCGAAAAAAAATAAATCGTGTCTGACACTTTATTGTTGTCCTTGGTGGCCATGGAAACAAACATGAATATCGATTTCTTATTTCACTCAAATTATTGAACCACTCATAAGTAAAAATCAAAACCAATCCCAGAGAAAGACACTTATGAGTAATTGCTTCCGATCTATTTTAAATAAATATTGAAGTAATTATCATCATTAGGTCATAGAACTAGTTGAACGCGAACCTCCATTATTTTTTATTCTGAGCTAACCTACACATTTTTCTGAAATTCCCACAGCATACATCTTTTACTATCTGTGTGCAATAGTCTAATCTAGGTCTACCTTTACCTCTCTTTCTTTCTTTCTCTGCTTCTAATTTATTCTGCACTAATCCCTCATACCTTAGAACGAGTTCTATCATCCTATCTCTTCTATTTATAACTATTTTTTATATATTTATTTCTTTCCCTACAATTTCTAGTACCTCTTTAGTCATAGCTTTATCTGTCCATGATATCTTCATCGTACGTCTGTAGCACCACATTTTAAAGGCTTTAATCTTTTTTCTGTCCGCTTCTCCTACTCTCCACGTTTGACAACCGTGCTCCACACATATGCTTTCAGCAGTCTTTTCCTTGTTTCCATGTTTGTTGTCTTCGAACCTAATACGTATTTTTTCTTGTTAAATGCAGCACGACCTTGTACTAATCCTAGTTTTATACCTTTTGAACTTTTCCCATTTTGCATTATTTGGCTTCTTAGGTAGCAGAAATCTTTAACCTCTTGTAAAATCTGGTTTCCTCTTTGATTTCTAGGTTTTTTACTTATTCTTTCGCTTCTTACATACTAGTACTTTAGTTTTTTTTATACAGTCTTTGTTAGTATTGTTAATTAAGAGCTGTTTTTAACTTTTCTTTGCTAGATGCTAATATCGCTATATCATCTGCAAATCTGACCATATTAATCGTTTGTCCCTGCATAATAACCTTTCTGCATTTGACAGTATACGTTGTCTCTTCGATATATACGTTAAAAATTAATGGAGATAGCGCACATTCCTATCTCGTTGCTTTTCTAATATTTACTTCTTTGCGGACCTGCTCTAATTTTTGCTCTTTGGTGATATTGTCGGAGGCTTTCACCGCCGGAGTCATTATAAATATTTATGGTTGCGGGTTGGGACCGTGTCATATTATAAACTAAAGTCGACGTTTCGTCCACTTTTGTAAGGGGCTTGTTGGAATTTCATTCCTACATTTAACCTTTAAATTCATCTTTCTCTACCTCCAACCGTTTCGTTTCAATAACAAAGTACCTGCTGTACATCATGCGGCATCGCTACACATTTCTAGCCCTCGTTTATCTTCGTGCAGGCACATTCTTTCACGTTTCAACCCTTAAAAACTCTGAAGCTACCGCGCCAGTATACGTTTCATTATGTTTAAAATAAATTAGTGAGTGCGAATTTGAAACCTCCAGTAAAAACCCTTTGTGCCATCCGTATGTTATTGTAAGTACATTAGCACATAATTAGTTATTGTTTAACTTCGAGATTGGATTTTGCACTTGCATGTGTATCAAGTTATATTCATCCGCTCCGCGAAATATATTGTTTCCAATGTAAATAAACCTGTATATATGGATCCGTTGTTATTATTTTATTAAAACAAGCAAGAGTTCAGCGGCCCTAAAATCAAGCGTCGCCGTGAATCAATGTAGTAAGCGTAAGACTACGGATCCCAAGGTCCCGGGTTCAAATCCCGACACGGCCGATTGCTTGAAAAATGGCAGGTGAGCATTTTTCACAAAAATTACGCCCTCGTTCGGATGAGAGGTTAAATGGAGGTCCCGTGTGTGAGTGTTGTCACGCACGTTAAAGATCCCTACCTTACCTGGAACGACAAGGGTTTGGCAAAATTCTAAAATTTCCAGGCAACAAAAAACTCGCCTCCTGGCCAATGTAGTACCTTCGGGTGGAGCATTGGAAATGTAAATGAACGGCCCTAAAATTAACTATTTGCAGCTTCCATAGATTACAGTCGCCTTTGAAGGGTCCTTACAAGCATTAAAATTTCTAGTTACCTGCGGATACGTCATGAATAGCGGTCCGCAACGTAACAGGGCTTCATCAGGACAAGAAAAGAAAATTAACAAAAAGGAAAGGTGTCTTGTGGCAACGTAAGTTACTTTGCTACAAGACACCTTTTGGCTTAAATGGGCTGATGAGTCTGCTAGTTCAGAAGTAACTTTACACATTCTTTACACTTTAACTTGTCTACTTAATATTATTATTCTTATCTTTATTACTATTTTTATTTTTATTAATTTTCTTTTCTTGTACACAGCGTAGTTAAATTGTAATTAAGATAACAGCATCCTCTGGGGTAAAAAATTCCGGAGTTAAAATAGTCCACCATTCAGATCTCCGGGAGAGGAATACTTCGGAGATGTGATCGGAAAATTTAGAAAAAGAATCGGGAACATTTTGCGAGTCGGAGTGTAGAATGTCAGAAGTATGAAGCAAGTCGATAAGCTAGAGAACTTGAAAATTGAAGTGGATAGGTTAGCATTAGACATAATAGAGATTAGCGAAGTTCGGTGGCCAGAGACGGGAGATTTTTGGAGCGGTTACTGTAGGGTAATTCATATAGGATCAGAGGAATGAAGTTTGAGTGTGGGGATAGTTATGTGAAAAAGATATGGCACTGTGTAGAAAACTACAACAATGCAGTAATAATATAACTAGACATGCCCACCTCCGATTACAGTGAGAAAGAGGTAGAAGCGATCTACAAAGATATTGAAGACATACTAAGATACCTATAAGAACATGAAAATTTAATAATTACGGGTGATTTAAATGCAGTGGTAGGTGAAGGTAGGGAAGGAGCGGTAGTAGAATTATTTGGTTTAGGCACGAGAAACGACAGGAGAAATAGGCCGGTCGAATTTTGCGACAAAAGCAATTTAACCATCACAAACACATTAATTCAACATCATGCTAGAAAACTGTACACGTGGAAGATGTCAGGAGATATAGGAAAATATCAAATGGATTACATTCTTGCTAGATGGTTTAGGAATCTTGTAAAAGGGAAAGGGAAAGTTTCTTATACTAAGGAAGTAGGAACAGAACGGAATAACATTCAATCTAGCTTAGACATGGCGGTCAGAGATATTCTGGGGTATACACAAAAAGAAAATAAGAAACCATGGATAACAAAGGATATCCTGTTAATAGAAGAAAGACGAAAATACAAAAATAGATCGGACGAAACAAGAAAACAGAGATACAAAGCCATAATTGGGAAATTATTTGCAAATGCAGGAATGCTAAAGAACAATGAATTGATGAAAAGTGCAAAGAGGTACAAACTAAGATGGAAATAAGAGACACAGACGAAGCATAAAAACTAATTAGAATGCATTTTAGGGATATAAAACCGTATAGCAAAAATATAAGGGACGTGGGAGGAAACGTCATTATAGAAAATGTAGAGAAAATGGTGAGAGGGCAAGAATATATGGGGAATTTATATGCAGGAGAGGAATCAACACTTATTAGAACATGTATCAGACATTGAAAAGGATGACTTGGTATATACTTAGAGATATTAAAAGGTCTGAAAAATTGTAAGGCACCGGGTACAGATAAGAAGCAAGCAGAAACTCTAAAAACCGATGTACAAGCAGTAACAGAACGTCTCTTCCAACTTGTAAGCTATATGTATGAAACAGGCAAGATACCCAATGATTTCAAACGTAACGTCATTGTCACTATACCAAAAAAGCGAGGCGCGGATAGATGTGAAAATTTTCGAACAATAAGTTTGACAGCACACATGTCAAAAATGTTAACTAGAATTGTACAAAGACAGATGGAAAAACGAGCGGAAGAAATACTAAGAGAAGATCAATTTGGGTTTATGCCAAACAGGGGAACACGGGAGACTATTTTAGCTCTGAGGGTGATAATAGAGAAAACAATAGAAAAAAGTGAAAGCGTACATAAGGCATGTAGATGTAGAAAAAGCATTCGAAAAAGTAAAATGGAAAAAAAAAGGTCGAAATACTCAAAAAGATTGGAATAAGTTATCGGGATAGACAGATAGTACATAGCTTACAAGGAACAAACAGCGGTAATAGAATTAGAGCAGGAAAGTAGAGAAGTAAGTATTAGGAAAGGAGTGACACGGAGATGTGCCCCATCTCCATTAATTTTTAATTTGTACATCGAAGAGGCAATGAATTCTGTCAAATGCAGGAAGACATTTGGAATTACTATACAGGAACAAAAGCTCGATATGCTTAGATTTGCTGATGATTTAGCGGTATTAGAATCTAGCAAGGAAGAGTTAGAAGCTGCTCTTAATTAAATGGAAACAGTTTTAACATAGAGTTACGGTATAAAAATTAACAAAAATAAAACTAAAGTACTGGTATGTAAAGGAGGAGAAAATAAATCAAAAACTAGGATACAAATAGGTAACGAGAACTTTCAAGAGATTCATGATTTCTGCTATCTAGGAAGCCAAATAACGCAAGATGGGAAGAGCTATTACACACAAGACTGCACTCTTTACAGACTGTTTCCCACTTTGTAGAACCGTTTGCGTACTGCACTTATCCCACACTATAGAGGATAATTCTTTACTCACTACAGTGTAGGCAATGTATACTTGCCATTGTTATTATTGTTGTTTTTAATGGTGCTAAATTTTGTCCTTGATACTTTGTAATGGCATTTTATTCTTCGGTTTTGAATTGAAATTAGCTTTAATTTTCTTTTAGTTTCTAATTTTGCATGATAACTACTTCTTTCGGATAAAGCTAGTGAAGTTGTATTCACTATTATCGATATCATAAACATATTTAATAAATCGCCAATAGTTTTCTAATATAAATAAAACCTGTTTTACGTTTACGACAGCTTTCAGTAGTTTTACTAGCTGCATCACTTTCCAGGTTGACAGTGTTTTTAAATTTTGTGCCAGGTATTAGAATAATAGTTGTCATAGTTCCACGTTATACATGGTTGCATGATTGTAAAGTTATGTAAATTGACATTCTACAAAAGCAAACTATAGCTTTTGCACTCCTTACAACGCCTATTCTGTACTGCAAACTCGACAGATTGTTATTTTTTAATAATTCTAATAATAGCAGTATGATTAGATTGGGTTTATTCTTTCCCACAAATTTAGATCTGATGTGCTGAGTGATGACGTTAATCCAGCACGTATATATTCTTTTTGATTACATGGCATAGTATAATTGCATATTTGGGGAAAAATTGATTTCATGCAGCACTGCATGGTTGTCAAACGTGTACAGTAGGAAAAGTGGAAAGTAAAAAGATAGAAGCTTTTGAAATAAGGTGCTATAGACGTACAATGAAGATATCATGAACAGGCAAAGTTAAGAACAAGGAGGTTCTAGAAATGATAGGAGAAAAAGGAAATATGAGAAAAATTGTAAAAGTAGGTGGGATAGGATTACTGTCAGATACTAAGGCATGACGGAATAGTGCGGAATATATTAGAAGCAGAGGAGGTAAAAAAAAGGTAGAAGTAGACTTCTATTAGACTATTACACACAGATAGTGAAGGATGTAGGTTTTGGGGATTTCATGGAAATGTGTAGGTTAACTCAGAATAGAAATCAATGGAGGTACGCATCCAACCAGTTCTAGGACGGAAAACTTAAAGATGAAAAAGTAAATGTATTTAAACCTGATAAATAATGTAAATAATACAGGTGCTGGTTTTGCAATATTTTCAACAAATGCCTTTTGTGTGAAAGAAGTAATTGGAAAACTATTGATTCGACATGTGTCTAAGTGGTGGGGGTTTCGGTAACCGTCAGATTGCTTAACCCTCTTTGCGTACCATTTAATATCGGTGAAATAAGGTGCATTTTTAGAAAAGTATAGAAGGGGAAAAGTGTAAAAGATATAAAAAATAAGATTAGCACAAGGCCATGCTGTATTTAACAAGAAAAAGTAGATGCTATGTTCGAAGACAACAAAACATAGAAACAAAGAAAAGATTGATGAAAGCATTTACGTGGAGCACGGCACTGGACGTAGAATATGGACAGTAGGAAGATCAGACAGGAAAAATATAGAAGTTTTAAGTCTGTAGACCTAATGATGATTATGATGAGATGATAACCTTCAACAGCCTATAATTCGAAAAGTAATTATTTATCGACAAATTACTGAGGATCCTTTTTCTTTATTTCTAAGTGTAAATTAATTATGAATTCTGTCGCCATTCCTCATAACTACCTTGTGTGTGGTGCCGCGTGTGTGAGTGTGAGCGCTAGCTTGCATGCATGCATGCCCATATGCGTGCGTCCATACTTGGGTGCGTGTTTCAGGCTATGTTCGATACGTGCGCGTGTCTGCCCGTACTCGTGTGTGTGTATGCGCTTATGTGTTTGCAAGTGCGTGTTCGTATGAGGATACAAATGCGTGCGCGAGTGGTTGCGATTTTGCGTATGGTATATTATTTACGCTTTTGGATGTCACCTAAAATGCATAGATCGATAACATTCTACGCTGAATTATAGCATTTAATTACTTTATACTACTAATAATGAAATTGTATAGACTGTTTACTATTGTGGAATCCACAAACAAATTATGCAAAAAGTTGCTTACGTAGGTATTGAAAGATAGATGTACTTTTATCTATTGTTATTGTAAGGCTAATTACAGAATGTTTTTAAAGTCGCTTATGAGTAATATGACAGGCATAAAAGTATAATACAACCAAAAATTAGTGTTGTCAGTATGGCCCACTTGCAGTTGGAGGTCCGTATTTGCTACCTCCTCCAATACTTCCACCTCCAAAGCTACTACCACTACTTCCAAAGCTGCTGCTACTACCCCCAAAACCGCTATAAACCCCACCGTGTCCAAATTCTCTATGAATTCCTCCAATGCCTCCACTAGCGTTATCTTTAATCGTTCCAACGAAAGCTTGTTTACTGCCTAAATCTTGAATACTAGGTCCAACAGCATGTTCATGTAAACCTCCTGTTATAGCACGTTCAGCTTCTTGTTGGTTATTATAATTTATAAAGTAAACTTGTGGTTTGGTTGGGTTTGAAGTTAACGTAGTTGGGATGGTAATTGAACCACCATCTTGTGGTCGTTTAACCAACACGTACACCAATGTCTTATCTTCAGTATGCGATGGCGGAGCAACAATTTCTGGTTTAATAGACCCATAACTTGGAGCTTTAATGAAAATAACTTTAGTATTTCTAGTGCCACTTGGAGCCACAACAATGCGCAAACGTTGCTGTTCTCCACTATCTGGAGCAGCAAAGAAATATACACTTCTTTGATCTTGTGATAATCCTCCACCCCCACCTTGTCCTCCAAAGAATCCTCCATTTCCTATACTACTTCCTCCAAAACCGCCACCTCCTTGAAAACTGCCACTTCCACCAAAATCACCTCCAAAATGGCCGAAACTACTGCCAAAGCTACCAATAGTACCTCCATGGTGGCTATATCCTCCACCGGTTCCTGGTAAGTAGCTTCCAGAAGGTATGTGCGATACTTCTGCTCGCGCATGTATTGTTGCTACAAAACATAATGTCACCTACAAACAAAAATAATTTTAGATTACACGTTATTTATGATATTCTTTGAAATAGACTAGATTAATTGGAAGAGTTAAGTTTAGAATAGCTTTTTAAGTACGTAGGTACAAATGTGTATTAAATTGTTTAAAATATAGTCTTTTTCGTATGTGGTTTATACATAAAATTCGTAAACAACAAAACGTCTGATTTTACATAACTCTCTTTTTAAAAATAATTCTTTAAAACGGTTAAGCTGTGCAACAAATGTATAGTATAAATGTCATAAACTCGATGTATATGGTGTGCCATCTACCCGTTTCTTTTTGAATCATATGTTATTTTAACACTGACAACTACGTCTTGCTTTATATATTAACAAGAACGCAGTATCATATCTCCTTGATTCTAAATGGGCGCATTTACGCTCAACTTTGGGAAATATTGCTACCTTTTGGTTCAGTACAATTATTAAATCTAGATCATGCGCATTATATTTTCACCAAACGTTACGATCTATCAAATTGACAATTAATAATTCTGTAAACCCAAGTAATTGGTAGTACTTTTTAATAAAGTCACCTTCAACATTCGCAGTTGAATTTGTCTAGAGGGCGAGTTTGAATATTTTCACATTATATAAAATTATAACTAACTAAAACCCGATTTAAAAGTTCGTGTCACTAACAATTAATGAGTGAGTGTATTGATTTGGTATTATTGCCCAATATATGTATTTAAAGAATAAAATTTAAAGAACTAACCCAAAAGATCGAAGTTTGGTACTTATTATTGCTAAAATTAAAGCAAATAAGCATTGTTGACGTACCACATTATACGTGAATTCTTATTTCGCTTGTATATTAAAATAGTAGATACACTTTGTTAGACTTCGGAGTCTTGGTTGCACACAGATTCAATTGTTAAAATAACTTTGTCGTTCTCGTATTATTTTTAGAAACTTTCGTTAGGCTTTAGAAGTAAATGAAAATCACTAACGCAAGGAATGTCGATGTTACGTTGAATAGTAAGTTGTTCCGTAAAAAACACGTATAACGTAGTTTACGAATGATTTTGATATTACAAAGAGAAATCGAGATGAAGTAGAAATGCGCAAACAATCTAATGGTAATAAAAAATAATTAAAGAATGCAATGAAGCGAAAACGTAATCTTCCTCATTTCAGACAAAAATCTACTGAATTTAAATGTTTTAAGTGTTTTGGCAACAGTTAGAAAATTTGAAAATTTTCCAAAGTTAGCTTTTTGACAAGAAACTTAAATTTTAAGTGACTTACGATTGAATTAAACGCTGTCATTGTACAGGGCAATTCAAAATGATCGACACAGTTTCAGTTTGCTATATTTCATGAACTATATGTTGTATTTTAGTCCTGTAAGTTACATTTGGTTATACATAGATGGAAGTGTACAGACGTTCAATATACTCTCCCCCTCGGCTGCACGGATAACATTTAGACGGAAACTGAATTCATCTCTAAACCAATAACGATTATCTTGCGTCACTGAGGTCGCAGTAGCTGTGATATGGCTTCTTAGATCATCAAATTCGTGGGAAGAGGTGTTACGCAAACTGCATCTGTCATGAACTCCCACAAAAAAAAGTTGCAGGATGTGAGATCTGAAGACCTAGGTGGCCAGAACTGAAGTGCCAAATCTTCATTCAGCATGAGACCTATCCATCGTTTAGATAGAGATTCGTTCAGGAAACATCGAACATTCAAATGCCAATAGGATGAAGCTTTGTCCTACTGTAAAATGTAATCTCCTGAAGATTTATTCATTTCAGCAACAGGTCAGTTTTACAGAATTCTAAGATACGTTACTCCAGTAACCGTATTTTCGTAAAAAAAGAAAGGTCCATAAACCTTTGTCAACGATACGGCGCTAAACCTTAATTTTTGGACTGTCTCGCTCCGTATGTGAATGTTTGCAAGTTGATTTTCCCACTTAAGTGAAACGTGGCTTCGTCCCTAAAAATCACACGAGGCACAAAAAATTCATCTTCTTCTATGTTTCAGAGCATACGGTCACAACAGTTGTAGATTGTATGGTTTGTACAGTAACCGGTGCCCCAATACACGCCAGATTGTTGTTTGCGGTAGTCCAAGTTTTGCGTCTCCATGGATCAGACAGGTTTGCGTATAACTGCTGATTCTAAACTCCTGGGTTCGATTCCCAACACGTTCCGCTTGAAAAATGTTAGGCCAGCATTTTTCGCAAAAATACATCCTCGTTTGGGCGAGAGGTTAAATGTAGGTCCCGTGCTTGTGTATTGTCAATCACGCTAAAGATCCCTACCGTGTTTGGAATAGCAAGGGTTCGGCAAAATTCAAAATTTCTGGGTAAAAGAAACTCGCTTCCTGGCCAATGTAATACCTTTGGGTGGAGCATTGGAAAGTCAAATGTAGGGGTAGTTCAAGTTCTCTACTCGCTCTACAAGTATGATTTCATTGGGCTACGTTCAAAGTTCATTCGAATGTTCTCCAAGTTTTCCTCCGATAAACGCGGTCGGCATGAGCTTTTAGTTTAGACAAAAAAGCCAATTTCGCCATATTGTGTGACTAACCTAAGAAAGTATATGGACATTGGGAAAGATAGATGTAAAAATAATTTTGTTCCAACAACTGATATAAATTATGACAAAGGTATTATGGAAGACAACCAATGAAACAATTTATTCGTGTAAACCTTTAAGGTTTGGTTACAAATCACGGCATCTTAATTCATCTAATGGTTATCTTATCAACTTTAATATTTACCAAGGTAAATTTCAAAAAGTAAGTTCCATACACTCCATTATTTGGGAAAACATCTGCACCTTTACTAAAAATGCTAGACGGGCATCCTTACATGTGATTTTCCAATGCTCCACCCGAAGGAACTACATTGGTCAGGAAGCGAGTTTTTTTTACCTGGAAAATTTGTAATTTTGCCAAACCCTTGCTGTTCCAAGCAAGGTAGGGATCTTTAACGTGCGTGACAACACTCACACACGGGACCTCCATTTTACCTTTCATCCGAACGATGGTGTATTTTTGTGAAAAATGCTCGCGTAACATTTTTCAAGCGGACCGTGTCGGGATTTGAACCCGGGACCTTGGTAGACTGGCATCCGCTAGAAATGAGAGATTTTTCTTACAACATATTTCTGGATCATTTATTTTATTGTCCACATTTGTTCTATTTTTTGAGAGAACAGGGTTATTCAGCAACTGGCATATTTTGCGAGTCCAGATTGTTGAATGACGAGCTAGAAAATGAAACGCAAATAAGAAAACAAACTACAAAAGGCACAAAGGTTTGGTATAGAAAATGGGATGTACGAAAAGTTAGATTTTCCAACAAAAAAATGGCAAAATGAAATATAAATGCAATCGCAGCTGCTTTAGATAAAAACAATGGAATTGTTTTTGTTCAGTGAAAAGACGACTGCGTAGTTACTATTGGTTTAACAAAATTCGGTGTACAACCAAATGTTTCTGTAGAAAGGTACTCTCCAGAGCAAATGAAAAAAATTTCTATTCAGATGCTACAACTTATTTTCGAGTAATTTTATAATAATAAATTAATGTCCCAATCGCGTTTAAAATTAATTTTTAGATACAACCTAGGAATGAGAGGTACACATTTGATGAACCAAAATATCAACACTTACAGAATAAGAATTCGCAAAAAAAAGGGTGGTGGCCAATATTTTCCTCGATCATTGATGCAGCGATCCAAATTGCATGGATCTTGTACAAGTAAAATAACAAAGTATCGCAACTTCAGTTTAGACGGGAATCGGCAGAATCCTATTTAGGTTATTCTATTGCCAAGCATGATCCAGGTCCATGTGGCAGATACATTCGATCTTCGATAGTTTTCAATAAAATCTAGTTTGAATACATGAATCATTTCGTTGCACTATACTCACGCCAAAAATCGCAGAAAGTGTGCAGGTATAAATTGTAAGTCAGGAACTCGCAGTATGTGTTTTAAATACCAAGTTGTGATGAATGCTTTGCCATATGTCACTCAAAAATATAGTTATGTAGGTTGTTTTATAAGTTTTCTGTGTACTTATTTAAGTTAACAACAGTATGCTGCATTTACTGTAGCAAAAGTTATACTGTATTACAAATAAAGTTATGTTTTTCCATACAAAAGGACTTGCGTAAACGATATTTTTGTAAGCTATTCACCGACTAAAAGATCGTTAAGTGCCCAACGATGCCGTTTGGCACATCATACTTTTGAAAAGTTTTCCAGTGGTCTAAAAGTCAGTCATAGGTGATATATAAAATTCCATAAAAAATGTTTACCAAAATAATTACGGGCACTAATGAGTTAAATTATTACCTTACGGACCAATTGCTAATTTAACTGCAGATATCGTGATTTTCGTGTAATTAGTAATCTTCACTTTATTTCCCAGATTTTACATTTTACCTCCAATGTTTCGGAAAATAATGCACCATGATTTTAGCCGTAGTTAATCTTTACACATCTCATAATTTTGTCTTCCTTAATAATGATTTTTTAACAACCTAATTGACTGACTTTGGGTAGTCGTTTTTTACTTATGTCTTTGGGTGTATCTATGAACCAGTTTTTATTATAAATAACAACAATAATCAAATCTTGTTTGTGTAGATACGCAATGATTGATTGATGCTTTTCAAGAAAATTGAAATCATCTATAATATTTTAAACAATATTAATAAAGTTTACCCTAAAATAAGATTTACGGGTGAAGTTAAAGAAGAAACAATTAAATTTTTTAGAATTAACTTTTACAAAGTCGGATAATGGTTTGTGGTTTATTATGAACAAAAGTTCAACACATTCACTTCTGGTTACACTTGAACCATCTAGCCATCGTTGGTTACATCAAGTGGCTTCTTTCAATTGTTGTTTCGGTAGACTACTAATATTATATAAGGTGTTTTTTTTAAAAACTGATTATTTATTTCAATGTAAATACCAGTAATTGTGAAACACGATTTCTGGTGACCGCCTCGGCTTACAAGTGGTCATTCTTTTAAGAAAATTGTTCTTATTTCACTTTCACACATTTCTGGACTTAGTTCAATAATTTCTGCTTTGATGTTATCTTTTAACTGTTCAATTATTGTTAGACCACTTGCGTAGACCTTGTCCTTCACGTAGCCCCACAGAAACTAGTGCAACGGACTCAAATCGCAGGATCTTGGCGGTCAGTTGAAGTCTGCATTGCGAAAAATCACCGCCCAGAAAATTTCGAGTGTAACTACGTGATTCATTCCAAACTCGTACGGCGCGTAGCACCATCTTGTTGAAAATAAAGGTCATTCATATAAGTCGATCAATATGATTCGATAACTCAAAGAATCGTTTCTATGTTACCTAGGCCACCAGTACAAAAATCGCAATAAACTGTCAGTCATTTTAGATAATGGTTTTCAACTATTTCTCTAGCGTTTTCAGATCCTCAAATGCAACAATTATGTTTATTAACATAGTCCTCAAAATGAAGTCGCTTTTAAAAATTGGGGTATTTTTTTGTACTTCTAATATCCGTTACAGAAGGTACGCACTTTTTATGGCCTGCTGATTTCGATTATTGTGTTAGTTGAACTTGGTAAGCCTTTAAACTAAGACCTTTATGTAAAGTCCGGAAATTGCTTTGATTTTCGATACCTTATCTTTTAGGTAGATAAATTAGGAGGAATTATTAAAAGATAACTCATCATTAGGGCTTCAGTTCTGAAACTGGTAAGACGCGTACTCTCATTGTTTCCTATTTCGAACTAACCTACACATTTCCCTGAAATTTGCACAATCTGCATCTATCACTAAAAAGATAACTGTTTCGTTTCACGCGTTACAAAACTCGGTTGTAATCGTGACTGTAGGTGATGATGAATAACAAGTAATAAATTCCGAAGTTAAAACTCATTTATTCATAATAATAATGTAACTGTGGACTGTAATACCTCGAGTGTACATGCTTAATTATAAATAACCGAATAAAGCGGGATCCACGATAGCAAACACGACCGCTTCGTATGGTTTCAAAGAGGTAATACTGACTACCCGTATCTACCTGCACAACCCCAAAACCCTCGTGAGCACCTGCCCAACAAGCTAGGCCAACTAAGACGCAACAATAACTATGGTTTAAATATTAAATTAAAGATATCGTCGGTAGAGTTCACGGTTTCTTTTTTGTAAGGGATATCATCTGTATAAGACACGTTGACTCTGCTCCTGAACTTGCATACTCATACGTCCAAGTAAGCCAAAATATGTCTTGTAGCAATATTAATGAATAAATAAAATAAAGCTAATTCTATAAACAAATGACCGATTACCTACTTAACACTGGCGAACCTTTTACGAAAGTACTACGCCCAATGCTAAATGAGGAAGTTGGTCAACGTAAACTAATATGTTTCTAGCTAAGTAGTAATGAATAATTTTGACTGACACTGGGAAAGTAATTCGAGTATATTGAACGAAAATTAATATAAATTATTGGTTACTTTTCAAAGAGAAAATCCCATAACCGGTTTCATTATTACTGCAGCTTGTCAGACTGTTGCATTTCTCTATATTATTCAGGTGAAATCGAATATTTTCAAAAGTAGTTAAAATTAGTGATTTTAAATATTTAATTTTATCTTTGATTTTTGAATGATATATTCCGGACGTACCATTCTTCTAACCTGAAACTGCCAAATACGACTAGAAAGTATTATACAGTACTTTAGAGAAAGTCGGGATTGAATTTACAGAAGATGCTGTAATGGCGTTTATTTCATAATGGCCATTCGAGACAATAAATATACTGTTAGACAATAGAAGCTAATGGGATCGAAGCTGAAAATTATAAAACTTTCACAGGATTTGTATCTATATCGAAATTAATTTATTAATATGAATGTAGTAATAAAAGTATGTTGATGAAGGTGTGCAGATAATTTTCTGGAAATAACGTGTGCTCGATAATTATTGTAGTCATATAGGTGGATGTGGAATCAAGCTGACGTTTCAAATTTTGGCAGTCAAGTGACAAACTAATTTCTGTTTACGTTTGTATATTTTCTTACAATTTGAAACAGTAATTGGTTAAAAATGTGTACTGGAAACAAAAAATATTTTTGCGAAAAGCATGTTTTCCAAATGGCCATTGTTGGAAAATGGGCACTGTGGTTATTCAATAAATGCGTGCCATGGAAAATTTCTGCAAATAGTTGTTATTGTTAAGTTTCTTTCCACGTGATGCGAAAGGAATTGCATAATGTTTTCGTTGTACATGATATATGTAACAAAAACAGATGCAAGTAGCTGGGAATGAACATGTACAGGAAGCGAGAAACTCTATGGAAGCACAACCTTCATCTTCGGTTAGATTAGCCGCCACCTTTACATACATATTAGCTAGAAACCAGGCACATCTTTCTCACCGAAAATCTTAGATTGCATTCATTTACAATGCAGAATACGAGAAACTTCTCTGATATGCACTAAGTGCAATTCTGTCGATTTTTCTTTAAAATTTTAATTACAATGACCGCAGTTTCTTCACGGGCGGTGCATGGTTTCATATAAACAGATACGTAAATTCACCGAATATGCGATTGTGGTCTGCAGACACTTCACATTATTATGTAGAAACCAGCTTGCATCCTATCATAATAGAAGTCCTTAAAATATTCTAGAACCGATTATCAACGAACTCCACGATGGCAGATTTCAAAATTGATTTTTCTAGTAAAATTCTACACAACGTGAATTTTTCGACTATAAGTTATGGCCATAACTCCCTTTCGATTTCTTTTTATTGCCATATTTTAAAAAAACGAAATTTACAACACCGGTATACAAATTACGAGCTTTAAAAGGTAATATTTGTATTTTACAATTCGCGACATAAATCTTTTTTTGAAATTGGTTTTGATTTTACAATTGTTAGATTTAATAGCTTGAGGTGAATTAAGAATCTACATTCGAATTTGAATCTACAGTCACCCAGGATTACAATAATTATTGGACATCTATTAGTAGAATCGTGCAGGAGCTTAGAAGTTGGTGTACTGAATTATAAAGAGACTAAATTAGATTAGTACAAATTTTTCCGATTTGGAAACGAATAGTTTTAATTTCCCACAATAGCTGTTTTATTAAAAAGTGACTACTTCTTAAAGTATACTAGAAAAGGATTAATACAATGAAAGATATAAAACAGATTCAACTTACGAGTATTGTTGAGAGTTTCATTATTTTACGATTAACTAGAAGTTTATATACCGCATAACTAATGTCATAGCTCTAAATGCACTATATTCTTATATAGTATTTCCCCACCTTACTACATATATCATTAGTATGCTTTATAAAATGCAGTAATAAAAATAACTATTGAAGTAAGATTATAACACATCAATAAAAATACAAATATGTAATAAAGGAAATCAGACTAAATTCCTTATAAGCATAAAATCTACGTAAGAAATCAGTTAAAGTCGTAATCAAGAGGCTGTGTAAATTTTGAAGTATGTGCGAATAGCATTGAATTAATTGAGAACTTGGATAATGCTATTAATTACTGCTACTACCTGTACATATAAAGTTTTTAAGTCATTATTATGTTAGTTGATTCGTTTATGCAGGAAGGTGTTCCAATAGTGGTAGAGTCTGTTAATTTATTGTTACAAAAATATTATTATACTATTTTTCCCGGTTTTGATACTTCTCAACTAATACATTGCTGTTGTTATTTGTCAAGAGGAACTTTTATGGCGTATTTGTAATCTTCATAACACCTTTGATATTCCCATGCCGATAAAAACCTCTTTTGTTATGTTGTAAATTAACACTTCATTACCTAAGTTTTATGCATTTGTTAAATATATTACCGACATAAAAGAAACTGTTTACAATTATGTGCAATTCATGTAAGATTAGTAAGTAGAACACATGCTATCTCTTAGAAACGCTTTAACTTTATAAATTTTGAATGTCAACTATTAGCATATTTTACAAAAACGAGTAATTGTGTATTAAATTCGAAATATATATTCGCCTGAGCTTCATTTGTTTCTATTTCAATTATTGTGACATTAATTTGAATTGCGGTTTATATAGTCGGGACCGCGAAAGAAGACCATCACGTGATTATTTTTATTTGTCTGAATCAATATGAATTTCTGAAGTCAAATGACCGTCAACTTACTTGTATTGAGAAGTGTTTTAGGAAAGGCTGCATTGTCAGTTCAATTTTATTTCTAAACATTTTGATTATTGTGGAACTTAGTGCTCATAACTTGCACCCTACCTTTTTACAGATAGATATGGGTGTACATCAGAGTCTAAACAAACTCTGGCGGGGCTAGCATCGACCTTTGGTGGCTGCAGTAGATTGCAAAAGACTATATCTCAGGGTTTTTACTCCTAGATATTTTGAGAACTAAATTAAATTTACCAGGACAAGTTATAGGGATGTAAATTAAAATATGACGAAAGAAAATATCTTAATACAACTTGTATATTGACGTTTAGTTAAAAACATTAGAAAAACAAAGTATATTCTCTTATTTCCTTACAACCGAGTTTACATGGGATAAAATCACTAAGTGTAGTCAATATGTCTACTCTCATAATTTTAGAACGTGTCTTAAACTCTACCAGATAAGATATTAGAAAACTTAAAATTGTTGTTGTACTTAGACACAATTTCAAATTAACTTCCTAAGTAAAAAGGAGTCAGGAATACGCTTTGTTGTATTTAACATAATAAAGAAAATTTGTATTAAACATTTAAGTTGAAAGTAATCTCATCACCACAAAAAAGGTTTCATGAAAGCTTTTATGTTTACACTTGTAAGGTTATACTATGAAAGTAAATGTAATATTAAAATAGTTATTATAATAGGTATAAAACATACTACTGTATATTTTAAATGCATTATTTTTCTAGATATTTGAGATTAAAACAGAAACACATGCACATTGTTCTGTCACTAAAGTAAGTAAGATAAATCTCATACCTGTATTTATATAAATTGAACGAAACATATACTTAAGTATCGAGCTCCGGCTTGTTCAGAAAAATAGAAGTTTTAATCTTTTCAGACAGCTTTATTAATACAACTACCATTCATATTTAGTTTCATTGTTAGCCTCAAACTTCAAATTTGTAAGAGCCAAACTTTTATTTGTTTTACAACCATATATTTTCTTAACGGATATTTATTTTATTTTTAGAAGGTAACTAATTATATGGCAACATAGAGTTCTTGTACGATAATAGATCATATTTTGTAGGTAGTAGATTTTAATGCATAGGCTTGGATAGCCTATAATAGATAATTAGACACTCCACCAGAGAACCCTAGAAAATAATCGTGTTACAAAAACAGAGTAATGTAATACGCCACGAGGAAACAATCAGAAAATTTATCTGTGAGCAACTTAGCACTCATAAACATTTTGAACGGGTAATTCAGGTAGACTTTTTCCGTATACATTTTACTAATAATCTAAAACGATATTTTTGTATTGATACAAGAATAAATGAAAAGACACTTTTTACATACCAGGTATGACATCTTGGCCTTAGGAAGAACTTCTTTATCGGGAAACGACAAATGTACAAGAAGGAGGTCAGATATCAAGAGAACGAAAACTTATTCTGATTAGAAGATAACCACAAATTTGAAGAGAGGGACAAACAATAAAAACCATCTTAAACGACAGATTCATGTATACACCAGTTATGTATTTAGGGACATCATTCAGAAGTTTATCAATTAGAAAATTACATATGATCGTAATTATTTATATTATGTATACAAAGGAGGAATATTAAATTAAAACTAAAGATCAACATATTTAATGTATTATTTTATAATACTAAAGGGAATTGTTACATAAATTAAAACTTCTTACACTTTAAAGTTCATAATTACAACTCCGCAAGCGCGGTATTCTAGATACCACGGCAGTTGGTAGCGCTAATCTTTATACAGATTTTGGCGCGCCCATCTGTCAAAGACGTCACCAATATACAAATTAAATGCCGAATTAGTAGGTAAATAGGGCCGGTCCTAATTCAAAACGCGACAGACGTATTTTCCATGTGTAAAATACGTCTGTCACGTTTTGAATTAGGATCGGCCCTATATAATTTCAATGTAAAATAGTTGTGAAAACATTTCAATGTAAAATAGTTGTGAAAACATGAATTCTTATATACTTTCAATGTAAAATACTTGTGGGCACGTTTTGAATTAGGATCGGCTTTATATTACTTTCAATGAAATACACGTATGTTGAAAAATGTAAGTGCAGAGAAGAATGTGTGTAGCTGTTTTGAATTCGGTTTTCTAGCGAGAAGTTACACGTGCACCGTTTTGAATTAGGATCGGCGTTATATACTTTTAATGTAAAATGTGAAAACCTGAATTCTTTTTAAATGTAAAATACTTGTGGGCACGTTTTGAATTATGATCGGCTTTAGAATACTTTCAATGGAACATATTTCAAAAAAAACTTATGTTGAAAAATGTAAGTGCAGAGAAAATGTGTAGATGTTTTGAATTTGGTTTTCTAGCGAGACAGTATGACAGATGCAAAATATCGCATTCAAGTCAATTGTGTTTTAATTAAAGTGGATTCTGATTTATGTTTAGAGGCTGCAAATACACATGGGCCGGTTTCAATTCAAAATGAGTTCACTCTTGTGATAGGTTGAAAAGTGGGTTGACAAAGTACGCAGATGGTGGTAATCTGCTATATAAGGAGATTGCTCCTAATATTAATTTAATTAGTCGAAGTTTACTGCATACATTTACATACAAACATGTATATAATTGATATTCAGGGATTTAAATACAAGAAAAACGAGTTTGTGTGTAAAGAAATTGCGGTTTTGGACTTGTTGAAAGGTGATGTTTGGCATCAAATTTTTAAATTGCCAATGCAGTCCAGTTGTTTGAGTCAAGATCATATAAAACATAACGACTGGGTGACAAGGAATATTCATGGTATTTCTTGGGATGAATCTTCAACGGCTGGAATGGTGTCATCATATATAGCGCTTTATTTGAAGCAAATTATCCGACCCGGTGAAGAAGTATTTGTGAAGGGTCTAGAAAAGAAGAAATTGATTGAAACATATATAATGCAAAACTTTGTAACTGATATGCTTGCACTAGGTTGTCCTAAGCTATCGGAGTTAAAATCAACAATCGTTTAAAATATAACATCCATTGTTGTAGACACAGCAATAATAATTTGCAATGCGCAAAACAAAATATCTTTTATTAAAAGAATGGCTTGATAATAATAATAATAAAAACAATAGAAAGATTTTGTCTGTATTATTTATTTTAATATAATTTTACAATGTTAGCCTTACAAAATTCCTTTATAATAATAATAAAAACAATAGAAAGATTTTGTCTGTATTATTTATTTTAATATAATTTTACAATGTTAGCCTTATTAACTATTATTATTATAACAACTTCTAGCAAACATTATTTTTATCGATCCAGCTATTGTGTACGTTAGAGAAGCCTAACCATTTTTCAAATACTTTATTTCCACTCTTTCTTAGGACTTTTCTACCAGGTAAATTCCTGGATGTTTAACCTTTGCAACTCCGTTTCATAAAATGCACCTTTGCTTTCTTTCTCATCTTGATCTTCTAATATATATGTTGTAGGATTGGTTACGTTTACCTTTTTAATCTTAAAAATTTCATTTGACCAGTTTGGCGTGTAACCTTTCGTAAATGTTTCACTGTGTTTACTAATCCTCACACTGTCTTTTATTGAATATTTTGGTATTTTGGTTGCAAGTTTGATGTGGGTAAATGATGATTTAGGAATAGTTTTTCATTTGATTTATCAACTTTACAGGTTTGACTCGATAGTATTGTGAACTGTATTGTTGTATTGTTTCACAATATCGCTTAAATTTTTTATCCAATTGTAAGAACCGTTTAGGTTAAACAAGCGTCACATTTTTCCCTTTAAAGTTCTAATTACACGTTCCACAATGCATGCTTTCTTTGTAGAAAAAACACTATAATGGTTTATGCCATGTGTCTGCATTAAGGATTGAAAGTGTTTGTTATAATATTCTTTACCAAAATCAGACTGCAAATTTCTTGGCGGATTTTTAAATTTATTTAAAATTGTTTTCATTGCAGCAGTAACATCAATACCCGTTTTACTTTTAAGTGGTACAGTCCATACGTATTTGGAGAAACAATCAATAACTACTAAAATGTATTTAAATCCTTTGTTTGTTTGCGAATATGGTAGCATTTCAATCAAATCGGTCTGAAGAAGATCATTTAAACCTTTTACTATCACTTTGCGTCTCTTGAAATTTATTCTTGCTGGTTTATGAAGTTCATTTACTATATCCTCTTTCACTTTTGATTGAGCAACTATCATAATACTTTTTTATAATCAGGATTTATTAAATACAATTAATGAAATACTTCTAGGTTTGAATGTCGTGGGCTCCACTTGCTTTGAAAGGAACTTTTAATATAAAATCAAGAAACATTGTGGTATTGTTTATAATAGCACCGCTGTCACGAAAGCTGATTACATCCGTACGTTTAAGCAAAAATCCTTGTAACTGTGCAATTACATAACTTTTTTCGTTTATAAGAATTTCAATGTCTTGCGGGTATCCTTTAATATTCTCAATGACAGCTTCCTCATAAGGAAATTCATAATTATGTTTAATGTTGAAAATAAGGAATGTCTTGTCACCGTCGAGGAATGTATTAGAGTAAAACGTTGCTACTACCGTGTAATGTAGCGTATGTAACTTGTACTCAATCAAGGTTTCAAAATCTTCACTTTTGTTTTCATATTCCTGTTCACTTATATCTATTTTACGGTTATGTAAGTGCCTTCCAAATTTGTCAATTGTCATATCATTTAATTACTTTCGCCTCACGCAATTCTTCAATGATCGAATTTATTTCGTTGCCGTGACCTGTGTGTCCAGCAGTCTGAGATGAAACTAAAAGTCGTAATCTATCAACAAGTTCATTGGGATCATTCCAATATAAATAATCTATAGCGTTATTTGATACTTCCATTGTCATACCGTCTCCAAGACGCTTTCTATAGGGTAATATTCTAGGTCTACGGGGTGTTTGGGGAAGTATGTTTAATGTAGATATTATATTTTTGTACTTATATGAAGTATTACCCTGAATTTGTTGTTTCAGAATAATATCTTCTATTAGCATTTGTTCTTTTTACAATATCAAGATACGACTTTAGATATTGATGACTGTACCCGACAGGATATTTTTTAAACAGTAGTTCGTATAATCCAGGAGTACCTTTATATTTCAAATCATTTATTAGAACATTTTCATCATCCAACGCGAAATTCGAATTGCCTATCATAAGACCATTTGAATCAGGGTTAAACCTAATACCATATTTATGATCAAATTCGTTCTTAACATCTTTAAACATATTGTAAATATATTCTGGAGGTAGCGGATGTAGCTGTTCGAGATATTGTGTCATACCAGGTGAATCGGCAAAGCTTTGAATATATTCCTGGGCTTCTTGTGCATTTCGATTAATTTCTGCTTCGTATTCATTCTCAACATCGTTATCATCGTCATCATCTACCTCTATGGCATCATTTTTTATATTTGGTATATGCTGAGCAATAACCGGGGAATCAATATAGTCAACGTTCCTTTCTAGCAATTTAGGTTTAATTTTTTTTACACTGCTATGAGGCAGTTCTTCTTCTTTAAATTTTTCTTTCTTTACCGCACTTTCCCCATCCAGTTTATTAGCAATAGTTTCTAATCGTGATGTTATGGGTAAGATTGATTCCACTTGGACGACTTCATTATCTTTTAACTGACGCAATTTGTTTTTACAATGTTTCTTTTCTTAATTAAAATTCTTTAAGTTTTATCGCCTCCTTGTTCATTGCGTAAAAGTTTATTGTAGTAAAAAAAATTTTTCGATACTAACGATACTTGCGTCTCTCAAGGTTTAAATATGTATGAAGTGATCAAAACCTATTCGGTACCTTCCTTGATCTGGATCACTATCTTTGTCTACAACTAAGAAACCGTATTTGTCTTGCCAACAAGCAGCACATATTTCACGGAATTTATTATACTTCATGTCAGTATTGACGTGATCGTCATATATGTGTTTTAAGTTTAAATCATCTTGTTTAAATAAAACTAAAAGATTAGCATTATCACGTAGTAAGTGCTTAGGTATACGAGTATAACTTTGACAAAGGTAAAAACTGTCTACTTGTTTATGACGCCCCATACTAAAGTATTCCCTAATGATACCTTGTTTATCGCAAGCTACATCATCAAAAACAGATATAGAATTATTTCGAGCATCAGATGGTGATATAATATTATCAGAACTGGAAAATGTATAATATTTGATCCTTTTTATTGGTAGCAGTAGACTTTCAAGGTATTGATACTTTGGTTGATAAAGTGATTTAGAATAAACATATACGTTTTCAAACTTTAAACCATTAGGATGTTCTATCAGCCCAATCATAACGTTGATTTTACCGCAATTTGATGGACCAACAACTAGACATCGAATAGATGAAGGCAGAAGAACGCTATGTTTTTTCTTTTTAGCTAAGGATTGCACGCCAATGTCATTATTGTTTATGGTTAAAGGTGTTGATTGTTTCACAACACGCATGTTTGCAAGTACTAAATTCGATTTGTAAAAAAAAAGTGGAATTATATATATATATATATATATATATATATATATAAGAAACGGCGAGTATATAAAGAATCATTAATTCATAATATTTTATTTATTTACTGCACAGCTTGAGAGGATAGTTGTCCGCTAATGATTACATATAATAATTCTAAAACTACTGGGAACGGACTATTAAATACTGTAATTAACAATTTACCATTTGAAGCGCATATTCCGGGTTACAAATTTTGCGGTCCGGGTACAAAACTAATCGAACGGTTAGCTCGGGGAGACAAGGGAATAAACAAGTTAGACGAGGCTTGTAAGGAGCACGATATTGCATACACCAAAGAAAACGATCTATCTAAACGTCATCAAGCAGATTCGAAGTTAGCTCAGTTAGCTACAGAAAGATTAAATTCTGGTGACTCGTCTTTAGGTGAAAAAGTAGCAGCATTTGGAGTAGCTACCGCAATGAAAGCTAAAGTAAAACTTGGTATGGGTGCCTGTGCATCACTGAGAACAAAAATATCAATAAAATAAGAAAACTGATAAAGAAACGTAAAATAAGAAGTACGCTAGGTATTAAAAGTATTATCAAACAAGCACGTACAGCTTTAAAAAAGACTAAAGGATCTAATATTATGGATGCAATCAACATAGCAATTAAGGCCGCCAATACAGCAAAACAAAAGAAGCATATTAAATCAGCTCGTATTATATCAATTCTAAAACAGGAGGTTTTCTACCACTAATACCAATTTTTGCAGGCCTAAGCGCTCTTGGTACTCTTACTGGAGGTGCAGCTGCTGTTGCAAAAGCAGTTTCAGATACTAAAATAGCTAAGGAACAACTAGCGGAAAAACAACGTCATAACAAGGCAATGGAGGACATTGCAGTCGGAAACGGCATGTACATCAAACCTTATAAAAAGGTTTTGGTCTTTTTAGCCCTGCAAAACCTCAAAGGAACGCAACTTGATTTTACCTAATCGAGCATTAAGCAATGTAGAATTAATAGAGTTTGTTAAGCAATTAGAAGTACCATATTTCCGTGGAGTGTTCATGAGAAACAATCTTCCCAAGAAAGTTAATTTAAAAGAATGTGGTATAATTAATTTAGATGGAATAGAAGGTTTAGGCACGCATTGGACCTCTTACAAAAGTACGGTAGTAGCGTTATTTACTATGACAGCTACGGAAACCTGCGACCGCCAACAGAGTTGATAAGTTATTTGAATAGCGGGGTAAATGTAAAATTCTTTATAACATTAACCAAGAACAATCGTACGGTACTGTGTTTTGCGGTCATTTATGCTTACAATTTCTAAGTAGTGCATAGAACTGCGTACGAAGTTGTTATGTCGTACACTTTACTCTAACGGGAAACACTTCAGTTTTAACAAGCAATTTTAATCCGCCTATAAACTTGGATAATGATTCGGAGTACGTATTAGGATTAACAAATTTTGAGTCTTATAACACAATTCCAAACATAGAAAAAGGAATAAATAATAAATTTTATTATGGATCTAACGGAGAATTCATAGAAATACCTGAAGGTGCTTATGAGATTAGAGAAATTAATAAATATCTTCAAAAAGCTTTAGGTGATAAAAGATGGCGTGGTCGTATGGATCAATCACGAAGCGCTAGAAAGACGCCAGTGTATATAGAAATTACAGCTGACAATAATACACTTAAATGTAGTGTTAAATGTAGTCTATATGTGGATTTTACCAAAAAGGATTCAATTGGTTCTCTACTTGGTTTCAATCCGCGAAAATTGTTAGCATTTGTCACGTATCAAGCAGACTACGCGATCAACATTTGTAAAGTGAATGCAGTTTTAATCGATTGTAATATTGCAAGTGGATCCTATTTAAATAGTAAACCAGCCCATGTAATACACGAATTTTTTCCTCAAGTACCTGCAGGTTTTAAAATTGTCGAGTGTCCACCTACGATTATATATCTACCAATCAGGTCACGTATAATAAATGAAATAATAGTTAAAGTGTTAGATCAAGATGGAAATTTAGTTAATTTCAGAGGAGAACTGCTAACTGTAAGGTTGCATTTAAAAAAATCTGCAATAGCCATGGGTATTAAGTATAATGCACGCAACATGTCAAGAATTGATATAAATGCTGGAAATTTCAAAGCAATCGACACTCGATTGATTGTTTCAAGACCGCTAACAACACAAAACCGGCAGTTTCTACAATCGTTAGGACTGCATTTAATTAAAAAAGTAGAATGAATAGTGAAATACTGAACGTGCGTGAAAAAGTTTACTTCGACAATGCAATTGTTAATATTGAAAACATACTCATCAACCTTATGCTAACACATCTTTAAACAATAATGATGAAATTCGAATCCCTATACAACAACAAGATGTATACACCTTAGCATCGAAGAGCATGCTGTACATAGAAGGCAAATTAATTAGAACAGATGGAACGCCGTCTCAGACAGCAAAGTTTGTAAATAATGGAATTTTGCTGCTTTTGATGAAATTAGATATGAGATTGGTGGTATCATTGTAGATCGTGTTCGGAATCCTGGATTAACGTCTATAATGAAGGGATATGTTTCATATAATAGCAATCAAAGTAAACATTTACAAAACGCTGGGTGGTTTCCTATGGATGATTCACAAATAGTTGATGCCAATGGGAATTTTAATGTTGCAATAAACCTTTCAATGGGTCTCGGATTATGCGAAGATTTTAAAAAAATTATTTTAAACCTCCGTCATGAGTTAGTCTTACTACGTTCTAGTTTTGATACTAATGCTATAATTAATCCTACACCCGATGAAGAAATAAAAGTTGTTTTAAACAAAGTTTTATGGAAAATGCCGCATGTAGCCGTTGATGATACTCAACGAATTAATTTAATAGAATGCGTTGCACAAAATCAGGATTTGCATATTCCGTTTAGAGGATGGGAGTTGCATGAATATCAACTTCTACAAGAAACGAAACGTCATACATGGAACATTAAAACAACAACACAATTAGAAAAACCAAGATTTGTGATTGTTGGTTTCAAACCAACCGAAAAATAGATACATGAGCAACTACAGTCGTGTTGATCATTGCTATTTAACCAACATGAAACTATATTTAAATTCAGAAATTTTCCCGTACGATAACTTAAATTTGAGGTTCGAGAATAAACAGACTGCGTTGTTATATGAGATGTATGCTCAGTTTCAGCAATCATACTACGAAAAGGAAAATGAGCCACTTTTTAATCCTGAAGATTTACGAAGTATTGCACCATTAGTAGTCATAGATTGTTCTAGACAAAACGAAGCGTTAAAATGTGGTACTGTCGATATTAGATTAGAATTTGAAACTAGCAGAAACGTTTTGCCAAGTACATCTTGTCATTGCCTTATACTTCATGATAAGATAGTCAAATACAATCCACTCTCAAACAGCATAAGAATATTATAATTACTTTATTATTATTACTGTACCTTTACAAATTATGAAAAAAACAATAAATCATTTAGCAATCACAGTCTATTTATTAATATTTTTACATGTTTTTACAATATCTTTTACATGTTTGAATTATTAAGTGATTTAGTAAACAGCCATAAACATTGACAGTTTTAAATAAAAGTTTTGTTATACATTTCTCAAATAAACTAACTGGTATGTTAGTAACAAACTGGATTTTTTAAACAGAACTGTTACTACTACTACTACTATTTTTCTCTACAATACATTTATACTAATAATATATAGTTCAAAACTCGGGCAGATTGAAAGGTATCCTATTTTTAGATACATCCAAAAACGAAAATCGGCGTACTTGTGCAGGTATAAACATAACACTGAAGTTTTATAACTAAAAAATATTATATGTTAATCTAGATAAAATAAATTGCATTCTTTATTTGAGCCAGTGGTTGAAGCTTTACAAGTCATTTCTGTATGTATAGTTATACCCCCAAGGTTTAGCATCAGTGGTTAAGGTACTAAGAATTCTTTTATCATCACTTGGATTAAGAACAATTTTGTTTTGTTTAATAGTACAGACATCATGTTTGACTGATCTAATTAAACATTGCTGTTTCTGTACAGTCTATTTATAAAACAAAGCATTCTTATAATCATCAAAAGAAATTTGCTTAATACTTGCTAAGGAAGATCCCTTTGACTTTTTTATTATCCTATCCTGAACTCTGTAAGTGTACATTTTAGATCTAAGTCCTACAAACTCTAGCATGATGTCACCATTGTTTTCATCCTTCATAATACCAGAAACTTTTTTATTTGATAATGGAATATGATATTTGTTATGAGGGTCGTAATCGGAAGTATCAAATCTATGAATATCTTGTTTGATATAAGAGTAAATATCTTCAACGCTAAACTCGTATATCAAACTATCCGTATCTGTGTACAGCAGCTTTGCTTTGTTAGCAAATTGCGATTTTATATAACTATAGTGAAATTCATATAAATAGGTTTTGAAATATCTAGAATAGAGAAACCTACATAAATGGGTTTGTTTAAGTAAACCTCTATTTTATTCATTTCTATTAAGACTAGATATTTGTCTAACACGGTGCAACTATTAAAATTAGGCTTCGCTATGTAACTACGAGCTCCAAACCGTCCTTCCCATTTGGTCATTAATTTCACATCTTTCCTTTTCCGTACGTTTTCCATCATCTTTCCATAAACCGAATTTATCATATTTTTATAAAAGCATATATCGAAACTGTTTTTGACTGTTGTCTAAATTTCGTATTCAAATCAATGTATTCTTTTAACCAAGGAGCTTGTTTAAACCGAAGAACCTTATGAATCTTTTTCAGTTCTAAACCGTAGCTTAAATACATTTTTAAATTCTTGTAGTGAATAATATAGTTGAGTTTTGGATATAAAGTTGTAAGTAATTTCTTTAAGTTTGATTTATTAGAAGGTACTGGTGGTATCATATGTTCAGGCGCCAAAGGTAAGTCACTGTGAATTTCATGTAAAGATACTGGATAGTGTAAATCGCATTCAAAATATATCCTACATCAGAATCATCGGGAATATTAAGTATGTCTAAACGTACTATATCTGGACTGGTACCATCTAAAAATTCAAATTCTCCATATGGAAGATATTCAGACAGTGCAGCCCCATATAAATTATTAACATCAAAATACATTAAATATTTAGAATCGAAATTTGGATCATAATCTGCATTCATATATTTGTTATTTGCTTTAGCATATCTATTCGAACATTGAGAAACACCGCCACGAATTCCCCGTTCTAAAAACATTATTTTTTCAATATCAGTAAGCAGCTCGAGTTTAACGTTCGTCGTTTTTAACATCGCATCTAGAGCTAAACGAGGAGCCGTAAAGTAGTGAAGCGGATCTAACTTATACGTGTACATACAAGTTTTTCTAAAGTTTTCAAATATATCAGTCAAGAGCAGTACATCTGTTTTTAAATATAGGTCTGAATAGTCCCCTAGTGTTTTTATATTAAATGTTTGCCAAACGTGTTTAGCATGACTGTAGTCTTCATCTGAGATTTCTTCATTGCGCAAACGATTAAAGAATGTTATTTTACAGGGTAAATCGGTTTCATTGAGCCTATCCCAAGAGTTAATGTAATCATAGGGAAATATACCTTTACGCGTAAGTAACTGAAACTCATTATCGGTGTTACAATTTTCCCTGGTGATGGATTTTTTATTATCATCTAAGTATGAAGCTAATTTTTCGATGCTAGATGCCATAAACCTGAATGAATCGATAAATCTAAAAGTAACTTTCGTACCATTTACATATTTTGTAAAAGATATGTATTTTTCCTTATTTATTGGTAGAATTCTTACCAAACCTGAAAACCCTAACGCAATTTTTTTAATAATGAAATGCGAATCG
This sequence comes from Platerodrilus igneus, assembly GCA_036346225.1. NCBI lineage: Eukaryota > Metazoa > Arthropoda > Insecta > Coleoptera > Lycidae > Platerodrilus > Platerodrilus igneus. The sequence goes on along the minus strand of JARFIW010001503.1, from coordinate 5,767,305 downwards.
TAGCCTGATAAGTTATGAAAAACTACCGGTATCATATAAAAATTATGATAATTGATGTTGCAATCTTGATGACGCTCCTCGAAATTCACCTGTAAAGTGGCAGTGATCGCGAACTCTAATATCATCTATACTAAAAGGTTTATTGCAAATGTGACAGTGAAGGGCAAATTTAAATGCTAACTTTTGTTCTTCTGTTAAAGGATTCATAGGTTTTGGGTTACAGAAAATTTTATTAGTCGTTTCTGAAATCAGTTTCAATTGAGCAACAAACCATTCTATACAATCCTTTCCGCGATACAATTGAAATTTGGAATATTTATTATCATACGAGCATTTCAAATAATACGCTACACTAAAGGGTATATGCCTTTGGTAAGAGACTGTGTTTAGTATTACCTCCGACTCATTGCATGGTTCTAATATACATTCGAGATCTGCTTAAACTACAAATGATACTTTTTCTTGATAGTGGAAATGTTTAAACGTTAGATACTTTTCGGATTCTTCGGGTAATCTTATTGAGCAAGTATTCTGTTTTTCGCAATAATTCGAATGACGCTTAAGTAATGCTGCTGTACTAAAATTATTTAAACATCTATAACAAAAAAATTTTCTATGTTCATGTGAAGACAACTGTTTTGCAAATAATTTTGACATATCCTTAATCCAAGTAAAATGAAAGTTATTCTCATTAGCATTTGTCGGACGAGAATATTGTAAGGAATCATTATTTAAAACTAACAGATAAATAGGTTCAATTTTTTTAAAATTTTCACTTAAACAAAATGGCAGTATTTTAGTATTTTCTATACAATATAGGTTAATTGCGAGATTGTTAAGCTTCTCAATTTTTTTTATGTCTTTTAATGCGATTGGAAACTGAATTGAATTGTAGCGTAATACTGTTTCAAAATGTGGATAGCTAGATATTCTCTGACTATTTTGTTTAGCAGGATATAAAGCGGAAACCAAGCTCCAAAGAATGCAATGTTGATCGTTATTTATTACATTTACCACAGCTTTTTTTTTTTTATAAAGTCCGGAACCGGTACAAACGTTGAACACCCTCCTTTAAGTGGATCATGATTGTTTATATTTACCTTCAAGTGTAAAACTTCTTGGATTGCCCAACCAGAATCTTTCTCGCAAAATTCTTCTAATCGCTTCGAAATCTTGTTCAATACGTTCTTCTTATACCACAGCTTGAGATTGGTATTTATATCGATGTGAATATTTGCAGTAGGAAACGTTTTCAAATCTATTTCACCAGTTGTAGGCTTAACAAAGTTAGCGGCAAATATTACATCAACTTTCAACATTGACTTTTTTAAGCAAGCAACAATCTTGCGTTTAAAACTAGCGAACGCCTTGTCTAAGAACACTAGAGGATCTTTATAATTTAAATTGGTAATAAGTCCCGTAATTATTCGACTTCGAAAACATGATTGTACATCATGCCAAATCAAATTTTTTCGAGTATGACCTCTAGAAAGCGTTGCATCAACACCTTTACCACGATATTCCAAAGAGCGTTTCAAGTGCCTCAATCGTACAAGGTAGCTTTTAAGATGTGCTAAATTAGATTCCAGCCTACTAGGATTTTCTTGTTTATTGTCTTCGTATACCTTATTTCTAATAGCAAGCTTCAATATACTAATATTTGCTTTGATAATTAAAATGTGTTTCGTTATTTCATTCACTGATTTAATTAGATTCACGCATTTTACAGTTAATCTCAAAATTGCGCTACTAATCTCGGATACGGTTTCAGCATTCATGATTCTATAGAAAATCAAAATACACTACTTAATAATACAAGTATTTTCTCTATTTACTATTTATATAAAATATCATCTGACGTAAGCAAAACAACTGCAAAAAAGGTTCATTCATCTGAGTTTACGGAAAACGCGTAAGCAAAACAACTGTAAAAGAAAATAGCATACAAATCGAAATAATTGTATAGCGAATTGCTTTGAATGCAATTGTTAAAAAAATCGCCTTTATTTACGTTTTTATTCAAGACGATTTTCAAGCTTGAGTCGTGCATGCGGTCTAAAAAATTGCAGAGTTGCCTTCAGTACGTGACTATGACAAATAATTCGCTATGCAAGCATTTCCAATATTTACATACTGAATGCAACTCTGAGCAAAACAACTGCAAAAGGAATGCATTCAACATCATTTTTCATTCCGTATGCGTTTACTACAAAAATGTTTTATACGACCTTTGATTTATTATGTGTACAGAAAATACATTATCATTACAGCGCTATTTTTTTATGATTACATTGAAATATTTTTAAATAAAAACAAAGCAAATTTGAAAAAAAATGTCTCAGATTAAACCGTTTTGTTTAATAATTTACACGCACTCATGGTTTTTAAAAAACCCAGTATTAAAAAACATTCTGCAGTTTTATTATATAACAGTACCTTTAAAGAATTTTCACATCAAATTATATATATATATATATATATATATATATATATGCATGTAAATTGTGTCAGCGGTAATCTAAAAAAAAACTTATTCTATAAATATTACTACTTAAAGGGATTTATTTGCATTGCATTATTTTTAAACGCAAAAATTAATCTGAAGAAAATATCATAATTTACACGCACTCATGGTTTTAAAACCCGTTATTAAGAAAAACATTTTCCAGTACGTTGATAGTACTAAAGAATTTTTCTTATTCAGCACAAATTACTATATCCCTATATATGCATATAAAGTCAATTTTTGTTAATTTTTTATGGAAAATAAATTATGCTAGCAGTAATATAAAACGAAATTAATCTAATTTAGGTTTTATTATGCGCCTTCTTGCAATTTCTGTTTCAGTCAATGAATTTAATTCATTATTTCTGCTGAGCAGTACCTTTAAAAAAATTTCTTATACAGCATAAAATCGCATAAACACACAATTACCTATATATTTGCATATAAATTATGTCAGCGGTAATCTAAACAAAATTAATCTAATTTAGGTTTTTTATTATGTGCATTTATTGCAATTTCTTTTCAGACAATGAATCTAATTCATTATTTCTGCTGAGCAGTACCTTTAAAAATTTCTTATACAGCATAAATTATGTCAGCGGTAATCTAAAACGAAATTAATCTAATTTAGGGTTTTATTTTGTGCATTCATTTCAATTTCTTTTCAGACAATGAAACTAATTCATTATTTCTGCTGAGGTATAATTATATTCGCTTACATACTGTTTTGTTCATTAGAATAGATTACAGAGCTGAATTTTTCAGAAAACGATGCAAATTTTAATTTTTCTAACAGATCAGTTTATTATTTAATATAAATACTTCACGTAGATTTTACCAACAGTATTCAATCAGATCTCTTGTATAATTATTAGTTACTATTACTAGCAACTTTTAAAAATGAGTAACTTGTCATCAATCAAAAATTGTAATAGTACCAACGTAAAAGTTCTAGAGCAATTTATATTACATTCTGACGAAGACGTGATTAAAGAAGTTTTTGGTTGTTCTTCGCCTCAATTCAACACTGCTGCTATTTTTGATAGTGACGTAATAGATATATCACGGTAAGTGCTTTTTTTCACATTTATACATGTGTTTTTAAAACAGTACTAATTTATAAGTTACATTAGATCAAAAAACCATTCTGGAAATTTTGAGGCTATCGTAGGATCGTTGACACACTCTGATCCTCTCAGAAACATCAGGTAGTGTACAAAAGAAAAGGTGAACCTACAATAATCTTTTATGTTATGCTCACAGATCAGGCAAAAACATGTCGACTATGATAAAGTTATGTACAGAATCTAATATGGCTGTTTGCTGTGAAGATGACAAATCCTACGAAAATGACACAGTAGAGTTGCTTAACGCATTTAAAAGCGTGGAGAGAAGCTACTGCGTCGTATAGATTTGGAACTAGAAATAATAAAGCAAAAAAGAGAGGAACTAACAGCGAGGGAGCAGCAGATACTTCAAGAACGGGAGTTAATAAATACTTTTTCATTTATAAATAGTTAGATCAAAATATTCAACAATTTGTAAAATAAAAAAGTATTTTATAAAAGTTTCTCTTTTGAAACAAGACTTTCTCTAAACAAGGTAGTAAACTCAAAGTAAAACGCACATAAATCAGAATCCACTTTAATTTGATACATCATTCTTTATACAATCGACTTAGATGTGTTATAATAATAAACTAATTTCTTAAATTAGTGACATATTATTCTGAAAATTCTATGTTGACAGTTAGACCGATCGATCCCTTACTAGTTATGTATACGTGTTTGTTCGAGCCAATACTTTCATTTAATTGTTTCACTCCATGTGCTTGAAGGTATTCAAAATATCTCAATGGCAATATACTCTTGAACTCTTCTGTTTCCACTAATACTCTTTCTCCATATTTTGTCTTGATTGTTTCCACTTTTAAAACTTCAAACCTCTTATTCACTACAAGATCTTTTGAATTTACATAAGGTTTGCGATATGTGGTTTTATTAAGAGTATTAAAATCCATATTGCTTTTCTTTGACTAATTAAATTAATATTAGGAGCAATCTCCTTATATAGCAGATTACCACCATCTGCGTACTTTGCCAACCCACTTTTCAACCTATCACAAGAGTGAACTCATTTTGAATTGAAACCGGCCCATGTGTATTTGCAGCCTCTAAACATAAATCAGAATTCACTTTAATTAAAACACAATTGACTTGAATGCGATATTTTGCATCTGTCATACTGTCTCGCTAGATAACCAAATTCAAAACATCTACACACATTTTCTCTGCACTTACATTTTTCAACATACGTGTGTTTTGAAATATGTTCCATTGAAAGTAATATAAAGCTGATCCTAATTCAAAACGTGCCCACAAGTATTTTACATTTGAAAAGAATTCAGGTTTTCACATTTTACATTAAAAGTATATAACGCCGATCCTAATTCAAAACCGTGCACGTGTAACTTCTCGCTAGACAACCGAATTCAAAACAGCTACACACATTCTTCTCTGCACTTACATTTTTCAACATACGTGTGTTTCATTGAAAGTAATATAAAGCCGATCCTAATTCAAAACGTGCCCACAAGTATTTTACATTGAAAGTATATAAGAATTCATGTTTTCACAACTATTTTACATTGAAATGTTTTCACAACTATTTTACATTGAAATTATATAGGGCCGATCCTAATTCAAAACGTGACAGACGTATTTTACACATGGAAAATACGTCTGTCGCGTTTTGAATTAGGACCGGCCCTATTTACCTACTCCAATTGACGGAAAATATATATTAAATTCTCAAACAGTTACGACAATAAGGTACTCACATAATTAGGTCCAGATTCCCACGAAGTACGCCAAGCGTCCTTCACGATGGCTGGACTAGATCTCAAGGCTCCATTCCGGAGTGTTTAAAGATGGTACTCCGGCGTGGACTGCGGTTCGGACAGGCTGCTTACAAATTGTCTTCTTTCCTATGTAGAGGTAACGATAAGGAAGGGTTATGGAACGACAGTTAAACAAAAGGCAAGGAAATCTACATAAAAAAGATACAGACACGATACGATACCTAACACGACCACTGCACTCGAAGTTCCAGGCAAAACAGCCACGTTCTAGAGTTCCCCGGAAACTTCTCCCACTTTTTCTCCGCCACTCGCGTCGCGCGATCTGGCGCAAACGCACTCTGACGTGACGGAAATACACGCCAAGTCTTTTGAATTTATGGCGCGAAAACTTCCGCACATCAAAATTAAACTAAAAATGTTTAGTGTCAATTTGGCACGTATCAAACTAAATTGTGATTGTAAACGGTATTAATATAAAATTGAAGTGAAGAATACATTTATATGCAAGGAAGTGGGACGCACGATGTAACATGGCAAGGCAACGGCCAATTGACATGTTACAAACTAATATGCTTTTATTTGATTGTTCACTCTAAAATTATAATAATCGCAATAAATCATGTGTCTATAACTCAAGTTTTGTTCTAAAAGAAATACATGCGTGTATTAATAAATTTTTGCAAGGAAATTGTGAATACTTAAATACACAGATTGTATTGGTCTCTACGGCGCAGGTTCAACATATTCTACAATGACATTGTCAACATAAAAACGCACAAATTTGCATATTTTGTATTAACAAATATTACTAAACAAATTAAATTCTTTCATATTACGTACTATTAATAAGGAAAAAGTCGTTTATCTTAATCGAAACGCGGTACCTTGTGAAATGTAAGTTAGTTTAATGTATGTTTCTCCAGGTTTGTTTTCGTTTAAGAGTAATTCCGAACACTAATATGACTTCTTAAAAACCCTTCACACAAATAGTTATTGACTCTAAGTGACACTTGAAGTATAATATGGATTTTAAAGCAATTGCGTTAACAAATAAAACAATAATGTTTCGAGATATATTTTTACTTAAAGAATTTCTATACATTACAATACAATAGTTTTGAATACATAGTAGGGTATCAAAAATTTTTCGTTGATGTATCACTGTCACAATCTATTTGTATTGTTAACTCATCAACAGTCACATCTAGTGGCTTTTCATGTAGGTCCATTCACTTATAAGCGTTTCAGTATGTTGAATACATTTTTACCATATAGCTGTAGAGCTTCGCTGCACATATCGAATATATTGTCGTGATCATCGCCATGTGTCTATATCATCTCTATTGCATTAAATTGACAATGATATGATGGTACGCGCAGAACTTCATGGTCATGGCTTCTTAAAAGTTGTCTACTCTGTAACGCTTTTGTGGCTTGTGAGATTTAATGAAACTTAATAATTCACTTTTAAACATCTGCGTAGTATACTGAACGTCGTGTATAAGCCATTGAATCATATCAACATTAGTCCAAGATGCTGTTGGTACTTTGTCGAGTAATGTAGAATGATAAGATGCATTATATAACACGGTTAATGATGGTTGTTCTAAGTTGTTTATTAACTTCTTTGTAATTAATTCACTGTAAAACGTATCTTGATTCATTTTACCATTATAATCGCTACTCTTCGATTTGGAAGCAAACAACAAAGAAGCAACTTTTACAAAAAACTTTTCTTGATCCAGCAGGAACTAATACAAACCGCGTCTCATCATACCCACTTGGCTTCCTCATACTTCTAATTTTATCGTCTTACCATGATCTTGTTGAGTTTACTTTTGAAGAGTGAAGTTTTGTCCACAAAAACAACTTGTCGACTTGTAGTGGAATCTATATTGCCTTGATATGTCCTTAGAAATTTAATTTTTGAACTAGCAATATTTAGTTTTACCAGCCAAGTCCTTCGGTTTCCTTCTTTTTAAATTTGAATCCAATTTGAAGCAAGCGTGTTAAAGACAACGAAAGTAGGGTTATAATATGACAAAAGTGAGGCAGTACAATTAGTACCGCCAAATTCAGAATACGACTCTAGCCAGTTGAGCTTCTGTATATATGAAACAAGTTGCGACCTATAATACCGAATTTGCTTTATTTTTATGCAGTACAAAGCAATTAAGTATGAGTATTATTGAAGTAACTCACATCATTTACTCCCTATCTTTATTATACTCGTTAGCAAATTGGTACACCTTTGAATGTATATGCGTGTATTTTAGATTGAAGTAGTAGGTACGTGATGGTCTTCTTTCTTGGTTCCAACCATACATATATTACTGCAAATTAGGTTACATCTGAGGGTATAGTTAATAATCATTTTTCTTAATTTTTGCACGTAGAATTTTATTTGTTTAGTATTTATAGAGGAAAATTCTTGAACTTAAATGTTATTAATGTCTATCTAAGCCCAGATTACGCAAAGTAAAAAAGATTAATGACCGTCGGTCATCCACTAATGTTGATGAGAGATACGAAACTTTATCTAAACAACGTTCATTTGCAATTCTTAAAAATATATACGAAGTTGAGAGATATTTTGAAAATAAGTTTTTGTTTAAGAATTTTACAAACGAACGTAGCCTCATTTAGAAACATCTTCGAAGCGCTTCATTCGATAGCGAATGTTTCCTAATGAACTATAAGTTTCCAAGCGGTACAGAGCGGACCTGCACCTAAAAGAAGTTGTAGAATACTAGAACGGGTAGAATGACTTACGTATTTTAGTGAACCAAAGAGCCGAACTATAGATTTGACCAAATCAGTGGGGCTTTAGTGAGGAACCACACTAAAACAGGTTCCCGTAAGAGGGCATCCTCTGGGGTAAAAGATTCCGAAGTTGAAATAATTCCCCATTTGGATCTCCGGGAGGGGACCACTTCGCAGATTGTGATCGGCAAGTTCGACAAGAGGAGAAGAAAGTCCGGGAACATTTTGCGAGTGTAGGCATGAAATATTAGAAGCATGAAGAAGTAAGCTAGAGAAATTGAAATAAATAGATTTGCATTAGATATAGGAGGAATTAGCAACGTTTGGTAGCCAGAGACGCGAGATTTTTAGAGCGAAAACTTTAGGGTAACTCATAGGCCATCAGAGGGAGTAAATTCGGGTGTGGGGATAGTTATGCGAAAAAAGATAGGACACGGTGTAGAAAACTACTTACAAAAGAACGAAAGAGTATTCATGGGTAGATTAGAATCTTAACCGGTAAATACGGTAATAATACAAGTTTATATACCCAGCTCTAGGTACAGTGAGGGAGAAGTTGAAGTTATTTACAAAGATATCGAAGACATACCAAGATTCATAAAAGTGCATGAAAATTTAACAAGTCCTCGTCGTCGAAGCCAAGACAATTTTATAGATATAGGAAAGGGTAACCAGGAAGAGAATCACTTCGTCGAACTCTGAACTTCATCACGTATGTCCATATTTGTCCACGGTCGATAGTCAAGTCCCCTCCTTTTAGAGGCTTAGTTCTCACCAACTATAGATCCCCGCCATTTCCCCCACACGCTTCCACGGCTAAAGACGCTAAACGCAGCTGCATTTTCATCGCCTGGGAACGCAATATTTGAGGTTTTTTACATCACATATCGTAAGCTAATGTCCTGAAATACGCGAGAACCTAATATTCGTGAAACTTACACGTAAAAGTTTAAATTAATGATGGTAATGGAAAACTTACCCAAGCGGGGTTTAAGAATCCCTTAAAATTAAATAGTAAAATAATATAAAAAAACACAACAATATACGTGTTTTATAGAAAGCAGTTGCTTTTGATATTTATTTTTATAATAGTAACATAAGTAGAGTATAATCAAGAATACTGGGCCCACATTTCCTCCAGAATCCCACATTTCCTCACACATCTGGACCAAATAGTTTTCTTCGACTAACCATTTTTCATCTTTCGAGATAAATGAGCATCCACATTTCCACACACGAGATAAACCTATTTTTAAGATTTTTTTTTTTTTTTTAGCGCTAACATTCTGGACCAAATACTTTTTCGTCTAACCAATGCATCTTTCGAGATAAACCTATCTTGTTTGGTATTAATTAACATTAGATTTTTCTCAGCTACCCGAATCTCTAGGAATTTTTAAGATATCATCACCCCCAAGGGAGCTACCCCCATTTTAAGATTTCTTACCTGTAGCGACTTTTGAACGTTCTTATAAATTTTTTTATCAATGCGATACATTAAATTAGCTTAGAATTTTACGCAGAATTTGAATTTGCAAACAGATTTGAAATCGGACCACGCCCTGCAAAGTTACCCCTTTAAAGCTCTCAAACCTCTAAATTTCGCCTTTGCTTTATAAGCAAAACTAACAAATAGTTTTATTCGTATAACCAATGCATCTTTCGAGATAAACCTATCTTGTTTGGTATCAATCAATATTAGATTTTTCTCAGCTACCCGAATTTCTAAGAATTTTTTAGATAGCACCATCCCCCAGGGAGCTACCCTGATTTTAAGATTTCTTACCTATAGCGACTTTTGAGCGTTCTTATAAATTTTTTTAGTCATGCGATACATTAAATTAGTCTACAATTTTACACACAACCCGAATCTGCAAACAGATTTAAAATCGGACTACGCCCTGCAAAGTTACCCCTTTAAAGCTCCCAAACCTCTTTAAATTGTTTTGCTCGTCTATGACATATGCTTTAACCAAACATCTCCAAAAATCAAAAACCGTGGAGATTTTAGAAATGAGTTCTTTATAAGCCATAAGTGCTTAATATTTAAAATCATTTTTTCAAACAGTAATGTACTTTTTTCAAAATGTCGCAAAAACCCATGACTTAAAATTTTTCTGGTTTTAACATAATTACATGCACAATGCTAAATAGTTGGAAAATACATAGACAAGGACAAACTAATTGCTTTACAATTATGTGACGTATAGTGAAAGTAGCGTAGAGGACAAACTAATTGCTTTACAATTATGTGACGTATAGTGAAAGTAGCCGTTCTTTTTTATTAATTAGCGGGTATATGATTTGAGAAATACAATAGATATGCTCGATGCTAAATGCTTGGAAAATACAAGTCGTTTCAAATCAATTTCTTAACGAACATATGAATCACATTTGAAAGCTGTTTATAATTTCTTCTCCAAACAAATGCGGTTATTACAATAGGAAAGTACGCTAAATGCAAGTCAATTAACAGCAATTAAATATTGCTTACTGACCTACCTTTTGGGCTGTGCTATTAGGACCAGGGTATGCAGCTTTCCCCCATCTCGCACGCTTTACACGGATGTTGGTTGTTTCGACAAACCCTTTTGGTGGAGTTGAACGTTTACTGTAATGACATACCGTGCTGCTTTTCCTTGTGTTGTGTAAGCTATTCTTGTAAAAGCGATACTGCAAGAAATTTGCCGGACGGATGTATAAGCAACCGTGGACGATGTTACCCACGACATTAAATGGTATGCGAATATTTTCTTTGGAAACAATCAAAGATTGCCGAAAACACTCGAAGAGTGCACAAACGGGTCACTAAACCACAATTAATAATCGCCTTTATAGGTTTAACATTTCTACCATTACCCAATGACTTTAATTTCTTATTGGAAATCCTTATTCTCCACGCACTGTTGCGTAGCTGGATGCCCACCCTTTTGGGAATATATGCTCGTTATAGGTTGTAGCACCCGCAGTTTTATTAACTACACTTCGTGAGATCCCTTTAATCTTTTTTAATCGTGTCCTTCTCGCGTACAATACAGTAGGACTTAGCCTTACCCTACAAATTCTAACACCAAGTCACCGTTAAACTCGTCTTTAAATTTCCCCACAACTTTTTGTTAACATGCGGTATATTGTGTTTATTATTTGGGGCCCACTTTAAACCTAAAAATAAAAACAGGATAGTTTAATACGTCTATTAATAATTTATGGTAATGTTGGCGGTACAAATATGTAAAACAAACTTTATCAAGAAAATATAATGTTTTAATAGAATACATACATGTATTGATAACATCTATAAACCGCTTGGTAACCAGAGTCTGACGAATCTGGGATAGCCAAATCTCTAAACATTTGCGCAACGATTGCCTTGCAGTTGCATCTTTTTTTGAAACATTTAATAAGTTCCAACACTGTCAAGTAATTTAAATTGCTGCAATCATTAGAAGAGAAATACTGGCACCTCTCTCCCTCTAATAACGTTTGAACCCTTTCTTCCTCCGTTGTATTTCCACATACTTTTTATATCACCAACAAATTTTTCGTAAAATTCTGGAAAGTTTCTACACCTTAACTCAGCCATTTAAAACAGATCAATTCTCGCAAATTTAATAGCTTGATGCACTCGTACGCAGGTAGCACAATAACATTCCATCTTTCGTAATCTCCATATTATATAAATTCTCTTTTCAAAATTGTTCAACAGCCATATACTTCTATTAAAGGCTGTGCTCAGCTGCAATTTGAAATCTTGATCAATTGTATGTCAACAACATCGTTTCCAGTAGTCAGACCATTTAATCGACTGTTTGCACGTCACGAGAAAATTGGGAATTTGAAATTCCACTTGAAAAGTACACAATTTCTTCCAATCGAAGTAAGAGAATGTTATCGAGAATCAGCACAATACCACTACAGCAAATAACTTGGATGGCAGGTTGAAGACCACCATATAAATCAAAACCAACTTCTAATATATGGTGGTGATAATTTGAAAAATTCGCCTAACCTATAGGTTGACTTACCAACTAGTTGGTTGATATTTAATTGTGGTACTCGCACATCACTTGTAACGTCAACACAAGAAAATCCATCTTTAATTTATAATTTTAATCAAACTCGACGATACTTTGACGACTAATGCACTGGAACATGGCTCTCGCCTTTTATGCCGATGGTCGAGCGTGCCAGGTTGGCGTTATATGCAAGTCTTGACTGGAAAAGTGACGCGTATAATTGTTTTATAGTGGGTTTTACCTGTATGTATTTAACCACCAACGCCATTTTAGAATTATTAAACAAAATTACTCTTAACAGTATTTTTAATATACCATCGTGTAAGATTTCAATTATTATTGTGTTTTTCCTCCGGTTCTCAAATCCCTCAAATTTTTCAAATCGAATGACCCTTACTGATTTGCAGAATAACCTTTTGCAAGCACCGTATATAATTCATCTTTATTCTATTTCTAAACCGTATCGCTCTGTCTTTTGAGATAAACCCTGGTGTAACCTATAAATTAGTATAAATTTTCCTGGGAATTGAAATTAATTATCACGTCTTTTAAAATTAGTTCCAACAAAGACCTGTATATATTGTATTAATATTCAAAACCTATCAACAAAACACCTTTGCATTTTTATTTAGATTTAGCTCGATAATAGGTTAAACTCCAAAATATTTATTAGTGGCTAGAATTGTTAAAATTTTCAATTAGTGAATCCACATACAAATGATTAAACCAAAATAATACATATATTAATTCTGCACGGTGACCTAGAAAGTGGTTCGATAATCTATTTTAAATGTAGTTCAACATAAGACGTATATTCTAAATAAATTTAGTGAAATGTATGATCATTAGCCTTGCATTGTTTGTCGATGACGTCTGACTATTAATTTAATAAAAGCACTTTCCACAATTCTAGTTAATATACGGGAATACACATTCTATAATTTGATTTAAATTGGGTTAATGTAAGGACAAATTATACTTATACTTTCTCTATGTACATAAATACGAAATGATACCAAAGTTCATTTAAGTTTATTTCGTAAAACGTAAAGTCGTTTATAGTGTAATTAATAGTAATACTGAATTTTCAGTCTTTGGTTTAAAATTTCGTGTGAGGACTATCGACAAGAAGAGTAAGTCTTAGTTTGAATTTTGCAAACGTAGAAGAAATTAATATTTACATGTATAATTCAAAACTGTTAATCAATAATTTTCTAGAATGAACATCTTAAGTATTGCGTGCAGTGTGTGCGAAAATGTTTTTACTGGATGTGATGCCATAAAAACACAACGAAAGGCACATCGAGATGGTTTATTTCAGGAGGAACTAAAATTACAGCCAATGAGTGGGAACAAATTAAGGATTTGGAAAACCAATCGACCGCAACACATAAAACGTATAAACGCCGCAATTCAGTTAGAACAAACCAAGTTACTATTTGAAAAACCGTACACCATAACAAAATCTTCTTCCAAAATCATAATTGTAGGCCTGAACCCGTTCGACGATTACAAAATAATTTTTAGATTTGTTGACACCATTTCGCAGAGCGTACTTGATGTATCCCTCAACGTATTTAGGAAGTTTATATCAAATCTTCCACATTATACCACTATGGAAGTTGGCATGCAAAATCAGATATGCAAATTCGACAACTGCGTTTTATTTAAATAAAATTGTTTAGTGAAGATGATGACATTTGATGGGAATTATATGATATTTACCAAAGGAACTTTAGAGCACTTTTAGGGGTATCTCAGATCGTTCTCAACCATGCTAATACTTTAAAGAACTAACGGAAAGTCTCTAATATAGATCTGTTTCTGTTAGATGTCGCAATGGAAAGATATAATAGGAATGATGTCCTACAGAATCTCGCACATGATGTAATTAAAAGCAAATACAGTAATAGTGATATTGGGATCATATTATACGAATTTATAAGAACCTACCAAGATTGTTTGAAAGTGGTCATATGGTCATGTGGTCATATGGTCATGTGGTTATGTGAGCAGGGAGATTAAATTTTGGGTTGAGCTTAGTTATAGTAAGACATTTTCGAAAGATGTCGCATTCAAGCAATCAGTGGTGCTCCAAACAATCTATTACAAAAGCAGCAGAGGATATCCTGATGGCTCGAGTTTCTACGCTGCTAGTAAAAATATAATATACCTAGAACAACGTTATGCAGATATGTTAAAAGGTTGCAGAACGGAAGAAATTACATAATTCCAACGATGCATCCAGAGATGTTATACCAGAAGTTAAAATACCTATACAGAATTATGATAACTTTGCTATTGCTAATGCAAAAGAGGATGGTAAACATGGTCCTTTGTTCCCGTCTAACATACGAGCTATATTCGTGGGACCATCGAGTTGTGGGAAGACCAACGCTTTAATATCTCTGATCTTGCACGAGAACGGTCTTAGATTTCAAAATGTCTATGTATTTTCGAAGAGTTTGTATCAACCGAAATACGAATTGTTAAGAAACGTTTTTACACCATTAAAAGAAGAAATTGGTTACCATGAGTTTGAAAATTACGATGATTTGATCGAACCCGGAGATACCAAAGAAGATTCAATTATGGTTTTCGATGATATACCTGCAAACGAGCAAAGTAAAATCACTCAGTTTTTCTCGTTCTCGTTCGGTCGACATAAAGCAATAGATTCGTTATATCTATGTCAAACTTACGCTAGTGCCTTAAAACATAGACTCAGAGATAACGCCAATGTAATCGCATTATGGAAACAGGATGAAACCAATCTCGGACATATCTTTTCGGATCATATAGGTGGTGACATGACATATCCGAAATTTAAAGAAATGTGTTTACAGTGTTGGGGTGACTCAAAACATAATTTTATAACTGTTGTGAAAGATTTTGATTTGGATAATGGTCGATATAGGAAGAATTTCGACGAGTATATAAATATTTAACATTATTCGAAAAAAGTTAGTTCCCATCCTGAGTCCGATGATGACGAACGTTAACAATTTTATTGTAAATAAACGTAAGCTTCATTTTATGCAGGATTCTGTACGAAAGAACTTTGCGGTATACAAAAAGGGAGACGCTACATCTCTACAAATCGAAGAGGTGCACAAACAATTGATTGATCCCTTGCAAAATTACCGATTCCTAGTCACAAGGAATAGCGGAAAGAATCCTTACACGTACAACAAGGGTTAAACTTGAAAACAAAGGCTAGTTTTTTAAAAAAAGATTAAGTTACCAGTTGACGACGAGCCTGTACATCTTTATTATACGGACGTGTTAGCTAGAGACGAATACGAAAATATATACAAGTCGGTTATGGAGTAAAGTATAACCCCCAATTGATACGCATAGTTTAGGAAAAGTGTGTAGGAAGTTGATTCAGAAAACAGTGACGCAACCTAAAATAATAACGTTTATCCGGAGGCTAGAGGTCTAACAAGAGTTATAATTATTTTAAAGTCCTTAGCATTTTTCTTAAGAAATGTAATGATTTTGTTCATAGAATACATTCCTACCTGTTGCTTCGTGCGTGCACACAAATCGGGTGCAATCGGTACATATCCGAATAGGAGTAGCTCATATAAAAGGACTGTTCGCGTAGAAGTTATTATTTGTTGATTGTACGGTTTAAAGAGACAATATAACAAATATGTATAAAGACTTTGGAGAGGTTATTCGAAGATTTCGCAATGTTTCACGAGTAAAAAAGCAGAATGTGGGCAACGCTTTGATAGAAGGAGAAAATGTCTTATGTGTCAGTCATACGAGGAAGCAATACAGCACTGTACTGCAGTGTTATCAATGCCCGAGGATCTGGATGATTTTATGGAAATAATCGAGGAGATGGGGTTTATAAAACTGTTGGCAGATATTCAAATGGAATATATACTAAATTGTAAGTTTTAAAATAAAAATTTAACCACCACAACTGTTATCATAAGAAATGAATGATGTGAATTTAGAAATTATTTTTGTACATATTAGCTTGTTTATGTTTTAAAATATAAAGCATACATTGGTATTGTTTAATTTTTCAAATGTCCACGTAACTGAAATGGGTATCTAAGTAATTATGAAAAGAATTATAACAAAGATGTGTATTATTTTTTAAAAGGGTGTTATAAACGTTTTACAAAATTATTAATCAGAATCGTTTTATTTAAAACTATAACATAATTTTATTGACATCTATTAATATCTGTAGTTGAAATACAACAATTTAGAAACGTATAAGAAAACAAAAGTGTAATTAATAGTGTTACAAAATTTTCAGTCTTCGGCTTAAAATTTAAACATCGCTCGTAAATGCGTGGAATGGAAACCTGTTGTATTCTTCCATATACTCAACTTGTTTACACATACTGTTTTCAAACAATCTTGGTAGGTTCTTATAAATTCGTATAATATGATCCCAATATCACTATTACTGTATTTGCTTTTAATTACATCATGTGCGAGATTCTGTAGGACATCATTCCTATTATATCTTTCCATTGCGACATCTAACAGAAACAGATCTATATTAGAGTACCTTTTCCGTTAGTTCTTTTAAAGTATTAGCATGGTTGAGAACGATCTGAGATACCCTAAAAGTGCTCTAAAGTTCCTTTGGTAAATATCATATAATTCCCATCAAATGTCATCATCTTCACTAAACAATTCTTATTTAAATAAAAACGCACGTTGTCGAATTTGCATATCTGATTTTGCATGCCAACTTCCATAGTGCGTATAATGTGTGAAAGATTTGATATAAACTTCCTAAATACGTTGAGGGATACATCAAGTACGCTCTGCGAAATGGTGTCAACAAATCTAAAAATTATTTTGTAATCGTCGAACGGGTTCAGGCCTACAATTATGATTTTGGAAGAAGATTTTGTTATGGTGTACGGTTTTTCAAATAGTAACTTGGTTTGTTCTAACTGAATTGCGGCGTTTATACGTTCTTTATGTGTTGCGGTCGATTGGTTTTCCAAATCCTTAATTTGTTCCCACTCATTGGCTGTAATTTTAGTTCCTCCTGAAATAAACCATCTCGATGTGCCTTTCGTTGTGTTTTTTTATGGCATCACATCCAGTAAAAACATTTTCGCACACACTGCACGCAATACTTAAGATGTTCATTCTAGAAAAATTATTGATTAACAGTTTTGAATTATACATGTAAATATTAATTTCTTCTACGTTTGCAAAATTCAAACTAAGACTTACTCTTCTTTGTCGATAGTCCTCACACGAAATTTTAAACCAAAGACTGAAAATTCAGTATTACTATTAATTACACTATAAACGACTTTACGTTTTACGAAATAAACTTAAAATGAACTTTTGGTATCATTTCCCCCGTATTTATGTACATAGAGAAAGTATAAGTATAATTTGTCCTTACATTAACCCAATTTAAATCAAATTATAGAATGTGTATTCCCGTATATTAACTAGAATTGTGGAAAGTGCTTTTATTAAATTAATAGTCAGACGTCATCGACAAACAATGCAAGGCTAATGATCATACATTTCACTAAATTTATTTAGAATATACGTCTTATGTTGAACTACATTTAAAATAGATTATCGAACCACTTTCTAGGTCACCGTGCAGAATTAATATATGTATTATACCTTTTGGTTTAATCATTTGTATGTGGATTCACTAATTGAAAATTTTAACAATTCTAGCCACTAATAAATATTTTTGGAGTTTAACTCTATTATCGAGCTAAATCTAAATAAAATGCAAAGGTGTTTTGCTGATAGGTTTTGAATATTAATACAATATATACAGGTCTTTGTTGGAACTAATTTTAAAAGACGTGATAATTAATTTCAATTCCCCAGGAAAATTCTATACTAATTTATAGGTTACACCAGGGGTTTATCTCAAAAGACAGAGCGATACGGTTTAGAAATAGAATAAAGATGAATTATATACGGTGCTTGCAAAAGGTTATTCTGCAAATCAGTAAGGGTCATTCGATTTGAAAAATTTCGAGGGATTTGAGAACCGGAGGAAAAACACAATAATAATTGAAATCTTACACGATGGTATATTAAAAATACTGTTAAGAGTAATTTTGTTTAATAATTCTAAAAATGGCGTTGGTGGTTAAATACATACAGGTAAAACCCACTATAAAACAATTATACGCGTCACTTTTCCAGTCAAGACTTGCATATAACGCCAACTAATATAATAAGGAGCTGCGCACGCTCGACCATCGGCATAAAAGGCGAGAGCCATGTTCCAGTGCATTAGTCGTCAAAGTATCGTCGAGTTTGATTAAAATTATAAATTAAAGATGGATTTTTCTTGTGTTGACGTTACAAGTGATGTGCGAGTACCACAATTAAATATCAACCAACTAGTTGGTAAGTCAACCTATAGGTTAGGCGAATTTTCTTCAAATTATCACCACCATATATTAGAAGTTGGTTTTGATTTATATGGTGGTCTTCAACCTGCCATCCAAGTTATTTGCTGTAGTGGTATGTGTGCTGATTCTGCGATAACATTCTCTTACTTCGATTGGAAGAAATTGTGTACTTTTCAAGTGGAATTTCAAATTCGCCAATTTTCTCGTGACGTGCTAAACAGTCGATTAAATGGTCTGACTACTGGAAACGATGTTGTTGACATACAATTGGATCAAGATTTCAAATTGCAGCTGAGCACAGCCTTTAATAGAAGTATATGGCTGTTGAACAATTTTGAAAAAGAGAATTTATATAATATGGAGATTACGAAAGATGGGAATGTTATTGTGCTACCTGCGTACGAGTGCATCAAGCTATTAAATTTGCGAGAATTGATCTGTTTTAAAATGGCTGAGTTAAGGTGTAGAAACTTTCCAGAATTTTACGAAAAATTTGTTGGTGATATAAAAAAAGTATGTGGAAATACAACGGAGGAAGAAAGGGTTCAAACGTTATTAGAGGGAGAGAGCAGTGCCAGTATTTCTCTGTCTAATGATTGCAGCAATTTAAATTACTTGACAGTGTTGGAACTTATTAAATGTTTCCCATTCAGTACTTAAAAGATGCAACTGCAAGGCAATCGCTTGCGCAAATGTTTAGAGATTTGGCTATCCCAGATTCGTCAGACTCTGGTTACCACAGCGGTTTATAGATGTTATCAATACATGTATGTATTCTATTAAAACATTATATTTTTCTTGATAAAGTTTGTTTTACATATTTGTACCGCCAACATTACCATAAATTATTAATAGACGTATTAAACTATCCTGTTTTTATTTTTAGGTTTAAAGTGGTGTACCCCGCAAATAATAAACACAATATACCGCATGTTAACAAAAAGTTGTGGGGAAATTTAAAGACGAGTTTAACGGTGACTTGGTGTTAGAATTTGTAGGTAGTAAGGCTAAGTCCTACTGTATTGTACGCGAGAAGGACACGATTAAAAAAAGATTAAAGGGATCTCACGAAGTGTAGTTAAGTAAAACCGCGGGTGCTACAACCTATAACGAGCATATATTCCCAAAAGAGGTGGGCATCCAGCTACGCAACAGTGCGTGGGAGAATAAGGATTCTCTCCAATAAGAAATTAAAGTCATTGGGTAATGGTAGAAATGTTAAACCTATAAAGGCGATTATTAATTGTGGTTTAGTGACCGCGTTTGTGCACTCTTCGAGTGTTTTCGGCAATCTTCGATTGTTTCCCAAGAAAATATTCAAGCATACCATTTAATGTCGTGGTCTAACATCGTCCACGGTTAAGCTTATACATCCGTCGGCAGCAAAGTACTTAAACTCTGGGTCTTGCAGTATCGCTTTTACAAGAATAGCTTACAGCAACACAAGGAAAAGCAGCACGGTATGTCATTAAGCAGTAAACGTTCAACTCCACCAGTTGTTAAAGGGTCTTGTACGAAACAACCAACATCCGTGTAAAGCGTGCGAGATGGAGGTGTTAAAGTCTGCATACCCTGGTCCTAATAGCACAGCAACCTAATTAAGGTAGGTCAGTAAGCAATATTTAATTGCTGTTAATTGACTTGCATTTAGCGTACTTTCCTATTGTAATGACCGCATTTGTTTGGAGAAGAAATTATAAACAGCTTTCAAATGTGATTCATATGTTCGTTAAGAAATTGATTTGAAACGACTTGTATTTTCCAAGCATTTAGCATCGAGCATATCTATTGTATTTCTCAAATCATATACCCGCTAATTAATAAAAAAGAACGGCTACTTTCACTATACGTCACATAATTGTAAAGCAATTAGTTTGTCCTGGTCTATGTATTTTCCAACTATTTAGCATTGTGCATGTAATTATGTTAAAACCAGAAAAATTTTAAGTCATGGGTTTTTGCGACATTCTGAAAAAAGCACATTACTGTTTGAAAAAATGATTTTAAATATTAAGCACTTATGGCTTATAAAGAACTCATTTCTAAAATCTCCACGGTTTTTGATTTTTGGAGATGTTTGGTTAAAGCATATGTCATAGACGAGCAAAACAATTTAAAGAGGTTTGGGAGCTTTAAAGGGGTAACTTTGCAGGGCGTGGTCCGATTTTAAATCTGTTTGCAGATTCGGGTTGTGTGTAAAATTGTAGACTAATTTAATGTATCGCATGACTAAAAAAATTTATAAGAACGCTCAAAAGTCGCTATAGGTAAGAAATCTTAAAATCAGGGTAGCTCCCTGGGGGATGGTGCTATCTAAAAAATTCTTAGAAATTCGGGTAGCTGAGAAAAATCTAATATTGATTGATACCAAACAAGATAGGTTTATCTCGAAAGATGCATTGGTTATACGAATAAAACTATTTGTTAGTTTTGCTTATAAAGCAAAGGCGAAATTTAGAGGTTTGAGAGCTTTAAAGGGGTAACTTTGCAGGGCGTGGTCCGATTTCAAATCTGTTTGCAGATTCGAATTCTGCGTAAAATTCTAAGCTAATTTAATGTATCGCATGTATAAAAAAATTTATAAGAACGCTCAAAAGTCGCTACAGGTCAGAAATCTTAAAATGGGGGAGGCTCCCTTGGGGGTGATGATATCTTAAAAATTCCTAGAGATTCGGGTAGCTGAGAAAAATCTAATGTTAATTAATACCAAACAAGATAGGTTTATCTCGAAAGATGCATTGGTTAGACGAAATAGTATTTGGTCCAGAATGTTAGCGCTAAAAAAAAAAAAAAAAAATCTTAAAAATAGGTTTATCTCGTGTGTGGAAATGTGGATGCTCATTTATCTCGAAAGATGAAAAATGGTTAGTCGAAGAAAACTATTTGGTCCAGATGTGTGAGGAAATGTGGGATTCTGGAGGAAATGTGGGCCCAGTATTCTTGATTATACCCTACTAACATACGCTTATGAACGGCGGAAAGATGTCAACTTTATGATTTGCTTACCGATGATTATCGAAACTGTAATTTTAGAAAAATTCGTTAAATGTTTTTGAAAGTTTATAGTGGGGCCTAATTGGCCAAACATCATAGTTATTAGATTTTGCGTATTCGTTTGTTCTCAACCGCCAGAAGATATCAGTGTTTCTTTTTCGTTTTGTCTAATTTAGAAATGTAAAATAGAGTGGTTGTCTTAAGATTACTTTAAATTAGGGAAAATGCTACCAAAACAGTTAAAATTATAAAATAAAGTACTTTCGACGGGGAACTTATAGGAATTATTATAAGTTTTACTGATTTGGCAGATTTAAAAATGATTGCGAATCCCGATAAAGTGATGTGTATTTATCAGGACGCCAACTAAGCACAACCATTAATAAAATGTAGTCGTGTGCATTCATTGATTCGAACTAACGTATCTTTAACTATGCGAGAGGTTATAAAAGTAGTTGAAATTACGGAACAAATTACTTTAAAAAATAAATATGTGCAAATATGGTTTCAAATGTTGTAATATAGGTTAAACCAGCAACTATGAATTGGATTTTGATGAAAAACATTATAAGAGGTCAGGACCGGCGCAAGAGGTTTTGATGCCCTAGGTGAAAGTATTGTGAATGTTCCCCTCCGCTCAACTCCGACCAACAAATTTTACATTTCTTTTCTGACTTTGACCTTAGCTAATGTTCAAACTAGTCCATTTAAATGCATATTACTAAGTCTTGTTCAATTTAAACAGTTGCCAGTGCAACCAATCTCTCTTGTGTCATACATGACATGAGGAAAATTTTAATGTACTTAAGCTTCGAGAAGTTACTCTCTCCTGAGGCTACTGATACCGAAAAGGTCAGTAGAACCCAGGTAATGAATGTGAGTCCCTTTGTCACAAACTTTTCGAATATGTTCACGCATGATAGGATCGAACAAAGTATTTAACGAATTTGAAAAAGTTTCCGCTTCCATAAGCAAATAAATTACCGTTTTACCACGAACGGCTAAGTTTTGTGTTCCAAATACTCTTACCAATGCTAGCAATCTTTCTAACACTTGACGCTAGTATTTTTCTTCTTCTCTTAATTTATGCAAATGTTCTTCGTCGATAGTTTTGTTTTTCTTCTGATTTCGAGTTATTACCACTTTTGAAAATTTGTCATATGTTCACTGATTTTTTCATGCCTCGCTAAGAGAGCGGATATACTTTTCTAATGATTAACACCGGTATTATATAGTGCTGAACGTTTAGTGAATCCTATTGGATAAGATGAGTTTGAAAACAGCATGCAGCAAGAACAGAACACTGCATTTTGTGGTAGAGCACATAAGCCATGCTCAATGAAAATATTCACTATTTACTAGACGTCTTTTAGAGTTTACTGTTGAAAACTTTCTACGGTTGTCATCCAAAGGAAAGTTTAATTCTGAAATCTGCGTGGGTCCATGTATAATTAAATCTAGACGCAATCTATCATTTTGGCCTAAAATTTACATGAGAAATCATTAACTACGCTACTGTTAAAACAAACATAAAACAAAAACTAACCAAAACAACACTAATTTACATATTTAAAATTGCTATCTGACAGGAAGGTTTCTAAAATCAAATGTTAAATTACCTGAATTTTAATCACACCCGTAGGTAATTGCAACATAATTTATTTCAACAAAACATTTTTCAAGCGGTCCGTGTCGGTAATATAAACCGGGACCTTGGACTTAGTAGCAACCCGCAAACTAACTTAGCCACGGGGTCGCTTGGGCCGCTAAACTCATAACAACATGATTTTGTAGTTCTGTAGAATCTAGACACTTTTGACTATCGTTGAGTTTCATTTATTGCATACTTTGACGTTTCACATAATTTTTTATTTAACGTCGCCGTCGGTCTAAATCAAAGTTTCGAATTAAAACAGGCAACAAAAGTATAAAATAATCATAAGTACAGAATAATTGTAATCCTGTGAGTAAGTAAAAATGAATGCTAATTCAGACAGTGATTAAGGATTTACGAATACCCCGCCGTTAGATTAAATACTTTCGACCAAATAAATGAAACACGAGTTAATCTAGATAGTTTCAATGAACGATCAACTTCATCTATAGAAGTAAATCAGCTTGCTACCAGCAGCTCAAACACTTACCGAATGCTTACAAATTTTGCTATTACTATCCATTATTGTGCTCAATTACTGTAATAAATCAATTCGTAAAATGTTATTAAGCTTTTTTATTACATTCTGTTTGTATTTGTAAGATTAAAAATGTTTATGTTAACTTACCATTTTTTTGTTTAATGCTAGGCGAAAAACAGGTGTGTGTCACAAATGCAAAAAACGCATTAATAGCCTTTAGCTCGTTTCTTCGCTCACTCGGGCAGCTAATATCCGTGAGCTGCTAATGCTCATTTTCCACAATATACTATGGTATAGACAAAAAGTGTAGTTTCACTATTTTTTATGCTAAAACAAATTTTCTCTAGGTTTTTTTTTTTAATAAAACCTACCTATTTTTAGGACGGAATACGGAAAGTTATCTGACTAAACGAAGCGCGGTTTGTCAATTTTATAAATTTCAAAAACGTGTTTTTTATTTAAAAGTGCATGCTTTATTACTTTTTCAGTTCTATTTTTGCTCAATGGTTCTACTTTAAAAAAAAAAATTATCAAATTAAACATAACCCAGTTAGTCGTTTTCTATAAAGAAATGCAGAACTTTTGTAATTTGGCTTCAGTTTATAACCACTGTACGTTGGAATTAATGAAGAAAAAGCAATTTTTTTTATAGATTTTATTTGCTGGCACTTTGTTCAGCAATTCCCAATGTTATATTTTTCACCTCATTAGCCAATATATTTATTTATACAGTTTTCGTAGTAACCGCACACCGGTCACTTTTGGAATAAATTAATACGGTGCATAGTTTCTTTTTGGACGGTTATAGGATACACAATTTTCCATTACAAACATTATAAGTAATGGTTCAAATTAAAACCAATGCTCGTTATTGAACTTAGTCAAATTTATTTTGTCTTTTCAAATTTGTCGTTGCACCGATGTTAACTAGTTACCTAGATAAATGAGGACAACTGGTTTTGCCAATTAAGACAATATAGAACTCGCGAGTACCATCGCGGTGTAATACCTCGATTGTAGCTTTATAAACCTTTCAAATCGACTGTGATATAATGTGATGTAACATATTAGAAAATGTTCATGCTAAATATTTCTAACCTTTAAATCTAATGTACCGCGCACTCTTCAATACCCATGTCACCTTATGTAATTTCATTCTTTATCATTATAGCTTGATCAAGACCTATAAGTAGAAGAATGTTGCTGGGAGTCTTGTGGAAAGTAAAAAATTGACCATCATTAATGGATATTAAAAACGCCTACTTCGCGGTACTTTTTTAAACAGCACTGTTGTTTATGCAAATATTGCATGCACTAGGATACAGATACAGTTTAATAAAAATTCTGATAATAAAGTTGTATGATTTAATTGTTATAATTTTATTAATCTGGTTATAACTTTAGTATTTTAGTTAAAGTAGCGTTTCGCGTTATTTGTACTGTTCATCGGTATAAAATCAAGCATTTTCCAGTGTTCACCAAAAACAGGTTTTTGAGGAAATCAGCAATAGTTTTATATCTATAAATACAGAGTGTTTTGAAACATCGTTTAAAGATTTTAAGGGCATGTAGTACGATCGAAAATAAGGTTGAAAGTCATAATAAACATATGTCCACAAATTAACTGATTACGAGATAACAGCGATTTTATCGTAATTGCAGAATAAGTTTGCTTTATTAAAATGTTATTGCATTTGAACATTAAATAGATAATAACTAAAGAAGTTGTTCAAAATGAAGTCCTTCCATTTCGACACAGGATCTACGTCTTCTTTCAAAGGAAGCGCGCAATCTTTCAAAAACAAGGGTTTTTCTCGAATTATTTGGCAACAGTGTTCTATTCGTTTACGCAACTCTGGAAGATTGTTTACCGGTGTTGCGTACACTAAACTTTTCAAATAATCCCAGATACTAAAGTTCAACGGGTTTAGATCGGAAGATGTTGGAGGCCAAGCAATGGGACCTGCTCGCCCTATCCATCTCCAAGGAAATTTATGGTTAACATCAAGCGTAAAGTGTATCTTGCATAAACCAGAGGTTCAGTCTCAGATTTATAGGTAAATCTTCCAAAAGTTCAGGTCAAGTATTTTCCAACAACTCGAGGTATGCAAGACCTGTTAAGCGTTGTAGCAAAACAATCGGTCCTAACGATAGCATGAGGATTCTCGTCACACCAAGCGTTTTTGTTGTGGAAAGTAAATATTCCATTTTTAATAAAACCAGCTTCATCACTGAAAAGGATCTTATCAGCGAAATCTTGCCGATCAGCAGCTGTTTACACAAACCACTCACAGAAAGTCATTCTCACTTGATAATTCGGAGCAATAAGGGCTTGCACCCGTTGGATTTGGTAGGGATATAGGAGTTGCTCATGAAGAGTTTTCCAAACAAGACAGCTGCTTAGACCCACTTGAGTCGACATTTTTCTAAGACCAGTTTCGGGATTTTCATCAATAATATTCAACATTCGATCTTCTACTCGTGGAGTACATGCTATTCATCCAGTATCATAAAACCTCTTCTCAAACGAACCAGTTTCTCGTAGGCGTTGAAACACCGTTTGAAACATTACATGCGAAGGCAGTGGCGATCAGGAAACATTTCGGCATAGAAACGACGTGCTGGTAAAGAATTCCTTAGCACTACAGTACATAAACACCATATCGCTCATTTCAGCATAGAATTGCTACAAATTGCACAAAACGTCAAATTAAACTGTCATAAAGCAAAAGCTAATAAACACCTGTTTACTGGGATATGTTATCGTTTATTTATTTATTATCTCGTAAACAGTTCATTTGTGGACATATGTTTATTATGACTTTCAACCTTATTTTCGATGGTACTACATGCCCCTAAAATCTTTAAACGATGTTTCCAAACACCCTGTATAAATATAAGTTTTGCAACCGTCTTTCCGTCTGGATGCAATGATATCCAAATTTTTAACAAAACTAAACATAAACGAATAATTTTGCCTAGCATGGAGAAAGTAATTCGAGCATAGGGGATCAAAATCAATATATAAATTGTTGGTTATTTTGCAAAAAGACAAGCCCTAGGTAGGTAACAGGTCATTTGTTTATTTAAAACTAAACATTTTTAGCAATTAAATATTTCCAAAGACAATTATTAATCATGCACTTATAAACTCTTACCTAGTATATCATGCTTTAATTTGTCAAAATGTAAACATTTTAAATATTTGACAAAAGAACACGCTAACAAAATACGTGGAGGTATGAATACGAACGGTTTGGTATACAAAACATTTGTTGTGCGTGCGCGCGAGCGCAAGCGCAAGCGTGAGCGCGGGCGCATACGCGTGGGCGTGGATCTAGGCGTAGATTATTGTTTTATAATTTAAAGTGGTCTATTATTATTGAATAACAATCAAATTCTAAAAAAGCAGGTGCAGCTAGTTCTGATTTTCCTTAAAGTATTTTTCTAGTTTCGAATGAAACTTTCGCGTTATTGAGGCAATTTTGCAAGTGGGATGTGATCATTAACACAGATATCACCTTCTTAATACATCATTTGTTATTCCTCCTACCCCTACAAGTGGTGGCGACTTACAATTATTGAAAACTATTGATCAGTTCTTGGAAAAATTAACAAAGTATTTTTTCCTCAGAACTTTTTTTCAATTTTGAAATACAATTTGTCTAAACATGAAATATTAACAAAATAAAGATTTTGATCGTCAACCTCATCTTCTGGCATGTGCGTTTGATTGAAATTTTGAGCAGTGAAATTTACACAAATAATGTCAGATCATTAGCTTTTACCCAATTTATAGCATTTTTAACTTGGTTAGTGTTTCTGTAACTGGTCAATTATTCAATTAATAATTTCAGGTTGATGAAATTATTAAAAGTTGTTTCAGAGGTCTGATCTGAATGTTTTATTACCTTTTTACAAAGATTAGTATGATCAGTGATGCACAATATTTGTATAAATGTTTTAATGTCAATAGGAGTATGCTGAGAATCGACTTCCATCAAAGTATATTCACTTGCTAGAAACTTTTGCTCAATAACTTTTTGATAAGTTGACTAAACAATTTTGAGAAATGATGTCCACTTTTGATTACTTCTATTTTGCTCCCAACAAGTACCCTAAAAACGATACGTCTAAAGGATTTTAGCAAGGCAACTTTTCTTTTGGCTATTGTATAGAACGATACAATAAACCTTGTGTAGCGTTTATAAAAAACTTATCATTACGTTTGCACATTAAGCCTAATTTATTACCGCAGCTTATAAACACTAAGCCCCTGGTTATTGTATACCCGCATTACAACTTAAGCTTCAAGCATTGTTGCTTGCCGTTCTTGGTCTTTGTCCTTACAGTTGTTGTATGTGAGACAATATCTCGCGTACGCGAGCATCATTTGAACGCTATTTGTAGCGGTTAAGTCAATCCAACACTTTCCAAGTATTCGATCTTCGGTCCTTGCTTCGTTCACGATGGTTCTCCGTTGAGGAATAAATTTGAAAATCACCTGGAAGTAGTTAATAGTTATTTCATCATTAACAATATGTGACTAACTTCTAGTATAGGATCTTAGTGACAAAGGTTTACTGGAAGGACATATACGTTTAAGATGCGTGCCGTGGTGTTGCTTTTTTGGTTAATGCATTACTGCAGTATCTACTTATATGATACTAGTATATTTTTGTTTATCTTTATAGTTGGGTGCTTCTTGCACAAAAAGGTATGAATTGATGAGGTGAATGCGGGAATCGAGATCTCTGCTAGTAGATCGATCGTATGCGAGCTGGTTTGTAGGTTACCCTTTTGTCGCGTTTAAAGTACATCCAAATGGTGGTAAGTGATATTTCAGTCTTCCACTCGTGTTTATTGCGGCGTCAACATATGGCGAACGAATTTTAGGAAAATCACTCAAAAGTGCTGTGGTTTGTTTACATGTAGGTTAACATTGACAAGTAGAGAAATATGAACGACTCAGCTTATTTTAGTGGTTTATATACATATATATTATCAGAAATTTATATGTTACTGCAGAAGTTGAATTTGTGTAAACATTAGTTCCATAAATCAAACTCGATTTTATTTAGTATAAACATTTGTGTTTAAGTAGCTTCATGTGTCATAATTATTAGCAGACTAAGTTTTTTAAACGTGAGCCTCCCAGATCTAGCTGGTAGTAATTTATAACTGTTATATCTCATTTTCAATTACCAATATTAATGTCATTATATATATTTTGTTAACTTTGTTTGAAATTGGTTTAAAATGAAAGTAATTATACTTTGCATATATAAAACCTGATATTTTAGTACGAAAATGTAGCGAAAAATTGTTGCTTTTTTTATTTAGTGTTTCGTAGTTTTCAAAAATATTAAGTAATGATTTAGGCATATAAGCCTTAACTTGGCTTTGACATTTTATTTTTTCTTAGTATTATTTGAGGTTTAAATTGAAGAATTTAATGACAAAAAAAGTTTGTATTAGGAAAACTCAATGAATCGAAGTTGCCGTTTATTGACTGTTGTACAGGTGAAGTGCAACGTGTTAAAATAAAATAAAAATAAAAAAGCTCATTATAAGCTTTCAGTACATTCAGTTGCTGTTACCTGTTATCGCATTATTTCCTTTAGATTTATTATTTTTTGAGACGCAAACTTGTGCATAAATAATATTATTTTATTTCAGGTACCTATTCCTGTATTGCATACTTCGGCAATATAACTATCCGGGTTTTGTGTTATTTTTCAGGTTTCTATACCTCCCCTAATCCAAAGGTATAGTAACGCTAAATCATTTTTAGTCTTTGCCATCTTTTACAGTAAATTATCACCCTCCTCCTGATTGCTTTCGGTTGAAATGAAGTTCAGCACTAGACAACATACGCTCATCTTCCGCCTCTAGTAGGAGGGATAGCGCCGCCTTATTAGTTTTCCTACTTTTCTGCCAAATAGCGTTGCTGTGTAGTTTTTACAGATGGCATGAATAACTGTTACGTATGAACATATGATTTAATTGTTTATTGTTCTTGCTTTTGTTGTCAGAGAATCGCATATGCTGAAGCTAAGTTTTATAACGTTTCGAGAATTCGTTCGTAATATTTGCATATTCTTATCAATTTTTTTGTTGGTTATATTTTATCCAAGTTTCTGCACCCACTAGATTTGCATACGTGTTATTTTGAGATTTCTTTTAAGTAAAACCCCACACATTTTAATTCACTTTCTCCTGCAATGCTTATAGATTTTAACCTTCTATTTTCGACGTGCATTGCCATCTAAATTTTATATTCTTAAGAACAAGGAAACATTCCCAATTTAATTATATTATTATAACCAGGATATAGGCATGAATTATACGTTTTCATCTTCTCCCAACCCGTATTTGATCGTAAAACTGTATCCTAGAGTCTTAACGTGCAGTAAATCCATTTTTCTACGACTGTCCAGTAATGCACTTCTTATTCATTCAAGAATAGGTCAATAATAGTATTCATTATTCTGTGGGTGTATTGATTCCATAATCCAACATCATTACTAATCCGGAACATCCAGGTCGTAGGTTATGATCATAATCCAACACCTCTGTCCAATCAGAACAAACCTCAATTTTTCATAAGCTCGACATAACATTTTAGTATCAAACGAAGTAAGTTGTTACTCTTTGACAAATAAATTTTTGCTTGTCTGTGTTTGTGATATTAGTTTAAACGTTTACAAAATATCGGATAATGAAGATTTGTGTAGTCGTGGGAAAGGTATAGTATTTCACTCGCGAGTTATGACCTTTACTCTTTCGGATGCACCGCGCGCCGAAACGAGCTCGCGGTGCAAACCTACCGAATGAGTAATAGCTATTATAACTCGCTCGTTGAATAATATACTATTATTCTATCAGAGATGTATTTAAGTATTCTCCTTGTAGCAAACCTTATTATTTTTCTTGTTTAAAATTAATTACTACCAATTTCTTATCATTATGCTAATTGAAAGATTTAATAATTTAACTGTTATCATTTACATATTTTTGATGAATTTGAATACTTTTTGTTTATTTTATCATCCTTGGAATGGTGTTAATTGTGGATATGCAAACTTAGCGACTTAATATTACTTTATAGTTAGCTCCAACGCTGGTTTTAGGGTTTGGGTTAAATTTCACGTCTGGTGTGTTGCGTACAGTTGAGTACATTCAATTCATTGGCGTCAGAGGAAAACGTACCTCATACTGTACCTCCCGCATGATACTAAAATGATATTACTTAAAAAAATCAATATTTTAATTAACTTGTAAATGAAATTAAAATCATTTAGGCAAATTTTGTGGTAAGTATATCCCTTCGTGGCGTAGTGGTATGTGTGACTACTACACCCAAGGTCCCGGGTTCGAATCCCGACGCGGTCCGCTTGAAAAATGTTAGGCGAGCATTTTTCACAAAAATACACCCTCGTTCGGATGAGAGGTAAAATGGAGGTCTCGTGTGTGAGTGTTGTCACGCACGTTAAAGATCCCTACTTTGCTTGGAACAGCAAGGGTTTGGCAAAATTTCAAATTTTCCAGGTAAAAAAGCTCGCTTCCTGGCCAATGTAGTACCTTCGGATGGAGCATTGGAAAATCACATGTAAGGTAAGTATAGCCCTTGCCACAATTAAACCAAAACAGAGAGGAGAATTAGAAAAATAGCAAGCACCATTCTTTTTGTGTTTATGCAAACCTTAACGTTTAGAATGTATATTAAAAATATATTGGATTTTTTGGTCAGTGATATCAGTGCATGAAAAACTCGTACACGTGTACCCACTAAATTCTTATTCACACTTTCATCAACATAGAAGCAAATGCTTTGCTTGTAATTTCTTCTAATTGTACATTTCTAGCAAGTTTATTTGTCGCACTGTCAATATTACAATTATTTTGATCTAACCTTCCTATTTAGCTACTTGATCTTTTTTTAAGGTCCTATTATTAGCAAAGAGAGGATATAAACTTTCAAGCTATATTCGCGAGTATCGTGGATTGTGTGAATTGCAGACACTAAAACTCATTATACACATTTGTATGTCGTTTTAAACATCGTGAAAGGTGTCCTTTTACAACTGCGTCATAAATTAACGTTCTTCCTTTACGAGAATTAATGAGCATTGTGTGCCCTCTTTAAATCCCATGAACGTGTTCCAGTTTACCGAAAGAGGTAATTTGCGAATTGCACTAAGTATAGCGATTTAAAGAGTTTTAGTTAGTATCGAATTTGATCTCTTCATTAATGGTTGGTAAGAGGTTTGTCTTTAGTTATTAGTAAGACGATTTATTTGTAACGCTAAGTATGTAAAATAACAAATTGATTAGTTAACATTCAAGCAGCTGTTACTAACAGCGATGTTAACGATTACACGTGGAATTTCGAGTATACGTTTGATGTTTGAATGAAAGTCGGGAGAAGCGGGTGGTGGACAGTATCCATTACCAAGAATTTGGATCTGATTTATCATCAATACAGCCTAATAATATTATTACATCGTCTTTCAATTATGTTGATTAATAAAGTAATCGGAGTCTTACTAATGTATGGTTTATAATCGGAATTGTCGTAAATATGTTGGCGCGGATTTAATACCTCATCGCCTAAATTAGTTAAATAAAATTTTTAGTACAAAAAAAAATTAAATTTTCATGTCTAGAAATTTCATACTGAATTAATTATTAATTATTTATCGTTATTTATATTGTTAACAGTTGAAAGATTGCTCTTTTGTAGAAAGTATCATGCAATGTAGAATCAACTTTTAGATAACTAAATTGTTCGTTATAACAAATATGAATTGAGTTAAAAGTAAGACAGATTATTTTGACATGCCTATGTTTAAAATGATTACCTTTGTTACCAGCTTTATATCATGTAAAAAGTTAATGCAAATAACTTCTTGATGTTTGAAAAGTTGACCTTAAGAATTTAAAATTTTTAATAACCATCTGTAAAGTATTCAGGTATGAAAGTTATTAGGGCTCATACAAACGATATGTGCCTTTTTGATGTTAATAATTGAATTATATGAATAAATTCAGCCGTTATTTCAAATCTAGGCTGGACCTTTTTAGATTATTCCTGTACCTATCTTATTCAAGCTTGTAATTCAAAATCAAATTTTTAATTTATTTGAGAAATAGAAATACTTTATTGGCTAATACTTTTATTATTTTAAGATGTCTTAAACAAGGTATTGAAAGCTAGTAAGTTTAGATATTTCTATTACCATTATAGCTTATCTTGATTCACAAATAGTGGTCCCCTTGTGTTTATTAACTGTAGCGTTCCTATTCAGGTGAAGTCTCTATTAATGGTAACCGCTGTTGAGTAGCCTTAGGGTATTTGTGTTGTTGTCCTAAACATAAGGGTTTCTACCTTTCACTTCCTGCACCGTTCCATCTAATTTGTAGGGGCATTAGAGGTAGAGGCGCCCTCCCTTTCCTCATAACACTTAATCGCTAACCATATACCTAAGACCACGTCCGTGCCCACTGCAAGGGTCATGCCCAAGCTATAACGTGGTTGCTTTTTACCGGGCGTCGCCGTGGATCAATGTAGTAAGCGTATGACTACGGATCCCAAGGTCCCGGGATCAAATCCCGACACGGTCGACTGCTTGAAAAATGGCAGGTGAGCATTTTTCACAAAAATTACGCCCTCGTTCGGATGAGAGGTTAAATGGAGGTCCCGTGTGTGAGTGTTGTCACGCACGTTAAAGATCCCTACCTTGCCTGGAACGGCAAGGGTTCGGCAAAATTCTAAATTTCCAGGCAACAAAAAACTCGCCTCCTGGCCAATGTAGTACCTACGGGTGGAGCATTGGAAATGTAAATGAACGGTTGCTTTTTACCTTCTTCTAATGCCGTATATCAACTGTCACCTAAGCTCTCTTTGCGGTAGGTAACGCCTTTGACCTACCAGTGCAAGGGATAGATGAAGAGGTTACAGGCCCGTATTAAATTTTCTAAAGGAAAAGTTTAGAGATTACTACACATTAGTTCTTCACATGTCTAGATCATATTTAATGTGGTATATCTTGTTTGGTTGTTTTATATCTGAAAATTATAACTCCTATAAAAACAAAATTTGCGTTTTATTTATTCAGCTATCTTTACTTAAAATTATGCTAGCATTTTGTAACGAGTAACAGCGTGTATGGTAGTTATAATATTGTGTTAAACTATCCGGCACGAGATTGCCATAAGCTATATTAAAATTAGATTCAGGCTCACATTAAAGATGAATGTTTCACTCTTGTACCTTTCTATAACCCCGTAATCTGTAAATAATAATTATTATGTAATAAAAGATAGTACTTTAAAATCTGTGTTACCTTCACTATTTGTCAATTTATGGTTTTCATAGACGTCTCTAATTTATTGCTGATGACCATAATTATTTCTGTAGCTTAGTTTGACGCGAATGTGGGTTTAAACAAACATTCGTATGAAAAAACTAGTATTATTTAATAAATATTTATTTATTAGGGTTACAAGAAGATTCCACAACTCACTTCTTCAAATAAGTATGCTGTAATCCTTGGCATAAAATCTGTTTTTAAACATTTTAGTATAATTATTACTAATTGTACATTTAATTTAATTATTTATGGATATCTATTAGATGGTTTGACATAACTTACATAACCACAAATTTAGCAATCAAATTCGTGCCATTCATATTTTAATATTACATATAGCTAGATGGATTATTTAACTTCTTTTTTGTTTCAGGCGGTTGGTATATCTTACGCGATTGGAATACCCAAGACTTCGATTACAATTACATTCTAAGGCAACTGCATGTGAAGTATGGTGTTTCGCCCTATTTCAAAATATCGGTTCAACCGAACCCTCGTGTACCTGGCAGAAACAGTATTGTTATCTCTCCATCGGGACTAGGATTACCAGATAGGAGTTACTATTACACACCACAGAATGATCCCGTAAGTTTTTGATATGTAAAAAGAGAAAATTATGGATTCAGAAGTATATTTTTAAGCATCGATTATGTATCATAAATAATTTGATACGTTACATATAAAACGCCCTTGGCACAATAAAAATTGATTGTGGAACCACAGCCATATAAGACGACAACTGTTAAAGATTAGTTATGTTTGTTAGCAATTTCCGAAGAGAAGACAGCCAATGACCGATTTTGCTGTATTTGCATCTAGGCGTCGCCGTGGATCAATGTAGTACACGTAAGACTACGGATCCCAAGGTCCCGGGTTCAAATCCCGACACGGCCGACTGCTTGAAAAATGACAGGTGAGCATTTTTCACAAAAATTACGTCCTCGTTCGGATGAGAGGTTAAATGGAGGTCCCGTGTGTGAGTGTTGTCACGCACGTTAAAGATCCCTACCTTGACTGGAACGGCAAGGGTTCGGCAAAATTCTAAATTTCCAGGCAACAAAAAACTCGCCTCCTGGCCAATGTAGTACCTTCGGGTGGAGCATTGGAAATGTAAATTAACTGTATTTGCATCTCGTCAGCTAAGTCCTATGTTTCTCAGAATAAATAGCCAATTTCATTGAATGCGGCTTGTTATTTTTCCGACAACCACATATGAAAACAACAGATTGCACACTACTCTATAGTGCGAAAGTAAACATCACTGTAGTGTTGAAATAATATTCAACTCTAAAGTGATATGACGGATGAGATATTAGTACGTTAATTACCTAGACGACTCAACATGCCCAATGTCAGAAACACGATGTAGGGTTTGTTCAACATTACCACTAAACGATCTCACGATCTTGCATCAAGGTACGGTAATTAAGGGAAAGAGCAACAGTTTACGTTTATTTAAAATATTTTTCCTAATTTTTTTTAGTTGTGGTCGTCGAAAAAATCGTGTATAGTACTCTTCTCGAAATGCAATGTCACACACTATTACCGCATTCTCCATGTAACGTAAATAAATTAATAAGAACTGTATTTGAATAGACATTTTCTGTCATCTTATACGCGATAAAACTTAAACCTCATAGGTATATATAGCACAAACGGCAGAAAAAACAGTGAAAAAAATAAACGAAACCAAAACGTCAAATATCCATAGACTACTTCATCAGAAATCCAGTTTGATAAAATTATTTAATTATTTGGTTGTAAGTCTATACCAGTTAAATTAGGTATAGGGACGTTATACGAGGGACACTATTTATGTATTGAAAGTAGAAAGAATAAACAAATTAATTTGATGAAAAATACTTTTATTGCTTTTCAAAATAATCGCCTTTAAGATGTATACACTTTTGCATGCGATTGAACCACCCTTCAAAGAACTTTGTCCAGTCAGAAGATTGTAGCTCTAAAACATGTGTTTTGAGGTCTCAACCGCTTTTTCGGGCGATAAAAATCGTTGTCCACGCAGTTTATCTTTAATTACTTGAAAACAGAAGAAGTTATTGGGTGCAAAATCGGCGCTGTAAGCCGAATGACCCGTCCATTCGATCTTTTGTGTGTCCAAATACTCATTTGTTGCATGTGATGTGTGTGTGAGCTCGCATTACCATGATGCAAAATGATTCGTCGTTTTGGGTTGGTTTCTCTCAATTTACCGAAATCTTCAGGCAAACAAATGGTCGTATACCACGCTGAATTAACGGTCTTTTGGTTTTCGAGAGCCAAAGTTGCCACAGGACTGGTTTTCGTGAAGAAAAACGCCACCATTTGCTTCTTAACGCTTCGAGAACGAACAACTTTTGTTCGCTTTGCTTCGCATTGAAACACCCAAACTGCCGACTGGCCTTTACTTTCTGGCTCATACGCATAAATCCACGACTCGTCACCTGTGTCGATGTTGTATACCGCTTTGGGTGCACCACAATTGTATTTTGAAACCATTTTACGGCACCAATCGACACGAGCATTTTTTTGAGCATCTGTCAACAAATGTGGAATCCAACGCGCACACAGCTTCCGAACACACAAATGTTCGTGCAAAATCTTATGTATACTGGTCATACCAATGTTTAAACATCTCTCGATTTCTTGATATGTCACATGACGATCTTCTTCAATTAGTTTTCTCACAGCATGGATATTTTCCGACACAACGACCTATTTTGGACGACCTTTTTTAATTTCGTCCGTGAACGAACTACGTCCACGTTTGAATTCAGTGTACCAGCGATATACAGTGGCTGTGGATGGCGCTTCATCTCCAAAAGTTGAATGCAGTTGATTGATGCATTGTTCTTGAGTTAGACCACGTCGAAAGTCATAATAAATCATAGCTTGAAAATTTTCGCGAGGTTAATTCCATATTTTGGCTGAGATGAAATTTTAAACACTGTAAAAAACACAAATAGTGCTCGCACGTCAAAACGTTCTGAGTACCTATAACCTCAAAAATGTCAAACTTTATGATGGGAATTTCAGATTTCACCTGGCAATACCAGTATTGCCAATTCTCAATACATAAATAATGTTCCTCGTACATATATAAATTGCAAATTTCAACAGTTTTCTAGATTGCGAATAATATATAAGACGTTATTACTTAAAAGATCGAATGTGTAACAATTTTTTAATTAAGTAACAAACAATTGCTTATGAATCACCCCGCATGCTTACTGTAGGATTTGGTTACACAGATGTCCCGATTTGGCTTTCATAAATATTTAATTTAATTCACGTTTCTCTAACCAAAAAAAGAAAATATTTAAAATCTTACAAACTAGTTCAGATAGGTATATCATAGTATTAAGGAAAGTTAATCAGAAATAAACAACGAATCGAAAATTGACATAATATATAGGATGTTTCATTTAAAATAACAAATAGTGTGAATAGAATTGGCAACACTAACTACATAGCTGAAAATATTTTAAATAGAAAGAGCATGTTCACTTACTTAAGTGACCAAAAATTTAAAACGCTGTGCTAAGTAGTTTTCCGTGAACGTCTAATAGACATCCATGAATCATCCTGTATATAAATGGAAACATTTAAAACTGTTTCATGCCAACCGGCATGTATCACGTAATCACATTAGATTTAATTTGCCGCATATTTTTAAATGAATACGTCAATTTCCGTCGTCCCTGACAGCCGCGTCTGCGCAAAAGAATGCGGAATGCGCGCGTGGTGTTAAGAGATGCCATAAAGTTATGAGCCTTCGACGACGCAACAACTATTTTGGTGTGCTATGTCTTTTCTTTTTAGGATGTAGGTTCCTTCTGTCTTTTATCTTTTGTTGTACCTGGTACCTTAACTCCTGTCGTTCCCCTACGAGTGCAGAAGCTACAGGAAGGACGGATGGTAATTTGATTCAACATGGGTAACTGAACCTAACGTGCAATTTACCGTGTGCCCTGAGATTAAGTTTGGAGATGCCACCCACGTAAGTAATTTGTTTTGATTAAAATTGTGCTTGCAAATTGACTTAACAAGCGGTTGCATCACCCTAAAAACGTGGTCGGTATCAGTTACAATATGGCGGGAATTATGCCGCGTAATTATGCATTAAATTATGACAATGACGTGTAGTTATCGCGAGTATAGCAGTTGCGCAGTATAACAATTGCCCGAAAGTGTAACAGAACGTCATCTAGCTAAGTCGAACAGCAAATGCTGCATGTGACTGAAATACAAAGTACTACGTGGCAGTCGTGTTTCTCTTTACAAATTGCCAATAAATTCAACTAATGTTTAATTGATTTTCGGTTTCAAATCCCACTGCAGAACCCTTAACATAGTTTATAGTTAATAATTGTCGTCTATAGCATCCACTTACATGTGATTTTCCAATGCCCCACCCGAAAGTACTACATTGGCCAGAAAGCAATTTTTTTTTAACTGGAAAATTTGGAATTTTGCCGAACCCTTGTTGTTCCAAGCAAGGTAGGGATCTTTAACGTGCGTGACAACACTCACACACGGGACCTCCATTTTACTTCTTATCCGAACGAGGGTGTATTTTTGTGAAAAATGCTCGCCTAACATTTTTTTAAGCGGACCATGTTGGGATTCGAACCCGGGACCTTAGGCGTTATAGCATCCACCGTCGAACTTGGCCACATGGCGTTTAAAATTTTTCCAATTCGTATATTATTATAGTTGAGTTCAACACAGCGTTTCTAAAACCGGTGGTCCACATACCAGTGCTTGTTGACGGGCCATTAGAGACGCGTCTGCAAATTTGCTTATTCTCACCATATGTTGTATAAAAACTTTGACTAGCAACGTCTATACATGTTCCTAGCGATTGGGGAGAAATTGCCGATCAGCTACAGCAAAAAGTTTGACAAGCGCTGTTCATACATAAGATAGAGAATTTGACACTTACGATAAAAAGTGTTTTTCAGTTAAGTGAAAAATGACTACGATCGACCGAGCATAAATAGTTATTTATTATTACAAGCAAAAGAAGTACTAGATTTTAGCTCGAGGTGTGTTTGTCTCCCGACGCGAAGCGGAGGGAGACAAAGCACCGAGAGTTAAAATCGTACATTTTTAGCCGTGTATAATACACTATTTTTTCTGCGACAAGCATAACGATGATTTAATATTAAAAAAATATTACAATATATTAAAGTCAAAAAATCAATCAATGTCAAATTTGAAGTTTGAAACAAGTTCATCAAATATCTGTCCATTTAATTCTGAGAGTGATTTCAAAAATTGCTTATTTAAGTTATTTATATCGGTTGTTTTGAACGCGACGAAGTTATGATACGATGTATGTTACACCCGAATGTTACAAGTGTGGACCCGGCTATAAATTAAATATCTTTGTGTTCTTACATATTTGCACATACCCGGGGAAAAAGTACTTATTTTTTTCCCGGGGAAAAAAGTAAATTCAAAAAAAGTGACATTTTGTTACCTGTCAAGAAACATTAAATGTCAAATGTTTTTCCCGTCACAGAAAAAAAATAATCTGTCATTTTTATAAAAAAAGTGGATGTTAATAATTGCCAAAATTGTATTTCCCAAAGATGATTCTGATTATTAGCTAGGTGTGCGTCGCACTTTCTAAAAAGTTTTATAAATGTTTACGCAAACATTAAAGAGTTATAGGGTAAAAAAGCTGTCATTTATGTCATTGTGAAAGGAATGAAGTTAATGTTATATGTAAAATTTTACCATTCCCGGCTAATTATGATAAACATTAAACAAATTTGAACTAGATGAGTCGCTCAGGTATAGAGAAAGCAAGGTATTGGGAATAAAATATAGGCTGTGTTGTATCGTCAAACATTTTCGCACTCGCACTGAATCTGTATTACGCGGATACACATATTTCAATTCAAGGTGCGTTTAAGGGGTACAAATGGCTGTTCAGAAACTGCTGGTACAGTTGAATGTATTTAACTTGTAGAACGCTAACGTGTGTTGATATTCTTTAAGAAGGCATTTCACATATCTCTACACGGAAGATGGTTATTCCGCATAGGTCTCCTTTGCTTTTGGTTTCCTAAATTTTATCGCCTTATACGTTATCTTTTTCTAAAATTATCTTAAAACACTTATTACGTTTGATCATAATGAAAGAAATTATAGAAATCAAGGCCTCGGCCAAATAGGACTTTATCACTAGGATGACTGAATATCTTTTCACAATTGTCTAATTTTTATTAGTTCGTAAATAAATGCAAATACAAATTCAACTTACATTTAACTTCCATTAACAGCAGATAATTGCAATATACATACAAATATACTTTCTTTAAAATGCCTAATTTTTTAATTTCAAACGGGTCATGTATTACTAAAAGGAATCCTAAAAAAATATTAATCCATAACTAATCCCACCTTAATATTATTCTAGTTTTCAAGATTAATCTATACGACATTTAAAGTCCCAATTTATAACAATACATTGAAAAAGATAATGCAATACCAACTTTTTCATTAACCATTCCAATGTCCATTAAAAATACTAAATTTTTGCACTGCTACCAACAATAATGTCACTAATAAAGCTTACTTTTGAAATCAATATACACTAATTTCCATCGCTAATTTAGTCCAACAAAATAATATATGTAAAAATCTTAAAGTATTTACGTGTATAGTTTAATAAAAATTATTGAAATTGCAAAGCGCTTTTGTCAAAACCCATCACCAGTGCATTTGTCCTAATTCATGAAAATTGTCATTATCAACTACAACTTACGTTCAAATCACATTTAAAATATGCCAACTATTGTTTGTTTAACATGTTAAAAAGACAAATTGATTCTCCTTATAATTTTGGCTACACGTTGCTTGGTTGGATGATGAAACAATAGTTGGCATTTTTTAAATGTAATTTGAACATAAATTGTAGTTGTTTTGGTAATTACAATTTTTTGAATTAGAATAAGGAGGCACTTATGATACCTTTTGCCGAAAGCGCTTTGCGATTTTATTATCTTTTTAATAAATTTTACACGTAAATACTTCAAAATTTGTACTTACATTGGAAAAACCTTACACAGCCGGCTAGGGATAACAACAAAGTAGTTACTTCTATGATTTGTTAATTTTCACTACAGAAATAAGAACCATTTACAACTTAGTTTTAAAATTCTCAAATACATAATTAAAAAGTATACACATTTATCTTTTAGTAAGGTTAAGAATATCCAGAAAACACGAACTTTTCCATTTTTGGTCTTTCAAACAACAGGTCCCTGCTCCTGGTGACAGGATTCCAAGATTGCATGTGGGGTTTTCTTAAGCCCAAAAATGATTATTGTGGAAGTTTTGGTTGACGTTTCTGGAAAAATTGGTTTTATTGGTGAATAATATTTCAGTGTTAAATAATGGATTTTCATACACTTTTTGAAGGAACTATTGGCAAAAGTTTATCGGTAATGGAAAGTCGCTAGGGAGTAGAACCTGAACCCTTTGATATGGTAGGGATATTATAAAAAGCCATGGAGAATTTTCCAAACAATCATATGTGAGATATTAAAATTTTCGTGTACTTAATCAGGAATCGTCCTCAACTGAATTCAAAA
Organism: Platerodrilus igneus; assembly: GCA_036346225.1. NCBI lineage: Eukaryota > Metazoa > Arthropoda > Insecta > Coleoptera > Lycidae > Platerodrilus > Platerodrilus igneus. The sequence continues at coordinate 5,725,662 of JARFIW010001503.1, read as the reverse complement.
TCGCTTCCTTAATTTCTGCTGTTCTTATAGTACGTTGTAGTCCTTTTAGATGACTGTCCTGATCAAAACGTCCCTTTTCGAACAACCTTCTATGAATGTTTTAAAATGTTCGTGCGTCCGGAATGTATACATTTTGAAAGCGGTCTTCATACAGCAGCCTGGCTTCCAGTACGTTACCATCAGCAAGCTTGTTACGTTCATTTTCTGCCGGTTGACAATTGGTCTACTCCTAATTAAATATCACGTTGCTGCTTTTTTTCAGCTTATTCTAAATTCAGGATACGTTCTAACTAGGCAACCAATGTTTCCCTGTATACACTGCTAGTACTACATTTAATTTTGTATAGATAGCTATTCGACTTTGTTTTGAGAGTTGTCATACGTAAAATAATTTGACACCGTTTTAGAATTTACTTGGTGTTTCGTCTGTACACGTAATGTGTTTGAACTTTAAGCGAGCAATTACTAATTCCTATTCAAAATTTCTTCCTTCCGGTTAATTGGTAAGAAGCCGTCAGTTATAAAATTTTAAAAGTTAGTGCCTGGTTTTTTTAGCTCATCCATGGTTGGGATTCCGTTGTAGGATAAAGAGTAGATACTGACCTTTATACTCGTACTATTACTACCAACCTGAGGTTTACCTCCTGGTGTATATTTTACCGCTTTACGGGAGTACTAGTTACTGATGTTGGAGAGTTGCTGCCGTACGAACTGTCAATGATTGGTTACCACTCGATTATCCCCAGGGCAACCCTAACTTGGAAGTGCTGCATCTGTCCCGCATTATTTTGTGGTGAGATCTTCCTAGTATAGTTTTTATTACGTATACATGTACCACTGTACTACTGTACATTACTAAATGTTTATGACGTTTTACGTCTATATTGCTGCTAGAAACCGTAGGTTCCAGAGATGAAATGGGTCATGGGTGAACTGGGTCACTGGGTTCAAATGGGTCACTTTTTTGTTTGGGTCACTGGGTCCCGTGTACTGACCCGGATTGACCCAGTGACCCACATTGACCCACATTGACCTAGTGACCCAAATTAATCCGGTGACCCAAACTGACCCAGTGACCCAAACTGACCCAATTGATTCAGTAACAAATTGAATTATTGACGTCATAAAAATCTTTTTTCCATACTTTCAGCTTAATTTATTAACTATTTTCACAAATGCATAAGCTTATTGGTGCCGTTAGTTGCTAGCATTCGTTTCATATTTCAAGCAAACGCTAAAATGTTTTGTAATCAATACATCGCTTTTTATATAATATGAAACGCATTTTTATATTTTTTTCAAGAAACGTGCTGTGGCGCTGTGCCGCGAGAATCCAGTGTTATGAACGTATACAATTTTGTATGTTCAAATAATAGTATTCTTTCACATAAGAACTGAAATAATTTGTAGCAAAAATCTTAATATTATATACCCGGTTATTTTCAGTGTCCATTATTTTTGTAATTTGTATATCATTATCATTAAGCATGGATAAACATCACCTTAATTGTAATTTAAACCTTATACATAAGTGCTGACTTTTATAAATCTCCGCGAGACCGAGTTTTCTTGATAAGACTAATTAACTAAAAGAATGATGAAGATCATATAACACAATGTTCCTGTATCAACTCGATGTCAGGAAAACGGGATTATTCAATTTATATTTTATTGAGTATGCCATTGAAAAATATTTTGATCATTTAGTATATTTAATTGTTAAACATTCTCACACTAATTAAAATTGTCTCGGACAGCAGCTACTCTTTCTGTCAGATAGTTCTGAGATTTATTTTGTAACTATAATTCGTAGAACAGCACATATTTATTAAAAATTAATTATAAAATTTCCAAATTTCATAATCGGTTATTCGATAAAACTCGCCCACTAATGGAACACATCACAGAGGGCCAATTTGAGACAGTAAGAAATTTTTTGCGACTGCATCAATTTGGGTCAATTTAGGTAACTGGGTCAATTTGGGTCACTGGGTCAATGTGGGCCAATTTGGGTCACTGGGTCAATTTGAGTCATGGGTCACTGGGTGGTGGGTCACATCCTCATTTGGGTCACTGGGTCATGGGTCACATTTTAGGTGACCCATTTCATCTATGGTAGGTTCACGACCACGCTATATACTCATGAAAATCTGCCAGATCTTAGCAACTAGAACCCAGAGCTTACTATAAACATTTATTTTCCCGTTATTATGCAAATTCCAATGAAAGTTTGTAAAGCTGTTGCTTATCTGGAAACGTTTCTAAATACGCATAAAGCTATAGCAGGAAATGGTAAATTACGAAAACTTAATACGGAGGACGTATTTGGTAACCTATTCCTTTGTGTTAAGCATTAACCCTGTAATTTAAAATTGTATAGACAACGATTACATGTTGTATGACTTGGTTCATATGCCGTTGTTGAACCTGTAGATAATTGTCATTAAAAAGTCCTCAACTGAAATTTCCTGAATAAAATATCTATTCACGTTATGTTACATTTATCTTTATATATACTATTACCAGACCGACAAAGGTGCGGTCATTGTCTACCTTTGTACATAAATTAACCTTTCTATTTCAGCTAGCCCATATATTGTACCGTGCTTGATCCTACACCCACCCCAATCTACGACTAGTGCGATTTCGACATCCTTTTCGTGTATGTTGCGGTTATAACGTAACATGCTCATACATGTAATGTACATCTGTAAACTTAGAATACGTAAATCGGACCATGTTTTTTAATAATATTGTTAATTTTAATAACTTAAGTACGTGACAACTAGACTAGGTAGACAACTGTCAAATCTGTTTATGTTTACAAAACAAAACCTGCTTCGTACATACTAGATACATTTTCAATCCCTGTCTGTACTTAATTTCATAACAACGTGAAAATGTATGAATTTTATTTTTTATGCGAAAACCGTACGTTAAACGAAAAAAAATCAAGAGATCACATTTGTTCAGAAAGGAATGAGGATTTCATAAATAATATTTACTTTAAGAAAAAGCGTGGCGTATCACTTTTCTCTTTGAAATGATTTAGTGGAAATCCCGCACGAATACCACTGGCAAGAATAAAAAGTTTGTTGTACAGCAGAAAATGCCTTTTGATGCATAGACGATGTGTACGTTTCACAAAAATATCTAGGGTCATACTAAAGTTATCATAAAAAAAATAATTTTTTTTTAAACTTTACCGCCCTGTATCTCATTATTTAAGTCGTTTAGGACATGTGTTCATTTGAAGTTTTTTTCCCAAAATGGACCCAAGAAAAACCTTCTTAAATATTAGCATATTATTAACAAACACCCTGTATAAAAATTCGTTTTCACAATGTGACATTTTATCTATGCAGAATAAAACAATTATTACCGCGTGACTTTGTATCTAATTTGTACTGTGTTCAAAGACAACAAACATAGAAAAGATTGCTTAAAACATGTGTGGAGCATAGCACTGTAAGGCTGCGAAGCCTGGACAGTATGAGAAATGGACAAGAAAAAGGTAGAAGCCTTTCAAATGTGGTGCTACAGACGTATGATGAAGATATCATGGACAGACAAAGTTAAGAACGAAGAGGTACTAAAATGGTAGGGGAAGAAAGAAATATGTGGAAAACAGTAAAAAATAATAAAGATAGATTGATAGGCCACATCCTAAGACATGAGGGAATAGTGCGGAATATATTAGAAGTAGGAATAGGAAAAAGAGAAGTAGAGGTAGACCTAGGTTAGACCTCTGCACACAGACAGTGAAAGATGTGTGAATTTCAGGAGAATGTGTAGGCTAGCTCAGAATGGAAATCAGTGGAGGTACGCGTCCAACCAGTCCCAAGATGGAAAAACTAATGCCGAAAACAATAACTGTACTTAAACATGATGATTATCATAAGCAATTACAGCTATTGGTTGTGCAATATTCTCGAATAATGTTAATTGTGCGAAAGGATTTACTAGAAAACTATTAATTCGGCAAATGTCTAAGTGTTGGGGGATCTTGGCAGCGGGACCTCCATTTTACCTCTCATCCGAACGAGGGAGTATTTTTGTGAAAAATGCTCGCCTAATATTTTTCAAGCGGACCGTGTCGGGATTTGAACTCGGGACCTTGGGCATAGTAGTCACCCGCATACCAACTACGCCACGGAGTCGCCCCCTTCACATACTACCGAACCTCGGTGAAATAGGGCATATAATTAGAAAACAATAGAAGGGAATCGAGCTGTATATAGGCTGTTGTGGGAATTTTAGGTAACTGTGTAAACTAGCTCAGAATATAAATAAGTGAAGGTACGCGTCCAACCAGTTTCAAGACGGAAAACCTAATGACGAAAAAATAAGTGCAGTGAAATCTGATGATTATTATAAACAACTACAGGTGTTGGCTGTGAAATATTTTCAAATAATGTTGATTGTGCAAAAGGATATATTGGAAAAACTATTAATCCGGCAAATGTTCAAGTGCTGGGAGAACTTGGCAACCACAGGCTGCTTCCCTCCACATACCACTGAATATCGGGAAATAGGGTATATAATTGTAAAACAATAAAAGGGGACCGAACTACATCTAACAAGAAAGAACAGTGGCTATGTTCAAAGACAACAAACATACAAACAGGAAGAATATTGCTGAAAGCATATGTGTCAAGCACATCACAGTACGTCTATGAAATAGGGGCAGTAGGATAAGCAGACAGAAAGAGATAAGAACCTTCTGGAATGTTGTGCTTAAGATGTATGAGGATGATAGCCTGGACAGACAAAGTTAATAACAAATAGGTTAAAGAAATAGTAGGGGAATAAAGATATCTGTGGGAAACAAAAAAAATAGGCGAAATAGGACAGGATACGTTCTAAAGCATTTTTGGGTAATAGTACGGGATATATATATTACAATCAGAGATAGAAAAAAAGAGGTGGAAGTAGAACTAGATCAGACTATCGCACGCAAATAGTGATAGATGCAGAATGTGCAAATTTCAGCGAAATGTGTAGGTTAGTTCAGAATAGGAAACAATGAGGATACGCGTCTAATCAGTTTCAGGACTGAAGACCTAATGATGATGATGAATTGTAAATAAAAAAGAAAGGAAGAATTGATATCTCACGTATCTCTCACTTTTATTAAAAACTATAGAATGAAGTATACAGCACAGTTATTGCTACGTATACGGAGCGGAGCAGGTGTTCCGCAAGGACATGCACGTGTGCAATAGATAACGGTACTGCTTTAGTATTAAAATACACAGCGTAAAACTTATTTTAGGTGGAAGACTAGTAATAAGGGAATTTATAAAAGAATTCCTTGATTTAAAGTTTTATTTGTACACAGTACAGTTAAAATAATAGTTATTAAACCTATATAATATTAAAAAGAATCTTCTCAAGTTTTTTTTAATAAAGTTCTATATGTGCACCATTTGCTGCCTTGGTCACGTCTAAACGATAATCAGTTTCTTCCCAGGTATTTAGCAGCATATCAGGCGTGACGGATGCTACAGCTGCAACAATCCTCTCCCTCAAATGAGCAATGTCACGGATTTTCTCGGAATAAACAATGTTTTTTACATGTCTCCAAGAAAAGAAATCTAGTGGAATCAGATCTGCGCTCCTAGGTGGCCACGCAATCAGTCCACGTCTACCAATCCACCTGTCAGGGAAACGTTAGTTCAACGCATCGTGGACACGGTTGCTATAGTGAGGTGGCGCGCCGTGTTATTGGAAGACAATCGGTCCCTTTTCTAGTTCGATATCATCTATCTGTGGGAAAATGTATTGTTCAAGCATTTCACAATAAATATCCCCATTAATTGTCTTCTCTGGGAAGATGAAACGTCCTACGAAACGATCATGCATCAAGTCATACCAAACATTGACTTTAGGAGAGTCCCACTAGTGTTCTATGAATTCATGCGGTGACTCAGACCTCCAAATTCTACAGTTGTATCGGTTGACAGCCCCACTTGCGTGAAAAGTCGCCTCATCTGAAAACATAACATTTTCTAGGCAGTTCTCATTTCTTCAATCCTGTTCAAAATGCAGACTGCTAAATCGAATCTTTTCACTTTGTCATTGGGCTTGATTTCATTCAGAAGTCGAATCTTATACCCACGTAATTTAAGCCTCTTTCGCATCACTTTGTATACGGTAGACTTAGGTATTCCCACCTCCAAACTTCGTCTTGCCAATGACTTTTTAGAGCTACGAATACAAGATATACGGATCCGTTCCTAATTCTGTTCAGAGACTGAAGGCTACCCGGTGGCTTAATTTTTAAGACACTACCTGTTGCCCGAAAGTGATTATAGCAATGCTGAATAGTTTTGTTAGTAGGTGCATCACCGCCATATTCACGTCGATAATTACGCAAACCTGTGATCACTGAACTCGATTGAATAAACCAAATCACACACTGAGCTTTCTGCTGTGGCATAGCCATAATTGGTGAGTGGCGACTGCCGGACGGCGGAAGCAGTAGCACTCTTCTCCCACCACGCTCGCTCCAAGGCCACGCACTGCGATCGAATATTAGCAGAACAATCTTGACAATATACTGAACTCAAGTTCAAAACCCGAAAGCTAATTACTGGTTTGGTTTTTTAATTATGATTTTTTTAAATCAAGGAGTTCTTTTATAAACTCCCTGTATTGTAGAAATATAAAAACTTGTATAACACAAACTGTTCAAGGTCGAAGGAGACCTCTTTATTGTTATCCCATAACTTTAAAATTGCATTGTACTCAATAAAGATAACACTTTTTTATTGACTATTGTAAAAAAATACGGTATATAAGCAAAAACGGTTAAAATCGCCAAAAATGATCTTTGAATGTCTGGGTTAATTTTTATCGTAGAACCTTTTTTTGAAGCTTATTTTAACGGTTAAAAGTTTTATTTTAGTTTCTCTAACGTAATCTCTATAACTATCTTATCGCTCGCCAAAAAGAAGGTTATAAACAAAAATATAAAGGAAGTTTTTTGTAATTTTCTGCAGATCTGTTTATGCTAATATTTCATATAAAAATAATTTTTTCAAAATCGAAAATAACTGTTTCGACGGAAATTTCAATTTTGCACATAGAAGTACTAAAGTTTTTAGTTATTTTAATAAACCCGAACACCACGTTCTTCATCCCGTTCTCGAAAATGCGTACGCCTAAATTTAATAGTATTTTGTATTATATCATTTATATAGGTGACCTACCATCGAATAAAACAATAACAATCCTTTAACGCGATTATTCCTCACTTTCTGTTTTTTTGTACATAGTAATAGCGTACTTGTATTGTTACCATCATCGCGTCAAGCATTCGATGGTTCAACCAATTACAGAACTAAAAACCAGTAATGGTTTTAATTCCGATAAGCGGCTAAAGTTCAAAGCTTCGCCTATGACCGGAGCTTCCAATTAAGCAGACAAGTAAAGATAAAGACAAAGAAGTGCACCGTAATTTTCGTAGAAATGTGTATGATTTGTGCGAATGGATGTGACTCCTAGTGTAATAGTGAGGTAATTGGCTTGAAACATTTAAAGGAAAAACTTAAGAAGCATTTTGTATCTACAGACCACATACAAAATTCAATGAATTACGCTATATTTGGGCGTGTTGATAGTGGATCACAATTGGATAGTGCATACAGGAAATATATAAAAGATTTTAATGTAAACATTACTAAAAATAAATACTATCTAAGTAGAATTATATAGCGTGAAATTTTTGCGGTGTATTTAAGTTAGCCTTGAAAGGACATGATGAGACGCATCTGAAAATGCGGGTGTATTTCGAAGTTTAATCGATTTTGTTTCCGAGTTGGACTCTATATTTAAATAATATTTAGAGAAAAGTTCCGTTTTTAAGGGCACCCCGAAGACTGCAAAATGATTTCCTAGAGTCAATGCTGTCAGTTGCACAAGAAGAAATTAAATTCGAAATTGGGTTGGCTAATTTTGTCGCAGATGAAACCATCGATAATTCCAATAAAACTCAGATAGTTTTTATAATACGGTATGTTTTAAATGGCGTTATGAGAGATTTCTTAAATTTATCAATCCAGCGTGCATCACTGCTGATATACTTACCAATATAATCCTTCAAGAACTGGAAATTTTGGAAATAAATAAAACACCAAAAAAATTAAATGCCCAAAGCTACGATAGCGCCTCTACTATGAGTGGAAAACTAGGTGGTGTTCAAGCTAGAATTAAAAAAATATATTCGACCGCTAATTTTATCCATTGCTACGCCCACCAATTTAATTTAATTTTGCAAAAAGCAACAAGTCAAGATAAAAACGTAATTTTTTGTTTGCCTACGCATGGGTCTTCAACGTATTTTAGCCGATCCCCAAAACGAACAGTTGTGCTGAATGAATTTGTAAACGTTCGTTTACCTAGACACCGACAAGGTGGAATTTTAATAAACGTTGTGTAGATACTATATTTTTATACCAGACCGACATTCTAGCTTGTTTAAGAAAAATAACTGAAAATGAAAAAGACTCTAACACCATCAATCAGTTCGTTGGCTTTAAGCATTTCTTACAAGGCGAAGATTTTTGTACTGGTTAAACTTCTTTCATCTGATAATGCCCAATTGTAAAATTCTATTTAATCTACTGATATTATTTCAGTTAAAACCTATATAGCTTTCTTCAATATGTCTATTAAAAAAGTAAGAAATGATATTACAAACAATGCGTCTTTGCAAATACCTGCATCTTCCACGACCAGTGCCAAAAAACCCAGAATAGAATATTCCAAGTGTCGTATTTCTTTGGATGTGTGACATCATAATTTCTGAAATTAAAACCGAATTAGAAGTAATTTATGAACGGTATGATTTTCATAGTACTATTGAATCTGATGGCGCAAGTGTTGGAGCCGTAACAATTTTGTTTGTGAAATATTTTCGGAAAGTGTAAAACTATTAAATATATTATGTGCATTGTCTATAACGACAGTTGAGTTGTTAGCGTTGTTTCTCAACACTAAAGAGGATAAAAACGTTTCTACGCAATACTATGGGCCAAAAACTATCTGCTTTGACGATGCTGAGCATAGAAAAGCATTTTATTAAAAATATTCCAAACTTAAATGAACTTGTGATTGAACTTTTCTCAAATAGTAAAGATTGAAGAATAGATACTTGCAGTTTAAGACCATATAAATCTATCTATACCGCAGGTAATATGTTATAGCAATACATATATGAAGTTCCGTTTTTTCTTTCTCGAGTTTTGCAAATTTATTTCTACCTTTAGTACTAAAATGTTTAAGTTTGGCAAATAGTTTGCCAAAATTGACCTCACCTCCCTCCGTGTCATTGGCTACGAACTGGCACTGCCGAAAATGGTAATAAATACACGATACGCAGAAAATAACTTTCTTTTTCAATAAGACTGCATCTCTCCATTTTGCAAGAACTGTAAAGAAAAATCCTGAGGAATGGATTGAAAGATGGCGTTTATCGAATGGTCAGCAAAGTCTCCAGACTTATCGTTCCTGGATTTCTTTTGTGAGACTACTCAAAGAGCAAAATTTATGTGGCCGAACCTATTTTGGTCGAAAAAACAAGACGACGAATAATGCACGAATATAGTCAAAAAACTCCTAAAATGCTTCAAAACGTTGACGTCGTTCTGAATAACTATTTTACTTGGTATCGAAGTTAATGGACAATATGTTGAACATTTAATTCATTAATTATTCATTCACGCTGCTTGTTCGTTCGCCTAAATTGAATAAAGTTTCTACCCGTTTTTATATAATTAGTTTTAACGCAATAAGATCATCATTACTGCATAAAACTACCTTTCCATTGATATATCAGACATGGTACATTCCCTATTTAATATTAAGTAATGTGACGGTTTATATCTAAATTTTCATTCATGTGTCGTTTTTATTTTTTAGGGTAGCGGTGCATATTATCAATTACATCTTGTAGCTTTCCAATTGATATTATAATAAATTACGGAAATTATGTATTTATTTATTGCACCGCTTCACTGTTAATACAATTAAATCTTAGTTGTCTAATCTCTAGTGTATAATTGACATGGCTAACAAATGTTATATTAATCGGCAATTAAAAATCAGTAATTAAACATTAGGGAACTTTTTTAGAGGGACTAAATAATGTGATGCAATTTCCTTTTAGATATTTTAGAATCACTCTTACATAAGATGTTTAGATTTATTGCTGCTATTTAAACCTACAATCTACTAGTATGCATTCTCAGGTTATTCCATATACAAATAATTAATTTGCTTCGTGCAAACAACTGAATTTCAAATTTTGTATTCTTCTATTATGTAATTTCGTACTCCCGTTTTTATTATTTTTCTTCGATATCTTTCCTTTCGCCTTCATCAAAAGCTTAAAGTTTACTTATAACATTAACATTTTGATTCACAACTGTAAATGTCGTATCTCGGTACCACACGAGTTTATTTAACATATTTTTTATACAGGGTGTGTCACGACGATGAGCTGTTAGCCATGTATGGAAAAGTAATGCGAATTAAAATCTGAAAATTTGTAAAGGGTGTTTCAATAAGAGCGCAAGATTTGAATTGCGCGCCACGTTTGAGTCATAATGTCACATGATTATGACGTGACAGATCGGAAGTTGACAGATGGGAGTTAGTAAACATGGAGCATTACATCGTAGAACAACGCGTCCTGATTGTCAAAAATTATTATCAAAATGGTGAAAGTTTAATTGCCACTATTCGTAAAGTGTGACCAATATTCGGTCGAAATAATGTGCCTAATTCATCTACTGTGAAAAAAATAATAAAAAAATTCGAAAGTACTGGTTCGGTTAGTGATGTGAAACACACGATACGAGCTCGTAGAAGTCGTTCAAAACAAAACATTACGGCAGTTCACGAGAGTGTGACAGAAAGTCCAAAGACGTCAATTCGTCATAGGGCCCAAGAATTGGACATTTCGACAGGCACTTTTCAGCGAATTGTGACGAAAGATTTACAGCTGCATGCCTACAAAATCCAACTGACTGCATAACTTCTGCCAAGAGACCATGTCCAGCGAAGAGAATTCACCAGTTGGATCCTTGAACAACCTGCTGATTTTGCAAACAAAATCATTTTCAGTGACGAGGCCCATTTTCACTTCGATGGCTTCGTTAATAGGCAAAACTGTCGCATTTGGGGCTTAGAAAATCCACGAATGACTCATCAGAAAGCAATGCATCCACAACGGGTCACTGTATGGTGTGCATTATGGTCTGGAGAAATAATTGGACCGTTTTTCTTTGAAAACGAAGAAGGAAATGCAGTAACTGTGAATGGCGAACGTTATCGTGCTATGATAACACAGTTTCTTGTGCCTCATTTGGAAGCTATCGATCTTGACGACATGTGGTTTCAGCAGGACGGTGCAACCTGTCATACTGCCAGTGAAACATTGACGATCTTGCACAACTTTGCTCCTGGTCGTGTCATTTCCCGATTTGGTGACCAGAATTGGCCTCCACGTTCTTGCGATTTAACGCCTTTAGACTTCGTTGTGGGGTTATCTGAAGTCACGGATTTATGCCAATAAGCCTGCAACCATCGAAGCGTTGAAAACCGAAATTAGACGCTGTATCAATGAAATACCACCACATGTACTCAATAAAGTTATTGAAAATTTCGTCAAAAGAGTACGCATATGGCAGCAAAGCCGTGGCGGACATTTACAAGATATTTTGTTTCATACATAATTCCCAAATATATATTTTCTAAATCAATAAATATTTCAATACTTTGCTACAGAAAACCATGTTTTATTGAACACTGAAATCTTGCGCTCTTATTGAAACACCCTATATATAGGGGAAGTCGCCCATCAGTGAGACAAAAAATTTAAAGTTGCAAAACTTTTTAATTTATTTAAATATTTAAACTGTGACCTCGTATATAATTCATAAACTCAATTATAGTTTCTAGCAAAGTACGCAAATTGGCGTAAACTAAGCGAAAATTTAGATAAACAGAATACATATATTTAGTAATAATGTCTCACTATTGGCCCTATAGAGCTAACACTGAAACACTATATCCCATTCAGTGAGACACTAAATATTGAAATTAGGTTATTAATTAACTAACATTAATGTCATTAAACGAAACATTAAAATGCATAAATGACTGCTGTCTTTAGGTTTGTCCACATAAATTTGGTTCGGGTAAAATATATTTCACTGTGGTCATTGGAACATAAGGCTCTTCCATTACATTTGGAAAAACAAAAATACCCTCCATTTTATTGCTTTTTTTAAGAAGTTCGCAAAAATATCTCCCTTATTAGTAGGTGCTCTCTCTAATACTTTTGCCACATAGTAAATATCAACATTTTTAATATTAAACTGCACCAAAATGAATTGACCTTTATTTGGTATCGTTTTCAGCTCAATATTAGAAAGGTCATCTACTTCATCTATAAAATCATCAGAATGAGGAATTCTGAAACACTACGGATGTTTCAGAATCTGAGCTTTCTTCAACAATTTTGCTTTTAACAATCTTTTTCTTTTTGGCTGATTCCAGTCGTTGCTTAGTCTTTTCCCCAATTTCTTTTTTCTGGGGTGTCGGTTACTATAATACATTTCCCTTTCTTTCTAGGCTTTCTTGTAGACTTTTTTTTTGTAGTTTTTGGATATCCTATTATCTCTTTTGGCGTTTTGAAAAGTTTCATAATATTCATAATATTGCTACAATGCATATCAGTGGGAGGTGAACCTTTAGAAGGATTTACACATGATTCAATAGATGAACTTGAAGCAACATTTAATGTCGTGTCGGTGTCATCAGTTGTTAATTTTTTGATGAATCGGTGCGATCTGTGCAACTTCATAAATAGAGAGCGATTGTCCTGGAATAGTCTGAAATAGTAAGCTTGTAATGGTTTAAAAACACCGACATCTAGAGGTTGTAGTTTCTGGGTCGAGTGTGGTGAAATGGTTAGAATTGTTACTCCAGCATCTTTTGCAATATTTAGAACCTTGATTAAATAGGTGGCTTCCGTGGTTGTCATATATTAATAAAGATGCGTGATGAAATGCTGAATGACATATACAAATAACTCGCAAGTCATCCAGCCAGTTGTAGTTGCTAAACCCAATGTTCCAGGTAGTGCTCATTTAACATGTGCTGCATAAAGTGCGCCCTAGGAAAAACCATGACCGATGGTAAAAAATTGCCAGAAGCACTAACTCTGCAACAGGTTGTTACTTAAGTGCCTTTTTCTGCACTTGTTACTTTACTAGCTTGTCGGGCCCCGTTAACTGCCACTACTTTTATAGCGTTCTGCACTGTAACTGTTGCAGTTTCATCAAGATTAAATACCTTAGTACCATCTGCAAACCTAGGATTTATGTAAAAACTATTTTCAACTTTTCAAAGAAACGACAATTTGCCATTGTCATGCCTTTTCATAAAGCCTCGCATCCATTTTTCTTCACGCAGTTTTTTATTTTCTCAGTTTTTAGGAATAGGAATTTTATTGTGTATAGCTACTTGGTACGCTATGAATCTACATTCTAACATTGGTAGCCCATAAAACATTTGGGCGCATGTAATTATGTAATCAATAAGAGAATTTTCCTGTTCCACTGAAAATATTCTACGAACTTCTTAATTTGGCCGCATACAAATGATCAACAAGAGAATTTTTCTGTTCCACTGAGAATATTCTACGAACATCATAATTTGGGCGCATACGAATTTTTTTTCAGACAATTTCTGCTTTTTGACATATCTTGCCAATGTTTGAAATGGTATTCTAAATTGGCGTGCAGCCTTTCGAATAGAAATACCAATAACAACAGTACCAACTGCCTGAGACATAGCCATTTCGTTATTTTTAACCAATTTTTGACCTTTTCGGGTGTTAATATTATTTTCAGCCATCTCGCTACCTAAAATAAGTAACATTTTGAATTGTTCTTTCAATCACATACCTATAACATAAACGCAGATTTATGCAGTTCCTACATTGAGACATGTCTCAGTGATGGGCGTGTCAGTAATGGCCGATTGTAAATAAGCAAGAAAATATCTTTTATCTGTACAAAAGCATAACCTCAGAACATTTCCTGATATCTTAATTTGTGCTTCAATAAGTAGGTAACTGCATCTAAGATATTCATATGTATAAATACACCTTCTTACCAATCAGAACAACATCTATGGTTGATTAGAAATTTACTTTTCGGTAATATTTTCAATGCACACAAGTTAGTACTCCTGATAGGCACAGCTAACTGAGACTGCAATGACAAATTAATAGGTAGTCGTTAGTATGCCATCTGTATTTAATTAAGAGAAGCTGCAACATCATTTACTATGATTTCTGTATAGCGTCTCATTGTTGGCACGGTCTCACTGATGGGCGCCTTCCCCTACACATTTGTCAATGTGCTTTATCCATAGGAAGTAGTGATGACATTTTATTACTTCCGGGTACACCAGAAGTAGCTGTCATTATTTCAAATACAACACTTGGAGCAAATATTACATATTTCATCAACAACTGCGTTTAGGTATATGACATGTTACATGAAGTAGTGTTAAAATTTAACAAGGAATTCAAATAAGTAATAATATACAGGGTGCTTCATTTGAAAAAATGAGTTTCTGCACTTTTAATTATTCTTAAATGAATTTAATATTGTAGCCATCCTAGATGACATTTGAAATAAAAAAATGTAACCAATTGTTAAGTAAAACTCTGAGCACAATAAAACGCTATAACATTGTTTTGTTCTTTGAGAGTGTTTTCATTGTAATTATATCAAGTATATGCAATAGCCAAATTTTTCAGAAAATTAATAATATATTTTGTAAATGGCTTGATTTAGATATATGGTATGTTGAATGTTTTATTCCTAGAATTGTCCGTACAATCCAAAAAGTAAATAATATATAGGATGATATATTTGAAATAACACAGTTCACAGCTACTTCCGGTGTAACGGGAAATAATATAAAGTCACCACTACCTTCAATAGATATAGCACATTGACAGATGTGTGTATACAAATTTTCAGACTTCAATTTGCATTATTTCTCCATATACAGCTAATGGCCCATCGTTGTGACACACCCTGTACTGTATTTATAGAAAACCTATACGAGAATTTGTTTTTCTAGCTGCTTGTATTACTAATCTTTTTTTTTGCAAATTTAATCCGGTGAAATTTTATCGGAAATTGATTGGAAAAATTGAATTGTCGCAAAAGTTTTGTAAAATTGCTATTAAAATAACAAATTTCCAAAATTTTCGATCGTGCAAATAGTGGGGGAGGGGGTTAACTCAAAGTGTGCCCACTCTTGTAATACGATAAATACCTAGGTCAAACGCGAAAAATACCAAGCCATTTTGAACTCACACATATCAGTTCTGAGTAGAATTTAAAAAGCAGATCAGCTACAAAACTTCAACTCAAATACTGGTACTTTGAAAAAGTAAATCAACATCAAACAAAATTGAGATCCTTTGAACTCAAAAAATACACCAGCTAGACGCTGAAAAAGAAGTCAGTTACGAAAAACGAAGTTTCTACGTAACGTGTGTTCAAGGTTCAGTCTAATGATATTTTGAAAACGAAGATCAACCTAATTTATTATTAGAATTGTAGTCTGTATCAGATGTGGCAGATCATAAACGTAAACTTGGTTAAACATCTGTTACGGGTGAAAATGACATTACGTTACGAATTTTGATTTGTTCATAAGAGGCGGACACCCCGTAACAACTTTAAGGGTAGGTACTCCGACTAACTTTTAATGACGAGGGGTGGGTTCTATAAAAAAAAATGCAAATTTTTTTAGGGGTATACAAATTGTAACACTTTCACTAAATACTCTTACACCTACCTTGAAAGGTCTTTGAAATCTATATCTTTTAAAGTCTTTGGGCGTCAACCCACCTGATTTCAGTCTCCCTAGAAGATGGGTCTTCCAAAAAGATCTTATTGCAATATAGGTGGACGGAGCCCTATGTACACGTTTTCTCACCTTCTACTAATTTTAAATAATCACAAATAATAACAAACTTCCAAGTCTAGTTTACCTAAGCTATATTATCCAAACATGAATATCACATTATATAACAAACATAACAAAACACAAAACTAAGCGCTATCCCTAATCGGCCGAATATGCGTGTATCTAAAAGAACTAGAACATCTTAAATTTATCAATTATATGTATGCAACTAAATTAACTGTTACATATAAATTATGGAGATACAATGGTGGTGCTTTTGCATATAAGAATTTCCGTGTACATCATGCTTTAAGTTTTCTTAATAAAAATAAGTTTTATTCAAACAATTATTAAATATACATCAGCATGAAAAGTATATCATGTGAAAAGCAAAAATTCAATCACTTACAGGTTTGTTGATCGTGTACAAAGCTCAAGCGATCTTGTAGTGCAGGACAAATGTAGGTAATACAGTATTGCAACTTTGTGTTGAAGAAACGCGCCCAACACATGGGCATTTTTACCTGCAACGGTAATTTTTAAATTCCGCCTTCACATTCACATTTGGGAACGTGTTTCTCTAACAATCCCGAGTTTTAACTACCATCACCTTGACTACTCGATCTACGACATTCGCACGACGATGGTTGCACAGCTCTGTTCTGCTGTTTGGTCTCGAGTAACTGAAGGTAAAAGCTACCTTTCCTTATGATCCGTCGGTATTTATAAGTTACACTGTTCCAGGGGATGACCCCATTTTTTTCGTTCACACGGATTGTGCGTCTAAAACTGACCCATTGTTGAGTTTCATGTTTTTGTTTATGTCCACGGTAATCTTGTTCTCACTTTCAAAGTCGGCGCGTTTGTTTCTATTCGCAACGCATTTTTTATGGCCATATTTCGATTTCTTTAAATTCGTGTGAGCTTTTAATTCCTCCCACGGTTTACATGTAACGGTATAATTTCTCTAAGGCGGGCTTTATGACTATTGGTGTTGTAGAGCGTGTCCATCTATTTTCATGATTCAATGGTTTGTTTTAAACTAGTGTGAATGTTTACGAATATGTTTTCCCATGCCCGGTAATGTACCGAAATCTGTTTGCATTTTTCTAAATTAATACGGAGAGTGTAAATCCCGAGCTTTATTATTGGTTGAATTTAATAACATTAGGTGCTTTTCTGTTTATTTCTGTGTTCTAATTTAATATTATAATGAAATGGCCACGTTATTAATCTAAACTACCAAAGCTTATATAAATTTTTCGGGGTATTTTCGTACTAAAGCAAGCTCATTTAACTAACTGAAATTAATTAATTCTTTCTTATTACCTAATGTTTGCTTAGACAACACATTAACGTTACACATTACGTAATAAAAAAATTCGAAAACATAATAATTGAGCACATAGTTCATGAAAACAAATATTTAACAGTAAATTCTATATCAAAACTATATACATACTGTGAGTATTAAATGCTGCTTATTGCAATTTGATTGATTTCACATTATACGTAATTGTAAATTATCTTTTACTTTCTTAATAGTCGCTTTTACTAAAAATATTTCAGTTTTTTGATTTTACAAAATGTATTACGACTAAGTCACAATTAATATAATTTAGCAAATTCGTAAATTTACACCCACTGACATTCAGTTTTAAATAAATGCTGATAATATTCGCCCAAAGATTAATAGACAATAATACTTCAACCCGTCCACATCAATATTTTTAAAGTTTTCACTGGTCATTTATTAGAATAAACTTTGAATTTACCCTTGCGGATATGTTTGGTATTTTAACCGCTGTCAATCAAATCTCTTAATAGTATAAATACTACATTAAGGCTGCATGTTTCGGCCGCAAACCATATCCAACAAAAGAACCTCTTTAGTTATGTCCTGTAGCAGAATACTATTCAAATATATTCCCAGCAAATGAAAAATTATACGTCCATGACATTTTGTGGTTAACTGCTTGGTGAAATTGAGCTGGAAATTATTCTTCAACCCAGAACAGAATCTTCACCATACCTCTAAACTTTATTTTTTATTCTCCATTCTACGATTTTAAGCGAGGGCTTTAATAGCCATGTTGTTGACTGTAGTTCTGTAACTAAAATCGTTTCAGCAACGGCCGAGCAGTGCATTTGTATCACGTAATCTAATCGGCTGCTCACAATATACACGCAAGTTCAGTGTTCAAGTACAATAAGAAAATCCTTACCAAATGGATAATTTATTCTCGGTAAACTACACGGATGTAGTTTAGAAGTCCAACACATAAATTAAATCTTTAAATCTAGATAAGGATACGGAGAAGTATTTCTAAATGGATAAGTAAACATCGAGACTCTGCTGATAAATGTTGCAAGTAGATGGAGAACACCGGTTCTGGTGTTTCCTCCACCTCCTCCACCCTCCTCCACCTCCCTTTACATCCCTCCACCGCCCTCCACATCTCTCCACATCCCTACACTTCCCTCCACGTCCCTTCACATCCCACCACACATGAACTTAAAAATTAGAAAATCTTAAAACTAATATATACAATGGATTTACAAAATCTATACAAATATAAACAATTATCTTAGACCTATATTTTTATACCTCCATGCATAGGTTAACACATCCAGGGATAAAGTAACGCTTGTCATCTTCGCTCGATAAACTAATTTTATTAATAAGCTGCGTGTACAAATCGTGTTTTTTACTCCGCATACATTCGTCGGCAAGTACTCGATACCACCAAAATTAGATGCTTGGTAACTGTTAACTTCCGCTTCCCTCATGTACGCCCAGGCATATCCCTGCCCATGCGCACCCCTGCCCATGCGCACCCCTCTCTGTGTGACTGCTATTTCGTGGCGACGTCATAGCCTTATATAAATAAAGAGCAATGTAATACTATTCTAAAATTTTTATTCTAACATTATACATAACAAAATCTAAAAATATTTAATGCCAAGCATGGAGTCATTTAAATTTAATTTTAATGCAAAGTTATACACAGAAAGCAGTCCTTTCTTTATGTTTGTTGGGGGTGGTTTTTATTTTATCTAATTTAATTCGCAGCTTAAAATTTAAATCGACACCCAAGTCCTCTATCTCCTTTTCTAGCCAATAGTTTGATATATAGAAACCGTCAAGGTTTACGTATCTTGTTAGCTCGACCGACTTCTTCTTGTCGGTATTGAAGAAAATTCTTATTCTCCCACTCACTGTTGAGTAGTTGCATGTCCACCACTTTTGGGAATATATGGCCGTTATAGGTTGTAAGACCCTCGGTTTTAAATGATCCGAAAGGTTCTTTACTAGGAAAATATAAAATGTTTATCGGAATCCCTTTGCGTGTGGTGTATGTCAAGGTTACGAAACCCGCATTCCTTAGTTCGTCTATGTAATCTGCCATTTTGATAAATACGTTTTTAGAATAACCTTTTAAAAAGTATACGGATTTAGTACCATCCTTTTCCGCAAGGACGCCTACATAACTAAAAGAGTCTTTCTTACTAACCACAAATGCATACAACTTGTTGAACCCGGATGTATCTAAATCAGTCGATCTACACATAAAATAATCTTTTAATTCTTCCTCATTTTCTCTAATAAGATGTTCTTTGTCTAACACATCTTTGTATTGTTTGCGTATTGTCGCAGTGTTTTTCATGTAGTCCAACTTTCGCCTTTTTGCATCCATTTCCTCTAATTCCAGCTGTCTTTTTCTTCCACTTACAGCGTATCGCGTGCATAATTGGGCAATTTCCTTTTGCGTAAACGGACAGAGTTTACTGCCAATATTTACGCGTTGTCGTACAACCTCTGGGCGAATGTTAGGCGTATTTATCAACCCCAATTCCGAAATGCTTATTTCTTTTAGAATTGTAGAATATGGTGTTGCATATTGTGCAAAATATGTACTACCAGCTTTAATGTAGCACTTGTGTAAGATTTTTATTTTATCTTGGCCGCCTTCCTCCTTTACTATCTCCAAATAATTTACAGGCAAATAGTTAAAACTAAAAGCCGAAAGCACATACTTTATCAATTTTTCCTTTCCTCTGGATTTCGGACAACTTAATTTGCGAGCCATTCAATTTCTTTGTATTGCTATTACCCAAATACACGTACTGTAGTAGGTTATTATACACTAAACAGCAACTATTTTGTAGCTTGTCCGATAGCTCACATTTTGGCAAGTGGTACCGAGTACATTGGTGCCTTTAGGAAGTATAACTTACTGTCTTCCAATAACGTTAAACAGTCTTTTAAGGGATTACACACTTGTTCCGCACTGACATAGTTTCCAATTTTACAGTTGTATATTGTCGCTTCCAATCGCGTAATACCATGTTCTTTGGCCAAAGTAGACGCGAATGTTTCCCTTAAACGTACATCTGGACAACGTAAAAAATCTAGTATATGATTTCCAAGTTGTTTATTAACGCCAGGACTTGTTATTTGACACACAAATTTGTTGTATATCTTAATTCTTGCATTGGTTGTTAGCCATGTTAAACAATCGATTCCCACAGTTTTATCGTTGTCAACTATAATATTGCAGTTTTCTTCGTATTCGCCCTTGTAGCAAAAGTTATGGTTTGTGGTTAAATAATTACACATCTCCATCTTGCTAAATATGCCAGCAAAATCCTAGGTTACATCCATGTCAAAAAGATAGTAATAATCTTTTTGAGTCCGTCTAATATATCTGGTCGTTCTTCCAATAAAGTTTCCAACTTAACATCTGCTAGTTCCACTTTGTACGGAACACATATAGGATTTTGGAATTTTTTATTAATGCTTTCGAGGCCTTCTTTTCCGATAATTTCTTTTACTCCCTGGCCCATTTTGTTAGTGCTTTCCAGAAAAAAATGGAAGCTTAGCTTTAACACCATGCCTAGCGGAAACAAATCGGTTGAAGTTTCTTCTCAGATAGCTGTTAAATGCTCCACAAATTTCTTTTTTAGGATAAACATCCTTTTGTTTGCAGATGTTTGTTCGGCGTCAGAAAGGTCGCAAATTTTAACCAACATTATATTGTCACAAAATGGTTCTGTAATTGGTGTGTGTAGTCCACCCGTCAGCATCTGGTCGCCTTTGACGTAACAAATATTACCAATATCTGTCACCAGATTATTGTTGCACATATTTTCTGCCAAAAACCACAATCCAAATCGCCCATTTGTTGGTTTCACTTTAATCCCAAGAAGTTGAGGAACATTAATCACCTTGGAGACGCTCATGTTTACCCTTCTAGCTACTGCCGAATACTAAATTGAATACGAAAAATTGCCCTTTATGTACCCTACAGAGTGAGGGCGTATATTGCCGAAAAGCTACCCGAATATGTCAGACACCGCCATATCGCTTAATTTCTCTTGTTTAGGAACGGGTGTATAATCCCTTAAAAGACTGTTTAACCTTATTGGTAGATAGTAAGTTATACTTCCTAAATGTATTCGGTACCACTTGCCAAAATGTGGAGTAAGCTATCGGACAAGCTACAAAATGGCTGCTGTTTAGTGTTTAATAACCTACTACGGTACGTGTATTGAGGGAATGGCAATACAAAGAAATTGACGTGCTTGCAAATTAAGTTGTCCGAAAAACCAGAGGAAAAGGAAAAATTGATAAAGTATTTGCTTTCGGCTTTTAGTTTTAACTATTTACCTGTAAATTATTTGGAGATAGTAGAGGGGGAAGACGGCCAAGATAAAATAAAAATCTTACACAAGTGCTACATTAAAGTAGGTAGTACATATTTTACACGATCTACAACACTATATTCTACAATTCCAAAAGAAATAGTCATTTCGGAATTGGGGTTGATAAATACGCCTAACATTCGCCCAGAGGTTGTACGACAACGCGAAAATATTGGCAGTAAACTCTATCCGTTTACACTAAAGGAGAATGCCCCATTATGCATGCGATACGCTGTAAGTGGGAGAAAATACAGCTGGAATTAGAGGAAATGGATGCAAAAAGGCGAAATTTAGACTACATGAAAAACACTGCAACAATACGCAAACAATACTAAGATGTGTTAGACAAAGAACATCTTATTAGAGAAAATGAGGAAGAATTAAAAGATTATTTTATGTGTCGATTGACTGATTTAGATACATCCGGGTTCTACAACCTGTATGCATTTGTGGTTAGTAAGAAAGACTCTTTTAGTTATGTAGGCGTTCTTGCAGAAAAGGATGGTACTAAATCCGTATCTTTTTAAAAGGTTATTCTAAAAACGTATTATCAAAATGGCTGATAACATAGACGAACTAGGGAATGCGGGTTTCGTAACCTTGGCATACACCACACGCAAAGGGGTTCCGCTAAACATTTGATATTTTCCTAGTAAAGAACCTTTCGGATCATTTATAATCGAGGGTCTTACAACCTATAACGGCCATATATTCCCAAAAGTGGTGGACATGCAACTACGCAACAGTGAGTGGGAGAATAAGGATTCCCTTCAATACCGACAAGAAGAAGTTGATCGAGCTAACAAGATACGTAAACCTTGACGGTCTCTATATATTAAACTATTGGCTAGAAAAGGAGATAGAAGACGGGTGTCGATTTAAATTTTAAGCTGCGAATTAAATTAGATAAAATTAAAACTACCCCCAACAAACATAAAGAAAGGACTGCTTTCTGTGGATAACTTTGTATTAAAATTAAGTTTAAATGATTCCATGCTTGGCATTAAATATTTTTAAATTTTGTTATGTATAATGTCAGAATAAAAATTTTAGAATAGTATTACATAGCTTTTTATTTATATAAGGCTATGACGTCGCCACGAAATAGCAGTCACACAGAGAGGGGTGCGCATGAGCATGGGTGCGCATGGGCAGGGATATGCCTGGGCGTACACGAGGGAAGCGGAAGTTAACATTCACCAAGCATCTAATTCTTTATTTGGATGGTATCGAGTACTTGCCGGCGTATGTATCCGGAGTAATAACGATTTGTACACACAGCTTAAATAAAATTAGTTTATCGAGCGAAGATGACAAGCGTTACGTAATCCCTGGATGTGTATTAACCTATCCATGGAGGCATAAAGATATAGGTCTAAGATAGTTGTTTATATTTGTATAGATTTTGTAAATCTATTGTATATATTGGTTTTAAGATTCTATAATTTTTAAGTTCTTCTCCCACCTTTCCTTCTTCCAAATCCTTCCTGCTTCTATCCTGGTTGGTTTCGTTTGTGTAAAAAATACAATTTTGAGGAGTGTTTTTTAAAGAAACCGTGATAGGACGTCACCACGACCTTGGAAAAGTAGTCGAAACTAGGTAACCGAGAGCTAGCGAAGTGATGATTTTACCTATATGGCATCACCACGACCTTGTAAAAGAGCTGACAATAGGTAGGTGAAAGCACGGTGCGTGAAGGGATGTGGAGTAGTGTGGAAGGATATGGAGGGGTCAAGAGGTGGGTGGATGGATGTGGAGGTGAAGGGATGTGGGTGGAGGGATGTGGAGGTGTGTGGAGTTACCAGCAACTGAAAAATTGAATTAAAATCTTTACACTTTCATATCATTTTTAACTTTGTAAATGCTTTAGAAAAATAACTTCATTCACATTTTTTATTTACTTATACATTTAGACACAAAAATTATATCACAATTTATACGCATAAGCTAACCGACTAAATAATTAGGACTTATATCTCTATTTAGTATTTAAGCCACTCATTGTCTGCACCCAACTTATCAGTCAAATAATGTTCAAAGTAGAATTTTATATGTATCAAGAAACAAGTAGCGTTTTTTGCCATCTAGACCTAGAGCAATTTTTTATTCGCGGTGATGTAACCAAGTTCTGTGGGTTTGAATTCTTCTCGAAAATTGGCACACTTGAAGATTTCTAACTCGATTTTTATAAAACAATGTTTGGTCAATTTGCGTGTGCCCATGTGCGTGCAGGTACGGATTCGGTTGCAGGCACAAGTATAAGTGCAGGTGCGTCTGTTTAATCGTACCAGGGCTGTGGTACATGTACTTGTGCTTGGTGAGCGTGCTTATGCATGTTCACACACACGAATGCTTGCTCTCACTTGCTCACGCATAAATCACGCGACCATGCACTCACTAACGTCCAATACGATCGACCATGCATACTCTAACGTTTACATATACACACGTCCCACACTTACATACAAAGCACACGTACACGCGTAATACTTACACACCTGCGCGCAGTTTCACGCGTACGTAAAACGCACACGCGTAGCCACCTGGACACACTTCCGAACACGTTCTTTTTAGTGTGAACGGATAAGCACGCGCACACGCACATGATGCGCGTATTATCCGCTTTGAGGCATATGCATTCTTAAATGAATGCTCGTGTGTGAGTACGCTCGCTCATGCATGCGTGACTGCGCTCGCATGTATGTATTGTATGTATAAGCGAGTGCGAGCGGCTGTACTAACGTGTACCACTTAACGTGTTTGTGTAGATGTGTGAATGATACGCGCGTGTGTGGGATGTGGGTGCGTTCGGGTTGCTGGCGTAGGTGCTGGTGCAGGCGTAGATTCGGATGCAAATCGCGGGTGTTAGTGATTAGCAACAATTAATTTTACAAAAATGGGAAACCGTGTCGCTTTCAATAACAATATTGTTGCGAGTTACTATTAGGCAACCCGTCAAACACACAAACGCCCCAAGCACTGTATATTCTCCGTGGACCGAGAATCTTCTGGCATTTACTGGAGGATGAGTCATCCTTTTTAATTCACTGTATAAATAAGACCGATGATGAAGTACAGAGTTAGTCTATATCATAATGTTGAATATAAATTATATCGTGTAAAGTTAAGTAGTTGAGCTTTTGGAAGTCCAACAGTAAACATAAATGTTATATGATGTGACCGTGTCTAATGTACAGGCAGCTTGTAGAATACATAAATAGACAAAAGTGTAATAAATAAATTATGGTAGTTGTGTTAGTGTTGTTAATGGACCTATGGTTAAGAAGTTAGTTTAAGAAGATATTAGTGCTTGTAAATTCATTAGTGTGATAGTGCTTCATTGTTAATTGGACTGAAAACATCTATAAATAAGGCATATACTGTTAATTAGACTTGTGAACAGTGAGTAATAAAGACTCTTGTTATTACTTGTTTTAAATTAGTGAAACGCGGTAGTAGTAGCCCGCTACAATATTTATTTGAATAGTTTAAAGTAATGTGAATAGCATTTTCTTTCAACCTTTTCACATACCATAAACGTACCAGGTATACCTAGTAAGATAAGATTTAGTGTGGTGGTTTCTGTGTGTTGTATATATTATTTTTGTTTCAGATACAAACAGCTTATAAATTGCTAGTAAGAGACGTGGTTATAAACTTAAGTGCAACGAAAACTCTTGCTGAAAAGTTTGGTGAAGATATATTTTTTTACGAAAAGAGAATTGCCGAAATTACACCACATTCATTTGATATAAATAATCCTCTGAATGCATACAATCCCATCCGCATCTCTGAACTAAAGATCACCGCTGCTAGTGTAAGTATACATTTACAATGCATTATTTCGTGTTGTTAATTTTTCGTATAATTTAGTTACCTTTGCAAGATATTTTAACAGCAATGTTCCCAGAAACAAATATCACCGAAGAAACAGAAGTAATTGTAACGTCCCTTGATTATTTAAATAAAGTTTCATTAATTACTGCAACAACTGACAGAGCAATGCTTAATGGTTATATTATATGGACATTGGCTAGAAAATATTTACCATATTTGTCTTCACAGCTTACTTCTACAGTTGATTCGTTTAATACAGAATTGTTAGGTAATGACATCATTAACATCATTAATATACTAATTATACAGTTAGTAAAAATGATGGAACAATTTAATGTAAACATTTTTAGGAATTCGTAAACCTCTAGCACGATGGGAAAAATGTGCTAGATTACTTCAAAATTTTATGGGCCTTGCAATACAATCTTCTTTTGAATTGCAAGAACCCATTACGGATGAATCAAAGATGATAGTAAATCAGATATTTATAGAAGTAGTCAGGGCCGCTAAAGATAAAATACGAAAATATGATATATCACCACATTTATTTAAATATTTGTTAAATAAGGTAAGAATTTAGTTAAGGCCAAAGTCTAATCTGGCGTAGTGTAATAACTGCGGTTATTGTTAAAATCAAATAAGGTTTATCAGGTTTTGTTAAAGTGGTTAGTATTGTACAATGTACTTCGGTAAAAGATTCTGAATAACAATTTTAACAGCTATGTTGTAGCAACGTACTCAACTGATATTGCTTTCTGTCTTGTAATTGAAGTCATTAAAGAATCGACCAGAAGATTGTCTTCCTGATTTTTGTCGTGATGTCAGTAGTAGAATTTGTAACGCAATTTTGTGTTTGACGGGTGCTTTTTGACATAGTTATAATTGCATCAATTCATTTTTCGTTAAGTTGTTTGTTATTAGCGATTTGAAATAATTTTCAAGGAAGTTTAGTTTCGACCCTTGTAGAGTTACCTAGATATTGTTACGAGCTACTATTAGGTAACCTGTCAAACACAAGCGCCGTAAGCACTGTATATTCTCCAGGGACCGAGAAATTTCTGGCAATTACTGGTGGATGAATCATCCTTTTAATTCAGGGTATAAATAAGACCGATGATGAAGTACAGAGTTAGTCTATATCAGAATGTCGAATATAAATTATATCGTGTAAAGTTAAATAGTTGAGCTTTTGGAAGTCCAAGAGTAAACATAAATGTTATATTATGTGAACGTGTCTAATGTACATGCAGCTTGTACAATACATAAATAGACAAAAGTTTAACAAATAAATAGTTGTGTTAGTGTTGTTAATAGACCTATGGTTAAGAATTTAGTTTAAGAAGATATTAGTGCTAGTAAATTCATTTGTGTGATAGTGCTTCATTGTTAATTGGACTGAAAACATCTATAAATAAGGCATATACTGTTAACTAGACTTGTGAACAGTGAGTAATAAGACCTTTGTTATTACTTGTTTTAAATTAGTGAAACGCGGTCGTAGTAGCCTGCTACAATATGTTGTTTTTATAGTTTGCGTACACAAAAATGCTATAAGCTTATCAGCACTTTTAAAACATTAAGTATTGGTGTATAATACAGTACTAGTTCATTTTTTTTTGCATTTAGGAGAAATGTAGTTGGTATTATAGAAGTATGCAACCAAACATACTCCTAACTGACCAATAAGCACGCACCATGTAAATAAATAGCATGCACGTTTAAAACACCCCTCAAACCATAATGGGCTCGTTGGACACCCTTCGAAAAACATAATAGAACCGTCCGAACGTACTATACAAATAAACCCAAGATATAAAAGGAGCTCCAAACGCTAGAGTAAATTACTTCTTAATCGTTCTCTTTTTAAGGTGGTCATCAAACTTCTTTGAGAGAACTTAAAAGTAGTGCAAGACTAAAGGTTTTCCTTCAGATTATCTCATTGTGACCATAAAATCTAAGGATAAAATGAAGTAAGCTTTTATAACCACACCACGGACGCAGGAGCCCGCCATAACACAGCATGGCTCCATTCCAGCTCCGAAGCTATTAGGACCACCTCCAATAGCACGTGACGCCAACATGCACGTCAGGATTAGGACCTTTCCGCCATCAGTTCGCTCCAATTTTTACCAGCTAAGGACGTCGTCTATATGCCAGCATCTCCGCCTACCAGCTGCATAGTACCGAAGCATGCAAATCCTATCCCAGTTACCACCTCTAGGTCCACATTGCATTCAGCATAACCATGGACATCATCCTCTGCACAACACAGATTCAGGTCTTGGTCGTGAAGTTACAACATTCAATTCTTCGACGTAGAAACACCTTCTGCAACTATACAAACTAAAATACTTTCAGTATTAAAACGCACTTGCAATAATTATGCACACAAAACTTTTGTAAATATTTTCTTTGTGTGTCATGCTTTTAATGTATAATAATTATAGTTCGTACTAACAAGGTGACCTCACACAACCAGAACACCAAAGTATGTTGCAATATAGGTTATTGGTACACTATTTCGGCAGTATGAAAAGTCTAAGGTTCCGTTGTGCGTTTAGATCTTTTACATCATTAAGCAATAATTTTTCGTATGGCAAAAATTTAACTTCTAGAATGTATGCAGTTCTCCCTGGTCAAAATGTTTCATTTGTTTAGTCTGTTTTTGTTACTAGCTAAAAGATTCGAGCCTTTGGAAACATTGCAGAATTTACAACTGATCGAACAATTTTATCAGTTTCACTTGACCTTTCAGAGATGCTTAACCATTCTTAAATATCGATTGTTCTGAATGTTTGATCGCTCTTGTATAGTAATTAATTCTTTGTAAATAAATTAGTGATCGAGATATAAGAATCTCGCAGAAAGGGAGATAAATAGAATGCGGAAATAAGAAGTCCTAAACAGATGTAGACATCAACAAACACCAAAACTCGAAATTCATGTTACGTTGATTAGGTAGTAGTGTTTAGTTGGTTAGAGGGTGGCATTGCTAAAGGGATAATCTGCATAAAAGACATTATGAAGATGATATGATGCCTGTAAAACAAAAACAAAGTGTGTGGGAAATATGGCAATAAATTTAATGAAATAATATTAAAAAGATGCTTGTAAGAAAAAAAGAATAGTATATTCATGAAAGTAAAATGAGAAGATAAAAAGCACTTTTGAATGCCTCCGGTTTATTGTAAGCAAAGAGATGAGAAAAATAGAAATAAATACAGTTTTTGCCAAGAAAAAAAATTTATAAACACTGATAAAAACAATACAATAAAATGCACAAATGCTTTATTTGAATTATAACTCTGTACTAATGTGTTTGCACCAAATAAGCAGAAGAGAAATAACTGAAGACATTTGATGAGATTTGTTTCGGATAAAAATGATGGTACGTTAGGAATTTCGATTTGCCCAAAAGGGACAGATATCCCGTAACAATTTTAAGGGTTCGCCGACTAACTACAGTTGTCTGGAAACGGGTTCCTATGGAAACATGATAAAAAAATAATAAAATATAAACATGTAAAATGGCCAAAATGCAAAACTACTTTACAAGTACTACTTACCTTAAAGGGCTTTACTAATCAAAAATAAGGGAGCCAAACCATCGTGACCCAGCAATTCCTTCAATATTTTGTCTACCCGGAAGACAGTTATTCCAGATAGGTCTCCTTGCGTTCCATATTCTAAAATCCCTTCACCTCACCTCTTACCTTTCGTAACCTTACCTTAAAAACACTCCTTAACTTTCTGTTAAATTAAAGCAATTTTTCAAAATAACGACCTCATCCAAATATGACTTCATCACTGGTGTAGCTGGATATCCTTTTACAATGATCACCTTTATCCATCTTATAAATAACTCCAAATAAACTCTATTAACAGTAAATTCGGAAATATACATACACTACTCTAAAAATCAAACCTAATGTAACATGTAACTGGCCAGATAATTATTAACAGTATTGCTTAAAGAAAACATTTATCCGTAAATAATACTACCATTTCAGTGTTCTAGTTTCTTAGATTGATTTATATAAAATTTTAAATCCCAATTATTTGGAAATGTCCTTAACAGCAATATTTAGAAAAACATAACGCAATATCAACTTCTGCTTTTGCCATTTTAACGTCCATTAAAAATACTGTAACGAACACTCTATTTGCAATAACAATTCTTTATTTTCAAACAGATTATACAAACCTGCTCAACAACTTATAATTACAATAATTTTCTAAAAGCTATCAATTATTCACTTTCCAAACTAATCGCTAATAGTACAAGTTTTATGTTCTCAATACGACGATTACGATCTTCTAAATTACTATCGAAGCAATTCAATTAGCTATCCAAGTACTAATTACTAATTTATGTTATCACTACTATAATTTATATCATGAAGAACCAAAACTATCGTTTATAGAAATTTTATTTAACCGAATATGTATTTGTTCTTAAGAACATTTCATTGTGCAGATTGATCTTAATGTGGTTGCTTTGTCATTTCCAAGAAATATGTATAGGTTTTTATTTAAATAGCTTTGAATTTTCAGGAATTACACCCTTTCCATGCGATTCATTTAAATATTTTCTCCTATCCAAATTATATATAAGCTACTTAAATTCAACAGATTTTCATGATTTTCAAAATCCCCAAAGTAGTTAAATCTCAAAATTTTAAGTTATGCCCGTAACTTAAGTTATTGTGGTGTTCTGGTTGTCTGGGGCCACCTTGTTAAAGCTTCGTAATAACAGAGATAATATTTATTTATAAGTTATAGTATTAATATGAATAACATTATACGTTAACATTAAAGGCATGGCATGCACAGGAAATATTTATAAAAGTTTTTGTGTGTGTAACTAAATTGCAAATGTCTTTAAAATTAGAACTGAAAGCACTTTAGTTTGTAAAGTTGCAGAACGAGTTTCTATGTTGAAAAATTGGATATTGTGGCTTCACGATGAATACCTGGATTTGATGTTTTGTAGGTAATGATGTCCATTATTGTAAATAACCGTGGCGGGGTTACTCTGAATGCAATGCGACACCTTGTGGCGGTGATTGCAGTCGAATTTCTAGAGCTTTGATCTCTAACGACTGGTGGACTGACGCTGGCATATAGCAGCTTCCTTAATTGATAGAAATCGAAACGGGCTGATGACAGAATCTTCCCAATACTAGTATACTTGCTAGCATCACGTGCTTCAAGAGATGGTCCCGATTCAGTGACAGTTTCAGATATGAACCAGTCCATAATGTTATGAGAGTTCAGTTTATTTTATCAAATTAGATTTGGTTACACTACGAGATTATCCAAAGGAAAACCTTTAGTGCACGAGGATCTTGGTAACTTCTGTCTTGCACTATTCTCAAGTCCCTCCAAGAAGTTTGGTAGCTTTCTCAAAGAGAGAGAGAGCAACAAGAAGTGAGTTGCTCTGGTATTTGGAGCTCCTTTTATATCGAGGTTTGAATGTATTGTACATTCAGATTGTTCCATTTGTATTTCGAAGGGTGTTCATTATTGGTCAAGGGGTGTTTTATGCATGCATGCTATTTATTTGCATGCTGAGTTAGGAGTATGGCTGGATGCATACTCCTGTAGTATCAGTAAAATAAGCAGGTAATTATATATATATATTTATATATATATATATATATTGACGTAATAAGGGGTCACGAGAGGTCATTGAAACCCAAATTCTAGAAATAAATTCCACTAAGATATAAAAGAATCCGAAAAAATAGAAATTTCCGAAAATTCATGGTTACGCCCTGTATAATACATGCGTACTTTTATTCATTCAAGTGCCAAGCAAAAATGCAATTGCAGGTGTATAAATAATCCCCCTGTATGATATAAGCATATTGTAAATGTATAACAAATAATGTAAGAATGCATTAAATGCGGACCTCATGCTTTATGAAAATCAATCAATTTCAAGCGTAAATACATAGCCATTAATTATGATAAAAAAATACATTTCCCGTTGCATATAAAACATTCGTTCTATTTAACGTAAGAACTATATCAATTTTGTTAAAAAAATAACGCTTTCATATTAATTTTGCGTGTATTAAAACACGTTTTGCCGTGAAAACCAATATTTTTATTACAATTGCGAAGATGCGGGTCTTTCTGCATGGGCAAAACCTGTGGATAAAACAATTAAAGCTTAAATTAATTACCCTGTGTATAACATAAATTCAATTTAAATAAAAGATGTTTTCGAAATTTCGAGAGGAATAAGAAGAAATACGTCAATTTCGTATGACCTAATAAACGTTTATTCCAAGAAGCGGTCGAAACATTAAAAAACCGATAAAAATAGATAAGAATTATTTATTAGCTTTCGCAATCACTGTAGTAGAGATGCGATGCGAAACCTTATATGTATTAGAGAAAGACGAACAGGGCACATAAATCAATACTAACGAGGTAATAAAATGTTTTGATTTTGAACGTTAATGAGGAATTCTCAAAAAATAAGTCAGATTGGCGTGTAGTATTTGAAATCACGTAAACACTAGTATATTCTAGAAAATAGATAATTTTTATATCTAAACGGAAGCAATCGACATCGGGAATCAAATTGATAAATTCGAGTCAAACAAGCAACATGTAAAGAAATTTGATTCAATTCATTTAAGTCACGAAGAATTATTTTAAGGTATGCAGTACGCATACCATAATTGATTATTAAGATGTAATATAGAATAAAGAAGTATATTTTAAATGTAACCTGCATTAATATGGAAATTATTAAATGTAATTATGTACAATGACGAGAGAAAATTCTTCGATACAACGCTATTTTAAATCAATTCAAAATAAAACCAAGAAGTAGAACATATTTAATACTGTTAATTGCGAATTGGAGGAGCGCTTTTTTGGATTTTGCAAGTATTACTTTTAGATTTATATAGTTTGTAACTGATGTTTGGATTTGTGTCATTTTTTTTAAGCTAGAATAAGTCCTAATTATATAATATTTATTTCGTTTTTGTACGGTGTTTACCAAGGAAAGCGCGGTCAGAGTCCGAAACACTCTGATTTTTTCCAAACAAACCTTACTTTGTTTGGCGAATGGTATATTTAAATTTATAAACAGAAACAATAACGTAAATATAGATGTTTTGAGTATTAATATAAATGTTGTCCTCTTTCCGCATAATCAGATAACAACATTTAAGAGGTTGCTTGTTAGAAATTATGACAAGCAAATCTATATAGTACTGATACCAGGGGTCTGTTTAATTGTATTAATTTGTTATCTTATCACATAAAGAATTAATGCATCCATCACTCTAAATCTGACTTTTAAGTTCAAATTCAATTGCCTACACAAATTTTTACTTCGCTAGATTTTAACCAGGGTTCTATTTAATCGTATTAATTTGTTATCTTATCACATAATTAATGCATCCATCACCCTAAATCTGACTTTCAAGTTCGAATTCAATTCCATACACAAATTTTTACTTCGCTAGATTTTATATTAAGCCTTAAATAAAATGTAAACAAAACAGAGCTAATAACATTACTGTCAAATTAGATATAAAAGTGTACAAACCTTGGAAGTGCAGTTTAAAATAATATCACCTATATTATCAACTAGAATTATATGTCCGTTACGTGCTATAACGAAACAAAAAAATGTGAAGTGGAGTTTGACCTGTTAGCATGTCCTAACATTTTCTTCAAATTTAACAGAGAGTTGACCAGTTTATTTAATCCAAATAAATCGTTGATGCTGTGCAAATACTTGCGGTTTGGAACCACCAAAATATACTAATAATTATTATAATTATACTAATGTTTTGTTTCACAATATTTCGATGCACCGTGAATTGGAAGGTATCGTAATACCAGAACCATGCATTATAAATCATATTGCCGAGTGGAAATTTGCATACCCAACTTCTTTCTTATTTTTGTACAGATTGCACCGTTGTGCATTGCAATTAGAAAAGCATCGTTATCAATGGGATTTTGACGATTCCTCCAGATCTTGAATTCCAAAACAAGATGATTTTTTCTTACATTTAGATTATTGTCAGAATTATTTCATACAAACTGATTAAACATGGATGTTCCACATTATATCCAAAAATATGCTTAATATGCTATTTTTTAACAAAATCTGTAATATTTCTTGGCTGTGTTTCTACTGTAAACTCTCCACGGATGCTATAGGAGTTATTGGATAAATTAGTATAACTTTTTATGATATTATTTAGTAGATTAGTATTTAAGCACATGAAAATATCACAAATACACGAAAGCACAAAATAAGGTTACCCTAACCGACGTTACTATAGTCTTAATTCTGGTTGTAGAGAAAACTACTGTATGGCAAACTTTTCCACAGTTGTTCTAATCGCAACTGAATAAATAAAATTTTTATAACAGAAGAGTGAATGGGAATTGGTGAAAGTGAGTTATTACTTTAGTTCATTGCATGACAAATATATTATTTATATGATCACCATATAGCTTCATCACCTTATTACTTACTCATCGTACACATATTACTGTGTATTACTGCTGTATAACAAGACTAAATATATTGGTTTCTGCAGTATTAACAAGTTGAAAATGCAAGGCATTGTCGCAACGAACTTCCAAATGTAGACTTACTTTAAAACAATTTAAAGAAATTAAAATTATTATGTTGTAATAATTATAAGTATTCAGATAAAAAAAAAATAAAAATTTATTCCCCCGGGGGGGTATCCGTGGTCAGATTTTGTGGGGGTACCATATTTCGACTCAGCTATGTTAGGGGAGTCCAAATATGTATCGCACATTAATTTTGGACCTATTTGAAATTTTAATTTTCCCGACGGAATATCGCGGGGGCACGGCGTCCCCGTGGCCCGATTTCAACTGACATCAAAACTTAAGCTCAGGACACCGAGCTGAATCGATTGATGTATCACACATTGATGTCCGACCATTAGAAAGGCCTCGGACGGACAGGCGGACGACAAATCGATTTCATAAACGAACGAAGTTCGTTGAAAATTTAACTGGAATTTGTGAAAAAAAGATTATGTGATGGATTTTGTTTACTATTTGTTCTGAAATCAGTACCCAAATATCTATAAGGATTAGATCGTTCTCAAACAGATTTCTACTGTTGAATTGTGTTATCCGCTTTTTTACAAATATATATTGTCTAAAAATATATTAGAAGAATTATCAGTGCAACTAATGTGAGTACCCAATTCCACGAATATAGCATGCTATTATACCTACTGCTTCGGGCCAAGATTCATAAGAGGCTGCACAAGCTTCAACAGTCTGCACAAGCTTGTAATGGTATATCGGGGTAATTAAAACTTTTTGTAAGTTTATTACTCCTTATCCTCGTGACTATCAGCTATATACTAAAACTCTCTATTTTAATGTGATATCACTAGGTCGAGATTTTCTTCTTTATACTCCAAGCCCAGGGTAATGTCGGATGGAAAACGGCTTTAGACAAAGAAAACTCTTAAGGGTTAAACGGCTAGTAGAGTGTTAGCTCTGGGTAGATCATGAGCATGGGTCATGGGTGGATAATCGACCAAAAATATTTTTAATAGGCGCCACCGTATTTTTAATACAAGTGCCAACAAAATTTAACTGTGTTTGTATAAGGGAATGCGGAAACCTTATCTTAACACCACTATCATAGCCATAAAACTTGAATTTCACTCTTTAGCACACACTTAGCAAAACCTCAACCACCAGATGTCAAACAGTTGTCTCAGCTTTACCTGCGAACAAACAAAAACACCACATGGACACCATTTGTGTCCTCAAAAGCATATGCCCAAAAATATAATAAGTGACTTTAAACATCTGTGAAATACTAAAGGGATTCATTTTCATTACTCTGTCTTTTTACTTAAGGAGGATTTGCTCTAGTTTTCTTTTTCCTAATTTAAATGTTGAATAATAAAACGTCTTTCAAAAGAAACAAAAGGAATTCTATTTATATATAGAAATCTGATTATATACATGTGACTGCAATATATATGATTACTATCTTGTCATAAATTTTTTATAAAAAGAATTTTAGTGAAGTTTAACATTCAAAATAAATATGTATAAATGGATCATTTCTATAAAATTTAGTTTAAGCAAACATGTAATAAATTATTAGTTCATAACACATGAGTTTATTTTACCATAATCATTGAAGTACTTCATTGACCATTTACAACAAAGATTTGTCATAAAAACAACGATTATAAAATGCAAATACTCAAATTTAACTGTAATCTACCAAGAAAATACGCGAACTTCAGAACCAATAAAAGCTTTTATCTGACATAAGTTGTCATTCTAAATATCTTAAAACACATTGAATGCGTGTACAAATAACTGACAAACTAGATATTTATTCGTTGTGTTACTAACTTTAAAAAACTACTTTATATTTTTGTTACTCTAATAATCAACGTAGGAAATCTCATAATAATTTACTATAGTTTCAAAGTTATGGAAAGTTTCAAACACTCACGTGTATCCAAATAAATTGCAGGTGCAAAATCATGACGTCAGCTGTTGTATTTTTTCCAGCGTATTAATCATCGGTAAGTTTGTAGTGTCAAGATTCCTTGTAGAATAAATTACTGCTATACTGCGTCGTTATTAAATAGAAGGAAACCATAACTGCTTGCTTTAAATTATTGCGACGAAAATTTATTATAATTTAACATTGAAAATTGTTGTTGTAGATATGTCCATAAGATATTGCACTAGGATGAGAAAATATTAGTAAAATTTATTGTATTAATCTATACCAACTGTCTTAAATGATGTATATTATCGTTCCATGTTCTCAATTCAAGTTCTTCTTCTTGACTCTATTAGACGCCTCGTGTTTTAGTCGGGCCATCTTGACTTTTATCTCTAGTCTACAAAAAGCGACTTCACTCATGGACGTTGGAAATAAAAGTGCCGATTATTTACTTGACAGCGCTTGGTAACAAGCCTCAGAATATATATCTTCTAGAATCTATGTGTTATTATGAACATTATACTTTAATTTTTATTGGCTGAATATTTACGAATTAAATGCTTTAAAATTTATCTGTTTTATTATTAATTTATTAGGCTTGGTGTAACTAGGAAAAAAAATACGTTACACGCCTCTTCCCAAGAGAAAAAATTCGAGGTATGGAAGAATTTTTTCTAAAAAAAATTTTTACGACTGAAACTTCAAAATTATTCTTATCGACCGTATAAACATCTTACAACTCACAACAAAACATCACAATCTTTAACTACAACAAACGATGAGTTTAACCAAAAAAAATCAGAATCATTCACTAATTGATATGGGGGAATATTAATGCATGGGATTGAGTGATTAGTAACTGCGCGTACTACACGCCTATAAAGGGACAAATTCGGGAAGTCATAATCAGTATTTACGTCAATCAGTTAAGAATATTTAGGGGAATCTAACACTCAGTGGATGCAACAACCATATCAAAATAAAAAAAATCTTACCTGAAGCGAAAAATATTTTACTATAAATCAGAACTGTAATAAACAAAATCGAATGTATAACAAAATTACTACTAAACAAAAATCTGCACAACGAACACTCTTCTCTAATTTACTATATCAGTCTTAAAGATTTATGTACATAACTTTCCAAATGCTAATTACATTTAAACTAATTGATGAATTTAATAAGTACCAAAAGCTGTTATTTACGAAGTCCATTCACGAAACAAATCTTTAATACTCGAGAAACAGACAAAGTATTAACAATACTTATTCATCAACAAGATACCTTTGATCTTTGAGTGAGCACCTCACAACATTATCTGTACGACTACTATGCTACAGACTCAACTATATCTTTCAAAAATTCTACAACATCAGTGATTCATCACCAAAGAACTCCAAAACCACTAATAAATCATACTTTGAGCCTACTGGGAGACATCTACCAGCAACTCACAAAAAAACTCTTCATGAACTCTCTTAGCTCATGTACACTCTCAATAAGAATAAGCACATCAGGCCTAGTCTCAAACTACTAAACCAAAACTCAAGCATTCCTTTAATGCTTAACACTCTAACTATATAACTATATTCAACACTTTACTAAACACTCTCTATACTCTCCATCATGTGCCTCATTAATGAATACGTACCTCTTCACCGAATACATATTCATCTCTATATACCTGCAACATCTCTAAGCATATGCTGCACTCTCAAACACCTCAAAAAAACATATCATCATTCAAAATCCATAAACATATCCTTGTCGTCATCAAAAATTATCATTTAACACATCCTTGTCGTCATCAAAAATTATCATTTAACACATCCTTGTCGTCATCAAAAATCATCATTTAACACATGCAACATCTAAATCAACAAACGTATTAAGCTCTATTACTACTAAAACAAAAATTACTTTAAACAAATCAAAAAAATTTCACTAACTGTAATCTTGTCCTACTTAAGAGTTTAGAACATGGACCAAAAAGAATTACTACTGACATCAACTATAATTAGAAGTACTTAAGGATCAGAAACATTTTTAACATCTTCATTTTCACCTTCATCTGTCGCAGAATATGGCTTTAAGTCTTTGACATGCCATCGACCCACCTTAGAACCATCTATATTACTCAACTCATAAACTAAATTAGTAATCTTTCTCCTAACCACACATAAAACAAACTTTGGTGCGAGTTTAGCAGTGAATTTATCGCTTGCACTCGATAAAACCTTGTTCACTCTCCACACCTTATCACCAACCTCAAAGCACACATTTCTTCTTCTCAAATTATACTGGCGACTTGCTCGCTCATAAGCTGCATGTAAGTTGCCATGCACCTCTTTAAAGATATCGAAGAGCCCTTGTCTATCCGAGACATATAATGGTCGGCTACCTGGAATAAATTCAATATCGTCTTTGGGTATATAACCACCACTGTAGAATCTTCCGCTTACTGGAACACTACGACCAAAAAGTAAAAATTAGGGTGTAACCTGTAGAGTGATGTTTTGAAGAATTAATAGCATATTGAATTTGAGGTAGTTCTGAATCCCATGAATCGTGTGTATCGACATACGAACGAATAGCAGTACCCACAGTTTTGTTAATCCTCTCCACAAAATTACACTGCGGAGAATAAACTGTATTATACCATATTTTCTGAATATCGTATTTATTACAAAGGGTTTTAAAGATTCTACCTGACAATTGAGGTCCATTGTCACATATAACGAATTGTGGGACGCCAAATACTAGAAAACTTTTCTTCCATAAAACGTTGTATGCTGTGAGCTTTTGCACTTCGTAGAGGATGTAACAATGTATATTTAGTGAACCAATCACCCACTACTAATAACCATTTATGTCCAAGTTTCGAGCGTGGAAACGGACCCATCAAATCTAGTGCTATTGTCTGAAAGGGAAACTTTACTTCTTTCTCTTTACCCATTAAACCAAGGGGACCAACATTCGATGACTTTTGAGCGCCACATGTTAAACACTTCTTACAAAATCGGAGTACATCTATATTCATTTTAGGCCAATAATAACGTTCCTGTATTCTCGAATTAGTCTTAGCAAAACCAAAGTGCCCTGCAACTGAAGGAACATGACAAGAGCGAATGATTTCCTCTCGTTGTGCTATAGGTACCAAATATTTCCATTCATTTAAATTTGAAGATACGGGAAGATTGGAAGGGAGAAATTTAAATACAAAATTATTTTCTACTTTACTTCATGATAACTATAAATAAATGTTCTGGTACACTCTTACTCTACCTATAATCAAGCTGTCGATACAAACCAAAATGCTTCACAACGCATAAATTTGCTAGAATGACAAGCTCCTCTATGAGCCTCACCTAGACTTATAAACAAAATTGCTAGAATGACAAACTCTTCTCTGAGTCTCATCTAGACTGACAAACTAAATAAGCAAAACGAATTACATCATAACTGACTTCAAATAATCTCAAGTGACGATGCCAAAACTGCTAAAGCGACAAACTCACCACGACCCTCGCATAGACTGACATAACGCTGAGCGACCAACCCTTCCGGAGTTTCGTCTAGACTAACATAACGCTACCCGATGAACCACAACAAGTCTCGCTTAGATCTAACTTAACTCAACATACTACGTTGCAACGCGACCATAAAAATTGCTACTCAAAACCAATCAAACTAAACCAAAACGTGCTCATGCACAAGAGCAATCTTCAAACTATATTTCAACAGTAAAAACTAGTGTACCATTAATCGACCAACAAATATAACTAATAAGACTAAAAGATGAATCTATTATCGATGAAATACATACAAAATCAAACAAACTTGTAATATCCATATCAAACAACTTTAACACTTTATCTAGAAACAGGAATTTCGCTACTCAACTTCTGTTCCTCTACTCGTTGAGTTGGACACGACGGACAAGTGATCCTAGTCACTCCTTTATGACCACAACCATAACAAAATAATCTCTTAAAAGATCTACAGACACTGAAAGTATGTCCATAACGTGAACAATTCCAACATATCAATTTATGCTTAATAAATGAGTTACCTACTCCACTCTTTTCTGTCATTGGGGTAGCAGAATTAAGAACTTGAACTGGGGAATGTGAAGATGTAGGGGTATAAACACGACTTGAAGCATTCTGAAATGAACTAGGGGTTTTGTTTCTAAAACGTGGATTAAAATAATTAATAGGCTGCTTGTGACTATATGATGCAGCTGAAACAGACTTATGTTTACTTAAAGAAGCTTCTTCTAACTTCTTACACAATTTAACTAACGTACTAATATTCTCTATCTCTGTAAGAGCAAGATGCTGAATGAAATATGGCAATAAATTTTTCTTGACTATTCTAACTTTAGTGTGTTCTGCAGGAATAATAGGTAATCGGTTAAATAAACTTTCCATGTTAGCAATGAACAATACAACTGATTCACCGTTCCTCTGTAATCTATTTTTGATTTTTTCCCAAATATCGTCTTCAGGATGTGCTGGCAAGAAATCTTCCTTTAATCTATTAACCAATGAACTCCAATCTGTTAATGAACTACGAACGCAACGATACCATACCAAGGCATCACCGGTAAACAATTCAACTGCAGAATTAAACAATTCCATCTCAGATACCTTTCGGGACTGTGCAATGTCACTAATGTTTTCTAAAAATTGATATAAGAGAGATGGGTTTCCTGAATATTTTATCGACCAAGATCCAATAGGGACTGACTGTGTGACATATGTAACCGTTGGAATGGGCACATTAGATGCAGCAATAGGATTTATATTAATATCTTTATGATTTGAACTCGTATCTTTATTTAATTTCTCATGCAGATCTGCTTCCACAACAAGAATAGTAGCCAAACTTTCATTTTTAAATAACACAATTTCCTCAAAAATTTTTTTAGGGAGCTTTAACCGTTGAATTCTACCTGTAAGATGCACTAATCTTGACCTTATCCTTTTAAAAATTGACTCTGCGGAATCATCCATAAATTCTAACAAAACGTTTTTAACTGACTCTATACTAGACTCAATCTCTTCTTTCTCTACTTTGAAATCTACTTTATAACTTGAAGGATCTATCAAACAACCGGGTTTATCTGTTTCTTTGGCCAACAACCTTGCTAAAATTTTCCTTTTATCTGAAACTGGTCTTGAATTTTCAATGCCTCTAATGTTCAATTCATATTCTAACTCATTTTTAAGTAAATGTACGATGCTATAAGTTTCTGCCATAATTAAATATCTGAGTATCTCTAACGTAACTCAATTATATAATCTTTGAAGATGAAATCTCAAACAAACGAATGTCCTAACTATATAAAGAAGAACCCACTATAAACTGTAACAAACTTTAACAAAAATGAAACTAAAAGAAGACGTTACTAGTATCAAAGCAAACCTCAGTCGGTGAATATAAGTGTGATGGAAATAACTACCAAACGTTCCAGCCTCTAAATGAAATTATTCGAGCCTCTAAATGAAATTCCAGCCTCTAAATGAAATTCCAGTCTCTAAATGAAATTCCAGCCCCACGTTGCGAGCGCAAGTGTAATGTAAATCGGGGTAATTAAAACTTTTTGTAAGTTTATTACTCCTTATCCTCGTGACTATCAGCTATATACTAAAACTCTCTATTTTAATCTGATATCACTAGGTCGAGATTTTCTTCTTTATACTCCAAGCCCAGGGTAATGTCGGATGGAAAACGGCTTTAGACAAAGAAAACTCTTAAGGGTTAAACGGCTAGTAGAGTGTTAGCTCTGGGTAGATCATGAGCATGGGTCATGGGTGGATAATCGACCAAAAATATTTTTAATAGGCGCCACCGTATTTTTTAATACAAGTGCCAACAAAATTTAACTGTGTTTGTATAAGGGGAATGCGGAAACCTTATCTTAACACCACTATCATAGCCATAAAACTTGAATTTCACTCTTTAGCACACACTTACCAAAACCTCAACCACCAGATGTCAAACAGTTGTCTCAGCTTTACCTGCGAACAAACAAAACACCACATGGACACCATTTGTGTCCTCAAAAGCATATGCCCAAAAATATAATAAGTGACTTTAAACATCTGTGAAATACTAAAGGGATTCATTTTCATTACTCTGTCTTTTTACTTAAGGAGGATTTGCTCTAGTTTTCTTTTTCCTAATTTAAATGTTGAATAATAAAACGTCTTTCAAAAGAAACAAAAGGAATTCTATTTATATATAGAAATCTGATTATATACATGTGACTGCAATATATATGATTACTATCTTGTCATAAATTTTTTTATAAAAAGAATTTTAGTGAAGTTTAACATTCAAAATAAATATGTATAAATGGATCATTTCTATAAAATTTAGTTTAAGCAAACATGTAATAAATTATTAGTTCATAACACATGAGTTTATTTTTACCATAATCATTGAAGTACTTCATTGACCATTTACAACAAAGATTTGTCATAAAAAAACAACGATTATAAAATGCAAATACTCAAATTTAACTGTAATCTACCAAGAAAATACGCGAACTTCAGAACCAATAAAAAGCTTTTATCTGACATAAGTTGTCATTCTAAATATCTTA
Organism: Platerodrilus igneus; assembly: GCA_036346225.1. Classification (NCBI taxonomy): domain Eukaryota; kingdom Metazoa; phylum Arthropoda; class Insecta; order Coleoptera; family Lycidae; genus Platerodrilus; species Platerodrilus igneus. Next base: position 5,682,981 of record JARFIW010001503.1, on the reverse strand, counting down.
AAACACATTGAATGCGTGTACAAATAACTGACAAACTAGATATTTATTCGTTGTGTTACTAACTTTAAAAAACTACTTTATATTTTTGTTACTCTAATAATCAACGTAGGAAATCTCATAATAATTTACTATACTTTCAAAGTTATGGAAAGTTTCAAACACTCACGTGTATCCAAATAAATTGCAGGTGCAAAATCATGACGTCAGCTGTTGTATTTTTCCAGCGTATTAATCATCGGTAAGTTTGTAGTGTCAAGATTCCTTGTAGAATAAATTACTGCTATACTGCGTCGTTATTAAATAGAAGGAAACCATAACTGCTTGCTTTAAATTATTGCGACGAAAATTTATTATAATTTAACATTGAAAATTGTTGTTGTAGATATGTCCATAAGATATTGCACTAGGATGAGAAAATATTAGTAAAATTTATTGTATTAATCTATACCAACTGTCTTAAATGATGTATATTATCGTTCCATGTTCTCAATTCAAGTTCTTCTTCTTGACTCTATTAGACGCCTCGTGTTTTAGTCGGGCCATCTTGACTTTTATCTCTAGTCTACAAAAAGCGACTTCACTCATGGACGTTGGAAATAAAAGTGCCGATTATTTACTTGACAGCGCTTGGTAACAAGCCTCAGAATATATATCTTCTAGAATCTATGTGTTATTATGAACATTATACTTTAATTTTTATTGGCTGAATATTTACGAATTAAATGCTTTAAAATTTATCTGTTTTATTATTAATTTATTAGGCTTGGTGTAACTAGGAAAAAAAATACGTTACAAGCTTCAACAGTCTGCCATAGAAAATTGTACTTTTTACACCACGGTGAGTCAGAATTTGATCACCAAATTGTTACTACTCTCATAAAACAATACAAAACTAGTTATGAAAGTCATTTCTAGAAATTCGGTGTTTTGGATATACTAAGTATAAAGTTAAAAATTAAAAACTTGTTTTTTTCACTGCGCCCATAGTTCTCAACGTTTTTATATAAAACTTTAACAATAGCTTGTACCTACAATGATCTAATTTCTTGTAAAAATTAACTCAGTCGCGTTATATGAAAATACCAATACTTTTTCATCCCCACTTTTCTGTCATTGCTTTAATTTTTTCTGATATATTTTTTAACGCGTTCTTATTAAGTTTTGTAGAAGACCTCAGATTTGAATACAAAAATATCAAGTTTTAAAGATAATTAGACTTCAATGTAGGTGTATATATTTCAAATACTTTGGTACTAACAAATTATAAGTAGTTACGAATAGGTAAAATAACTCAACACAGTCAATCGTTTAATATTTTACATCAACAAGTCCATTGTTGATAGAATCGGTATATAGAATTTAGAAGATGTTTATGTTTGGATAAATACACCTAAAAATCCTTCACATATCACAAAAAAATTGTAATTAAAATTTATAACTACACGTTTCTAATTTTTATGACCAAAAAAATCCTCGACAGATAATATATAAAAAAATCAGAGTGTTCCGAACTCTGACCACACTTTCCCTGGTAAATACCCTTATAAAAACAAAACAAAAATTATATGATTAGGACTTATTCTAGCTTAAATTAAATTACAAAAATCCAAATATCAGTTACAAGCATGGAAATCAAAGCCAGATAAACTATCCATAAGAGAAGATTTAGTTCTGTAAATTTAAACCTAAATAAGGTAAGAGACATTTTGATAATTAAGTAAATAGGTACTTGTAAGAAATAATTTGATGTTTGAAAGAAACTATGCTGTAAATGTTCTGTATCATTTCGTACGCGAGAAAATATTTTAGACTGTATAAATGTTTTATGATATTGCTGCTTGATTTCATTTCGAATACTCCATTCATTCATTGAACTAGCCAGGCAAAGTAAAGTTAGAAAGGAAGGTAGGTCGACAATTTCAAATTTTACAATTTGCTGTATCTGTATCACAGCACACTTTTAGCGGCCCTTAACGTGTGGCCGTTATCGCAGCATTCTTTTAGTGATGCTCCAACGCAGGGCTGTTACAGCAATATATATATATATATATATATATATATATATATATATATAAAACTTGAGACTTTAATTTCAAGAATGTGTAAAGATTGTCATCATTTTTAAGATGGACATCATTAGCAAGATAGAAGAACATCAAGATTTGTACTTGATATAAACCAGTCAAATTCCTAAACATACAAGCTAAAAGTATGGCATTCTCTTGTTTATTACCTGAGGATATATGTAATTTAAGTAAAGTAGTAGTCATAAGCTATATGAAGTTTTGAAAAAATTAGGTGTTCTGTTAATACGAGTGTTGATAACATATAATTATTGCTAGTTTTAACTATATCATGGTTACACTTTGGCCTTTTAACTGTGTTCTAAAGTGTTTATTTTGTAGCTGAATAACTTGCAACTCCAAATTGGTCTTCCTGCTGTAACAAAATCAGAAAATTACATTAAAATGTATTATACTAAATTAATCGTTTTGAAAGCTAATTTATTTGAAAGTTACAAAAATGGTTTAAGTTTCATTAAAAAGTATGAAGCACAGCTGTTAAATTTTCCTCAACCTGAAGACCAGTTGGTTTATTATACATCAAATTATCCTTTAGATGTCAGCTACATACCATCATTAAACAGTATAGTTCTTCCCAGAGGACTTTTAGTGACACCAGTATTTGAAAATAAATACCCTAGGTAAGTAATGTAATTTATTTAGATATGTTGGTAAATGAAAGGAATTATCTGAAAATGTCCTTACAAAAAGTAGATTAAGAGATTACATTATATATCACAATGCTATTTAAATATCAGTGGTTGTGTCCGCTCAAAAACTTATACTAAGCAAAAATTAATACTATAGTACATTCATTCGCTTTAATTTTAGAATGACATCACAACTGTATAAAATGCTACATTGCCAATGTTAGTTTAAATTCTAATATATTTAATGAAATATACACGAATATTCCCATTGGCAAGAGGAATTGGTAGCATCACCGTACATAACTGCCAACCTTTACGTGTTAAATGACAGTATCCTTCAAGCGAAATTCTAGGTATTCATTTACATACAGTTGCTAACACTTCATCACTACATTTAATGTCATCTTAAAGTTAAAACGAATGAACTATAATTAAAATTTTACTGGTTATTATAAAATGAAAAAATAAAGCTTATGTGCTGTTGCACTAGAAATAAAACCATGTAACAGAAATATGATTAGTATTAATTGATTGCTGTACTAATATAGAATATTATTAATTACGGTGGTTAAATTCACCTAGCTTCTTATTCTAAACGATGCACCAATATTTAACGAGGTGTATACTTGCATAGTTCTTTTGGTTTACAAAATGCCCTTTGATTTGCTTGTTACTAGATGTAATTAGCATATAAGAAAGAGTGGGAGGATATAGATATTTGTCCTTACAACTTAATTTTGTTTCACTATTTAAATTCCTACAAATTATTTATTAGAGTTGTATTTTATGTGCGTTTTGTGTTTGATTATTCTTCCAGGTGCAGATGTTTGAAGAAAAAGGTAAATTGGTTGGTGTGTACCGTCGTTTCGTTCTTTAGACAACCCCGCCAATCTCCGACTGTGTTTAGCACGTCATTCATTTTCTTCCTCTTCCTATCCCCCCTCCTTTGTTTCCCCATAATGCAGGCAAGCATTTTGTTCTGATTTTGTTCTTTTCTTACTAGTCTGCTCGTATTGCGGATAACAGATTCCTTGGAATTAGTCCCATTTATTATTGACCTTGAAAATTAAATATTTGAATTAATCATAATAATTTGATAAACAATTTTTCAATGCTGTTTTTGCTGCATGAACACTCAGGAAAATTTAGAAGGTCACGAGGGGAATTTCTATTAAATATGTTTCTTATTCAATTATTTGAGAACCAAAACATTTTCCACATCTCCATACAGTTTTAAGAAACTTCACCAAACCATATTTCTACAATAGGTAACCAATAAACATAAATACACCGTCAAATTCGTGTGTATTTTTATTTGCTGTCATCCAAACTAAGTTTTTATCACAGAAATACATAACAAAAATGAGTAAATTTTTCTGCAAATAAAAGTATAGTACATTACTATATTAATCTTAATATAGAAGCAGTGTTGAGTTTTACATAAACATAAAAGATAAAACAGAAATTTCTATTAACGATTCTGTTTGGGAATTGAACATACAACATAGATCCAAATACCGAGAGAAGCATGCATGTACCATAAGGTTTAGATAAACATCGTTTTTACAAACTCATAGATGAAAAGAAATAGGCTACATTTGACCATACATCAATTTTTTTTTAGTAAAAAAAGAGTTTTGGTCAGTTTTATGAAACAAGTGTTCAATTTGTTGTTTTTGACAATAAAATCCTGAATATTTAAAGAAACCAGCAATGTAATATTAGCAACACATTAAAAACTGAATCATGCTTTAAATTTCATTTTAAACAGTTCATTATAATTATTCATTTATTATGAACTTTGTTTAATGCTGTGTTTATCGATGAAAAATTAACTCGACTAATAAAGAAATTTCGGTAACGGGTTTTCTGAGCGTTTTTCATGTTACTGCTTAAAATTTTACTAAATTATAAGAGATAATTACTAATAGTCGATGAAAAATTATCCAAATCAAATATGTATACCATAAAATTTTTTATTCAGAGGACTGACAAATGTTTTAGAAAATTAGTTAGTATGCAGTAAACAAATCAAGATTCAAATAGCGGTTTGCATTTAATATCATTGCATAGTCAAAATCTTTATACTTTTCTAAGATATATTTTCATGCATTAAACTACTTTGTTTCTTAGAGATGCATTTTATGTTTATCAACGAGCAATTGTTTAACTCTTGTAATTAAAAATTTAAAACCGTCCCAAAGAAAATTCAAAAACTAGCACAATTAAAGTGGCTTACTATCTAACTACATTTAAAAAATTAATTCTAACCTATTTTGTGGATTCTTCTCTAAATTCTTGGATTTTGTAAATTGTTTTCAACTATACCTTGATACAATAAAGAAAATAATTAGATTTGTAAAATATACCAAGTAATATTTATAGAGCTTTATAGTGCCCTGTAAGTTAGTTTAAAACACGTTTTTGTTCTATGAAGTAAATACTAGGTACAATATCTGTATCGACTTTCATATCTAGAAAAATAGTTGAAATTTATGTTCATAAAATATTTGAGAGTGAATTTTACCAGCATGTGAAGAATTTTAGAAAAATACAAAGTCCTACTTTTATTATGGTGCATAATAACACAAACTATCAGGGTAAGTAGTATTTGAATGTCACTGAAACTGCTAAATGAATTGATTCCTATATATGTGGGTTCATAAACACCAATAACCGATAAAAACAGCGTTGCCAATTCTGGGATGTCAAATGATGCATCGCATGTAAAAAATATGTTATTGCAAACCAACATAATGCATATGATGTTTTGTAGATTTAATATTACATCAGGTTTCCTGCGCACTAGTTACACACAAGCTGTGGACTAAATAATATTTAACGATTCTTAAATTACTGCATTCTTAATCTACAGAACCATTTACACTCTTTTTTGACATGCAATTCACCACTGTGTTTCAATATTGCAAATAAGGTATATTTACCCTTTTCCCACATCGCCAATTTCAACATTTCCCTGGGTGTAAAGTATTACGTTGTCAAATTCGGCTGCAAGTGTTGCCGTCACGGATAAAGCCAGAAACATAACAATAAACCAGAGGCTCACCTGATTTTTACTGGTCGTCACGTCAGGTTTCACTAGTCCTCACATCAGGGTTGTATGTGGGTGGTTTTTTCTATGCTTGTTCAAATTTTGGGCAGCGAAGTGAAGATGCCTATATTATGGCAGAGCACAGAGGTATGTAAGAGGGAAGAAGGTATGGAGATAGAAAGGGATCACTTCGCTGAACTAACCGCACACACATCCGATCTCTTTAATCGCCAATAGTAAAGTCCCTGCTTTTAAGATGCGATCTTCCCACTGTACTCTAGTAACCTCTCTGTTCCACACTTCTCACGGCCAGCTGTGTTAACCACATCCACATTTCTTTAACCTGGGAATCAGGCCTATGCGATATGTCATAAATCATGAAGTTAATGTCCTGGGGTTCATGGAAACTATAATCTTGAAACTTACCCGTACATACTTTAATTATGGATGGGAAAAAACTTTACCATGTTGGATAGAAATCTCTTAAATCCAAATATTAAAATAAAATTCGGTATAGCCAAAAAGGCACAACAACTGATATTATTCTGTACACTTACATATTGTGGGAAGTGGTCACATATTTTATATCGTATATCCTGATTGCAGGATATGAGGATCATTGGGAATAATAAGTATATAATAAGTATATATATATATATATATATATATATATATATATATATATATATTGATAGAAATAAGATATATCGACTGTTTGAAATATTCTTTTACTATAGATATCGGGAAGCAGTCAAACTTGTCAAATTAATTAAACACTCTTTATCGAAAGCTCGAATGATTAAAGAGTGTTTAATTAATTTGACAAGTTTGACTGCTTCCCCGATATCTATAGTAAAAGTATATATATATAACACTTCTTCTTTGTAGGTTTTTTAAAAGAACTTTCTTTGAAATGTGCTACATCTATAAAAACCCAAACAGCTTCAACAAAAAAAACGGACATTGACAACCTAAGCGTCATATATTCATATCTATTAAAATTTAAACATTAAATGCCTTCAATAATACTCAACCCCTCACCCTCACTCACTTTTTCTTCTTTTCTTTTCAATTTTTTATTTTATTATTTTTTTCATTTTACATGTATATATATATATATATATATATATATATATATACTCAATTGTTGATAACACAAATTCCATATAAACCTTACAACACACACACATACACACACATACACAATTACAGACACACACACACACACACATTCACCTTCACACTCACACACACCTACATGCACATACACTCAACAACCAACACTGTCGTTAAAAACAAAATATAAACTTTTATCAAAAATTACATTTTACTTTTACTATTTACATAAATATTTATTCTATAAGAAATTTTAACTCCTTCCAAACACTGATGTCAATTTTAACCATCCTCACTGTAAGTTCTTCTTATCTTTGTTAATCATTTGTAAAACGTTAATACAGTTGTAGCCTGTGATCAAGCATAAAAAATATATGCGAAAATTTAGGCCATAAAAAAGAGTATTAATTTAAATCCAGCAGACCTAAAAAAACCTACAAAGAAGAAGTGTTATTCCTGCAAGGTCACTAAGCATTATAGTATTTATTATATATATATATATATATATATATATATATATATATATATATATATTGCTATGAATAAACTGGAATTGTAAATATCGAGCCCCGACGTTGGGCTGCCTTATTAATATTGCTATTCTCCCTAAATTATTCGCGCCCCATCATTTGGTCGACATATAAATATTTCTATGTTTAATTGTATTTATCAATCTCCGACGTTGGGCTATGATATAAATATTGCTATAGACTCCCTCCAGGAACTTTACTGGATTTTATTTTGAACAACCTTGTCGACCAATAACAAAATTTGATACTTTACCGCCTTACTCGTTATCAATTTCGTATTCAACTTATAGCTCCTCCTTGATTGTTTAAATTATCAAATCACTCCCTTTAACTTTATCTTATGACCTCGACTAGCATTTATTTGGAATTATAAAATTCAGTTAATTCGATTCTATATAATGAAACAAATATTATGTACAGTTTTTGTAAATTATTTAAAATACACTTTTCAATTAATTAATGTTGTAAATCTCATTTATCAAAAATCATATACTTTTTAATCAAACCCAAAGTCACCAAAAACCTATTATTTTTATAAAAAGAAGTGTGGAACGTTCAAAACCTCTTATCATATCACGCACTTTATACGTATGCAAGTCCTCTTTTTGTTGACATTTCACATTCATTTATATTAAGCAAGTTTAATATTCAAATAAAAAATAGAAAGAAAATGTCATAACTAAAAATCTGACCTGGTCTATTTTCTTCGCATTGACGCATCCATAATCAGCTAGTATTTCCCATGCATTAAGCCATCCATTTGAATAAAATTTATTTTCCCCCAATTCAGGATTATTACATGCCCATTCGAAATATTGTCTATCCACACGCTTGAACCATTGCATTTAAATTATTGCCATCACCCTCTGGACTACCATTATTAACTTATACTTATGCACCCCAATTTATTGTCATCTCATTCAGATTTATTACTTCTTATCAATTTCCCTAAACTTAGAATACCATCTATTCTCCCCGGACTCAGAAGCCCTATTATTATTGTGCTTTAGTTTGTGTCTCTTAATCTCAGGTTGTATTTTTATCGTGGTTTAATTCGAGCCCTCACGTTGTTGCGACATATTATTATGTTTTACTTATAAAATACGCGTGCTTCCACTGAAAAATATCATTATTTGCATTGCCTGAATTAACTAAAACTCTATCTACAGGGTGTTAAATATTTACTATTTACTTAATGCGTGTCTTCCTTGTTTCTACGCTAACTATGTGTCTTCCCGTGTCTATTTGCGTCGCTTAAAACTATTTATACTTTATATACAGGGTGTTGACTGCCTACTATTTACAAACTATCTCCATTTCTCAATTCTTTACTAAATAAATGCAGTTTTCTGCTTCCTATGATAATTTCTAATTCCTAAACGACCTTTACTATAAAGTACACCCTTAAACAACCCCTTATCACAGCAATATATATATATATATATATATATATATATATATATATATATATGTTGTCAATGCATGTACTACTTGATGCTATTGTACTGATAGGTTATTGAATAAGTGACCTCATAGAAAAGATGCAAGGAAATTCAAAATTAAAATTTTTTGTTCTGTTGATTCAAGATATTTCAAATGTCCACATTGAAATCACCACAGAGGACAATATGATTTTGACTACCGATACTTTGTTTAGAAACTAATCACATTTTTCTAAAAGTAAATCTAAGTCCCCATCTGGTGTTCTGTAAACACATACAAAATATGTTTTGAACACATATTATCAGTCTCAATATGTTTTTCAAATTCATTTAGTTTACAAATTTTGTACTTCTCTACAAATATTCAAATTAAGTTTGTAGATAAACTAATTTAAATAAGGACGTCCTAATTCATATGGCACTGTTACGAATATCACATTTGTATTGGTGAAAGCTTTTATTATATCATGAAAGTTCTCTTTATCTATAGAATTCCCAGGAATAGCATTATTGGAGCTCTCTAAAATTACTAAATAGTCATTCATGTTAACATTATTATAGTAGATTTGATGCGTTCAGTAACGGATTCGTATATAGACCCTCGTTTAAATGTGCACAATATTTCAAAGATGTTATTGTCTATCAGTGAATACACCATGGTTGCACATTTTCGTTCATGACGCTTCTCAAATTCCTCATTATCATTTAAAAATTAGCATTCAGTAGATGCTTTTTGGTTTCTTAATATGCTGTTAAATTTGAATTTAATGTTACATATTTCTTTCGTCCCCTACCATTTTTAGTACCTCTTCGTTCTTAACTTTGTCTGTCCATGATATCTTCATCATACGTCTGTAGCACCACATTTCAAAGGCTTCTACCTTTTTCTTGTCCGCTTCTCCTACTGTCCCGGCTTCACAGGCCGTACAGTGCTGTGCTCCACACATATGTTTTAAGCAATCTTTTCCTTAATTCTATGTTTGTGGTCTTTGAGCACAGTAGTTGCTTTTTCTTGTTAAATGTAGCACGACCTTGTGTTAATCTTTGTTTTATATCTTTTGTGCTTTTCCCATCTTGCGTTATTTGGTTTCCTATGTAGCAGAAATCCTTAACCTCTTGTAAGTTCGTGTTACATACTTGTATTCTTGTTTTTGATTTATTTTCCCCCACCTTTGTTTTCATGCAACTTTTAATGTACTTTCTTTGTGAACATGTGTATTTTCATCAGCACGAATCCCATGTAAGTAAAAGCTTCCTTGTTTCTCGTGTTAAATTTTATAACATTTGATTTCAGTCTCCTTGCAAATTTCACAAAAAATTTTATCACAAGAATTATACTCAATTCAACTAAGAATAATAGCCAAGACTTGTTGGAAAATCTTTTTACCTGTCTTAGTTCCAGCAAAGGGACAATTTGAAAATATGGAAGAGCTGGAGTTTGGTGGTCGAGGTGTAGAAGACACTGATTCTGCCCTTTTGTTTGTTTTAGTTACCGATCACAGTTTTTTAAATACATATTTATTCATTATACTTTGATTGTATTAATGATGTTCTGTTATTGTGAACTATTGTTCAAAATTTAATTACAATGCACCTTTTAAAACTCAAAGTAATGACACTAATAACAATGAAATAACCACATCCTCATGCTAACAGGGCGATTGCTAGACTAGACTAGGATGAGTACTAGGAAAACAATGCAGTAGTACAGTAAGCACATTGCACATGACAAGTCGGTCACTTATACCTGCTGCAGTTCATCATCGAGATTCTACTGACATCAAATCAGAAGACTCACAATGGTAAACTGAAATAGAAAGTTGGTATATAGGGGAGGGAGGCACGTGTGCAGCCAAACAACAAAACAGTAGACATATAGCAGATGATGCTAATGCAACAGCCAATGCGATCGCGACCTAGGAACGAAATGAGAACAAACTCTGTGCATTCCACACATCCCACACAAGGTTCGGGATCAGTCGCTTAGCAAATTTTCTAAACCTGTAAACCATGTTTATAAACGTTTAAATTGCGTTTAAACGAGAAAAAATTTTTTATTACTAGTATTAATATGTTTATGCTAGGAATTACTAGCAAAAACACAAATTCAATTAATGCAAATTTTAAATGCGTCCTTCAAAGCAAATATAAATCCCCCAAAAAGTTTTATACAAACAAAGGCGCATAATTTATTATAGCAAATCATTGTAAGTCGTCACAACCAGATGGCCGTTTCATTATTTTTATTTCGCCCTTTTCTTGCTGCACGTATTGGCAGTCGGTATTAGGTTTTGCAGAATATTGGCCAAACAGTTACCATCAGTACTTTGATACTAAAATTACAGTCAGATGCTATATTTCAAGTGATTTAACATTGAGCCTGTTCTCTAACTGCTATGCTCAAATTCAATTTCACATATCTCGCATTTCACTAAATTGTCGTGATTTATAAAATATAATATGATAATATCTGCAACACACGACTTTGACTGGATATGCTTTTTTAATATTATTTTGCACAATTAACGTTTGTAATTATAATTATTATTATTAAGACAGCTAAAAACAAAACTATGGTGGTATGTAAGATTGTTTTGCTTTGTTTCTGATGTTAGTTACTAGTTACATGAAATACTTTACAGAACTGGATACTCCAAGTACAACAAACAAAATATACCTAATTGCAAATAAAATGAATAAATTCGCAATCTCAATATAGAAAGAAATACAACCAGAATAAGTTATAAAAAATACTTAGAACTTAATTCATTAAATTTTGCCGTCACATAACCATAACGATAAATTAATAGATGGCATAGGTGCCACCACCAAAACTACCAAACTAAGCCACTGCCGTTAATCACGCAAGCAAGACCATTTGTTTATTATTTAGATAAATTTGTACATTTTCAATGTTTTCCCACTTATGTTTTCAGAATATAAAATATACATTAGCAAATAGATTATTGGTATTACAGGCACAGTTGCACACCAATAAAAAAATTCCTTGCCAATTTCACAAAAAAAAGCATATTATGCCTTCACACTATTTATTAAATGCGATTATAAATGTATCTTTATATGGCGATAGGTTACACGTTTAAATGTTTAACCTACTCCAACTCATCCCTACACAAGGTTAATTCACTATATTATGTACACAGCTCTTTTAAGAATGCCTTGAAAAATATAGTAATTGATTTTTAAATTAGAAGGCAACATATTTTTATGGTAGTTCGTAGATACTTGGAACTAGATTACTGGATATCAATAAATGTATGGTAAAATAATAACTAATATTAAACTAACTATCAAACATTATATTTACTAAATAATAAAATAATTCAGTTCTAATTCTTGTATAAATAGTAAATAAAATATTACATTTTAACACTTTTTTGTTCTGTAGTTTGTAACAGTTTTTTTTGACCACTGCAGAGCACCAATAAATTATCAGTTAAATACCTCTTTTTGTCTAGTCCATTAAACCAGTAAACATCGTCAATTAAATAAATATCCGTATTGGGATCATGTGCTCTAACCACAATACAGAGGTGCTAGTTTGGTTGCTAACATCAGGCGCTAATTATTAGTATAAATATTTCAAGGCCAAACAGCTTTCCTATTTCGCGCACAATGTGTCAACGGTCACTTTAGCTAAAACACTTGGCGCGAAGGTACCATGGAGAACCTGAAGGTTTTAGCAAGTAATTTGCATGTGGCTTTACGCCATAGTGGAACTCAAGTGTAATAAACACTTGACATAGTGCTTTTTAGTAATGGTAAGCAATTAAATATAATCTCCTAGACAAACTAAATAATTTTGTTGTAGCGCTCTTTTACATATTCTTTTACATTTTTTGTACATATTCTTATGAATACTCTTTTAAATAATCTTTTGTATATTCATTTGAAGACTCTTCCGTATCTTTCTTTGTTAGAATGATTCCGTTTTATCTGGTTTTATAAAAATCTGCCCGTTTAAATGTTATGTTTCAAGATTATCTGGATCCTTTCTTTGCATTTACGATTATCGAGTTTACAGTTTAATTACTTCAATGTAGCGATAAGAAAATATTGGTCTAGCATGATCGTCCTACAACTTTACTATAATAGTTGGATTTAATGAAATGTTCCGCGATGAAACTGTATGTTTGAAATTTTAAGGAAATGTTTTGCTAAGTAGATAGCTATTTTTTGGTTTGAATCTAACGTACAATAATTAACAATAATGGTCTTTTTGAAATTGCTAGTATGAATTTACAAGTAACTATGTGGATAACTACACGAAGATAATTATTTTGGTAACGATCTACATATAGTGGCACATCGAAGTTTTGCATATTTGTGATAACCGTTGTAATGAATTTTGGTTTGTCCCGTTGTTGCGTATAGGAAATACGATTTAAGCTCATATGGTCAGGTACAAGAATCACGCAGCTGGTTATTAGCAGTACAACACGTGAAGGCGACGTCACTTGTTTGTCCAAGGACCGTAGGTATAAACATCTGTTCTAACATGATGTAGCGCTGTCACACAAACAACACCTGTTGAGTTCTGATTAAAGTTTCATTTATGCATAATTTTAGTTACAGCTTTTGAACATTGAATTATTAGACCTTTTAGATATTTTCATATACATTTGTAAACCGAATAGCAGATCTGGTATTTTCGGTATTGATTTGAGTTAATTTTTGTAGTAAAAGAAACGCTTAAAGTTCTTGATATTTCTTTCAAATTCATAGTCCTACTCAGAGTAAAAGAAATCATATTAACCTTTTTAAATGTAAATTTTGTACATACAATTTTTTATGAAGAAACAACTTTTAATTAAAGAATCAACATTTAATTCTCTAAATTATTTGTTTTATTTTGAAGAAGTGAGTTCAGAAATAGTGTAACCAGGTCAATGAACAAAAAGCATAAATACCTTCGAGGTAATGATAGTGGTAACTCCGATTTAACAAAGAAGCTTTAATTGCTCTTTCAGAATTTGAAACCTAATATTTGTGTTAAAAAAATTGTGTGCATAATTAATCTTTTCAGTTTTTTTATGAGGTAGCAAGAGTATACCTCTTGTGTCCTCACTTGGTTAATTTAATTAAATTTTCTTTACAGCTCCTGCATAAGCAGTTAATACGATATTCCTCTCTAAGGACTTCCAAGTCCCCCTTAGGGAAACCCTGTGTTTAAAATTTAATGACTTGGTGGCGCCCTCCCTAAACCCCTGTTTTGGTATGAGTCAAGCCTTAGTAAGCAAATAATGTTTTGTAAAAAGAACCACGACCAATCCTCAGCTCTACCCAAGGAATAGACCCCCAGCATAGTCGGAAGATATTTGCGTTCCATCATTTTAAGTTCACTGGTTCCATTTGAGAATATTAAAGAACCCATGGGTTACTTTAATTAATCAATCAACCCCTGAGTAAGTGCTAATCTTATAAAAAGTTTATTGAAATATTGGTGGGGCTTCTTCCCACCAGCCACAGCATTTGTGGGGCACGGACCCCCAACATTCCTTATGAAGTCAGTGCTAATGCAAGTTAGTAAGACTAATAAATATTACTCATATTTGGATTTCTATAACTAAACCTGGTGTTAGTTTAGGTAAGTTTCAGATAGATTTGAAATTCTTAGTTGCAGATCATGTACACATTCACGTAGGTGCTTGGTATGTGTATTAATTTAGAAATAGGTTTCCTATTTAGCTACGATGAAAAAAGATTTGATTAACCATGAAGGTTTGCATACTTAATATTTTTCTCCCATCGTTTTAACTCAAAACTGTCAAAGCATATCAAGCTAACCTGAGTTAGGTTGAAGTTCAAATCATAACTTCTGTGCTCAACTAGAATTTAGTTAGTTCGTTATACAATATAGTGACATCCATTATATTTATCACGGTGCTTTGTTATTTTTGGTTTAGATTTAACAAAAACATTTCCCAGGGTGAAGCCCGTGTCAATCCAGAAGTACCGCTTTTAATATTGTATTATTTGCACATATGATGAAAATAACTATATTTTAACTTTTCCAAGAAAGACAACATTGTTTGCGAAACAATACACACCAATCAAGGAAGTTGCACACTGCTGCATTTATAAATCATTATTTGTAACTGTGTGATAAAGTTGTAGGTTTGAAACACTATTTATTGTTTTGGAAAATATGTAAGAAAACAAGGAATTTAATCAGAAAGATATTGTTAAGTTATAAATGAAGCTTTTAAAAATCTTTGTATTAAGAAATGGAATCCATTTACGGTATTGTAGTTTATCACTCTTTTTAGCAATATCAAGAGATAAGTTCAACATCAAACAGGTCTAAGTTGGCTTTAAAAAAGCAGTTATGGTAATACCTTTTGACATTTCTTGTATTTACTTAAAGAAATTCTCTTGCCATCCACTGAGGTGATGCTAATTAATTCGTAGGTATTTTACAATTATAAAAGCTGTTTCAATTAATACAAATTAATATCATTTCAACCATCATCTGGTACTTATTTAATAGCTAACACTGTATATAACATTTCATTAAGATTATCATATTATATGTTAATTCTTATTGCTTCTAAGAAAAAACGACATGCGAGAAGTATTATTAGAAACTGTGCTTGATGTTATTGAGATAGCTTAATTCAATCAATAATTTGTGGACTCACTAGGATAATATTATGCCTTCATTTCAATTTTATTGGTTACTACTTTATCATCCGTACCATGCCCCGTTAAAGCAAGATGTAACTGAATTTCAATTGCTTTAATGTAAAATAGAAATTTTATTCTGAGTTTGTTGTGTATTTCAAAGTATAATACTATTTTCTTTTTAGCTCAGTTCAGTATGGTCGACTAGGTATTAAAATAGCAAATGCAGTAGTTTCAAGCATTTTTCCTTACGAAAGTTCTTGGAGTGCTGATTTAAAGCTTTTAAGTCCATTTCATTCTATTGTGAATGAATCACACGCGCTAGCCAGTGGATCCATTAAATGTGTAACGGAATTTTTAGCAAATCATCAGTTAGCAATGGAGAGTACCGAAGAGGCCGTAGCATTATCTGCACTCAAACATGCATTTTCTGTATCTTTAGCACATGAGGTAGGATTTGATGTTTTATTTAATTTTGCTTAACAAACAAAACTCTGTTTAAGGCATTGAAAAATAGCATAATAGGTAAAAATCATGTACATCAACCATCTTTAGAAAAATTTGAGGATGCTGCATTATATTTTATAACATACACTCAGGTTAGTCTCATGCATGATTCTTCTTATTTACATTGATATTTGCAGGAGCAATGCTCAACAAACTCAAAGCAGCAACAACTGTATTATAATGTGGTTGAACACAAAATGACTTACAAGACAGAGTAAGTAATATATGAAGGTTATCATAAAGTAAGAAGCATATTTTAAATATGCATATAATTAAAAAAAAGCTATTAGCCAAAAGTAAATTGAATCTATTGACTTGAATACTCGGAATTTACTGTGTTACGTACAGTTTTGATCCCAAAAAATGTAGCCAGTAATTCACAGAAGAGCTCTGCAAAGTAATGCGAAACATCCTGTTTCAGTAAAATACTGGAAACCCTCGACTGTACTAACAAAAAAGGTTGCCGACTAAGTCGGTGGGACTGGTGATGTAAGTGTTTGGAGGGGAATCCTGGAATACTATCGGGTAGGAAATATGTCTTTATCGACAAGTATCTTGGATCCGCCTAATCTTGCTAGAAAAATTGCTCAAAAGAATAACAAAAGGGTGCCAAAATCTCAGATCAGAAGAGTGATTCTGGCTTAAAATTTATCTGAGAAATCGTTAAGTACAAAATTGCTTAAACATAAAACGAACCGTATTCAAAAGAACAAAAAACCTATTTAAAACTGTTAGCTGAAAATAAGGTTTCTAAAATCAAATGTTAAATGATCTTGAAGGATTTTTATTTACTTAGTTCTAACATTGGGCCCTAATGTCACAATTTTCCCTGGGGCGAGCTGGACGCTTGTTCGAACGAAAAACTTTATGGATACGATTGTATTAAAAGTACCTTCTCCCAAAGTCATGCTTCAATAAAAGACTTTGAGGAGACTTCTGAACTAACTCTGAACTCTTAACTTCAGCGGAGTTTGATGAGATTATATTACTGGCAATTGCTATAACGGCAATTTATTGCCAAAATTATTATATCGGCCAATTCAAGAAAGCCACATTTATATAACGAACAATTAATAGGTCTTTAGTAAAGCATGGGTCAGGGAGTAATATTCAGGGGGGGTTTGGTGAGCTTAAAAATATCAAACGGAACCACAATTCACTCACTCATATTAAATTTATTCATTCTTAGATACATATAACCAAATACAGTAGTGGCTAAATGTCAAATAAAATATAGTTTATATGAGCATAGAACCTAATAAACGTCTCCATGACATAACTCACAACTAGATAGCAGTCTGGCATGTTGGCTGCGATTAGCTGCTTAAGCTCCACCATAACATATAATTTAACACTTTTCCTTTTTTTGGAGGGGATAACCCGGTAATATTTCATTTCCTTATAAATGGGAATCATATAAACATGTTGAAGTTCCTTAACAACCATCAGGTAACTAATATCTATGTAGAGTCGGGTAGATAGGAAAAAGATAGAAGAGTATAGGAAGACCTAGACCTAGATATATTAGAAATTTAGGTTGTGAAGGGTATGTAGAACTTTTTAGATTAGCACAGAATAGAAAAGAAGTTAGAGCTGCATCAAACCGACCCTAAGTAAGGTCGAAAACAAAATGATGATGATGAGCATAGAAAATAAGCGCTGATGCAATTAATCAGTAATAATTTTTTTATAACATAACAAGTAATTAACTCCATTAACATACAACTGATGGAAGTGATTGCTTACTTCTTCTTAGATTAAATAACTTACAATCCCTTGGTGAAACCTGACAGGAGTGGTAGTAATACAGAATCAGTTAGGTGTACCATAACGTAGATAAAGTTGTATCATTTATTAAATGAGGACGAAAGTAACAGCGACAGGAGCTGCAAACAAATCGACAAAAGGATCTGCAAAAGATCTGTGAACGGAGGATCTTTGAAAAGATCTTCAAAAAGAATGCCCAGTGCTGCTGGCAAAGCTTTAATTTCCGCAGCAGCTAAGAATTCAAATAACAGCGAACAAATATGGATATGGGTGATGATGGCATCACCACAGTAATCACACCCCCCAAGGGTAATTGCTAAGATTCTAGAGTCCAAATATCCAGACTCACCATGCCACTTTCAACACATGCAACACGGAATCGGCAATTAAATAAGGTACTAATGGAAGAATTCCAAACGGAAAAGCCACAATTAATATCCTTAAAGCTTCATTAGACCTACACTACTCTTGACTGGTCGACGGATCATGCCATATTTTCCAAGAATTACTATGGGAACCCATTTCATTCCCACTTCAACCAATCCTATTGAAGACTTGAAAATTTTTTTGTAAAAACTGAATTTCAGGCTATTTTAACCAATTGGCAGTTAACACCGCACAAAGCTACAACCACACCCAAAGCAATTTGAAAAAGTCTAGGATTGCACTACATTTTGATGCGACTACAGCATTTTTACATGGTGAATTGGAGGAGCAGGTATACATAACAACCCAAGTATTTTAAAAAACCTGGTGATGCATATAAAGTATGTTTATTAAAGAAAGCCATAAGTAATCATCCCGAGCATGGAACAATAAGGTAATTAAAGTCCTAGAAGATGCTGGTTACTAGAGCTCATGTTTGTTTTTAAAGATAAAAAATAATTCTATAGTCATTGTTATTTTGTATGTGGACGATTTTTTTATCCTTCACAATGATTTACAAGAGAAAAACTGTCTATGCCAAATGTTTTAAAAACCATTTTGACATAAGGATTTAGGAAAAGCTCAAAATATATTAGGTATACAAACTTCTAGGAATGAGTCAAATGATGTGATATATCTTAAAAGGTCATATATTATTGGCATTCTGAATAAATTTGGTTTTTCTGAAGCAAAAGAAGTTCATACTCCAACTGAATCTATATAAAAATAAAAGTATCTAAATACAATGCAGATGTACCCTATCAAAATGTAATTGGTTGGCAAATATATTTGGCAATAACTTCACGTCCAGATATTGCTTACGCAGTCAATTTTCTAAGTCAATTAATAATGGGCATTCAACTGAACACTGTAATCTTGTAAAACGAGTATTTTGCTATCTTAAAGTCGCTATTGATTTGAGTATCATGTACAGAATGTGAAATACTACAGACGTAAAAGGTTATGTTGATGCTACATGAGGAGATCATACATTTGATAGAAGATCTCAAACCGGCTTTGTTTTTAAATCAGCTGAGGTCCAGTTAGTTGGGAGACTCACAAACAGCAGGCTGTTGTCTTATCATCATCTGAGGCCGAATATATGGTGGCACCAGATGCATGTAAAGAAGCTAAGACATGGTAGAAATCTTAAACGCTCCGATGAAATCCATCAACCTCCATATGGGCAATCAAAGCGCCATAGAGATTGCGGAAAACCCGGTGTTTCATAACCGTACAAAACACATTGACATTCGCTACCACTTGATACGTGAGGCTGTTAGTGCTGGAAAAGTGAAATTAATGTCTAAACCTACTAGTGAAATGACCACAGATGCACTCACAAAAGGCTTGGGAAGAGTCAAGCATGAAAAATTTGTGAGAAGCATGGGTCTTTAAAAGTATAAACTTATTTTTTTGTAGTTCAAGCTTATGGGGGAGTGTTGGAACTGTAATCTTGATCTAACACGATGTAAATTAGTAATGACACTGCCAAGTAGGAACAGTTTTTATGTTTATCATTAATTATACTTTCATTATAAAAAAATGTCATAAACCTTCAAAAAAATAAGTTGTTCTATTTCGTGACATCAGTTTATTAAATCAGAAATCAAATTACCACTACTCACTTAACATGCATCGTCGTTCTAAACAAAGTTTAAATTACGGTTATGACACAGAACAAACAATGCTCTTGAATTTATATCGAGAATTCTTTTTTGCAAACCATATGTTTATCTCGCATGTTTGCCCCATTACCATGTTCCTGAAAACATAAATCATTGATGTTTAACTCATTTTTCTCTAAAGTTGTCAGTGAAAAATATGTTAACCTTTTACAAGTTGCATAAGTTGAACATAAGGCTAAAAATGTTTTTCAATGCTAATTTGCTTATTTTGTACACTACCATCTTCTGATATTACAAATCTCACATAAACTGAAGTTTGTTCCTGATACTACTGACTGGCGTACAGTCTAATGGAAAAATTTTTGGCTTTTTTATGTCATTTAAAAGTAACTTTGTAATGAAATCTCCTACCAAAGCTATGGTTTCATTTTGAATTAGATTGCCAAGATAAGAGTCGTTCTTTTTTGGGAATTTAATTGAACGCTTTTTGTATGTTCTGACATGACTGAATCAAACGTGGCCATCATTTCTGTACACTTTAAGCAATTCCTATTTTGTCTGCTAAATAATGTAATATTTTTTCCACACAATGCTAAACTTTATTAGGCTAAAAATTTTATCACATAAATTATGTGGTTAATGACTGCATTCCAATATTTTGTTTCTGCAGCCAACAATTGTAGAGCTGCAGCATTTACTCTTTTATTACATTTTAAATGATCTCTAAGATCCCTACCACTTTATTAAATTTTCAAAATGTAATTTACTCTTTTCATGGAAGCTTAAGTGTTCGCTCAAATGTTGCCAGTCATTGAAGTCATTCTCTTCACTCAACTTACTGATTTTTAGAGTTCCACATGTTAAAAAGAAAAGCAGAACCCTTAGACGATCACTCTCGTGTTCATCTGCCCATATTTACAAATGTTTTTCTTGAAAACTATGCAAAGCAGGAATTTGAAATTTGGCATGTTAGGTCTTGATGAGGCGCACATATATTGACAATCAACAATTAGAAAAAAAGTTCTAATTAACATATCGTGTGAGGCATCATTTGAAAGAGTTTACTCTAAGGATTCTAAAAATATTTTTGTTATAATTTTTGGTTCAGTACTCTTAATGGTCATCATAGGTCTTCAGTCCTGGGACTGGTTAGACGTGTTTCCTATCCTGACTAACCTACATGTTTTCCTGAAATTTCCACAGTCCTCATCTTTCACTATCTGCGTGCAATAGTCTGATCTAGGTGTACAATTACCTCTCTGCTTGTAATATATCCCGCACTATTCCCCAATTGCTTTAGAACATGTCCTGTTCTTCTATTTCTAAAACCTCTTTGTTATTAGCTCTGTCTGTCCATGCTATCGTCATACATCTGAAGCACCACATTCCAAAAGGCTTCTACTTTATTCCTGCCTGCTTCTCCTATTGTTCGTTCCTATTTTATAGCCACACAGTACTGTGCTCCACACATATACTTTCAACAATTCTTTCTTTGTTTCTATGTTTGTTATCTTCGAACATAGTATATGAATAGCTCAAAATTTGCTAAACATGGTACTGAGATTTGTAAAGTTAAAATTTAGATTTTGATAGGGTTAGTAGATATTGAGTCATAGATTATCGGAAAACTATAGATTTTTTAACCGTGAAATAGTTGTTAGAAGAAAATATTTTAAATAAATTTAAATTATTTTTCTACATTCTTAATTGTGGTGTTGGTCATTTAGAAACACTGTTTCTGTAAAACCGTGATATTTAAATAAATAAACATGCATTAGAGTGATAAAAAATGATACTCTCTACTTCAATGCCGCACAGTAATACGTCCGCTGTGCAGCAGCGGTTTTATGGACTATACACATAGATATCGTCTCCAGCTCACAACTCCCATATCCTGTTTATTCACCTGAGATTGTGCATTGTTCTTGACTACAGTTCCATTACTTCATTTACAACCTTCGAAGCATTCAGTAATTGAATCTACCATAACACTTAAAACTGTATTTAAATTTCATCTTTATTACAGATTCGAAACCTCGTGGTGGTTAGTGGACAAATTTTCTGCTGCTCTAAATTGTGGAGAGAAGAAACGAGTATGTAGTGATATATTATAAAATTAGTCATATTAAACAAAATTATTTATTTTTTTATAAGCTACAAAAGACTTTTTTTAATCAAATCTTATGCTTATTGTGTAGTATGTATTCATTTTGACTGTTGTAAATATTTGTATGTGGGTTTTATTATCTTTTTATGTATTTTTATAAAGAAGTTAATTAATTACATATTGTTAATTTTAATAATAGTTAAGTCAGTTTTAATAATTTTCTTTTGAATTACACTTTAACAATTCAAATGCAAAAAGCATAGTTAATCTCATTTTCTATAAAGATAAAAACATTAACGATTACAACTATTTCATTTATTTATTTAGAGTGTTGACAAAAAATAAGCTTTGTCAAAGCAGAGACAATTCAATCTACAATGTGATAAATTTAGAAATATATCACTGTTTTTGTTTAAACATACGTCGTTAAAGTGTATTTTTTATGCTTGTGACCAAAGTTTTGTTGTTCAAGCCAAAAACGGAAAGCAACAATCGCCCATAGGTTTGGATGTACGGTAGTCTATTTGACTACTCTTTTCCCTTAGTAGACAAAATTGTTTTATTGAGAGAAGCTAAATATTAACAAATCTTCATTTCAAAAATTACTTTATAGATTTATAAACTTTGCTTTTATAGAATAAGCATGCCTGCGCCCATACACACACACACACATACAAATTTTCAAAGTAAGAGTTAACATTTCGGTGTTTGTTTGCAAATTTTAGTGATTTAAAACATTTATTTAACTGTGCTATTTACACAGTAGCATTTGAAGAAGTGCTTAGGGCACTTTCTTGATGGTAAGTAACTCACTATAATCTCGTTCAGTTATTAATTAAGTTAACAGTTACAAATTCATTTATTAGACGTTAATATTGTTAAATGGATTAATAAGTGCATTGCATTACTAACAGCTGTGTCCTATCCGTCTAGATTTCCTTATAATCCATATGTTCGTTTCGATATTTTATTTATATATAATGTTGACGATTTTTAACTGTGAATAAAGTGGCAGCTTTTCTAACAATAATGTTACAAATGAAGTACCTAAGGTTGAATCAAACCATTCACCATCTGGATACTCAAAATGCTGAGCTTGATACCTCGGTAAGTAGTGAATTATTCTCATATCATCAAATCTGCACCTCCTAGGAGAGATAAGGAAATAATATTTTCCCCCTACCTTAATAGAAAGAACAACTTTTTCCCTTTGTATGAGGGTAGACAGTTCCACTTTTCCTCCCTAGGGATGAAAGGAAATGCCAATAAAAAATATTAAGTTATTATAGCTACAGGAAAGGTAGTTTCATCAAAGAATTTGTTTTTCAAGGATGCAGAACGATCGGATTTGTATGTATCTTAGCAATAAGAAATTATTCTCATCCTTTGTACAGAAATATGGTGGAATTGATAATCAAATGTTTATGTCCCTGCAAGAAAGTTAATTTGCCCTTCAAATCGAAAATTTAATCTAATGCATCACATTGATTTCTCATGATATTATTGACAAGATTTTAAAGAAATAAAAGGGTTTAAGTTACTTTCCTCATTGTCATTTATTGGAGCTGAGATTGGTTTAAACAAATTCCAGCATGTAACGAGTTTCAGGTTTATATCATTAACAAATACAAAATAATGCCATAAACAATTTGTTACCTGCAATACTAGCGGATCAGTAAGAGAAGAACGAAATGCTCGTCCCCAATATATGAGGCAACAAAGGAAGGAAAGAGAAAGAGCAGGAAAACGAATGCCCCATTAAACACAGTCGGAGATTGAGGGGTTCTAAAGAACAAAATGCCAGTACACACCAACCAATTCACATTCATTCTCAAACATCTGTACCAGTAAGAATAATTCAACACAAACCGCACATAAAATATAACTCTAATAAATAATTTCCAGGAATTTCAATAGCAAAATAAAATTAAATTATAAGGCCAAACATATGTATCATCCACTCCTTAAATACTAATTATATTTAGTAATAATCAAATCGAAGCGTGATTTGGAAACAAAAGTTCTATGCAAGTATACACCTCCTAAAATATTGGGGCATAATTAAGTTGATTTAACCACTGTAATTAATAATGTGTTGGCACAGCCAGCAATTAATACTAATCACATTTACACAGCGGCAGAAACCTACATAATCTAAATACTTATTTACCATATTGATGCAGACCGAATTCTTTTTGACTAGAGCTACCGAAACATATACACAAAAAACGCACATATTACAATAATACATCTAAAGATAAAGTCCAAATTATTAAATAAACATTGTTTGTGCTTTTTTTATGAGGATTCACATCTTATTTTATTGTTTAATTTTAAGGGATTTTTAAACTCAGTATGGGAAAATTTTTCCTTTCCCATCATTAATTTAAGCTTCTATGTGTAAGTTTCACGATTATTAGTTTCTTGCGCAGTTCAGGACATTAGCCATATAAGAATGCAGCTGTGTTTAGTGATTTTAGCTGTGGGTGCGTGAAAAAATTGTGGGAGACTACAGCATGTGAGAACTAAGTCTCTTAAACGAGAGTATTTTACTATCAACATTTGACAGGTACAAAATGTGTGAAGTTCCGAATTCGGCTAAGTGATTCCTTTTCCTGTCTGTAATTTTCCCGTATATCCACAGAATTATCTTGTGCTTCATCGATAAGGACAGTTGGACAGCATAGGAAAAACCCCAGTTGAAGGACTATTCCTGAGACCCAGGTAGCAGTGTGGTGTTCAGTAAATAAACCCGCCAAGTTCCTGGTTTGTTTCATTTTATTGTGTACTTTACTCGCGACGATTACTCATGCAACCTAATATGTAGGGGTAATCCTTTTTACACCAGGATGATGCATGATGAATTGACATCGAGGAAGTTCAATAGGTTCTGGATTGGATGTTAGAAGGCAAGAACCAGACCTCTCTCAATTTTACTTAATGTTAGGAGAATTAATTTTTGGATCAGAAAGAATCAGATAATGAGCCATTAGGATTGTAATTAGAAATATATAAACATGCAAATGAACTTATAGTCAAAACCAGTTAAGCTGACCGATGACGCATCTTGTTAAAGCATATGCATCAATGCAATCAGAACGTATTTCTAGCATTCGGATTAGCTCAGTTGTTTATACAAAATGGCACATGAAGTTTATATTGTGACAAATGAGCTGAGATGTCCCAAGGCTTTTATAAATGATCTTTTAATTTTTACGAATTATAAGAAATGTTTGTTGGATATGCAGTTGACAATGGCATTAACATAAGTATAAAATACATTTTTTTTAATAAAAATTAAACCAAAAAATTTAAGGTAAATTGGAAGTTTGGAACGGAAATAGACCAATATTTTATTTAGATGAATTGTGTTTAAATGAAGATATTAATAATATAATATGGAAATTCAGGAATGTAGATAAAATCTTGGTATAGAAATGTACAACAGAACTGGATATTTTGGTTCAGAGAGAGCATGGTGTCGCAAATATTGTTGGTTTTTGAAAACAAAGTGAATTTTCAAGATATTATATTGACATTAAGTATAAAGACGCTTGTGTTCTAACTGATTCGATAATATCTGAAGACTAATGATTACTGTTGGAATTGAGACTGTTATTCACACAATTATCAGGAAATTGTAGTTTCGGGATTTTATATTATTCCTGTTTTAAATGGTTAACAAGTATGGTTGTACATATAAAAGTGTATTTGTAAATATTTAATTTGTATTTAATCAAATTTAGTATTAAACAAACAAAACGGTATTGTATTATTTTATTGTACTATTGCTCTACTACATTAAGGTAGGTAAAAGTCTTCTTAAGCTAGTTAATTTAAAATCATATATGCCGGCAGTAGCAAGCTCTTTTTGGAGTGTTTTGCAGTTACATGCAATCCTAAAAATATAAAAATCAGTTACTATTTACGATTAATTTTTGTATTACTTTTCGAGTGCATCTCATAAATTTTACGTTTAATTGCATCTGTATTTACCTTTTACAATGTGTAAGAAATCCTTTTAGTTTTGAAAAACTTATATATTTGCAATTTGAGCTAAATGTAAAAACGTAAATACAACAAAAAAGCAAAAACTATGTGAAAAGACAACAAAAAGGGACAGGAAACTAAAATTATTTATATGTTATAATAATACATAAATATTAGTTATAACAGACATACGTTTTGTTGCTGCCATACTAATCTTTAAAAGACGTACTTCTTTCCTATCCATTCTTTTTAGCGCAGAGTAGTTACATATACTGACAAAGACAATGCAGTTTACATTATCATTTCTAATAATGTACCGCGGTGAGTCATAGGTCAGCTTAAATGGTTTTGACTATACCAATTATTGGATCCAGTGTTTCTTCTACCTGTAATAGATGTGGTAAAACGCCTTAGCCTCAACACTAGTTGCAAATCTTCCTTCTTATTGGTAATGGACATGGAAATAAGTCGCTTACAATTAGCAGTACAAACAATATATAAAAATCAGGGGCACAAACTACTAAAGTTATTTGCTTGCAAATTAAGTATAACTGTATGAAATGAAAGTTGGGATATAAATAGAGCTACAATTTACACACTTCAATCTAGAAAATCGCAAAACTAATATTGAATACAACATAAACATGTTTTGCATTAACTAATATTGACACGTAAAATATGTTGGGATTAATTCTTACTATGTATTATGATGTAATTTCACCTAAACCTTTATGATTGCGAGTTTATCAACTTATTATGATTCAGAATGACCTTAAAGCAGGAGCGTTTTCTTACCGGTTCTTTTAATTCCAATACAGAACGTCCTACTCACTATTACCTTGGAAAATTGTTGCCACTCCAGCTAGGATCAGGAAATAATGCAGTACTGTAGTAAACTCTCAGGAGGATTCTTTAGCTCTCACTTAGTAAGAGAAACAACAGTTAATCATGGCCTAGGCTATCTATTTACTTAAGTTACAATCATCATAAAACATATCATTAGTAGGGCCAATTGCATGTAATCAGGATACAAAAGAGCTTGGCATCTGTTACAATTACCAGGAAATAGGAATGTTCGATCTATATATATATATATATATATATATATATATATATATATATATATATATATAAAGTTGTATTAGGTAAATATGAGCAATACTCACGAAGAAATAAAATTCGTATTTTTGGGGTTAAAGAAAAGTCAAATGAAGTAATTGAAGAAGTGGTGGCTGATGTGTTAAAAAACAACATTGGAATCAAATCCATAAAATTAGAAACCGATATCGATAGATGCCATCGTGTAGGCATACCCAAAGAGAATAAGCCCAGACCAATTATAGTAAAATTTTTAAGTTACCGCATAAAACACTTTACAATGGTTACCAAGAAAAATTTAAAGGGAACTGGAATTACAATGACTGAAGATCTAACAAAAATGAGATTGGAATTGTTGAAAGCTGCTAAAGAAAAGTTCGCTCAGGTATGGACTCTAGATGGTACTGTTTATGTTAAAAATCTCCAATAAAAGCCACAGAATAACAGCCCAAGAAGATTTAGAAAAAACGCATCCGTTAAATAAATAAATAATATGTTATGTGTTTTGTCTACTCGTTCAAGTAGTTATAAGGTAAGATGCCATTATGATTTATTATATTAGTTGGGGGTACGTTACTTTACTTTTCTGTTTAATTTATAATAGTGCTTTTAATTTTTAATTTTCATAAGTCTACGATTTATTAATAATCAGTTTAAGTTTTAGTTCTGATAGTTAAGTTAAAATTATCAATTTGTTAAACCAATAAATATTTATTTAGACAACAAGTATAATCTTGTGATTAGTGTTTAAACCTTAACAATCAACACGGTTATCAAAACCTGAAAATATTTAGTTTTTTTTTTATTTTGCTAGCTATTCTTGTACACATATTTATCTAATAGGTTGTAAAAAAAGGGAATAATATTGTTATTAACTATGTTACTTGAAAATCTAAAATATATACGTGAAATTGATAGCTATAGCCACAATACAAATGAAAAATATGCTAGGAGTCATGAATTAAGGGAGAAATTTAAACAAGGGGTCAATAATGTACATAGAATTATCAGTATTTGGCAACAAAATATTCGTAGCCTAAACAAAAATTTTGACGAAATAGGTGCTTTAATTGCAGACTTAAATGCAAATGGAGTAGAGATAGACTTGCTGCAGAAACATGGCAAATAGAATCAACTTTTTATCAACTAACCCAATATAATCATGTTTATAATTATGCAAAGTTTAATCAAAATGAGGGTTAATTGTATACATAAATAAAAATATATCTACTCAGCACAAATGTTACATCTACCATGAAGTAACAATATTAAGAATAACTTTTGTGATAGACAATATCACCTTTGGAGTTAGCTGTATATATAGACCACCTTCCACAAACTTAAACCTATTTCTTGAGGACCTTTCTACATATTTTATGAAGTCGCATTTCAGCAAGTAGAAATTGTAATAGGGGATATTAACATTGATCTCTTGAAAACTAATGATGATGCTACTTTGCAATATCTGAATATATTGAACTATTTAAATTTTTTGCCTCAAATAAATAATCCAACTAGAATATTAAATCAAACTAGTACATGTATTGATCATATCTTTGTTCGAACAACAACACTGCCAAATTTTGACTGGTCTATTTCATCAGTAATACTAGAAAATTCAATTACGAACCACTATGCAAATGGATTACAGTTATATAGAAAATATTTTCATACTATAACAAATGATACATTAAACCACAATAAAACATTAAAAACAATCACCCTCATTGACTACAATAAATTTCTAGAACATATTCAAACTGAAAAATGGGAGGCCATACTCGACTCATCAGATGTAAATAAAGCTGCAGAAATGCTCATAAGTAAAATTAAAACTAATATAAATAAATCAATGCTGGTAAAAAAATATTAAGGTAAATATAAAAAAACCATGGATCAGTATGGGCCTACTTACTTCAATTCACCGTAGAGATAGTTTAAAAAAACAACTAATGAAATACCCCCAACATGAAATTCTAAAAACAGAATATAAAATGTATAGAAACCAAGTCACAAAGCTGTTAAAAAAATGTAAAAATAACTACTATAGGAAAAAAATCACTGCTGCTAGAGGAAATACAAGGCAAATCTGGCAAATTATAAGTAGTAGCATCAATAAAACGCAAAGTAGCACCAACAAAATTGATAAAATATTTACTGAAGAAGGTATTGAGGTAAAGAACACACAAACAATAGTAAACATATTTAATCAGTATTATATATCAGTAGGTCATACACTAGCAAGTAAAATTAAAAACAATAAAAGCACGTGGGAAAGTTATGCATCCCCATTTCAACAAAATCACTCAATGTTTTTAGAGCCAATAGGTGAAGAAGAAATTCTAAGTCACATTTCTGCACTAAAAAATAATACCGCGCCTGGGTTAGATGCGATATCCACTTAAACAATCAAAATAGGAACACCGTCATTAATAAAGCCAATTCAACATATTATTAATCTTGCTTTCAGTACAGGCATTTATCCTGACGCATTCAAACATGCTATCATTACTCCAATATACAAATCTGGGGATAATAGTAAAGTACAAAATTATAGACCAATATCGTTAATAAGTAATTTAGTCAAAATAATTAAGAAAGCCATGAAAGTACGATTAATAAAATACCTGGAAAAAACCATTTACTATCGGAAACACAATATGGTTTTCGTGGAAACTGCTCTACTGAAAATGCTGTTTTTAAATTAACAAGCGATATTGTTGAAGCCTTAGATACTAACAATAAAGTAATGGCTATATTTTTGGACTTAGCGAAAGCTTTCGATACAGTACAACACGACATTCTATTACAGAAATTGAACCACATGGGTATCAGAGGATTACCACTGGATCTCCTAACCAGTTATTTGTCCAACAGACAGCAAATGGTCAAATTAAACAATGTATTCAGTTTACCAGCAACTGTAACGTGTGGTGTACCACAAGGGACTGTGTTGGGCCCATTACTTTTTTTAATCTATATAAATAATTTGGCATCAATTGATGCTGGCGGAAATATCATATCATATGCGGATGATACGGCTGTTACATTTGTAGGAGAAACATGGCTAGAGGTAATAAATAAATCACAACATGGAATGCAAAATATTAAATATTATATGGACTGTAATAAACTTACTTTGAACATGGACAAAACTAAATATCTTACTATTACCATATATAAAAAAAATCAACCACATATGCCACACCTAACAATACATGAAGCGACTTGCCAGATAACTGATAAGTGCGATTGTAACCAATCAATAACCAAAGTAACATCTATTAATTACTTGGGTATAATTATTGATGAATGTTTAAAATGGAAAGCTCATACTGAAAAATTGAATATGAGACTACGTAAGACTATCCATATCTTTAGCAAAACTAAATATTTTCTAAATTTGAACATGCTTAAAAATTTATATTATGCTCTTGTTGACTCACTAATAATCTAATGCATTTCTATTTGGGGAGGAGCTTACAACAGTAACATTAAACAAGTTGAATTTACACATAAGTTGATACTGAAAATAATATATGGAAAAAGCCTCTATTTCCCTACTGATCTCTTATACAAAGAAAGTAACATGTTGAATGTTAAGACAAAATACATAAAAGCTTTCCTGTGCTTTTTATATAGGAATCCAACAAGACGCGTGCCCATAATGCATGAACACAACACTAGAAATAAAGAGCAAAAATTTAGTCATTTGCCTGAAGTGAGGAAAAATATTAAACATAACTTTGTTACTTTCTGTGGCCCTAAATTATATAATTTACGCCTCTTGGAAATAAAGAATCTCCATAACTACCACTTGTTTGCAAAAAAAGCCACAATATTTATCCAGCAGAATAACATCCTATTTCTGACTAATTTGTGACCATCATTTCATTTCATTCCGTCTAACCATATCTTTTAATCCCTTTATGATTTGTTTTATTTTGGCATTTAAACATGAATTTACTAATTTATAAAAATTAAATAATAAATAAAGGATTTTAGACACTGTAGAAGACACCTAAAACTCTGATTTATGCCCTTTGTAATTATACTGATGCTTCTCCTGCACACGCAAGAACAACTACAGTTCTTAGGTGCTGAGGCTTCTTGTTTAAGTTTCATCCCTTCAGTTTATGTATGTATGTATGTATGTGTGTATGTATATGCATATATATATATATATATATATATATATGTTTTTTTTAATATGAAGAAAGGAAAGATATTTTTGTTTTATTAAAATTCCATACGCATTAGAGTACATTTTGTAATATAAAGAAACTATGTATATCACATTATACTGAAATTTGTAAATAAAGATTGATTGATTGATTGATGATATAATTCAATAAAATTATTAATATTCTCCCTAGCTTTCGGCTGTCAAGTTATTTTTTTATCATTTTATTTCTTAAGGAAGTTCCTTGTTATGCACCGACTGCAAACCCTTGTTATTCTATAAAACTATAATTATTGATTTAATTTTTAATTTAGCGGCTGTTTTATAACAACCTTCACTTAACGATATGCTGTATTAATTTTTACAGTGTTATTAAATTACTTACCTTTTGATAGCTTCCGCGGCGAAAAACCAGAAACCCACTAGGTGATTCAGAAGTAAGCTCTCATTGCTTGATCATTTTAAATAGTCACTCTTGCACACTTTAAACAAACAATTACTATTTAGTGTTTCGAACAAATATTAAACAGGTTGTGGCTACTACATGTTATATGGATTCGTACCACGATTCTCAGACAGAAAATTGTCAAATTATGCGAAAAATGAGGATGGAAATTGGAATTCTCAGAATTTACACCATAAAATTAGAAGCAACATTATTCAGGAGTAAGCGCGGTATAAAAACGACATCATTTGAAACGGTGTTCAACAGAATTATATACAGTGAATGAAATTGTGTTAATATGAAAATTTTGTATAGTACATAATAATAATAATATTTATTTAAAGTAGGTAATCCTAATATTACAATACATTAGAATATAAAATAAAAAGAACATGCTTTCTTAATTTAAGTAAATACAAATAAAAATACAATAAAAAAAATAATAAATAAACAATAAAAAGTGTGAAAATTATAATTACTCCTACCAAGTTTAGGTCATTTGGTTTATTTTATATAGTACTTACATTTTAGTTAGGTTTTAGTTTTTTCATTAATTCTCGTTTAAAAGATGTCAGTGTATTACAGTCTCGAATATCTTTTGGTAAAGTATTGTATTTAATCAGACCTTTGAAGAATATTGAATTCATAGTCTTTTTCAATTTGGTCCTTGCAACATATAAATTGCCTTGTGACCTAGTCTCGTGGTTGTGTATTTGGTGGGCATAAATAATAAACTCATCAAAATAACTTGGCATTAGTCCATTGATAATTTTAAAATAAATATCATTGTTAAATATTCAATTTTTCAATAACCGATAACCATTCTAGGGTGCTTAATATTTTTTGAATATTAGTCCTTTTGCTACATTCCAGTATGATTCTTAAACCTCTGTTCTGTAGTTTTTGAAGAGTACTTAATTTATCTTGGTCAAATAAATATAGTATTGTTGCAGTAGTCAAAATGTGGTTGAATGATTGTTTTGTAGACTGTAATTTTAGTTCTTAAAGACAATTTAGGTGCTAATCTTGAGAAGAAATATAGTTTTTTTGTAATTTTATTTTTAACATAATCAAAGTG
The DNA here is from genome assembly GCA_036346225.1 of Platerodrilus igneus. Taxonomy (NCBI): domain Eukaryota; kingdom Metazoa; phylum Arthropoda; class Insecta; order Coleoptera; family Lycidae; genus Platerodrilus; species Platerodrilus igneus. The sequence goes on along the minus strand of JARFIW010001503.1, from coordinate 5,650,254 downwards.
ATTTTTAAATGTTAAAGTACTATCCAACATAATACCTAAATGCTTAGTTTGTTCAACAATTTGTAATATTTCATCCCCAATCTTCAATGTAATAGCATTTCTATCAAGTTTATTTAATTTATTAGTATTTCCAACAACCATTGCCACAGTTTTGCTTGTATTAAGTTTCAACTTGTTTATTTGAAAGTATCTATAAATTTTATCCAAGCTATTATTCATTTTATTTGTTGCTCTTTGTATATCGGACTCTTTGATTACAAGTAGGGTATCATCAGCATATAGATTAACAAATTCGCATTCGTGGTCAATACTCTGAAAATCATTTAAATACAAAATAAATAACAACGGTCCTATAACACTTCCTTGAGGGACACCATTTCTTACTAGCACTGAACTAGATCTTGAATTTCCTACTTTCGTTCTTTGTCTTCTATTTGACAGGTAGTCATCCAACCATTTTATCACTGTTCCACGAATGCCGTAGTGTTGTAACTTAGTCAATAATAATTGTCTGTTTATTGTCTCAAATGCTCTTTTAAGGTCTAAGAAAACAGCAAGTATATACTCATCTTGATCAATGTACTGCTTCCACTTACTAAAAGTTAACTGAATAGCAGTTTCACAAGAGTGCTTAGATCTAAAACCTGATTGATTACAATCCAATAACTGGTTACTGTCCACGTAGTTTATTCATTGGTTATATACAGCAATTTCTAATATTTTTTCAATACAAGGAAGTGTGTTTATTGGCCTGTATTCGCTTGCTAATGTGGCATTTTGAACTTTAGGAATAGGAATTACTGTACTACATTTTAGCTTGCTTGGAAAACTGCCAGTTCTTAAGGAGGAGTTGACCAGATGAAGAAGAACATGCCCAATTGTATCAAAGGTTGCCTTAATTACTTTTGTGTTTACTGTATCTGACCAGTTACACTTGTTAGGTAGATTATTCACAATTTTTTTTATATCATGTAAGGCTAACAATTTAAATTCAGTAAATTTGACATCATGGCTACGTAATGGGTTTAGTCGATATAGAATACTAGTGTCTGGGATACTCCTTACAATATCTTCAATGCTGTTCACAAAGTAGTCATTTAAATGTTCAGCTATATCCTTTTGTTCTCTCATAATGATTTTATGGTGATTATTTTCAAATTGTACTCTTTGTATGTCACAATTATTTTCTTTATTACTAACCAACATTTTTAATATTTTCCACATTTTAGTGCTATCTCTTCTGTTATTGTCAATTTGTCTTTCATAAAATTCTTTTTCTTTCCTCTTCAATAAATTAACAAATTGATTTCTACAAGTTTTATAATCTTTCCAGTTTACAGCACACTTATTGATTTTGAATTTTTTATAAGCAAAGTCCCTTTCTTTAGCTTTGGCACGCACTTCATTGTCATACCACTTTAAACAGTTATGTGATTGAAATTTGCTTTGAATAGGAGCTTCATGGTCTAACGCTAACGCATGTGTAACATTATTTATTATATCATTCAGAATTATATCAACATTTGTGTTGTCAAATTTCCATGTACATTTTAAAAGTCTTAGGTTTATTCGGTGAATGGCTGCATCGTTTAGGTTTCTGAATTGACTTATTTGGTTATTACTATTATAATGTTTATTTTCTTTAGTAATTGCTACTGATATAATATTGTGATCAGCTGGCGAAAGTACGAAAACAACAAAAACTATAGAGGTTCCTTTGTGATTAGTGAAGTGCTTTAAGGAAATATTAATAGTATTAACAGTATTGATTGTAACAAAGTCAACAGTTTTTGACTACTGCGCCCCACACACATGCACTCATCAATACACGCACTAACTAAATGCACCCATGCACATGCCTGCTCACGTGAGCATATGCATGCACACTGTTATACTGCCGGCGTCGTGTTCAGCGCCACTACTACAGTTGGCAACACTGATACGATCCACGTTCACATTATTGCACAACAATGATATTATGACATAATTACGTGTCAAATTGTATCACGTACCAAATACGTTTACAATGATACAAGTTTATATTTACACAAAAGTAAAGCAAAATTACTCACTTAAACACGCCATGCCGTTGATCTCAGGGTCCTTGTTGTTTGGTGTGGGTTACGTCATGCCATCGTTGAAACCAAATTTATTCTTCTCTCCTCTTCGTCGTTCGTAGGTAGAGGTACGATAGAAGGTAAGATAAGATACTGAAACCTACATCCTGAAAGAGAAAAGACAAAAGAACGACACAGGCAAACGTCACCGTTCGACGTCTCGTGGCTAACAACCCTCATGTCCTGTCGTGTCGCAAACCGTGCACTTCCACATCACGCCGTGCCTGCACATTCTTTTGCACAATGCAACTGTCCGAAATGACGAAAATAAACAAGTCTATTTTAAAAATAATGGCGGAAATTCACTCACAAATTAAAAAGTGTACATCTCCAAATTTGGAATGTAACAATGCGCACCGGTCCACATGCACACACGCGCGTGCGTACTACACATGCACGTGCACCCATGCACTAATGCACCAAATGATTGAGGTCCTTTCGTAATTAGTAAAGAGCTCCTAGGAAATATTTATCGTATTAATAATACAGATTGTACAATAGGTCGACAGTTTTTACTACTGCACCCACACATGCACGCATGCATGCACCCGTGTATGCATGCGTGCACAGACATAAACTAATGAGGTTGGACTTAGTAACACTACCAAACGTGCATCTATACATTGGCAGTGTGCTGACTATTAGTGTCGTACGCTGACCGGTGCCTGCAGGACAACCGCCCTTGATACCCTATCCGTGATTACCAGGATAATGCCACTTGACCTGATAATAATGGAAAAAGCGACAATGTTCCATCTTCGTGAAAATCAACTGGAGAAAGCAGAAGAAATACTACGATGTCCAGCAAACACTAAGAAGGGGATAAAGGAAGTGGTTCTGCCCGAATGGCAAAATAGATGGGACAATAACACAATTAGGCGACGAACATACTAATGGATACGAGATATAAAACACAGACTAACGACCAAACACATACAACCAAGCCAAGACTTGATTCATTTTCTGACAGGTCACGGGCCATACCCGACATACACATATCGGATGCACTTGACAAATGATGACTCATGTGGGTGTGGAGAGGTTGGATCACCAAAGCACATGCTCTTTGACTGAAACGGCTTCCCAAACACACACAACGGAAGAAGAAACGCAATACTAAACATACCGATACGACAAGTACTATTTCACGAACACAAATTTAAACACCTGAATACACTTGCCGATAAAATCACAAAGACTATGCACAAACGTTACCTCAAAAGACAGGCACTACAACGACGACCACACTGAGACGAACTCATCACGTTCACAACCATTCACTTGAAATTCCAGGAGCACTCTGCTCCTGATGACTGTGAAACCGAACAGTTAGAACAACACATGAACCAAGATACACCAAACCATCTCTAAATTAATACTAACCTTAGAATTAGAATAGTTATAAATTAGTTTTAATATTGTAGTAGAATAGGAAATTATACACTAACATATGATTAACATAAATATGAAAACCGACTGTATTCGAAACATAAAACTGTCAACAACCTAGCTAGAACAATACATGTGCAAAATAAAACAACAACATGCGCATGTACTAAGGGAGGGTGCACAAGCAATCCCCAGTTTCCGGGTGTCAATGGCCAGAGATGTGCACTATAAATGTGGAAAACTCAATTTCTGATTTCCGACTAACCATGATCGAAACTGAGTAAGAAGCATGCGAAAATACAACAAAGAAAAAAAGCACCACACATATATGCAGATAAACACACACATGCACACACACACGAACACCTTCGGATGATGCAACAACAACCACGGTTTCCGGATGCTGAAGCCGGAGTTGTGCACAGCACAAACAAGCAAGAACAAACAAGCAGTAAGAAAAAAACCACATGCACACAAACATACTCACAAGAGCAAGCACATACCACACATGTGCATGCACACTGTAACGAATATATATTCTGTGGCACTGGTTTTAAAGAGATCACATCTATTCATTGTAGATCTGTGATATCTGATTTTTTGTATTCGATATAGTAATATCTGAAGGAAACAATTTCACAATAGAACAGGACATTATTATCATTTAATTAGCTTTAAATGCATTACTAGGAAATATTTAATAGCAATAAACACTTTGAAAACGTATTTAAAAAGGACTACGTAACGAACAAGTCATTTGTGTTGCCTAATCCGTAGGCGGATTATATCCTTTCTGTTATTAAATTAAAATAGCGCTTGCGTAAATAGTGTCATGAGGTGACGCGCAAGACATATCAGCTGTTCTCTACGTGGAGGATACTAAAAGGCAAATTCGCCATTGTGGTTTAACATGTGAACGAAGTTACAAACTTAAGAGGATGCGGACACGATCCCGTGTCAAGTAGAGTCTTCGGATACCCATAATAGTAGGGGGATAGGAATCGTGGTCGTTTTGGGGGCCCCAGAATGGTGATCATTCTTTAAGTTCCGGCAAGACAATTGATCACGCTTCTTAACAAACATGGCTAGAGAGATCGGTGACTATTAACGGTGAGACCACAATATTTAAGTAATTTTTATACTAAAACAAAATATCTTTAATTCCTTAGCGTTCGGAATAACCAGTATTAATACTTAGAATTAAGGCAACTTTCGTTATGGATGTATTTAAAGATGTTGTTTGACATTTCTTGGGGAAGACGTATTGAACAGATGTTGGTCGTCAACGTTATATCTTAGGCATCAAATTTTGTAAGCAGGACCTGAACTTGTGCATCGCAGTTCGTTTGGAAGAGGTAACTTCTTCGCTAAGTCCAGGTATTTAAACTTTCAGTTACTACGCTTGCTAGACTTTTAAAAGTGTTCATTGGATTGACGAACGATATTAAATTTTAATACAGGATTGCTTAATCATGTTAAATTTTGCGGACGAATTAACTTTGTGTATGATCATAAAAAAAGTAATATTTCCTTAATTTGATAACAAAGTTATTTGCTAAAATAGTGCTAAACAAATTTAAACAAAGTGAAATATGGTCCTTTAGAAAGTAATATTAAAATAATTTTGTAAGACACGTGGGATATACATGTGTTCAAAAACAAAGAGATTCCAAAGTCCACTTCCTGTTTAAAAAGATTTAATTACAGATGTCTAATCTTTAGTAAGGTCATTGTGTCATTTCTATACCAGGATAAATTTGAAATTTTATTTACTTAAACTAGTTACGTGTGATTTAGATTTTTTATAAGGAATATGAACTAAATTTATTTGAAATATATGTAAACCAATACACAGATCTGTTCGTTGGGAATTAAGAATCTTGTTTTAAAGTATTATTAAAAATAAGGTCTTGTTATGTCAAGACAGATTTATAATTAAAATCGGAATTCAATTTTATTATTTTGTATTTGTAACTATATTTAACAAAAAAAAGAAAAGAGAGAAACTACATTAAATTACACTTTTGGATTCAAGTTTTTTATTCTATGAATAATTAATTTTAATAAGAATACCTTTGAGAAAATAAATTTTTTGAGTAACCAAATTAGACGAATGCTGAAACAATATAAAAGTACAGACATGTTACAATTGATTTATTCTAGATATCCATTTTTAACTAAAATACCTTTGGTGTAGTAATCTCAAGATGATTAACTCATAATTATTATTATGCTCTTTTATTGAAAAGCACAAATAGTGTCTTTTTAATAGAAAATTTGTTGTGTAACCCTTTTCTTTCAGGATCATCGTGATAGAAGAGGATGCAGATACGTTCAAGAGGTTTCCAGATGTGTTAGTTCATTAAGGTGTAAGTTTTTTTATAGTGCTTATATCCAATGAGTTTCTGTATCTTCTCATAGGAGTATTGAATTTCTTGTTTTGTTCATATAGATACAGTGGTGCTCAATTTCCCTTTTTCTTTCTATGTTTGCTTATTATTGAGTTTACACCATACCGACGCCCATTCTCATTGCTCACCCTTGGGGTAATTTCCAGACTAAGCCGCGAACAAAAAAAAAGGATAAAGCTTCACTTGTATCCAACGAGTGGAGTCGAAAGAAGTTTCAACACACACACACACACACACACACACACACATGCATGTGCACCCACAAGCATGCGCGCATGCACACCCACATGTACAATCAATCAAAACCCAATTGCACCGACATGTTCTAACTGGGTCAGGCATGCTTAAATTGTCAGACAGCATGCCGAAAACTGGTTAGAAATGATTAGAAATAAATAGAATTAATAACACTTTAAAACTTTATGAATGGCTTTTTGATATAGGTGTTAACATGTACGGTTCTTAATATTATTCAAAGTTTAAAAAATCTTCATTGGGAATATCATGAAAATGAGAGAGCACCAGCATGTCTTCATCATCTGAAATATCAGAAGATACTTTTATCATATCCTCTTCATCATTAGAATAAAGGTTTTTTTTTGAAAATTTATCTTCAGGGCAATTCATAATGGCGTTAGTTTCAAGAAGTGAGTTTTTACTAACTTGTTCTGTACTGCTGCTCAATGACAGATTTTCTTCAAACAATTTATTTGTTATATGTTGCTCATTACTTTGGACACTTTCAAAATTCACAGCACCATCTATTAATAATTCAGGGTTTGCGATCTCTTGATATCTTAATTGAATTTCTTCACTTTCTGTATCAGTAGATATGAAATTATCAGTATTAAATGAATTTTTAGCTGGTACATCATCAATGTTATCTGTTCTCGATTTTTTTAATGGGGGCTCATGATGTACTACAGCTTCGACAATCACACTACTACTGTGATTTTCCAGAACAACTTCATGAACTTCTTTATTAGTATTTAAATGAACTTGAAGATCATTAACTACAGGTACATTCCCAAAAGGAAAACCATTTATGTTTCTTGTGGCAATATCATTTTCAAACAGCAAATTTCTGCTGGATCCAGTTGACTTATCATTTGGTTTTGCAATTGTTAAAGATGGATACAGTGGATGCACCAAATTTTCTATTGCTTGTAATCCGCATTCGTAAACAGCTTCATTTTTGTTACTTCGATTATTATGTAACATAAATATGGTACAATTTAATAATGGCAAGGAACAGTAATTAGACTTTGTACAAAGTGCATTCAGCAGCTTACATAAATCTGTTGTAAATTCCTGATAAGGTTGTTCACTGTAACCATTATTTATATTAAATAGACGATTCTCAGCAAAGGTGTATAAAGCCTATCATAAAGTAATAATAACAGCCATTGTCTTACAGAAAAATTTAACTTACATCAAGCTTTTCTTCATTTGTAAATACTGTTTTCGTCAACAGGTTGATTGAAGTATAAATTGCTTCCTTACATTTGGCATTAGTCACACTCAATTGATGATGAGCAGGCGTTCTAAAAAAATAAATACTTAAAAAAATTTTTAAATTATATTTTTCTAATATAACAATTCATATTTTGTGCATATTTGCATTTGGTAAGTTATGGAACTTTCAGTTTTTATAAATATACTATGTCATATTATAAAGTAAAGGCAGAATATTAAAAATACATTAATGACATGATTAATTTTGAAAAACACAATTTTATTTAGGACAATTTAGGAAGTTGTGCAGCAGCAGTTTACTGATTGCATAAACAGTACAGAAGTTACTCTAATAGCAGCAAATGTCATGAACAAAAACTCTAATAGAAGTGCATGAATTAAGCACTAAACAATAATTTGTTTCACCTATTTTTGCAATATGAGTAGATGAATTAAAATGTGTTTATTTTACGTTACAATTTTTTTAGTCCCTTATTCGCATGTAACACCTTTAATGTTGCATTGCTTTATATTTGTTGCTTACATCTTACATACTAAATCATATATTTCAACTAGCGTCTTTAGTTTACGTAGGAAGTATCAATTTTCATTGATATAAGATGCCCAGCTTATTTTTCATCACCATATATTTTATGCTTATATATAGCATTTTATACATTCCATTATTTAATATAAAGCAATTATCTTGGTAATTCTACAAATTCAAAGATTACTTCGCGAGTTCATTTTACATTTTGGGAGCACACCTATCGCACAAGGTCAATCTATTATTGCCCGAGTTTCTCGTCGATTTCAACTTACTGTTCTTCTAGTCTCCTACCCCTTCACAATGTTTTTCTACAAGAATACAATCCACATCGCACTATTCATTCCACGAAAATGAGTTCACGCTTTAAAATGGTAAAGCCTATTTGAAACAAAGATAATGCGCAACAAATAAATTACCGTAATAAGTAGATTATAGAACAGTTTCAGGAGAACATGGTGGTAAAAACAATAAAAAAGTTACCGTCACAGGTGGATCATAAAAATTATAGCCAAGTCTTTATGAAGTGTAATTTATTAGAAATTGAAGGTAAATCAAAGGATGTAAATATAAGATATCTGGTATTGAAGCTAATGCTAATTTAATAGAAGATTATCTACAATATTATGCTGAATTACAAGATTTCCGTTTCAAAATTCTTAAAAGAACCTATATGGCGTTATTTTTACCGACTGGTTTCAGAACAGGTTTTTAACACGTGTCATGTTGCTACGTTCTGCTAAACATCAACGATGCCCAGGTAGTATTAACATAGGGGTCGATTTGGCAGGTAAGTCTGAAATCTTTGACCTAGCGCAACATGTAGAAGAACTTGCTTAGATGATTGATACTTCTGCCACTCTGATTGACGTTGTATGTTCTTTGCGTAAGATTGAAATAAACTCCTGTAAAACCTAGGATATAATCTTCTTAAGTGACCATAGAACGGTTCTTTGTGATTTTAATATTATTGTTGAGTATTCTTCTCCAGTTACTAGGACCTATCGAGACTTTAAATTCTTTGATATGCAAAAATTTGCCTTTGATGCCTACAAAGTTATGTGGGACCATGTAAAAACTTTGTCAAACATTGATTACAAAGTGTGCTACATTAATGAAGTAATTCCATCTCCCATTATATAAAAAAAAATTATTAAACCTAACTGATCAAATATGTTTAAAATCCGTTTTAAGGGGTGGACATTGAGTTAGCTATCTTATCTTGACAAATTTTGTACATAGAAAGATTAATTAAGGAGTTGGAAAATGAAATTGAGATCAGAATGTGCATCATGAGTATAAAAGAGATTTTGACCTAATTTTAGTATAAGTGATTGACTACTCAAAAGTAATATTTCTGTTAGATTAAAGATATTGTTTGTAGGGAAAGGCCGATGTGGCAATATTGACTCTACTTTTAGATTTTAATATTCGTATGAAGGTATTTTTTAGAGGATACATTTAAGATATTATTTGTAAGAGAAAAGTTGTAGATGTCGTAATTGTTATTTGAAAGATTGTTGGTTAAAGAATATTACGTATCATTATAAGTTTTATGTCTAATACTAGAGGTTTCATTTAAATTGAGCTAGCAAAAATAATTAGGGCAACATTTTTAGTAACCACTTCAGTCTACAGATTCTTTTATTGATGTCCAACATCAGGCATCTTCAGACCACAGCACTCTTATCGACGACCAACCTGGAGCTCATTGAGAATCAGCTACAGTCCACGGCATTTTTATTGGCATCCAACATCGAGCATCTTCAGATATATATATATATATATATAAATTGCTACGAACTCAGGATCTTAAAACAAAATTTTGCCACTGCTGCTCAGCTGCTCCTGAAAATAAAACTAACTACTCAAAACAAAAATGCTGTAACAGTACATCGCCTACCTTAATTAACATACCAGACATAAAGTACACGTCAATATAAAAATTAGACTCCTTGTTCACACATTATTTACATATTATATACACATTTCAAATTCGACATTTATACCAGATATTATATCTAATTACTTATATAATAGAAACAAGCCTTAATTAATGTACTCTTTCAAATCTCGGATAAAAGCTATATACATCCCCCAAATTGTTCCCTTAACAGTACATTTCGATATCCAAATTACCTCAAATAAATATTTCCAGTTAATAAAATAAAAGAAAAAGCAATAGGGCTTTACCACGTTTCTGACTTTAACTCTGGTTTAACATGAGCTAATAGTAAAACCTTGCCTTTCGTGCTAATTTCAAGTAGTTCGGAAACACTCCAGTAATAAAAGATTCATTTATTAATTCGGAAAAGTGACATATGTCAAGTGGTATATCCAGCAATGTTTTTGCAGGTATATTGTCATAACCTGAAGTAGTCTCATTTTTAAATACATATATGACCTTTAAAATCTCCTGCAAATCCGTTGGGAAAATGCAAAACAGTTTGAGACACAATGATTTTCATGTAAAAAATTAACGGCTGTTAAAACTGAAACTTTGTTATGTTCGACTAACGTTAAGGCTACAGTAGCAAAATAATTGTTCAATTTATCTGCTGTGTCACATTCGTTACAATTTTCAATATTAGTTTTTTGTGTGCAAGACTTACTTTTGCCTGTAAGTTCATTAACAACTTTCTTGAATGAATCTTTTATAATTGAGTACTTTTTTGATAGCAAATATTGTATGAGGAACATTTTCAAACCTGAATTTTTACTTTATTCTTATTTAAAGATACAATTAAGTTACATAACCTGAATTAAACTTTTAGATCATGGGGTTTTTGCATTTAGTGTATAATACACAGTTTCTCGAAATTAGCAAGTGTTTCTACAATTACCCTAGTATGAATATGAGTATTTACAAAAATATCTCTAATTTGCTCAGGTTCGGAGTGTTGTAAGTTCACGGACTGCTGCTAAATGACCTTTTACAACTGAGTTAATAGTAGTATTACTGGTGTCGTATGCAAAGGTGGGGGAGGGGTGAAAGGTTTTGGTGGTAAGATTCATATGCACCGCAAAAGTACTTTACAAAAACTTCACAGATATCTCTTCTATTTTCAGCTGTAATGTCATTATACTGAATTGTATTGGGAAACCCCGTCTCTTTCTTATTATTAGAGACGTAGTTTCAGAACATTTTAGGAGGTGAGATAAGTTCATTTTGAATATATTTTAGATACAATTTGTAAATCTCCGACATTAGTTTCTGACTTCTACGCCTTAGCACCTGAAATTCATAATATAAATCTGGTCTATTAGTACACTTCCACTTCTTGTAGAATTTATTTTTTCTTTAACACATTTAATGGTGGCATCTGAAAAATACGTTGAACTTTTTTTTTCTTTCTTGATACTAGTTTAGGAGCATCAACAGGCTGCCATCTTTTAATTTAGAATAAAACAAATTTGTAGCCTCGTTTACTGACAGTGGTTTTAAAAACTCTCCCAATTTTGGTTCAAGCAAAACTAATTTCTTAGCTCCTCATAATTTGCTTTTTTAAAATTAAGGTAGTCAGTGATATTCCTAGTAACGATATTAGTCTAACAAAAGCTGCTAATATAAAACTATATAGGAGAATGGTAAGCATCTGGGACCACTAATGAACATTGCTACGTTTCATATCTATTATTTGAGTATTGCTGCAGTGTACTAAAACTAAAATATTGAAGAAATTCATTATAAGAAAAAAGATCAATTAAACAAGTTTCTAGTATCGGTATTTATTGTAAGAAAGCTACTGTTACCACCAGATGGTAGCCAAGATATAGTAGACAAATCGAAGTCACCGAATACTATTATCGGATAACCTACCAGTTTTTCTATATTTAGTTGAAACCTAGAAGTGAACTAGGACAGTGCATCATTTCTTTAGGGGTAAACACACCCAACATACATGCAATTTCGTATTCCTATTTTCATCATTTTCTGCATTACTCTAAGGAGACCATTGATGTACTACTAGTAGGTACTACGAACAGCAATTAAAACTTCACCTCCACTTTTTTGTACATGACTCTGCTAGTAGATTCATGATCTCGATGAAAAACAAAAACAACTCATATTCTGAATTACAGATTTCATTACACAGATTAGTTTCGGTTGTTAGATAGACATCCGCATCAATATTTTGGACACTTAACTTAAAGATAGAAGCTTTCATATGAAGTTCATTTACATTTTGACCACATATTAAAATCTTGTCCATTTGAAGATGTAAGTCTGTATATAAATTAATAATAATCATCTGCTGGTTGGATTAAGTCGACCACAATTGGAGTTATTCTTAAAGGTTGTCATAATAAAGCAAATGCACACACCTAACTAGTTCTAACATAGTCAACAGTAACAGCATTCTATTGCAGCGAATCACTTGAAATATACTACTTTCCAGTACTTGGAGGTAGAGTGATAAAAATGAACTATCCTGACACACTGATATTAACAGTATTTATTAACATATGTACTTTGCAGTGTGATATAATAGTAATAATAAAAAACACTAAATATATAAAAGCATAATGTGATTTTGTATGTAACGTTCCATTTCATATTTGAAAATTTACTGCCTCCTTACTTTAAATTTCAGTTTCTATTCATTTAAATTTACGGTTTGCTACACTTCTATGATTTTAAGGTTAGGCAGTCAGCCTTACCATATTTTATTAAATTCAGAAGTTTGCTTGTCTATATTCTTGCTGGTCCCGCATCTAGACATGTAATCTTTATTAATTAGAACTTTCCTGAATGTTGCTGGTTAAATGGTAATTAGTTAAAGTAGCCATGTTATCTTGGCTGCTCAAATTTATTCCTATTACATATTGGGATTTCGGTGATTATTTCTTCAGAATACAACTTTATAACTACATTGGTTAAAGAATTTCACTAGACATTTAGTGCTTGTTTGTGTTAGTTCTTCTCTGCTAAATCGAGCAGTTGTAAATTCCTGATGAAAAATGTGCTTTCCCTTTCTACATGACTTGCAGGTTATTGAAGGGTGAGATTCTTTTACTAGAATTGTTAATATTTTTAGCCCGAATTTGTACTCAATATTCTTCAATTCTTAGAACGAAAATTTTGTTTTGTTATACCACAGAAAATTACCTTCTCGGTACAGCATATTTTGTCTATATACCCATACTCTTGACAGCCTGCAGAAAAGAATACAAGATGATGATGACCGACAGTTTGCCTATATTCTAACAATGTTAAGAACAATTACGATTTATCTAATAATTTGTGGTTTTATTTTTAAATATACTATCGAAAATATCTTTCAGTAGCTCTATTAGAACGAAATCAATCTGCATCAATACAGAAAGTAAGTATTATGTAGGTTTCTGCCGCTACATATATATGATTAGTATTAATTGCTTGCTGAGTCAATATAGATTATTGTTAATTACGATGATTAAACCCACTTAGTTTGTTATCTTAAATTATGCAGCAATATTTAAGGGGGTATATACTTTCGTAGTTCTTTTGTCTCCAAAACACCTTCCGATTTGTTTGTTACTAGATATAATTAGTATTTAAGGAGTGGAGGACGTAAATGTTTGTCCTTACAATTTAATTTTGTTTTGCTGTTCAAATTTCTAGAAATTAATTATTATAGTTATATTTTGTGTGTTTTTTGTTTAATTATTCTTGCAGGTGCAGATGTTCGAAGAAAAATGTGAATTGGTTGGTGTGTACTGTTGCTTCGTTCTTTACACTCTCGCAAACTCCGGTGTTTAGAGCGGCATTCGTTTTCTTGCTCTTTCTCTCCCATTTCCTTTGTTATCTTATAATGAGGGTGAGCACTTTATTCTCATTTCGTTCTTTTCTTACTGGTCTGCTCGTATTGCAAACAACAAATAAATTACAAAAAGGCACATAAAAATAGAATTGCTATGCAAATTTTTACACTTAATGTTCAGTGACAGCTTTGAAAGTAAACCATGCTCCTTTCCAAACTTTCAATTTAAAACCACAAGATAAGCGATATCAATATAATGCACAAAACTAATTATACAGATCTTTACAAAAAAAACCTGTACAAAGTAATATAAATCAAAAATGTAAGAAAAAAGAACAAAATATTTATTAAACACTTACAACTGCAGAAATTGCAACACATCGGTAAATTCTTCTATTTTGTTACTACCAGGTATAGGTTTATCCTAAAAATATAAAAATATAAGCTGCTGACTACGGGTATTTCTTACCACACTCAAAATATATTTCAAATTGTGTGATAATATGCGGTCACACACTGCACTACTTAGATTCTCCCTTTCTACAATAATGAATTCGTTTAAAACACTATGAAGGGCAACCTGATACATGCTGAAAGCCATAACATATTACAAACATAGGATAACATTTATATACACGCACCTTTTATTTGTAAAATATTCTTTATCAGTCCGTTTAAGACAATCTACAAGCAGCTTTAGAATTTCTTCGGAATATTTTCTTATGCCAGAAGTGCCACTAAAATAAATTATCAAAAACAAAACAAAAACGTCGAGAACACATTTACCAAACAACCAAAGCCTTCAACAGATGCAATGAATTAATCTGAGTAGTATACAAAACATGCAAAAATCCGTCCATTTCAGCTAAACTTCCTGAATATTCATCTACAATAAGAACACGGCGAATAACATAAAATATGCTTGAAAAAGGTATACATTTTGTAGTTGGATATCTCTTTCTACAAATTTTATCACATAAATAATATCATTTCATAATATAAATCAATAAACTTACACTAATGCACATTTTAAAAAGAGCAACATTTCGTAACTGTTGTCCAATTTCTTTATTATTAAATTGTATCTGTACTGCACAATTAAAAGGCTCTGCATCTATTTCATATAGGTTCGAGTCAAATTCTCGTATTTTATCAAGAAATGCATTATAAAGCATATGCATTGTTTTACACAGTCGCTGAACGTATTCAAGCCACTGTTGTTTATGTACTATTCCATCTTTACCAGCAGTACCAACCTACAATAGATAAATTATCAGTTGAGAATATTCTATAGTTTTCAAACACAAAGCCTACTCAAAAAAGAAAATATGTATTCTTCCAAAGGGCCTCACTGTCGTCAATTTTGGAGTACAGATGTAAAAATAAAAATACACAATTACAACTTTATGGTTAAGTACTTGTTAAAATATTTAATAACTAAGAAATTGTTTTGCTCAAATAGGTTTATTTAAGGCTAAATGAAGTTTAATTATTTCATCTATAATCAGTAAACTACAATTTGATTATCACTAAAATATAATATTGTTTGTACAAAAGTTTTGACATTTTTAGATTTTAATGTGTTTATGCATTCATATAGTAGCTAATTAGGACAGTACCAGACATTTACATTTTCAGCATTCCTTTACAAACTATTCTTAATACATTTACTGTTATCGATCCATTGCACATCCGTGATGAGATAATACAAGCTTGCTACAGCTGCACTAGCACGTCCTGAACAGAGTTGAATTATTTTGGTTAGTATCACGTTAGCGTTCGAACTAAATTGTTGTGTGTTGGTGCTTGAAAATCTATGATTTTTGTAGCGCTTTATAAGTTTTGTTTGTGATTTTTTTGTAGTTTATTCTAAACTAACAATGAACTAAATTGAAGTTCAAACATCTAAAAACTTTAACAGATGAGTTGTTTCAAGGTACGATGACTTCTGATTCTCAAGTTGAAGAGAGCAGCGATTCATATATTCCTTAAGAGAACAAATCCACATCTGACATCGTTGCTGAAGGTAGTTTTACCAATTTACTTTTATAAGGTATATAAACTACACCAGCACATTTTTATAGAAAATGGTACAAACTGAGAGGCACTTGATAAGTTTGTCGAATCAGTACAGACCAAGTAAGTATAAGTGAGCCGGATTGGAAAGAAAATGATAAAAACTTCTAATTCTATAAAAAATCTAGGCTATTAGTAGATAGCAGTACAAACTTCAAGCCATACAATGTCAGCGTGTCTACTCGAACAATTGAATAAAAATTCAGTACTATTTCTATACTTTTCAGTACTTTAATTGAAAAAAATTCAGTACTTTTTGTTGCATGAAAAACGGAAAATAAGCATGATCAGAACATTCGAATATTTTAATTAGTTAAAAGTGAATATAGCTACATATTCAAGAATAAAGTGCATACAAAATATTTTTATTTATGAACTCTTCAGTCTCTTTTTTAATTTTTCTAATTCAGCATCGATCTTTAGTTCTTCTTCCTTGCACTTTTTTGTTACCTTAACTTTCTTTAACTCGAGTGTCTTGATATCAGCATGCAATTGTTGAACCTCTCGCTTCTTAGTAAGTTTTTCATTATGCTTAACTTTTATGCTTCTCGCTTTCTAGAAGATGCATTTCGAAACTCTAAAATTATCTTCTTAGAAATTGTAAATTCGGAAAGGTGTTTTATTTTAGAAGTTAAAATTTTGTCATAAACAAGTAGTTGGGCAACAAGCAATTCATTTAAAGTGTTTTCTACGAGGCAATCATTATTTATCAAAAACCCCTTTCAACCGAAGCATTGCCATGAAACATGATTAAATTTTTTTTAATAAAATTTAAAAATACAAATTCTGATAAGCCACACTCTTTACACAACCTCATTAAAAATATGTCCAATCTTTCTTTTTCTGGGGAATTGTTCCAGTTTTCCAAAGCATTCTTCTTGTCCATAATTGGTTATAGTTGTAACAATTACGATTTTCTGCTATTTAAATATACGCTTTCGTTTAATACACCTATTCAATAAATATTAAACTTCTATTGAAACCTTATATTACGAATTCATAGATAGTGCCCCATCTACATTTGAATAGTCAAAGTAAACTTTAAGTGCTCTTCTATTTGCTTGTATCTTGATTCAATATCCCCTTTCCCGGCGCATGCTTGAATAGTTAACATTGCCTCGTGGTCAAGCCATTTTGATATCAGCATGTAATCCGTATAAAAGTGTTATCGAGGGCCTGCAGGTTTTTAATTAAACATGCCGTCCCAGCAAGTAGTAAAGTGGAGTCAACGTATACCATCGGTTCAGTTTTAGTTGTAGCATCGACCTAAGATGGTTGTAAATATATTTCTACGGTAAGAAAATAATTCGCAAACTTACCTTTAAATTCAATTTTCCCGTTTGATTTCAGTGCAAGTTTTAAAGTACCAAGTATTAAATATGAAGCAAGTTTTTTAAAGTATGAAGTATTATGCTCGTGTTATGCAAGTTGCAGGTTTTAAGTATTAATTCCAAGTTTTAAAATATTAATTTCAAGTTTCAAGTATTAAAGTAATGGAAATTATGTATTATGTAAAACAATCGTTAACCATATGGCAAGTACGAGACTGAAGTAAAGTAAAGACACGTTTTAAATTCTTTTGGAAATTGGTTGAGCTTTAGATTCGGTTTCAATTGTTGCTAGGCAAAAGAGTGGAAACCCCTACATATGATTGGTTAGTATGAAGGTCAAATCCGGACCCCTGCGTCAGCAGCGCACAACTACAAGAGTAAGAACGCAGATGTTTTTAAAAAAAAAGCCCGGCTGCCAAGCAGATAGCCAGCGGTGAGTCATCCTCCATTTTATACCTATATTCTTTTCAAGGAACATTCATTTAAGATGTACAAATAATTTTCGCAGAAGCTATATATGTTTAATTTAAAGTTAATTCTCGAATTTTTGTGAAGGTTTAAAGATCAGTTAAATTGATTCACGTAAAATTTAGTTCAAAATTTAGTATTTGAATAATGCATAAATGACCTTACTATTTTCAAGGTATTTCTGTAAGATTATGTTTGAAGTTACAAAGTTGTATTAAAATGTTTGCATAACTAAACATGTGATACGATAAGAATTGTTTGCCGAATTATTGTGTATAACACATTTTGACACAACACCTGAAGTACAGCTTAATGCCGACAATAAGAATTTTTCTTTGATCTTTGATTTCATTAAAGATGTCTATTAAAAATATAGTTCTATAATCTATAAAAACTTTTTTTTGAGCATTTAATTTGTTTCTTGTAAACTGAACAGGATCCTATTCAAGTATCATGAATAAACTGTAACATAAAAAATGAAAATCATATATTTCTTATAGAGAATTAATGTAAATTATGCAATTAAAAATATCCCATGAATATTCAGAGATTAATGTTAAATCGTAATAAAGAAACTGTTTTGAAAGTCTCCGTACAGTTAGCTTTATATAAACAATGTATATATATATAAATTTTTTTAAATTAATAAAAAAAATAATAAGTTGTCGTAAAACTTTCTTTCTTTGAAGTCAGCAGTAATTGTCCTCCAGAAGCAAACATTTTACAAATATGAAATTTTGGTATTGAAGAAAGATATTATTAGTGTTAAAGTTAAAAGTTTTTTTTTGAAAGTATAATTTTGACTAGTGGATCTATTTATAATATTTTTGTGATAAAGTGACTAGGCTCTAACGAAGCCCTAGTTTGAGCATGTTTGGATGTGGTTAAATTTCAGATAGCACGAGATCGTCGTTCCTATTCCAGATTGCAGAGACAAAAGTACGTATTTTTTTTTATGTTGCTCGTCTTAAGGTTTTTTTTTCATTCGAAGATTTCCGTATCTGATCTTCGGATAGTTTCTTATCATAACACTCTTTAAGATACGGTGGCGTCCAATAAAATTTCTTTCGTTTTATCGTATACCATCCTACGACCCTAGCTCATAGCTCTGCCCTAAGTTGAAGAAGCTTAGCTGGCTGGAAGATCTCTTTAGAGGGACCCTTTTCTCTCAAAGCCATTTAACATCCTTTTTACTCTGGGCTTAACCGTCAAACAGGAACCCCTCGTAATCTATTGAGGCTCTGCCGTCTATATGGTAGAGCAGACATACTATTTACCTTTTGAGGAATTTAGTATGCTACATAGTGTTTTTTTACAATGTCTGCATTACATGCAATTATCTGCTTTCACGCAATAAATTCCTCTAAAGCAATATTTAACCTGGATGTTTTTAAGACGTTGCTATACATTACCATAGGTGACAAACAAGAAGCACCTTTGATAATTTTGCATTTCAAAGGACTTTTCTCTGTAATTTTTTGGAAAAAATGTTTTAGAAAAGCTAAACAATCATTTTTAAATTTAACGACATCAAGTTCCTTCAAACTCTTCACCTTATAAACAACAGATGGCCCAAAACCAATATCCACATTTGCAATTGACTTTAAGTGTGCAATTTTGGTTATATCAATTATTAGTTTATTGGGGTGTTTGCTTCATTTCTAATTTTCGCACTAATGAAACGACTTCTGATATTACGCAAAATAATATACAATTCCTGATATAAAAATGGTATTACGGGATCGTCTGATTGAAAAATTTTTAAAAACGGTTCAATTTCTACACATTGATTTAAGAAATTGTAATCTAGCTAGTAAAGTTTATCTGCTAGAAAACCTTTTATCTTTTGGAATGTTCTACTCTCAGGACACTTCTTTAAAGCAATACATTGTTCAACATATACCCCTACAGGTTTTATGATTTCAATGGCTCTGGTAATAACTGCTTGATTTTCCACCCAACGAATGCTGCAAAATCGTTTTGGAAATACCGTAGAACCAGAAAGGGCTGTATAGTTAGCATGTCTTGAAGGAAAGTCTTTAAGAAGATAATAGAGTGATCGTAAAAAATCATGCATTTCCCAGACCGTCTTTTTTTCTGCTGTTTTGAATGCCCCATGAATCACATGTATTCCACAAGTTCCAGTGGAAAACAGTTCAGGATCCTTACTGCTTTTATTTTTTAAATATTTGTGCAAGTCTTCAAGGATTCTTAGATTAACGTTAGGACCATCCATCCGTACCTGAACAATTTTTTTCAGAGACAAGCCCAACGAAGTTATAGATTTAATCAATTTATTCATTCAATCAGAAGCAGTTAGTTGCATGTTTCAAGAATGCCAAATTTAGATATTGTGTTTGTACAGCATCTGTTGCCTCATCGCAAAATCTGACAATTATGTCCATCTGACCAAGTTGGGATATTTTATTAAGACTTTCGTCAAATGACAAAGTATAAAATGTACTCTTTTAATTGGTTAGAAAGTTCGTTTTGGATATAAGGTCCTAGTCCATACGTTATAAAATAAGCTATTTTATCCTTATGAAGCTGTACATTTTTTGCAATCACGCTATCTGGAAACAGCAGGAAGAACATCGGTGACAGTTGCAAAACTTCTCTCTGAGGAATGTGTCATAACTTTGTGAATACACAATAAAAGCTCTGCAATACTTACTTCTTCTCTTTGTAAGTAGGTTAACTTTAATATACTACTATTGCCAGAATACGTTGAACTATCTTTTGTTAAGGAATTAGGTGCACTTGTACTTTCTACTAATCTATCACCATCAGCGACGACAAGTCCTGTATTTAAGCATTCAGTACCCATGCTAATTGTAGGCACTTTAAAAAGTGTACTTTGAGTCCCCATCAGTAAAGGTTGCACAATTTTCAAATGTTTTCTACCTTTTGCGCGTGTTTTAACACAATATATACCACCTTGACTACCATCAAACTCCTTTCTGCACATATTACAAAGCGTGCGAAATTTATCTTCACACGGCCGTAACCACAATCTACACTTCTCTAAATCTAACCATAACGGATTAAACTGGCATTTACCGGGCATATTAATAAAAAAAGCACTACAGTGCTAAATTTGTTTCAAAATATTAATAAAAACTCTCGCAATTTAAATTAGCAGCACATAATAAAATCACCGCCGCCGTGTTGTAACTTGTATTTTTTATTTTACCATCTAACAGATCTAAGATAAATAACAGTTGAGTATGCTAAATTTAATCTTTTAATAAGTATAATGAGCAAGAAAAACAATAGCTTCCTTCTTTGAAGTAAGTTTAAAAAAATGCAACTCTGAAGGAATGGTCCAGAAAGATCCCCTTATGACTAATACTCATGATAACAAGAAGGGATGTTTAAACTAAAAATGTAAAAAACCGTCAATTCAATCAACGGTAAA
The DNA here is from genome assembly GCA_036346225.1 of Platerodrilus igneus. Lineage (NCBI taxonomy): Eukaryota > Metazoa > Arthropoda > Insecta > Coleoptera > Lycidae > Platerodrilus > Platerodrilus igneus. Next base: position 5,629,298 of record JARFIW010001503.1, on the reverse strand, counting down.
ACAGTTGAGTAATTGCGAAGTAGGAGGGCGTGGAAAACTGTCAGAAATCCATTTTGTTGGCTAGTAAACTAGAACACTGATAAAAATTTTGAAATAATTATGTTTATCTTCTGCTAACAACTACAAATTTTGCCACTGAACAACTGAACTACTTGCATTGGAAAATAATTTAGAGATTACCATGTTTCTTATTGATGTTTTTAATAAGTTTTAAATTGAATTGAGGCACGCTTTCGCCAATTCCTTTTAGACTTGTAAAGTGATGATATATCAATTATCAACAGAGATGTATTATTCAGATCAATACGTGCAGAAATAGACGGCCCTTGCTAGAGTGCCTAAAGATCCAGCATTAAAGCACTTAAATAATTTAATTGAGAAGAATGGATTTAGCCTGAAGAGAGATGTAGTGTAACTTGTTTTCGATTATGAATGTATTTATGGCCGTTGTATCATCCGTTCGGGCAAATTTTAGTAGTAAAACATTTTTAACGATAACCTAATACCTGCACACTATTTTCGCTATATGTACCTATATATTTTTAGGCACTTTAGCAATCACGAAAGTTTTATTTTATACACAATGAAAGACTACAAAATAAAAGTCAGACTTTGTAATGTCTAAAAGCAGACGCTTAATTTCCGTACGTGAAGTATAAATTCTGCACTTTTCCACATATCCGGACTTGCTCTACAAAATCAGCATTTTTTCAGTACTTTCCGGATTTTCCGTACCAGTAGACATCCTGAATGTTTTTGCATATTGGCCGTTGACAGATTTTTTGAGTAAATAGTGAACGAAACTAACAGGTAGAGTCCATTTTTCTTGCCAGTCCATTTATACAAACTTGCGTATACCAAAATAGACAAACATTTGAATGCCCAAACTATTACAGTTTATATAATACTGGCACTATAAAATTAAATAAATTACGGGACTATTGGTAAAGCAGTTGACTGTTTACAGTAGACTGTTTTTCAAAGCATACAAGCCACGATTGTTTACATTTTTTTTAAATCCCGATTTCGGAAAAAGAGCCTACGATCCTTTATAACACTCAATAGTATATTAAAATAAAACAGAACTTATAAAATTTACATTAAATTACATCTAACACGGACAAAAAAAAGATAGTAAAATTATCCAATCATTGTTTCGGTAACATTTTAAAACATCAAAAAACTCTAATCTAGGTCAACTTATATCTAACATCCCTTAAACATCATCATAATCATTAGTTCTTCAGTCCTAGAACTGGTTGGATGTGTACTTTCATTATTTTATATTCTGAGCTAACCTCTACACATTTTCTTGAAATTCCCACAGTCCACATCTTTCACTATCTGTGTGCAATAGTCTAATCTGGGTCTAACTCCACCTCTCCTTTTTCCTTCTCTGCTTCTAATATATCCAGCACTATTCCTTCATGCCTTAAAACATGTCCTACTATCATATCTCTCCTATTTTTTTTACTGTTTTCCACATATTTCTTTCTTCTCCTACTATTTCTAGTACCTTTTTGTTCTTAACTTTGTCTGTCCATAATATCTTCACCATACATCTGTATCACCACGTTTCAAATTTTTATGTTTTTGCTGTCTGTTTCTCCTACTGTCCATGTTTCACAGCCGTACAGTATTTGCACCATGCATATACTTTCGGCAATCTTTTCCTTGTTTCTACGTTTGTTGTTGCTTTTTTTTTGTTACATGCAGTACGTCCTTGTGTTAATCTTTTTTTATGTATCTTTTGCATTTTCCCCTTCTATTATTTTCTATAAATATACTCTAATTCACCAATATTCAATGGTGCACAAAGGGGGTTAAGCAACCTATAAAGATATAAAATTTTAAATTAGACGGCAAGGAAATATATGTTTGTTTCTAGAAAATTCCAAACCGAAAGTGATGCGATATTATGAAATTTAGAAGAGGTCGGTAAAAAATATAAATAGCCAGCAACTCAAAATTTTCTGAAATAATTTAAATTGAAAGTGTCACAAATCATATTTGTAACAAGAGTGATTTTTTTGAAATACTTAATCTATTTCAAGAGCGGCACTCTTTTATTACAGCTAACTGTGATACTGTTAAAGTTTTAGGAAAAGACACTGTTAGCAATATAGCAGACATAATGGTCACAAAAGAAAAATTAATTTGGATGATGTATGGCTCCCAAAATAAAAATATTTTCTGTGTTATCCGCTCGTGATCAAAATTCAAACAAGGAATTTGTTTCGAGTTTCGAAACTTATAATCTTACTGTGGATGGTTGTTCTGTACTCATTGGTACAAGAAATAAAAACAATGATCTGTTAAAATTGACAGTCAATAATGTGTATTCTGAAAAAAATGTTCAAGTCAATGTAACATAAGACAGAAAATTTGCTTCAGGTGTATCACGAAAGGCTGGGTCATACAGATTGTGATTCCATGTGGTCTGAAGACTATTCAAAAATAATTGTAAATGTAACAAAAGATATTTCCTGTTAATGAATAACTTAGGTATGATATTTCACAATAACAAAATTTTGGACACTTCTATCTGAGGCTTTGACTGATACAATCCTATAAAAGTTGAAAGTGCAACAAATGCCAAAGACTTTTAAATGTTGTGCACTTAAAATATTAGTGCTGTAAATATAATCAATTCGCTTTAACTTTAGGATGACGTTAAATGTAGTAATGAAGTGGCAACTACATACAAATGAATACCTAGGATTCCGCTTGAAGGATACTGTCATTTAACACAACAACGATTGGCAATTCTGTACGGTATTGCCACCAATTCCTCTTGCAAATCAAAGCATTTGGCATTCGATATCTGCCAATGGGAATATTCATTCGTATACCTTTTATTAAATATATTACATTTTTAACTAACATTGGCAATGTAGCATTTTATCCAGTTGCGACGTCATTAGTTAAAGCGAATGGGCAATAGCTAGATATCATTATTTTAAAAAAGCTTTGTATTCATTAATACAATAAGATTTTATATAAAAAATCAATGTTATTTGGATTGAATTAATGTTGGAAATTCAACTGATCCAACATACTTTTCTGCAATTTTCATATCCAACATTACTCTCTTATTCAGCTGTTGGATATTTTGTAAATCTTGGAAATCCTGATGAAAAGATTGTGAAGAGCATTTTGATGTAACAATTGGGAATGCAACTAGGATGTATTGTATTGTATTGTGTATCTTTATTATTTAAATAGCATTTATACAAATAACTATTAACTCCAGAAGTAACTTTAGCGAGATTTGGACCATGAAGTCCACTCTTACACCTAACTAGAGATTACTTCAAAATTGACAGAAAAATAACTAAATAAAAAAATATATTAAAAATAAAAATAAGCATTTTTACAGTGTTTAAATAAATAAATAAATATATCTTTGCCATACACATACACACTCGCATGTATGCGCACTCGCACCCATGCTCATACATACAAATACCAAAACGCTCAGTCACACAAAGGCACTTAATAAATAAATTAATAAATATAAATAAATAGATATACCTTTGCCATACACATACACCACGCGTGTTTGTACACTCGCACCCATGCTCATACATACACATAACAAAAACACTCAATCACACAACAGGCACTTAATCTCAGAACCCATGCATCCTAAATGTAACTACTGTTGCGATAGTAGATACTCCCGATACGTTTGTCGGAACTTAGAGATTGTGGTAGAATTTCTTATAATGGCAGAAATCGAGTTCCACAGTGAAAAACTGGAACCACAAAAAAGGAATGATACATTTCAGTTCGATGATGTGGAATTTTCAACTGGTTATCATCTCTGATGTTGTAGTGGCCATTAGATAAAGGTGAAAATTTTGTAGTAAGGTAGTTTGGACCAATCCAGCGTAAAAACTTAAACAACATTATCGCTTAATGTAATTTCCTCTTGTTATGCAGCTTCAACCAGGATAATTTCTTAAAAAATGGTGAGACGTGATCATAGCGCTTAGTATCAAATATAAAGCAAATGCAGCTATTATGAACTTTTTGCACACTATCCCCACTAATCTGGGGCAGATTATTATACACAACATCTCCATAATCGAAAATGGGCTGGATTAGGGCCTGAACAAGTTTGATTTTTAAGCTAATTGATAAAAATCGCCTAATTCTATTGAGACCATGCAGCGAAGCAAAAACTTTTTGACATGTGTATAGTGTGTGGCTCAAGATAGGGTCGCCTCAATAACAACGCCAAGACTTTTAACGACCGGACAAAGTTTGATTAGCGACCCACCCAATTGAAGAGGCGGGAGTATCGATTGGTCAGTTTTACCTAACAATTTGGAAGATCCGATTACAATTGCTTCACATTTAAAAGGATTTATTGTTAGTTGGTTTTCGTCTCCCCACAATTTTATTCTAGCAAGATCAGAATTAATGTTGATAAATGTATTTAGTAAATCATTAGGATGATGGTGACAATATATTTGAATGTCGTCGGCATAACAATGGTACTTACTAAATTTGATAACTTTATTAATATCATCAATATACAAGGAAAACAGAAAAGGACCAAGCACACTTCCCTTGCCTGTAGATTCACCAAATTAGAAAACTGATTTCCTTCATCATTGACAACACGTTGTTCACAGCAGTTAAGGTGTGATTTAAACCATTCGAGAGCGTTATTGGAAAAATTATATAACATTTTAAGCTTCGCAAGTAATATTGCAGAATTAACATTATTAAATGCTGAGCTAAAATCTAATTGCAGAAGAACGGTAAGCTGTTTTTTTATCCATGGCTTGCTTAGTATCATCAATTACACAAATTAAGGATGTAGAGGTACTATGGAATTTGCTAAAACCAAACTGGTATTTATCAAAAAGGTTATTTAGGTGTAAATAGTAAAGTAGTTGATCAAGAGCTATATATTCAATTAATTTAGAGAGGGTTGGAAGGATACTAATTGGGCGAAAGTCAAAAGGAGATAAAGGACTGTTCTTCTTAGGTAACAGACAAACCAACGCTTGTTTCAGCATTCAGGAAAAGTACTTGCTAAGAATGAACAGTTTACAATAGACAGAAGGGCCTCCATTAGACTAGGAAGTATATATAGAATCATTGATTTAGATATTCCATTGACCCCTATTGCGCTCGCTTTGATGCGCTTAAACGCTTTATGGACAGTATCCTTATTTACAGTTTGAAAATAAAATTTATGGTATACAGGAGAATTTAAGGAAGTGATATTTTTAATATTTCTTTCGATAAGAAACGGGCCTGCATAGATTATAGCTACAAAGTGATCGTTTAATTCATTTAAACTTAACACATTTGGTGAACGAGTGGAATGTTTACCAACTCCCAACGTTTGTAAGTCTATTAAATTTGACGACAGCAAGTACAAATGCCGTAACTTAGAATTACGGATTAATTGTTTAGTTTTAATTCAAAGTAACTTATAACGTGAATGATTTTCCAACGTAGGTAGTGGTTGAAACTGAACTGCAGCAGCGTCTCGTAAACGTCTCATTTCCTGTATTTGATCATTTAGCCACGGTGCTTTAGGCTTTGTAATCCGAACCATTTTAATTGGAATAAATTTCGGTAGTTTTGCTGAATAACATACATATATAAAATCATGTTTAGACAGTTCAAGAATGGGGAATTGGCCAAATTGAATTGCTTTTTCTTTCTTTATCAGTATTATATGATCTATACTTGAATGCACCTCATGAGTGGCAGTGATTAGATGGTGAGTTGGCATAAGAGGCAGCAAACTTAAGTTGCATGAATTTATAATATTTCGTAAACACCGAACGTCATAAGTGTCCTTAGTGATATTTATATTGAAATCACCTAGTACAATGATATCACTATATACTGGTATGAACTGAAATAAAATATCCTCAATGTCAGATAAATAGCCAGTATTTGGTGGACAATATATAGTGCCAATCAGGATTTTCTGATGCATAAACGAAATCTCAACAAACATGTATTCGGGCCTAGCATGATATGCAGATTGCGAGCGAGCGATCGACTTAGCACATAGGTCCTTCCTGACATATAAAGCTACTCCACCGCCACGTTGTTTGGTTCTATCATTTCTTAGTATAGATATCCGCGCAGATTCACTAGGGTATCTGGAAGTGAAGGTATGAGCCAAGTTTCGGATATAGCAATGCAATGTGCTCCACTAAATTCAAAGACATTAGAAAAGTCATCGAATTTGCTTAATAACGACTCCGAGTTCACATGACAGCAATGAAAAGCCCTTCTGTCGTCATAATGTCTGTTGTAGATGAGACGAAGCAGATGGGATGCTGGGCAGAAGAGACAGAACATCGGGTTCCTCATCTGGGGTATCTACATTGATTCTGCAAAGGTCTGAAAAGTATTCCGCCATTGCAAAAGGAAAAGTTAAAAGAGAGAATAAAACAGGGTTTACAGATTAAGCGCCTGCACAAGGAATCATACAAGGGTATAGAAAAACAACTAGATACATAACTAATCTTAAACCTACTGGGTACATAATTGAAGCAAGAGTCCTATAGTATTTACGCTCCGAACAAACAGGCTGTATTGAGGATAAATGAATAATTATTATCCAAAATGCAAAAAAAGGAAAAATTAAAATTATTTAATCAAATAATATTACCCAACCATAACGATATAGATGTAATCGTAATAAGACCTAGTTATGTAGATTGTTGTGATCCGTGCTGTTGGCTACAAGTATTGTAATGCTTAGTCGTGTTATCCAAAGCCTTACGGGAATCCCGAGCCTTAAAATGTTCCATAGTGGTGATGAGAAATTTTTTTCCTGCTTGAAAAACATGTATTTTTCCGTCTTGAGTCGAGGTATGCCTAGGACCAAAAGTTTCCTTACAGGAGTTATAGAGTGCTAACTGTCGTCTAGTGCGGAACTCGGTTATGAGATACGGCATACCTTTAAGGCACTTTTTCCACTCCCAAACACGTCTAATTTGATAAGACATAAATTTCACGATAATAGGGCGTGTTTTTTACCATCATTACTTCGTGTGCCTAGGCAATGATGCCAATCAATACTATTCAATGAAAAATTGTTGATCTTTAATGTAGTGTTTACAAAATTAACTATTATATTATTGACGTCGATCTTGGAGTTGTCTTCCTTAATACCGTGGAAAGCAAGCAATTACTTTGTGAGTAAGCGTCTAGAGCATCAATTTGTTCACCAACGTCAACGATCAGTCCATCGAGGCAACTTTTCATTGTTGACATGCAATCGATAATATCATTTATGAAACTATAAAATTTCTTGCACAAACTTTCTAAGCTAATTGATGTACTGTCTTCCCTGTTGTCTTTGGAATTATTAGAAGATGCTATAAGCAGTTTATTTTCGAAATTGCTCATTTTATTAAGAAATGTACGCTCAAATGTTTCGAAATATACGCGCGAATCCATTCTAGCCTACAACTTATAAAATGAATACACTAGCGCGATATTAAAGTTCAATACAAATACTGATAAGCGGCAGCTGCTAACAGATTATGTTATTTAAATGGATGTCTTTGGTATATTACAATATTTGGTTTAATTTAATTTATAGTAAGTATACAAACCAGTAAGTATTTAGAAAACACACTGAAGTAAATCGATCACAATACTTTGTTCACTCACTGTAGTGGGAATTAATAATTAGCTAACTTAATTACTGAGTTATATGAATTTATATTTGGACAAAAAAGAAAAGGTTTTTTTTTATTAATAGTTGTATTAACTTTTAATAAATATTATAGATGCATAGTAAATCAAAAATATCACACCAGAGAGAATAACCTAAAGAAACAGAAGGCATTTGTTTTAAAGTTAAATGTGTGTGATTGCATTCTTGTTACGTTTTGTTTGTATAAAAAGGGGTACTCAGGAGTTATGTTACGAACCCACCCTAGATTTATACCCATACTACTGACTGAGTCTTATGCAATAAATAATTGAAGTAATTGCAAGGATCACTGATCATTTAGGAAGTTGTTTGTTATTTTCATAAACTTCATATTCAGTAAAGGATAATTGGTTTTATTTTTTTAATATATACATAAAGCTAATAAATTAATGTTATTATAAATTATAAATTATAAATAAAGCTGCTGAGCAAGATCATGTAATGGTACATACAGGGTGATTCACAACTTTATGGACATATTTTAACGGTTGCTTAAGAATGGGTCATAGATTGGTACTTATGTAAAAAAAATATTTTTTAAAAACTAAAATTCAACATCCGGTTTCTAGGATAAGTATAAAATTAGGGAGGCTACCCACCACATGTTCTAATTGAAATTCCTTTGTTGGTGATCTTCTGTATAATTTTTATTTATTTATTTATTTATCGTAAACGTTTATGGTATGGTTCGGGGTTTAAAGTTTACAAATCCACGAATTGATGTGCTTTATTATAAGCAATGCCAATGACGCCAACGGGACGTTTCAAATGTTTATATATCACTCATTAATAAACTGTATTTTCTAGTTTCAATGCAAACAATGGGTGTTCTACTTTACAGGTAGTAAACTTGTAAAACACTATTTTAAAAGCTAGTAACATATTATAGGCAGTTGCAATTCTTTTTGGTGTCAATGTTGACAATATTTGATAACCGCAGTCATAAATTTAAAAGGATCAAATAACAGTAAGCATTTATTGGTACACAATAAAATTCGTTGTTTGATGTTTATTCAGTTCCAACTTTATCCTACTTTTACTTTCTATGAATTTTAAAATTGTAGGAAACATCAAAGATTTTGCTGTTGAAAGTAGTGTTTTATAAGCTCGCTACCTGTAAAGAGAACACCCATAAGTTGTCTACTGAAGGAGCAATTCTCCTATACTTAAAAGTAATCAACTTGGTAGGGTATTATTCCAAACTCTATTAATCAATTTGATGCCTTATTATCAACGATTAACTATACTACTCAACTTTTGCATGTTATCAGTTTTGATGGTAATGGCAAACTGTTCTATAAAAAAATATCTTTCCTCCATACACGATAAGATTTCTTTGACAGAATTCGGGCAAATGAATTAAGACAGCAAATTAAAATTACTTGAGTCGTTTTTCTCTATCTAATATATGTAATACTATCTTACTAAAACGTTAACTAACCAGAAGGGGTTATTTATTTTTTGAATTGGCATAGTTTTGCGCTTGGAATTTTTTTGTTCCAAGACAATGAAATCATAGACGCCAACCTTATACATTATTAATCAAAATAAATGAATCATAAAACTGCACTACTTAGAATAAAAAATAAAAATGATATCAATTTAACCTTAAAACCCCCATAATGAATTTGACAACCTCTAAGTATTGTAACAGTATTGTAACAGAATAAGTAATTTCCAGTAGAGTATTTTCTCATAGGTAAGGTGTTATTAAGGTTTTAAATTCAGGCCAATCGATCTATAAGGATCGAAATATTTTGTTATTGTGAGGCACAAACAGTGTCTTATATATTATTTTTTTTGTGTGACATCTTCTTGCAGGTCCGACATCGCGGAAGCTGGAGCAGAGGTCCAAGAGGTTTCCAGAGGTATTGTTTATTGTGGTTTGTAAGTTTTTTTTGATAATCATTATATCCTATAGGTTTCTGCGTCTTCCTGTAGGATACTTTAGTTTTGCTTATTGTCTATATAGATGCAGTGGCGTCCATTTACCTTTTTTTGTTCCCGTTTGTAGTCGAGCCTACCATATACCCACGCCCAAACTCATTGCTCACCCATGGGGTAATTCCCAGACTAGACCGCGAATATAGTAAAGAAGGGCTTTACACCTTATGACAAACCAATTAGAAAAAAAACTAGTAACATTTCACTAGCGCCCAACCAACGTGGAGCGTGCAGTAGAGAAAAGCTTCATTTCCAAGTAACATTTCACTGGCGCCCAACGTGGGGCTCGATTTCGTTGATGTTTGATTTATAAAAATTAGTTATTTCAATATCCCTTTAGTTGGTAAACTCAAAATTAATTTGGTTATAAATTTTCATAGGATTTATATCGTGTCTGGAACCTCAAGTCTTTTATGCATTAGTTATTTGAATGTCACAACAGGTTTGATTCGCATTAAAGAAATTTTTTTGTCATATTGAGTTGGTCAAGAAATAAAATAACTTTAGGTTGTCAAAATAAATTTTTAAAAATGGCTGAAACATTTCAAATTGTTCATTTACTCAAAGAAGAGCTGGAATATGAATTAAAAATCCGTGGAATAGAAAGTGCCAGGCCGGTTATGGAAAAGAGAAAATTCTAGGTAGATTGTTGGCGAAAGAAGTAGGGAAACCTGATTGTTTAGTAGATCTGTCAGTATACAGGGTAGAATTTGAGGAAGAATGTAGAGATAAATGCTACCATCGATTCAATAAAACATTTGGTGTTAGAATTTGAAGGTGATTCGGAGATTCTATCTTTAAAAGAGTACTTTCTAGGCTTGTCCATGTATCGTGTCGAGTTAAACGTATGAGACTCCCGTCTGACAAACTGAAAGAAGCTGAACTATCTAAAAGGAATTGTTAGCAACCATCCTTACTGTCGAAGCTGAATTGTACGAGAAGGTGAAGCCGAGCCCAGGGTCAAGCAGTGCAAGTGATGCAAGTCACACAACTTCGTTAGCAGTAGCTGCACCTATGTATACGTTCCCATATTTTACACCACCGATCCCTGTTGGCTCTTGGTCAGTTAAATTTTCAGGAGACCCCAAGCAGCTGTATTTCTATTTGGATAGGATAAAGGAGTTGGCACATTCACGTAAGGTATCATATAAAGACTTGTTTGAGTCGTCTGTCGAATTGTTCGTCGGAAATGCTTTAGTGTGGTTTAGGAGTATTAGAGATTCCGTAAAAGATTGGGAAGCCCTTGAGAGTAGGTTGAAAGAAGATTTTTTACCCGCTCATTCAGAGGAAGAGATCTGGGAGACAATAAAAAATCGTCGTCAAAAGAGGGATGAACCAATTGTTCTATTCGTTGCTCATGTAGAAAGTTTATAGACTACCCCATACCCCAGCAGAGATTACAAAAGTGAGGATACTCAGGAAAAATTTATTACCAGAATTCATATCGCAACTTGCTCTTTCAGATATTGAGGATACAGCTACGTTAATAAAATTATGCAAAAAATTGGAAGAGGCCATGATGTTGAAACAAAAATCAGTTTTCAGTCAGTCGACTAGCTCCGCTAAATTTCATAATAGTGCTAATTCGTCAGTAAAGAATAAATACCCTATTTATTTGAAAGATTCTTCTACATCAGAAGCTCGTGTTGATAATCAAAAAACGTGTGCTCCACAAGTTCAGACTATAAGTAATAATAAAACTTTTCCAGTACCTACCCATGCTAGTTCTTCAGGTCCAACAAAAATTATTTCAGGGTGTTGGAATTGTTCGCGACATGGTCATTCATTTCGGTATTGTAGATTCCCAAAGAGAATTTTTTGCTACGGTTGCGGTCATAAAGGAGTTACACGTGATAAGTGTCCAGCATGTTCAAAAACGAGTGAGGAGATGGATGTTGCGCGCGGCATTCCATTCCTTCTCAAAAGGCGGCAGTTATGGTTTGTGAACAGAAGAATTATTTTTGTAAAAAGAGTGGTCTGAATGGTTAAAAGTAGTAAAAAATTTTTGTCGTACTAACCCTCAGCCCAAAACTGATTCGTTATTTGTTGAAAAATCTGGTGATAATCGGCCATATGTGATGGTTAAATTATTTGATATAGATGTCACTGGTCTTTTGGATTCAGGATGTACTACATCGGTAGTTGGGTCTCTTGCTATTCCTTTAATCAATAGGTTAGAGTTAAAAATTTTCAGGTCACAGAAACAAGGTATTTTTACAGCGGATGGAGCTTTGAAACCAGTCGAAGGAATCGTAGATTTGCCCATTTCAGTAGGAAAACAATGTCGTGTTCTTAATGCTCTCGTAGTGCCATCTTTACCACACGCATTTATATTTGGTAGTGACTTTGCTAAGCTATTTGGATTGATAGCAAATTTTAAAAATAATTCGTGGCATGTGCAAGGCGATGCGGAAAGTATGTGGGTCCATCATCAGTTCCCCTAAAATATAGTGACTGTTTACTCAATTTGGATGATTTGTCGATTAATCAGAGGTCACAGGCGCAAACTGCCATAGATTCATTTCGAGAAATTTCTAGTGCTGATAAATTAGGGCGTACTAATATGATTGAGATGGATATCGATACAGGAGATGCAAAACCCTTCAGGAAAAGACCCTATGTTATGTCTCCCTATATTAGTAAAGAGTTGGATAAGGAGTTAGATGAAATGATTCGATTAAAAGTAGTAGAACCTTGTCAGAGTCCATGGAATTCGCCTGTGTTGTTAGTTAAGAAAAAAGATAGTAAAGAATATAGATTTTGCTTCGACGGAAGGGCATTGAACGATGTTACGGTCCATGACAGTTACCCTCTTCCTAATATAGATAGAATCCTAGGGATGTTACGTAATGCTAATTATATTTCTAGTCTTGATTTGAGAAAGTCATTTTGGCAGGTCCCTCTTAGTGAATCGTCGAAAGATAAAACAGCGTTTAGCGTTATTTCGGGACAGTATAGATTTGTGACGATGCCGTTCGGTCTAAAAAATGCTGCACAGACTCAACAGCGTTTAGTTGATGCAATTTTCGGTCCGAAATTCGAACCATACGTTTTCTGCTATTTGGATGATATAATTCTGTGCTCATCGACGTTTGAAGAACACCTAAAGTTATTGTACGAAGTCAAGGAACGCATTCGAGAGGCAAATCTAACGTTGAATTTAGAAAAGTGCGAGTTTTTAAGAAGTCACTTAAGTTTCTCGGTTATATAGTAGGGTCAAATTCTTTAAGGACGGATCCAGATAAGGTGTCAGCTATGGTCAATTTTCCACGCCCAAAGACCACCACTGAAGTTAAGAGATTTCTTGGTATGTGTAGCTGGTACCGTCGTTTCATTAAAGACTTTTCATCTTTAGTTTCACCAATCAATGATCTAGTCAAGAAAAGAAAAAAAGGTCAAGTCGTTACGTGGACTTCAGAAGCAGAGGCTTCCTTTGTGTCGATTAAAGAGGCTTTAGTGTCTGCACCACTTCTGGCTCAGCCAGATTATTCTGTTCCTTTATTATTGAGTGTGATGCAAGTAATACGGGTCTAGGTGCCGTATTAATTCAGAATGTCAGTGGAGAAGAACGTGTTATATCGTATGCCAGCAAAACCCTTAATCGAGCTGAACGAAATTATTCAACGACGGAGAAGGAGTGCCTTGCGGTAATCTTTGCCATTGAAAAATTCCGTCCATGGGTTGAAGGAGTTCGTTTCACGGTCGTAACCGATCATTTTTCGTTGCTTTGGTTGAGTAATTTGCAGAACCCTACAGGAAAGTTAGCTAGATGGGCTGTAAGGTTAAGACAACATTCGTTTGAGTTGGTACACAGGAAAGGAAAGTTTAACGTAGTCCCTGACTGTCTAAGTCGTGCAACTCCGGATGAAAAACATGTTGTAAATTTAATAGAGGTCAAGCTTGATAATTTAGAAAATTGGTATGTGTCGTTACGTAAGAAAATTTTGGCGTCGCCTGAAAATTACCCTCAATGGAAAGTTGAGAATGATTTTGTTTTTAAGTTTATCCCATCAAATTTGCCTATGTTGTCAAATGTAGTAGAGTGGAAATATTTAGTACCGAAAGTTCAAAGGGAAGAAGTCATTAGATCGTGTCATGACCCCTCAGTTGCAGGACATTTTGGGATCTCAAGACAATTGCTAGAGTCCAAGAACATTATTATTGGCCCAAGATGAGTTTAGATGTGTTGAAATTTTGTCGTGCATGTTTAGTGTGTGGTGCGCAAAAATCTTCTAATGCAGGTCCTTTAGGCTTAATGGGAAAGGAGAAAGAGGCCAAGTTTCCATTTCAAATTATCGCGCTAGATCTTATGGGTCCATTCCCTCGCTCAAAATATACAATTCTACATCCTATGCGCAGTGCAAAGTCACATGTAATTGAACAGTTTATAGAACAGAAAGTGTTTTTAATGTTTGGTGTGCCCCAATTTATTATTTGCGATAATGGTTCAAATTTAGCTGGTCGAATTTTTAAGTCATTATGTAATAGGTTTGAAATTCAAAAGATATGGTATAATGCTGTTTATGCGCCACAATGTAATTTTGTTGAGAGGATTAATAGGACGGTAGGGACAGCTATTCGATCCTATCTCAAGAACATGATACCTGGGATACCGAGTTAGCGCAGATTCAATTTGCAATTAATTCTGCTAAGCATGAGTCGACGGGTTATACTCCGAATTTTTGGTTTTGGCCGACACGTCCCCATATCCGGTAAATTTTACGGTAGTGGATTTATTCCTGAAGCTGATGTTGAAATCGTTCCTGGTAGTCGCCCATTATATGTTTAAGACCACCAAGGTATATTTAAAGTATTTGAAGACGTTCGTGCGAATCTGCATGTGGCTTATCGAAGGTCAAGCAATCGATATAATCTAAGGAGGAGGAACATTTCTTTTGAGGTTGGCAGTAAAGTGTGGAGGTCCAATAAGGTGCTGTCGAGCGCGGCTAATAAATTTACTGCTAAACTGGCTCCAAAATTTATTTTGAGTGTAGTCAAAAAGAAGTGCTCGAATGTGGTGTACGATCTAATTAATCTAGATGGATCAAAAGCAGGCAGGTGGCATGTCAAGGATCTAAAACCCTATTCTGTCGTAGATCCAGAATATGTACCAGAGGACTGATTGGTCGTCTTTAGTATTTGTGTCGTAAAGGATATATTATAAATTTGGTTATGGGATAGAGTGGTGATGATGAATTGAAGGCTTTTGCCAGTATATCGTTGCTGGTAGAGATTGAAAGTTTCTCAACTAGTGTTGTTTTAAATGTGCACTAATGGAATATTTAGTAGTAGTAGACGAGAAAGACAAAAGTGTTGTTTTGCCCGTGTTGTTGCTGTAGCCCGTAGTGGAGCGAAACAAATATTTGTTGCTTCATGTTGGTGGACGTATTTTGATCGCGTCATGTGTTGTTATGTCTAGAGTAAGCGAGGAAGGTAGGTGCTGTTTGTTGTTGTAGGTCGGAGTAAGCTAGTTGGTGAGGCCATTGTAGTATTGAGTAGCTTTGGTTCGAGATGTTTGGTGTGGCCACAGTAGAGTTGAGGATTTTTTGAGACTGGAGTGTCCCAAAGAAAAGAGTAGCGATTGGGCTATGAATAGCTATAAGCTGTAGAAGCCAAGTATTCATTAGTAGGCTACAATGAGTATGGAATGTTGGCTTGATGAGCAGTTTATTTTGGTAGAGGTAATAATCAAATTTTGCTGAATGTATTGAGCTGGAATTTTGAGACCAGCAAATACATAATCATTGTTGGAACTTTATTGATATTTATGTATATAGATGTGAGTTTTGATTTACTATTAATATTAGTAAGGTTATCGTGTCAAGGGTAGTAGTAGGAAAGTAAATCTTTTGTTGTTATTTTGCGATAGTTCATGTCAAGCTTTTGTTTGAATTTCAAGTTATATTTTGAAAAGTAAGTTAGTTTTTAGTTCCCCGTTTGGTTGCAACTCGAGTGTTAGACTACAATATTTTGACTTTTACCGATTATGACTTTTACCGATTACGACTTACCTATACTGACTCCTGACGGATGTGTGGTACGCAGAGTTACCTACACACTCATTTAGTTGCACCCATTTTCCTCTTCTTAATTCAAGAGGTCGCTCATAATTCTTTTTCGGTTCAGAGGTCAAAGTGCAAACTTACTTTGCCCTTACTTAAATTAGTTAGGATGCTTCTTTTTTGTATTTATCTTTTGGTTAAGGCGATAGTTTTCGTCTATAAAAAAAATCTTCTCGGTTATGTATATATTAAGATATAATTAACCTCAAAGTTTTTTTCTTTTTTGATCGGAGGCAGTGTAACAAAATTTTGTTACATTTCATATCTCTGAAGGAAAACAGTTCTAACTGTTATTATTTTGCGAATCTGTCATTTAGCGTGTAATCGTTAATTAATTTAATGTACTATAAAGAAGAACAACTCTTTCCGTTTATATTATTTTTACCTATAAAGAGTATTTAATGGAGACTCCTATACTCTCGATATCGTGAATACCTTGAACGTAACTTGAGTTACATAAACTACAGGCGTTTTGACGTCCGCTAGAGCAATTGTTAAACATAACGCCTGCGCGAAAATGACGCGAGGACTAAGAGCGTTGGCAAGTAAGGAACACGGCCATCTTGCAAGCAACCGCGGGTACGTAGACTTCGCTTTTGAAAATGGTCAACTCCGCTTGTAAGTGGGAGCTAAGGATAGCTCTAAGAGAGTGGTAGGGCTTCTAGGTTGTCGCGCGGAGGCTTCACGAAGAGCTCTCGTGTAAGCCGCCCAGTCAACTTAAGGCAACAACTACAACACGTTGTGAGGAAATCCATTAGTGGTAAGCACCGTGTAATTAATCAGCCGTGTTTAAAACTAATACTTGGTTCAATCTCTTTAGCAGGTTTGAGGAACACACTAAACAATGGAATTAGATTTTGGTCGAGTATTGTGAAATAAGTTGTTTTAAAGCTGTCCGAGGAATTATGGTTAATGCCGGCATGTTTTGTATCTTTCGGAATATCAAGCAGATGGAATGCTATGCGTCTTAATTCATCTATTACGTTCGTCAACATCGCCGTTGTAGAACTAAAACACAATCTATCAGGTACTTATAAACTTTTACTGAAAATCAGTTTCGTGTGCTAATTAAGGTTAAAGCTTTAATTTACTCTCTTCTAAATCATGGGAAACTTTCGTTAAATAAAGTAAATTTCAAGTTTGTTTGCAAAACGTGTTTATGCTCATATATTACGTAAAATTTAGTTTGAAAGTATAACCTAAAAATTTAATAAGTCAAATATTTTCATTCGGAATTAGATTGTTTTATAAGAGAAATTTTTGAACCTTTAGATGATTTAAAAGTTGTTATTCAAAGTGCATTTAGGATGTACATGTTAAGTGATAAAATATGTATAAAGTCCACCTTTGGATGAAAGATGTTTTCTAGCAATTTGTTGTGATTAGTAGAATACCTAAGCTGCTTTTAACATATGTTGAACTGACTTTTATTAATTTCATGCTTAGACCATATGAACTGTTTATGTAACAAGTTCTTTAGATAAAAATCTTGTAAGCCAGAACAGATCTGTTTTATGGATGTTTTAGAACCTAAATTGTATTAAATAACTTATAAATGTTAATACCTCTCTATGTAGAGAAGCATATTCAGAAACTTCTATAACTTACTTAATGTTGATAATTTTGATTATAGAGGAACACTCTAAGAAAGTTTTAAAGCTTATTATATATTGATTAATAAATTTTAGTTACAAGTAATTTTTGCAACAAAAGAGAATCATATTTCAATTAAACTTTGAATTGATACCTTTGTCTTTTTATTTCACTTATTGAACTTAACATTGCTCAAATTAGATCAGCAAAATTTTGAATGTGGAAAAAGTTGATACAGTACCAGGTAATAGAAACAGAATAAGTAATTTCCAGTAGAGTATTTTCTCATAGGTAAGGTGTTATTAAGGTTTTAAATTCAGGCCAATCGATCTATAAGGATCGAAATATTTTGTTATTGTGAGGCACAAACAGTGTCTTATATATTATTTTTTTGTGTGACATCTTCTTGCAGGTCCGACATCGCGGAAGCTGGAGCAGAGGTCCAAGAGGTTTCCAGAGGTATTGTTTATTGTGGTTTGTAAGTTTTTTTTGATAATCATTATATCCTATAGATTTCTGCGTCTTCCTGTAGGATACTTTAGTTTTGCTTATTGTCTATATAGATGCAGTGGCATCCATTTACCTTTTTTTGTTCCCGTTTGTAGTCGAGCCTACCATATACCCACGCCCAAACTCATTGCTCACCCATGGGGTAATTCCCAGACTAGACCGCGAATATAGTAAAGAAGGGCTTTACACCTTATGACAAACCAATTAGAAAAAAAACTAGTAACATTTCACTAGCGCCCAACCAACGTGGAGCGTGCAGTAGAGAAAAGCTTCATTTCCAAGTAACATTTCAGTATGAACAATGTAAGATAAAAAAATAATCCTTCCTTAGATTAAGAATGCATATAACCTAAAGATTATATTTCTCAAAGGAAGTAACTGTGTCCTTATTGGTGGGATTCACCAATACAAAAATTATTAAAATAAAATATAATTATAAACATTTCAAAAAATGTCATAATTTGTTCAACCTCTTTTGCCATTATATAATGTTAAAATATACAAAACATTTTGTATAAGCATAACCAATGTAATTTAATATGGTGCAAATAAATGTATGTGGGGTTAATTTGTGAAAGTGCTTTTTTCCTGCGCTATTTGAACAAAAAACACACTTGTTCCAAAATCGTCCATGCACAGGGTAGGAGGAACGAGTTTTTGACAATGATTTACATAATTTTGTACTTAATATTAACTTACTAGCAGCAAAAAGAAACTTCATAAAGTCACCATCGTCAA
Source organism: Platerodrilus igneus (assembly GCA_036346225.1). NCBI lineage: Eukaryota > Metazoa > Arthropoda > Insecta > Coleoptera > Lycidae > Platerodrilus > Platerodrilus igneus. Next base: position 5,610,740 of record JARFIW010001503.1, on the reverse strand, counting down.
CTATGATTCATGCGGTAATGTGGATGAGATAAAAATAAGTGCATTAATCTTGTCTAGGAAACATTGTATCTAAATTAGTTTCTTACAACCATTCTAGGGATGCTGCAGTCTACAAAGCTATAGAGTGCCTGTACAGGGTGGTATTAGTTATAGGTCATTAAATTGGAGAGTTGATAGAGCTTGATTGGCTAAAAAATGCAGTTTACTAATAAGTAACAAAAAACAGTATTTGAAGCATCCCTTTGGCGTAATTGGCACCGCTAATAATAAAACATCAATCGGTGAGTTTGTAAACTTCAAACTCCAACCATATAAACATTTACGATAGATTTATCATACGGCATGAACATTATATCGGAGGTCGCCACCAAGAAATTTCAATTAGAGCATGTGGTAGCCCCTTTAATTTTATGCGTATTCTAAAAAAATCCAGTTCAATTTTAATTTTTGAAAAATTATTTTTTTGGCGTAAATACCAAACTATGGTCCATTCTTAATCATCGGTTAAAATATTTATATAAAGTTGTGAATCACTTTGTATTTATGCACTGAGTGAGTATTTGGAGAAAGAAGTTCATCATCAGTTAATGTTTGACAGGGAAAAATGCAACTATGGGCCATAATACCAAATAATAAAAATTGTCCCTTAGAGTTACAAAATTTCGTTATTAAGAAAATTTTAATGTTGTCTTGTAAGAAACTTTGTAATTAGCAAATAAAACATCCTTTAAGGCATAATAAACCAGCTGTAAAATTTGACAAAAATTTAAACAATGACAGATGAATAAAACAAATTATAACAAAGTAAAATAACACATACCTGTTGCAGAAAGTGTAATGCATTGCCTGCTTTGCTTATAATCTGTATATCGAATGAGCTACATAAAAACCGTTCCAGATATTCAGTAATTTTAGCTTTACACACAAAGGAAGACATTCCATACTTCACTAAAATTACTTCTAAACATGTCAGTGCACTTGCAACATCATTGTCAGTGTATATTAAAAGGCACAGATTAATTATTTTCTTAATTTTATTGTTAATGGCATTGTTAAATTCCTGTGATCCATTAAAAGTTATTATAAGTTTAGCTAAAAGAAAAATAATTAATACCTATAATCTAACCAAGAAATAACCCACTATAAAAATATTTAAACAAGATAAAACTAAATCTAATACTCTTAAAAAATAGTTCGAGTAATCGGTAAGCTATATTAAATTTGATGAGATATTCTCATTCATTCTGTGTTAAAATAACAGCTTCTTTGTTGTCCCGTTAATTTTTAAAGTTACAATTTACATAAGTTATGTAACAATAAAATTTTACAATAAAAAGTGTACAGTAATTACTTATATTTATAATCACTACTAGAGATGTCTCGATCTACTTTTCAGTTGCAACACCTCCTGTGGGAGAGACCTATGAAAGTTAAAAGCAAAGGAAGAAAAAGGCATAAAGGTACAGGTTCCCTACAACATTGTTCATTGTAATTAACTGTTTCAAGGCAGAAGTTACATGTGTGTTTTTCACTATACGTGAGGTTATACTATTGCCCACTCTCAGTAAAGTCAATTCCTGTGAGGGGCAAATACACGTAATCTATTATTGTTTACATTTAGATGTAGACAATACGTAAACAATTTATTTTGATGTAGACAAAGTAAACAATACGTAGATATTGTGTATACAATAGTAATTCCATGCTACAGTCAGTGCCAATATCACAAAAGCTTAGTTTATTGATAAACAAGACATTCGATTAGCACTTTTGAATGATGATATAGCATGTATGACACTAACACATAACCTTTTTAAAATAACATACATAATGGTATTTAGTCAGGTCACAGGCATTCAAGCTTATTTAATGTTTATATGTTTATTGAAAAAGATATAAAAATGGTTGGAAGATATAAAAATAAAGGGTTTTATGATTTAGGTTTCATTTTAATTAAAATCACCAAAGGAAAATATGATGCAGTTTGTAATGTTTGCAAGAAAGAATTACATAAACTGCCTTAATTCGACTAGAATCACACAAGTTTGTGTATTTAAATAATAATTTGTTTGATAATTGCAATGGTATATTATTACTTTTACAGAAATATTTGCCAACGTCTATGTGAATGAGTTCATGTAGTCGTAGTAAAAGTCTAAACTCCAGTAATAGTAACGCTTCTGAAGTTATTGTACATAGCACAAATGAAAGTAATTCTGAGAGTGACGAGTTTTCTTTGTCAGGCAACTGGAGAAGCATGGAACTAAAAGTTAACGCTGATGGGTCTTTAAGTGTAAAGAATATAAATTCTCTAGATCCTTGTTCATTAGAATCTGAAACTTTGTTGTATTCAACAGCATGTTCTACTATCACACCCAACTTTGAAGTTACTCCTTCGCTTCTAGTAAAAAAGTTAATAATAAAAACCAATCCATTGTTATATTCGTTGATCATTTATCTGCAAATAAAGATACTGAACGAAATTGTTTATTAGCAAAGTTTGTTTTTGGCTGCAACATGCTTTTTGCTGCTACAGAATCAATTCATTTTAAGAACTTTATCAAAAATAACGCCCTGCTTATGTAGATCAATTACCTACTAGAAAATATCTACCAACAAAGCTATTAGATGATTTATATGAAAACACAGATACTCATACTCGTGAAGTATTAAATTCTGAATCATTTTTATCATAGATGATTGGAAAAATTCGTCATGTACTACTAAAACTGTAGTTAGTAAGCTACACAATTCAAATGACACACAAGCATTTTTAAATGCATGAAATTTATCTGGTAAAATTGAGATTGCCAAAACATTGTCTGAAATAGTGAAATCATCAATTCAACTAGCAAACGAAAAATACAGCTCAAATGTTTACGCAGTTGTGTCTGATCATGTCAGTGTTATAATTAAAATGGGAAAATTGCTAACACATAATATTTGGCATTCTACATTCTTACCGTTTAAAAGTTCATAATTGCACAATTTAAAGGTCGTAAATACATCGCGCAAGTGCGGAATAAGCGACGCCACGGCAGGTGCTAGCTCCAAGCTTACACAGGCTTTAGCGCGGCCATCTGACAATGACGTCACCAATGCACAAATTTAATACGCAATTATTGGAAAATATAAATTTAAGACAATAGTTTATAACAGCGAAATACTCACATGAATATGTCCCTGGGTTAATGTTGGCTTCTGTTGAAGTCCATCAGGGCTACTGATGGCCCCTTTTAAGGCAATTAACGGAGGGTACGCCTACGTCCATCCAAATAGCTTCGACTGGATCTCAGGGCTCCACTCCGGAGTGATTAAAGATGGTGCTCCGGCGTGGAATGCGGTTCAGCCAACGGCTACAAATTACCTCTACCTATGTAGGGAAAGACAGGAACAGGTATAAGGGCGACAAACAAAGATAATCAGGCAAGGAGATCTACATAAATAAAGATGAGGCACGATACGATACCTGACCAAACCGCTCTTCACGAAGGTCCAAGGAAAAAAGTCACGTTACAGAGCCCATCGGAAAAACCCCACTTTTCTGTCCTTTCACGCGTCGGCGCGAAATTATTCGCCCAACCCACTTTTGACGTGACGGAAATACGCGCACCGAGTCTTTTGAATTTTAAGGCGCGAAAACTTCAGCACATCAAAGCTAAAACTAGGGAATGTTTAGTGCCAATTTATTGGCACGTAACAACATGCGGTAGTCACATAGGAAATTTGCTTGCTACAAATGTTTTGGACAGAATATTAACTGATACGTTATAAGCATTTTGGGAGAATATAAGCATGAAGATGTTGAAGCAAAAGAAAAGGGTGGGCACAATTAGAAATTGAGTGGGGTGTTCCACAAGGAAGTATTTTGGGACCATTGCTTTTTATAATTTACATAAACGATATAGTGAATGTAGTGAAGGTAACAAAGATGCATATGTTTGCTGATGACACTTTAATATATGCTGAAGGTGCAAATGTAATAAACCTGATTCAATCTGTAAATAGTGACTTAATAAGAATTAGCAAATATTTAGTTGGAAATAAGCTGAAGATAAATGTTGATAAAACAAAATGGATGTTGTTAACGAATGATAGAAGTTATCAAATGATCAAAACAGAAAATAGGAATGTACAAATAGATGGGTCTGATATTGAACTGGTAGAGAACATTAAATTCCTTGGCGTAATAATCCGAAAATTAACTTTTAAAATGCATCTACAGATGGTTATAAATAAAGTAAGCAAAAGGTTGGATTTCATGCGAAGAATTAGTGCAAAGTTATCAAGTTTTGCTCGAATAACTTTATATAGAGCAATAGTTTATCCACACCTAACATATTGCAGCACCATTTTATTTGTCTCAAACCAAGGTGATTTGGAAAGATTGCAAAAGATACAAAATCGTGCAATGAGATGTTTATTAAAATGTAGCAGATTTAAAGTCCGTAAAATGTTAGAATGCCTTAATTTTTTAAATGTTCAGGAACAAATGAAATATAATAGTATGGTTTTTATATATAAAATTATAAATGGTTTGCTGCCTTCATACTTGGTTAGCAACTTAATTAAAGTGTCAGATATACATAACTACAGCACAAGACAAGCAGACAATTACTATATATACAAGAAGAATAAAACGATAACCACAAAAAATGTATTTCATTATGGCGTTAAGATATATAATACATTACCAAAATCAGTTACAAATCAGCCTTCTCAAAGAAAATTCAAGAGTAATTTAAAAAAATATATTTTAAGTTGTAGAAATGAAAACTAATTATAGTATTAACTGTATTTTAATAATTTGCTTTATAGTATAATATTTTGTTTTATACTTTATTAACCTATATTGAGTTATGCAATAAATCTACTTACTTACTTACAATTGAAACTTCCGAGTACTACAAGATGATATTACTATTGTGATTCGTATGGCAGTGCATGAAACGTATTGCTGTTGAAAGGGAAGACATACAAATTTCTCAAGCTATAACGCATCTCATTTTTGACGACACTTTTATTGAAACTGCTAAATAAAATGTTGAACTATTTAATCAATTTATCAATTGATCAATGCGTGTTGTCTTCACAGCAAGGGAATCAATCAAACTTTGAGCATGTGTATTAACTTTATTTTAAATTCACCATAAGGCTAAAGTTTACCTGTGAAACATAAGAGCTATAAACTAACTAACAAAAATTATTGTGGTTTACAAGTACTTTTCCCAATCACGTCCCAAATAATCAACTAGATTCTGTATTTGAGACAGCGCGTGACAATTATGTTAAGTTTTCATTTACAAATTTTCCTCCGTAGATCTCTCTATTTTAATTTTGACAGTAGTTGTTTGTTACAAAAATGCAAGGCCGGCTAATCTTTATGTTAAATTAAATCCTAGATAGCATGCCCGGCAACACTCCTCTCCCTAGTAAGTATGTTCCCGGAGACTGCTCACTCCCATTTTCAACAACGTCTAACACAGCCAGCTTGACAGACGGGCAGGTATAGTTTGGACTACAGCACTGCATACTTGATCATTTTTACTTAGGGTTACGTCTACAACTCTTCCCTTCGGCCATGTGTCACATAACTGAACATTTTGGTTATTCTAATCTTTATCAGCTTAATAATGTAGTTAATGTTAACAATGTTCTACTGGATCTTGTATTTTCTAGCAAGTCTAATGTTAGAGTAAATTATGCAACTGATATATTTAGCATTTTTCTTAATCTTCTTTGGGAATTAAATCACTTATAGTGGTTAAAATCATCTATATTTACGTTTCGATCCATGACCTAGGATCGTTGTCAAAATAATAAAAATTTCAAGTTTGATATTTATGACATGAATTGAAGGCGACTTTGATTTATTAATGTTTGATATATTTCGTTTGAATACATTAGGACAACATTTTAAAGTTTAGAAGAATGAGTACCTTCAATTTGTGTTGTGCCCTGGGAGCAACTTTGAGGTAGCCAATATGCTTAACGTGAAATCAGCTTATTAATTTTTATTGTTAAATTTCATATAAATTCAATAACTTGAAGATTGGAAAACATTTTTTAACATGTTCCTATTTATACCAAAGAGGTAGCCTAAATCATAATTCGGTTTTCCCCCTCAAGATAAATATAAAAAACGACTGCTTAAGCCTTATGGTAACGTAATCGCGCACTTCTTTAATAACCATCCTCTCAATTGTATAAATAGAAACATGTTAAAAAATGTTTTCCAATTCTCAAGTTATCGAATTTATATGAAATTTAACAATAAAAATTAATCAGTTAAGCGTATTGACTACCTCAAAGTTGCTCCCAGGGCACAACACAAATTGAAGGCGCTCATTCGTCTAAATTTTAAAATTTTTACATAATGTACTCAAACCAAATATATCAAACATCAATAAATCAAAGTCACTTTCAATTTATGTCATAAATGTCAAACTACAAATTTTTATTATTTTGACAACGATCCTAGGTCATGGATCGAATCGTAAATAAAGATGATTTTAACAACTATAAGTGGTATTATTCCCAAGGAGAATTAACAAAAATGATATATTACTACCTTGTCAAAACCATCATCCCATATTTTGTAAACTTGTACCTATTTGTGCAGTTAGAAATGACAGAAAATAATAATCATTACTTTTACGATTTTCGGAATGCTAACTACAGTTTAATAGCAAATTATTTAGCTGGATTTGATTGGTATGTTATATTATCCAATTTGCCACTGAATGGGGCAGTAAATGTATTTTATAACATTATTTATGAAGCAATTGAAGCGTATGTTCCTCTTCGTAAATGCAGGCAGTCCAATTTGCCTATTTGGTATTCAACTAAACTCAGATATCTAACAGAAAGAAAATGGCCCACAAGATATATGTCTACAAACTCTGTTCATGATTACCTTATTTTTTCTAATTTAAGGAATAGACCAAAAAAATAGCCAATTGTTATAGGAATTATGTATGTAATATTAAGAACTCTATTTCTGACAATGTTAAACGGTTTTGGAGTTTCACCAGTAGACTAAGGGATGATTATGGAATTCCAAACAGGATGATTTATAATAATGAGGTTGCTTGTAGAGGCAATAAGATTGCTGATTTATTTGCAACCTATTTCTCTTCTGTTTATGTTAGTAGCGGATATAATATGTCTACTATAAACAATAATTCATCTAATATCAATGTTTCACGTTTTTATATTGATTTAGCAGACATTTATTCAAAATTAAACAATATTGATGTAAATACATCTCCTGGTCCTGATGGGGTTCCACCTATATTTTTGAAAAATTGTGTTTGTACTATCTCAAAACGCTTATTCATATTATTTAATCTGTCTTTAAGTGAGAGGGTGTTTCCAGTTTACTGGAAAGCTAGTTTTGTTTCTCCAGTTCATAAAGCAGGTGATAAGTCTAATATTTCTAATTATAGGCCTATTTCCTTAATTAGTTATATACTAAAAATTTTTGAAAGTTTTATCTCAGATCACCTGGCCTTTACATTTAGAAATTTAATTATTAATGAACAACATGGTTTCTGTGTTGGACGCTCTACCACAACCAACTTATTGCTGTTTGTTGATTTTATTACTACTGCTTTGGAAAGAGGTAATCAAGTTAATTGTATTTATGGTGATCTTAGACAGGTGTTTGATACTGTCAGCCATACACTAGTTTTGACTAAACTTGCCTTTTATCTAGCAGAAACCCCTAGAACAAACCTTTTGATTAATTCATCACTATACACAATGTGTAGGTTGTACAATAATATATCAAATCAATGTGATATTTTTGTGCTGTCTCACAAGTTAAGTAGCATGTTAATGAACTTGTAATATTCTAGTTAGTACTATGGATGTGTTTTATAAGATATCTGTATGTATCGTTACTCTATAATTGGGTTATTCCTGTCGAGTACGTAATAATAAATAAATAAATAAATATATGATTCTAAATTGCCAGACGTTGCTTTACAGGCTATCCTTGCCAATTGCATAAGTCAGTGGTTAAATGTCCTTAGTCGGATTGGATTTTGATGTTTTTGGAAAAAGCTAGGCATAGGGCGGTGGGTAGTTTGTCTACCAAGTCATGTAGAACGGATAAGTCTTGAACATAGTTGTCCAAATTGGTTCTGTACTTCAAAGGCGTAATCAATTAGTGTATCTAATCGATCTGCTTTGACAGCCGGCATAGCTTTAATTTTCCTAAGCAGTTCGATCACAAGAGTTTCAGGCTGGTCGTAAAACATTTCGAGAATCGCAATAGCAGTAGACACAGATTTGTAGCTGATTAACGAACCACGTACCTTTTTTAACGCAGTGTCTCCAATAGCCTTTTGCAAACGCAGCAAATTTTCCTGATCAGAAAACCCACACCGCAGAGTAGAATGCCTATAATTGCTAATAAAGGCGAGCCACTGCTCCCTTTTTGAGCCATCAAAGTAGGGCAAATCCTTGGTAGTAATTGACGAGCTACCATGTTGGGAGTTGCTTAGTCTGTAACTTTCGGACAAGACACGTCACGAGAATTCGATATACCTAGTTTGTCTAGACCTGCATTGACTACTTCCATTTTCAAAAGCTGTGGTTGTAAGGCTACCTTTGAATTTGACTATTACGAAATCTAAACTTCAGTTGTTGAGTAAAAGTGACTTTAAAATTTTACTAAAAAGAAAGGATATTTTCATCTTCAGAAGCATCGAAACATTTGTTACATATTAAGGTTACCATAAGACTTACTTTTATACCTGAGCTAAATTATTTAGAAAATAATAATTTTTAACAAATACCTGTTAATTCTTGTGATAATTAATATACTGCTATTGCATATCTTAAAAACATTGGCATGAAGTACATGCAATATTTTTCAGAAGTAAATTTCACAAAAAAGAAATATGTACTTGCACAATTCCTGAGAATATGTTTTAGCCCAGTAATGAGGTATCTATAAAAATTCGGAAGTGGCTTTCATATAATGTTACCATTGGCCACATTTACGACAGGAATAATGAAAGCACTTTATTTCTCTGTCAAATTATGCACTGATATGTAGAAGGATATGCAACCTAAACTTAATCGTATAATTTAATCATAGCATAAAACTAAATCCCAATATAAAAAGCTTTAATGGCATGTGTTAGGAAGTCTATCACCATGCATACAACTATAAGGTTTCATCCATTTCCCAAATTTTTCTTTTGTTTCTGCAGAACGACATACAAAAGTACTAAATAACATAACCTAACCTCATTACACAAAGTTAACAGCAATAGTAACTCGATTCACTTTGGCGGTTTATGCCATCAATTTCAATCATTAAAGTTAGTTCAACCCGTTTGTTGAAGGGGGTTGAGTTCAGTGCTTCGATCCGGTCGACAAAGTGTTTGTATTGATCATTTCAACCCCCTAACTTCGATCATGTTGATTTCGACTGGACGAAGCATAGCTAGATAAACGTACTAATATACTTAATTACTATTTAATACAACATGGCCCCGAATATGGAACATGTATTTTGATATTTCTGTATACCTTACTGTTACAGGAACAAGAATTGTGTCAGGAAAAGAATAACCAGAGTAATTAAGACGATTATAATGCGAAAGTTTACCTAGGGTTGACAATTTAACATCGCAATAATTTTTATATACAAACTAAGTTGTAAAGTTGACCCAATAATAAGCAGTAAGTTTAAATACCGATGTAATAAACTATTGAACTATTAAATCTACAAACGAAATTCATTTACCTCATACAAAATGTGAGTTATTTCTTGCAATTACTGATAGAATACCTACCTAATAAATCATATATTTGTTTTGGTGTATGTTTGTGAAAATTGTTTATACAGTTTTCCACCCATAATATTGCCTTTTGAGGTGAAAAGTTCTCTGGCAGCTACAACAAATAAAGAGTATTAGAATATCTAACTTTCAAGTTGCAAAACAATTAATACATCTAGATACCATACGATGTCTTTCAAGAAGTTTGTTAAGTATTTCAAGAGTAAATTTTCAAACATCGATACCTACTCTATTAATTGACAAAAACATTTAGGAGCAAACTAAGATCGTTCAATTATTTATTAATAACGTTTTTTATAAGGTTTGGTAACAAATTACTATGCAAAAATTTCAAATATCAACAACAATTTGCATGTATTTACTTTGTTACGTTTTATTTTAAAACTCAAACGTAATATTCTATTAATTTAAGTTAAGGGACATTTTTAGAACTCTGCATGGGAAAATTCCATGCAAATAAATGTTGTAATGCTAATACCTAGGAAAACCACTGCAAGTCGTGATTCACATGCTTACTTAGATCATTAACTTATCTTTGTGGTAGCCAAGCATGCGGACATAACAATTCTCACATGGGAGCAGTTTGGTTCCCACCAATGCGCATGAAAGTGTGTCAACCTCGGTTGAAGAGGGTAAACATTTTATGAGAAATGTAGCATAGCTCAAAACACTTCCGTACCACCACCTTCCGTTGAGTGCCGACCTGTTTTAGTGCTTCATGCAACTCAAAAAAACAGCCAGCAACTGAAAGCAACCAAAACCCTTCTCAAAAACCAAGACCTACGTCTCCGTTTAGGATCTCTGGGGTAAGTTATTAAATTAATATTAATTGACTGGGGTTTTATATCGGAATGCGAGAGGATTGAACATTATAATGTAAAACATCACATATTTAAATTTAATTTCAAAACATTGCTCACTATTAGCTGCAGAATACATACTTTCCAATGTTCCACCTGAAGGTACTACATTGGCCAGGAAGTAAGTTTCTTTTACCTGGAAATTTTGAATTTTGCCAAACCATTGCTTCTTGTATCATAAAAATTATCTTATTTTATTACAGTAACTATTTCTGCAAGTGTCTATATTTTGGTGTTTTATTTCTAAAGACACAATGATTTCAAAACCTTTAATTTTACTGTATATGGACGGCAATAGAAAAGTCACAAGATTTTAAATCCAACAACCTTGCTGGTCAACTTGTTTCACCATTACTTCCATCGACATATTAGTTAAATGTAATTGGATTCATGTCAAGAATGAAGCATGATGGCACTTGCCAACGACTTGTAAACCACCACTTGTCCATTATGCCTCCTGACTGGTCAGAAAACATCAAGAGAAACCGTTTCAACACATTTCAGACAATAAAAAAGCTATTACCCATAAAACTTCGCCAGGGATCACCTACACCCCATTTACTATGCGTAATAACCTAAATTTGGCATGTAGTAACACTAGATATAAGTAACAATGATCAATTAAATAAAATTATTGATTGTAAAAAGGAGAGCAAGGAAGAAGCAACAAAATAGATATTTGTGTTTGTGGGTTTTACAAAAGTATCGTCCTAATCTGCAGAAGAATTATGTAATACTATATTAAGCAATTTATCAAAAATGCAATTAAATATAAATAAGTATAAGGAACAGGACTACAGTGAAGGTAATGTTATGAGCAGTACTTATTCTGGAATGCAAAAAAGAATTTTAGACAAAGAACCCGCTGCTCTTTATGCATTGAATAACAGATAACTTAAATTTAGTCATAAATGATGATTAAAAGTATAAAAGAAATTGAACTTTTTTCAGTTTTTAGAAAATTTGTATAAATTTTTTGATAAAAGGATCAATCCATTCCAAGTGGTACAGAAAAATAATAATTGGTTGCTTGATTATTACATTAAAAAATCCATATCTTGTAGGTACATTTCCCTATGTTTTCGAAGTTCAAAACCAATTTTTTAGGATTTTTATTGTGTCCGGGTAAAAAATTGTGGTCATTTTTGTTTAAAAAAGATCTTACGTCCTTTCTTGAGTTTGAAAGTATGTACGATTTTCTAAATTACTCAGCACTGAATTGTGTTAGGCTTTTCAAATAAAGTGCATTGTATTTAATACATTTTGGCCTAAAAACAAAGTCTTATTCACATGTCTAATGTTTTTGTTTATGTAATCTTCATAGACAAAGTTTTTGTACACGAATAATCAATTTTCGTAGGGTTATTTATCAAAGAAGGAACAGTTTTTTATCATAATTTTTTTCTGTTCTTCCACGGAGTTGTCCGATCATCGCTAGGTTAGCGTATTTATTAGTTCGACAGGTTCGTGATCGCTCTCACAATTAGGTTGCATATTATTATGCTTGCATCCCTAATTATTTTCCTCCTGCTCCTCAATTCAGCCTTATGGATTTCTGGTTAGTGCTACTCATAGACAAAGGTTAGTGCTACTCATAAACAGCAAGTTACGACATTTTATCGTTCTCTCTCACTTGCACAACAATACTATAAATGGAACGAACGAACGGCATGTAGGTGATTAATTATAATACAATATCAAAACCTCAAATCTATTCGACAAATTGATGGAAATTGCTATCAGTTCAAAACATAACAGATGCTGATTGGTGCTTTGTTCATCTTCACTTTATATTATATCAATAATTATCACAAGGTACACGATTATAGAATAAACAAATCTTCACTTTCGATTTGTTTATAAACGTACACTATATTATTATGGCCAAAACCGCTTTATTATTAGAAAGCAAACTGCAAAATTTGAACTCAGAACTCACCTCAATAGCAGACTTTGCTAAAACTGCTTACATTAGTGCATTTGCCCGCTTCTCAAGCAAAATTGCAACGAGTAGGGGCCATCGAAACTAAATTTGATGAGCTTCAAAACCAAGTTTTTGAATTCAACTTTAAGGTTAAAGAACCTAAAGAAAAGGTTTAAGATTTTCAATCTTCATTCAACAATGTGATTGATGTTATTCGCCCCCATTATATTGAAATAAATGGAAAATTAACCCCGGAACTAGCTGCTGCCACAGCCGGCCCGGCAACCGCATCCACAGGTTCGCATTATTTAAAATCCCTGGACATCACTCCATTTTCAAGACATACAGACGACTGGATTCCATTCATTACCCTCTATCGTACTTTGGTTCACACTAATGAAACTGTACCTGTTGCTCATAAATATTTGTACCTCCGCTCCTATGTGAAGGCGAAGCTCTGGCTGTTATAGCTGATCTTTCTGTTTAACCTGATTTATACGACCAAGCATTTGAAAAAGCTGGAAACCCATTACGACTCACCTTGCAGGCTTATCAGCTACTACTTAAATAAAATTTTGCAATATAAGCATACCGGTTGTCTCACTCATAAACCTCCATTTCAGTGCAGTGAGTATGTTGAAAACTCTCTCAAAAGTTGACAACATGGTTGATTTTCTATTATTTTCATTCAGTTATCGCAATTTAGATTTTAAAACCCAAAATGTGTTCGATATGCAGATTGGATTTGAAATTGCTACATGCTCTAAATTGATAGAAATTTTTACATTGCGCAGCCAAACGCTAGACCTTCATTCTGATGTAAAAACAGAAAAAATTGAAACTTCAGTTTCTCGTTTGAAGTTAATCCAGTTAGAGACTACACCAATAATTCTTGTCCCCATTGTAATGGGAATCATAAAATTTGCGGCTGCACCTATTTCAAAAATTTAAGTGTCGACAAACGTTATTCAATTATTAAGAAATTATTTCGTTGTGTAAAGTGCTTGGAAAATCATACTTGAAGCAAATGTAACACGTGTTGGTATCATTCTTTACTACATAAACCTCATAATACAAATGTTACCACTCAATCACACGATACCACAATCGTTAATGCTCCTGAAGTTGCAAAATTTTTAAGAAGTCGTAATGTTTCTCATACTCTCGGTAACTATGTAATACTACTGGATACCCCACAAGTTAAAATATTATACATCCATGGTAACCTACAGTCTGCACGTTGTGTCTTAGACACCGGATCTCAAATAAATGCTATATCCGTTTTATGCGTGGAAAGACTGGGTCTTCAACGTAGTCGGGATTCCAGACAAATTTCAGGTCTATCTGATGTTCCCATCAGCTCTAAAGGTTTGGTACCCTGTGTAATTTATTCTAAAAATTCTCTTGCGCTACTTCGTTTTCAAGCTTCGATATTTCCAAGAATTACTGGAAATATTTTAGGTTATTGCGTACCTCAATCAATTTTTTTCCTCTTACTCATCGCCTATTCAGCCTTGTGGATTTCTGGTTAGTGCTACTCATTGACAAAGGTTAGTGCTACTTGTAGACAAAAGTTAGTGCTACTCATAAGTATTACCGGTCCGCCGTTCCATTGGTGCATCATGATAGATTGAACTTCAGTGCAGCAGTTTTGATGAGTAACTTTTTTCGTACATATTATTATCAATGTTTACACCTCTACCTCTCACCCCTAAACTACAGTCCACACCTTTCCCTCTGAAACAGTCTCAAATACATTATTTCAACATAATGCTAGAAGAAGACATGTGGAAGATGTCAGGAGAGATACGGAGATCATCAAATAGATTACATTCTTGTTAGACAATGGTATAAAAATCAAGTAAGAGATTGTAGAAGCTACCTGGAAGCAGATATAGACACAGACCACAACATGTAATCGAAAGCAGCACTTAAATTTAAAAACTTGAAAAAAAGGGAATGGAAAATGTAGTTTGACCGTGCGAAACTAAAGGATTAAGACTACCACAAAAGATTGGAGGGAAAGTCAAACAAATTGTTGAAACACATCGAGAAAATTTCAGATACTAAGCAAGTAGAAGCAGAATAGAATAACAATAAAATCAGTTTAGACATTGTAAGTCTGAGACATTCTACAATATAAACAAAAAGAATATAAGAAACCATAAGTGACAAAGGATATTCTGAATTTAAATGAAGAAATGCGAAAATACAAAAACATACCATACGAAGTAGGGAAACTGGGATAAAAAGCCAATGGGAAACTATTTGCAAACGCAGGAAAGTTAAAGAACAGGCTTGAGAAAAATTCAAAGAGGTACAAACTAAGATGGAAATTGAAAAGACAGGTGAAGCATACAAACTAATTAGAAAGAATTTTAGAGATATAAAGCCATATAGCAAAACCATAAGAGGTACAGGAAGAGACATCATTATAAAAAGTGTAGAGAAATTGGAGACAGCAAAAATATATAGGGAATTTATATGCAGGACCGGAACTGGAAGTATTAGAACAGGAAACAGACATAGAAAAGGATGATTTGGGATATCCAATGCTTGGAGACGAGTTTCAACTAGTATTAAAGAGCCTAAAAATAATAAGGCACCGGAAACAGATAAAGTGCAAGCAGTCACTCTAAAAGGTGCTAGACAAGCAGTAACAGAACGTCTCTTCCACCATGTCAGCTATATGTAGGAGATAGGCGAGATATTCAAAGATTTTAAACGTAACACCATAGTCACTACACCAAAAAGGAGAGTTGTGGATAGATGTAAAATTTTCGAACAACAAGCAAACAAATGCTCTAATTACTCGGATAGCTCAGTTTACATGAAATGACGAGAATCAAACATCAAACTTATAATTACATCAAATATTCTTTAACAAACAATCTTTCAAATAACAATTTCTACACCCACACAGCTTTTCTTAACAAACAATATCCTCAACAAAAAATACTTACATACATAGATTAAAGCCTAAAACTGGAGTCCAATATTGTCAGAATATCTTAAATCTAAGATCAAACATTTTACAACTACTACATAATCACTTGCTTAAACTAAAATAGAGTCCATAAAATCTCTTTCTAATTAGGATTTTCATTCAAAATCCTTTCTTACTTAAATCACACCATGTACAAACTTTTAGAAATTAAGATAGATAATTTTAATGTCCCTTTTAAATCGAATTCAAACTTAGCTGATCAGTTATGTTCAATAAACCTTTTTATAATGGCCAAACTTACCAAACTTCAACTTCATTCAAATTAAATTATCCACTTGCACACAAAAGCTTTACACACCAAAACCTTATGGAATCTAACGTACTTAAATAAACAAAACAAAAAAAAAGTCTTTTTAAAGATTTTAACACAATTATGTTCTTGTTTTACTATTAAATTATGCTGATTATACTTTTCTTTTTATCTTGCAAACCATGTCCAAAATCGTAAAATGCAATTAAACTTCATACCTGCTTTCCAAATCCATATACCCATATTGTTCCAATCTTTTAAAATTAATTTACCATTAAATGCATTTCAAAATTCATGAAGCATATGCTTCCATTCAATTTAAAATACTTGTTTGTTCATTTAAAAACCAGTTCAGTTATAACCTTCAAAGTCGTTTATAGATTAAGTTATACTTTTGAAACATGAGTAGATAAAGCACATGCGTTGGGTTCAACTCGTATGTCACTTTTATGTTGAGTAATTCATTGTTACAACTTTTGTGAGCTTTAGTCACAATTTAAACAATTAATTTTGTAGATAATGTTTCGTTGGTATAATGGAGTTGTTTTATCTTTTACTTTAAAGAATAGGTTATGTAGAGTTAGTCAAAATATTCCTTTTTGCAATTTTTATGTTAAATTTTTTTGAAAATATTTTCTAATTTGATGGTTAAATGTTCTATATAGGGAAGAGTTTTAAATGTTGAAGTAATCTTGTTTTGGTTTTTAGTGTTATTGTTGAGGATTGCATGAGGAGTCATGTGATTGTGTTGAAGATGTTTAATTAAATTGGATGGATACTTGTTTTTTAGTATGATAAATAGTTTTTTTTTAATTTTTCTGGTATAAAGATGGATGACATTTTTTAATTTTATTTTTTAAACCTAAGATGAAGTTAATTTTGAATTTGTATGAGTGATATAACCAATAATTTAAATATCAGCCAGGATTACTAGGTTTTTGATATCAATCTAAAATAATGTTGTTTTTTGAATTTCTAATTAGTAAACTGTCTAAAAAACAAGGAATCGAGTGATTATTTTCATTTTCTATGGTAAATTGTATTTTGTTGTTATAACTATTGAGTTTAGATCAACAAACTATATATATTTTTTTAAAAAACAAATAAAAAATTAATTTATTTTGAATAGACTCGAGTATTTTGGAAAGCTTCATTGTGACCGGATCCCACACTATAATTACAAACCCAAGCTTTGATCGCACTAATGATGATATAATACCCTAATACTTTGTACGTTATGAAATTGTCAAATATTACAAATAATAAACCCCAGCATTATGTATCCTGATAAACAGGTTGCTGAACAAGACCCCTAAATCTTTTATCTTATCAACTTCAATTAGTATTGTATTCTCTAGGGTATATTTATGTTTAAGTTTGTGTAATCTAAGCGAATAACTTATTTTAAGGTATTTTTTAATACTAAAGTGTAATTTGTTATATTTGCACCATTTTTGTATCTTAGCAGGTTCCATCTGTAGTAAGTGACAACTATTGATATATTTTATTTTAGGACATTATTTTAAGTCAGTGATTCTCAACCACTGTGCCACGGCACTTTTGTGTGCCAGTAAATTCGTAAAGTGTGCCGCCAAATTTTAGAAATGCAAACAATAAAAATTATTCTGTATGTACTTAAGTACATACTTTTTAACTTAATTTATTGTTAGTGTGCTGCCAAATTTTGAAATTGTTAAAAGTGTACCGGAACAAAAGGAAGGTTGAGAAGCACTGTTTTAAGTCATCAGCAAATACAGATACTGGCAGTTTTTTTAACACACTTGGAAGATCATTAATAAAAATCAAAAACAATAAGGGTCCTAGATTACTTTCTTGGGGAACGCCCAATATCATTTGAAATTTGTCTGAGGTGGTGTTCTTATAGTATAGGTATTGAAAAACTGAGCGCCGCATCTTTTTAGCAGTATGGCATGACAAACCGAATCAAACACCTTCACGAAGTTCATATATACAGCGTGTACAATTTAAGAAGCGGTACATGGGGATTTTCAAAACTGTACAAGATACAATCTTGGTTAAATGGGACAAAAGTTGCATAATAATAGGGTAGCCTCAAATCGTTATCATATATATTTCATAGGTTACTAGATATAGGCAAAAAACACAAAACTGCCGATTTCTTCCTTTGCTCATTGCTACAGTATTAATTGAAATAAAATGTTGAAAATTTGATTATTATAGTATTTGCTTCACACTGTGTACGTAGTTTTTATCTAAGACATCTAGATTTTGCATGATGATGTTCAACTTTTTATTTTCTAATAGCCTCCATATTGAATTTTTGCATTTTTGAAATACTGACAAAAAGTCCTTTCCAAAAAGATATAACATCTGTATGTTTAGTTGATTTAAAACATTAAAAATTAAGAAAGTATGTTTTGGTTGTAGTAGGCATTAATTTTCATTAT
Source organism: Platerodrilus igneus (assembly GCA_036346225.1). NCBI lineage: Eukaryota > Metazoa > Arthropoda > Insecta > Coleoptera > Lycidae > Platerodrilus > Platerodrilus igneus. Next base: position 5,592,452 of record JARFIW010001503.1, on the reverse strand, counting down.
GACAATTGCTCTACATATTAGAAACATAAAACTTTGTCCTTTATCTAATATTTCCAATTGTTCAGTGTAACAAACGGTTAATTTATTCAGAAGTGCGTTTGAGATGGATCGCTATTCAAACAGTGTTAAATATCAAATGTTAGAATGCTTTATTCTTTCTAGAAGAAATGATACAAGGCTGCTGAAATGTATTTAAATAAATACCCAGAAAGACCCAAACAGCTGTATGTTTCGACGATTACAGAATAACCTCTTAAATTTTGGAAGTTTTGTCAAATCAAAAAGAAATCGACGAACCATCGAAGATAATGAAAACAGCATTTTACAATCAATTGTCGCCAATCCTCGTACCTCTCTTAAACAACTTCAGAATGACATAGGTGTTACTCATTATACGTCAAGAACAATTTTAAAGCGATTCAAGTACCATCCATACCATGAATGACAATGTAAGGGGCTACGCAATGAAGACCAAATTCGAATGGTAGGATTTTGCAATTGGTACATCAGAAAGCACGAGAATAATTCGAATTTTAACTATAAAATTCTGTGGTCTGATGAAAGTTGATTTACAAATTGTGGTATGTTTAATCGTAAAAACACAATCTTTGGTCAGATAATGATTCACATTTAAATTGTCAAGTTAGACATCAAGTAAAATAGGGTTCAACGTATGGATTGGCATTATTGGAAGTTACAGATAGGTCCGTTTTTTTAATGAAGAAAATTTAAACTCTGTGAGATACTTACAGTTGTTTCAGGGAAACGTATCAAACAGGTTAATGGAGCTTCCACTTGTTGCTGTGCAAAATATGTTCTTTCAGAATGATGGTGCTCCACCTCATAATGCTCAGATTATCGCAGATTTAATAGTGAATATAACACAAACTGGACTGGAAATCGAGGACCAATAAAGTGGACGGCGAGGTTACCAGACTTGACTCGTCTTGATTTTTTTGTATGGGGCCATTTAAAAAGTCGTACGTACTCAAAAGTGTATGAACATGTAGACAAATTGCGACCAGCAGTCAAAGATGCCGTAAATGAAATGATTCCAACTATGATAAGACGGTCTTGTGAAGCTGTTTATAGAAAGTGTTGGTTGTGTGTTCGACAAAATGGAGGATTATTTGAAAAAAAAATTGAAATAGGTAATAGACTTAGTGTGTCTGATTATTGCTATTTTTTAATTGTTGTTAATTTTTAGTTATGTAAGTATGAACAAGAATTATAAACTGTGTAAATAGTATTTTGTATTGATGAGATCTTAGTTGTAGCTAGCCCGTTAGTGGATAACTAAGTTAGTTTTGATTAATAGAAATTTGTTTTCAATTTTTTACATGTCCTATTGTTTTAATTTCCTCTGCATATGAATTCTGCCTGTGTTAGAGCAAGTTTCTTTGTGTCGTAATGGAAATTAATGCTCACTTCAACCAAAACATAATTTCGTGATCTTCAATGTTTTGAATCAATCAAACATACCGATGTTAACCCTTTTTGGAAAGGACTTTTTGTCAGTATTTCAAAAATATAAAAATATGTGAACTATTAGAAAATAAAAAGTTGAACATCATCACGTAAAATCTAGATGTCTTACATAAAAACTACATACACAGTGTGAAGTGCAATGGTGAACTACCATAATATCAAAATTTTTAACATTTAATTTTAATCAACACTGCAGCAATGAGCAAATAAGAAATCAGCAATTTTGTATTTTTCGCCTACATCTAGTAACCTATGAAATATTTTTGAAATTTGGAAAACGATCTGAGACGACCTTATTATTGTGCAACTTTCGTCCCATTTAACCAAAATCGTATCTCGTACAGTTTCCAAAATCCCCATGTACTGCATCTTAAATTGTACACCCTGTATAATGCCAACTTAACTCTATCTAACACCTCATTCAAATAGTCCTCAAAAACCATTACACTGGCTTGTATGAACCGTTTGGGAATAAAGCCCTTCTGATTTGTATTTAAAATGGAGGCAACGTGGTTAAAAATTATGGTCTATAAGATCCGTTCAAAAATGTTTACAGGTGCATAAAGTACTGAAATAGGTCTATATTTAGATATTTCATTTATTGCACCCGATTTGTGGATAAAAGACGTTTATGTTAATTTTCATTTTGCACAGAAGGTTCCCAATTTCAAGGATAGTTTATAGAGTACACTAAGAGGACGTTTTACAAATTCCATACAGCCTTTAAACATGTAAGGTGGAATGATGTTGGACCCTGCAGACCTTCCTGCATTTAGCCTTGTTATTGCATCTACAACCTGGTTCTCAGTAATTAAATCAAGGTGAAACATATCCAGTGCGTTATTATTTATTTTCAAATCATAATCCAAAATATAGATTAATTTTCACTATATTGACGAAAAGTAGTCTGAAAATCCATTTACAATAGACTGTAATGTATCAAAATGATTATTACTGTATACAAAGTTCTGAGACGTACTATTTGTTTTTTATTGTCAAATACAAAAACCAAAATGGAGCAGGATTCGATGCAATTACCTCAATGCAGTTAATATAATGTAATATCCCTTTTTATTTGCATTCTCAACTATTTAAACTTTTCTTCATGACAATCGGCAGTATTTGTGTATTTATGGTGAAAATGTTTTTTCTTTATCATTAATTATCAATTTGTTAAACCAAATAAGATACTGATTGGTATTTGTTGGATGACTAGGAATACAATCTCTTAATATGATATAAAGTACGTTATAAAAATCGTCTACCACATAATTTATACAAGTGTGTACATTCAAAAAATCAAACTTTGCTTTTTCGAAATTATGTCGATAAATTTGGCTTTAGGTGAATTTGTTTTTAACTCTAGGTGCAGTGAAGGATGGTAAGAATCTGGTTCAATAAGACTTTCCTCAGATAATGATAAAGTTAGATTCACAGAAAATAATATTAAATCTTGAGTTTTCCCCAAAATATTAATTTAATTATCATATGAGGTGATTTCGTAGAAATTAATATTTTCATGTATAATTCTGTACATTGGAATGCCAATACAAAAATTAAATTCTTTACCATTCACTAAAGGCAAGTTAAAAACACCAAGCATTATCAGTTTAGCATTGAATAATATATATTGACTATACAGTATATCAACATATTCCTGATAAAGATCCGTTTTAGAACCTGGTAAAAATGGTTCAAACAGACTAGGTACGTAGAACCCCCTGCATTTACTTTGACCAAAAATATTTCTAAATCAGTAACAAGGTTCACCGTGACAGATGAGTATTTCCTATTTACCCTTAAGAGCACTGCATCTCTTCGGCACTTATTCCCATAGTCTCTGTCTTTACTGTAAATAATGTACCTATCATCCAAGATTTCTGAATTATATATGCCTAAGTGTAACCTTATATTGCTAAGACAAATAATATCACAATTGTTTTTATTACATTTTAAAATAATGATTGTGTTTTGGTTCTTAGTCCTCTCACATTCTGATACTAAATTTCAATCCCCTCAATTATTTATGCCATCAACATTTTTCGGTTTCATAGTATATTTATATATATGTAATGTTGTCTGTGTAATATTTTTTGTTAGGATTTTTAATATACAAAAACCAAGAAAGGATCAAAATAGTTGAGTATGTATTAGAAAATAACTTTCCGGTTATTCCGAATGAATGAGTGTGTATGTGTATGGATGTATGTAAGAGTACATTTGTGTGAGTAAATCTAACTAAGTAACTACAGAACACTTAGTATTGCCGATTTTATAGTCAACAATGTTAAAAGACAACTTTCCAAAACCACCGACAAAATTTCTTTATAGTTAATGTTAAGATAATATTTGTTCGGTGCAAAAACAAAAAATAAAACAATAAAAAAAAGTATGTGTACAATGTAGCCATACAATGAACTATTTGCGTGAAATTTGCAAAGAACAACTTCTACCACGCCTCCCAGTTTGGTAGGTTTATGTTGATACCACCTTATCAGGGATTGATTGAACGTTTAAAAAAGTTTAAGTATCCTGACTAGTGATATTCACATTCAAAACTATCTTTACTTCATCAATACCTTTGACTGACATTTTAGTGTTGTTGGGTAGAACACAAAAAAAAATTTCCTTCTGCACTTCATACCCTTTTTTTACCAACTAGGTGCTGCACTTGGTTTAGTACAAGTAGATTTTTATTTGTAAGAGACTCCATAATCAGTAATTTCATGCCTTTCAGTTTATTTTTTGAAAGCCATACAAGACTCCTGTAGTGATATGAGCAAAATTTCACTAATTTTCACAATGTTTCCCAAATGTGATCCCTATTTACCATTACCTCCATATTAAGATTTTGTATTTCTAGTGATTCTTTGAGTTTCCCAGAATTTGCTCCAGATTTTCATCCTTTTTTTCTCGTACACCATGAAGAATTAACGCCGTCCATATTGGCCCAGATCATCGATTTTATTCATCGCGTTAGCCATTGAATTCCTTAACATAGCTACACTTTTTATCATAAGCACTTTAAACTCGTTAAATTTTATTTCAATATCAGCTAGGGTTAATTTGTTTATAGTATCCGTCACACATTTAAATTTATCTTCAAATTTTCGCATTTGAGAATCTAATTCTTTTTGTAAAGAAGATACCGTTATATTGAAATTACTTTAATGTATTTTGACTTTATAATTTAGTTATTACACGTGCAGCTAATGATATTGTCCTATGATAAGATAAACAGTTCGTGCAAGATAAATTGATCATAGAATAAATGAATAATAACTTATTTATAATATTTGCAAATTTCTCAATGATTAGCACTTAAATACAATCACAAGTGCTACAGGTTGCTGACTAGTGCACTTGCTGAGTGTACCTTAAAACACCAAAATATAGATATTGAATATTATTCTTGAGAAGGGGCACACTATGATGGAGATGGATGCAGTTCATTCCGCACTAGAAGGGCAATTCACACCTGCAATATACACGCCATCCGAATATATATTAGTTGAATGCCACAGTCATGAAAAACTCATCACAACATTGTCAATCATTTGGACTATGCCTTTTTTAAAGATTACGAGAGCCTTTCTACTAACTTTTTGTCAGTACGACCTGGTAAGAAAGTTGGAAATACAACTATAGCAGTATCCAGGCGCTGTATAAATGACCTCTAAAAATTGAAAAATATAAATTTGGCACCCTGCAAAGTTTAAGACTTCATGCATAAGGACCACCGCCCATTTTACGAACAGACTATTATACTGCTGAGCATCATGTTATCATATAATTTAATTTCGGTTGAGGCAAATTAAAAATAAAAATGTATCAAACTATAAATTTTCTTTACTATTTAAGTTTTCCACCATTCTAGAAATAGTAAAATCCCCTATGTCATAATTTTCAAGTTAATAAAACCCATTATGCGATAATAATGTAGATTTAATCAGTTTTGATTTATTTGGCACTAAGTTTGCTCTCAAATAAATCATCATCATTAGGTCTTTAGTCCTGGAACTAGTTAGACGCGTACCCTCATTGTTTCCTATTCTGTTTACCTACATATTTCCTTGAAATTTTCGCAGTCTGCATGTATCACTACCTGTGTGCAATAGTCTGATCTAGGTCTACCTCTACCTCCTTTTTCCTATCTCTGCTTGTAATATATCCTGCATTCCCCAAAAATACCATAGAATGTATCCTGCCCCTCTATTTCTACTATCTCAAATAAATACTATAGATCAAATAAGAAATCGTTATCATGGCAGAAGAGTATAGCTTTGACCACTATTATCGATTAGATTATTTTTTAGAGTTTCTGTATAATTGCTAAATTGCACATGTAGCATTTTGGTCGCGCCACCGCGATATGTCTCTTCCCTTTGTAGTATGTACCCAAGATGAAAATACTAAATATCGTAACCCTACATTCTACTAAATGTTTTTTAATTGTATTATTTAAAATATGAATTGCTTACTTCCACAAACGCCTTTCCCAAATAATCGGTAAATGTTATTCCACTATCAACCATATTCACTTAAAGTTAAAGAGGTTATAAAATCAATCCCATACACGCTAAACAATAATTACTACAAACAACTTAAAAACATAACCTAATAAAAATTAACTGTTAGCTTTTTAGTGGCTGTCATTGCCTAAAAGTTGGAAACATTAAAAATATATTTATTGTTAGAAATTGAAGAAATCCCAAACGAATTTGAAAAATATATGATCCTCAAACAGACATCAAAATTTTTTTAAAGTTTAAAACTTCCTGCTAACGATTATTATAAGTGAGATACAATGGATACAATTATGGACAAATTTTTGCGATAAGAACTTTCCTAACTTAAAACTTGCTATCTAGTTGGCTGCATTGCTTAATAGTCTGAAGTTTATTGGCAAACGTTGGTAGTTCTGGTAGATTTGACATGGTGGAACTTAAAGTAATGAGAATTTTACCGCAGACCCGTTCATGACGTCGCAAAATAGATATTTATAAGAAATCAGATAATAAAAAATCAACCTTTTATCTACATAAAAAGTAAATGTGAATCAGGATAGTTTTTATTAATCATTTTCTAACCTACCAAAATAGGTAGAATGCTTAAATTTTGAATTTTATAACCCTCACCAAACGGAAGTGGATTCCGTACTTCCATAATTTCGATATCATATTTAAATTATTCCATAGTTAAAATAAAAACTGTTTCAAACAAAATTTATGATTACATAACCGAGGCATTATTCTCAACTTTAAGCACGCAACAGCCGAGATTGATATTTTGTGACGCCATGGACGGGATTGCGGTGAATTTTTTCTCATAAAGTATAGGAGACGCTAATATAAAAAAGCAAACTATTCCGTCAGCTGTTGATATTGACAACTGCATAAGTACCTGGTACAATGTGAATAAACAATGTAAATTTGTTCCCGAATTATTTTATACAATATACTAAGTGTGTTTGGTCTCTTTGTCGCACGTTTTCGTGTTTAATTTAAGTCGTCGTAAATTCGTAGTTGTAAATAAAATAGCAAAGCTGTCATCCCTTGTCCCGTTAGGTCCTGTGATAAAACCTGCTTTGTACCTGTGGAAATTAAGTTGAAAAAAGGGGTAGTGATCGACACTTGCTCATAGACATCGAAGAGAAACGTTTGTTGGATCGGTAAAGTGAGTTAAGTCAATAGGGACGCCGAATGTGAATTTATCGATAAACTCATAAAAAACACAGTGATAGTGCGTATGTAACAACATTCAATAAATAGCCATACACTCCACTTCGTTAAAGAGTAGAAACGACACTTATAGCACAATAGAATACGGTTGAGGTAAGTCGATATATAAAATTATAAGACCCTTTAGGCGTTAATAAAGTATAATCATGTATTTCTGCGTTAGTAAGGAAGATGCGATGCATATAACTTGGAGGACTTATACTACACTTTTTTTTATTTAAAACCAATAAGTGACTAAAATCTTTTTTAACGTAAAAACAGTTTCAACGTTTTAGCTACTATTAAAGCCACTTATGTTAAATTGCCTGAACCGTTACTGCTTTCAATACTGAGAAAGGTAACTGAATAGTGTCAGAATTGGATACAATTGATTAGTCACCTCCTTTAAACCAATTGTTTGTCCTGGATAATTTCTACTAAATAATTGTCATGCATGCAAAGTGTTAAAATATCTTGAAAGGCCCATAAGTGGATTTAGAAATTTCTATTTGTGTGGAGAAATACATGATTACTGCAATTCTCTAAAATCAATAGATCTTTGGTTTCTTTCCAGCATTTTACAAATTTTGCAACGTTCTAAAAATACCAAAACATGTTCCATAGTCACCAGACCAGTTAATTAACTGGTCTCTGATAATCATTTACACCAACAATCCCACAAATGATGGAATCTTTTCTCAGCAAGCGTATCGATTCTGGTACATATATTTTAATAATTAGAAAAAACATACTTATTCCATCAACTTTTGTTTTAGATTGAATGCAATGCAATTGACTACAATTAATACGAAATAGTTAATGTTTTTTAATTAACCGTCATTAGCTAAACCTTATAAGTATTTATTTGCACTTTTAAATTAGCAACTACTCTTATTTTGCACATGCGCAAGTTAGGTCCTCTTGGAGCGACTTTTTAAAATGCTGTTCCAAAAAAATTCTTCTAAAGAGTTTATTTTATACTAAAATTACATTTAGTTTTAATTTACAAGTACGTTATGTTCATTAACGTTGGAGATCAAAATAATTCTAAGTTGAAATTCACTTTTTAATTAAATAAACTAAAATTATGGTGAGTAGCTGAACTGACAACAACAATAAAGTTGAGAATCTCTAGACTGACCGGCCATCTTGGGTTCTCGCGGGTATTTATGCTATCCCTGCCCCTCACATTGCTTGTGGGAACTGCAGGGTTCATGTCTGCTTATTTCTGTATTTAATATAATCTAACAATCTTAATTCTAATAATTGCTGTCTTATAACCTACTGTGACCTGCACCTGCAGTATCACGTTACGTCTGGAATACAATGTCTGTTTCTGTTCTCACTGTCTGGCTTGTAAAACTTTCATTATCCTTTTTTATTATGTCCTTTAATTTTACATTGTTGTATCTAACTTAAGTTTTAATAATTCTTAATTCTTAATAGTTCCATTAATTACATATATATTCTCGTGCAATCCTTTTCAAGGTAATGAGTTCCTGCTTGGACATTCGTGTTGATGAGTGTTGAAACCAACGTAATCAGCAATCGTGACGTCACGATGGAGCAAAACAAATTATTGCTCATCATATTATGATTGCAAGTACAATGAAAATTAGATATGTAACATACTAATGCAAAAACAATTTTTGACGTAAGAAACAGACCACATCTTTTATTGCATAAATAAAAACATATAAAGCAATGATAATCAATTGTTATTTAAAATTTATTGACCACTAAATAAAATAGTTTTTGTCAGCTTATTTCTAACTCTACCGAAATTTTTATTCATACATTCGCCTTGATGGTACAATCTAACGCTGCAGTAGTCGAAAGTCAGCTAGCCTTTGCGAAATACTTTGTAACACGGTCTGGAAACTGTTAATGCGTGTATGTGGGCGCGTGTCCACATTTTATATGCATGCAGGGAGAGACATTGGTAGTCAAGCAGAGTTTACCTTCCTGGTGTCCCCCCTCTTCAACTTTAGCTGAGTTGTATTGGTTATCCGACTTCAGTATCTTCCAGAAAAGAATAGTTGCACTACAGTAACGTTTCTTCAGTCGTCATGTGTGGTCTGTCTGGGTAACAGTTGGCATCCCGTCAAATATTCAGTATTGATTATCAGGGTACTTGTACGTCACCTGTCCTTGCCGAAATGTGCCAAATGCAGTTGGAAACGTGATGGCAGTTTGGGTTTTCTTTGTCGTGCTCTTTCTCCAATCGCAATGGTTGAGTACGGCACTGTTTGTTTTGAGTGTTATTTTTCTATGCTTTCATGCGAATGACCTATTTAGAGGTTATTGTTTTTACTGAAAGTAAAGCTAGGTAAACTCTGTGGTTTTATTTCAAACCTTCCCGCCTTAATACCATTTTTCCAGTGTGGACTTGGGTCACATGATAATAACACAACGTAGGTATCGTCGAGCCAGTGTTACTAGATGTTAGATCATGGAGCCGGGTGTCCCGTTTAGAGAGGGCGTTTGTGACAGCCTTCAGGTCGGTTACACTAAAATCTAAACAAAAAAATGTGGTTGTAGTTTGTTATGACAATTCGATTTAAGGTTAACTACTAATTCCATTATAACCAGAGCGCACAAGTTAACGGCATAAATAAACAGAATCTAGGTTACTAAAATAAGTTAACATCGATTGTAATCCAGCCTTAACTCTTATTGCTTTAACCCTTTTAAGTAGAAATTTCATGTTGTTCTAAAGCACGTTAGTACATTATAAAAAAATCTATATATTCAGTAAAATTGAAAATACTGAAAAGCGTTTAAATTGGAAATTTAACGACTATAAGTATCAGTACTGTAGCCTTTTCCTATTGAAATTGTTCTTGGTATGACCAATGCGTTATTTCTGGTAAGTCTTATAAGTAATACGGATGTCATATTCATATGTGGTTGTTACTGTAGTAAACTTCTTTTTACAGTTGTTTATTAGATTGAGTATAAGCCTAATTACAGACAAATTAATGCAGCTAGACGCCGCATTTCAACATATATAACTAATAAAAATCACCAACAAGACTCGCTACACTAAACTCCTTAACACCACGATTAAACTCTATTTATTATTAAATTCGACCAAATAATTTATCTACAAGTGTCTTTAATTTATATATATATAATTTGTAAGTTAGAATGAGATAGAAGATCATAGGACAGTTTAGGGTAGGCTAGCATGTATAGATACCGCTTATTAAAAAGTTAAATAGGTGTTTTAGAAATCGAGATTAATTAATTTAAAGTAGGAATTTTAGAGTTAATTACATTTCAGTTTCAGCTTTGCACTTATTTGCAAGGAAATTTCATAATATTTAGGGAGCAGAAACAATAGATGTTAAGCATCTATCATAAAAGTCAATTTATTAGCGTATAATAGGTGAAAAGCTTTTTTATTTTTAGCGCAAGATCAATAATTTTACGGGCATAATTTTAATGAAGAAAAAACATTTAGTTAATATCATTTAGCATATGTAAATGGTATAGGGAGAATTTAGCATAAAATAGCATTTAAAAACACGAACTGGTTAGAAAGAGACAGGAAAGTGTCTTCGATAAACAACACTCGACGGTTACGACAAGCTTATTTTAGGTAACGATTATTTACAAGAATGGGGCGCATTGTCAACAACTTCATAAGAAAATCAATAATTTCTACGAATGCAAATAGACGTTAAGGCAAGCAAGGATTAATATGAAAACAAAGACAGATGGGTTATAGCATATAAAGGAGGGAGATGCAAAAAATGTCAGATATCGGTTAGACTTGGTAACTAACGAAGGAACAAGAATTAATTCGAAGCCATAAGCAAGAGTGGGGTGGAATATGTTTGTATAAGATATCGATTTTATATTGGGAGAGAAATTAAGAAATGTTATTGGACGTTACAGGTAGAAGGGGGACTCGTGACAGTCTGAGTTTAAGAGAGGCTACATGTGTGAGTGGTATTCGTAAACGAAGCATGAGAGAGAAAATTGTCGTATATGAAATAAAGAAAGAAGGAGCTAGGTTCGTATTACATTGGGAAGCGTGAATCTAATGAGAATTGATTTCAGTTGAGGCTAGTTTCGGCGAAACAGACCAACCGTTAGAAGGTTATAAGTGATTTTCGCGGTAATTTGTGGGACACGAGCGTTAAAAGTCCAGTAGTGTAAAGACCGTTGATGTTTATCTACAAAATTATAGAGAATTACGGAAGGATAACTTGGGGTTGTTAGAATTTGATGTCGGTTATGATTTTGGGTTTCGAGAAGTGGCAACGGCTACGATGTTACTGAGAAAATTAAACAACAGGGAAGGTGTTTTTGGTCTATATAACTAACTGTAAGGTGGTTGAGGCTCTTTTCTTTTCTTCGCTCGTCATCGACGTTCAACTCAAGTAGTAGTCAATATTTTTCTGTGCTTTTTAAAAAGTTGTTATTACACACAAGTTGGTGTGCAGTAGCACTTATCGTTTGAAAATATTGAAGTATATGTAGAAATAAAAATCAAAGCTTTTTCTAGTCATGTAAGTACCGACTACTGTTACTTTGGTTGTTAGGGCTTGTGAGGCGTCCTAAGATGGATGCGCGATTGTGAATGCATCGCGTAGTGATTTGCTGATGATATATGGAATAGTAGAGGAGTTTAAGAGGTTTGAATGCACTATCAATGGTTTGTTGGAGAGATTTGGATAGCTGCGTGCAGACAGGAATGGTATGACTCAACTTGGGAGCGGTTCCATAACTCAGTCAGTAGTGAGGACATCATCATCGAGGGCTGGATTGCGGATGCAGACGGTGTGATGGTCACCAGATAACTCATTTTTATACAAACATTGCTGTTGAGTTTTTTATGTGTGTTGACACTTTGTGCTTTTTGAGTGCTTATTCTTATGAAGTCTATGGACTCAAGGATTAATTGAACTTTATATTTAAAGGGAAATATGTTTATGTAGAAAGGAATATGTAAAATAAGGATAGAAAGGGGACTTTAATTGTTGCAGTGCCGTAATTTTGCACACAGGTTTAATAGTATATTATTCAACATACGGTAATGTAGGCAATAACTCACGCAGATGAAGTTTGCGGCACGAGCCGAAGGCGAGTGCCGTAATTCATCAACTGAGTTATTGCCATTACCGTATGTTGAATGCTATAATTTATCTACGACTATAAGCTCAGCAACAAATTTTAATAAATACATATAATCAAGATTATTTTTAAAAAATTATAGTACAAATTTGTTTGACATTAGGTAAATGTCATTGAGCATGGCTACTTTGATACTTTTGGTAGGTAATTAAATAGAAATATAAGCTGGAAGCGTGAGTTATCATAACTCACGCTCATAACTCACGGTTTTTAATTATGAATACTATTATTTGTTCAAAAGTATATGAATAGTGGTATTATAACTAAATAGGAGTAGATAAAAGAGTTTTACTGTGAGCTCATATTCAGACAGGGTATTAAAGTCAGGCATCAGGTTAGCCCACTTACTTCAAATTGGATATTTGTAAAATGGGAAAATTTTGATTTAACCACATTTTAGAAAATGAACTGTTTTCTTATCAAAGATATGTAAGTTTATGTATACGAACTGTTTTAATGGTCAAAATTTTTGAACTAGTAATTTTGTTGTGTAAATAGAGTGCGTTTTTTGGGATAGCTTGTAGGTATGAAATTTTCAGAGTACAGCATGGTGGCGGTTAGGTAAAGTTTGATTTTTAGCAGTCCAGGTAAGCTTCTTTGAACGATTTATAAGACATTATAGGAAGCAGCGGAGCAGCCGAGGTAAGATTTGCAATATATAACGGCACAACGCTGGGGCTTGAAAAAAGAAAATTTCGTGGCTATTAAAAGTATTTTTTCTATGACGGGAAAAAATTGACATTTAGCGCTTCTTGACAGGTAAGAAAATGTCACTTATTATGGATTTACTTTTTCCCCGAGAAAAGAATGAGTACTTTTTTCTCGGGTATGTGCAAATAAGTAAGAACATGAAGAAATTTAATTTAAAGCCGGGTCCACACCTGTAACATTCAGGTGTAACATAACAATCATAACTTTGTCGCGTTCAAAACAACGATATAAATAACTTAAGTAAGCAAATTTTGAAACCACTCGCAGAATTAAATTGACAGATATTTGATTACTTTAAAGGTTTTCTTAGCAACGCAAGTCTAACTGTCCTTATAAGTACAACAACCTACTTGTTTTTTGAAACTTCAAATTTGGCATCGATTGATTTTTTGACTTTAATATATTGTAATATTTTTTTCAATATTAAATCATCGTTTTGCCTGTCACAGAAAAAAAAGTATTATACACAGGTAAAAATGTAAGATTTTAACTCTCTGTGTTTTGTCTCCCTCCGCTTTGCGTCGGGCGACAAACACACCTCGAGCTAAAATCTAATACTTTTTTCTTTGTATAATAAATAACTATTCTTTTACAAATGTATCAAATAATTTATTTCACAGTTCTTGCAATATTGCACTTCGACTGAAACTCAAAGCGTTGTCGGTCTGTACAGTTTATGTACCTAATTAATACAGATTTATAGTTCTTGCGATACTAAACTTCGAGTGAAACTTAACGCTTTGGCGCGCTGTAGGGTTTATATACGTAACTAACACAGATTCCAAAGGCTTCAAAAAATTACCAGGTGATTTTGAGGTTTCTCTAGATTCTTGTTTTTGTATGCTTTATATTGGCCTTTCCAATACACCCTTGTGGATGCCAATTAATCTATTGTTATTTAATGGCTTTGTCACTTTGGATTCTAGATTCTCTTTGGCGCCTTTGTTAGATTATTCCAGTTGTCCAGCTAGATGTCTCGAACAACAGCGGCTATGTTCAAAGACAACAAACATAGAAACAAGAAGAAAATTGTTGAAGGCATATGTGTGGAGCACAACACAGTATGTCTATGAAATAGGGACAGTAGAAAAAGCAGACAGAGAAAAATAGAAGACTTCTGGAATGTTGTGCTTAAAATGTATGAAGATGATACCATGGACAGACAAAGTTAATAACAAATAGGTTATAAAACTAGTAGAGGAATATAGATATCTGTGGAAAACAAAAAAAATAATAAAAGAAATAGAAGGGCATGATACGTTCTACGGGATGTTTGGGGAATAGTATGGGATATATTACAAGCAGAGACAGAAAAAAAGGGGTAGAAGTAGACCTAGATAAGACTATGGCATGCAAATAATGATAGATGTAGACTGTGCAAATTTCAGGGAAATGTGTAGGCTAGTTCAAAGTAGGAAACAACGAGGGTACGAGTTTAGCCAGGTCCAGGACTGAGGACCTAATGACAGTGATGACAATTGCACCTTTGTTGGTTCGTGCACATGCAGAACATGAAATTACTTACTTTGTTTCTAAATCTAGATACACTTTTAGTATTACTATTCATAGAAAAGACGAAGTATAGTCGCGCTCAAGAAAGAAAACCATCACGTGACTATTACTTGAATCTAGAATACAGGTATATACATTTAAAGATCACCAATTTCCGTCCAAGTATAATGCAGATAAGTAAATGATGCGTGTTACTTTAATAATACTTACAAATATTGCGTTGTACTATATGAAATGAAGTAAGCACTATTCCTCCAAACTTGTTTCATATATATACAGACATTTAGAACAAAGCTTGAGTCATAAGCATGTCATATATCAGGAATACTATAATTTTACGAGTAACTAATTAAATAAGAACAGGTTAGTTATGAGCACTACATTATACAATAATCCAGATTAGTTTAAAAATAAAATTTTATTGGCAATGTTGTTTTTCCTATAAAACTTTTCAATGAATGTAAGTGAAAGGTGATTTAACTTCAGAAATTCATATTGATGCAGACAAATACAAATGATCACGTGTAGCCTTCTTTGTTGGTTTCAGCTATATAATAGTTTCTAGTAGCTTAAAATATTACACCTCTTATTTCTCGAATAGTTGATGCAGCGGTATGTATATTACTTTATTTAATGCTAGGTCGTGATTTAAAAATTCAGGTAAGTTTATTTAATGCTGGTTTGGAATTTCATGACACTCATAAAAAAGTGTGGCAACTTTACAGAAATATATTTAAAATTTTATTAAATAGCGGCATGCGAGCAACTTTGTACATTATAACAAATCACCCTGTAGAACAAAAATGAGAATAGAGGTTAACTGTAGGTGCAATAATAAATATTTATTTTTAGGTTTTTAGTTAGGGTTAATAGAATAATTAAGGATAAATAAATGGCTACTTTGAATCACGATGTTCATCAAAAATTTCGAATTGCCCAGAGGCTTCCTGTAAGGCAATCAGGGGATGGTGTTGATTCTGTATGTTTAATATGAGATTATTTAGCCCCATTATTTAAATATATAATTTCCACAGATAGAGATACGCGAAGATGAAGAACAATCCGAAAAACTACAAGCAATTATTGATGTATTGGTTGCAGCTGGATATTTTCGTGCCCGAATTAAAGGTTTATCATCTTTTGATAAAATTGTGGGTGGGATGACTTGGTGCATAGAATCTTGTAATATAGACATTGATGTGGATTTGTTATTTCAAGAAAATTTAACTATAGGGCAAAAATGTAATAGGAAAACTTTGAAAAGTGCAGAATATGGTAGCCACTTTATAGCTTATACTTTGTAGAGGTAGAGGTAATATTACAAATTGTTGGCAGTTAAGGTTTGTACACATCCTAGTACTATGTACTATTTTTCTTGCATGCTTAAACTAAAGGAATGATGACCATACATCTAGCTTTGCATGTACATGTACGTTTGAACCAATAGTTTTGTTAATCCTTGCTTCCAAAATTCACCTCGTGCTTTACTTTGTATTTTTCTGGATACGCGTCAGATCCTTCTTAGATCCCTTAGATACACTTTAGATACTTCTTAAATTTCTGCCTTAGATACACCTTGGATTTCTGACTTAGATTTCTTAGATTTGTGAATTAGATTTTTTAGATTTTTGAATTAGAGCCGTTTTCAGCAAAATGACAAAAGCTTTTTCATATATCTTCAACGTAGTTTGTCATCAACTATTATTATACAACACCACTTTTCTCAATAATTTATTTTAAACTTTATTTCGACGCGTAAATCTTCGGGTAACATTAATGCAGGTTCGACATGCTTCAAATTGAGACTGCCTCTCCTTTTCAACTCTGGGCGTTATATAGCTTTCACTATCTACATTTTGATTGATTTATCAGAACAGCCATACAAAGTGTTGTAACCAACCATGGTTGTTTTGGATATTTCTAGGAGTTTTCAATCTTTATTTCTGACGAAATTATTCTGTAGTTTCATATTATTCTTGTATTTCTATTATTTTATGATCTTTGACCGCCTGTTTTGTTATTATTATTGGACTTTAATTTAGCTTATGTCTGTTGTTTGTATAGATAAAGCTTTTTGGAGAATTGAATAAATAACTGATGTAATATGAGTGACGTAAATCCACATGTTTCTGTTTATGCCTCGTATTTAAAACTTATCTTTGAAAATGCGTGTCTTATCAAAGCGCTTTATTATTCTTTCTTAATCCCGTATGTAATTGCATGAAGACTTACTAGGTTTTATCTTATCTCATGCGTATCTATTTTATAAACTTATTGAACGCTTCTTGAAGTAATTTGATTGCAGGTATAATTATTTCTCTGCCGAATATGTGTTCTATTATTGAAAGATATGCTTACTGGCATTGATTACAGTTAATTGCGGTCCTTATACAGGGTGTGAAATGTTTGCTATTTGCATAATATGCGAATTATTTATTTTCATGCTAAATAGATGCAATTTCCTGATTCCTATTGCTATTTACAATTACTACGCGACCCTTACGACTCAATACACCCCTAAACAACCCCTTATCACAGCATTATATGTATATATATATATATATATATATATATAATATAAAATGATTGTTAAATCATTAGACATGTGAGTACATCGAATAATACCTCACTAATCTGATCATTAGCTAAACTCTCAATGTCATCATCATTAAGTCTTTGTCCTGAAACTGGTTAGACGTGTACCCTCATAGTTTCCTATTCTGAACTAATCTTGTTACATGCCGAAAATCGGCTATGTAAACATTTCAGGTTTTAGTTTTAAAATATGTGACTGAAACCGCGCCAATATTTCAAAAAATGGTCTTGTGCGTGCATTCCCGTCACTTTAGACAGTTGCGTCGGCGCCAGAGAATGCGCAGACGCGGAGTGCGGAAGGAAGTGAGCATTTTTCGTCAAGTCATGGACTAGTCAACGAAACGTTGAACAGTGAGGTTGATCTGTGCCGTCCTTTTATTTTGTCTTCTCTTTGAGATATGTAGGTTTCTTGTCTCGTACCTGTTATCGCTCCCTACCTTATTTCTTTCGTATCGCTACAACAAAAAGAGGGAAGACCGAAAATGTGACTTCAACGGGAGCGAAGACCTGAGCCACGCTCAACTAACGCCAAGATCCTGCTGCTAGAATAGCTGCCATGTTGTGAAGAGCTCCGCCTTTTACGTGAGTACATTTTATCTATTACCTTTAGGCGCCTCCGTTATCAGGATAATATTTTTGCTATGTGATAACAATTTAAGACGCAAGATGACGTAATACCTTGTTGTGCAATATTATGAACGTGTTTATTATGTTACCAACTGTTGTAGTGGCTCTTATCAATTACGTGCGGGACTTTAACAGTATACCTTAGACTAGAACAGTCGGGAGTATAACAACCCACCAGTTATTCCTGTATGAAACTCAACAAAGTAAGCCAAGATGATGTCAACAAGTTTTTAAAGAAATATGAGGGCCAGTGGAGAGAAAATGAGGATTTGCTGTTTTACAAACATGTTACCAAAGCAGCTGATGATAATACACAAAGAGACCCAGTTTGTGACCAGACTGAAGAAGAAAATTTATTGCATTAATGTGTATCAGTTGTAGCATAAAATGAATTTCTAACTTTGTACATATTAAAGGTTGTCCATTATTAAAAAAATAAAAAGAAATCCCAATCTGTCGAATGGAATTTAGAAGCTCAACAGGCTTTTGAACAAATCAAAACGTTAATCACTTCAGCACCTATCTTAATCTCGCCCAATTTTGATGAAAGATTTTATATACAAACCGATGCCTCATTTACTGGTTTAGGTGCAATGTTGTTTCAGGTGAGCAATCGATTAGAACACCCTATCGCTTATGCAAGTTGTGCCTTAACTTCTACTGAACAAAAATATTCAGCTACCGAACGTGAACTATTAGAGGTTATCTTTGGTATTGAAAAATTTAGAGGATATGTTGAACGTACACATTTTACAGTAATTACTGATTGTGTAGCCCTTACATGGTTAAATAATTAAAACCACCCGCAGGTCGTTTGGAAAGATGGAACTTGCGTATCTCTCAATTTACCTTTGATGTTAGGCATAGACCTGACAAATTAAATACTGGATGCCTTATCTCGTGATGTCGTTTCTCTTAATTTTACAGATTTAATTCCTGACGCCTGGTATCTCAATATGATCAAGAAAGTTTTTGAAAATCCCGATAAATTTCCCACCTTCCATGTAACAAATAATAGATTATATAAATTTGTATCTTCCTCATCCCACAAAATATCTAACATCCCTGAATGGAAACTTGTTGTCCCTACCGCTAACCGCAGTAAGGTTCTTAAACTGTCATGATGACCTTGTAGCTGCTCACCTTGGTGTTACGAAAACCCTAGCTAAAATATCTGAATTATATTATTAGCCCCACGTTGGGCGCCACTGTTATACTCCCGACAGTTCTAGTCTAAGGTATACTGTTAAAGTCCCGCGCGTAATTGATAAGAGCCACTACGACAGTTGGTAACATAATAAACACGTTCATAATATTAGGCAACAAGGTATTACGTCATTCCTGCATCTCAAATTGTTTTCACATACAAAAAATATTATCGTGATAACGGAGGTGCCTAAAGGAAATAGATAAAACGTACTCACATAAAAGGCGGAGCTCTTCACAACATGGAAGCTATTCTAGCGGCAGGATCTTTGCGTTAGTTGAGCGTGGTTCGGTCTTGGCCCCCGTTGAAGTCAGATTTTCTGTCTTCCCTCTTCTTGTTGTAGCGATACGAAAGGAATAAGGTAGGGAGCGATAACAGGTACGAGACAGGAAACCTACATATCTGAAAGAGAAGACAAGATAAAAGGACGACACAGATCGACCTCACTGTTCGACGTTTCGTTGACTAGTCCATGACGTGACGGAAAATGCCCACTTCCTTCCGCACTCCGCGTGTGTGCATTCTCTGGCGCCGACTCAACTGTCTAAAGTGATGGAAATACACGCACAAGTCTATTTTTTGAAATATTGGCGTGGTTTCAGTCAGATATTTTAAAACTAAAACCTGAAATGTTTACATAGCCGATTTCCCTGAAATTTGCACAGTTTGCATCTATCACTATCTGATCTAGGACTACATCTACCTCCTTTTTCCTATCTCTGTTTGTAATATATCCCATATTATTTCCCAAAAATGCCTTAGAACATATTCTGTCCGTCTATTTTTTTTCCACAGATATCTTTATTCCCCTACTATTTCTATAACCTATTTGTTATTAACTTTGTCTGTCCATGCTATCATCCTCATACAACTGAAGCACAGCATTTCAAAAGTCTGCTACTGTTTTTCTGTCTGCTTTTCCTACTTCCTGTATTTCATAGGTATACTATGCCGTGCTCCACACATTGAACTATTGCCGATTTAATATGTTTTCCAAGATATCACAATCAACATTAGTTGCAGATATTTTACAACCAACACCTGTAGTTGTTTATAATAATCATCAGATTTTTTCGTCATTAATTTATCCATCTTGCGACTGGTTGGACACGTACCTCCACTTATTTATATTCTGAGCTAGCTTAAACAGTTCCCTGAAATTCCCACACAGCCTATAAAACTCTCAATGTATAAGAATGAAAATATGCAACATTTGGGCTTAAATTATAAAAGTTAACAACTCAAATAATGTTAACGATAAATGTTAAGACAAATGAAAGATGTTTTGGTATTTTTTTACGGCAGTAATTAGCAGAATTAGGAACAAATATTACTTCAAAGGTAACTTACAAAATTTTGTTTAATTATTTTTTATTTTACGATCAATAATGTTAAATCTTTGTCAGTCGAATCTAAATATTTGTGAAAAAAGTGTCTTGAGCAATATTGGACTTTTATCAGTTAAAAGCGAATAACAAAAAAAAAATTATTGTCATTGATTAATTAAATATACTAATAGAGCAGAAATGTAAACCATCGGTGCTGGTTCAATAATCGAACGGGCCATGTGTTTTCAATTTATCGGTTGAGGATCAAGTAATTTGCATCATCAAAAATTTTTATGCAAGTAAGCAACATAAGCCGTGTGAAACCGTGCAGAATCTTGCTAGAAAAAAACCATTTTGATGCTTATTGTTATGGAGTTCGTTGATAAACGGTTCTAGAGTATTTTTACAATAGATATTTACATTGATACTTCTCTCAAAAAATATTGTCTCGATAATTCACTGCACTCACATATGCTGTGAATTTATATAATTGTTTACATAAAATCATGCCTTCTTTATGAAGAAAATACTTTTTAATACTTAATTATTATGCAGGTTTTGAAGGGAAAATGGATAGAATTATACTCCTTGTGCATAATCAAGCAGTAGAACTTCCTAGTACATTTGAATTTTGAACGGATGGATTTTTGATGAGCATACTGTGACTCATTCCTCTGGTAACATTTAAATATTGTGCTACTTTAATAATGGAAGTTAACGGTTGTTTTTTAATAGCTTTTTCCTTCCTGTATGACATTTTCACTTCTAGCAGATGCACTTTTGTGTTACTGACTTTCTGTATCACAAAAACATTGCGCAATTGATTTCACATCTTACGAATAGATGCTGTCATCAACAATACCATTCGAAAATATTCGCAGAAGGTCTAGCAATACTCACAATCTCCATTTTCCAAATAAATGCTGTTGTGAAAATATACTTCTAACAAAAACATATTCTTGTGTAAAGGTTTTTAACTGATTATTATTTCGGAATGAAACAAAACATTAAATAACTAATCGAGAATTAATTTATTGTTTGACAGTTAACATTCGAAACATTGATGATGCAAAGTAAGAATTGACGTTACCGTTTGATTCGACTGCCACCCATGACTATAATGTCTATGTTGTTAAATAAGATATGTGGTCTTATAAAAAAACCAAGGGTTACAATATACCGGGTGATTCACAACGTCGTAGAAATATTTAGCTGGTCCTTAAGAAATGATTGTTGATTGATATTTACGCATAATAAAAATTATTTCTTAAAAAAACAAAATTTAAACGGATGTTTTTAAAATTGTCTGTACATGTGCATGTAAAGTAAAGAGGTGACATACCACAGAAAGTGATTTACAAGGAATTGACTTTATTTGTTTTAATCCGCAGGTTATGAAATTGTGAATCATCTACTTTAACTGATGTTTAAAAAGGAGAATATAGTAATATTTATGCAGAAAACATGATTTCTTAAAAATTAAAAACTTTAAACATATGGTTATCAAATGTGTGTACTTACATACTTAAATTAAAGTAGTTTCTAATCAATTCTACCAACGAAAGGTGTTCAAAATGCCCTTCATTTTGTTGAATACACAAACCTGCTCTTCTGTGGTTGTTTTGTAGCATACCAATACGTTGAGGTAATTGCCTGCATTATCAATGTTTGCATTAATGTTAAACATATTATCTTTTATTACCTCTTTCTACTTTAAACTAATTTTAATTTTAAAAGAACAAGATTTTTTAGACATACATTGGTTACTAATTATTTAGTAATATATTATGAATGTTTAGTTATTGGTACCTGAAATCTTCAATCACACCTGGACTAATGTTATACCTTAATACCTTGGTTTGTTACAGCTGTAGTGCATAGATGGTTTCTGCAGAGTGGGACGGCTCTCCTAAAATCTTTTCAAGTTTTTTACACCTTGTACAACATCAGACAGCTGATTCCAAATCAATTGATTAACATTTATTTCACTTTTCGACACATATTAGAACAAAACATTTATATAATTTTTGGAATGCAAAATCATAAGCAACCTACCTTATAAATAGGAAGGGCATCACCAGCTCTTTCTCTTGGTTACTCTGGTTTTCAGTTATACAAAATTATTGAATCAATGTCCTGAGAAATTAGTGACTTAATTATCTGAGAAATTTCCCAGTATGAATATAACCCTTAACTATATATAAAATGCAGTCATCACTTACCTAACCTACATTAATTTTCTGTCCTTTTATAATTTAACATAACTACATTATTGCTACAATTTTATACTTGTTTATTACGTGTTTATTAACAGATGAAGTTGAAAACTATAAAAAGCATGCATGATATAAATTATTTTTTTTTCCGAACACTGAACATGACTTATAATTGTATGATCAATCAGTTTTTGAATATTTTGTTGAAATATTTTTGCACAAAGTTGTATGTCACTTTATTTGTAATATACGTATTAAAAGAACTTAACAATTTTTAAGTTATTATACACTCATTATTATTTTTAGGTTTTCAGTCTTAGAATTGGTTGAATATGTACCTCCAACGTTTTTTATTTTGAGTTTACACGTTTTCCTGAAATTCTCGCAGCCTACACCTTTCACTATATGTGTGCAATAGACTAATCTAGGTCTACCCCTACCTCTCTTTTTTCTTTTCTCTGCTTCTAATATACCGTGCTATTCTCTCATGTCTTAGTATATGTCCTATTATCCTAATATCTTTTACCGTTTTTCACAAATTTCTTTCGTCCCCTACCATTTCTGGAACTTCTTTGTTCGTAACTTTGTCTGTCCATAATCTGCATTATTCGTCTGTAGCACCACATTAAAAAGGCTTCTATCTTTTAACTGTCTGCTTCTACTTTCTATGTTTCACAACTGTATAATGCTGTACTCCACACATATGCTTTCAGCAATTGTTTCTTTTTAGGTATCTTCAAACATAGCAGCTGCTTTTTCCTGTTAAATACAGCATGGCGTAGTGCTGATTTTTTATTTTATATCTTTTACATTTTCCCCCTTCTACTGTTATTCTACCAATATTCAATGATACGCAAAGGGGATTAAGCAATCTGATGTCTATTGAAATCCCCCACCTCTTAGACACTTGCCGCATCAATACTTTTCCAATTACCCCTATCATGCGATCAACATTTGTTGAGAATATTGTAAAACCAACATCTCTAGTTGTTTACAATAATCATCAGGTTTATATGTAATTACTTTTTCATCATTAAGTTTTCTGTCTTAGAAGTGGTTGGGCACGGATCTCCATTGATTTTTATTCTGAGCTAACCTACACATTTCTTTTTCAAATTCCCACAGCCTATATCTTTCACTATCTGTGTGCAATAGTCTAATTTAGGTCTACCTCTACTTCTCTTTTTCCTTCCTCTGCTTCTAATATATTCCGTACTATTAGCTCATGCCTTGGTATGTGTCCTATCATCCTATATCCTATATTTTACTGTTCTCCACACATTTTTCCCCTCCTATTTCTAGAACCTCTGTTTGTAACTTTGTCTGTCCATGATATCTTTATCATACATCTGTAGCACACATTTCAAAGGTCTTGTAGGTATGCAACCCTTCATAAGCATGATAGGAACGCAGACGTGAACGCCTCTTAATAATAGACTTGTCTATCAACACACCTTAAAATCGAATAGACTCGCCCGGAATCGCCGATTATTAGAATACAAACATTATTTAAAATGATCAAGGAGACGAGCATTAAACCCTTAAGATGAATACTTTTGTTTGTTTCTGAGTATATGATGACATGCAATAGCCAGGAGCAAGCAATAACTTCTGATTTTCTGAGTTTAACCTTTTATCACGATGCACCAAAACCTGGAGGTTAAACCAGAAGGTTGTGCACTTTATGCACTGACATGGATACTTCACGCCCTGCCGACAAGGTGCTCAAAATCCTACTATCAGGGCCTGGACTTCCACCAAAGGAAGTTTCTTTGTAGAACCATTTTTATATCAGCATCTACTGCTGAACCCAAGTCAAACACGGCCCACCAAAATGAGATATCTGAGGCGTCCGCGACACCCATTACAGAACCGGACATAGCTGCTTGGACGTGTGAATACCACACCCCGCACCAGTTCCGACGCCTACTGCAAAGAATCCGCCATCATTATGCCGTTCCACACATCATATCACTGATAAAGGAACCTGCACAATACACGGCACCTGCATTGATTGACCTGCCACATGTAGCACCATACATAGGCTTCGATCCAATGAAATTTCTACCTGCAGATCCCAGGCAACACCGTATCTGTGAGTACCTACTCCTGCGCTTCTTTTTGAGTCGTGTTTCTTCACAAACATGCGCGTAAAAGTTCAAAATAATGATGTATTCTCCAGCACCCCTTATATTTATGCTATATGGTTTTACATACCTAAAATTCATTCTAATTGGTTTGTATGCTTCGTCGTTCTTTCCTATCTCCATCTTAGTTTGTACCTCTTTGCATTTTTCATCAATGCCTTGTGCTTTAGCATTTTTGAATTTGCGAATAATTTCCCATTTTATGGCTGTGTATCACTGTTTTTCTGCTTTGTCTGGTCTGTTTTTGTATTTTTGCCTTTCTTTTATTAAAATCAGAATATTCTTTGTTATTCATGATTTCTTGTTTTCGTTTTTGTTTATATCCCAGAATATCTGCGGTTGCCATGCCTAAGCCGGATTTAATGTTATTCCATTCTGCTTCTACTTCCTAAGTATCAGAAAATTTCCCGATATCTTTCAGCAATTCATTTGACTTTAGGCTCAAATCTTTTGTGGATATCTTTATGTTTTAGTTTCCGAAAGTTTCAAATTTTTAAATTCAAGTGTGGCCTTCATAATTACGACATTATGGTCAGTGTCTATATCTGCTTCTGGGGAGCTTCTACAGTCTTTTCCTTATTCCTAAATCGCTGCCTAATAAGAATGTGATCTAGTTGATATCTTCCTGTCTGTTGGCATTTTCTACATGTATCGTCTTCTAGCATGATATAGAAAATTTGTGTTTCCCCAGAGGATGCCATCATCTTAAATAACAATCGAAGTACGCTGTATACTTGGGAAGTAATGTGGTGGTTTCCCGTTGCTTTCCATATTGCAGTTGTGTGTCTTAGAATGCCATACTGACCCCTATGGTCTCTGCCACTCTAAGCACTGAAAGAGCCGCTGTTTTCTTTCGGGGACCTGTCGTAGTCAGGTTCTTTACTAAAGACCCCACCACTAATTGGTTAGATCTATAGTTGGACCCTTTAGCTTATTGAAACAAGCAAGGGATTCTACCCGTTTTAGTATTCTACAAATTCTTCAAGGTGCAGGTCCGTTGAGAACAGTATTATATAATATCACTCCATAAATATTTCAAACTTTTTTACAGCATCTGATAACTTACCTATTGTATTAGAGCTTGTCTACAGTTTTTGAATTAATATTACATTTAAGGATAAAGTGACTATGATATTCTGCATTGTTTTGTAAACAAATTTTTTAATATTTTTTGTTATTTTAGATCTCTAACAGAAAAGATTGTAGCTGTTTTACCTAAAATGAAGTGTCCACACAGATTAGAGCCCCATCAAATACAAGGCTTGGATTGTGTTCATATTTTTCCTGTTATACAAGTAAGCAATATTTTTTTATGTTTCTTTATTTACATTGGAGTGGTTTAGCTCTGAATATAACGAAAATCTAATAAGAAATTTGAAATCTTCGTTTTCAGTGACCTTGTCAGAAACTTGTTAATATGCATGTAAAAACTTTTTTTTTAAATGAAAATTTCCAGAATTAGTATTATAGTCACTTTTAGAATTTTATCACGTTATTTCTAAGGCAAATTTGTCGAAGTTTTAATTGTTTTTGACATCTGCTTTATTTGGAAATAAGACAGAGAGGTTACAAAACTAACAAACTTAACCACTGCGAAATAAAACAGTTTTACTTTTGGCCTTGCTAACAAATATCGTTTAGTTTTACCCTTTAATGAAACTTCATGTGTAGGTAAATGGTTGACAATCAAATGTTAAAATAGTATATTGTGTCACTAGGGCAGAAAGTGAGGGAGCGAAGCGAGCGAGGGCAACTGATAGCTAAGGGCTGCTAATGCATTTTTGCCTGTGTGACACACAACTGTTTTTCACCTAGCATTAAAGAAAAAAAATATAGGAAAAATAACACAAAATAAAGAAGGTTAATAACATTTGACGTATTTATTTATTATAGTAATTGATTTTAATTATCCCTTGAGCATATTATGGATAGTAATACTAGAATTTGTAGGCACTTGGTAAGTGGAGGAGCGGGATGCGGTGCGTACAATATCCACCTTAAGCGAACAATGTTCTGTATAATAGCGGCCTTCGATAGCGTGGAGAATGTGTACCCCAAGAAATCAACGTTACAAATAACTACAAGTCTAGGATTGCTAGTACTTACCTGTGGCCTTGCTTGACAAACTGCTCCAGGAAACAGGACAGCAATCTTCGGCTGGCACACCCGTTGAAAACCCGTGGAACACAAACCATAAAAAAATTGGTAGCGATAAATTAAACTGCGTGTTCTCAAAATTGACATTTGGCTTCTAATTTCATATTGTTATTTTTTTGTAGTTACGTCAAACCCAAGCGACGCGATTATAATGTACAAATACAACCCCGAGGTGCAGGCTGTAACCCAGAACAGAACGTCGAGACAAGACCCCAAAGCTACCAGCATCATCCAGCTCATAGCTATCTGGCGTCTTATTCCTGCGGCGCGAACATTCTCCCCGCTTTGAAAGTATGTAGAACTTTCAATTAACTCAAGTTGTGAAAAAAATTGAAAACAAAAGAAATAAGTATATAAAGAAAAGAAAAACTAGTATTGCGAAATAAATTAAGCTAAATAACTAAACAATCCCGATTGTGAGATTACTGATTAGGTATTGGGCATAATTTTACTACCGGGCGTTTAAGTTTAGTAGTTCTGGTTTTAACCAAAGCCACGCGAATAACTCCATCAGCCCCAGGGTACACTTCTTCAATAATACCTAAAGGCCAACTTAATGGTCGAACGCCATCTTGCATTAGAATAACAACGGTTCCGACCGTTACAGGATTATCGGGCGTGCACCACTTTTTTCTAACCTGTAATGTGTGCAAGTACTCAATCCTCCATTTGCGCCAAAATGATTGAACTAACGAATCTAGTAAGCGTTTACGATCCCTCACTGTCAAATGCTCTTTTGACATATCGTAAGCGGGTAAATATTGTAGGGGAGTTTGCATTAAAAAATGTGCTGGAGTTAACACTTCCGGATAAGGATCCTCCGACATTACATTTGATTTTCCAATGCTCCACCCGAAGGTACTACATTGGCCAGGAAGCGAGTTTTTTTTTTTACCTGGAAAATTTTGAATTTTGGCCGAACCCTTGCTGTTCCAAGCAAGGTAGGGATCTTTAATGTGCGTGACAACACTCACACACGGGACCTCCATTTTACCTCTCATCCGAACGAGGGTGTATTTTTGTGAAAAATGCTCGCCTAACATTTTTCAAGCGGACCGTGTCGGGATTCGAACCCGGGACCTTGGGCGTAGTAGTCACACACATACCACTACGCCACGGAGCCGCCAGGATCCTCCGACAACACGCAAAGGGGCCTTGAATTTAGAAGTGCCTCAATTTGGATCAGCACAGTCAAAAGTTCCTCATATGTGAGTAAATGACCACCGACAATGCGGTACAGATGCGTTTTAAAAGATTTTACCGTCGATTCCCAAATTCCACCAAAATGTGGAGCCTGGGGTGGACTCATTTTCCAGGAGATGCGCCGATTATTGAATTCAAGATTTAAAGCAGTTTGAAATTTTGAAGATGTAATCAAATCATAGATTTCATTTAATTTGGACTTGGCTCCTATAAAATTTGTACCATTGTCAGAATACATACAGGAAACTGGACCGCTACGTGACAAAAAGCGCTTGAATGCGTCCAAAAAAAAAAGTTTTGGTCGACAAATTCGAGACTAGCTCTATATGGACAGCTTTAGTAGTCAAACAAACAAATATACAGAGATACGCTTTTTGAGAGCGCTGCCCTCTTCTGCGGGAAAGCGTAATATTGATAGGGCCAGCGTAATCCACCCCAGTGTGCGTAAACGCTTTGGCTTGCTGCACACGGCATGATGGTAAGTCTGCCATCATTGGCGTGGGGTGTGTTGGATTCACTCGAAAACAAAAATTGCATAATCTAATCTTTGATCTTATAATATCTCTAGCAGAAATAATCCAATATTTTTGTTTAATAAGCGAATTAAGAAGATTAGCACCTGTGTGACAATTAATGCGGTGGTAGTGGTCAATTAATAAATTTATTATATGATCTCTTTTTTCGTAACAGCAGTGGATGACAAGCGGCAAAAGGCAATCCCGATCGTGATAAACGACCACCCACTCGAATAAGACCCACTTCATCTAAGAAGGGGTTTAAATTTCTTATGTATAAAGGCATAGTGCCCTTTTTTAAACTTTCCATCAGCTCTGAAAATTGCACTAGTTGTAGCGCATGTATTATAAATACTGTTCTGCTACATTTAGATCATCAGCGTCAATTCTAAGAGAAAGCTTAACAATTTTACAAAAACGTAACACATATACAATAATGCGTAAAAGTTTGGACCACGAGGACACAGCTTGTGCCCTCTCATACAATACCGAAGCTCGGGAACAATAATAGCTAAATTTCTTGAACATAATTCCGGAATTTCTTCATTTGGCGAAGCGGAAAACTGTTTAATGGGCCACATATGAGGAGGTAACGACATCCATGATGGACCATTCCACCAAAGATCATGCGACAACAGTTGGGAGGGCAACATGCCTCGAGATAGGCAGTCACTGGGGTTTTCTATCCCAGCGATATGGTAAAAGTGCTTAGGGTCTAAGTTGCTTTGAACTTTAGCCACTCTATTAGCGACAAATGTAGACCAACGATGAGGAGAAGAATGAATCCACGATAAGGCTATCGTAGAATCTGAAAATGCGTATAAGTTTTCTATGGGATAACGTGAATTATATATATCATACACGTTTCTTACCAATGTGGATAGTAGAACTGCAGCGCAAAGCTCCAGGCGAGCTAAAGTCACTATTTTTATAGGAGAAACCCTTGATTTTGAACAAGCGAGGCGTATTAAAATATGACCATCTGAATCTGTTACATGCAAGTAGACTGCACAACCAAAGGCTTTTAAACTTGCATCACAGAATGCAACTATGTTTACAGTACAGTCATTAGCGACCTTTAAATGACGTGGGATAACTGCATTCTTTAGTAATGGAAGTTCAGATACAAGCTTGAAGTAATATTCAGTTATATGCTTAGGAGGTACATCATCCCATCCAAGGTTTGCATTCCAGAGATCTTTTATTAGCAATTTGGCGTATAAAATTACAGGCGAGACCAACCCCAATATATCAAATAATCTTGCAACACAAGACAAGATTATTCGTTTGGTGCATGATGCGGTTGAGATTTCTGCGGTTTGAAAGTAAAAGGCGTCGTTTCTAGGATCCCATGACAGACCTAGAATTTTTTGGTTACTACCGTCGGTAAAATTCAAAGGTGTACAACTCGATAAAGGTAGGGTGCTAAGCAGTTCGAGTGAATTGCTAGCCCACTTAACCAAATCGAACCCTTCGGCCGTAAATAAAGCTATCAGCTGGTGCGATAACTTCACTGCTTCTTCAATATTTAATACAGACGACACTAAATCGTCCATGTAAAACTCTGACTCTGCCATCCAAGCAGCATCCGGGTATCTGTATCTTTCATCTGCGGCGAGCTGCTTGACAGTGCGCATAGCAAGAAATGGACTGCATTTTAATCCGAAAGGAACACTAGTGAATTTGAAGCGGCGAATGCTCGTTACTATCAAAGCGAAATAATATCCTTTGGTATTGATGGTGTTCCTTAATAACACCAATTTGCAAATACATTTGTCGAATATCCGCTGTAATGGCGACTGGAAAAAGGCGAAAATTTAATAAAAGTTTAAATAAATCAGCTTGTAAATTCGCCCAGGGTACAGGGCGTCATTAAGTGATAACCCTGAATGGGTTTTGCACTTGCATCTAAAACAATCCGTACCTTGGTAGTCCTTTTATCTGGTTTTATAACAGCGTGATGAGGTATAAAGTACCCCTGATCGTTGTCCAACTCTGGTGGAACCTCTACCAAATAGCGATTTTTAATATATTCGTCTATAACTTCGTTATAAGCTTTGCGAAAGTCTGGATTCAATTTAAACTTACGTTCAAGATAGATTAAGCGTTTGTGTGCTACTCCCGAGAGTTACCTAAATTGTGTTCATCTCCAGTGAGAGGTAAAGCAACAGTATAACGACCGTCACTTTCACGCGACATATTTTTGATGAAATCATTTTCACACGCGGTTTCTCGTGGACTGTAGAAGCGAGTAGTAGGAACTTCTTCAAGTTCCCAAAACTTTTGTAAACATTCTTGCAAATCATTATTATTTAATGCTCAGTATGTGGTAGATGTGAAATCATGCTGTTGTTCTGGAGCGGTAATAGGTATTTGACCCATTATTACATGCCCAAGAGTAGTCTTCAATAAAGAAGGCGCGTTGGTAGGAGTATCAATAGGACCGTCTAGCAATAAGAATGGAAACAGCTGTGCTCCCAGAACTAAATCAATTTGTCCAGGAACATTCCAATGACTATCAGCTAATGGCATTTTGTTAAGCTGTGTCATATGCGATGAATCAATGTATTGAGCAGGTAAATTATCGGTAATACAATCAATTACTAAAACTTGGATGTTATAGGTATGCGGATGAATACGTGATTCTATAGTAAGAGTGGCGTACCCACGTATAGGACGGGAGCTCATGCCAACACCTTTAATCACAGAATTATTTAACGAGTTATGGACAGATTCAGCTGTTCACAACACGTTATAGAGATTAAATTATGTTGCGATGCACAATCAATCAAGCATCTGATAAGCTTTCTTGGATTGTTGTTGGTTCGAGCGAAAACTTGCGCCGTAGATAATAAAACATTGTTCATTGGCGAGATTGCTTTCAAGGTTTTACTGCGAGAATGCGATGTTAACGTCACAGTGTCATTCGTGACGTGTGAGTTATTGTCATTTGAAGGCGGTACAACATTACATAATGCGGTAGAGTTTGAATGAGATGCGTTGAAATTTAACTCATTACTAGCCAAAGAATTTCCATCACCAGGTAGAGCATCAAAATGTAATAATGTATGATGCTTTTGTGGCATGTTTTACATACATTTTGTGAATTGCATGTGTAACTAGAGTGCGACAGGCTTAAACAGTTTATACAAGCATGGTTCGATTTTATAAAGGCATAACGATCCTTAGCCACTAATTTTTAAAATCAGCACACTGGTACAAGTGCACATGATTCGACTTACTACAAAAGGCACAAGTCACAGTTTTTGATAACTTATTGCCCGTGGTTACAAAAGAATGAGTAATTTTAGAACCACCTTGTAACTTCGAATGCGATTGTATCTGCGTAGATTTAGACTCAGTTTTGGATGTGCGTTCTAAAACCTTCACCTGTTCACGTAAAAGGTTACAAATTCGTCGTAAGTTGGCATATCACCAGCTTTTCGGTGCCCATTTTCGAAGGATTTAACAGTATCAGAATCTAACTTCTTTAATCCAATATGGACAAACATAAATTCCTTTAAGTCACAAATTTTTAACTGACCCAAGGCTTGGTAAACAGATGTAAACTTATCTACAAAGTACTCAAGAGATTTTGACGTTGCGTTACTAATTGGTTTGATTTCAAGCAGTTGATCAAGAAAAGCAGATGCTAAAGCTCGATTATCTTGATATTTTGCAATTAAGGCGTTGTATAACGGTAAATAGTTTTCAGGTGTTGGTGTTATACCATGACAAATATTTTTTGCTTTACCAACTAATACGGATAACAAGTACTGAATTCGTTCCGTATCAGATAGATGTTCATTCTCATGTATTAAAATGTTAAAGTTTTGAATAAATATAGGCCAATCGGCCAAATTATTTCCAGAAAAAGGGGCTAGCGAAATGCGAGGCAACTTAAAGTAATTTTCTTTGCGTTTGGTATCATGCCCAATCTCCGGTTTATCAATTTGTTTCATTGACAAAATCATGCTGTTATGAGTTTAGTGGCCCTAGGACTGCAAAGGTTTACTTTTAGGCACATTTTTAGGGCAAATATGATTCATTTTCATATACGTTAGGCAAAAAACAACATTGTTATATCTATATCATGAAATATTTATGTTCAATGTAACTTTGGATATGAACATTCTTACAACTTTAATAAAAAATGTTACGGTTGTACAATAATGAGAATTTAAAGTGCAGTTCAAAAATCTTCATTGATTTTATAATAGAAAATTTTTTTAAATAAACAATTTTACTGTTTAAATGAAGTTTATTTATTACACATTAAATTAAAAAATTTATATACTGATATTAATCTCATTATTTTATTAGTTATTAGCTGAAATATAAAAAGTGCCATTTTTGCCTACACCTATATTAAAATTAGGGATACCATTGTTAAGAGCAGCAGGTTACATACCATCTGCTGTAAAAGCGCGGGTTGGGGTGAAGTAGCATAGGGCGGGATGAAATGCAGATATTCATTAGAAAAGGGTATGAAGTTTAATACTCCGCCTACTTGGTTTATGAAGTGCCCGGGAGCACATATAGATGGCAGTGTTCTGGAACTTATTAGTCCAGTTATAAACCTCACAGATATTTTAATTATACATATTCTCTAACATTTATAATCAGTGAAAACCTTTGAAATTCCGATATCTAATGTAAAAAAAAATTATTAGGGAACAAGAAATTACAAGATTTAACATTCCTACATTTGCATCGCACAGTTATTTTACAATTTCTAATGTGCAATTGACAAAGCTGTCATATTAATTAATTGGCCAATAAATGGAAAAAACAGAATAATGGTTTAAACGTATCTCTAATAAAAATGATTAGGTAAAGTGTCAGGTGGGTTTTGATTACAGTTTGTGAAAAGCTACAAATGTTGGTTTGGTTTCTTTTCTTATCACAACTTCGTTTCCTTTAAAGTTTCTAACGACGAAATAATAAACAAAGTGTACTGAATCGGACACAGTAAACATTCCTCTAGTAGAATAAAAATGCATTTTTAAGTAGTCCAAAGTTTGTTTTGCTTTTATTTATTTACGGTTTGCATGCAGCATGTCATATTTTGTTCCATCACAATTGCGTATGAGAGTTTGTGAATAGTGAAATTGTACCATTATGTACAAAAGTCTTCTACGTGTATTAGAGAAGTTTCAGGGTAAAAAAACTTAACTAAACATAGTTTGTAAATTCTAATTAACCCTAAGAATTTTTATCACATTATTCCTTATTACTACACAAGCCTAAATATGAGCGAAATATTACTGGTGGCTTTTTAAGTACGACCGTCTCACGCCACTAATACCATGGCTGCAATGACAGGGTAGGTTACCGTTCGAAATAGATATTATTATTAAAAACACAAATTAGATATTATTATTAAAGACACAAATCATAACACGCATATCAGAACAGTATGTAATAGTTTTAGGACAACTGTTCTGATATGCGTGTTAAGTGATTTGTGTTTTTTAATAATAATATCTATTTCTAACAGTAACCTAATGTATCATTGCAGCCACGGCATTACTGGCGTGAGACGGTCTTTTTTAAATATATCCCAAAACATTAATTGAACTTCAGCATAAAAATTAAACAATTAAACATATTACAAGCCAGTTTTTCATCAACTATATAGTATATTATTTCAAAAATTTTTAAAAAAATATAGAACACTTGTAATGCAGTTTTTCTTTATTATTTACCTCAAAACTGAGGGATTACCAATTACTTACCTCACTAAATAGGAAGTCCAACAAAAATTTATATAAATCCAAGGTTATAAAGAACAACTCATTTCAATAATTGCTGAGGCCTAAATAATATCCATAATGAAAGTTATAAATAGATTTGCGAGCAATTACGACTATAGTCAAAAACTCTCATAATGATAGTTTGATCTCAAAGTATAGCGTTTCCTGTATGTTTGTTGTGTTTTGTTTTGTATAGCATGTATTCAAACCATTTCCGTTTTACAATAGTGTGTGACATGGAAGTTCTGAATTTTTCTACGGCACCACATTGCAGGTGCATTTTTCTAAAAAATACTAATATTTGATTTATTCGATAAATAAAGTGAATTGTAGTGTGCAATTTTGATGAAAATTTATAAAAATTATTCACACATTTGGGAAAGTTACTGGTTTTGTTTAAATCGCTTTATTATCAGCAAAAAAAAATATTTTTTTTCAGTTAAAAAAAACCTAAATGACTTTCCCACATAGACAATTATTTAATAAGTAACTTTTATTAAAACTGTTTTTAATTTGAGTGCCTAATAGGAAAGAAATTTGGATCTTTAGAAATTTCAAGATGGCCGCTACTGTGATGAGCTCTTAACAGCAAATTATTCTTACAAATATTAAGGTGCTAAATATAAAACACCAATTACTATATAAATTCTTTATTATACTGGGTGGATATTTAGTGCGTAGACACAGGATTGCTCCTTAACTATTAAAGGTATCAAAACCAATTTGGGGTATGGTGATAGATGACTATTGTGCCTACATTTTAAAAATATTATATTTCCCTGATATGTGAAGGGGAGGCGGCTCCGTGGCATAGTTGGTATGCGTGTGACTACCACACCCATGGTCCCAGGTTCGAATCCTGACACGATCCGCTTGAAAAATGTTAGGGGAGCATTTTTCACAAAAATACACCATCGTTCGGATGAGAAGTAAAATGCAGGTTCCGTGTGTGAGTGTTGTCACGCACGTTAAAGATCCCTACCTTGCTTGGAACAACAAGCATTCGGCAAAATTCGGAACTTTTCAGGTAAAAAAAATTCGCTTCCTGACCAATGTAGTACTTTCAGGTGGAGCATTGGAAAATCACATATAGGATATGTGAAGGGGGATCAATGTAGTACCTTCGGGTGGAGCATTGGGGAAGTGATCGCAAGTATAACGGCCCTTATTCACATATAAGGTATGTTAAGTGGGGTAAGCAGCCTGTGGCTGCCAAGTTCTCCAGCATTTAAACATTTGCCGAATTAACAGTTTTTCCAATATATTCTATGACTGTAATTCTATAAGGGTAATAATTACCTGATCGTTTAAATGTATATAATTTTATAATACTAGTGTTAACACTTCTGAACAATATCACAAGGTATCACCTAAGCTAATGAAGGAGATCAATTTGGTGTACTTACCCCCGGCCAGTGCTAGCTGTATTACCTAATGGTTCCTAGTCCAAAGGCGAGAGCAGGTAAGACATCTGGTTCAGCAAGGGTTCATCGGCAAACTGTAACTATTAATATCAGGAAATAAGACACACGTGAAGTAACCCAAATAATCATCTATTCACTTGTTCTAACTGATCCAATATTACTTCATTCTTTTTTTTTCTTATTCAAGGCTAATTGACAATACTCTAATGTGATCCAAATGCATGCAGCTGGTTCAACATATGCTAAAATTTAATCAAATAAGTACACATGTAACACAAATGGCGGACAATAGATAATTAACACAAATATTCTCTTTTTTGAAGGAATGACACTCAACCTTGGAAAAGGTACCATTAGCATCTTATCCCACAGGCATAACCCTGGTCGTTTATCTAATACCTCGAGTTGTTTCGGGAACATAGGAAGGTGGAGAAACAAGAAGTGATATTCATTTTCATCGTCATACTCTTTCCTAGATCCAAGCTCTCAAATGAAATCCAATTCCCAACAGTCAACGCACAAGAAGACACTAAAGGGTGTATCGTGGGTTGTAAGTAACGCATCCAAAAGTGTAAAAATCCAAAACAAAGATCCTCCAAAATAACGTGACGTAAAGTGTGAAAGATCGATTAAAATTCAAATACGTTGAGATAAAGTACAGGTCAAAATGTACAAAATACAAAACTAACGAAAGAATACAAAAAAAAGGGTACAGTGCTTGCACGTGTAGACCAAAGTGAATAACAATTTCCAGCACACTGCTGATTAACCGAATATAACAATCGGTATAATGGCTTTTTTGAAACAAATCCCAACTACTAAGCTGGTTAAGTATAACATTCAAAATACTTTTAAAGTTTCAGAAATTTGCCTATTATTCCACTTTGTCTAAACTGTCTGAAGAGCTGATTTGAAAAGAGCAAGATGCTCTGTTGTTTTCAATTATAAAAGACTTTAATGTACAAAAACTGAATGATAGATAATCAACTACATAGGTGTGCAGAACTTAACAAAGTAACGCTCGAAGATCTGTAAATATGGTTTTAAGAATCACACAAGCATGTACCCTTAGAAAACAATATATATCAATGAAGAATTTAATGGAATAAACCTCAAAAGACTAAACAAATATATAAATCTATTTGAAAATGTAAGTAACTTTGTGAAACAGTACGTCTCTGTTAAGAATATTCAAATGATGAGACAGGAATACAACTGCGCATGTTTTGCTGTCTGATAAATTGACATAAACCTTTAATAATATCAAAACATTCCTTGAAATTGAATTACTATAGACGTAAACAATAATTGGATAATTAAGAAGCTTAGAATTAATTCAAAATTATACCTATTCTAAATCGTGAGTATATAATTAAACCATTCAACACTTAATCACTGAAATCTTTCTAGATCTTCCAATGCCTTTCAAAATTACAAACAATTCACAATTTTATACATCGAAACACGAACATATATTTGTACAATAGAAACAACGCTTGGATAACAACTTTAAGAATTTAAACTATTTAATCATAACGAAAACCTTTTACGAATAATTTCTGTAACCAACATATTTGTCAATGTTAGCACATCTGTACAATTTAGAAGAGAAAGTATATCTTTTTAATGATTAGTAAAATATTTACAAAACAATCTTATTAAGAATTAACTATTAAATAAATGAAATAATGATCTCTACCCAAATGTAATATTTATTAATGAATGTAAACCTACACCTTGAAGATTATAGGCAACCATACTATCATCCCAAAATACTAATTACATATACTAGCTTAGTGACAGCATAACATGCAAAAACGGGCTGTCACAATTCTTTCGCACAATCAACATTAGTTGAAAATATTTCACAAACAGCACCTGTAGTTGTTTATAATAATCATCAGATTTAAGTGCACTTATTTTTCATCATTAGGTTTTCTGTCTTGAAACTAGTTGGACACATACCTCCACCTATTTATATTCTGAGCTAACCTACACAGTTCCCTGAAATTCCCACAACAGTCTATATACAGCTCTGTTCCCCTTCCATTGTTTTCTAATTATATGCCCTATTTCATCGAGATTCAGTGGTATGTGAAGGAGGGGGCGGCTCCGTGGCGTAGTTGGTATGCGTGTGACTACTACACCTAAGGTCCCGGGTTCGGATCCCGACAAGGTCCCCTTGAAAAATATTAGGCGAGCATTTTTCACAAAAATATGCCCTCGTTCGGATGAGAGGTAAAATGGAGGTCTCGTGTGTGTGTTGTCATGCACGTTAAAGATCCCTGCTTTGCTTGGAACAGCAAGTATTCGGCAAAATTCAAAATTTATCAGGTAAAAAAAACTCGCTTCCTGCCCAATGTAGTACCTTCGGGTAGAGCATTGGTAAATCACATGTAGGAATGTTAAGGGGATTAAGCAGCCTGTGGCTGCCAAGATCCCCAACACTTAGATATTTGCCAAATTAATGGTTTTCCAGTAAATCCTTTCGCACAATTAACATTATTCGAGAATATTGCACAACCAATACCTATAGTTGCTTATAATAATCATCCTGTTTAAGTACAGTTAATTTTTTTGTCATTAGTTTTCCATCTTGAAACTGGTTGGATGCGTATCCCCCATTGATTTCTATTCTGAGCTAGCCTACACATTTCCCAGAAATTCCCACAGCCTACTTCATCACTATCTCTGGTTCTAATATATTCCACACTTCCCTTCATGCCTTAGTATGTGGCCTATCATTCTATCTCTCATATTTTTTATTGTTCTCCACATATTTCTTTCTTCCCCTACCATTTCTAGTATCTCTTTGTTCTTAACTTTGTCTGTCCATGATATCTTCATCATACGTCTGTTGTCCCACATTTGAAAGGCTTCTACCTTTTTTTTGTCCGCTTCTCCTACTGTCCAAGCTTCACAGCCATACAGTGCTGTGCTCCAAACATATGTTTTAAGCAATCTTTTCCTTGTTTCTATGTTTGTTGTCTTTGAACACAGTAGTTGCTTTTTCTTGTTAAATGTAGCACAATCTTGTGTTAATCTTTGTTTTATATCTTTTGCGCTTTTCCCATCTTGCGTTATTCGACTTCCTAGGTAGTAGAAATCCTTAACCTCTTGTAAGTTCTCGTTACCTAATTTTTATTCTTCTTTTTGATTTATTTCCCCCTCCTTTGCATAATAGTACTTTAATTTTATTTTGTTAGCTTTCATACCATATCTCTATGTTAGAACTGTTTATTTCATTGACAGCAGCTTCTAACTCTTCTTTTCTAGATGCTGATACCGCTATATCATTGCAAATCTATGCATATTAATATTTTGTTCCTACATAGTAATTCCAAATGTCTTCCTGCATTTGACAGTGTTCATTGCCTCTTCAATGTACAAGTTACAATAACTATTTACCGTGAAAGGCCTTTTTTATTGTCATAATTAAGGGGCACCAAACTGTCTTGTCTCATCAATCCTTCGATATTTTTCCTACATGGAAGATGGTTATTCCAGATAGGTCTCCTTTGCTTTTGGTTTCCTAAATATATCACATTGTGTGTTACCTTTTTCTACAATAACATAAAAACACCCATTAAATTGTCATATCAAAAAAAATTTAATACAAGGTGCTTCTCCCAACTACGACTTCAATATCGGGGTGTCTGTATATCCTTTCACAAAATCTATTTTTAGCTAGTTTATAAATAAATTTAAATAAAAGCTTATTAAGATTACATAATTGTCATATGAATGCAAATATTTTCCTTAAAAAAATTCTAATTTTTTAACATCAAACTGACCAGGTATTAGTAAAAGAAGTCCTAAAGAAAAAACATTAAATCAATCAATAATACTACCACACCACTGTCTTCGTTTCCAATATTGATATACATAACATTCTAAGTCCTACTTCTGGAAATGCCCTTAATAACAATACGTAGAAAACAGTTAAATACCAACTTTTCTGTACAACGTTCCAGTATCTGTTAAAAATGCTAAATGTTAACTCTTTAATTAACACAAA
The DNA here is from genome assembly GCA_036346225.1 of Platerodrilus igneus. Classification (NCBI taxonomy): domain Eukaryota; kingdom Metazoa; phylum Arthropoda; class Insecta; order Coleoptera; family Lycidae; genus Platerodrilus; species Platerodrilus igneus. The sequence continues at coordinate 5,552,683 of JARFIW010001503.1, read as the reverse complement.
ATTCCACCAACAAAGCTTACAGTTAAAATCAATATGCACATATTTCTTAATATTCCAAACTTCTCGTCATGATAATATCATGCTTAAATTTAACCACAACTATTTTTGTTGCTAATTCATACTCCAGCAAAATAATTACTTTCATGTTCTCTTAATTTCCTATTATATAAATACAAACTCATTACAATTAAAAGCCATATGTACACAATTATAAATTTTAAACATAAAAGCTTATACTTTATTCATGGTTCAATTTCCAATATATCTTAAATTTAAGGATGTCCAGAAATACCAACTTTCTTCCTTCAAACAACAGCTCCCTTAATGCAACATAAAATTACAATTTTTTGAAAGGTGAAATGTCAAGTTCGTACCCCTTTTGCCCGGTCATCATGACATTGAATCCATGAACACATGGTTGAAATCAACCCTACACTTACAAAAGCATAGTTAAGAAATAAAGTCGCATGTCGCGTCTTTCCCTGTGGGAAAGCTATGTTTACATCTTGAAGCTGTGTTACTTCCTACTTTCAACTTCCCCCTTCCCACTGTCAAGCTTACTTCTTGTATACTGTTTCTCCCCTTCTAGTCATACATGCTAACCACTGTTGAAATTCTGTTTATACAATGTAACATATTTGATCTATGTCGAATAAAAGATTATTGTACGATAATGGTATATTGTAAATTATCTTTTCATGCAAAGTGCATATGTAGCATCTTGTAATATTAAGATCTGTTTTAATTTACGGTTTTAAAATGTCATTGTCCGGGATTACTACATTTAGAATGTATTTAAAAGAAATAATGTTATACCTTTTTATCTGAATTACCTTATAGAAACAAAATTCTGAAATATTATGCTTAATTAATGTTTATTATTCGTAAAATTTTCTATACAGGGTGGGCCATATTTAGTCTGTCTATCCAAATTTAAAATTTTTACATTAAATTATCTTATTTATATTAAACGTAATGTGAACACTTTACACTATACCTTTGAAGAAACTTAACAAGAAGGCAGAAACATTGTGAACAACGATGAAACATATATGCAGTTCTCACACTATCAAAATGTTGGGATAATGGCACCGCAAAATGTATAAAATTAATAGTTTGAAAAATGAAATGTTTGATAATTGTTCACGCAAGTGGAAATACGGGTTGGTACCAAATGCAGCATTGATGTTTATGTTTGCCTTGAAAACTGGGGATTATCACGATAACATGCTCTGCCACAATTATAAAAAGTGGCTGCAAGAAGAGTTACTACCAAATTTGGAATCAAGTTTAGTGTTTGTGATAGACAATGCGCCGCATCATGATGTTCTGCTGTACTCTAATCTTCAAGTTGGAGGAAAACAGATTTGCAGAAGTGGTTGAATGTAAGAACACCAAGCTAGTATTATTCCAAAATTAAGGCAAATAAATTTATTTAGAGGGTGTTTATAATTGACCAGCTTCTAGCAGAACCTGATCATGAAGTATTACGTTTACTTCTGTATCATCTAGAACTAAACCCTATCGTGGAGACATGGGCGTTACTTAAAAACCACGTTACTAAATGTAATGTATAACCTTTAAAATAGAAGATGTATAGAAGTTGGCAGATGAACATATAAAAAATATTGTTATTAAAGAATAGCATAAAATAAGCTTGCATGCTGTTGAAACTGCAAAGGAATGTGTTGAAGGAGAAACTTTTATAGATGAGGTTTGAGATCTAATTATATAGATTGATGATAATAGTGATGATGCAGATGGTTATTTATCGTCAGGGGATGAGTCAGATAATTATGATGAAAGTTGAAACTAATTTATGTATCACACTACTGTAAAGTAGTTGAATGATTACCTTTATTTAGTGCTCTAAAAAATAGGTCTAATAAACACATTAATTATTTTCTTATACAGATTGCAAGATTTTTAAAAACGGGAAAGCCCGAGGCAAATAGAAACTTCATGTAATTATTAATTTAGTTTTGTACATTATCATTTATTACCGAGATGTTGAAATAACACTTTTCTTCAAGAAGGAAATAGTATTAGTATCAAAATATGTTGGTTCTGAAAGTATCACAGCTAACAGTGAGCTTACATTATATTTATTTATAAAGGAGTGAAATAAACAAAAAACTTAACTAAAAATATGCATTGGTTGTTCAGCAGTTTTTGCTCTGGCAACACTAATTTCACATTATTATTTTGATTAGTAATATGGCCCCTTCTCGTGCAGGTTTTTTCAAGGTTACCTGCCTTCGTATAATAATACTACTATACATAAACATAAAGAGGATATTAAAGATTTTGAATTTGTATTGATTTTGTTTGATGAAATGTAAACGATCTTGGTTTTTGAATTTTCAATACATTGTATTAATATAATCAAAATTCAAAGATATCTAGTTAATTTCTTTATAATGACTAAAATTCTTTAAACAATGTGCCTTCTTTTTTCGTGTCTACCAATGTTGTTATACTTCACTCATAATGTAATAGCAAGACATGCTTTTTAATAAAACTAATATGTTTTAGTGGTTAGTTAAACGTTCGATGGAATTTAGGCAGGAAATGTCAGAATTTGTCCGTTCTTATGCTGTCGGCCAATACAACAAAGAGTTTGTTATAGAAAACAAATTAGCAGATACTCAAAAACAAGTTTTAGAAAATGTTAATACGGTCAGGGATATTTACAAACCACACAGATATTACAGGCGAAAAACTGCTCCTCCTGAAGATCTTACTTCTAGAGTTCAGGTTACTTTACTAGAATATGGTATGAGAGGCGATATTTTAGGTAGTACAAGCACATCTATTGAGTCCGAATCTGTTGAGCATGAATCGGCACAGGTAAAATTATTAATGTTTTAGTTTAATACTCAAATTTTATTTTGCTTTTTAATTTGTTTGTTTTGTAGTGTTTTTATGCTTCATAGCGTGTTTTGTGTATTTTAGTTTGATATTGAGCTGTTGTTGAGCAACATGACTATTACTAACCAGGTCAGTATTTAGCAGCAACACATAGTTGAGCACTGCTTGTTAAATTTACAATTATTATTTTATTATTTTGAGACAAAGCTGAGTATTTTGGATTTTACAATTGCTTTATTATGCGAAACTAGTGCTATCTGTTGAAATTGAAAGTGATATCGCATGGTGTTTTATTATATTTTAATTATATATATATATATATATATATATATATATATATATATATATATATTTATATATTTATATACAGGAAAACATCGTTTTATGCCGAGGTTCGTTCCGAATTATAGAATAAGAACATCAAATTAAACTATATATTTTTATCACCTTATTATTGTATTTTAACTTATAGTAACATCTGCCACCATTCAGTCATATAAAATTCAAAAAACTGTGACGACATACTTTTAGGTTTAATATGTTAGTTTACGTTTGTGTTTTGTGATTTATATTTAAATTTTGTTGTTACATTCCTGCTTTTGTACTTACACCAATACTCCAGTTTTTGTAAGTCATTTCATCTATAATATTTTAATGATGTTATAATATTGCAGCACCCTGATGAAGATTTTAATTAAAGTCGAAAGCTTGGTTAAAGACAAAGAGTTTTAATCTATAAAGAAACATAGACCTATAAACCCGTTACCTAACTCATTTGAATATATATATATATATATATATATATATATATATATATATATATATATATATATACATAACTTAATTTCTTGACCTTTAATTGAATATAGTATATAAAACTCTTGGGAAACAGGTCATTTATTAATATCATCTATAAAAAATTTTAAAATTTTTTGTACATTACGCGTTTCGGTTGTCTAGCAACCTTGGTCACATGAATAAAATAGCATTATGATAAAATCTTAATAAAGTCTACAACTTGGTATGTTAAACTAGGTTCTTAACATTTATGTTTGAGTACTGGAGCTCTTTATATTTATTATTAAACAGCAGTTTAATAATAAATATAAAGAGCTCCAGTACTCTTCAAATTCTTGATTTGAGAGTGGTTGGCTATGCACGTCTAACAGTTCGGTCACATCTTCGGTTGTTACGTCTTCGAATCCACATTCGTGTGTAAGCTTGATAATGTCTTCGTTTAGGTTAATGTTATCTACCTCTTCTGCATTTGCACCTTTTATAAATCCAGGCATAAGTTTACGCCAAACACCGTTTAAACAATTGTATGTCACTTCGTCCCAAGCAGACTTCAAATTTTTTATTTTTTTTAAAACGTTGTATGACCGCCAATAATCTTTAACGGTCTGATTGGAATTAGTATCTATCGCCTTAATCATTGCTTTTAATGTTATGTGCAAATAATAGGCTTTAAATGTAGAAATTATCCCCTGATTCATGGGTTGTAATACGGAGATTGTGTTAGGGGGCATGTAAACTACCTTGACGTCTAATCCCGTGTCTAAGATGTCAAGATTTTGCGGATGTCTTGGGGCATTGTCTAATAGGAGGATTGCTTTCTTTGGAAGGTTATTTCGATCACAAAATTTAAGCACAGTACGGCCAAAATAATTTTTATACCATTCTGTGAAAATCTCCTGAGTGACCCAGCCCTTTTTATTCCACCTCCAAAAAACTGGCAGGAGCTTTTGTCAAGACCTTTAAAAGCCAGTGGATTCTGGAAATGGTACACTACCATTGGCTTTAATTTTAAGGAACCAGAAACATTTGATTCCAAGAGAAGAGTCAGTCTATCCTTGACCGCTTTAAATCCAGGAGCGCTACATTCTTCTCGCGAAATAAACATTCTCAATGGTAACTTCTTCCAATAGAGGTCTGTTTCATCAAAATTGAAGATGAGATCTGAAGGCAGCTGCCTTGTTCCACAATTTCTTGAAACTTTTATGGATAAGCTGCTGCTGTTGCTACATCAGCTGTCGCTGCTTTGCCGCCTAGTTTAGTGCTACGGATATTGGTTCGAGATTTGAATCTCTTGAACCACCCAGTGCTTGCCAAGAAAGTTTCGTCTGTTTTCTTGTGCCTTCAAATCAGAAAAAAATCAACTTTGCCTTTTCGTATATGACTGCTTGTGTTACAGGAATATTTTTTTGATTGGTGTTATCAACCCACAATGCTAACATTTTTTCCTATTTCTCTATATTTTTGCTCTGTCTGTAAGTTACGTGCTCTACACTTACAGCCATCTGTTGAGCAGAATGTTTTATTTTCTCAGCGGTTTTCGTGATTATTGTCACAGTGGACGGGGGGTAAATTTAGAACTCTGTAGACAAAAGGTCGGGTTAGACCACCTTCAATGCGTTTAATTAATACATTTTTGTCTCCAGGCCCATTGTTTTTCGTGCTTTTTTTGCACAATGTTTGGGTTCTGAATCATTATTGTTGCCCATAATGTAACTACAAATTGAATATTCTTTTAATTTTAATAATAATAAAATAGAAAATATATTCATATCTTTTTATTTTTCTTAAAAACAAATTGAAAACTAACTCGGAAACAATTTCACACACACAATAGGCTGCTCGCGTACACGGTAATAGAATAAAATATGTAAAAGTGTGTCCGCTATTAAAATCGTGGCACATACTCCGTTTGGTGTCGGCCGAACTGGGGAATCCCATGGCTGAACTGAACGAACTGGAGAATCCTACGCCGACATCAACCGGCATAATTGTGAATTAGCGTAAATTGAATCGGTGCAAAACGACATTTGCCTATATGTATATATATATACAGGGTGTTTTAGAATAAAGTACCGTAAATTGGGGAATATATAGATCTTGACGAGTTATCAAGAAAAGTTAGATAACAGCAGTTTTCTATAAACCCACCCGTTTCCGTTATACAGGGTGATGAAGTGATATTGAAAAATACATGTTTTTAGAATATTTTCATTTAGGGTAGAGACTTTAACTTGAAAATAGGTACACGTTGTTGTTTACTAATACGAATTATTACACTCATTTCGACAAAATAGGATAATCTATTGGCATAGAATAAGGGGAGTTATCAAACAATTTTGACCTATACTTTTTGCACACACTGTATTTCATAAAAATTAAAACTCATAATTATTCCTCATACAATTTGTCACAAGAAAGGTACTCTTGGTTAATCTCTGTAGAGCTTTCCATTTTTGAGATATTTTAAATTAAGTCATACTCAACTCAAACAACATATTATTAATTCTTTAAAAATGCAATTGTATTTTAATTGTTTCTAAAGAAGGTATTAATTTTTAGCAAGCGGCTTTAGATTATAGAATTTATGGATTAGAAAAATAAAACAGAATCACATTTCAATACCAATCATTGTAACTGAAGATGTAATTCTTAGTTTTTGTAAAGAGGTTTTTATGGATCGTAGAGAAGATGGCGGACTCATGATGCTCTGATTAGACAGGTGATCTGTATTTTATTGTTATTACTTAATGCCATCAAGCTTTGGTGAGTACAATTCCTTTTTTTTACGATCCAGAGGAATCAACACGTGATAAACGTTTTGTTTGAGAAGCCGAGTTAGCTAAACTGAAAAATAATTAGTTAGTAAATACGAGATTTAGTATTTTTGATTTACAAGTTCGAACGGTATCTTATTAAAACAAATCATATTTTTATTTGGTGTAGTTAAGATGATTCGGCAATTTTTTATGTAGTCCTATTTTATGTTAAATATTCGTTAAGAACAAAACTTCAAAACAGCATATGTACTGATAATATGACACAGATGACACTTATGTTACTAAGTAAGTTTTATATTGGGATAATTCATGATATAGAGAAAATTCAGTAAAACCTTAGAAAGACTAAAGTATAAACTAAAGACAATTTTTGTGAGTTATATCAAAACCTCTGATTACAGCATGTGACTAATATAATAAGATATTGAGTCATTTTTTTATGATAGGCCTAACCTGTTAATGACTGTGATTTTTGCCCACTTAACATTTTCATCAGTATTCACTTTCGTGCCATCGTATTTATACTGTAAATTTCTTTAAATTTTTTGTACAAAGATGAAGAGAAAGAAATTTTATTAGATACTAGTCAAAATTCACAATCATTTTATTCCTAACAGCCCAAAATAAGTAATCTATCCATTTTGATTGACATAATGAAAAGTAAAGAAATTATGTTACTACATATCTAAATTCAGGTAGATATCATTCCCTTAAGGTTTATCTGCATCTATCCTTAGGATGGATTTTTGTGTTAGCTAGCTTTATTGACGCAGTGGCGACCAAGTTTATTTATATTTCAGGTTTAGTCTCGGAAAATACCCCGACCATCTCATGCCTCTGCAGGAATAGACCCCGAGTTTAGACCGAGAGCATCCTACTTTTCTTTTGCAACACCGTTTGACTCTACTACATCCTCAATAAAAGCCATCCTCAGAAAATCTATATCTAGCGAGAAAAAAAACCTTACAAGGTTGTCCAAAAAGTGTAGGTCAAAATTGTTTGATAACCCCCTTTATTCTACGCGAATGGATTATCCTATTTTGTCGAAATGAAGTGTAATAATTCCTATTAGTAAACAACTAACTCGTACCTATTTTCAAGTTAAAGTCTCTACCTGAAAATATTCTAAAAAAACATGTATTTATCAATATCACTTTATCACCCTGTATCATCGAAATGGGTGGGTTTACAGGAAACCATTATCTAACTTTTCTTGATAACTCGTTAAGATCTATATATTCCCCAATTTACGGTATTGATTAAATCATTATTTTAGCGATACTTAGCGATATTAAGGACTTCCATTAGACATACTTAGTTTTGTTTTAATATTGCTCCATAATAAATTTAATATTTAACAATTTCAGGATGGTATAGAGCATTTTGTATTAAATGATGAAGAACGTATGGAGCTTACCAAACATTATGCAAATCTTCAGTCAGAGATTCAAGTAATATATTTTCCTTTTTTTTCAATATTTAGTAGATTTTTGAGGTTGCAATTTTACAAGTTTTATTTCAATCTAGGGAGGTGGTACAAAATCACGAGAACAAAAGCAGTTTTGGGCTTTAGATGAACAGAAACAATTTTTTGCAGATCGGTGTAGTAAAATAACAGAAGAAATAAGTGAAATGGAAGACAAGATTGAAAATATTTCAAAACAGATTAAAGGACTTATTGAAACAGAAGAACAGGCAAATAAGTCGTTATTACAATTAAAAGAAGAAGAAAAGGAAAAAGAACATACAGGGTGAGTAGTTGTGTAATTTTCAATGAATTATTTTCTGTTATTATTTTAAGGAACTTGACGGAAGTGGAACAGTTAGTTATTATAAGTGATAATCTTAAAATGCAAGAATTGCAGTTTAGAGATTACTGTAAGCATGAAGTAACAAGGCTAAAGGATCTAATTCTGTAAGTAATAATTGTTTTACTTGGAAATGCATTTTTAAATCATGTTTTTAAAGACTTATTCTTTTACACAATGTTCATCAGCAACAAATATTGTACAACAATAACTGATTAATACTTTCTCAAATCCTACCTTAAAGTGAATGTTGGTTTATCCGAGTCAGTTAAATGTGTGGTATCGGTTTCCAGAAGTTAATTAATATAATTACAAGTATATTTTCACTTTGATTTTTAGTAATCCATTGACAGATGTCGTTTGGGTTTTCTTCTAGTTAACTCACTTATTACTGATAAATTCTTTTACTCTTAAGGAGGAATTAACATATCCATTGAGGATAAGCAATCACGTTTATTCTGTATACAAATTATCAACTCCTTCATACGTACATGAAAGACTCCTTCACCCATTCAGTAAATATGATAAGGGGTCACGAGAGGTCATTGAAATTCAAATTCTACAAATAAAAATATAAAAGAATCTGGAAAAATAGAAATTTCCGAAAATTCATTGTTATACCGTGTATAATACAAGCTCACTTTTATTCATTGATGTACAAGCGAAAAATGCAATTCCGTGTGTATGAATCACCTTGTATGATATAAGTGTATTGTAAATACATAGCAAATAATGTAAGCCGTATATGTAAAAATAATTATTTTTACGATATTTTAAAACGCATTAAATGCAAATGCAAATTGAGCAGTTTCAAGTATAAATACAAAGCCATTTATTTTAACTTATTAATTATCATAAAAAATTAAATTTTCTGTTGCATAATTTAGCGTAGGAACCATGTCAATCTTGTTAAAAAATAACGCTTTAATCCTAATTTTGTTTATTATTAAAACATATTTTACCGTGAAAGCAAATATTTTCTATAAAAATGCAACTCATTTGCACTATAAAGCCATTAAAGTTGTAAATTAATCATATAAATTGACTTTGTATTACATACATTCATTTTAAATAAAACATGTTTTTCAATTTTCGAGAGGAATATAGAAAAAATATGTTATAAACTCTTTAAATGAATAAACATTTAATCTAAGAAACAGCAGTAATGTTTAAAAACGGTAAAATTGATAAGAACTATTTATTAGCTTTTGCAATCACTATAGGAGAGATGCGATGCGACACAATAACCTTGTGAGTTAGAGTAGGATGGACAGCGAACGTCACTATTATAAATCAATCACGTGATCGACGCTAATGAATTATTCCGAGAAACCTTGCATCATTATGGAGCGTCTGTTCCATACGGAGCTAGAACGATCTAGAAAAGAGGTAATTTTTGTATATAAACCGGAACTTCGATTAAACAGATTCACTCATAAATTCGATCTCGAAAATGTTACTTTGAAGAGATTGTTTTGAAGTATGCATTACACATACTGTAATTTAATCATTACAATGTAACAAGCGAATAAAGAAGTCAGTCTTAAAATGTAACGATGATAAAGTTAAACGTAACCTGCATATAAATATAGAAGTTATTAAATGTAATGAAGACTGAAAATATTTTAAGATAAAAAGCTATTTAAACATTAACTTAAATAATTAAGCCGAGGATGCACATTGGTTTCTAAATGGAGATGCAAATAATATGCAAATCTTGTAAACTGGGATTTGAACGTCAATTTAAAATAAAGCCAAGAAGCAGAAGAAATTTAATTACGAATTGGAGAAGCGCTTTGTGAATTTTTTCAAATATTATTTTTTAAAGCATTGTTTATAACTGATATTTGAGTATTTATCATTTAGTTTAAGATAGAATAGGTCTTAATTAATCATATAATTTTTTTGTAAGGGTATATTTAACATGAAGTTTGTGGTCAGAGTTCAAAACACTCTGATTTTTTTTTAAACATCTGTCAAGGATTTTTTGGCCAAACAAACCTTACAAGTGTGGGAATCAAAGTCAGGTAAACTCTCCATAAGAAAAGAGATCTAGTGCTGTAAATTTAAACCTAGATAAGGCGAGAAACATTTTGATATTTAAGTAAATAAGTATTTGTTAGGAATAATTTTATGCTTGAAACAGATTTAGCTGTAAATGTTCTATATTCTTTTGTATGAAAGAAAATATTTTAGACTGTATAGATGTTTTGCGATATTGCCGTGTTTGATTTCATTTTATAAATTCCATTATTTCCTATGAGCTAGCCAGGCAAAGAAAAGTGAAAAAGGAAGGTAAGTCAACAATTTCAAACTTTACAATTCGCTGTATCTGTCCTTTTTTCTTAATCATCTTTGGGAATTAAATCACTCATAGTTGTTAAAATCGTCTTTATTTACATTTCGATCCATGACCTAGTATCGTCAAAATAATACAAATTTCAAGTTTGACATTTATGACATAAATTGAAGGTGACTTTGATTTATTAATGTTTGATTTGAATACAATAGGTGAAAATTTTATAGTTTAGAAGAATGAGTGCCTTCAATTTGTGTTGCGCCTTGACAGCGACTTTGTGGTAGTTAATACGCTTAACCTGAAATCAGCTGATTAATTTTTATATAGTTAAATTTCATATAAATTCAATAACTTGAGGATTGGAAAACATTTTTTAACATGTTTCTATTTATGCGATTGAGGGGTTATTAAAGAAGTGTGCGATTACATTACCGTAAAGCTTGAGCAGCTGTTTTTTATGTTTATTTTGATGAGGAAAACTACTCTATTTCCACGATATTTAGTATATCTGAAGGGGGTTAAGCAGCCTTGCAACTACCAAGATCCCCAACACTCAAACAGTTGCCAAGCTAGTATGTCTATTGTTATTTAATTAGTTATTGCATGTATAAATAGAAATCATGTATGTAGGCTATATTTCATGTTAATATCGCAAGGAAACCCAGGAAAAACTTGTAATGCTATCTAGATATTGGGAGCATTTGATTTTTATTTGTTATTTCTTTCAGTAATGGAATCTATTGTTTACTGAAAGTCGTGGATTCGTTTACTACACAGTTATTTTTATGTAGGGTTATATAAGCAGCTTCGTTGATTTTACGTTTTTGGTGGTTTTCTTATTTGTCAATAATTTTTGGGTCCTCCCATTTTATTTTTTGATTAGAGTCCCATGAATGTTGGCAAATCATGGATTTTTTAAATTTTCTATTTTTTATATATGATTTGTTCTTTTAATCGAACTTCAAATGGTCGGGAACTTTCCTCTATGTAAAACTTGTTACATTTGCACTGTATTTTGTAGATGCAGTTTTTGAACTTTGTATTGCATTTTTGGGTTTTGTTTTTGTTAGTTGTGTTATTAGTGTATTATTGGTTCTAAATACTATTTGTTTTTCAATTTGTTTCCTATTCTTTGAATATTTTTTTTAGAGAATCTTTTTATGTATGGTATTGAGAGTTTCAGGACTGAAGACCTAATGATGATGATGATGCAGTATAATTTGTTGAATTAAATTTTTTAAACGACGTCACGGATCTCACAATGAGTGGATAGTATGCCAAAATAACAAGTATCAGTTCTTAAAAATAATCTAAAAAAATGCGAGCCCCTTTTAATTAGTAAAGGGGCAAGCACAAATTGCGCATACAAAATCCAAAATCCTATTATTATCATAATCCAAAAGCTACTTCAATTTCCGGTGTTTATTCAATGATCTAAATCCATTCTTAAAAAGACCTTTCATTCCTTGTCATATATATCTGTCAAAAACCAAAACTACGCCTTGCTACTTCTTGTGATATATGTCTAGTACAAATAAACAAGTCTTTGATCTTTTCTTATATATTTAATAACTTAATAAACATAGTGATTTCTAAATACAAAACTTCTGAAGGGGAAAAAAATTTTTTATTACTCTCGCCGAGGTGTCAAATAAAAATTCATAAACAAAACTTTTTTGTTGCTGAATATTAATAGTAATACCTAATATTACTATTAATTACCTAGCAACAAAGAGTTTTTTTTTTGAGTTTTTATTTGACACCTTGGCTAGAGCAGTTGTAAAAAAATGATTTTTCTTTCCAAAAGTTTTATATTTAGAATTCAGTGTTTATTAAGTTATTAAATATATGAAAAATGATCAAAGACTTATTCACATGTTGAATTAACCTAAGGATAGGTTTACTAAACTAGAAAAGGAAATTTTTATTTATTTGAGTCCGTACAAATCTGCCTGTGAAGTCTTTATACTCAGACGATGAGATTATCGCCACATCAGCATAGTACATTATTAATCAAAACAAATGAATCATAAAACTGTAATAATTTAGAGCGAAATTACAGTGATGATATCATCTCTAACCTTTAAAAATCGCCAAAATGAATTTGACAACCTGTGAATATGATACAGAAAAAATTCTACCTTGAATCAAAGTGTATGTAACCTAAAAATTATATTTCTTAAAGGAAACTGCCTAACCCTATTGATGGGATTTACTGATACCGAAACTATTAAAATGAAATATGATTATAAGCATTTCCATGACTGTCGCAAAGTCATACTAGAAATCTGTGGAAAATTACCACATGCTCTTCTAAATATTGGATACACTTTACTGATTTAGAGTTAGCTGATAAATCTTTTGATAAACCTGGTAATAATTGTTGAGTGCACATATTTTTGCATGTGATTTGTGCAACAAAACTTGTTCAGGTTTGCCTTATCAACCGGTTGCAATTCATACTTCATTTGTTACGTTCAATTGTACCCTGTTAAATATTTTCAGTCGTTTTAAGATTCTTTTAAATATCCCCACGTTTCCGTTTCGATATTTTGTGTAATAGGAGACGTCCCTGATCACCCTTTATAATTTAATAAATCGATTTGTTCCTGTAAAACATCCTACAATTGAAACAAGTATTTGTTCAACACTCTGTAGAATATTATTAGGGTATTTAGTTTGAGTAAAATACTTCAATCTAACTTTACTGTTCGAGATAACACAGCAAGTATACTTGGCTATCTAAGATCCTTGTTTTCTAAAGAATATGTTCACTTTTATTAGTAGTAATAAAGTTTGAGTAGCATAAGTTTGCTACAAATGTAATTAACAACGGCGATTGTAGTTGAATTTCATTATCTTTTAGTACATTACAACGACTTTAGAAATGTTCTTTTGACATGTATTACTCAAATATTGGAATCGATTATCATCTCGTTTCCTAATTTTACTTTTCTTTTGATCCTGCTTTTCGTGTTAGCATGTACATTATGCGGGACTGATTTTGTTACTCCAATAGCAATGCATGTTTCCTTGGATAGTCTATAGCCCCTGTGCATTGCTCTTCTACGTAGGCAATGCTCCTCTATGTAGGTCTAACTGCCCTTTTATGTAGAACACTGTTGCAGTTATGGTAGCAGCGTGAATGGTACTGACTACCATGGCAATATTTTGCCGATTCACTTCTGATGACTTAGCTGCAAGATAAGTGTCGTGGCACGTGAAGATATGAGCCTTTACTTAGCACTTGTAGAAAATAGGTTTAATGAATGCATTAATTATTTTGTTATATGGATTGGAATTTTTTGAAAATGGGAAAGCCGGAGACAAAGAGAAGCTTCACGTAATTATTATATTTTGTTTTGTAACTTATCGTTTATACTGAGATATTCAGCGCCATGCCAGGTTATACTGACACCGGGGTGCAGTAAGAATTTTGTCGCCCTACCAAAGATCATTTATATTTTAATAGTGAAATAGTGCATATTTGTAAAGATTTATTTTTTATTACAAATACGGTATATTACAAAAAAAAACAAAAATATAGAGTAAAAACTTTACTATGAAAAAAATAAACAAAAAACAACACTGGGAATGAACAAACTAGACAGAACAATCTATATCTATAACATTTTTTATAAAAAAATTGTTCGTCTTGCTTTATTTTGATCAAAATCTTTTATTAAATCTTGTATATTTAGAGAATCATTACATACATCTTGCTTGATTGAAATTAACACTTAATTGTTCAATATGTCTTGTGTTGTTGACACTAATAATTTTTATTAATTTTAATTTAGAAAACTATCATTCACCTTCAAAATCCATTACTAGTAAACCAATATTATTGCCAAACCTATAGTTATATTTGGAAATATTTGAGCTAACTAATTTTTTACTACTAAAATTATCTTTATTGTAAACATATGGTATAATCATTTCCACCGTATCTGCCAAATCAAGTGCATCTATCTATATCTTTTATTTTTTACATCATCAGATAATTTGATCTGCAAAACCCCAAAAAGTGTTCTCTGACTTTTTGCTCAAATATCTGGTCTCATCTCGGGTTCAATCCAATATAGCCGAAAAGTATTTAGCTTTGTACAATATTGTTTTAATAACTTTGTTTATGCTTCCTTTTCATTTTGTATTTTGTTTGCTAAATAATGGGGACAATCGGTTATCATCTATTTGAATACATTGGATATGTTCGGCCATAACGGGATCAAATTTTGAAATGGTTACAATTATCGCTGAAAACAAGCAAAAGCACGGCATTACTTTAAAAAATGTCTGATACTTTTTGTTGAAAAGAATTTATATTCTGTTCATCAAAAAGTTAAATTTTGTTGGACTACATATTGTACTATTACTATAATTTTGCTAGAACCATTGGGAAATCTGCAATTCGACCAAATCATTACAGCACTTAACATGAATTTTACTTTTCTCACAATTGATCAAATGTTGTCAGTTATTAAAACCAGTTTTGTTTCCTAAGGAAGTGGATTGGTTTCTAAAAATTTTGCAGCAAAAACAAAACTCTGCATTTGTGGTTTACATCCTCTCTATTAGGTAAATATTGTTTACAATAATTTTCTGAAAAACTTCTATTATGAGCATCCTTGGGATTATTTATTTGTTTTAATTCAATATCAATCAGAATCACTTCTGGTTTTTCATCAATAATATCACACCATGTTTCACGTTCATGCGAAACCACGCAAATTAACCGAATTTTTGAAAGCATCTCAAGGTTTTAACGTACCTTCAGCATCTTTGTGATGATTTAGCAGAAATTGTAAAGTTGATTTGTTAAGAATCTTGGTTTTGGTATTTCAGAACCCTGAATAGCAGTACATTCAACTTTAAAAGGTGATATGCCTTTGGATTTGAAGATGTCATTCCTTGCTGCTGCCTTTGAAGAAAAATACTGTATATTTGTAGTTAGTTCTTTAACAACCTTTTGTTTCTTCCCTGTGATTTTTTTTTGTTAATATCCAGATAAACATTTCCGACCGTCTGACATCTATAGAATACTAAAAAATAAAAGTTAAAAGGTATATTATGATAGATATTGGATATTACTTGTGGTATTATCAGTATACGTTACATTAAAAAAAATTAATCATTAATACTTACATTGGAAGGCAAGTACAATGTTCATAACTTGAGTTATCTTGTAATGATAGGGCATAATACAATAGATTAATATGTATTTTTTCTATTCATTACAGAAGGTATCATTTAACAGTGTGTCTATAAATTTTATTTATAGAGAATCCAAAAGGTTACATAAAACTAATAACAAAAATATCCCTTGGTTGTTGGGCATGTTTTTGCTTTGGCAACACTGATTGTGCAAGCAGTCAATGTTTTCTAGTTTCACTTTTTTATTTTGGTTATTTAAATGACACTGCTTTGCACAGGGTTTTTCAAGGTCACCTGCCTTCCAATATTAATACTGCTCTAACAGTAGTAGTTAGTATTTGTATTGTGGTGAAAAAAGAAACGGTAGTTTTGTTTTTTATTGGGGAAAAATAGTTCTTTGATTGAAAAAAAAATTTTTTTTTGAAATAACAATAAGACATGGAAAAACTTGGGAACCCATCCATCACCAAATAATAAGTACAATTCAAATTGAATTGTAACCACCTTTCTGGAGGTTTTTTTGAATATCTCCACCTGACACTCGCAACATCAATGAAAATCCAAGGGTATATTTGGCCGGTAAAAAGTTTTTTTTATTTGTTCCTTTCCAGCAGCATTCAGGGTTCTACGTGGACGGATCTAGGGCAGGCTTTACCAGTGATTTTAAAATTGTACTCTCTATCATAATCTGGGCTAACTTTATCACTTGCTTAATCAACATGAACCAAGTACAAATACCTACCCTAAATAAAAGACACGCAGCCACTGCTTACTTATCATAGAAATATATTAAGACCATATAGTTCATAATACTACCGCACAATCAAAAGGTTTATAGAGAATCTAATTATTAATATTTACACGACAAAATTGCATGTAGGACTTTCTGTTAAGAGCTCATCACAGTAGCGGTCATCTTGAAATTTCTAAAGATCCAAATTTCTTTTCTATTAAGCATCCAAATTAAAAACGGTTTTAATAAAAGTTACATATTAAATAATTGTCTATGTGGGAAAGTCATTTAGGTTTTTTTTAACTGAAAAAAATTTTTGTGCTGAAATAGAGCGATTTAAACAAAACCAGTAACTTTCCCAAATGTGTGAATAATTTTTATGAATTTTCATCAAAATTACACACTACAATTCACTTTATTTATCGAATAAATCAAATATTAGTATTTTTTAGAAAAATGTACCTGCAATGTGCTGCCATGGAAAAATTCATAACTTCCATGTCACACACTATTGTAAAACAGAAATGGTTTGAATACATGCTATACAAAACAAAGCACGACAAACATACAGGAAAACGCTATACAATTGAAGTTTTCGACTATAGTCGTAATTGCTCGCAAATCCATGTATAACTTTCATTATGGATATTATTTAGGGCCTCTAGCAATTATTGAAATGAGTTGTTCTTCATAACCTTGGATTTATATAAATATTTGTTGGGTTTCCTATTTAGTGAAGTAATTGGTATTCCCCTAGTTTTGAGGTAAATAATAATGAAAGACTGCATTGCAATAGTGTTCTACATTTTTTAAAAAAATTTTGAAATAATATACTATATAGTTGATGAAAAACTGGCTTGTAATATGGTGAACGAATGGGTATAGTGTAATGTAAAAAAGAATAAACACAGAATTGTTTAATTTTTATGCCAAAGTTCAATTAATGTTTTGAGATAAATTTAAAAACAACCGTCTCACGCCAGTAATGTCGTGGCTGCAATGATAGATTAGGTTACTGTTAGGAATAGATATTATTATTAAAAAACACAAATCACTTAACACACATATCAGAACAGTTGTTCTAAAACTATTGCATACTGTTCGGATATGCGTGTTAAGTGGTTTGTGTTTTTTAATAATAATATCTAGTTTTAACAGTCACCTAACCTGTCATTGCAGCCACGGCATTACTGGCGTGAGACGGTTGTAATACGACAAGCTGCATGCAAAACGTAAATAAATAAATGCAAAACCAACTTTGGACTACTTAAAAATGCAAGATATGCATTTTTATTCTACTAGAGGAATGTATACTGTGTCCGATTCAGTACACTTTGTTTATTATTTTGTCGTTAGAAAATGATGAAGGAAACGAAGGTGTGATAAGAAAAGAAATCAAACCAACATTTGTAGCTTTTCACAAACTGTAATCAAAACCCACTTGACACTTTACTTAATCATTTTTTTATTAGAGATACGTTTAAACCATTATTCTGTTTTTTCCATTTATTGGCTAATTAATTAATATAACAGCTTTGTCAATTACATATTAGAAATTGTAAAACAACTGTGCGATGCAAATGTAGGAATGTTAAATCTTGTAATTTTTTGTTCCCTAATAATTCTTTTTTACATTAGATATCGGAATTTCAAAGGTTTTCACTGGTTATAAATGTTAGAGAATATGTATAATTAAAATATCTGTGAGGTTTATAACTGGACTAATAAGTTCCACAACACTGCCATCTATATGTGCACCCTGGCACTTCATAAACCAAGTAGGCGGAGTATTAAACTTCATATCTTTTTCTAATGAATATCTGCAACGCGACATTTCATCCCGCCCTATGCTACCTCACCCCAACCCGCGCTTTTACAGCAGATGGTAGGTAACCTGCTGTGATGAGCTTTTAATAACAATAAATGGGGATGCAGTTTTCCACCATAAATATAGATAAATACAGATTCTTAAAAATATACCTAGCAAACCTTTTTTGACCAAAAGAGTAATTGATATACATCTAAATTACTTATCTCTACTACAGTATACAGTCAATACTTACAGTAAAGGTAAAATTAATTAGAGACAATTTTCCCTTCTTTCCTTTTTATTACTATCTTTTAATGATGGATACAACATAATCGATTTGGTGTATTTTCCAATTTTTCCATTTGCTTTTTTGATTACTACCTTTTGATGGTGGATATTATATATAATTTATCTAGTCTATTTCCAATTTAGTTGAACATCTGATACAGTGCTGCTGTTTCTCTTATTAACGTTTTATCCATTTATCAAAAATAACACTTCAATACTGAAAATACCACTCTGTATGAAGTTACTTTCCTGCACTCGTATTTGGCAATTAACAGCAATTCTATTCAAGCCCACAGTGGCTCAACCAATAGCCAAGTCTTGCAGTTATTACAATTACTCGAATCTTGTAATGGATTTAATTTCACTTGTAATTATAATATTTTATTGATACCCAACAATCTTGCTTATAAAATTTTTTTAATGTCACATTGTTACCTCCCACTTTTTTTTCTTTTTGAAGGCAACTCAAAAGCTTGAATTACTACATGCCAACTACAGAAAAATATGATATACTTTAACATCTTAAGTGTGGAATATTTATTATTAGGTATTGTGTGATAAGAATCGATTCATATCATTGGTGTTAGTGGGGTTAAGGGTTTTTTAGTGACTGAAACTTTTATTTAATTATCAGAAACCATCAATTACTAAAAATGCAAACACTTGTTATATCTATGAAGACAAGTGTCTAATTTTAACCTTTCTGGCTTATAGTTAGATCTTCTTCTCACCATTGAAATCGTCCAAGATTTAAACAATCAGCTAGTCGCAGGTTACTTTAAAACCCGGGAAAGTGCCCATATCAGTTTCAACAAGATCTTACAATTTACACGATCAACCGCTAGAAAATTCCAACCACCTTGTTAATTTAGAAATCCCATTACAATTTAAACAAGGCAGGACTTGAAAGTATTTGGATAAAATTAAAAAATATTTTTTTTATAACAACTACAAATTATTTCTATTTACCAGGTTAGCGGCCATTACAAAATAAGCATAAAATAACTTTGTGGAAAGTCATGATTAAATGATAAATACAAATGTTGTAGCATCGTCCATATTAAATATAATAACTCTTTAGTCACAAAATGAATCACCTATTAAGTTCTGAAGAATGAGATGAGATGTCTGAACTAAATGATATATAAAAACTCTGACATGATTCAAATTAAATATAGTAAAAGCCCTTTAACCACAAAATAATATATTTGTTGCATTTTCAGTCTTTACTATACATATTTTACACAATTTTTAGTTTGATGTGAAATGCTATAATTATCCAAATACATGATGTTAGGTAAATGTTGTTTCCAGTAGTAATATTAAAGTACAGTGTGCAAATATTTTTTACTATTTAAAAATTGTGCAATGAAATTAAACTTATGAAATTTATTTTACAGAAAGGCACAAAGTACAAAAACACCTGAGAAAACCAAGTTAAACAACACCAATGAGTATGAAGAGGAAATGGTGCGATTGAAAAATTTACGACTGAAGGTGGCTCAAAAGAATCGTACTATAGCTACAGTACATAGAAAATTAGATGAAATTCCAAGTCGGGCTGAATTGGCCCAGTATCAAAAAAGATTTTTAGAACTTTACAATCAAGGTACATTTAGATTTAATGTTTTCCAATATTTGACATTTAATATTTTAGTTTCGGCTAAGCATAAAGAAACTAAACAATATTATACATTATATAATACATTAGACAATACACGTTTGTATATAAAAAAGGAATTGACATTACTAAATTCCATAAGTGAGAGTTATCCAGAGTACGTTGTTGCTCGTGCTTCTAATGTTATCCTATATTTAATTGTCTGTTTTAGAGCTATGTCATCAAATATCAATAAGGAAGAATTTTTAAAACAATTTGAATTGAAAGTAGAAGGGTTAAACAATTAAAACAGGAGGCAGAAAGTCGCTTAGTTAGAGAAAGAAATAAACGTGATGAACTTAGCCTTAATTTACAGACTTTGGTTGAACAGCAAAGGCGCTATGCTTCAGCTGTACGCCAATTAAGTATAGAATGTGCAAAGCATGAAACTTTATTGGCTCGGCATAGTTCTTGAACTAAAAGTCTGTATTGCAACATGCAAGCCTGCAAATTGTGATATTTTTATTGACTAAGTATAACTGTTGAAATTGGTAACTCTTTTGTATATTTGTATTGTGATCATGTTATATACTTATTGCGGGTCTAAGTTATTATGATGCTTTATTTAATAGTATATTGTAACGTTACTTTTTGTTTTATTATGTAAATGTGAGTAGATTTATATGACCCAAAATAAGCACTTGAATATTTAGCCTAATTTTATTGTATATTATACAGGGTCTTGTATGTGTAAAAGCTTGAAAATAGTATATACTACTATATTTATTATTCTTTTTGTTATTTTGTTGTATGAATGGGCTAGTAGCTGATACACAAATTATTTCTTGAGCATGTGTTATGGTTTTCGCACAGATTATCCACCTCTTATAGATGCGAAGGCTAGTGTTTCCCGCGTAATTGTTTTTCTGTGCACATGCTCCAAGTGGTTTTCTAATCAACCTAAAATTTTCTTTTCGTTAACTTAACTTTTTATTTCGATTCATATTTCTGCAAGTATTATTTTTTAGCGTTTAACAATGAATATGGACGGAAAAATGAAAAAGGTAGCACATTTTGTGCTTTTAGAAGGTGTTACACAAAATCTTCAAACAGTATAAATGGACAAATTATTGACACATTTCAAAGCATTTGATAAGGATAGAAGTATGTATGGGTGTCTACGAATGCCAGCTGAAAGTTTTGTTAATTATATAATATGCAAATTATAAAAACATTTTTTATCTAAGCTCCAAACAAAAAGAATAGTAAAATTGAGATATTATCTCATAATCTGTGGTGTGACTGTTAGAAAGGTAGATTTTATTATTCACATTCAAATTCCCCGCAAAAAACCTCATATAATGGCAGATTGCATTTAAGGTTATAGAATTTTGCCCTACAAACTTCAAACGATCCGACAAAGCCCTCGCATCTGTAAGAGGCAGTAATCTGTGGTTTTCGTGGTAGTTCTGTGGCACATAATGGAATATGCAAACCACTTTTCATATGTGGATTTTAGTAACTACTTATTTATTTAGTGGTGTTCAGCCTTAATACATACAGGTGTGGTCTGGTTCAGGAACTTTAAAAGTTTCTATCTCCATTTATATCTGATGCATATTTGAGTGGTATAGATGCAAACTGGCATTCTCCACTTTCATAATTTTTGGGAAAACGTGAAAATTGTTTCGTGTTGAAGCCTATGGTACATTGCTGCCATTTTTTTGTATATAAAAACTTTGTTGCAGTAGAAATTGATTGCTTACACAAAATGCTTTCTTATGTGTTTTTTGTAATTTTAATGTAAAATGTGGACAATATGAATTTGTTGACATCATCTCTTGGATTGTTTTGTCGAGTTTTATATAGAAATAGCACTTGTATTCATGTTGAAAAGCAGTTTTGTGGACTTTGTAAAGAGACATGGATACTCCAAGGGCTGACCTGCAGGTGTATTCTCCTGTAACAAGTACATTCTTTCCTTAGCTCTTTTCAGACCAATTCTTCTGCAAGCACCAAACTGAAAGTGAATTTAATATGGTTTCTTCATAAACGTTTCTTTTTCTTTCTTCCAGTCAAAATCTAACAGTCGAGACCGACTTTAACTAATTTGTAATGTTCACGGATGCTGGTTTTTAAATCACTTCTTTTTCTTATGGCCTTTTCTGTAACCCCAAACAGTCAATCTGGTGTGAAAAGCTGTGGCCTGTTACAGGGAACGAGTTCTACTTTTCTTATATTTTTTTGTGCATGCTTGGAAAACTTG
The DNA here is from genome assembly GCA_036346225.1 of Platerodrilus igneus. Lineage (NCBI taxonomy): Eukaryota > Metazoa > Arthropoda > Insecta > Coleoptera > Lycidae > Platerodrilus > Platerodrilus igneus. Next base: position 5,530,279 of record JARFIW010001503.1, on the reverse strand, counting down.
AAGCAAAACATGGACAGGACAATGGAATTTTTAGTCGGTCTTCGAATGCATTATCATTAGGTCTTCAGTCCTGGAACTGGTTAGACGCATACCCTCATTGTTTCCTATTCTGGGTTAACCTACTCATTTCCCTGAAGTTTCCATAGTCTGCATCTTTCACTATTTGCATGCATTAGTCTGATCTAGGCCTATCTCTACCTCTACCTCTTTTTTCCTATCTCTGCTTGTAGTATATCCCGCACTATTCCTCAAAAATACTTTAGAACGTATCCTGCCCTTCTATTTCTCTTTTTTTTTGTTTCCCACATATGCTTTCAACAATTTTCTCCTTGTTTCTGTTTGTTGTCTTCGAACATAGCCGTTGCTCTTTCTTGTTAGATGCAGTTCGGTTCCCCCTCTTTTGTTTTACAAATATATACCCTATTTCCCCGATATGCAGTGGTATGTGAAGGGGCTTAAGATTCCCCAATACTCGAACATTTGCTGAATTAATAGTTTTCCAATATATTATTTCGAAGAATCAACATTAGTTGTAAATATTTCAAAACCAACACCTGTAGTTGTTTATAATAATCATCAGATTTGTGCAATTATTTTTCGACATTAGGTTTTTCGTCTTGAAACTGGTTGGACGCATATCACCATTTATTTCTATTCTGAGCTAGCCTACACACTTCCCTGAAATTTCCACAACCCAGATACCGTGTGGTTCCCCTTCTTTTGGTTTCTAATTATATGTCCTATTTTACCGAGATTCAGTAGTATGTGAAGGGGGTTAAGCAGCCTGTGGCTGCCAAGATCCACACATTTAGACATTTGCCGAATTACTAGTTTTCCAGTAAATACTTTCAGACAATTAACATTGGTTGAGAATAGCCCCTGTATGTTTGTTGTGGTTGTTTTGTATTTTTTTAAAAATTAGTTGAGAATATTGCAAAACCAGTGCCTGTAGTTGCTTATAATACAGTTATTTTTTTCGTCATTAGGTTTTCCATCTTGGAACTGATTGGACGCATACCTCCATTGATTTCTATTCTGAGCTAGCCTACACATTTCTCTCAGATGCACCATACACCTATTACAGTGTATCAACAGGTCTTTGCATTTCTCTTGCCAGTAATGTATCAAAAACACACGACGCAATTTCATTGGATCCTTGTTAAACTCGTTTTCCGTCCAAATGTCAGCTCTCACATTTTCTGGAGTCTGTTTACTTTTTGAATTTCTCTTTACCACAAAAGTTGTTAAGGTAAATTTGCTTTGTGTAGTACATGGTTTGATCGGGCAGTTTTGGCAGCGGTAAATTCTTTTGACAATCATAGCGTCAGAACTTCTAGATAAGTTCTTTTTAGTGCTGTGTAAAAAGTTTTAACAAGCAACGTATGCACACATTGTTCAACAATAAGGTTTTGTTTTTTCTCACCTGGATCTGTGTGTTTTAATTGTTCATCTAACTGTAGACAAGTAGATCGGCTACCCTTGGTGAAGAACCAAAGTGAAGATTGTGCTTCATCTTGGAAATAAATCTAAAGCATCAATGTGTTACTTTCAAATCACTTGACCCTCTGAGAGCGAACTGTTATACATTTTTTCACATTCAACTCGGCAGAAAGATAAAAGTACTTAGTCCTCAAAAGCTTTTTTCTGTAACATACAGAAGTTGCTCTTCTTCATTTAACTTCTACTGATGAGGTAAACTCTAAAATAAAGTCTTGGAAAACTTTATCGTTTTTGCAGTAGAAGTTTTGATGAAACCTTCTTATGCAGCGTACATCAGTGAAGCGGGAAAGTTTAAAATTGCTGTATTTACAGAAGTATTTATTTTAACATTAATGTTTTTACCGTTTTTTTTGTTGTTAAGTTAAACTTACCATTTTATTTTTTAACAATACTGGACAGGTGAGAACCATGACGACCTATGCATTCTTGTAGTCTTATTAAATAAATAAACATTTGGTATACCTATATATACACCAATTGGAAAGATTTCAGCATTGCTGAATTTAAATTCATTCCTAAAGTAAACAAAAAAGAAAGACTATAGTCCATTCGCTTTAGCTTTAGGATGACGTCACAACTGGATAAAATGCTACATTGCCAATGCTAGCTTAAATTATAGTATATTCAAGGAATGATACACGAATATTCCCATTGGCAAGAGAAATTGGTGGCAATATCCAACAGAACTGCCAACCTTTATGTGTTAAATGGCAGTATCCTTCAAGCAGTTTTCTAAGTATTTATTTGCATACAGTTGCTTTATTTCTACACTTGACGTCATCCTAAAGTTAAAACGAATGAACTATACCAAGCCATTATTCCACAAATGCAGTTATCAGCTGAATAACTTAACATATACTTAAATTGGTTTAAGACAATTGCTGTTCTTTTAATAAAATACCAAACAGTTTAGCACAAACAAATTTTTTTCTATCTATAGCAAATAACTTATACTTGTTAACAAGAACAGATGCTATATAGGTGAAACAGCCTTCAAATTTTGATGTTGAATGTTAGGGAGTACAAAGGTTCTTGACATACCTTAAATTTAAGCCGTGCATGCTAGTTCCGGTTTGTAGCATTTTATATAGGTAGAAGCGTTTTTGTATTATACCATGTACCTATGTGGTGAGTAGTATTTCTGAACGTCTATCAATTTGAGTATACATTTCGCATTATAGTATGGTGTTACATATTGCCTATGTTATACATTAAAAGAAAACCTGAAACACACGTTAGTTAGCACTTGCATTCTATGCTTTAGCTGAGTAGACAGAAATGTGTAATAACACCACATTATAGTAGTCCAAGTGACATATCACAATACTGTTGCACAGTCTCCACTTTATACTAGGACTTGGATGTTTATATCTGTACGGTGTGCACATCTTATGATACCACAACCCAATTTTTTTATTCACATGACTTTCAAAACTAAGAAAACTGTACAAGAAATACACTCAAATACTTAGCATTCCAATTAATATTAATTGTAGTATCATTTATATGAATTTCCACTGATTGTACCATTTCAGATTTTTGCATAATTAATGCGTGAACCTACACATAAAGCTACTGTTTTGTGGCATTAAGAATAAGTCTGCTTTCTTGTATTCATTTAGCAAACGAATTCGAATTACAATTTAACTGTCGAATTGTATCGTTAACCATTGATATATTACTTGATATATACAGTAGAAATTGGCTGCATACATATGATACCGACACCCTGACGATAATACATTAGGAAAGTTAGCTGTAAAAATTGCAAACAGCAGAGGGCCCAAAATACTTCCCTGCAGAACTCCTTGGGATACTTGACGGAATTCAGACTGTTCGTTGTCTAATTTAACTGACTGCTGTCTACTAGATAGGTAACTGCTAAACCATCCATAGTAATGAAGTTTGGCTACTAGCAGAACATGACCGATAAGATCAATGAAATATTGATAATGTCAGTTATTGTATCAATACAAAATGGCATTGTGAGTAATAGCATTTTACAGGTAATACCATGGGCATTGGACTTAATTCTTTCGACTGATTTTTCTACAGACTCGGTAGTTACTGACTGAAAATTAAACAGGTCAGTTACTGTTTGGTGGAGATTTGTATGGTAGTAGTCAAGCTCCTCAGGTGATATCTTTTGCCATGGAATAGATTCCATAAAGTGTTGAATTTATCAGTATCCTGAATTTTCTTTGAAAGCTGAGATTTGTTTTTAAAGTGTATTTGACTTCTACCAAAGACGTGCCAAAGTTTTTTGGGATCATTGATGTTTATTCTGCATTGGTACTCATAAAACGCTTTTCTGATTTTTAATTGCTGTAATAATAAGATTGTTTAAGTCCTTGTACAGGTGAAATTTAACTATATTTTTAGACTGCTGGTATGTTTTGTAAACTGCATTTTTCAACTTAATCATAAGGTGAATTGCTGAAGTTATATATGACAAAGACTTCTTTGTTATATTAATTGTTTACAGAGGTGCATGACATTCAAAGAGGGATATAAAATAGTGTCGAGGAAATTTACTTTGTCATCTAGGTTCAGTTTCTTGACAGTTTCCCATTGAATGTGTTTGGCATCATATACAAATTTGTTCATATTGAAGTACCTAAAGTCTCTGCAGGTTATGGTTTGCACACTTTGTCTTACAATGTTTAAATCAAATTTACATAAGACTGCACTATGGTCAGAAATGTTAATGTCAATTGTTTCGCAAGATATAACTTTTAGTTGTGGACTCGAGCACACAATATCAAGTCGGGTTGAAGAGGTCTTTGTTACTCATATTGGCCGGTTTACATTTTGTGTCAAATTGAAGAGAAATGATTAAACTAATTAAACAGAAATGCACGGACAGGACTGAATATATACAAACGGTCGTGATTTACGTAGCAAATCTTAGATTTTTCATTTGACATCCGTATGAAGGATTAGGACAAACGTGTCCATGTACGTCAAGTACTACAGTTAAGCAAAAACGGTTTCAGGTAGCATGTACGTCAGAAGTGGACACGGTTGAATTTTCTAGAATGTCTAATATGGTAACGGTTCTGTTTGCTGTCACGGTTGTTAATTGATGTCACTTCTATTTAAAGGGCAACGCTTTGTTCTTTTATCTGTGTTTTCATTTAATTTTTATTGTAGGATACAATTCATTGAATTACAGGCAAATTGATAAACGTCATCTGTCAGCAATGTCTAAAACCTGAGGAATTTCAGAAACGTCAAAAGTAAAAGATAACCATTTTGATTTTCAACTACAATTCGATTTTACTTACATGCAGAAAATTGTTTTAGGTTACTAATTAACATTCTTGTTTAAAATTTGACAGCAGTTAAGAAACGGTCATCTGAAACAGGCGACGTTTAACATGAAGCAGTAGAGTGCTCTACATTCAATAGTTAGAAGGTTAATTGAAGAACGAGCCGCAAAAACGCTTGGACAATTCGATAGTTAGAAGGTCAATTGGAGCGTAAACTACGATAATGTCATGCAATTCAATATCTATAAGGGACAAAAAGTGGAAATGCGAGAAAAAGGAATATGGTTAAAAAAAGGGGCATTGTCGAAAAGAGGGATACTGGCAAAAGAGGGGACATGGGTGGACAGGAGAATTGGGCAAAAAGGTAGTTGGGGCGTTCAAAGCAGTTCTGCTTTTAGTTGTACCATAAAGTAGGAACAGAGACATGATAAACCTAAAATAATTACATGTTGAACTATGAATACTTACGATTTACAACTTATAAGCAACAAATTGCCTAGTTCTACGTCTAAATGAATCCCGCTCATCATCTTCAGTAGCTTGAGTATAACACTATCAATTCTGAAAAAACCATTTGAAGCAAAAACGAGCCAATTATCAATGTAGAAAAATAGAAAAATTCATGAGGTTATTGACACAAACTAATCAATAAATGACATATGACCCAAAACATAAATGTTAACATGTAATATTCGGCTTTGAAATTGTTGGCAACATTGTATATTGCTATTATTGAAATCAAAACTGTAACATAGTCATTGTACGATATTAAATTGGGAAACATCTGCATAACTAGTTAGTACACTTGCGACATTGCAGATGACCAGGTCTATTTAAAAATTGCAAGCACTATAAAGCACTATCATCTTATCAAAATACAAGACAATTGTAAACGTACTATTATTGATAAAATTAAGTTGTCTTACTTATATGGGAATTTTATTAAAGGTATGATATTGGCAATTTCGGAAAACACAATCTTCAGTGGTTAAAATAGGATAAGCATTTTAGTTTGAGTGAGTTTGTGTACTCAAAAACTTTAAGAACACTTTAAAACTAAATAATATTTTGATACTGTAGCACACCACGAGTGGTATTGTATTCACTATGCTGTCGGGTACTAAATTTGTCGTTATATTTATTAAATATATGGTTTCTCAAATTCCTATCTACTGAAATTAGTAGTGGATCATGACAGCAAAACTTAGTCACAAGTGTGATCAGTTCGAGTCCTTCTTAAATCGCAGTGATTTGTATTTATACGACCTTGTTCATAAAGGAGGAACGGTGTGCTTTTTTATAACCTGCGTGAAGGTATGCTCTCGATATCATATTTGTATGCCAGTAAAGAGACGCTTAGACTTTTTGCTCTGTGTTAAATAGCATTTGCTTAATAATTATTTATATTTTCCAAATTTGCTAAGCTCAGATTCACAAGTACAATATTTTATAATAAATATAAAAATTAAAACCTAGTTGCACTTCATTTATATTTTTCGTATTATCTATATTCTATATGTGGAGCAGGTATATACCAAATAATAAAACTATTAAACTCTTATCACTTCATCATTGAGCCAGTTGCTGTGCAATTTTCTCGGATAGAAAACCCGCTTGTCCCACTAATTTCAAAAAATAATCAGCGCGATTCCCACTTTTGTATTTTTCATATTTTATCTCGTAAAATAAATCTCGTTCCTGTTCAATACCCCAATAGCGGTCCTCTAAGTCTCAATAAAATTGCTCGAAATCATGGAAATTGTCCTCCTTTACCATACCCCAACCATTTGCAGAACCTCTGAGACAGTTTAAAGGAAGTCCCAATTTATTTCGCTCCGGAACTCCGGTGTCTTCCATAGACCTTTTTAGTTTTCTAAGAAATACCATAAGGTGTTGCGATACCCCGGCATAAATGATAAATTGTGTCCCCCTAAATCCCTCCACAAAAAACAATTGCGATCATAATCATTATTTTCCCGTTTTGCTTTGCTATCCAAGGTACGATTCTCAGGACTATCAACACTCGATTTCTTTTCAACTATTCCTGCTAATTGGTTCACCATCCAACTCATTTCTGACAAGCCTTCTGCTAATTTCGCCATTACAGCTTCTAATGTATTCACTTTAGACATACCGCCTTTTTCATGTTCCGCATCTACCTTATAATAACAATTCTTATTCTTACGGGGCACTTTATATTATATCCTAGCTTATAAAGGGAAAATTAACTTTCCTCTCACTTGAATTAAGTATTAATCAATAAATCTTAGAATGCAGCAGCTAAGTATGACTTTGTTTACAACCAATTAACCTGCGCTCCCCCAAAATATTAATTTATAGGTAACTATATATCATTACACATAATATAAGGTGAAAATATTTATGTACATGTACCTATCTTATATATACCAGACCAAACAATTCATTTACTCAATTCTAAATAGTAACAACCTCTTTATCCTGATTCTATTATCAATATTTGTGAGCAACCAAGACCTTCCACGAACCAACTATTTCTTAAAACTATATTTTATGTTTATTGTTATACTGACCAATCACTTCAATTTCTTACTTACAATTAACGGCGGTGTAGGCTCCCTTGCCTTATCGCATAGCTTTCTTCTCTCGTTGACAAATGCGTTAACAAACCTTCTATTTTTTTGTTGGTGAACCACAATTTTAATACGTGTAGTTTGTTTCTCCACCTTTACCTCGTCTACCACATTGGGTCCAATGTAATTGCTTCTCCTTACTCCCTTCTCGATGTCTTGCCTAAGGGATTAACGGCTCTTAACTTATTTGTCTTCAGATCCAATTCTTGTATAGAAAGGAAAACTACATGGACAATAAACTAAAACATTTGTGTTTATTGAGAACGTACAGAAGCTAACAAGAATATTCATCTAGGTTGCGATGAGGTATTGGAGAAATACTGCTCGTGTTTCTAATAAATCGGATTACAACCCTTAATCTAATTCACTCTTACAAAAAGGACAATCCTACCATTTCACCTTGACATCATCTACTGTCACCCAACCATCTCTCTTTTCTTTGTTCCGATCACTAGATCGTCTACCTAGCCAGAAACGCACTACACGTTCAGACATGTCAGCAGTCTAAAGTTTACTTTACCTGGACATATGGTTCTGGTTGATAATGCAGGTAATATTATTTTAAATTGCACAATCAAGGTTTGTACTCTTTTGCATTTAACATGACAATGTTGTTAGTTTTGTCTTATAATATCTAACAAGCAACTTGTTAAATGTCATTCTCTGAATATGTAGGAAGAGAACCACATTTACATATTTAAACATATTTTTGCTTTATATATATATATATATATATATATATATATATATATATATATATATATATATATATATATAGTTTTGGTGATGCTATGCATATTTCTTTTATATTGATGAAGTATTTAAGATCAATACATTTTGATAAAATATTCTGAAGATACTTGGTTATGTTATGAGATGCAAAGTAATAATTACTGTATGGTATTGCTTTAATTTTGAATTACAATGGAAGAGCAAATAGCTGTCTAGTGTATCTTATTTTTAAACTTATGATTTCTTTCAAGTATATCATCACTGTACTTAATTTTTCGTATTAGTGTCACCAAGCACACATAGGACTTGGGAGGTGTGTCCTTGGTGTCACTGCCTGCTAAGAAGTACACTTAGTTGAAAGCTTTTATTTGTCAAATTGAAATATTTGTAAGGTTAGGTTATTAATATTCAACATTAATGACATTATTGTATTTTTTGATCTTTAATAATTTTAGAAGATTCAATTAACAATGACATGACATAACACACACACACACACCTTAATCTAAAGCAATTTATTAAATGCACATATGGAACACACCATGGAATTTTAAATTTACTTAAAAATTCTTTGTTCAGCAGTGTACTTTGAAACAAATTGCTTTCTGATTGGTTCCATATGTTGTAGTTGGAAATTAGTTCACATATTTTCTGGGTCCTATGCTTGGTGGCACTGTAGTATCAATTTTTATTTTTGGGTTCTACATTTCCTCTTTTTTACTAAATGTAGTAGCTCTCATTAAAACATCTTTGAAAATCCCCACATCCGTTCGGTTGCTATCTACCACTTAGAGTAAAGTCTAGAATTAAGCTGTATGGCATACAAATTTTCCCAAAAGGAAAAATTGTAACTATCAACCAGTACACAATGAAAATCCGAGTAAAATAGAAATACATGAGTTACATCTTCATCCTCAAATTTGAGATAACACAGACAGTCTTATTCTGTAACTTAAAGGATTGCCCTAATCTGCAAGATTTCAACAGTTTTGTTGATGTTTCGAATTTTTAAAAGCGATTGCGAAGGTCAGTAAAAGCTAAGACACATAAATATTTTAAACATCAATTTGTCTCCAATATTATATTTATTCTATGTATCAGTATATTTTATTATAAAAGATAATTTAATACTAGGCAAGACCTTTATTACTGTAACTACTAAAAACCGCCATCTTAGCATATCCCCCATACCAACCCAAGAGCCAATCACATAATTACAAGCCCGAAATTATCAAACCAATCATCAGTTGAAATGCTGTGGTGCAACATAATTTAATTTAAATGCTTAAATTCAAGGAGAATAAACAGCAAATAATCACAAAAGCTACCGAAATGGGTTACACGGTTTGACTGAAAGTCAACATTTATAGTCTTAATCTGTATTCTGTATCTTAAAGGATTGCCCTTATCTGCAAGATTTCAAGTTTTGTTGATGTTTCGAATTATTTAAAAGTGATTGCGAAGGTCAGTAAAAGCTACCGAAATGGGTCACACGATTTGACTGATAGTCAACGTTTATGTTGTATTGAACTGTGCAAAACTGCTGATCAATCCATTTGAACAACGCTTCATCAAACGAATTGTAACATGATGAAAAGTGAATTTTTTAACACCAAAGGTAGTGAATTTATGCTGATGAGCCAGCTCAGGCAATTGCCGCACCAAACCAATTTGAAAAAAAGCTATGCTTTGTGTTTGGTGAAAATTTGAAGGTATAGGTACTTTGAGTCGATTCCTAATAGTAAAGTTATCACATCTGACTGAAATACTTAAGCAAAAGTATCCAGCACTATTCAACTGGAAATGAATTATGCTAATGCTAATTATGCTAACAATGCAAAGCCTCACATTGCAATCAAGACCCAGCAGAAAGAAAATCGATAACTTGAACTGGAAAGTTCTGCCTCGTCCTGAATATAGCCCAGACTTAACTCCCTCGGATTATCAATTATTTAGGTCTATGGTTCATTTTTGTGTGGACAGCACTTCCACGATCAAGAGGAGGTTAAAGAAGGATGTTGGCAATTTTTTGTTTCCAAAGACCAATATTGGTATTGGCGAGAAATCTTAAATTGCTAGCACAAAGATAGTTCGAGACCATAGCGCATTTCCAAAAATAACGTGTTTTTCTTTTGTCACACGTTAGTCATTGTTTTAGCTCAAAAATTTAAAAAAAAAAGAAAATACTCATTAAACCCCCTAGCATCCTTGATGGAGTTTAAAGTCAATTACCGGAAAACCGTATTCATTTATTGTCAAGCATCATCATGAAAATTATGGTCTGAAGACATTTTTAAGAAAGCTTTGCAGCATTATAATCATAACTTAAGCGAATCTTATCTTTTGACACAGGATAAACCAAATCGACTCATTGTGTGTATTTGCTTTTTGTATAATTATCTATTAGCAAAGTTTACCACATCCAAATAGTAAATTACATTTCTTATTGCAAATAGATTAAACGCAGCATTTTCAATCAACAAAATGCATGATCATTCAAAACAAAATGTTTTAAACGTTATCCATCTTTTATTAATTGTTACATTTTTCTTAAACGAATAAATAATATCTCATAGGTTGAATAGTATGGTGACATCTGAGCCAAACCCTTTGTATAAACTTCATTCAGTGGTTTTTATACATGATATCACTTGAGAGTTTAGAACAGGTCTAGTAATAGTCAGTATATCGGAAACGTAGCATGCACTCTCAAAATGTTAAGTTACTCCAAGGCTACGTCGTTTTTCTATGCATGTCATACAAATTAACTATCTGTCTTCAGATGTAACCGAACAAGAAAACTTATTTTCATCCTCATTTATTACAACCGCCAAACAATAATATTTTACAATCGTGGTGGGACACGTTCAATTGCAGTTAGCTAATAATTCACAGTAATATAAAAACACAAAGTTAAAAAATTTCAAATTATATATGTACACATGCTACATAACAACAATGCATTAATAATATACAACCCATAAAATAACTTTAATTAAATTTTTTTAAAATGACCGACATCAGTATTGATTCAAAATTAACTATATACATAGGTTTTAAAATAGCTTTAAATTAACATATTGAAAGAATTCCATCTTTATAAACAAAATTTGAGCTTCCTACTTGCTTTTTATAAATTTCTAAACAATCATTTTTTAAATAACTAACAGAAGCTGAAAAATTAAATTTAGATATAATTAAACACTGTATATATTCTAATTTACCTCTGAAGTCGTTATGCAAGTTCACGGGAACATGCTCATGTAACATATCTGCAAATATTTTTTGCAAAGCATCACCTGAAAACCCATCAAAATCCTGGGCCAAATGGTTCCAGTTTATATCCTGCTGATCTGTTTCATCATCATCATCATATAATCTACAAGAAAAGAGTAACAATCATAAAACTGCAAAGTTATGATTAAAACTATTTAGCAAAAACTCTGCACGCAATAGTTATAATTTTCCCCATTATTTAAGTTTTCCAATTATGCCCCCGAGACGGATGACGACAATTGGAAAATTACACAAATCTGAATCGTCTACACAGCCCTATATCAACCTAACTTTCAATTAATTTGACATTTTTGTCAATCATATCTGACTGTGTCGAGCTTTTTGACTTATGACAGATTTAAACGGGAAGTGAGGCTCAAAATTACGGCTAATGCCAATTATTAAATATACATATTGGATAATTTCCAAAGGCAAGTTGATTATTACTAAAGTATTAGTTAATGAGATGGAATAATAACTTAGACTTTTATGCAAAGCCCAAATGAACGTTTCAAATCGATTTGAAATGATCATTTGAGCTTTGCATAAAAGTCTAAGTTATTATTTCATCTTAATAACCAATTCTTTAGTAATAATCAACTTGCCTTAGGCAATTATTCATTGCGCTCTGCAAACAGAAACAGATGTCTCCCGTATTCTTCATATAACTACTTTCAGAATTGAAAAACTCCCGTAAATAGTGAGTAAGCTGACTGTTAATTAATAATAACATACAAAAAGTACCTTTTCAACACTTTTTAAAGTCTTGTACTTGAAAATTGTATCATGTAACGAACTGGCATAACCTTCATTCGGCCATCTTGTTTTTACACCATTTGATATGCATTTTAGGATTTCTGGGAATTCCCGCGAATCTGGGCCCATAACAATGTGAAATTAATCGTAAAATGATTCGTAATCGAAAACAAGCAATGCCAGTGTTTGTTCTATTAATTAAACACATTAAATAATATACATCTCGTAACAAAACTGTTAAAAGCAATCAACCGAACGTAAAAAGGAAGTGACTACATTTTTCAAAATGATCAAAGAGAACTAAACCACCATATGCATGCACTAAAACTAATTATTATTTTAAATATTTCACAGGTTACGCGGTCACGTTTAAGAAGGGCTCCCGGGGTGCTGTTTATTTACAGCATTTTGTGTATGCTGGAGCTTTGTTTTGAGCATGTCAACTTCTTTTGTTAGCATTTGTCTGCAACTGCATTAGCCTCGTGTGTTGATTGTGTATTATGTACGGCGTCCGCTAATCATGCAGCATCCTCCAAGGAAACTTGATGCTGTGTAGCTAGAATCGCTTGCATTGGCGTTGGCAAACGCCCTAACCATATTGTTTTGAGTAGTGCATTTGGCACCATGGTCCCACTTAACTATTGTAAACAGTGAAGAAGTTGTGACAAGATTTGTTGGCCTAAAGTTTCGTGTTCTAGAAGCTTACGCGTACGTTTTCAATTAGTTATATTTATGTGTCCGCCATTTTGGTTATGAAATCCCGCACTTCTGCGAATCGCGCTTCTACAATGGCAATAATGTAGGCGTGTTTAGTTGCGTCTTGTGTAATATTACTAATTTCTAAGCTTTTTCGACCTGATAAAACCATAGTTCTGGATCATTAGGACAAAATGAAGGGATACGCATGCCCACGTTGTTTATTTCCTCGGTCATTGTTAGGGTTTAAATTGTTTTTAAACACGTGAATTTAACCGGGCGTTAGCTCTAATGCATTAATGTTTGAAAATCACCAATTGCGGATGTTCAATTAACGATTTCTGTGTTTTCTGGGATCACAATTTGTTTCGTTAATGCATAGAGACAACAAATATGTACAATTTATTTACAGATTAATAATTAACCATTGGCTGTAAAAATACATACAATAACATGAAATTGAAAATAACAATTACATAAAATTCTACATGCATGTGCAATATACAAATATCTTTTAATTTATGCATGAGAATAGAACTTTTAAGTGAACAAATTTTATAACGCTAGAAATGCAAATGTCTTTTGGCATTAGAAAATTTATAGTGCGGCTTTGAATGAATGTAATGTCCTTACACAAAAACTGAAATTCGCATACTGGATTCACTTTGAACTTTTATGCGCGTTTCTGTGAAGAAACACAGCTCAAAAAGAAGCCTACGCTAAAATGGATTAACATATGTTTATAATGAAAATATAGAACGTACTATAAAGAATGTGTTACATGTATCCAATCGTCGTAAAAATTTAATATCCGTAAAACGATTAGAAATTAATGGTATCAAAGTAGTTTTTGATAATGGCAAGGTATTCTTGCATAACAATGATAGGATAGTAGGTATTGGAAATAGAAATAAGTTATATGAAATAATTTTTGAGGTGGATGTTAATGAAGGTTTAAGTACTGAAACCGAGAGTGAAGAACTAAAATTATGACACAAAAGATTAGGACACATTTTTGTAGTGCATATTTAGAAAAGCTATTAAAAAATAATATGGTTAAAGGATTAGAGAATTTAAAATTGAGCAAAATTGAATTTTGTGAGTCTTGCGTTCAGGGTAAAATGAGTAGATTACTATTTATTCAAGAAGTAATGCTAACAGGATTTTAGGTTGAATTCATTCTGATGTAGTTGGTCCAATAACACCTGTAAGTCATGACGTGTTATAGCCGTAATTGCTATAAACGTATCACCACGTTTTAAGTATGATGCAATAGTCAAATTTTCAGGCACATTTAAAGTCTACATACACAATATAAGTAAAACAAATTACTCATGTGGATGGTATTTCGTAGCTAAATCTCAGGGTCTATCATGTTTTATGGGTTAGGTTACACCATTGCTGAGTTTCAAATTGCCAATCCATTCTTCCTGTGTCTTCTATGCTCATAGAGGAATGGAGGAACACCAGGTAGAGGTACAACAGAAGGTAAAGATAGAGGAACCTACATGCCTAAAAAAGAAAAGACACACACACACACAACACAGATAGATGTTCTTGGCTTGAGGTCTCGTGGCTTAATGCCCACTTTTGACACTACCCGCACCTGCACATTCTTTTGCGCAAACGCGACTGTCCGAAATGACGGAAGTTGACAAGTTTTAATTTTAAAAAATACACAGGAATTTCCTTATAAATTATAACTAAATCTGAGACATGTACATTGCCAATTTTGGCATGTAACAATCGCAACAAAACCATAAAAGAAAAAAAATCTTAAAAAAAGAAAGACTTTTAGCACGGTAGGAACTTAAAGTCTAGAGCCTTACTTACATATGAACTAACTTACATTCTACTAAATGTTTATTTTAGGCGCCATCTGGTTTTTTCAACCGATACGCGTCTTGCAAGTAACCAAGAAACGGAATGTGTAGCCACAAGATTACCAAACTACATCTATAAATGCACACACGAGTCTTAGATGTGGTGCAGTTATAATCGACAGCACAAATTTGTCGTAGAGCACAAAACACTACTACAACTAAAAACAAGTGCGACAAGTCGCCTAACATTTCTACAATAACCTAAAGCTAACTTTACAATTTATTTGGTGCACATGCACATAAGCATTGCATTTTAACTGTTTCTGATTTGGCAAAAAAAATGCCCAAATTTCAAAATGCCCGAGAGAGCAAGTTACTATACATTTTACAAATTTTTGT
This sequence comes from Platerodrilus igneus, assembly GCA_036346225.1. Lineage (NCBI taxonomy): Eukaryota > Metazoa > Arthropoda > Insecta > Coleoptera > Lycidae > Platerodrilus > Platerodrilus igneus. The sequence goes on along the minus strand of JARFIW010001503.1, from coordinate 5,515,213 downwards.
ATTGGTGATCTGGCTTAATAATCAGTTCACATCAAAACTTTTAATAACATGGTTGTGAATAAACAAATTTACCAACAGTACCATCTTACTAATTTCTTACATTTCTAACCTAACAAATTACATCGGTACCATCAGGTTAGCTTCTTCGCTCAATACTCAAAAGTTTTCCTATGTCTGATCATAAATACCAAACGTCAGGACAACAAAAGAAAGTAAGACAAAGTCTCAAGTTATTACTAAAGATAATAGGTAAGATAGAGATATTAAGATAAAACTGGATAACAATAGATGGATCCAAAATGTCCCAGCACGCTAAGGCATGCTACAACTATACACTTTAAAGATATAGCGTAGAATTCCCCAGCTTACCAGGCCGTTTTGGCCTCCATCATAAAGATACAAAAGAGAGTGGCTCCTTGAAGCCGTTACGCAGGAAAGTACTCGTACCCCCTAAAAGAGAGTGACCTGTTGTAGCAATTTTATTTTCCACCTAATATATATCCGTATAATTAATCTTTTCATTTAATAGTAAATAATATAATGCATTATAATGCTATCCAATCCATTTAATTTAATATCATCTATTGTCCAATAAAGTATTAGCAGTTAGTACATATTAAAAATTAATTTCTACGGTGACAATATAAAAGCTCTTGTTTAGTATCCTTCCTAAAGCCCCCTCTACTCAGAAACTGCAAGGTAACGTTGTTACCGGGCAGCAACACGCTTGACCCGTCACTTCTAACACAGCTGTGGGGAAAAGCAGGTTGAAATTGTTCTTAGGAACGATGTTCTGGGATGACTTTTGTGTTGGAAGCTGTACGATTAAAGTTTAGTGCGTGTAGGCCATCTTCGAAAATTATTTTAGATGGTCGATTTCTTGTTTAAACAACTCGTGGAGAACGAGGAGGTGTTCTGTTAAAGGACCGTTAGGAACAGTAAGTGAATTTGTTTCTATAACGATATTAATTAAAATTTTTTCAGTGTAACTTTAAGGAATAACGTAAATTAACATATAATGCAACGTAAATTATAAATAAGCAATTTTTCTGAATGGTATTCAAGCGAAATTAATGAAAACAATTCTATTCTTATATAACATGGAATCCCATATATAATTTATTCAAGTTGATTACAAACAAAATTCGCTCTTTCTTGTGGTTTGAATTACTCCTGGAACATCTGTAAATTGAAGCGTAGATAATGGAGGTCAAGCGATGTGTTTTTCAGAGTGCAGCACAACTATTTGTTTAAAATGGAAGATTCCGTAGTTAATGGTGACGTAAGCCCGAAGCAGGTATTTTGGTATTTTGGTGCAAATTGGAGTTCTGGTATGTACAAAAAATTACGTTCGTATGTTATTTGAACTATCGACGTAGTAACGAGATAAACTTTACTTTATCGACTTGTGTTAACTTTGAACAGGTCAAGGACAGACCTCAATTATATTTTTCGATGTTATGCGATATGAATCTGTAATTCGCTCTTACTAAATTCTCTTATTAACTCAATGAAACATCAGAAGATGTCACTACTAATTAGATAAAGTGAATTCTTACAATTTTGAGTACTTAAAAATTAAATTTTTACATTTGATATTTTATGAATACTTATCTGTAATTATCTACTGTGAAATTAAGGTAGATCTACCGTAATTAACTTTTTGCTATAAATAAGCAATTTATGCTTTGTCAATTTGTTATATAAACCGCATTAAATAGTAATTGGTACGAATCTTATCCAGTGCCATTGTAATTAATTCTTCATTATCCAAATTAACTTATAAAGAAAGAAATATTTTTTTGTAGAAAAGTACATTATTGAATACCAAAAGAATAGACTCTTATTTTCGGACTAAAGACTATTTTTATTTAAGAGGAATGAAAGATGAGTCTGATTGTATTTAATTATTTTTGAGTTTGAACGCACAAACAGTGCTTTTCTTTGTTTAATCTGTTCACAGGTGCCGAGGAGGATTGCTAAGGTCAAGGTCGAGCCATAAGGTAAGAAACTTCAAAGATTAGGTGGTCTTTGAAAATTATATAGCGGTTATAGGAGAAAGGTTTCCGCATTAGCCTTGTACAAGGGACTTGTATCAGGTCTTCTCAGTATAAAAAAATACGGTGGCGCCTTATTCTGATTATTAGTGGTTGCAATTACACCCCGACCCACAGCTCATACTCGACCCAGAGCATATAGTTCGACTAGCCGCTTTACCTTTGAGATTTCCTCAACATAGAGCCACCTTCCATCTTAACTTGCCGTGGGCTCCTTTCCTAATTATCGGAAATTCTCGTTAAACTAAGATAAAAAAAAAATAGAAAGGTTACACTGTAAAGCAGACCTGTTAGATATAACGGTACGAGAGACCAACTGATGTGTTAATCAGATAAATTAAGACACATAATAAGTTAGAAAAATTACTAGACTCCCGATGAGAACTAGTACGATCATCTTCCTAACGAGTGCATCCACTGCGATAAGAAGATCAGACAAAAAATTGAAACAACCAACTTAAAAGTACCACTGCAGGTACTTTCACACAAAAAAAAACAAATGTTCCAAGGTAATTTTCAGAAACGCTAATGCCATAAACACAGAAATATCTAACTATAGCAGTTAAATGAAGATACAAACCTACTGTCTAAATATGCTAAAAACAATGAAGAATTCAATAAGATATCGATAAAAAGCGATAGCACCTCACCACGAAGTTAAATAAAAAATTAAAAAATGTTTAAATATTCTGAGGCTTAACAGAAGAAAAAACAAGTAATAGTAAAGGATAAGGTAAGCGACTGCAATAATTCCGAAGAAGAACGCATGGAATAGGAACTCCTAGTTTTGCAACTGCGAATATGGAATGTTTCTTACAAAGGCATAGGCCGCCGCTCCTATGTGAGCCCTAAGAAAAAAGCATCCACTTATCAGCTAAAACCAATCATAACAGTTCAATGAGTTACTGCAACCAAAGTTACGACAATCACCATGAAATTAAACAACGTGAGATAACTACTGAAAACAAAATAATGTGATGCAGAAAAGGTGCCAGGATCGATTAGATGAAGCGACAGAGTGACATTAGAGGACCTAGATAATAAACAGATATGGTTGACAATAAATTCAAGGAAGAATTAATAGCTAGCAAAAAGATAACTAAAATGAGGTAAATAAGGCAAAAGTGTAGAAGGTAAATGCTGTATGAGAAAAGAAACGAATAGATATAGGTAACAAATTCAAGACGGGAACAAAAACATTTGGTAGACCATTAAAGAAATGAAATGTAGCAAAATTAATTAGCATTTGGGTCAGCAGAAAACGGTTTAAGGTCTTTGATATGCCACTTTCCTTGACGTTTTCCTTCAGTGTCTTGGAATTCATAAAATAAGTGGACTAATAACGCGAATAACCTTACAAAAAATAAATTTTGGAGCTAATTTCGAAGAGAATTTTTTAGTAGCATCAGATAAGACATAATTTCTTTTCCAAACATGTTCACCTAAAGCAAAAGAAATATCTCGTTTTCACAGATTATAGTGATCTTTACTCTTTTCGTAAGCTTATAACAAATTTTTTCTAACATCGTTGAAGATAGAAGGTAATGATTGTTGGTCTTCCTCTCAGCGTACTTTTTCGTCAAATTCAATTACGTTAGTATCGTCCGGAACTGAACCGTAATAACTACCATCAATTGGCATATATCTTCCAAAAACAAGAAATGAGGGAGTGAATTGAGTTGCTTCATGTTTTGATGTACGCAAAGCTTGAGCAATTTTAAAGATATTTTCATCCCACCTAGTGTGGTCTGAATCGATATATGAAGAGATAGCAGTGATTAACACTCAATTTACTCTTTCCGTAGGGTTTACCTGTGGATGGTATTTTGCGTTGAACCAAATTTTTTGTACTTTATAACTTTTAAAGATATTTTGAAAATCTTTTAAGATAAATTGTGCCCCATTATCACAGAGAATAATTTGAGGAACACCAAAGATAAGAAATACATTTTGTTCTAGAAATTTAATTATAGAGGCAGATGTGGCTTTAGTTAAAGGTTGTACCATAACGAATTTAGAAAACCAATCGGTGACGACTAAAAGATAATGGTTACCTTTTTTCAATCGAGGGAGAGGTCCTAATAAGTCAAGTGATATTAATTGAAAGGGATAAGATACACGTTTAAAGTTACCCATCAAACCAGAACGAGCTTCTTGAGAACTCTTCTGAGCCCCGCAAATTTTACAGTTTCTAATATAACGGTAGACAGATTGTTTTAATTTAGACCAGTAATATAATGCAGATATTTTCGCTAAGGTTTTTGTAACACCGAGGTGAGCAGCTATAGAGTCGTCGTGACACAATTTGAGAACTTCACTGCGGTTAGCGGTAGGAACTACAAGTTTCCATTCAAGCAGAGATTTTGTGAGAAAAGGAAGAGACAAATTTATATAATGTATTATTCTGTTACATTCCAAATTTGGACATGTACACTTTTAAATTTGTGAGTGAATTCCCGCCATTATTTTTAAAATAGACTTGTGCATTTCCGTCATTTCGGACAGTTGCGTTTGCGCAAAAGGAATGCGCAGACGCGGTGTGATGGTGCAAGTGCACGGTGTGTGATACGAGATTATTAGCTAACGAGACGTCGAACGGTGACGTTTACCTGTGTCGTTCCTTTGTCTTTTCTCTTTTAGAATGTAGGTTTCCTCTTTATCTTGCTTTATCATTGCCTTCACCTTTATTCCTTCGTCCTACCCACGAACAAAGAAGAGAGAAGACGCTAAATCTGGTTTCAACAAGGAAATGACGTAACCCACGCCCAAACAACGCCCAAACAAACGAGATACCCGGAAATCAGCATGGCCCCTGTGCAAGGATGACCGCAAAATCGTGAAGCGTTCCACATTTTTAAGTGAGTACTTTTTATCTTTTTTAAGGTGCAACTTCTATCATTGTAAACATATTTGGCATGTGATACAATTTGACATGTAATTATGTCGTGATACCTCTGTTGTGCAATAATGTGAACGTGGATAGTATCACTGTTGCCAACTGCAGAAGTGGCTCTGAACACGGTCGCCGGGGTTGTAACAATTCCTCGCACAAAAGGTGGAATATTTATCGGGATTGTCAGAAACTTTCTTTATCGTATCAAGATACCAGGCTTCAGGAATTAGATCTGGGAGGTTAAGCAAAGCGACATCACGAGATAAGGCATCAGGTATGATATTTAATTTAGCCGGTCTATGTCGAACATAAAAGGTAAATTGAGAGATACGTAAGTTCCATCTTGCCAACCGACCTGCGGGTTTTTTAAGTTATTTAACCATCTGAGGGCTGCACAATCAGTAATTACTGCAAAATGTGTACCTTCAACATATTCTCTGAATTTTTCAATGCCAAAGATAACCCCTACTAATTCACGTTCGGTAGCTGAATATCTTCGTTCAGCAGAAGTTAAAGCACGACTAGCATAAGCGATAGGGTGTTCTAGTCCATGGTTTACTTGGAATAACATCGTGCCTAGACCAGTAAGTGAGGCATCGGTTTGAATATAGAATCTTTCGTCAAAATTGTGCGAGATTAAATAGGTGCGGAAGTGCTTAACGTTTTGATTTGTTCAAAAGCCTGCTGAGCTTCTAAATTCCATTCAACATATTGACTTTTCTTTTTATTTTTAATTAAGGTAGTAATGGGTGATAACGGATATTGACGTTGCTTAAAAGGAACGGCATCACCCGTAGAGATAATATGGGTTGCGGTAGTGACACAACCAAGTTCAGAAGTATTTAATTTACGAAATTTGTCAATTGTAGAGTTAAGAATTTCATTCTGGGAATCGGTAAGAGAAATTTTATTAGATATACCAGCCGATGCACAAGAGTTTGTTTTAAGAGAAGCTTGCCAAGAGAAATCTTGAAAATATAAAGATAAATTGATAAATCAACGCCAAATAAAAATAGGTAAGCTAGTGTAGGCACAATTAAAAATGGAATATCTCGTTCAAGTGACTGTATACAAATTTTTAATTTAAGATAACCAGTTACATATATTTTATTGTCGTGAGCTAACTTGATAGAGGTTTTTCTGGAATAACCTGAAATTTAATGTTTTGTTTAGATAATTGCTGTAAGCCTTCGTTATTTATAACAGAACATGACGAACCCGTGTCCAATAAAGCGATTACTTTTAGAGAGCCAATAAAGATCTGTAAATGCGGGCAATTATCTAGAGGTTTTTTTAAGAAGTTGTAAGGCAGCAGAATTTTTATGGTAAAAGGAATTAAATGTTTTCAGCCAATTTGACCATTCGGCAGGGGTGGAACGACATATTTCAGATAGGGGAGGTGAGTTATTATTTGAATTTAAAGGTAGCGGTATTTTCATTATTACTAGATACGTTGAGTAAAGATTTAACGTTCGGGGTAATTTTATGCTTTAATTCTGTTGACGTCTGGGTGTGTTGAATTGCTCTTGTCGAGGACGATTTTGGCTCCTTAAGATATTCACGTCTGCAGTTAGGAGTAACTCTGACAAAGTTTTCCGATAAGTTAGGGTTACATTTTATACATTTTGATTTATAGGTATTGTTACGACCACAGCCATAACAAAAGAGGTTTTTTTGGGTATGTGCAAACATTATAAGTATGTCCGCTTTTCTTACAATTCCAGCAGGTAACTGAGTTTGTCGCTGTAGAAACAGGAAGATTAATAATAGATACTTTACAAGAGGGTTCTGACTGACATTCTAAGTCAGGTTCTAGTAGGCCGGATTGTTTTGCTGGGGGAGGACGAAATTTATCTGTACGTACCTTCACTTCTTGAAGAGAGCGGCATAAATCTATACATTGAAGTAAAGAAGAGACGTGTTGTATAGCTAAACGTTAAAAAAAAATTGGATTTAGATTTCTTAAAAGTTGGTCAATAATTTCGGTTTCGGGTGGTTTTTTATGTAATCTGCTATATAAAGCTTCAATTGAGGTAATAAAAGAGATTACATTTTCGTTAGGTCCCTGGATACGATTTTTTTTTATTTCATTCCAGAGATCAGTTATATAGCCATGAGGTAAGAAATTGCGTTTTAAGCTAGTAACTAATTCTACCCAGGTAGAAATCTGGTTTCGTATATTTCTATACCAAATCAAAGCTGAACCAGAAAATAATTCTCCTGATGAGAGAAATGAATCTTGGTCAGTTACGAGAAATTTTAAAATCATTTACGCGGTCTAGGAATGACATTAAGGAAATATAGAAGTCAAAGCCCGAGAAAGATATACCCCATTTATACACGGGTATAGATTTCAGAGACAAGGTGCTCGGTTGCGAAATTGTAAGATTAGGGAAGGCAGAAAACACATTTCATCTGAATCTAAGTTAAGTTTTTCGAGAATGATTCCTTCAATTAAGAGAACGTCAGATAAGTAAGTTTGCTTCGTTTCATTAGCCTGTTCATCCTTAAATAATGATAACAAGTCTAACCATTGCTTTAAATGTATTACACGAGATCTAATACGTTTTAACTCTAAATTTGAAGGTGCTGGATTGGTTTTATGAGCTATATTGTTAATATTGTCTAGAGATTGTTTAATATCAACCTCCATCTATGTTGTGAGAGAAGCAAGTTCTGACAGTATCTAGTATTACAACCAAGAATTAAAAAATTAAGTTGTAAGTTCGATATTCTTATAGATCTACACGACTAGTGAAAAATATAGACTTAGTAGATCGTTTATCTTAAATAACAAAAATGGAATTAAAAACCATGACCAGCAGCACCCACTAAATATCATATAAAACGTTTTGTACTAAAAAAACTAATTTGGCATGACTAGTATTTCTCCAATGATGCATTCGTCAGGCACGATTGAACTTGCAAAAAGTAGAAGTCTTAAAAAGCAAATAGTAATACACGGTACGCAATTGAAAAACTACTCGTGCAACATTAAATCTACCCCAAATCTGTAAACTACAATGTAGTGTCTCAGTCGTAGTACATCCTGATCAAAAATTAGGGTTTGTACATGTGCAGACCCTAAGTCTTGTTGGCATGGAAAATAGCTGAATCCAACCTGGACTAGATCCAAACCCGAACAAACTAATCACACTACACACAATCATAATAATTTTTCAAAAGTCATATCTGTAAAATATTGCATAGATAGAAATAAGTTGCTTGCAATTTATGGATACTACGAAATTAATCACTTACATATTGATAAGTTTCTTCTTAATTTTAGCATGTATCTTTTCATGATTAAATAGTTTCGGAAGCATGTAATTCTCCCATTTTCTCTTAACTTTACTAGGTGAAGTTTTAAGGTGTAAATTGGAAACAACGACCTTCCAATGTTCATTTGATATTTCGGCATGTTTTAAGTCGTCAACACTTTCAACCCTTGTAAGGACGATTAGCTGCTCAATTATTTTTCTATATATAGGTAATTTCCATTTTTGATCTTCTGCATATAGTGATTTTATAATAAACACAGGTATAGTGTAACTTATACTTACGCTGAAATGTTAAAGTGTGGTACCTTTTGATTACAGAATTACGATCACGATTTAGAAGTACTGCCAACTCAGAAAATTTACTAGGTGTATCACAATTATTTGTGTATGTCCGAATTGTTTCATCTTCATCTGATGCATATCTACAAAATCATTTAAAAAAACTTAATATGCCTGTTCCAAATTCTTACTTACTTTCCCTTATTAACTTTAAGGAACAGTTTACGAAATCGTGTGTAAATGCTGTATAGCATTCTGTTTTCTAAACCTCTTCCAATATACTGAACAAATTTTACACGTTCTGTTCTGTTGATAATTGTATGTCGGTTAACAATAAAATTTAAGAATGGCAGTGGATTAGGCGGAATATTGTGGAGCTACAAATATAAATAAATATTAGTTTAATGGTGTAACCGAAGCAATACTGGGTGATTTATTAACCTGAAATTTTAATTATCTCGAATAAAAAGCACTTTATGAAAAAATGGTCCATAATCAAGATTTAATCAATCAATGAAAATACAGTAGTGCTAAAATTACTTCTCCTTCGCCTGACCTTGTAGGTAGAGCACGGAGTAACTTTGAAATCTTAAATAGAAATCCCTGATTTTTATTGCAGATTTGTATTTTATGGCTAAAAATATATAGGGTTGTCAGAAATATTTATTTCTATCCATGATACACGGTGCTGCAAAGGATGAAATTCTACTCAAAATCAGTTTTAAAACTAATTTTATTTCTCACACTTTCAATTACAGTTCAAAATGGTGGCCTTCAACCACAAAGCACTTATTAATCTGCATTTCAAATGACTGTACACAACTGAGAAGTGTCTGCTTGAATTTCAACACATTCTGATTTGGTCAGTTATATTCTCATGTGTTGTTGGTATTTGCTTGTACATTTTGTCTTTGAGATAGCCCCATAAAAAAAATTGGACAAAGTAACATTTGGTGATCTAGCTGGGTAATTTACAGGACCAACTCTATCGACCGAGCCATCATTGAAATCACAATCAAGTACTTCCTGTGCTACTACCGAATAGTATGCTGAACAATCTCTTACATGGCTCTTAGCCCCCAGCATATCTAGCCGGTATTTCACAGAAAACTTGGTGAAGAACTGCGCTAAAATCCTGTTTTGGTAAAATACCGAAAACCTCGACTGTACTAAAAAAAAACAGTTGCAGACTAACTCAGCGGGGCAGGTGGTGTAAGTGTTTGAATAAGGTTCCAAAATGCCATCAAATATGAAATGTCTTGATCAGGAAATGCCACCTAATCTCGCAGGGTTGCTAGGGAAAAGCCCTAGAAAAAATAACAAGAGGGTACCCAAACCAGCAATCACAAAAGTGATTCTGGCTTAAAATTTACCCAAGAAGCCGTTAAGTACATTATTAATTAAACGTAAAACAAACCTTAACCATAAAAAACAAAAACTTATTTAAAATTAGTAGTTGAAAGGAAGGTTTCTGAAATCAAATGTTAAATGAACTAAAGTTTCAATCATGTCTCTAGGTAATTGCAAAATAATTCAGGAGACTCTATTGTTCACTTTTGCAAAGGTTTGTTGTTCATTTAAGCAACATAGAAATGTATATAAAATTTTTTTAAAACATGTTAGCCCCCTGTTACGTACAGTTTTGGCCCTCAGAACACCCAGCCGGTCCTCCACTAAAAATGCTGTTTCGGTAAAAATACCAAAAATCTCAACTGTACTACTAAAATTAATAGCCAATTAACTCAGTGGAACGGATGCTGTAAGTGTTTGAAGAGGGTTCCAGAATGTAATCGGATATGCATTTGTCTTGATGAGGAAATACCTTGGACATCAACTAATCTCGCAAGGTTGCTAGGAAAAAACTTTAAGGAGAATAACAAGACGATGCCAAAATCTGAGATCAGGAAAGTGATTCTGGCTTAAAAATATATCTGAAAAATCGTTAAGTATATCTTAAAAACAAAATACACCTGTACCCTAAGAACACATAGACCTATTTAAAATTGCTAACTGCAAAGAAGGTTTCTAAAAGCAAATATCACATGACCTGGATATTCAACAACGGTTCTAGGAAATTACAAAACTATTATAGCAAAACTGTAACTATACCGCTACACTAATGAGAAGAACTAAACATAAGCATGTCCTTACACTACTATACATGATTTGTTTCTAACCACATTGCACATGTACGTTTTCATAACAAATGCATAATACTCTTAAGCAAGTATAAAAAATCAAATATATCACAAATTTACTTAACTAGAATCTTAATCTAGACACACAGAGATACTATAGGTACATTCCGTCCGTACATGCGCTAAATTTCGATTATTTATTTAGTTACAAACTTTCTCTCTGGTGTAGTGTCAGATGAAATTCATCAGTACCTAATGAGTGATTGATTATCGTTCCAGTAGGTACCGTAAGACGCTGCTATCGACTTTGTCCTCCACGACATGGTTATTACCAACTCAAGGTTTTCGATCTGGGAACCAATGTTCCTTAAATTGAAACTGGTCCAGTTTGTATTATCCGAACATAATTAGATTACTTCTCAACCCTGTTCGACAACCTCTAGTAAAGGTACTTTACCTATCAATCAGAACCATTTGAATTTTCTTTTGTACTATTCTGAAGTAGTATCAACAGTCTAACGATGGAAACCTGTGTTTTTGTTTGCGAAATTAGCTTTGAACTGAGTAAAATGAGTTGTTTCTTAAAATTATTTTTTCTCTTGTAGATTCATTTGCATAACAAAACCATAACAAACACAAAGACAAAAATAACACAAATATTAAATGGAAACATAATAAAACATCCATACAAAAAGTATTTGAACATAATAATATAATATGAATTATAAACAAAATTACATCTTTACAACAATACATCTTTAGTGTTATGTATTATTTGTATGCACCTAGGTGCGAATCACCTGTGTGTGCATAAACTTCTTAATTAAGACCCTGCTTTTAGATACAATATTAGCAAAATATGACTGTACAAAATTCTATCTTATAAAGACCTATGTGTGCAACTTATTTTTATTGAAACCTTTTGCTAGTTCCATTCAATCTTTTTATAACATATTACAACACTTTAGCACAGTATTAAAGTTATAAAAGTAATAAATGTGGTTTTTACATAAATAAATATAATTGTTAATGTTACTCATTTGTTTTATCGTTATTGGTAAGTCATTATATATTTTAGTTGCTATATAGTTAAGAGAGCGTTGACTAGCACTTTTTTTTGTAGTAATTAATTTTTATATGTTTATTATTGTTAGCTGTGGTTGCATAATTGTGATTTATGTAATTTTGCATTGTACTTTTCTTATGAATAGTAATACAACATGTTAAAAAATAAAATTGTCTAATATTTAATATATTTGTATTATATAATAGGTTTGATGAGTAAGTCCTTTTCTTTCGGAATATGATTTTTAGGATGTATTTTTGAGCTACATTTACTATTTGTAGAGCATTGTTGTGGATGCTTCCCCAAGCTAAGATTCCGTATCTTATCAATGACTCTACCAGTGCTTTATATATTGCTACCAGTAATTTATCATATAGTATATTATTACACAGTATATAAAATTTATGTATGAGTCTATTGATTTTTCTAGCCAAGTTATTAGTGTGACTTGTCCATCTCAAGTGAGTATCTAGTATCACTCCAAGGTAAGTGATTTCATTGGTTTCTTTAATAGTAAGGTTATTAATAGTCAGTGTATTGAATTGTGGTCTTTTTTTTGGTGTAATTGAAAAAGCAATATATTTTGTCTTATCCGTATTTAGAGTTAGTTTGTGCCAATCTAGCCAGTTCTTTATGTTTTCTAGTCCATTTTGTGCTTTTTGTTTAGTTAGTATCCAATTTTGATCTTGAAATACTAATACGGTGTCATCAGCGTAAGCAATAGATATGCCATCAATGGCAATTTCTAGCAAGGAATTTATGTATGAAATAAAAAGTATAGGTCCCAGCACCATTCCTTGTGGGATGCCTATTTGTACAGTTTGTGGATCGCTATATGTATTATTGTATTTTAGAATTTGTTCTCTATCTTTTAGGTAGTTCTCTACTATACGTAGCACGTTACCTCATTCCAAATGCTTCAAGAGCTTCTAATAGAAGATCGTGGGGGATTGTGTCAAATGCTTTTGCAAGATCCAAAAATATCGTTATACATTTGTTATTGTTTTATAAACTACCTTTTATTGTCTCGGCTAACTCTAGTATGGCATCACTTGTACTTCTTCCTGTTCTGAAGCCAAGCTGTCATCTATGTAATATATTTATTTTGTCCTGATAATTAATTAATTAATTTTTTAGGCATTTCTCAAATATTTTTGCAAATGTGTTTATAATACTAATTGGTCGGTAATTTACAATATGTTCTATGTTTCCAGCTTTATAGATTGGTGTTACCAAGGATTTTTTAAATTGTGAGGGTACTATTCCACTTGTAAAAATTAAATTTATTATGTACTGCAAAGGTTTCAATAAATAAATATGATAATCTTTCACAAGTTTGCCGGGGATATTAACCTCACCCGGGGCGCTATTAGTTTTTAGTGTTGATATATATTGTATTAATTCGGATTCATTTATTGGTTCTAAATACATAGATTTGCATACCCGTTTGTGTTGTTGTTTATTTTTAAAAATACATTAATCTGAAATCAGATTTAACCAAGCACTTCGATAAGTTATAAATTGAGCAAAGTATCCCAAAAAGATGCATGTTTCTTGCCTACGATAATAGTAGACGTCATTTTTCATTAATTGGAAATGTGAGAAATAAAATTTGTAAGACTGATTTGGAGTTTTTACAATGGAAAGAAAGTACTTTTTATTGCAGAATAGTATGCATATGTTCTCAGTAGCAAAAAAAAACTGAATTTCATCCATTACAGCAACATCTATCATGAATAAAATAAATGTTTCAGACAAATACTGCACATTTTAAGCCGTATAATCCAAATTTGCAATAAAAATAAGGTTTATTATTTAAGATTTTAAAGTAGCTCCCCACTTTACCTACATGAATATAAGAATGGGAAGTAATTGTAACAATACTGGATTATCTAAGCAGATTGATTAAATTTTGATTAGGGACAATTTTTTCATAGTGTTTATTACGCAAGATATATGAAAGTTTAAGGTTAAAAAAATCACCTGGTATATTCCAAAATTACATAAATGATGAAGGAAATTAATTTACAAAAGACAAAGAAGTGTATACACAAAAGCAGAATACTACAGATAATTAGGTAATTTGGATATGTTTGGATAAGAAGACACTAGTGAAGTGTAGGACTAATGTTATAGGTTCATTTCATCTTTTATTTTGAAGTTAATAAACCATTAAAATAGAAGACCAAATCTGGTATCAGTATACATAAATATTTATTCAACAACTATTGTCATTTATTTCAGATAGCTAGATTCTAAATAGGAACATTAATAAAATACACACTAATACGAAATATAGAGCAATAAATAATGGATCTGCCCTCAAATTCGTACAGGACACATTTAAAATAACAGAATCTTTCTAATACTTTAGTAATCAGGTAGTTGTTAAAAATGCATATTAAGTACCATGAAGATTAAAGAATTTTTATTGGATAGTTGAACCAAAGAAATCCTCAATTGTTACAATATCTCTGCGGACAAAAAAGAGCAACTAAAGCAACGTCAGTAATCTGCACCTATTAACACAACAAAAAAGGGAAGGAAGAACGTCGTGTTAACAAACCAGTTATAGGATTGGGTGAGGGGGAAGGGGGGAAGAGCTCCGTAACAAAAAAAACAAGACCGATTCGCTTCGCTGAAATAAAAAACAAATTAATGGTTAGTAAATAGTACGAAAATAAAATAAGGACAGTACGTTTGGCTGTTGAAACACTATAAAATGAATCCAATGGGATAAATAAATATCAAAATAAATAATAAACAATATTTCATATGTAAAGACACACAGTAATGGTATAATGGCATTCTTTATTACACAAACAAATTAATTTAAAATAAGTAATTTTGGGTGTGTGTTGCAGTAAACTATTATGGTGTAAATATATTCACACAAATATTCAATTTGTAACAAATCAAAACAGAAACCCAAAGTACAAATCATTTTCCTGCAGGGCACTAACAACATATTTAAATATTTTTGTATTTATCATGAAGCCTCCATAAAACTTTTACCTTTATTAATGAAATGAAAAAATTCATAGAAATTTCATGTTAATAATAATAATTAAATTAAATTGACCTAAATGTAAGGGCCATACTAAAACTAAGCATGCAGACCCCCATAATACAATTACATATCACCTGCAATTTTTGTTCCGGTACATAAACTTAAATAACAAATACCCAAATTTATACATGTATCAAATCCTACATACAGAATATTGGCTTATACAAAGAATCAGTGTATTGACACATGGATGTACTTTTATACTAATCCACCCAATATACACAGTGGTGCTTCACTGTTGTAAATAACTAGAAGGATTTATTCAGTTAGTTACGAACACAACAATTTACTATTATGGTTAGAGTTTCAAAAACAGGCAGTCTATAGTAAAGAGGAATCAATACCAGGATCATGAATTAGTAAGTGTCCAGTCGCAATTTTTAATACAGCCTAACCATCAAAACCAAATGTATCGGAAAAGGGGATGTA